>CM062816.1:213969215-216459215 GCA_031772625.1 Pinus tabuliformis | reverse complement strand
CATTAAGGCTTTTATTTTTTCATCTTTGGGCTAGAACCGCTAGCCAATTTGCCTAAAGATGATGACCCTCTCCCCCCTTAGAAAAGGTCATTTCATTTCAAAATCTTCTCACTAAGGCATCCTGGATTAATTGAGAGGATGGAAGCTTGGTGCAATGCCCTAGAAGATCCTCCAAGGATGCACATGGAATCTATTCAGAAAAACTCCAAGATCTGAAATTAAAGATCAAAGTTTGGAATGGAGAGGAGTTCGGGGATAGCCTAAACGAGTGTATATTTTTACTGCAAATTCAAACTTCCTATGTAATATGCAAGAGAAAAAGACTTGAATGTACTCTACTCATCAACAGAACAAAAATTGAAAGAGGAAATCACGAAGCATAAAAGGAGGAATTTCAATGCATATAACACAATATTTTGCCAGGGAAAGAAATTGCTAAAAAATCCGCTATCTATATATTGCA
The DNA here is from genome assembly GCA_031772625.1 of Pinus tabuliformis. Lineage (NCBI taxonomy): Eukaryota > Viridiplantae > Streptophyta > Pinopsida > Pinales > Pinaceae > Pinus > Pinus tabuliformis. The sequence goes on along the minus strand of CM062816.1, from coordinate 216,458,752 downwards.
TTAACCAGAATATCTTAGAAGAAAATACAATTATTTTTCAACTGGAACAATATTTACACAACTACATACTATCTCAATGCTTCAAAAACCATCTCAAGCCAATATATAGCCAAATTTGCTACCTGCAAAGCTCCTACTTCATTGCACAGTTTCCAAGGGAATTAGCCCATATTTGATTGGGAAATTCCTCACTCATAAATGTGCAATCCATCCATAGTATTTCCTCGGATTGCATGCATCACCTATTTAATTTATATGAATTTGCATTTGATAGTACACTGTCCCTGAACTCTAATCTCAACTGGGTCTTCATTTGAATTGACATGCATGAGCTATTTTGAGTGAATTATCAATTATCTGATTAATCACTACAAGTGAATTAAATCCAATTTAATTCACTTGACCGTTCATTAGTTCCTCCAACAGTTAGAACTAGTTTAACTAAATTTAACTCATTTAAACTGAATTAAATAATTACTCAGTAAGAGCTCAACCTAGCCCCCTAAAATTTAGGGATCACTCTACATGACTCTAGATAAAATCCCAACTCGAATTTATTGAGCCAACTAACTTAACTTAAGTTAGTTAACTGCTACAAGTTGCTATGAGAATAGAATTTCAATTTAATTCCCAATTTAATTCAAGGAAAAATTAAATCAGGATTTTCTTTTTTATATTTTTAACACTCCCTCTCAACAAGAAAGGCATTATCTACTACCCCGATCCTACCTCTTTCAAAATTGAATTTTCATCTTGATAATTCCTTTATCAAGATATCAACATCCTACTCCTCTATAGGAATATATTCCAGCAACATGATTCTCCTTTGCACATAAACTCGTAGTTGGTGATACCGGATGTCAATATGATTGGACGATCATGAAAAATTGGATTCTCAAAGAGTTTTATACAACTCTGATTGTCACAAAAAATCACTATTAGATCCATCTACTGACCAAACAAACTAACAATAATCTTCCTTATCCAGGTACTCTTGCAAGCTACTTGACTAGAAACCAAGTACTATGCTTTAGTTGAACTGAGTGCAGTTGATCTCTACTTCTTGTTGTACTAAAAAAATGCTATTGAGCCAATACTGAATATTCCCCCTGATGTGCTCTTCCTGTCAGATGGACTCCCTTACCAATCTGCATCTATGAAGCCTTTAAGCTTCCCTCCCTCTATTTGTTTATACCAAATATCAAACTGAGTGGTGCCTCTGAGGTATCCCATCACATGTTTGGTTGCCTACTAATATAGTTTGGTTGGATTAACCATGGCTTTACTAAGCTGGTTAACTTCATAACACATGTTTATTCGTGTGTTGACCAAATACATAAGTGAACCCACAAGACATCTATAAATAGTAGCATCCACTACTTCACCTAAAGTAGCATCTTCCTTCCTCCAGTTACTAGCTAGAGGAGTCTCCATGGGTTTGTTGCTCTCCATGTGTAACTTCTTCAGTATCTCGTGGCATGCTTTCCCTGAGAGAAGAACAATTCCTCATCTCCTTGTCATACTTCCATACCAAGAAAGTAAAGTATGAGCCCCAAGTACTTCATCTCAAACTCTCTTGCAAAATCCTCTTTGCAATACTTGATCAACTTCTCATCACCTGTCAGAATAAAATCATCGACATATAAAACAATAATCAACAATTTATCTTCAACCACAATATGGTAAAGGTTCATATCTGCTTCACTTTTGTTGAAACCCAACCCAGTAAGATAACTACCAATCAGGTGTACCAAGCACGAGGTGTCTGTTTCAATCCAGACATCACTCACATGAGTTTGCACAAATGTGACTCTGTATTTAAGGTCTCAAATGTTTCAGGATGCTGAATATAAACCTATTCCTTAATCATGCCCTTGAGGAATGTTGTCTTTATATCCATATGATGTATCTTCCATCCCATCTTCACTGGCAGTGCTAGAATAGATCTGATTGCTGAGTACCTTTCTACATAAGAAAAATTCTCATTGTAATTGGTTCCCTCCACCTAAGAGAACCCTATGGCCACAAATCTATCCTTTTTTTTCTCCACACTGCAATCTAATCCTTTCTTTACATTCTAAATCCATCTAGAACTCACCACTAACTTCTTTGCTGGTATTGGGACCACTTCTGAAACATTTTTTTTAATAATGGATTCATAATCCTCAACCATATCATCAACCTACAATGGTTGTTGCACTGCTTCCTCGAATGATGATGGCTCAATCTCTACACTCTCACTCATCAAAGACATGTAGCCAATGTACCTCTCTAGTCACGTCCTCTACTTGAACTGTGATGTGGGTGCTCCTACATTCTCTCTAACACCACGCAATAACCTATCAACCTCTCTCATGCACTTTCTCCCATCTTTGGAAGTCTCTACATGAGTGGGTGTTTCCACTCCTTGCTCCTCTACATGTGGCTTCTCCACATCATCCTAAGGTTCCTCCTTTGGAGCTAAATTCTCCTCAAATGCATGTAGTTGAAGCTCCCTCTCAAGGGCACATCTCATGGACTTCTCTTCATCAAACTTCACATATTTGTGAATCACTGTGATGTTTTTGGTTGGGAAGTACACTTGATAGTTGTGAGGTGTATCAGTGTACCCCACAAATATGCCCAACTCAGTTGTTGGCTCTAGATTTTTACATGCATCTTTTGTAACATGGTAGTAGACTGATGAACCAAAGATCTTGAAGTCTGCCAAATTTGGTTTCTTCTCTAAAAACGCCTCTTCTGGTGTACTCATCCTGAGAATTTGATGAGGGCTTATGTTCTGCAAATAAAAATATGTATTGCATGGTTCAACCCACAAGTGTAATGGGAGGCCCTGATCATGTAACATCGCCCATGTCGATCCCACAATAATTTTATTCTTCCTTTCATCTACCCCATACTGATGTGGGTTATGATTTTCTATCATCTCTCGTAGAATGCCTTCTGAAGCACATAAATTCTTGAATTCATTTGATACATATTCTCCACCGACATTATTACTTCTAAGAGATTTAAATTTCCTGCCAGTATCTTTCTCAACAAGTGCTTTAAATTTTAAAAAATTAGAAAATGTTTGATATTTCTTCTATGTGAAGAAAATCCAACAATTATGAGAAACATTATCAACAAATATTACATAATATCTATGTCTGGCCGTGGATTCTGTCGAGAATGGTCCACACACGTCTGAGTGAACTTGATCAAGGATCACTTATGCTCGACTGTCTTTGTTATGAAAGGAAGCTTTAGTGTACTTCCCCAATGTACACCCTTTCCATGTGCCTCTTAGCTCTATTGTACCCTCCAGAAGTCTTGTAGAAATTTGTTGCATGATATTCAAAGCTCCATGGTGAAAGTGACCAAATCTTATATGCCACAACTCACCGATGTCTCGAATATGCACCTTCTTTGCTCTAGTGCTTAAAGAAGAATAATATTTTACCTCCAATTTGTAGAGGTTCTTCTCGAACTTTGATTTTCTTCACCCAAATTGTGGCTATGTGATGAAGGAAATCCTTTCCCTTACTAAATATCACATCACAGCCTCGATCCTCCAACATTGAAACAAAAACCAAGTTATTCTTGAAACCTGGAACATACATGACATCTCTCAATGTGAGGGGAGAACCAGACTCCCTCTAAAAGGTAATAGTACTGATGTCTGTTGTGCTATACCTCATATCTTCTCCCATCTCAATGTGCATCTAGAGATCCTTCTCGTCCGAGTTACTGAAGAGCTCTTTGGTGTTGGTCATATGGAATGAAGCTCCACTATCAAGGTACCACGCACTACCAATCACCGATTACACCATAAAAGCAATGAGGGTAAAATCCTGATCGAATTACGAAGTAATAGATTACCTTTTTGCTCCTCCTTAGGGCTTCTTATGAGCCTTCTTGTGCAGACACTTTGCGGCATAGTGTCCCAGCTCATGACAGTGAAAGCAATTGATTTTCGACATGTCCTTCATCTTGCTACCCTAACTAGAATCTAATTTGGAATGAGATGAATTCCCCTTCCCTTTCTTTTCCTTCCAACCTAAGGAATATTTTTCCTCATCATCATGATTTGATGAGGATATGTTTTTGGTGTTCCGTCGAATCTCCTCCTGTACCAAGTCAGACAACAATCACTCCCACTTTGGTAGATTTTCCCTCCCAGGAACCGAGTCCTACTAGTTTTTCCACCTCTTGGGAAGTCTTAGAAGTGCTAGGCTCACCAGATTTTCTTCTGCAATAGTAACCCAAACACTTCCAAGCTCATCTCGACATTGGGTGAACTTGGTCAAGTACTTCAGAATTGAGTCGCCCTTCTCAATCTTGATCTTTCTGAGCTTGTCCTTCAGGGACATCCTCCAATGATCACAAATATTTTGAAACAGGTCCATCAATGCCTTCCACATTACAAATAGAATTTCCATACCATGGAGATTCGAGAAAATATGATCTCGAACTCCTTCTACGATAATCCTTCTTGCCTTTGCCACACACTTTTTCAATTCATCCAGATCTTTAGCATTAGATGTTGGAGGCTTTGCGATATCATGATTTATGAATTCCTTTAGCCAGTTATCTTCCAACACTGCCTCCATCCTCTCCTTCCAAGATATCTAATTTGAGCTTCCCTCAAGGGCATACTCAAGTCTTAAACCATAGAATGACATCCTGTTGATTGTGAGGTATGAAACTACAAATTTGATTTCACCTGCACAACAAACTCATATTCTTCTCTTCTATAGTGACTTTAGCTCTGATAACATGTATATTTCTACTATAGATTCAAACTTCTTATGTAATATGATAGAAAAAAATACTTCAATCTACTCTACTCATTAGTGAAAATAAAAATTGATTGATGAAATCATGAAGCAAAAAAAGAGAAATTAAGTTAGGATTTTCTTGTTGCTATTTTTAACAATGAGAAGCATAAGCTTGAGCGACAAATGGAGGAGCTCCAAATGTAGATCATATGCGATGGTAGATATGACTACTTAGCAATGCAATAAGAACACCTACTAGCCCAGATAAAGGAAAGGATAATCCAGCAAGAAACATTATGGCATCTGAAATATCAAATCAAATGGCTCCAGGAGTGAGAGAAGAACTTGAAATTATTCCACCAATCGATGATGAATCACCGCCAACATAATTTAATAACCTCTATCACTATAGAGGAGAGGGTTATCCTAGAAAACCACCAAAATATGGTGAGATAACTAATTTCCTACTACTCTTCTCTCTTAACTGAAGCATATATCAATAGATCCGAAGATATAGAGAGACCCACTTGTCATATTCCCAAACTTGTGACCAAGGATCAAAATGAGGCTCTTATGTGACATGTATCATATGAAGAGGTGGAAGTAGTGGTGAAGGAAATTCCCTCTAATAAGGCTCCTAGTCCAGATGGCTTCACTTCAGAATTCTTCAAAGCATGTTGGTCTTTCGTGGGCCATGAAATCATGGATCTTGTCGAGGAGTCTCACTAAAGGCATCAAATCTGGTCAGGTATAAATGCTACTTTCTTCACCCTTGTACCTAAAGCCAAAGAGGAAAATACCCCGGGTGGGTTTATAATAATCACCCCTCGCAAAGTGATTTATAAAATCCCATCCTCTATTTTGGTTTGAAGATTAAAGCCCATCCTTCAGCACATCATCAGCCAAGAGAAATCTGGGTTCATTGAGGGGCAACAAATTTTGGACAGAATAGTCTCCACTCATGGAGTCATCAATTCTCTCGCGAGACAAAAGAAAATGGGTATGTTTCTTAAATTTCACCTCTCAAAGTCCTACAATTGGCTCAACTGGTCTTATCTCATCTTAGTGATGTGCATTCTTGTCTTGGAGATGAATGGTTGCACTGGATTTACTCAATGATCTCTATCCCCTTCTTCTCTATATTAGTAAATGGGGTCCCTTTCGCTACCTTCTGATCCTGTAGAAGACTCGGGAAAGGAGATCATATCTTTACATTTCTATTTATTATAGCAATTGAGGGCTTGAGCCATACGATTAAGGTTGTAAAGTTGAAAAATGATATGAAGGCAATCCAAATCCCAGGCACTAACATCTCAATGACCTGCCATCAATTTTTGGAGGATAACTTGTTGTATTGGGAGGCAAAAGTTTGAGAATCCTTAATGTATGATGGAATCCTAGAGGAATTCCAAGTTTCTTTAGGTATTCTTCTAAACAAGGAAAAGTCTAATGTCTATTTTTTCAATACTCCTCAGCCCATTCAGGGGTTTTTGGCCTGTATTCTCGGATTCCATATTGGGGCCCTTCCGTCAAAGTATCTGGGTGTTCCGTTTTTGGCAAATCCTCTGTGTATTAGCCACTGGAAGGAGATATGTGCCAAAATAATGAAAAAAATATCAAATTGGACCTTCAAAAGTATGAATTCGGATGGTCAAGATACACTCTTAAAGTCGGTCCTACAGGCGATTCTTTTTTATCAGCTCTTTGTTCTCCCTGCCCCAAAGGATATATACTAGGAAATGGTCTCTATCATCAGGTAGTTTCTATGGCAATGTGGAAACTTGGAATGGAAATGGACCCCCTTTTCTTGGGAAAAACTCTGTCTTCCCAAGGACCGAGGGGGACTTTGTTTAAGATATCTTGGAGATCTTAATACGACACTTGGGACAAAGCTATGGTGGCATTGGATACAGGGCTAAACAGACCAATGGAAACTAATTTGGACCCAGAATTATGGTAAAAAAAAGAACACAAAGTATGCTACTAAGAGATCACTCCTATCAACAAGGCTCTTCAATTTGGAACTTGGCTCTAGAATAACCACCTCATCAGGGACCATTCCTTCTACAAAATCAAAAATGAAAAAGCAATGATCTTTTGTGAGGAATCATGGTAACATTTACTCCGCCTAGCTCAACAAGCCTCTCTATAGGCCCTTTACCTCTCACTTCTTCCTCATTCTCAGGGTCATGTAGCTGATTGCCAGATTGAGAACCAGGCTCTAGAGGAATGGCGACAATGGAAATTTTAATCAGATTGGAATGTGGAGGTCCCTCAAGATGATTGGCAGCACCTTATGCAAGAGAAGAAATAGAGACACATCCCCTTCTCCTTGGAACATGATAAAATGCATTATAGATACTCATCTAGGGGATATTTCTCCCTTAAATAGGCCTACATTTTGAAGACTCAGGCCCACAACATACAAAGATGAAAAATCTAGAGCAAAGTTTGGGGGGAAAAGTATGGCCCAAAGTTTCTTATTTGTTATGGTTGATAGGGCACAAGTGGATCCTTACTTGGGATCGCCTACTGAAACACGGCTTTTTTGGTCCCTCATAGTGCCCTCTATGCCAAGTTCAGTAGGAAACCATGGAGAACCTTTTACTCATTCCCCCTTTTCCAAGGAATCATGGGATCTTTTTGTTCATCTCTTTGGAACCATAGATCATTATCAGGAGGTTCTTCTAGCTATGATTGAGCATTGGCCTATCAATTATTTCAAAAAACCCATTTTTAACTGAGCTTGGAGCCTCATCCTAGGATTTATACTTTGGAATGTATGGAATGAAAGGAACTCAACTATAATTCAAGATCAACCCTCTTCTAGCGCCTCTACTTGGGGTCTTGTGAAAGAAAACAAGATGGAGACAATCATGTCAAAGAGATGGGATCTAGATGATTGAAAGGCCAACTCACATGAGACAACCATTCTTGTAGCCCTTAACCTAGCTCAGAACATGTCCATTCCGCAAATGCCTTTATAAAAGATCCCTTTGTATCTTCCCCATTTTTTTCCAACTTCCCCCATAAGGATTCATTTAAATCAATTTCGACAAAGCCTCTAATGGAAACCCGAGCCCTAATGGGTATGGGGGTGTCGTGAGATCCTCTAACGACTTGCCCTATAGGATCTATGTTGGCTTCTATGGCCCCACACCAAACAATGTAGCAAAATTAAAGACTCTTGAGAAAGTGTTGGCTTGTTGGGGTGTGACCCAGGTTCAGAGTTAATTAGCCAAACAAATCCCGGTACCACTAGCCCTTTCAGCAATAGTTCACGGAGCACAGACTGAGGTCTCACCCGAAGTAGTATGGGAGGGTGCTAGAAACAGGTTTTCACACCCTGGAGATGTTTGATGAGTTCTACTGGTCCTTTGTTTGTTCCTACGTGTAGGTTGCTTCACGCACCTTCTGTGCCTCGCGGCCTAATACCCTGCCCTTGCGTAGCCCTAACCAGGAGTTGTGTCACGCTCTGCGTTATTACCCGAGATCTTATTTATCCTTCAGTCTTAGTTAAAAACCTTCTCCTACCTAAATGTATTAAGTTATATTTAACAATACAAAACATTCATACAGGTGCGCGCAGTTAATAAATAGTATATTTACAAATTATATCAATTATGCATTAACCCAAGAACAGATACACAGAAGTATAGCAAAACTTTTCTTTACAGACTCGACCCACCCTACGGACTCAGCTACAGGGGTCCATGCACTCAAATGCAAACACTACTAGGCCTCTGCACACTCAGCTGTAGAGCCTTCTCCTACTCTACAACCCATAGACACAATCTACACTTCGGTTCATTAACTTAGACTTCCTTGTTTCTTCATTGTTACTTAGTTATATTTTACACTTCGAACCTCGCTCTATTTATACAATCCCATGGTCCGCAGACCATGGGTAGGTCTATCCAGCTAACCTTACATTACAAAACTAGGGGGGACAACCCTGTGACTCTATCATAGCTTCGTGCCTCGCGCTCGCAATTCATGGAGCTTTTACAACAAGATTCAGTCAAAACTTCAGCTTTAAGCCCCAAAACATGCCTTGGGGGGATTCCATGCCCAACATTCCCCAACACAAATATTGTGACTCACCCTCGAGTCACTCTGTCATCACAACGATCTTTGCATGGAGTCCCTCCAGCTGTTCTCGAACTGCGTGGAGGTCAGCAACGCATTGAGCTATTGCTTGCTGGATCTACTGCATACATTGTTTTGAGACCTCTATGTAAGAACTAATTCTCTACATCTGTGCTAGTATCCCTCGCATTTTTTATAGTCTCGTGCCTTTGTCTGGATTGTTGGAGTGCGAAGACTGTGCTTCGGCAAGTTAGTCAGATAGTTGGGCCCCCCATGTAGGGCTTTAAGCGGCTACCATTCAATTTGCCTGAGAAAGGATCTCCATTTAGTTTGACTAGCTATACCACGCCTCCATCTATGACCTCCTTAACAATGTATGGTCCTAGCCAATGCATTTTGAACTTTCCCAAGAATTTATCAAACTTACTGTCATACAACAACACTAAATCATTTACCTTAAAGGTGTGCAAATTAATATGGTGATCGTGTCAGGCCTTCTCATATTGCTTTTGTACCTGTTGATTATAGACAGTTAGGAACCATTCCTCATTGAGTTCTTCTAGCTGCACAAGTCTTTCTTCTAGGGCTTCACGGTCCATCATACCTATGAGCATTGCTATGCACAAACTAGGGACAATATACTCCATTGGCATGATAGCTTCCATGCCATAAACTAACCGGAAAGTGTTTATCTCATCAATTTCTTGCATGTTGTCCTATAAGCCCATAGTACTGTAGGTATGCATAGGTCCCAATCACTCCGATGTGTGTTGCATACTTTGGTTAGTGCAGTCTCTAGTATTTTGTTGAATGCTTCTACCGTCCCATTGGCTTGTGGGTGATACGGTGTGCTTTTCTGATGATACACCTGGAACTCTTTTGTTAGCACGCTAATGGTTTCGTTCAAGAAATGTGTACCACGATCACTCATTAAGATTTTCGAATAGCTAAATTGAGTCAACACGTGTTCAAACAAAAACTTCGCAGCCATGGCAGCCATGGAGTCATTGATCGGCTGCACTTCTTCCCAATGCGTCAGGTACTCTGTCGCGGTGATAATGTATTGTGCGTCTATTTTTCCCTGAGGTTTGATAGGTCCTACAAAGTCAGTTGTCCATTTTTAGAAGGTTTTTAGTGTCATTTGTCGATTCAAAGGCATCTCATCCCTACACGATGGTTTACCTGTCCTCTAGCATATATCACAGGCCTTACAATGTGCTTTTGAATCTTGGTAAAGGGTTGGCCACCACAACCCTGCGTGGAGAATATTTTGCATGGTTGCGCGTCTTCCATATTGTCCTCCTGCAGTGCCACCATGTGCTTCTGTGAGGATCTGACTTCGTTCAAATTCCGGTTCATACCTTTGTAGTATCTCATCATTCACCATTTTGTATAGGTGCCCCGCGATGATAGAAAAGTCAGTAGCGTGCACCACCAGTTCCTTCTCTTACTGGATGGGCTATTTCTTCGGTGTTGTCCCTGTTGTCAGAAAGTGAATCATATCTTCAAAGTTTCCATCCATGACACACACATCAAAAAGTTGTGGGTTAGGTAATCCTTCCTCCAAACTAGTGGGTTCCTTGCCCATCTCAATATGTGACAAGTGATCCAGTCCTACGTTCAAGTGTCGAGGCTTTACCATGACCTCAAAATCATACTCTTGGAACAATAAGAGCCACCTGCATATGTGCCCCCCAAACACAGGCTTATTGACCAAGTATTACAGCGTGGAATGGTCTATATACATCTTGAAATGTCTTCCTAGCAAATAGTGACGGTATATTTGGAGCACTTATACCATAGCCAACCCCTCATGTTTGCTTGTGGAATAGGTTTTTTCGGCTTTGGATAGCCTGCGACTTGCAAACGAGATAGGGTGGTCCAAGCCCTCTCCGCCTTCTTGTGTGAGCACCACTCCCAACACTATAGATGACGCATCCACATGGACATGAAACTCCACATCCCATTTCGGGAAGACCAGGATTGGGGCAGAGACCAATTTCTCTTTTAGTACATCCAGGCTCTTCATGCAATCATCATTCTAGAAAAATGTGACATCCTTTTTCAATAGATTCTCCATTGGCGCTGTGATCTGGCATAGCTTTTGACGAACTTCCTGTAGTACCCCGTATGTCCCAAGGTAGTGTGCAACTGTTTAACACTTCGCGGTGCTTCGAAATTCAAAATTACTACAATCTTCGTGGGGTCTACCATTAGTCCCTGTTTGCAGACCACATGTCCCAACAGGTTTTGAAAGGGAATGAGGAACGTACACTTTTTGAGGTTCAATGCAATCTAGTGTCATCAACAAGTATCCAACATGAAGCGTAAGCTCGCTACATGGTGCTAAAACAATCCAAATACAATCCAATCATCCAGATAGACCTCCAGGAATTTGTGGATATACTCTTTGAATGCTGCAACAACTATGCTCCAAAATATGGCCGACGCGTTCTTTAACCCAAACGGCATAATGGGGTATTGAAAGCAGCCCAACTCAGTCGAGAAGGTGGTCTTGCTCCTATCTTCTGACATGATTTTCATTTGGTGCTACCTTGAGAACCCATCAATAAACGAATATGCTTCTCGCTTGCCGACATTTTCCAATACTTTGTCTATGAACGGAGTTGGGAATGGGTCATGCACACAGGTTTCATTCAATTTCCTGAGGTCCACGGATATTCTTATCTCACCCTTCTGCTTCTTCTCCTGTACTACCATAGGGCTTACCCAATCGAATTCTTCGAACGGCTCAATGATTCCCGCTACAAGCATTTTGTCTAGTTCTATGTGGACCTTTTCCTTGTACTTTGGATTCAAGTGGTAAGGCCTCTGCTTAACCGGCTTCACATTGGGTTTTAGGCTGATCTTCATAATCCCTTTAATCACCAATGACCCCCTTTAAGTCCGTGATCTTGGTTAGGAATAAGTCTTGGCACTCGTGGAGTAACTCAGTGACCTTATCCATCGTGGCATCATCCCAGTAGTCGTCAAGTGTTGCATACTTCAATTCAGCCTCCGTGCCAATGTTTACTTGCTTTGTTTTTACCAGCACGGTAATGTCAGGGTCTTCAATAAATGGCCCTTCAACCTCGTGATAGCCTTCAGTTTCTGGAACATTAACTTTTTGTGGATCTTTGTCATCTTCTTCAATGTTTACATTGTAACACTCCAACGCGCAGCTTAGTTGGGTCGCCCATTCAGGCTGAATCACTTCCATTGGCTCCTAGGGTATTTTATAGATAACTGCTTTTACTGCTTGTAGCGCATCATCAATAGTATCCCACCAATGATCATCAAATGTGAAGGTTAACACGAATCCTTCGTGCAAGATATGGCACTCATTCATGCCATGGCGTAGCTCTGTTTCTATATTCCAATTCATGGGTACAATATCCTTTGTATGATAGGACAAGTGGACCCACTCAGGTTGGGGCTTTTCCCGTAAAACCTTTGTCCATTTCTTGAGGTGTGCCCATGGATCATCCCATACGTCATACTTGTCTTTCAATCGCATCTGAGGCTTTCCAAACCATAGGCACATCATCCTTTGACAGTCGCGCCAGTCGTCAAACTTCTTTGCTGCGTACCACACCATCTTGTAGGTGTAGCGCGTAATACCCATTTCAAAGCATTGAAACGTTTTTTTTCTAACAATTCTTTTTCAAATTTGTTCACGAAGTCATCTACCTCGCTTAACCCATCATATGTAGGCAGGTCTCTTACTTCTGTTGCTACGTAGCGCAATGACCTTGTCATCATGTTACAGTTGAGTATGGTTACCTCATGTAACTGGTTCTACATTTTTCTCTCTCCTCGTCAGAATCTGATGTGCAGGAGCTTTCGCGCTCCCAAGAGATTCGGCCATCCGCGGTTGGATTTACCCAATCTTTCTCCCACGCAGTTATCTTGTAGATGCAGTCCAGATGATCATCGCCATCGTAGTCGCGCACTGGCTTTGTGTAGCACGTTCCTTCCGCAGGGTCTAAAGGTACCACTATGCACAGTGAATTTTTCTCAAAAATCATCTTGTGCTTCTTTAGATTTATCACTCCATTTATGTCAGTGGCTCAATCTATTTCCAGTAGTGCAGGATAGGGATTGTTGTCATCAACAATCTTTATCATATCAAAATTTGCTAGCATGCTCACACCTTCGATATCTACTGTGATTCCCTGCAATCTCCCCATAGGTAGGATCTTTTGTTGGTTTGCCATTCATAGTTAGATAGGAGACCATTGCAACGCAGGCCTGCCCATGTGTTCCCATGTTTGCCTTGGCAGGACGTTTGTGTCCGATCCTAGATCCAGAATCACTTGATCCATCTCATATTCCCTGATATGCGCGGTCAATCTCATCTCCCTTCTTGTTCATATCGTGTGCTTCCTGAGCTTCTGGACTATGCGTTGTTCTCCTGGCGTGGTCCCAACACATCTAGTTATGAGTTCTTGTAGCCCCTTCATAGCCTTTTTGTCATGCAGTAGCTTCATGCATGTCTTCAAGAATGTAGTGAGCATCGATGGATCCATTTTCAGCTCCAGTCTGTCTTTACTTCCTGAAGCGGAGGCATCAGCAAAGCTCCTCTTAGCTTCCATGAAGGTCTCCTTAGCGTGCTCCAAATCAAATTCTAGTTTCTTCATTGGAGCCTTTCGAATCTAGGTACTTTCTTTAGGCTGCTTACCTTTGTCATCCCCTATCGTAATACCACTTTGGAGCATGATATTTACATTAGGGTCTTTCTCGCATGGCTCAAACCTCATCATTTTTAGGCTCTGAGTCGGGGGAGGTTGGAGTGATCATTTATCATGCAACCTTGCTATCAGTGTTAGACAGTGCTCTCTCTCATCATCAAACTGTGTACAATATAAGCATGATGGTCTTGTTGGATTTGTACAATTGCAGGCATAATGCCCCAGTCCTCTGCAATTGTAACATATCATCTATTCGCGACCTTTTCCTGGCCCCATTCTGCCTCGACCTCGTCTGCGCCCCTGAAATCTAGTGCGCACCATTCTTGCATTTTGATTGAGGGCCCATGCTTCGGCCTGAACTCTATAGGTAGGAGTCTGTTCCATCATCAGTTCATAACTTCTACAGGTGTGCTCATCATGTCCTACTAACTTGCAAAAATTATAGAAAAACTGCTGGGAATTCTGTGTATACTTCTGTAATAGATGGAAGTTATCTGTAGCATGTTTCCCTCCTATCTGACAAATCGCACACCACAATGTAGGTGCCATGCTTGCTCCTACTTGTGCCTTTGGTCTCAATGGCATTGGTCCTCCTCCTGGCAGGTAATTCGCGAATGCCGGGAAGTGGTCCTTTTCGTGCCCCTGGCCCTTGCACTTTCGCACCATACTTCTTCACACACTTTTGGATGAGTTGTCCTATCTTGTTTCAAACTCTACATCTCAAGGCACAATTTTTTCAACTGCACGTGAATCTGTTGGATGCTCAGGTTAGGATCTTGTATCGGAGTCTTGTGTAATCTCATCGCGACCTCCAAAGCCTCAGCCTCAGTGGTTAGCCTTTATTGCGATAGCTCATTCCATATATGCAGTGTTAACGAGGCTACAAACCATTTGCGATGTTGCCCATCTATTAAGGTCATGTTTGCTTCATGAATTTTGCACTTCAGTCTTTGATCCAACTCCCACGGGGTTTCGCCTGGTAGCATTGAGATTTCCTTGAATCCAATGATCGACTGCACCTCCGACTTTGGCTTGCTAAATTCATTGTTTAGGCAGTCTGGATATTCGCTATCCCTGCATTCAGATTGTCATTGGAATGCTTAATGTACCAAGTCAATGCGTAATGATGGAGAGTGCTGACCAACGTTGCCTTCCTTATATTGTTGTCCATGACACCCTGTGCTTCCCATACAGCTTTTATCACAAACCAAAACTAGTCCGGATCTTCATTCCTTACTCCCTTGAACACTGGTAGCTTTATCACACTGGCCATACTACTTCGCAGTGGTGACAAAGGTGTTATGTGCGAAGTTGGGGGTGAATATGGTGAAACTGGTGGTGGTGTGGGTGGGGGTGGTATGCGCGGAATTCTCTGTCTTATTAGGTTGATCGTACTTCTTGGTGAAACCTTCGCGAGCTTGTCTTTGCCCCCACACGGATGTGATATCAAGGGGATAGTTTCTAGTTCTGTGCTACCTTCGATTCTATATATTCTCCCACTCCGCATAGCCCCAAACATCAATTTATTTTCATAACCCGCTTTTCACACAATAGGATTTTAATCCAAGTGTTCAAAGATTTAACGTACTTACCTTGCAGTCCCTTGAGGAAGCATCATTCTACCTTGCTATAGCTGACTGAAGTATCTACTGCAAATTTAGTGATGAATCCTCCTATGATTCAATCTAGCCAGTGATTGACAGCACGTGCGATCTTATCTTCTGATGCTTCCAGTCTGTGCACGAATTCTAGAGTCCACACAATAGGTTTGTCAAGTTTACACCTTCCTTGGCTATCTGCTAGCTTCCCGATCCACTCATACAACTCAGTAGGGAAGGATGCAAAGAAAATTTCATGCATCTCCATATACAAGTAGCAATCTAACCACTCTTCCTTTGATAGTCATGGATTCCTATTTTCTTGCGACGTGAACTCGTGAATCTTTATGTCGAATCACTCTTCAATTCCATTCTTGGTCGGATTCGAGTGATATGACATCAAACATCTCTATGCAGATCCTGGTACTGGGAATAGAACCATTTGTTGTCTTGTTGGGGCCTGAATCAGGTTCAGAGTTAATTAGCCAAACAAATCTCGGTACCACTGGCCCTTTTGGCGACAATCCGCAGAGCGTGGACTGAGGTCTCACTCGAAGTAGTATGGGAGTGTGCTAGAAGTAGGTTTTCGCATCGTGGAGATGTTTGATGAGTTTGACTGGTCCTTTGTCTATTCCTACACACAGGTGGCTTCGCACACCTTCTGTGCCTCGCAGCCTGATACCCTGCCCTCGCGGAGCCCTAACCAGGAGCTGTGTCACGCTCTGCGTTATTACCAGAGATCTTATTTATCCTTTAGTGTTAATTAAACACCTTCTCCTACCTAAATGTCTTAAGTTATATTTAACAATACAAAACATTCATACAGTTAATAAACAATATATTTGCAAATTATATCAATTATGCATTAGCCCAAGAACAAATACACAGAATTATAGCAAAACTTCTCTTTATTGACTCTCCAACAATTATAGACTCAACCCACCCTGCACACTCAACTGTAGGGGTCCACGCACTCAGCTGTGGACTACAAGGCCTCTGTGCACTCAGTTGCAGAGCCTTCTCCTACTCTATGACCCACATACACACTCTACACTTTGGCTCAATCACTTAGACTTCCTTGTTCCTTCATTATTAGTTAGTTATCTTTTACACTTCGAGCCTCACTCTATTTATACAATCCCATTGTCCACAAACCATGGGTAGGTCTATCCAGCCAACATTACATTACAAAACTAGGGCAAACAACCCTGTGACTCTATCATACTTTCGTGCCCCGTACCCGTAATTTGCAGAGATTTTACAACAAGATTCAGTCAAAACATAGGCTTTAAGCCCCAAAACATGCCTTGGGGGGATTCCATGCCCAATAGAAAGGCCTCACCCTTGCTCAGAATCTAGATTATCACAAAGTTCATATCATAGGAGACTCTAAATTGGTCATCTAGATGGCCCAAACGCTTATCAATGGTTCTCCTATGACCAAAATTTCCAAGAGTTGGTGGCTAGAGGCTCATCTTGAATGCATAAGACATATCTTGGAAAGATTTTATTATGTCACTACTGGTCATGTTCTCTAGGCTAGTAACAAAGTGGCATACTAGTTGGCTAACAAGGGAGCATCATATCAGTATCATGATTTTGCCTCCCCTTGGCACGAAGTGCTTGTTGCGACTGACTTAGACCCTCGAGATACTCATCTGCTCTAGGACCTTATAGGAAAAGACTCTCCTGCCCCCGATGGGGGTGATTGGACGATGGTAGAAGTGGCACCAAAGTACCCGCTAGGACCTTCTCTGGCTGCATTCACTTCATAACTTCACACTCATGCAAACTCAATGCATTCAATACACAATTTAGTGGGAGGCTCCTACGATGTTTATAATTGTGTTGATGGTGCTAGATCGACCAACATTCATGGGATCTCCCCGATATGAAGTCCCAACTAGACCTCACGCCGTTTGGTGTAGGAGTCCCATCTAGTATGATAGAATGGTTTCCATTACCTTAAATATTTGCCTTAGCTCTTGCTTTTTAGCACATGAGAGTGTTTTGCTTTGTCTTCGAACGGTGAGGTTTGCATGGCTAGTGAGTTCTTAGTGTGACTTGTGTCAAGGTTCCTTCATTGCAAAGGGAGAGGGTGAGAGTGAGTCTTAATTCGAAAGGGAATAGTCCTAACTCTCTTAGGGACACACAACACATCAAGACATCAGGGAAAATTTTAAGAACCCCCCCTAAATTTATAAATATAATAAATGGGCGAATCTCCATGGTATATAGGAAAAATGGAAGGCGATTTTATCAATAATATAATATGTATATATAATTTTTTGGCGAATCTCTCACCAGGCATGGCGAATATTTTACTCAATTATAAAATCTTGTAAGATCTTGGCGAGTCTTTCACTAAATAATAAAATTTTGTAAAGTCCTAGTGAATCTTAGCATAGGCTACATGCTGGTTTAATTCCCCCATTTAAATAGGCTACATTCCAGGTGAATACCATGGGTCAATACCATGTGCCATTTTGGTGAATACCATGGGTCAATACCATGTGCCATTTTATTTTTATTAATTCTAATATTAGGGTTAATAATGGTTTTTTGCATGGTATTAATAACAATCTAGTCCATGGTATTTGTCCCATAGTATTTTGGCCATAGGTTTCACCTAAATATAACCCATTTTTTGAATGTTCGTAAATATAAGGTGACATATGGAGTAAATATAAAAAAATGTTTTATTTGTTTACCATACCTCTCGTTTATTTATATTTTTATTAATTTACCATACCTCTTTTACAAATATGGTATTTGGCCCATAGGATTCACTTAAATAAAACCTCTTTCTTGAGCCTTCATAAATAGAACAAGGGTTGTGGACTAAATATAAAAAGACGTTTTATTTATTTACCATACCTCCACTTTACTTATATTTTTATTTGTTTACACCCTTACATGTATATAAGGTGACTTATGGAGTAAATATAAAAAATGTTTTATTTATTTACCATACCTCTCATTTATTTATATTTTTATTAATTTACCATACCTCTTTTATAAATATGGTATTTGGCCCATAGGATTCACTTAAATAAAACCTATTCTTGAAAATGGGTGAATGGATTCACTTAAATAAAACCTATTCTTGAAAATGGGCGAATGGAAGGTTGTAAGTCCTAATTTCAAGGGCTAAATTTACCTTTTTTACCCTCTCCCTTAAAATAAGGTGGGCTATTTGAGGTGATTTGTAAAAATGTACTATGATACAAAATATTCACCCACTAAAAATTTAAAACCCCTTAATTTCGCCAAAGGGCGAACATTCGCCCCTAAAATTATCCTTGCAAGACATGCATAACTTTCAGTGAAGTAGTCCACATGGATGTGGCTGTCATAAACACAAAGTGAGTAGGTATCACGTACAAAACCCAATCGAATAGTCCACATGAGTGCGATGGTCATTATAACAAGTTTACGAAAATGGGTCTGTCGAGTGTCTGACAGAAGAGTCCACATGGGCAAGACAACATTAACAACTGATACAACACATTTCTAATAGCATATGTGCTAAAACAACCAAAATAGTTCAAATCTCTTAATATAGGTTAAAGAAACATGCATTAAAAGCGTCCAAAGAATAGTCTTACAAATGAATACAATACATGTGTGAAAATGTGTTGGCTTGTTATCAAGATTCTAAAGTAAGTGAAAGTTGCAATACAAATCGATACACCATTACATCACGAACCCCGATAGTGAGGTGTTGGAGCCACTGCTCGCCCCTCAAAGAAAAGACTAAAGACTGTCAAGGCTATGTGGGACGAGCGAAGGTGAAAAGTCCTTTGCATGTACAAATGAGGGCTATATATAGCCAAGGGTGAAACTGACACTTGTGACTGTTCAACTTCCCTCATGGCTGTTGGACTTACATGACTCTTAAAATTTTCATGTGGGTCTCTTTGACTTCCAAGTTACATTACCTTGATTAAAGCAGTATGGCCCACAGTAGTAATGTGCCCGAGATGACTCGTGACATGACTCGACACAACAGTTCTGGTATGTTCATGCTGTTGGTGGTGTCCATGTCACGTTGCAGCATCGTTGAGTGATGAGTATTTGCTTGGTGTATCATAGCTTAACCTCTGCATGGAAAGGTTTGCGGAGTCTTCAATAGTCTTGGTGTTCACTTGATGTCACATGTGCATCTATCCCCTTCACGGGTGCTTGGCATGCTTCATGTGTTCCTCCATTCGTGAACAAGTGTCCTAGCATGTGCTCCTTGTTCATCGTGTTCATCATCATGCCATTTCTCATATGTGTACCTGTATCTACAATCACTCATGACAAGATGACATGAAATCCAGAAATCACCTAATCTACCATGATGCATAATCTTTCGTTTTTTGGTGCAAGGGTCTGGGAGAGAGGACACGACTCTGAAATTGTGAAAGAATAATTCATACTGAAATGCGAGCTCCAGGTCACTGTCAAGGAAAAGTACGGGGAGGTCACTGGGAGGCTAATATGAGAAGTTTGGAAAAGAAGTGACCATCTGCGGGATCTAGCTCGGCTTGAGGGAAGAACAACGCAAATTTTCTAGGGAGGCAACAGGGAGGAAACTGGCAGTGAAAACTGTGTAGATTCTTCAGGGAGGCTAGCAGCGGGTTGCAAGAGTTTGTTGGCCAAAACTGCGCAAAACTAGGAGGCTGGCCTATAGGACATGTTTGTCTAGTTTCTGGGCTGAGCAGGGTGTTGGGTAGATGGAAGACAATCCAAGAAAACTACATAGTTTTCAGAAGGAGCAACAGGTCAGTTGACAAGGGGTCTGGCTGACACAACTACGTAAATTTCGAGGACAGTGCAGTGGCAAGCACCAAGTGCCTATGGTTCATGTCTACACAATTTCTTCAGTCAGTAGAGGAGGGCATGCTGGTAGCTTCTGTGCAATTTTTTGGAGGAATGAAGCTCAGGTCACTACCTGGTAAAACTCTCCGGCTAACCAGCGGGAAGCTAGATAGATTTTCTTAAGGGCAACATAGATTGAAATGGCTTATTGAGAAACTTCTGTCATGTTCTGGGTGACAGTGAGTCAGGTTGATTACAGGATTGCGTAGTTCATATTGCCTGGGAGGAAACCTCGAGCTCTGCGCACTTCTAGGCAGCATTACTTGATCACTAAGGGCTGAGACTATGCAATGCAGCTCAGCAGAGGTCCAAATGTTGGAGGTTGGTCCCGTCGACAATGTTTAACAAAAATGACTAAGTGTGCGAGCAAATGAACTTGTGCATGCATGACCTTGCAAACACACACTCAACATGACTCAACAACAAGACACTTCAAACCAATAATACAACATGCTCTGTCTAACTGACCAATAGGTGAAAGCAACAAGTACGATACTTGAGATAGATCGTTGAATGACTACGAAGAAACTTCCACGACATTGCATACAACTTCATGTGTGAGTGTGATAGATGCTTACATAGCGAACAAAACATGTGCATACAAAGACAAATCTTCAACATATCCAAAACATGACTGCAAGCATGACATTGTGACCAACATGCTAAAATATGTCTGGTGCACGGTCAAGCGAGGAGGGTGCAAAGATGCAGCCCGAGCTCATTGGATGAGCCTGAGTGTTTGCAAATATCAAGGAAAAACCCAAGGAATGCTCCAAAATTGGATGCTGGCCAAAATTTTGGAGGGTGTTTCAGCTGCTACAATAATTGGTGACACACTAGTTGAATACCAGCTTCTTTGTTTTGGTCCATTGACAACACAGGGCCTTGGTATATTAGGGAGTATTGAATAGCTCTGTTGGTTACTTTGGCTTCCCCACTTACCCCATTAACAGACATGGTTCACCTCTTCCTGACTCAGTCGAACACAACATAAAGTTTCATCTTGATCATAGTTTTTCAAAATTGGGAAGGATAGTTTGGCTCGCGTGTTAAAAAATTTAAGAGTATAAGTTTTCATCTCTAGTGTTGCTCCACTACCAGCAGGCTTGGAAAGTACCCCAACAGAGTCACGCATGAACGCATGCATTGCTCCACTGTGAGTTAGCTTGGTTAGTACCCTGGTGGAGTTTCATTCTTCACCTCTTTACGTAGGAAGCCTTTCTCTTCTTTCCCCTTTGTATTTTTTCAAATAGGAATGTGCATAGGCACTTATTTACATTTTTGGGCGGAAGAGGGATCCCGACTTATTGATAGTAGAGGAGGTTATTCCTTCAAATAAGCATGTAAGACCTCTAATATAGGTTTACTGGTTTACATTTTCCCCTTCTCCATTTCTACTAGTTGGATGAGCTTGAACACACAGAGCAAAAGACTAAATATAGGCATGTGGTTTCCCATTGTGGACACACGTTCATGGTTGTACCAGAGCTTCCTTTGCAGACAACTGGTATTTTCTGTGAAGACTTCACCGGCCAAAGGTTACAACCAAGCACAGAGAAGACATACACATGACTGGCCAAGTGCTACAGTGTCACAAGTATCCTTGGATCTCAGCCACATACTCATTCAAAAGCCAGAACTCAGTAGAGGGCAACAATTATTGGCAAAACCAAAAATAGCAGGATATTAAGCAAACAAAACAAAATGAAGCAAAAATAGCAAAGTGAAAAGACAACAAGAAAGCAAAGCGAGCAAGCAAAGCGAGCAAGCAAACAAACCAAACCAAGTCAGCAAGCAAACAAACATGTAAACAAGAAAGAAAAGAAAAGCAAGAAAGAAAATACTACTCCTAATCCTACGCTAAACAATCAGGGTTACGATAAATGAAATTTCCAGTGAAGTCATCGTAGGCATACCCAACCTGCAACCATAGAGATAGAAGCGATTAAAATATATAAAAAAATAGTGTGCAATAGAAAATAAAAAAGCTTGACAAAATTGCACATGAGAGAGAAGGTCTCACGTGTGGGCAGAAAGATGTGTCACAACCACCCAACACACATGCTTACCTCTTCCGTGACTATTGTTTTTCAACAAACCTTGGAAGCCTCTTGTGAGTATGCGTTCTTCAACACCAAGTTTCTTAGCGAGTTAAAGGAACGAGTGAAGCTTGTTACTTGCAACATGACTCGCCAAGTAAGATTGTTCCAGCCATTCATTGATTGGATCATAAAATTCATGATGGTTGTTTTGAAAGACTCGTAATCTTTGAAAGTATGGATTCCTAATTCAAGAGAGGGGATCACGATGGGAATCTTGTATGGATACATAGATTTGATCATTCTTGTTGGTCATGTCAAGACATTGAGGACCTTCCATAGCCATCATCATAGGCTAGAGTGCCTCACCTACTTGATAGGAGTCTGAGGAGAAACATGTTACATGGTGAAGATCATAGTGTGTGAAGCAACTGTCATTGGATGTACTATTGGGAAAATGATAAATTTCATGACAGTCACCTAATCTATAAAAAATATCAGATGATTTGGTCGAGATGCCAGATTCCCAATTTGACATGAACAGAGAAAATGTTTGAACAATCTTGCGAACGCTTTGAATGATGGAGTCAAGTTTGTTGAGCGCTAGAAATGACAAAACACCCACCTGCAACTGCTGAAAAATTGCATAAGCATCATCTTCATCATAGAAATGTGGAAAGGATGCTAGTACTATGAATATGTGAAGCCATTTGGGGTGTGATGAAATGAGAGGAACATGATTCACGTGATAGCTTGTGCACTCATCATCATACAAGGAGATTGTTGGTGTGATGAGCAGCCAGATTTGAAGTGCAAGTTTCACAAGAAGACCAAGGAGATGATCACGAGAGGGAACATTTGATAAATATGATTCCAAACAAAGATATTTTTTTAGATGATCAACTTCACAACTCCATGATTGCATGAGAGATGAACATTCCCAACCTGAATTGCATTTAAGAGAAGTGCATGATGCATGATATTTCATTTTCGGGTTTAGGTCACCTGGAGAGAGGAGAAGGCTATGAAACTGCACAGAGCACATTTCAGGATGGAATGCAGGCTCTAGGGCATTGTCAAAGAAAATTGCACAAAGGTCACTCGGAGGCTGAGATGGGCAATCCAAAAAAATAGTGACCATCTGCGGGATCTCTCGGTTGGAAGGCAGAACTACACAAACTTTCCAGGGAGGTAGTGCATGCAGAAGGGAGGACACTCGGAATGAAAGCTATGTAGATTCTCCAGGGAGTCTGTAAGCACGTTGCGGGAGCTTCCTGTCCAAAACTGCGTAGAACCGGGAGGCTGTCCTACACGACATGTCTCCATAGTTTATGGGCTGAGCGCGGTGTCGGGCAGCTTGAACAAAGTCCAAGAAAACAACCCAATTTTCAGGAGGAGGAGCAGATCATCTAACAAGGGGATTGGCTGATGAAACTATGCAAATTTCGAAGACAATGTAGTGACAGGCATAGGGTGGATATCCTTCATGTTTGTGCAGTTTCTTCAGTCAGCGGAGATGGGCATGCTCACAGCTTCTGCGCAGTTTTTTGGAGTGAAAACGGGGGTCAATACCCAGTCAAACTCATCGGCTGACCAACGGGAAGTTTGATAGATTTTTTATGGGCAACACATATTGAGATGGCTTGCTAAGAAACTTATATGATGTTCTAGGTGGCAGTTAGTCAGGTTGATTCCAGGATTGTGCAGTGCAGAGTTCTCGAGATGCAGCCTCAAGCTCTATGCAATGCTGGGTAGCAGTACTTGATCACTGAGGGCTCAGAATGCACAATGCAGCTCAGCGGAGGTCTAGTTGTTGGATGGTGGTCTAGTCAATAGAGTTTCAGTAAAATGACTAAGTGTGTGAAAGAGTGAACTTCTGCATGCATGACCTTGCGAGCACACACTCAACAGGACTCGACAACAAGACACGTCGAACCAACAAGACAACATGCTCGGTGTGACTGACTAATAGGTGTGAGCGACAAGTGTAACACTTAAGATAGATCATTGAACGACTAGGTTGTCACTTGCGTGACGTTACATATAATTTTGTGTGTGAGTGCGATGGATTCTTACATAGTGAACACAACTTGTACACATGAAGACATAATTTCAACATGGCCAGAACATGATGGAAAGCATGAAATTGTGACCAACATGCTAAAATATGTTCTATGAATAGTCAAGTGAGGAGGGTGCAAAGACTCAACGCGAGTTCATGGGATGAGCTCGATTATTTGCAAACATGAAGGAAAAATCCAAGGAAGGCTCCTAAATTGAATGCTGACCAAAATTTTCGAGGGTTTTGGAACCGCTACAAAAAATTACAAGATGGTCATAGAGAAATTTTACTGTGGAAGCTTGGGAGATGAGTTTTGGTAAGTAGGAAGTGTGGGCCTATATCTGTGGTGGCTCACGAGGGTTTCAACCTTGGCACACAAGCGCTGTGGGGGATAAAGGCCCTCTATTGTTGTCTAGGGTTCATTGCTTTCTTTGCCCTTAGGACCCGCAAATGGGAATAAGCATGGATATGAGCTACCACCAAGATCTAGCTCGTTGCTCGTTTGAGCAGAAGGAATTTGTCTCATTGGGCCTTCTTGTCTACGTGTGGGATAAGGAGTGTGATTCTCTTCATCTCTCTATATGGTGGTTAGTCCATAAATTTGCCCATCTGGTAGTGATGGGGTGGTAATTAGTGGGTTCTCAGTGGCCTCTCTTTGGAATTTCTTGGTGTAAGGCTACCCCAAGGTGATTGGTGCGTCTACTGTGTGCAACTATGGATTGAATTATGCCTGGGGTGTCTGCACGAGAAGAGGTGAAGGCCATCCGATGTGGACCGTGGCTTGTTTCAATTGTTCTTATCAAAGGGTGGTGAGCGGTGTGTGGGTTAAGGAGTTTGAGCCTCAAAGTTTTGTAGGTTGGTTTGCTCAAAACCTCGCCCATTTGGTGCTTCTCGGGTGTGAATTTGTTGGATCCTTGTGGCTGTCCTATGGAATTGTGGTGTAAATCTAGACTCAGTGTGACTGTAGTGCATATTGTGTGCCTTTACAGGTTGAAGTGCGGTTGGGGTGGTTGCAATGGAACAGGTGCAGGCCACCGAGTGTGGTTAGTGATTTGTTTATCCTAGCCTTGTAGGAGGGTGGTGACGAGTCCAGTGCAATAGTTTCCCTAGGGGGTTCAACAACCTAGGTACCAGTTATTGTTATTGTAGGTGTCCTCCTTTTCGGGGATCCTTCCCCTTCTCTCTGGTTAATTTTCCTCTTCACTCAATGCCTCATCAACGAGGTCGGCCCAACCATGGGGGTGGGAAGCAATAGTCGGAGAGGCGTCTTGAGCCTCGACATAGTGCATCTTAGCCAATTCTTGTAGATGGGACACTCATGAAATGAATGTTGTATCTCTAGTTCATTCACATGCGCAAGTGGTAGCTTCGGTCACTCTAGAATCTCTTGCAGCGTAGTGCTGTCAAATTGAAATCAATATGGATATCCTCTGAGGTCATAGTTATGAAGACATGAATGAGACTATGGCTTATTTCTAGGACATCCAGTATAGCGAGAATGAGATATTGGAGCTGTTAGACAGTCTTTGGTGTCATCATTGATGTAAGAGAGACCACCTTTGCAGCCTCGGTGTGAGGGTGGAGCATATTGACTTCCATATCCATGCTCGTGCTAGTTTTTTCATTGCTCCACCTATAATTCCTCCTCACCTGCCACCCTAATATGCACCTGTCACTTATGGTTTTCTTTTTGTTTATGTGAGTTATGTCTAGGCTTAAACGCCCTCTAAAAATAATTTATGTTATTTGTCCAAACTGTTATGTACGAGCCCCACTAGCAAAAATTATGGTCTAAATGAGGATCTTTGTATGCTATTTTATTGAAAATCTAATGAAAGCATTTTTAATTTAAAAAAAATAAAAATAAAGTATGAATAAAACTTGAAAAAAATTAGAAAATTAATAGAAATGAAAGAAAAACTTTTGGGTATATGACAATTTCACTAATTAATCAACGACTCAAAAATGTGCACATTTGAAAATCAATAACTTCAGACATCAAACTAAAAATTAGAGTATAAGAATGTGTCAATTCCACGAAGATATTCAATTATGGCATACATTTAACAACACAAATTAGAGCATAGTACATTATACATCAATAACCCTATCACATGAAAAGGAAAGGCCACACCATTATAATAAAAACAAGTAAAACCGACATTTGATTCTAGCTTAAAGAAGAAATATAAAATTTTTAATATAACAGGTTATCGTACCTTGTACCATGCAACCTTGTTCCTTTTAAAGTCTCTTAAGAGCAACTACCTCAACAAATATATTTGTAAATAATTAAAAGAATAAATAGTTTACATGAAATATCCCGTTTTTGACATTTGATTTAATCTTTATGGAGAGACATTTTCTTTAAATGAGTGCCTTGAGACCTTTTTTCACCCCTAGCAAACGTCTTTCTCATAGATTGCTGGGAGGGGTGACTGCCTCCCTTGTTTGGTGGTGGGTGCACAATTCCTCCTCTTTGGTGAGCTCTTTGATTACAGTTTGCAAAGGAAATGCTACTTCCTAACCATGTACAGACTGCATAGGAAATGGTTTATGCGACATTTCTTTTTTTGAATTTAATAAGTTCATCCCACTCAACAGGATACTTGAGTGGTTGCTTCTTAAATATGAGATATGCTACCTCAATCCTTGATTTCATTTTATAAGGAATGCTTGGGATTTGAAGTTTCAACTTATTCAGGAGATCAAATACATTGAATTCTCTACAAGATGTATTGACATCTACTCTTGAAAGTGAACCTCCACTGGATTCTGCGATGTATTCCTGGAAATTTTCCTGTAAATTTTTCATCAAACGTCAATAATCCAAACTATTTACAAAACTCTATATGTACCCTCATTCTAACTTGAAATCTTCTATTTCCTTTCTGTCCTAAGTTATCTCACTTTCCATATCCTCTTATCGCATGGGAAATCCCAAGGACTTTACTGTTTCATCTGGAGTGGACTTCAACCATTGAAAAATTTGATCTACTTCTACAATTATGTTCTCAACAACAATAAGAAATTATGTGAATAATTTCTTAATGAGAACTAGGGATAACAAGAGATTCACATAGATGCATTAATGTAGCACAAAGCTTTATTTTGTTCATCTTTTCAATTATTATTTCCCATATCCTTATATTCCATATCCTTATATTTGTATCCATTAAGATGTTCCTTCACACTATTTAATATTTCATGAATTTTCTTGGAGATTGTAATTGATTTTCCTTTCTTTTAGAATAGTTTGAACTGCTTCAATAATTTCATTTTTCTTATCACGTGCAATCAAATAGGATGATTCCAATCTTCTTCTATTTTAACAAACTTTATTTTAAAGCATTTTAGTTTCTCATTTCCATTATCTACTTATCAGTTCGTTGAAGAAAAATCGAGCACATCTTGCTTGAGAATTAAGTCTAGTTTTTCTCTAAATTCATTGATTTTTTCATGATATTGCTTTTCCATGCCATGGAACTCGGCCATTTGACTTGTTTTCTCTTATGGATTCCTTTACATTTACGTCACTTTGTGTTTCCTTTATATTTCTATTTATGTCCTTATGACTTTATAGTTCGTAAAAAAATTCTAAGAATGTGAAATTTGCACATTTGTATGTTGCCTTTAGACTATCAATTTATTTTTCCTTGGATTACAGTAATAATTTGGTCTTATTACCATCCTTGGGGAAACCAATTATACTACTGATCTGATTTTTTATCTTTTTAGTTTTATCAGTCTTCTTTCATACTAACAAATTTGTATTATTTAATTGTGTTAAGCCTGCTCAAAAGTGTGCAGTTTCTTGACATTTGTTGCGGATTGTATCAAAGTTTTTACTACCATTTCCCCATTTTCTTTATTCCAATCAACCATATCTACTCTGTTTATTTTTTTAAGTTCACCTTAACGGATGTAGTCCTTGAACCAATCAGTTTAGTTCCTCCTTTAATTTCTGGTTAGACGACTATTAATTTGAAAGTATTTTTGTCAAAATCAGTTAAGAAAAAAACTTGGTCCTGAATTATCTTCTAAAGAATTAAACGTGCTAGGGGTAAAATACATGGATTACTATGAAAGGACTGCAAGTTTTTTATCCATAACTACAATTCCTTTCTCTATCTTTTGAGGTCTTCTCATTTACCACTATGGTGGTAACAAACATCAATAGAATGGTTTGTACATTAGGCTAAGTTTCTTTCAACATATTGTAGACTTGATTTGTTAATCCCTCATTAATTTCTTCAAAATAATTTTCTTCATCATTCATTCTACTCTTCTTGTTCTTTACATTATCACCAATATTCATTTATGTCATTTTTCTTTTTTATTGAGGCTAGTGCATGTTCCTAATAAAAGACATTTTAATCATTGTTTCTATCATTTGCTCAACAACACTATATATTAGGCTAGTTGTCACTTAACTATTTTGGATTCAACTATTTTGACGTAATCCTCCATTTGTTCAGCAATTACAGTAGTACTTGCTATGCTTTTATTACATTCTTG
The DNA here is from genome assembly GCA_031772625.1 of Pinus tabuliformis. NCBI lineage: Eukaryota > Viridiplantae > Streptophyta > Pinopsida > Pinales > Pinaceae > Pinus > Pinus tabuliformis. The sequence continues at coordinate 216,430,129 of CM062816.1, read as the reverse complement.
TTCATAGGAATCTTCAATCCAACAATCACAGTTAGCTTCAATTTCAATACAAGAGTTAGAAAAATGTTGATAATAACCCAACCTTCTTTCTTATTTCAACTATACCATGAAAGGGTTCATACTTGCAAGAAAAGTGTTTTGCGATCTAAAAGAATTGAGATGATTGTAATCTAGGGAAAAGTGCACATGGCTACTAGTAGCATAGACATCAAGTATTAACAAAGCAAAGCACATGAAAGAAAGAAAGAGGAGAGGTACAAGTAGTGGAAAACCAATAGAAACACACTTTATGTTATGTCTCTTAAAATCAAAGAGGAACCAACACCGATACATAAACATGTATTTATATCATGTTGGAACAATTAGAACAGTCTAATTGTGTGAGTAGACTCTTAACTAATCCTTAAGTTATGTTTAATAGTTGTATTTACATTATATACTTATCCGACTCGACTAGGCTAGTAAACTACGTTGAATATCCCCTCTAACATCTCCCCCATTGCCAAAACCTTCTTCGTCCTGAATAAGCAGAGATTTAAAGTGATACTAAAATACTAAAATTGACTTATACATTCATAGTTGGCTTTGCACAAGTTTAAGACTTTACAAAAAGCTTAGTACAAAGTACATTAATAAGTAAATCAAGACATGATTTATATGCATACTTCAATAGGAGCATCTGAGGGCTCGGTTAGCTTTTGATGAAATGGTTTTGTAGACTGGTGCACTTATTGAACCACTTCAACTTCATGTGATTGTTGTTCTTAAGCCTTAACTCACATCAAAATACTTGGTGCATCGAACATATTGGTAGGCGACGATGGTTGTGGCGATGAAGGATGAATTGTAGGTGGCAATGGCATGTACGAAAATTTCGTTTGATAAATGACTCATACAAAATTTTATAAGTGTTGATAAAAAATGGACCATAAACAAAATTATATCCTGGCACTTAGTACTGGCTTATCTGCTAAAATCTACATTCTTTCTTCCAACGAAGTCTCCTCTGATGTCATTTGGACAAAAGGATTGATGTGCTCAATCAACTGAACCTGGTTAAGTATACTCTATAGGAACTTAGAAGCATGTTTTTATTTTGTGCTTTATTTCCTTCTCTAAGTCATTGAACCTCATGTTGCACTATCTAGGACTCGAGCTTGCTTTCATGATCTATATTTTTGTCCAATCCTTGTTTTTTTATAGCATAGGTTGTTTCCCTTGCAACGAGATCATGGATGATTTCTTCCTACACTCAAATGTGACTACGAATCGTTGTGAGGTAGGTGGGAAAATAGTTGAGTGTGGTCATTAAACCAACTTCTATGTCAAGTGTCTACTCGAGTGATTGCTTGGCTACTAAGAACTCCTAATGAGTTGTCTAAAGTATTTCTGTGAATTTCTCATTTCCTACCACCATTGATCTGGTTTGTCATTATGTTATCTATGGAGTAAGGTTCACATATTTATAAATCAATTGATACACCAACTATTGTAAGGTGACAATATGGTCATCAACTTATACTCGAATGTTCTTATCAACTTTTTTTGCTCCCTAACACTGACATTCCAGCAAAGTCTCCCGCTCTTGTTCCTGGCTCTCTTAAATCTTAGTGGTGTATTTATTTCCTTTTGTCAATCTCAACTTGTCTACTTTTATGGTATTCTCCAAAACTTCAAATATCTACTTGTCGCTCGCAAGCTCTAGGTCGACATACTTGGTGCAGATATTAACAAGATCTTTTTTTATTCGAGTTCCCTGTGTTCTTGTTGAAGTTGGCTTAAAAGGCATTGTACTGATTAAGGAAGGTTGAGTGACTGATGGATTGGTTGATTGGTTGGTGAGTGGATTGATCAACGGATTGGTGGATGATTTGATCAATGGATTGGTCAATCGAAGATCAATAGGCATTGTTTTCTATTGTTTTGTTGGCACAATCATTGTTTTTTGAGTCTGTACATTATGGGATTCGACTGCATCATCCAATTGAGTCTATTTTGATAAATTACCTAGGCATTATGTTTATTCGACGCATCTCCATCATATTGGTGTTTCTCCTCTTCAATATTTGTTGGGGAGGTGCGTGGAGTATCCTTAGTTAGATCAATTTCAGTCACTTGAGTCATATTGTGTAAACCTACAGTCTTCTCTGATTGGTTCTAACATTGGCCAAAAGAATTATCATTTTCTCCATTGTTATCAAAACCATTTTACATAGAGCTTAAATTTAACGAAGCTTCATATATTGCGTGCATTTCGTGTTGAATATTCTCCTTAAAAGTATCCTTATCATTTCCTAATGCATGTAGTATGTGTGCATTGATAGATGAAACAACACTCTTTTGTATTCCAGGGCCTTTCGTATGCTTTTTCTTTGGTATACTCAACAACCCGTTAGACATCTTCATCAAATTGTTATTACTATTCAATGTTCTGGAGCCGAACTTTTGATAACACCTCCTCCCATCGAATTCATTCAATGGAAGTCGACATTTCCTCGGGACTCTAAGACTCCTTTCATCTTGCCTTCTGAGAGGATTTAGCCAATTGCAAGGATTCTTAGAAGGCCATCTAGAAGTAGTCTTACAGTACTAAGGCAATAACGACTTCCTTTGAACGAATTCAATGGGAGGAGGTGCTATCAAAAATTTGGCTTTAGAACACTAAGTAGCAATAGTAGTTTCATGAAATTTGATAATGTGGCTATAACTCCTCTTCCTACACTACATCAGAGGGAGAATTAATAATGTCCTCAAGTACCTCTAGGAGTCTAGGAATAATAGGAAAAATTGTATTCGACTATCGGCATAATTCATCAAACACTTGCTTGATAGTGGGTTGACAGGGAAACTGTTAGGTCCCTATAATAATAGTGTATTCCCTAATTGTTATTGTTAGTATGGCCCTCTTATTATTGTTGTTGTGCCCATGTAGCCCCATACTGTTATTATTGTGCCCCATATAAGCCCACTATTGTTATTGTTGTGTCGTTACATTATTATTGTTATGTTGGCTCTCAATATATTGTGACCCCTTGGACTCCTAGATATAGAAAGGAGGTTTTCCATTTGAATCATCCAAGAATTGTTAATTTGTGTAATGTAAAGAGGTTTCCCCCTTGAAGAGGATAATTTTGAATTCATTGATCTATCTCTTCTTCTATTTTGTGATATGGTTACATAACATTCGGTATCAGAGAATTGGATTCTAGGGTTCTACTTCTTCAAATGATCTGTATTGGAATTTTCACTATAGATTGTTTTATATGAGGGTTCAAAAGATGAAATTTTTACCATGTAGAGCTGAAATCTCATAGAACTTCATGTAAAAATTTCATATCTTCGGTTGCTATATTTTCAGAGATATGTTATGAGGAAGTTAGGGCCTTTGCAGGGTATAAAATTTTGTCTCAAACAAGTGACGTAGGTAAAATCATCATAACTATTGTTTTAGGCATCATATTTGAATTTGGTAAAAGTTAAATGAAAGTTCAATGACTTTATTTTGTCTTGTAGTAATTTCGGGGCGAAAGTTAGAAATAGTGACATGTGGCACTTCGTACAACTTTGATCTATTGAACCAATCCATAATGAGGTCATCGTGGGATTTTTCGCATAACGCTTTCTTGAAGAATCCAATCTTTGTCTGACTTGTGGGGTTGGAAAGAACACTCAGAGAGCTACCTCAAGACAAAATTTAAGACCTTGTTGATCTGAAATTACAAAGATAAAATATATTCAATATCAATCTCCTACAAAGCGAGAAAAAGATGTGTAGTTTTTAAAATTTGCATAACTTTTCTTTGAACAATTAGTTCCAAGTGATTGAAAGGTCATAGTGAAGCATAATTATCATTATGTTATGCCCCAAAGAAATAAAATGGAAATGCATAGTAAGAATCTAAAAGATATAATATGAAATATGAAGAAGAGGAAGAAATGCAACATGATATATCAAAATTACGAGACCAAGTGCAACACATTTCTCTTTCACCAAAAGAAACAGAAGCTAAGACTGATGGCTTGATGAATGGAATGGAATCTAAGATATATGGTATAGAAGAAAAACTGAAAGGAAACATAGAATATTTGAACAAATACATGGAAGGTTTGACAAAGTTGTTACAAGAAATTCTTTCTAATGGCGAAAAAGTAGTAGAGGAAACTCATGACGAGAACGAAAGAAATGTTAATAATGATTTCATAGACTCTAATGTTGGATTGAAGACCCACCTAATTCCAAAGATAGATATGAGGAAGTTTGATGGCAAGGATCCTATTACATGGATACTACATATGGAGCAATATTTTTATCTCCATAATGTGCAAAACACACAAAAGGTACGCATTGCAACTTTATATGTAGAACCCAATCAATTTTTATGTTATTGATGGCTTTTCTCTCGTGAAAAAAATTTCACTTGGTCATTTTTTATCGAGAAAATGATAGCACATTATGAGGATAAAAAGAGCAACACATTCTTTAGCAAATTCATAAGTCTCAAACAAAAGGGTTCAATGGTGGAGCACATTGAGGAGTTAGAAAAGTTGAATATGGGAGTAAATTATATTCTAGAGGAGAATAGGATTGATTTACTCATAGGGAATTTAAAAGATAACATCCAACATGAGGTTCACCTTTGGGAACCTGATTCATTGCAGAAGGAATTCACGTTGGCAAGAAAAATTGAAAGCAAACTTATGGCAACAAGGAATCCTACCACTCACAACTATAAATATGGAGGTGTTATTGTTGTTAGCCTTTGACAACCTAGAAGGTTGACATCACAACAATTGGAACAATAAAGAGAAAAAGGGTGTTGATACAATTGTGATAGAAAATACAGTAAAGGTCATGAGTGTGATGAGAATAAATTAATTTACATAGACTATGAAGAGGAGGAAGAAATGTTAAAAGAAGATGATATACACTAGGAACCAACCACGGAAAAAGAAGAAATTAATCTGACGATATATTTTAATCCATTGACAGGAATTACCACTCCTCAAATGCTCAATATAGAAGGACATGCCAAGAAGAAAAAAGTAATAGTGTTGATTGATTCGGGTAGTACGCATAATTTTATTCATTATAAGATAGCCAAGGAATTGAATTTCTTCCTATATGCAGTACGAGAGTGTCAAGTGATGGTTGCAAATGGAGGAACCATAAATTTCTCTTTAAAGTGCCATAATATCAAGCTATCCATGGGAGAATATGTATTCAATAGTGCAATGCTTTCCATTCCAATGGGTGGTGCTAATGTTGTACTAAGAGTCCAATGGTTACAATCTTTGTGTACGATAGCTTTTAATTTTCAAGAAATTTTCTTGAAATTATTTTGGGAAGGAAAGGAAGTTGAATTAAGGGGTATCACAAGGAAACTAGGAAGTATAATCAACTCTAATGGCATGAAAAAACTTTTAAAGGAATAAAAATAGGGCATAATTTCACAATTATGTTCACTAAAGGTTCAAACATCAAAATCATCTATTTCTCTAGATCTCCAAAAAGTCTTGGACAATCATTCTAAGGTATTTGAGACTCCTAAAGGGCTCCCACCTATTCGTGACCATGATCATGTTATTCATTTGATTCTAGGAAGTGTTTCTCCATAGATCAGGCCTTACAAATATCCCTATCCCCAAAAGAGGGAAATTGAATGTATGGTTGAAGAAATGCTAGAGGCTAGTATAAATCAACCTAGTCAAAGTTCTTTCTCTGCTCTAGTAGTATTGGTGCACAAGAAGGATGGATCATGGTACATTTGTCTAGATTATAGGGAGCTCAAAAAACTCACTATTAAAGATAAATTTCCCATTCCTATCATTGATCAATTATTGGATGAATTACATGGAACAATTTACTTCACCAAGTTGGATCTTCACAAGATATCATCCATTGTCCATCACATCGTCTTTAAGAGAAAATTATAAGGTTTAAGAAGTGGAAGATCACATCAAGCATCAAAAAAATGTTCTCCAACTCTTAAATGATAACTTCACTTTGGCACAGAATAGAATGAAACAACAAGCATATGAACATCGTAGCAAAAGAAGTTTTGATGTAGGTGGCTGGATAGTTTTACGACTACAACCATATAAGCAAATGCCCCCCAAGTAAGCTAAGAAGGGTAATAAATTATCACCAAAGTGTTATGGTCCTTACAAGGTGTTGCAAAAGATTGGTACTATGCCACACAAATTGGATCTTCTTGCATCTTCCCGAGTGCACCCAGTTTTCCATGTTTCATTCTTGAACAAGGTTATACGTAACAAGTTCCCAGTTCAAACAATATTGCCAAAACTTGACGAGGAAGGAAAAATCATATTGGAACCTATACCATTCACGGAAAAAAAAACTCGAGAACTACAAAATAAATCAATTTAAGAGTATCTCATTAAGTGGAAGAACTTACCTGTTGAAGATTCTACATGGGAGGCTGAGACTTTTATACATAATCATACATAAATACTCAATCATTGAGGACAACACTTTTTGGAAGGAGAGGGGCATGTTAGGTCCCTATAATACTAGTCTATTCCCTCATTGTTATCGTTAGTGTACCACCTTTATTATTATTGTTGTGCCCATGTAGTCCTCATATTGTTATTATTGTGCCACATAGAATCCCATTATTGTTATTGTTGTGCCCTTAAATCATTAATGTTATGTCAGCTCTGATTATATTGTGATCCCATAGAATCCTATATATACAAAGGAGGTTTTGCCATTTGAATCATCCAAGAATTGTTCATTTGTGTAATGTAAAGGAGGTGTCCCTCTTGAAGAGGTTAATTTTTAAGTCGTTGATCTATCCCTTCTTCTATTTTGTGAGCTAGTTGCATAACAAAAATTCATGAGGGTTCACCTCCGTAGAGTTGTACTATGATGACATCTAGTCATAACTAAATATGTTCGAGGGACTCTCCATTTATTAGAGGATGACTTAATATGTAACAACCATTTTTTAAATAGCTCCCCGGGACTTAGATACTAGCTTTTTCCCAACCAACCATGAGGAAAAATATTAAAATTATCCATGGGTGGCATATCCTTGCTAGTGAAATCTATCTCCCCAACCGACAAACTAGATTTAATTTCTAACCAAATAAGAAAAGAACGGAAATGAAGGTGTTTACCCAAACTCTTCTAGTCTTGAAAATTGGTCTTTATGAGGTCGACAAGGAATTCCACCCAATTATATGTCTTTCCTAAGTCCACAATCTCACCAATTGTTTCTAACATGTTCAGTATGACATGAAAGGCTTGGCAAGACGGTGTGACACAGAGGGAAACAATCATGCAAGTCTATCTATCCAAAGGGTGTTGAAATTGACTCATAATTAACCCTCATTAATTCTTTGAAGATAGTTTGCCAACCAATTTTGTGAGCCACTTGTTACATTCATTAGTATTAGTCACTTTCTCTCCTTTATAGAGTAGTCTGGTAAGCAAATGGATGGCAGTTAGAAAAATTGACCGTGACTCTGTAAGCCAAAGCTTTCCATTCTGATATATGCTTCTCAAAAAATTAGCATCTTCTTCCTTCATACCTTGCATGTTTGTTATTAGCAGGGCACCAAGAATATCACAAATTCCTTCCTTCGCTAATCGCTCCGAGTTTGGATTCCATTTATTATTCAGCTTAGCCTAATGAAGAAACGATTCGTAGTGATTCTCTGAGGAAGGTTCTTCAATATTCGCAAAATTTATATAGTGAATGTGGACTTGTTTCTCTATTTTACCTACAAGATCAGGCATTAATTCTTTGGGGCTCAATAGAAACATCGTACTCTTCAAACCAAACTTTTCTCTTTGCCATTGCAAAATCGTTCTCAAATTTTGTGGTCCTCAACAAACCTAACAACCCAGAATCAGAAATCACAAGGCTCAAAATGTCTGGATTGTTGTCAAGGTCACAACTGACACTTAAAGAAATTTCTAGAAAATGTTAAGTGCATCCAAGGAATTATGAGTATTTAAGGTTTAGAATTTAATGCACCATCATTTCTTCTCGCTTCCTCTTTTGTGAGTTGTTGCATCAAATTTTGAGTTGATCTACCAATGTGACATAATGCATGCATTCCACCTAATCACGACATTATTCGTTGATTGGTAGATCATTTTGGAATGATTTGAAATGATTTTCATGATATGACTGACAATGATGAGACTTAAGGAGTCTAATACATATCATGATTTGACTGTTGCACTTGAACACTTTGAATTTTGAATTCTATTTTTTGTCTCTTGCATATTGTGCTGTCAAAAACACATGCTTTGCATTTATTTTTGAAACTTTTGTCTAAAACATGGTCGAAGTCTTTATTGTTGTTATCTATCCTATAGAAGTGTGCTTTACATCCATAGTCTATCGAAGCATTCTCTTCTTCATCAGATTTGTTTCTTGATTTTCCTGCTGAGTTAGACATGTTACAGTTTTCTTTATATTTCGATCTATGCTCTTGTTGTCTATCATGCATGGAATGGTGTTGATCCATGTTTTGTTTGATCCTATTGTTTAAGATATTTCACATATTATTTTATTTTTCCATGTTTCTATCCCTTTTTTCTATTTAATTATGCGTTCCTATTTTATTGGGTTTCCGACTACTTTGTCAACTATTGTATTCCTAATTTCTAACTACTTTTTTTATAAGTTGCTAAATCTATGTCAAAAATAAAATTAATAATTTTAGATATTTTGGTGAGTTATCCTGCCACAATGCATTTTTCAATCTAACCCATGTTCCTGGTGACTTAGACAAGTTTTCAACAAGAACACGCCATTTCTATTAGGAGACATATTTTTTGGGTCGGCTACCATTGGAAAGTGACTTGAACATATATCCCTATAGTGTCTTCAACTAAATTGCTCGCTAAGGTCATATGTCTTCAATCACAAAGGGTTGCAATGATGCAATTTCTAATTTCCTTGGTTTTCCCTTCACTTGGTTTTCCCTTCTCTCATGCCACACCTTTTGTTAATATTTACTAACTTTATTAGTGGTAGAGTTCATGCAGTCAATCTCCCTCAAGTTATTGTAGCTGCTGGAGTTGTTCCTTTTACAGCTTTATATTATACTTAAGTATAGTCAACATACTTATTACATTCGTCGAACACTGGAATGGAACGACTACTTCTTGACCATAGAAAATTTTGCAAGTTTTCGATCATGTCAATCGCTAATATGTTGTGTGATATGCCCATGGGATGGTTGGTACCTTGTTGTCCCAGTCATCTCTATCTAAATGAATTTTTTTTGCTAATCCTTTGTGTAATGCTTTATTAAAAGGTTCGACAACAACATTTTCTTGTGGGTCATAAGTAGTGGTATTTCTATGTTAAAGCATAATGTTCCTCATTAGCGTTTGGATCATAGCATTCACAAATTGAGTTCCTCTATCACTAATGATGAACAAACGATATTTGAACCATGTTACTATGTTCTCGCATATGAATTTTACTGTTACTTCTTTGGTACATGATTCAATTGGTTCTACCTTGGTCCACTTCGTCAGATATTCCACTACTGTTATAACATATTTTTCTCCTATCTATCTAACTCTTTTAGGAAATGATTAGACAAAGTCGATTGCATAGATATTTAAGGGTAGCGATGGGACCATTGAATGTAATGGAATTTGATGTAAGTTGGGTAATGGATGCCTAAATCTTTTGCATATATCACATTTGTTTATGTGTAGTCGATAGTCTCAAAATATTGTTTGCCATTATAGTCTTGCTTGTAGAATCTTCTATGTGGTTCTGTCAAATTGTTAACAACCTCATGCTCCCCCTTTATGTGCCTTCTTGATGATATCATTCCTTTCATGGTCCACGACACATCTGCGAAGTACCTCATAATAACCAATTTATATAATTGTCCATTTATCAAAGTAAATGGTGTTGCTTTTATTGCAAGAGTTTTTTTCTTATTATTAGATAGTCCCTGGGGTGCTTGTCTCATATGAAAAAACTCCATTATTTCAACTAACTCTGTAGGGATTGCTTCGAATCTAAAAAGGTGAGTATCTCAAAGGTCGTCTTCTACGTCCATTCACTATTCTCAAGATTCTAGTTGCGATAAATGATCAGGACCAACTTTCTTTTTTCCTAGCCGAACAATTACTTTGAATTCAAATTATTGAAACAATAATAACTAGTGACATATGCGCACGCGATAAAATAGTTTATTCACAAGGTACTTTAATTCGTGATGATTAATATAAATTATAAATTATTTTTCCATAAGGTAATGTTGGAACATCTACAAATTGAACATCATGGAAAGAGCTTCCCTTTTAGTTGTTGAGTAATTTCTCTCATTTTTATTGAGTTTTTTACTGGAATAGGCATTTAGATAGTCGATCAGTTCATGATCACGTTGAGCTAAAACTACTCCAACTACTACATTCGATGCATCTACATGCAAAATAAACTGTTTTGACCAGTTAGGAAACTTCAGAATAGTTGCTTTGACTAACTTCTTTTTATTAATTGGAATGACTCATCACATTATTTTTACCAAATGAAGGGTACATCTTTCTTTAAAATTTCATCTATGGGGAATGTTATATCTGAGTAATTATTGATGAACCTTATGTAATAAACAGTGTCTTCCAAAAATATTTTTATTTGCTTCTAGTTTATGGGAGTTTCAAGTCTAGAATCACTTCAATCTTTGACATATCCACTTTGATTCCATCCGTTGAAACCAAAAGGCCTAGTAGTATTCCAATCAGTGTTGCAAAGATACATTTTTTAATATTTAGCGATAATTGAATCTTTCTACACCTTTCAACATTAATCTTATTCATTGTATGTGATGTTTGAGAAATGTATAAACGATCTAGTCATAAAAGTAAATTATTATCATTGTTTTATAAATGTACTCTTAAAAATATTTGATGGTGATTCGAGAGAAGACTGATGGTTCATTGTTTATTCCAAAAGGCAATACACGATATGCAAAAGAACCAAACTCATTGAAAAAACACTGTCTTTTCTCTATCCCCTTCTGCAATAAGTATTTGTTTGTACTCAGAGAATCCACCTATAAAAGAGTAACATTCCTCACCTATGACTTCATTTATAATTTCATCTACAAATGGATTAGGAAATGGATTAGTCATTGTTGGTTTATTAATTGATGATAGTAAACACATATACATAATTTAGTTGGGCCATGCTTTTTTTGTTGCATGACAATGAGACTTGCCCAATCTAATATTTCTATTGGGTAAATGATATTCATGGCAAGCACCCACTCGATTTATTTTTTTACAATGGGATTATATTTATGAGAAATATTATATGGTCTCTTCTCGATTGTCTTAGCTCTTGGAATGAGGTTAATTTTCATCTCAGCCATTTATTTCACAAGTCCCTTTAAATCTTTGTAGTCGCAGGAAAATATATCTTGCTATTCTTTAAGTAAGTTGAAAAGCTCGACTATCTATTTGTCTAAACAATAGTCATTGAATTAGGTGATATTTGGTCGGTGATCATTAGATATGTCGACTTCCCATATTTTCACTTTTTCATCCATCTAGTCCAGTGCCTTTGACTTGCCTAGTCGTTGGTCTCTAAATTTTACTTCTTGATAGAAAGGTCAAAAATTTTCTCTTTCTGCTTTCTCAATTTCTTTTCTATCAAGTTTGTACACTAATTTGATTCTTTTGTGGTTCTTTGGATGATATTTCTTCCAACAAAAACTTTGGTCACAAACAAGTTCTTTTATTTCTAGTTAGTTAGCCAACTTAAGATTTAATGTTCGTCACACGAAGTTACATGTTGATGAGGTATCGAGCACTGCTGTTTAATTTTCTATTGGTTTTTCTTTTATAAATTCATTTACTTTTTGAACCAAGTCATTCAATTCACGTTCCTCTAGTTTGAATTCAAAATATTTGATGAAATTCTCTCTCGATTCTTTCCATTATAGGTATTTCCCTTGAGCTTCCTCTAATTTATACCATTTATTTGGCAAGTCACCTAAATTATTTTAAAACATATGAGACCTTGACTCTTTAATATTTTTGTTCGATCACTTGAAATTCCAATTCACAATTTTGTGTATGAAGAATAGGGTCCTACCCGGGGCTAAAGTTTGGTATATTTACTTATGGAGCAAGCATCTGAGCTCCAAATCATTCAATGAAATATTTTGTCTTAGTTATTAATGTTTGAAGTCGAGAGGAGTGAGTATCCCATCATCTTGTTTCATGACCCATAAATGTTTGTACTAGACTCTGCATTTGTCCCTGTTCACTAACATTTATTGTTACTTATTCAAGATGATTTATAAGTGACTCTCGTTCATTAAAGAAAATCATATTGTTGGTGTCCTGCATTAAGTCCATAAGAAGCAGAGGTGAAGCCCCTCCAATATTTTTTTTTAATTAGGAATTACTTTGATAGAGTAACAAGGCTGGACTTTTGTGCTCGGGAATGCTTCAATCGTCCAACACTCTTTGGATTTTGATTCAAAATTATTGACTTGCCACTCGTAGAGCTCTGTATCCAAATTATAGCTAATAGAGAGAGGTGAGCCTGTCGAAATTTCCCCAAAATAATTTGGTTTAATGTTCTTATGATCTTCATGCAATACTTGCTACAACAATCTCCTTTCTATTTTTTCTTCACAAGTTTCGATCCACAATTTTCCTTCCCATGGGTCCGAAGGAATAATAATTTTATTTTTTTCCCTTTAAGCTTGATTTTATCTTTCTCTAATGATATTGTTTCTTTCATCCTTTGACCCCACGATCTTCGGACTAGAGAAACATTTGTAGGCATTTCGACAACTAAATCAATGACGTCAAAATCAATTGTCTTTGGGATGCCCATTATTGAAGTTTTCAGTTTCCTTAATGTTCCAATACATTCTATAAATATTGGATCAGTAATTTTAATATAGATGGTTTTCTTATGTAGATTCGATCTGCCCTTGCTTATGCATGTCTCTCATAGAAGTATACTGACTTGAGATGCAAAGTCAATGAAGAATTATTTTAACATATATCCATTGAGTTTGAGGTCAACTTTTGGATCATGGTTTTCAAATTTCTTTCCTTGTGAGGGTTATTGGACATTTTTACATTTTTCTCTACTCTCATTGTAATCATTTAACATGCTCATAAGTTCTACTAGACGGCCAACTGAATGATTTTCTATGAAAAATTATAAAAATTCTTCTAGTATGACCTCTTTTATGATTTTTTGTGAGTCAACATCTTTGGAAAAAAATCAAATTATACTGTCATTGTCTCATTTTGTGCATGCATATCTGAGTATCTAGTCACATTTTTGGTTGGTTGAATAAACTGCTAATTATTATCTCACCCGATGCCCAACCTCATAATAAAATGAAGATTCTTTGAATTTGGTATGTATTTTTTCAGATGTTTTGTACTAGATTGAAAATTCTTTTATTCAAAACTTTTTCGATAATTTTGGGTCAATCTTCTAATGAATGATCACCTAGGATGCACAAGTTACAAAAGCATAAGTTGGTTTGGTCTTTCAGTGGATGGTTCAAAGATGTGTGTCCTTCCTTCCAACATGTAAAACATTATAACCTTCCTCGACCTTGATCTCGGCATCGACCTCTGGCATTATATCCCCGCGTGGGCCACCATAACCTCCTCTGCCATTTACATGTCCACCATATGATAGTGGATCATTGAACTAGTGCACGACTTGTGTATGGTACATAACATGATAGTTTGGCCTATTTTTTTCATTGAGAAAACAATCTTTTGTTGAATGTGTATTATCTTTGCAAATGGTACACCATTTGGGTTTAACATTCTAAATATTGTATTCACAGTCTTTAGTCATATAATTAGAAGCAATTTGAGATATATCACAATATACATAAGAATGTATTCATTTGATATCTTGTCTGAACTAATCAATATATTAGCGCACCACATGTTTTTCTTCTCGAGTGTGAACATAAGCAATGATGTTTGCAATTGTTCAATTCTATATTCAAGTTTTTTATTAGTCTATGACACAACCGACTGACCTTCATCATCTGTTTCAATTCGCTGTGTCAATTGAAGATCCTATTCGCATGTCATGACTTTGTGCATTTTTAAGGGGCCTCAGATCTCTAGGAGGAGACTGATGATCTAGCATTGGACTAATAAGTGTTCACCAATAACGTAAGGGATTTGACTTAGAACATCCTTAAATCTTTTATCATATTCTCTTACTATCTCATTTGGTCGTTGTTTGATTTATTTTAGTTTATGTGTTGAAAGATTTTGACATCATGGGCCTTGAAGAAGGTAAGAAAGTTTTTCTTGATTTCGCCCTTCGATTTTTGTTGCTTTTCAGTAGGATTCATAAACAATGTTAATGCTTGCTTCCTCAAGGCAACTGAAAAACACGTGATTTGCTCATTTTCATTAGTAATATCATTTTCAAACCATAATTTTTGACAAATGAACCAATGTTATTTTGGATCCTCATCACCCTCGATTTAATCCCATTGCTCTCGTTGACAATTTTAGTGTTCAAAATGTTTGACTATTACTTGATTGATTGTTTATGGTAGGGTTGATAGTGGGTTGACTGCTCTCAGGTGTGCTACTTTCTTCCTTATCAGTGATATTTCCTGACTCTAACTCATTGTTTTTTCACGCTTTCTCAATGTATTCGATAAACTTATTTACTATGGGTCGCATCTCTTCACCAACCAGACTGATTATTTCAACTTCTTTCAAGAATGTTAATTGTAACAGGTGGGGCATGATCATGAGAATATTAAGTTGGAGATGTACTGGTTCAATTTCTTGATTGTTGCCATTTTGTTAATTTTCATTAGGATTTACAAATTTTGGCTAATTTCTTTGATTATTTTCACTATGCCAAACAACAGGTATGTCTAAATAATGTCATAATGATTTCTAAAGGAATTCTCTCACAATGGGAATTGGTATAGGTATAGTTGGAATCTGTCGGATAGCAGGACTAGAGTCATTAATTTCCATTACATTTACCTTCCATATAGGACTTATGAGTAGACGAACATTCTCTGTCGGAGTGGGTAGTGAAACACCTTTCAACTCATCTAAGGATTCTTGTGCATCTTCACTCAGACACTCACAATTTTTCATTCTCATTATTTCGCATTCTTATCTTATTTCTTTTTGTCTTTGTTGTCATTTGTCCCTTGCTATATTCCAGATGATTGTCGACTGCTTGTATTTTCGATTATAAATGTGTTGGCCATTTGCTTGTTGTGTATTTCTCGCAGTCAACCATCTTCCTTCCATTTTTATAATTCTCGACTACTTATCCAACTTTACTTCTTCCTTTTTTCTTCTCTTTTGTTTCTCATGACAATGGGGGTCAATATTCGAAAATATTTCCTACACCCTTATCGAGGAGAAACTTATTTAAAAGAGTGGGAATAGAGGAAAATAAGTTGTTGTGCATATCCTCAAAAGTTTTGGCTTTGACATAATCAATAAAAGTTTGTTCTTCTATTGTTTGTTCTTCACAAAAAATTTCCATTATTGTCTCAACCGACTCATGTAAATTTGTCTCACTGTCGTTCGAGAGCTTTAGTAAAAGTAACATTTCTAGTTCACTTTCTAGTTTTTTCATGAGCAACTTGATCAAGGAATTTATTTATTTCTACCGAGACACCTTCAATGAATCACTTGTGCACTTTGGTAAAGAAATTGGCTTTCGATTTTGCAAAGGATAGTCGATTTCATCAAGTGAAATTATTTAGGTAGTTATTTATTTTTCTCTGCCACCACAGCTGTATCTCTTTTAGAGTTAACATTTGTGCTTTTATTTTCAAGAATCAAGCCCAAATTAATAGCAATGAAACCAATATTGTAATATAGGGGAAATTGTACATAGTTACCAATAGCATAGAAATCAAGTATCCACATAAAAAAATCACATCACAAAAAGAAATAGGAGAGATACATGTACTGAGAACTGACAAAAGAACACTCTATATTATGTCTCTTAAAATCAAGTTGAACTGATACATCCATACATGGACAAATATTTATACCATGTTGTGATATTTACAACAGTTTAACTATCCGACGAGACTCTTAACTAATATAACTTAAGTTATCTTTAATAGTTGTCTTTACATTTTGTACTTATTTGACATGATTGGGCTAGATGAATGGGTCAATTAGCCCCTCTAACAAAGACCTTTTTCCATGATATGACAAGCACTTATATTTCTTATCATCAATGAACAAATATGAGAAGGCATAGATATCATAGTTTTCTTACTTTTTGAGAGAAAATGAGTTTTTTCTGCTACTAATATTTTCATGGAAACCTCCATGGTCAAAATCAAAATACTGATGAAATCAACTAAACAATAGGGTTGCTTTTCGAACCCATAAATGCTTGTTACAATGTGCTTATAGAAAAGATACCAATCTCCTATCCTAGTTTCTTTCCTAAATGAAAAAATCCTCTTATATTCCTTAGGCATCTTTTCAAGGGTTTTATTTGATACTTTGGCATGAAGTTGATGAAGAAAAAGATTCACATACTATACTTCACCTCCTTCATAATTTATTGGGTATATAATGTATATCCATTATTCTACATTTTTCTCCCTCTCATGCATATCTAGAGTATTCTATTTCAATCCATGTTTCATGAAGAATTATGGATAACTGAAAAGAATCAATTGAATAAAGTGTGTTTGGTATCTAAACATAGAAAATGAGTGAATGGTACTCATATTGAAATGGATACTTTCAACTATGTAATCAAGGAATTTGAGTCTAAATTAATAAGGACATATTAATACTTATTTTAGCACATTAATATAACCTCAATACTTTACCATTATCTAAATACCCTAGTACAAAAGCAAGCAGGGAATATATGGCTCATAATTCATATTTCAGAGTTTTACTTCTAAGTGGTGTCATTACCTATATAATTTTATGTGAGGCTTTTGAACTATATTATAAAAATTGAAGCATATTTACTTCTACATAGTTAAGAAATTCTTGTGATAATTCGACTTCTGCCATTATCTTCATAGCAACCGGTTAACCCTAACATTCTTCCTAGAATTTCAAGTGATATTTGAAGAATTATCTAATTGTTAAAAGACGTAATAATATTTCTCTTTATTATGTGATATGATAGTATTAGGGTTAAGGTTCGTTGGAGGAAGCATGGATCTGATGATTCCAAAACTTAATAATATAAATTCGTATTATTTGGTAGTTCTAATTTCACTTTTGTCCTTGAGTTCATACATATCAATATCCGGTAAATGGGTATACATATTCTAGCCAAACTGTTTATTAATAATTCCTTTCATCTTTTTATAGTTATTTTTGCTAAACAACCTCTATTAGTTTCTATTTATAGAGCAGTGAAACCTTAACAAGAAAATTGTGTGACTTACAAAGCGAAAATTATGAAAGAAAGCAAGGTGTAGCTATTCCGTCACTTATTCCAACTGATCTATAAATGATTAATTTGTGTAACTTCTTGTAATTTTTTAGCATGGGCTATCACAAAGCTTGCTACAGTGATGCTACAGTGTCGCACACTCCGCACGCTATGCTGTTTTCACTCTCTGTTGTCTTGGCCTTCTTATGTCTCTTTGTTTGTCTTCACTGATCAACCTCTGGTGAACTTAGTGCGAACCTACTTGGATCTTTCACACTCTACGACCTTACATACAGCTTCCTTACCTTCCAATGGTCTAGTGTCCCTTCAAACCTTTGGCGAACCCCTAATGAACTTCAAGTGAAGATTATGAGACAACTACTGCACGACAGCACAAATTAAAGCACACAATACTCAGAAGCGAAAAATGAAATAACACTCTTTTATTGAATTTTAAGATATCGGTTACACTTGATTTACAGTCTATTCATACCAGAGATGGACTGTGTTTGCATTTACCAGACTATTGCTACTCAATACTGAGATAGCTTACTGGAGGCTACCTGGCGATTACACAGACTCTGTCTTTGAACATATACTCCAAACACACATATAGACAAACACACTAAAAATCTGGCCACTTTAGGTTCTCACTAGTGCTCTCACACTGATGTGTAGGCCTCTCAGATCACCTAAAGACTTGAGTTCTTCACGCGATGCAAGCAGATCAGACTTAATGTCCACAGTTGCAGAGCAGGAGAAGCTCTCGACTCCCAAATTCAATAGACATAATAACTCTAACTCTCGATGCCCCAAATGAGCCTGACTCTCTTCGTTTTATAGGAAGAAGAGGGGACAAACATCCAACCATTGGATCAACAAGTTAAGTACGAAAGATTCTATCAATCATGGAGATGTGGTTCAATATCCACCAAAAGTCGAAGAAGTGCTCCAAGTCTCATGACTAAAGAATCTTTTCCTATTACAAGATTAAAATCAATCCTATGGAAAGCATATTATCTACAATGTGGATGGGTTTTAACTAGTTAAGGCCCATGAGGAAACTGGCCATGAATAGTCCTCATGACTAGACAACATAATTACACAGTGGAGCTTTATGGATAAGCCCACGGAAACCTTTCTATGAAGAAGGACTAGTACTATAGGATGATTTACCAAGAGCTTTGATTCCCGAGAACCTATTTATGGGATAAATGAGGTCATCCCATGCCTTTGTATAGTTCCATTGAACTATCCCATGTTTATTCCGCATATATTGATGCTTGATTTTAGTCATGACTAGCCATTCGTCATGCCTAGCCATAAATTGTTGTAGTATATGGTGATGTGGATAATTCAGCAGATCACTTACTGTGGTACAAGGAATATGAAAACATTCAACGACATTTCTGTGGAAGCATTTGTCACATTAAATCTAAAAATAACTTTCAGAAAAGATTGGATCTATAGTAGTGCAATTTACTCCAAAATCGTTCCACCAGTCACCTAACCATCCTGAAAATTGATTTCTTTGCATGGTCCTAATTGATCTAAATTTTAATTTTATATAATGGATTTATTTCTTTCCATCAACATTTAGGATATCCCACGATAATTTTTTATAACCTACAAAATTAAAGACAATGTCAGGAAAAATAAATTAGGATTATTTTGTGGCCATAAGATAGGAGAATTTTTGGAGATTATTTGATCTGTGTTTTTGGTTCTATTGATGACTAAATATCCATGATAAATATTTCCTTGTCTTCGGATTATTGTGATGTCATGGAAATTATTTTGTAATGTCTCTTCTACTTGATTAGTTGTAGCCATATTGCTAGTATAAACCGTATCATGGATCCAGTGATTTCCTTTGGGAAATACTCTTCTTTCAGGCATTCGGTGTAAAATATCTGTATGTCGTTGTAGATCTGCATCTAAGACTTTTGTTTGTCTTAGCTGCCAGGTTGGCTTCTAATTCTTTTTGTATTCTTCCTAGCTTTGGTCCTCTCTAATAGTTATGAGAACTTCTTGTTGATTATCTGGGTCCCATTCACTAATAATAACAAAAACATGTTCTTGTTCTTGTGACTAGATATGTATTCTCGGCTGAGAAAATCAGGTAGAGAGTTGTCTTCTCCTTTAATGTGTTCCACTTCAAAATAAAAATTGGCATAAAGGGCTTGCCATCTAGCGAATTTGTCTTCTCCAGGCTTCTTGATATCTTTATTAAGCACCTTCTTAAGGGCAGACGCATCTGTCCTAAGAAGAAATGGTTTATTGACCAGATGGATCTTGACATTGTCAATGCTATTCCATGCTGCTTTCACCTCTTTTTCTATACTAGAATATATTTTCTCAGTGGGGTTCCATGTTCCTGAAGCGAACTGGATAACCTGTTCTTCATTATCTTTTTTCTGTTTTAATATACCCCCCCATTCGATGTTGCTGGCATCGGATTCTACAATCTTATAAGCTGGATCACTAGATATATACAGTATGGGAAGGTCTCTGACCTTGGCTTTAATATTTTGAACTACTCTGGTATGGAGTGGATTCCAAGGTTCAGGATTTTTGCGCAGCCTCCGATTTAATAAGCTTCTGTCCTTGAAGCAGTCTTCATAGAAATTACTTACGTAATTTAATCAACTAAGAAATCTTTGTAGTTGCATCTTGTCTGTAATGATGTCTGGAAATTTGTTAGAGAATTCCAGAGAATGTTTTTGCAAGGAGATTTGGCCATTAAATATAGTATGGACAAGAAATTTAATGGAAGTCTAAAAGACTTTGATTTTATTTTTGCTTAATACAAGACCATTCCTTTTTATTGTATTTACAAAGGTCTGTATATGTTTAAAATGATCTTACAAATCTTTTGAAAAAATAAGTATATCATCTATATACACAATCAACCAATCGAAAAAGGGTTTAAATATAGAGTCCATCACCTTCTGGAACTTGGATGGTGCATGCTTTAGGCCGAAAGGCATCACATTCCATTCATAATGTCTGGCTGGGACACTGAAAGCTGTTTTGAATTTATCCTTCTCTGATATAGCAACTTGCCAAAATCCTGATTTCAGATCGAACTTGGAAAATATTTTTTCTCCTGCTATTCTGCTTATCATATCTCCTTTGTGGGGAATCGGATATGTATTATCTGCTAGTACTGAGTTCAAAGGCTTATAATTGATGACTAGCCTTTGGATGCCTCTGATTTATTCTGCTCTTTTACTTACATAGAACCCATAACAATTCCATGGGTTCTCTGATTCTCTGATCAATTTCTTAATCAACAGATTCTTGATTTCTTTTTCGCAGAGCTCACGATATTCTTTGTTCATTAGAATTTCCTTACTTTTACGTGGCTTACCTGTATATTAGATTTATAGGGAAATTCAACACAATATTGCTTTCTGTGACAAAAAGAATTTGGATGTTCTGCACAACACTCTTTCTCTATTTGTGCCTTTAATTCTGAAATCTTCTTTTGTATTGTTGGTAAGCTTAGTGGTTGTGAGATATGAATTATGGATTTTAGATCTTTTAGATCTGTTAGCTTTGATTCATCTTTCTTTAGCTCTTCCATAGTCTGAACCATTGTTGAGACTCATGGAGCTGAGACATATGGTAATTTAAATTTTCTTGGGCCATTCGAGGAGGTAGGAAGAGTAATAAAATATCCACCCTTATTATTTTTTGTTCTAAATGAACCATGTGGTTCCACAGTAGTAAAAAACATGTTACCTAAAATACAATCAATGGGGATGTCAGAAACTGCAAACTTTATTTTTATGCAGTGATTATTAAAGTAGATAGATGCCTTGGGAATTTCATACTTCAGTTTTTCACTTCCCAAGCCAATAACTTTTCTTTCTGCTGTCATCCAATAGTTAGCAGGGTGTATTTAAAATATTTATGTCTGCTCTAGAATCAATAAGAGACGTCAATTTGAATATCTGTCCTTGTATGCAAATATTTATTTGTACATGATGTTGCTGGAATTCGATGGCGAGTATCCTCACTTCCTAAAATCCTGAAGCAATATCTTTTCTTCCTTCATAAATCTATATATTTGGCTTGTAAAATTCTTCTGTATCATATTCTTCTATAGGATCTGCTTCATTAATGGATTTTCCTTTTTCTAATCTCACAATGTGAGATTTAAGAATAGAAATTTCAAATTTGAGATTGTGAATTTCATGACTTACCTCCCCCAAGGTAAGTGTGCGAACGTTATCCTGTTGTTGATGTCTTTGAAATGATTTTGCATTCTTTTCATAAGAGGCATCAATGAAGAGTCGCTTCTTGGAACAACCTCTGCTGGAAGATTTCGTTTGGTCCATGAGGGCTTCCATAAGGCGATTCTTCATTTGTCCTTCTTCCATAGCTCTTATTTGGGACAAGATTTTTATCTCATGTTCTTCTGTCTGTGCCATAATAATTTTTTCTTTGTATTTCTGTGGCTGTATATCTTGATCAGAAGATTCATTAGAAATTTCAGATTCATAAGAGAAAATACATTTACAATTTTCAGAGTCTGAACAATCACAAGCATTTGCATAAAAGTTTAATTCTTCAACTTCTTCTTTTGAGGTATATATAGAACTAGAACTTTCAACAGATGAGTCAAGCAAATGTTGCTGCTAAATTTGGGGTTGTTCATTGATCACCACATTGGGGCAATGATCAGTTTTATGATTTCTAGGCCCACATCTCATGCGAAGACACTGAACCTATGTTTTTGGAGTTTTTAATTTTTGATTTTGAGGCTAATATTTCTTTGCTCGATTTCTTTGTGATTCTTCACCTAATGGACAATTATTTGCAGTATGTCCATTTTTCCCACACAACCAACATGTCAATTTATTCCATTTTTCTTGCTTGGCACTATGCAGGTGAATGTCATATGGTTTATAATAATGTGTCTTAGGGACATATTTGTAATATCCCTTCCTTCTATACTATCGAAAGGATCGGCCTTTCTTCTTAAAGTCTTTTCTGGTTGATAAATTCCTTTCCTTCTTGACTCATTTCTTGATTTATCTCCTTTTTACTAATGGATCATCAAGAGATAACCCATACTTGTTGCACAATGATTTGTTGTCGAGGAACCGGGACAACGTTTCTATAGATTTATTACTTTTGAGCTTGTGCATAGACCAACCAGAGCTTTAGTAATAATTGAATATATTTGTCCCCGTGTGTAAGACTCAAAAGGCATTTGAAAAAATTCTTGCAGTCAGAGATAGTAAACAAACCTGGAAGGAAGTGCTGCAAGATAGACTTGCTTCCATAACAAATTCTTTTATTCTCTGACTTCATAGATTCTCTGCATCCAATCTCGATGGAAATATTCATATTGGGATATTTTATTGCACTTGAGATTCATCAAAATAATCTCATGCTTGTCAGCTATTTCTACCTCAGAACTGCACCAGTGCTCAACAATCATGGAGGTCAAGGCTCCAATCATGTTGTACTGTACTGTCCCATCTAAATTATGAATTATATTTCCTTGCTCGTATTTCAGAAGTTGTTCTTCCATTTTTTTAATTAAAGCAGGAGAGGATTCTCTTTCCCACCATTTTGATAGTGTGCCTGTGAAACACTGGATAATAGTTTTACAGGCTTCTTCCTCAGTTTTTCCTCTTAGACACATAAGTTTATATTCAGTAAACATAATGTCTACCATTATTTTATCTGGCCGACACTGAGGTTATCTATAGTCCATTCCATATGAGAGTTAGGGAAGAAAGTGTGGGTTTCAGGAAGTTTGCCTTTTCCTCTGATATCAGGTGCTGAATCCCTGTTGTACTAACTTTCCGAAGGCTCATATATAGACATAAATTCTGGCTCTTTTTCCTCTTCCTTAAATAGACTTGCTATAGAAATATGTTCACTTGAAGTCTGAACTTTTTCTAGTTCTTGGGATGTAATTTCTTTGGGGAATAGAAAAGGAAACCTGTCGACTGGCTTGACAGGATCCTGAATACGGACACTTGCTTTATGCAAAAAAGAAGAAGGAACTAGTTTTTCTGTTTTGGATATAGAGAATTGATTCATCTTTTGTACCAGTTCATTTATTTGTCTAGATGTAGAACCAATATGTTCCACAATTTTTTCTTCAACATTCTCTAGCTTTATTAGAAATTCTCTAACATATCCTCTAATTACTGAAGTAGAATTTTGAACATTATTCAAGGACTTATTTACATAATTTAAAGAAACTTGGATAGTATCAAATTGTTCTTTGACCTCTTTAGATTTGGCCATGTTCATTTCAAGACCTTTCACAGCTGTGTTTGTCCAATTCAGCTATTTAGATCATGATATCGAAGAGTAAGAGAAATTGAGTCAAGAAAATCCCCTTCGAGATATGTTTGCTATTGCATCTAGTAAGGTCTTAAATTTTGCTAAACTTGAATATGAAGAAAGCCAACCCTCTACTAGATGGCAGCTACCTTCAATTAATGCTTCAGAAGTCTATGTAGATCTGTCTGCCTTCCATTTAATTGCCACTACTAGGATAAGTATAAAGGAATCTATCGGTCAGATTCAGGAAAATTCTAACAATGTACAATCTATTCCTTTACTTAACCCGAAACAATTACAAGCTAAGGCTAAGCGTCTAAAAACCTAGTACCTTAATTTGGGTTGTATCAGAATTGGAATACATGCATTAACACATCAGGGTTTGAATACTTTTGTGTTAGATACTATCTAAGATCTTACACACAACAAATATACTGATTCATTAATAGGAGGGATAGTTGCACTTCTTTCAAATGGTAGAGTTTATTTTGATTGCTATACAAATTTTTCAGTCTATGTCTTTGACGAAACTATTGAGAGCATTCTCCAGCTCCAAATCTAGACAAGTAGATTTGATATGAATAAGAAAAGACATAATATAGCAATCCAAACCAAATGTTGCTTTAGGCACACAAATACCTTGTATCCTGCTGTTATACATGCCCCCAGTAAACATTCTAAAGCTAGTGTTATGGTGTTAACAGACTCTAGAAATAAAAAAAAATAGAACACCAAACAATCAGGTTGGAAGATTTGACATTCCCTGAACACTGGGTGGTTTCAAACCCCAGGCCTCCATTAGTCAAGAAAATTACTTCTGCAGATATCAGAGAAGAGTCCTCCTTTTCCGTCTTATCTTTCCCTCGTAGATCTACCATACATATATCAAATGTGCAGGAGTTCACCATTATACAGAAATCCTAAAATTGTTGACATTGCTAGCACAAGTTCTATTGTAAATACTTGCAAACATATTGTTGGGCAACTTAATTGCTTAAATTGCTTTCATTAAATTATCAACCAGGGAAACTCGTAAGCTTGTGATGGTGCCAGCAAAATATATGCAGGAGTAGGCAACTAACTCTATGTCTAACTAAATTATTTACGATTCAATATAATATGCAAGGGAAGAGGCTCCTAATTAAGGAGGTCCTGGTTGTCCTTCCCTACAGTATCATAGATTGAAAAGAAATCATTGATTACATAAAACCAGAAACTTGAAATGAAGACAAGAGAATGAATTTTAATTGTTGTTCAGATTCAAAGAGAGAGAAAGACTAACTTAGTCTCTTGATTGTCCCCTCATATATTAATCCAAACTAAACTAAGATTCATTCATAAGCATAAGAAATACATGAAATAACTTGAAACATAAAAGCAAAAGAATGAATTTCAATTATCATGCAAATCAAATGGAGGGAGAGCCTAACTTAGACCCTTGGTTGTTCCCTCATATGCTGATACGATTTTAATTTAAAACTCATTCATCAATCACACACAAATCCTCAAACATCTAAGCAATGAAATGAAATCTATTATGAAATAAAATGTTCCTTTGATCCTTTTAGAGTGAGCTCAATTCTCCTAAGAACAAAGTGACAAGTTATTCCATAAATTCATATACTACATTAACACAATTTATATCTAAAGCTATATAATGGAAATTTATGTAAAATGAAGCTTTATTCTATTCCATCATAAGTTGGATACATGCTCCAAGAGTCCTCCCTTTGGAATGGAGGAGGTACTCCTATTTATACAATGGGATGAGATAACAAACTCATAATGATGATCCACTAATCTCTCTTTAGTTCCATACATTTCTCAACCATCTAGACACATAACCCCCTTTTGTCCTTGATCTTCTCCATGAGATCATGATCTTTTCCATGAGGCTTATCTTATCAAATTCGAATTTGATCCTTCAAGGCCACATAAAGGTGTCTTGGAAGCTTCCTTGGAACCTACACATGTCACAAAAACAACCCACTTTCCATATATAAAGTAAAATATATTATTTTCTAATATTTAATCAAGAATTTCTCTCAAAAATGCTTAAAAATAAACAATATTTGGAAAATATAAATGAGACCCATTAATGGTGAATAGTAGGGAAAATGGAGTGACAAGGTGGTGAATAGTGAGTGATATAATGGAAGCATAGGTGAAAAATGTATGGTAATGAGTGATATTTGTATGACATTTTTGGAGCCCAACATACTCCCCAACTGAAGCTCTTGCATGTCCTCATGCAAGCTACTACAATGACTTCTTTGATTTGATTCTTAAATGAGCTTCCTTTTACAAGATGTTTGGTTCTTGTGTAACAAACATATTTCAATCATGGACTTCCTTTTAACTTTGCACATCTTTGGATAACTTTTATTTGTTTGCAAAGGATTTACATATTTTAATGATTGGTTCTTGTGTTACAATCATTATCTACTTTGTTGAGATCTCTTTTTAATGATTGGTTCTTGTGTTACAATCATTATTTACTTTGTTGAGATCTCTTTTTAATGATTGGTTCTTGTGTTTACAATCATTATTTACTTTGTTGAGATTAATCATATGCTCATTATTTTGTAGTAGTGTTTATTGTGGGAAGACTATGTGGGTTAAGATGTAATATGAATGAGGAAAAAAAAAAGAAGTGTGAAATTCCCCCCTCCCCAACTGATGGTTTTTGGCAATTTTAAATGAGAAAGTAAATAGTGAAATAGTGGAATATTTTCCAAGTATCATCATTTTAGCATCTAAAAAGAATTTCAAGATTAAAGGTTAGAAAACATCATACCTTACTTACCTAAGGAAGTGGATGAATCATGCATGTTCAGCTGCCACAATTTTGATCTGAAGCTTCTTCTTCAAGTTGTGGATGAAAAATGGATCTGTATTGTTGTATCGGCTGTTGGATCCTCTGCTACTAGATGATGAATCTGCGGAGTCTGCTGAACATGGCTGCAAGTCGTATCTACTGCTGGATCCTCCATTGTTGGATGATGAATCTGATGAGTCTGCTGAATATAGTTGAAAATCTATAAGGCTTGGAAGGTATACAAAATATAGAAGTTACATTTCCCCCCCAGCCTTATTTATTGACTTGTCCTCAAGTGATGACAAACTGAAAAACAATGAAAGGAAATTGGCTTCATCTGCTACAAAATATGGGTCTTCAAGCCTTCAACGCTTGATGGCACAAATCTTACTATGCGATTAATTGTGTCGATGTCGAACATAGCAAGAAGTTATTGACTTAGTGGCCATTAATGAATGCCCCTAGCCAACACAAGAGCTCCCACCATTGATTTCAATGGGAGTCAGGATGCCTAACACATCTTTGTAGGTACGAATAAATTTGTCGTGGTCGAGTCACCTACAAGGTCCAACGAACAAGGGATATTAATGTACTCCCATTGTTCAATGGCAAGAGTACTTGCCATTAAGGCATGCAAGCCTCTAGGTGTTTTTACAAAGTGAATTGGACTCTAGGACTTTGACTCAATGATATCCATTATTTGTGGAAATGAAGGGGAATGGTAATGACATGGAAAATGACAATAAGCTTGTAAAGAATGGATGTAAGGAAATGCATGGTGTATGAATAAGAACTCTTGCTGTGAAAAATGGATATGGAAAGGTCATGCTTTATGGTTTGACAATTGGTGGAATTCAAAATCTTTTGCAAAAAGGGAGTTGCAAAGGAGTGGTTGTAGAGTTGGATTTGTCTTTAGAATTTTTCATGAATTTAGTCTTTGGAAGACCAATTGTCGTCACAATGTAATCTCCTTATGGTCACTTGATTATCCTGTAACCTGTAAAAAAACTTGGTACAAAGAAAACATAAGTGTGCTCATGAAGAAATGGCCAGTTTCTTCATGATTCTTACACAAAAATTTCATACCAAATAAAACAAATTAAGGACAGAAAAAGTGTTAAAATTGACTTAATCATGATATTAATATCAATCCATTTTTTAAAATAACCATGAAAAGTAATACTCCCTGTTTGTGCATGGCGAAAAGTTTGGCATTATAGATTTGATGTGTCCTGCAGATTAGTACGTTATAAAAGCATACAACAATATCAAATTGCCAACTCTAAGCAAGTTAATAAGCATTTAAATAATCCACCAAATGTTCTTTTAAATTATTCTTCCAAATGTTCCATTATTTATTTTCAAACCTGCGTGAATTTTGTGAAAAGTGTGTTTGTTTGTTTATTTTTATTTTTTTTATTTTTGCTTTCATCCAGTTCTTGTAATTCTCATGATTCTCTCAATTTTCATGCCCCCGAAAGTTTTGTTTTACGCCAAAAACAATCACAAAATACTTAACATAATTTTTTTTATATTTTTTTAATTATTTTTTAACAATCATAACATGACTATGATAACCTAATGTATTAAGACAAGCATACAACATAATAACAAATACATTACCAACATAACAAAAAATTATAACTATAGTAATTAATACAATTATAAAAGATATTAATATATTAATATAATTAATACAATTAATATATTAATATATTAATACAATTTTTATAACAAACATTAATTAATAGTTAAATAACATAACTAACAAATATATACAACAAATTATAATTAAAAAGATAACATATTAAAACTATTATAACAACATATTAATATACAATTAATATATTAACATATTAATACAAATAACATAAAAAACATAACATATTATAACATATTATAATTAGATTAATATATTAATATATTAATATAATTATAATAACAAACATTAACGCATAGTATAACCAAATCAAAACAAAATAAATAAAAACAAAATAAACCTAAAAATACAAAACAAACCAAAAGAAATGCAAAACAAAACGGGATTGCAGGCATATGAAGATTTTGGATGGATTGAGCATTTTCCCCATCTCAGCAAATGAAACGGAAACCGCAGGTACAATTGTTGACAATGTTTTTGGAGTGGATTGAGCAACCGAAGTCCTTGCAAGATCCTTCGCCATTTCAGTGCAAAATGGAAACATTCTTCGATAGCTACTGATGTTTGAGGCTTCCAATAACTTCAACTGCGAACTTGGCGAAAGTGTAACATGCCTACTACACTGTTCGTTGAGGGTGCCCCGCCGCTTGGGTCATCTTTACACTTATTAGCTGCCCACTGATTTGTCTCCAAATCCAGAAAAGGAGGTCTGCTCGAGGGAAGGGTTAATTCAATCAGTCACGGTGAGGCTCGAATAATCCCAATCGCATTGGCTTCTGCGATCTTATTAGTGTCTTCTTTTCAATCAGAGGTCAATGTTGCCATTCAGATCTTCAATGACGATTTTCAGATATTGTATGCAAGTGATCATGTGAAGACATCTGATGATGAATAAATCTGGGAGTTGATTCTTGATAAGAAGTCGGGTTCTGGTTTTCAGACAAAACACAGCTACAGATTTGGATTCTTCACCATGAAGCTCAAGCTTGTTGTGGATGAAGAGGGAGAATGAGAACGAAAGCCGAAAATCGAGGCAAAGACATCATGCAAGAGAAAACATCGGTGAAAAGGGAAGTGAGCTAATGTCAAAATATATTCAGAATGTATTTAAATCAAGTTTTTCGGAATCAACTCATTGAAGCCCTCCAAGAAAGCATTGATCTGAGGACGTATTATTGTTGTGAGTTGATGCTCTACAACAAGATCAACATATTCATGTTTATTTTCCTCAGTCAATCGGATATTGCAACCACCAGGAATCAGTTCATAGTCAGTAACCTCTTCCCTCTCATACAGTATCAGTTTCTCTTCACCTGCATCCATGCTAAACGAAAGATCAGGCATATCCCTTATGTCATTCTCAAGCATCCACTTCAAATTCTTATGGTAATCTAGATCAATAGCTTCGATGTCATGATAAGTAACTTTGACTCCAAGAATGTGTTTGTAAAATGAACGTGTAAAGTGAACATCTAAAAGCTGACCATCAAACAAAGCCTTTGCAACCACTCTCCCAATAAACTTGAAGTATGAAAGATGCTCTATTTGGTAGACAGAATTGGGGTTCGGCTGGAATGTTGCTTCATTACCAACAATTGTAAATAGCAAAGCACCCTTATCAAAGATTACCCTTGACAACGATTGGTACCATTCCCTTGTAAGCCCGCTAGCATCAATGCCTTCCTCCCCTTCAGGAGTGATTCGGGGTAATTCAAATGAGCTTCCCTTTCATGAATAGATGCGGTGTACCGCTCTGGTTTCTATCTTATAAAAAACAAGAGAATGAAAGTCAATAATTTTTTTTTTTTTTTAATAATAATAATAATAACATATATATGATATATATATATATATATATATATATATATATATATATATATATATATATATATATATATATATATATATATTATTACATGGGAATTTTTTTATTTTTTATTTTTTATTATTTAAAAAAAAACTAAAATTTAAAAAGTGTAGGAATTTACAGGGTAAGTTCCTCAGAAAGAACACCAAAAGGACACCGCTCACAACCAGATTTCAAATCAATACACCAGTATTTTTGACGTGGTTAAAACTCTCAAAGTGCAAGGAGGGAAACAGTCCACGACCTGTCCCAACGTGGGTACTATAGGCAATTTATTAATCAAAGAATGAAAATTTATATAAGCTTCTCTCATGCACGGATTACCCGAACAATGACCCTCCATGCGCTTTAAAGAGAACTCATGGACCAATCGGGTGTCAAGCCACGGATCAAGTGTCGGTAATACCGAGGTGAGAGTGAACCGTCGGATCACTACATATCGTGACCGTCGGATTGTAAGTTACAAAATGTACAACGGTAAAGAAACACACTTTACCTAACTCTAACCTAACTCTATACTAGACCAAGTTGAACTTAACTATATCCTATGTGTCGGAATATCCTAACATCCCCCCTTAAGAACAACTTGGGATAGGATTGAAGGATTTACAAATATGACACAATAAGAGAAGGAAGGAGGCACTAGAGCCTATTACCCCTTAGTGACAACTTCCTGAACTCCAAGCATATATCGAAGTTTAGTGAACTTCGCCTCTGTGAGAGCCTTTGTGAAGATGTCTGCAACCTGATCATCTGTTGGACAATATTGCACTTCAAGAACATGGTCATGAATGAGCTTTCTGATGAAGTGCATGTGTAGTTCAATGTGTTTGCTGCGCTGATGCTGGACTGGATCTTTGCATAGCTGAATGGCACTTTGATTATCACACCAAAGTGTGGTTGGATGCTGCTGCTCAAAGCCAAACTCTGATAGGATCTGACGAAGCCACAAGGCTTCCTTACTAGCTTCCACGGCACCACGATACTCTGCTTCTGCTGATGAAAGAGAAATGGCAGCCTGTTTCTTACAAGCCCATGTAATAGGTCCTGAACCAAGAGTGAAGACATAACCGGCAGTAGACTTCCGATCATCAGGGTCACCAGCCCAATCAAAATCAGTGAAACCAACTAACAGAGGAGCTACTTTGGCACTGTAATGAATCCCAAACTGTACTGTACCTCGAACATAACGAAGTATTCTTTTAGCTGCTTTCCAATGACTTTCACGGGGGTTTTGCATAAAACGAGCAACAAGGCCAACATCAAAGGAAAGATCAGGACGAGTATGGGTTAAATACAAGAGTTTTCCGACAAGTTGACGGTATAAGGTAGCATCAACTTCAGGAGAAGTACAAGAGACTGAAAGTTTGACTCCAGACTGAAAGGGAGAAGGGGCTGGCTTATAGTCTTCCATGTGAAAATGACGAAGAATATCACAAGCATACTTGGACTGGGAAAGGAAAATACCCTCCTGAGATTGCAAGACTTGAAGACCGAGAAAATAGTGTAAGTGTCCTAAGTCTGTCATTTCAAATTTCTTTTTAAGGCTGGACTTCACATGGTTTATAAGGTTGGGATCACTACCAGTAAGAATAAGATCATCAACATAAAGAACAAGGATGATAAGAGAGTTGCCCACTTTCTTGGTGTAGACAGTATTGTCAGAATGACACCTAGAAAAGCCAGATTCTAAAAGAAAGCTATCCATTTTGGCATACCAAGCCCGAGGAGCTTGCTTGAGGCCATAAAGGGATTTCTTAAGTCGACAAACAAGGCTGGAGTCTCTTTGTATGAAGCCAATGGGTTGTTCCATATAGATTTCTTCCTGCAAGTCCCCATGCAAGAAGGCAGATTTAACATCCATCTGATGGACTTCCCATTTTAAAGAGGCAGCAAGGGAAAGAACAAGGCGGATAGAGTTCATTTTGGCAACAGGGGAGAAGGTTTCAGTGTAGTCAATGCCTTCAACCTGTGAAAAGCCCTTAGCAACGAGACGAGCTTTATGTTTATCAACATTCCCATCTGGTCCATACTTGGTTCTGTAAACCCATTTACATCTAACAAGATTGCGTCCCTTTGGTAGAGGAACAAGATCCCATGTATCATTTGTCATCAATGAATGATATTCTTCATTCATAGCTGCTTCCCAATGTGGATGGCCTGAAGCTTCTGCAAAAGTGTCAGGATCATGATTTACTGGAGCTTGAGCCAGTAAAGAAGAGGCTCTTTCAAACTGAGAACGTGTACGTCGTTGATCTGTAGGATCACAGGCAAGATCACCTGTTGCATCCCGAGTAGCACGGACCCATCGTGGAAGTTGAGGATCCTGAGAAGGTGGGGGAGGATTATCATCCTCGCTTTCATCATCTGAAGAAGAAATGTTTTCAAAAGTAGAAGAGATAGGAAGAGGTGGCACATCCGCCAGACTAGGCTCGCAGGCCGATTTATTTTCATCAAACTTTACATCTCTTCTAATGATAACATTTTTGGACTTAAATGGAACAAGTCTGTAACCTTTTACATCTTCAGAATATCCAACAAAAGTACATTTCTCACTCTTAGGTTCTAAAGCTTTATGCTTTTCATCTGGAATATGGGCCCATGCTTCACTTCCAAACACACGAAAGTGACTTACATCTGGTTTAATGGAACTCCAAGCTTCTTCTGGAGTGATATTCTCTAGAACCTTAGTAGGAGTGCGATTGATTATATAATTTGCACAATTAATTGCTTCGGCCCAAAAACTAAGACTGAGTCCTTTAGATTGCAGCATACAATTAGCCATTTCCTTTAAGGTGCGATTTTTCCTTTCAGCTACACCATTTTGTTGTGGAGTGTATGGAACAGTATGTTGCATTTGAATTCCATTTTCGGTACAAAAGTTGATGAATGTGTTTTTAACATATTCTCCACCATTATCAGTTCTTGCATTGAAGATTTCTTGTCCAAATTCAAGACCCTTAGATATCTCTTGGAAGGTGTTAAAGTTAACAAAGAAGATGGTAACCTTATTTATTCCATCCTTACTAAGTTGGGACCAGCCTACTCTGTATTTGTTTCCACTTTCCACTCTACAAGGGAAGCTTTCATTTGTCAAGGAAAAGACTACAAGGCCCCTTCCTTTGACTCCTTTTGTGATTCCTTAATAAGAGAACAAGAAAAACTCTTACACCTTGGTCTTCTTAATCTTGGAAACTCTTCCACGAAAGCGTTAGCCGCCCAGCAGCAACCAAATTCAAAGAATCCTAAGAAGTCATATCCTCAAAAGAATGGTCCTAAACCATCTCAGCCTCAAAATGAAAGATCATTTCAGCAAAATGATAAGACCAATAAAAACAAATGGAAGAAGACTGATAGACATTGTAACTTTTGTAATCGAGATGGCCACTTAGAATCTAAATGCTTTAAGAAGATGGAAGCCTTGGAAGCCGCAATGAAGAAACATAACATCCATGTGGAGCCTACTTCAACTTCAACTTCCGGAATGGCACTTTCTGCATGTCATTGTCAATCATCTCAGTCTGGTTATGCATTAAATATTATCTTCTTCTTCTTCTCATTCTCATGAGTGGCTCATTGATTCTGGAGCCTCTTGTCACATGGCCGAAAACCAAGCCATGTTTTCTTCTTTAAATGATTGTAACACCAAAAATATATATGTTGGTGATGATAGATCTCTTAATGTTGTAGGCACTGGAACTGTTCATCTAGACAATGGTCAGTTTAATGATGTATTATGTGTTCCAACCTTATCCTGCAACCTTCTATCTGTCTATCAAATAACTCATTCAGGTGAAGGTAAAATTGTTGAATTTTCACCTCATGATGTTGTAATCAAGGATCTAAAAGATCCTAAACAGATTCTAGCTACTGGTCTTGCTGATGATTCCAAAAGGTTGTATAAGTTTCACAACTTTGGGTCATCAAATCTTCCCTCAGTATTTATTGCTCATAATGATGAAGTGAGCAAACTTTGGCATGAGCGATTTGGTCACTTAAACTATCGCTCCCTTCAGCATCTATGTAAAGAAAATATGGTGACAGGTCTTCCCATGGTATCAGAGCTATTTGAGGGCCGCGTCCGTTGGTGATCCAAATCTGAAGCCGGTAGAAATGCATGCGGCTGTCGTTTCCTAGATCTACTGTTTCTGACTGCTTTCGGGCTGAGAGGACTGCTTTGTTGCATTAATAGCATCTGTTCCAGTGAGGAACCCCTTTCGTTTCACACGAAAAGGTTTCCGGTAGCCCTAGCTGCGTCATTTTTCAGATCGGGAGGTATACAATGTTTTTTTGCAGTTTACTGTTATTTTCTCTCTGCTTATTTCGGTTTCGGTTTATTTAGCCTTTTTTTTTAACCAGATCTATACCTTTCATTTCTACGTATGCTCTTTGCCCTGCGACTCTGTGCGATCTCGGCAAATCAAAAACATAAAGGAAGGATTTTTCTCATGCGTATGCTCTTTTCCCTGCACCTTAGTGTGATCTCGGAAAATCAGAAACATTGAGAAAAATATTTAGTTTTTCGGCTAAAGCTAACTTTGAGATTTTTTTTTTTTTAATTTCTAGTTTTTTGGCTAAAGCTAACTTCGAGCCGCAAGGTTCGTTTTTCTTTGCATATTCGTGTTGGGATTTGTGTTTTGTGTTTTGTAGGGAAAAAGAGCTTTCTCAAGGCAAGCACGCAAACCTAGGCCTCTCTCTCTCTCTCTCTCTCAATTGGTTCAAAGCTATTTTAAGAGAGTAGAGGTCTTGGGTTCAAGTCTCCATTTTGTGGGGGCCGATTTTTTCATTCCCGCACATTCGCGCACTTTGCCGGCAACTTCAACAATTTTTCTTTAAAAAGCCATAACTTCTTCATCCGGAAGCCTTTTTCAGAGCTGTTTTTTTTAAAACCGCCTATTTTTTCGAGATCTATCCATTGGAACACTTACTTTCAGTATCTTCAGCTTCAGTTTTTTTTAAAATGGAAATTCCATGCCAAGTCATTCTTGACAGCACTAATTACTTCCAATGGGTAGCCTACATGGAAGATTTACTTAGAAGTAAAGGTCTCTTCAGAATAGCCACAGACCAAGAGAAGAAACCAAAAGATGGAGACAAAGTTTCAAAATGGGAAAATAGACAAGATCAAGCACGTGGTTTGATAGGGATGTCTATTTCTCCTGATCTTAGATTCCACATTGCAGACCTTGAGACTCCTCATGAAGCATTAGAAAAACTCGCTAAAGTTTTTGGGATTAAAAATGAAATTAGAGCCCATCAACTTGAAAATGAGTTGCTTACTTTGGATCCTAATAATTTTTCTTTCATTGATGATTTCTCTAGACGCACTTGGGTATACTTCTTAAAACTCAAGAGCGAAGTATTTAACACCTTTTTGGCCTTCAAAGCCTTTGTTGAAAAACAATTTGGACATCAAATTCTTAAGCTAAGAACTGATAATGGTGGAGAATATGTTAAAAACACATTCATCAACTTTTGCACTGAAAATGGAATTCAAATGCAACATACTGTTCCATACACTCCACAACAAAATGGTGTAGCTGAAAGGAAAAATCGCACCTTAAAGGAAATGGCTAATTGTATGCTGCAATCTAAAGGACTCGGTCTTAGTTTTTGGGCCGAAGCAATTAATTGTGCAAATTATATAATCAATCGCACTCCTACTAAGGTTCTAGAGAATATCACTCCAGAAGAAGCTTGGAGTTCCATTAAACCAGATGTAAGTCACTTTCGTGTGTTTGGAAGTGAAGCATGGGCCCATATTCCAGATGAAAAGCATAAAGCTTTAGAACCTAAGAGTGAGAAAGCTCTGATACCATGTAGGAATTTACAGGGTAAGTTCCTCAGAAAGAACACCAAAACGACACCGCTCACAACCAGATTTCAAATCAATACACAAGTATTTTTGACGTGGTTAAAACCCTCAAAGTGCAAGGAGGGAAACAGTCCACGGCCTGTCCCAACTTGGGTACTACAGGCAATTTATTAATCAAAGAATGAAAATTTACATAAGCTTCTCTCATGCACGGATTACCCGAACAATGACCCTCCATGCGCTTTAAATAGAACTCATGGACCAATCGGGTGTCAAGCCACGGATCAAGTGTCGGTAATACCGAGGTGAGAGTGAACCGTCGTATCACTACATATCGTGACCATCGGATTGTAAGTTACAAAATGTACAACGGTAAAGAAACACACTTTACCTAACTCTAACCTAACTCTATACTAGACCAAGTTGAACTTAACTATATCCTATGTGTCGGAATATCCTAACAAAAAGATTAAGTTTTATCTTAAAAAAAAATTAAGATGTTTTTTTACTCATTCACAAAATTCTTTATTGTCGCATTGCAGATTAGTTCTCCCGCAAGAGTATTTTTATTTGGAATAAATCAATAGATTTTATGATCTTCCTGATCGCACAAAGCGCAGGAAGAGAGCATAAAAATCGCTTGATTTGTTTTTATTTATGCAGGGCGGGGGGTTTTAAAAAAACTGAATTTAAAACTAGCTAAATACTAAAACATCAGAAAACTCAAACTTGAACTCCTTTGTGAAGATCCTGCTGTCACCAGGTTTCACAAGTTAGTTTTTCTAAAGAAAAATACTAGTACTGAATTAAATTCCTAATGCCTGATCCCTTAGCACCATCCCCGGCAACGGCGCCAAAATGTTGGGCAATTTAATTGCTTAAATTGCTTTCATTAAATTATCAACCAGGGAAACTCGTAAGCTTGTGATGGTGCCAGCAAAATATATGCAGGAGTAGGCAACTAACTCTATGTCTAACTAAATTATTTACGATTCAATATAATATGCAAGGGAAGAGGCTCCTAATTAAGGAGGTCCTGGTTTTCCTTCCCTACAGTGTCATAGATTGAAAAGAAATCATTGATTACATAAAACCAGAAACTTGAAATGAAGACAAGAGAATGAGTTTTAATTGTTGTTCAGATTCAAAGAGAGAGAAAGACTAACTTAGTCTCTTGATTGTCCCCTCATATACTAATCCAAACTAAACTAAGATTCATTCATAAGCATAAGAAATAAATGAAATAACTTGAAACATAAAAGCAAAAGAATGAATTTCAATTATCATGCAAATCAAATGGAGGGAGAGCCTAACTTAGACCCTTGGTTGTTGCCTCATATGCTGATAAGATTTTAATTTAAAACTCATTCATCAATCACAAACAAATCCTCAAACATCTAAGCAATGAAATGAAATCTATTATGAAATAAAATGTTCCTTTGATCCTTTTAGAGTGAGCTCAATTCTCTTAAGAACAAAGTGACAAGTTATTCCATAAATTCATATACTACATTAACACAATTTATATCTAAAACTATATAATGGAAATTTATGTAAAATGAAGCTTTATTCTATTCCATCATAAGTTGGATACATGCTCCAAGAGTCCTCCCTTTGGAATGAAGTAGGTACTCCTATTTATACAATGGGATGAGATAACAAACTCATAATGATGATCCACTAATCTCTCTTTAGTTCCATACATTTCTCAACCATCTAGACACATAACCCCCTTTTGTCCTTGATCTTCTCCATGAGATCATGATCTTTTCCATGAGGCTTATCTTATCAAATTCGAATTTGATCCTTCAAGGCCACATAAAGGTGTCTTGGAAGCTTCCTTGGAACCTACACATGTAACAAAAACAACCCACTTTCCATATATAAAGTAAAATATATTATTTTCTAATATTTAATCGAAAATTTCTCTCAAAAATGCTTAAAAATAAACAATATTTGGAAAATATAAATGAGACCCATTAATGGTGAATAGTACGGAAAATGGAGTGACAAAGTGGTGAATAGTGAGTGATATAATGGAAGCATAGGTGAAAAATGTATCGTAATGTTTTTGGAGCCCAACACATATTTCCTTGTTTGAATTAGCCAAGATGGTAAATTTTTCTTCCCTAGAAGTTAAATGCCCCGAGTGTCAGTGTCCATTTATTTTAAGCCAGCTTGCAGATTTGGTTATCCATGAGAATCATCATCCTAGGACTGGTGAAGCCCCACCTACAACTTTTGTCAATCCATGTCCTAATCCTAAATGCTTAGAAATTCCATTTCGTGATAAGTCAGAGCATGTTTTGATGATGCATGAGATTCCTATTTTGGAAAATGAAGATCCAAGGTTAACCGAAATGCTTTCAGTAATGAGACCATCCAAACGAAGATATGGTCTTGGTTATCTTGAGCAAGCTAATGGCCTTATACCAGATTGCCGATTTGGTTCTATTCTGGATGACTGTAAAATGCCAGCAGTCATGGAAATGCACAAATTCTTCACTTTAATGGATGGACGTTTGAAAAATAAAGTCCCTACCAAATGGATGAAAGCCATGTTGAATTGGGATCTTTTTACAAATCCTAAAGTAGAAGAATTTGCTTTCAGTCATTCTATGTCTGAAAAAATAAATTGTCTCAAGAATGGAAAAACCACATCGACTGTAGTAACACATGGATCTCATTCTATTTTTGGTTAGAAAGGAAAAAGCAACAAATGATTTTAATGATTGATGCATCCACTTCATCTCAACATTCTTGGATATCACTAGATGGCCTTAAAGTTGAAACATCTACAACTTTTCCTCCATACAAAGGCATAGTGCTTGGAGAAGGACAAACTTCTTCCAAAGCAATACTCTTAGTATTAAAGGATGACAGTGCATCTGGTACTGATGGAGAAATACATAAAACTTCTGAACAACAGAATTGAACAAACACAGCTGTGAAAGGTCTTGAAATGAACATGGCCAAATCCAAAGAGGTCAAAGAACAATTTGATACTGTCCAAGTTTCTTTAAATTCTATAAATAATTCCATGAATAATGTTGAAAATTCTACTTCAATAATTAGAGGATATGTTAGAGAATCTCTAATAAAGCAAGAGAATGTTGAAGACAAAATGGTGGAACATATTGGTCCTACATCTGGACAAATAAATGAACTAGTATAGAATATGAACCAATTCTCTATATCCAAAACAAAAAAACCAGTTGATTCTTCATTTTTGCATAAAGCAAGTGTCTGTATTCAGCATCCTGTCAATCCAATCGACGGGTTTCCTTTTCTATTCCCCAAAGAAATTGCATCCCAAGAACTAGAAAATGTTGAGACTTCAAGTGAACATATTTCTATAGCAAGTCTATTTAAGGAAGAGGAAAAAGAGCCAGAAGTTAATGCCTATATATGAGCCTTTGGAAAGTCAATGCAGCAGGTATTCAGCACCTGATATCAGAGGAAAAGGCAAACTACCTAAAACCCACACTTTCCTCCCTAATTCTCATAGGGAATGGACTATAGATTACCTCAGTGTCGGCCAGATAAGAAAAATGGTAGACATGATGTTTACCGAATATAAAAGTATGTGTCTAAGAGGAAAAACTGAGGTAGAACCCTGCAAAACAATTATCAAGTGTTTTACAGACACACTATCAAAATGGTGGGAAAGAGAATCCTCTCCTGCTTTAATTAAACAAATGGAAGAACAACTTCTCAAAGATGAGCAAGGAAAAATAATTCATAATTCATATGGGACAGTACAAAATAACATGATTAGAGCCTTGACCTCCATGATTGTTGAGCACTGGTGTGGTTCTGAGGCAAAAATAGCTGACAAGCATGAGATTATTTTAATGAATCTCAAGTGCAATAAAATATCCCAATATGAATACCTCCATAAAGTTTGGATGCAGAGAATCTATGAAGTCAAAGACTCAAATAATTTGTTATGGAAGTAATTCTATCTTGCAGCACTTCCTTCCAGGTTTGTTGACTATCTCAAAGTGCAAGAATATTTTCAAATGCCTTTTGAGGCTTACACATGGGGACAAATATATTTAATTATTATTAAAGCTTTGGTTGGTCTATGCACAAGCTTGAAAGTTAATAAGTCTCTAGAAAAGTTTTCCCATTTCCACGATAGCAAATCATTGTGCAGCAAGTGTGGGTTATCCCTTGATGATCCATTAGTAAAAAGGAGAAAAATCAAGAAACGAGTCAAGAAGGAAAAGAATTTATCAGCCAGAAAATACTTTAAGAAGAAAGGCCGATTTTTAGACAATATAAAAGGAAGGGATATTACAAATATGTCCCTAAGACACATTATTATAAACCATCTGACATTCACATGCATAGTGCCAAGCAAGAAAAATGGAATAAATTGACATGTTGGTTGTCTAGCAAAAATTTACATACTGCAAATAATCGTCCCTTAGGTGAAGAATCAAAAAGAAATCGAGGCAAGAAATCTCAGCCTCAAAATCAAAAATTAAAAACTCCAAAAATAGAGGCTTAGTATCTTTGCATGAGATGTGGGTCTAGAAATCATAAACTAATCATTGCCCCAATGTGGTGATCAAAGAAAAACCCCAGTTTCAGCAGCAACAATTGCTTGACTCATCTGTTGAAAGTTCTAGTTCTATATATACTTCAGAAGAAGAAGTTGAAGAATTAAATTTTTATGCAAATGCTTGTGATTGTTCAGACTCTGAATATTGGAAATGTATTTTCTCTTCTGAATCTGAAATTTCTAATGAATCTTCTGATGAAGATATACAACCACAAAATTACAAAGAAAAAATTCTTATGGCACAAACAGAAGAAGATGAGATAAAAATATTGTCCCAAATAAGAGCTATGGAAGAAGAAGAAATGAAGAATTGCCTTATGGAAGCCTTCATGGACCAAATGAAATCTTCCAGCAGAAGCTCCTTATAGAAGCCACTCTTCATTGACGCCTCTTATGAAAAGAATGCAAAATCATTCCAAAGACATCAACAATAGGATAAGGTTCACGCACTTACCTTAGGGAAGGTAAGCCATTAAATTCACAATCTCAAATCTGAAATTTCTATTCTCAAATCTCAGATTGTGAGATTAGAAAAAGGCAAATCCATTGATGAAGTAGATCCTATAGAAGAATATGATACAGAAGAATTTTACAAGCCAAATGTATAGATTTATGAAGGAAGAAAAGATAATGCTTCAGGTTTTCAGGAAATGAGGATACTCACCATCGAATACCAGCAACATCATGTACAAATACATATTTGCATACAGGGACAAATGTTCAAATTGACTACTCTTATTGATTTTAGAGCAGACGTAAATATTTTAAATACAAAAGTGATCGTTGCTAAATACTGGATGACAACAAAAAGAAAAGTTATTGGCTTGGGAAGTAAAATGCTGAAGTATGAAATTCCCAAGGCATCTATCTGCTTTGATAATCACTGCATAAAATTAAAATTTGCAGTTGCTGACATCCCCATTGATTTTATTTTAGGTAACATATTTTTGGCTACTGTTGAACCACATGGTTCATTTAGAACAAAAAAAATAAGGTTGGATATTTTATTACTCTTCCTACCTCCTCGAATGGCCCAAGAAAAAATAAATTACCATATGTCTCAGCTCCACGAGTCTCGACAATGGTTCAGACTATGGAAGAGCTAAAGAGAGCTAAATCAAAGATAACAGATCTAAAAGATTTGAAATCCACCATTCATATCTCACAACAGCTAAGCTTACCAATAATACAAAAGAAGATTTTAGAATTAAAGGCACAAATAGAGAAAGAGTGTTGTGCAGAAGATCCAAATGCTTTTTATAACAGAAAGCAATATTGTGTTGAATTTACCTATAAAACAGGATATACACGTAAGCCATGTAAAATTAAGGCAATTCCGATGAACATGGAATATCATGAGCTCTGCGAAAAAGAAATCAAGAATCTGTTGAGTAAGAAATTGATCAGAGAATTAGAGAGCCCATGGAGTTTTTATGGGTTCTATGTCAATAAAAGAGTAGAAGAACTCAGAGGCATCCCAAGGCTAGTCATTAATTATAAGCCCTTGAAATCAGTACTAGTAGATAATACATATCCGATTCCCCACAAAGGAGATCTGATAATCAGAATAGTAGGAGCAAAAATATTTTCCATGTTCGATCTGAAATCAGGATTTTAGCAAGTTGCTATATCAGAGAAGGATAAATTCAAAACAACTTTCAATGTACCAACCAGACATTATGAATGGAATGTGATGCCTTTCGGCCTAAAGCATGCACCATCCAAGTTCCAGAAGGTGATGGACTCTATATTTAAACCCTTCTTTGATTGGCTGATTGTGTATATAGATGATATACTTATTTTTTCAAAAAATTTGCAAGATCATTTTAAACATATACAGACCTTTGTAAATACAATAAAAAGGAATGGTCTTGTATTAAGCAAAAATAAAATCGAAGTCTTTCAGACTTCCATTAAATTTCTTGGCCATACTATATTCAATGGCCAAATCTCCTTGCAAAAACATGCTCTGGAATTCTCTAACAAATTTCCAGACATCATTACAGACAAGACGTAGCTACAAAGATTTCTTGGTTGTTTAAATTACGTAAGTAATTTCTATCAAGACTGTCCCAAGGATAGAAGCTTATTAAATTAGAGGCTACACAAAAATCTTGAACCTTGGACTCCACTCCATACTAGAGCAGTTCAAAAGATTAAAGCCATGGTCAGAGACCTTCCCATACTCTATATATATGATGATGCAACTTATAAGATTGTAGAATCCGATGCAAACAACATCGGATGGGGGGGTATATTAAAACAGAAAAAAGATAATGAAGAACAGGTTATCCAGTTCGCTTCAGGAACATGAGACCCCACATAGAAAAGATATTCTACTATATAAAAAGAGGTGAAAGCAACATGGGATAGCAATGAAAAATTCGAGATCCATCTGGTCAATAAAGAATTTGTTCTCAGGACAAATGTGTCTACCCTTAAGAAGGTTCTTAATAAAGATATCAAGAAGCCCGGGGAAGCGAAATTCGCCAGATGGCAAGCCCTTTTTTCCAATTTTGATTTTGAAGTGGAACACATCAAAGGAGAAGACAATTGTCTGCCTGATTTTCTCAGCTGAGAATACATACAAACCCAGTCACAAGAACAAGAACATG
Organism: Pinus tabuliformis; assembly: GCA_031772625.1. Lineage (NCBI taxonomy): Eukaryota > Viridiplantae > Streptophyta > Pinopsida > Pinales > Pinaceae > Pinus > Pinus tabuliformis. The sequence goes on along the minus strand of CM062816.1, from coordinate 216,387,055 downwards.
TTTTTGTTATTGTTACTGAATGGGACCCAAATAATCAACAAGAAGTTCTCAAAACTATCATAGAGGACCAAATATGGGAAGAATACAAGAAGAACTAGAAGCCAACCTGGCAGCTAAGACAAACAAAAGTCTTATATGTTTATCTACAGCCACATACAGGTATTTTACACCTAGTGCCTGAAAGAAGAGTATTTCCCAAAGGAAATCAATGGATCCATGATATGGTGTATACTAGAAGTATGGCTGCAGCTCATCAAGTAGAAGAGGAATTACAAAATAATTCCATGACATCACAATAAACTGGTCTGAAGGATGAATACAAAGAAATATTTATCATAGATATTTAGTCATCAACAGAACTAGAAACACAGATTGGACAATCACCAGAAATTCTCCTATCTTATGGCCACAAAATAATCCTAATATTATTTTTCCTCAAAATTGTCTTTAATTTTGCAGGTTACAAAAATTTATGGTAGGATATCCTAAATCTTGATGGAAAGAAATAAATCCATTATACAAAATTAAAATTTGGATCAATTAGGACGATGCAAAGAAATCACTTTTCAGGATGGTTAGGTGACTGGTGAAAAGATTTTGGATTAAATTGCACTACTATAGATCCAATCTTTTATGAAAGTTATTTTCAGATGTTATGTGACAAATGCTTCCATAGAAATTCCATTAAATGTTTTCATATTCCTTGTACCACAGTAAGTGATCTGCTGAATTATCTAGATCACTATATACTACAACAATTTATGGCTAGGCATGATGAATGGCTAGTCATGACTAAAATCAAGCATCAATATGTGTTGAATAAACCTATGATAGTTCGGCGGTTCTATACAAAGGCATGGGATGGCCTCATTTAGCCCAAAAATAGGTTCCCGGGAACCACAAATCTTGGTGAATCATCCTACAATGCTAGTCCTTCTTCAGAAAAAGGTTTTCGTGGGCTTATCCAGAAAGCTCCACTGTGTAATTATGTTGTCCAGTCATGAGGACTACTTATGGCCAGTTTCCTTGTGGGCCTTAACTGGTTAAAAGGCATCCACATTGTAGATAATATGCTTTCCGTAGGATTTGTTGTAATCTTGTAATAGGAAAAAGATTCTTTAGTCATGAGACTCGGAGCACTTCTCCGAATTTTGGTGGATATTGAACCACATCTCCGTGATTGATAGAATCTTTCATACTTAACTTGTTGATCCAATGGTTGGATGTTTGTCCCCTCTTATTCCTATAAAACAAAGAGAGTCATGCTCATTCAAGGCATCGAGAGTTAGAGTTATTGTGTCTTTTGAATTTGGGAGTGGAGAGCTTCTCTTGCTTTGTAACTACAGACATTAACTCTGATCTGCTTGCATCAAGAGAAGAACTGAAGTCTTTAGGTGATCTGAGAAGCCTCCGCATCAGTGTGAGAGCACTAGTGAGAACTTAAAGTGGCCAGATTGTTAGTGTGTCTGTCTATATGTGTGTTTTGAGTATATGATCAAAGACAGAGTCTGTGTAATCACCAAGTAGCCTCTAGTAAGCTATCTCAGTATTGAGTAGCAACAGTCTAGTAAATGCGAACACAGTCCATCTCTAGTATGAAAAGACTGTAAATCAAGTGTAATCGATATATGAAAATTCAATAAAAGAGTGTTATTTTATTTTCCGCTTTCGAGTATTGTATGCTTGAATTTGTGCTGTTATGTAGTAGTGGTCTCATAATCTTCACTCTAAGTTCATTAACGGTTTGCCAAAGGTTCGAAGGGACACTAGACCATTGGAAGTCGAGGAAGCCATATGTAAGGTCGCAGAGCATGAAAGATCTGAGTAGGTTCACACTAAGTTCACCAGAGGTCGATCACTGAAGACAAACGAAGAGACACGGCAAGGCAAAGACAGCAAAGAGCGACAGTAGCATAGCGCGCGGAGCGTGCGACACTGTAGCAGCACTGTAGCAAGCTTTGTGAAAGCCCCTGCTAAAAAATTGGTATCTTACTCAATACTGAGATAGGTTACTAAAGGCTACCCTGCGATTACAAAGACTTTGTCTTTGAACATATAATCAAAACACATATATAGATAGAAACACTAAAGATATTGCAACTTTAGGTTCTCACCAGTGCTCTCACACTAATGTGCAGGCTTCTCAAATCACCTAAAGACTTGAGTTCTTCTCATGATGCAAGCAGTTTAGACTTAATGTCCACAGTTGCAGAGCAGGAGAAGCTCTCGACTCCAAAATTCAAAAGACACAATAACTCTAACTCTCGATGCCTCGAATGAGCCTGACTCTCTTCGTTTTATAGGAAGAAGAGGGGACAAACATCCGACCATCGGATCAACAAGTTAAGTATGAAAGATTCTATCAATCATGGAGATGTGGTTCAATATCCACCAAAAGTCGGAGAAGTGATCCGAGTCTCATGACTAAAGAATCATTTTCCTATTACAAGATTACAATCAATCCTACCGAAAGCATATTATCTACAATGTGGATTCCTTTTAACCAGTTAAGGCCCACGACGAAACTGGCCATGAATATTCCTCATGACTAAACAACATAGTTACACAGTGGAGCTTTCTGGATAAGCCCACGAAAACCTTTTTATGAAGAAGGACTAGCACTGTAGGATGATTCACCAAGAGCTGTGATTCCCGGGAACTTATTTCTGGGATAAATGAGGTTGTCCCATGCCTTTGTATAGATTTGTCGAACTATCATAGGTTTATTCAGCACATATTGATGCTTGATTTTAGTCATGACTAGCCATTCGTCATGCCTAGCCATAAATTATTGTAGTATATGGTGACATGGATAATTCAATAGATCACTTACTATGGTACAGGGAATATGAAAACATTCAACGACATTTATATGGAAGCATTTGTCACATGAAATCTGAGAATAAAATTCATAAAAGATTGGATCTATAGCAGTGCAATTTACTCCAAAATCCTCCCACCAGTCACCTAACCATCCTGAAAATTGATTTCTTTGCATGGTCCTAATTGATCCAAATTTTAATTTTGTATAATGGATTTATTTCTTTCCATCAACAGTTAGGAGATCCCATGATAGTTTTTTGTAACCTGTAAAATTAAAGACAGTGTCAGGAAAAATAGGATTAGGATTATTTTGTGGCCATAAGATAGGAGAAATTTTGGTGATTGTCCAATCTGTGTTTCTGGTTCTATTGATGACTAAATATCTGCGATAAATATTTCTCTGTCTTCCTCCTTTAGACGAGATTATTGCAATTTCATGGAAATTATTTTGTAATGCCTCTTCTGCTTGATGAGCTACACCCATACTGCTAGTATACACCATATCATGGATCCAGCGATTTCCTTTGGGAAATACTCTTCTTTCAGGAACTAGGTATAAAATATGTGTATGTGGATGTAGATCCACATCTAAGAATTTTGTTTGTCGTAGCTGCCAAGTTGGCTTCTAGTTCTTCTTGTATTATTCCCAACTTTGGTCCTCTCTGATAGTTCTGAGAACTTCTTGTTGATTATCTGGGTACCATTCAGTAACAATAACAAAAACATGTTCTTGTTCTCGTGACTGGGTTTGTATGTATTCTTGGCTGAGAAAATCAGGTAGAAAATTGTCTTCTCCTTTCATGTGTTCCAGTTTGAAATCAAAATTGGCAAAAAGGGCTTGCCATTTGGCGAATTTGGCTTCTCCAGGCTTCTTTATATCTTTATTAAACACCTTGTTAAGGGCAAATGCATCTATTCTAAGAAGAAATAGTTTATTGACCAGATGGATCTCGAATTTTTCATTACTATTCCATGTTGCACTTTCACCTCTTTTTCTATAATAGAATATCTTTTCTCAATGGGGTTCCATGTTCCTAAAGCGAACTGGATAGTCTGTTCTTTATTATCTTTTTTCTGTTTTAATATTACCCCCCATTTGATGTTCCTGGCATCAGATTCTACAATCTTATAAGCTGCATCATCAGATATATACAGTATGCAAAGGTCTCTGACCTTGGCTTCAATCTTTTGAGCTACTCTGGTATGGAGTGGAGTCCAAGGTTCAGGATTTTTGTGCGGCCTCTGATTTAATAAGCTTTTGTCCTTGGCACAGTCTTGATAGAAATTACTTACGTAATTTAAAAAACCAAGAAATCTTTGTAGTTGCGTCTTGTCTGTAATGATGTCTGGAAATTTGTTAGAGAATTCCAGAGCATGTTTTTGCAAGGAGATTTGGCCATTGAATATATTATGGCCAAGAAATTTAATGGAAGTCTAAAAGAATTTGATTTTCTTTTTGCTTAATACAAGACCATTCCTTTTTATTGTATTTACAAAGGTCTATCTATGTTTAAAATGATCTTGCAAATTTCTTGCAAAAATAAGTATATCATCTGTATACACAATCAACCAATCGATGAAGGGTTTAAATATAGATTCCATCACCTTCTAGAACATGGATGGTGCATGCTTTAGGCCGAAAGGAATCACATTCCATTCATAATGTCCGGCTGGGACACTGAAAGCTATTTTGAATTTATCCTTCTCTGATATAGCAACTTGCCAAAATCCTGATTTGAGATCGAACTTGGAAAATAATCTTGTTCCTGCTATTCTGCTTATCAGATCTCCTTTGTGGGGAATTGGATATGTATTATCTGCTAGTACTGAGTTCAAAGGCTTATAATTGATGACAAGCCTTGGGATGCCTCTGATTTATTCTACTCTTTTATTTACATAGAACCCATAACAATTCCATGGGCTCTCTGATTCTCTGATCAATTTCTTACTCAACAGATTCTTGATTTCTTTTTCACAGAGCTCACGATATTCCTTGTTCATTAGAATTGCCTTAATTTTACATGGCTTACCTGTATATTCTGTTTTATACGAAAATTCAACACAATATTGCTTTTTGTGCCAAAAACATTTGGATCTTCTGCACAACACTCTTTCTCTATCTGTGCCTTTAATTCTGAAATATTCTTTTGTATTTTTGGTAAGCTTAGCTGTTGTGAGATATGAATGGTGGATTTCAGATCTTTTAGATCTGTTATCTTTGATTCAGCTTTCTTTAGCTCTTCCATAGTTTGAACCATTGCCGAGACTCGTGGAGCTGAGACATATGGTAATTTAATTTTTCTTGGGCCATTCAAGGAGGTAGGAAGAGTACTAAAATATCCACCCTTATTCTTTTTTGTTATAAATGAACCATGTGGTTCAATAACAACCAAAAATATGTTACCTAAAATACAATCAATGGGGATGTCAACAACTGTAAATTTTAATTTTATGCAGTGATTATCAAAGCAGATATATGCCTTGGGAATTTCATAATTCAGAGTTTTACTTCCCAAGCCAATAACTTTACTTTTTACTGTCATCCAATATTTAGCAGGGATCACTTTTTTATTTAAAATATTTATGTCTACTCCAGAATCAATAAGAGCAGTCAATTTGAACATCTGTCCCTGTATGCAAATATTTATTTTTACATGATGTTGCTGGTATTCGATGGTGAGTATCCTCATTTCCTGAAAACCTGAAGCATTATCTTTTCTTCCTTCATAAATCTATACATTTGGCTTGTAAAATTCTTCTGTATCATATTCTTCTATAAGATCTGCTTCATCAATGGATTTTCCTTTTCTTAATCTCACAATCTAAGATTTAAGAATAGAAATTTCAGATTTGAGATTGCGAATTTCATGACTTACCTCCCCCAAGGTAAGCGGGTGAACCTTATCCTATTTTTGATGTCTTTGGAATGATTTTGCACTCTTTTCATAAGAGGTGTCAATGAAGAGTGGCTTCTTTGAAGAACCTCTGCTGGAAGATTTCATTTGTTCCATGAAGGCTTCCATAAGGCGATTCTTCATTTCTCCTTCTTCCATAGCTCTTATTTGCGACAAGATTTTTATATCATCTTCTTCTGTCTATGCCATAAGAACTTTTTTCTTTGTATTTTTGTGGCTGTATATCTTCATTAAAGGATTCATTAGAAATTTCAGATTCATAAGGGAAAATACATTTACAATTTTCAGAGTCTGAAAAATCACAAGCATTTGCATAAAAATTTAATTCTTCAACTTCTTCTTCTCAAGTATATACAGAACTAGAACTTTCAACAGCTGAGACAAGAAACTATTGCTGCTGAATCGGGGGTTGTTCTTTGATCGCATTGGGGCAATGATCATTTTTATGATTTCTAGACCCACATCTCATGCAAAGATACTGAACCTCTATTTTTGGAGTTTTTCATTTTTTACTTTGAGGCTGAGATTTCTTTCCCCAATTTCTTTTTGATTCTTCACCTAATGGACAATTATTTGTAGTATGTCCATTTTTTCCACACAACCAACATGTCAATTTATTCCATTTTTCTTGCTTGGCACTATGCAGGTGAATGTCAGATGGTTTATAATAATGTGTCTTAGGGACACATTTGTAATATCCCTTCCTTTTATACTATCGAAAAGATCGGCCTTCCTTCTTAAAGTCTTTTCTGGTTGATAAATTCTTCTCTTTCTTGACTCGTTTCTTAATTTTTCTCCTTTTCACGAATGGATCATCAAGAGATAACCCATACTTGCTGCAAAATGATTTGTTATCGGGGAACTAGGACAAGTTTTTTAGAGACTTATTAACTTTCAAGCTTGTGTGTAGACCAGCCAGAGCTTTAGTAATAATTGAATATATTTGTCCCCATGTGTAAGACTCAAAAGCCATTTGAAAAAATTCTTGCAGTCAGAGATAGTCAACAAACTTGGAAGGAAGTGCTACAAGATAGACTTGCTTCCATAACAAATTCTTTGAGTCTTTGACTTCATAGATTCTCTGCATCCAATCTCGATGGAAGTCTTCATATTGGGACATTTTATTGCAATTGAGATTCATTAAAATAATCTCATGTTTGTCGGCTAATTTTGCCTCAGAACCGCACTAGTGCTCAATAATCATGGAGGTCAAGGCTCCAATCATGTTGTTCTGTACTATCCCATCTGAATTATGAATTATATTTCCTTGACCGTCTTTGAGAATTTGTTCTTCCATTTGTTTAATTAAAGCAGGAGAGGATTCTGTTTCCCATCATTTTGATAGTGTGCCTCTGAAACACTGGATAATTATTTTGCAGGCTTCTACCTCAGTTTTTCCTCTTAAACACATAAGTTTATATTCGATAAACACCATGTCTACCATTTGTCTTATCTGGCCAACACTGAGGTTATCCATAGTCCATTCCATATGAGAATCAGGGAAGAAAGTGTGGGTTTCAGGAAGTTTGCGTTTTCCTCTGATATCAGGTGCTGAATACCTGTTGTACTGACTTTCCAAAGGCTCATATATAGGCATAACTTCTGGCTTTTTTTCCTCTTCCTTAAATAGACTTGCTATAGAAATATGTTCACTTGAAGTTCCAACATTTTCTTGTTCTTGGGATGCAATTTCTTTAGGGAATAGAAAAGGAAACCTATCAACTGGCTTGACAGGATCCTGAATACGGACACTTGCTTTATGCAAAATAGAAGAAGGAACTAGTTTTTCTATTTTGGATATAGAGAATTGATTCATCTTCTGTACCAGTTCATTTATTTGTCTATATGTAGAACCAATATGTTCCACCATTTTGTCTTCAACATTCTCTAGATTTATTAGAGATTCTCTAACATATCCTCTAATTACTAAAGTAGAATTTTAAATATTATTCAAGGAATTATTTACAGAATTTAAAGAAATATGGACAGTATCAAATTGTTCTTTGACCTCTTTGGATTTGGCCATGTTCATTTCAAGACCTTTCTCAGCTATGTTTGTCCAATTCAGCTGTTCAGAAGTTTTATGTATTCTGCCATCAGTACCAGATGCATTGTCATCCTTTAATACTAATCGTATTTCTTTGGCAGAAGTTTGTCCTTCTCCAAGAACTATGCCTTTGTATGGAGGAAAATTTGTAGATGTTTCAACTTTAAGGCCATCTAGTGCTATCCAAGAATGTTGAGATGAAGTGGATGCATCATTCATTAAAATCATTTGTTGTTTTTTCCTTTCTAGCCAAACATACAATGAGATCCATGTGTTAGTAAAGTCCATGTGGTTTTTCCATTCTTGAGACAATTTTATTTTTTTAGACATAGAATGACTTAAACAAAATTCTTCTGCTTTAAGATTTGTAAAAAGATCCCAATTCAACATGGCTTTAATCCATTTGGTAGGGACTCAATTTTTCAAACATAAGAATTTGTGCATTCCCATGACTATTGGCTTTTTGCAGTCATCCGGAACATAACCAAATCGACAATCTAGTTTAAGGCCATTAGTTTGCTCAAGATAACCAAGACCATATCTTGGTTTGGCTAGTCTCATTACTGAAAACATTTGGGTTAACCTTGGATCTTCAATTTCCAAAAACAAATATTCAAAATGATCTTTTAATTATTGATTAAAGTGGTTTAATTAAAAAATTGGTGCCTTTGCATTTACTACAATTTATGACTTTAATATTATGGTGAGTCTGGTGCGGTCTTATCTAATATTCCCATGTGTCATCACATACAAGAGAAATTCAAGCCATCAGATCGGATGACCTTCAACCATTCAATAAGCTTGGTGAATTAGGTGCATCAAAATACTATGATTTTAATCGCACAATGTATATCCAAACCATCGATCACATGTGATACTAACTGTTGGAGCCATCAAGTGTTTTCTACCCAATTAACACTCAATATGAATATATATGTCATTCGGTACGAAAATCATGAATCATCCAATCCATCAGGTGGATTGCGTGCCAAAAGCATCCATCCTACTTTCCACTTGTTTTGATTTGTAGACTATTGATTTCATTCTCCCGTGAAAGTCAAACCTATTGTGTGAAAAAGCCTCAACTTATACCATGCACAATTTTCCACTCGATATGAAATCTACAACATTAATGTTAATCTTGATCATCTTTTAGAATCATTCATTCATAACACGTTTAAAATGGTTGATCATTATACATATATCAAATATGAAGAACATTATATTTCTATTATGGACATCGATAAAGAAATATTTTCATCAATGTCATGTGTTAGTAGTGAAGAAAAAAAGGGTTGTACGATATGTCATGATAGTAGGATGTTTTTAAGTATGCAATGAAATATTTCACATATAGATGGTTTCTCAATAGATACATAGAAAATTGAAGTATAGATCCTTTGGTATAATCATCTTAGTGTTTCGATGTCATAGAGTGACATGTGTTCATTCCATCATTTCTTATGGAGGTAGAGTCACAAGTGTTCATTGCATCATTTTTCATGGAGAAGTAGATCTTGAAAATATTTTTACTCAAGAATTTTGTGAAGACATGAACTTCTCCTAGCTTATAGAAAAAATGGTGAATGGGATTGGGAAAGGTATTTGTAAATTGTTGTCAAGGTGGATATTGTTGGTTCATGAAAACATTGTAACACTCTCCATCAATGACTATTCAAATTTTGTAATGGTGTGTGTGTGTGTGTGTGTGTGTTTGGGGATTGGGGGAAGTTGTCACATTAATTTATCTAGTTAATTCTTGGATGTTGTATTCCTTAAATCCTACCAAGAATTTTAAGCACCTTGTTATTTATCCATCCCCAATGAACTCTTGAAGTGACAAAGAGATACTTCTACCATGTGTAACAAATTTTGGCTTTTATGTTTGTTTTATGAAATTTTTATCAGATTATCTTATACATCCTTATCTCTCAAGAGAAAATTCTTTACTCTACATTTAAAAATCAACTATCACAATGTTTAACTATTTAAAATATATTTTTATTAAATTGTTCATGAACCCTATTAAATATATTATCTAGTAGTTATCAATGAAACGTGAAACACCTTTTGTTATCCATATCTTGATTACATATATGTTCTGCATCCCCTCCTTCAAATATGCTAATATTGCTATTTTAACATCCTCAACGATAATAAATAAATGTTTTATGGAGTAAGAGTTTCACTCAAAACATAATTTGTTTTCAATAAAAGTGTTGTCAATTACACTGAAGTGAATTTCTTATTTTCATCTATATAAAGTTTAATAAAAATAATATAATATTTTTGTTTTGATTTTCAAGTTGTTTGTGATCCTCCAAACTTGACTTGTGTCTTGAGGAGCCATGACCACGGGCATCTAAGCTGTCAAAGTCACCTAGGAATCACATTCGGCCATGATCACACCATCACTTTGTTTGTTTTATTTTTTTAAATCTCTCCTCCCCCTAGCATAGGGCACAAGCACCCCTCGTGAGGTTTGATCTTGGGTCACGTTGCTCACAAATCTCATCCTCAACACATTATGTCTTCCTCAATAGGTTGTGCTAGTGGGAATTGAATGTATATATATATATATATATATATATATATATATATATATATATATATATATATATATATATATATATATATATATATATATATATATATATATATATATATATATATATATATATATATATATATATATATATATATATATATATATATATATATATATATATATATATATATATATATATATATATATATATGATTATGTTTATTTTGATCAATTCTTTTGGATTAATCACATCATGAGCTTTTTGTCGACGTTTTGAACCAATCTAATGTGGTTCATCCTCAGGACAAAGGATTCCATTATCAAAATTTACGATTTTTTAACTACTAAATAATTTCCAATTTAAAAAAAAAAATATTTTATAATAAACCACTAACTCATCCATATTTATAAAACAAATAAAATATCGTAGTATAAATAATCAAAATAGCATAATATTAATAAACATTAAACATCAATAATATTGATAAAGATAAATTAGCAAAACTCTACCAGTAATATTCAACACACACTAAACAAAAAGAAAATTGTCATAGTTATATAGCCACTCATATTTGTATCAACTATGTTGCCTACATTTGAAAAAATGATAAAATCTTCATAAAAATAACTCCTGTGAGGCCCAAGGGTGTCAAGGCGCACCCTCATACCAATCGTGTGCCAAGGTGCACCCCTAAAATACATGATGAGACAACGTGATTTTGGGTGGCACTCCCATCGCAAAAAATTCAATGTTCATATCACAAAAAATAAGATGATATGGGAAGAGGTGTTGAAAAATTGAAGTTGCATCGACCAACCAAGATGAATTGAGAGAGACGAATTGAAGGTGTGCTTAGATTGAAAGGGAAAACCATAGTTATGAGACCAAATGCTTGAGCCAAAAGTTGGCATTAGCTGGAACAAAATTTTGTGCCAAATGGAAAGAACTTTGAGGTCACTTGGGCAAAATGAGAGTTAGCCCAACCCACAGAACCCAACACCTAGGTGAGTCAAACCACTCAAGAAGTGAAAGGATGTGGTGTGCAATGCTAGTGAGCTCATCAAATGTAAGTGGCATGAAGGGATGGAACAATGGGTGAGTAATATATATATATATATATATATATATATATATATATATATATATATATATATATATATATATATATATATATATATATCGAGAGAGAGGGGAGAGAGAGAGAGAGAGAGAGAGAGAGAGAGAGTACTACATTTGAGTAGAAATTCCTACGACGAAATCCGATAGAATGGATAAAAATAGAAAAAGTGTTAGAAGTTAAATAACTTTTTTGTTTTTTTATAAAATATCGACTACCATAGAATATCCAACGTAAATTATTTAAGAGTAAAATATTTGACAGAATGCCCTATTGTGTTGACTATTGATGTTTTCCTATAATCCCCCCTATCATCAAATAACTGACGAGAGTTCTTTTACCATCGAATATCTGATGCTATATCCAATATGAAAATGTGTTGTCCAATTTCCAACAAATAGAAAATAACCGATGCATAATGGTCAATTCCACCACTAATTAATTTTTGTGCTAACAACGTCTAATATGGGGTCACTTTATGTTCATTAGTTTAACTAATTAAAATAAATATAACACTAATATTATAATTAAATATAATATTATTAATATATAACTAATATATATTAATATTAATTTCTATGATATATTAATATTAATATTATATTATATGATTATAATATAAATTATATATATAAAGTTATCAAATATATTATTATAATTATAATAAATGTGTGTGTGTGCACCATAACATCATATAACTTTGACATAGTATTGTTGTTCAACCAATTCTTTATGCGAATAGAAATGATCCCTCTAGTCCTATGGGAGGATCTAGCAACAAACTAGACAAATATGTGCAAACTTTCCTAGCTTATACTATAAAACACAAAGGACGATAGATGACGTCCCTCACTTTGACGATAAAATCCATTGGTTTCGTCCTTGATTCTCTCACTTCCAAGCTCAATCTCCCCTTCGCCAATGTGGACAAATATCTGCAAGGAATATCATGTGGAGATAAAAAACACATACATAGGAAAAACCATTCCAATATAAACTATATAACAAAAAAGGAATATTATACTAAATGAGCAATGATAGACAAATTTATGGAAAACAAACACATAATGTATTATTAATACATAGTAAAGGGATAATTACAAACACATAATCCTTGATGTTGGAAACATTCTCCTTTCAGTAAGTTTCCAAGTCCTATCCTCAACCTTTAAGAACTCCTTTGTCCTTGGCAAAATGGGCAGCATTTGGGGTATAGTTTAGCACTAGGAAGGGAACCAAGTAATAGCCAACAAAAAACTTACCAAAAGTAGATGGTAGCGGTTTGATTTATAGGGAAGGCAAGGGACTTTAGCATCCATAAAAGGAGGGAGAGGTTATACATTTCAAGGGGAACATCCATGAAAGTAGGATCAAGAACTAGGAATGGGAGGTCTCACTGTAATCCTCATTCAACTGCAACCAACTCATCGTTCCTGAGATTTTTACTAAGAGAAGCTTCTCCTCCATTTTAAGAAAAAACGCCTGAAGAGGGCCAGCAAAGATTTTCCTATCAAAAGGCACACTACCAGTGCTAGTCACTAGTTAGAAAAATAGTTACGAGCATGGGCTTGTCTGCTAAAAGTCGCACTGGGCTTGCAAAACAAGGTTTTGGAAAAGTTCTTCAGAATTTCTTGAAGGCAAGCCTTCTCCTTCCTTCAAGGATTCTTTTGAACATGTTTCATGGTGAATACATTATTTTTTACATCTTTCATCACTTTTCAACACTTGCGACATTGACGACACAAAGTCTGACACTTAGGATATGAGATTGGGAATGCGTAAAAATATTGTATAACAAGTATCTACATGTATTGGTTGTGATTGTTTTGAAAGGTTGTAGGCTTACTTTGAGGTTAATTTTTCAACAAAATCATCACTGAAAGTTTGGTGAGAAAATATGTGACATAACATTCCTTAAGGACACCAAGGATATGTTGGATTGACATCGAGGGCTTCTCAAGATGGAAAACTTTATTGCCCTTATACAGATTGTAGGGGCTTAAGGACAAGGAGAATTATAATAAAATCAGTCAAAAAATCGTTGTAGAGACTATGGACACACTGAATATGGAGAGTAATATCATTCATTTGTAAGTTATTTATTATGTATATGTCTTTTTCTTGTAGATTGTTTTTGTAAACTCTTATATGTATATTGATTCTATATTGTATGTCTTTGTATTATAAATTGTATTATCTTTCTATTTTAAATTTATTTTATAATATTCCTTTGGGACATGTTTGAACTATGTTGTTATCTCGTTGTGGACTATAAATATTATTTGATAATTTTCGTTAGGGTCAATTAAGGGGTTAATTACTTTATGGGCTTAGGGATAAGGGACTATTGTTTAAGTGTTTGTGGGCTAGGGGTTAAGGGCAGAGGGTTTAGGGTTTAGGGATTTAAGGGCTTAGTGGAATGGGGTTAAGGTGTTAGGGGGTTAATTTTAACCTAGAGGAATTAGTGGTTAATCATAGGTTTTTATGGATCATTACTAATAAGTTTATAAAGTATATTATGCAAAATATAACATTAAGAAAGAATATGACATTACAATATGGTGAATGGAAAGTAATATCAATATGTTTTTTATTATGGTCATGACTATATGTATTAGAAAGTGTCTCACTTCCTTCATTTCAAGAAAATTAACATCTTTCTTGGACTTTTTCAACATATTATTAAATATCTTGATAAATTGCACAAGCATTATCATTGATGTGTTGCCTTTGCTTTAATTATATATTATATTTGTAAATTGTTGTTATATCAACATTTCAATATTTTCTATATATACTAATATTACTTTATTGATTGTAATTATATAGTGTCTCTCCCCTAGAGCATTGCTCGAGGATGAAAAGGTGGTTGTACTACAAGCGAATGTTCAAGAACATGGAGAGATTAATATTGACGATCCAGATACTGATCCTATGGAAGAAGATAATGATGTTAATAATGTAGTTGAAGAAGATGGGACAAGTAGATTGATTGAGGAGAAATTTAATAATGTTTGAATGGATGATGATGACAACCAATATGATGAATGTGCTTTTGATTTACCTGTACTTGAGAGGGCAGCTAAACCTCCTTTTGAAGGCTCAAAAACATCTCTTCTCTCTGTTGTATTGTTGCTAATCAAGTTAAAGGTGGTGAATGTTTTGTCAAACTTGTGTGACATAGCTCCTAAGATATGTAATATATTTTGTGACATTTAGTACTATATATATATATATATATATATGTATGTATATATATATATATATATATATATATATATATATATATATATATATATATATATATATATATAGATATATATAAAGCACTTATTTTTTTCCATCTTTTTTAATTTCAATACATTCATCTACATCATTTCATTAATTTGTAACATTTGGATGAAATATGTATGATTAGTATTCTTTATTACATTAAGAACTACTAATTTTTTTATGTTGTAGATTATTAAATGAATTTTTGTTACCACCATCAAATGTATTACCTCATAAATATCGAGATTTGCATGCCATTATGAAAGATATTGGAATGGATTATGAAGTTATTCCTGCATTCCCTAATGATGATATTATCTATTATAAATAGCATGCATTGAAAGAGAAATTCCCAAAATGTGATGAAAGTATATTTTAAACTGACAAAGTAACAAAAAGGGTACCTCGCAAGGTACTTTCTTATATTCCCACAATTCCACACCTGCATCAATTATTTAGGTGAAAATACTAGTACGAAATGACTAATTAGTTACTAGAAAAGCAACTAAGGTTTACATATAAATGACGATTTTTCAATTAGTTACCAATAGTAGCTAATTTACAGTATCTTATAACACAACCAACTTTTAGTCATTTTTAGCTTAGTCATTAATTGGTTTCCTCAGTTTTACAATCTAGTAGTATATTTAGTCATAAATTTGGTCATTAATTTTTCATTGGTTTAGTCATTAATTGTCGCAATTAATGACCAAATATATAACAAAATATATTACTATATGAATCCTCGAGAAAGCCAATTAGTGACAAAATAAATATGACCAAAACATTGGTTGTGTTATAGGATATTGTAAATTAGCTATCAATAGTCATATATATGCAAATTTTAGTGATCATTTAAAACCAGTTAATGAGCAAAGAAATATGACTAAATTTTAGTTGTCTTATAAGATGTTGTAAATTAGCTACTAATAGCCCTATATATGAAAAATTTAGTCATCATTTAATAATAAAAAACTTATCACTTGCAGTAGTCATTTATCCTTTTTTGGTATTTTCATATTCATTATATAAACGACTTACTTAGTATTTTCTATTCATTTCATTTAATTTCATTCATAATCATTATAAACAACTAATTCAGTCATATGTTCATTTTATTCGTGTTCATCATTAATTAATATAAACTACTAATTTAGTAGTTTTAGATTGATTTTATGTGGTTATTATTAATCACTATAAATTAATTAGTATGATTTTCTGACTAAATTTTATGAAAATGTCATACAATATGCATGGTTATCTAATATGATAACGCAAAATTACATATGTTAATTACAAGACTAAATAATATCAAGTGAAAATAAAAATAATTTCAACCATATAAATTTTACTATATAAAATATCAAGTATTACAATATGAGTTTCCAGCTTAATATGGGTTGGACTACAATTTACACATGAAATATTGTTTGATCATTTCAAAACATTATCACTCTGTTTCCAAAGCATTTCAATTGAATTCACCAACTCTGAAGGCTTGACCATCAATCTCTATGAGTGTATCTTATGAAGATATTGGCTCTAAGGGTATCACTAGATAGATGCTCTTCTCTCTCTCATTTTTCATTTGTCACTCTAGTGTTATTATTCTCCTCTTTCTTCAATTGTTGCTTCTTACCATCAATTTTGAGCTCCTCTCCTGAAAATGAAAGAAGATGCAATGAAGAGTATAAGACATGAAAGACAATGAATACTTTAATATAAAATAAAGTAGACTATAAAATATTTATATGACATATACGTCAATATTAAATAGTTTCCACTATGTGGCTAGATGACTTGTATAAACATAGCAAATAAAATGTCACCATAGAAAATGGAATTGGAGGGGGACTCATCATGCATGTTAGGATTTTTCGTGTGTGCACACATCATATTTCTCACTTCTAATTGTATAAAAAACAAAGAGTATGCAAAACTACATGTAGTGACATGTGGGTATCTATTTGACTCAATGATATGCTTGATTTTTTAACCCATTCCAATACTACCATAAAGAAATTAAGAGAGACAAGGACACCAGAAGGATTATCAATAAATTATATTAGAGACTTTAGAATGCAACTCAATTGTACTTGAATGTAACGATAAGTATTTGCAGCTTCCTGGTCACCGATGAGCATCAAATCACACTATGAAAAATTCCTTCCATTATGATAATTTGGTTACACTTGCAATCATCCTCTGTAGTAGTCCCTTGACTTGCCTATAGATATAATTTTAGAAACAATCGTACTTTTACAATTCTTACCTATATGGATCATATTTTTCCCCCCTATTGATAGTTATTTTACAAGGAAACATAATAGAAATATCCAATTGCATCATCGCCTTTCAAAACAATGCTTGATTGTTTCCAGGTGATTGTTGAACCAGTCTCTACTTAGGTCCATAAAATCCTTTATTTGTCTCCATCGTAAAAACCTCTTTTCGTAATAAAATTATAAATACCACATATGCATTCCTCGTCCTTGACATACCAATTCTTTATAGTGGAATACATTATCATCACTCCCTCGGTGCAATAGAGATCCACTACTGTGGCATGGAGATTATTGGTGTCATAAAATGGTATAGTTCATCCTTCAATATATGTTACAGAACTCCTCTCATATACAAAAATAAATTCCTCTCAAAATTCCTGGTCTCCATCTCATTCATCTTGAAATAAGTGGATATTTCCATGGGTGACAAAGTGTGCTTGGATATTTAATAGAAGGAAGTATCACTAAAAAAATAAAAATACAATGCAGCATAATAGTTATCAAGAGGAGAAACAACCCTTCCAAGCTACTTCATAACTAGATAAAGATACGCTTGAATTACCTCTTATAACAAACAAAATATAACCTCAACTACCTATAGAGTCTACCTATGCATGGCAGCAATGAAAACACAGTTGAAAACAACATCTACAACAATGTTGTTCAATCTCTTCTTCTAGTCAAGGGCATCCCCAGCTTTTGAAAAGTATCAAGTAGGTCAGGGTCCACCTCATCTAGGCTCCTCTTCTTCTTCTACTTTCTATGTTTAGTTTCAGAATAATACCAAAGGTATTAAAAATTGACAGGTGGTTAAAAGTTACCAGACCATTGAGTTCTTCCATTTTTAATCATTGTCTGTAAGAATTGAATCTGAATTGCAAAAGCCGTTCAGGTTCCTTCCTAAGATTTGGAGAGTTGTAAGGTTTAATGGATCTTAGTATATTCTACCTAAAATATAGTAACATGGTTTAAGATTGTAGGCATTGAGATTAGAATCTAAGGATGAAACATAAAAGATTTTATGTTCATGATTACAAGAAATTTTAATTTCATGTAACGAAGTTTGAGGAAGGTCTAGCATTTGTATCCTACCAGAAAATTTCCTTGCATCACTTGAGCCCATTTAATTTTGGAATGGTAGACTCCATTACACAAACAATCAACCACTAAAAAAAAAGGTGAAAAGAAAAAATAAAATTTCATGCATTCAGACCCTAGAAAAGTTAGGGAGGAGCGAACTGATTTGTACAATAAGGACATGCAAAATGCTTACCTGTCCATTGTCTTTTAATAAATTCTTGGCTGCAATTAAGATCTGCATTATCATAATCATTAAACCCTTTGTACAATAAGGACATGAAAAATTCTTACTTGTGCATTGTCTATCATAACCATTAAACCCTTTGTACAATAAGGACATGCTAAATGCTTACTTGTGCATTGTATTTTCATGAATTCTTGGCCACAATCAAGATCGCATTATCATAATCATTAAACTCTCAACTCTAGAAAATTTTTATGATTGGGTCATATAAACCCTCAAAATTATTTACCCATATGAACAAAAATCCTCTTTAGTAAAAAGGAAGAACACTTCCAAATTCATACCCATGTACAATTACCAAAATATCCATGCCCAATGACCTTGCCCTTATCATAATCATTAAACCCCCAACTCTAGATAAAATTTATGTTTTGGTCATATAAACCCTTGAAATTATTTACCCATACAAACAAAAGTCCTCTTTAGTAAAAGAGGAGAACAGATTCCAAATTCATACCCATTTACAAATTACCAAAATATCCACACCGAGTGACCTTGCCCTTCCTCCATCTAATCGTTGATGCTCTCCTAAAGTGTTTCCCATGCAAACTCCATATGGGGTTCCAATCCCGTGAAATCCATAAATCACGTTGATGGTCTTCCTTCTTCTGGAATTTTCACGTAGATGAGAGAAAAATACAGTGCTACAATGTGATGTAATCTGTGAATATTTTATTTGAACCTAGCACTAAACTGGAAATGAAAAAAGAAAAGAAATATTTATAATAGAAAAAATGAAAGAAATATTTATAATATAAAATAAAATATATAAATTTCAATTGGGTTAAATGATTTATTTTTAATATGAATTTATTATTTTTTTCTAAGATGCTAAATTGAAAAGAAAAAGAAGAAGTTTAAAATGATATTGGGATGAGTGTAAACATTTAAATATAAAATGTTTAATTAATAAAAATTTTAAAATTTAATTTGTTATATTTTGATTTTGTTATTAACTTGTGAATAGGCTTTGTTAGAATACCATGGGCTAATAACATGGCTTATCAATACTACAAGTCCAAAAACATAACTTATTTCACAACCAAAATATTTACAACAATATGACAAGATTGTTAACCGTGGATATTCACCCCCACAATACGGTAGATATTATTAACTTGTAATACCATGGGTCAATACCATGGATTATCAATACTACATGCCCAAGAAACATAAATTATTTTACAATAAAATTTTTTCAACAATATGTCAATACCATGGATTATCAATACCACATGCCCAAAAAACATAAATTATTTCACAATCAAATATTTTATAACAATATGACAAGATTGTTCACCATGGATATTCACCCTCACTCATGGATATTAACTTGTAAATCCACTTTGTTACAATACCATGGGCCAATACCATGGCTTATCAATATGGCATGTGAAAAAATCATAACTTATTTCATAGTAAAAATATTTTATTTTAATTTAATTTTATAACATTTTTTTAATTGAATCTAAAAGGGAAAATGTTACAATTTTAGATATATCTAAACCGTCTATCCTCACGACTACTAAAAATATTCCCATAGAAATTAAATTAAAGTTTTAAATTAAATCTTCATTTTAAGGTTCACCTATTAAAAGAATTAAATGTCTACCTAAGAACTCCACCTTGTATGGGGATTCCCAGAATGATGGTGTGACGTCAAAATAAGTGAATTAGGTTAAGGTGATTGAAGTTATTTCTATCAAGGAAGATGTTGAAGGAAGTCTATATGAACTAAAAGCAATGAAGAAGAGGTATGTATGCTTGTATTTAATAAAATTGAGTCATGTCATATAGTTGTAGGAAACAAGAAAAATTCTCTACCTTATGATCATAATGAAAAGAAATGATATCCACCTTTGGAAGGATGCATGAAGGCATTGTTCACACATTAACTATATTAAATCAACATAATATGTTCTCATATGCAATATGAGGTGGTTAAAAAAGTTTAAGGGACTATGATTGAAAGAACTTGGGAAGAAATGAAAGGAAGAGATTAGGAAAATGAAACTATGGAGAAGGCAATCATTATCCAAGGACTAAAACATTTGATTATGATATCTACATGGGAAAGATATGAAAATCTTGATAAATTCTAGAAAATAAAGAGACCCTTGACATTATATATATATTTTGGAGATGTTTTAGTATGTTTATAAGATGCTAGTGTAAGCAAGGAGATGTCATGATGAAAGACCACAACAAAGGTAATATTGATTTAATATTGATTTTCTATTTTTGAATATATTTAAATGGGCTAATCTAGGGTTACCAAGGGAAGAGTTATATATATCATCTACAATTGATGTTCATGTGGCAAGATGAAAGATCGTGAAGGAAATATGGCATGCTAAAGGAAGCAAGGCATGAAGGAAGGCTAGATATTAACTAATGGATCACTTCATGATGAAATAAGGATTGCATGCCTGATATGATTAATGAATGAAAGCGATGTATGGTTTTTTCCCTACAGAGAAGTCCAAAAATATGTAGGCTTCATATCAAAGAAGAAAATCATGACATTGAAGGAGGAAGTACTACAAGTAGTTGGTTGTCCCATGATCTCCACCTAGAAAGTTTCTAGAAAAAAGTCCCTAGTCAAGAGGGATCTTGGGTACATTCCTTACATAGTAAGGGGTACATTCCTTCATTGGAATTGGTATCCTCCCTAATTGAGAGGGAGAGATAGAAATACCATTCTTGTCTTCACATGGGAAGATAGAATAGAGGATTGGGTGAGCATCTAGCAACTGATGCTCCTTGAGAATGTGATAGAGAATGCAATATATGAGTAGTCGTAGAGGACTAATATTCTTTGAGGACTGGGAATTCAAGATAAGAATAGCCCTAGTGGAGCATACTATGTGAAAACCTGGATAAGGTATGTTCCGAGAGAGACAATCATGAGGGTGTATATAAATCATTGGTCTTACCAACATTCTACTCCTATCTTATGGAGAGATAGAGCGGTTAGTCAAGGCCTTGGTATGTGACAATGTTGGATGATATGATGCTATTCACATGGGTTAACAATCTAAATATTCTTATGATAATTCTTTAGATTAAGAATATCCAAGTTCCTTGTATGGATTATGAATACCTCCCTAGTTAAGAGGGAGTGTTGAAATATGTAACTAGTTTCAGTCTTCATAATGAAATTTGTAATCATGATTTTATGTAATTAATGAAAAGAAGAAAAATAAAATTATTTTTATGTTATTCTTGAGTCATGGGTTTCATGCTCAAGGAATTTTATAGATAAAGCTCCCATTGTGAGCTATTAGGATTAGTCATTAAGTCATAAATTCAATTGATCCATTTCCATGTATTGAAGAACCATCTGGGCATGTTACATATTGTAAAAGAGCTACTTGAGTCATTGTAAGAGTCAAAAACCCTCCAAGACCTTGTCAAGAGTACTCAAACAAATCAGCCTTCTAAAAGAATATATAAATTGTTTTAGAAGGAGACGTTGGCCTAGGTATGAGGACAGGTTGGCTTATTTTCATGGGCAGATCACTATATAAAGGAGGACTCGACCTCAATTAGGAGAGAATCCATCAAGCATCTGAAATAGAAGAATAAGTCTGAGATAAGGGTAAAATGAAGCTTCTCATCCAGCGAAGGAAAAGAGAAGAAGATCAAAATATTCTAACATTATATTTGGGTCATCTTCTTCACATGTTTGACTTCAACTAGGGTTTCTGTAGTTTGGTATTATAGACCTTAAGGAATTTGAAATCTAGTCCAAATGAAGGGTATGTTTGCTACACAACGTTAGGATATTCTGACACATAGGAAATAGTTAAATATAACTTGGTCTAGTATAGAGTTAGGTAAAGTGTGTTTCTTTACTATGTACATTTTGTAACGTACAATCTGACGGTCACGATATGTAGTGATCCGACGGTTCATTCTCTCCTAGGTATTACCAACACTTGATCCATGGCTTAACACCCGATTGGTCCATGATCTCTATTTAAAGAGCATGGAGGGTCATTTTTAGGTTAACCCGTTCATGAGAGAAGCTTATGTAAATTTTCATTCTTTTATTAATAAATTGCCTGAAGTGGCCCCGTTGGCTCAGGCCGTGGACTGTTTCCCTCTTTGAGGGTTTTAACCACGTCAAAATACTGGTGTATTGATCTGTGATCTGTGTGTGAGTGGTGTCCTTTGGTGTTCTGTCTGAGGAACTTACCCTGTAAATTCCTACATGGTATCAGAGCTATTTGAGGGCCGCGTCCGTTGGTGATCTAAATCTGAAGCTAGTAGAACTACATCTGACTGCCATTTCCTAGATCTACTGTTTCTGACTACTTTCGGGCTGAGAGGACTGCTTTATTGTGTTGGGAGCATCTGTTCTAGTGAGGAATCCCTTTCTTTTCATATGAAAAGGTTTCTGGCAGCCCTAGCTACGTCATTTTTAAGATTTGGAGGTATACAGTTTTTATTTGCAGTTTACAGTTATTTTCTCTCTGTTTATTTCGGTTTCGATTTATTTAGCTTTTTTTATTACCGGATCTATACCTTTCATTTCTGCGTATGCTCTTTGCCCCACGACTCTGTACGATCTGGGTAAATCAAAAACAGAAAGGAAGGATTTTTCTCATGTGTATGCTCTTTTCCGCTGCGCCTTAGTGTGATCTCGGAAAATCAGAAACATTGAGAAAAATATTTAGTTTCCGGCTAAAGCTAACTTCGAGCCGCAAGGTTCATTTTTTTTGTATGTCTGTGTTGGGTTTTGTGTTTTTTTTTTTGTAGGGAAAAATAGCTTTCTCAAAGCAAGCACACAACCCAAAGCTTCAACCCCCCCCCCCCCCCCCCCTCTCTCTCTCTCTCAAACTTTTTGTATAGCTCACTTGGTCCAAAGCTAATTTATGAGAGTAGAGGTCTTGAGTTCAAGTCTCCTTCTTGTGGGGGCAATTTTTCATTTCCGCACATTCCCACGCTTCATCAGCATCTTCATCAATTTTTTTTCAAAAAGCCATAACTTCTTCATCCGGAAGCCGCTTTCAGAACCGTTTTTTTTAAACAGCCTAATTTTTCAAGATATTTCCATTGGAAAACTTAGTTTCAGCATCTATAGCTTTAGTTTCTATTAAAATGGAAAGTCCATGCCAAGTTATTCTTGACAGCGCCAACTACTTCCAATGGTGGTCCTACATTGTGGATTTACTTAGAAGTAAAGGTCTTTACAGAATAGCCTCAGGTCAAGAGACCAAATTGAAAGATAAAGATAAGGTAGCTAAATGGGAAAATAGGCAAGACCAAGCACGTGGGTTGATAGGGATGTCTATTTCTCTAGATCTTAGATTCCTTATTGCAGAACTTGATGCTCTTGATGAAGCAATGGAACAGATTACTAAAGTCTTTGGAATTAAAAATGAACTTAGAGCCCATCAACTTGAAAATGAGTTGCTTACATTGGACCCCAATAATTTTTCTTGCATTGAAGATTTTTTGTCCAAGTTCAAGACCCTTAGACTTCTCTTGGAAGGTGTTAAGGTTAAGAAAGAAGATAGTAACCTTATATATTCCATTCTTACTAAGTTGGGACCAACCTACTCTGTGTTTGTTTCCACCTTCCATTCTACAAGAGAAGCCTTCATTTCTCAAGGACAAGACTACAAGTCCCCTTCCTTTGATTCTTTTTGTGATTCTTTAATAAGAGAACAAGAAAAACTCTTACACCTTGGTCTTCTTAATCTTGGAAACTCTTCTAAGAAAGCGTTAGCCACCCAGCAGCAACCAAATCCAAAGAATCCTAAGAAGTTGTATCCTAAAAAGAATGGTCCTAAACCAAACAAGGGTCCTAAGCAATTTCAGCCTCAAAATGAAAAATCATTTCAACAAAATGATAAGACAAATAAAAACAAAGGGAAGAAGACTGATAGACATTGCAACTTTTGTAATCGAGATGGCCACTTAGAATCCAAATGCTTTAATAAGATGGAAGCCTTGGAAGCAGCAATGAAGAATCATAACATCCATTTGGAGCACTCTTCAACTTCAACTTCATCTTCAGGAATGGCATTTTTTGCATGTGGTTGTCAAGCATCTCGGTCTAGCTATGCACTAAATGTATCTTCTTCTTCTCATTCTCATGAGTGGCTCATTGATTCTAGAGCTTCTTATCACATGGCCAAAAACAAAGCCATGTTTTCTTCTTTAAATGATTGTAACACCAAAAATATATGTGTTGGTGATGATAGATCTCTTAGTGTTGTAGGGATTGGAACTGTTCATATAGACAATGGTCAATTTAATGATGTATTATGTGTTCCAACCTTATCCTGCAACCTTCTATCTGTATATCAGATAACTCATTCAGGTGAAGGTAAAATCATTGAATTTTCACCTCACGATGTTGTAATTAAGGACCTAAGAGATCCTAGACAGATTTTAGCTACTGGCATTGCTGATGATTCTACAAGGTTGTATTAGTTTCACATCTTTGGATCATCAAATCTTCCCTCGGTATTTGTTGCTCATAATGATGAAGTGAGCAAACTTTGGCATGAGCGATTTGGTCACTTAAACTATCGCTCTCTTCAGAATCTATGTAAAGAAAATATGGTGACAGGTCTTCCAATGGTATCTTGTAGAGATGGTGTTTGTTCCGGATGTGTACTTGGAAAACATCATCAGGACAGTTTTGAATAACGTGCCTCTTGGCACGCCTCATCCCTTTTACAGCTCGTGCATAGTGATTTATGTGGTCCCCTTCTAGTTGTTTCCTTCTCTGGCTACAAGTATTTCTTAACTTTCATTGATGATTTCTTCAGACACACTTGGGTATACTTCTTAAAACTCAAGAGTGAAGTATTTAACATGTTCTTGGCCTTTAAGGCCTTTGTTGAAAAACAATCTAGACATCAAATTCTTAAGCTAAGATTTGATAATGGCGAAGAATATGTTAACAACAAATTCATCAACTTTTGCATTGAGAATGGAATTCAAATGCAACATACTGTTCCATATACTCCAAAACAAAATGGTGTAGCTAAAAGGAAGAATCGCACCGTAAAGGAAATGGCTAATTGTATGCTTCAATCTAAAGGACTTAGTCTTAATTATTGGGCAAAGGCAATTAATTGTGCAAATTACATAATAAATCGCACTCCTACTAAGGTTTTAAAAAATATCACTCCAGAAGAGGCATGGAGCTCAATTAAACCAAATGTAAGTCACTTTCATGTTTTTGGAAGTGAAGCATGGGCCCATATTCCAGATGAGAAACATAAAGCTTTTGAACCTAAGAGTGAAAAATGTATTTTTGTTGGATATTCTGAAGATGTCAAAGGATATAGACTTATTCCACTTAAGTCCAAAAATGTTATCATTAGAAGAGATGTAAAGTTTGCTGAAAATATATCGGCCTACAAGCCTAGTTCGGCGGATGTGCCACCTCTCCCTATCTCTTCTACTTTTGAAAATATTTCTTCTTCAGATGATGAAAGTGAGGATGAAAATCCTCCCCCACCTTCTTAGGATCCTCCTTCATCTCCTCAGCTTCCAAAATGGGTCCGTGCTACTCGGGATGTAGCAGGTGATCTTGCTGGTGATCCTACAGATCAGCGACGTACACGTTCTCAGTTTGATAGAGACTCTTCTTTACCGGCTCAAGCTTCAGTGAATTATGATCCTGACACCTTTGCAGAAGTTTCAGGCCATCCAGATTGGGAAGCAGCTATGAATGAAGAATATCATTCATTATTGGCAAATGATACATGGGATCTTGTTCCTCTACCAAAGGGACAAAAACTTATTAGATGCAAATGGGTTTACAGAACCAAGTATGGACCAGATGAGAAAGTTGATAAACATAAAGCTCGTCTTGTTACTAAGGGTTTTTCGCAAGTTGAAGGCATTGAATACACTGAAACCTTCTCCCCTGTTGCCAAAATGAACTCTATCCGCCTTGTTCTTTCCCTTGTTGCCTCTTTCAAATGGGAAGTCCATCAGATGGATGTTAAATCTGCCTTCTTGCATGGGGACTTGCATGAAGAAGTCTATATGGAACAACCTTTTTGCTTTATACAAACAGACTCCAGCCTTGTATGTTGGCTTAAGAAATCCCTTTATGGTCTCAAGCAAGCTCCTCGAGCTTGGTATGCCAAAATGGATAACTTTATTTTAGAAAATGGCTTTTCTAGGTGTCATTCTGACAATACTGTCTACACCAAGAAAGTGGGAAAGTCTCTTATCATTCTTGTTCTTTATGTTGATGATCTTATCCTGACTGGTAGTGATCCCAACCTTATAAACCATGTGAAGTCTAGCCTTAAAAGGAAGTTTGAAATGACAGACTTAGGACATTTACATTATTTTCTTGGTCTTCAAGTCTTGCAATCCAAGGAAGGTATTTCCCTTTCCCAGTCCAAGTATGCCTGTGATATTCTACGCCATTTTCACATGGAAGACTGTAAGCCAGTCCCTTCTCCCTTTCAGTCTGGAGTCATACTTTCAGTCACTTGTACTTCTCCTGAAGTTGATGCTACCTTATACTGTCAACTTGTAGGAAAACTTTTGTATCTAACCCATACTCGTCCTGACCTTTCCTTTGTTGTTGGCCTTATTGCTCGGTTTATGCAAAACCCACATGAAAGTCATTGAAAAGCAGCTAAAAGAATATTTCGTTATGTTTGAGGTACAGTTCAGTTTGGGATTCATTACAGTGCTGAAGCAGCTCCTCTATTGGTTGGTTTCACTAATTCCGATTGGGCTGGTGACCCTGATGATCATAAGTCTACTGCAGGTTATGTGTTCACTCTTGGTTCAGGACCTATTACATGGGCTTGCAAGAAACAAGGTGCCATTTCTCTTTCTTCAGCAGAAGCAGAGTATCGTGGTGCCGTAGAAGCTAGTAAGGAAGCCTTGTGGCTTCGTCAAATCCTATCAGAGTTTGGCTTTCAGGAGCAACATCAGACTACACTTTGGTGTGATAATGAAAATGCCATTCAACTATGCAAAGATCCAGTCCAACATTAGCGCAGAAAACACATTGAACTGCACATGCACTTCATCAGAAATCTCATTCACGACCATGTCCTTGAAGTGCAATATTGTCCAACAGATGATCAAGTTGCAGACATCTTTACAAACGCTCTCACAGAGGTGAAGTTCACTAAATTGCGATTTATGGTTGGAGTTCAGGAAGTTGTCACTAAGGGGGGATAGGCTCTAGTGCCTCCTTCCTTCTCCTATTGTGTCATATTTGTAAATCCTTCAGTCCTATCTTAAGTTGTTTTTAAGGGGGGATGTTAGGATATTTCGACACATAGGAAATAGTTAAGTATAACTTGGTCTAATATAGAGTTAGGTAAAGTGTGTTTCTTTACTATGTACATTTTGTAACTTACAATCCGTCGGTCACGATATGTAGTGATCCAATGGTTCATTCTCTCCTTGGTATTACCGACACTTGATCCGTGGCTTAACACCCAATTGGTCCATGATCTCTATTTAAAGAGCATGGAGGGTCATTTGTAGGTTAACCTGTTCATGGGAGAATCTTATGTAAATTTTCATTCTTTTATTAATAAATTGCCTGAAGTGGCCACATTGGCTCAGGCCGTGGACTGTTTCCCTCTTTGAGGGTTTTAACCATGTCAAAATACTGATGTATTGATCTGTGATCTGTGTGTGAGCGGTGTCCTTTGGTGTTCTGTCTGAGGAACTTACCCTGTAAATTCCTACACACGAGATCACAAGAAGAAGTTTCCAAGTCAAGCGAAGAATAAAATCCTCATCAAATTCCTTCAATAAACTCACACATATGAAATTGCAGTGGTTTTACGCAGGCTGAAGATTGTAGGACTGTGAAGAGAAGCCCAATTACAAAGAAGCCTAGATCAAAAGCACAATAAGCTAGTTTGATAATCATTGACTTGGAAGAGAAGAAGTAGTTGTTCAAAATGTCTTGTCACTTGGTCTTAGAGAGGTTAATAGGTTAGGGGTCGTGGTCTTAGAATTCGTCAATGGAAGGTTCTATAAGAAGAATAATTTGGTGGGTTTTCCTCTCAATATTGGATAGGTTTTTGGCCCCTAACGTTTGCCTATATCTTATGTCCCTTATATCATTGTTGTTTATATTTTGATAGTTGTTTGATGAAAAGAACATAATAATAATCAAGTTAAAGAAAAACCTAATCAAGAGAAGTACAAAGTATTCACAAGAAGTTATCACTACTAGACAAATCACCTCATCTCTTTGCCCTAGATTTCTCAACATTTCCTTGCATAATTCCTAAGGAAAGTAGCTCATCTACTACATGAAAACAATGTACAATCGCTAGTATACAATGATAGTTATAATGTTCCTTTTCTCTCCAACTTCACCAGAAAATTTGAATTGCATGAATGACTATGGCTATGTTTAGTAAATTGACTCGTTACCTAAGAGCTAGTTGAGTTTACAACAATTACAACTACTAAACTATACACATACTGACTATATTTTAGAATAGAGTTCAAATAATTGACTTTCACTAAAGATAACACCTATATATATCTATATCTTAGCCATGAACTTGCACACAACTCTACTTCTAGCCCACAAAATGAGATTGACTGTATTAACTAAGTGATTTGGCCATATCACTCCTACTAATTTCCTGACAACTCATCCTGTTGAAGTGGAAATCCAAATTTATTCATTTTACTAAGGTAGAAGTCAAATGAACCATTTTATTTCTACAATTGAACATTGTTAATAGAAGATGATGTGGTAATGTTAATGATTCTCTATGTTTGATTTAGCTACACAAATTAATAATAATATAGAAAATAACACCGGTAATACATTGTGAGGTGTATTATATGTGAAGTAACACTAAATTACACTAGACAACTATGAAACACATCAATTCCACACAGTCAATGGATTATGGTGGACCCAAAAGGAATTTTGTGACATTATGAAGCCCTAGGTCCATGACAAGTGATATTAGAGCTACTACTCAGTGGAAGTGAACTAGTTCAGCAAAGTGACCAAGAAGGAGATGTGCAAGTTAAACATTATGTCATGTTTCTTCAGTTCATGTTCATTTGTAGATTCTATTAAAAGGATAGGTGTCCTGAGGAAAGAATAATAAAACCAAAGGCACAAGTTATTCTTTGTGAACATGGAAATCAAGAAGAAGGGAGTACCGACACTTATTGACACAGGTTCATTGCACAATTTCCTAAGGTCAATGTTGGTAGAGAAGCTTGGGTTGAGAGTAATCGTGATAAGGAAAAGGGTGAAAGTAGTTAATTCCAAGGCTAAGATAGTAACAAGATTGGTAGAAAATGTGCCAATTTATATTAGTAGCTACATGGGACCTTTTGATTTCATAGTGTTTCTAATGGTTGAATTTGAGATAATATTGGGATAGGATTTCCTAAGAGGAATTCTAGTCGTTCTAATACCATGGATGAATTGACTTATTATCTTGGATGAAAACAAGATTTGGGTTGTATGAAAAACTATAAGAATGGAGCAAAAGGATAACGTGAAACCTACGTCTACATTGAGCATGAAGAGAGAAACACAAAATTTAGATGCCTAGATATATGCAGTAGTGATCAAGGAAGTAGGAGATGGTGGAGTGGAGACACATATTCCATTATTTATAATTTTCTAGAGTCATCTGTGGACAAGATGTTGAATGAATTTTTGGAAGTGCTCATGCCAAGAAGAGTAGTGGACCATCACATTGAGCTTGAGCTTGGTGCTTCACCACCAGAATGATCTCCTTACAAGTTGTTAGGAGCAAAGTTGGATGAGTTGAGGAGGTATTTGATAGAGTTGGTTGATGCAAGATTAATTTTTCCTTATTGATCCCATTATGGTGCTCCAATACTCTTTGAGAAGAAGGACATGAATGAGCTAATGATTCTATTGAATATTGATCATTAAGTAAGCATATAATGAAGAACTATTAACTCCTTCCACTAGAATTAGATTACTTCGATAAGTTTTCCAAGGTCAAAGTGTTCACAAAGTTGATTTTGGTAGAAGCCTCTATCAAGTCTCAATTTCGTAGGGTGACGAAGCTAAGAAAACCATGGTAATGAGGTATGCAATTTATGAGTTCCTACTTATGCCTTTTGGTTTGTGTGATTCCCTTGCTACATTTTCGACTTACATGAATGATGTTCTGTGTTTATTCTTGGGAGATTTTTTCATTTTATACTTTGATGTTATAATAGTGTTCAATGATAATTTGGAATAACATAAGATACATTTCGGATAAATCTTTGAGGCACTAAGAAAGCATAAGTTATACTTAAAGAAGATTAAATGCACATTCACAATAAGTGAGATACCATTTCTAGTCCATTGGGTATGTTAGGGGCGTATTTTCATGGACCCTAAGAAGATAAAGGCAATAGTATATTAGGAGGAGCATGAAATTCTCATGATGTAATGTTGTTCAATTATATCACCAATTACTACTAGAATTTCATGGAGGGATATTAAGAGATAGCCTCATCGTTGGCATGCTTTCATAAGAAGGACATACCATGCAAGTGAATAGAGAATAGAAAACATGTAATTTCAGAACTCAAATGTAGGATTGTGACCACTGATATATTGAAACTACCAAATTATGAGAGATCATTTTAGGTGTAGAAAAATGAATTTTATTTTTCTATAGAAAGAGTATGATCGAGGATGGATGACTGATAACTTTTGAGAGCAGGAAGTTATAGGATCAAGCGAGGAGATATCATGTTCATGAGAATGAGACGATAATGGTAGTACATTGTCTTCAGGTGTGGAGACAGTATCTATTGGGGAATCCATTTGTGGTAAAGACGGGAAACATCACAATATGTTATTTTTATACCCAACCCAGTTGTCCCTAAAGTAGTATCTATGGAAATAGTTTTAGATTGAGTTTGACATGGTGTTTGAGTATAGGCTAGGGAAAATCAATGTGGTTGTGTATTCCTTAAGAAGGCAATATTGACAGTGATTAAGGAAGAAGAGGAGAACCTACCTACTCTAGGGGAGAGTTAGATTTAGTTTAGTAAAGAGATACAAAGAACAATTTGTGATGGATTGCAGAGTGATTGAGGAGGCGCTGGAAAGGCTCCAAAATCAAATTTTGGATTTCAATGAAATTGAGAATAGATCAAAGATATTTTTTTCCTAATTCTAATGGTGTAGATGACACTCAAATCCGACTTCGTATGCTCAAGATATTTGCAGTCAAAGTTTTGGTCAACTTGGCCTCACTAGCTAAATTCAGTAGAGTGACAACTAAATTTCGAGACCAGCTAAAACTAGTGGACCTACTAAATCTGGTGAAACTACCAAATTTGGTAGCCACTAAAAGAGAGACAACTTGACATGGCATAGTGGCCTGAACTAACCAAATTGTCGCCTCTTTAATTTTTCCAATGACCGCTAAACATATAATGGGTGAATTTGCAAGTTGGTGTATTTAAAAAATAAAAAATAAAAAATATAATAAGGGAAGAACTAACACACTCACCCCCTCTTGGAAGAATTTTAACAACCATATGATATATTGGGGGTGCATCAAGGATCAAACCTACATGATCGTTGGCTGACCTTTTCAACGGAGACCCCATCCAATGGAACTTCATTCAAAACAAATCACCCATATATAAACGCCATGCCAAAAAATATTCCATTGAAATGGCTATATGGGGGAGGCCTATAGGCTTGACCACAGGACCTTCTCCCACCTAATTTGGGCACCCACCAATGCCCCACAAGGCCAACTTTGTCACATGTACCCATAAAACTTCTAGGTAAATACTGATTTCATTCATTCACCCACCAACAAAGGAGATGTAACAACGAGAGTGGAACTGAGATCACAAAGGTTGAGGAGGCCTTTCTTAGGCATGATTTTTGAGGCAGGATACTATGTAGAATATTTTAGGAGAATATTCTAGATTTTAGAGGAATATTCCTATAGCCAAATCTTCAGGAATCTAAAAGATTCTTTGTAGGGAAAATTTTGATACTATCTGAAACATATGAAGTTTATACTCATCTACACTAGAATTCACCACAATTTCAGCCGTGCATTCCATTTCTCTATCTCAGTAGTGGATTTTTTCCCATTTCCAGGGGCGAATCTAGTGAGGAATATAAACGATTCCCAAGGAGCCCAAATTTGACCATGGCAGACATGGGTTGTGTTTATACTCAAACTTCATGATTTTTTGCAAGAATTTTTATGGTGCAATTGGTTTTCCGATAAGAGCATCCCACTTTTAGGTCTTTCCCAATTTTAGAGATATAAGGTGTATTCTTTCCATGTATACATTCTAATTTTTTTTGCTAATGAAAGAATATGCCTCCCCACTTTGAGCAGGGCCCGAAGAGATAGCCCACATCAGATGAACTCTATTATCAAGCTTTGCGTATCGTTCTCTTCATGGTTTCCTATGTTGTTTCTCTTCTTTGATGTGTATGCCTTTAAGGCTATCATGTTATTTTATATGAAATTATCAACGCACACTTGAATTAAGAAGATATGGATCAAGTTTGGTATTAGATAAGGTCTTCTACTGATGTGAATTGAAAGTGAATGACAACCAGGGAAAATATCCAAAAGGGTGAAGGTAAAATTAAATCATTTTATCCAAAAGTAAGGCATGCAACACTAACAAGGAAAATTGAAGATCGTGAAAATTATGATGAGGAAGCATAAGATTTTCACGAAGCTTTTTATTCCATGACCAATAAAGTTGACAAATTATTTGTAGAGTACAAGAAGGCAGTGGTAAAGAATGAGAAGAAGAAAGGACTAGCAGAAGGCCATGCTTTGGTAAATAGGGGAGAAGGTGGAGAGCCTCCTAAAACCCCATATCAATATACTAGTGAATTATCCACTTCTTCTTCATCTTCTCATTCTTCTAAAAGTAGAAAATATCATAAAATCCGTTTTTTAAGATAGATGTAAAGTTTCATTTTTCATGTCTTTAATGAAGAGTCCAATGTAGAAAAGATGAATAAATGGATCAGATAGATTGAAGTGTATTTCGAGATTCATTAAATTGAAGAAGGTGATGCCATGGTCTAGTTAGCATCTCTTCAGCTAGGAGGAATCACTCTCATATGGCATGAGAAAAAAAT
The DNA here is from genome assembly GCA_031772625.1 of Pinus tabuliformis. Classification (NCBI taxonomy): domain Eukaryota; kingdom Viridiplantae; phylum Streptophyta; class Pinopsida; order Pinales; family Pinaceae; genus Pinus; species Pinus tabuliformis. The sequence continues at coordinate 216,353,613 of CM062816.1, read as the reverse complement.
TCAAAAGGGCAGTGAGCATGTTTGTAAACTCCTCTCTTCCTAGTCTAAATTTGTTTTTCTTTAAAAGGACAGTTTTATCGGTCAAAATATTGATAGAGAGCCATGACAGAATGGAAACATTTAAAACAATTCAAAGGAAATGATGTGCAAAGTTTCACAAAATAATTTAGGAATCAATTTTTAACATTGGGAAATTCTTTGTGCTCACTTGATACTTTGATGAAATATATTGGTTCTTTACATGATTATCTCTTACATTCTTTGTTATTATTTGATCCCACTTCTCGTGACTCAGCTAGTATGAAATCCATTCACCTTGAAAGTAGTGTAAAGTATGAACAATGAAATTATGCAAAGAAGGCAATGACAATAAGGTAGAATGGAGAAAATCCCTCTTATGTTCATTGTGAGAAAGAAGGGTATGATGAGGATCATTTCTAGAAACTACATCCAAAATTCATGCCAAAGAGGAATGGTAGAAAAGAGAAGTAGAAGATGGTTTCTATAATGCAACAAGACAAAAAATTTGAATTAGATGATGAGGAGAAAGTCATAGCTGCCATATTTGTAGGTGTTGGACCAATTGACCTGTGAGCTGAATCATGTGATGAGGTGAATATTGCACCTCTTTGGATTTCAGGTGATGGAAATATTGACTTGGGTTATGATTCGAGTAATGAGATGAATATTGCAGCAGATTTTGTTACAAGGATGAGAAGAGCAAGAAAGGCTACATGGCTCCAAGAACTTAAGCAGGTCATCCAAAGCATTCAAGTAGAGAATGTTGAACTAAGGAGACTCCAACAAGAAGTAAAGGAGGAGAAACATAGTTTGCTTCATCAGCTACAAGACATGAAAGAGGCCTTGAAAAATTTGCAACATGATAAGCCATCATCACCTGTACCTAAGGTAAAAAGTGATTGTTTAGTTTCATGTTCTCTTTATGATGATGATTCCACTACTTTTGAGAAACACACTATAAGAATTGTTTGAAAGTTGATGAAGAAAATCGAGTATAAAGGAAAAGGCCTCAACATTAATGGTCAGGGAATTGTGAATCCCATCAAAGTGGAGGAATTCCTCATTATGGAGGACTTGGTTATGTCAGGTTGGAGATTGGATAATGTTCCAAGACAACTAGTGTCTGATCAATGATGGATGTTGAGATCACATCACAACATTCCAATGATAGTGAGAATTCCAAAGGAAGAGGTAAGGAAATATCTCCTCTTCTATGCCACACCAAAGAAAGTCAAGAAAGTCTAGAGGAGAAGGAACATTTGTAGACATCCTATCAAAGGTAGACATCAGAAGGCTACCTGTTGGGAGCTCCATCCAGAGTTGCATCTCAAGAAGGAATAAACCAATGAAGTTGATCAACAAGAAAGTTGGCTACAGAAAGGAAACCTATTCACTTGGTTGGGTAAGAAATGGGTAGCATTTCTAAGTAGTTGAACATGGCCACTGTTTGTAAATAACATTTTTCAAAATGATTGTAAAAGTGATGAAATGTTTTCCACAACTTATGAAAACAACACAATGATACTTTTGGCCTTTTAGTTGAAAGCTTGGGTATTGGTTTTTGCTATGAATTTGATGTAAACCTGACCATGAGTGTGTTATAAACACTTGGAAAGTATGGGGTTTTCTTTGGTCTTTTTCATTCTTGTAAGGACATGTATTTTGCAAGTTGTACTATAGGTTTGCATAAGATACAAGTGTTGGTTCATCACTTATGACTCCCAAGTAGAAAGGTGAAGTAGAAGTAAGTGTGGCCTATTAGGAAATTTCTTGTGTAGATGAAGGAGTACAACCGATTGCATATTGTATTTATGCATTTGGAGGACCAAAATCTCCTTAGTGGGGATGAATGATCTAGGTGGCTCTAGAAAGGCTAAAAAATAAAAGTATTCATATTTAATCAAAACTAGGATTAAAGCGAAGAGATCGTCATCCTGATTCCAATGGTGCAGACGACACTCAAATTTGACTTTATATTCTTAGGATATTCATTGTCAAATACTTGGTCAACTTGGCCCCACTGGATAAATTTAGCAAAGCGCCAACTAAATTTGGAGACCAGCTAAAACTAGAGGACCTACCAAATCTAGAAGAAGCTCCAAATTTTGTGCCAACTAAAATTGTGGAAATTTTACATTGCATAGTGGCTGAAACTGACCAAATTCGTACCTCTTTAGTTTTTCCAATGACCCACAAAAATCTGGCAGGTGACTGTGCAACTTGGTTTATTTAAAAAATAAAAAAATCTATATAATAAGAGTGGGCCTAGCAGAACCACCCCCTCCAACCATATATATATATATATATATATATATATATATATATATATATATATATATATATATATATATATATATATATATATATATATATATATGGTTGGAGGGGGTGGTTCTGCTAGGCCCACTCTTATTATATAGATTATATATATCTATATATATATATATATATATATATATATATATATATATATATCTTGGCAAGACCTTTTTATTCATTTTCTTGAAAAGGAAAGTTACATCCATAATTCAAGTGGTTAGATGGCCTCAACCTGCCGAGAGGGAAAATAGGTTTGTTGGCCACCTAATAACATTATAAGCCATCCAAAAGAATAAAATTTTAAGTCTGTATAAAAAAATCCATATATGACTGAATGTATTGAAGCCTTCTAAAATCTAGATACCTAAACCAAAATATCATAGTCTGCAGATTCTTCATCTAGATATAGAAAAATTTAAAACAAAAATTGAGCCAAGAATATTGTTAATCATTTGATGACTCCATGTGATTTGGATCTTTCACACTCAAACCAGGTAATTCCGTGTAGGGGAGACAAGGAATTTGTTTCTCAATACGATTGAGGTGGGCATTCTCCTACTAGATTTGAAACGGAATAAGTTGAAATTCCTTATGACTTTCATGTAGACAGAGATCAGACTTGGATGAGCCAACTGGAGGGGTCATCATATCTTTAGCCATGATATTCATCATTAACAAATAAACATATACAATATGCTAATACTGAGAAGTATAACCCCTAGAGTCGTCAAGATCTGGCACTGAGTCTCTCCATTCTTCCAAATTTATCTTGGCATCTGTGTGTTGATTTAATTCTCCTCCTAGTTAGATATTAACTAATGGACCTACAACATAGTGCCAGTTTGATAAGACCGAGCTGAGTCACAGATAAGTATAGGAGAGGATTTTTAGCCCTTCCCCCTTGCTTGGTGAGTTGGGCCTGGCTACTTTCACTGCACTGCCTTGCGTTTCTACTATTCCCGCGACCTCGACTAGCTAAGGAGACTTTACTAGAAGAGGGACGAACCATATTACTACTCAAACAATCCAAATAGAAGTAAAAAACATCATGACATGAAGACAAAACATATATATATATATGTGTGTGTGTGTGTGTGTGTGTCTATATATATATACATATGTATATATATATATATATATATATATATATATATATATATATATATATATATATATATATATATATATATATATATATATATATATATACATATATATATATATATACAGATATATATATATATATATATATATATATATATATATATATATATATACATATATATACATATATATGTATATATATATACATATATATACATATATATATATATATATATATATATATATATATATATATATATATATATATATATATATATATATATATATATATATATATATATATATATTAAAAATGGCCCAATATTTAGTGTTATTTCAACAACCATATGATATATTAGGGGGGCGATGGGGATCAAACCTACATGACCAATGGCCGACCCGCCCAACGGGCAGCCCCATCCAAAAAAACTTCATTTAAAACAAACCACCCATATATAAATGGTGCACCAAAAAAATGTCAAACAACAGGCCATAAGTGGGAGGCCGACGAGCTTAACCTCGAGACCTTCACCCAACTAAATTGGACACCCACCAATGACCCAAAGGGTTGACTTTGTCAAAACCACCCACAAAACATTTATATAAAGCCTGATTTCATTCATTCACCCACCAACAAAGGAGACAGAACAATGAGACGGGAATCGAGAGCACACAACTCGAGGAGGCCCCATCCATACATGATTTTTGAGGTGAAATATTCTATAAAATATTCTAGATTCCAAAAGAATATTCCTACAACAAAATCTTGAAGAATCTAAAAGATTACGTCGAAGCCAAATTTTATAGCGTAAGAAACATATCAAGTTTATACTCTTCTGGACTAGCATTTCGCTAGGATTTCAACCATGCAAACCATTTATTCATCTCAACAACTCTTTTTTTACCCATCTCCAGAAGAGAATCTTGTGAGGAATCTAAAATATTCTCGAGGAGCCCAAATTTAACCATGGTAGAAAGCGGTCATGCTTGTACTCAAACTTCATGATTTTTCACTAAGATTCTGATGGTGTAGACAATGTTTCAATCCGAGCAGTGAATATTCAGGCCTTCCACATATTTGGAGGTATAAGGTGTATTCTTTCTATGTATAAATTTTGATTTTTATTGTTGATGAATGAAGAGGCCTCCCCACTTTCAGCAGGGTCTGGAAACATAGACCACATCTGGTGAATTTCGTTATCATGATTTGTGTCTCTTTTTATTTATGGTTTTCTATTTTTTTCCTCTTCTTTGATGTCTATGCATTTATGGGTATCATGCTCTTTTATATGCATTTATGAATGAATCCTTGAAGTAAAAACATATGGATCATAGAGTGTAATGACAATGGAGAAAATAAATAAGAATATGGAGGAAGGGAAAATGAGGAAGTTCCTATTGTATGATTGACTATTGTGCTATGGATCTGGTGATGGTTTTGGGCCTACCAACATGTCAGGGGATCTCCCTTGTAAGAAGTCCCAACTAGACCTCAAATCGTTTAGAGTATGAGTCCCGGGAATGGGTAGTATAGTATTGCCTTAACTCCAGTAGCACACAAAGATAAATATGATGATTTTTTTAGAAGTAAGTGTGTGACCTTACAATGATTCAAGTGAGATGCACGAAGATTCTAACACAAACAGGGGAAAAAGAAGCGCACCCCTTAGAAGCCTGTAATAGTACCCAGCCTAAAAGGAACAGACGAACGAACTGGCATCATAGGCCGGAAGAGGAATAGTCCAAAATCCAAAGTTACGGGTTAACGCGACAACATGTCTTCAATAAGATTGGTACAATCGTACATGAAATAGTTCATACACAAATGCATAAGTTAAATAACAGAAACTGCTAAAGTAACCAGAATAGTCAAACTACAATAACAACATATGCATGAAAGGGTGTTGGCTCAGTTATATTATTAACTAAAATTTCCATCCATACATACACCATCAACATCCACTAGCCCCAATAAAGGAAAATTATAGTTAACACCACCTACTCCTCCAAAGAGATGTTCTCGCTATACATTGTGGAGAAGCCAAGGCTCATCACAATACTCTCCAAGCCTTCTATAACCAATGCCTAGCCAAAAGCTTGGCTACCAAGAGCTTGTACTATGAGTTATGAGGTTCTATATATACCAATGGCTGGGGTGACCCTTCACATTCCCCTTTGACCCTTGGACTACCCTCATGACTCTTCACATTACATAGTGACTGTGCACATTGCATTAATGACACTTGGAATTTCACTTACAACATATTCACAATAATACAATTTCCACATACACCCATGTGGGATAAAATAGGCTTGAGTCATCCTAACAAGAAAAAAAACATCACTCGGGGTCTTGGGGAAAGACATACTTTGTAACCTCCTCGTGGTGGTCTTCATTGATGAACTGATACCAAGATTGGTAATACGCTATCATGTCCTCGTACTAATTGATGATGTCTTTATCAAAGTGGACTCCTGCCTCCATGGATTCTGGGTATACTGTTATGAAACCTTTGTCCAGCTCATCCTGAAACATGTGCATCATTGTCCTAAGTGTGTCTATACCATCGATGTATTTATGCATGTTCTCTATGCTTAGCTACAAGTCATCACTCATGGATTCATGCATCAATTTCTCTATGCACCTGTCGATCTCTAGCATGACATGGTTCTTCCTCATGGATTAAGTGAGGGTTCCAATGGAAGGGATAAAGTGTGTCCTTACTATGACATCCATACTTCTATACAACCATGAATAGGAAGCCTCAATGTTAGTGATGAGCGAAGGGAGTTGCGCATAGTTTCAGACCAACATTTGAATCTGTGCTTTGTCTAGATCTGTCTAGGGCTTCATCATCTTATTAAAGTAAAGAGGGGCCTCTTTGTAACTCATTGTACATTCCTCTACATGCGCAATGGTAGTATGGATATCTTAGAGAGTTTGGGCTATCTTTGAGCAGTACTACTGAAAACCATATAGATGGAAAACTACTTTATGCACAGTGACAAATATTCTATATAGCATCTTCATGGTGGTATCCAAAGTTGATATCTCCGCAAATATTTCTTTCTTCATTTCTGCCATAGAGAATCTTGCAGACTGCTATGTTCTCTACCTAGCCTCTTGCAAGTCCTTTGCCATCCAATCATTCTCTACTATCAAGAACATGATGATCAAACTCGTGGCTTCTACATAGGCTTGAGAGTCCTGGGCCATGGCAACTAGATGTCTTATGACATCTTATACAATCACCCTTTCCTCTATGTGCACAGGTGATGTGTGATCATCCAGAAGATTCTTTCTTCATGCTTGTACAATCTTGTGTTGTGACTTGTCGAATGACACATTGTACACATCAATCTCTGGATCATTATCAAGGAGAACAACCTGTCCTTTCTCGCTTCGAACCGGTTGTGATTCTAGAGGTGGTGGAGGGTATGATGCAACCTCGTATGCTCTTGGCATGAGATCAATGTCTTGTTCCTATGGCTCTGGTTCCATCTCCATGTCTATTTCTTCAACCATCTGCTCAACCTGTTGAGCAAGTTCCTAAACCTGCACCTACTCACCCCTTCTTCATATGTTGGATGTTATGCTATCTCAACCTATATAGGTGCATTTTTCTCCATCAGTACCCCTTTCCTTTCCACATGTTCCTATTTCTTATTTTATTCCCTTTCTCTCCTCCTCAGCTCATGCTCTCCTCCAGTGAATGATATTTGCGCACAGGAAGGCTGTGTATCTGAATGCAACCCTGTACAAGCCTGAATTGTGGATGTTGAGATAGACTTGTTGATCTTCCAAATCTTCCTTGAAACCTCCTACAAATATGTCCTTTATTTCCTACAATGTAATAATAATTTCCTTCTCTACAAACAACTGTGTGTTTGCATAGATAGGCAAGTTCATTGGCACCTGTTCAACCACATCTCCAGTGTTTCTCTATACACTATCCTTTGATCCACCTCTCTTGGAAACCATGCCACCTATACTGTTAAGAAGTTTCTCAAAAACTAATGTACTTGGAGATAGAGAAGACACTCACGACAAGAAAATGTCATCTCAAAAACATAAAGCACTTCAAGGATCAGTCATGAAACAAATTGGGAAATTGTTGGGAAAGATTGTGAAGTTGTGACTCTCAGAGATGAGATACTATCAGTTGGATCTGTGCATTGCACAATCCTAGCCACCAATGAGAGGTACTAATGACCGGAACTTCATAGAGCATAGTCGAAAATGGCATGTTGTGGACTGGAACTACACAATGTGTAGTTTCGTCTGGCTTGATGCTAGCTGGGACTGTGCATTGTTTAATCCTACTAGGAAAGAGTAGGGACTGACACTTGGAACTACACAAAGCATAGCTGGAGTAAGTCATTAATAGCCTCTGTGCAACTCCTAGAGCCAAGGTAGAGACATGAGTTCCAGAAATGTGCATTCCATGTTGGGAAGAGCTAGATCTGAGCCAAGGCAGCTCAGATCTACCTAAGAGCGACTTGAAAATGAGTAGATCTAAATGCATGAGAAAATGTTGGTGCATATTTGATTGAATGGTTATGCATTCAATAAAAACAAGTGCAGATATCAATCAAACAAATGAGCAACGAAGCTTGTCGGGAGAGTCACCACAACAATGACTGTTGGTGTAGAAACTGGGTTATGCATGTGACACTCAAGAAAGACAATGAAAATTTTGAAACAAAACTTCTACAAGCTAAAAAAAATAAAATTCCATCAGTCATTCAAGAAAACATGAAAAACAACACTCGCACAAGCCAAGGAAACAAAAGTAACAGAAAAAGAAGAAAAAGACTTCAAAAGCGAAACTTACTCGGAAAAGTTGTGTTGATCATATCGAAGGTTCCCAGATGCTTTTGGAATGCCAGATCTCCAATACCGAATGTGAAAATTAGTTGTGGAGGTTTCCATTAAATATATTTGATCAATTTAGGGCTTATGACTTGCATACCAAAAATATAGGAAAAAACGACAAATGGCGACAATTTTCTAAAATTAGCTCAAGTGTAACTCCCACCGCTAAAAATAGATGCCTAGTTTTTATGGATTATTTTTTATTTTTTCCTTTTCAGAAAGGGTCACTATGAATGCATGGAGAAATTGTGTAGTTTTGGAGGGAATTGAGCAACCTTCCGGAACATGCATCAGACAAAAGATGAGGGAATTCTTCTACAAAATTCCTAGGTTGAGTGGCTCTAGATGCCTCTCATGCACTACATAGTTTTCTAGTTGAAGACAAGATTTTGCTTGGGTTTGTGCATTTCCATAGCCAAAGTTCACTACTGGGTTGATCTACAGAATTGTTGAGAGCAAGGCTCACTGTTGCACTACACTGCGCAATTCCTTAGAGCAAGGCTGGTTTCCCTTCACAACTACGATGTTTTCCAAGGAATTGTAAGAATTGGATGCAACCAAGTCACAGGGGTCAGCTTGTGGTTAGACAACAAAGCAGGTAAGTGAACGCAAATTGTAAAACTAAAGATCAATTCAAATGAAAGCACAATTACTTGAGCGGTGCAATACAAGTTGCTAACAATTAAATAGGGAGGTTGCAAAATGAAGCGAAGGAAAAATTTTGGATAGTGGTTGTAGCCTCTATAACATTGGTGACACACTAGTAGAACTCTAGCTCTCTCTATGGAACTTGTCTCATGTAAAGTAAGTCTAACTCCTCTGGATGTATTGTTTGATTCTTTTATCATCATGGCTTCCTTACTATCTTGAGTTACAGATATAGTGTCTTCCATTCTCTTGATCGTCCAACACACGTACCAATCCAAGTAAACCGATCTATTTTGATTGGGGATGAGGGATATATTGATGCACAAGTAATGTATATTTTCAGGGTTTAAGTTTCATCTCCAGTGTTTCTCTATTGCCAGCAGGCCTAGACAGTACCTCGATGGAGTCACTTTAGGAAAACAATAATTTCTCCACTGTGAAGGAGCCTGGAAAATATGGTCTTGGAGTTAATTGGTTCACCTCCTTGTGTAGGAAGCCTTTCTCTTCTTTCACTTTTATTTTTTTTTTTATTTTTTTGTTTTCAAATAACTGTGCATAGGCACTTATTTATTTTCATGAGGCAGAAGAGGGATCCTGAGTTATTGAGAGAAAAAGAGGTTGTCCCTTCAGAGATGTATGTTATATATACCTATGACATAATTGTTGAGGTTTTATCCCTCACCTTACTTTACTTGAATGAGTTGACAAGGGTTAACCGAATATAGAGAAACTGATTAGAGTAGGTGGTACTAGTTAAAAGTGCAAGCATTGTGTTTTCACCGAGGCTCACTCTGAATAGAATGAATTTTCCATCAGGGTATCATCGAATTAAGAAGGAAAGCTCTTCATAAAGAGAGGGGATAAGAGATAACCAAATGTTTGGAGCTGTACAAGTCCTCTTCTACTTCACTCTGCTTGTCTCAAGAGCCAAATACAGTTTCATGGGAAGCTAAACCTACAAGTTAAAAAAAAAAACAAACAAAGCAAGAAAAGGAAATAAGTAAAATTAAAGTAAAGAAAGTAAGCAAAGGAAACATGAAATCAAATCAAACAAGAAAGAAAATGCTAATACTACTCCTAATCTAAACAGTGCATGGGCCTACTCACATGAAGTGATATTTCCAATGTAGCCATTGACACATTGGCTGGCCCATGTTGGTGAAGGCATGTTTGACAAGAAAGATATTTAGGTAAATCAACAAGAAATAATGATAAAGAAAAGGAGACCAACACACTCAAAGTTTAAATGTGTCCACAAAAAATAAATGAGTAAAAGTGCAAGAGAAACATTCTGTGGACATACCATGGTGAAGCATCACACTATGCGCAGATGAAAAACATGCACACTCTTTTGATATGGACATATGAGGAAACATGCAGAAAGAACAAAACTTGTGCTTCACAACATGACTTGCTACGTATGACTCCTCCAATGCATGAGTGATAGGATCATGCGATTCTATTGGAGAAATTTAAATCGGTGGATCATATTGATTTTCAATGTGAGCAAGAAAGTGATGAGGAGCCTGAGGTGTTTTAATAGATTTCTGATCAAGAGAGGAACTAACCTCAAGATAGTGAGAACCTGACATAACCATTAACTCAGGCTAAAGTGCCTCAACAACTTGAGGGTCTTCCACATTTTTAGCAGGTAGATCATCAAAGACCAGTGGCATGGAAAAGATCAACAACAAGTTAATCATGATAGAATGAAGGAGTAAAGAGATCACGATAACCATGATCTGAAAATTCGAGATGTACATCGACATCCTCATGATTTGACGAATCACATAGAGAGGTTGATGAGAAACAAAAATTTTCACCCTCTGAATTTTCAGCAATGAAAGATGGCATATTGAGTGGATTCAGAAAGAAAGATTTGTCGTCACCATAATCATATGATGAAATAAAATCCTAGGCATCCTGTGAATGGTAAGAAATAGAAAAATCTGGGAATGAATTTTCACAAGACAAATCTTTAATGGCAAGATCACAGAAGATGTCAGGATAGAGCAGATGAGTTGCGGATAGAAGGAGGTCATCCTTCACCGCAAGTTCTTTAGGTTCCCACAGATACTCATCAAAAATGAAAGAACAGGTTGGCTGCTCAACACAAACCTCATCGACAACTTGATCCTCGTGAACATCACATGTGGAGTCTGGAATGGACAAACACAAAACACAAAAATCTGGACAATCAATAGAACGAAAGGATGGAGGTCACAAAAACAAGCTCATGTGACAAGAAACGAGCTTGTAGTCCCCATCTATGAAGAAATCCGAAGCTGGTGGGGTTGGAGGAGATGACAGTTCAACAGATGGGTTCACAACTTCTCCCACCTCATCCTGCGGAGCTAGAGTTGTTCGATGAGGAGGGGATGATAGGTCGCCTATGACAACAACCTTGTATGTCTTAGATTTGGAAGCTCTAACACCAAGGTATGCTATGAGGGGTTTGAATGATTCTAACTTGTGAGAATTTTCAGATATATGTAGAAGATACTGACATCTTACTTTGAGGAATTTCCAATCAATTCCTTCTTCAAGGATTCGAAAAGAAAGGATCAAGAAGTGCTCCCAAAATTACGTAATAGATTCATTAGGTGCCTTCCGTAATTCCAGAATCTTTTTATTAAGTTCTTTGCATTAATAGTGACTGAAAGCATAGATTAAATCTTTGATCATGTGATCATAAGAGTGAATAGAAGCTGCAGGTAGTTTGCAACACCATTGGTCAACATTCTCGTCAAACTTGTGAGCGAACAACTCACAGGAAATGCCATTCGAAGGGAATTCATTCCTTTCAAAAAATCCCAAGAAGGAAACTATGTGTCTTAACAAGGGTTTTGCTCCACCTTCATCATCATACCTAATACGTGACAAGTCATCGATGATGTCCAATTACACTACAAACTCATGTGCATGAGAATAACATGTCAATGTTGAAACTGTAATGTAAGTCATGAATAATGTGTAGAGATTCAAAATAAACTTTGAGGATTTAGCTTGTCCTCTAGCCCTCTTTATAGTACCATAAATGTTGATGGTGTTGGACCCACCAACATGTCAAGGGATCTCCCTAGTAATAAGTCCCAACTAGACCTCAAATTGTTTGGAGTAGGAGTCCCAACAGTGGGTAGTATAGTACTGCCTTGACTACAGTAGCATGCAAAGATATGTATGATAATTTTTTCAAAAGCAAGTGTGTGACCTTATAGCGAGTCAAGTGAGATGCATGGGGATTGTAACACATTGAGGGGAAAAGGAAGTGTGTCCCTTTGAAGCTTGTAATAGTATTCAACCGGAAAGGAACACAAGAGAGGAATGGAATCATAGGCTAGAAGCAGAATATTACACAATCCAAAGTGATGGGTTAATGCAACAACACATCTTCAATAAGATTCGTATAATCGTGCACAAAATAGTTCATACAAAAACGCATAAGTTAAATAACCTACATTGCTAACATAACCAGAAAAGTCGAACTACAATAACAACATATGCATGAAAACGTGTTTGCTTAGTTATATTATTAAGTGAAATTTACATCCATACATACACCATTGGTAGCCACTAGTTATGCATGAAAACGTGTTCACTCAGTTATATTATTAACTGAAATTTCCATCCATACATACACGATTGAAAACCACTAGCCCCAATAGTGGAACATTAGAGTCAACATCTCCTGCTCCTCTAAAGAAATGTACTCACTCTACGTTGTAGAGAAGCCAAGGCTCATCAGAATACTCTCCAAGCCTTATCTAACCAATGCCTAGCCAAAAGCTTGGCTACCAAAATCTTGTACTATGAGTTATTAGGTTCTATATATACCAATGGGTAGGGTGACCCTTGACATTCCCCTTTGACCCTTGGACTACCCTCATGACTCTTCACATTACATAGTGACTATTCACATTCCATTAGTGACACTCAGAATTTCACTTACAACATATTTAGAATAATACAATTTCCACATATACCCATGTGGGATAAAATAGGCTTGATTCAACCTAACAAGACAAACAACATCACACAGGGTCTTGTGGAAATACCTACTTGGTAACCTCATAGGTGATGTGCGATCATCCAAAAGTCACTTTCTTCATGCTAGTACAATCATGTGTTGTGACTTGTCGAATGAGATATTGCACACATCCTTCTCTGGATAATCATCAAGGAGAACAACATCTCCTTGCTCACTAGGGAAGAGTTGTGATTTTGGAGGTGGCCGAGACTGTGGTGCAACCTCATACGCTCCTGGCATGAGATCGATGTCTTGGTATTGTGGCTCCTATTCTGTCTCCATGCTTATTTCTTTAACCATCTCCTCCACCTGTTGAGGAAGTTCCTGAACCTGCACCTGCTTCCCCTCTTCTTTTTCTGTTGTTTGCTTTATTGTCTCAACCTGTACAGACATAGTTTTCACTGTTAGCGCACCTTGCCTATCCTCCTATTCCTATTTCTGATTTTCTTCCCTTTCTCTCCTCCTCAACTCTTTCTCTACTTTGATCTTCTTCTATGTCTCCTCCAACTTCCTCTCTACATCTTCCAACCTTTTCTTATCTCTATTCCTCCATTTTGTTCTCCTTTTTCGCAGTCGCCTCTTTGCCTCTATCTCCAAACATACTTTTTCAACAAGAGGATCTTCTCTAAACTTTTAGCTTTGCTCAGCCTCTGCGCTCTCGAAAATTTTCCTCTTTCCTTTATCTTGCACTAGTTTGCTGCTCATTGTTGTTGTTGGTATTGCTTCCTGTTGTGCTACTACCTACAGTGCTACTTTCCACTCGACAACTATGCTGACTAGTTCATTGAGCCTAAAGGAGTTATAGCAATACCTCCAAGGATCTTCCTCTGGCCAATGACATGCCCCATGGATCCATGGATAATACACCTTTGTACAGTGGTTCTTACAAATGAAGTGGGGGTCATAAGGATTGAAACTCTTGATGTCGAACCCAAAATTCATCAAGTCCTCGTCCTCGACATCCGTATCCTTCAAGGTACGGATCTCATACAACCCAATCCGTAAAGGAAGTGTAGGCCATGGTGCCTTCTTCCTCATGTGCAGTCCTACTAATAACCCTATGGAGATGTGGTATGAAACTCTTGCATGACCAACTTGTCCATGGAAAACCTCAATAGCTCATGTGGAGGATTCTTTGCACCAAACATCATGAACAAGCTGCTAGCTAGTGAGGCATATAATTTGCAATGTTAAGCAACGCCTGCATTATTTCTCGAGACATGAAAGCTGGATTCTGTTTGAATATCGTCCTCTACAGCAAGGTGATGAAGTGGTTAGACAACCTTTCCATGACTCCTTGGTAGCTACACTCAAATAGAAACTTGCAATAGATGTTCACAACATCCTCTCATGGTGTCAATGTCCAGCCCATGCCAGGGAACTACTATTGGGCACTGATTACATCAATTTGGTATGCAGACATAAAGAATCTTGCTTGCTCATCCTTCGGGGGACTCTAGGAATTAGACACATGCACTTTCAACTGAAGTGCCAACATGTTAGAGCAGTTGAATGATCTTCCTTCATTTTCGAACTTCTCAAACATAACCGCCCAACACTGCAGGAAGGTCTATGTGCTCTCTTGACCATACAGGCACCATGAAAACATGACCAAGAGTTGGTAAGCCTTCCCGAGTGACTTCGTCTTGTAGACCTGGTTGAGTGTCGCTTTGAACTTCGATGGCTCTTTTACCCAATGCTTCATGATGTCTCTAGTGTTCACATTATTGTTTGGAGTGAAGAATAGTGCATCCATGTAGTTCGCCGGCTACGGCAAGTGATACATCTGATGATAGTTTTCCATCCTGAAGCTGGAAATTTTTGCTCCACTAGTACTACTCAGTGTCATCGTCTCAGGATCGATATGTGAGACAATCCAGTGAATGATATTTGCCCACGGGAAGGCAGGGTATCTACATGCAACCCTATACAAGTCGAACTTCTAGATGTTGACATATACTTGTCAATCTTCCAAATCATCCTTGAAACTATCTACAAATATATCGTTTATTTTCGGCCATGTAATCTTCATGTCCTTCTCTACTTGTGTGTCTACATAAATAGGCAAGTTCATTGGCACTTTCTCAACCACATCTCAAGTGATCCTCTCTGCATTATCCTTTGATCCAGCTCTCTTGGAAACCATGCTACCTGTACTAATGAGAAGCTACTAAACAACTAATGTGCCTAGAGATAAAGTGGACACTCACGGCAAGAAAGTGTCAGCTTAAAAGTAGAAAGCACTTCGAGGATCAGCCATGCAACAAACTGGGCAACTGTTGGGAAAGATTATGCAATTTTGACTCTCAGAGGTGAGAGACTGTTAGCTAGATCTATACATTGTGTAGTCCCAATTTCCAATGAGAGGTACTGATGACTGGAACTACATAGAGCACAACCTAGTATGGCTTGCTATGGACTGGAACTACACAATTTGTAGTTCAGTCTGGCTTGATGCTCACTAGGACTACGTATTATGCAATCCCAGTGGGAAAGACTAGGGACTGACTCCTACAACTCTGTAGAGCGCAGCTGGAGCCAGTGATTGAAATCCTCTATGCAATTCTTGGAGCCAAGGTAGAGCCTTAAGTTCTGGAAATGCACAGTGCATGTCGGGAAGAGCTAGATATGAGCCAAGGCAGCCCAGATATGCCCAAGGGTGACTTGAAAATGAGTAGATCTAAATGCATGAGAGAAGGATGTTATAGAACTAAGTGAATGGTTTGAATACAATCAAAGAAATTTCAGAAATGAGTCAAACAAATGAATAATGAAGTGAGTGGGGAGAGTCACCGCAATGATGACCGTTAGTGCAAAAACTGGGTTATGCATGTGATGTTGAAGAAAGAAAATGCAAAAATTGAAACAACACTTCTACAAGTTAAAAAAAACTAAAACGGTAGTGGTCTTTCAAGAAAACATGCAAAACAACACTCACACAAGCTAAGGAAACAAAAGTGATAGAAATAGCAGTAAAAGACTTGAAATCAAAACTTACCTAGATAAGTTGTGCCAATCGTGCCGAATGTTCCTAGATGCTTCGGGAATGCCAAAGCTCCAAGATAAAATGTGAAAATGAGATATGGCATTGTCCATTAAATAGATTTGATCAATTTAGGGTTTATGAAGTGCATGCCAAAAATGTAGGAAAAAGCGACAACTGATGGCAGTTTTCTAAAATTAGCTCGAGTGTAACTCCCACTACTAAAAATAGTTCCCTATTTTTTAGGGATGCTTTTTTCTTTTTTATTTTTTGGGAAGGGTTGTTATGCATGCATGGAGAAATTGTACAGCTCTAGACGGGACCGGGAAACATGCCGACACATGCATCAAACAATAGCTGAGGGAATGCTTGTGTGCAATTCCTAGGTTGAAAGACTCTGGCTACCTCTTAGGCTATGCATATTTTCCTAGCTGAAGACAAGTTGTCAGCTGGGCCTGTGCATTTTCAGAGCTGAAGCTCACTATTGGGATGATCTATTCAATTCTTGAGAGCAAGGCTCACTGCTAGGCTACACTCATAATTTCTAAGAGTAAGGCTGACTTCCCTTCATGACTATGCAGTTTTCCAAGGCAGTGCAAGAATCAGACGCATCCAAGTCACGAGGGTCAGCTTGTGGTTAGATAGTAAAGAAAGTAAGGGAACAAAAGATATAAAATGAAATATAAATTTAAATGAAAGCACAAGTACCTGAGTAGTGCACGACAAGGTGCTAAGATTTAAGGAGGGAGGATCCAAAGCAAAGCGAAGGAAAATTTTTGGACGGTGGTTACAGCTGCTACAAGATTGGTGACACACTGGTGGAAGTACAACTCTCTCTATCGATGTTGTCTCGTGTAAAGAGAGTGTAAATCCTTTAGAAGTATTGTTCGATTCTTTGATCGTCATTACTTTTTTACTAGCTTAAATTAAAGATATACTCCTTGCCATTCTCTTAATCGGCCATCACACATACCAAGCCAAGTCAACTGAGTTGTTTCGATTGCGGATGAAGGGTATATTGATACACAAATAATGTATACTGTCAGAGTTTAAGTTTCATCTCTAGTGTTTCTCTGCTACTAGGAGGCCTGGAGAGTACCCTGACGAAGTCACTTCAGGAACACAAGCATTGCTCCACTGCCAAGGAGCTTTGACAGTAAACCTGCTAAGTTACTTGGTTCACCTCTGTGTCCAAGAATCCTATCTCTTCTTTCGCCTTTATTTTATTTTATTTTTTATTTATATTTTTTTGTTTTCAAAAAAAAACTACATAGGCACTTGTTTATGTTCATGAGGCAGAAGAGGGATCCTGAGTTATTAAGAGAAGAAGAGGTTTTCCCTTTAGAGAAGTATGTTATATATACCTCTGACATACTTGTTAAGGTTTTACGCCTCACCTTACTACACTTGACTGAGTTGACAAGGGTTAACCGAATATAGGAAACTGATTAGTGTAAATGGTACTATTTAAAAGTGTAAATGTTGTGTTTTCACCAAGATTCACTCTGAACATAACATATTTTCCATCGGGGTATCATCATCTGAAGAATGCAAGCTATTCAGAAAGAGAGGGGATAACAGGTACCCAAATTTTGGTAGTTGTACAAATCCTCTTGTACTTCACCCTGCTTGTCTCAAGAGCCAAACACAATTTCACAGGAAGCTAAACTTATGAGTGCAAAACAAACAAATAAACAAAGAAAAGGACAAAAGTAAAATGAAAGCAAAGAAAGTAAGCAAAGAAAACATGAAAGCAAAGAAAACAAGAAATCAAAGAAAACAAGAAATAAAATGCTACTCCTACTCCTAAACTAAATAGTGCATGGGCCTACTCACATGAAATGATATTTCCAATGCAGCCACCAATGCATTGGTTGTCCCATGTTAGTAAAGGCATGGTTGAAATGAAATATATTTAGGTAAACAAGCAAGCAAGAAAGATAAAACAATGAATACCAACACACTCGAAATTTAAATGCGTCCATAGAAAAGAAAAGAGTAAAAGAACAAGACAAACATTCTGTAGACATATCATGGTGAAGCATCAAAGATGAGAAAACATGCATAAAGAAGAAAACTTTCACTTCGCAACATGACTTGCAACGTATGACTCCTCCAATGCATGAGCGACAGGATTGTGTGATTTGGTGGAGGAAGTGAAATATGTGGATCAGATTGCTTTTCAATGTGCACAAGAGAGTGATGAGGATCTTGTGGTGTTTACAAAAAAATCTGATTGGGAGCGGAACTAGGCCCAAGACAACAAGAACATGATTTTTTATAACCATCAGCTCGAGAAGAAGTGCCTCGACAACTTGATGGGTTACCACTTCGTCAGCGGGTAGATCATCTAAAGCCAGTGGCCTAGAAAGATCAACAACAAGTGAATCAAAATTGTGATCGAATGAAGGATTAAAGAGACCACAATAGCCATGATCAGAAAATTTGAGATGTACATTGGCACCCTCATGATCTAATGAAACATATAGACGGGTTGATGAGAAATAAAAAATTTCACCTCTGAATCTTTCGAAATGAAATATGACAGATTGAGTCGATTCGGAAAGAAATATTTTTCCCCATGGCAATCAAACAATAGATTGATATCCTATGTGTCCTGTGAACGATCAGAAATAGAAACATCTGGGAATGAATTTTCACAAGACAAATCAGAAATGGCAGGATCACAAAAGATGTCAGGATAAAGTGGATGAGGTGCAAATAGAAGGAGGTCATCCTTCACCACAAGTTATTCTTCTGATTCCCATACATACTCATAAAATATGATAGCGCATGTTGGTTGATAAACACCAACTTTGTTGACAACTTGATCGTTGTGAACATGACATGCGAAGTCTGGAATGAATGAACACAAGACACCAAAATACATAGGTTCAATATAACAAAAGGATAGATGTGAAGAAAACAAGTTCACGTGACAACCAACAGGCTTGTAGTCGACATGTATGAAGAAATCTAGAGAAGGTGGGTTGGGAGGAGGTGATGGTTTAACATATGGGTTCACAACTTCTCCCACCTCGTCCTACAAAACTAGAGCTTTTTGATGAGGAGCGACGACGGGCCACCTGTGACAACAACCTTGTCAATCTATGATTTGGTATATCTAACACTGAGGTATGCTAGGATGGGTTCGAATGATTCCAACCCCTGAGGATTTTCATATATGTCAAGAAGATAGTGAAATATTTCTTTGAGGAATATTCAATCAATTTTATCTTCAAGGATTTGAAAAGAAAGATTTAGGAAGTGCTCCCAAAATTGTGCAATAGATTCATTGAGCACCTTCCATAATTCCAAAATTCTTTTATTGAGTGCTTTTTGGTCATAGTGATCAAAAGCATGGATTAAATCTTTGATCATGTGATCATAATAGTGAATAGAAGCTATGGGCAGTGTATGACACCATTGGTCAGCATGCCCATCAAGCGTGTAAGTGAACAACCCACAGGAAATGTCGTCTGAAGGAATTGCATTCCTTTCAAAGAAGGCCAGTAAGGAAACTTCGTGTCTTAACAAGGGCAATGCTCCACCTTCACCATAATACTTAATATGTGACAAGTCATCGTTGACATCCCCTAATGCTTCGAAGTCATGTGCATGAGAAAAACATGTCAGAGTTGAAATTGTAATGTAAGCCATGAATAATCTGCATAGAGTCAAAATAGACTTTGAGGAATCAACTTGTCATCTGACCCTCCTTCTACTGCTAGAAATCTTGACGGTGTTGGGACCACAAACATTCCAGGAGATCTCTCTGGTAAGAAGTCCCAACTAGACCTCAGGTTGTTTGGAGTAGAATTCCTGGAAGTGCATAGTATAGTAGTTCCTTGATTGCGCTAGTTCATAGATACAAGTATGATAACTTTGTCAAAAGCAAGTGTGTGACCTTGCAGCAAGGCAAGTGATATGCATGGGGGTTCTAACGCACTGAGGGGAAAAGGAAGTGTGTCCCTTAGAAGCCTGTAATAGTATGTAGCATGAAAGGAACACACGAGTAGAATGACATCACAGGATAGAAGCGGAATAGTCCACAATCCAAGGTGACAGGTTAACAAAACAACACATATTTAACAAGATTTTTACAATCATATACAAAATAGTTCATACACAAAGGCATAATTTAAGTAACACACACTTCTAATCTAAACATAATAGTTGAACTACGATAACAACATAAGCATGAAAACGTGTTGGCTTAGTTATATTATTAAGTGAAAGTTTTGTCCATACATACACCATTGACAACCACTAGCCCCAATAGTGGAAAATTACAGTCACCACCACCTACTCCTCCAAAGAGATGTACTTGCTCTACATTATGGAAAATCCAATGCTCATCACAATACTCTACAAGCGTTCTCTAAGCAATGCCTAGCCAAAAGCTTGGCTCCCAAAATCTTGTAATATGAGTTATGAGGTTCTATATATCGCAAAGGGTGGGGTGACCCTTGAAATTCCCCTTTGAGCCTTGGAGTACCCTCATGACACTTCACATTACATAGTGACTATTCACATTCCACTAATAACACTTGGAATTTCACTTACAATATATTTACTATAATACAATTTCCAGATATACCCATGTGGAATAAAAATAGGCTTGAGTCAGTCTAACAAGGCAAACAACATTACTCAAGGTTTTGGGGAAAGACCAAATCGGTAACCTCCTCAGGGGGGTCTTCACTGATGAACTGATACCAATCTTGGTATTGTGCTATCACGTCCCCGTGCTATTTGATGATGTATTTATCGAAGCGGACTCTTTCCTCCATGGATTATTTGTATATTCTTCTGAAACCTCTATCCAGCTCATCCTGAAGCATGTGAAATATTGTCTTAAATATGGCTATACCACCGCTCAACTACAAGTCATCACTGGTTGCTTCACTTATCAACTCCTCTATGTACTCGTCGACCTCAAGCATGACTTGGTTCCTCCTCATTGCTTGAGTGTGGGTTCTGATGTAAGAAATCTTGTGTGTCTTCATGTATGAGCTCTAGAATCCTATAGAACAATGCATAGTAAGCCTAAACATTGGTCATGGGTGGAGGGAGCTGCTCATAGTTCTAGACCAACATCACAATTTTTGCTTTGTCTAGATTTGCCCATGGCTTCATCATCTTGTCCAAGTAAAGTGAGGCCCCTTTCTACCTCATTGTCCTTTCCTGCATATATGTAATGGCAGCGTGGATGTCATTGGTAGTTTGGGTTGTCTTTGCACAATTGATGAGCCTCATCATTGGGTAACTATATGGACCTTAAGACACCTCCAAGCTTACTAAAATCAAATCTTCTTATAATTCCTTACATTTTTTGATTATATTTTTCTTAATGAGATGAGTAAAAGTAAGATGTTATGTCTAGTGGTCCAATGTGCATTGATTACAAGTTTTTGGGAGCAAATCATGGAAATTTTGGCTAATTAAGGTACAGGATACTTGAATGAGACAAGAAGGAGAGATTAAAGGAGATGGATCTTCCTCATTAAATCCTCACTCATTCGAATATCCCTCTATCAAATCACACTAGCTTGGAGTTGCAAGCAGCCATGTCATGGAGAACATGAGTAGCCGAGCTAGTGACAGTTAAGAACCAGTTCATATTGAGTTTTGGAGCCAAGCCTCCCTATATTTAAGAAATTTGTTGGAGACGTCAGCTGTATAAATATGGAGTCCTAGAGCCTCATTAAGATTCAGATTTTTTATGTAAGAGCACTAAGCATTTTCGAGTTAAAGGATTTTGGAGAAACAATGTTATGAAATTTTTTTCATATGATAATGAGAATGAGTATTTCCTTGATCTAGCACTGAGTTGACTCAGAGGGTTGAATCTCTTGGGTTAGGGGCCAAACCTAGCAGAAGAGGTTCCTCTTATTGTACTTGTCTTCTTAGGTTATTTCATAGACTAATTGTTGAATTGATTTTATCATTGTTTCAATGCTAGTAGTGGTGAATTTGATTAGTTTGCTTCCATTTGTGCATAGACTTAGCAGTAGCTTTAGAGAGATAAAGGAATACCCAAAAGGATGATAGAAGGTGGATTTGGCCTCACTCCTCCCTTTAGTGACCATGGTTTGAGGAAAACCTCCTATTCAACCCCAGAAAGACAGAATTCTGATTTCTTATGGAATTTAGGGTTTTTTGCTAATTAGGCCAACATCTTTTCAGTTTCAAGAATAGGTTTCAGTTTTTATCTCTGATATCTCCAACCTTGTATTAGATCTCATGGTGTTTCACAAAATTCTGCAAATATTTCCATGCATGAACTAGGCAATTAAATAATGGAATTATGTTTTCTTATGTTGATTGGAAAACTTTCTTGTTTGACATTATTCATGGGTAAATGCCAGTGATGTGTGTATTGCAGGAGTTTCAATAGTGCAAGAATATCTCATGTCAGCAACCCCAACCTAACCTCATCCATCCATGATCACCAAGAGACACTAAGTCCATCAACCAATTTATCATTCCACAAGAACAACCTTCCATGTTTGTTGACCAAATCCAACCATATTACGAACTTTGGTTTGAGTTCTAAGGAAGTCCTAGCCACTCCCTTGCTTTGTATATTCCATCATTCACCTTTCCTAAGACTTATACCACCTTCTAAATCACTCCTATTAGTTTCGGTCGCATCCTGTAGGAATACAAGGGATCCTGTAGGAGCATTAGGACATCCTGTAGGTTCAATAGGACATCCTGTAGGATGACCCGTAGTGGCCAGTTATGAGGCCAATTTGTGGAAAAAGCATCTAGAAAGATAGGAGAAGACCCCTACTTGCCTCCCAAGCCATCTGACCTTTCACAACCATCTGTAACCCACCTGCCATACAACCAAGAATAATTAGCATTCATATTTTCACCAAAAAGGACAAAAAGGAAAAAAGGTTATTGTGTTCATTCATACGTACAACAGTAAAGTGCTTGAGTATCTCAGATTGCATGCCTATGGTAGTTAGGATTACACACATGTTAGCTTAGGATTCTTTTGAAAAAAGATCTCTTAGCAGGTAGTTATATGAATGGTGTGTTTAAAGCATTTATTTCAGTCTTTCATTACTATAGTAGACAATATTTCAATTCTCTCAATTAGGGTAAAATCCCCCTTTCTCCATTGCTAATCACAATTTTTCTAAATCAATAGAAGGTTGGTTTGAGAAATGATAGTGCCATATCGCCAGCTCAGTAGTGACAAAGAGTGGACCCATTACATCCGCTTGTGTATACAACATTGTCACCTCCAAGTTTGTATGAACCCCGTGTTGATAAAGTAAAGTTGGTAGCCGAAGAGTTGCATCATTCTTGCTTCAATAAAGGTGCTCATCAATTTTTGTGCTGATGCCAGGGAGGTGTCTGAGTAGATGTGATTTCATATTTCTTTATTCCATTTCTTATCTCTTTCATTCTGCTATTAGCTTCATTTTTTTTTGCAAAAGTAATTGTAAGTTAGTTTGCTTTCCTTTCCATTCTGCAAGTAAGCTTTCAGTTAGTGGCTAGTTTCCATTCAGTTTGTTATTTCAATTTCGTAATTAGTCTTAAAGCTTGAAAACCAAAACAAGACAAAAACACTTCTTTCATGCCTCGTAGGAATAGGGATAACTTAGGAAAATTTCTACCAAATACCCCCACCACTTCAAACAACCAACCTTCGCTCTTCTTCGGTGGCTGTGAATTGGAGGACCCCTTAAGTGAACAACTAGAGATTTTTGAAGAACCTACAGGGGAAGAACAAGAAGGAGAACCCATTCCAACTGACCTAATGGCTAAAAATAGAAATGACAGAGGAGATAGAGAAAGAATTCAGGGTGCTTTTCCCATCAGAGAAACCAATGGGGATGCGAAGATGAAAAACATAAGCCCCTCTTCTCTTCCTCACTTCCATGGCCTGGCCTTAGAAGATTTACATACTTTCTTATTTGAGTTTGTTGTCATATGTAGAACTTATGATTACACCATTGATGATCAGAAGTTGAAATTATTCCCATCAACTCTCAAGGATGCAGCTCTACGCTAGTTCATGGGTTTATCTGGGGATAGCATCACCACCTGGGCTCAGATGTAGCAATCCTTCAAAAAAAAGTATCAAGACTACTACAGGTCCAAAGACACTAAAGAGGAAATTTTTAGAATGACCTTAGGGCAGGATGAGTCCTTAGAAGAATATGAGGGTAGATTCTAGCTTAGCTACAAAAGGGATAGTTGCACACTTGATCTTGAGTCACTGAACCTAGTCCTGCTCAGGGGGGTCAGGGAAGATCTTCTAGATACCCTAAACCTACTAGCAGGAGGGGACATATACTAGCTACCTTATGAATATATCAAGATTGTCTTTAAGAACCATTCTAGGGAAGCTAGGAAAAGGGGTAGGGGTAGTCAACTAATGGCCAGCTCATCCTCTTCCAACACATCCATAAAAGGTGAAATATGAAATATGATGGAAGATTTCAAGAGTGAAATGTTGCAAACCCTTTCCCTACAAATGGATAATATACACATCAAGAGAAAGCAAGAGGAAGTAGAGAGAGCATTAGCAATCTTCTGCCCCAAATACACAAGGAGGCACCCTAGGAATGAATGTCCATTAAACCTTGTAGAAACCTTCTTGCTCTGTGAAGAAAACCACTCGACAGAAAAGTGCCCTTCTCTACCTAGACTAAAAGCTATGTATCAGGGAACTGAAGTGGTGACTGAAAAACCCTACTACATAAATCAAAGGAGGCCTCATGGGCCTCGACTGTACCAAAAGGGCATGCAAGGGTCATCTTATGCATATTACAACCCTAACCAAAACACATCCATTAGCTCTTGGAGGCTCCTTACCCATCCCTCCTTGTCGACGCCTTCTCCTTGGTATTTTGCACCTTAGTACCATTCCCAGTTAACCAACCAACCATTTCAGCCATATACTCCTCCACAGGGTCAATGGAATGCACCACCCCAAGGGTGGAGGCCCCCATACAAAAATGATCTAGATTTATTTCCTTCACCTCCTACTCAACCACAACTTTTACACCCTACTCCACCTAAACAACCTCAGATGATTTCCCAACCAAATCCGAACTCGAACAATAGACAAAAACATCAAGTATACAGTGGAGAGACATCCTACCCTACTTATGTTGTGGAAATTTAGGAAATCAACTTGATGTCTGGGAGAGTACTCCCGGACATCCAACCTCCATCTCCACCAAGGGAGAGTGAGGGGGAAAGAGAGGATAGTATGCCTAGAGTGAATCCACCACCCTTTCCTGAAAGATTAACTCATCCAGTCCAACCTACCCAAGAAGAGAATGAACTTTTGGGTGAACTGAAAAATCTATGTGTCAAAATTCCACTTCTCCAAGCCATTAAGGATGTACCTATTTACAGAAAACTGATTAAATATAACGGTTTCGAACATCTAGCAAGGAGAAAAAGAGACACCACTACCATTAATATAATTGGAAAACTGTCTGACTTAATGTTGGGGTAGGTAATTTGCCAAAAATATTGAGACCCTGGAAGCCCTGTAGTAGATGTGTACATCAATGAAACCATTGTTCCACACACCTTCATTAATCTTGGGGCTTCCATTAATTTTATGACTAAGGACACCATGCTCAAGCTAAATCTTCAAGGTTCATTGAGAAAGACCACAACAGTCTTGTAGCTTGCAGACCATTCCACAGTAGCCCCTGAGGGCATTGTGGAGGATGTGATGGTCTCCATTGACTCCTAGGAGTACCCTACCGACTTCCTAGTTCTCTAGCCTAAGGTCAAGCTTAATGGTTATCCTATCATACTTGGGAAGCCTTGGTTACCCATTACCGACGACTACACCAATTGCAAGGCTAGAAACATGACTATTAGAAATGGGCATCTATCCAAGCAATTGATCTTGTACCCTCCTTCTCAGCCATCTTTAGAACATGATTTACCCTTATAGTTGGAAGAGGAGGAAGAAGATGAAGTTTACTCAGCCCAACTCTATACCCTAGAAACGGCCATGGGAGGAGGACAACCTGATGAAGATGATCTGATTGAACACATCCTCCAAAATCTAACTCCCAACACCTTGTCCTTAGAGGAAGTTGTAATGGAAACCAAGAGAAACCATCATATTGATCTATGATTAGCTTATTCAAACCCTACTCTTGTCAAGACAATATAATTCGGGCCTAAAGGAGCTTTGAGAATCAACCCCTCTTTTTCTATACACCAAGATTAAGAGTTGTGCAACATGCTAAGGGAACATTTGGATGCCTTTGCTTCGAGTTACAATAAAATGAAGGAAGTGCACCCCTTGGTGTGTACTCACCACATTCATATCAAAGAAGGTTGCAAACCAGTCCGATAACCCCAAAGGAGAATGAATCTAGCTCTCAAGGATATATTGAAAGAAGAATTGCAAAAGCTATTGGATAGAGGATTCATTTACCCTATCTCAGAGAGTGGGTGGGTTTCTCCTTTGGTGTTGGTTCCAAAGAAAAATGGTAAGTGGAGGATTTGTGTTGATTAAAGAGAATTAGACAAACCAACAAAGAAGGACCATTTCCTTCAGCCTTTCATTGACCAAGTGTTAGATGGCCTAGGTTCAGCAGTACAATCAAATCCAGATTAGCCTAGAGGACCACAATAAACAACCTTCATCTCTCCTTGGTGTAATTTCGCTTATAGGGCCCTTCCTTTTGGCCTATGCAATGCCCCTACCACTTTCCAGAGGTAAGTCATGGGTATCTTTGCTGAGCTAGTCCATGATGCAATGTAAATGTATATGGATGACTTTACACCCTATGGGTGTGATTTCCAGGAGGCTCTCTCCAACTTGGGTAAGGTGTTGAACAAATGCATTGAAATGAACCTATCCCTTAGTCTCGAAAAATGTGACTTCTTGATCACTGCACAGACTATTTTAGGTCACTCAATATCCTAGAAAGGACTTTAGGTAGACCCAAATAAGATAGCCGTCATCCAAAGAGTCCCAGCTCTACAAAAACAAAGAGATCTCAGAAGTTTTCTAGGTTTAGCCAGATACTATAGGAGATTTATAAAAGACTTCAGCAAGTTAGCTTCTCCTTTATTTGGGTTATTGGCCAAGTACTCCAAATTTGTATGGTCAAAAAGCTGTCAAGAAGCCTTGGAGAACCTAAAGGACAAGTTGAATATTGCACCTATTTTTGGAGGCCCAAATTGGGCTCTTTCTTTCCATATATATGCTGATGCCTCTCACAAAACCATAGGAGCAGCTCTAGGCAAGCTAGATGACAAGCTACCTTATGGAATTTACTTCACTACTAATAATTTGTAGAAAGTTGAGCCAAAATACACAGTGACTGAAAAAGAGCTCCTAGTTGTTGTGCATTGATTCATTAAATTTAGACATTACATTATTGGTTACCAGACATTTGTACATACTGACCATGTTGCAATTAAATATTTGGTGAAAAAAACTGATGTAAATGCCAGGATTATTAGATGGTTACTTTTATTGTAATAGTTTGATTTAACTATTATTGATAAGCCTGACAAGGAGAATGTTGTCGCATATTTTTTATCCAGATTGACTTTGCGTGCAGGGGAGGAAGGAATGGTTGATGATCAACTTCTATATGAACACTTATTTGCCATTTTAGTTCTCTCTCCGTGGTTTACTGACATAGCAAATTACTTGGTGTCTGCACAATTTCCACCAAATTTTTCTTCCAAGGAAAAGAGCAAGATTGTAAGGAAGAGCGCCCCATTCACCTGGATTGGGGGAAACCTCTTCAAACTAGGCCCAGATCAAATTATGAGAAGATGTGTCAGGGAGGAGGAAGTCTCTGACATGTCCTTCTGATCGATCATGATGGATCTTGTGAAGGTCACTTTTCAGCAAAAAGAACATCATTCAAGGTACTACAAGTTGGTTATTACTGGCCCACTCTTCACCAAGATGTGAGGAGGTATACTAGTTAGTGTGATCAGTGCCAAAGGATGGGGAAACCTACCCCAAGGGATGAAATGCGTCTACAACCTCAAGTCACTTTCAAACAATTTGACAAGTGGGGCATGGGTTTCATTGGACTCATTGACCCTCCATCGAGGAAAAAGCAATACATCATTGTGTGGACTGACTATTTAACCAAGTGGACTGAAGTTAAGGCCATCAAAGAAGAAACATAAGAAAAAGTGGTTGAATTCTTAAGGGAAAATGTATTTTATAAGTTTGGGTACCATAGAGAATGGGTCACTGATCAAGGAAGTCAATTTACATCTCAGATGATTGAGAATTTGTTAAGGCAGCACAAGATAAACCAAAAAACATCCACTCCTTACCACCCACAAGCTAATGGGAAAGTGGAGGCAAACTATAGAGTGCTAGAAGACATTCTGACCAAGGTGATTAGTAGCAGTAGGAAGGATTGGGCAGATAGATTAGTTAAGGCCACTTGGGCCTACAATACCACCTGGAAGAACACCACTCGATTCACTCCTTGTGAGATGGTCTATGGGAAGAAAGCCCTGTTGTCCATTGAATTTGAATACAACACCTTAAGAATGGAAGCACAACTGGATCTAGATCTCATGAGGGCACAACAAGAAATATTGCTCCAACTGAATGGGTTAGATGAATTTAGGATGCAGGCCCTCCTACAAACAGAGCTGACTGAAGTGCAAATGAAAATTTGGCATGACAAGAATATAAATGACATCGAGTTTCAAGAAGGTGATTGGGCTTTGTTGCATGATTTGAGGTACAAGGAGTTTAAAGGAAAGTTAAGGACTAGATGGTTAGGGCCTTATGTCATACAAAAATGTCATGATAATGGTTCAGTACAGATAAGAACCATTGATGTAGAGGTTATCCCTTTACTTGTCAATGGGTATAGACTAAAGGTCTACAAGAAGCCCTTGTCAAAGTAAGAATTCATCAATGGCATCAGCAAGACAGTGAAGATGGTGGATCACGTCTCAGCTTCCACCCCATCAAGTCCCTGAAAAAAGGGGAAAAAAATAAAAATAAAGATACTCAAGTGAAACCCAAATGAGGCACCTGAGTCCCACTGTTGGGTTGAAAAACTCTTAAGGTAGCCCAATGGTGTTGAAAAAGAGAGAAAAAATAAAAAGATCTCTGGGCGAAAACCTCTTTTTAGCCACCCAGGGCAGGAAACTAGGATGAAAACCTCCTTGCAGGCAAACTAGTTGTTTTCTAAAAAGAAGAATACAAAAAGGAAAAAACTGAGAAAAGAGAGAAAAGGTATAAAAGAAAATGGAAATGCTTTTTGCAGGTAACCAAGAGGAGGATAAGCAAAGCTTGAGAGGAAAGGAAGAACCTAAAAAATCCATATTTCAATCCCTACATCTCATATTCTTTATTTTTTCATCTATTCCTCCATTTATGAACTCCTCTAGCTCAGTTTACACAGGATCTCTATTTTCTATAGGATTCCCTGTAATCCTACAGGACTCCCTATAATCCTACAGGATTACCTATAAACCTACAGGAGTTTCCTATAGGAATTACAGAGGCCTTGAAATCCAAAGAAAAGTGATACTAGATCAAGCGGATGACAATCCTATGGCTAAAGAAAATCCCCATTCACTCCACCACATCATCATCATGCCTTTCATCACCATGACACCCCTTCATCCATCCAATAAGTCAATTAAAAAAAAACAAAGTTTTCAAAGATAAAAAGAAATAGAAGAGGGAGAGGAGGATAGAGGTATAATACCTGAAGGCGACAACTCTCACTTACCATTCACTACAATCCTTCTCTACTCATGTCAACAAACCTCATGCTGCAGAAGTAAGGAAAAGTATGAAAGTGAGGCAGCTACAGGACATGCTGTAGGTTTCCTGTAGGAAATCCATTAGCAGCCTATCCCACAAAGGAAATTTCACAGGTTTGAAACCATACATAGCACAAAAATTCCAAGTTTGAGGAGGCTCCTCCAGAGATTAGCAGTAGTAGGAAAATCACCAACATCACTCTCCAACACCTGCACATCAAAATAAACAAGCATCAAAAGAGGCCAATACAAAGAAGGATATGCAACAAATCCATAGCACAGATAAATCACTCTCTGGCATGAATCATCATCAAAGCTTCTTACCCATAGGTATGTCATCTTACTCATGCTCTCTCATTAGTACGATATGATCAAAATTGTAAGATTATGTGAGCATTGGTTTTATAAGAAAAGGTGGCCAATTAACTTGGAAAACTTCGGCCATTCGACGAGGAGAAAAAGGTTAGACCACTCCACATGTGGTAGTAGTCAAATCAGACGAAAAAGGAGATAAGGCAAAAAATGGTTAATTTAAGGAGGAATGAAGTGGGAGAAGATTATGAGGTAAAGTGGAATGATGGACTGATAGTGGGATCAATGGTCCAAAAGGAGGTGCTCGTACTTAGACATCCAGCACACCATCCCACATGATCATCCTTATATGGAAATAAAACATTGATTCCCATACAAAGAGAAGCATTAGTAATCTCGATAATTCATCGAAAAGAGGTTGATCTTGGCATTCTTGAAGCAGCACTTATAGGAGACAATTAGCATTTGCAGTGTAGGAGACCTATAGGATCCTACAGGAAAACCTATAGGACACAGAGAAATCAATATACAGGATTATTAGTGGGCACTAAAGGAGGGGAAATCAAAGGTTGTCCTCAACAGAACCTAACAAGTGAGGTAGGAGCTATATTTTCCATGTTTTCCAGTTAAAAGAAGAAAAATGATCAATTTGATTGAGGGAATTGTAGTCTAGGAGAATTGTATTGCAGAGTTAAAATTCAAACCTCTCTCACCTACCAAAATTCTTGAATTGTATCCATACAAGTCTCCACAATTACCAAGGAAAGATGACAGGAGGTTTTAACAAAGGAGAACCTGCAAACATAGTAAGGATCCACCAACATCCTCCTGTAGTAGAAATTTTCACAAGGCACCAATGGATGGGGTTCTTTGAGAGGATGAGAGGATACAATGATGAGGTGGCCAGAGAGACTTTTCTCTCTCATTCATACCCCTCACTAGGACCCATGTCACTATTGTTGTGAAAGGCCTATCAATATTAATTACCCCTGAAATTATAAGCAGAATCACTACACTCCCTTTAAGGTTACCATGGAGAAAAGAAGATAAGGGTAACAACACCCTTGCAAAGAATAAATTCGTTTTAGAAGGGGAGGACCAAATGGAGGACAAAAATGGGGTAATAAGAGAAAGAATTCCATACCCTTGGAATGAAGTTAGTTACCACCTCATTATATACATATCATGTGAAGGGAAATATAATGTGGTGTATGGATACCACTTCAAACTCCTCCAAGAACTGAGATTTGGAGCACACACACCTCCTCAAAACAGATTAAGTATACCCTACTTTCTTCTTCAATCAATGATAAACATGAGCATCAAAGTGCAGGAGGGGAAGAATCAACAAATATCCCATCGTGGGTTGATCAAACTCATCCTAGAAGATGCTCTACAAAACCTTTGACTCCCTATTACATGGACAACCTTCATATACATTCAGGCATGAGGGGAAATTCAAGCTCTTGAATATGACAAAAGCCCCACTGCTAGTTAAAGGGAAGAAGAGATAGAAGAAGAAAATGAAGAGGAAACAGAAGAGGAAAATGAAGAGGAAACAGAGGAGGAAAAAGAGAAAGAAAATGAGGAGAATGAAGAAGAGACAAAAGGAGAAACAAAAGAAGAGACAAATGAGTAGAGTGAGGAACTAGAGGAATAAAGGAAAGAGAAATACCAAGATGAGAAGGAGAATGGAAAATAGGGGACATAACAGAAGGAAGAAAAAAGGTCTACATTTCAAGACAAATAAGGGGAATAATCAC
This sequence comes from Pinus tabuliformis, assembly GCA_031772625.1. Classification (NCBI taxonomy): domain Eukaryota; kingdom Viridiplantae; phylum Streptophyta; class Pinopsida; order Pinales; family Pinaceae; genus Pinus; species Pinus tabuliformis. The sequence continues at coordinate 216,321,787 of CM062816.1, read as the reverse complement.
CAAGGATATCTCTAGAACCCACTAAGAAAGAGGTAGAAAATGCTCTTACTGCCCTAAGTACACCTATCAAGTCAAAAGGGAAGAGGAAAATGCAAACCCCACTATACTTCAAGACAAGAAAGAGTAGAAGGATTAGGCAAGGAAAACCTCAAACCCCCCCAAAAACTCGAATTGTCATTGAGGATTCACCAAAGTAGCAAGAAAAGGCAGCCCCTCTAGAGGAAATTCAAGGAGAAGGATCATCAGGACAAGCCTCTCCCAAATATCCCATCACTTATGTTAGGAGGCTTGTGACAAGGTCAGCATCATCAAAAGGAATAGGTCTCATACAGGAGACATAGGAAGACCAACATGAAGCAGACACCATCCTACAGGAAACCCTGTCAAACCTACAAGATGTACAAAAAAGGGACCAAGAAGGTATCACTGCACAAGAAACAAAGGAAGAAGACCAAGAACTGAGGGAACCTAGTCCACAGCCCAACCTCAGCTCCTACTACAGATTCATTGAAGGAGATAGGGTAATCCCACAAAATTTTTCAATCCCCTTATTCTTTGAACTTAAAAAATAAAGGGCAAGGACACACAGGTGGATGGAAATTTCCAAATCAAAAGGAGTGGATGATGTAGGCCACATGGAGGAGAAATTGAAGGAGATGGGAAGAGAACTGAGCAACATAAGGGATAGAGAGGAAATGATGTAATATTAGTTAGACATAGAGAATGCATGGCTAAGGGGATAACTACAAGAAAGGGAAAGCCAGTTGGTAACTATGGCTAATTTATTCTTGGAGGCAATCCAGTGCAGGATGCCATCAAAGTCTTATGCCTTGTATCTCAAGGAACAATGGCTACAATTCCAAATCAAGACTTTAGCACAGAGAGGCACTATGCCCTTCCAAGACTATAGATAATTCATTGATCTTTGTGATTGAAGCACCTTGGAAGATACAACAAAAATGTTTGAGTTTTACCTACACAACTTGGCCTTGACAGATTTGAATTTGTGGGATGCAAATTCAAATCTAGGAGACTTGCAATTGATGGAATTAGCATCATGGATGAATCATGAGGAGGCAAGAGCTACAGAGATGAAAACGATAATGGAAAGAGAAGAGACAGAACCCCTTATAATCATAGCTAAACAATTTAACCCAATGGCTGTCATCAGCACCCACAACCTCATTGCAAATGATCCTAAGCTTGCACCTAGGTACCTTGTTGCACAAGAACAAGCAATCACACACTTTGAAGACATGTTAAGATTGCTAGGAAATGAAATCATGCAAGCTTGCCAAAGGAGGTGAAAAACCTTGCCTCACAATCTAAAATTAAGAGAATACCATTCTCCTCAGAGAATGAGAGAGGCACTAAATAGAACACCCATGTATAAGCAGGCTCTACAAAGACTAAAAGTCAATTGGATTCACTTAAGACTCAGTCCACCATTGGTTTTAGGAATGTTGGAAGGGAGGAGAGAAGAAGGAGAAAGAAAGAAGTGGGAAGAGATAGAGAGGAAGGCATGATTTTATTCACAAGAAGAGGAAACTAAAACAGAAGCATGGGATGTTTGGGAGGCCACCAGAGAAATGAAGGACATGGACATAGATTAAGTTGCTCAGAGGATGAGAAAAACTTTCAGTAGGGGGCTGATGATGGGCCTCATCATTGGGTACTATATGGACCTTAATACACCTCCAATCTTACTAAAATCAACTCTTCTCATAATTCCTTACATGTTTTGCTTATATTTTGCTTAATGAGATGAGTAAAAGTAAGATGTTATGTCTAGTGGTCTAAACTGCATTGATTATAGTTTTTTGGGATTAAATAATGGCAATTTTGGCTAATTAAGCTGCAGGATACTCGAATGATACAAGGAGAGATTATAAGAGATGGATCTTTCTCATTAAATCCTCACGCATTCAAATATCCCTCAATCAAATCATGTTAGCTCAGAGTTGCAAGCAGCAGATTCATGGACATCATGAGCAGTCGAGCCAGTGAATGTTAAGAACCGATTCATCTTGAATTTGGGAGTCAAGCCTCCATAGATTTAAAGAATTTGTTGGAGAATTTAGTTGCATAAATAAGGAGGCCTAGATCCTCATTGGGATTCAGATTTTTTATGTAAGAGCACTAAGCATTTTCGAGTTAAAGGGTTTTGGCAAAACACTATTATGTAATTTTTTTCATATGATAAGGAGATTGAGCATTTCCTTGATCCAGCACTAAGTTTAATTACAGGGTTGGAGCTCTTGGGTCAGGAACCAACCCTAGTAGTAGAGGTTCCTCTTATTGTACTTGTATGCTTAGATTATTTCATAGATTAATTGTTGAATTCATTTTAGCATTGTTTCATTGCAATTAGTGTAGAATTTAGGGTTTTCTCCTAATTAGGCCAACATCTTTTTAGTTTCAAGCATAGGTTTCAGTTTTTATCTTTGAGATAGCCAGCCTTGTATTAGATCTCATAGTGTTTCACAAAATTTTGCAAATATTTCCATGCATGAACTAGCAAATTAAATAATGGAATTTTGTTCTCTGATGTTGATTGGAAATATTTCTTGTTTGACATGATTCATGGGTAAATGCCAGTGATGTGTGTATTGCAAGAGTCTCAATAGTGCAAGAAGATCTCATGTCAACAACCCCAACCTAACCTCATCCATCCATGATCACAAAGAGCCACTAAGTCCATCAATCAATTTATCATTCCACAAGAACAACCTTCCATGTTTGTTAAGAAAATCCAACCATCTTACAAACTTTGGTTTGAGTTCTAAGGAAGTCCTAGCCACTCCCTTTCCTTATATCTTCCGTCATTCACCTTCCCTAATACTTATACCACCTTCCAAATCACTCCTATTTCTTTCAGCTGGATCGTATAGGAATACAGGGGATCCTGTAGGAGCATTAGGACATCTTGTAGGTGCATTAGGACATCCTGTAGGATGACCTGTACTAGCTTGTTTTGAGGACGATTTGTGGAAAAGCATCCAGAAAGATATGAGAAGACCCCTACTTTCCTCCGAAGCCATATGAACTTTCAAAACCATCTCTAACCCACTTGCCATACAACCAAGAAGAATTAGCATTCATATTTCACCAAAAAGGACAAAAAGGAAAAAAGGTTATTGTGTTCATTCATATGCATAGTTGTAAAGTGTTTGATTATCTCATATTGCATGCCTAGGATAGCTAGGATTACACATATGTTAGCTTAGGATTCTTCTGAAGGAATATCTATTAGAAAGTAGTTATATGAGTGGTGTGTTTAAAGCATTTATTTCAATATTCCATTACTGCAGTAGATGATATTACGTTTCACTAAATTAGGGTGAAATTCCCCTTTCTCCATTGGTAAATAAACTTCTTCTAAATCAATAGAAGGTTAGTTTGAGAAACCCTAGCGGTCTATCGCCAGCTCAAGAGTGACTCGGAATCGACCCATTGCATCTACTTTTGTATACAACACTGTCACCTCCAATTTTGTATAAACCCCCTGTTGATAAAGTAAAGTTGGTAGTCCAAGAGTTGCAGCATTCTTGCTGCAATACTGGTGCTCATCAACAATGTTGCTGAAAACTGTATAGATGGACAACCACTTTGTGCATGGCAACAAATCTTCTATATAGCATTCACATGGTGGTCTCCAAAGTTGATAACTCCGCAAGTATTTGTTTCTTCATTTTTGTCGTATGGATCCCGTGGATTTTTCTGTTCTTTGCATGACCTCTTGCATGTCCTTCCCCATCGAATCATTCTATCCTATCAAGAACTTGATTGTTGAACTCATGGATTCTATGTAAGCCTGAGAAGCCTTCACCATGGCAGCTAGATGACTTCTAACATATGATATAATCACCCTTTCCTCTATGTACATATGTGATCATCTGGGAGCCGCTTTCTTTATGCCTGTACGATCCTATCTTGTGACTTGTTGAATTGCATTTTGTACACATCCATCTTTGGATCATGATGAAGGGGAACAACTTCTCCTTTCTCGCTCAGGACCAGTTGTGATTATGGAGGTGGCGGAGATTGTGGTGTGACCTCTGGTGATCTTGGCATGGGATCCATGTCTTGGTCCTGTGGCTCATGTTTTGTGTCCATGTCCATTGCTTGAACCATATTATCCACCTATTGAGAAAGTTCCCAAACCTGCACCTGATTACCCTCTTCTCCATCTGCTAGTTTCTCTACTATCTCAACTTGTATAGGGGTAGTTTTCTTCTCTTTCTCTCCTCATGAGATCTTGCTTTGCTTTCAACTTCTTCCCCATCTCCTACAACTTCCTCTCTGTATATTCCAAACTTTTTTTATCTCTCTTCCTCCATTCTATTCTCCTTTCACTCTACCACCTCTTCACATCTATCTCTAAATCTACTTTCTCAACAAGAGGTTCTTCTCTAAACTTGTAGTTTTGGTCAACCTCTGCACTCTTGGCAATCATCCTCTTGCCTTTGTCTTCTACAAGTTTACTGCTCACTGCTCCTATTATTGTTTCTTCCTATGATGTTGCTGCCTGTAGTGCTATTTTCCATTATACAACTATGCTAACTTATTCGTTGAGCCTAGAATAGTTATAGGAATACCTCTAAGGATCTTCCTCTAGCCAATGACGTTCCCCATAGATCCATGGGAAATACATGTTCACAAAATGGTTCTTGCATATGTAGTGGGGATCATACGATTGAAACTCTTGGTGCCAAACCCAAACTTACTCAATCCCTCGGCCTCAACATCCACATCCTTCAAGGTACGGATCTCATACAACCCAATCCACAAAGGAAGAGTAGGCCATGCTTTCTTCCTCCTGTACAATCCTCCTAATAACCATGTGGAGATGTCGTATGCAACCTCTTGCATGACCAAATTGTCTGTGGAAAACCTCCATAGCTCATACAAAGGCTTCTCCGCGCCAAACATCTTAATGAACGTGGCACCAAATGAGGCTGACCAATCTACAATGTTAAGCAACGCTTGCATTGCTTCGCAGGTCATGTAAGGTGGATCCTATTTGAATATAATCCTGTACAGTGGGGTGACGAAGTAGTTAGATAGCCCTGCCATGACTCCTCGATAGCTTCACTCAGAGATCAACTTGTAATAGATGTTCATAGCATCATATGATGGTGTCCATGTCCAACCCATGTTAGGGAACTGTTGTTGGCCACAAATTGCATCAAGTAGGTACACGAACATAAAGAATATTTCTTTATCATCCTTAGGTGGACATTGGGCATTAGAAACATGCACTCTTAGCTAAAGAGCCAACATGTCAGACTAGTTTAATGGCCTTCCTTCATTTTCCAACTACTCCAACATAAGCAGCCAACTCTGCGGGAAGGTCTGTGTGCTCTCTTGACCATACATGAGACATGAAAAGATGACCAAGATTTGGTAAGCCTTCTTGAGTGAATTCATCTTGTAGACCTGGTTTGGTGTTTCTCTAAACTTCGATGGCTCTTTTACCCAATTCTTAATGATGTCTCTAGTGTTGACATTACTATTGGGAGTGAAGAATAGTGCATCCATGTAGTTCAGTGACTATAGTAAGTGATACATCTGATGGTAGTTTTCCATCCCGAAGGTGTCAATTTATTTTCCACTAGCACTGCTCAGTGTCATCATCTTGAGATCATTATTTCAATCAATCCAATGAATGATATCAGTGCATGGGAAAGTGGGGTATCTACATGCAACCCTATAAGAGCCTAACTTGTGGATGTTGATATAGACTTTTAGATCTTCTAGGTCTTCCTTGAAACTGCATGTAGATATGTCCTTTATTTCTTACCATGTCAGATTTATGTCATTCTCTATGAAAAGTTGTGTGCTTGCATAGATAGGCAAGTTCGTTGGCACCTGTTCAACCACATCTCAAGTGATGCTCTCTACAATATTGGTGAACCTCGGTAATGCAGCAAGAATGTTGCAACTCCCAAGGCTCATGACTTTAATTATCAACTCGGGGTTTGTACAAACTTAAGAAGTATCGAAATTATATGTGCAGCATACAATGTGTCTTTCCTTTGTTTTCATGAGAGAAAAGAAATGATGCCTATTTGCAGGAATGAAAGACTGAATTTAAAAATGCTTGTAAAGTAACATGAAATCCTCTATCTACTTATTAACACACTTTGCTTGCAAAAGAACCCTATTTTAACCCTATTTATCACATGTGATGTTTTAACTAATGTAAGCAGGAAATCTGATCTAGAGAGTACTAACTTCTATGTGCATGTGTAAATATAAAAGAACCCATTTTTTAATCATTTTTCTTTATAAATGCAAATGCTAGTCTTTCCTTGATCTTTGGTAAGGGAGATAGGTGTGGAGGAAGAGAGGTACAATGATTTTGATGGCCTGGAGGTCAAGTACGGACCTAATCCCAACTTCAATGATGATTTTTCTCAATTTGGGCTCAAAATAGGCTGCTACAGGATTTCCTATAGGATGTACTAGTTCTCCAACACGATCCCCTAGTTCTCCTACAGGATCCCATATTTTACTACAGGATGTTACAAATTTACTATACGAAATTATAATTCATCGAATGACCAAGAAAATAAAATCCAAATTGGATGGGACAAACTTTTCTATTGACTAGGGTGTCTTAGGTCCCCATTCCAAGTGCAATCACTCATAAAGACCTGTGTTAACCCGTGCTAAAAAATAACATAAAATTACTAGTCAAAAATCTCGAAATTTGAGAACTAATGAGATAGTAAATCTATAAAATGCCTAACCTAATCAAGTGAAAATGCAATGGGGTAATTTTTGTTATGAATTAGAATGCTTTTGTGATATAATGCAAGTGGAACCAAATTTATTCAATCTCTTTAGCACGCTCTAAAAAATAGCAGAAATTTACTATTCTTTGCCACAAAGGAGTTCCATAAATCTAAATTTGGGAATAAGAAAGCTAATGCAAGTAGCTCAGTGATTACTGTGACCTTAAAAATATTTTCCAAGGTTGAAATGATGATTTTGATCCTAAAAAAGAACTTACATCAACCATTTAACCCAATCCTACAACAAGAAAGCATTAATACTAAATGCAGAATTAGAAAGAAATAAAAACAAGAGATGCATGTGAATAAGAAATGAAAACAAGGAAAGAAAATGATACAAAAGTGCTCTGAGGCTCTTGGGATGGCCAAGCCCAAGGAAAATTAGACACCTATGGAGGAGGACAAGATCTAGAAGCTGAAGATGACATGAATCTTCACTATTTTCATCAATACAATTACATCCTGGCAAGAAAATGCAATGGAGATGCAAAAATACGAGTTCTCTCCACAATAACACTAATGAAAATCTATCCCTAGAGGAAAATTTGACTTGGTACTTATACAAAATGATTAGGAATCATTCCCCATGAAAGGAGGAAGCTTTCCCTAGCAAAATCGCTTGATTAGTGGATCTAGTTCCCAATACTAGGAATCTACATTAAATGGCAAGGAACACATTCCTAGATTTCCTCAATCATTGGAGTTCCACAATCTGTGCAATAATTCCATAATATCTTGTTGATTTATTATTTAATAGTGATCCTCCTGTAGTAGGGATAAATTCCCTAAATTATCTCCCCCTCCAAATCTTCATGATCAGCCCAATATTCTCATAATATTCCACAAAAATAATTAATATTAGGCACAAATATCCAATTATTAATAACATTCCTAATTAATATATTAAAGTTAAAAATACATTATCTAATGTAAAAAGAGAGGTTTAATGTGTTGAAGGATGGTCATAGGCCTTAATTTATGTTTAACTTAGAGGCATGGGCCTTAATTTATGTCTAATTTAGAGGCCCATCATAGCCCCCTGCTCAAAGTGTTGCTCATCCTCTGAGCAGCTTAGTGACTTTATTGTCCCCAATTTATGGTCCTGGTGGCCTCTCTCTTGTGCATTCCTAAGTCCTTTCTCTTAAGAATCCTGGTTGTAAATTCTGCAAGGAGAAGCCCAAAAACATATTTGTGCAAAGAAAAATCCTCATTTCTTGAGACCATTAGTTTACTTTATTCCCCTTATTCAAGGTCGTTCTTGAATATTTTCTAGTTTGGTAAGGTCTTCCACATCCTTATCAACCTTCTGCTACCTTGTTCCACCATTTGGAAACCTCTAAAAAATTCAAAATGTTTTTAGATGAGAACTGGGACATCCTGTAGTAATTCCTATCAAAACTACAGGAAACCCCATTAAGAGTACATGAAACCCTTTTTGAGCATAAATGATAGTCTCAGCCTAGGACAGGCCCTCAACTTCACTTCCATGCCTTTCTCTCATTTCTATAACATCTTTTAGGCCTTGGAGAAAAGATAGAAAGAGATTAGACACCTCTTCGGAAGTCTCTTTTCATTAATGCCGTTTGAGATCTGTTTTAGTGGTGGATGCCTCATTTCCTTTTGTTGCCTTATTCTTCTCTCTTGTGGCCTAGATGGTTGCCTAATGGCCTTGGAGTTCTCTGTTTTGATTAGGTCTCTCTTAGGCACTAACATTTTGTGTTTTAGCACAATTTTTTCTTTCTTCCTTCTTGTAGCAGCATTCTTCCTTCCTGTAGTATTCATTCCTTCCTCCTTGAGAGTTTTCTAACATTATGGGAGTGATGAGAAATGATGTAGGTTTGTGAAAATGGAGAGGATGCTCTGTTGGATTTTTCAAGTAATTTTTAGGGTGAGATAGGGTTTGTTCTTGAAATTATGAAATGCGATGGATGAATGATGGTTACATAGTGAATATGAACTGTATTGAGGGATTGGAGTGTTGCGGTGGCTTGGCCTTTGCAAAAATTTGTTCTTTTAACTACTGTCCTCATTCCTTAAAATCATCACCCTTCATAATTTGACTTTTCCACATTTCATGAGTGAATGAATGAGCTAAAATTAACTAGTTGAAGGTGGCCAAGACTACTGACCTATCCTTAGCTTATAAAACCTCATGTCTCATGCATTGACAACAAATTGCTAACCATAATATGCTAAAGAGAAGAGGTCAAGAATATTGCATACTTGTACCTACCCGATGGTTGTTGGAGAGACATGCATGTTGCTGATGAGTTGTTGTTGTTGTGCTTCTCATGACTCAGGTACATCTTCTTGGCTACCTTTTTATTTTTTGTTGATCTTATTTTGTTGATGGATTGTTTTCTTGTTCATGTGTAGGTGATGGCTTCGTCTGTTGCTGTTGAGCTCTGGAAAAGTTTCATTGTGCCTATAGTTATGCTTCTCCTATTTCAATCATGGTGCTGAAGGTTAGGCTTGTAGTCTATTGTTACTTCCAAATAGGTCATTGTAGCTGCCTCCTTTTTTTTTTTAAATGTTTGTTTCCTTTCTCTGTTATAGGGTAAATAGGTATTGGAATGAGTGGAAGGTGTGGCCATAGAGTGACATGGTCATGATGGGTGTTGGCTGAGATGGGGTGAAGTCAATGTCCTTTTTTCCTATCCCAATACATGCCTGCATCATAATTTTTCCATCGGACTGTCTTTCCTATAGATTTTCAGAACTTCCTGTAGTACCACATGAAACTCCTATAGTAATTCAGGATAGCCTTTTGTAGCAGAATTGTTTTTTCCATATCTCCCAAATGGTGGAATGGATTGACTTGAAACTTTTTGAGCATGTTTCCATCATGATTATTCACCTCTCCATAAAATAAATTTGGTCAATGCATGCACGGATCTTGAGAAAAAATAAAAATGGCTGAAGGTGATGGAGGACAATTTCGTGGAGACCGTGCACTGTAATTTTCTGAAATTGCTTGGGCATGTTACCATCATCCATATGCATCTCCCCATGTAACAAATTTTTAAATGGATTCACATATATCAAGAAAATTCAAAAATGTATGTATGTGATGGAGGTCAATTTCTTGAAAGTCGTGTACTGGAATTTGCTGAAATTGCTTGAGCATGTTATCATCATCCATATGAATCTCCCCATGAAACATCTTGGCAAATGGATGCATGGTTTTAAAGTTATGGGAAAAATAAATTTCTTCTCTATGTATTTTTGTTTCCTATAGTAAAACAGAGCCTTCATGTAGTTTTTTAGGACAACAAGTAAATTGAATGGGAAAAACTTGAGAATGATGGGTGGATGGTGGAAATAGATGAGGGTGATGGATTGGCACGGCCTTGGCCTTGTTGGAGCATTTGAGCAAAGGAAGAGAAAGTCAAAATTTGACTTCTTTTGACTAGGTTTGACCTATTTTTCTTTCTTTGGTGGCAACATTTTTTTGTTCCTTGTAGATGTTGGAGATAACCTACATTCATCAATGAGATACATGGAGCAAGAATTTTTTTATTTTTCGTTTTTTTTTTCTAGGCCTACTAGCCGCCTCAATCAGGTTTTCAACTAGTAAATCTGCCTAGGTGCCTCAAAGGAGGTTTTCACCTAGGGTCTTTTCTTTTTTCTCTTTTTTTTTTTCATTTTTCCGAACCCATTGACTGCCTTATGGAGGTTTTCAATCAATGAGGCAATCTGAGGTGCCTCAAAGGAGGTTTTCAATTGAGATATTTATTTTTTTCTCTTATTTTTCATTTTTTTTTCTACCCTACCCTACTTGAAAAACAAAATCACTTTCAAGTATAATAATACTTCCAATGGAACCATGTGCACATCAAGATGCCAAAAAAAATGATGTGCAGGCTTGAAATGTATGCTTAGAAATGTACCTAGATTTCAGAGACCAAATGATTTGACTTTGAAAGGATCAACATAGTTGAAGAAGAGAGTGATGCTCCATCTTGTTGATTTTCTAGAACCAAACCTCAATATAACTTTGGTGTCCTTGGTTTTCCTGCTTATCTAGATCATTCTTCATGTCTTCTTCTACCATGACCTTCAAATCTTCTTCTTTTTGTTTATTTTTCTCATGAATACATGGAGGATTTGATGGTAACCATGAGGGAGCTCTCTCGATCTCTGGTTTTGATGTTTTCTCTTCATCAAGTGCAACCCAGGATTCTTTGGTTTTTTATTCTTTTGAATGTGGTCCATCAATGATATTAAGATAATTTCTTTTTTGCAATACTCTTCCTGAGCTATGGTGAATACCATCGATATCAAGAGGAAATGTTCAGAAGTGTTGTGCCTCAACATTGTAAGTGGGTTGATCTACTTCAATGTGTGGGTTTGGAAATGGTGGTACAGGTAGTTGAGTGGGAGTGGATATTTGAGATGGATGTGGTTGGGGTTGTGGTTGTGGTGGAGAAGAATGGTAGGGATAACATGGAGTTGGGTATGGAGGATATTGAGGAAAATACTAAGCATATTGTGGATGTCTCCCATAAGTTCCTTGCCAACCTTGTTGCCAATATTGGTTTTGGGGTTGAGATGGCCAATGTTTCCAAAGAAAGGGTGTGTTCCAATTACTTTGAGGTGGATATGCATAACCTTGAAATTGTGAATTAGGATCTTCCATCATACTAGGTTGACTAGATTGTCATGGTCCTCTTGGAGCTACATAACATAGCTACATTGGCAATTGACTTGCTCCATTGTCCTCTTGGTAAACTTCCTTCAACCATGGTAATGATGGACAATATTTAACATCATGTGACTCTGCATGGACAACACAAATAACAACATCTTCTTTTTCTTCATCTTGCATTCTTAACATTTCTACTTGTTTGGATAGATTGCTAAGAATTTTTGTTTTAAAGTTATCAAGCAAATTTCCAAGTTTAGCTTAACTTACTAATATTGAGGTTGATTGACTTACTCTTTCCCTTCCTCTTGATATGTGTTTTCATGTTTCACAAACTTCTTCAAATGATAATTGAGATACATGACCTCTACTCATGAGATCAAGGAGATCAATCCATTCATCCCTAATTGTTCTAAGTAAGAGGGATTTTAGTGTGTTGAATCCTAAATGATGTAGTTTAGTCCTCTTAACATTATACATGAACCTCTCTATTAGATCCTCTAGACTCTCATCTTCTTTTTTATTCATTCTAAAGATTTCTTCTTTAATATCATGAACTTTATATTTTTCTAGAAATACCTTTTGCATATCATTCCACAATCTTATTGAATTACTCCTTAAACTCATCAACCATTTAAGAGCTCTATCCTTCAATGTTGCCGGAAACAATCTCCGTTTTTGAGTTTTTAATAAGTAACCATAAGATCTACAAACAATTTCAAATTCAAAGAGAAAGGTTTCTAGATCCTCTGACCTTATACCATGAAATTTTGGAAGAAAAGATGGAGGGATGTTCTTCATGTGCATGTTGATATCAGTATCTTGAATGGGAAATCCAAGAGGATGTTCCTAACTTTCATCATCTCCATCCATTTCTTACACATTCTTTGCCATATTCTTCTTCTAACGGCAAAAGTGAATGGTAATGTGGCTCTTACTGCACCACATGCTCAAATGTTGGGGGGGGGGGCATTGGTGTTGGAGATGTTTTTTTATTTATGATTGAATGAAAATGCTAATGCAATTCACTTTTCTATTTTTGAAATGAAATATGCCTAATGAAATCTTTTGTTTGTTTTTGCAAAAAGTGAAAAGAAATGAATCAAATAGGGAAGAAAACAAGGCATACTTTGACACCTCCCCAGCAACGGCGCCAAAAAGTCGTGAGCCTTGGTATTGCAGCAAAAACGCTACAACTCCCAAAGCTCCCGACTTTAATTATCAACCCAGGGTTCATACAAACTTAAGAGATATCGACACTATATGTGCAACATAAAATGTTTCTTTCCTTTGCTGTCGTGAGAGAAAACAAATGTTTCCTATTTGTAGGAATGAAAGACTAAATTTAAAAATGCTTTTAAGGTAACATGAAATCCTCTATCTACTTATTAACACACTTTGCTTACAAAAGAACCCTATTTTAGCCCTATTTGTCACATGTGATGTTTTAACTAATATAAACATGAAATATGATCTAGAGAGTACTAACTACTATGTGCATGTGTAAATATAAAAGAACTCATTTTTTAATCTTTTTGCTTTATAAATGCAAATGCTAATCTTTCCTTGAGCTTTGGCAAGGGAGACAGGTGTGGAGAAAGAGGGGTAAAATTATTTTGATGGCTTGGAGGTAAAGCAGGGGCCTAATCCCAACTTCAATGATGTTTTTTCTCAATTCGGGCTCAAAACAAGCTGGTACATGATTTCCTAGAAGATGTAACTTAGTTCTCCTACAAGATCCCCTATTTTACTACAGGATGTTACAGATTTCCTATAAGAAATTATAATTCATAAAATGTCCAAGAAAATCAAATCCAAATTGGATGGGACAACTTTTTTTATTTAATAGGATGTCTTAGGTCCACATTCCAAGTGGAATCACTCAAAAATACCTCTATTACCCAATGCTAAAAAATAATAGAAAATTACTAGTCAAAAGTCTAGAAATTCGAGAACTAGTGAGCTAGTAGATATATAAAATGCCTAACCTAATCAAGTGAAAATCGAATGGGGTGGTTCTTGTTATGAACTTGAAGTTTTTTTTTATCTAATGCAAGTGGAACCAACTCAATTGAATCTCATTAGCACGCTCTAAAAAATAGGACAAATTTACTCTTCTTTGCCACAAAGGAGTTCTGAAAATCTAGATTTGGGAATAAGAAACCTAATCCAAGTAGATCAATGATTACTATGACCTTCCAAATATTCTCCAAGGATGAAATTATTCTTGTGATCCTACAAAAGAACTTACATCAACCATTTAACTGAATCCTATGACAAGAAATCATTAATACTAAATGCAGAAATAAAAAGAAATAAAAACAAGAGATGCATGTGAATAAGAAATGAAAAGAAGGAAAGAAAATGATACAAAAGAGCTTTGAGGCTCCTAGGATTGCCAAGCCCAAGGAAACTTAGATACCTATGGAGGAGAACAAGATTTAGAATTTGAACATGACAGAAAACTTCATTATTTTCATCAATAGAATTACATCCCTGCAAGAAAATACAATGGAGCTGCAAAAATACGAGTTTTGTCCACAAGAACACTAATGAAAATCTATCGCTAGAGGAAAATTCGACTTGGTACTTATAAAAAATGGTTACAAATCATTCCCCACGAAGGGAGGAATCTTTCCCCACCAAAATCCCTTGATTAGTGGATCTTCTTCCCAACACTAGGAATCTACATTAAATGGAAGGGAACACATTCCTAGATTTTCTCAGTCATTGGAGTTCCACAATCTATGCAATAATTCCATTATATCTTGTTGATTTATTATTTAATAGTGATCTTCTTGTAGTAGGGAGCAAGTCCCTAAATTATCTCCTCCTCCAAATCTTCATGATCTGCCCAATATTCTAATAATATTCCACAAAAATAAATAATATTAGGCACAAATATCTAGTTATTCATAAACCTTCCTAATGAATATATTAAATTTAAAAATACATAATATAATGCAAAAATAGAGGTTTAATGTGCTTAAGGATGGTCATAGACCTTAATGTATGTCTAATTTAGAGACATGGGCCTTAATTTATGTCTAATTTAGAGGCCCATCAAATATCCTTTGGTCCAACTCTCTTGGAGACCATGTTGCCTGTATTGCTAAGAAGCTGCTCAACAACTCATGTACCCGAAGATAGAGTGGACACTCATGGAAAGCAAATGTCAGTTTAAAAACACAAAGCACTTCAAGGATCCGTCATGCAACAAACTAGGAAACCGCTAGGCAATATTGCGCAGTTGTGACTCTCAGAGGTGAGAAGCTGTTAGTTGGATCTATGCATTACGCAGTCCCAACTGCCAATGAGAGGTACTGATGATTGGAATTGTGCAAAGCGTAGTCCAGTATGGCTTACTATGAACTGTAACTACACAATATACAGTTCAGGCTAGCTTGATGCTGGTTGGGACTGCACATTGCTCAATCCCAGTGGGAAACACTGGGGACTGACTCCTCGAAATGCACAGAGCATAGATGGACCCATTGACTGAGAAGCTCTGTGCAATTATTGGAGCCAAGGTAGAGCCTTGAGTTCCAGAAATACACAGTGCATGTTGGGAAGAGCTAGATATGAGCCAAGGTAGTTCAGATCTACCCAAGGGAAACTTGAAAACAAGTAGATTTGAATGAATGAGTGATTGATGGTGCATAAATGAGTGAATGGTTATGCATGAAATCCAGGTAAGTGAAAAAATCAGCCAAATGGATGAAAAATGAAGCTTGTGGAGAGAGTCGCCGCAACAACAACCGTTAGTGCAAAAAGTAGGTTATGCATCCGTCGCTCAAGAAAGATAAGGGAAAACTTGAAACAATGCTTCTACAAGTTAAAAAAACTAAAACATGAGTGCTCGTTCAAGAAAAAATGAAAAACAACACTCACACAAGCCAACAAAACAAAAGCAACAAAAAAAGGTGCAAAAGATTTGAAAAGCAAAACTTACCCGGAAAAGTTATGTCAATCATGCTGAAGGTTCCTGGATGCTTCAGGAATTCTAAATCTTGAAGATCAAATGTGAAAATGAGCTCTAGAGGCCTCCACTAAATAGATTTGATCGATTTAGGGTTTATGATGCGCATGCTGAAAATGTAGGAAAAAGCGACAATTGGTGGCATCATTCTAAAATTAGCTCAAGTGTAACTCCTAATGCCAATCTGCAATGTTAAGCAATTCTTGCATCGCTTCTCAGGACATGCAAGGTGGATTCCATTCAAATATCATCTTGTATAGTGGGGTGATGAAGTGGTCAGACAACCTTGCCATGACTTCTCGGTAGTTGCACTCAAAGAGCAACTTGTAATAGATATTCACAACATCCTCTAATGGTGTCCATGTCCAACCCATGCTAGGGAACTGTTGCTTGGCACAGATTGCATCAAGCAGGTACACGGACATAAATAATCTTGCTTCCTCATCCTTGGGTGTAATTTAGGCATTAGACACATGCACGTTTAGCTGAATATTCAACATGTCAGACCATTTGAATGACATTTCTTCATTTGCCAACTGCTCCAACATAACCACCCAACTCTTCAGGAAGGACTTCGTGCTCTCTTGATGATACAAGTGCCATGAAGAGATGACTAAGAGTTGGTAAGCCTTCTTGAGTGAATTCATTCTGTAGACCTAGTTGGGTATTTCTCTCAACTTTGATGGCTCTTAACACAACGCTTCATGATGTTGCTAGTGTTCACATTGCTGTTGGGAGTGAAGAACAATGCATTCATGTAGTTCACTTCCTACGGCAAGTGATAGATCTGATGGTTGTTTTCCATCCTGAAGGTGAAAAGTTGTGTTCCACTGGCACTACTCAATGTCATCATCCCTAGATAAGTATGTGAGACAATCCAGTGAATGATATTCATGCACAGGAAGGTGGGGTATCTATATGTAACCCTGTATAAGCCTGACTTGTGGATATTGACATGGACTTGTCGATCTTCCAGATTTTCCTTGAAACTGCATGCAAATATGTCCTTTATTTCCTACCATCTGATCTTCATTTCCTTCTCCACAAAAATTTGTGTGTCTGCATAGATAGGAAATTTCATCGGAACTTGTTCAACCACATCTCCCGTGCTCCTCTCTACAATATCCTTTGATCCAACTCTCTTGGAAACCATGTTTCCCGTACTGATGAGAAGATGCTCAACAATTGATGTACCTGGAGACATAGCAGACACTCATGACAAGAAAATGTCAGCATAAAAACATAAAGCACTTCAAGGATTAGGCTTGCAAAAAACTAGGCAATTGTTGGGCAAGATTACGTAGTTGTGACTCTTAGAGGTGAGAGACTGTCAGCTAGATCTATCTATTGTGAGTCCCAGCTACCAATGAGAGGTACAGATGACTGGAACTGCATAGAGCGTAGTACAATATGGCTTGTTGTGGACTAGAACTACACAATGCACAGTTCAGTCTCGCCTAATGCTGGTTGGAACTCGACATTGCACAATCCCAGTGGAAAGAGTGGGGACTGACTCCTGGAACTCCATAGAGTACAGATAGAGCCACTAACTGACAACCTCTACGTAATTCCTAGAGCCAAGGCAGAGCCTTTAGCTCCAGAAATGCAAATTCCATACTCGGAAAAGGTATATATGAGCCAAGGAAGCCCAGATCTGCCCAAGGGTGACTTGATAATGAGTATATCTGAATGCATGAGCGAAGGATGGTGTAGATATGAGTGAATGGTTATGCATGCAATCAAAGTAAGTGCAAAAATCAATCAAATAGATGAACAACGAACCTTCAGGGAGAGTCACTGCAAAATGACCGTTAATGTAGAAATTGGGTTATGCATCTCATGCTTAAGAAAGATAATGAAAAACTTGAAACAACACTTCTACAAGTTAAAAAAAAAAAAAACTAAAATGCTTCTGGTCATTCAAGAAAACATGTAAAACAACACTTACACAAGACAAGGAAAAAAAAGGTGATAAAAATAGTAGCAAAAGACTTGAAAAACAAAACATACCCAGAAAAGTTGTGGTGATTGTGCTGAAGGTTCCTAGATGCTTCGGGAATGCCAAAGCTCCAAGATCGAATGTGTAAATGAGCTCTGGCGGCGTCCATTAAATATATTTGATTGATTTAGGGTTTATGACACGCATGCCAAACATCTAGGAAGGAGCAACAAGTGGTGGAAATTTTCTAAAATTAGCTCAAGTGTAACTCCCACTACTAAAAATAGATCCCTATTTTTTAGGGAAGTTTTTTTATTTTTTCTTTTTGCTTTTTCAGGATGGACTGCTATGCATGCATGGAGAAATTATGCAATTCTGTAGGGAACCAGGAAACCTATCGACACATGCATCGGAAAACAATTGAGGGAATTCTTCTACGCAATTCATGGGTTGAGTGCCGTTGGCTGCCTCTCATGCTCTGCATAGTTTCCCAGCTGAAGACAAGTTGTCAATTGGGTGTGCACATTTTTAGAGCCAAAGCTCACTACTGGGTTGATCTACATAATTCTTGAAAGCAAGGATCGTTGCTAGGCTGCACCACGCAATTCCTGAGAGCAAGGTTGGTTTCCCTTCAGGACTGTGCAGTTTTCGAAGGCAATGCAAGAACCAGATGCAACCAAGTCACAGGGGTTAGCTTATGGTTAGACAACAAAGTAAGTAAGCAAACACAAGTTGCAAAGCGAAAGATCAATTCAAATGAAAGCACAATTACCTGAGCAGTGCAAGACAAGACATTATGATTTAAGTAGGGAGGCTCCAAAACAAAGTGAAGACATAATTTTGGAGGGTGGTTGTAGCCACCACAGTAGGATACTGCATCTATTTATTGACAGCATGTTGATTTAGAAGGGAACTCTTGAAGGAGTGTCATGACTCGAATTTTGCTGACGACCTAGGATTGTAAAGGACAATGGAATTATTAGAGAGAGAATTCTTTTGGGGAAGGATGAGGCATAATGTAAAGGAGTATGTGCATACTTACATCATATGCTAATAGGATAAACTTGAAATCATATCAGAAGTAGGATTATTGCATC
Organism: Pinus tabuliformis; assembly: GCA_031772625.1. Classification (NCBI taxonomy): domain Eukaryota; kingdom Viridiplantae; phylum Streptophyta; class Pinopsida; order Pinales; family Pinaceae; genus Pinus; species Pinus tabuliformis. Next base: position 216,303,327 of record CM062816.1, on the reverse strand, counting down.
CTTTATCAATTTTAGAGAGGCTTGAGGAAAGTGTCTCAATGAACTTCATCTTACAGTTTCCGGTTGTGCAAGGGTATAATGAAGTGTTGGTCATTATGGATCAATTCTCTAAGTATTCCACCTTCATACCTACAAAGGTACCATGCAGGGTACAAGAGACAAAAGAAAGTTTCTTTAGGAACATGGTGAAGTATTGGGGTTTACTATTGAGAATTGTGTCGAATTGAGATACAAGATTCACAATGAAGTTTTGGATCTCATTATTCAAAGTTGTAGAATAAAGTTACTTCATAGTTCCATATTTCATATGAATACAAATAGACAAATAGAGCACATCAACTCCTACTAGAGGATTACCTCAAGCACTATTTGAGGGTTGATTAGAATAATTGGCTAAGCCTGTTGGATGTAGCTTAGTTTAGTTACAACCTACAAAAAAGTGCTTCTACATGATATATTCCATTCAAGTTGGTTAATGGAAAGATTCCCATTACTACACACATGGTCATGCAAGGCTCTTATGAGAGGATTCCTTCAACTGTGAATTTAATGAACCATTAGTAGGAGATGTTGCAGATGGCTCAAGTGCACATGATAGAGTCATCAAATAGGACAAAGATATGGGTAGAAAAGAGTAGGATAGATGCAAGTTTACCATGCTATATGTGGTGTTTGTGAATATGACCAAGGGGTAGTTCCCACCAACTACTAGGATGCCTAGATCACTAGTCAGGAGGGTCGATGGGCCATTCATAGTTTTAGATTAAATTGGTGATACCCCCTATAAGCTAGAGCTACCTTTCCATTTGCGAGTTTGTCATGCAGTATTCCATATAAATTAGTTGAATAAGGGTAGGGAATATCTATTCTATCCAAGAAGAGTAAAGCCACTACATGCCCTTGCATTAATTATTGATCTAGAGTTAGAGATTAAGGAGATCACATGCTATCAAAATATGTGCAGTAGAAAAAACAGGAATAAATAGTACTTCCTCAAATAGAAGGGTGCTCCAAAGGAGAATGGATGGAAGAGTCATGAGTCCTTGTGGAGAAGGGAAAAGGATCTAAGAGATTACAAGAAGAAGCATCAGTTAGCAACACCAAAGTTGTTGAGGAAAGAAATGAATCAAGGTGGGGGAGGATGTCAAGCATTGGGATGCCAAGATGCAACATCCTATTGACTGCATGTTAAGGCGCACCTCCAAAATTTATGATGAGATGACTTGATTTAGGGAGACACCCCCCTCACAAGAATCGTGACATTCATATCTTAGAAAATGTGATGATATGGGAAGAGGTGTTGAAAAATCAAAGGCATGTTAGTCAGCTAAGATGACTTGGGTGTGCCAAGCCAAGGGCGTTTGAGACAATATGTGTTGTCAACACATTGATATGAGATGATAAAATAGAGGGTGAAAGATGAAATAGGCAAGCCAAAATTTGACATTGGATGCAATGGAATTTGGCACTAGATTGAACAATTTTTTTAGGGTGCTTAGGTAGAACATGGATAGGCTCGACCTAAGGCACCCAACACTTGGGTGAGCCAACCCACTTGAGGAGTGGAACATCAGGGTATGCAAAGCAAGTGACCTGAGCAAACATAAGTCACTCGAAAAGACAAAATGATGTGTGAGTCTCTCTCTCTCACACACACACAAAAACACACATGTGTATATATATATAGTACACACACAGAGATGACTCAAACCATGGAATGAATAAGAAACAAAGAACTCACACATGATCATTTAAGGCTAAACAAAGTGCGAGATGGACGAGGAGTTGAGCAGAGTAGCTTGGGCCTATGGTCAGGCGGGGCGAGACAATAGAGATGATCCAACTAAACAAACCTTATTGAATAAGGGAGATAACCTATCTTGGATGAGAGATGACTTGTGATAGGGTAGAAGGTTGGCTTAGTGGAGTCAATGAGTTTTCTATTGGTTTTATTTGTATATATTTTAGATTCTAGCTTTGATATTTGAGCCATTATCTCATGGAAATATTGGACATATATATTTTAATAAAAGCAAAAGGTAGAAGGGTCGTTTTCATTAAAATTGTGCATGTGTATTCTGATTATCATGTCTTGCATATGATGTTCATGGTTTTGTTAATCTAAGATTATGTGACAATGTTATTATCACTGTATGTTTGATCAAATTCCACACATTAATAATAATATATAGAGAAACACTTGCAATACATTGTAAGGCATTGTTTGGGTGAAGTAAGACGTATTACACTAGGCAGTTGTGAAACATGTCAGTGTGGCAGCTTGAGGGATTGCATTTTGTAAATATGAACTTTAGTTAAAGTTGTATATTCATATCTTAAGAATTTTAAAAAATGATGACTAGATTTAAATAACACTTCTCACTTAATAAAGTTTTTCGTTCAATTAGTTATATTTATTCTTTTTTTAAAATTTATTTCTTCTGCATCTTGATTTCTCACATTTTTCTACAATGATATCTCCAAAATGATGGCTAAAAAGAATTATCGAAACTTTTTTTTTCGGTAAGCTTTGGTAAGACTACATTTTCATCATGTCCAACTATTCACCGCGATCGAGGGGGAGATAACACAATATTTGAACCCCAAGACTTCCAGTTCGGTGATACTTCATTTCCATGACCATTGCCAATTGAATGGACAAGAATTATCTAAACTTAATTTAAACTGTGTAAAATCTTAAAATATTTATTTAAAAATTCTAAAGATAAATTAGGTCCTATATTGCACTTAAGAGTTTATCAAATTCCTTACCTAGGTGGCAAATCATACATTACCCAATATTTACTTAAAGTCGACATCAAATTATAATCTTATTTTGAATTTCATTCTTGTAAATGTAATCTATATGTATTAATTACTATTGAAAAGCACTCCTTTAAATCCAATCACCTTACTTGGTTCATCACACAATTCCGAAATTGTAAAAACATGTGAGATAAGGAGAGTATAATATTATGTCGTAGTAGCATGTATTGCTATGTTTTTACAATATGGTGTGTACACACTCATTTATTAAGCGGCCATTGTCATTGGCATCCACGAAAATGTCATTATCAAGAAACTCTGCTCTCTTCGTTAGTGGATTTCGAGTGGATCAATCTCAAGCTACACATTGTTTAACCGAAGAGGATCAACTTTTGTTTGGATTTCTATGTTGGCAATTTTTGGTGGAACTCGGTTCATTCTCTGAAGGAGTCAGAAGCCCATGAAGTTCCCACATAGGAAAGAGACATGTTGGAGTTAACATGTTGTTTTTATTTCCGAGGAGGTATCATAGCGGAAAGACTCTGTCTGTGTTATAACAAAAAGAGGCCTGTCAAATTCATCTCCATCTGGAAGTAAGGTCCGCAGTCATTCAAAAAATCAAATTAGAGAGGAAGAGAGCCACCTAGGAGAAGAATTATCCCTGCCACATATCGAACCATTTCTCTCCACTCGGAATATCTATCCATGATGCAGTGATGGAAGGGGGAGATTTAATTATGCACAAAACTTTGTTTGGAAAAATATCTATCCATGATGTTGTGATTTTGAAGGAAATTGTTTAACTATTTCACATCTTGGAGTCTTTTTTGGGTCAAAACTTGTTAATAATATTTTCTATTTTTTAAGTTTTATTTTTAACAGCATAAATAAATTTAATATTTTGAAAAATCTCTAAATTATTAAAATTATGTAAAATTCACAAATCTAACTTGTAATTCTCATAAATTTGTATTAAATTATAAAATATATATATATATATATAGAAATAAAAATAATATATATATATATATATGAAACTTCAAAATATATAATAGTAATAGTTAAACTACGACACTTTGAAAGCATGGTGAATTTTAAAATGAATTCCACGTTGAATAGTAAAACACACATGGAAAGTGATATATCGCATACCCACTTAAAGGTATAAAGTTCATTATGGACCATGTTTAATTAAGCTTATAAAAGCTTAAAAGAATGGCTTTTTTATATGCAAAGCATAAGGAAAGTTACATGCAGTAATACTAAAATAACACGGTGAAGTTTTAATAATGGTCAAATGGTCAGCACCTTCCCTTTGTGTTTACCATTACATGGGTGTATGGATATATATTTTAAGTGAAGTTTATAAAAGTTAAATGATGTATGTTTTGTTGATTTGTGGTTTTTATCGTGAAGGTGTCTTGAAGTTATGAAAATATTGAGATTAGTGATTGCACTATGAGGGTGTAGTTATTTTGTTAAAATTTTCTTTTTTAAAGAAAAAGGAATAATGTAGGGAGATTTAAGATTAATACTGAACGCATTAAATATATTCAAATAAATGAAGATGTCAAGCATGTGCTCGATTTTAGAGACGGAAGAGTCTAATCAAGGAAGTAATGTAAAAGTGAGTGATAAATGATGTGTAGATGTATAAGGGTTTGTAATTTGTTGGTATCTTCTAAAGTATTGGGAATGCTTGTTGTATCTGATTTCATGTAATTATGCAAGCATGTATGTCAAGTTGTTGTTGATAAATTAATGTTTTTTTTTATTAAGATGGTAAAATTATCGATAGTCAAGTTAAATTCCCCTGGTGTTAGTAAGACTTATTGACTCAGGCTTGCATATGTTAGTGTGATAGTGCATGTAATTATGTTGCAAGCATCCATCTTATGTGTAGAGTGGATGTGACTTCAAGTTTTGGAATCTACTACTAATATTGTTATAAGGCTAGCAAGGCAAGTTGAATTCCCCTAGTGTGAGTAAGCCTTGTTGAGTCAAGCTTACATAGATTAGTGTGATAGTGCATGTAATCATGATGCAAGCATCCATCTTATGTGTAGAGTGGATGTGACATCAAGTTTTCGAATCAAACGCGGGTAGCAAGTGGACTCATACCTAAGCTTAATGTGGAAATAAGAGAGTTGTGCCTTCAATTAAGGGGGAATGTGAGATGAAATAATCTCATAATGTGAGGGATCAAGATAGAGAAAGTTTAATGTTGATGAACCATGTAGGTGAAAAGAATTTCTCAAGAACTAGTAAGGATAACAAATGGTATGAATGTATCTCATTACATGGATTTCTCTTTATATGAACAGCTATGATCAATTTTTTATGTAGGTATAAAAGAAAGAAGAACAAAACTCATAGTGAAGGAAGCACAAGCGAAGGCATATATGTGATAATCAATGCATCAAAAAAGAATGGTAAATGACTGCATCTGGATGTCTTGTTGTTGCAATGTAGACAGAAGTGAAGAATATTAATTATGGTAACAATGCAGAATGTATGATGGTGGAAAATCAAGACAAAGGTTGTGTGAGTGGAAGTTTGTTTGTTTTGGAATACACTCAAGATCACATTGCATTATAAGTCACACATTGTCTTTGTAACAAACTCTATTGGTTCTATAGAATATTTGAGTTTGTTCCTAGTATCTCCATGGATGAAGTTTCTAATAGTATGTACCTCACTCAATTGTGATGTAACCCTAATGAGGCATGTGTACCCCCATGTAGTTTGTGGTAACGTGAAAACCAAATTGTAGTGTAATGTTTATTGTAAGTTGAAACCACTTATTTGTAAATTTATGTGCAGTTAAAAACCACTTGATCTGATGGTTTGTGGTCATCCAAAACTGCTTGATGTATTGTTCATGGTAAGCACAAACCATGTGAGGAGGTGAGAAAGTTTGGAAATACAGGAAACATATGGATAGAGTTTTATGTAGAGCATTTATTCCTTGGGAGTCTAACGTAAAAGCATCTGAAGCATGTTGGAGGGTAAGTCAAGAAAACCAAGAGCATTGTTATGGGTAACCAAAGGATGCCCAAGATGATAATGATGTTTATGCAAGGGGAGTTAAAGGTACATTTACACATGTGAAGATATATGGTTAAATGAACCATGTACATGAAGTACATATTAGTAAAATGGTAGTTGTAATGGTTCGATACCCATGCATTTTGGTGGATGGTTGTCAGTTTGGACCATACATACACTTTATTCATCAAGATCAAGACACTTGGACATTAAGGGGGAGCGTTTGAGCATGTAACTCCTACTTATATTAGTTGTGATTTTTGGTTTGAGGAGTTTGTTCCTTTTTTGTAGGAGGTTTTTGGAACTAGTTGGATGCGAGAGATTCCCTCCCTCAAGATAGTTCCTAGACTGGTGTGAGGTTAAGGAATTATAGTTTCTCTATTTTAGATAGTATAAATGTATTTATATATATGATTATTAGTCCCTAGCAATGTAGGACTCTAGCAATCAATTTCCCTATTGACCATTATGAGCTTAGCATTGATCAATGCGACTTATATTTTTTAACTTTTGAAAAATAAATATTATTTTTCAATATTATTAAAATCCTATTTTTCAAACATTATATTGGACTATAACTTGAAGGTCTTATTATGACATTTTCACAATATAATGCCATGTGGATAACTTCCTCACATATTTTATCCCATAATTTATGGATATGATTGTAGGATTTTTAGATATTCGTGTAGTGAGTTTTATTCTTAAGCCTTGCAAGAAAACCATGAAAAAATAAAGTTGATCAAAATAACTCATACTCAAGTATATAACATGTTTTCCACTAATTACTTCCCACTACAATTAAGCAACTCTTGCATAATAAATGGATAAGAATAAGATTCAAATAAATATAATTAATAGGAACTACTTCCACCATTATTTATATTTTCCTCAAAACGTATCTAGGAGCAACCCTGTCACTTATCTAGAAGTAAACCTATAAATGTGTAGACTTATTAGTGGTTACTACACACCAAAATTTATGTAATTAATTTATCCACTTCACATCTCAATTTATTAGCTTCTCCAAATAAATACTATATGAATCAATGATCCGATAGACCAAAGTTTGGTCTCACTGGACGTTAACCACCACCATCATCATCATCATCATTAACCACTAATAATTTATTGTTAACCAATATAAATTATAATTTTTTATGCATTTTTTTCTAAAAAGACTAAATTATTAACCACTAATAATTTACTATTAACCAATATAAATTATAATTTTTATGTATTTTTTTCTAAAAAGGCTAAACTACCTTATAGCACTTATTTAATTAAATAATTAAATGTATTTCTAAATTCCTAAATTTAAAAAAAATATATATATAAATAAAAATTAATAGTAAAAATCCTTATTCACTATGTCAATCCTTAAAACTTTACTTCTACAATTTTAATCTTCTTTTCCATCACAACCTCTCCCTAGCTTCTCTATATCTCCTTTCACCTTCTTTGATTTTAATTTATTCTTGTCACTATTATATTATATGTATAACTATTTACTTAAATAACTAAATATTATTTTAATTAATCACATTATTTTTTTCTTTAATCTTATTTCCTTATAATTTATTTTATCAATACTTATCACCTCCTCTTCGTTTATATTTATATGTTTATCTTATTTTTAATCACTAAATTATATTATTAAGTGAAATGGTAATTGAAAATATTAAAATGTTAGGAAATACATTTGATTTAATTTGAAAATTTATATATTTAATTTCAAATATTTAGAAATACAATATAAATATTATAAAATCATAATTATGTTAATAAGTATATTTATTTTGAAATAAAATCTACAAACAATTAATTTAATTATTAATAATTATTAATTATTAAGTAGATGGTAAAATTTAATGGTTATTATTTATTTGAAAATATATTATATTATTGGCCTATAATATTGAAACAAAACTTATTTAAATATTAAAAATTTTCATATATTAATTATTTTATAATTAATAATAATAAATTCAAATAAAGTTATAATTTAGTTAATTTTTATATTTTCTTAAACTTTAATAAACTAAGAATTTTGATGTATATTATGAATTGGAGCCTATTCAATATTTAATTTATATGACTTAATTAATTATATATATATATATATATATATATATATATATATATATATATATATATATTAGACAATTTGCCACTTATTGTAATTGATTTATTCTTTAACTAATGAACATCCTTATCTCATTGCACATTCTAGACATATCTTTGAATTCCTAGAAATAATCATTCTAAAAACATACTAAGAATCCTAGAAATAGTAGCAGAGGCCAATTGTTTCATCTTGCTGTCGTCCATCTGATTCCAAGATAGTCCATAATTTTTTTTTTTCAGAAAGAAAAAAACACCACCTTTGTATTAATAAAATGATAGTACAAATATTAGAGTTCATTCCTACATTTTTCTATCATGCTTCTTCTACCTTTGTTGCATTATCATTCATATACCCAACAATATCTACACTCCTGTTCTACAAAATGAGTCTTTTTTAGCATCAAATTGCAGCTTAAAAACCTTACATATTATTTCAAAAAACAATGCTTCCAATATCTAACAAAAAAAAACTTTCATCAGAATCTGGTTTGTGTTAATATTGTCTCCTAAGAGTAGTTGATCTTGCCTTCATTTCCTAGGATACCTACTTGAAAAATAAGAATTTTTTTTTACTTGTTTCATTCCAAATACCACGCTAAGATAGGGGGTCTGTTGTCAAATTTTGTTCTCTATATATATGTTGGAACTGAATATTATTAAAAGTCCTTACTAGGTTTCAGATCCTCTTCATCCAATTTGCAAGTATGGGGGGATTGAAATTAGTATGCTCGTTCACCCAGTCAATGACTCCTTTTGCATCTCCATATAGCTATATTTTATCTACCCTCAACCATTTTGTTGCATTAAAGACTCCCCATAACACTGTAATCTATGCTTTATTGTTAGTTCTCAATCCACCCTCCCACCAAAAGTAGAAGTTTCCAGGCTCAGTAACTATGACTGCACCACATCCACATTTCCTTCTATTGCTTGCTCCATAAAAAAACCCAATCGAATAGTATTTCCAGATATCACTGTATTTGCATTTCCTAATTCTGTTTAACTTGTTCACCAACCCAATTTCATTGAAAAAAGAAACGAGCTTAACAATGTCTTCTTTGGAAATCACAATTTTTTGTTCAAAAATTGTAGCATTCTGACTACGCCATATTATCCATATGATGTATAATGGAAGGGACCTATATTTCCTGTGAGATGTGAACCATGACAGAAGACATTTGTTCAACGCATGATTTGTGCCAGCAAAAGGAAGCTTCATTTCCTCCATCACCCCTTCCCATATTAGCATTGAAAATGTATATTTGATCAACAAATGTTATGTATCGTCCGCTCCCCTCATGCATAGAGGGCATATACTAGGGAATATGAAACCATGCTTTTGTAATTTTTGCCATGCTAAAATATGATCATGTGTAGCTAGCCAACAAAAACTTTTTAATTTATTCAGGAGATTCCAACTCCATATAACCTAAAGACGCTTTTTACAGTTAAAAATCCTCTCGAGCCTTGACAACTTCAAATAGACATCTTGGACCATCGGATCATTCTTTTTCATTTTCCCACCCGAAATCATACAATCTAGCTTATCACCAAGAGTGATACCAATAGAACATAGTTGGGCAATGTAGGACCCCCATTCCTCATAATATGTCTCTGATAACCCCAAATCTTCGGCCCTTCTCCATAGGTGATGATCGTTTTTTTCTTCCCACAATTGATGTATTTTATGCAGGAAGATAATATCATTTATGTGAATGAATTTCAACAATTAAAACGATAAGGTATGATTCCTAGCCATCCCCATGATGGAATCTACGCCAATTTTGATCATGAAACCATCTCCAGCCTCCCAGCGAATAAACCCCAGCATCCATTGAAGAGTGTTCATCATACTTCTCTAGATTTATGATATAACTAATTTCTTCCTGACACCATTTCTTATCCATGGGGAGAAATTTTGACGGAACATATATTTATCCTCTATGATGTGTGACCATACACCATTCTCAGACACTTCCCTACACATGTTTTTAGTAATCAAAGCCTTATTAAATGTGGATGTATCAATGAATCCCCGTCCTCCTTCCTCGATTGGCCTTGCTAATGTTGACCATTGTGCCATATGAATTTTTTCTTATAGTTTCAATCCAACCCACAAGAAGCGACTCATGATAGCTTTTATCTTGTGGATGACCTCCCGAACAAGTAAATATAGGTGCATCCAATAGACTGAAATATTTTGGAGCACCAATTTCAACATTATCAGCCTTCCTCCCATCAACAACCATCTATAATTCCAACTGTCCAATTTTTTGTGAAATATTTCGATTAGCCATGCCCAATCCTAGTTACAATATCCATTCAATTTCATCTTAAATCCAATGTAGGTGAAACCTTCATCAAGGTTTGAATATGTGACACCAAGAAGGTCAGATATTTCCTTTGTTTTCACCTCCTCATTTCCATCATGTAACAAGATCGATTTTCCTTCATTCATACATAAACTAGAAGTTGCACCAAATGATTTAATGAGGTGTCTAGTGGTTCTCCACTCTCTAACCGAGGACTCACCACTGAATAAAAAATCATCTATAAACATTAAATGAGTTATAGAAATATATTTGGTTGCTCTGATCCCTTTAATAATTCCATTTTCCCTAGCCACCCTCATTTTTCTACTCAAACAGTCAATAAGTAAGAGGAATAGCAAAGGAGATAGAGCACAACCTTGTCTTATTCCTCTATACGCATTAAAAAAATGCGAAGGAAAATCATTAATAATGATAGCAAAATTATTAGATTTGCAACATGTGAAAATCCATTTAATGTTCATTAGACACATACCAAATCTTATCAGGACCAAATAGAGGAATTCCCAATCTATGCAATCATATGCCTTGCTCAAGTCTACTTCAAACTGTCCAATTTTTTGTGAAATCTTTTGATTAGCCATGCCCAACCTTGGTTAGAGTATCCATTTAGTTTCATCTTAAACACATGGTAGGTGAAACCTTCATCGAGGTTTGAAGATGTGACACAAAATAAGTCACATATTTCCTTTGTTTTCACCTCCTGACTGCCATCGTGTAAGAAGATCAATTTTCCTTCATTCATACATAAACAAGAAGTTGCGTCAAATGATTTAATGAGGTATCTAATGGTTCTCCACTCCCCAACCGAGGACTCCCCACCAAATAAAATACCATGCATAAACATTAAATGAGTGATGGCAATATGTCTGGTTACTTTGATCCCTTTAATAATTCCATTTTCCCTAGGCACCCTCATTCTTCTCCTCAAACAGTCAATAACTAAGAGGAAGAGAAAAAGGGATAGAGAACAACCTTGTCTTATTCCTCTGTATGCATTGAAAAACTGGGAAGGAAAACCATTAATAATGACAACAAAACTATTAATTTTGCAACATGCCAAAATTCGTTTAATGTTTATGAGAGAGATACTAGATTTTATCAGGACCAAATAAAGGAAATCCCAATCTACGCAATCATATGCCTTGCTCAACTCTACATTTAGAAGACATGCTTTTTGTTTCTGAGACTTAATAGAGTGCATCATCTCGTGGGAAATCCCAATTACATCTTGAAATTGCCTACCTTCTAAAAATCCAAACAGTGCCTTTGTGATATTATTTGACAACATTGACTTCAACCTTCTCGCAATCAATTTTGATATCATTTTGTACACTGAATTTCATAGGGATATTGATCTATAATCTGCAAAGGTTCTTAGTTTCTCACACTTAGGGATTAATGCAATGAAAGTAGCATTAATGGCCCCCGAGATGAATCCATGAATCCTTGATTCTTTAGTTACCACCAATAGATCAGGAATCATCAAATCAATGAAGTGTATAAATAATTATATCCCTCATCCATCTAGCCCAGGATTTTCTCCTTTGCACACTCCTTCAAAATCTTCTTCAATTCTGCCCTTGTGATTGGTTGCCCCAATACATCATTATCTACCGAAGTGAACATGTTTGGAACCTCTTTAATGAATTCCATTTGTGACTTGAAAGATATCTCTTGAGCCATGTATTGACCTTTGAAATGAGTGACAATATCCTGCTCAATGGATCTCTGTGTACTGTAAATCTTACCCACTTAATCTCTTATCCACCTAATGGAATTAATTCGTTTTCTAGCATTGAAATGAACGTGGAAAAATATAGAGTTTTTATCTCCAAGATTGATCCATGTCGCCCTGCTTTTCATGCAAATGTCTTCTTCCCAAGAGTCTAGAATGTCCCTCCTCTTACCCTCCAATTCAGTGATCCCGCATCGGTATGCCTTTGTGAAGAATAAGGGGTTCTTAGGATCACTGTAATAATTGAGACAAATTTCTATCTCCCTAAGTGCTTTAGTTTCACCCTCCTTCTTACCCCTTATCCATGCATGAGCAAACCTTTTTAGCTCTCTAAGCTTTCAGTATCTGGACAACATGTGATTCTGCGGAGGAGGAAGAAGTGTATGTTTCCACACATTACGAACCAGATCCCCAAAATCATCCACTTTAAGCGATTTTGAGTTGAATTTAAAGAGGTATGATATCTTTTGATTCCCTTCATCCGATGACAACATAATGGGCAAGTGATCAGATACAAATGAAGGAATAATGCTTTATCTAATGTTTATCAGTTGATTAATAATAGTTTGACTTATCAGAAACATGTCCAGTATTTTTGAGATACGCTCCTCTCCCGTGCACCTGTTCCTCCAAGTGAGGCCAAGAGGATATGGCATCACATCCATAAGGGAAACATCCTTCAACAAACCTGTCAAGTAAGCAGTCATACTATTAATTTGTTGTAGCGGCTACAACCACCCTCCAAAAAATTTTCTCGCATGCAAATTTCGGAGCCTACCTTGGATCCTGTGATCGATCATTCCTTGGACACTTGTTGGTAAGCTGATGATCTCAAGCCCCCTCCTTGATCTTAATATTTTTTCATGTTCTCATCTTTAAGAAGTATGTGTCATCTTTTGGCATCAAGATTGTTGTTTGTCATGCAAAGGGAATGATGTTCTGCTTCAAGGGGAAATATTGTGCGTATGGGTTGTTGTCATTTCATAGACATATTTCACACTCACTTCACACACTCTTGTCACAAGGGTTGTTGCATCAAGTAGGGTATGTATTTTATGTTCTGGATGGTCTATGTTGTATCACTGAGTGTTTATGTGTGATCATAGTCAAGTTATACCATTGTTTGCATTAGTCTTATTGATCTCACACATAGCCCATTTTCCCGAGAAACCTAGCCTCATCCAGCTTTCCAGAACTACACACTTTGCTTGTGCAACCCTCAAGATTTTCCCCTTGGCTGTTGGAACTACGCAATGCGTAGAGACCCCAGCCTCCCTTGGCATCCAAAACTACATAGTGGTTTCCTCTCATGTCCTTCCCTAGCCAGAACCCATTGTCTTCAGAAACTGCGCAGTGTTGTCCCTCAGCTACCTAGCCAACACTCCTCTCCATAAATGCATAGATCAGTCCGACTGCCTTGCATTATGAAACTGTGCAGAGGTGTCCTCCCAGGAACCCATCCCATAGCAGTGCCTTGTCATAAAAAAATGCATATTATTGTCCCTCAGTTGCTTAGGCTGCACTGGACTCAGAAATTGCGTAGAGAAGCCCAACCTTTCTCTATAAAACTACGCAGAGAAATCCAATAACCTTGCTCTCAGAAATTGTGCAGAGTAGGCTACACATCTTTGCTCTTGAAAACTATGTATATCATCTTGGCAACGTTCACTATCCGCTAAAATTTCACAAATCTATCTCTTAGTGATTACAGGAAACTATGACATGCTAGATCACTCTTAAGGATTTGAGGATAAGAAAGAAGAAACCAAGTTATGATAAAAGATCGGGACCTCATGCAAACTCCATCATATACATGATAATCTCGAGGGTAAGTTGGTAAGTAAAGAATATATTTTGAAATACATCTCTTAGTGTATCTTGAAGTACTTCTTGTCATCGTCATATCATTCTATCTTCAATAACATGCATGTTTACAAGAACAAAGCCATTTCATGTGTTTCTTCTACGTGTCTTTCTTCCCTCTCGCTTGTTTGACCAACTATCTTCTTGGCATGTTGATTGCTATGTCATGCTTGTGACCCAGTTCTGGTAATGTCGAAGGTTTTTCTTTATGTGTTTGGGTTATCTTATCTATGCGAACACCTGTCGCACTCACACACAAAGTTGTAATCACTATCGTACAAGTGTCGTCACGGTCATTCAATGATATGTCTCAAGTGTCACACTTGTCACTCTTAACCTTTAGGCAGTCTCACTGAGCACATGTTTGTCTTCTTGGTTTGAGGTGTCTCATCGTGCTAAGTGTGTGATCACATTGTTATGTATGCACAAGTACACTCACTTTCACACTTAGTTAGTTTTCCCGAAAATCTGTCGACTGAATAACCCTCCGTCAACTGGACCCAATCTTAGTGACCTTGCACTACTACCCAGAACTACGCAGAGCTTGAGCTTGTCCTCTGGGTATCCTACATTGCGGAATTCTAGAAATGATCCAGCTGACAGACTTCTAGAACAACGCAAAACTTGTCGCAAAAACCGATCCGATCTGCACTTCCTGCAATAACTCCCATCAAGCCTCCTGCTGGTGAACTAGAGGTAATGACTTGAGCTGTGACCAAGGACTGTACTAATCTCCAAAATTGCATAGAACTGTCTTCCACCAACCCTTATTCCCCGCTCTGCAAACAACCTAGAAATTGTGCTGAACTTTCAAGGAGGCTTCCCTGCTGACCTGCTCTACTCACTTCGAAAATTGCATAGATTTGGCTGCCACTAGCCCTTCTTTCCTGCTCTACAATCAGCCTAGAAATTGCATAGAATTTTCCTGGCCTAGGCTGTCTCCTAGGATTGCGCAATTTTGACCAACAACACCTGCAACCCAATCTTTTCCTCCTCTGGAGAACTGCACAGATTTTTCTACCAGTCCCTCCTACTGTCTGCAATGTCTTGCCTGAAGAAATTGCGCAGATCCCAAGTGGATGACTTGCCTAGCTTTCCCCTTGAAAATTGCATAGATTGGCCCAGCAACTCCCCGATACCCTACCTAGCCTTCCTCTCAGAAACTATGCAATTATGCCTCCTAACTAGGCTTTTCCCTGCAGTTGTCACCATTGTCCCGGATTGCGAAAATCTGTCTCCTAGTGACATCTGTGCAATTTTTCCAGACAGTGCTCTGGAGCCTCGCATCTTGTCCTAAGTTGTGTTGTGCACAGTTTCAGTTCCTTGTCCCTCTCCCAGTCACTTGCATCGAAATGGAAAATAATGCATCATGATAGAATAAAAGATTTTTGTATTTGTTGTTGTCTCGTCATGAATGATTACAGGAATAGGTACATCGATGAAACATGGCGCGGCGACAAACGGGATGGAAAGAGTTGCATGCTAGAAGACATGCTCGTGCTCGAACAAACACATGAAGCACATCGAGTAAACGAGCAAAAGGGACACATTCACATGTATCTTCAAGCAAAGACCAAGACCATCAAAGACCTCGCACACTTTGCCATGTCGAGGTGAAGACATATTACACCAAGAGCATACCATCACTGAGCATCACAACAACATGACACGGATACCAGAGTCAACCAATACATGTCACCAGTGTCATGTCGAGTTGTTTCATGAGTTGTATTGGCCACATCATTACTATGGGCCATACTTGTTGTAATCAATGTAATGTAAAGTGGAAGTCCAAGAGACCCACATATGAAGTTGAAAAATCATGTAATGTCAAAAAGTCATAGGAAGTCAAAACAGTCATGAGGGAAGTTGAAGAGTCACAAGGGTCAGTTATACACCCTTGTGTATATATACCCCTTCATTGTATAAGCAAAGGACTTTCCACCTTAGCTCCTCCCACATCATCTTGAGAGTTTGTAGTCTATTCTTTGAAGAGTGTTGAGTGGCTTTAATGTCCCACTACTCGGACTAGTGATGTATGGTGTACATATGTGTTTTGGATCTTTTTCTTAATTCAGAAGCCTGTCTCAGGCCAGCATGATTTCACGCATGTGTTTGTATCTATTTGTAAGACTGTTCTTTAAATGTTTGTAATGCATGTTTTCTTAAAGTGTACTAAGATAATTGAACTACTTCAGTTATTTTAGTACTCATATTGTTCAAGGGGTGTTGTATTGTTTAACACTGTTGTCCCGTCTGTGTGGAATACTCCGCCGGACATTAGACAGACTATTTTTGTGTTTTCTTGGTTTTAATGACCGTCACCCTTGCGTGGACTATTCTGCAAGATGGCGTACGTGTTTTCCATTGAACTTTGGTTTTCACGAATGCCGCATTTGCCGTGGACTATTCCACTTGATGCTGGAAAAACCCTTGTTATTGTTCGCGTGTGTTTCTTCTTGGGTTGGGACTATTCCCTCTCATCAAGAGGATCGCTTTACTTCCCCCTTTTGACAGTAAGAGAACCTAGAGATAGAGTTACATTAAGAACTCACCAGGCACACTCACCTTGCTTTCTTGAAGTCACAAGTATAACACTCTCATGTGCTAAACAATAAGCACTAAGATAAGCTCAACTGAGCCATCGTACCGGATGAGACTCCTACTAAACCAAATGGTCTGAGGTCTAGTTGGGACTTCATACTGGTGAGATCCCCTTAATGTTGGTAGGTCTAACACCGTCAACACAATTTTAGACTTTTGTCCCCAAACCTCTTCTACCCCATTGAAAAATTGAGATCCCCGCAATGATAAGGAGCTTAAACAAAATATTCTAGAATGAGCAACATTATCCTAGAATAGGCTACGCCCCACAGGTGGAGCATATGAATTGGATTCTAGAATGAGCAACATTATCCTAGAATAGTCTATGCCCCACATGTGGAGCATATAAATTGACAATACGGACCCTTTGACAATTTCTTACCATGTGCCTAGTCAATATAATCCCCGCCTAGGATAGAAAAGTCTACATCTCAATAATTTCTAGATCCCACATCACCTTAGACCTCCACATAATCCTTTAGCATTAGTAGCAACTACATGCCATACAGGGCACATAGACAACATTTTCTCCCACGCCTTATCTCTACAAACCATCGTTTCTTGAAAAATAATCATAGAAGGTTTATGAATCCAAACAATACCCCTTAGAGAGCATAATTTGGGGATGGTTCGCACCATATGCACGGGTGCATCACCTCTAAGCAGCCGAATTCCATCAAAATTAGAAATAGAGACATTCCCAACCGTGAAATCAGAATCAATATCTAAAGAGTTAATGAAAGATCCAGTTTCTTCAGAGAAACCAAATCAATCTTATTATACGAAGATACTTCTTAAATTTAGGGTGTTTCTTCTTACTGTGGATAACATTTTTATAAGAAAGACCACAAGATTCCAGCGGAATATGAAGTTCAGCCCAAACAAACAATGTATGCCAGAAGTTCCGGATATTCCTTGAATCTACCCTCAAATAAGTTCAGCAAAAACAAACAAAGTATGCCAGCTTAGTTGACCTTGTACTCGATACGAGGATACGGTTTTTGGATGCTTTTCCTTTCGATTGATGGAAAATCTATCAGTCTCTAAGATTCTCCGTTTTGGGCGTTCTTGTTCCTTTCCTGCAAAGATGTGAGAGGTTGGAGAGATTCTCAGTTGATCAAAAGGAAATTATCAGAAATTGTCGCGTGGTCATGGTGGTACAAGCTAGGCATGCGCACGAGTTCAACACAAATAACTTATTGGCCATGTGATTTAAAAAAAGCAGAGAAGAGAAAACTGTCAATAATTAAACACCAGATAGGACAAAATTATAAATGCATATGAAACAGCAGAGAAGACAAAGGTGTGAATAAATAAACAGCAGGGAGGACAAGTTTATAAGTGCAGAAGTGCTGTAGGAAGCTACCAGGATTCATGACGCCTTGTCACTAGTTCAAAACAAATAGAATACATAAGCATGAAGGTTAGAACTATTAATTTATACTTTTTTTTAACGTTAAGTTGCATCCTGTATCAGAATCAAATCTCTGTTTTCAATCTTCCAAGGAAATCCAAATATCTCCTGTTGCGATTTTCCGTTCTGTTGCAGAAGGCATTTTATAAGCACACAGTACATATCCAATCCGAGTCAGTGATTCCGTAGTGTTCATGAATGTGGCCGCTTTCAGAGCTCTGTGTTCCACCGCCATGAAACATTCAATGGAAACAGCTCATTTTCCCCGCAATACTTGTTGTACTGCATTTGGATTATTGAGGAATGAATGAAGATAAATGATTGGTTTTAGCAAATTGAATTAAATTTCTTAAAAAACAATTAGCGGTCTAACTAGTTTGTAGTTTCAATTTTTAATTGAGATTGCGCCCGATAATTTTTTTATAATAAGTTTTTTTCTTATTTAAAATGTGTTATGTTTATTTTTTTATTAAAGTTGAGATAAGATTGATTATAATTTTAAAAATGGATTGTTTTCTAAATAGTATTTGAATTATAACCCGTATAGATCTATCTTAATTATGGATTTAGCAAAAGGTAGAGGAATCAAATCTTGTGAGGTCAAAACTTCCTTTGGCCTATAAAATTTGATAGTAAAAGTGATATTATTGATGTTTTATTACACTTTTAAATAAACAAACCAAACACAAATATTCATTTTTTTATGTTTTTTTATTACATTTGAAATTAAATATTTTAGTTATGATTGAGAGTGAATGAAATATTTTTACCACTTCTATTTAGTACAACCACTGAGGGTGACATATACATTTTTTTTATTTAAATAATTTTTTTATTTTTTACTTTAAAAAAGACACTTGTCAACTCCAAGTCAAGTCAAACACGGACATACTTATACATCTCTCTCATATTAGGTTGTAGAGTGAGCTTCTAGGCTCACTAATGAATTAGATTTTTTATGTTCATGATGTATCATATTCTTTATTATCAATTAAAAGATGTTAGAGTTTTTTTTCATATGGTGGGAAAACCTATTATAAATTAATTGTCAAATGAGTAATAGGTACAAACATCAATGGTGGTTATCTCGAAATGTAGGTTGAGTTATCATTATGATTCAAGGAAAACCATGTCACCTAGAATAACTTGTGAGTTATTTGTAATGGGTAAGCTTTACATCTTATGGTTAATATGTTTCCTTACGACTAGCAATTTTCAAACATATTCGAAGCCCAAAAAATATAAGAATGTTATCTATTAATAATTTTAAAATAGAATAATATTTATATATTTAAATAAATTAAACATTATAATTACTTGTTCGTGAATTTAGCATTTGTTATTTATAAATAAAGTGAATTAAAAAAATTAAAATACAATATTATTCCAAATTTATTAAAAAAAAATAGACGGGATTATGAAAAAACAAATGAATATTTAAAGTGAATAATTCATTTGCTTACTTAAAAGGCGGAGAAGTATCATATAAATAATCTCACACATCGATACACCCAGCAAAATAGCATTGTCGGTGATACCTCCAACCTCATCTACAAAGGGTTGATATTTAATGGATTGATAATGATGATTAAAAAAAAAGGTTGAAATAAATGTGTAGTGTTATATTTTTTATGGCATGGTGTAATACATGGTGTAAAATTAAACAATTTAATGAATTAGTTCTATAAAACAAGATTTTATAGAAATATATGAAAGAGTGGTAAGAGTGATTGAAATGAATTTTTAAAATTGGTAAAAATAAATGAAATATATTATAAAAATTCAATTGTATAAAAGGAAAGATGGAGCATTCATATTTTCTATGTATGCCCTGATTCGTCTATGGTGTTCTTTTTTCTTTAAAAACATTCTTATGTGACTTTACAAAATAAAACTCACAAAAACAGTCATTAAAATGCTCATTAACTTGTTTTTTCCATTTAACATGTATCGATTTAAAACAGGTTTCATTCCCACTAATCCACTTCTAGCAAGTTTCTAATAATTAGAGACATTGTTTCTTTTGTGGCTAACAACATGACTACATCTTCTCTTCTTTTTTTCATGTATGCATGGAGCGGAGCAAAATACTTTTCACATGGACAAGCAAATAATAAGGAATATAATGCGATCTTGCTGTAGTTATATTTCTCATCTTGGTGTAAATAAAGTTGATTCGAGTTAATATGCACCTTTGTGCCAACATGTGAAACCTCAATGTGTGCATTCCTTCTAAAAGCCACTTAGGCCAGGCTTCAACCATGAGTTTTGTAAGGAGGAAACATAATTCTCGATTACATTTTAATGGAAAACCCATGGCCACCACTTTATGCTTTAAAAATAAAATAAAAAATTATTTTACTAAAATCCAAAATTGTTGCATACAAACTAGGCATGGCTCACACATTCACAATGTGTATTCCATGGAACATTGAATTAAGACAAAGTGAGAGGGATACAACTGAATGCATCTCTATGTTAGATAATTTTTTAAAAAAGTGTATTTGGTTGTAAGTGTTTTGTATTAAGAAAGAGTTAGGTATTAGTTTTTATTGTAAGATTACATATTAATTGAGTTTTAATAAGTCATGTAAGCTATTTAATCGTTTTTTTAACTACATGAAGATTCAAGATCATATTAGCAAAACATGAAGGCTCATTGCTAAGAAGTGGACTTAAAATTTGGAGAAGGACGTACAATAGAAAGAATTAGCCATCAAATTTGTTTTTATTTTTTCATTGTCAATAATAGATCTATCTTATCCCTTACAATCCACCCCCTCCCCCCAGTCCTCAATTTAAAAAAAAATATCTAGATTTTGTTTGTAACACCACTTTTAATTCCCACATTTTGTAATATGTAATTAAGGCTAAAAATGTTGGGATGGTCGTCTTGGATATTTTTCCATATTTCAATTGATGAAATATTCATCTTTATTTAATATATTAAAGTTAAAGAAGAGAGCATAAAACATAGATCCCAATTCCTGAGAGGGATTCTTGCCCGAGGGAAAAGTTGTAAGGGGGACATGGAAGGTTTCCTATCTACTTAAAGCATTTGTGTGTGTGTGTGTGTATATATATATATATATATATATATATATATATATATATATATAGATATATACTTGGATAGTTGGACTACCCAATTGTCAATAGTTACGACAAGAATGGGGAAGTGGAATTAGAACTCCCTAGATGTATGGGCTATATACCAATCCAGAGCATTCCAAAATACACTACGCAAACTGAGATAGGAGCTCATGTGGATAAAAAAGAAAAGATAGAGAAGAGTGTGGATGAGTGAAGAGAAACAAAGAATGTGTGTAAGAGAACTAGAGAAAACTCATGGGAACAATGTTGAAACACATTTGAGGCTTTGAGTGTGACTCCAAAATGGGGTGACTACAAACCAGTGAGTCATAGTAAACTTGTGTAGAATTATGATTTTAACATAGTTAAGGAGATCGGTGAAGAAGAATTCAATATTAGTTAGAGTGACGAGGAAATTTTGATTGATTTGTTATTTTCAAGCATGTGAGGCATTAAAAGAAAGGGGAAGCACCAAAGGACTACTAGAATAATGAAGGGCTCACATTTTATGTTGTGTACGACCATGGTAGCCATACTTTTCTCTGCTACTAGGCCTAGACTTAATAACGAAAGAGAAAATTATTGATTCTTACATGTGATGGAGAATTTCCTTCACGTCCTCTACCATGATTTTGAATTCTTTAGATCCCTAAGAAAAAAATTCCCTTAAGGCATCAGATTTGGCTCAGTGGTGGCTAGTTACAAGAAACTACATTGTACTTGAGCCTATAGCTGGATGGATATTGACTCTCCCTTCCTTGGTTTCCACAAAACCTAAGAGTGTGAGATAAGTGTATGTAAATTTCAGTTAACAAAATAAAATAATTGTTTAGTATTTCATGATTTTTTCTATGTTGGATTACTATATAGGTTTGTAGTGGTGAAATGAATTTTTTTATCATGGTTTAGTATGTAGGTTTGTAATAATGAGTTGAAATTTGTTATGATGGTTTATTTGTTATTTTTCTAATGAAGAGTTGTGAAAATGTTTGACTAAACCTAGTTTTTAGCTATTATTTCCTCATGTATGACCCTTGTATGCAAACGTATTTAGTTAAATTAAATGTTTCTTATGAGAAATGTTGTGAAGTGGAATTTATACATTGATTAGTGATGTGTAGCACTTTATGTATTCAGTAATGTGAATGGCCCTTGTCAATCTAGTTGGGGGATAAGGATAGTTGTGATTGTATCCCTATTTTGGATGAGAAGGCTTGAAGGTTATTCTCTACTTAAGGGGACGTTTTTTTTCTATAGAAAAGCTAGGATACTATTTTCTCTATTTATAAGTGTTAGAAGTCTAAAGTTTCAAGCTATGGTACCAAATGTGTGAGAATAATTCTAATTTAGCTGGGTGAATTTACAGATTTAGCCATTGGAAATATCTATAGCTTCTTCGAGAAGATGTCTGATTGGAGATAGTGTTTTTATGTTTCATATATAGGCTAGGGAAGTATTTTTGAGCCCTTAATGGTTTTTGGGTAATATTTCTTCTTTGTCAGAGTTATTTCAGACTATTGGATTACGTTAAGAAGCTCTATTAAGAGTTTCATAAATTTAGGGATTGGAACCTTGGACTTTTGGGATTGTATGATGAAAGTTTTAAAAATTTGAGGATTGGAGGCTTTGGACCCAACCCCTAGCCGCATGGGTCCTTAAAGGGGATGTGACAAAGAACATAGATAAAAGCCTCTTAACCCTGGAGGATGAGACAATATTTGTTGAGGAATCGAGCTATCAGTGTTCGAGACTCTCTACGCAGCCACCATCACAAAACCTTGGTACTGATGGATTGATAGTTATGTTACAGTACATTCCTTAAGAGGAGCATGATTAAGGTTATGAAGAACCATTTTCTTTCTAAGAAGGAGTGTTAACATGTAGAAAAAAAAGGCTTCATTTGACTTGTTCCTTAATCAGATGGATAAATTTAAAATTCCACATCAACGGGATGACTTGAGTTGTAGATAGCATGAGTGACATGGCCAGGTCACTTAGTTAAGTTAGTTAATTCGAGTTTGTGGGAAAGAAGTAGAGTTGTGCATGAGTTCATTGCTAAGATCTAGAAATCTAATGGAGTTATAGTTAGTGAAACTCAATTATCTGAGCTTTTGTCATGAATAGAGTAAGTAGGAATTTAGTTGAGTAGTTGGAACTGTTGTCAACTCACTGATCTCTTAGTTAACTATTCAATTTTCTAAAAATAGCCATAGTCATGCATGCAATTTGAATTGCCTAGCTGAGTGGAGGGAAAAGGTATAATTGAATTTATTGTTGTATATTGTTGAGTGTACATTTTTTTTTTCATGTAGCAGGTCAAGAATTAACTTGGCATTGTGCAAAAAAATAGGGGCTCTTCCTATTCTTTAGGATTAGGAATTGCACACGAAATAGGGCAATGCAATAGGAATATTTTGGCTAAGTATTGGCCAGAGAAGACAAGAGATTAATATCGCAGTGCATATTGAGCTTCAATGACTGAAGAAGTCATTGTGATAGATCTATATTCTCATCTAATATAATACAAATAGAGGAGGATTTTTACCCAATTGTGTTTGCTAGTAAAAATTATGTTCCTTATGATTGAATGATTGCATGTGTTTCTATTGTATGTTTCTGATTCCACAAATTGAGTAGAAGAAATTTGTGTCTATTATTTTGAGTATGAACTCATTAGCAGATGCAACTTGGGAGTTATTTCTACATGGTATCAGAGGTATTAAAAACTACATAGAAACAAGATTCTTGATCATCTCTAAAAGAAATTTCGAATAGCAAATATGTGGTGCAGGAATTCGAGAGCAGGAATTTCTTCAGTGTAAGAACAATGTCCTTCTATGGATTGAGGCTTAAGGATGCATTGTAGGGAAATTCAAATTTCATTTCTTGGAAGGAAATAATGGAAGCTATGTTGGATGCCAATGGAGTATTAGAGTACATATAAACTGATATTACAAACCAACAACATCAGATACACAAAAATTGGCTCAGTGGAAGAAAGATACAACAAATTCCAAGAGGATTATCCTAGAGGCAGTGAAAGAACATGTGGTTTCGAGTTTCCATGGAAATCAGACTAATTATGATATATGGAAAACCATCACATAGTTATTCGAACGCAACAATAACAACAGGAAATTGGCATTGAAATATAATCTCAAGAACATTTGAATGTAGAAAAATGAAATCATTGTTTTATACATATCTAGATTCACTCAAGTAAGAGATGAACTTGGAGGAGTTGGGGAGACTATACCACCATCTGAACTAGTGAGATTAGCACTCCTTCATCTTTTGAAATACTAGCATCGCTATTAGGATTCATCTAATAGAACAGATAAGCTCCAAAATTGGGAGAGACTTTGGTCTAACTTGGTGTCGGAGGAGATTAGAAGAAGCACTAGACATGAAGTCTCATCTAGATTTGATTAGGAATAATATTGTGCTCTTGTTGGCAAAGGAAAGAATGCCAAAGGAAATAATGCCCAAGGTGAGGCAGAATCCATCTAGAACCATGGCAAGAATAAAGACATCAATAAAATTACATTATTTCATTGCCACGAGCATGGAGGCTATGTAACCAAGTACCTGCACAGGAAATCTAGTAAGGAACTTACAGAAATAGTAGGAGGAGATGCTCTCACATCACAATTCGAGTTGGATTTCACCCTCATTTCTTACATGGCAAGCATAATAAGAGGGAGTGCATGGTACAAAGACTTTGATATTTCATATCATATAACAGTAAATAAGGAACTCTCAAGCACCCTAGAGGAGAAGGTCCTGCAATTGCCCATAGAGTTTGGATATGATGCGAGATATAGTACCTAAGGGATTGGAACTATCACCTTTAAGAGGAAGTTAGCCTCTCATCTTCACCTAAAAAATGTAATGTATGTGCCTCTTCTGAAGAAAAAATTAGTTTCCGTAGTTGTACTTGAAACAATGTAAACTATCAAACAAGAACTGTATCGAGTACCCGCTTTTTTTGAGGTAGAAAAAATCATTTGATCTTGAAAAGTGTTGACTCAGAATACACCTTTTTTTCACCATATTTTTTACACTTCCAATTTTCTTATGTATCAATTACGAACATTTTTTTTAATGTTAGTGATTTTCATGCTAATTTTGAAAAGTATTCATGCGGCATCAACCCCTTTCTATAAAGGGCTTATTTTTGACACTTTAAATTTAATAATGTATTAAGTGTGGATAATTTTTTTAAATGTTGGTAATTTTCATGCGGATTTTGAAAAATATTAACAATTTTTTTTAAATCATAATTTTTGACACTTTAAATTTTCTTACATCCTAAGTATACATATTTTTTTTCTTTAAATGTTGATTATTTAACCATTTTTCAAGTTGTATTATTCCTCTTCATGTTTTTTGTCATAAGATATTTGGTTTTTAAGGGTTTTCCAATTTTTTGGTTTTTGTTTTCATTTACACAGCTTTTTTATAATGAAATTTTTTATTGTTTTTGCAAAGTTTAAAAAAATAATAAAATTAATCTTTTGAGGTTAGGATTTTTTTTTGTATTTGTGTATTGGTCTATTATATCTCAATACATATAAAATAATTCTCACTAAGAAATAATAATTTTAAAAACTCGACAAAAAATATATATTTTGCATATAAATATAATTAATAAAATATATATTTTAGGACATTTTCACTAAAAATGACATGTTAAATAAATTAAAAAAAAACATTATAGCAAAATTGAATAAAACAATTGGAAAAATAACAGATTTCATGAATTTTATATAAAAAATGATGACATTTGAAAAGTAAAAATTCAAAAAAAAGATTCAAATATTTCAAGTAAAAAAATAAAAAATAAAACATATAATTTAAAATTAAAATAAAAATCATACACATAAAAGTTTTAAAAATAAAAAAATACAATTAAGTTATTAGAAAAAACCATTAAAAATAAAAGAATAATAATAATAATAATAATAATAATAAAAACATTGAAAAAAAAAATTAAAAAAAAAAAGAAAAAAACATTATCTAAATATAAAAACAATTAAAAAAACAAAAATAAAAAAACATATATAATTAAAATTAAAATAAAAAACGAAAACATATATAATAATAAAAAAATATAAAAAACAATCCAATAAATAACAAAAAAAAAAAAAAAATTGGCTCCCCTCGGGCCCGTGTGTGGGCTCAATTCAATTCTCATAATCAGGTTAGTCCGCTCAGGGGCCCTTGGGGAGGCTCAACCCAATTCTCACATTTCGTCAGCCCGCCCAGGGGCCCAAGGGGCCACAACCCTGGGCGGGTGGAGTTGTGTGGCCATAACCATGGGTGTGTGGATTCACATTCATATTCACCCGCCCAGGGTTGTTGCCTCTCGAGACCCTGGGCGGACTCAACCCGAATCCAAGAATCGGGTGAGGGCCTCACTCAATTCTCAGAATCAAGTTGATCCAGGCCAACACAGTTGGAATTTGGATTTCACTTTTGTTGGGTGTGTGTTATATTCTTTCCACGATTAGCCCTACATGTGAAGACAGGGGTTTGAGGGGGGTAGTAGCCCCCCTGTACGGAGTTCGGGGCAATGACCCAAGATATACCTATGGTTTTTTGAATGGATTTTGTACATGGTTTTGGGCATGATGGTTTTCTAGCCATGGTATCTTGTATATCCGACCAAGGGAACTATGATTATGTTCTAATCCGTGGTTAATGGATTGGGGTTTATGGATGATTTGGCATGTATATATATGTATTATAACATTGAAAGGAATATAATGAAAAACCAATCTGGGAGTCCCGGTTTTGGGATCCAGGGGAAAATCTTTGTGTATATCTATTTTATGTTTTATGATCTCACTGTTTTGTACTTTCTATTTTTTTAGAATTCTTATGCAGGTAATTTCTGTACAAGATTAAAACCTACATTTGGTATTAAATTTGTTTCGACTTCATGGCAACACCTTTGTTGCTGAGAGTTTTTTCTCAAGCTTGTGGTAGTTCCTGTTCACTAGGATATCTATGAGATAGATTCTTGCAGTGAAAAAATATGGTGAGTAGTGGAAATATAGAGATCGAGAAATTTAATGGTTAGAGTTTTCACTTGTGGAAACTCAAGATGGAGGATCTGCCAGTGGATAAATATCAGTGGATCGTAGTAGATCCGAGTATTAAACCAATGACAATGTTATATGAAGACTCGACAAAGTTGGATCAGAAAACAAAGAGCACAATACAGTTGTGTATCTCAGATTCAATATTGTTCAATGTATTAGGGGAAGTTATGGCAAAGGCTTTGTGGGTCAGATTAGGGACTTTGTACCAATCTAAGTCTCTAGTGAACAAACTGTTCCTACCGAAAAAGTTTTATAACCTGAGGATGAAAGATGGAGACTCGGTGACAGTGGAAATGAACACCTTTAATATTGTTGTAATTCAATTGTTATCTATTGATATTAAAGTTTTAGATGAAGATAAGTGCATCGATTTGCTATGTTCTCTACCAGATTCGTGGGATAGTCTAGTTGTTGCAATACGTAGAAATACAACTACGTTGAACTTTGATGAAATAGTCTCATCCTTACCGGAGGAGATGAGACGGAAAAATATGGAGTGCCAGAAAGGAGATGCATTGTCTGTACGAGGACAGTCCCAGAACAAAAACAAAAATAAGTCCTTGAATTGGTGATCTAAATTTAAAGAGAGATTTAAATCTCTAGGAAAACCTGTAAATGTGTGCTGTAAATGCGGAAAGGAATGGCACATCAAAAAGGATTGTTGATCTAAAGCTCCTAAGAAAGGAAAGGGATATGATGATGCTCCTTCTAAAAAGGTGAAAACAACCTCAGATGAAGGTGGGGATGTTTACTTGGCTTCTTGTTTAAGTACACATATAGATCATGAGGCATGGTTGATTAACTCAAGTGCATCCTTTCACTCCACTCCCCATAGGGAGTGGTTCTACAAATATAAGAAATATGATGGTGGTGATGTCTTCATAGGGGATGAAAAGAAGTATAGAATCGTCGGTTGTGGAAAAATCAAGTTGAAGTTGTAAGGTGGAAGGATTACAACACTTCTGAGTGTTCTGCATATTCCTGCATTAGCCAGAAATCTAATTTCTATAAGAAATATGGATGATGTAGGTGTAAAAATAGTTTTCGAGAAAGATATCTATAGGATGGTTCGAGGAGCACTGGTATTGATGTGGGGAGTTTAGATTGGAACTCTGTACAAGATTCTGGGTAGAATTGTTATTGATGGGTGTAACAGTTTTCTGGTTCCTGAAAGTGGAGCAGAAAGCCTTGTGGTCTCTCGAGAAAAGACCATGCTATGGCATCAAAGGCTTGGACATATTGGATAGAAGGGCCCTTGAATACTTCATGGTAATGGTATGGTAGAAGGTATGTCTAATTTATCTCTGGATTTTGATTTTTGTGAACATTGTGTATATGGGAAGCAAAATCAGTGAGTTTCCCCTCTGGTGCTAAGAGGGTGAAAGGGATATTAGAGCTTGTGCACAATGACGTGTTTGGACCTGTGGTGGTTCCATCACCAGGTAAGTCTCTATACTATTTATCATGTATAGATGACTTCTCAAGGAATACATGGATATATTTCCTCCGGAAGCAATCTGAAGTCTTTGACAATTTTAAAGAATTTAAGGCTCTAGTGGAAAACCACATAGAGAATAAGATAAGGGTGCTGAGGACATATAATGGTGGAGAGTTCTGCAAGAAGGAATTTTAAGAGTTCTATAAGAAGTGTGGTATATCACGATAGAAGAGTACTCGATACACAACTCAGAAAAATGGAGTTGCAGAAAGAATGAGTAGGATGTTAATGGAAAGGCAAGAAGCATGCTCAGTGGTGCCGGGTTAGGATAAGAATTATGGGCAGAGGCGATGGAGACTGCATGCTACCTAGCTAATATATCACCTTCAATAGCGTAAGAGGATAAGTATCCACATGAGGTATGGAAAGGTAAGAAACCCTCTCTTTCACATCTGAGCGTATTTTATTGTGATGCATATGTACATCTTACAAAGAAGAAAAGAGCCAAGTTGGATACTAAATCTGAAAGGTGCATATTTATTGGGTATAAAGATGGTTTAAAAGGTTATAAGATTTGGAACCCACAAACAAGGAAGGTTGTGTACAATTGAGATGTGGTGTTTAAAGAGGCGAAATGTGTTATTAAACATGAAGTCCTACCAAAGGAACCTAAGAAGATAGAGTATAAGCTAAAGGATGAAGAATCATACTCTACAACAAAAGAGAAGAGGACTCGGAAGATGAAGAGCCATAAACTCCAGATGTGAGAAGCTCAATTCGAGAAAGAACACATTTAGAAAGGTATAGTCTAGCTTCTTTCTGTTTAAATTTTGCTTTATCTATAACTGATAATGATCTCAGAACTATAGGAGAGACCGCAAATTTAGAGGATGGAAAATTATGGAAAGATGCCATGGTTGATGAAATGGAATCTTTGGACAAAAATGAGGCTTTGGATCTAGTGTTGGGAATTGGTTTTGGTGATATTTTTTCTCATGTTGCTGAGGTAGCTTCTATTAGATTACTTTTATCTGTTGTTGATGCGTTTGATTTTGAGGTAGTCAAATCGATGTGAAGACAACATTTCTTCATGGGGATATGAAATAAGTTATCTACATGAAGCAACCTAAAGACTTTGTGGTGAAGGATAAGAAATAACTTGTATGCAGGTTAAAAAAGTCTTTGTATGGGTTAAAATAGTCACCAAGGATGTGGTATCAGAAATTTGATACATTTATACAGGGACTTGGCTTCGCCAAAAGAAAAGTGGTGTGTTCTTTATCTGGTTTTGTATGTGGATGATATATTGCTGATTGGAAACGTCAAAGAGGATTTGAAGACCAAATTTTCCTCCAAATTCAACATGAAGGATCTCGGTGCTGCAAACTATATTTTGGGCATGGAAATTGAAAGAGATTGGGAAAAGGAGAAGATCTAGTTAAACTAGAGGAAGTATGTTGGGATAATACTACAGAGGTTTAATATGAAGGATAGCAAACTGGTGAAGGTTCCTATTCCTGTAGGTGTAAAGTTATATGTTGAATAGTGTCCCAACACATAAGAAGATGAAGATGACATGTCTTATTTTCCATATGTAAGTGCAGTTGGTAGCCTGATGTATACAATGGTATGTAATATACCATATATTGCACATGCAGTGGAAGTATTGAGCAAGTTTATGTCAAAACTAGGAAGGAGCATTGGACAAGAGTGAAGCAGGTTTCCATGTATTTGTGTGGCACTAGTGATTATGGTTTGTGCTACCAAGGTAGACCAGGATTGGACAAAGTTTTATACATTTGTGGCTTTCTTGATGCAGATTGGGCTAGAGATCTTGATCAGAGAAAATCTACAAGTGGGTATGTGTTTAACCTATTTGGAGGTGCAGCTAGTTGGATGAGCAAGAGACAGATCGTAGTGTCACTTTCAACTATAAAGGCAACATACACGGTAGCCACTCATGCAAGAAAGGAAGCAGTTTGGTTGTAGATATTTTGTTCAAGTATGGGGTTAGTACAATGAGCTATAAGGATAGACTATGACAGCCAATGTGCAAATTTCTTGGCAAAGAACCATGCCTATCATGAATCAAAGAAAAAGCACATTGATGTTTAGTATCACTTTGTGAGGGATATGGTTGAGGACAAAAAGGTGTTGCTGGTAAAGGTGGAAAATTTGAAGAATTTTTCAGATGCATTGACGAAATATGTGAGTACTAAGAAGTATTCTTGGTGTAGAGAAACAATGGGCATTGTAGGGCCGAACCAATGACTAAGCTCTTGTGTGGAAAAGAAAACAACAAGTGGGATAATGTTGGGTGTGTGTTATATTCTATCGACGACTAGCCCCACATGTGACACTAGGGTTGGCCAACCCACCCTTTGTTGCATCGAGCACAACAGTAGGATGATAGTGTGGTTTGAGGACGGCGATAGCCCCCATCTACAGGGTCCAAGGTAGTGCCCTGAGAAATTTTTTTTTGGACCCTATATTAGGTGGGCAGACCTACCTATGGTTTTGTGCATGCATTTTTCATATGGTTTTGGGCATACTGGTTTTCTTCCCATGCCATATTGTAGATTCGTTCAAGGGAACTACGATTATGTTCTAATATAGGGTTAATGCATTAGGGTTTATGGATGCTTCGACATGTCTATATATGTATTGTAACATTTAAAGGAATATAATGAAAAATCAATCTAGTAGTCTTGATTTTGGGATCTGGCGGACAATATCTGCATATGTCTATTTTATGTTTATTCTCTTGCCATTGTTTACTTTCTGTTTTTTTAGAATCCATATATAGGTAATTTCTGCATAGGGTTACAACCTACAACTTTAGTCGTCACACAATTTGTTTTTAATGTTTTGGGTCCTCATGCTTCCCGTCAAGAAACGTTATGTTTAAATTTGTTTCCTTCAACAATGAAGTTCTCATAATAAGTTATCCCTTCACCAATAAAGGATTACAAAATTACCCTCCAAGAGCATAATTATGTTAAAAAGTTTGACATATTTATCATAACGAAAAAAGACATAATGACCAATATATTTTTTCACATCATTATAATTAGTTAGTATTGATCGACCACATTGTTTTTCACACAAGGATACGAACTTGTAAAATTACAATAATAAATCAAAAAATTAAATTAAATATCTCATAATAGATTATATTTAATAAACGTAGTCTAAATGTTATATGCTATGGCATTTTTCTAGGTATATTCTAATTAAAATTTTCAAAAATATAGTTAAAATTTACTACAATTACAAAAATAATTGATAAATTTATAAAATTCAAATACTCCAAAAAAAATTCAAAACATTAAATTCATTTGATAATAAAAAATTAAAAAAAAAATTAATAAACAAAAAATATTATTAAATTTCAAATGGAATTTGTAAACGATAAAATAACAACAAACTCTCATATTTAATTTGGTATTTCTTCGTCCGATTAGTTTTTTGTTAGGGCCCTATAATACTAGTGATTCCCCCATTATTATTGTCATTGTATCCCTTATTGTTATTGTTGAGCCCATATTGTCCCCATATTGTTATTATTGTGCCCCATAGAGTCCCACTATTGTTATTTTTGTGCCTTTATATTATTATTGTTAGGTTGGCTTGGTTATATTGTGACCCCTTAGACTCCTATACATAGAAAGGAGGTTTTGTCATTTGAATCATCCAAGAATTGTTGATTTGTGTAATGTAAAGGAGGTTGCCCCCTCAAAGAGGCTTATTTCTAAGGCGTTCATCTATCGTTTCTATCTTTTTGTGAGCTAGTTTCATAATATTTGGTATCAGAGCTTCGGATTCTAGGGTTTCACTGCTTCAAACTGGTCATCATGGCATTTTCGCTATAATTTTTTTTTTTTCTGCTACGTTTCAGAAGCGAAACGAAACCCAATTGAGAGGAAATCTTGTTGAACCACAAGTACAAATTTCATATCTTGTATCACTATATTTTCGGATATATGATCTGAGGAATTTAGGGTTTTTG
The DNA here is from genome assembly GCA_031772625.1 of Pinus tabuliformis. NCBI lineage: Eukaryota > Viridiplantae > Streptophyta > Pinopsida > Pinales > Pinaceae > Pinus > Pinus tabuliformis. Next base: position 216,270,790 of record CM062816.1, on the reverse strand, counting down.
CAAGTTCCAAAATTTCATCTAAAACAAGTCATCATGTAATTTTTTCTATAAAACTTTTGCTACAAAGTTTCGGAAGCTAAAACAAAAACCCATTTGAGAATAAATTGTTCTAAACCTTGGCTCCAAATTTCAAATCATGTCTCACTATATTTTAGGAGATATAATCTGAGGAAGTTAGGGTTTTTGCAGACCCTTGAATTACATCCCAAACAGGTCACCTTGGGAAAATCGTCATAAATTTCTCTCAGGGCATCAAATTGAATATTCGTAAGAAGTTACAGAAAGAGGATGGACTGTAGTTTTTGGGGTACCATTGTTAGAACCTAAGGTTGAAACAGGGACCCATGACACGTCGTACAAGTTTCCTGTACTGAACAAGTCTACACTTAGGTCATCGTGGGAGATTTGGCATAACTCTTCATTGGAGAATCCAATCTTGATCAGACTTGCGGAGTTAGAAATATTACTCAGAGGGTTACAACATGAAGAAATTTCAGATCTTGGAGATCTAAAATTACCGAAATACATCATATTCAACATCAAGCTCCTACAAAGTGGAAAAAAAAAGGTGTGTAGTTTTTTTAAATTTTTGCATAAGCTTGGTTTGAAAAATTAGTTTGACAGAATTCAAAGGGCATAATGAAGAATTATTATTAGTAATTGATGTCTCGAAGAAAGAAAATGGAAACACCTAGTAAGCAACCTAAAAGCTCTAGCATGACTCATGAAGAAGAGGAAGAAATGCAACATGATATATCAAAATTACGAGACCAAGTGCAACAAATGTCACTTGCACAAAAAGTAACAAAATCTAAGATGGATGGTTTAAAGAAATACATAGAAACTAATATGTATGGCATGGAAGCTAAGATGGATGGTTTAAAGAAAGGCATGGAAGCTAATATGGATGGTTTAAATAAAGGCATAGAAGCTAAGATGAATGGCGTGGAAGCTAACATGGGTGGCGTGGAAGCTAAGATGGACGGCATGGAAGCTAAGATGGACGTCATGGAAGCTAAGATGGATGATTTGAAGATAGATTTGAAGACAGATTTGAAGACAGGCATGGACTATTTGAAGACAAATTTGACAAAGTTTCTACAAGAAATGCTTAGTATTGGTGAAAGGGTAGTAAAGGATACTCATGATGAGAACAAAATAAATGCTAATCATGATTTAATAGACTCTAACATTGGATCGAAGAACCACCATGTTCCAAAGATCGATATGAGGAATTTTGATGGCAAGGATCCCAGAACATGGATACTACAGATGGAGCAATTTTTCAATCTCCATAATGTGCAAAACACACAAAAGGTACGCATTGAAACTTTATATTTGGAACCAAATCAGTTTGTATGGTATCGATGGCTTTGCTCTCATAAACAAATTGGCACTTGGGCTATTTTTACAGATGAAATCATAAGACATTATGAGGATACAAAAGGAAACACTTCTTTTAGCCAATTGATAAATTTCAAACAAAAAGGTTCAATTATGGAGCACATTGAGGACTTCCAAAAATTGAATATAAGGGTAAAAGATATTCCAGAGGAGCTTAGGATTGACATGTTCATAGGGACTTTAAAAGATAACATCCAACATGAGGTTCACCTTTGGGAACCAGATTCATTGGAGAAGGCATTCAGGTTGGCAAGAAAAATGGAAAGTATTATTATGGCAACAAGGAAGTCTACTAATAGTGTTGATTTATTCAGGGAGTACCCATAATTTTATTCATTGTAAGACAGCTAAGGAATTGAATTGCTTCCTCTATCCAACACCAGAGTGTCAAGTGATGGTTGCAAGTGGAGGAACCATAAATTGCTCAGGAAAGTGCCATAATATCAAGCTATCCATGGAAGAATATGTATTGAATAGCCCAATTCTTTTCATTGCAATGGGTGGTGCTGATGTTGTACTAGGAGTCCAATGACTGCAATCCTTGGGTAAAATAGCTTTTAATTTTCAAGAACCTTTCATGAAATTCTCTTAAGAAGGAAAGGAAGTTGAATTAAGGGGTATTGCAGGGAAACCGAGAAAGATAATTAGCTCTAACAGAATGAAAAAGCTTCTAAAGAAAGAACAACGAGGCATAATTGCAAAATTATGTTCACTAGAGGTTCCCACATCGAAATCATCCATTTCTCTAGATCTACAAAAAGTCCTGGACAATCATTCCAAGGTATTTGAGACTCCCAAAGGCCTCACACCTATTCGTGATCGTGATCATGCTATCAATTTGATTCCAGGAAGTGGTCCTCCAAACTTCATGCCTTAGAGATATCCCTATGTCCAAAAGAGTGAAATTGAACGTATGGTTGCAGAGGCTGGTATAATTCAACCTAGTCAAAGTTCTTTCTCTACTCTAGTAGTATTCGTTCACAAGAAGGATGGATCATAGTGCATGTGTCCAGATTATAGGGAGCTCAACAAGCTCACTATTAAAGATAAATTTCCCATTCCTGTCATTCATGAATTATTGGATGAATTGCATGGATCAATTTACTTCACCAAGTTGGATCTTCGTTCAGGATATCATCAAATCAGAATGAAGGCTGAAGACATTCCAAAAAAAACATTTAGAACTCATGAGGGTCATTATGAATTTTTGGTCATGCCTTTTGGCCTTACTAATGCACCTTCTACATTTCAAGGTTTGATGAATTCCATTTTCAAACCCTTTCTTAGAAAATTTGTGTTAGTATTTTTTGATGTTATACTAATCTACAACATGTCTTGGAATGATCATGTCCAACATCTTGACATGGTGCTTAAACTATTGGAGGAGAAATAATTATATGCAAAAAACTCCAAATGTTTCTTTCGAGTACAAGAGGTGGAATATCTGGGTCATATTGTATCTCATGAAGGTGTTAAGGTAGCCCCTAGCAAAAGTAAAACCATTAAGGAATGGAAAATCCCCATATCCATAAAGTGTCTACGAGGATTTCTCGGGTTAACAGGGTATTATCGCAAGTTTGTTAAGAATTATGGGAGAATAATAGCACCTCTAACAACATTATTGAAGAAAGATGCATTCTCATGGAATCCAGAAGCAACGAAGGCCTTTGAACATCTTAAAGAGGCAATGTGCCAAGCACTAGTCTTAACTACACCGGACTTCACAAAAAACTTTATTGTGGAATGTGATGCCTCAAGAAATGGAATTGGTGCGGTTTTAATGCAAGAAGAAAGACCCATTGCTTTCGAAATTCATCCAATCATAGGAAAGTATTTACACAAAGCTATTTATGGGAAGGAAATGTTGGAAATACTACATGCACTTAAGAAATGGTGACCCTACCTAACGGGAAGACACTTCAAGGTAAAAATAGATCATGATAGCCTTAAATACTTTTTAGAACAAAGATTATCTTCAGAAGAGAAACAAAAATGGGTCACAAAGATGTTGGGCTATGACTTTGAAATCATCTACAAAAAGGGAAGCAAAATGTTGTGGCAGATGCACTCTAAAGAAAAGATGAGGATCTTGAAGCATTTCTTTGCGCCATTTCTATTATCCAACCAGATTGGATAAACGAAGCAAGGGATGAATGGAAGAATGATGAGGAAGTGTGGGAACTCATTCAAAATATACAACAAGATCCCAGTACATTTGATACATTTAGCTAGAAAAATGACTGTTGTGGTACAAGGATCGATTATACCTATGTAAGAATTCCCAACTCAAACAAAAGATTGTTAGGGAATTGCACGCCTCTCCCTTACGAGAGCACTTAGGATTTCTAAAAACCTACCACAGGGTTAAGAAGGTTTTTTTTTTGATGGCCTTAAATCCGATATTCAAAATCTTGTTGCGGAATGTTTGGTTTGCTAACAAAATAAAGTTGAAACAATTAAGACCCCATGACTATTACAACCTTTATCCATTCCAAGCCAACATTGGGAGGACGTTTCAATGGATTTTATCACAGGTTTACCCAAGTCTAAAGGAAAGAGTGTTATCATGGTGGTAGTTGATAGACTTACCAAGTATGCACACATTTTCACGTTATCTCATCCATTTAAAGCGAGTACAATTTCTACTACATCTATGGAAACAATGCAAAATCTACATGGAAACCCAAAGATTATTGTAAGCGACAAAGATCCCATTTTCACTAGAAATTTTTGGATAGAATTAATTTCTTGTCTTGGTACTCGGTTAGCTCATAGCTCATATTATTGTTAGGATATTCCGACACATAGGAAATAGTTAAGTACAACTTGGTCTAGTATAGAGTTAGGTATAGAGTTAGGTAAAGTGTGTTTCTTTACTATGTATATTTTGTAACTTACAATTCAAAGGTCACGATATGTAGTGATCCGACGGTTCATTCTCTCCTCGGTATTACCGACACTTGATCCATGGATTAACACCCGATTGGTCCATGATCTCTATTTAAAGAGCATGGAGGGTCATTTGTAGGGTAATCCGTCTATGAGAGAAGCATATGTAAATTTTCATTATTTTATTAATAAATTGCCTGAAGTGGTCGCGTTGGCTCAGGCCATGGACTGTTTCCCTCTTTGAGGGTTTTAACCACATCAAAATATTGGTGTATTGATCTGTGATCTGTTTGTGAGCAGTGTCCTTTGGTGTTCTATCTGAGAAACTTACCCTGTAAATTCCTACATGGTATCAGAGCTATTTGAGGGCTGTGTCCATTGGTGATCCAAATCTGAAGCCGGTAGAACTGCATCCGACAACCATTTCCTAGATCTACTGTTTCTGACTACTTTCAGGCCGAGAGGACTGCTTTGTTGTGTTGGGAGCATCTATTCCAGTGAGGAACCCCTTTCGTTTCACGCGAAAAGGTTTCTGATAGCCCTAGCTGCGTCATTTTTAAGATCTGGAGGTATCCAGTGTTTATTTGCAGTTTACAGTCATTTTCTCTCTGTTTATTTCAGTTTCGGTTTATTTAGCCTTTTTTATTACCGGATCTGAACCTTTCATTTCTGCGTATGCTCTTTGCCCTGCGACTCTGTGTGATCTGGGCAAATCGGAAATAGAAAGGAAGGATTTTTCTCATGCGTATGCTCTTTTCCGTTGCGCCTTAGTGTGATCTCGGAAAATCAGAAACATTGAGAAAAATATTTAGTTTCCGACTAAAGCTAACTTCGAGCTGTAAGGTTCATTTTTTTTGTATTTCCGTGTTGGGTTTTGTGTTTTTTGTTTTGTAGGGAAAAATCTCTCTCTCTCTCTCTCTCTCTCTCTCTCTCTCTCTCTCTCTCTCTCACTTTTTGTATAGCTCACTTGGTCCAAAGCAAATTTATGAGATTAGAGGTCTTGGGTTCAAGTCTCCATTTTTTGGGGGCGGATTTTTCATTCCCGCACTTCGTCGGTGACTTCATCAAATTTTCTTCAAAAACCCATAACTTCTTCATCTGGAAGCCATTTTCAGAACCGTTTTTTTATAAACAGCCTAATTTTTCGAGATCTTTCCATTGCAACACTTAGTTTCAGCATCTATAGCTTTAGTTTTTTTTTTTTAAATAGAAATTCCATGCCAAGTTATTCTTGACAGCACCAACTACTTCCAATGGTGGTCCTACATTGTGGATTTACTTAGAAGTAAAGGTCTTTACAGAATAGCCACAGGCCAAGAGACCAAATCGAAAGATGAAGAAAAGACAGTTAAATGGGAAAATAGACAAGACCAAGCACGTGGGTTGATAGGGATGTCTATTTCTCCAGATCTTAGATTCCATATTGCAGAACTTGATACTCCTGATGTAGCAATGAAACAGATTACTAAAGTCTTTGGAATTAAAAATGAACTTAAAGCCCATCAACTTGAAAATGAATTGCTTACATTGGACCCCAATTATTTTTCTTGCATTGAAGATTTTTTGTCCAAGTTCAAGACCCTTAGACTTCTCTTGGAAGGTGTTAAGGTTAAGAAAGAATATAGTAGCCTTATCTACTCCATTCTTACTAAGTTGGGACCAGCCTATTCTGTGTTTGTTTCCACCTTCCATTCTACAAGAGAAGCCTTCATTTCTCAAGGACAAACCTACAAGTCCCCTTCCTTTGATTCCTTTTGTGATTCTTTAATAAGAGAACAAGAAAAACTCTTACACCTTGGTCTTCTTCATCTTGGAAACTCTTCTAAGAAAGCGTTAGCCGCCCAACAGCAACCAAATCCAAAGAATCCTAAGAAGTTGTATCCTAAAAAGAATGGTCCTAAAACAAACAAGGGTCCTAAGCAATTTCAGCCTCAAAATGAAAAATCATTTCAACAAAATGATAAGACAAATAAAAACAAAGGGAAGAAGACTGATAGACATTTCAACTTTTGTAATCGAGATGGCCACTTAGAATCCAAATGCTTTAAGAAGATGGAAGCCTTGGAAGCAGCAATGAAGAAGCATAACATCCATTTGGAGCACTCTTCAACTTCAACTTCATCTTCAGGAATGGCACTTTCTGCATGTGGTTTTCAAGCATCTCGGTCTGGCTATGCACTAAATGTATCTTCTTCTTCTCATTCTCATGAGTGGCTCATTGATTCTGGAGCTTCTTATCACATGGCCAAAAACAAAGCCATGTTTTCTTCTTTAAATGATTGTAACACCAAAAATATATATGTTGGTGATGATAGATCTCTTAGTGTTGTAGGGACTGGAATTGTTCATCTAGACAATGGTCAGTTTAATGATGTATTATGTGTTCCAACCTTATCCTGCAACCTTCTATCTATATATCAGATAACCCATTCAGGTGAAGGAAAAATCGTTGAATTTTCACCTCATGATGTTGTAATTAAGGACCTAAGAGATCCTAGACAGATTTTAGCTACTGGCATTGCTGATGATTCTACAAGGTTGTATAAGTTTCACAACTTTGGGTCATCAAATCTTCCCTCAGTATTTGTTGCTCATAATGATGAAGTGAGTAAACTTTGGCATGAGCGATTTGGTCACTTAAACTATCGCTCTCTTCAGAACCTATGTAAAGAAAATATGGTGACAGGTCTTCCAATGGTATCTTCCAGAGATGGTGTTTGTTCCGGATGTGTACTCAGAAAACATCATCAGGATAGTTTTGAAAAACGTGCCTCTTGGCACGCCTCAGCCCCTTTACAGCTCGTGCATAGTGATTTATGTGGTCCACTTCCAGTTGCTTCATTATCTGGCTACAAGTATTTCTTAACTTTCATTGATGATTTCTCCAGACGCACTTGGGTAGATTTCTCCAGACGCACTTGGGTATACTTCTTAAAACTCAAGAGTGAAGTATTTAACATGTTCTTGGCCTTTAAGGCCTTTGTTGAAAAACAATCTGGACGTCAAATTCTTAAGCTAAGATCTGATAATGGCGGAGAATATGTTAAAAACACATTCATCAACTTTTGCACTGAGAATGGAATTCAAATGCAACATATTGTTCCATATACTCCACAACGAAATGGTGTAGCTGAAAGGAAGAATCGCACCTTAAAGGAAATGGCTAATTGTATGCTTCAATCTAAAGGACTTAGTCTTAATTATTGGGCAGAAGTAATTAACTGTGAAAATTACATAATAAATCGCACTCCTACTAAGTTTTTAAAGAATATCACTCCAGAACAAGCATGGAGCTCAATTAAACCAGATGTAAGTCACTTTCGTGTTTTTGGAAGTGAAGCATGGGCCCATATTCCAGATGAGAAACATAAATCTTTAGAACCTAAGAGTGAAAAATGTATTTTTGTTGGATATTCTGAAGATGTCAAAGGATATATACTTATTCCACTTAAGTCCAAAAATGTTATCATTAGAAGAGATGTAAAGTTTGCTGAAAATATATTGGCCTGTGAGCCTAGTTCGGCGGATGTGCCACCTCTCCCTATCTCTTCTACTTTTGAAAATATTTCTTCTTCAGATGATGAAAGCAAGGATGAAACTCCTCCCCCACCTTCTCAGGATCCTCCTTCAGCTCCTCAGCTTCCAAAATGGGTCCGTGCTACTCGGGATGCAGCAGATGATCTTGTCGGTGATCCTACAGATCAGCAATGTACACGTCCTCAGTTTGATAGAGCCTCTTCTTTACAGGCTCAAGCTTCAGTGAATTATGATCCTGACACTTTTGCAGAAGCTTCAAGCCATGTAGATTGGGAAGCAGCTATGAATGAAGAATATCATTCATTATTGGCAAATGATACATGGGATCTTGTTCCTCTACCAAAGGGACGAAAACTTGTTAGATGCAAATGGGTTTACAGAACCAAGTATGGACCAGATGGGAAAGTTGATAAACATAAAGCTCGTCTTGTTGCTAAGGGTTTTTCACAAGTTGAAGGCATTGACTACACTGAAACCTTCTCCCCTATTGCCAAAATGAACTCTATCTGCCTTGTTCTTTCCCTTGCTGCTTCTTTCAAATGGGAAGTCCATTAGATGGATGTTAAATCCGCCTTCTTGCATGAAGAAATCTATATGGAACAAAATATTGGCTTTATACAAACAGACTCCAGCCTTGTATGTCGACTTAAGAAATCCCTTTATGGTCTCAAGCAAGCTCCTCGAGCTTGGTATGCAAAAATGGATAACTTTCTTTTAGAATCTGGCTTCTCTAGGTGTCATTCTGACAATACTGTCTACACCAAGAAAGTGGGCAAGTCTCTTATCATTCTTGTTCTTTATGTTGATGATCTTATCCTGACTGGTAGTGATCCCAACCTTATAAACCATGTGAAGTCTACCCTTAAAAGGAAGTTTGAAATGATAGACTTAGGACACTTACATTATTTTCTCGGTCTTCAAGTCTTGCAATCCAAGGAAGGTATTTCCCTTTCTCAGTCTAGGTATGCATTTGATATTCTACGCCATTTTCACATGGAAGACTGTAAGCCAGCCCCTTCTCCCTTTCAGTTTGGAGTCAAACTTTCAGTCACTTGTACTTCTCCTAAAGTTGATGCTACATTATACCGTCAACTTGTAGGAAAACTTTTGTATCTAACCCATACTCGTCCTAACCTTTCCTTTGCTATTGGCTTTGTTGCTCAGTTTATGCAAAACCCACGTGAAAGTCATTGGAAAGTAGCTAAAAGAATACTTCGTTATGTTCGAGGTACAATTCAGTTTTGGATTCATTACAGTGCCGAAGCAACTCCTCTATTGGTTGGTTTCACTGATTCCGATTGGGCTGGTGACCCTGATGATCGAAGTCTACTGCAGCTTATGTGTTCACTCTTGGTTCAGGACCTATTACATGGGCTTGCAAGAAAAAAGGTGCCATTTCTCTTTCTTCAGCAAAAGCAGAGTATCGTGGTGCCGTAGAAGCTAGTAAGGAAGCCTTGTGGCTTCGTCAGATCCTATCAGAGTTTGGCTTACAGCAGCAGCATCCGACTACACTTTGGTGTGATAATCAAAGTGCCATTCAGCTATGCAAAGATCCATTCCAACATCAGCGTAGCAAACACATTGAACTACACATGCACTTCATCAGAAAGCTCATTCACGACCATGTTCTTGAAGTGCAATATTGTTCAACAGATGATCAAGTTGCAGACATCTTTACAAAGGCTCTCACAGAGGCGAAGTTCACTAAACTTCGATTTATGGTTGGAGTTCATGAAGTTGTCACTAAGGGGGGATAGGCTCTAGTGCCTCCTTCCTTCTCCTATTGTGTCATATTTGTAAATCCTTCAATCCTATCCCAAGTTGTTCTTAAGGGGGGATGTTAGGATATTCCGACACATAGGAAATAGTTAAGTACAACTTGGTCTAGTATAGAGTTAGGTAAAGTGTGTTTCTTTACTATGTATATTTTGTAACTTACAATTCGAAGGTCACGATATGTAGTGATCCGACGGTTCATTCTCTCCTCGGTATTACCGACACTTGATCCTTGGCTTAACACCCGATTGGTCCATGATCTCTATTTAAAGAGCATGGAGGGTCATTTGTAGGGTAATCTGTCTATGAGAGAAGCATATGTAAATTTTCATTATTTTATTAATAAATTGCCTAAAGTGGCCACGTTGGTTTAGGCCGTGGACTGTTTCCCTCTTTGAGGGTTTTAACCACGTCAAAATACTGGTGTATTGATCTGTGATCTGTTTGTGAGCGGTGTCCTTTCGTGTTCTGTCTGAGGAACTTACCCTGTAAATTCCTACAATTATCATCTTCAATCTGATGGGAAAACTGAGATAGTAAACAAATGTTTGGAAGGATATCTTCGTTGCTTTGTATCTGATAAATGGACACAATGGGTCAAATAGTTGCCTCTGACTGAATGGTGGTATAACACTTCCTTCCATACTGCAACAAAAATGACCCCATTTATGGCACTTTATGGATATCATACGCTATCCATCACATCATATTTAAGAGAAAATTTGAAGTTCAAGCAGTGGAAGATCACATTGAGCATCAGCAACAAGTTCTCCAACTCTTAAAGGATAACCTCACCTCGGCGCAGAATAGAATGAAACGGCAGGTAGATCAACATCGCAGCGAAAGAAGTTTTGATGTAGGTGATTGGGTATTCCTATGGCTACAACCATATAAACAAATGTCGCTCAAGCAAGCTAAGAAGGATAACAAATTATCACCAAAGTATTATGGTCTGTACAAGGTGTTGCAAAAGATAGGTACTATGGCATACAAATTGGAGCCTCCTGCAGCTTCCCGAGTGCACCCAGTTTTCCATGTTTCATGCTTAAAGAAGGTTATAGGTGACAAGATTCCACTGCGAGAACTTGATGAGGAAGGAAAAATCGTATTGGAACTTGAAGAAGTCAAAGAAACAAGAACTCGATAGTACAAAATCGATCAATTTCAGAGTATCTCATCAAGTGGAAGAACTTACACGTTGAAGATTCCACATGGGAGGATGCTAATTTTATACAGAAGCACCCAGAACTACTCAAGTGTTGAGGAAAACACTTTTTTGAAGGAGAGGGGCATGTTAGGGCCCTATCATACAAGTGATTCCCCCATTACAATTGTCATTGTATCCCTTATTGTTATTGTTGTTCCCCTATTGTCCCCATATTGTTATTATTGTGCCCCATAGAATCCAACTATTGTTATTTTTGTGCCTTTATATTATTATTGTTATGTCATCTTGGTTATATTGTGACCCTTTAGACTCCTATATATAGAAACGATGTTTTGTCATTTGAATCATCCAAGAATTATTCATTTGTGTAATGTAAAGGAGGTTGCCCCGTCGAAGAGGCTTATTTCTAAGGCGTTCATCTATCTTTTCTATCTTTTTGTGAGATGGTTTCATAAATTTTTCTTCTTGTTAACTAGTATGTGACCCTTTTTATTTAGTGTTCATACTTTATAGTGAGAAAATTCCTTGACAATCTTTTACATAATGCATAATTTTCCAAATGTTTTCATCCTTAGAACAAAGAATGATTGTCTCTTTTTATTTTCTTTAAAAACATGTGCTCTTTTTAAATATTATTTGCAATATGTAAAAGCAAAGAGAACATCTAGAACACTAAAATTCAATTGTGAGTCTTTCTTAGCTTGTTGAAAGACATGCGCACACACATACACACCAAAATTATTTCCTGTTATCATAAGATTTTGAGAATTCATGCTTAGGAATTGTTTTGGTTTGAAAAATCCTTTGCATCCCTATTTCATCCAACTTTGATTTAGCTCAAGGAAGTTGTTTGCACTCTCTAGGTATGCACACTTCTAGTTGGGTTGTAATCCCCTCTATGTTTTTGAATTGTCTTACGTACAATGCCTTTTGTCTTTCTTGCCTTTTAAAGATTAAATATTAATAAATTTGAAATGGAATTTGGAAAAGGATACAATGACAACAAACAACAAATTAAAACAAAATGACCTCACAATAACAGGGAAAACCTACTCCATCAAACCTCAGCACATTAAAATAAAGCTCATTACTACAACAACGCCAGCCTCATAACCATTAAAAGCGCCGGAAAAATATGACTCTAATAAGAAACTTCTCCCCAAGTGTGGCCATTGAAAAAAAAAAAGCTAATGAATGCAATGCTACGTGCATAAATCAATGGAGATTGTGGGTCTCTTAAAAGGGTTAATAAAAAAAAAACAGGTAACAACAAAAACCTATTAAATCACACCACCTACAATTGTTGTTTACAGAGAGATAAAGAATGAAACTCAATAATAAAAATATCAAAATTTCTAGGTAATAAATTCATCAAAATAAACTCAATAATAAAAACAAATTTCAGAGAATTTAAATTCATTTAAAGAATTCAAACTAACTCAATGAAAACAAAATGACTCTCCTTCGAAATGTTCACTTCTCTTATTTATTAAAAATAATAATAATAAATATAAAACTCACCACCAACCTCCAATCTTCCGCAAATATTATAATTTGTGTTTTATTAATGAGTTTGAGGGTCTCGTTTTGAGAAACATATATTCAAATTCAATTAATGAAGTTGAAGGGGAAATCTAACCTAAGGTGCTCATAAGCATTGAGTAATGTTGTGGATGCAAATTGGTAGTTTGCTAGCGAACAATAAATTGATGGCTAGAGGGAGGCGAATTAGTCTTGACTCTCTGAGTCTCTACTATCTGAAGGGCCCTAAAACCCCATATTCATCACAAATTTGCAAAGTGTGGGTGGAGTCTAGAGCCCAATAATCCTCTGTAGTTCGATATGTGCGCCTTCAACTCAACTACTCCAGCCTCCACGCTTCATTTTATATTATTTGTTTTTTATTTCTTCTTGTGTACATGACAATGTATAATGCATATATAAGATTTTGAACCTACATGTTATAACCTATTGTCCTTGGGTGGTGTGTTGTTTAATGATGAGAAGTATCATTAAATGCCATTAAAGGAGCATTGTCTACTCATTTAATGGTAAAACAGGCTCATTATCTAGAATTTAAAACCAGTGAATATATACTTTAGATCAACTCTTCTCTCAGGAATGTCACGCTGAGTTGGACAATGGCGAGATTCATTGGGTAATGGCCAGTGGTAGGTAGAAAATAAATGGGAAAGAAATAAGAATTAATAATGTTTTCAAATAATTGTTGCCCATCAAAAAAATGTTTGCCACAATTTCAAGAACATCTGTAAAAACAAGAATAACAATTTTTTAGGCATCAAATATATGCAAAATGCCACATGATAGGCAAAATATCCATCAAATTCCATCTTGCCGACCAAGGGCTCGAGGGGTGCAATTTTTTAATTTTTAATTTTCATTTATTATTAGTTTTGTTTTTATTTTAATTGGTTTTTTTTGGTTTTTTATTTTAACCTTTTTTTATATCTTAAAATAGTTTTTTCTTTTTTTTTTTCCACAGGAAAAAAGCAGTAACCTTTTATTTAAAAAATGAAAAGTTACACAAAGCATATGCATTGAAGCATTTACATAAGTTGCCCATTGGCCTCGAGTGCTTTCGCACACAATGCAACGTAGCGAGGCTATCATGCATTTAGAAAGAAAGAATGAGAGAAAAGAAAAAAGAAAAGAGGAAAGGACAGAAAAACTGGTTCCCGGTAGTGAGTAGAGGACTCACACCTCATGTTTTTCTCCCCTTCTTCTTTTCAACCTTGCGTCACCCTCCTTGAGTGGGCTCGATCGAAGCTAGGACTAACTATGTTTCCTCTTTCTGTGGAGCTGTATCCTTGTCTGAGTCTGAAGTATCTGAGGGGTGATGCCGTTTGATCCCTCCCATACTCAGATCCTCGCTTGTCTTCTCTGCCTGATTTGAATGGAATTGTGAAACCTTGTTGGCTAATATGTTTTCCTTTTGGGTCTCCTTTCCTTGGGAAGGCTCAGAAATCTCTGTGGCGGTAACTTCCTCCTCTGCTTCTGATTCATCGTCCTCTAAGTCAGGAGGGGGAAATTGCGATCCTTTCCTCTGCTTCCCTTTCTGCTTCTTTTTACTGTTTGCTTTCTTGGCTTCTAGGCATGTACTTTGCAAGTGTCCTGTCATCCTACAGTTCCTGCATCTAAAAGTGGCATTTTCGTAGTCTAATCCTTGTAGCCAGTTTTGTTGTTTGTGTACCAGCCTTATACTTTCCGGCAGACCTTTACTTAGATCTACTTCCACGCAAATGCGTGCAAAGGTGTAGATCCTCTCATTAGTCCTTTCCAGATTTGTTTTGATATATTTCCCTATGTTGTTCCCAATTCCTTCCAAAACTCGCTCACTCCAAAAGTGAAGGGGAAGGTTATATAGGCGGACCCAGACCGGTATTTTGGAGATAGTCATTTTGTTTAGATCAAAATTAGGAAACCATGGGGTCATAAAAAGACGAGATGTTCCCCAAAGCCAAGGCCTAGCACTGATGATTGTATCTCTGACTTCCGTGGAAGCGAATTTAACAATGAAAAACCCCTTGGAGCATAAATGTATATCACATTCCATGGTCCAATTGGTGAAGATCCAGTGAAATAGATCCATTGGCTTTGGCCAAAAACTATTAAATCGGCAGATTAGGGCCTGTGTTTCATATGACTTAATGAAATCTTCAAGTCCTGTAGAATCAAAGTTGAGGGCTAGGGTTTGCTCTAGCTGATCTACTATGTATGGCCTAGGTGCACCTTGATCCGGAGGGGACCCTGGATCTTTGTTACCCTGTAATATGTTTTTTGTAAGAGGAGCCTCCATTGGGTTGATGCTGAGATGCTGTTTTTTCCCCTTGTCTCCTCCTGAGGAGCTTGGATGTCCCTGGGGCAGAGCCCCTCCTCTCAGCCTAACGTTTAAAGCAATGGTTGTTTCTGGGCTAATATCATAGTTTTTCAGGGTTCTGTTATCCTGAAGGGACCACTTACCACTGACCAAATGTTGGATTTGAACAGGGTATCCCATCAATGCCTGGATTTGTTGTTTCAACTGCATAATGGTGCTTTTTGAATGTACCCACACTAGACTAGTTTTCCCCACAGGGGGTTTAATAAAAATCTGAAAACAAGTTGATGTTACCTCTTGTCTGGGTTCTGGCTGTTCTAGCTGCCCATGACATTGCGCTGCCGTGGCGCTGAGAAGATCAGAAACCCTAGCCGTGTTGTTCTCCCGAGCCGTAGAGCTACATGTCGGATCAACCTTATTTAGGCCCTGATTTACTGTATTGTAAGCTAGATCTGGTGGATCAGTAGCAGATCTAGGGTTATCTGCCAGCGTCAGAGTCTCACTCTCGTCTATGAAATCCACGCCCTCAGCTTCCAAGATCTGGGTCGGTTCTTCAGGCAGATCTGGCTGGTTCAAGAGAGGAAGTTGCTTCAGATTTGTGCCCGTCTGAGGTTGCCGCCTGACAGTTGCATGCCCACAAATCTGGGTTTTTTTAAGGCTTCTTGTTCTTCTGGGCGTCTGATCTGCATGGTCGATGATTTGTGTAGCTATTTGGCAATTGAGGGGGCCCAACTCCACAGCAAAGAGCATACTCCTCGGCCTTTGCATCTGCGTCGCGATCCATTTCAGAAAGACAGAGAGCTCGATGGACCAGAGATTCATGTTGATGATTCGGTCTTCCAGTACCCAGTGGTCATAAACCGCCTTTAGCATCGTTTCGTCCTTCTGGCCCTCCGCGATCTCCCGTCCGCCTGTCAAAACCCTGACGGGCTTCTCCAGATCTTCAATGGCCCTCCGCAATCTCCTGTCGTAGCTGAGACAGATATGCTTGCCGCAGCAGAGCCGGATGACCTCCTTCAACCCAGATTCAAACGTCATCGAGCGACCGTTTTTCCAGGCCGAGATTGCCTGCACCACCACTTTGATCTCTGGGCACTTGAGCTCAGTCATGGCCATCGTCGGCCCTCCTGCATACCCTGCCTCGATGTGGCAAATCTTCACCATGGTCGCCAAATAGTTTTTCTTTTACTGTTTAATTTTTTTCCTATTTATTTAAATATTTTTTATAATTATTTTTTTAAATATATATTTTTCTATTTGTTTAATGTTTTTTTTTGAATTTTTTTATTATATGTGTGTGTGTGTGTGTTTTCGAATTTTATTTTATTTTATTTTTAATGTGTTTTTTTAATG
Source organism: Pinus tabuliformis (assembly GCA_031772625.1). NCBI lineage: Eukaryota > Viridiplantae > Streptophyta > Pinopsida > Pinales > Pinaceae > Pinus > Pinus tabuliformis. The sequence continues at coordinate 216,254,825 of CM062816.1, read as the reverse complement.
TCTTATTTATTTATATTTTGTTTCTTTCATTAATTTTTTTCCTTTAATCATGTTTCTTTATTTTTTTTAATTTACTTATTTCTTTATATATATTTGATTTTTTTAATTTTATTTTTCTTTTCTAATATATATTTTTATTTATTTATTTATTTAAATTTGGTTTTTTGTTTTCTTTTTTCAATGTTTTAATTTTCTTTGTATTTGTAAATTTTTGTTTTCATTTTTCTTTTGAAACTTTAAGGTTTTTCGAAGTCATGATACAATCTTTTAAGCCATTATTTCAAAATGTTAAAAATTTATCCTGAATAAAAATGGCATTATCTCAACATCAATGTTGAAAATGCAACAAGATGATGGAGCTTAGTGGAAAGGAGTCATCTTCACTAAGTGGGCCCGCAGGCTATTTTTGGCGCAAAGTCTATTTTTAAACATATGGATCATGGTCTATGAGTTGCAGGATGCTATTTGTGGATGATTGGTCATGTTGGTAAAAGTAGATGGACTTCTATTTTTAGACATATGGGCGAAGTCTATTTTTAGACTGCCAGTCTAAAAATAGAACAGTCAAATATTATTAGCTCATAATAATATTTAGACTATAAACATTATCTTATCCTCTTGGAGCACTTCAGTTTGAGCTACAGATGTGGCACATGCAACTGTCAGAAGGAAATACACTTTTCTTATGGGTTAGTTGAGCTATTGCATGATGGACTTCAGTTAGAACTCAAGTGACTGAGTTTGGTGGAGTTGATTGAGGAGTTGATGGAGTTGTGTTCAGTTTGCTTGGTTGAACTAGTTGTATTTATTTTAACTGCAAATACACTAGTGATGAGTGAAGTGAATTAATTGTTAATTAATTCACTAATTATTAACTCATAAATCAACTAAAGAATACATCAGTTAACTCAGTGCATGGACAGTTCAGTGCACACAGGTGTTAGAGGTGAGTGAAAGGACAAGACAGCTGTCAGTTGTGACTATAGTTGTGCATGAGATTTTCATAATCAATAGATTGAGTATTTCCAATGAGGATTGCGTGGTTCAACCAAGGGAAATACGATTTTGGATGAGGCATTCTCATCTATTCTCATGCAAGATTACGCAGTGGAGGCAGGCATGCAGCGGAAGAGATTTGAACCTGTGATTGATTCAGATCTGAGCTAGTTTGTGTGTAACAGGTGGAGATAGTACTGAGTAATTGTGAGGAGCATTGTACTATGTATTGTTACATGTTCTCAATCATTATAATATACAAATAGTATGGGGTTTTCATCTGTATGCTTTCCTTGGGTTACATACTGTGTTAATGTGCGCATGCAATTGATGTTTCATTATTTTAATACCACAAAATTGATGATCAACTTAGAAGAGGTTATGTATTATGCATGTATTCCGGAATAGTGTATAATCAGGATAATCTCTGTGAATAAGTATCATATTATTCAAAATTTCTACATGGTATCAAAGACAAGTTGATCATCAGATCTATTATTCAGAAAGTGATTACATTTTATTTCTTCAGGCAGAGTCTGTAATCGGGCTAGGTAGCCTCTGTATTCATCCTTCTTTTGGAAGGGGAGATATCTGGTAAAAGCCCATATAGTCAATCTTTGTATGAGAAATAATTTGTTCTCATGAATTTTAGATCAGAAGCGGTTGAGTTTTGAGCTGGTGGAATTCGAATTTGCAATAGTGTTTTCTTGGTGTCAAAGTTGAAATGTCTTACAACGAATTGCAATTGGAGTATGCCCTGGAAGGAAGCTCAAATTATATTGCACGGAAAGACAGGATCGAGGTGGTGTTAGATGACAATGGGCTGAAGGAGTTCATAGAGGCTGAGGTCCCAAAGCCTACTGATGCTGCTCACGTTGAGGTTTGGCAAAAGAAGATAGCAAAGTGTTGAAGGATTCTGTTGGAGGGCATGAAGGATCACATTGTGTCCAGCCTGCATGGAAAGGCTTCTCCATACTTGATGTGGAAAGCATTGACAGATCTATTCCAAAGCAAGAGCAACCAGAGGAAGTTGGCGTTCAAGGATAGACTCAGAAATGTTAAGTGTGAGAATGGAGATAGTATGCCCAAGTATCTCACGAAGTTCACCCAATGTCGGGATGAGCTGGGAAGTGTGGGGGTGACTATCGATGATGAGGACTTGGTGAGCTTGGATGTACTTGGTCTTCTGAAGAGTTGGAATTCCTGTCAGGATGCTGTCAATGGTCGGGAGAAATTGCCAGGATGGGAGAGACTTTGGTCGGATCTTGTGCAAGAGGAGATCAGGCAAAATACCAGGGACGGATCTTCATCAAAGGCATCTGATGAAGAAGATTGTGCTTTGGCTTCCAAAGCAAAGAAGGGGAAGGAGAAGGGTTCTCTTTCCGAATCTAGTTCTTACAATGGTGGGAAGAAATTTGACAAATTGAAAGTGCGATGCTTTCGTTGTCATGAGTTGGGCCATTATGCTACTAATTGCCCAAAGAAGAAATCCAAGAAGGTATCTAGGGAAGGATCTGAAGGTGAGGCACTTGCTTCAAAGTTTGAGTTGGATTTCACACTTTTCGCATGCATGGTTTCATCCATTATGGGAAGTGGATGGTTTCTTGACAGTGGAGCTTCTTTCCACATGACCGGTGACAAGAATTTGTTCAGTACTTTGGAGGAGAAAGATCTCCAGATACTCATAGCGATGGGTAATGATGAGAAGTATATTGTCTCAGGTGTAGGCACAGTTATTTTTCAGAGGGAGCATGGAGCTCGCCTTACCTTGACCGATGTCAAGTATGTACCAGGACTGAAGAGAAACTTGGTGTCGATCATGATGCTGGAAGACGGAGGCTATGATGTAGTCTTCAGTAAGGGAAAGGTTTTCCTTAGACACATCATCACTAGACAGGTGAAGCAGATTGGTTCACGAGTCAAGAACCTATATGCTCTTGAGGTTCAAGATGCATGCAAAGCCTTGAGCAGTGAGGAAACTAATGGAGACTTGGTGGTTAAGAGGGAGCATATATTACCTCTAAACATGCAGATTCATAAGAAGTCTCAGACAATTGTGGAGGATCCACGATTGGTGCAATAGCTTCAAGAGATTGTGGAGCAGCCACAACAAGAGAAGCTGAGAGGAGATTGAGTAGAGACATATACTCATGCAGAGACCTCCAGTAGGGGGAAACTTCGAGCCAGGTGGGCTGAGGGATCACATGCAGCCATACCTCGAGGTAGGAGGTGGGGCAATATAGAGTGATCATCCTAAGGAGGAGGGGCAGGATCCTTGAGGTACCCAACCTCTTAGATGAGACCTTGCTATGGGAGCCCCAATGTGGAGTAGCAGGAACTGACTGATTGGGTAGAGACAGATTCGGATGGAGTAGCAGAGAGAGCGATAGTGTAGGGAATCCTAGGACAGCGCATAGCTAGCAGGCTGCAGCAATGTGAGAGGCAAAAGTGTTTTGCACAGTGCTAGGTGGCACAGAGAAGTGTGCAATGGTGCGAGATGCATGGAGAGGTTGCAGTAGCGCAGATGTTAGAGAGGGACCACTTTTCAGTAGTAGGTGGAGCTTCAACATTAGAGTATGTTCCTAGCCCAACAGAGTGGTCAGTTGGGAGTGTTTTTGTTCCAAGTTTTGTTGGAGCATGTGGATCAGGAAAATGTGTTGCATGCAAAACATTCCAGAGTTTCAGGAAAGGGGTTGCAGATAATCCATATCTTGTTGAGAGGGAGTGTTGAAAATGCAACAAGATGATGGAGCTTAGTGGAAAGGAGTCATCTTCACTAAGTGGGCCCGCAGGCTATTTTTGGCGCAAAGTCTATTTTTAGACTATGTCTATTTTTAGACATATGGATCATGATCTATGAGTTGCAGGATGCCATTTGTGGATGATTGGTCATGTTGGTAAAAATAGATGGACTTCTATTTTTAGACATATGGGCGGTGTCTATTTTTAGACTGCCAGACTAAAAATAGAACAGTCGAATATTATTAGCTCATAATAATATTTGGACTATAAACATTATCTTATCCTCTTGGAGCACTTTAGTTTGAGCTACGGATGTGGCACATGCAACTGTCAGAAGGAAATACACTTTTCTTATGGGTTAGTTGAGCTATTGCATGATGGACTTTAGTTAGAACTCAAGTGATTGAGTTTGGTGGAGTTGATTGAGGAGTTGATGGAGTTGTGTTCAGTTTGACTTGATTGAACTAGTTGTATTTAGTTTAACTGCAAATACACTAGTGATGAGTGATGTGAATTAATTGTTAATTAATAACACTAATTATTAACTCATAAATCAACTAAATAATACATCAGTTAACTCAGTGCATGGACAGTTCAGTGGAGACAGGTGTTAGAGGTGAGTGAAAGGGCAAGACAGCTGTCAGTTATGACTATAGTTGTGCATGAGATTTGCACAATCAATGGATTGAGTATTGCCAATGAGGATTGCATGGTTCAGCCAAGGGAAATACGAGTTTGGATCAGCCATTCTCATCTATTCTCATGCGGGATTGCGCAGTGGAGGCAGGCAAGCAACGGAGGAGATTTGAACTTGTGATTGATTCAGATCTGAGCTAGTTTGTGTGTAAAAGGTGGAGATAGTATTGAGTACTTGTGAGGAGTATTGTACTATGTATTGTTACATGTTCTCAATCATTATAATATACAGATAGTGTGGGGTTTTCAACTGTATGCTTTCCCCGGTTGCATACTGTGTTAATGTGTGCATGCGATTGATGTTTCATTGTTTTAATTCGGAAAAATTGATGATCAATGTAGAGGAGGTTATGTATTATGCATGTATTCGGCAATAGTGTATAATCGGGATAATCTCTATGAATAAGTGTCATATTATTCAAAATTTCTACAATCAACACCTTTCATTTTCGTGGTGATTTTTGCACCAAAAAAATTTCTTTTCACTGTCATTTTTAAAACATGTTGAAAATTTACCCCCACCAACCAAAAAAAAAATATTGTTCCATCATCAACACTTTTTTGTGTTTTTTTTGCTAGAGTTCTCGTTTTCAGTTTACAGTTCTCGTTTGATAGTTTACATTGTTTTTGAAGACAATGGATATGATGTGACATTAGTAAGGGGAAAGATTATCTGAAGCACGTTGCTACTGTACAAGTAAAAAAAGATTGTTTGAGTTAAAAATATCTACATGCTAGAGGTAGTTTTCACGATGATTGCAATTACACCTCTAGGAGGGAGGTGGGGTGATGTATTTCCTTAGTACGAGAGCTGCAAATATTTGGGCATGATCCATAGGAGAGTAGTAGCAATTGGAATATACTCTTCGCATGGATGATTACGCTTGCTACGGGGGCCCACAATATTCAATAGTAGAAGGATCAGTGTCACTTTATGCATTTAGATCTTGAGCGACAGTTGTATAGGCTAGTAGCAGTCAAAAAATGAAGAGAGAGTTGCAACTTAGAGATGCAATTGACTAAGTATTTTGGATGCTTCCTAGTTGCAATTATTACAGTAGCAACAACAATAGTGAGAGGGGGTGTTAGTTGTGTTACAATATATTCCTCATGTAAACATATCCAATCAGAGCCTATAATTGAATGAATGTGGTCGCCTTCAGAGCTATGTGTTCTACTTCAAAGAAACATTCAATGGAAACACCTCATTTTCCCCAATGTTTGTTGTATTGTATTTGGAATATTGAGGAATGAATGAATATGAATGAACTTCAGGTGAAGAAGTGTTGCTATGATGAGTCACCAACAAGAATACCAACAATGACGGTCCTAGAGATTGTCTTATATATGATTGGTTTTATCAAATTGAATTAAACTTCTTTAAAAAAAAAATTAGCAGTCTAACTAGTTTGAGGTTTTAATTTTTAATTGATATTGCATGAGATAAGTTTTTCATAATACATTATTTTCTTATTTAAAATGTGTTTCTATTTGAAATAATAGAATTATGCATATTTTATAACTCAATTTTGTAATTTTAACAAATTCCTAAATTCCTATTAAATTTGAGATAAGATTTATTAAAAAATATGAAAGGAAAAAAATAACATTATAACTCTAAAAACATTTTTTTTTAAATCATATTTAAATTATAACTAATATAGATCCATCTGAGCCAAAAATCTAGCAAGAGCTGAGACAGATCAAATCTCTTGAGGTGAAAACTTATTTTACAATGCAAAGTGAAAAAATTGACACTAAGAGTGGGATTATTGATGCTTTATTATACTATTAATTAAACAAACCAAACAAGTATATTCAATTTTGATTCTTTTGTTTTATATTATATCTCACGTCAAATATTTTATTTATGGTTGAGAGTGAGTGGAATATTTTTACCACTTCTTCATAGTATTGCCACTGAGAATGTGATTATTTACGTTTTATATTACTTTTAATTAAACGAACCAAACAGATATATTCAGTTTTATTTTTTACTATATCTAATGTTTCTTTTTTTTTTAAAGGGGACACGTGTCAACTCCAAGTTGAACACAGACATACTTACACATCTCTCTCATATTTTAGAATGAGCCTCTTGGTGCAATAATCAATCAAACTTTTTTTATGTTCATGATGTATCAAATTCTTTATCATCACTTGAAAGAGACAAAAGAATTTATTTTTTTTTCATATGGTAGGAAAACCTATTATAATTCAATTATCAAACCAAATATGGGGACATTCATCAATGGTTGGTATCCTCGAATGTAGGCTATGTTACCGCTCAAACTAGTAGGGGTCCTAGGAGGGTATCCTATAGAGAAAGTACTAGGTCAAGGGGCAACAATGGAGTGATAGACCAATGTCACCTCAACTAAGGCTCCCTGCTCTTTACAGACTTTCACCGAAGCGAGGAGACTTGGTATAAGAGGAATCACAATCATGAATGGATCAATGATTGGATAAGGAGTGATTCCTAAAGCCTATTCATAAGAGAGACTCAATTAAATAGCTTACTTGCTTGAGAAGCAAGGTGATGGGCTCTCTAAGAAGGTATATGTGGATACCTTGGCCTAGGGTTAGAGGATATGCCTTTAAAAGGGGCCTCTTAGACTTCAGGATCCTTATGGAGAAATGGATTCTATGTAGTCCTTCTGTAATTTGAGTTATAAAGTTGCAGGACTGCAGAGAACCTAGGTGAACCTAAACTAGGTCAGGTCAAGGGTATGGAGTTAGTCAACCAAAGAAGGGCTTGATATAGATATGGAAGATAATATGATAAAAGAACTAATTTTATTTTGAGATTTGAATGTAGTGATCCAAGTGAGGACACTAACCCAAAATCAGCCTAGGGAGAGAAATGATCCTCAATCTAGGGCTTGCGATATCTCAGGATTTCACCATCGTATTGTGCTCAAATTTGGAGGACCCCTTGAGAACACACCAACTCAGTTTTGGACCAATTTTGAAGGCATTTGGATGGCTAAAAAATATTTCATTTGATGTCGTAGGAGACCTTCTCGGGTTAGGCCTAGAATTGGCGAAAGTGAAGAAAAGAGAGGGAAATTTAACCACCAAAGGGATACGAGGATTATTTCCTTATTGCTTGGGCTTAATGGAGTCAAGATATAAATAGATTTAGAATTTTGTGTGCTAAGTATCCCTAATCAATCTTTGCTAGCCTCTTCATGTGGGCGAGGGACCACATGGTTGGCTCAATTAGCAGAGATAATGGCACATCAAGCTATCTGGTGGCTGTAAAGGGATGTTGGCTACCGTCTGAGGACAATATAGGAGAAAACATTTCTCCTATATACACTACCCACAAGTGGTGGGTAACAGGCTGACTCATCACTGTTATTCAAGGAAAACAAGTTGGTTGTCCGTGACGACGTAGGTTTTTTCTCCCGCAAATTAGAAATAATTTTAAGACCTACTCCAAGCCCAAAAATATAAAAGTGTTACTTATTAATTACTTTAACATAGAATAATATTTATATATTTCAATAAATTTAATATAATAAATAATAGTTTGTGAATTTATCATTTTCTATTTATAAATAAGGTGAATTAAAAAAAATCAGAATATAATATTATTCAAATTTATTAAACATTTTATTAATCTAATTTTAAATTAAATTTTAAAAATATATGTTGAAGAGTTAAAAAAATTAATATTAAAGTGAATAATTTGTTTCCTTACTTAAAAGACAGAGAAGAAAGATATAAATAATCTTGCACATCTATGCATTGAGCAAAATAGCATTTTCGGTGATGCCTCCAACATCATGTACAAAGGATGGATATTGAATGGATTGATAATGATGAGTAGAAAACTCTAAGTTGAAATAAATGTGTAGTGTTATATTCTTTATGGAATGGTGTAATGCATTGTGCAAAATTAAACAATCTTAAGAATTAGTTTAAGAAAACAAGATGTATAGAAATATATAGATAAAATAGATGAAATATATTATGTAAATTAAATTATATACAAGGAAAGATTCAACATTCATATTTGTTATATGTACTAATTCAACTAGGGTGTTTTATTTTAATAACATTATTATGTAGCTTCATAAAATAAAATTCATACAAATTCACAAAATAAAAATCACGAAAATGTTCCCCTCGATTGGGGTGAGAGAGAGGTTAAGGGTTATCGTGCGATATGATTTGTTGTTATGCAGTTAATGATAGTACAGAATGGTGGGTGGTGTGGCCACCCAACACAGGCTACTCCATGCGTGGGACATCAGAGGGATATGATAGCCAGAGAAGAGTGCATTTGGAAGTAAAGGAACAGGTGCCTACCATCCCATTTGCAAGTGGTAAATTGTTGAGAAATAACACAAAGTTATTCTTTGTAGGTAACTTGTCGAAAGGGTCAATTTCCAAGGTAGTTGCGGGAGGTGAGCACAAAACCTGGGTCCGCGCTTGCATGGTCATGGTCTCATTTCTTCCTCCTTGTCTCTGTGGGTATGTCTAGGTCATTTACTTTCTATATATAATGTTTTATGTGAAATGCATGTGTTGCATGTGGTTGTGGATGGTTATTGTTGGTTTGTTTGTTGGTAATAGGGTAATATTCTATCCTATTGGAGGTTAGGTTGTTAGTCCAATTCTCCTTTTTAGGGTCTCGATGCTTGACTCTATATCTCTTTCCTTAATTCTTCGCTCCCTTTTTTCCCAAAGGGTCCTGAAACCACTGGATAGGCACCACACCTAGAGAGTGGTTGATGGAAAATTTTTAACTTTAAGTCTCTTACTCTTATGCATGCAATCTATGTGTTGGTCAAGTCTAGAAAGGTCGGTGGGTTGTAGTCCCATTCTACATTATGCATCTTTCAGTTAGGTAGAATGGTATCTCCATTGAATTTGGGTAAGTTTTTTAGCACAACCTGTGACTAGGGAGTGGAACAACTCTTTTGTGTGTGGTTTAATGTTTTTTCATTCGAGGGACATTGTTCATTAGACCCTGTAGGTACTCGTTTTTATTTTCTACATGCTCCTTTCTCTTGGTCATCCTCTTGATAACACTAACATCACCCTCGCTGCAAACAACTAGGGATGGAGGATTGATTCAATAAAAACCCACAGGTGACTATACAACAACAAAGCATTTAAGGAAATGGTGTGACTGGTGTCACAACACATTAGAACTTTAATCGTCGATCGGGGGAGGGGTCAAGGTTGAGGCCATGGGCAGTCGAGACCCACCAGGGGTCGATGCCAAGGGATTAATCACCATTCAGTCTCTGTAACATCCAAATCATATAGAAATGATACACATCCTAAGGCCCACCAAGCCATGAGCGAGTGGGAAGAAGAGATTATAGAGCACATGGAACCAACATAACAAGAAATTATGAATGATTTTGGAGATATCATTCTAGACCTAATGCATAATCGTTGTTGGTGTACCCAATTCATGTAGACCCTTTATTTATTCTGGATAATGAAGACACTCTTAGAAAAACCTTTGATGTTTCCCTTAATAGGAAAACCAAGTCCTTTAGAAGATATTTAGGAGATTCACAAAGAATTCCAGCTAATTCAGTGCCAAGTACAACAACATAATATGTGCCTTTCTCGCATTGAGAGGCACATCCCATCTATTCCCTTGATAGAGCTACCAATATCTAGTGCTAAAGACCCTGTGCAAGTCGAGTCCTCTTATCAGTAGCCCTATATAGTAGCATATTTTGGCTTTTATGTTGATTAGTCATGTCTAGATGCATAGTATGGTCTTTTGGTTTATCTCATATAGGATCATGGTCAATAGGGGTCATAAATACATTCAAGTTCATATATATTTGCTAGACAATCTTAGATAATTTCATTTTTGGATAGGTTACAGTGCAACCAGATGGTCAACAGATCTGGTTTCCCTATGGGCAGGTTGAGACCATCTCAACATGAATGTTGATTTTTTAATGCCTACCTTATTTTGAAAAAATAATATAAAGGTACCACCTAAACTTACAAAAAAAAAATCACAAAAACGTTCATTAGCTTCTTTCTTCCATTTAGCATGTATCAACTTAAAATGTTTTTCTCTTTTAGAAATCCACTTCCAACAAGTTTCTAAAATTAGAGACATTGTTTCTTTTGTCGCTAACCATGTGACTTTCTTGCTTTTTAATTTTGTTAACATTTAGAAATATAATATTAGTCTTCACATCCACTTAATTTCTCTTCAATAATGTATAATGATATTTGGCAGAGTTTTACATTAATAAATATAAAAAAAATTCCTAGTTGTGCATGTAATGGAGCAAAATATTTTTTGCATGTAGGAGGAAACAATAGAGAATAATATTGATGTCATGTCCTATGCTATGACTATTACATTTCTAATATTGGTCCAAATAAAATTGATTTGAGTTAATATGCACCCTTGTGGCAAGATGTGAAACCTAAATAAATTCATTACCTTCTAAAGGCCACTGAGGCCATGCTTCAACCAGAATTTTTGTAAGGAGGGAACATAACTGATAGTTACATTTTAATGGAAAACAGATGGCCACCACTTCATGCTTTGGAAAAAAAAAGGTATAAGAAAATGTAAGGCTAAAGTTATTAAAAGCCAAAACTTGTGCATACAAACTATGTCAATTGAATGCATCTTTATGTTGGAGAATTTTTTTAGAAAAATATATTTGTTGCAAGTGTATTTGTAATAGGTATTAGTTCTTATTGTAATATTAAATATTAATTGAGTTTCAGTAAGCCATCCAATTGCTTGCTTGACTACAATAAGTTTCAATAGCATATTAGCAAAAGGATGAAGACTTGTGGCTAAGGAGAGGACTTAAAATTTGGAGAAGGAAGTACAATATATAGAATTTGGTATCAAATTTGTTGTTATTTCTAAATTTTTAATAGATATATCTATCATATTCCTTGCAATCCACCCTCCATCCCACCCCTACTCCATAATTTGAAAATATATATCTAGACTTTGTTGTAACACCACTTTAGATCCCCACATTTTGTAATATGTAATTAAGGTTGTTAATCTTTGCATGATCATGTTGGATTATTTTCTGTATTTCAATTGATGTAATATTTATCTTTATTTAATATATCAAAGTTAAATAATAGAGCATAAAACATAGAACCCAATCCTTGAGAGGGGATCTTTCCTGAGGGAAAAGTTGTAATGGGGACTCGGAAGGTTTCCTATCTACCTAAATCATTTATCTAGATCTTTAAACAATATAGTTGGACTACCCAATTGTCCATAGCTATGAGAATAATGAGGAAGTGGTATTAGATTGCTCTAGATGTATGGGTTATGTACTCATCTATAGCCTTCCAAAATTCACTATGCAATCCAAGATATGACCCCTAGTTTCTTATGCAATTAGAGAGGGCATGATTGGGAAGTAACTCATGTGGATGAGAAAGAGAAGCTAAAGAAGATTGTGGTTGAGTGAAGAGAACCATCAAATATGTGTAAGAGAACTAGAGATAACTTATGGGAACAATGTTGAAACACACTTGAGGCTGTGAGTGTTACTCTAAAATGGGGTGACTAAAAACGCATTGAGCCATAGAAAACTTGTGTGGAATTATGATTTTAACTCAGTGAAGATGAATTTGATATGTGTCAAAGTGACAACAGGAAATTTTGATTGATTTGTTATGTTCAAGCATGTGAGGCATTGGAAAAATGGGGAAGCACCAAAGGGCTACTAGAATAATGAAGGGATCACATTTTGTGTTGTGTAGGCCCATAGTGGCCATACTTTGTTCTAGTTCTAGGCTCAAAATTAATAACTAAAGAGAAAATTATTGATTCTTACATGTGATGGAGAATTTCCTTCAAGTCCTCGACCGTGATTTTGAATTCTATAGATCCCTGCAGAAAGAATTCCCTTAATGCTTTAGCTTTGGTTCGAGGGTGTCTAGCTACAAGAAATACTACCATGTAGCTGAGCTTATGGTTGGATGGAGAGTGAATCTTCCTTTTTTGGTTTCCACAAAACCTAAGAGTGCTAGATAAGTGTATCTACATTTATGTTAATGAAATGAAATCACTATTTTGTATTAGATGATTTTTCGATGTTGGATAGCTATATATGTTTGTAATGATGACACAAAAGTTGTTTTGATGGTTTATTATGTAGGTTTGTAATAATGAGTTGAAAGTTTTTATGATGCTTTATTGATTATGTTTCTAATGAAGAGTTGGGAAAATGTCTAATTAAGCCTGGTTGTTAGCTATTATTTCCTCATCTATGACCTTTGTATATAGAAGTATTTATTTAAATTGAATGTTTCTTATGAGAGATGTTGTGAAGTGGAATTTATATGTTGACTAGACATTCATATCACTTTTTGTATTCAATAATGTGAATTTCCCTTCTCAATCTAGTTATGGGATAAGTACAAGTTTGATTGTATCCCCATTCTGAATGAGAATGCTTAGAGGTTCTTCTTTGCTTGAAGGCTTGAGTATTTCTTATCATCAACCATAATGCATCGACTCTTTATCTATCAATGTTTATTTATAAACATTTGGGAGATAAGGAAATATTTTGAATGGATACTAATGCAATCCCTAATAGTGAATAGACCTAAAAATGTCAGTATAAAAAGAAGTTCTTGTTAGTAGACAATCCATTAATCCACTATCGACTATTGTGTTATCAAGCAATTAGGTCTCACATAATACATAAAGTAGTTACCACTACAACCCTTGATACTAATAGAACCTAAACCATGAGTAGATGGAAAGCGGGTTACAATAGTTATTGGACGATTAGTATTAGTATCAAGTATCAAGACTTCAACATATTGCGATAACAAATATTGGGCCTTTCGGCGACTAAGCATTGAAAGAATATGTATCAAAAGGTTTGGATCTCCGTATTTGATTTTCCCTCTTGATACTTATAGAACTTGATAAGGTATATACATGGAATGTTACATGGTACTTTCATATAAGACATGTTGATGTGGTAGGTCTATGTAATGTTGCATGTTAACATGGTGTCAATGGGCATGATGATATGCAAAATGATATGTATTCGTGTCCAACATTGTTTAGGTGGAAGAAAAAGTGGTATGGATGAAAATGCGTCCTTATGAGGTTGTGAAACAACGAAAATGACTCCCACACATGTGCCACATGGAATGGTAGAGATGCTGATGTGGATTTTGGAAGACATATTTTTAATTGGGCATAAATTTATGTCTGAAGCTTAGATTTAGATGAAATTATATCATTGGAAATCTCTTGATGAGAAAAATATGATGGTAGCCTTAGAAATCAATTTTAAGGAGTTTGAAGGAAGAGGAATTTTGGTAACCACATCTCCATAAATCAACCTTGAAGGGAAGTTCTCTATGCCCCATAACCTTAATCCAACATTAAGGGATCAAGTATGTGATAGAGTGGTATAAGAGAAGAAGTTTAACACTAGAATTGGATTCGATAGGAAATGGACCAAAGAGATACAATTTTTAAAAAGCATTAGACCTAGATGAGTCATATATAGAACAAGATGATAGAATGAAATTCATAAGATTAACTAGATAGACAAAATTCCTAGAGTAATGGATCAGAGGTATATCATAGCGAAAAGGTTCCAAAGAAAAGAGTGTAGTAGTAACGCTATACCAAATGAAAAATAGGATCACTGGGTATAGTAAAATGGTTGTATAAATCCAAGAATTTTGGAAAAGGAGTGTCACATGTTTCATGAGATGTGTAGAATATCATTATCAAGAGATTGAGACAAAAATATTGAAGAAATAGTCAATAAGGAATTCAGTTGATGCTATTTGCTAAAGTTGTGAGGATGCAATCAAGATGCTAACTAGACCTCCTTGAAAAACTCAATAAAATAATAATTTTAGAAGCACATGACCAAGTGACATAACCATAATTATGCGGGCAATATCTCAACTCATCTCTTTCTCTATTAAATATTTTTCATCAAGTTTTGAAATGCTTGTTATATTTTAATAAATAAGCTGCATGGGCATGATGGATTTGCAGGAGATTAAATAGCTAAAAATCCCTATGCACTGATAGAAATTATCAAAATGGCATACTTGGTGTATATAGACATGTTGGATGCATACAAAATTAAATAAACGTACATATGGCATGAATGAAGACTTGGAGTAGTTTGTTGTCGTAAGATGGCTATTCTGACTAACAGTGGTTATTGTTGAAACATAAAAATAAACAAGTTGACCATAGGGATAGAGAAACTAATGATTATGCTACACAACAAACTATTAGTTTACATATTGGTAAGGAGGAATGCAACAACCCTCCCCAAGATACCAACTAGTCAGGTAGCATCCAACAACTACTAAAAATCATGTAGGTATGGTTTTATTATCCTCAAAATGTTGAGAGGGAATCTGATAAGAATTTTATGTAGAGAAAAAATTAATATTTGCATTGGTATGAATGCATGAATGGAAAATAAATCAAGAGTTTGAGCTAGCTATCCTCTAGGTGATGTTAATTGTCACTTGATAATTCCATTCCACTTGGAATAAATGATTTCTTGTTGTTTGCTACCATATAAAAGATGACAAAATATTATTCTTATGTCTATGAGATATTTAATTTGAATGGTTATAAGCTATCATAAGGTAGGTAGCTATTACATTTTTCAAATATACATGAAATATTGTGTGTGTGTGTGTGTGTGTGTGAATTGCACAAGCATGTTAGTGTGCATAATTGAGGCCCTATTTCAATGCATGGTTGAATGTATAATGTGAGTGTCTATTTATTATATGCACATGAAATGGATAGGTAAGTAGATGAAAGGACACAATTAGTACTAACTCGTGAAACTAAGATCATCCCAATGGATGTTGGATGTTACAACCATTGAAAGTTTCATTATAATATAGTCACATGTAAATGAACTAGTAAAATGATCAGAATAAGGAACCAAAGTTGTGAACAAAGAAATATCAACTAAGTATTTTGATATTTTTAGATTTGATTTGATCTACAAGTTTAAATTTGATTTCGCATGGCTAATATGTTGGACACTAATTGAGTCTTACAAAGTGTTTTCATTATGAAGAGTAACATGATGAATCTAGGAGGAAATGGAAATCCATCTTATCATAACTACTTAAGCATAAATTTAGCGCAATTGCTTTGGATTCCATCTTATGCAATGGAATTATAGGGGGGAAATCTTGATTATCTTCATTGCTAATGTCTTAGTAGGTATAAAAGAGTTGAGATGTAAAAATTATATATAAACTTGAGAATGTTTGATTAATTTAATGATTCTTACTAGATATTGAAAATGAATATATAAGTGAAACAAATTGGCTTCTAAATTATAAATAAGTTGATGTGGAATGTGTTCTAATTAATTTAACTAACAGATAATAAATGAATAAAATAATGTATCAAGAAAAGGTGCAAGTTTTTCTTAGAATCTTCATATTGAAGATTGCTTATTTGAAGTGGGATTTGAGATAAGGAAACACCTTTAGTCATAATAAAACACCCCAAGAATAATGAAAAGACAATTTGTGTCAAGGAAGGCTAAAGAACAATCTAGATGGAATCCTCGGGAAAATCATCAGTTGAGAACAAAGAGTAATACAACAATGTGAGCATGGAAATCAACTATACTATAATAGTTGGTAAGTTGAAGGAATTGCGTAAGAATTCCTTCAAGATGATTTTTTTTTTCTTTTTTCTTATATTTTCAATTTAATGTAATAATTTTTTTCTAAGCTTGGCAGCACCTTTCCATTCACGCATTTCAATACTCATGCAGGTTAAAAACATAAGAAATGTTTAATGGGCTCAACCTGCCTAGTGGGAAACTAGGTATGCTGGCCACCAAACCACATTATAAGCCATCTAAAATATAAATATTATGAGTCTGTCTATCCAAACCTTATACAAATTATAGTCTGCAAGCCATCTACTAAACATAAAAATATAAACATAATTCTACCCAACATATACATCAAAATATAAACAAAAAATTATCAGACAGGACTTTCCATCAGCTAGTGATCTGATGATTCCACCAGAGCAGGATATTTTTCTCTTGAGTTTGGTAGTTCGGATTGATCCATATAGGGAATGTCACACTCAATGTGGCCAAGGCGAGCATTCTAGTGTTGCATCCTATATTGAATTAACTGGATTTCTTTCTGAATCTCTCTAAGATCGGGTCAGGATCCTCATTTGTAGCTATATTGAAAGAGGAAGCCATTGCGTTAGCAACAATACATTTCATAAGCCAAAAAAGATAAATATATTGTTTATACAAAGTGAGGTGACCACAAGTGTAACTAGGGTTGGGAATATTCAGGAAAATCATCACCTAGGAATAAAGAGCAATACAACAATGTGAGCATGGAAATCAACTATACTATAATAGTTGGTAAGTTGAAGGAATTGAGTAAGGAATCATTCAAGATGTTTTTTAAATTTTTTCATATATTTTGAATTTAATGTAATATCGTTTTCTAAGCTTGGCAGTACCTTTCCATTCATTCATTTCAATAATCAGGCAAGTTACAAACACAAGAAACATTCGGTGGTCTCAACCTACCCAGTGGGAAACCAAGTCTGTTGGCCACCGGACCACATTATAGGCCATCCAAAATATAAATATTCTAATTATATCTATCCAACCCTTATACAATTTATAGCTTTTAAACCATCTACTAAACATAAAAGTATAAACATAATTATACCTGACATATACATCAAAATATAAGAAAAAAAGTATCAGATGACTTTCCATCAGCTAGTCATCTGACGATTCCACTAGAGAGGATATTTTTCACTTGAGCCGGCAGTTCGGATTGAGGCAAATAGGGAATGTCATGCTCAATATGGCCAAGGCAAGTATTCTAGTGTTGTATCCTAAGTTGAATTAACTAGATTTCTTTCTGAATGTCTCTGAGACCCGGGTTAGGATCCTCATTTGCAGCTATATTGAAAGAGGAAGTCATTGCTTTAGCAAAAATACATTTCATAAGCCAAAAAAGATACATATATTGTTCATACAAAGTGAGGTGACCACGTGTGTAACTAGGGTTTGGAATCAAATCACTCCAACCCTCCGTCGATGGTTCAATCTCGAATTTCAAATTTAATTCAGCCTCCCAAGTCAAAATCAGATTCTTTACCTTGACCAGGGTCCCTGCACAATAGTCCTGAATGGTGTTATGCAAAATCTCAACATCCGTTTTCATTCCATGTTGTCATGAAGGCCTACTAGATGTCAAACCTTTTTCATTCCCTTTCTACCCTTATTCTCGCGACCACAAACTCCACACCCATAGGCACCACCACTAGGAGGAGTCTTCACCATGATGAACAAAGCCGAACCACCCTTCATCAACTTGCTCTCACCTACCCACACTCGATACTCGTCCCACTATGTAGAGGTTGTGTTAGCACTCCTTAGTTTTCCCAAGGCTAAGAAAGGAAACCAAAGAGGTAACCTCAGACCAAATTTGGACTTGGAAGCAAGCCTTGCCAAATCAATGAGGACTCCCTCTAAATCAATCCTCACAACCAATGGAAGTGACTGGAGAATACTAGGGTTTTAGGCTAGTTATCATCTCAATAGGGTTTTGATTAGGGTTTGTTGGATAAGAAGCAAAAGGTCTAAGAACTAGGCCAAGTAGGTCAAAATATCAATTGCATACAAAGTATGAGGAAAGGTAGCGTAATCAGTGACAATAAATATGACCTGGAAACCATGAATCATGCCCATACAAGATAACAAATCGCCAAAAAATACAAATATCGACATAACATAGTCATGAAATCCAGAGCTTGTAATGATATAAACTTTCTAATTCACCATTGTTCCTTTTCACCTCCAAATGCAAGGAGAGTCACTAATTGCAGCCCCCAACCTAGTGATTAGGATAATAACAAGAACATACTAGACCATTTGCACCATTTGCAAACAAATACATACTGCTATGGAGTTTCATCCCCGCGTTCCAGCATCACAAGCTAGAAAATAGTTGTTTCAGGCCTCCTAAGATAATGGTAACACCAATTAGATTGCCAGACAAATGTTCACATATAATCCTCCTCTACCACCACCTAGAATTTTAATAGTCTTCCAAAACGCATGTCGTGGATCCACTACGATCTATGACGCTTCATGTCATTTAGGAGGAGGAGCATGTGAGGGTGTGGGAGAGGCCGTCCACTGACCCTTGTGATTAAACGATCAATCATGGTGACAATCCTCATGCGGATCTCCAATGAGGTTACACCCCGATCAGGTGAAATTTAATGTAATATTAAATAGCCAAGAAGTTCATGATTAATGAAGAAATCTTCCATTACATGAGATTTTGTAAAAACCTTAGAATTTTGTGCTATCATGGTCGAAAAAAGTTAGATTAGTGAGTAATACACTCAAATATAAAAGAGAATTTATGGTGGATAACTCATTAAAGAAATGAATGAATATGTATGATGCAAAGAAGGAATATATATATATTTTGACTATTTTGACATGCAAATACATGCTTGTTGTAAAATACTTAGTGGAATATGATAATGATATGGTTACATTTGATATGATCATGATTTTTAATTTTTTAGCAACATGTGTGTGTGTGTGTGAATTTTTATTTTGTTTCCTCCTTTGATGTCTCTTTTTTATTATATACATCATTGGGATAGAAATAATTCTCAAGAGGAGAAAAACCCCTTGGGTATTTATTATCCTTAAGAGGAATGATCTCCTTTTTATCATCATGCTACCCCTGAATGAAAGAGAAAATACTCCTATCATTCGAGAATAATTTCTAGTATTCTTTGTTATTAGGGAAATGACGTTAATATAGTGATCGTAAAATACAATTAGGTATTTCATATTAAAGCTTCCTTTGGGGACTAGATGCATACATAACTAAACATTTTGATAAAGAATTTGATTCTCTAGGAATATGAGTGATATTGAAAGAGTAATTCAAAGATGTTTTTCCACGCGGCTTCAATGTATATCTTGATTAATTTGTTAGAAGGAGAATACACCCTTTTGATTAAGTTAACAGTGAGTTGAGAAATGGAAAAAGAGGCCAAATTCTTACAACCTAGTGTGTGAGCTTGCTCAATGCCTAGAAGTAGCGATTCAAATTAAATGATGTTGTTAGTGCATTCAAACTCCATTTTGAAGGAAAATTTGTGTATCTTACAAAGAGGTGAATATAACACAACATCTACACCATTTCCTACATTGGAGGATGCACCATTAATGTGCATATGCCAGAATCAATAATCTTGGTTGATGGGGTAAAGAGGAGGAGACTCTTGTTTGGACAAAATAGAATAAACACCCAATTCTTCTTTTATATATTTAACATGCGTTTGAGACAAATTTTCAATGTATAATGAGATTCTCCCTTCCCTCACGACAATAATCCTTTTTTCATATTTGGGAAGGGTATTGTCCATAACATCTAAGGACAAGTATCTACATGTCCTTCTCTGCTAGTCTCTACCAAGAATAATTGAATAATTTCTCATTGGCATATCCATAACTTGGATGTTAGAGGTTGTGTGAATTTTATAATGAGCACATAATACCAATCTAACATACTTAATATCACCTAATGGTTATTTTTTGAAAATTATTGTAAGTTACCATCTTCTTTGGTTTCTCTTCAGAACATTGTAGACCTAATTCCTCCATAATCACTTTAGGCATGACATTGGGCCCTAACCTGCCATCAGCTAGACAACAATGAGAGATCATATCACACCCTTCCATTGAGACGTAAAATGTAGGATTTTTAATAAATTTTTGGGAGTTATTTACAATGAATATTTTATCTTTTTGAATATCCTATTTGGTATGATTCTCAAGGAAATTAAAAGGAGTAGGTATTTTCCCTTCAAGTATTTTCTACAATTTCTACTGTAGTTTGGGAATTGCAACCATATCAAGTAATGTACCATCATCCTTGTTGCTTGTCATATTCTTTAAAATATTAAAATGAGGAGCAATTAATGAGGAATAAGTGGAAGAATTTACATTTAGATGTAATGAGGAGACATATGAGGTTTTCTAGCTATTAGCCTCCCTAGATGGTTGATTTTTGGCATTACGAGCTCTCAAAGTGCTCTTGATTTTATCGATAATGACTTTGTCCTCATATTACCAATATAAGGTATCGACCGTGGGATTAGTTCTTTTCCCAAAAATTTTCTCCTTGATACACTTCTTAACATCATAGGTCTTTTCCCCATGGTACTCCTCATAGAAGTTTCACCATGGTCGTGAGACAAGGACATTAACATGATATACCTAGGGAGGGTTTCTAATGTCTATTGAAGTAGAAGCTTTAATAGGTGGTTGTGCCATGACCTTATTTTCTAAAGAAATTAATCTATTATTCATGTCCTGCATGAGTTGAAGAATATAAGATATATTGGATTGATTTACCGCATTTTCAAGTGGAAGACTAGTGTGACATAATTGTTCTTCTTATTCCAAGCATATCTGAAGGGTAGATCCTAGGTTATCGACATTTTTTTATTCTAATCTATGAGAGTAAGTTGGGGGTAAGGTGATATAGTAGTGCATAATGGAAACTTGGTTTTGTGCCTTGAAAATCTTTGGGATCTAATTATATAACTTAGTGAAATGAATACTGAAATATTTTATGGTCTTACATTTGGTATAGGAAAAATTATTATATTGCGAAGGAGATCCATAGCTATTTGAGGTTGGACATAAGTGGATTTAATACAATAACAGAGCTCCATCTAGGTGGAGAAGGATTTAGGAAGGAACTCAAAAGAAATAGCAGTTTCTCTTCCTTTTAGGGAATTCGTAAACAACCACATGCACATGTCATTATTGTTGGCACATATGTTGTGGCATGCATTAGAAAATTCGATTAAGTGCTCATTAGCCATGATAGTGCCATTGCCTCAGAATTTAGGGAGGTTATATTTAAATTTAGACAAGGACTCTTTGTCGCTGTAAGATTCAAGGGAGAAGTCACATGCTAAGGAGTGGCATTTAGGTCTTCTTCACATTGATATATCTCATACTTCTTGATCACTTTGGAACGATTTGTTGTAGATTGAATAGGATTAAATGAAGAGTAGAGACGACTAATTTGAATAGGAGATGAGGTAGTTGATGAAGATGATGTGGAAGAGGGAATAGATTGAGAGGACACTTGCATTCATGGCATGATTCTTTGAGAACGTAAACTAGTCCTAGATGAATAGAAAAATTCTTAATAAAATTGGATCTGAGCTTAGGTAATAAGGATTTCCTTTCATCTTTGTACTTCTTCCAAGAGTGTATATTCAATGAGTAATCTATGAATCCTTCTAAAAACATGAGACTAAGTAGTCATAAGCCAAATATTTATGATTAGCATGATCCTTGAGGATATTTTCTATGTCTTCTCTTATCTGTTGCAATTCAATATCTCAAGATATTATGGCCCAAGACTCCTCTATTTTAGCAAGAGTATGTGTGTTATCAAGGATAAAATTTAGTATTGAATTTGAAATACTCCTTTTATCATGTAATTAAATTGGAATATCTCGTTCATTAGGAGATTGAATGGTCACATGGATAAAAATATTAATGAACTGGGGATATGCGAATAAACATCCATAATATTGTTTCCAAAAGTATGTTGATGAGAATAACTTGTAAGATTAACTGCTAACACCCTTGAATCTCACTTAGGTTGGTGAGGTAATGGGACTATACCCAGAGTTTATTTCCTACAAGTTATGTTACAATCCTTTACATTATGCTTTTACAAATAAAAAGAAAGAAAAATATATATGGCAGAATTGTACAATAAAATCTATGAAAATTAATTACCAAAGTATAATAAACTGAAAAGAAGTTGTATAGATGACTACATACAGTTGTTGTCCATAAACAAAAACTAGAATTAAAGCAAAGTGTCCGTAAATAAGAAATAACTTTGCATGTAGATTCCTTAAAAGTCACACCCTATCAACCATAAGACTATACAATTACACATTTTAAACATGACGTACATTTTAATAATAAGTATCTGCAATAAATATAAAAAAATCTACCTTGAAAAAACAAAAAAATATATGGTACATTCTTTGGAGAAAGCATGCTAAAAATTTTCGCTGTAAAGAATGCTAATTTTATTGCAAAGTGAAAGTACAACTTGTTGTTTCAGTTAATTTATGTGAAAATCAGGACCATAAATCACTTGAAATGTCTATTATGTAACAAAATTCATACAATTAACATTAAAATTTCAAAAAATAAAGCAGATACAATGCTAGGAAACATGGTCTCTTTTTTATAAGATTGGACAATGATGTTTCTTACGAAAAAGGACCATAAAACTAGATGAGCTCACGTTACTCCTTGTCACTATTAAAAGCATTTATGTTGTCACCATATTGATAAGATCTAATATTTTTTAAATAATAAATCAAAGTAAAAATTGACAACTTTTAAAATTCATGCATACCTCTCCTCACTAGTTTTTTTTCTCCTTCTCTTCCTTGATTTCAATCTAGTTGTATACCTCCCTTAAGTAGTTGGAGGGAAAAAAAAAACTAAATGTGTGTTAAGGTAAATATCTTTTCTTTATATCAGGAGAAAATATTTAGGAAGGATTATTTTTTAAAATTAATATAATTTTAAAAAATAGGTGGGCTCCTCGACTATGTACATGAAATATACACATTAACCTTATAACTCCATAAAAAATTTAAAACTTGGAATTAACACTAACACCACCATCATAACCATGTACATAAATTGAGCCATCAACCATGAACATATAAATAATCAAGCATATAAAACCATCTTGTGTCTGCCCTAATATATCATCATCAAAGTATGTACCATTAATGTAGTAAAGTGTTGTCCTAAAGTGATCAATGTCAAATTATGAGATATTTCAGGTAAAGAAAAGTAAAAACGATAAAATAAAATCGAGTGAGCTCCAAATATATTCTTTGTTTAGCCCAACATGAAAGCCTCTTTTCTTCCTTTTTTCTTTCTCCTTTTGTCTCCTAATGCGTATATGTAAAGTAAATTTCTCTCTTCCCTTCCTCTTGAACTGTAGGGAAATCAAAATGAGGACGAGATGAACTAGCCTTATAAGGGGAGTGTATAAGCATAACATGTGCATGTAGTTCTCCTACTACCAATTACGCATGAAAGTCAAGAGGCTAATGTGTGAAAAGTGATGTAGCATTATAGTCTAGCAAAGGGTATTTGAGGGGCGGAAATAATAGGATGTACAAGATTATGAGAGAAGGAGGGCCAATGAGAAAATTTTGAGGTAGGATTGGTGAGACTGATTTCCCATCCATCGTTTTGGAGTGACTACTACTAAGAAGAAAACTACACTATGCTTGGGTGAGGTAGCAACATGTTTTGAGATAGATGTAGTGTATGAGGAGGGGAAACTCCAAGATAAAAGTGACTAATCTGATTTAACTAGTTAAACTCCTATAAATTTTCATTGAAATGAATAGAAAATCGGATTTTCTTATTTCTACTGTGTCTCCATGTCATGATAATTCTCTTATTCCACCCCTTTTATTTCATCTTGAACATTTGTTTAAAAATATCATATTGCATTGTAATCAAAATGATCTTATCATGAATCCATCATGTATATTTATATATATATGATAAAAATAAGGAAAATTTAAAACCATATCGCATGCAAATGCTAAAGTATTTGTACACACAAGAGGGAGATATATAGAAAAATAAAAGCATATTGTACTTGAATGTAAAGAAGATAATGATATGAAAACATGTATATGATGTGGGAAGAAATATTTGCAACTGTTGATAAAAAAAGAGTGCTAAAGTATATAGTAAATATATTCCATAAATATGTAAAGGCCATGCATAGATATCATCACATAAAGGGGACAATAACACCTTATTTATTATTTTCTTTTCTTTATGACCATGATTTTTGATGTCAATGTAAATAATGATTATCTATGAGACCAAATATTTTTATGATCAAAAAACATACAAGGAGAGAATATTTGACTTGATTAGACAACTCAATCTAGTCAATAGGGATGTGAAAGAAAAATTAAAAATGAGTTATAATAGTTCATGGGTGGCCAAACTCAATTTTCATGAATTATTTCTCCCAAGTGATATGTTGTTAGAAGGTCATTTTTTTTTTTGAGCTGACAATTGGGTGTTAACTAATTATGTATGTGAAACTCATGTAATGGTCAACAAAGGGAACTCAAATGAAAAATGATCTTGGTGAGGCCTAGTAAGAGGAGGGGCCTTGACACTTAATATCTCAAGAAAGGTTGACAGGTCGAGTTACCATGGCTACTCAAGTGTGTCCCTAAAACTTTGTCTGCCAATGAACATTTTTTGACATGTGATTTCAAGTCTTGAGAGCAAGGGAACATGAAACAGGTAATGTTTTAAGCTTGACGAATAAGGTTATGACTTGATTCATACATCATTATGAATGTGAGGTGGGATGCCTAGGTGGAGAAAAAGATAGAATGACACATGAGGTAATAGCTAGAACCAAGGAAGGTGTGGTTATACATGCTTCCAAATTTGTAGTTATAACAAGGCTAGTGAAAGGCTACTAAGAGAACAAGCATAGAATCTCAAGTTAGAACTAATCATAGCAATGGCTTGATCATGAACAGGCATGGAAAAGAATGAACAAGGAAGGGAATAACCTGGAGGGATATTTTGGTGGGCTTAATTCCAAACATACGGCTCAATTGACCAAAACAATCCAAAATTTTACAAAATGGTTGCCAACAATGCAAGCAAAGATCAAAATAGTTCCCATACATGTGTTGATGTTGTTGTTAGTTTCCTTCAACCATTGCAAGTTCACATGGGGAAGTTCTTAGTAAGGCTCTGAGCTCAATCCTCTTACGAGAGGCAAAGTGAATGCTAATTACAATGAAGATGCGGCCCTTGAGAAACGACGAGATAAGTTCAAGTCATGCCCAATAACTCATATCAACCCCCAAATCTCATTCATATAATCTGAGAATTAACTCCCACAGAGTAGTGGTTATGGCTTCATTAATGTTATTAATACCAAGTGTATACAAAATGAATGCGTGTAGCAAACCTTTGATGTTGTTTTCATATGTCAAGTTGTTTGTAGTTGTGTGTTATATGTTCTCCATTATAGCCATGGATGGCGCTGGTGATTCTTGCACATTTTATATTTACATGTAAGTTTGGATACATAATGTGGTGTGTTGAGTGCAAATGAAGGAAACAAGTATTTCTCCATAAGACCCCACTTATTATTATATGGAAGAGAATCATTAATAGGAGCTTTTTATATAAGTGACACAATCATATATATAGTTAATTTATATATTATTTCTCTCACAAATTTTATATGAGTGGCACAATTATATATGTTTAACTTATATATTAATTCTCTTTATAATTAATAATAATAATAATAATAATAATAACAACAATAAAGTTATAATTTAGTTAGTTTTTATGATTTTTTAAACATTAGCATCCTGAGATAAATAAAGTAAGGGTTTTGATGTTTATTATGGATTGATACTTATTAATTCATATGATTGCACCAATTTAATAATATTTAAAAAAATATAATAATTTCTTCAACAATTTATAACATATGACAATTGATTTATTTTTTATATCAAATTAATGAACATCCTTCTCATCCTAAAATCTTAAAATAGAATAGTAATTGTCTTCCAAAATATTCCCTTAAATCTACTATACAATTTGATACCATTTCAACTACCATCAAAATAAGTTCAGCTCAGCTCAACAGAAACAAACTATACATACAATTTCATACTATTTCAACTACCATCAAAATAAGTTCAGCTCAACTCAAACACAAACAAACTATACAAACGGTAGGCTCTCCGGAGGTTTTTCCTTTTCATGGATGGAAAACCTATGCACTCCAAGATTCTCGGTTTTGGGCGTTCTTTTCTTTTCCTTCTCATTAATAAATTATCGCATGCTCTGGAAGACGTGAGAGGTTGGAGAGATTCTCCCTTAATCAAAAGGGAATTATCAGGATTCAGGACGCGTGGTAATAATGGTTACCAGCTAAGCATGCACACGAGTTCAACAAAAATAGGTGATTGGCCATATGCTTAAAAAACAGCAGGGAAGACAAAAGTGTGAATACAAAAACGCCATAGAGGACAAAAGTTTGAATACATAAACGCCATTAAGTGCGGTAGGAAGCTATCACGTTTCAGTACGCCTCATCACGAGTTCAAAACAATTAGAATATTTGGTTATATGCGACAAAAAACAGCGAACACATTAAACACCAGACAAGACAAAACTGTGAAACATGAAGGCTACAACTATTAATTCTCAGAATCAATTCTCTATTTTCGATGTTCCAATGGAAGCCGAATATCGCCTGTTGCAATTTTCCGTTCTGTTGGAGAAGACATCTTATAAACACCCGATACATATCCAATCCGAGTCAGTGATTATGTATTCCACGGCCATGAAACATTCAATGAAATGATATTCCGAGTCAGTGATTATGTATTCCACGGCCATGAAACATTCAATGAAATGATATTTTAATGTGTACGAGATTAAAATAGTTTATGGAAACATCTGCTTTTGAAAAGACAGATACTAACATATTCCTATAAGTTTTGGATGTCTTTAAGCTCATCACTTTTCAAATTGAAATGTTGTTTTTCTATACACTATTTGTTGTACTGTATTTTGATTTAATTGTTGAAAAATAAATACAGATAAATGTAAAAGCGCAGTCACCAGCTGTATACCAGTTTTGGCAGTTTCGATTGTCAAGACATTGTTGGAATTAAATTTCTTATAACAAAATAATAGTCTAACTTATTTTATGATTTGAATTTTTAATTGAAATTTGATGATATAATTTTTTGTTTAGAAATTTTATTTCTTATTTAAAATATATTTTTAATATATAAATAAATATAAAAATGATTGAATACAAAGTTTTATTATTTTTATTTTTAAAAGTGGGGATACAAATAACCTCTCTAATTATGAAACAATTATGTTTAGCCCTCTCCTAACTAAGTTATTTGGTATTATTTTGGAAAGGAAGTTGAGCATATGGCTCGAAAGTGAAGGTAAGTGGGCTAAAGGCCAACCAGGATTTAGAAAGTAGCACTCAACAACATACCACCTCGTTACACTTAGGATCATTGTGGAGGAATGCCACAATGATAAATCCAATCTCTTTTGTTGCTTTGTGGACTTTAGAAAGGCTTTCGATACAGTTCCTAGAAGCAACCTTTGGAACAAATTAGAAGAGTTAAAGGTTCCTTTTGAGTTGAGAGCTGCCGCTATAAGGTTATATGAGAATAATTTCCAAGTTAAAGAGCAATGAGGGGTGGTTCAAAAGATATTAAGTGTAATATCGGAGTTAAACAAGTATGCCCCCTCTCCCCTACCCTATTTGGCATTTACATCGACAAGCTAGAAGGTTGTTCAGAGGAAGCAGTATGTGTAGGCACGATCTTAGATGGGATAGTCATCATCTTTCTTCTCTACGCTGACAATATTGTTCTTCTCACAAGGTGCCCATCTGATCTTGATAAGCAACTTATACTTAAGGATTTCTGCTCTACCATGGGTATGATTGTTAACACTTACAAAACAAAAGTTATGATTATCAAATCCAAGGACACTTACGCTAATTTTATGTATGACAATAGTAACTTGGAGGAAGTGTCTTCCTACAAGTCCCTAGGAATTGATATTCATCACAAGCTCAATTGGAACTATAGAATTGAGAAAAGGATTAATGGGGGATGAAAAGCTTATTTTGGTCTTGAAAATAATTGTAAAACAATAAACCTCGTAATGTGGGATAGAAAAAAGTTCCTCTTTGAAACTTTAGTCACTCGAGTTATCTTATATGGATGTGAGGTTTGGGGTTGTAGCATCACTAAAGAATACTGGAGAAAGATTGAGCAAATCCAGAAGCGTTTTATAACATATAACCTTAAAATTAAAAGCAACACACCCTATCCTAGTCTCCTTATAGAAGTGGGTCTTTCCCCTATCAAGAGCCTAGCTATGACTAGGCTTCTGTTGTACAAGCACAAACTCAATAACATAGGAGACCATAGACTTCCTAAGCTAGCTTTAAATTCCAGCCAAAACCACCTAAGGCTCAAACGAGGTTGGTATAAAGACACCAGGGCCTGGTTAAACCATTGGGAGATCGACAAGAATGTTGCATTGCAAAACATTAATAACATTAAAAATATTGTTACTTCTAAGTTCAAAGAAAAAATGTGGTGTGAGAAAGATTTAGCAGGTAAAAGAAAATTAACATATTATAAGGAGGTCATCAACCTCACCCTAGAAGATCAAAAGTATCTCTCTATTTAACTAGCTCAAAGAAGAAAATTAATACAGCCAAGATTACAACGAACTCTCATGAGCTCCATAGTGAAACAGGTCGTTCGGCAGTTCCTAAAACACGTTCTGCTATCTCTGTGAGAATACGAACATTGATGATGAAAATCACTTCCTCTTAGAGTGCTTGTGTACAACCACATTAGATCTCAGTTTCAAAATCTTTGTTACAATACTGACCTTCCTAGACTTTTATGTTGTCAAAATTATAGTGAGCTCAGGAGGCTTCTCTCGAAACTTTTTGAGCATAGAAATAAAATCTTAAATCAAACTAAATAATTCGTTTCTTTAGGTCTGATAAACCAAAGTTTGGTCTCAATGGACGTTAACCACCACCACCACCATCATCATCATAAAGATTTTCAAATTTAATTTTAACAAATTTCTAAATTCTCATTAAATTTTAAGTAAAATTAATTAAAAAAATTAAGATATAGTAAAAAAATGTTTGCGAATATTTAAATAATGATATTAGTTTATTAATTTGTTAAAAATATTAATAGGTAATGGGCAGCTAGCTTTTGAAAAGTAATATTTAAATTAATTTATTAAAACCAAATATTACTAGCTCTTGAAAAATAATATTTAAATAATGATATTAGTTTATTAATTTATTAAAAAATATTAATAAATGTTGTTTTTTATATCCTATTTGAATTATGATAACGAATCAGAATTTTTTATGTTCATGATGTATCAAGCTCTTTATCATCATTTAATGTGAGTGAAAAGAATCAAGAGTATTATTTATTATTTATTTTAAAATAAGAGTTTGGCCCGTTTACATTTTCAACATGTCCAATATATTACTCTGATAGGGGTGGGGAATTAAACTGGGGACAAAAGTGAATTGAACCTCAGACTACTAGAGATGAATCAATGACTTCACATCAATGAGTGCTTTAACATAGCACCAATCACCATCTATCTAAAAATCATGGACAAAATAAGATAATATATTATCTACACGTTTAGTTAAATTTTATTTGAGAATTTAATATGTGCTATTTACAAATAATATCAATTAAAAATAAATAAATTTGTATAATATAATATATTAAAATGTACTAAATATTTTATTAAATTAACTTTAAATTAAAAAAAAATTCATATAAAAGTAGTTTAAAAATAAAGAATATTTAAAGTGAATACTTCAAAGAAAGATATAAATAATCTCACAGATCGATAATCAAAATAGCATTCTCTGTCATTCCTCCAACATTATATACAAAAGGTGGATATTTAATGGATTGATAATGGTGATTTGAAAACTCAATGTTAAAATAAATGTGTAATGTTATATTTTTTTTCGCATGATCTACGTAATGTGTAAAATTAAACACTTTTATGAAATGGTCTAAGAAAACAAGATCTTATAGGAATATTGTGTAAAATTGGTAAAGAGTAAATGAAATCTATTATGTGAATTTTTAAAGAATGAAATGTAATATGTAACTTCAATTATATAAGAGGAAATATTTTCTACATATGTCTATGGTGACTTTTTTCTTTAATAACATTCTTATGTGTATGGTTTTTTTTAATAACATTTTTATGTAATTTACAGAAAATGCATATAAAATTTATCATCTTCTTCGGTCCATTAATATGTATAAATTTAATTTTTAAAATATTTTAATCCATTCTAATAATTATAATAATGAGATACATTGTTTCTTTTGTGTTAACAATGTAACTTGCTTTTCCTTTTTAATTATTTACCTATATAAATATAATTTTAGTATTCACTTTAATTTGAGGATCTCTTTTAATAATGTATATTGATATTTGGTAGAGTCTCCCATCAATAAATATAGAGTTTTCTTTGTTCGGTAGGGAGTGGAGAAAAATACTTTTTCCATATAAAGGAAACAAAAAGGAATATTTTTCACCTGTGTCCCAAAAAAAAAGTTGAGTCGAGTGAATATGCACACTTGAATTAAGAATTTCTATTTAATAATGTATATTGACATTTGCTAAATTTTGACACTAATAAATATAAATAGTTTCCGCGTTGTGCATGGAGTGGGCCAAAATACTTTTCACATGTAGGAAGAAAATATTTATGTAATGTCTTACGCTACCATTGTTTTATGCTTATATTTCTCACCTTGGTCAAAATAAAGTTGAATTGAGTCAACACACACTCTTGTGACAAGAAGTTGAATTGAGTCCCTCCAAAAGCCACTTAGGCCATGGTTGTTCATGGTGATGGTCATGATCAACCATGATTTAGCAAGGAGAAAACATAATTGATAATTACATTCCAATGGAAAACTCATGGCCTTCTCTGCTTGGAAAATAGAAAAATTATAAGCAAATATAAGGGCTAAAGTTATTAAAAGCCAAAATATATGCATAGAGACAATGTATGGATCACACATGCACAACATACATTCCATGCAACATTGAATCAAGACAAAGAGAGAGGGAATCAAGACAATGCATCCTTATGTAAGAGAATTTGTTAGAAATGTATATTTGGTTGCACGTACGTTTGTATTGAGAAAGAGCTAGGTATTAATTATTATTGTAAGATTAACAATTAATTGAGTTTTAATCAACCATTCCATTGGTCACTTCACTAAAATAAGTTTCAATATCATACTAGCAAACGGATGAAGGCTTGTGGCCAAGGAGAGGACTTAGAATTTGGAGAAGGAAGTACAATAAAATAATTAGGTATCATATTTGTTGTAATTTCTTTATTACCAATATATAGATCTATCCTATTCCTCTCCATTTCCCAACCCCCCACCACCCCTAAATTAAAAATAATCTCTAAATTTCGTTTGTAACACAACTTTTTAATTCCCATATTTCATAATATGTAATTAAGACTGCTAATGTTGGGATGATCGGATTGGATATTTTTCCATATTTCAATTGATGTAATATTAATCTTTATTTAATATATTAAAGTTAAAGAAGATAGCATCAAACACATATCCTAATTCTTGAGAGGGAATCTTTCCTAAAGGAAAAGTTGTAATGGGACTTGGAAGGTTCCTTTTTGTTGGGGCCCCATAGTCACACTACATTGTGTTGTAGTGCGAAGCCTTGAAACATCTAAGCATGATTCTATTTGTTGCTATGTTCTTAAGATATTCTATTTCAATCCATGGGTATGGTATTCTGTTATTGCGAATGTGTTCATCATGTTTGGGAGCCTCTCGACTATAATATTCTAGCTCATGTTTCTTGACATGAGGTCAAAAGGTAGGATGACTCTAATGCAGGAAAATAAAATTGTGTATTTAAATTGTTTTGTAAATCGATTGTTATAAATGACTATGTAATTCAAACTTGAACTTTGTTAATATAGCAAAATTTCATTTTACGTTCAAGATGCATGCATTTCATTTTCCCCTATAAGTGTCACAAGAAAATGAGATTACATGAATACTTTAACCACAACCATTGAATTAAAGTCTCTATACATATATAATTCTTTTTGTAGCCAAATGTAAACATGTAAATCTAGCATAACTAAATTCACAAGAATTCCAAGAAATTGGTTCATCATTCCCATCGAACATTTATGACATGTTATTAAAAGCAAGTATTCAAAATGCGCTTGAGTGTTCTTCAAATTCAACTTAAAATTTTGTTATGTTTTGAAATATGTTTTCGGTTCAAGGTTGAGGGAAAAACCACCATAGATTAAACGCAATTGAGGGTTACATTTTTGCTGAACCTAAGTAGGTGTATTCATAACCCTTGGGTTTGACATAAAAAGTTGAAGATGTAAAATATGAATGAAAGATGGAGAATCAATCCTTACCCAATTTAAAGGAGTAATTAAGAATTCCTTTAAATCAACTAAGACTTGGTGGAAAACTGAGCAATTAAGAATTCAACCATTAGAAAACACATAATTTTGAAATTTACCATTTTCTTGCAAAACCCTTATAAGAAATATCAAGAAAGTCAATATACTCTTCAAACTAACTTGATAGATCTTGCAAAACTAAAATAAACCATCATACTAATGCCAAAATTTATTCCAGTTAATAATTATCATACAATTCTACACAATTTACACAACAAATCAGGTTTACAGCTCAAAGTGCCATGGAAATTGCATAAACTTGTATTTAATTGGAAGCAAACTTGAAAACATAATGTGGGTATGAAACTTACATGATCAGAAAATATAAAGAGCCCCAGATTTACTTCAAAACTCTTCCTCAAGATTTCTTTAAGACCTCCCAACAATTCACCAAAATTTTTGGCAAAGTTTCCCCTACAACCAAGATTTTCTCCCCCTCTTTTTACATTTCAAAGTGAAGCATATATATAGGAATCAAGAGCTTTGACCCTACTCTAAACCAATAGTGGTATTTGAAAAACCACTAAAAATTTGTTACAAAATTTTCAGTTGTATTCTAACTAACTTCTTATAGATGTTTCTTCAACAATATGTTGACTGTGGAGTGGGCACCTTCATATTTAGCTTTGGTAGCTCTTATCTCTCTTTTAGTTGGGCACTTCATTCCTTCTCTCTGTTGGGAACTTCCTAGGCTGTGCAATATTGTGTGTTGGGTGCTATAATGGTGGATGTGTCAACAATGTTGGTGGAGGTGTTGACAATGTCATTTTGCCTATGGGTGACATAAAATATTGAGGTCAAAGTTGATGCTTCACCTACATTTGAAGTGATGGCTCTAAGATTTGGCCTTCCCTTCACCGAAGTCCTCTTCAACTCCAATGTAACTTTACTTAAATGTTTGACTTGTACATGTCCAATATGTTGTTCCATTCCTTACTTGTTCGCACATCACCTAACCATGTGTCTTTTATTTCCATCTCCCTAGTTATAATAGGTTGACAATTCACTCTTCCTTCCTAAATGAAAAATCCCCTTAGTAAAAATGAAAGCTCGAATGCTCTCTATAGAGGTTCACAATGGCTTACTCTTATGAAGAATCATCTTCACCTTGAAGGTCACCTTGATTCTCTTTAATAGATCTCATACCATTTATGAAAGTCTCCTTCGTGAACAAGTTTCCCTAATCATCCAAGAATGGCGGGAAATTATTCTTGTACAATTCTCTACACTTTCCCTTAAACCCTTCTATATATTTGACCATGTCCCCTACTCTTTCATCTATCTATGTGTTATCACCAAAAATTGATCATCTAACCATAACCTACTAGATGGATCGAGGAACACCATGTAGGGCCAATTTTACCCTAGTAAAATTGCTTTCACTATAAGAAATTACTTAATAAACCACATTTGTTAAGTCATTTTTGATTAAACCCATGAAGAATAATTAAATATATCACTATTTATTTAATTATTTTCTATGAATAATTAATTAAACCATTGTTGAACTAATATTCCTTTTCATATTTGACCAAGTTATGAGAAATAAATAGATAAATAAATAATTATCTTATTTTTCTCTAGGAATAATTAAGCAATCACGAATTAGTTTTTATTCCTTGTCAAGTTTGACTAAATCCCCTAGGAATACTTACATATATCATTATTTGTTTATAATTCCGTAAACATATTTCTCGTGATGATAAATAAATCATTTATTTATTTATTATTTCTAAATAAAAGTATTTAACCAATTTAAATACTTTTTTCCCTCCAACCAAATATAATAAAATATTGCAAATGGTTAATTCTAGAATTTGGTTAATAATATTTTATTATTTGCCATTATTCAAGGATAACCTAATATTCCGCTATAAATTGGAGGGTTTTACATTCATTCTTGACTTTCAATCATCTTCATTGTTGTACTCACTGTTGTAGCTCTGATTATTATCATTGTCATACATCATTTTCTTTTCCATTTTGGGTTCTCATTAAGCTCAAAAATTTTGTTTGTTGGGGTTTACACATTATAGAGGAGAGAAACTCTACAAAAGTTGAAGACATTGAGGATAGCCAAGAACCCATCCCATAGAGGGGGACTGGTAACATTATTTGTCCCCTTCATAGGTGTCATCTAATAGAATATATTCTTTACATATCTGGTTTCCATTGGAATTTTCTTATTCCATTTTTCTATCTAACCATTTATGTCGCATAGATAAGGGCTTTGGCAGGTTTTGTTTCTATCATTTGTTGTAGATCCATACTATTTAATAGCCATTTTTACTGTTAGGGTTGCTTGTCATCCACAGTCTAAAGTGGTTTCTTTTCATACACCTTCAATAAGAACACTACATAACACTATGCTATCCCCTTATGTTTCCTCTCCAACTAACTCAACTTGGCTACTAGATGGGAGCAGTTAAGCTTTTCTTTTCTGATTTCTTCTTTGGTCATATGATTAAGGAAATATATGACTACTCTTGTTTTGCATGAGGTATTACAAATGCATTGTTTAAGTGTTCCGACATCTTTATGAGTCATCTTGACTATGTCAATATTTTCCTACACTAACTGCAAGTGTCCCTAGTGCTTATTTACTAGTGTTATGATATTTTCTCAAAATATATTCTTACATTTCTTGTAGGATATGTTATTAACATTTTCCCTCTCCTCAAGAAATGAATGAATTTCTAATTTCTTGATATATTCCTTTGCCCAATAGAGCTCTCCTTCCATTTCTTCCAACTTCTACCTCAACTTTGGGGATGAGGACTGCATTCCTTCAAAGTCTTCTGGCATGGTCCATGAGTCCATATGTTTGACTAAGCTATGGATTTTTTTCTTAACTCGAGAGCCAACACAGGGGAGCCTTAGGCAGTCGTTGTTGCAGCAATGCAACATACTTCTTCACCTTTTACTTTCATATCCACACAATCCTTTGTAGAAGAAGAAGAAGCCATTTTTTAGGTTACAATTCGTACCTCAGAATGATAAAATGACACATTTCCAGGCGTCTCAGTGAAATGGGCACAAAAAATGACCAAAATTTTTGGACTTCGCGCCTAAAGGTAATGCCACAAGCTTCAAGGGGATATTTTGGGTTTTGGGTCTAAACGACACAATTGAGTAGGTATGGAGGTCATCTTAGCTTAATTATACACCATAGGTGTCTACTTCTCATAAATTACAAGGCTTTTACCACTGAGGAAGAAGTTTTCTTGAAATGGAGCATGCTTCTCTTTACCAGGCAAGATATGGCTTAAGATGATAGAATTTCTCTGAATTTGGAGGCATAAAGCCCTCAGTAAGAAAAATTGTCGAACAAATTTGAGTCATGACCTAAATTTGTAGGGTTTGCATTATAATTTTATTGCATTATGAAATGTTAGAGGTTACAAGTGAAAGAGCTAAATTGTATGATAATTTCCCAAAATGAGCCTCAAACTTGCTTTTATAATCATCACAACCTACCACGTGTGTAAAATTTCTTGTCCATGAAGGTCCAATGTCATCATCTTGATGTCAGTGGGATGTGGGGCAACTATGTGGCTTGTTGACGGAGCATGAAAAATCATTTGTCACAATATGTTTTGGCAATATCTAATTGGGTGACAAATGCATCCAATGTGGAGAGCGACATTGTAGGCTTTCACATCATTCTCAAAATGACCTTTGAAAACTGTGATTATGTGTAAGGTTCTCCGGAAATCGACATGTGGCATTAACCGCATGTTATCTTTTTCATAACCTTATGAAGTGGAACCACATGAACCGTTGGATGGAAATATTTCCCCATCGTCTCATCTGTGTGCATGCAAGTTAGATCATGCACAGGTGACGTCAAGATGACATGAGGCTATAGTGGGACTGGGGCACATGGGTGGTGAAAGGATGGGGCACGATGATGTGGCATGTCGCGAGGGAGGTGAAATGGTGAGACCAGATGGGCATATGACATGTCCATGCGTAGGATGATAAAGCAATGATAGAGCGACATGGATGACAGGTGGATAGGTGATATGTGGGGAGGTGGACATCAGGGAGGACATGCACAAAATTTTCATAACAGGTGGGGCTTAGCCTTTGAAATTTTTGGAGGTGTGTGAAGAGCCTATGGTGTTGATAGGTGGCTTCTCCACACCACCTCCAGGTGATCTAGATATTTTAACTTCAAAGATGCATTCAAAATTTGATATAAAAGAGAATATTAACCAAGTAACTTAGCACTTGAGAAAGAAGTGAAAATCATAAAGAAATGATGAGATCAAAGGAACACAAATCATTTGATTATGGAGTTCACCCAATGTGGGCTATGTCTCCGGGCCATGCTAAAAGTGGGGACGCCTTCTTTTATTAAGTGCCATCAAAGAAATCAGTTACAAGAAACTTTACAAAATGACCCTTATACCTCTAATTCAGATGATGTTTTGAAAATAAAGGGCGTGGTTGGAGAAGAGGACTGCACACATGGATTCTTGGCATGAGAACGTGAAAAATCTACTATAAACTTGTCCAATTGTGACACTAGAACCTCTGGCCCGCTAAGGGAATATTTTTAGCATCTCCAAGGTTTCCTCACTCATGGTTCCACAGCCTTTGTTGCTCATGGTTCCACTTGTCCTCCGTCGCTCTGCCTGGTTCGAATGGCGCATGAAATATTTAAGTAGTTCTAGGTGGCGGAGGCACCAATTTCTAGGCGATTTGTCCATTGGGTTTCAGCGGTGTGTTAAGGCAGTCGGGTTTCAAAGGTCCCAAGGTCCAATCCCTGTAAGACCTCCTTATAGCACATGACATGTTTAATTTTAAATGACGGTTCGACGCTTAATAAAATCTGGTTGTGAATGCTTGTAGTTCCACCGATGGTTTGTTATATGGTATATATTAAAGTGATTCAGGGTTGGGCAGGTTCGTCGGGGGTGGCCCGCCCACCCCTTTTTAATATTCAATATTTTATACCATTGGATGGGGTGGCGAGATTAGTGGCTCGCCAGCCCAAAAATTATATTTTTTGTGTTTTTTATAGCTTAGTGTTTAACATTTTTCCATCGTAAAATAAGGGATATTAGACAAACTAAGTAGGTGACAAATTCAACTATTCTGATCGAACATTTTGTGCATAGATATTTTGCCAGTTTTGTTTCCTCATTAAGACTGCCACCTGGCCAAGTTTGACTGGAACTTTGACCAGCTATAACTTGAGCATATGAGCTCGGATTTGAGTACCGTTCACGCTGTTGGAATCAGGGCGATGAGCACTAAGATTTTGTTCTGGTTTCACTTCCATCCGATGACTTTGATTTTTGAGTCATTTTCATGGCCACTTCTATTTATGGATTGTCCCAGATCATTCCTCCCCACTAGTGAGATTTTGGACTGCCAAAAGCTTTATTAGTCAATTGGAAAGTGAGGTAATTTTTCCCTCACTTTCTCATTTTCCATCCATCGAGCCTTACTTGGATGCATTCCTTTGAAGCTGATATGAAGATATTCCATGGAGAAGAACTTGGTCTTATGACCCCTTCGTTCAACAATTCTTGCATGTTCTTATTTATATCCTCCATCTCAATAGATGACAAACTGTACATAACATTTTTCGGTAAAGGAGCATCTTTCTGCAAGTGAATATCATGCTTTGGAAGCAACCCACTTGGTTCTTGGAAAAGCCCATCATAGCTAGAAACAACTTCATGCAATTCCTTTTTATGAGTGGGATCACAACCTTGGAAAGCTTGAGATGTCTCGACATGTTTTTCTCTGACAACCATGATCGTACACACTTTGTTGGAATTAATTAATATCTTCATCTGGCTTTTACATTACAATATTGACACTGACTTTGGCGCGATGAACTCTAACAATGTATTCCACCTCATCTTTCGTGAGGTGATATTTTTTTTCATGGCGAAAGTAGATTGCTTTCCTATCATACAAATATGGACTACCCAATCCAATACCACATATATCCAAGGGTACGACATCAACATCAACCTCTTCAACTAGTTTGGATGAAATCACAAATCTAGATCTACACTACATGGTTACATGTAATTTTGCTTTATCACGCACCCAACCAAGCATGTATGGTTTCATATGAGGCTTGGTCTCTAATCCTAAATTTTTAACAAAGGATTCTAAAATCAAATTTTCTTGTGAGTCTGTATCAAACAAGGTTTCCACTTTAGTATGTTTCAATATGACTCTAATGTGGAACAATTGAATTCCCTTTTGTTCATTAACAAGAGGCTCATTTGAACTACTTGTACTTGTATGTGATTCAAAATTTTCATTAGCATGAAGAGAAATATTACCTTGTGTTCCCACTATTGTGATTAGTGTCTCATCATCAGAATCAAATCCAAGGTATTGCTACATGGTTTCCATCGTCTTTTGTTCTCCCTTTCCACCAAATTTCTTTGGTTTCAACTCCATATGAAATTTCCAACAATGGTCATCATCATGGCCTTCCTTCTTGCAATGTGTGAAAGATGGGTTTACTCCTTCCTCTTTCTTAGTTGTAGATACCTTCTTGTCCTTTCCCTTGCCTTTTCCTTTGAACTTTCCATTATGAGGTTTGAAAGATGATTTCTTTGGTTGCTCTTGTTTATCGTTCTCGCCCCTGCTTTCATGATGAATATCTTTCAGACTGGTCACATCAATAGTAGTAGGCTCAAATAATAACAAAGAATATCGTATGTAAGTATGTAAGCACCAATATACTTTGTTAGAGTTTTTGGTAAATCAAGTGAAATGCCCAAATTCAATGCTTGTTTTCTAAACTCTTCTATGAAGCTTTGTACATTTTCACCCTTTCCTTGCCTTAAATATTGCCACTCCATTAAAGCATTTTGTCAATAATCGAAATGATAAAAATGATATTTTCATGTAGAAACAAAATTGGATTAAGAAGAAAGGATATTACCCAAGTTTTTGCTACCTTTCTACAACTTGCTCTCTCACTAGACAAGAGCAATGCCACTCAATTGAAGAGATGCTAATTGGATATTGGCCTCATCTTCCTCAATCTGCTAAAGCTATCAATAAACCTTGATCTATCTAATCTAATTGTTTAGTTTCTCTACATTACATTCTCCATTATATGTGGGCAAATCAAACTTTACATCTAGCTTTAAAAATGGCTTCTTAGATGTATTCCTATGATGCCTGTTAGAGTGATGAGAAGAAGAAGAAGAAGAACTGTCACTAGAGGATGGAGAGGGAAGTTCAAGAGGATCTCCTCTTCCACGTTCATGATTTACCGATGCATGGTCATATGAGTCTTTCTTCTCAAACTAGATTGTCTTCTCATACTCTACAAACAACATGTAAACTTTCTCTTCCATGGTGAAGAAGATATTGCGATTTCACTCTTCCTCCATTTGATCTTCCTCCTCTTCCATGTTAAATCTTCATTATGCATGACCCACTTCAGGATCAAAGAATTTAAGTTTTCCTTCTCCTGTTTTCTTTGGGTCCCTTACATGATGTACCCAAGGGAGTAAAGTAATAATGGGATGGGCCATAGATAATAAATAAAGTGGTTAACCCACATCATGTAAGGGACCACAAGTAGTTAACAATAATGTGATAAGCCCATGGTATTGGATAGATGGTATTGAGGGAACCATGGTAATGACCCATGGTATTGTATGTATGAGGCCTATATAGAGGCTACAGATTCCCCATTAAGAAATGTCAAGGAATATTGTATGAACAAGCATATGGCTTGTGG
Organism: Pinus tabuliformis; assembly: GCA_031772625.1. Taxonomy (NCBI): domain Eukaryota; kingdom Viridiplantae; phylum Streptophyta; class Pinopsida; order Pinales; family Pinaceae; genus Pinus; species Pinus tabuliformis. The sequence goes on along the minus strand of CM062816.1, from coordinate 216,214,384 downwards.
AGTGTTCTCCTTCCTTAATGAGTGATTGTATGGTGTTGCCCTACCTTAAGGGTTTTTATCAATAAAGAAGCATTTCTATCTATATTCATATCTTGTTATTTCTGGTGATTATTTACAGTTATTGGGTATATTGGTACCATTTCATATATTTTCAGGTCAGATCTATTACAAGTGGTAACAGAGCACTTTCTTGGGCAAAGCGGAGATTTTTATTTTTATTTTTTGTAGAAATTTTTCAGGCGCCAAGTTTGTAGATCAGATATGTAATTTCTGGTGAAAAATTTGTATAATCTAATTGCCGATATGGGTGTTATGCAAAAAAATACCCAATTTGAAAAAAAAAAATCAGTTGAACGGGAGTCCGGATGAGGGAGATATCGTTGATTTAAAAATTAGTTGTGTTGCAGAAATTTTTTGGGGTGGCTAGTTTGCAGATCAGATTTGTATGTTTTGGTGCAAAATTTGTAGAATCTAATTGCCGATCTCGGTTCTTTATGAAAAAATACTGAATTTCAAGAAACAAATTGGTCAAATTAGAGTCTGAATGAGGGAGATATTACTGATTTAAAATCATCTCTTTTTAAAGAAATTTTTGTGACGGTAGGACAGTTGCAATGCAAATTCAAAATTCCAGTGCCTAGATTGGGATTTCTATCACATGGGAAGATGTAGAATGGTAATTACATTTTCGAAAACAGGTCATAATAAAGATTCTGAGCAATATTAACTGAACTATGGCCACTTTAAATTTTCACCAAGTAAGTGATTTTTTTTTCATGCCGTTTAGCAAGATGTTTTTCTACAGGAACAAATGATAGCCCTACTATTGAATAATTCATACAGAGTCAAAAGTTCACATAAGGGAAACATTGGAAACTTTTATAATGGCTTGGTTTGCAAGATGAGGCTGCCATATGGTGGAACTCACTTGATAGCAAGCAGTTGTCCAAACTTTCGAATGAAGAATTTGATAAACTCCTTTTGGACAAATGGTCTCATGCTAGAAACATGGGAATGAGACATGTACGAGGTTTCTTTCTACTGGTTTCTCATTGTTACAGGTTCATGGATGTATTTAGAAGGAGAAGATCATTGTGTCTATAAATCCTATTTGCAAGCAAAACTTTTTTTTTTTTTTTTTTGTAACGGTTCAGCAGGACTTTATATTAATAGAATACATTAAAATACATGTCGCAGAGTGGGAGTCGATGGGACCTCCATGTGTCTACCTTTGTACAATTGAGCTGGTCTAGTCACTGCTCTCTCTCTTTTTTGTTTGCCTGAGTGGGTCGTTGATAGCTTGTAGAATTATCAGTAGATGCAAATATGGAAGAATCATGGGAGCCTGGCATTCACTGTGCTTGAAGGTCTACCTTGTTTATGGTGTGGAATTTCTCTCTGAGTTCCCCCTCCTCCAAGTCTTGCAAGAGGATGTGATAATCTTCACGATTGGACTGGATGCCAGCATTGGCTATGGCATTGGCCAGCGTATTTGCAGTTCTTCTGACTGCTTGAAAGGTGATGCCTTGAATGTTGCTGAGATGGGCTTGCAGATCCTTAAAGATTGTCGATAGCCTCCAACTGGGTGTGAGCTTAGCCACTTGAGTGTTGTTTTGAAGTTTTCTCATCATTTTGATGACGATCTCCGAATCTCCTTCCACCACCAGGGGTAGAAATTTGTGACGGTCAGCCAGGGTGATGCCTTTGATGAGAGCGACCAGCTCTGCAGCATTGTTGGTATTTGTGCCGAGATTTCCATGGCAGATAAGCTGGATATTCCCTGTGTGGTCCCTGATTGCTCCACTGTACCCGGATTTTCCCAGATTTTGCTTTGACGTGCCATTGAAGTTTAGTTTGAAAGATGGAAATGGAGGTGTACCCAATTTGTCCTTCTTCATCGTAGCGGTGGCCTGGTTCCTGTCTCTGGGAGTGGTCCGAGCTTTGAGATTGAGGATTTGGACTATCCTTTGGTCATTCGGTGATGTATTCCCCTCTTGCGGAATTATGTCCATGGCATGGATCGTTTCTGTTATTAGCTGCCTTGTTTTGCCTATTAGCCTGTCCACTGTCATCGCTGTGTTCTTGAAGATTTGAGCATTGTGCTCTTTCCAAATAATCCATGCCACGGCTCCCGGAATGAGGTTCCATGCCCTGTTGACCAGATTATTGGGGGATATGGAGGATCGCCAATTGCTCAGGGTGTGGCAGATCGAGTCTCTGTTTCTATCGAATTGCTTGAATACAAAGGCCATATCATCCCATAGAGCGCAGGCGGTGGGGCATGTATTGAGAATGTGGTTGATAGTTTCCTGATCATTCCCACAAAGGGTGCATCGAGAGGGCCAGATGAAACCCCATCTCTATAAATTCTTCAAAGTAAGCACTCTATTATGCAGGACCAACTAAGAGAATAGGGTTATTTTGGGCCAAGTGCCTCTGCTCCAGAGGGCGTGCCATTTGGGGTCCGGTTTCCAGTCAGGTGAAGCAACGATGATTCTGTAGGCTTCTTTTAGATTGAAAGTTCCTTTAGGATTATTTCCCCATCGTAGGATGTCTTCTCTGGTTGAGGTGAGGATCCTGCACTGGTCTAGATGTTGTAAGAGATGTTCTATATTTCCATTGTGGTCTTGAGTTAGCCATTGTTCTTTGGTTAGCCATTTTTGCCAAGTGGTGGCCAATGTTTGGGGTTGCCAATAATCTGCTACCTTTCTTAACCCTGCCTCTTGCATGTCATTTTTGAGAGTAGTCCAATCTGGGTGGTCCAGAGGAGGGAGTTGCTGCCAAGCATCTTCCCAGAAGAGGGTGGTGTTGCCTTGGTGCACTTCCCAAAAGCAGTGCTTCTGAACAATATGTCGATTCTCCCATACTTTGTTCCAGAGGGGGGAACCTTGAGTGTTGCTAGTGAGCCTGATGAGGTCTTTGTCCTGGATTTGATTTGTGTACTTTTCTTTCCACAAGGTGCCCCATAGGGAATTAGGATTCTCCACCCATCTCCACCAGATTTTTGCTGCTATAGCCTTGCTTAGGATTTCAGGATCTCTTAGGCCTAGTCCTCCTACCAGTTTTGGTTTGCATATGTCTGTCCACTTGAGGAGGGCCCATTTGCGCTTCTTAGAATCTCCATTCCAGAGGAAGGACCGCTGGATGTTCCAAATGGATTTATATACTGATTTGGGTGCCGCAAGGGCTGAGAGCATGTAGGCCGACATTGTTTGAAGAACTGATTTGACTAGTACCAGTCTGCTGGCCATGTTTAGGGCTCGATGAGTCCAGCTACTTAATCTGGCCTTCATTTTGTTGAGGAGATCTTCCCAATTTGCAGCTTTGGGGGCATATTCTGAAAGTGGGATGCCAAGGTATTTGGTTGGAAGGGAGTTCCTCTGAATCTTGAGAATTTTGCTGAGATTTCTCTGCACAGGAATAGAAGTGTTGAAGAAAAATAATTTGGATTTTGTTAGATTAATCTCCATACCTGAGGCTTCCGTGAAAGTACTTAGCACCTTGTTGAAGGTTCGAGCTTCCTTTACTGTGGGGGTTCCCATGAGCATTGTGTCATCGACAAATTGCTGATGCGTTACTGTGGGGCCTTGATGCGCAGCTTTGATGCCTTTGAGCTGATTCGTTTGGATTGCTTGGGATAGAGATCTTCCGAGGCCCTCTGCCATGATGACAAAGAGAAAAGGTGACAAGGGATCTCCTTGCCGTATACCTCTGGATGGGAGGAATGGTTGTAGGGGGCCTCCGTTCAGCATGATTGAGAAGAATGCTCCTGAGACCATTTCCATTATCCAGTTTATCCAAATCTGACTGAAGCCGAAAGCCTGGAGGATTTCTCTGATGTATGTCCAGCTGATTTTGTCAAAGGCCTTGGAGAGGTCAAGCTGAATGAGCATGCCAGGGATCTTTTGTGTTTTGATAGAATGCAACACTTCCTGGTTGAGAATAATGCTGTCAGTTATCTGTCTTCCTTCAACATATCCAGACTGTTCTTGAGAAATGATTGAGGGAAGGATAGGTTTGAGTCTGTTGGCCATCAATTTTGAGAGGATTTTATAGATGACGTTGCAGAGGGCTATGGGTCTGAATTTGTCGGGGGAGTCAGCATGATCAGATTTGGGGATGAGGGTGAGGAAGGTAGCATTGATGGCCGACAGCACTCGCTTGGTTCTGTGGAAGTTCTTAATCAGATTGAAAAGGTCGGCTTTGATAATGTGCCAGCAAGCTTTGAAGAATTCAATTGTAAAGCCGTCTGGTCCAGGGGCTTTGTCAGTGGCCATGGTGAAGACTACTTCTTCAATCTCCTACTCAGTGAACTCTCTTAAGAGAAGGGAGTTTTGCTCCTCCGTAACTAAGGGGGGAATGGCACTAATGACTTTGTTGATAGCTTGGGTTCTATCATGATTGGGCTCAGTGAGCAGTGACCTGAAGTATAAGTTTAGTTCAGATCCTATTTGCTCTCTGGTTGAGATCTTAGCACCATCAGCTTTTTTGAGGGATAGAATACAGTTGTTGGCTCTGTGTTGAATGGTTGATTTATGGAAGAAGCTTGTGTTACGTTCCCCATGTTTTAGCCACTGCACCCTTGATTTTTTCTTCCATAGCAGCTCTTCTTGTCTTAGCCTATCTTCCCATTGCTTTTGAAGGTTTGATTCCTGAGCTAACCTTTCCTCGTTAGGCCTGTCCTTGATCATTGTTTGTTGGAGGCTTGCCATTTTTTCCTCGAGCTCTTTTTTGGCTTGAAAAATGTTACCAAATGTGTTCTTGTTCTAGCATTTGAGCTTGGCCTTGATGATCTTGAGCTTTTGCTGGAAGATGTACATAATGTTATCGCTCTTTACAGAGGTTTGGGTCCACCAGCTCTGTATATTTTGCATGAAGGTTGGATGATCTATCCAGAAGCTTTCGAACCTGAAAGGCCTATTTTGAGGCTTGTTCATATTGGTAAAGTGCATCTGTACTGGCCAGTGATCTGATCCCCCAATGGGCAGAATGTTGGCTTCCATGTCTAGATTCTGGAGCATGATGGATTCCGATATGAGGAACCTGTCAAGCCTTGATGCAACTTGCCTATTTCCCCCTTGCTTATTGTTCCAAGTTTGTAGTCCATTGACTGTGGGAACATCGATGAGTTTAGATGTAGCTATGAAGGTACTGAAAGCTTCCGCATCTTTATCCAGTCTTCTTAGGCCTCCTTTCTTCTTCGCTAGGTTGGTGATCATGTTGAAATCACCACCTAGGATCCAGTGGTTGGCGCCATGGTGTTGTCTGATTTCGTTCAAATCTTCCAACATCTTGAACTTCTCCTAAATTCACTGAGGTCCATAGACATTGGTGATGCATATCATTTGTTGTGAGTCTGGCATGTTGAAGATGACTAATAGCGAATCCTTAGTGGATAGAGAATTCTGCATAAAAAGCTTGTTTTTGTTCCAGAACATTAACAACCCTCCTGCTTGCTCAATGGCCTCTGTGCTTATGCATTGATAGCTTGTTGAAAAGATTTTCTTGAGCGTCTCTATGCCGTTGGATGAGCATTTGGATTCTTGTAGTAAGACAAGATCTGGAGATTACGTGAAAAGACGGTTTTTGGGGATTCGTCTTTTAGAGGTGCCATTTAGCCCTCTGATGTTCCATGTTGTTATCTTCATTAAGCAATATTCAGTGTGGATAGGACCAGAGCTCTTATTTTTCAATCATTGATTAGGAACCTTCCGAGTCCTTGTATTTGTTGCTTTGTCGATTTTCTGCCCCGTTTTCTTCCTGGACCTTTCAGCCTATATTGGTCCAGGTCTAGGTTAGCTTGGATGCCTGTTTGGTTGTTGTTTTCCCATTGCTTTTTGGCTGCATTCTGGTTGAGATATTCTAACTGCAGGTATGCCATTTCAATTTTCTCCAAGTGTTCCTGGGGAATGGCATTCACTCCCTGTTTGGACCATTGCTCGTTGACCTCCTGGAGATCCAGGTCACCCAGGATTTCTTCCAGGGGATTGATAGGAGCAGTTGAGGGCAACCGATCTGGATGAGTTTCTATGCAGGGAGGGGTATGCAGAGGGTCATGGCTTGTATCGCTGTGACTGGGGTTGGGCTGCGGGATTTGAAGCTGTGTCTCGGTTTGGGGTTGGTCAGGGTTTGGGATGGAGATGATTGAAGGGCTTGATGATTGAGACTGCCTGGGTGGATCTTGAGTTGGGGGGGCATGGGATTCCAGAGGGTTTTCGATTGGATCAAGGTTGCCCAGAACTTCAAAGCTATTCAGCTGGGTGGGGGTTGGGTTGGAGGAGTGTTTCAGAGGATTTTTTCCTTTCTGCTTTTTATTTTTCCTGGAAACAGGGATGAAATCTGGGGGCGGGTTGTCCGCTTTGTCCGCTTGGGGATGAGTTGGGGGTTGATTCAGGGGGCACCCATGACTAAGATGTCCGTGCTGTCAGCATTTCCTACATCTAAAAGGGATGTTTTCATAGTCGATGGACTGCTTCCAATGAATTCCTTTGTGGATCAGAGCAATATGACCTGGGAGGGGTCCTGAGACATCCATATAAATGCAGATTCTAGCATAGGCAATGTATTTACCTTGAGATGTGAGATCTGAAGTTTTGACAAAGACGCCCAGCTTGTTCCTAATGGCTTCCAGGATCTGCTTATTCCAATAATCCACAGGCAAGGAGTAGAGTCTGAGCCAAACTGGAACTTTTTTGAAATCTTCCTACTCTGGAACAAAGTTGGGCTTCCAGTACGTCATGTAAAGTCCTACCGAGTTGTAGAAGTATGGGCCTCCTTCAAAAGTGCGATCTCTATCTTCCCTATGGGTGAAGATGACCGTGAAAAAATTCCTTGCTCCTAACTGCAGTTCATAGTTCCCTTTGGGCTTCCATTTCTGGTTTATCCACCAGCAGAGAGCTTTTTCATTGAGTCGCACTCCCATGAAATGACAGATTAGGGCATGTTTGCACATGTGATCTCTGTATTCTTCGATCCAGGGGTCTTTGATGATTAATGAGGGTGTTTCCTTTGATAACGGTTTGCAGGGGGATGAGCCTGTTGTCCCGTTTTGGCTGGGGACGCTTCTCTCAGCCGAAGATCCGTTGGCTTTCGAGGTGTAGTTTGTCGCCAGAGATTTGCCTTTGTCCCTGGATCGGGAGCCTGATGAGGTAATGGTGGGCGCAAGAGGGAGGCTGCCGAATACAAAGGGGCCGAAGGCTGGGGGGGTCGATCCCCCCTGAGGGTGTTCATGGAGCGTTGCGTCTAGGGTTTAGTTGCAGGGGGTTTGGGCGTGCCTTCTCTCTTGAAGATGCTTACTTGATTTTGCTTGCATCTATGACTTTATAGTGATCGTGTTTATGGCTGCAAGCAAAACCTTATAAATGTTAATTTGGCAAAGAAATTGCAAGTTCCAGCAAAACACATTGAAAACACGCAGGTTGATAATGAGGATGCTCAAGTTTATAAGGATTTGAAGATTTCTATCAATAAGTATGTATTGCATTCTGATTTTTATGCTTCAAATATGGATAGTGTGGATGTTGTTTTAGGATACCCTTGGATGGAATCTGTTGGTACTATCAATATTAATGTGCAGAAGAAATTCCTGAAGCTCTGGTATAAAAAGAAGAAAATTACATTGCAGGATATTTCCATTAAGAACCAAGTAGAGACTATGGAGGCAGAAGCACAAAGCTCTAATGACATTGACACATCAAACGATCATCCTTTGGTGGTCGACAACCAAACACAAACATCACACTAGGTACCAGAAAACAGGTAGAGTCCGAGGAGGCTGAAGCAGAAAATGTTACAGGTAGTGATACATCCGATGAGGAATCGATGGTTGAAGTAATATTGGAAGGTAAGAAACAACAATAGGAACCACAACATGTACCAGACACCAATCAGGCTCCATTAGTTGGTGAATTGAAGAAAGATACACCGTTGGTTAAAACTTCAACATATCACCACCCACATCACCCCGCAAGAAAAAAACCAACTCGATGGCAACAAATTAGCCACAAGGACAATAAACCCAGCATGACAGATAGAGAGGGGCGACGATCCACCCACAACACATCAACATAGAAGAGCCACCAGGGTCAAGTTCCATCTCAAGCGAATGAGGCACCGACTAGATCGAGGGTTCACCTTTCTCTTGGATGGCTAGATGTACATGCATGGTACCAGTGGACTATTGTTTTGAGTAGATCTTATTATTTGTGTTCTTCTTATGTTTCGAGGATGAAACATGTTCAAGGGGGGTGGAATGTAGTATACCTAGGGGGGATAGTATGGGGTATAGAGGGAGGTACCCAAGGGAATAAGGTAATAATGGGATGGGCCATAGTTAATAAATTAAGTGGTTAACCCGCATCATGTAAGGGACCATAAGTAGTTAACAATAATGTGATAATCCCATGGTATTAGATAGATAGTATTGAGGGAACCATGGTAATGACCCATGGTATTATACGTATGAGGCCTATATAGAGGCTAGAGACTCCCCATTGAGATGGTAAAGGAATATTATATGAACAAGCATATGGCTTGTGGAGTGTTCTCCTTCCTTAAGGAGTGATTGTATGGTGTTGCCCTACCTTAAGGGTTTTGATCAATAAGGAAGCATTTCTGTCTATATTCAAATCTTGTTATTTCTAGTGATTACTTACAGTTATTGGGTATATTGGTATCATTTCATATATTTTCAGGTCGGGTATATTACAGACTCCATGAGGGACAACGAGCCACTATGCCTTGTTGCGAACTCATAATTCCAGTGGCTTATGTCATTGGGTTTTGGAGTTCGTTTCTTGGGAGTAGTCTCTTGTTCTTCTTATTACTTGTTGAAAAACTCCAAAGACTATGCAAAAAAACTCAACAATGACTTTTTTTATCACTTTCGTTTTAGGTGAAGAACTTCTTCAAGAACCTACCATTGACAGGTTTTTGGATGAAGTCTCTATCAAGTGTTTCTAACTAATAAGTATTGCTATCAATAACTTCCTATACTCGAAATGGACCAATCCACAAATGATCAAAATTTCCATGCTTACCTTTATCAACTCAGATTGAGTCCCATTTTAGTACAAGGTCTCCAGCTTGCAGGTCATGTTCCTTTGCCCTTTTGCCAAACAAAACTTTCACCCTTTTCTGACAGGTTTCAACTCTACTCAAGACTTATTCTCTCTGATATTGAACTTATATCATATGATAGATCCTTCCTTGTGTTGGGTTGATAACTGGTAACTTATCCTGTAGCAACTTCATCATCAGAAAGGTGATATTCAAAGGAAAAGCCACATCCATTCCATACACCAACAAATAAGGAAAGGTGCCAATGGCTCTCTTGGTACTAGTTTTGTTCACCCAAAAAGAATATTTGAAATTTGTATCCCAATTCTCCTTGTTCTTATCTAACATTTTCTTGATAATTCTTATCAAATTCTTGTTAGACAAATTTTCTAGTCCATTCCCTTGTGGAAAATATGTGGTAGAATGCACTAATTCTATATCGTAGCCTTGAAATAATTGCATCACCTTAAAAGACTTGAAGGCATGTGCATTATCTATGACTATCGTTTCAGTGCATCCAATTTTGGAGAGAATGTTTCTTTCCAAGAAAGTTATGATAACCTTCTCATTGACCTTGCGAGTTGGAATGACTTCCACCCACTTGGTAAAATAGTTAGTGGCCATGAAAATGTTTATGTGTTTCCCACTTGAATTTGGATGTATCTCTCCAATGAATCCTAATCCGTATTGTTGGAAAGGAGCTTGAAATTTGATCGGCTTCAATGGTAGAGATTGAAGCTTTTGATTTGCTGCAAACATTTGAGACTCTAGGCAAGCTCAAACAATAACATTAGTGTCTCTGAAGAGGGAAGGCCAACAATATTCTACTCTCAATATTTTATGGGTCGTAACCTTTCAAGAATTATTTCCTCCACATACACCTCAATGGAACTCTAAAATTATCTCTGATACTTGACCTTTGGTGAAACAAGTAAGAAAGATGCCAGTAAGATTCTTCCAATACAAGCCTTCATCGAAAATGTATAACTTGATTTCCTTTAATTTCAAAGACCTGCATTTGTCACTAGGAAATCTAGGCAGACGTTCCAAATTATGTAGGAAGAATATGATATATTGATACGATGGAGAATTTCATGACTTTGAGAGGTCCTTTAGGAAGTGTTCTTATGGATTCTTTCCATCCGGTGGGAATAGTTCTTGTGGATTCCTTCCTACTAGAACAGGTTTTTGTGGATTCTCCTCTCTGCAGATATTGCAAATATATTCATCGGTACAAATTTCCAATGCAACATTATTTGAGTCACTGAGAAATTTAGCTAACCCTTGGTGTTTAACAAACTTTGTAGGCTTAATTTCCATGTGATATTTCTATAACTTTGATATCCATTTTCCTCGTTGGCCATCATTGTCGGGTTGAGTATGTATTTCCATTACCCACTAGTAGAAAATGAGAAATTAGTGACTAGGTGACCAAAAAGGTTACTCACCACAACATTTCCAAGTGAAATACTACAAAAAATGAGAAATATTAAGTGACCTAAAAAAAAACAACTAACATAAATCACTAATTTAGTCTTTGGTTAAAATAGATGACCAGCTAATAAGTAATATAACTAAAATTGCTATTGTGAATGACTAATTTAGTCTAAGAGAAAAAATATGACTACCTAACAAGTACTACAATTATATGAATCAGTGGTTTATGTTAGTCATTTTAATTGTGCCACTTCTGCAATCTAAACTTACAAGTGATAGGGGATTTACTATAGACTTGCGATCAAACCTAGTGACTACCATTATAACTCAGGAGTATATCTAATAGCTTGAAAGCTAGATATAACAATAGCTTGTGATTGATCAAGTGGTGAGATACCTTGAAGCACAATGTAGTGGATATCTATCCTATGAGGTGCCTACCTTCTAACCTTATTACAATCATAAGCCAATATGTCTCATGTAAGAATTGAAATCTCTTAAAATAAAAAACAAACAATCCACCTAACCACCCAAACTATAAATCATAGAAACACTAATACATTTTATAATAATTATTATTATCATAATTTAATTTTAAAATCATATTCAAACCCAAACATGAAATTAATATATGAAATCTCTTTATTTATGAGAGTGCCAAAAATCCTTATTTTAAAATATACGAAAATGTAAATAAATAAACTACATATTTACACAAATGATATACCATCACAACTAGTTTGAATACATCACAACCAGCCCCAATAAAATGCATCCCACTAAGGGACACAAACTTGAATGGAAACAAGCGGTTTGCTACATACTACTAGGGCCATATACGCTATATAACTATACTCTCTACATCGTTCATTTTCATTACTCAGACATCCATTTTAGCCCACCTTCTACTCACAACATGGTTTGAAGTTCCATCCAAGGGTTTTTTTGTCCAACGACAACATAATCTAGGCATGGGGCTCGATTTTTATATAATCCTAAAAACCACGGAACAAGCTTTCTAGGATTGTTTGGTGGAACACTATATTTAAGATACAAATTACTTCATTTGAGCTTTTGTTTCACATTTTTTTCTCATTAGATATCAAAACATCAATGGATTTTTTGGTGGGTTCATGGACATCAATTATTTTTGTTATTAATCAAGATATTATAATTCTTATTATTCTTTACGGGTTATGTTCAGAGTTGTTGGCAGAGGTTCAAGATTGATAGGTTCTGGTTCAGTAGTGCTTAAACTTGTGGTTTCAAACCACGATCTTTCTAAACTGGTGGATACTTCAGATGAATGGATCTCTTCTCATACAGGGATCCGTAATCGACGGATTCTCTCAAGCAAGTTATCATACTTCATTTGTATCATATATATATATATATATATATATATATATATATATATATATATATATAGATATATATATATATATATATATATATATATATATAGATATATATATATATATATCTATATATATATATATATATATCTATATATATATATCTATATATATATATATATATATATATATATATATAGATATATATATATATATTGTTAGAAAATTATATATTATAGAGCAATGGAACATATAAAATATTGCAGAAATATAAACACAAAAAATGCATAAAACAAGAGAGACACAAATATACGTGGTTCACCCAGTTTGGGTTATGTCCATGGAGAAACAACCAGTCCTTCCTTTTATATTATCTAGCAAACTGAAGAGATACAACCTACAATAGATTTGCTGCAATTCCCTCTTCTCTCTCACTCTCCTCTCTCTTCCTCACTCAGAATACAGATATACATAGACGCAATACAATTCCCTCATATATAGCGAGGGGTTGCCTTCTAGGGGAAAAAACCCTAAATTAAACATAACTTCTACTATTAGATCTCTACCTAATGAATGACCCAGATTGAGTACGAAAGTACAACATTTTATAAGGCAATTTTAGATCTATTTTTAGCTTGGGGGGGTTGCCCCCGATGTCCCCGCCAGGGGGGCTCCCAAAGGTCGCAAGCCCCCCGCCTTGCAGCGAATATTTTACGAGCTGCGTTGCTGCCCCATTATGAACTGGGGTCCAATGTGGCGATACCTTTGAGTACAGAAGATAATCAGACTCCACACCCAACAATCTCTCACTTGGAGACTGATTATAGAAACTTCACCGCTGCTTCATTTGCTGGAAAATGCCTCCACTTTGGACCTGGTTGTTTCTCATCTTCTTCATCATACTTGAAGACCAATTGAAACTGAGAGGATTCTCAATTTCTCTCTAGTTACAAGTTTTGTTAGCATATCTGCAGGATTTTGGCTAGTGTGTATCTTTTCTAGCTTCAACTACCCATCTTCCAATGTTGACCATATGAAATGGTACTTGAGCTATATATGTTTAGTCTTGGAATCAAATGAAGAGTTCTTTGCAAGTTGTATGGCACTCTAGCTGTCATTGTATAGCCTGCCTAGCTCTTGCTTCTTACCCAATTCATCCAGAAACCTTTGTAACCAAATTGTTTATTTACTAGCCTCTGTAGTAGCAACATACTCTGCTTCTGTTGTTGAGAGTGCAACACTTTTCAGTTTTGAAACCCAACTGAAAGTTGTTCCACCTACAATAAACACATACCCTGCTGTCCTCCTCCTGTTATCTCTATAACCCGCCATATCTACATCAACATATCCCTGTAGAGCAATGTTTGAACCACGAAAGCATAATGCTTGATTTGTGGTACCTCTCAAATACCTAAGAATCCACTTCACCTCCATCCAATGTTCTTTTCCTGGATTGTTCATGTACCTGCTTACAACTCCCACTGCATGTGCAATATCAGGCCTTTTGCAGACCATTGCATACATTAAGCTTCCAACTGCTGATGCATATGGAACTTTAGACATATGAGCCACTTCTTCCTGAGTCTTGGGACACTCCTCCTTACTTAATTTGAAATGGCTAGCCAAATGTATACTAACTGGTTTTGTATTCTGCATATTAAACCTTTTCAACACCTTTTCTATGTAGTCAATTTGAGACAATGTTAATTTGGGATTCTTCCTGTCTCTAGTTATTCTCATGCCAAGTATTTGTTTTTCAACACCCAAATCCATCATTTCAAATGAGTTCGCCAATTTTCTTTTGAGCACATTTATTTCCTGCATGTTAGAACCTGCAACAAGCATGTCATCTACATACAATAACAATATAATATAGTTGCCATCATTTTTCCTTTTGAGATAAACACAATGATCAGAGTGACATCTAGTATAACCTTGTCCAGACATAAACCTATCAAATTTTAGATACCACTACCTTGGAGCCTGTTTTAAGCCATACAAGCTCTTCTTCAACCTACACACTAGTTTCTCCTTCCCTTTTACCTCATATCCTTGTGGTTGTTGCATATATATCTCTTCCTCCAAATCCCGATGGAGAAACGTTGTCTTTACATCTAACTACATAAGATGCAAATCTTCAGCTGCTACTAGACTTAAAATAGTTCTAATTGAAGTCATTTTAACAACAGGAGAAAATATCTCATTAAATTCTATACCCTTTTTCTGTGCAAACCCTTTCACCACAAGTCTAGCTTTATACCTTTTTCTACCTCCATCTTCTTCCTTCAACTTGTAAACCCATTTATTCTACAATGTTGTTTTACTTGCAGGCAACCTGACTAAGTCCCAAGTCTAGTTATGTGCTAAGGAGTCCATCTCTTCCTTCATGGCTTGCTCCCACTTCTTCCTGGTTTCTACCTGCACTGCTTCTTCATAACATTATGGTTCACCAGAATCAGTCAATAATACATAATATAATGAAGGATTGTATAGTTTAGGGGGTCTACTTATCTTGGTAGATCTTCTAACACCACTTTTAGGTGTTCAAGGTGAGTGTTTCTGTCGTGGTTGTTGTTATGGATGTTGATCATTATGATATTCATGCACCATCACTTTTTCTGTCATCTCGTCAAGCACTATGTATTCTCTGTTTTCTTTTTCCTGTTTCTTTTCCTGCAGTTGATCCTTATACAAAACATTTTCATTGAATATTACATCTCTACTCCTAATGATTTTGTGATTTTCATAATCATAAAAGCGATAACCAAAATCATTAACACCATATCCAATAAAAGTGCATTTCTTTGATTTTGCCTCAAGCTTTGTTCTATTTTCTTTATTAATGTGGACAAAGGCTTGACAACCAAAAGTTTTTAAAAATGAGTAGTTTACCTTTTTACCTGTCCATGCCTCCTCTGGAATACCACCATCCAAGGAACTTGAAGGCCCTCTATTTATTAGATAAAAAACAATACCTACAACATCTGCCCAAAATTGTAAAGGCAATCCTACATGCAATCTCATGCACCTTTCACACTCCATGATTGTCTTGTTCATCCTTTCTGACACACCATTTTCTGTTGGAAATAATACTGAGGGGGGGGGGGGGGGGGGGGGGTGAATCAGTATTATCAGATCAGATAAAACTTTTCAATTTCATACTTAGAAACATATACGCTACTTCAGTTAAGTGAACCCACGTGTACACGCTACTGTGTCTAAAGCAACTAGCGTATATCCAGAAATATTATGATTCAGTTAGCTTATCTTCAGTAAATGCATCAGAACATTATTAACCATATTAACGGTAAACAGGTGCAGTATAACAGAACAGATCATCACACAAAAGCCACACACATGAACACCATGATATAAGGTGGAAACCCAATGTGGGTGAAAACCACCTGCTGCAATTTGTCTCTTTCTTCTTTAATAAGAAGCTTCTTTTACAATGTACTGGTGCAGTCCTTTACCAGCACGCAGGCTACAACCTGCAGAGGGCTACAACCCTCATAGCTCTTGTACTAGCCGATCCATTTACTAGTACGTAGGTGCCAACCCTACAGAAGGCTACAACCTTCACTCGTTTTCCAGCTGCTCCTGGAAGGGAGCTACAACCCCCTGGCTCTTGTACTGGCTGATATGTTTACCAGTACGTAGGTGCCGGCCTACAATCTTCTCGGGACCACGTTTCATACATTTTCATACTGGATCCATAAGACAATCACTATTGTAGTTCAACCTGCACCATCAATCTCTGAATCACCCAATACTGAATCACTGAAACCCTGTCAAGAACACAGACAACATAACAACAACCAGATCCAACTCCATCTTCATACTTCACATTGTATACGCTACTTTGACGAACCCAACCTACGTGTATACACTCTTTTACCAAAGGCAACCCGCGTACAGATCTGTAAATTCAAACTTAAAACTCCGCAACTATATCAGACATCAAAACATACCCAGATCATAACAATAAACATGCGTCAGTAGATCTAGTCTATCCACAGTAAAACCATATGAAGATAATCATTCCAAGCCCTGAGATCTCGTTCCATCATTCATCATCCTCCACATGAGTGAAACCTTGGTTCAGATCACCAACCCATAACCAGCATTTGGATCTCACACTTCCTCAGATCTTCATCACTCACACACTTACACTTTGGCCTAATGATCTTTCTCCTTATATAGCTTTAGGCCCTTCACAATACCACGGTCCAAAACCATAGTAACCCAATACCATCAACTCAATACTAGGGATCAACACGTCTGTCGAGACTCCATGGTCCAAAACCATAGGCAAAAATTCCAAGGACTAACTGCCACGGACCAAAAGTAAGCTTTCCGACATGTATGCTCTTTTTTGTTTATGAAACTGCGTGTATACCCTACTTAGTATATAGCGAACCTGCGTACACGCGACTTGGTATATAGTGAACCAGTGTGTATACGCGACTTGGTCTTAATGAACCTGCGTGTATGAACTTTCTTGGCCTGCTGTACTAAGATCTGTCCTCTGATTAAGTTGCCATCACCTGTACCTGTCTCTGAGTGAGTTGGCATCAAGGACAACACTTGTATCATAATGCCAACAATCTCCCCCTTTGGACTTGATGGCAACCACCACACAAAGTCACTCTCCCCCTTTGACATCAAGGGCAAAGGGCGGACCAAGATATTCTCTTCTTTGGTATACCTTCTGCTGCCCATACTCCCCCTGAGTACCTGCTGAAATCTCCAAATGTGCTCCCCCTTTGTGTATGCCAAAGTGTACCAAACTATCCATCCTGCTCTTGCTGAGTTGTGTTGTTCATGCTCCCCTTGACTGTAGGCAAGATCTGCAAAAGATGTTCTTCAAGAAGAACAAAGGCTTATACATCATAGAAGACCTTCCTATCACCAAAAGACTCAATACATACATTCATCACCCAACCTAGTGGGGATATACCAATATTGACTCATCCACCTAACCATGTGGAGATACATTAAGAGTTTACTCATGATGAACATTACATCATTCATCCCAGGCATAGTGGGGAAACCAACATAGGCCGTTACATGACCTTGACATCATAAAAGAGATATCACAAAAGAGATACATGACATAGTGATGAAATATCTAGACCAAGACTTATGAAAGCCACCAGCAGCATCATGATCTGTACCATAAGCATCAGCCTGCAATACCATTCCTTTGATCAAACAGCAAGATGTATCATTTAGCTTCATAGACTTTATCAACAACTTCTAACCATAATGCCAACAATGCATTATTTGAAGTATATGCTCCCCCTGAGCCTGTGCCATAAGTATCAAGACATTTCCAGACATCCTCAGCAGACTGTAACTATTAACCAATAGAGCATATACTGGACTGGATCATATCAGACCCCTTTTCTGAGTCTGTCCCCACTGCTTTTTCACAAACTGACATATACACGACTTTGCAGTGTGAAACTCGCGTATATACGCAGCTTTCCTTCATGAAACTTGCGTATGAGAATTAGAACACTGAAGTTTTACACCTTCAGCTCCCCCTGAGTCTGTTATGTCTGTGCTGTGCTGAGTACCCTGTGCTGTGCCATATTTTTCTGACTGAACTTCCTTATTCTTCCATATCTTCAACCATGTTGATGATTTCTTCTTATCATGAGCTTTGTTCCTGCAATCTCTTGCTTTATGTCCAAACTTGTTACATGCATAGCATCTTACATGTTTCATATTCCTCTTATAGCAATCAGCAGCTTTGTGGCCAAACATATTGCAAGAAAAGCAATATCCATTAAAGTACCTTGAATGTGATGATCTTTCTGCATGATGGTCTTGAAACCTTCTTCTTCTACATATGGCTGCAACATGTCCAAGATTATGACATACATGGCATTCAACATTATTCATGGTAAAAGATTTTCTTTGAGGAGTCTCTTTCCTTGACTGTTGATGGGGTTGTCCTTTCATCTCCTTGTTGAGCCTTTCAGATTTAGAGTTTCTTGTCTCACCAGATTCACCTTCAATAGACTCATGAAAACCAAGACCAGTTTTGATAGCAGGGGACCTTTGACTACTAAGAATATCATCCAAGATCTTAGTACTATCTTGAAATCATAATAGGTTATCTTTTTCTTCTAATTTACTTTTCAAGATATTTACCTCAACTTGATGTTGTTCTTCTTTTTCCAGACATTGCTTCTTCAAGGTCTCTTCAGCTTTCCTTCCTTCATCCAGCTGATGCCTTAGTTTGAGGATCTCGTTTTCTTGCTCTTTATTCAGTGCTAGCAGCATTTGTCGAATTCTGGAGGCACATTCCAACAGATCTTCTAATCTGATGATTTCTTCTTTGAGGGCATTCTCCTTTTTGCTAGGAAGATCTTGTTGATCTATGGTTTGATCTGATGCTTCATTTGTTTGTCCATCTTCATTCTGAGGTGATTCAGGATCTGAATTCTTGCTTCCACTCAACGGCAGGTTGTCATTGTTCCTTTGAGCTGTCTTCTTCTTCTGACGTGCTTTCTTCCCCATTGTTCTACGAATCTCCTTCAAGCAATCAAGCTTCTCTGAAGGACCTGCTTTGATACCAATTGTTGGAAATAATACTGAGAGGGGGGGGGGGTGAATCAGTATTATCAGATCAGATAAAACTTTTCAATTTCATACTCAGAAACATATACGCTACTTCAGTTAAGTGAACCCGCATGTACACGCTACTGTGTCTAAAGCAACTAGCGTATATCCAGAAATATTATGATTCAGTTAGCTTATCTTCAGTAAATGCATCAGAACATTATTAACCATATTAACAGTAAACAGGTGCAGTATAATAGAACAGATCATCACACAAAAGCCACACACATGAACACCATGATATAAGGTGGAAACCCAATGTGGGTGAAAACCACCTGCTGCAATTTGTCTCTTTCTTCTTTAATAAGAAACTTCTTTTACAATGTACTGGTGCAGTCCTTTACCAGCACGCAGGCTACAACCTGCAGAGGGCTACAACCCTCATAGCTCTTGTACTAGCTGATCCATTTACTAGTACGTAGGTGCCAACCCTACAGAAGGCTACAACCTTCACTCGTTTTCCAGCTGCTCCTGGAAGGGAGCTACAACCCCCTGGCTCTTGTACTGGCTGATATGTTTACCAGTACATAGGTGCCAGCCTACAATCTTCTAGGGACCACGTTTCATACATTTTCATACTAGATCCATAAGACAATCACTATTGTAGTTCAACCTGCATCATCAATCTCTGAATCACCCAATACTGAATCACTGAAACCCTGTCAAGAACACAGACAACATAACAACAACCAGATCCAACTCCATCTTCATACTTCACATTGTATACGCTACTTCGACGAACCCAACCTGCGTGTATACGCTCTTTTACCAAAGGCAACCCGCGTACAGATCTGTAAATTCAAACTTAAAACTCTGCAGCTATATCAGACATCAAAACATACCCAGATCATAACAATAAACATGCGTCAGTAGATCTAGTCTATCCACAGTCAAACCATATGAAGATAATCATTCCAAGCCTTGAGATCTCGTTCCATCATTCATCATCCTCCAAATGAGTGAAACCTTGGTTCAGATCACCAACCCATAACCAGCATTTGGATCTCACACTTCCTCAGATCTTCATCACTCACACACTTACACTTTGTCCTAATGATCTTTCTCCTTATATAGCTTTAGGCCCTTCACAATACCACGGTCCAAAACCATAGTAACCCAATACCATCAACTCAATACTAGGGATCAACACGTCTGTCGAGACTCCATGGTCCAAAACCATAGGCACAAATTCCAAGGACTAACTGCCACGGACCAAAAGTAAGCTTTCTGACATGTACGCTATTTCCTGTTTATGAAACTGCGTGTATACCCTACTTGGTATATAGCGAACCTGCGTACACACGACTTGGTATATAGTGAACCAGCATGTATATGCAACTTGGGAATAATGAACCTGCGTGTATGAACTTTCTTGGCCTGCTGTACTAAGATCTGTCCTCTGATTAAGTTGCCATCACCTGTACCTGTCTCTGAGTGAGTTGCCATCAAGGACAACACTTGTATCATAATGCCAACATTTTCTTGTGGTGTTCCTAGAACTGTCTTCTCTCTATGAATTCCATTCTCTGAATAATACCTATCAAACTCTTTGCTACAATATTCACCTCCATTGTCTAATCTGAGATACCTCAACCTTTTTCCTGTCTCATTTTAAACCAAAGATTTCCATTTCTTGAAAGTATCAAATACATTAGATTTATTTTGAATATAATAAATCCAGGTTTTTTTCTGGTTCCCTCATCAATAAAAGTAACATAATAATGAGATCCACCAAGAGATGATGCCTGAGAAGGTCCCCATACATCTGTATGCACAAGCTCTAATTTTTTGCTCTTCTTTTCTTTCCCAACTCTGAGGAATCTGACTCTCTTATGTTTTCCATAAACACAATTCTCACATAATTTTAAATCAACATGCTTCAAACTTGGCAACAAATTTCTTGAGTGAAGAATCTGCATCCCCTTCTCACTCATGTGCCCGAGCCTATTATGCCACAATGTCGTATCTTCTCCTGTAGAGGCTAAAACATTAACATAATTAGAAATACCATTACATAAATACAATGTACCAACCTTTTCTCCTTTTTTCTATTACCAGGGATCCTTTAGTGACCTTCTAAGTTTTATCTATAAAAGTAGTCACACAGCCTTCACCTCCCAATTTCCCTGTTGAAATAAGATTTTTTTTTCAGATTTGGAACATGCCTTACCTCCTTCAATAGCCATTGATTTCCATTATGTTTTTTTATGAAAACTATACCCATTCCAATGATTTTACAGGTTTTATCATCACCCAATCGAACATGTCCAAAATCTCCTTGAACATAATCATGAAAATGTTTCCTATGAGGTGTGGCATGGAATGAGGCCCCTGAATCTACCACCCAGGCATCAATAATATTTTCTAAAGAATGAATCAAAGCATCTTGCAACACATCACCTGTTACATTTGCTTCATGATTAGTTTTTTGCTGCGTGTTTCCTTCTTTTCCATTCCGAGACTTGTAGTGTTTCATCAGGTGTCCTTTCTGTTGTGGTCACCAACAACCCCCCTCTTTGTTTGATATTAGTAATAACATCAAGCAAAGGGGGACCCTTAACCAAAAAATCCAAAAAATATTTTTGTTTGAAAAATCTTTTGTATTAACTCCCTAAGAGCTATATCGCGTCGCAAAGGAAAAAGGAGCGCTTTCCCAAAGCGCATAAACACACTGAGAAGGAGCGACGTGAGAACTCATCGCATCGCGTGCATTAAAAACGCTCAAAAGGTGAAAACCTAAAGAGGCACCGACGGCCGATATGCGACGTCGCACGTCGCAATGTCGCATAAGCAGCACAAAGTGACAAAGCGAAAAACCTTGCGACCTTGCGATATTGCGATATGCGATCTGCGATCATGCAAAGCTGCGACCTGCGACCTATGGTGTGTGACGAATGAGACTATCAATCGCTGCGATGCCACCTATTTACATCGCAATCTTCGATGCTGCGATGCAAATCGCGGAAGCCATTCGTTGCAGGCATTCCTCGGCATGATCTGTGAGCCTAAAATTAGGCGCGCACCTTACGGGAAATTAATGATTGTACGCCTGTGTATCCAAAGATGATTATGTTGCGTTTTTCGAAGAGTCAAGTCATAATGAGTAACATGATTATGCATTCATTAGAAATTAATTGCTTTCATGTCAATCTTTTCTTCTGTCTCTTTTCATTTACGTGAACTATAAGTCAGCAACTGATATAAATCTATATACAGGAAACATCTAAGGAAAAGCGCCAGAACTAGAAGAACAGAGAGGAGATGACTTCGCAAATGGATACCGCATACAGCAGGACCGCGGATCCCAGAGTATCACTCAACAAATGCTGATGGAAATAGGCTATCTAGGACTCGGAGTCAAAGGCGCACAAAAGCGAAGCGTTTATGAAAGATCCTGAGTCCCAAATTGGGTAAAGCAAAAAGAAAAACGCTTAAGGGGAAAGACATCTCAGAAAAGCCTGGAACAAAGAATGGAAACAAGTTTCAATTGAGAAAATCATTCAGGCAACAAAATCCCCAGCTCATTGAGTCATTCGCACGGCCGGAAACCGAAATAGCAACAGCACAATCAGTTTGAAGGAAATCTGAGTTGTACTAAGTATACACGCCGTGAAGACACTCCTCCAGAAGAACACTTTCAAAAATATCTTCTAGTTTGTCAGAAAGAGGTGCTAGCTCTTGTTATTTCTAATTTTCAAGCTTGAACAAAAGGAAAGGACAAGCAGCCGACTCTTTCAAGGCGAACAGCGCATCGCTTACAGCACTAAGGAGCAGATACAAAAATGGTTAGAAATTAGATTCAGTTTTTAGAAATAAATTTGTTTTAGTAAAAGGGCGGTCATTTGAAGCCGTTACCTAAATTTGTGTAATTAAAATTAGCCGGTTAGTAGTATTTAACCCTTCTCGTTGCATTGGAGAAGGGTCCGGAAATTTGTCAAAAAACTTGTCCTCAGAACATGCACTTTTGCACCCTCGGAGGGGGTTTTTGATGAATGGACGGATCAAGATTTATTTACGTTTGCATTTTAATACCTGCTACTGATGTTGCACTTCTGTACTCTTAGTAGGCATTAGAAGTAAGTAGAAATAGATCATTATTGCTTCAGGTCTGTGAGTATAAAATCAGTCATAAATGGTACTTTTATCTCTTGACGAGTTTCTGCTTGCATTCTTAGAGTAATATACAGCTGATGTTGTTTATATGTTAACGTCTGAATGAGTGGACTACCATTTGGCACTTTTGTACGGTGGAGTCATTGATTTATGCTTAATACATGAATAACTGATTATGCGATATGCTGTTCACAACCGTTTTGCTTAACTTTTTATGCAGGATAGTTCATCTTAATTGATTTATATTCTCATAATAGCTGAATAATCTTCATTACCAGTTATTGTGTGAAATCTTTCTAGATCGCATAATGGAAAAAGTTCTATCCCGGGTTAGCGTAGATTAGATGTGTTGTTCTTGATAGATTAAAGTAGTATAAAATTCAGTCTCAGAGTTTAGAACTAGATTAGCTTAGAAATAATTCCATATTTTCATTATCAAATTCTACACACACACACATCATCAAACTCTACACACACACACCCCCTTAGAATGGGAAGTTGGTCCCATTATCCCTAGTCGGACCCGCTACACCAAACGGGCACGGAGCCGCCAACCAGGTTCCCGACCGGGTGGGTATCCTCCTTGTTGTTGACCCGATTTCAGGGCCCTCAACATATTTGGCGCTAGAAGGAGGGCATGAACCATGAATGGCACCTAAAGAAATATCAAAATACCATTCTGAGAGTAATACACCCTCATCAACTCCCTCGACTTCTCCAACATGGTTAAACCCGAAATTTGAAGTCGCTCGAGTATCTACCGCTGCTACACATTCGAATATATCAGACCAATCTATCATTGAACCCCCTGAAATTCGAACTTTGATTCGTAAACTCCAGGGATTCTCTTTTTTAAACCAAAAGTCTGATAAATCTAAAAGCAGCGTGACTTCGCAGTACAACCCTGCTCATCCCCTTACCAGATCAAAGAGTGAAAAATTTGGCATACAACCAAGTGAACTCCCTCTCCCTACCAGGAAAAGAGCAAGGAAAACACCACCAGAGTCTGACAGTCAGACTCCTTCATCCACTTCGTCCATATCAACTCCCTCACTGCGAAGTCAACCACCCACTCTTTCATTCCAACTCACTCACCCATCTTCTACAAACCTTCCTCTTCAAACATCAAAGATCTTAATATCTTCATCTTCTCAGCATCAGGGATCGTCTTCCGCACTTCCATTAACTAGTAGCTCAGCGATGGCCCAGTCTCCATGGAACAATCCTGGGGCGGTTTTAATGCCTCCACCCCTGAGCCCTATACCGGCCCATCCTGAGAAATGGCTGCCTAAATTCAATCCGGAAGCAGGAATGCTAGCCGAGGAACATATCAATAATTTCATGCTTTCTGTTAATCTCAACGGAGTCACTAACGAAGACGCTGTTGTCCGGCTTTTCCCTTATACAATGCAGGGAACAGCCAGGTCATGGTACTTTTCGTTACCTTCCGGATCCATCACAAGCTAGGACATTTTTCAAAGTCAGTTCCTCACCAAGTTTGGTGATGACAGATCCACGGTGACATTGATCAATGACCTATCTAATCTTAAGGCTGAGGCTAGAGAACCCATTAAAGATTTTAACCTACGGTTCAATAAGATCCTCAACAAAATCCCCGCTGCCTCACAACCCAGCGAGGAAGTAAGATGTGAATGGTACATCACGGCTTTACCTCCAAACTTGGCTATCTTCGTAGATAGGGCAAACAAGACCACCTTAGTTGACAACTTGACAGAAGCGTTAGCAGTGGAAAAACGCGTGGTAGCCCTAGAAAAGAGATCCGCTAAAGAAGAACGCAAATCTAAGAAGATCTCTTTCAAAGAAGACACCAACAAGAAGCAAACGAAAGATCCTTTCGATTTGGAAGGATTACAAAAAGTGTTGAAAGCCATGTCAAATGAGATGATTGATATTAAGAAACAAGTAGCAGAGACTTCTTCGAAAAAGCCCTTTAGGACTTTTAAAAGAAATCCTCCCATGGAGGTAAGACCACCTAGTGTTGTCTCAAACGTTGAATCTGAAGAAGACGAAGAAGAAGAGAATACCACTGAAGGGCAGACCGACGAGGAAGAGGTCGTAGAACTGCAAGGAATGTGGGACTTCATCCTCCCACAATAAGAGGATCAAGAGGCATTGCCTGTTAGCACGAGAAGCAAAAATCAACTTGATCCTCCCCTAACTACTCCAAAACAAAAGGGCGCAAGCCCTGCAACAAAAGAAAAGATCGCAACAAAAAAGACAACTGCTAAAGCGACCCAGATTAGCCCAGTCCAATCTGATCAAACGCCTCCATCAAGAACACTAATAGTGTCGGATGAAATGGAGTATAACATCATTGATGACATGAAGAAGACTAGGGCTAATATCACTCTGTACGAATTGAGTAAATTGAAACACCAGCAGAAAATAATGATGAAAGAATTACATGCTGTGCCTACTACATCTTTACCTACAGCTGTAGCTTCTCACAATCTGGGAAGGCCTCCAACCAACACGATCAATAAAATTGATCCAAATGACATCGCCTTGATTGGAGGAAGATCAAGATCTCATACTCCTCCTTTTCTTCTCACATATGAAATCTTCAAAAAAAACGTGCACAATTGCTTGGTCGATTCTGGTGCATCAACGAATATTTTACCCAGATCAATATGTGCCAAATTGAATGTGCAACCTCAAAAATCCGCAGTACGTATAGTTCAGCTTGATCGATCCCAAGTCGAAGTGATTGGTGAACTTAATCAGGTGACCATAAGATTGTCGTCTAACCCAAAAGTGTGTCAGGTTATCGACATTCTAGTAGCTGATATCCCTGAGTTCTATGGTTTGATTCTTAGCAGGGATTGGTCGGAAAAACTCCACGGATATTTTTCAACCGATTGGTCGCACATGTGGTTACCATACAATGGTAAACCAAATCAGATAAAGGTTGAACGAGAATTGCCCCAAAAATACATAGTGACAGAACTGGAAGGAGAAAATGAGGCCATAATGTACAATAGCAGCATTGTAGGCAATTACGCAATAGATTCTTTCCTAGGTAATTTCAATGCTCATATTTCACCATACTTAGAGAATTCAGTTTTATCCCAAGTTGAAAATTTCTCCCAAACTGATGACTCAAAATGTTTTAGTTTTTTAGATAATTCTGTAAATACATCTTTATTTTGGAAATTATATTTTGATGGATCTAAATCCAATGAGGGAGCAGGAGCAGGATGCGTTCTGATTAACCCAGACGGGAACAAGATTATGCTCACATGCAGACTTGAGTTCGATTGCACGAAAAACACAGCGGAGTACGAAGCCTTGGTTCAAGGCCTATACAAAGCAATCAGATTAAACGTTAAGTATCTTCAAGTCTTTGGAGATTCGAAGATCGTCGTAAAACAGGTATGTAACACCATACATTACCTGTCAAGTCATTTAAAGCATTATCAATCATTAGTTCAAGATCTCACTGCACATTTCGTAGCATTCAACATCTCGTCAATTCCAAGAATTCAAAACGCGAGCGCAGACCTGTTAGCTAACGTAGCCTCTAGACTCATCCCTTCTGAAGATTTTAGTCCTGATAGGTTTTCAATAGAATTAATCTTTAGACCATCCATCCCTGACAATATCACCAATTGGAGAGTGTTCAACGACGATCCTGACATCGTAAATTTCCTTACTTCTGAAGGATCCTACTCAAATCAGATAATCGACGAAGACCATCATGATCATCAAATACAAAAAAATGGCTCTGACAATGCTATACCGAAATCGGTGGTCAAGTTAGAAGATTTATATGATTTGAAAAGTCGGTTTAAAAGGTCCGCCAATGCTAAAATTTGCAGTTCTACCCTGAACTATGAATTAGTAAACCTAGGGACCGATCAGAAGCCACAAAACGTTAACCTAGGTCACGGCCTAGCCCCTGAAGAGAAATCAGCATATATCCGTCTTCTGAGACAATACAAAAACGTTTTTGCCTGGAATTACGATGAGCTAAAAACATAAAACACTTCTATCATTCAACATGTTATCCCTATGATTGACAATGAAAAACCTGTCCAGCAGAAGCTCAGAAAAATACACCCTAACCTAGAAAATCAGATAAAAACTGAGCTTAATAAGTTGTTGAGAGCCAGAATAATCTTCCCCGTCAGGCATTCTAAATGGGTATCCAATATGGTGCCCGTTAGGAAGAAAAACGGAGACATTAGAATCTGTATCGATTTCCGAAATCTCAACAAAGCTTGTCAGAAAGATAACTTTCCCCTCCCACCTATGGAGCAAATATTACAGGCGGTAGCAGGCTCAGAATTAATGTCATTCCTGGATGGATTTTCAGGATACAATCAAGTACTGGTGCATCCCGATGACCAGTTAAAGACTACGTTCCGAACCAAATGGGTCACTTATGCATATCAGAAGATGCTATTTGGTCTGATTAATGTCGGAGCTACCTTTCAGAGAGCCATGGACATCGCGTTTAAAGGGTTAGTCAATAAATCAGTGGTGATATACTTGGATGATATAACAGTGTACTCCAAAAAACGAAACAACCATCTCAAAGATTTGAAGCAAATCTTTCAAAGATGCTTGAGGTATGGGATTTCGCTCAACCCAAAGAAATCTTTCTTTGCGTTAAGCGAAGGGAAATTGCTCGGATTCATAGTGTCGAAATCTGGTATTCATATAGAACCCGACAGAATCAAGGAAATTTCTGAAATATCCATACCCCATAACAAGAAAGCCATGCAATCCTTCCTTGGACAGATCAATTTTGTCAAAAGATTTGTCCCGGATTTTTCACGTATTATTTCTCCCTTACAAAATATGATAAAAAAGAATTCAAATTTCAAATGGGGTCTAGATGAGCACGAAGCGTTCAACTTAATCAAACAAGCTATCATCAATGCTCCATCTTTGGCCACCCCAAATTTTTTGGAATCTTTTACCTTATACACTTTTGCCTCAGAGAAATCCTATGCCGCGATTTTGACCCAAGTAAATCAAGAGAAAGCGGAAGCTCCAATCGCATTCTTTAGCTCGAACTTACAAGGTGCTGAAATTAATTACTCAGACATAGAGAAACAAGCATACGCTGTTTTCAAAGCAATCAAATATTTCAGACCTTTCTTGCTTAAAGCCCACACTAAAGTTGTAGTACCGTTTCCGGCGGTAAGAAACCTTTTTGTGCAGAAAGACGTGGGCGAAAAGAGAGCTAATTGGATTACCGCTTTACAAGAATATGATCTTGAGATCAAACCAGCAAACATCGTAAGAGGTCAAGGCTTCTGCAAGATGTTAGCCGGAGCATCGCAAATCCCGGAGAACTCATCTGAAGAGGTACAAGCGTACGAGGTAAGCCTAAACGATGCAGAATCATCATACGCTGACACCATTTATTTTCTTAAGAACGGGTATGCTCCATCACGTCTGGATCATAACAAGAAAAGAGCTCTGAGATTAAAAGCTAAACAATACCAGCTCGTAAATGATGTCTTGTTTAAAAGGAATTACGATTCTGTGCTTCTTAGGTGTCTTGAGAAAACTGAAGCCGAAAAGGTTTTGCTGGAACTCCACGATGGACCAGCGGGCGGACACTATGCCGAAGATGCGACTGCACATAAAATCTTGCGTGCAGGATATTATTGGCCCACGCTGTTCAAAGACTCATACAACCACGTAAGGAAATGCCAAGTCTGCCAGACTGCTGCAGGAAAACAAAGGAAACCGTCCATGCCGCTACAACCAGTCATCATCGACCAACCATTCAGTCAATGGGGCTTGGACATAATAGGTGAGATCGTTCCTCACTCTTCTAAGCAGCATAAGTATATCCTTACAGCGACTGATTATTTTACCAAATGGGTAGAAGCAGTTCCTCTCAAGACAGTTCATTCTGAAAATATTATTGAATTCATAGATCAATTTATCATCACTAGGTTTGGATTGCCAACAGCATTAATGTTTGATAACGCTTCATATTTTTCTGGAAATACTATGACTGAGTTTGTGTTTAAAAGAGGGTTCAAACAAAAATATTCTGCCAACTACTATCCGCAAGGTAATGGATTGGCTGAATCAACAAACAAGAACCTAATCAGAATTATCAAAAGAACATTCAACCAAAACCAAAGGAATTGGCACAAAGCGCTGGTAAATGCTTTATGGGCTGATAGAATCACGAAGAAAGCTTCAATCGGCACTTCTCCCTTTAATTTAGTTTATGGGAGAGAAGTGGTTCTTCCGACTCACTTAGTCATTCCCTCTTTGTCTTTAGTGCAATATATCGATGAAGTACCTACTTCCTCTTTACAATTAGGACAAATGGAAATAATCAAACTAGAAGAACAAAGAGAACAAGCTAGGAAAACCCATGCTCATCACCAAGCGCTAATAAAATCTTCTTTTGACTCAAGCATCATAACCAGAAAAAACTTTCAGATGGGTGATTTAGTTTTGAAATGGGATAAGGCTCATGAAGAAAAGGGCAAACATACGAAATTTCAGAAGCTGTGGCTTGGCCCTTTTCAGATTGTAGAAGTCGTAGGCCCGTCTACATTCGTGTTGCAGGATCTGGCAGGAAGGAGAGATTCTTTACCTGTCAATGGACTGATTCTTAAATTATACTTTCCATAGAAGAGAATTCTTCTAATTTTGGTAGGATAGATTTAGTTTTTAGTTTTTATTTTGTTTTGTTTTTCTCTTCTTATGAATAAAACCCGTTGTAAATGATCATTTAAAAAGGATTCATGAAAGAGCACGCCAATTCTCTATCAGATTTTGATTTCGCTTGTACAAATAGCAAATTTGAAAAATTTGAATTTTATTATTGACAAATAGAGTTAACTTCACTTTGATTACGATACTCGTTTCAACCTCTAAAAAACTTTGACAAAAGCAACCTCTGGTAAAAGAATTGTTTTGTATCAACACCATGAAAGGTATCATCAATAATAAAATAAGCATTCTCTGCAAAACTGTTGTTTTCAAAAACTCTATTATTGTCGTCCAGAGCTTTCTGAAGGAAAAACAATGACTTCCTCCCTGCTAAAAGGAAATTACAACATTCAGAGAAACAATCCAAACAAAACACTATATCTCAAAGAATAAGAGGTCTCATCACGAGCCGGCTTATCATGATCACAGATATTATAACTTGCTGACTTTGCCAATACTGTCTATCAAAACAAGGCAACGACTTAAGATTGTTGCAATCAAAAGACAAGAGGTCTCATCACGAGCCAGCTTGTTCAGCAAAAGTGTAAATCAGGTGAATGACTGTGTCATAATTTGGCCACCAAACCAAGACATTGTTCTTTAGAGAATTAAAAAAGGAAAAAGTGTGTCAAAAAGGATTTTTCTCTAGAATGTTGCGAGTAACCTCAGGCAGGAAAAAGGATCATTGTTGGATAACATGGTAACCCTGTCGAGGCTATGGACGCTTGCGGGCAGCAGAGGCTCTACCTACGACAAATGAGCATACTTTTAAGCCAGTACGCAGAGAAGACCTTATTTTATCTTTTATCAAGACCAAGTAATGTCTGATGCGAATGCAAGAAAAAACCTGAGGAAGCAAGAAATTGGGATATAAAAAGGGTTGAGACAAAATATCGTTGACAAGGTGAGGGGCAATCTACTCTATCTGCCCATAACAAAATTTAGACATATAAAATTTTTGCTATTTCGGAAGTGAAGGGTCAATAGAAATGCAGAGATAACTGGTTCTTCACAGTGAATCGCCATTATTGTGGTCACCAACAACCCCCCTCTTTGTTTGATATTAGTAATAACATGAAGAAAAGGGGGACCCTTAACCAAAAAATCCAGAAAATATTTTTGTTTGAAAAATCTTTTGAATTAACTCCCTAAGAGCTATATCATGTCGCAAAGGAAAAAGGAGCGCTTTCCCAAAGCGCATAAACACACTGAGAAGGAGCGACGCGAGAACTCATCGCATCGCGTGCATTAAAAACGCTTAAAAGGTGAAAACCTAAAGAGCCGCCGACGGCCGATATGCGACGTTGCACGTCGCAATGTCGCATAAGCAGCACAAAGTGACAAAGCGAAAAACCTTGCGACCTTGCGATATTGCGATATGAGATCTGCGATCATGCAAAGCTGCGACCTGCGACCTATGGTGTGTGACGAATGAGACTATCAATCGCTGCGATGCCACCTATTTACATCGCAATCTTCGATGCTGCGATGCAAATCGCGGAAGCCATTCGTCGCAGGCATTCCTCGACATGATCTGTGAGCCTAAAATTAGGCGCGCACCTTACGGGAAATTAATGATTGTACGCCTGTGTATCCAAAGATGATTATGTTGCGTTTTTCGAAGAGTCAAGTCATAATGAGTATCATGATTATGCATTCATTAGAAATTAATTGCTTTCATGTCAATCTTTTCTTCTGTCTCTTTTCATTTACGTGAACTATAAGTCAGCAACTGATATAAATCTATATACAGGAAACATCTAAGGAAAAGCGCCAGAACTAGAAGAACAGAGAGGAGATGACTTCGCAGATGGATACCGCATACAGCAGGACCGCGGATCCCAGAGTATCACTCAACAAATGCTGATGGAAATAGGCTATCTAGGACTCGGAGTCAAAGGCGCACAAAAGCAAAGTGTTTATGAAAGATCCTGAGTCCCAAATTGGGTAAAGCAAAAAGAAAAACGCTTAAGGGGAAAGACGTCTCAGAAAAGCCTGGAACAAAGATTGGAAACAAGTTTCAATTGAGAAAATCATTCAGGCAACAAAATCCCCAGCTCATTGAGTCATTCGCACGGCCAGAAACCGAAATAGAAACAGCACAATCAGTTTGAAGGAAATCTGAGTTGTACTAAGTATACACGCCGTGAAGACACTCCTCCAGAAGAACACTTTCAAAAATATCTTCTAGTTTGTCAGAAAGAGGTGCCAGCTCTTGTTATTTCTAATTTTCAAGCTTGAACAAAAGGAAAGGACAAGCAGCCGACTCTTTCAAGGCGAACAACGCATCGCTTACAGCACTAAGGAACAGATACAAAAATGGTTAGAAATTAGATTCAGTTTTTAGAAATAAATTTGTTTTAGTAAAAGGGCGGTCATTTGAAGCCGTTCCCTAAATTTGTGTAATTAAAATTAGCCAGTTAGTAGTATTTAACCCTTCTCGTTGCATTGGAGAAGGGTCCGGAAATTTGTCAAAAAACTTGTCCTCAGAACATGCACTTTTGCACCCTCGGAGGGGGTTTTTGATGAATGGACGGATCAAGATTTATTTACGTTTGCATTTTAATACCTGCTACTGATGTTGCACTTCTGTACTCTTAGTAGGCATTAGAAGTAAGTAGAAATAGATCATTATTGCTTCAGGTCTGTGAGTATAAAATCAGTCATAAATGGTACTTTTATCTCTTGACGAGTTTCTGCTTGCATTCTTAGAGTAATATACAGCTGATGTTGTTTATATGTTAACGTCTGAATGAGTGGACTACCATTTGGCACTTTTGTACGGTGGAGTCATTGATTTATGCTTAATACATGAATAACTGATTATGCGATATGCTGTTCACAACCGTTTTGCTTAGCTTTTTATACAGGATGGTTCATCTTAGTTGAATTATATTCTCATAATAGCTGAATAATCTTCATTACCAGTTATTGTGTGAAATCTTTCTAGATCGCATAATGGAAAAAGTTCTATCCCGGGTTAGCATAGATTAGATGTGTTGTTCTTGATAGATTAAAGTAGTATAAAATTCAGTTTCAGAGTTTAGAACTAGATTAGCTTAGAAATAATTCCATATTTTCATTATCAAATTCTACACACACACACCCCCTTAGAACGGGAAGCTGGTCCCGTTATCCCTAGTCGGACCCGCTACACCAAACGGGCACGGAGCCGCCAACCAGGTTCCCGACCGGGTGGGTATCCCCCTTGTTGTTGACCCGATTTCAGGGCCCTCAACACTTTCTTCGTGCATTTCCAGCACACTATCCTCAGTCTGAACTTGGATCTGCCTTTCCTTCACTTACTGCGATAACGAGGGCTCTTTCCTCTTTCCATTTTTCTTCCCCTAGTCTCTACAGTCAAAGCATTGCCTGATGTCTCACCGGAGCTTTTCCATTACATTTCTTCGCTAAGGATGGCACCGACAACATCATCAAACTTTAAAGTACTAGATCTAGAGATAGAGTTACTAATGGCCATAACTAAACCATTCCAACTTTCGAGCAATGAGCACAGAAATAACAGAGCCCTAACTTCATCTCAAAAGTTACCCCTACAGAACTTAATTGATTGGTAACTGTATTAAATTCATTTAAATGATCATCAACAGATCCACCATCCAACATTTTCATATTAAATAAGCATTTCATAACAAATACCTTATTTGAGGCCGAGGGTTTTTCATATAGTTTGGCCAATGTCGACATTAAACCCTCTGTTGTCTTTTCCTTTGAAGTATTAAACGGTACCGATGCTGCTAGGCACATCTGTATTGTTTCAAGTGCTTTTTTGTCGATAATAACCCATTATGTGTCTGTCATACTCGTCGACTTCTTTTCCTTTCCGCTCAATGGTTGGTACATATCTCTCTAATACAGATAATCTCCCATCTGCATCTTCCACAGCTAGTAGTTTTGGTAGTTAAATTTTTCGACCCTAAACATACCATCTTCTGCCATTGCTCCCACTCGAACTAGGAACCATTCTCTCCTACGAGTTTATCAACCAAATAGACCTTCGGCTTTGATACCAGTTGTTAGAAAGTTATATATTACAGGAAAATGGAACACATAAAATATTGCAAAAATACAAACACTTAAAACACATAAAACAAGAGAAACACAGATATACATGGTTCACCCAGTTTGGGCTACATCTATTGAGAAACATCATGTCCTTCCTTTTATATTATCTAGCAAACTGAAGAGATACAACCTACAACAAATCCACTGTGATTCCCTCTTCTCTCTCAATCTCCTCTCTCTTCCTCACTCAGAATACAGATATACATAGTTGCAATACATTTCCCTCA
Source organism: Pinus tabuliformis (assembly GCA_031772625.1). Lineage (NCBI taxonomy): Eukaryota > Viridiplantae > Streptophyta > Pinopsida > Pinales > Pinaceae > Pinus > Pinus tabuliformis. Next base: position 216,180,762 of record CM062816.1, on the reverse strand, counting down.
TATATAGCAAGGGTTTTCCTTCTGCAGCAAAAAACCATAAATTAAACATAACTTCTACCGTCAAATCTCCACCTAATGAATGGCCCAGATTGACTATGAAATTACAAAATTTTACAAGGCAATTTTACATCTTTTTTTAGCTTCGGTGGCGCTACCCCCGATCCCCTCGCCGGGGGGGGGGGGGGTGCTCCCAAAGGTCACAGTCACCCCCCGTACAGTGAATATTTTATGGGTGGCATTGCCGCCCCACTACGAACTGGGGTCCAATGCGGCGATACCTTTGAATACAGAAGATAATCAGGCACCAGACCCAACATATATATATATATATATATATATATATATATATATATATATATATATATATATATATATATATATATATATATATATAGTAAGATCAAGTACATACCTACATACATAGGCCTAATTTGGTATTTATTGCAATGGATGAAGAAAAGTTTAGAATTGATATTTTTTTGTGGATATCAAGAAAATGCCTACCAAAACCTCCTCAGTAACATATAATAAAATGTCATTGAGCTCACTTTTCTTTGCAGGGGATGAAACACTAATTGGTTTAGATTTACAGTCATTTAAGAAAGCCCTTGAAATGGCAAAAGTCAAGCGAGAGGATGCTAACTTGGTTTTGATGTTTTCATTTACTACATATGATCTATTTGGTGGTGCTCCCCAGGTAAGCATCATATGATATTTATTTGATCTATAGATTAATAGATATCATTAACATCGCTATGACACTATAATGTATTCACACTCCAGATTTTTGTGTTTTCCATGTTTCTTCTTGGCTCAAAGTTTTTGAGTTGATGTTTTCCATAATATGGGGCCTACTTGGACCAAAGAGATTATGCTATATCATTAGCATTTTTATGGGAATTTATTAGTTATAGAATTTGTATCATGATGGTATCAGATTTTATTGATGTTATAGTAGTTAACATGGAGTTTAGATGCATTTCATTGAGTGGTGACTGATTATTTTTTATTCATGTATTGGTTGGCTTGGGGACCAATTTTGTTTGTCTAGGCTAATCTCAATTAGGTGTTGTATTTTGAAATTCAACAATTCACAATTTTGTTGACATCAAAATTCATATTATTGTGTTTTTTTATTTTGAGAGAATATTTTTAGCAAACATTTGGGCTTTGTTGTGAAAAATTTTGTATATAATTTAAGAAAGGGGATGCCTTTAAACTCATTACCTTTGTTGCCTTGATTAAAAGAGAAGAATCCTACTAACCTAAAAATGAACTGTACTGACATTGAAGTCAAATTTGAAGTTTTGCGTGCATTTTCTTGCTAGCTTGTTAATGCTAGTTTATGATGTAGGGAATCACTTTGATGTTGGGTTGTTTTGTTATTATTACCATTTCAATGGAAAGAAACATGTATTGAATTCATGTAAGTGTTTCCTTGGGTTGTGTTGAAAATCCTTGGAAATAGGCACATGGGGGAGAAGGTAAATCCATATTTAATCAAGCGTATTCTTAAACGAATAGAAAGGGATATGGTGGGAAACTTGAGGCCAATATTTTTTCTTATTGTTTTATATTGTGTCAAGGTTTGATCTATCATCATGATCAAGGTCTTCTATCAATGTCTATTCTACCCTATGTGTTACGGTGTTCATCACTTCACTAACATTGTTATTTAGTCCTGCCATACTCTTCAAGGCACCCCTTTATGCATTGCTGATATGGACTTGTGGATGCAACTTATAGAAATATTGTTATGACTTGTGATGTGCTCATGCTAAGATGGTCTTCGAAATTATTAATAATCAATGGTGGTTATGACTTATCAAATTATTAGTTATGATACTTGGATGGCTAATAGTAACATGCATTATAATTCTCATATATATTACAATTTATTTTTTGACTTGCCATTTCCCTACTATTTTTGGATCCTAGCTTTTCAAAAATTTGGCAAATTTGTATCCTGTTGAACTTAGATTGAAAGTTATCTTTGCATCATGTCACCATATAGCCACACATTCGAAGGCGACTTCCTCCATTTTTTATCATTGGTGGGCTAAGAACTAAGGATGTTTCTACCTGTTGTTACTTATTAGGGTTTCGACCCTCTTCCAGAGAACAACCATAATATTTCACAGATCTTAGAAAAAAGTAGCTCAAAATCCTCAAAACTATTGTATAAATAGTAACAATATGTTTTTACAAGAAAAAATCCATTTTTTTTAAATTACTCAGCTTTCACAAGAGGATTTCAGTCTCTAAAACTGAGAGGAACTCAACCTCTTCCTCATTTTAAACTTATGAATTCCGTTGACTTAGCCATATCTATTTACAATTTTAGGGGTATAGATTACACTTGAGTTTTAGGTACTCATCTACCTATTGAATCCTCCAAGATTCACTTCTTCAAACAATGCTAAGTATCAATCGAGGAATTATAGACTAAATATTAGCTCCCTCTGGATTCTTTAATCAAACATTGTTTTATTTTGGCAAATAATGGCCTCTTATTTGTATCAATCAAATGCCATCCTTAACTTACAAGGGAGGCTCCATTTAGTGACATGTATACACAACTATATTATCCATAGTTTAAGGTCTATAAGTGGAAATTACAAATCTAAGAAACATTAGTTAAAACCTCCTCTTGAAAAAAAACTTCAAAAGATATACAATTTTTTTTTGGCCTATTCACCTTATTGGCCTCTTCACCAGATTTTTCAATTCGTTTCTTTACCGACTGATGCATCTCATCCTTCCAGTTCATTTCCCAAGTCCTTCCAGCCTGCATAAGACAGACCTGAGGTCTCTCAGCCTCCTCTTATGTGTTATTTCCTATGTTATTCTGCTTGAGGCTTCCTTCTACACTTTTGTTCAGAGGACCCGGGGTCTGAAGCCTCATTTTAGGACTTCGACTTCCCTTTATTCTAGGACAAAAAATTCTTGGCCATAGATACCATCTTTCTCTAGAAATATATTTCTTTATCAAACCTTTTTATCACAGGAATAGATACTCCTCCATTGGTGTCTTAAATGGTTTCTCTGCAACCCTCCTCTGACACAAAAATCTACCTCGGGAAAACCCTAACTAGAGAAAAAACTAGCAACCTTTTCTTAGAGAAATTGTCCAATTCAATAAGGGATACAATTTGATTTTTCTAGTAAAATAAGTCAAGAAAACCACAATTATCCAACGAGTCAAACCTAGTCAAATTATGGGTTTCCTAGGACTTGTTTTGTGTCTATTTCAGAAACTAAAACATTCTGGGGGGAGTTAATGGGTAAAATAGATCCATGAACTTTATGATTCAGGCCACATTCACGTCTTTTAACATTGGTTTCCATGCCAAAGTTTCAAATATTCTATTCTTCACAACATTCTGTTTTGTTGATACATATCCTCTTATTTATATCTGTGCATACAAAGGACAAACTCTTGAACCCTTGTTCATCCATACTATGATGCTTTATATCATTGATGGTCTTTCTTAATGGTATTGAAAACAATTGGATTTTTTTTCTTGAAAACAACATTGGAGTTGATTGAGGCTGGAATACTAGAAACCACATTGTCTAAAAACATTGGCTTTCCTATTCTAAATTGTTGAAACAAAGAAAACATAAAATTACTATGCATGGACATAATGACTAAATGGTAAGCTATATCTAATAAAATATATTGCAGCTACAAATAGATTGTATCATATGATATATGATCTCATACCATATCAATGTATAAGGTTTATAAATTTCTCAGTAAAGAAATCTAGGGGTGCAATATTGTATTCTTCCTTATCCAATATTTGATCAATATTGGTTGAGATAATTTCTATTCAAATACAATTGGTTGTAATTAACGGGAGGCATGTGGCTTTGAAGAAAAATTGTTGTACTCTCAACGCAAGAGTTCTTTTTGAAACAAGCTATATTATGAAACTTCTTGACAGAGTTTGTATGTTATGGGATGTATATGGGTTCATTCGTTGTACCTTGGTATCTTCAAGAGATAAAGTTGAAACGGGCTATCAAAAATTGAGAGGTATCAGTTAATGAATGCATAGATACTAGAATTAGAAAAATTATAATCAGATTGATTTATGATGTTGAATATTCATAATTAATTGTGACTAAATATATGAGAGTGCAGAATTGTTGTTTTAGAATGACTATTTTTCTTTGATCACAAAGATATGACCCTGATCCTATTGCAAAGGAAGTTGCTTCTAGTGTTTTAGCATCAAAATTAGGGGCAAAGTTAGGGTTGAATTTCACCATACAAGATGATGTAGGAATTATCCAAAACCAATCAAAAAGCCATGATGCCAAATTTGTACTAATTTTTGGGCTTAGAAACAAGAATCATTCCCATGGAAGAAGTTCTAGATCCCTCAAGGTGGCACAACGAAGAAGGGATATGTAGTTGAAAATCATCAAAGGGGAAGTGTTAGTGGAGGAGGTTGGATTTCCTGACTTGCAACCATGCTTGTTGGTGAAGATCCATCACAATTTTATGCATTGATTTCTGGTAACTCTCACATGCACAATGGTGAGTGGTTTTGTTGGTTCCTTACATCCATTGTGCAGTATATTTTGTCATGGTCATATGATTATCCTTGGGTTCTGTCACACGGAATCTGTCAAGGGTGCGGACACGACTGACCTTCCTAGAAGTCTAAGACATTCTAATGACAAACAAGACAAAATGGAGTGATCTTTCTCTAAATACACCTTTTACAACATGAAAACTACAAGTGTTTAGGCTTACCTTATTCCAAAACGCTGTTGTTGAAGTCCGTTCTTGACGATCCGGATGAGCTCCTCCTTCAAGTCAATTCCTGCAACCACAAACAATCAAACAATTACCAAGCACTTGTATTTCATATAATAAAACATATATTCAACATGCAGACCAAGGAACACATGAAATAACTCATTAACACAAGCTATTGAGAAAAATAAACCAGTTTGTATTAATAACGAAACAAAGAAACTCTTACAACCTGGCCTTGGTGTTGTGCAAGTTCCTCCCAGGGTCCATCAAGGGTTTTCCTCTACTTTGACAAAGCTCACCCTCTCCCAAGTAGAATCAAGTGAAGACAATCTCTCCTCACAAAGGTTCTAATGGAAGACCTAAATCCTGCAGCATTTACCCAAAGAAAATGTATAGCTCCAACCTCTCCTCCTTCTGGCTCAATGCCTTTATTTATAGTGCTGTAAAGAGGTTATTCAGGTCCACTATCAATGGGATCATCCCCCTCTATGGGTGGGATAGCTCCCTTATTGATGGGATAAGTTCCCCCTTAATAGAGATACATGAACCAACTGGAGGCGCATCCATTTCATCAAACCGACCTCTAGAATGTTCTAGAAGTAACCACAAGTAACTTTTTCAAGATAAAACTCGCGCATTTTGCCTTTTACAGAGGGACGCACCTGTCCCTTAACATACAGAGCGTCCATGGACGCATATTTTGTGAACATGGTCAGCGTCCCCGCAGGTAAGGCTAGAGAGAACCTGCGACCCCAGAGATAAACATGATTTTTACAAGACTTTCTCTCTTCTTTGAGTTTGAGATGGATAACAGAGGCATGAGACTTGCCTAAGAGGGTAGCATGACTGTTGATTTGAGCCATACTAACTGTAAGTAGTCAAGGTGACATTTTTTAGTGTAACAGATTGCCCCCTAAAGTGCGAAGCCTGGAATAGAATAGGGTTTTGTAATTCTAGGAAGGGTGAAGCGCTTTATCATTTCAAGGATTGCCTTGTGGATGGCCTGGTTGGAACCTGCAATTTTCAACACAAAATACATGGATAAGATTATATCATCACTGAGGTAGGCATTCCCATACTCAGATTCAAAACTTTAACTAATGGACTAACTATTCTGATACAGGAATGATCTTGCAGTACATCATTTTTATAGACTTTTGTAGACACAGTATGGACGCAGCCATCTGTTTATGATTAGTCTACATAGACAATGAATACAAAACTCCTCGCAGCCTGGATGGTAGAAACTAGATCCAGGGTCTTCACTTCTACTTCCCGAATTGGTACGATTCTAGCCATGTGATTAAATGATTCGATGTCGAACATGGTAGAAACCACTTGATTACCAGTCAATGATGTAAACTGTTAACAAGCGTGAGAGAAACCACCAGTAATGTCAATGGTCCTCAAAGTACCAAGCACAACCCGTGAAATGTGAATAGATGTTTTGATGTCGAACACTTCACGGAATCCTCTGATCGAAAGTCAATGATGTAAACTGACGTCAAAGGCGAGAAACCTGCCATTGATGCATGCAGACTTCAAGGTACTGTCGATTCCTAAGTCATCTTTCTAGATAATGTGTCGATGTCGATAGAAAGCGACCCGTTGCAGGCAAGCCCGCAACACGAAATCATTGTTCAAGTTGAAGAAATGTTGCTGTAAGGACTGACTCAGGGATGGTCAAATGGATGACAAGTATTTTGCAGATGAAAGTTTTGCTTGCAGACCTCTTGAACACATAACGACACAACAGATGGTTTGGTGACGAATAACTCAAAGTTGATCCCTGAACCCGGTTAAAGATTTTCAAAGTGATTTGGTCAACTGTGAGGTAAAAGATTTCCCAACCCAGGTGAATGAAAAGTGTCGTGTTCAAGAGCGGTAATAAAGTTTCTTCTGAGGCAAAAGGTGACAAATAGGTTCATTCTTCTCTTTTTTCCCCCACCATTTCTGGCAAGTACCTCTTTATTTTTAACAAGCTTGAGGAGGATAACATATGCTTGATTATAAGCTCATCCTTCGGACGAGTCCAACCTAGTTTAAATTCGAACCCTAGGAAGGAGTGGTTCGTTCCTGTTTGTAATTGAACAGGTCCTTTACTGTAAAAGTTTAACGAGCCCAGTATAGGAGAAACTCGGCGTTTTTCATTTTTAGAGAGTCTGAAAAACTTAAGGAAACTCCACGTTGAACTTTTTCGTAGTTTGTGTCCCTCAAGCCCGAAAAAGTATAAAATAATACCTGGGGGAACCGCTTGATCTTGCGACCAAGGAGTACTTTCATAATAGTGTCGTTGACCTGAAAAGTAAAAAGCGATCAAGGACACGTCGTTTTATTTCCTTATCGAGTTTGAAACGACAAAAACCCGGCAATCTTTTCCTGATTTTGCGGTCAGAAAAGAGCTAAAAGGGGACCGTCTTTTAATTCCGTTTTAACGAGTGAAAAAGAAACACTCGGCGATCTTTTCATGTTTTAGGAGTCAGAAAAGGGCTTAAAAGATGACTCTGAAATTTTGTTTGTGAAAAATTACAATTTCCCTCGAAATCCCTTCGTCCTGCACAAAAGCGACACATTACTCATACCTGTTTAAAATAGGCAAAAATACATTTGAAAACATCTTTTCATGGTAAAAAATGAACTAATTCATCCAAAAAACCTATAAAAAGACCTTTTACCATGTCATTTTTACCGTTTCACTGTTGAGGTTGAAAAAGGAGCTTTTGACAAGAAACTTCCCGTGGTTGCTGCGGAAAATCTGACCGTCGGAATCGAACGCCGCTTCACCGAGGTATTTTACACATCCCACTCTTCATTTTTATCCGTTTAGTTTTTTGTTTTTGGTCTCTGTTTCATTTTTTGGGGGGGTTTTGGGTTCAAAATGCGCCCCTCGGCGGACGCAGGTGCCCTTCGGGTGACCCGCGTCCCCCGACTTTTTCTCACACGGGAAAAAGGTCGGGGGACGCAGTCCACCTTCAGGCGAGCTGCGTCCGGACGCCCTGTGCTACAAAGCCGGGGTGCGTCTTCCGCAAAGGGCGCATTTCAAAACCCTAACTCTCTCAAAAAACCACCAAATTTGCTCAAATTAATTTCTAATTGACTCTTTTGATGTGCAGGGCCCAAAACATGTTAGACTGGAGAGAGAGAGAGCACGTAGAGGACGATGAAGCTGCGATTAACCACCAACCCTCTCTGGATGCCTTAAGAACATGTGGATTGTACAAATATTGGACCATACCGGGCATGAGGGGCCAGGTAAGATTTTTGGAATGGCTGGTTGAGCGATGGAACGTTCAAGATCAATGTTTTTACATTGGAGGGCACCAGCTCGAGATAGAGCCCTCGGATGTATACTTTCTCACTGGCTTGCCAAACAGAGGTGAGCAACTCAACCTTGCGGGGACCAGGCCGGGTGGCCAATCCCTTGATGATCTCCGCGAGGAGTGGTGCAGACCAGGGACTCGCCATAAAAAAGGCATGGAGATAAAGCACATCGCTCTGGCGGAACTTAGAGTTATTGCATTTACGGTCACTAGGATTTGTGGCGCGGCCGCCTTGCACATTGCTTCCGGATCCCAAATGCGGATGGCAGTTGACTGTTACCAAGGCACCATCTTCAACTGGTGCGAAGCTGTGTCGGCTCATATGAAGAGCCAACTAACCAAGGCAAAGAACGGACGACTAAAACTTTTGGATATGGGCCTCTAGTCGTGAGCTTTGCCTTGGAGAGAGTTCCTATGCTGATCCCTCAGCAACTCACTGTTGATGACTTGGGTCCTCGGGAGCCAAAGCTTGTTCGATGGGTTGCGGTGATGGCCCGGCATCCTGACGAGGGTGCTGCAGTGGTTCGATTCTCAGACAGTTACTTCGACTGGCTAGAGGGCCAGCTTTTTGTGATACAAGACTTTCCATATGCCGGAATGGATTTCAGAGGTGATCCGGACATGGTTCTTCCACAGGGAGAACAATGGGATGACAGAGGTACTTTCATTTTCACAAGTTTTCTAATTATGTATTTTTTATTTTTCATATATATCGTCTCAAAGTAACAGTAAAATTTTAAAAATGCAGATGTTGGACCACAGCGTCCAGCCAATCTCCGGCCTTACGACAGACGACATCCAGCTGCACCGGCACCGGCCCTACAGGATGCGACAGCAGAAGTACTAGCCGATTTGGAGCATGATCTAGAGCGTCTCACGGCAGATATACCTGAGACTACTATGGATGATATTCCAATGAGGCTTCAGCGCTTCGTGGTCGCGGTCCCTGGACCGTTTAGGAGATTTCTGCGCAAGGTAGCCCGCGCAGTGGTGTCGTACAGAGAGCACCACCAGTGATTGACTAGTCACTTTTGTAGTCACATGTGACATTTTTGACTTTTTGTACTATCATTTTGCCGATCATAAGGTGTGTTAAACCTATGATCGAAGACGATGTATATATTTTTGGACACACTTCTATCTATATCTATATATCACTATTACCGGCTTATCTTGTTTAACATGTATGATGAAATGTCTTTAAATTTACTTGCATGATTATTATAAATGTCTGTCCAACACTCGAGAAGCAATTGCATCTGCTAATGTATTCAAAGACCTTGGAATATGTTGATATTCAATGTAATCAAATTCACGTTCCAAGAGACGCACTCTCAAAAACAACCTTAATAACACAGGATTTCTAATGGCATAAACTCTATTAAGCTGTAATACAACAAGTTCAGAATCTAACCTCACTATCAAACGTCGAATTCCAAATGAAATAGATTCGGATAATAATTCAACCACTGCACTGTATTCTGCAATGTTATTCGTTGTTTGACCGAGGCTTACCCCATGCATAGAAACTAACTCGTCAGAGGGTGAATAGATAACCCAAGCTGCGGAAGAGATATTCCGTGTACTACGACAAGCACCATCAGCAAATCCAATGTATGTTTGGAGAGGCGTCGACATCTACAATATCAAGAGTAAAACCAAGATGAGCCAAAATAATGACGAAAAACCACACTTGCTAAGCTAAGCACACTGACTAAACTAACACACTTGCTAGCTAGAAAGGAAATCTAACCTATCTAAAAATTTCTCCATCCATCATTTTAAGCATAATACCTCTTTAGGTAAAGTCCATTTCTGGGTTTGCCCAAAGAGTCCCCATCAAAATCAACTAACTCATAAGCCCCTTTTGCTAGCTTTCGCTTTACAATGTAGGGCCCATGCCACATGGGAACGAATTTTCCAGCACCTAGCTTATCGTTCGCTTGATCATATAATAGTACTAGGTCTCCTTCCGAAAAACTTCGAGGGGTTACATTTTTATCGTACTGAGCTTTCATTCGTTTCGCGTGAGTCTCGATAGCTAAAGTAGCGTCACGTCGAGTCTCATCTAATTTAGCCAAGTATAACAACCGTTTCTCCTCTTCGGAAGTAGCTGGAAGTAATTCGACAGCCATTTGAAGTGATGGGATTTCGCACTCAATAGGTAACACAGCTTCTAAGCCATAAACTAGCTGAAAAGGGGTGAAACCTGTTGAATTTTTCACTGAAGTTCGATATGCCCATAGCGCCGAAAATAACATGTTATGCCAATTCGTTCGATGGATACCAATGATCCGTCGAATCATGACGACTAGAACTTTGTTGATTGACTCAACCAAACCGTTGGCTTGCGGATAATAAGGTGTAGAGCTATCGTGGCGCAAACCAAGCTGGCTTGTAAGCTCAGTCATCATGACATTTCGAAAATGGCTTCCATGGTCCGTAATGATTGCTTGTGGGACACCAAACCTAGTTATGATATGATTGAATACGAAAAGTGCAGCTGTCTTGCCGCTTGCGTCGAATGTAGGCATCGCCTCGGCCCACTTAGTAAAATAATCAACCGCAAGGATGATATACGCATGCCCCCCGGCCGAGTGAGGGTTACAAGTAATAAAGTCAATGCCCCATTTGGCGAATGGACCAGCGGCAATTATAGGGTGGAGAGGAGCAGGTGGAGCGCGCATCTTGCGATCAAACACTTGACAGTTGTGGCATTTTCTGACGGCAAGGATACAATCTTTAAACATAGACGGCCAGAAATAGCCAGCGCGCAACACCTTCTGAGCTGTGGCATACCCAGACATATGACCGCCACATGCTCCAGAGTGACAATCATTCAAAACTCTCTCAGCCTCATCGTGAGTTAAACAACGTCGAAAAACTAAGTCTGCCCCCAGGCGATAAAGTGTATCTCCAATAATTCTGTATTGCTGGGATTGAAACCGAATTTTTCGACGGTTTTCCTTGGAAGCTTCAGGCCGAAAGGTTTGGGTTTGGAGATAGATGATTATATCCCCATACCACGGATCTACAGTGCTAATAAGAAACAAAGATTCGTCCGCAATGGACTCCTCTGCCACAGTCTCTGTGTCAGCACTCGGGAAATCACACATCAATTCCGCGAAGACTAAAGATTTCTTAGACTTGGACTTCTCAAACTCCAAGTCGAACTCTTGCAGGATGACGATCCATTTAGAGTACTTGCCCCCTAGCAGTTGTTTTGTCAAGATATAAATCATAGGGTTGCAATCCGAAATAACAGTAGTTTTGCGGAGAAGAATGTAGTGACGAAAACGCTGGACAGCTTGAACGGCTGCCAGGGCCAATTTCTCCACATGTGAATATTTTAACTCAGTTGGATTTAAGGTTCTGCTACTCTGCCTTGAATTCATCTTCTTGGACTAACACCATTCCAATGGTGGAATGCGAAGCTGCGAGGTATAAGAAGTAGTCCTGGTTGTAGTTGGGAGGATGCAATAACGGTGCATGGGTCAACGCGTGTTTCAATGCATCAAAAGATTGTTGAGCAATCTCGTCCCAAAAGAATTGTACGTTCTGTTTCAACAACCGTGTAAAACCTTTAGTGACCTCGGCGTAGTTAGGGATGAATCGGCGTAAAAAGTTCGCTTTCCCTTGCAAACTTTGGAGTTGGCGCAAACTCGAAGGAGGAGGCAATTGGATGATAGCCTCGACTTTCGAGGGATCGACGCGAATGCCGGTTTTGGAAACAACAAATCCCAGCAATCGACCTGTTTCTATACAGAAAACACACTTGTGGGGATTCAACCGAATTCGATAATGCCTACACCTCATAAAGATTGCTCGTAAATGGACAAGGTGATCAGCTCGGTGTAAAGAATGAGCAGGCAAATCATCGAGATAGGGTTGCACAATGTGCTTGATGTCATGAAATGCATAAGACATGGCCCGTTGAAAAGTAGCACCGGCATTCTTAAGGCCAAAAGGTAATTTGCAATAAGCAAATGTCCCCCATGGACAAATGAATGCCGTTTTTGGTTGATCGGCAGGTAGAATATTGATTTGATTATAACCTGAGAAACCATCCATGAAGGAAAACATCTCACTTCCGGCACAATCATCAATAATTTGATCGATATAAGGCGTAGGATAGTTGTCTTTTGGACAAGCTCGATTGATATCCCTATAATCGATACAGATTCTTATTGTTCCTTGTTTTTTATTGACGGGAACAATATTCGATACCCAATCCGTTAACGGGATCGGATAAATGAAACCTGCTTTCAACAGCTTTTCGACTTCGGCTTTGATTGCAGCTGCTTTTCGAGGGTGAATCTGACGCAACCGTTGCCGAATGGGTTTAGCATCCGGGTAGGTTTTGATTTCATGAACAACAATGGCAGGATCGATTCCTGGCATTTCTTCGTAGGACCAGGCAAACACGTCGCGGAATTCTTGGAATAGGGCCTTGTAAGTTTGGATTTCTTCTTCAGTACATGCGGCACCTATATGAATGTTCTCCTCGATTCCGGGCTTCACTGAAATATCAATGGGAATAGTACGAGAAATATTCCCTAAATTCAGCTCTGAATCAGAATGTTTCGTTGGATCCTGAGCGTCTTTGACATATTCAGCGGTAAAGATAGATGAAAAATCATTTTCAAATGCATCATCCTTAGGTAAAAACGAAGATCTGTGATGGAGATCTTCCCATGGTAGATCATCTACACTTAGGATTTCGCGAAGTTGTTCGTCAGATGACACTTCTTCGGGAAACGTTATCCGTTCTAAGGGTGAGGTGAAAAGTGACTCTTCACTGACCACATTCATTTGGTCGGTTGAATGAAAGTCGGTAAAAGACATAAGAGCTTCATAAGCAATCTCATACGGACTCAACGGCATAACATCACCGAGTGAGTCTAGCTCAGAGTCAGAGGGAACATACCAAGGATCATCATAAATAATGTTTTCTGACGTGATCATATGAATTGTTGCAAACGAAGGGTCTGCATTGAGTGGAGGGAGAGGAAAAGTTCCCAGTAAACCGGAATCCTTAACTAAACCTACACCAATGTCCCTATAAGGGATTGTCGTTTTACCAACATGCTGGATAGTTTCTAAAGAGGTTGGGTCGGATGAAAAGTATGTCAGCTGATCAATAGTCACGATCTTACCGTTATGTGGAAACTTAATGACTCTGAAGACCGATGAAACGACCGCTGTCATAGCATATGACCAACTTCGACCCAAAAGAAGGTTGTAGTCTAGAGGGGCATCAACCACTTCCACATCCAGACTAACGGTTTTACCTTCGACCCCTATAGGCAATTCTTGTAGAATACCAAACGGACGGAACCCACGGCCATCAAAGGCCTTAAGGATGGTGGGGGATTGGTTCAACGAAGGAGAACCAAGCGATCTCCAACATTGAATCGACATAATACACGTAGAAGCTCCCTCATCAATCACAGTCCGATGAATAGGCCTGTTTTTGACTATCACTGGAATTTGGAAAGCCATTTGATGGGGGAGACGCGGTGTACTACTTTCTAGATCAAAGATCATTAGGTTCGGGTCCTGAACATCGACAGCTCCAATAGCCGACAAAAGCAATTTTCGTTGCGCTGGACATGATTGCAGCACTTCGAGTGCCGACATTGCTGAAGGTGAAACAGCTAAGTCTTCAACAATGTTGTAATTCTGGGCTGCTCTCGCATGTGGATTGAAAGCAGACCTTCGAAGTACACCCTTGGCGGGCGGCTTAATCACTAAGTCTGGGTTAGGTTTTTCGATCTGTAGTGGATCGGAACCAGGAGCTGAGGTTGATGGGTTAGAGTGAGAAGATTCTGCTTCTTTACCATCAACAGGAGCCTTACTACCATAATCTTGCGATCGAGTCGCAATCCTGACATGAGACATCATCAAAATGGGTTCTTCACTGGCATTCGAAGAAGAACCTATCATCTTATTTTCCTGCTCGGGAAATGGATTTTTTAACACAGCAGGAGTCGGAGAACCTTTGACTATTTTCACTACCTCGGCCCGATGAGGGCAGTCTCTCGTAAAATGATCTTCTTCACAAATAAGACAAGGATAACGAGGTTTGCGCTTTTCGTCATTGGTTTCCGACTTTTCCGTTTTCTCCTTTGGAGCCTTGTCTGCTTTAGCCTTCTTCTTTCCTTTCTTCTTTCCACCGTTTTTGGATTTGGCCGTAGATGACTCTACAGCGTGAATGTCGGCGGTAAGTTCAGGAGGAGAAGACTCTCCTGTCGGAGAATCAGGCAAAGTGATAATTGGAGTATTGGAGGTCTTGGAAGACTTCTTCTTACTCTTCGTAGTCACGATACCGATCATACCATCAGCGGCATGAGATCCCGAAGGAGCAGCAGCGATTTGGTTTGACTTTGGAAGATCCGGAATTTTCTCGTGTAACGTACCCGACTGAGTGTAAACTAAGTCAAGGTATTGTGCCTGAGCAATGACTTGCTCCTCAGTAACTACGCCGGCCTTAGCTACATCTTCAGTAATTCTTGGTAATAATGATTTTACAAACCATTCAGCTAAATTTGGTCCGGGATAAAAACTTTCACTAATCTTCTTCGACGTCTCCACTCATGGATGTGATCAGAAATGTACGTGGATGTCGATTGTTTTAGCGAAGTTAATAATTCTGTACCATTATCGTATCTGACTGGTAACTGAAAATGAGTTAAGAATGAAGTAGCTAACTGGCTAAAGTTGTAAAAAGAAGCCCGTGGCAACTCAATGTACCACTTGGCTGCGAGACCAATGAGTGTACGCTGGAAAAGACGTAAGCGGATAGAATCATCTGAGATGGAATTTGATGCACACCAGAGGTGGTAAGTCATCACGTGATTAGACGGATCCTCTCCAGACTTACCTTCGAACTTGGGTATATCGCTGGGCAACTTATTTGGCATTGGCGGCCAGAACGGAAGATATTGAATTGGATCGTTCGTTAGGCGCGTCAAGTCGGGTAAATCTAAAGTCGCAATAAACGGTAACTGCCGGTTAGGATCTCTGAAACTCTGAGTCACAATACCAGCCCCAGGAGGAGGATATCCAGGATAACTAGGAACAGGATTCGCATTGGGGATATTATATCCTCCTGGAAAACCAGGATTAACCGGACCGTACTGGGGTTGTTGAGGTGGTTGATAAGTGTACCCAGGATACGGTTGATACTGGTAAACCGGTTGTTGGGCAGCTTGCCCAGGTTGATACTGTCCCTGGTACGGAGGTTGAACAAATTGAGGTTGAGTAGTAACAACCGTACTTGTACCAGGTTGACCTGCAGGCATCTGGACTGTGGTTTGAACCGTGGGTCCAGACAACGGTACAGATGTCTGAGGAGCGGTTACAGGGACAGTAGAAACCGGAGCTGCCGATACTCCAGATGTAAGCATGGTAGATGAAGCGGTAGTTGCTGCAGCCGTGTGAGGTGGAGTACTCGGTGCAATTGGCGGCTGAGTAACTACAGAAGTTACAGGGGTCTGAACACTTGACTGGACAGGTTGCGGTTGCTGGGGTGGACCAGGAACTGCAGGTTGTCCTGCTTGAGGTACCGACTGTATACTTGGTTGCGACATCTGTTGACCCTGTGACGGATCCCATGTTAACATTCCAGGGTATTGACTCGTAACAGGTTGAGGATACTGAGATCCATAGCCGTATTGAGGATAGGGTTGATAACTGTAAGGTGTAGTCCCATATGATTGCCCTTGAGGTGGTTGATAACCTTGACCAGGGTATTGACCCGTAGGTTGATAACCTTGAGGTAAATACGAATACTGGGGTTGACCTTGACCTTGAGGTTGGTATCCTTGAGGTTGATACCCTTGGGGTTGATACCCTTGGGGTTGCCATCCTTGAGGTTGCCATCCTTGAGGTTGATACTGATACTGAGGTTGACTTTGGGGTACATATTGAGGCTGGGGTTGATACCCTTGGGGTTGATACCCTTGAGGTTGCCCCCCAGTCACAAATGAAGTACCTTGAGGTTGCCCCCCAGGCATTAACGAAGGTTGCCCCCCAGGCGGTAATTGGCCACCTTGAGGTTGGTTAATGGGAGTTGAACCTGACATCATATAAACTTCACCTATACTCAATGGTACATTACCACTGTTTCCAACTAATAACCCATGATCAACAGGTTGAGGAGATGCTCCCGCAAAGGTACCAGAAAGTGATTGATACCCAGTAGGAACAGAAGGACCGCCATGTAAAAATGATTCAGGACTTTGTGAAAACACAGATGACTGACCAGACATATTTACAGGAGAATGAATTCCTCTAGGTGGAACCGGAGTACGAGGTGTAGAAAAACCTACTGAGTTGTCTAAAAAATTGGTTAATGCAAGGTACCAAGATTCACTTCTAGGAGGACTGTAAAAGATGGATTCACGCTCCCTTAGATCAAGGGTAATTAGATCTTCAGAATCAGAAACGCCTATTTCTTCCTCTGGAACAAGTTCTTCTATAGCAATTAATCCAACAGGAAGATTTTCGGTGATAATTCTTTCTATTCTTGGTGAATCAGGAACACTAGGAGTTGGAGTAACAGGTTCGGAAATTTCAGGTTCTTCGCCTGTTTCACTGGCAGATGAAAAACTACCAGCAAGCTCGGAAACTGTAACAGCTTCGGGATTGTAACCTGTTTCTAATCTTTGGTAATCTGGATGGACTACCAAAGAAGATTCTCCTTCTTCAGGTGAACCTACAGTTACAAGGACCTTTAACCCTTCTAAATGACCCGGAATGTCTTCAGGAGATTCACCCCGCGATTTACGGAGTTTTCTTAACAAATCTATTTCGGTAACAATCTCAGGAGACTTGCCCCGAAGTCTACGGGACTGTCTCGGTAATTCCGCCACAATTAAAGATTTTAACTACAACACACGAAATCAAAGTAAAAAATTTCAAATCAAACCACCTAAAGTCTTCTAAAGAACCAATCAAATTTGAAGCACACGCCTAAATAATCTAGAGCGTCAAACCACACACAAACAGTAGTCTTCCGGACCAAAAGCGCTAGTTGGTGATTAGGCCCAACCTCGCAGGATTCAGTACAGAAATAGTGGGTGGAACAGTTACCCCGGCAACCTGCTTAATGAATAGACTGGACCAAGTTCCTCCACTTTAACCGTCTCGAAGTGAAGCGAACCCCCCAGAAAATCCAAGTGAGTATAACCGACGTCTGCTCCAGGTACAGTGGGACCTTCCCTCCACCGTCACCTTGGGTAGAATCCTAGATATTATGGCCACTAAGGTTACCAATCACAACAATTACACCTGGGGGAACAGTCTAAACTCCGACAGCACGCAAGGGCAGAGTAGCAAGCTCCAATCCCCTTACCGGCTCCTTGACAACAATCCAAGGTTTACCGATAAGTGACCCCTGGCTCCTCGACAATGGTTAATCCGAGGTTTACCGTTTGTAATACGTACTGCCTGGCGTCGTTCCCAACGAGGGAGGAATGATCCCCTCACTGGTTCGGACACGAGCTCGTGCTTCTCCTTTAAGAGGAGCTTTCCCAGAATGTAACTGAAACAATTGGATTTGTTCTACTCAAGATAGACTATCTGTTTGGTTTTGTAGTCTTGGAGAGTTAAGTACTCACCTACTCCAAGACCCTAGCCTAAGCTATGTTGGTGCTTCAGAGCCCTAGAAAAATAAAGATTACTAGATTGATTTTAATTTAAGCGTTACTTTTAAGGTTGTTTCTTAAGTCAAAAGGTGATGGAAGTGAAACTAGTGGTGTGTTGACTCGACTCGAAACCACTACAAAATGCACCTAAAATGATTTATCCACTACTTTACTTTTTCGATGAATTGCTTAACTAAAAAGTTGAGAGAATGCAATCTTTATAAAAGCAACTTCTTAATTGAAGACAATCAAAGAAACAATTCGTTTTTCTTTTCCAAGCATAAAAACATAACTTCTCTTTACATGCACGAAAAAACTCTTTTCTTCTTTTGAAAACAAAAAGCTACTTGAAACAAGACTTTTTAAGAAGATGTTTTTGTATTTTTCTTTTAATAAAGCAAATAAATCTAATATAACCAAAAATCAATCTTAACAACTCTTAAAATCTATGAAAATGCACTCATAAGCAAACTAAAGGCAAATTTACTCTAAGCAATCTTAACGAGGCCAAAACTAACAATGATTATTTCTAAGGTGTTTTACTTGATCACAATCAAATCAAGGACTAGCTTATTGCAGAACCAAAAACTAGTCAAAACAAAATTCTAATCTTTTTGTCCTTTTTGAAAATGGAAATCAATACTTTAAAAACAAGCAATGCGAAATTTGACCCAAAACAACTCAAATGACAAGTTGCTCAAACAAGGAGACTTTACGACAGGCTCAACTTCTAAGAAGGTTGACTAACCAGAGATATCTAAGGCTGGACAACTTTCTAAGCTCAAAGTCACTACAAAGCCTTTCCAAAAATCAAACCCTAGGTCTAAACTTCGTTGAAAACCACTAAAACACTCAAAGCTCACAAAACTAGTTCAGGTGAGAATTCTTGACAGGGTACTAAAGGATCTGGGCAGAAAACACTAAGAAAAAACAAAATCTAAAAGTAATTTAAGGCAAAAATGGAATTTTCTTAACTTTTACAGGAAGACGCAGGCCACCCGTTGTCACAGGTGCGGCCCCGCACTGTGCAGTCGACAACAGCGCGTCCAAGGACGCACTGTGCAGCACACAGAGACTGCGTCCTTCTGGAAAAAGGAAGAAAAACTAAAGCCAACTAAATCTAAAGCTAAGCCACCCAAATACTAATTCTCACAGTCAAAAACCAGAAAATAAAAATGATTTTCTCAAAGCAAAGTTCATATAAAGGAAAAGACTCTCTCATTAATGGATTCCCCAGCGGAGTCGCCAATTTGTCACACGGAATCTGTCAAGGGTGCGGACACGACTGACCTTCCTAGAAGTCTAAGACATTCTAATGACAAACAAGACAAAATGGAGTGATCTTTCTCTAAATACACCTTTTACAACATGAAAACTACAAGTGTTTAGGCTTACCTTATTCCAAAACGCTGTTGTTGAAGTCCGTTCTTGACGATCCGGATGAGCTCCTCCTTCAAGTCAATTCCTGCAACCACAAACAATCAAACAATTACCAAGCACTTGTATTTCATATAATAAAACATATATTCAACATGCAGACCAAGGAACACATGAAATAACTCATTAACACAAGCTATTGAGAAAAATAAACCAGTTTGTATTAATAACGAAACAAAGAAACTCTTACAACCTGGCCTTGGTGTTGTGCAAGTTCCTCCCAGGGTCCATCAAGGGTTTTCCTCTACTTTGACAAAGCTCACCCTCTCCCAAGTAGAATCAAGTGAAGACAATCTCTCCTCACAAAGGCTCTAATGGAAGACCTAAATCCTGCAGCATTTACCCAAAGAAAATGTATAGCTCCAACCTCTCCTCCTTCTGGCTCAATGCCTTTATTTATAGTGCTGTAAAGAGGTTATTCAGGTCCACTATCAATGGGATCATCCCCCTCTATGGGTGGGATAGCTCCCTTATTGATGGGATAAGTTCCCCCTTAATAGAGATACATGAACCAACTGGAGGCGCATCCATTTCATCAAACCGACCTCTAGAATGTTCTAGAAGTAACCACAAGTAACTTTTTCAAGATAAAACTCGCGCATTTTGCCTTTTACAGAGGGACGCACCTGTCCCTTAACATACAGAGCGTCCATGGACGCATATTTTGTGAACATGGTCAGCGTCCCCGCAGGTAAGGCTAGAGAGAACCTGCGACCCCAGAGATAAACATGATTTTTACAAGACTTTCTCTCTTCTTTGAGTTTGAGATGGATAACAGAGGCATGAGACTTGCCTAAGAGGGTAGCATGACTGTTGATTTGAGCCATACTAACTGTAAGTAGTCAAGGTGACATTTTTTAGTGTAACAGGTTCCATTGAAAAGCCTTGGAAATAGGAATATGGGGGAGCATGTAAATTCAGATTTGATCAAAGCGTATTCTTAAAGGATTAGAAAGGGATATCGTGGGAAACTAGAGGCCAATCATTTTGCTTATTGTTTTATATGGTGTCAAGTTTTGATGAGGTTTGATCTATCATCATGGTCAAGGTTTGTTGTCAATGTCTATTATACCCTATGTGCTATGTTGTTGGTCACTTCACTAACATTGTTATTTAGTCTTGCCACAGTATTCAAGATAGCCCTTTATTCACTACTGATACGGACATGTGGATGCAGCTTACAAAAATACTGCTATGACATATGATGTGCTCATGTTGAGATGGTCTTCAAAAATATCAATAATGAATGGTGGTTATGAGTTATCAAATTATCAATTATGATACATGGATGGCTAATAGTAACATGCATTATAATTATCATTTTTGTTTTTGGTTATCAACTTGTATTTCTACTCTTGTCATTCCTAAATGGTTTTGATTATTGATTATTTTTTATAAACTGTTTCCCTTTATATATACTACAATTTATTTTTTGACTTTCCATTTCCCTAATATTTCTATATCCTAGATTTTCAAAAATTTGGTAAATTTGTATCCTTCTAGACTTAGATTGAAAGCTATCTTTGCATCATGTCACCATCTAGCCACGAATTCCCAAGCCACTTCCTCCATTTGTTATCAATGGTGGGCTAAGAACTAAGGATGTTGCTACATGTTACTAATTAGGGGTTTTAGCCCTCTTCTAGAGAAAAAACATAATAATTCAAAAATCTTAGATGATTTCTCTTGACCCTTCCAAACCAAGTATCTAGACCTCCTCAAAACTATTGTTGCAATAGTAAAAATTTGTTCTTTACAATATCATTTTCGCCTCCAAAAATAATGAGGAACTTAGCCTCTTCCTCACTTTAAACTTATGAATTCCCTTGAATTTTCCATGTGTATTTACACTTTCAGAGGTATATCTTTCACTTGAGTTTGAGGTGCTCGTCTACCTGTTCAATCCTCTAAGATTCACTTCTTCAAACAATGGTAAGTATCAATCTAGGAGTTAGAGACTAAAGATTAGCTCCCTCTGGATTCTTGAGCCAAACAGTGTTTTATTCTGGGAAGTAATGCCCTCTTCTTTTTATTAGTCAAATGTCATCCTTAACTTACAAGGGAGTCTCCTTTTACTGACCTGTATACACAACACTACTATCCATAGTTTGAGGTCTATAAGTAGAAATTAAAAATCTAGGAAAAATTAATTCAAACATCCTCTTGAAAACAAATTTCAACAGATAGATAATTTTTGTTGGCCTCTTTAATTTACTGCACTTTTCACAGGCTCCTTAGCTCCCTTTGTTTACCCACTTAGTCCTCTCATCCTTCGTATTCACATCGTGAGGCCTTTCGTCCCTCCTAAAACAAACCTGAGGTGTCTTGGCCTGCTCATATGGGCTATGCCTATGTTCTTTTGCCTAATGTTTCCTTCTACACTTATGTTCAAAGAATCTAAGGTCTGAAACATCATTCTAGGGCTTCGACTTCCTTTCCTTCTAAGGAAAAATAGGCTTGACCATATGTTATCGGGAAATATAGTGTCTATGCAGAGCTGCTAGTCCCACTAAGGCTGGTAGCTACCTTAGAAACAAACAAACAAAAACTATTTTCATTTTCCTTTATGAGAAATAGATAAGAGGGGAATAAGGAGACCAACCTCTATCTTGCACTTGGTTCCTCGCTCGATTCCTATCCCTTCTGATAGATCTTTGCCACTCGCTTCCTCGTCTACCCAACTTCAAAGAGCACCTGTAGAATCAAAACAACATAACACTATCAAAGAACATAGATCTATTATCATAAACAATATAGGACCAGATATATATTGACCACACAAATGCATATAACATCAATCATACAAGAATGTGGAGGAAAACTTGAATAGCTTTATTGATAATCAAGAAAGAGCAAAGAGGATTACAACCAATTGTTCTGACCCAGCATCATCCTCTCAGCAAGAAAGCCCTTCTTCACCTCATGAAAAGCTTAGATCACCCAACACTATGATATTGCACCAATAAACCAGCAGCACTTCCTTACAAGATACAAAATTCCAGCCTCTGGATCTCTGGGATGAGGGATCCATATATAGATGTTTGCAAGGGGGGTGAGTCAGCTTTTGAGAGTTGATTAGTGTCCTCTCTCTGATAGTTCTTGATTCCACTTGGAGATTGATGATCTCTTACTCATCCCTGGGCGAATGCAGAGAGGCAAGTGTTAGAGGAGAAGTTTCTAGAAGATTCCATGATCCTCCACCTTGCATATTGACCCTGCCATTTGTCCACTCTTGCCCATCGCACCCCATAGAAGGGATTTTCAAGATGCATCACACCTCCTGTGTCTATTTAGGTGGGATGCAACGCACTTTGACCATGGAGCAGGTGAGATGGTCCAGTTTTGACCAGTTCTGAGCAGTATTTCATGGAGAACTTCTGGGAGAAGATGTAATCAGTTGACCTTGTTCTTTTAGAGGTTGGAACAACACTTTTAGGGACTTAAGAGCCCTTGGTTTATGGACATTTATGATTGGGGTTGCAGTTCCCAAAAATGTCTATAACAGTTTCCCCCTAAAGCATGAGGTCGTTAATCTATTGATGTCGGGTGAAATGCTTTATCATGAGGATCTGAAGTTTTTTCAAGCTGGAAGGTGACCTGTAATAAGATACAATACAATACATTATCTTCATAATATTTTCATGATCTAGCTGAGGCAGGCATTCCCATGCTCAGCTTTATAAATTCATTTTCATGTACATAAGACAGACAATCATCTGAGTGTAGACTGATGATTCTGGTAGAGCCATCATCCCTTAGGTTGGATGATTATCTGTGCAGTAATGATGTACATTTGATGTCTTTATTTTCCTGAATATATATCGTAGCCTGGATGGATGAAACTAGATCTAGGGTCTTCAATCTCGTTCGATCTTCACTCAAAGTACAAGTCGATCCATGTGAGAGATGTTCTGGAGTCGAACATGGAAAGGCATCGCCTGATTACCAGCCAATGATGTAAGCTATCAACAGGCGCGAGAGGAATCACCAATAATGATCATGACCCTCAAGGTAGTACAATACAATTCACGTGGTGTGAATAAGGGACTTGGCATCCAACACCACGCAAAATCTCTCGGTCGAAGGCCATTGATGTAAACCTATCGCCGGAAGTGAGAAACTTGCCATTGAGGCATGTAAGCTTCAAAGTACTGAAAGGGTTGTTCCTAGATCGACTTCTTGGATAATGAGCTGATGTCGACAAGAAGTGGTCCATCATAGGAGGGCCTTAGTGAATCCCACATAAATTACATGGAACGAAGCAAATTATTTTAATGGAGGTGAAAACGATCTGGTGATATAAGGTTCAAGGTGGCGGTCATGAAAGAATGGAGCGTAAATGTATTGTAGTGGGTGAGACACAAGTGAATTCTCTGAGCGACTTCTCTTGAACATATCGGTGACACTGACATGATGGATCGATAGCATTAACCCCAAATTTGGATGGTGTGATGGAACCATGGTGATGTGACCAGTGAATGGAAGAACCCAACCCGATTCGAATGCGGAGTGAAAGTGTCATGTTCAAGAGCGACTTGCTACTGATAAAGTTTCTTCAAGTTTCCTTCCCAATTTTTCCCCAGTCATTGCTGACCAGTACCTCTTTATTTTTGTCAAGCTTGAGGAGGATAACATATGCTTGCTCTATAATTTTCCATTCAGGCAAACCCATCGCTATGTTTTAACGAGCCTAGCGATAGTGAAACTCGTTCTTGTCTGTATGGACAAGTTTGTCGCTATTCGGTTTTAATGAGTTTAACGACAAGGATAAATCGGTCCTTTTCAATTTTAGAGAGTCTGAAAAAGGGCCGTAAAGAAAACTCCAATAATCCTTTTTCGTCATATAATCCCTTGAGCCCGAAAAAGTATAAAACAATACAAAAGGGATGAATTTTCGGTACTTTTAATGAGCCGAACAAGACAAGCGCTCGATCTTTTTGTGTAATAATCCCTCAAGTCCAAAAAGATTAAAATCTAAAGGAGGGATAGCACTTCCGGTCCCTTTAACGAGCTAGAGAGGCCAATGGATCGGAAATCTTTTCATATTTTACGAGTCAGTTTAAAAGAGCTTAAAGGAGACTCGTTTTTTGAGGAACTAGTGATAAATTCGGGTAGCAACTGATTCCACGTAAGGTTTGGAATTTTCCAATCACGGCAGTGTCACAAGGAAGGCTAACAGGATCACTCTTCGTAGCTGTTCCTCAAAAAGGGTAAAAAATCAAATGGAGGTGAATGATAGGCCAATACAGAGTGGAGGTGATGATGAGAACACGACCAAGGTTCCAAAGGCTGGTGATAATACATTCACGATGGCCATTTACTGGAAATTGGTTCATTTTTTAATGAGCTTAAACTCTGGGGGAACATTTGCTCATTGCTTATGTTTATTTTTTAACGATCTTGAATTCTGCGTTAAAACTGCTCGATAAAATGGTCATTGATTGTCTTGATTTTACCATTGACAACTTCGTTCTTTCAAAGGTTGTACTGCCTGCTCAATTGCTTCATCAAATTAGTTAGAAACGAACAATATATGTTTGAAAAATGAGTTAAAACACTAATATTTTACTTGAACTACATGAAAAGTAATTTAAAAGTGTTTTTTACCTCTCATTTTACCATTTCATTTGAACTTTGGTTTGTTGGAGCTTTGGAGGTGCTTTCCCCCTTGATTTTCACTAGCTGATTCCAGGAGATTCTGTGGACGATTCTCAGTGCCGTCTAGACCAGGTAGGAGCTAAACCTGAGCTCTTTAATTTCATCCTTTCCTTTTTCATTCTGAGCAGGAAGAAGAGGACATGCTTGCTTTACATGATCCGGTTACGGTAAATGCATGCGGAACTGTGGCCTATTCAAGTTTTTCCGCATCTCTTGCATGAGGCAACAAATCAACCTGTTGCAATATTTTCTCGATGCATGGGACCCTGCCACCCAGGTGTTCTAGATTAGGGGCAAATCCATCCCCTTGACTGTCGTGGACATCTATTTTTTGACCGGCTTATCGAGGCGGGGTGCCCCTATCTCATTATCCGGTTCGGTCTGTGGGGGTGAATCTGTGAGAGATTACATTCGCAGGTATTGCAGAGAGGGATCTCAGCCGAGTAAGGACGGCAAGATCATTATCCGAGATGTCACTGACAGGTCCCTGAGGACCATTCTGTTCACTTTTGCTAGACTGGCTGGTAGTGTGGCACTTCACGTGGCCAACAAGTCTTATATGTAGTACGCCTTGGAATGCCTTGAACCAAAGGTGTTCAACTGGTGTGACGAAGTACTCTCTGTGATGAAAGAACAACTGACCAAGGTGAAAAATGGAAGATTGAAGAACTTTGGATATGGTTCTATCTTGACAGCTTTCGCCTTGGAAATGATCCCACTAATGCAGCCGCAGTATGTTTCACTTGCTTTACCTCCACCGACTGAGCCATGGATGTAGAGATGGGTTGACCTTATGGCCAGACATGCTGGTCAGTCCCAGATTTCCTTCTCTGATACCTTTTTCGAGTGGTTAAACCGTCAGGAGATGGTTTTTTTCGGGTATCCATATGCTGGTATGGATTTCCGGGGTGATCTAGATTTGGTACTGCCTACTGGCGAACAGTGAGGTGTCATCGATAAATTCTCTGACCATATCTTTGTTTATCATTTCTCTTTATAATTTTCTTGTGCTTTCTTCTATCACGACTAATCAAAACTCATGTGCTCATGCAGATGTTGGACCAGTTCGACCAGTAGTATGCTTGAGAGTGCCAGCTGCCGCTCCAGCAGGAGAGGGTGCGGGAAGGGCTATCCTTCGTGACCTTGATGTGGTCGAGACTCTTTCAGCATTACAGGATCAGGTCGAGGGCCTTACTCTTGGTATTCCGGATGTGAGGACCGACGAGCTGCCCCTGAGGTTGTAGCGACATACTACTGGTGTGCCGAGTCGGTGGACTAGGCTTTTACGCATGATTGCACAGGCGGTGACTTGTTATCACCAGTATCATTAGACTAGGGTGCCCCTTAGCATTTTGAGTTTTGGGTCATTTGACCAATTTTTTCTTGGTTACAGAACATTATGTGTAAACCATAAACAATTATATATATATTTTTGATTTTCGAAGTTTTATTTTGGTTAAGTTACATGATCCTGATGCAAATACTGATGAAATGCTTCTTTTTATAAATGTTGCAAATGTCTATCTAACACATAATTTTCCAATGAGTCTATTAATGTGTTTAAGTTTCTAGAAATATGCTGATATTGAATAAAATCAAATTGTCTTTCCAAAATATTGACCCTTAGGAACATACGATAGATAGCTGGATTTCAGACGGAGTAGATACCAGTGAGTTGTAGTATGACGAGCTGTGAGTCTAGCCTGATGGCAAGTCGGCTTATGCCATGTGTGATGGCATCAGAGAGGAGTTCTATCAACGCGCTATATTCAGCGATGTTATTTGTTGACCGACCAATACATACCCCTATGAAACTTACTAACTCGCTGTTTGGATCAAAAATGGCCCAGGCCGCAGAAGATAGGTTCCGCGAACTACGACTCGCTCCGTCGGCATATCCAACGAAAGATTCCAATGCGTCTGACATCTGCGACAAATGTAAAAAGTGGATTACTTGACCAAAACAATTACTCTTATAGAAAACAAAAATGTAACAAAATCATATAGGTTACCACACTGAATCATGCATAGTAACACTTAAGGTACAACCCGTTACGGGGTTGCGCCAGTGGAATCCCATCATAATCCATTAACTCATAGGCTCCTTTTGCTAAAACGCACTTAACAATATAGGGGCCCATCCATAAAGACTTGAACTTACCTGCTCCCAATTTATCGGATTCCTAGTCATAAAGTAAGACCAAGTCACCTTCTGAGAAGACACGGGGTTTGACATTCTTGTCGAACTGTGCCTTGACTCGTTTCTTATGGGCTTCGTTAGCCAAAGCAGCATCACGATAGGTTTCATCCAATTGGATTAGTTCCAAGAAACAAGTCTCCTCTTCTGAAGTTCTGGGGAGAAGGTCGACTGCGAGTTTGAGGGACGAGATTTCACACTGAATTGGTAAGATTGCTTCTAGGCCATACACCAGTTGAAAAGGTGTAAACCCAATTGCATTTCTTACCGATGTTCGGTATGCCCAAAAAGTTGAGTACAAGATCAGGTGCCAACTCCTTTTGTGGACTCCAATCATCCTTTGCAGCATCCACTTCAGGACTTTGTTGATTGCTTCAACTTGTGCATTGGCTTGCGGGTAATATGGAGTAGAGCTGTCATGGGACAACCCTAATTTGGCAACCAATTTGACCATCATGTGATTGCGAAAATGTGATCCATGATCTGAGACTATAGCTTGTGGAACACCGAATCTGGTGACTACATGATTGAAAAAGAAAAGGGCAACTGTTTCACCAGTGTTATCTAATGTAGGCATCGCCTCGGCCCATTTGGTAAAATAGTCTACGGCGACTATGATATACCCATGCCCCCCGGTCGAGGTGGGGTTACATGTCATGAAATCAATGCCCCATTTGGCAAATGGCCCAACAGCAACTATCGGTTGCAGAGGTGCGGGTGGTTTTCTGGTTTTGCTATCGAAAATTTGACATGCATGGCAACTTCTGACTACGGTTATGCAATCTTTGAACATTGTTGGCCAGAAGTATCCTGCTCGTAAGATTTTTTGCACTGTAGTGTAACCAGATTGATGCCCCCCACACACGCCTAAATGGCAATCATTCAGGACCTTTTCGGCCTCCTCGTGGGTGAGGCACCTCCTCAGAACTGTATCGACACCACGCAGGTAAAGTGTATCACCGACGATCATGTAGTCTTTTAATTGGTATCGAATACATTTTTGTTCCGAACGAGAGGTATTAGACCTATATTTTTGGGTTTGGAGATAGATGATTATATCTCCATACCACGGATTGCTTGAAGATATCAGAAACAAAGATTCATCCATGATGGTTTCTTCGGATGTTTCATCGTTGGACGAGGATGGGAGATCGCATAGTAATTCCGCAAAAACCAGGGATTTCTTTGATTTTGATTTTACGACTTCCAGATCAAACTCTTGGAGAATTGCTATCCATTTTGAATATTTTCCCCCCAGCAACTGTTGTGACAATATATAAGTCATGGGGTTGCAATCTGACAAAATGGTAGTTTTTCGAAAGAGGACATAATGTCGAAATCTCTGTATCGCTTGAACAGCTGCGAGAGCCATCTTTTCACATATGAATACTTGCTTCCTGTATCATTTAAGTTCCTACTCAAATAATATATAGGATGTTCAATTCCGTTTTCTTCTTGAACTAAAACCATTGCGATGGCTATATCCGCTGCAGCCAGATATAGGTTAAAGTCTTTTTGATAATCAGGAGCGTACATTAATGATGCTTTCATTAGGGATTCTTTTAAAGCATCAAAGGAAGCTTGCGTGACTTGATCCCAGACGAAGGGTACCTCCTTTTTCAATAGACGTGTATAACCTTTAGCATGTTCGGCATAATTTGGAATGAACCTCCTCAAAAAGTTTTCTTTCCCTTGGAGTTTCTGAATCTGAAGCAAATTTGAAGGTGGAGGCCAATTTATGATTTCCTGAACCTTACATGGGTCGAGACGAATCCCGTCTTTTGAGACTACAAATCCAAGCAAATGACCAGAACTGACATAGAACACACATTTGTGTGGATTGAGTCGTATCTTGTAGTGTCGGCAACATAGAAATATCACTCTCAAATGCTACGGATGATTGGTCTGCTTTCGTGAATGAACCAGAAGGTCGTCGAGATATGGTTGAACGATGTTTTTGATGTCATGGAAGGCATAATTCATTTCCCTATGAAATGTTGCCCCTGCGTTCTTTAAACCAAAGGGTAATTTGCAATATGCAAATGTGCCCCATGGACAAATAAATGCAGTCTTTGACTGGTCCTGTGGGTGGATATTTATTTGATTATACCCGGAGAATCCATCCATAAATGAAAAGATTTCACATCTGGTGCATTCATCAATTATCTGGTCCATAAAGGGTGTAGGGTAGTTGTCTTTCGGACAAGCTTGATTTACATCCCTATAATCGACGCACACTCTAATTGTCCCTTGTTTTTTCATCACAGGAACAATATTCGATACGCAATCGGTTAGAGGAACCGGGTAAATAAAACCAGCATGGAGAAGTTTCTCAACTTCTTCCTTGATAGCAGCGGCTTTCTTGGGGTGCACCTGCTGTAGCCGTTGTCGTACCGGTTTGACATCTGGATACATCTTGATTTCGTGTTCAACTATACTCGAGTCAATGCCTGGCATTTCATTGTATGACCAAGCAAAGACATCTCTGAATTCGCGAAAAATAGCGTTATATATTTCCAGTTATGAAGGAGAACAACATTTGCCAACATAAATATTTTCTACAACATTCGTTTTGGTCGAGATATTTATGGCGATAGTCTCTTTAATATTGGACAAGTTTCGCTCAAAATCCACCGTGTTTACAGTATTTGATAGGAAATCAAAAACTGAAGGATGATGAAGGTCATCAGGAGTATCTTCTTGACAATCCGGAAGATGGGAATGATGGTGGTAATCTTCCCATGGCATCCATTCAATTATCATTGACTGAATAATTCCTTCGTCAGTGTAATGCACTTGCGACCAAGGATCTGAAGGGGTGCCATATTCCTTAGACCTATCTATGCAAATGCTTGATGAGCGTTGATTCGGTCCTACCTCCCATGCCGAAAACATTAATTGCTACAATATTTCTATTGGGCTTGGAGGCAATACCTGCGGATGATCCATGTTAATATTGTTTTCTGAGATCTTTTGAATTGAAGATATCATATTGCAGGTTACTATCGTCGCCACTTCCACTAGATTGATTGGTGGCGGGAGGGCAAAAGTCCCCATTAATATATGGTCTTTTAGTAGGCCTACTCTGATATTTTGAAGTGAATGGGGGCTTCCATGGATCATCGGAATGCTTCCCGTAACTTGGGAACTATTGGGGAGAAATGTTTGTTGGTCGACGATTGTAATTCCTACTTGAAAAGGAAATGCAATCTTCCTAAAGTAGGTCAACACAACCGCAGCCATAGCATATATCCATGGTCTTCCCAGTAGGATGTTCTAATCGAGGTTTCCGTCGATTACCTCGACATCTATTTCTACTGTTTTCCCCCCTAGTTCAACTTGCAAGTTACTTAGAATACCATACGGGGTATATGTTCGTCCGTCAAATTCTATTAATGTCGTCGAAGATCGTGACAAGGTTGGAGATCCTAAATTTTTCCAGCAACTCATCGACATAATACATGTAGATGCCCCCTCATCAATAATTGTTCGATGAACAGTTTTGTTGAGGGCTTTCACCTGAATGAGGAAAGCTAGTTGAGCTGGTAACTGAGGATCATGTCCTTTGTGATTAAAGGACACAAGATTAGAATCCTTTGGGTCTATCCCACCTATAGCTGATAATAAAGCCTGCGTTTGGGATGGGGAATTTTGTAGTACTTCAAGTGTCGACATAGCAGATGGCGATTGGGCCAGATATTCCACTATGTTATAATGATGTGCTGCTCTGGCATGAGGATTAAATGTTGACTTGTGTACTACTCCCTTTGGCGGTTTTATTGTTAGCTCCGGAATGATGGGTGGTGCAACTTCTGTCGAAATCATTGTCGAACTACTAGGTTGACCTTTATCCTTGTTGTTCGACAGCTGTGGATTCCCGTAATCTTTATTCCTTGTCAATATCAAAGCATCATTTTGTTGTTTCAAAACCGACAACATCAGCACTTGGGATGGGGAAGCATTTTCACTAGCAACCAGATTTGTTCCTGGATTTGGAAATGGATCAGTCAATACCACTGAGGTTTTTGAATTCTTGAAGAATATTTTAAGCTCGGCTTTATGTGGGCAATCTCTTGTCCAATGATCCTCATCACATATTAAGCATCGACTTTTTGGTTTCCTATCTCCAGGAGGGCTTGCAGAAGAATTTTCAGTTGATGATTCCCCCTGTTTCTTCTTCTTCCCTTTGTTTTTCTTCTTGCCTCCCGCTTGCTTGGTTTCTTTGCCTTTACCTGTCGAGACAGCATTTACTTCCGAGGCGAGAAGTTCTTCTTTTGCATTTTGACTGGAAATCTTACGGGCCTTTTTAGATGTAGCCTTTGTAGATTTCATGTCGGTCGTACCAATCATGCCATCGCCAGCATGAGAGTCATTGTTTGATTTAGGAGGAGGAGTGACGGAAAATTCTGGTCTGGGAGCGTCAGGGATTTTATCGTAGAGCGTGCAAAACTGAGTATAAATCAAGTTTAAATATTGCGCACGAGAAATAACTTGCTCTTCAGTGACAACTCCCCCTTTTGCCACATCTTCCATAATGGAAGGTAATAATGACTTAATAAACCATTAAGCTAAACGCTGATCAGGAACCTACGTTTTTACCATTCTTCGACGACGTCACCACTCATGAATGTGATCGGATATGTGAGTGGCTGTTGTTTGCTTGAAATTGGTAAGAAGTTATGTTCCCATTTCGTACCTCATTGGTAACTGAAAATGGGTTAAAAAGGTTGTGGCTAGGGCGCTAAAGTTGTCAAACGACGCTCTGGGTAACTCGATATACAATTTTGCTGCTGGACCAGTTAACGTCCTCTGAAAAAGGCGAATCCTAATTGAATCATCGTTTAGGGTGTTTGATGAACATCACAGATGAAATGTCATCACATGATTCGACGGGTCTTCACCCGGATTTCCATTAAATTTAGGAATATCTGACGGAAGTTTATGCGGAATAGCTAGCCACCAAGGGGCATAAGCAATTGGATCATTCGTTAGCCGATTTAGATCTGGTAACTCTAAAGTTGCCACGAAGGGTAATTGTTGATTCAGGTTTGGCGCAGCATACCCAGGATAGGATGGAATGGCCTGAGCATTTGGTCTTTGCATACCAGCATAATGCATTTGATGTTGGTAACTTTGGTAAGGTTGATGGGCCTAACTATTGTAGAACGGTTGATTTTGACCATTTTGAATATATGGCTGCCCACTATTTGCAAAGATTTGTTGCTCCGATCCTTGGTATACTTGTTGGAATTGCGGTTGTTGGTATTGCACCAGCCATGGTTGCGAAGCCATGTGCTGTTTTCTAATATTGACCGTTTGACCAAGATGAGGGGTAATTGTACCCGTTTGGGCTTGTTTCATTCCACTAGTTGGCGATTGTGGTTGAGTCGCAGGGACAAGAGGTTGTTGCATTACAACCTGAGAAACCTGAGGTTGGCAAACAATAGGCAATGCTTGTACTTGCGACACCATCACAATAGCCAGCGTAGTTGGTATATTTGACGTAGGTAAACATTGTTGCATCGAATATACAACTCTTGGTTGATGAGGTAGTATTGGCACCCAACCACTAGATGTAATTCCAGCATAACCTGAATTTTGTTGTGAACTCATGGTTGTCCTCCCGGAGGAGACAATGAAACGGTATATTGCCCCCCATACGGCGGTAATCTAGTACTCAAAGGAATTGCTTGTCCTGGAGAACCGGACTACCCAAATTGACACCCTGAAGGATCAATTTGCTAAGACTCAACATAAGAGTTCCTGGATACTATTCCGGATGAACAAACAGGAACAGACCATTCTATTGAAATAGCCCCATAGTGGGCCCCTCCTAACGATTCAGAGCTAGTTGGGACAGATGGTATGCTGGTGAACATTGTTGGAGTGACGGCAGGACACTACGTCGGATGACACAGTCCTAGATGTCGACGGTTGTTCAGACATTTCTAGTCTATCCAAAAGATTGCCTAGCGATTCTACAGGAGCTTCCGGTGATGGTAGACTAATTTATGATGAAGAAGGATATAGAGTGATCCCGACTCCAAATCGCGATGGAGTACTAGATGGAGGATCCTCCATGATCTCTTTTATAGCAATCAGACCAGGTGGAAGAGGTAGACCGTCGGGTCTATAAAATATTTCTGGTGCCGAAGAAGGTATAGAATCTGCAGCAACAAATGTTTGGGAAGTAACACCTTCTGAATTAGCTGTAGATGGAGCTGGTTCAGTAATACAAGTGTGTACATTCACACTAGGATCAGTTCTACTGTCCTTTGGTGGCTGCTGAACTTCTTCTGTAAAGGCAGGGATACCAGAAGTGTTTGGAGTAACCAGAGTCTCTGATGGTGTTGGAACACTTGTTCTAACTTTACCAAGGGATTTGGAACCGGTTAAACGAGTTCGCTTTGTCCATAACAATTTCGATTCTTGAGATAAAGACGTTTCACTCGTAAGCCTCTGCGAATGACGGGGTTTCAATTGACTTTCTTCCACGATTGTGGATTACTCGATCAACTAAAAATCAAGGGGAAGTATGTTTCCGAATTAGATGAATTTTAGACGCTTTGACACAACTTGTTTTTTCAATTTTTAAGAGTCGAGAAAAAACAAAACATGACTCTAGTCACCTTCGATATTTAATGAGCCTGAAGTGACAAGTGCTCAGATGGACCTTTTGTTTTAAGGAGTCTGAAAAGGAACGAAAGAGACTGCTCTGGAAATCTAGATAGAGGGATTACCAAACCAATCGCAAAACTGCAGAATACGTTTTACGGTACGACAGTCAATCTTCCCGAATGCTGTGTTCAGTGCATTGCGATCGATAGGGCGGCAGACGGCTTCCTATGGGTAAAGGATAAAGCCTATTGTGGTCTCCCAATATATACTCGACGGTACGTGGGAGCACAACTCCGTACTGGAGGAATCACCCAACCAACAATGAAAACAACATTTACCAAGCTTTACAACGTCGGAATACATCTCTAGCCTAGACTTCTAGATGTTGTGCGCTAGGTTCCAAAGTGTTTTTAGATTCATTAAATTTATTTTACAGTTGATCTTGCTTAAGAAATTTGCCTTTCAGTTTCACCGCATGATGTAGATGTACAATTCCTAAAATGCAATCTAAGATGATAAACCGTCATTTAATCTTCTTTTTGCAATGAAAATCCTAGCTACTAAGGAAAGAGAGATGACGTTCTTTCAACATAGAGCAGAGAGCACACACTATATGCACTGTCCTAAATCAAACCAACAAACAGTCTAAATGAAAATGCACGTGCATGTATTTGTTTTCAGCCTTCTTAATGTGTGAATGGTAAAAAGAAAGCTAAGCGCAAATCTGAATTATTTTTCAAAGCGACATTACTAGCAAGTTTCTTTTCAAGACAAAATGAGGACAATGATGACACTTTGCGATTTGGAATTGAAAACTTGCTTTCGACACTTGAAAAACTACTAATTCAAATCAAATACAAGAGTAACAGTGTAATCGACTATCAAGAAAAATTGGATTCTCTTCTATGACTGAAAACGACACTTGCGACACTTTCAAATCAAGAAACGACAAGTATAATTACACTACTTCTTTGTAAAAGAGAACTGAAAATGGTTCAAAATACATAAAACATTTATAGTTCTTTGCACAATGGAGGTAGAATAATGGCAAGGAAGGGGGTTTCAACAGAGTTGTACTGACTACACGTAGCAAAACTCTTGAATAGAGCTGAAAAGAGTGAACACAGAAACCAATGTCTAGGAGCAGGAAAGGCCTTGTCTGATCAGCGCACCTGTAACACAGTGAAAAAGAGGTGCAGCGCACCTACTACACTTGGGAAGTGCGATGCATCCATAATATACAGAAGAGATAGTGCGCTGGACCAGGGACGAGACTTTAACTGGGTTCCGCGTCACAGTTTGTAGCTCAGTTCAGGGATTTAGGCCAAGCAAGTGGTAATCAGTAAATCAATCACAGGGGTAGATCTAAAGAGGTTACTAGAGCCACCACAAGGGCAATTAGAGAGCTTGTAAATCAATTGTTCAGTTCATAAACAAAACCTGGAGATAGACTGAAGCAGCATTGATATACTTTGCACTTGCATAGAAAATGCAGT
This sequence comes from Pinus tabuliformis, assembly GCA_031772625.1. Classification (NCBI taxonomy): domain Eukaryota; kingdom Viridiplantae; phylum Streptophyta; class Pinopsida; order Pinales; family Pinaceae; genus Pinus; species Pinus tabuliformis. The sequence continues at coordinate 216,145,612 of CM062816.1, read as the reverse complement.
TCGAAGGCTAGCTAGCTTGACTTCAGGCTCTGTCTGTAAGTTTATAAAGCAAACAAATGTAGATAAACAAGAAACCTATTCGCTCCCCAGTGGAGTCGCCATTTTGTTATCGGGAAATCTAGTGTCTATGCAGAGCTGCTAGTCCCACTAAGGCTGGTAGCTACCTTAGAAACAAACAAACTAAAACTACTTTTGTTTTCCTTTATGAGAAATAGATATGAGGGGAATAAGGAGACCAACCTCTATCTTGCGCTTGCTTCCTTGCTCGATTCTTCTCCCTTCTGATAGATCTTTGCCACTCGCTTCCTTGTCTACCCAACTTCAAAGAGCTCCTGTAGAATCAAAGCAGCATAACACTATCCAAGAACATAGATCTATTATCATAAACAATATAGGACTAGATATATATTGACCACACAAATGCATATAACATCAATCATACAAGAATGTGGAGGAAAACATGAATAGATTTATTGATAATCAAGAAAGAGCAAAGAGGATTACAACCAATTGTTCTAACCCAACATCATCCTCTCAGCAAGAAAGCCTTCTTCACCTCATGAAAAGCTTAGATCACCCAACACTATGATATTGCACCAAGAAACCAGCAGCACTTCCTTACAAGATACAAAATTCCAGCCTCTGGATCTTTGGGATGAGGGATGCATATATAGATGTTTGCAAGGGGGGTGAGTCAACTTTTGAGAGATGATTAGTGTACTCTCTCTGATATTTCTTGATTCCACTTGGAGATTGATGATCTCTTACTCATCCCTGGGCGAATGCAGAGAGGCAAGTGTCACAGGAGAAGTTTCTAGAAGATTCCATGATCCTCCACCTTGCAGATTGACCCTGCCATTTGTCCATTCTCGCCCATCACACCCCATAGAATGGATTTTCAAGATGCATTGCACCTCCTGTGTGTATTTAGGTGGGATGCAACACACTTTGACCATGGAGCAGGCGAGATGGTCCAGTTTTGACCAATTCTGAGCAGTATTTCATGGAGAACTTTTGGGAGAAGATGTAATCAATTGACCTTGTTCTTTTAGAGGTTGGAACAAAACTTCTAGGGACTTAAGAGCCCTTGGTTTATGGACATTTATGATTGGGGTTGCAGTGCCCAAAAATGTCTATAACACCATAGATACCATATTTCTCTAGAAATTAATTTCTTAATTGGACCTTTTTATTAGAGGGACATATGCTCCTTCATTGGTGTCTTAAATGGATTCTCTACAACCCTCCTCTGATACCATGTTGATTTTTCATGATCTTCTAGTCTGATAATTACTTTCAATGATATCTTAATTAATTCTTCTTGTGTTACATTCATCATCAAGAAATTATAGATAGAAAATCTCAACAATAAAGCAATAATGATATTAGGATCATGAAGAGACAACCAATCATAAGAGACAAAAAATTTACTTCAGGAAAAGCCTAACTAGGGAAAAACTGATCAACCTTTTCATAGAGAAATTTTCAAATTCAACATGAGATACAATTTGATTTTTCTAGTCAAATAAAGTCAAATTGAGCACACTTATCGAATGAGTCAAACATAACACATTTTCGGCCACTTGCGCTTTTTCTTAAATTTGGTCAACCTTGGTCAATAGGGATGAATTTAGGTGTCCTGCAATTTTTGTAGAAACCCTAGTCAACTATAGTCAAACTTTCTCAGACTTATGGTCAAACTGCTCCATAGAAAACTTAGACAAACTCCTTGTCAATGCAAGTGAAAGGCTGGTCAAACTTCAATCTTCTTCTCTCCTCTCTCCTTGACATGTGTGAACATAAAAAGAAAAATGTGTTGAGGTGATTTGATTTGGTCTTCAAATGATGAAGTGGATAGGAAATATATATTGGTTGAATGGACCCAAATAGGCATGTCTTTAGGGCTAGATGACTTTATCTTGGAGGCAAAATTTGAATTTTAATTTGGAGCTAACTTGTCATCAAATTTATATTTCCATTCTTCTTAAATTTTGTGGGTTAATTCAATGATTGATATCAATTGTAGCTATCAAAATGTATATTTTCCTATGGATTCATAGCTCATGTAATGTTGGGTCCCTATAATACTAGTGATTACCCCATTACTATTGTAGTTGTACCCCTTATTAATATTGTTGTGCCCCTATTGTCCCCATATTGTTATTACTGTGCCCCATAGAATCCCTCTATTGTTATTTTTGTGGCTTTATATTATTATTTTTAGATCGGTTGGGTTATATTGTGACTCCTTAGACTCCTATATATAGAAAGGAGGTTTTTTCATTTGAATCATCCAAGAATTGTTCATATATGTAATGTAAAGGAGGTTGCACCCTCGAAGAGGCTGAATTTTAATGCGTTGATCTATCTTTTCTATCTTTTTCTTGAGCTGGTTTCATAACATTTGGTATCAGAGCTTTGGATTCTAGGGTTTCGCTGCTCCAAATAGGTCATCGTGGCATTTTCACTATAAATTTTTTTCTGCGACGTTTCAGAAGCTAAAAAAAAAACCCATTGGAGAAGACATCGCGTTGAAGCTCAAATCCAAATTTCAGAGTTTTTTTCACTATATTTGCAGAGATATGATATGAGGAAGTTGGTCTTTTTGCAGACTCCTGAATTACATTCCAAACAGGTGACCTGGGGAAAATCATCATAACTTTCTCTCTGAGAATCGGATTCAAATCTTGTAAGAAGGTATAGAAAGAGGACAGATTGTAGTTTCTTGTATATATTTTTTAGAGCCAAAGGTCAAAAAAGGGACACATGGCACGTCGTACAAGTTCACTTTACTGAATTAGTCTATAATTAGGTCACTGTGGGAGATTTCGAATAACTCTTCATTAGAGAATCCAATTGGTGTGAGATTGGTGGCATTAGAAAGAGGACACAGAGGGCTACCACAGGTCGAAATTTTAGAATTGGATGATCCGGAATTACAAAGATACATCAGAGGAAATATCGAGCTCCTACAAAGTGAAAAAAGGTGTGTAGATTTTTTAAATTTTTGCTTAAGCTTGGTTTGAAAAATTATTTTGAAGGAATTCAAAGGGCATAGTAGAGCATTAGTATCGGTAACTAATTCCCCGAGGAAAGAAAATGCAAACACCTAGTAAGCAATCTGAAAGCTCTAGCATGACTCATGAAGAAGAGGAAGAAATGCTACATGATATATCAAAATTACAAGACCAAGTGAAACAAATTTCACTCTCACAAAAGCTAACAGAAGCTAAGATAAATGGAGTGGAATCTAAGATAAAGGGCGTGGAAGCCAAGATTGACGATTTGAAGATAGATTTGAAGGAAGATTTGACAAATTTTCTACAAGAAATACTTACTAATGGTGAAAGGGGAGGAAAGGAAACTCATGATGCAAACAAAAGAAATTTTAATCATGATTTCATAGACTCTAATGTTGGATCAAAGATGCACCATATTCCAAAAATCGATATGAGGAAGTTTTATGGCAAGGATCTCGCAACATGGATATTACAGATGGAGCAATTTTTCGATCTCAATAATGTGCAAAACACACAAAAGGTACGTATTGCAACTTTATATTTGGAACCAAATCAGTTTGTATGGTATCAATGGCTTTGCTCTTGTAAACAATTTATCACTTGGGCAACTTTTACGGAAGAATTGATAGCACATTATGACGATACAAAAAGCAACACTTTTTTTAGCCAATTGATAAGTCTCAAACAAAAGGGTTCAATAATGGAGCACATTGAGGAGATCCAAAAATTGAACATAAGGGTAAAAAATATTCCAGAGGAACATAGGATTGATGTGTTCATAGGGTCTTTAAAGGATAATATCCAATATGATGTTCGCCTTTGGGAACCTAATTCATTAGAGAAGGCGTTCAGGTTAGCAATAAAAATGGAAAGCAAAATTATGGAAACCAGGAAGCATACCACTCACAACTATAAAGACAGAAGTGTTGTTGCCGCTAGTCTTCCACAACGTATAAGGTTGACACCACAACAATTGGAAGAAAAAAGAGAAAAAGGGATTTGTTACAATTGTGATAGAAAATACACTAAAGGTCATAAGTGTGTTGAGAAGAAATTATTCTACATAGATTGTGAAGAGGCAGAAGAAAAGGTGCAAGAAAGGTCAAAAGAAGAGGATATACTCCAGGAACAAAGCCTAGATGAAGAACAAATGAATCCGACCATATCTTTTAATGCATTAGTAGGAATTACCACTCCTCAAACCATCAAGATAGAAGGACAAATCAAGAAGAAAAAGGTAATAGTGTTGATTAATTCAAGAAGTACCCACAATTTTATTCATTGTAAGGTAGCAAAAGAATTGAATTGCTTCTTATATCCAGCACCAGAGTGTCAAGTGATGGTTGCAAATGGAGGAACAATAAATTGCTCTGGAAAGTGCGATAATATCAAGCTATCCATGGGAGAATATGTATATACTAGCCCAATGCTTTCCATTCCAATGGGAGGTGCTGATGTTGTATTAGGAGTCCAATGGCTACAATCCTTGGGTACAATAGCTTTTAATTTTCAAGAACTTTTCATGAAATTTTTTGTGGAAGGAAAGGAAGTTGAATTAAGGGGTATTTCAAGGAAACTGGGAAAGATAATCAGCTCTAACGGTATGACAAAGGTTCTAAAAAAGGAACGAAAAGGTGTAATTGCACAATTATGTTCACTAGATGTTTCCACATTGGAATCATCTATTTCTCTAGATCTCCAAAAAGTCTTGGACAATCATTCCAAGCTATTTGAGACTCCCAAAGGTCTCCCACCTATTTGTGATCATGATCATGCTATTCATCTGATTCGAAGAAATGTTCCTCCAAACATCAGGCCGTACAGATATCCCTATGTCCAAAAGAGTGAAATTGAACGTATGGTTGAAGAAATGCTAGAGGCTGGTATAATTAAACCGAGTCAAAGTTCTTTCTCTGCTCCAGTATTATTGGTGCACAAGAAGGATGGATCATGGCGCATGTGTTCGGATTATAGGGAACTCAACAAGCTCATTATTAAAGATAAGTTTCCCATTCCTGTCATTGATGAATTACTGGATGAATTGCATGGATCAATTTACTTCACCAAGTTGGATCTTCATTCTGGATACCATCAAATCAGAATGAAGACTGAAGACTTTCCGAAAACAACATTTAGAACTCATGAGGGTCATTATGAATTTTTGGTCATGCCTTTTGGCCTTACCAATGCACCCTCACCATTTCAAGGTTTGATGAATTCAATTTTCAAACCATTCCTTAGAAAATTTGTGTTAGTATTTTTTGATGATATACTAATCTACAACAAGTCTTGGAAGGATCATGTTGAACATATTGATAGGGTAATACAACTATTAGAGGAGAAACAATTATATGCAAAAAGATCCAAATGTTTCTTTGGAGTACAAGAGGTGGAATATGTGGGTCATATTGTATCTCATGAAGGAGTTAAGGTAGACCCTAGCAAAATTAAAGCCATTAAGGAATGGAAAATCCCCACATCCATAAAGCATCTGCGAGGATTTCTCGGGTTGATAGGGTATTATCACAAGTTTGTTAAGAATTATGGGAGAATAGCAGCACCTCTAACAACAGTATTGAAGAAAAATGCATTTTCATGGACTCCAGAAGCAACAGAGGCCTTTGAACATCTTAAAGAGGCAATGTGCCAAGCACCTGTCTTAGCTACACCAGACTTCACAAAAACCTTTATTGTGGAATGTGATGCTTCAGGAAATGGAATTGGTGCTATTTTAATGCAAGATGAAAGACCCATTTCTTTTGAAAGTCATCCAATCAAGGGAAAGTTTTTACACAAAGCTATTTATGAGAAGGAAATGTTGGCAATACTCCATGCACTTAAGAAATGGTGACCCTACCTAATGGGAAGAAACTTCATGGTAAAAACAGACCATGATAGCCTTAAATACTTTTTAGAAAAAAGATTATCCTCTGAAGAGAAACAAAAGTGGGTCACAAAGATGTTGGGTTATGACTTTTAAATCATCTACAAAAAAGGGAAGCAAAATGTGGTGGGAAATGCACTCTCAAGAAAGGATGAGGATGTGGAAGCATTGTTGTGCGCCATTTCTGTTATCCAACCAAATTGGATAAACGAAGCAAGGGAGGAATGGAAGAATGACGAAGAAGTGTGGGCACTTATTCAAAAGTTACAACAAGATTCCAGTACGTTGGATACATTTAGCTGGAAAAATGATTCGTTATGGTACAAAGATCGCTTATACCTCTGTAAGAATTCCCAGCTAAAACAAAAGATTTTTATGGAATTGCACACTTCTCCCTTAGGAGGGCACTCCGGATTTTTAAAAACTTACCACAGGGTTAAGAATGAATTTTTTTGGGATGGCCTTAAATCAGATATTCAAAATTTTGTGGAGGAATGTTTGGTTTTCCAACAAATAAAGTTGAAACAATTAAGACACCGGGTCTATTACAACCTTTATCCATTCCAAGCCAATGTTGGGAGGAGGTTTCAATGGATTTTATCACAGGTTTACCCAAGTCTGAGGGAATGAGTGTCATCATGGTGGTAGTTGACAGACTTACCAAGTATGCACACTTTTGTGCATTATCACATCCATTTAAAGCCAGTACAGTTTCTACTACATTTATGGACACAATTCAAAAGCTACATGGAAATCCAAAGATTATTGTAAGTGATAGAAATCCCATTTTCACTGGAAATTTTTGGACAGAATTATTTTCTTGTCTTGGTACTCAGTTAGCTCATAGCTCATCTTATCATCCTCAATCTGATGGGCAAACTGAGATAGTGTTGAAGCCCCGAAAATCGGGTCGACAACAAGGGGGATACCCGCCCTGTCCGGACCTTGGTTGGTAGCTCCTTATCTATTTGGTATAGCGGGTCCGACTGGGGATAATGGGACTAGTTTCCCAATCTATGAGTGTGTGTGTGTGTAGAATTTGATGTTGTTGATCTAACAGTTCCTATTTAAGATATTCTAATTCAAACTTTAATCTAATTTTATGCTATTGTAATCTAATAAACAACACATCTAAATCTACACTAACCTGGGATGTAACTCTTCTATTATGCGATCTAAAGAGATTTCAAATAACAACTGGTAATAAAGATCATTCAATGATTATAAGAAAGGAAATCAATCAAGATGAACCACTTCGCATAAAAAGTTAGATGAAACAGTTGTGAAAAACATATTGCATAATGAGTTATTCATACATTAGGCATAAATAAATAGCTATCATCGTACAAAAGTGCCAAATGATAACTCAAGCATTCATGCAATAATACATAAACAACTAAAAATTGTATATCACTTTAACATATAAGCATAAATGGTCAAGAGATAAAAGTACCATTTATGACTAGTCCTACTCATAAGCTTCAAGCGACAATGATTTATCTCTCCTTGCTCTAACATCCACTAAGAGTACAAAAGTGCAGCATCAGTAGCAGATATCAAATGCAAATATCAACAAATCGTGATCCATTCATTCACCAAAACCTCCTCGGAGGGTGCAAAAGTGCATGTTCTGAGGACAAGTTTTTGATAAATTTCTGGACCCTTCTCTAAATGCATGAGAACGGTTTAATTACTACTAACTAAATAACTTAATTACACAGATTCAGGATACAGTTTAAATGACCACCCTTTTTTTAAGCAAAACTATTTCTAAAAATTAAATCTAATATCTAACTATTTCAGCATTTGCTCCTTAATGTTGACAGCATTTAGTACTGACCGTCTTCCGCTTTTGGTTGAGCTAAGCAAACAGAAATGGTAAGAGTTGGCACCATCTTTTCAGCAAAATGGATGATATACTTGAGAGTCATCTTCTGACTATGTGGATTTACTGCGTATGCCCAGTAATAATCCAAGTTCAACTTGGTTAACCCTTGAATTTCTTCTTTCTTTCTCTCTAGATTTATGTTTCCAGTTTGTACTTTACCATTGCTCTCTTGCATTTTTCGGGCTTACAGGTGACTGAGCAGTTAGAGGCTTTGCTTCTCGAACAATTTTCTCAGCGATGCATGATTAGCGCTAGGCGCTAATTGCGCATCGGAAACTGCCTCCGTTCCTTGATCCAGGCCTCTCTGATGCATTTTTCGCCTTTAGCTCCTTTTTCTTTACCAGGTATAAGCTTCAAAATTTGTAAAAATACTGCTTTTGTGAGCCCTTGATCTTTGAGCGTTAAACCACCTGTTGATATCAGCATCGTCCAATTACTCATTCAGCCATGGCTGTGAATGAAAGATCTGTAATGGATGGCTCAGCAACCTTCTTGTGAATCTGTGGCTCTGTTGCATGCGGTATCCGTTTATGAGGGCATATTTTCTCTGTCTTTGAACATTGGAGCGTTACCCTTTTTCTTCATAGCTTCCTATACATTGCTTTGTGTAACTTTTGTTTTTCGTTCCTGCAGTTCACACATGAGGAAAGAGTAATGACAATAAAAATTGACAAGAAAGCTTTTAAATGCTACGGATATACAAAAACATGCCACCTGACGTGAACTGACTCTTCGAACAACACAAAACCATCTTTCATTAACAACTGGCGTATAATTCATTAATTATCATTAAAGCGCGTATCTAGTTCTTGGTTTATGGAAAACTTTTCTTGAATATTGAGCCAGGGAAATTTGCGATGGACTGTTTCTGCGATTCGCATCGCAACATCGCGTTATCGCAGTATCGCATTATCGCAAATTCATTGTGTTGTGTGATCGCAAGGTCGCTTGATCGCGCTATCGCAAGATCGCGGATCGCGCTATCGCGAAATCGCAGATCGCTGCAATCGTTAAATCGTTATGTGTTTTTCATGCAACTTTGCGATATGCGATATTGCGATATCGCATATCGGCGATTTTAAGGTTTTCCAATGTGAGCATTTCTTAATGCATGCGATGCGATGGAGTTCGCGTCACAATCTCGCAGTTTATCATTTTTACTCATAAGGAAATGTCCTATCATTCTTTGCGCGATGCGATGTTTTCTTAAGGAGTAAAATACATGAGCCTTAATTGATTTTTTGAAATTTTTTCTAAGGGTCCCCTCTTACCTAGTGTTATTGCTAATACTAAATAAGGAGGGGGGTTGTTGGTGGCCACAACAATTGGCGATTCACTTGGAAGAACCAATTATCTCTGCTTTTCTATTGAATTTTCTTAACTTCCAAAACATAATTTTTTTTAGAAAAGTAAACTTTATTATGGAAAGATAAAGTACATTATGCTCTAACTGTCAATGATATTTTGTTTCAACCATTTTCCACTTTGATTATTTTCTTCCTCAGGCTAGTCCTTGTATTTACATCAGTCATTACTTGGTCTTGTCAAGATTAAACAAAGTCTCCTCTGTAAACCAGTTTTAAATATGCTCATTTGTCATAGGTAGAGCCTCTGCTACCAGCAGGCGTTTATAGCCTCGACAGGGTTACCTGTTACCCAGCAATGATCCTATATCCTACTTAAGGCAACCTACAACTTTCAAAGAAAAATACATATCCACACTTATTGCTTTGATTTTCTTTTTATTCTTAAAGAAAAATGTCTTGGTTTGGTAGCCAAATTATGACACAGTCATTCACTTGATTTATAACTTTACTGAACAAGTTGGCTCGTGATGAGACCCCTTGTCTTTTGATTGCAACAATCTTAAGTCATTGCACCTGCAAATTATAATATCTGTGATAATGATAAGCAGGCTCGTGATGAGACCTCTCATTCTTCAAGATAAAGTGTATCCTCGGGTTCTTCCTCTGAAAGTTGTGATTTCCTTAACGGGGAGGAAGTCATTGTTTCCTTAAGATAGCTCTGGACAACAATAATAGAGTTTTTGGAAACAGTTGTTCTACAGAGAATCTTTATTTTGTTATTGATACCTTTCATTGTATTAAGATAAAACAATTTCTTCACTAAAGGTTGCTTTCATCAAACTTTTTGAAGTTGAAACTAGTATCATATCTAGGCTAGAGTCTTTAACTGTATCTATCAATAATAAATATCAGTTTTCCAAAAGATTTGCTATTTATACAAGTGAAAAGTTCAAAATTTGAAAGAGAATTGGTATCTTTTTCGTAAATGCCTAATGTAACCACTCACAACTGGTTTTATTATGAAAAACAAGCAAAAACAACTATTCTACAAAAATAGAAGAATAATCTTCTATGGAAAATATTTCTTGAGAATTTGTCCATTAACAGGCAAAGGATCCCTCCTACCTGCTAAATCCTGTAACACAAACGTTGATGGACCTATGACTTCTGCAATTTGAAAAGGACCAAGCCACATTCTTTGAAATTTTGTATGTTTGCCCTTTTCTTCATGAGCCTTGTCCCACTTTAAAACTAAATCTCCCATCTGAAAATCTTTTCTGGTCATTATGTTTGAATCTAAAGAAGATTTTACTAGTGCTTGATGATGAGCTTGCGTTTTCCTAGCCTGTTCTCGTTGTTCTTCTAATTTGATTATTTCCATTTGTCTCAGCTGTAAGGAGGAAGTGGGTACTTCATCAATGTATTGAACTAAAGACAAAGAGGGAATTGCTAAGTGAGTCGGAAGAACCACTTCTTTCCCATAAACTAAATTAAAGGGAGAAGCGCTGATAGAAGCTTTTTGCGTTATTCGATCTGCCCATAAAGCATATATCAAAGCCTTATGCCAATTTTTATGATTTTGGTCAAATGTTCTTTTAATAAACCTAATTAGGTTTTTATTTGTTGACTCAGCTAGCCAATTTCCTTGTGGGTAGTAATTGGCTGAATATTTAAGTTTGAATCCTCTTCTAAGTGCGAATTTAGTCATTGCATTTCCATAAAAGTATGATGCATTATCAAACATTAAAGCGGATGGCAATCCAAACCTGGTGATTATAAATTGATCTATGAACTCAATGATATTTTTAGAATTAGCCGTCTTGAGCGAAACTGCTTCTACCCACTTAGTAAAATAATCTATTGCTGTGAGGATGTATCTATGCTGCTTAGAAGAGTGAGGAACGATCTCACCTATTATGTCCAAGCCCCACTGACTGAAAGGTTGCTCGATGTTTACCGGCTGTAGTGGAAAGGATGGCTTCTTTTGTCTTCCAGCAGTAGTTTGGCAGACTTGACATCTCCTCACGTAACTGTGCGAATCTTTAAACAGCGTGGGCCAATAATATCCTACACGTAACATTTTATGTGCAGTATCATCTCCAGCATAGTGTCCTCCTGCCGGCCCATTGTGGAGTTCCTACAAAACTTTTTCAGCTTCAGCTTTCTCAGGACACCTAAGAAGAACAGAATCATAATTTTTCTAAAAAGAATATCATTCATGAGCTGATATTGTTTGGCTTTCACCCTCAGATCTCTTTTCTTAGTATGATCGAGGTGTGAAGGAGCATACCCATTCTTAAGATAATAAATGATATTAGTGTATAATGATTCTACATCGTTTAGGCTTACCTCACACATTTGTACCTCTTCAGATGGATTTTCATAAATTTGTGCTGCTCCAGCCAGCATTTTGCGGAAGCCTTGACCTCTTACAATGTTTGTTGGTTTAATCTCAATGTCATATTCCTGTAAGGAAGTAACCCAATTGGCCCTTTTTTCACCCACATCCTTCTGTACTAGAAGGTTCCTTACCACTAGAAACGGTACTATAATCTTAGTATGGCTTTTAAGTAAGAAAGGTCTGGAGTATTTGACTGCTTTGAAAACAGCATAAGCCTGTTTCTCCATGTCTGAATAATTTAGCTCAACACCCTGTAAATTTGAACTAAAAAACGCAATTGGGGCTTCTGCTTTTTCTTGATTTGCTTGAGTTAGAATCACAGCATATGATTTATCTGAGGCAAATGTGTATAAAATAAAAGGCTCTGAAAAATTCGGAGATGCTAAAGATGGAGCATTAATAATAGCTTGTTTAATCAGGTTGAATGCTTCATGTTCATCTTGGCCCCATTTAAAATTTGAATTCTTTTTAATCATGGTTTGAAAAGGAGACACGATTCATGAAAAATCTGCAACGAATCTCTTTACAAAGTTGATCTGACCAAGGAAAGATTGCATGGCTTTTTTGTTGTGAGGTAGGGATATTTCAGAAATTTCTTTGATTCTGTCGGGATCGATGTGAATACTGGATTTTGACACTATGAATCCTAGAAGTTTCCGTTCACTTAGTGCGAAAAAAGAATTCTTTGGGTTCAGTGAAATTCCATACCTTAAACACCATTGAAAGATTAGTTTCAAGTCTTTGAGATGGTCGTTTCTTTTCTTCGAGTACATTGTTATATCATCCAAATAAATTACTACAGATTTATTGACTAAACCTTTGAATGCGATGTCCATGGCTCTCTGAAATGTGGCACCAGCATTAATCAAACCAAATGGCATCTTTCGATATGCATATGTGCCCCATTTAGTTTTGAATGTGGTTTTCAATTGATCATCAGGATGTACCAACACTTGATTGTATCTTGAAAATCCATCCAAGAAAGACATTAATTCTGAGCCCACCACTCCCTGCAGTATCTGTTCCGTAGGTGGTAGGGGAAAATTATCTTTTTGACAGGCTTTTTTAAGGTTTCGAAAGTCAATGCAAATCCTAATATCTCCGTGTTACACAAAAATATCGTCACCATGATTATTTGCAGTCAGTATGGGTCTATCATCACTTGTACTATCCTCCTAAGCAAGTCTCAGACCTCAGCTCTTCAAATCAAGTTTTGGAAATGGGAGAAAGATATTAAAAAACAATGAAACTCTGGTTCCGCACTTTCTCTCACTGTCACCTGCAGTCCCGCACCTTCTGTGTACAAAAACTGCGGACCTGCCCGCTCTGTCCCTAACGGTGTAGGTGCGGACCCCTGTGAAAGTCAAAAGGCGCAAGTTTTATCTTAAAAAACTCACTTTGGGTTAATTCTAGAGGTTTCTAGAAGGAATTTTGACGTGGATTGTTCGCTCTGAGGTGGTTCATGCATCCCAAAAGAGAAGGAGCTAATCCCTTGATGAGAGGAGCTATCCCTTTCAAGGAGGACCTAGTAACCTCCCTCCATTGCAATATAACTACAGGCATTGGGCTGGTTGCTGGGGAGGTTGGAAGCTGAACATTTTTGAGGGTAAATGCTGGTGAAATCAAGACTTCCTAGTTGAGCTTAAGAGGAGAGATCACACATCTTTTTGGCTTCATTGGGGAGTGAGTGAAACTTGTCAAAGTAGAGGAGACTTCTTGCTGGACCCTGGGAGGAGCTTGTACAGCATCAAGGCGAAGGTTGTAAAGTTCTTCTTCTTTTGAATTAATACAATCAAACTCATTTTTCTCAACAAGTATCTTATGTTATTTGTTTCATGGACTCCTTGACTTTCATGTTAAATATGTTTTATGAAATTGGATTTTCAGGTGCTATTTAATTTTTTTTGCCTTGTTTGTGTTTGCAGATTCGCGACAAAGGAGCTCATTTGGATCAAAGGAGTGACGGCATCGACAAGCTTGCGTTGGACCTAAGGTAGGCCCTAAAAACACTTGTTTGCTATTGTTTATCAAAGCATATTTAGAGAAATATAGTGTCTGGTTGGTTTGCTTGTCATTAGGTCTTCTTTAGATTCTAGGAAGGTCTATCTTCTTGCTGGACCCTGGGAGGAGCTTGTACAGCGTCAAGGCAAAGGTTGTAAAGTTCTTCTTCTTTTGAATTAATACAATCAAACTCATTTTTCTCAACAAGTATCTTACGTTATTTGTTTCATGGACTCCTTGACTTTCATGTTAAATATGTTTTATGCAATTGGATTTTCAGGTGTTATTTAATTTGTTTGCCTTGTTTGTGTTTGTAGATTTGCAACAAAGGAGCTCATTTGGATCAAAGGAGCGAGGGCATCCACAAGCTTGCATTGGACCTAAGGTAGGCCCTAAAAACACTTCTTCGCTATTGTTTACCAAAGCATATTTAGAGAAAGATAGTGTCTGGTTGGTTTGCTTGTCATTAGGTCTTCTTTAGATTCTAGGAAGGTCTATCTTGTCCGCAAGATCGACTTATTCAGTGTGACAAAATGGCGAATCCACTGGGGACTTGATTGTTTTCCTTGTTTTTACTTTGACCTGAGAAACTGTATTTTTGTTTCTGTTTTTGGCTTGTTGTTGTAAAATCGGGTAGAGTTTGTAGATCCAGGGTTATTTTTCATTTTTCATAGCTTTGGGAGAGGACCGCACCCTAGCAGTTTGACACAGTGCGTACTTACCCGCAGCTTGGCTTTTAGCACAGAGCAGGACCGCACCTGTGCCAACTGTGGGCCTGCAGACCCTGTCAAAATTTTGAAAACCCTAAGATTTCCTCTGTTAGTCAGCCTAGTTTGTTTTTAGAAATTGTTATCCACTGCCCAGACCTACATATAACTTGTCAGAAGCTTTCCTTGGATTGATTTAGTTAGTGTTAGGGTTTTAGGTGAAATTCCTAGGAGTTCTGCTTGTTGGGTTTGTTTTTAATTTTGATTGTTAGTGGCTCTGAGCTTAGAAGCTGTAGGGACTTCAGATCACCTTAGTGTCTACCAGCCTTCTTATGGGTCTGACCATTTATGAAATCTCCCCTTGTTTGAGGAATCCGCTTTGAGTTTTCTCTTTACAAAACTTCGAAAAACTTGTGTTTGAAAGTTTGGATTTTCATTTTCAAAAAGAAAACGAAATTGGTTGTTCTTGACTTATTTGTGATTCTGCATAAATTGTTCCTTAGCTTACATTTAGCTAAGTAAAACATCCTTAAAAAAGACTTTTAGTAGGCTTTGACTTCAAATAGGTTTTTATAGTTTGTAGCTCTCAAAGTTATTCATTTTCATAGTTTTTAGTGTTTTATTAAAAAATATAAAAATCTCTTTTGGAAAAAGTTTGTTTTGTGGTGTTTTAGTGCTTTGAAACAAAAAAGGGAAATTTTTGTGAAATAACTAGTTGTCTCATTTTGAGTGTTTTGGAAAAGAAAAAGCTCTTCTTTTAATTTGTTTGATTGAGAAAGATTTGTGTTTACAAATTATTTTCATTCTCAAACTCTTTCTTAGTTTAGAAGTTCATCGAAGAGAAAAAAGATTGTTTAGATCATCTTAGGTGCATTTTTAGTGATTTTGAGTCGAGTCTTCATACCACGAGTTTCATCTCCGCACCTTTTGACTTAAACAAAAACCACTAAAATTAACGCTTAAAGTAAAATTCACCTAGTAACATTTTTATTTCTAGGGCTCTGATACACCAACTTAGCTTAGGCTAGTGTCTTGGAGTAGGAGAGTAATTAACTCTCCAAGACAGTAAAAACAAACAAGTAGTTGTATCTTGTGGTAGGGAAGAAATCCAATTGTTGCATTTATGCTCTGGGAAAGCTCCTCTTAAAGAAGAAGCACGAGATCGTGTCTGAACCAGTGTGGGAATCAATCCTTCCTCATTGGGAACGACGCAAGCTATTCACGTATTAAAAACGGTAAACCTCGGATTAACCATTGTCGAGGAGCCTGGGGTCACTTGTTGGTAAACCTTGGATTATGTCAAGGAGCCTTCAAGGGGATTGAGCTTTCTACTCTGCCCTTGCGTGCGTATCGGATCGTAGACTGTTCCCCCAGGTATATTTGTCTCAGTTGGTAACCTTAGTGGCCATATTCTTTAGGACTCTTCCTGAGGTGACAGTGGTGGGAAGATCCCACTGTACCTGGAGAAAACATCGGCTAGACTCACTTGGATTTTCTGGGGGGTTCTCTTCACTCGAGACGGTTAAGTGGAGGAACTTGTGCCAGTCTATTCATTAAGCAGGTTGCCGGGGTAACTGTTCCAACCGCCATTTTTATATTGAACTCTGCGACGTTGGATTTCATCACCAACTAGTGTTTTCGGTACGGAAAGTTACTGTTTGTGTGTGTTTGATCTGCTAGATTCTTTAGGCGTGTGATTCAAATTTGTTTGGTTCTTTAGAGACTTTAGGTGCTTTTCATTGAGATTTTATTTTGTTTGCGTGTGAAGTAGTTAAAAGTTTTCAACTGTGGCTGAATTACCAAGACAGTCCCATAGACTTCGGGGCCAACCTCCTAAATAAGTACCAAGCCAGCTCGAAGGCTTGAAAGTCCTCGTAACTCCTAGAGACAGTAGAGTTGGGTCACCTGAGAAAGGAGAATCTTCTTTGATAGTAAATCCTGATTTTCAACCATTAGTAGCAGAGTATAATCCACAGTCAGTGTCTGTTTCCGAAATTGTTGTTAGCTTTTCATCTACTAGTGATATAGGTGAAGAACTCGAAATATCTGAGCCTGAAAATGAATTTGTTGCTACTCCGACATCGGGGTTTGTTTCTCCAACTTCTAGTGGTCCTGGTTCACCTAGGGTAGAAAGAGTAATCACCCAACATCTTCCTTCTAGACTTATTTCTATTGAAGAACTTGCTCTGGAAGAAGAAGTAGGCATCCCTATTCCTGAAAATCAACCGGTTATTGAACTAAGGGAGCGTGAATCAATTTTTTACAGTCCACCTAGGAGTAGTTCTTGGTATCTTTCTTTGACTAATTTTTTAGAAAACTCATGGTTAAGTTTTTCACCACCTCGTGCTCCTTATCACCCAACACCTAGAGGTTTTTATACTCCCGTCAATATGGCAGGACAGTCATCCATGTTTACTCAATCGCCTAAATCTCTTTTGTACGATGGTCCTTCTGTTCCCTCTGGGTATCAGTCACTTTCTGGTACTTTTTCGGGAGGATCTCGTCAACCCATTGAGCAAGGGTTATTAACCGGAAGAAGTGGTACTAAGCCATTGAGCGTAGAAGACATTCTTATGATGTCAGGTTCTATTCCCAATCCTCAACCTCAAGGTGGCCAATTACCGCCCGGGGGGCAGTCTCAATTAACGCCTGGGGGGCAACCTCAAGGTACACAATTTGCATTTGGGGGGCAACCTCAAGGACAATACATACCTATGGGATAGTACATTCCTCAAGGTCAACCCCAGACTCAATATGTACCCCAAGGTCAACCCCATTATCAATTTATACCTCAAGGTCATCCCCAGTATCAGTATGTGCCTCAAGGGTATCAACCCCAAGGTCAATACTCAAACCAAGGTTTCCAACCACCCCAAGGTCAAACGTATGTTCAAGGAACAGGAAATGTCCCTTTCAATTATCAATCCTACCCTCAACCCGGTTATGGTCGTCAGTATTCTCAACCTGTTATGGGTCAGTAGCCCGGAATGAATATAGTGTGGGATCCATCACAAACCCAACAGGTGTTGCAGCCAAGTGTACAGTTGTCATCTCAAACTGGACAACCCCTAGTTTTTGGTTCACCCCAGCAACCAGTCCAGTCTAACATTCAAACTTCTGTACCTTTGGTAGTTTCTCAGCCTGGGCCTAGTACACCTTGTACTCCACCTCAAACGACTGCTACAACTGCCGCAACATCTGTTCAATCTACCCCACCTACTTCTGGAGTATCGACAGCTCCAGTTTCTATTGTTCCTGTATCTACTCCTCAGACATCTTTACCACCATCTGGATCTACGATTCAAACTTCGGTTCAGATGCCTGTAGGACAACCTGGTTTAAGTACGATTGTCACAAGTCAACCACAATTCACTTATCAACCGTACCAGGGACAATACCAATTCGGTCCTGCTATGCAGCAGCCAGTCTATCAGTATCAACCGTACCCTGGGTACACTTATCAACAACCTCAACAACCCCAGTATAGTCCGGTTAATCCTGGTTTTCTGGGAGGATACAATATCCCGAACGTGATTCCTATTCCTAGTTATCCTGGATATCCTCCTCCTGGAGTTGGTCTCATGACCCAGAGTTTTAGGGATCCTAATCGGCAGTTACCATTTATCGCAACTTTGGACTTACCTGACTTGTCGCGCCTAACAAACGATCCCATTAATTATCTTTTGTTTTGGCTGCCAATGCTGAATAAGTTGCCCAGTGACATTCCCAAGTTCGAAGGTAAATCAAGAGAGGACCCATCGAACCATGTGATGACTTACCACCTCTGGTGTGCGTCTAACTCCATTACAGATGATTCAATCCATCTTAGACTTTTCCAGCGCACTCTAATTGGTCTCACGGCCAAGTGGTACATTGAGTTACCGCGATGAACTTTTTATAATTTTAGTCAGTTAGCTACCTCGTTTTTAACTCATTTTCAGTTGCCAGTCCGATATGACAATGGCACAGAATTGTTAACTTCGCTAAAACAATCGACATCCACTTACATTTCATATCATATTCATGAGTGGAGACGTCGACGACATTTAGTGAAGGTATTTATTCCGGATCAGATCTTGGCTGAGTGGTTTGTAAAATCTTTGTTGCCAAAGGTCACTGAAGATGTTTCTAAAGCCGGCGTTGTTACTGAGGAGCAAGTGATTGCTCAAGCACAGTACCTTGACTTGGTCTATACTCAGTCAGGTACGTTACACGAAAAAATCCCCGATCTTCCCAAGCAAAATCAAATCGCTGCAGCTCCTTCGGGATCTCATGCCGCCGATGGTATGATTGGTACGGTTAACACTAAAAGTAAGAAGAAATCTTCCAAGAATTCTTCTCCTATCATAACCTTGCCTGATTCCCCAACAGGAGATTCTTCTGCAGAGATTTCCGCCGCTATTCACGCTGTAGAGTCATCTACAGCCAAATCAAAATCCGATGGAAAGAAGAAAGGAAAGAAGAAGAATAAAACCCAAAAGTTTAAAGGAGAAACCTGAAAAGGCGGGATCCAATGATGAAAAGCGCAAACCTCATTATCCTTGTCTCATTTGTGACGATGAACATTTTACAAGAGATTTCCCTCATCGTGTAGAGGTTGCGAAGATTGTCAAGGGTTCCCAAACTCCTGCTGTTTTGAAGGATCCTTTTCCAACTCAAGACAGTAAGATGATAGGTTCATCCTCGAATGCCAATGAAGAACCCATACTGATGATGTCCCATGTTAGGATTGCGACTCGATCGCAAGATTATGGTAGTAACAGTCCTGTTGATGGTAAAGAAGTAGAATCTTCTCATTCTAATCCATCAACCTCAGCTCCCGGTTCCGATCCACTACAAATCGAGAAACCTAATCCACACTTGGTAATCAAACCGCCCGCCAAGGGTATACTTCGAAAGTCAGCTTTCAATCCACATGCGAGAGTGGCTCAGAATTATAACATTATTGAGGATTTAGTTGTTTCACCCTCAGCAATGTCGGCTTTGGAAGTGCTGCAATCATGTCCAGCACAACATAAATTAATTTTTTCGGCTATAGGAGCTATTGACGTTTAGGACCCGAACCTAATAATCTTCGATATAGAAAATAGTACACCGCGTTTGCCTCATCAAATGGCTTTCCAGATTCTAGTGATAGTAAAAAACAGGCCTATTCATCGGACTGTAATTGATGAGGGAGCCTCAACGTGTATTATGTCGATACAGTGTTGGAGATCACTTGGTTCTCCTTCACTAAATCAATCCCCAACGATTCTAAAGGCCTTTGATGGCCGTGGGTTTCATCCTTTTGGCATTCTACAGGATTTGCCTATAGGGGTTACAGGAAAAACCGTTAGTCTAGATGTGGAGGTGGTTGATGCCCCTCTATATTACAACCTTCTCTTGGGTCGAAGTTGGTCTTACGCTATGACAGCGGTCGTTTCATCGGTCTTTCGAGTAATAAAGTTTCCACATAATGGAAAGATCGTAATAATAGACCAGCTGGCTTACTTTTCATCTGACCCAGTCTCTTAGGAGAGTATACAGCATGTTGGTAAAACGACTATCCCATATAAGGATGTTGGAGTAGGACTAGTTAAAGATGTTGGTTTACTGGGAACTTTTCCTTTTCCTCCAATCAACGCATCGTCTTCATTTGCAACTATTCATATGATTACATCAGACACCATTGTTTATGATGATCCTTGGATCATCCTTCTGAATCCGAGATAGACTCATTTGGTAATGCCATGCCTTTGAGTCCATATGAAATTGCCTATGAAGCCGTGTAGTCATTTGCCGACCCATTTTCAACCGAAAATGACTTAATGAATGTGGTCCATGAGGAATCACTTTTCACATCAACCTCGGATTTAACCTCGTTTTCTGAACTTGTTCACTCTGATGATCAAATTCGTGAAATCCTATGTGTAGATGATTTACCATGGGAAGATCTCCATCACAGATCTTCGTTTTTACCTGAGGATGATCATTTTGAAAATGATTTCTCATCAATTTTTACAACTGAATATGTCAAGGAACCTCAGAATCCAATGAAACATCCCGATTCAGAGTTAAATTTGGGAAACATCTCTCAAACTATTCCTATTGACATTTTGGTTAAGCCCGGAATTGTTGAGAACATTCATATAGGTGCCTCGTGTACAGATGACGAAATTCAAATATATAAGGTCCTATTTCAAGAATTCTGCGACGTGTTTGCCTGGTCCTATGAGGAAATGCCAGGAATTGATCCCACGATTGTTTTTCATGAGATCAAGACTTACCCGGACGCTAAACCCGTCCGGCAACGTTTGCGTCAGATTCACCCACGAAAAGCTGTTGCAATTAAAGCAGAAGTTGAAAAATTATTGAAAGTAGGTTTCATTTATCCGATCTCGTTAACGGATTGGGTATCGAATATTGTTCTGGTTAACAAAAAACAGGGAACAATAAGAGTATGCATCGATTATAGGCACATTAATCGAGCCTGTCCAGAGGACAATTACCCAACCCCCTATATCGATCAAATCATTGATGATTTTGCCAGCAGCGAAATATTCTCCTTCATGGACGGTTTTTCCGGATACAATCAAATCAATATTCTACCTGCCAATCAACCAAAAATGGCTTTCGTTTGTCCATGGGGGACATTTGCTTATTGCAAGTTACCTTTTGGGCTCAAGAATGCTGGAGCAACTTTTCAAAGGGCGATGTCTTATGCATTTCATGACATCAAGCACATTGTGCAACCCTATCTTGATGATTTGCCTGCTCATTCATTACATCGAGTTGATCACCTCGTCCATTTACGAGAAATATTTATGAGGTGTAGGCATTATCATATTCGGTTGAACCCACACAAATGTGTCTTCTGTATAGAAACGGGTCGATTGCTGGGGTTTGTAGTTTCGAAAGTCGGCATTCGCGTTGATCCCTCGAAGGTCGAAGCTATCATCAAATTGCCTCCTCCTTCGAGTCTTCGCCAACTCCAAAGTTTGCAGGGGAAAGCAAACTTTTTACGACGATTCATTCCTAACTACGCCGAGGTTACAAAGGGTTTTACCTGGTTGTTGAAGCAAAATACTCCATTCTATTGGGATGAGATAGCTCAAAAATCTTTTGATGCACTCAAACACGTGTTGACCCATGCACCGTTGTTGCATCCTCCCCATTACAACTAGGATTACTTCTTGTATCTCGCCGCCTCTCATTCCACCATTGGAATGGTCCTAGTTCAGGAAGATGAATTCGGAACGGAACATGTGATATATTACCTTAGTAGAACGTTAAATCCAACTGAGCTAAAATACTCACATGTGGAGAAATTGGCATTGGTAGCCGTTCAAGTTGTCCAACGTTTTCGTCACTACATTTTGCTACGTAAAACTACAGTAATTTCAGATTGCAACCCTATGATCTACATTTTGACCAAGCAATTGCTAGGGGGCAAGTACTCTAAATGGATCGTTATCCTGCAGGAGGTCGACTTGGAATTTGAGAAATCTAAGTCTAAGAAATCTTTAGTTTTTGCGGAGTTAATGTGTAATTTCCCGCGTGCTGACATGGAAACTGTGGTGGAGGAGCCCATTACGGACGAATCCTTGTTTCTAATCAGCACTTTAGATCCATGGTATGGGGATATCATCGTTTATCTCCAGACCCAATCCTTTCGGCCAGAAATTTCAAGGTCAGAACGTCGAAAAATTCGATTCCAGTCCTAACAATTCAGGATTATTGGAGATAGTCTTTATCATCGTGGGGCGGACTCTATTTTTCGACGTTGCTTAACTCACGAGGAAGCTAAAAGGGTTCTAAATGACTGTAACTCTGGAGCGTGTGGCGGTCATATGTCTGGGTATGCCACAACCCAAAAGATATTGCGCGCTGGCTACTTCTGGCCGTCTTTATTTAAAGATTGTATTACGACGGTCCGAAAATGCCGCAACTGCCAAATTTTTGATCGTAAGATGCACGCTCCACCTACTCCTCTCCACCCTATAATTTCTGTTGGTCCTTTTTCCAAATGGGGTATCGATTTTATTACATGTAACCCTCACTCGGCGGGGGGGCATGCATATATCATCCTTGCGGTAGATTATTTTACTAAGTGGGCCGAGGTGATGCCTACATTTGAGGCAGATGGCAAGAAAGCTGCAATTTTCGTGTTCAATCATATAATTTCTAGGTTTGGTGTCCCGCAAGCGATAATCACTGATCATGGACGTCATTTTCGAAACATTATGATGACCGAACTTACAGGCCAGCTTGGTTTACGTCACGATAGTTCAACCCCTTATTATCCACAAGCGAATGGTCTGGTTGAATCCATCAACAAAGTTTTAGTTATCATGATCCGACAAATCATTGGGATTCATCGGTCGAATTGGCACAACATGCTATTTTCAGCACTTTGGGCATACCGAACTTCAGTAAAAACATCAACAGGGTTCACTCCTTTCCAACTAGTCTATGGTTTGGAAGCTGTGTTACCCATTGAATGCGAAATCCTGTCATTGCAAATGGCCATCGAGTTACTTCCAGCCACTTCCGAAGAGGAAAAGCGTTTGTTATACTTGGCTCAATTAGATGAGAATCGATGTGATGCTGCATTCGTGATCGAGACTCACGCAAAACGAATGAAAGCTCAGTATGATCGAAATGTGACCCCTCGAAATTTTTCGGAAGGAGATCTAGTCTTAGTTTATGATCAAGCTAATGATAAATTAGGCGCTGGAAAATTCGTTCCTATGTGGCATGGTCCCTATGTTGTCAAGCGAAAGCTAGCCAAAGGGGCCTATGAATTGGTAGACTTTGACGGGGACTCTTTGGGTAAACCCAGAAATGGCCTTTACTTGAAGAGGTATTATGCTTAAAAGAATGGGTATGGAGATTTAGTTAGGATAGTTTTTTCTTTCTAGCTGGTGTGTTTTAGTTTAAACAGTGTGCTTAGCTTAGAGAGTGTTTTTTCGTCATTATTCATGCTTATCTTGGTTTTACTCTTGATATTGCAGATGTCGATGCCTCTCCAAACATACATTGGTTTTGCTGATGGTGCTTGTCGTAATACACAGAACATATCTTCCACAGCTTGGGTTATCTATTCGCCCTCTGACGAGTTAGTATCTATGCATGGGGTAAGCCTCGGTCAAACAACGAACAACATTGTCGAGTATAGTGCAGTGATTGAGTTATTATCTGAATCTATTTCATTTGGGATTCGGAGTTTGATAGTGAGGTTAGATTCTGAACTCGTTGTATTACAGCTTAATAGAGTGTATGCCATTAGAAATCCAGTGTTATTAAGATTATTTTTGAGAGTGCGTCTCTTGGAACGTGAATTTGATTATATTGAATATCACCATATTCCAAGGTCTTTAAATACATTAGCAGATGCAATTGTTTCTCAAATGTTAAGTTGAAAAACACCTTATGATCGGCAAAAATGATAAGTACAAAAAACAAAAATGTCACATGTGCCCACAATAGGCGATCATCCTATCACTGGTGATGATCTCTATAAGAAACCACTGCACGGGCCACCTTGCAAAGGAACCTCCTAAAAGGTCTCGGGACCCCAATCACATAGCACTGAGGTCGACGAGGAATGTCGTCTATAGTGGTCTTAGGAATATCTCCTGTCAAGCACTCAAGATGACCCTCCAACTCGGCCAAAAGCTCTGCTGATTCGTCCTGTGGGGCCTGCGCGGGTGCAACTGGTTTTTTCCTCTCGAAAGGCTGGAGAGCGGCTGGTCGCTGTAGACCCACATCTGCATTTGAAATTTTTACTATCAGTTTTGAGACGATAGAAAAATAACAAAAAAAATAAAATAGAAAAAATGCTGAAAAAGATTTTACTTGACTCATCCCACTGCTCTCCTGGTGGAAGAACCATGTCTAGGTCACCACGAAAATCTATCCCAGCATAAGGGAAGTCCTGAATAGAAAAGACCTAGTTTTCCTGCCATTGGAAATACTCAGGTTTGAATCGAGCAACCTCTGTCCTCTCGTCCGGGTGACGGGCCATAACTGCGACCCATCGCATCAGTTTGGGCTCTCGAGGAAGCCCAGCTCCAACAGTAAGGTGCTGCAGGATCAGCATAGGAACCCTCTCCAGGCCAAAAATCACGACCAAAGCCCCATAACCAAAGATGTTTAGTCGTCCGTTCTTGGCCTTGGTCAGTTGGCCTTTCACATTGGCCAACACAGCATCGCACCAGTTGAAGATGGTGCCTCGAAAGCAATCAACTGCCATATGCATCTGGGATCCGGTGGCAATATGTAATGCGGTAGCTCCGCAAAGTCTGGTGACAGTGAACGCAATCACCATGAGCTTAGGAGGGGATATGGTCTTTATGTCTATCCCTTTGTCTCTAGCCTGGCTGTTGCAGTACTCTAGCCGGAGGCTATCGACTGACTGGCCACCTAGCCTAGTCCCGTGCAGAGTCAAGTCTTCGCCTCTCTTAGGCAAACCAGTCAAGAAATATATGTCCGCCAGCTCGATTTCGAGCTGGTGGCCACCGATGAAAAAGCATTGGTCCTGTACGCTCCATCTGTCAACCATCCACTGTAAGAAATCCACCTGAGCCCTCATGCCAGGAATGGCCCAGAATTTATACAAGCCGCACGCCCTCAAAGCATCAAGTGAAGGCTGATGATTCCATACGGCAGCATCCACGTCCTCATGCTCTCGTTCGTGCCAATCTATCATGATGTACTCTCTGCATCAAGCATAAAGACAAATTAAATTGCTAGAAATTATTTTGTGTGGTCCATTTTTGAGAATTCTTGGGTTAAAAACCCTTGCAGCGGGGACCGCACCCTCCAAGTTAGACACAGTGCGTGGGACCGCACTTTGTCTACACGGAAGGTGCAAACCCCGAGCTTTTTCCCAATGGAGAAAAAGTCGGGGTCCGCTGGCCCGCAATGGTAAACCTGCGGGCCCCCGCGCGCAGGTTTTGTGCCTAAAAACCCTCCCAAAAATGAAATAAATGACTAAAACAAAAAATTAAATGGTTAAAAATGAAGAGTGGGATGATGTGGATTACCTGGAGAAGACGGCGTTCGATTCCGATTGTTGGATTTTCCGCAATCTTCACGGGAAGTTTTCTGAGCAAAAGCACTATTTTCTCACCCAAACTCAAACGATAAAAATGAATTGAGAAAGGCCCTTTTTATAAGTTTTTTGAGTAAATAAATTGCAAATTTGTTTAAATGTTTCACTTTGAAAAGGTATTTTGCGACATTTTTATCCATTTCAAACAGGTATGAGTAATGTTTGTGTTTTTGTGCAGAATAACGAATTATTCAGGTGAAATCTATCATTTTCAACGGAAAAACCTGTAGAGTCACCTTTAAGCTCTTTTCTGACTCCTGAAACATGAAAAGATTGCCGAGTGTTTCTTTTAAACTCGTTAAAACGGAATTAAAAGACGGTCCACTTACAGCTCTTTTCCGACCGTAAAAAACATGAAAAGGTTGCCGGAATTTTGTCATTTCAAATTCGATATTGGTTATAAAACGACGCGTCATTGATCGTTTTTTTATTTTTTCGGGTCAAGGGCACTAATGACGAAGAGTACTCCTTGGTCGTAAAAGATCAAGCGGTTCTCTCAAGTATTATTTTATACTTTTTCGGGCTTGGGAGACACAAATTTACGAAAAAGGTCAACCCTGGAGTCTTCTTAAGTTTTTTCAGACTCTCTAAAATTGAAAAACGCCGAGATTCTCCTATACTGGACTTGTTAAAATTTCACAGTAAAGGACCTGTTCAATTACAAACAGGAACGGACCACTCCTTCTTAGGGTTCAAATTTAAACTAAGTTGGACTCATCCGAAGGATGAGCTTATAATCAAGAAAATGTTATCCTCCTCAAGCTTGTCAAAAATAAAGAGGTACTTGCCAGAAATGGTGGGGGAAACGAGAGAAAAAAGAGCCTGTTTGTCATACTTTGTAACTGCTCTTGAACACGACACTTTCATTCACCTGGGTTGGGAAATCCTTTGCCTAACAGTTGATCAAACCACATTGAAAGTCTTCAGCCGGTTTCTGGGTATTAACTTTGGGTCAATTGTCACCAAGCCATCTGTCATGTCGTTATGTGTTCAAGAGGTCACTGCCAATAAGCCATTCATCTGCAAAATATCTGTCTTCCATCTTGACCATCCCTAAGTCAGTCCTTGCAACTAAATTTCTTTAACTTGATCTATGATTTCGTGTTGTGGTCTTGCCTACGACGGATCGCTTTCTATCGACATCAGCTCATTATCTAGAAAGATGATCTAGAAATCGTCAGTACCTTGAGATCTGCATGCCTCAATGGCAGGTTTCTCGCCTTTGACAACAGTTTACATCATTGACTTTCGATCAAAGGATTCCGTGACATGTTCGACATCAAAACATTTATTCGCATCTCATGGATCGTACTGGGTACTTCGAGAGCCATTGAAATCACTGATGGTTTCTCTCACACTTGTTAACAGTTTACATCATTGACTGGTAATCAAGTGGTTTCTACCATGTTCGACACCAACACATTCATTCGCATGGATAGAATCATATTGTTTCGGGAAGTAGAAATGAAGACCCTGGATCTAGTTTCCACAATCCAGGCTGCGAGTAATTTTGTATTCATTATATAATGGACTATTCATAAACAGATGGCTGCGTCCATACTGTGTCCACATGAGTCTATACTTGTGATGTTTTACAAGATCATTCCTATATCAGAGCAGTAGTTAGTTTTTCTAGTCAGTTTTGATCTGAGTATGGGAATGCGTACCTCAGCGATGATATGATCTCATATATATTTCTTGCATTGAATGTTTTTACAGGTTCCAACCGGGCTCTCCACAAGATGATCCTCGAAATGATAAAGTACTTCACTCTTCCTAAATGATCAATGAAATCCTCATCTACTACAGACTTCACACTTTAGGGGGCCATCTGTTACACAAAAATATCATCACCATGATTATTTGCAGTCAGTATGGGTCTATCATCACTTGTATTGTCCTCCTATGCAAGTCTCAGACCTCACCTCTTCAAATCAAGCTTTGGAAATGGGAGAATGATATTAAAAAACAATGAAACTCTGGTTAAGCACTTTCTCTCACTGTCACCTGTGGTCCCGCACCTTCTGTGTACAGAAACTGCAGACCTGCCCGCTCTCTCCCTAACGGTGTAGGTGCAGACCCCTGTGAAAGTCAAAAGGCGCAAGTTTTATCTTAAAAAACTCACTTTGGGTTAATTCTAGAGGTTTCTAGAAGGAATTTTGACGTGGATTGTTCACTCTGAGGTGGTTCATGCATCCCAAAAGAGAAGGAGATAATCCCTTTGATGAGAGGAGCTATCCCTTTGAAGGAGGGCTTTATCCCTTTGAAGGAGGACCTAGTAACCTCCCTTCATTGCACTATAAATACAGGCATTGGGCTAGTTGCTGGGGAGGTTGGAAGCTGAACATTTTTTAGGGTAAATGCTGGTGAAATCAAGACTTCCTAGTTGAGCTTAAGAGGAGAGATCGCACATCTTTTTGGCTTCATTGGGGAGTGAGTGAAACTTGTCAACGTAGAGGAGACTTCTTGCTGGACCCTAGGAGGAGCTTGTACAACGTCAAGGCAAAGGTTGTAAAGTTATTCTTCTTTTGAATTAATACAATCAAACTCATTTTTCTCAACAAGTATCTTATGTTATTTGTTTCATGGACTCCTTGACTTTCATGTTAAACATGTTTTATGAAATTGGCTTTTCAGGTGCTATTTAATTAGTTTGCCTTGTTTGTGTTTGTAGATTCGCGAAAAAGGAGCTCATTTGGATCAAAGGAGCGAGGGCATCCACAAGCTTGCATTGGACCTAAGGTAGGCCCTAAAAACACTTGTTTGCTATTGTTTATCAAAGCATATTTAGAGAAAGATAGTGTCTGGTTGGTTTGCTTGTCATTAGGTCTTCTTTAGATTCTAGGAAGGTGTATCTTGTCCGCAAGATCGACTTATTCCGTGTGACACTCCATTTTTCTTTCTAACAGGTACCATATTGGAGACCCATTTGGAATGTCTGGCGGGAAAAATTATTCTGGCTTTCAATAACTTATTGAGCTCAGTTTTTATCTGATTTTCTAAATTGGGGTGGATCTTTCTCAGCTTTTGTTGGACAAGTTTTTCATTATCGATCATGGGAATAGTATGTTGGATGATGGAAGTGTGCTCATCATAATTCCAGGCAAAAACATTTTTATATTGCCTCAAAAGACGAATATACACAAGTTTCTCTTCAGGGGCTAGGCCAAGGCCTAGATTAATGTTTTGTGGTCTAGCATCGGTTCCTAGGTTTACTAATTCGTAGTTCAAGGTTGAACTTTGGAGTTTTTAATTGGTAGACCTCTTAAACTGATATTTCAAATAGTAAAAGTCTTCTAACTTGACCAATGACTTAGGTATAGCATTTTTAGTGCTATCTTGTTGCAATTGTCGATCATGCTGGTCTTCGTCAATTATTTGATTGGAGTAGGATCCTTCAGATGTGAGGAAATTTACAATATCAGGATCGTCATTGAATACTCTCCAATTTGTGATGTTATTAGGAATGGATGGTCTAAAAATTAATTCTATTGAGAATCTATCTGGACTAAAATCTTCGGAAGGAATAAGCTTAGAAGCTACGTTAGCCAAAAGGTCTGCACTTGCGTTTTGGAGTCTGGGGATTGAAGAAATATTAAATGCTATGAAATGCTCAGTCAGATCTTGAACTAAGGATTGATAATGTTTTAAATGACCTGATAAGAAATGTATAGTGTTACGTACATGTTTAACCACAATCTTAGAGTCTCCAAAAACTTGAAGATACTTGACGTTTAACCTAATTGCTTTGTATAGGCCTTGGACCAAAGCCTCATATTCTGCTGTATTGTTTGTGCAATCGAATTCGAGTCTGCATGTGAGCATGATTTTATCTCCTTCTGGACTAATCAAAACGAATCCTGCTCCTGATCCTTCGTTAGATCTAGAACCATCAAAAAATAATTTCCAAAACAAATATTTATTTACAGGTTTATCTAAAAAATTGATACATTTCGAACTATCAGTTTGAGAAACATTTTCGACTTGGGACAAAACGGAGTGTACTAAATAGGGTGACGTATGAGCATTGAAATTGCCGAGGAAAGAATCTACTGAGTAATTGCCAATAATGCTGCTATTATACGCTACTGGTTCATTCTCCCCCTCTAGCTCCGTTACTATGTACTTCTGATGTAACTCTCGTTCAACTTTTATTTGATTTGGTTTTCTGTTGTAGGGTAGCCACATGTGTGACCAGTCGGTTGAGAAGTATCCATGAAGTTTTTCTGACCAATCCCTGCTAAGAATTAAACCATAGAATTTAGGAAGGTCAGCAACTAAAATGTCAATAACTTGACATACCTTTGGGTTGGATGACAACCTTATGGTTACTTGATTTAGTTCGCCAATCACTTCAAATTGAGATCGATCTAGCTGAACTATGCGCACTGCGGATTTCTGTGGTTGAACATTTAACTTGGCACATATGGATTTGGGTAAAATATTCGATGAAGCACCAGAATCTACCAAACAATTGTGCACATTTTTATTGAAGATTTCATAAGTAAGGATAAACGGGGGAGTGTGAGATCTTGATCTTCCTCCAATTAGAGTGATGTCATTTTGATCAATCTTATTGATCACGTTAGTTGGAGGTCTTCCCATGCTATGGGAAGCTTGACAAAGTACAGTGGCAGGCAAAGGTGCAACTGGCACGGCATGTAATTCTTTCATCATTATCTTATGTTGATGCTTCAACTTGCTCAGTTCGTAAAGGGTGATGTTAGCCCTAGTCTTTTTCATGTCTTCTATAATATTGTACTCCATTTCATCTGACACTATCAGTGTTTTAGATGGAGTTGTTTCATCTGTTTCGACTGGGCTGGTTTGGGTCGCCTTAGACATCGTTTTCTTTGTTGCGACTTTATCCTTTATTGCAGAGCTTGCACTCTTCGGCTTAGGGGTAGTTTGGGGAGGATCAAGCTGATTTTTGCTTCGTGTGCTAACTGGAAATACTTCTTGATCTTCTTCTTGTGGGAGGATGAAATCCCACATTCCTTGTAATTCCACAACTTCTTCATCATCAGTCCGCCCTTCAGTGGCAATTTCCTCTTCCTCTTCCTCAGATTTAGCATCTGAAATGGCATTAGGTGGCTTTGAATCCATTGAAGGACCTCTTTTAAAAGCTCTGTAGGGCTTTTTTGAAGAATTTTCTGCTACTTGCTTTTTGATGTCGACCATTTCATTGGACATGGTCTTTAGAACTTTCTGCAATCCTTCCAAATCAAATGGATCTTTTGCTTCTTTCTTCTTGGAGTCTTCCTTGAAGGTGACTTTTTTCGATTTACGTTCCTCTGTCGATGATTTCTTTTCCAGGGCTATTATTCGTTTCTCTACTGCTATCTCTTCTTTCATGTTATCAGCTAAGGTTGTTTTATTGGCCCTATCCACGAAGATTGCTATGTTCGATGGTAGAGTGGTGATATACCATTCACATCGTACTTCTTCGCTGGGCTGGGAAGCAGTAGGAATTTTGTTGAAAATTTTATTGAAACGTAAATTGAAATCCTTGATAGGCTCTCTAGTTTCGGCTCTAAGGTTGGATAGGTCATTGATTAACGTTGCCATAGACCTGTCATCACCAAACATGGTCAGGAATTTCTCCTAGAAGATGTCCCAACTTGTAATGGATCCAGAGGGTAATGAAAAATACCATCACCCGCTGTTCCTTGCAGAGTATAAGGAAAAATATGAACAACAACATCTTCATTAGTAACCCCATTGAGATTTATGGAAAGAATGAAGTTGTTTATGTGTTCTTCTGCTAGCATCCCTGCCTCGGGATTAAATTTAGGCAGCCATTTCTCAGGATGGGCCGTGTAGCGGTTCCAGCTAGGGTACTAGACTGGACTCTATATTTAATATCGACCGAGGTGCGTAAGCTTAGAGGCGTGGTCTAAAATATATAGACATAAAGAATCTCTGGCTAAGTGATTAGGATGTAGGATACAATGCTTCTTTACGGAAGACCAGAATATGTAGCCTATCATTCACACACCTAGATTACCCTACTGATATGCTTGATTACAGTGCTTGTTATGAGATGCATCTATCGAATCAAACCATGAACCTAAGTACTGTGTATGACTATAACAATGATTTTAACCTCCTTACAGAGATATCACTCAGAAAACCCTTGTTTGGTAAACACACACAGCATGCAAAGATATTTACACTATCAAACTATATAAAGAGAGCATAAATGAACTGTGAAGCAAAACAAAGTTCATGATAATGTCTCTATAAGTCACACAGGGATCGAATCCCTTACAAGACTCCCTTCCAGATCCTAGTGCTGACCATTCAACATAACCATAAACCATTCATAAGCGCACACCATAGACATGCAATGAAAATCAAAGGCTATTGAAATAAAAAACTATGTAACTGCTATGCAAACCATGAACTGTGTAAATCGAAAGCTATGTAATCGTACTGTGATGCAAACCATATGCTATATAAATCGAATCCAATATAAATGCTGTGCGAACATGTGATAACTGAAATGTAACAAAACAAATGAACAGTATACCAATCGAAGAACGCAGGGCCCGTCCGCGCCTAAGGGTATACTGGCTATAACTGATCAGCTATCAAACCAACGCAAGAAGTATACACATATCGTGACTGTGAATAGGTCTGTGTATTAACTTAAAAAATCTGTTCTGAGAAAACGATTCAACAATTCAACAACTAAACTCTAAACATAACCCTGACTGTATTTACATATGCGTATGCACAGCCATGTCATCGATACAATGAATCTACATTCGGCTGTTGCCGCTTTTATCACATAAGCCTTTTTAAAATGTTTCCATGTTGAGTGTTTCAAAAAGAACAAAAAGACTAAAATGAAAATGGAACGATGTTGTTTCTGCTTTTGTCTGTCAGAGTGCCCTACTTTGACTTGAGTTGACCGCATGCATAGGAGGTTCGATTTGGCTGGGAGAGAGGTGTTTGTCCATGCTTGGACATTCTGCTTTTCGCCCATGCCTTTCGTTCTAGCTCATCTGCTGCGCCACATGTCAAACGATAAGCTCATTACAGGATGTAGGTACTTCCTGTAACCATGTCATCAAAAACTTCAAATTCTTGAACATAAAACCCCTAAATTAATTTCTATGCAATTTAATAACTATAAAACGATTAATAATCAATATTCAAGGATTTTGAGGGATATATGATGAAAATGTATGGATAAATGATATGTTTTTGGGAAGGAAAAAGGGTCTTGGGATGATACCAACATCTCTCCCCGACTTAAGGACTTAGCATGTCCTCATGCTACCCCAGAAGTACTCCCCTTGAACTCTGTCCCTGCATGGATCTCTGCTGCCTTGAGCAAGGTATCTACATTCTTCTGCACCTGGTGATCTTTCTGTCCCTTGAGCTCCTACTTTAACTTTTTATATTTTTCTTTAAGAGCCTTCTTCTGATTGTACCACTTAGTGGCCCAGTTGGAAATCTCAGTTTGCTCAGTCTCCAACTCACTGATTCTTTCCTTTAGCTTTTCATTTGTTTTCTGTGTTTCTTTGCTTTGCGCCCTGAGCATTTCATTTTCCCTTTTAATAACTTTTTCCAACATGTTAGCTTCCATGAGCTCTTCCCTCAACTCTTCAATTTGTTTTTCTAATTTCTTCTGTCTTTTGGTGGGAGGTGGTGAACATTTTTCTTGTTTATTATGGCTCTCTACCTCTATGTCAACTTCTAGTGCTGGTAGTGAATGGTCACCACTCCCAACATCCATTTGTGCAGGTGCATAAGATTCAAAATGGTCTTCTTGCAGCTGAGTTTTTGGTGTCCTCCTTGTTCTTCGTGAGTAGGTGGTAAAAATTTTGTCTTTCTCAGCCCTCTTGGCATCCTCTTTTTGCATGTTCCTGGTCCTTATGCTGCCCACAGGTAGAGGTGCTCTATTGGCTTTGGACACTGGAATTTCCTCATCAATGTCCTTCATAAACCCTGAATCTTCTTGCACTTCCTCTTTTTCCTCCTCATCTCTGATTTGATTGACAGCTAAGAATTCTTTCCATGGCTTCCCTCGCTTCTGCAACTCATGTTCAATGAGGATTTTAATTAGGCCAAAATGGTACAGGCTTTTGTCTTCATTCCCTTTTTGCTTCTGGATAGTTTTGGCCATCTTTGTTAAACTTTGCAGCAGAAAATATGGCACACTGATTACACATTGTTTCTTTAAATGGAGGAGTAGCTTGATGTGGTATAGATAAACAATACTATACCTACCTTCACAGGTTATGAACTTTTGAATAATGTAAACCATTTCATCCCAAGGATGAACTAACCAGCTTCTTGGAACACCCTTCTTCCAGTTTACTGAGGAAACTCTAGATCTGGACATGAACCGTGTCCATGATTTCTCCTTGAATTGTTTGGTTTTAAAGTACTTTTCTCCTTCAGGACTAATTCCAATTGCCTGAGCTATAGTATCCTCTGAGATTCTGAAGGAGAAGGTGCCTATTAGGGCCTTTTCTCCATTAAAGGTGAAGGCAAATTGCTTGTTGATTTCCTCATTACTCCCATGGAATTTTTCCAGAAAAGGTAACCACTGTGTTTCTCTAAGGATCTCAATGCAATCCTCATGGTATTGTAGGCTGTCAAATATACTGGGTTCGACCCTATTAGTCATGGTGATGGCAGAGGGTTGTGCCTCTAACCCTTCTCTGTCTATACCCTTTAAAATTTAAGCACAGAAATGTCGAGTTGGTTACCTGGTATATATCGCTTCCTTCAGTCTTCAATATGGTGCTTGGCCGGTCGATATGACTGTGATGGGAGTTAGAAATAAAATGATGATGCTTTCCCTTTTCGGCGTTCACTGGTTTCACTGTGTAAACCGACCCCAATCGGTGATACTCTCCTCGGCGCTCCTTGCTCCAGAGTTTCACTTTGTAACTCCACCCTAATGATAATAATCTCCTCGCGCTCCTTGCTTTTGATTCTCACCTTGGAGGTTATGGGAATCATTCATCGTTATGGAAGTGAAATAACCCTGTACTCACCTTACAATGTAATCATTCATTTAAAAACAGAGTGCTGTACGCTTGCATGCATGTTATCACAAGAACGCTGAGAGCGTACCCATAGTGCTGGGCTATAATGCTGGGTGGCGAAGTTATGATTCGGCTGTGTGTGGAGTCAAATATATATAGGCCGCTTGGTATGATTTAACTGTATGGAGTGAAATATATATATATAGGCCGCTTCCACATCTATCTCATCCTTTCTATTTAAAAATACACAGCTCACCACGTGCCCTCTTCAATTAGCATTCGGTCACATAGAGAATGTTGGTATGCCTGTAGGGTATATGACAAGGTAGATGTGTTGGTAATGGATATGGATAGGTTAATGTAGGGGAATGATGAGAATTGGTGGGATAAGGGTGATGGATTGATGTATATGGGTGTCCTTGAAATCAATTACAACAGCTTATAGTCACCAAAGTTACATTAAAAACCAATCTAGGAAATTAAATGTTTAAGAACAGAAATACATTACTCCTTTGTTGATCATTTGACATGTTGAGTTGCTAATTCTTTTTTACTGTTCTTTTTGACAGGTCCTCTGAGGGAGGTTGAATGCACAGGTCTTTTGAGAAATTTTTTTGAAGATGTAACAGGTCCCTTTGAAAAAAAATTGAATGTACAGGTCCCTTAGAAAACTGAATGTAACAGGTCCTTTGAGAAAACTGAAGATGTTCATGCAGCTCTTTGTATTGTTACAGGTTCACTGAGCTTGCCATTTGCTGAAGTGTTGGTACCCAAATCCTTGTAAAAGCTTGGTGAAAGTCTGTTGAAGTAGCCTTTGGTGTCAAACACTTTGTTTTAACAGGTCCCAACTGAATGTTTTAAACAGGTCCCATTACTGCTGGTTGGAATGTCTTAACAAGTGTCAATTGCTGAAACAGGTCCCTTCTGAAAATCTTAAACAGGTCCCATGACTGCTGGTGTTGGACTACTGGTGTTGGTAGCATAGATGTCTGAACAGAACAGGTCCCCCTGCAAAATATTTATAACCAGGTCCCTCTGAAATAAAATCATGAAAGAACAGCTTATTTGTTAAAGTCTGGAATTACTGCTGGTAACAAGCTGCCGTTGGAAATTTACAGTGAAATATAGAATAAGAAATCTGAAGAATTTACAAGGGAGAGATAAAAGTAACAGAACAGATGCCTCTCTCCCCAACTTAAAGGTTTACTTGTCCTCAAGTCATGAGTCAACTGAGAAATGAAACAATGAACAAAAGAAAGAGAATTCATACCCGCCAATAAATTGGTTTTCAGGTAGGAATTCAGGGTTAGATTGTGCCAGATACTGGTTTTCACATCTAACCCATTATTATTTTTTTTAGTTTTTGTTTTATTTATTTTTTATTTTTATTATTTTTTCTTTTTTCTTTTTATTTTTCTTTTTGATTTTGAAATTGAAAGGAAATGAAATTAAGGCAGTGATACTGCAGCTGAGGGCTACAGTATCTCAACCTCTTCTTGCTGAGATAGTGTATGGAGAAAATCTTTCTTGCTGATGGGTTTGTTGTACAGCTTCAGGCGATGACCGTTGACTGTGAAGGAATGACCTTCGCCATCAATAGTTTGGAGTTTTACTGAACCATTGTCATAAGCCTGAACAATTTCATAGGGGCCCATCCAATGAGTGGTGAACTTAGCTTTATGATCCTTGAATTTTGAATCAAAAAGCAGAGCCCAGTCACCTTCCTTGAAGTGCTTCTTCTTAATGTGTGAATCATGCCATTGCTTCCTGTGCTGTTGCATGAGGGTGGTGGTTTGTTTCGCTTGCTGTCTGATCTCATCCAGTTGGTTCAACTGCTGGATTCTCTCCTTTTGTGCTTGATCCAAATCAATTAGTAAATCTGCAGCTAATTTAAAAGTGTGAATTTGGAATTCAATAGGAAGCATGACATCCTTACCGTACACCAATTGGTATGGTGTAAATCTGGTGGTATCTTTCCAAGTAATCCGGTAAGCCCAGAGTGCCTCTTTGAGCTTTTCTTCCCAGTTTTTCTGGTTCATTGCAACAGTTTTGGTAATGATCCCCTCCAAGGTCTTGTTGGTTGATTCCACCTGCCCATTGGCCTGTGGATGGTAGGGGGTACTTTTCCTATGCTTTATTTGGTACTTGTCTGTGATGTCCTTCATGAGCTTTGAGGTGAATTGAGTGCCTTGATCAGTGACAATTTCTCTTGGCACTCCATACCTCACAAAGATCTCCTCAAAAAGGAAATTGACTACTGTGTGTTCGGTTGCTCTTACCAGTGCTTTTGCTTCTGCCCACTTGGTGACGTAATCAGTACATACTAGGATGTACTTCTTACCATTAGAGGCTGGGTTGATAGGTCCTATGAAGTCCAGAGCCCACTTATCAAATGGTTCTAAGTGAACTTGGGGCTGAAGGGGCATCTGATCGGTAGCTATTGGTCTGCCCATTCTTTCGCAGCTGTCACAACTCTTTACATACTTCTTGGCATCCTTGAAAATGGATGGCCAGTAGTATCCAAGAGTAAGAACTTTGAAGGCTGTCCGCTTCTCTGCAAAATGCCCACCACATGGTTCATCATGGCAAGATTTTAGAATGTCAATTACCTCATCATTTCGGACACATCTCCTAATGATCATATCAAAACCAGTGTAAAAGAGATCGCCATTAAGCCATGAATATCTAGCACTTTGTTTGATCAATCTTTTCCTTTTCTTTGCAGTGAAATGTGGAGGTGTTCTACCTGTAGACAAGTAATTAGCTAAATCAGCAAACCAAGGAGTTACTATGGAAATTGCAAATAAGTGCTCATCCGGAAAAGAATCCTCAACAGGAACAATCTCACCTAGATTTTGCAGTCTAGACAGAAAATCTGCCACCTGGTTTTCTTTGCCTGGTCTATCTAACACTGTGATGTTAAATTCCTGTAACAATAGTAACCATCTGGTAACTCTGCCACTAGTTATTGGTTTATTCATGAGATTTCGAATGGCAGAATGATCAGTATGTACAAAGACTTCATAACCAGTTATGTAATGGCGGAATTTATTCACAGCATAAATGATGGCAAGTGTTTCCTTTTCTGTAACTGTATAATTTAGCTCGGCAGGGGTGAGATTTTTACTAATGAAATAAATCGCATATGTACAAGATTCTTCTTTTTGGCCTAAGGATGCACCTATGGCAGTGTCAGATGCATCGGTAAAAATATGAAATGGTAAACTCCAATTAGGCCCTCTCAGGACTGGCGCGGTAGATAGTTTCTTTTTGAGTTGTTCAAATGCATGTTGGCAGTTCTCAGTCCAATTGAAAAGTACATCTTTGGCTAAAAGTTTAAACAAAGGTAAGGCTATCTTGCTAAAATGCTCAATGAATCTGCGGTAATAACTAGCATAGCCAAGAAAACTTCTTACCTCTCTCTGATTCTGTGGAATAGGCAAATCGGCAATAATCTGGATCTTGGCTGGGTCAACCTGGATGCCTTGAAAAGAGATATAATGGCCCAACACTATCCCTTCATTTAACATCATGAAGCACTTTTCGTTGCTGAGGGATAGGTTAGCTTAAATACACCTTTTCAAAACTCTCTCTAGATTTTCTAATGCATGTTCAAAAGAATTGCCATATACTGAAAAATCATCCATATACACTTCAACACAATCATGAATCAAATCAGCAAAAATAGCTAACACAGCTCGCTGAAATGTAGCTGGAGCGTTACAAAGGCCAAATGACAAATCATTGTAGGCATAGGTACCCCAAGGACAGGTGAAGGTGGTTTTTTCCTGGTCTTCAGAGGCAATCCGGATCTGGTTGTAGCCACTGAAACCGTCAAGAAAGGAAAATGATGATTTGCCGGCTAGGGTGTCTAACACTTAATCAATGAATGGCAGTGGGAAGTAGTCTTTGAGTGTTGCTTTGTTCAGCTGTCTGTAATCAACATAGATGCGCCACTTGCCATTTTTCTTGGGCACAATAACCAATGGGGATACCCACTAACTGTCAGAAATAGGATATATAAAGTTGACTCTCAAAAGTTTTTGCAACTCCTCTCTGACAATGTCTTGGAGCATGGGGTTCATTCTTCTTTGCGGTTGCCTCACCGGTTTAATGGTGTTATCAGTGTAAATGTGGTGAGTGCATGTGTCGGGGTGAATCCCATGCATGTCAGTGTAATCCCAAGCGAAGGCTTTTTGGTACTTCGTCAAGAGTCTAATCAATTTCTCTTGTTGAGATGAGTCTAGGTGGTTGCCTATGTTCAAAGTTTTCCCTGGACTGATCTCTATGACTTGACTCTGTGTATTGGTGATGGATTGAACTGGAAAGATATCATGAAATGTAGATTGCAAGGAGTGGATAGTACATGTTTCTTGAAAGTTTTGAGCTAGAAGTACATCTGCAGCATTATATTGTTCGTTTCTCAAATTTTCAGATACATCAGGTTGAGAAAGAAATAGTTCTACCAAATCATTATTGTCTTCGTGGAAATCATAGATCTAGTCAATGCTAAAAACAGATTGTACTTCCTATTTGTCATTAAATTTATCATCAAGCCACAAGTTATGTGTTACTCCAGGTGATTGTGCCGATGGATAGAGGGTGAGTTGTTTCCTTTCGGTCCCTCTAGAGATAATCATGTTACCTGATCGGCATCCAATAAATGCATCAGCAGTCGCTAACCATGGTCTACCTAGAATGATAGGATGTCCTCCTAGATTGGATTTGGGTTGAAGGACTAGGAAATCCACTGGATACTCCCAAGAGTCCAGTGAGACAATGATATCTTCCAAAATCCCCTCAGGAATGACTTTGGACCTATCAGCTAGTTCGAGAACAATCGTGGTATGTTGCAAATTCATAAGATGGAGTGTTCTCATGGTTTCAAGGGTCATGACATTGATTGCGGCTCCTAGATCTATCAAAGTGTTTGGAATGCGTATGTTGTTAATGATGGTGGTCACTTTTGGAATGCCCGGATCAACATACTTCTCCATGGAGATGGTATTGGTCATAAGGCCTGCCAAATTTCCTAAAACATGAATGGTCTGAGGATCAATCCTCTTTCTAGCAGGTTTCTTGAGACACATGTCTTTGATGGCTTTGGTGTAGATAGGAATGTCCTTTATAGCTTGCAGCAAAGGGATTTTTATGTAGACATTTTTAAGTTCATCCAAGACATCAAATTGTGGTGGAGGCAGTGGTGGTTTTACTTGGACCAAACGGTCTGGAAAAGGTGGTTGCAGTGATTGCATCTGTTTGTCCTTGGTTTCACTGCTTGGTTTTGTTTGAGTTGTCATTTCATTTTCTTTTTCTAAGTTTTCTTCTTGCTGATCTGTTAGTGGAGAATCCTTTTGGAGCACCCTACCAGACCTCAGATTAATGTTTTGCAAAGGCAGTGTGGAGTAGGAGGTTCCTTCCTCTACATTATAAGCTGGCCTCTCTGCTCTATTGTTCGGATTTGGGACAGTTTGAGCAGGTATTTGCGTGGGTCTGGGAGGTTGTGGGTTAGTTGGAAATTGAAGTTGTGGTACATTTATTTGTGGAGGAGCAGGCAAGGTCTGTTGAGAGGGTTGGGGCTGATAAACAACTTGCTGAGGGTGCTGCTGATATGGCTGTGAGTGTGATGGATATGGCTGTTGGTACTGCTGATATGGCTGTGAATAAGGTGGGTATGATTGCGGATATGGATGGTAGGATTGGGAATACTGTTGAGACGGTCTCCATTGATTTTGTGATTGGTTTCCATGCTGCCATGGCATAGGTATATTCGATGAGTTTTGTGCATACATCTGATCATTCATAGGAAATTGCATATTTTGATTAGGAAACATACCTTGGGGTGCTTGCCTTGGCTGCCATGGTCGCTTTGCACCCATGTAGTACACGTTCTCCATCTCTGTGTTGGCTGCCATGTTACAGTTCTGCAAAATTTTAACTTTAGGACAGTTAAACATGTCACGATGCTCAGTACAGAAAGCACATACTTGGATATTGTCTAGAGGGCAGTCTTTTAATGCATGTTTCTTGCGACACTTGGGGCAGAAAATAGCCATGATATTGTCTTCTTCCGCCTGTTTCTTTTTGGCTTTTAAGGTATCAATTTGGTTTCCTAGAGTGCTCAACAAATCTGTTTTGAACTCTTCTAAAAGATTACCAATTTCAGCCCGGGTGACACTAGCAGAGGCAGTTTTTGTGACCCTAGATGACAAAGTTCTCTTTCCCATTTTGGCTTTACTTCTTGAATATTTCTCACACAGTTCAGCTATTTCTTCAAAGGGTAAGGCAGAGATGTCACCTTTTCCCATTAAGTTGAGATCATCCATGTATTCTTCCCAGATACCTTTCAAGAATATTGTGCGGACTAGGTCAGGAGGCATTGTTCGGTGTTTAGATTTTTGCAAGTTATAGACAAACCGTTCTAGATATTCTTCTAAGGTTTCATCCTCTTGCTGACTCATTCTAAAGGTGTCATCTTTAGAGTCTTTGGATCTGCAATAAGGCTGATATTTCCTCAGAAATATTCTCCTCATGCCATCCCAATCTACTATGGCATGCTCACCTAGCCCCATAAACCATTTCAAGGCTGCTGCCTTTAATGTGGCTGGAAACAATTTGAGTCTATGAGCATCATCCGTATAGCCATAAGTTCGACATACAATGTCAAACTCGAATAAGAACGAGTCTGGATCCTCTGAAGCCATACCATAGAAATTGGGTAGCACGGATGGGGGTATATTTTTCATTTTGATCTCCTCATCCTCCTGTGGTTCTTGTATAGGGAATTTAAAAGTTGATTCCTCCTCCTCTTGATGGGGAACTGATCCAGATCCCTCCTCAGCCATTCTAATTGGTCTCTTGGTGGAAAAGAGAGAAAGGAAGATTGCTTGGTAATGGTAGTACTTTTCCCTTGTGTAAAAGATTTAGGAAAGGGTTGCTGCTGTGATTTATGTGCAAATAGAGTTTCCCTCTCAGCAAGAGTAATGTGCTGTCCTGAATAAAAATTTTCTGCCAATGTTTGAATATCCTCCTCAGATGGTGTTGTATTCCCTGGAGAGTCTGCTCCTGATGATGATGGGTTAGTTTTGAGATGGTGGGGGGTTCTTACAAATCTCCCTTGATTGTCCCTAAGTCTAGGCATAAATGAGCATGATTTCTAACTGTGTTTTTGTTTGTTTTTGTGTATTGAATTTTTTTTCTTTTTGTTTGAATCCTTTACGTACGCCTCCCCAGCAACGGCGCCAAAATGTAGCGGTTCCAGCTAGGGTACTAGACTGGACTCTATATTTAATATCGACCGAGGTGCGTAAGCTTAGAGGCGTGGTCTAAAATATATAGACATAAAGAATCTCTGGCTAAGTGATTAGGATGTAGGATACAATGCTTCTTTACGGAAGACCGGAATATGTAGCCTATCATTCACACACCTAGATTACCCTACTGATATGCTTGATTACAGTGCTTGTTATGAGATGCATCTATCAAATCAAACCATGAACCTAAGTACTGTGTATGACTGTAACAATGATTTTAACCTCCTTACAGAGATATCACTCAGAAAACCCTTGTTTGGTAAACACACACAGCATGCAAAGATATTTACACTATCAAACTATATAAAGAGAGCATAAATGAACTGTGAAGCAAAACAGAGTTCATGATAATGTCTCTATAAGTCACACAGCGATCGAATCCCTTACAAGACTCCCTTCCAGATCCTAGTGCTGACCATTCAACATAACCATAAACCATTCATAAGCGCACACCATAGACATGCAATGAAAATCAAAGGCTATTGAAATCAAAAACTATGTAACTGCTATGCAAACCATGAACTGTGTAAATCGAAAGGTATGTAATCGTACTGTGATGCAAACCATATGCTATATAAATCGAATCCAATATAAATGCTGTGCGAACATGTGATAACTGAAATGTAACAAAACAAATGAACAGTATACCAATCGAAGAACGCAGGGCCCATCCGCGCCTAAGGGTATACTGGCTATAACTGATCAGCTATCAAACCAATGCAAGAAGTATACACACGTCGTGACTGTGAATAGGTCTGTGTATTAACTTAAAAACTCTGTTCTGAGAAAAAGATTCAACAATTCAACAACTAAACTCTAAACATAACCCTGACTGTATTTACATATGCGTACGCACAGCCATGCCATCGATACAATGAATGTACATTCGGCTGTTGCCGCTTTTATCACATAAGCCTTTTTAAAATGTTTCCATGCTGAGTGTTTCAAAAAGAACAAAAAGACTAAAATGAAAATGGAACGATGATGTTTCTGCTTTTGTCTGTCAGAGTGCCCTGCTTTGACTTGAGTTGACCGCATGCATAGGAGGTTCGATTTGGCTGGGAGAGAGGTGTTTGTCCATGCTTGGACATTCTGCTTTTCACCCATGCCTTTCGTTCTAGCTCATCTGCTGCGCCACATGTCAAATGATAAGCTCATTACAGGATGTAGGTACTTCCTGTAACCATGTCATCAAAAACTTCCAATTCTTGAACATAAAACCCCTAAATTAATTTCTATGCAATTTAATAACTATAAAACGATTAATAATCAATATTCAAGGATTTTGAGGGATATATGATGAAAATGTATGGATAAATGATATGTTTTTGGGAAGGAAAAAGGGTCTTGGGATGATACCAACAGGCCGGTATTAGACTCAAGGGTGCAGGCATTAAGACTGCCCCAGGGTTATTCCATGGAGACTGGGCCATTGTTGAACTGCTAACAGAGGAAAGTGAAGAAGATGATCCATGTGGCTGGGAAGATTAGGATACTATGATTGTAGATGATTGAAGAGGGGTTGTGGCGGTGCCTGTGGATGGATGGATGATGATCTGGAGTGGTGGAGTCGATGGTTGACTTCGCAGTGAAGAAGTTAACATGGACGATGTTGACGAAAGAGTCTCGTTGTCTTACTCTTTAGGTGATTTCCTCACTCTTTTCCTGGTGGGAAGAGGTAATTCGGTTGGCTGAATGCCAAACTTTTCACTCTTTAGCCTCGTCAGGGGATGAGCAGGATTGTACTGCGAAGTCACGCTGCCTTGAGATTTGTCAGACCTTTGAGGAGAAATGGAAAATCACTGAAGTTTGTGAATTTGGGATTCGACTTCAGGAAGTTCAACGGTAGATTGTTCTGAAATATCAGGGTGTGTAGCAGTGGTTGATACTTGAGCGACTTCTGACTCTGGAT
This sequence comes from Pinus tabuliformis, assembly GCA_031772625.1. Taxonomy (NCBI): domain Eukaryota; kingdom Viridiplantae; phylum Streptophyta; class Pinopsida; order Pinales; family Pinaceae; genus Pinus; species Pinus tabuliformis. Next base: position 216,102,076 of record CM062816.1, on the reverse strand, counting down.
TCAAGTGTAATGGAGAAGTCGAGGGAGATGATGAGGGCGATTTACTCTCAGAATGGTATTCAGATTTGGATTTACTTGCCATTCATAGTTCAGGCCCTCCTTCTAGCGCCAAATATGTTGAAGCCCCGAAAATTGGGTCGACAACAAGGGGGATACCCGCACGGTCCAGACCTTGGTTGGCATCTCCTTATCCATTTGGTATAGCGTGTCTGACTGGGGATAATGGGACCAGTTTCCCAATCTATGAGTGTGTGTGTGTGTGTAGAATTTGATGTTGTTGATCTAACAGTTCCTATTTAAGATATTCTAATTCAAACTTTAATCTAATTCTATGCTATTGTAATCTAATAAACAACACATCTAAATCTAAACTAAACCGGGATGTAATTCTTCTATTATGCGATCTAAAGAGATTTCAAATAACAATTGGTAATAAAGATCATTCAGCGATTATAAGAAAGGAAATCAATCAAGATGAACCACTTCACATAAAAAGTTAGATGAAACAGTTGTGAAAAACATATCGCATAATGAACTATTCATACATTAGGCATAAATAAATAGCTATCACCGTACAAAAGTGCTAAATGATAACTCAAGCATTCATGCAATAATACATAAACAACTAAAAACTGTATATCACTTTAACATATAAGCAGAAATGGTCAAGAGATAAAAGTACCATTTATGACTAGTCTTACTCATAAGCTTCAAGCGATAATGATTTATCTCTCCTTTCTCTAACATCCACTAAGAGTAAATAAGTGCAACATCAGTAGTAGATATCAAATGCAAACATCAACAAATCTTGATCCATTCATTCACCAAAACCTCCTCGGAGGGTGCAAAAGTGCATGTTCTGAGGAGAAGTTTTTGGTAAATTTCTGGACCCTTCTCTAAATGCATGAGAAGGGTTTAAATACTACTAACTAAATAACTTAATTACACAGATTCAGGATATGGTTTAAATGACCGCTCTTTTTCTAAGCAAAACTATTTCTAAAAATTAAATCTAATATCTAACTATTTCTGCATTTGCTCCTTAATGTTGCGAGCATTCAGTATTTGCCTGGGAGAGTCGGCTGACTGTCTTCCACTTTTGGTTGAGCTAAGAAAATAGAAATGGTAAGAGCTGGCACCATCTTTTCAGCAAAATGGATGATATACTCGAGAGTCATCTTCTGACTATGTGGATTTACTGCATATGCCCAGTAATAATCCTGATCTGGATTTAAACAGGAACGCAACAAATTACAAAGATAACCATATACACAAAGATGCAGCGGAAATAATACTTCATTTCATTAATGGAAAATACTGAAATATGCTTACAAACAGAAATGGCAATAAACTAGCTAGGGCGATGGTAGCTTATCTCTGAGAAGAGATGTGATGGCTACATGCCTCTGAACTGTGTTATAATGAGGCTCGAAGGCCTATTTATTGTTGAGAAACAATGGAAAAACCCTTAACATTCCAAAACCTAACCCTAGGAGATGAAACGCCAAACTGTGGGCCCCGTTTGGGGGTAAGTTGGTACATCAACTTCCCGGGTCGTAACTTTGGCATATGATCTCCGTTTGACGCGTACAATAGCTCATTAGAAACATCTATCCGAGCACTATCATTGTTGGAACGGGAAACACCACTCCATTCCATGGACTCGTGTTGCCCCCGGATTCCCCAAAAAACGTCGTTTAGGGCCTCAAAACGGCTCCGGAAGTTCAGGACCTGAAAAACTGCTAAAAATAGTAAGTTGTGCTACAATTAAGGAAACTGAAAATGCTAAGAAAGACAATGGTGGGGGTCCACGTGGACTTGGCAGGTGGCCACCAATATCCACCTGGATCATTCCTCCCCCCTTAGGAAGCAATGGTCCCCATTGCGTTGAGCTCCTCCATGAGATGAGGAAACTTCTGCTGAACTTGTTCCCTGGTGAGCCACTTGCCCTACTGAAGGAGTTGGCCCGCTTTGACAACTCGATACAGTTGGATATTCTATTGGTGAGTGTTCTTGATCTGTGTGTCCATGATCCGATCAGTTGCAGCTTGTTCCATGCAATCTGGATTTAATTCTGTGGGTTTGAGCTGTTCTGCAATGTCGGATGTGTCTAGCAATGGTGGAAAGTATGGCCGAAGGCGGTCCACATTAAATACTGGGTGCAGGCCAAGGAATGGGGGAATGCTGAGCTCAAATGCATTGTCTCCCATAGCCTTAGTAATGGTGTAAGGACCATATCGGAGTGGTCTCAATTTTCGATAGGCTCCAGTAAGGCGTTCCTTTTGCAAATGCAACCAGACTTTGTCGCCCACCTGAAACTTGTGTGGCACCCGATGTTGATCATGTCGCTGCTTGTACTTGGCATTTGATTTCTCAAGAATGTCATGGACCTGTTGGCGAATATGTTGGATGCGCTCAATGAAGCTGGTGGCCTTATCTGTTTCGGACTGGACATGAGCTGAATTCATGTGAGTAGCTGCAAGTGGCATGGCCACATCAATGGGGCATAGTGGCTGGAATCCCAAACCCACCTGAAAAGGGCTATGGCCAGTGGAGCTGTGAAGAGCTCGGTTGTAGCTGTGCTGAACGTAGGGGAGGCTCTCGTCCCATGTGCGTGGATGCTTTGAGTTATACATGCGCAGAATGTGCACAATCATCCTATTGACAACCTCTGTCTGGCCATCAGTTTGAGGATGGAAGGCTGTGGACTTCGTGGGTTTGGTGTCCAGCATTGACCAGAGACTGGACCAAAAGGTGCTGAGAAACCGACTGTCCCGATCTGAGATGATAGACTGTGGGATCCCAAAGTGCACCCACACTTGTTCAAAGAAGAGTTTAGCAGTGGCTTCTGCTGTGATATTCTTCTTGCAGGCCATCATAATGGCCATCTTTGAGAACCTGTCGACGACCACAAAAACACAGTCATTTCCATGCTTAGTGGAAGGAAGGCCTGACATGTAATCCATGGAGATGGATTCCCAAGGTCGACTAGGGGTAGGCAACGGGGTATAGAGGCCTTGCTTCTTAATGGTCGGTTTGGCAATGGCACAGGCAGTACATGATCGGATGTACTTCCCAACATCCTGTCGAAGATTCGGCCAATAGAAATAGTTTTGCAGTACTACCACTGTTTTCTCGACCCCGAAATGCCCAGCAGCCCGACTGTAGTGTGCTTCCCAAATCATCTTGGCACGCTCGCTTGAAGGAACACGGAGGTGACCGAGGTGGCATAATAGGGCATCCTGGAGGTGAAAATTTGCAACCTGCCGACCCTCCAAGAGTGTCTGGTATGTGTGGCCGAATTCTGGGTCGCTTTTGTAGAGAAGTGGCCAATCAGAAGTCTCGTGCCCGCAAGAGTTGAGCACGGTGGTTAGCGCCATGATCGGTGGTCGACTGAGGCAATCTGCAACATTATTGGTGCTGCCCTTTTTATACTTGATATTTAAGTGAAACTGTTGCAGGTATGTAGACCACTTCTGATGGCGATCATTCTGCAATTTCCCTTGGGTCTGTATGAACTGCAGAGGTCGGTGGTCTGTGTGGATGACCGTTTCCTTCCCCAAAATGTAATGCTTCCATTGTCGGCAGGCCTGTACAATGGAATACATCTCTTTATCATAAGTGGGGTACTTCCAGACTGTGTCTGAAAGTGTTTCACTGTGATATGCGACTGGATGTCCATGTTGAGTAAGGACTGCCCCAATAGCGTAGTCAGAGGCATCTGTCTCGACCTCAAATGGTTGTTGTAAATCTGGTAACGCGAGCACTGGTGCCATGCAGAGGCGATCCTTCAACTCCCTGAATGCCTTCTGTTGAGATTCAGACCAAAAGAATTTTGCTTTCGTCCCGCCCTTGGTGACTTGACTCAAGGGCCAAGAAATATGAGAAAATCCCAACACAAACCTGCGGTGGAAGTTGGCAAGACCTAGAAAGCTGCGGAGCTCTGTTAGAGTGGTTGGAGAGGGCTAATCCTGAATGACTTGGACCTTGGCTGGATCGACATGCACCCCCTGTTCATCAATGATGTATCCCAGATACTGAACCTCGGTCATGCCAAAAGTGCATTTCTCCAAATTGGCACATAGCTTGTGTTGCCGCAGTGTTTGGAGAACCTGTCGGATGTGGTGGAGGTGCTCTTCCCAACTCTGGCTGAAGATCAGAATGTCATCCCAGTATACTACTACAAAGGAGTTGGTGAATGGCCGCAAGATGTCATCCATTAGCCTCATAAAGGTTGCAGGAGCATTCGTCAATCCGAAAGGCATGACCAACCATTCGAAGAGGCCCTCCTTGGATTTGAAGGCAGTCTTCCACACATCTGAGGGTTCAATTGGTACCTGGTGATATCCTGACTTCAGATCGATCTTGCTGAAATATTTCGCCCCCTTTAGTTGGTCTAGGAGGTCATCAATCCGCGGGATCGGGTACCTATTACGGATAGTGATCTTGTTCAGCCCCCGATAGTCAATACAGAGTCTCCACGTCCCATCCTTCTTCTGTACCAACACTATCGGGCTCCCACAGGGCGAAGAACTCGGACATATGTGACCTTTCTGCAGGAGCTCCTGAATCTGCCTCTTGATTTCATTGTTCTCCAGAACGAAGCACCGATAAATTGGTCCATTGGGTAGCGGCGCACCTGGGGTCAGATCGATGGAGTGCTTGACTTGATAGTGCAGAGGAACCCCTGCCGGGGAGGTGAAGATGTCTTCGTACTCCTCCACAATCTTGTCCATCTGTAGCTGCCATGCAGAGGGACCCCATTTGGAGGCCGCGGCCACTGTCTTCTTCTTCCCTTGAGGGCGTATCATCAGGAAAACAAATTTCCTGGTTTTGGAAATGATCTTATTGCATTGTTTTGCAGTAATCAAAGAGATGGCGACAGGTGGTGCTACCTCTGGTATCCTGAACAACTTATTTCCCAATGTAATAATAACAGCACGGGGCCTTGATTCATACACAGCATGTCGCTTCCACAAGTATGGTTGTCCTAGTAATACATCACAAACTTCAAGGGGAGCAATGTCACACAATACCTCATCCGTGAAGGGCTTGATGTTGTATGGAAGGCGACACTGCTGGCTCACGCGAAGATCTCTCCCTTGGTGAAGCAACCCAATGGTGTATGGTTGTGGATGTGCTGTGGTTGGTAAGCCCAACCGCTTCATGACCTCTACCGAAATGAGGTTCTTTTGACTCCCGCTATCAACAATGAACTGTATCGGGGAGCCCTTTACCCACATCTGGGAGTGGAAGAGACGCTCCTCCTCCTCTGGATCTTCGGGTTCATTTTTCTGGATCTTTTCGGTAGCAACAGTGGCGCTGGGATCCGCATCAATGATCTGCTTCCCTTTTTCATACCCCTTATCGGGTTCTGACTCAGAGTCGAAACATGCATCTGATTCTGAAACCTTTAGCTCAGCCACCAATGACTGCTTGGCCCGACACTCACTTGTGTTGTGAGTGGAGCTCTTATGGAACTCACACCATTTTCCAGTGTCCTTTCTCGGCTTCGCGGCGTTGCTCTTTGCTTGCAGCTTCGGCTGGTTGTCTTGGGCTGTCCCGCCTTGGCTTTGTCCTTTGTTCTGTGGTTTAGGGGCACCTTTCCCCTGCTTTGGATTCGCAGATCCAAAGTCTCGCTTCTTTTGTTTAAACTTCTGCTCGACCTTGACGGCATACCGGTATGCTGCGCCGAGCGAGGGGATGTTTAGGAACTGTATTTCTTCTTGGATGTACTTGTGCAGGCAGCCACGGTATTTGAGTATCAAATGTTGCTCTGAATCCTTGATACCCAACTTTGTGCGAAGGGTATGGAAAAGATTGGTGAACTCCGGCACGTCTTGGTCCCTTCCCTGCCGCAGCGTGGTCCACTTTATGTATTCATCCTCATAGCTTCCGACAGGGTAGTACTGCTCCTTGATGGCATCCCGGAACGAATCCCAGGTGGGTGCGGCTGAAAATAGTGAGCCAGGACTTTCATCCTTCTGCTCGCAGTAGGTTTCCCACCAGTCCTTGACGTGGGGGGCTGCTTTGAGAAGAGCAAAAACAATCTTTTCCCGACTCGAAAATTCATGAACAGAAAAATAACCCTCTAGCAGATTTAACCATTTATCTACGGCATCGGCGTCTATCTGACCCTCGAATATGGGGATTTCAAAATTAACTTGTACCTTAAAGGGTGTGGCGTTTCCAGAGGAGCTGCTGGAAGCCGATGCGCCGCTTCTGGGTAGCCGCTGAAGGATCTGTGCAAAGTTGTCCATCGTCGCGTTCCGTTGTTGCTCGAGCGCTTCTTCGAGCAAGATTTTGATGGGATCTCCTGCCCCCTCGTCTTTCTTCTCGTCCGCCATGGGAGGCCGTCGGGATTTGCGAGGCTAGTCTTGCAAAGGTTCAACCAGTTCAAGCCCTAACTCCTTATATCCCGACCTTGTTGGGGACATGCAAAGAAAAACAGAGAAAAAGCAGACCGCTCTGATACCACTGATATGGATTTAAACAGGAACGCAACAAATTACAGAGATAACCATATACACAAAGATGCAGCGGAAATAATACTTCATTTCATTAATGGAAAATACTGAAATATGCTTACAAACAGAAATGGCAATAAACTAGCTAGGGCGATGGTAGCTTATCTCTGAGAAGAGATGTGATGGCTACATGCCTCTGAACTGTGTTACAATGAGGCTCGAAGGCCTATTTATTGTTGAGAAACAATGGAAAAACCCTTAACATTCCAAAACCTAACCCTAGGAGATGAAACGCCAAACTGTGGGCCCCGTTTGGGGGTAAGTTGGTACATCAACTTCCCGGGGTCGTAACTTTGGCATATGATCTCCGTTTGACGCGTACAATAGCTCATTAGAAAGATCTATCCGAGCACTATCATTGTTGGAACGGGCAACACCATTCCATTCCATGGACTCGTGTTTCCCCCGGATTCCCCAAAAAACGTCGTTTAGGGCCTCAAAACGGCTCCGGAAGTTCAGGACCCGAAAAACTGCTAAAAATAGTAAGTTGTGCTACAATTAAGGAAACTGAAAATGCTGAGAAAGACAATGGTGGGGGTCTAGGTGGACTTGGCAGGTGGCCACCAATATCCACCTGGATCAAATCCAAGTTCAACTTGGTTAACCCTTGAATTGCTTCTTTCTTTCTCTCTATCTTTTTGTTTCTAGTTTGTTCTTTACCATTCCTCTCTTGCATTTTTTGGGCTTACAGGTGACTGAGCAGTCAGAGGCTTTGCTTCTCGAACAATTTTCTCAGCGATGCACGATTAGCGCTAGGCGCTAATCGCATATTGGAAACTGCCTCCGTTCCTTGATCCGGGCCTCTTTGATGCGTTTTTCGCCTTTAGCGCCTTTTTCTTTACCGGGTATAAGCTTCAAAATTTGTAAAAATACTGCTTTCGTGAGCCCTTGACCTTGAGCATTAAACTGCCTATTGATATCAGCATCGTTCAATTACTCATTCAACCATGGTTGTGAATGAAAGATCTGTAATGGATGGTTCAACAGCGTTCTTATGAATCTGCGGCTCTGTTGCATGCGGTATCCATTTATGAGGGCATATTTTCTTTGTCTTTGAACATTGGAGCATTACCCTTTTTCTTCATAGCTTCCTGCACATTGCTTTGTGTAACTTCTGTTTTTCATTCCTGCAGTTCACACATGAGGAAAGAGTAATGACAATAAAAATTGACAGGAAAGCTTTTAAATGCTACGGATATACAAAAACATGCCACCTGACATGAACTGACTCTTCGAACAATACAAAACCATCTTTCATTAACAACTAGCGTATAATTCATTAATTATCATTAAAGCGTGTATCCAGTTCTTGGTTTATGGAAACCTTTTCTTGAATATTGAGCCAAGGAAATTTGTGATGGACTGTTTCTGCGATTCGCATCGCAACGTTGCGTTATCGCAGTATCGCATTATCACAAATTCATTGTGCTATGTGATCGCAAGGTTTCTTGATCGCGCTATCGCAAGATCGGGGGTTGCGTTATCACGAAATCACAGATCGTTGCAATCGTTAAATCGTGATGTGTTTTTCATGCAACTTTGCGATATCGCATATTGGCGATATCGCATATTAGCGATTTTAAGGTTTTCCAATGTGAACGTTTCTTAATGCATGCGATGTGATGGAGTTCGCGTCGCAATCTCGCAGTTTATCATTTTTACTCATAAGCAAATTTCCTATTATTCTTTGCGCGATGCGATGTTTTCTTAAGGAGTAAAATACATGAGCCTTAATTGGTTTTTTGAAATTTTTTCTAAGGGTATCCTCTTACCTAGTGTTATTGCTAATACTAAATAAGGAGGGGGGTTGTTGGTGGCCACAACAGATAGTAAACAAATGTTTGGAAGGATATCTTCATTGCTTTGTATCTAATAAATAGACACAATGGGTCAAATGGTTGCCTCTGGCTGAATGGTCATATAACACTTCCTTCCATACAGCAACAAAAATGACCCCATTTATGGCACTTTATGGGTATCAACCACCATCCATCACATCATATTTAAGAGAAAATTCTAAGGTTCAAGCAGTGGAACATCACATCGAACATCAACAACAAGTCCTCCAACTCTTAAAGGATAACCTCGTGTTGGCACAGAATAGAATGAAACAACAGGCAGATCAATATCGCAGTGAAAGAAGTTTTGATGTAGGTGATTGGGTATTCCTACGGCGACAACCATATAAGCAAATGTCCCTCAAGCAAGCTAAGAAGGATAATAAATTATCACCAAAGTATTATGGTCCGTACAAGGTGTTGCAAATGATTGGTACTATGGCATACAAATTGGAGCTTCCTGCAGCTTCTCGATTGCACCCAGTTTTCCATGTTTCATGTTTAAAGAAGGTTATAGGCAATAAGCTCCCAGTTCAAACAATATTGCCAGAACTTGACGAGGAAGGAAAAATTATATTGGAATCAGAAGCAGTCACAGAAACGAGAACTCGACAACTGCGAAATCGATCAATTTCAGAGTATCTTATCAAGTGGAAGAACTTATCTGTTGAAGATTCCACATGGGAGGGTGAGAATTTTATACAAAAGCATCCAAAACTACTCAAGCCTTGAGGACAACACTTTTTTGAAGGAGAGGGGCATGTTAGGTCCCCATAATACTAGTGATTACCCCATTACTATTGTAGTTGTACCCCTTATTAATATTGTTGTGCCCCTATTGTCCCCATATTGTTCTTATTGTGCCCCATAGAATCCCTCTATTTTTATTTTGGTGGCTTTATATTATTATTGTTAGGTCGGCTGGGTTATATTGTGACTCCTTAGACTCCTATATATAGAAAGGAGGTTTTGTCATTTGAATCATTCAAGAATTGTTCATTTATGTAATGTAAAGGAGGTTTCCGCCTGGAAGAGGCTAAATTTTAATGCGTTGATCTATCTTTTCTATCTTTTTCTTAAGTTGGTTTCATAACATGTAATGTACTAAAACATAAGGAAAGAATCTACTCTACTCTTTAAAAAACGAAAACCAATGATTGATGAAAACAATAATCGACAAGAGGAATATAATCAAAGACACATAACAAAATTGTTTCTCTGGGGAAAGCCATTGCTCAAAACCTTGAATATCTATTGCATTAATGAGAAATCTGAGTGATAATACAAATCTTGTTCTCACAAGAACAATTTCTCACAAGTATGATCAACTCTCTGCCTCACAAGCCCACATTGAGAAACACTTAGCCAATTTATGTTGCCTGTTGAGCTTCTATTTCATTGCACGATTGTTACAGGGAAAAGTGTCTATGCAGAACTGCTAATCCCACTAAGGTGTTGTAGCTACCTTAGAAACAAACAAAGTAAAACTACTTTCATTTTCCTTTTTGAAAGATAGATGAGAGAAGAATAAAGGAGACCAACCTCTGTCTTGCGCTTGGTTCCTTGCTCGATTCCTCTCTCTTCTGATAGTCCTTTGCTACTTGCTTCTTTGTATACCCAACTTTAAAGAGTACCTGTAGAATCAAAGTAGCATAACACTATATGAGAACATGGATCTATTATCATAAACAATCTAGGATCAAATGTAAATTGACCATACAAATTCATGAAACATAGATTACACAAGAGTATGGAGGAAAAGTTGAATAGCTTTATTGATAATCAAGAAAGAGCCAAGAGAGTTACAACCAGTTGTTCTGACCCAGCATCATCCTCTCAGCAAGTAAGCCCTTCTTCACCTCATGCAAATCTTAGATCACCCCACACTATGATGTTGCCTCAAGAAACCAACAACAATTCCTTACAAGATGCAAAATTCCAGCCTCCGGATCTCTGAGATGAGGGATCCATATATAGATATCTGTAAGGGAGACGAGTCAGCTTGTGATTTGATTAGTGTCTTCCCTCTGATAGTTCTTCTTCCACTTGGAGATTGATGATCTCTTACTCATCCTTGGTTGAATTCAGAATGGCAAGTGTCACAAGAGAAGTTTCTGGAAGATTCCATGCTTCTCCACCTCGCGGATAGATACTGCCATTTGTCTCTTCTTGCCCATCGCACCCCATAGAAGGGATTTTGGAAATGCAACGCACCCACTGAGTGTACTTAGGTGAGATGCAACACACTTTGCCTATGGAGTAGGTGAAATGATCATGTTTTGACCAGTTCTGAGTTTTTTTTCATGGAGAACTTCTGGGAGAAGCTGTAATCAGTTGACCTTGTTCCTTTAGGGGTTGGAACAACACTTTTAGGGACTTAGGAGCACTCAGTTTATGGACATTTTATGCTTGGGGTTGCAATGCCCAAAAATTTCTATAACAGTTGCCGCCTAAAGCATGAGGTCGTTAATCTTTTTTGATGTCGGGTGAAATGCTTTATCATGAGGATCCGAAGTTCTTTCAATCTGGGAGGATACCTGTAATAAGATACAATACCATACATTATCTTCATAATATTTTCATGATCTAGCTGAGGCAGGCATTCCCATGCTCAGCTTTATAAATTCATTTTTATGTACGTAGGACAGACAATCGTCTGAGTGTAGACTGATGATTCTGGTAGAGCCATCATCCCATAGATTGGATTATTATCTGTGTATCAATGATGTACATTTGATGTCTTTATTTTCCTAAATATATATCGTAGCCCAGATGGATAAAACTAGATCTGGGGTCTTCAATCACGTTCGATCTTCACTCAAAGTACACGTCGATCCATGTGAGAGATGTTCTGGAGTCGAACATGGAAAGACATTTCCTGATTACCAGCCAATGATGTAAGTTGTTAACAGGCGCGAGAGGAATCACCGATAATGATAATGACCCTCAAGGTACTACAGTACAATTCACGTGATGTGAATAAAGGACTTGGCGTCGAACACCACGCAAAATCTTTTGGTCGAAGGTCATTGATGCAAATCTGTCGCCGAAAGTGAGAAACTTGCCATTGAGGCATGCAAGCTTCAAAGTACTGAAAGGGGTTTCCCTAGATTGGCTTCTTGGATAATGAGCTGATGTCGACAAGAAGTGATCCGTCATAGGAGGGCCTTAATGAATCCCACATCAATGACACGGAATGGAGCAAATGATTTTAATGGAGGTGAAAACGGTCTGGTGATATAAGATTCAGGGTGGCGGTCATGAAAGAATGGAGCGTAAATTTATTGCAGCGGGTGAGACACAGGTGAATTCTCTGAGTGACTTCTCTTGAACATATCGGTGACACTGACATGATGGATTGGTAGCATTAACCCAAAATTTGGATGGTGTGATGGGACCATGGTGATGTGACCGGTGAATGAAACAACCCAACCCGACTTGGATGCGGAGTGAAAGTGTCATGTTCAAGAGCGACTTGCTACCAACAAAGTTTCTTCAAGTTTTCTTCCCAATTTTTCCCCAGTCATTGCTGACCAATACCCCTTTATTTTTTTCAAGCTTGAGGAGGATAACATATGCTTGTTCTATAATTTTCCCTTCGGGCAAACCCATCGCTATGTTTTAATGAGCCTAGAGATAGTGAAACTCGTTCTTGTCTGCCATGGACAAGTTTTTCGCTATTAGGTTTTAACGAGTTTAACGACAAAGATAACTCGGTCCTTTTCAATTTTAGAGAGTCTGAAAAGGGACGTAAAGGAAACTCCAAAATCCTTTTTTGTCATCTAATCCCTTAAGTCCGAAAAAGTATAAAACAATACAGAAGGGATGAATTTTCGATACTTTTAACGAGCTAAACAAAACAAGCGCTCAATATTTTTGTGTAATAATCCCTCAGGTCCAAAAAGATTAAAATTTAAAGGAGGGATAGCACTTCCGGTCCCTTTAATGAGATGGAGAGGTCAATGGCTCGGCAATCTTTTCATATTTTACGAGTCAGTTGAAAAGAGCTTAAAGGAGACTCGTCTTTGAGGAACGAGTGATAAAATTGGGTAGCAACTGATTCGAGGTAAGGTTTGGAATTTTCCAATCACGGCAGTGTTACAAGGATGGCTAATAGGATCACTCTTCACAGCTGTTCCTCAAAAGGGGTAAACAATCAAATGGAGGTGAATGATCGGCCAATACAGAGTGGAGCTGATGATGGGAACACGACCAAGGCTTTAAAGGCTGAAGTACTACATTCACGATGATTATTTACCAGGAATTGGTTCATTTTTTATTGAGCTTAAATGCTGGGGGAAACATTTGATCATTGCTTATGTTTATTTTTTAATGAGCATGAAGTCCGCGTTAAAACTGCTCGATTAACGGTCATTTTTTTTTTACTTTACCATAAATAGCTTTGTTCCTTCAAATATTGTACTACATACTAAATTGCTTCATCAAACTAGTTAGAAATGAACAATATACGTTTGAAAAATGAGTTAGGACACTATTATTTTACTTGAATTACGTAAAAGTAATTTAAAAGTGCTTTTACCTCTCATTTTACCATTTCATTTGAACTTTGGCTTGTTCGAGCTTTGGAGGTGCTTTTCCCCCTTGATTTTCATCCGCTGATTCCGAGAGATTCTGTGGACGATTTTTGGCGCTGTCTGGACCAGGTAGGAGCTAAACCTAAGCTCTTTCATTTCATCCTTTCCATTTTGCATTCTGAGCCTGATTTCTGGTTTTTTTGAGCCTCTGGGGTTTGAAAAACTCGCCCTGGCTCCATCGCACCCTTTATGTATCGAAAGGTGCGTTGGATGTTAGCCTGTCTACTGGCCAATTGACATGCAACGCACCGAGAACACTACTGTAGGTGCGATGAGCACAAGGAAGGAAATTTATGCACAGTTTTTTATGGAAATTTTGTCTGTTTCTCACCAAATCAAGATATAACTCTTCTCTTGTTTGTTTTTAGAGATTTTTTTGGAGCAAGATGAATATTACATGGCGAGAACGTGAGCATGAAGAAGAGGACATGCTTGCTTTACATGATCCAGTTACAGTAAACGCACTACGGAACTGTGACCTATTGAAGTTTTTCCACATCTCTAGCATGAGACAACAAATCAACTTGCTGCAGTATTTGCTCGATGCTTGGGATCCTACCAGCTAGGTGTTCCAGATTAGGGGCAAATCCATCCCCTTGACTGTAGTGGACATCTATTTTTTGACTGGCTTATCGAGGCGGGGTGCCCCCGTCTCTTTATCAGGTTCGGCCCGTGGGGGTGAATCTGTGAGAGATTATGTTCGCAGGTATTGCAGAGAGGGATCTCAGCCGAGTAAAGACGACAAGATCATCATCTGCGATGTCACTGATAGGTCTTTGAGGACCATTCTGTTCACTTTTGGTAGGATGGCTGGTGGTGCGGCTCTTCATGTGGCCAACCGATCTTATATGCAGTACGCTTTGGAATGTCTCGAACCGAAGGTGTTCAACTGGTGTGATGCAGTACTCCTTGTGATGAAAGAACAATTGACCAAGGTGAAGAGCGGGAGACTGAAGAACTTTGGATATGGTTCTATCTTGACCACCTTCACCTTGGAAAAGATACCACTGATGCAGCCGTAGTATATCGCACTCGATTTACCTCCACCGACTGAACCACGTATGCAGAGATGGGTCGACCATATGTCTAGGCATGTTGGTCAGTCTCAGATTTCCTTTTCTGATACCTTCTTTGGGTAGTTTGAACGTTTGGAGATGGTTTATTCCGAGTATCCATATGCTGGTATGGACTTCCGGGGTGACCCATATTTGGTACTGCCGACTGGCGAACAGTGGGGTGCCATTGGTAAATTCTTTGACCATATTCATGTTTATCGTTTTTCGTTTATAATGTCCTTGTGCTTTACTCTGTCAAGACTAATCAAAACTCATGTGCTCATGCAGATGCCGGTCCCGTCCGGCCAGTAGTACGCCTGAGAGTGCCAGCTGTCGTTCCTGCAGAAGAGGCTATGGGAAGGGCTATCCTTTGCGACCTTGATGTGGCCGAGACTCTTTTAGCATTACAGGATCAAGTCGACGGCCTCACTCTCAGTATTCCAGATGTGAGGACTGACAAGCTGTCTTTGAGGTTGCAGCGACATACTACTGGTGTGCCAAGTCGATGGACTAGGCTTTTACGCATGATTGCACAGCCGGTGACTTGTTATCACTAGCATCATTAGACTAGGGTGCCCCCTAGCGTTTTGAGTTTTGGGTCATTTGACCAATTTTGTCTTGGTTACAGAACATTATGTGTAAACCATAAATAGTTATATATATATTTTTGATTTTCGGCATTTTATTTCGGTTACTTTACATGATCCTGATGCAAATATTGATGAGATGCCTCTTTTTATAAATGTTGCAAATGTCTATCTAACACATAATTTTCCAATGAGTCAGTCAATGTGTTTAAGGTTTTGGAAATATGCTGATATTGAATAAAATCAAATTGCCTTTCCAAAATATTGACCTTTAGGAACATGCGATAGATAGCTGGATTTCGGACGTAGTAGATATGAGTGAGTTGTAGTATGACGAGCTGTGAGTCTAGCCTGACGACCAGTCGACATATGCCATGTGTGATGGCATCAGAGAGAAGTTCTATCAATGCGCTATATTCAACGATGTTATTGGTTGACCGACCAATGCATACCCCTCTGAAACTTACTAACTCGCCGCTTGGGTCAAAAATGGCCCAGGCCGCAGAAGATAGGTTCCGCGAACTATGACTTGCTCCATCGGCATATCCAACAAAAGATTCCAATAGGTTCGACATCTGCGATAAATGTAAAAAGTGGATTTACTTGACCAAAACAAATACTTTAGCGAAAACAAAAATGTAACAAAAGCATATAGGTTACCACTCTGAATCACACATAGTAACGCTTAATGTACAACCCATTACGAGGTTGTGCCAGTGGAATCCTGTCATAATCCATTAACTCGTAGGCTCCTTTTGCTAACACTCGCTTAACAATATAGGGGCCCATCCATAAAGACTTGAATTTACCTCCTCCCAATTTATCGGATTCTTTGTCATAAAGCGAGACCAAGTCACCTTCTGAGAAGACACGGGGTTTGACATTCTTGTCGAACTACACCTTGACTCGTTTCTTATGGGCTTCATTGGCCAAAGCGGCATCACGGCGGGTTTCATCCAATTGGATTAGTTCCAAGAAACGAGCCTCCTCTTCTGAAGTCTCGGGGAGAAGGTCGATTGCGAGTTTGAGGGACGAGATTTCGCACTGAATAGGTAAAATTGCTTCTAGGCCATACACCAGTTGGAAAGGTGTGAACCCAGTTGCATTTCTTACCGATGTTCGGTATGCCCACAAGGCTGAATACAGGATCAGGTGCCAACTCCTTTTGTGAACTCCAATCATCCTTTGCAGCATGCGCTTCAGGACTTGTTGATTGCTTCAACTTGTCCATTGGCTTGCGGGTAATATGGAGTAGAGCTGTCGTGAGACAACCCTAATTTGGCCGCTAATTCGACCATCATGTGATTGCGAAATGCGATCCATGATCTATGACTATAGCTTGTGGGATGCCGAATCTGGCGACTACATGATTGAAAAAGAAAAGGGCAACTATTTCACCTGTGTTATCTAATGTAGGCATCACCTCGGCCCATTTGGTAAAATAGTCAACTGCGACTATGATATACCCATGCACCCCAGTTGAGGTGGGGTTACATGTCATGAAATCGATGCCCCATTTGGCGAATGGCCCAACAACAACTATTGGCTGTAGAGGTGCGGGTGGTCTTCTGGTTTTTCTATCGAAAATTTGACAGGCATGGCAACTTGTGATTGCGGTTATGCAATCTTTGAACGTTGTTGGCCAGAAGTACCCTGCTCGTAAAAATTTTTGCGCCGTAGCGTAACCGGATTGATGCCCCCCACACACGCCTGAATGGCAATCATTCAGGACTTTTTTGGCCTCCTCGTGGGTGAGGCACCTCCGTAGAACTGTATCGACACCTCGACGATAAAGTGTATCACTGACGATCATGTAGTCTTTTGATTGGTATCGAATACATTTTTGTTCGGAGCGGGAGGTATTAGCCCTATATTTTTGGGTTTGGAGATAAATGATTATATCCCCATACCACAGATTTCTTGAAGATATCAGAAACAAAGTTTCATCCACGATTGTTTCTTCGGATGTTTCATCGTTGGACGACAATGGGAGATCGCATAATAATTCTGCGAAATCCAGGGCTTTCTTTGACTTGGATTTTACAAATTCCAGATCAAACTCTTGTAGAATCGCTATCCATTTTGAATATTTGCCCCTCAGCAATTGTCGTGACAATATATAAGTCATGGGGTTGCAATCTAACAGAATGGTAGTTTTTCGAAAGAGGACATAGTGTCGAAATCTCTATATCGCTTGAACAGCTGCGAGTGCTAGCTTTTCAACATAAGGATATTTTCTTTCTGTATCATTTAAGTTCTTACTCAAATAATATATAGGATGTTCAATTCCATTGTCTTCTTTAACTAAAACCATTGCAATGGTTGTATCTACTGCAACCAGATACAGGTTAAAGTCTTTTTGATAATCATGAGCGTACATTAATGATGCTTTCATTAGGGATTCTTTTAAAGCATCAAAGGAAGCTTGCGCATCCTGACCCCAGATGAAGGGCACTTCCTTTTTCAATAAACGAGTATAACCTTTAGCAAGTTCGGCGTAATTTGGGATGAACCTCCTCAGAAAGTTTGCTTTCCCTTGGAGTTTCTGAATCTGAAGCAAATTCGATGGTGGAGGCAAATTTATGATTGCCTGAACCTTACATGGGTCAAGACAAATCCCATCTTTCGAGACTACAAAGCCAAGTAAACGACTAGAACTGACACAGAACACACATTTGTGTGGATTGAGTCGTATCTTGTAGTGTCGGCAACGTAGAAATATCGCTCTTAAATGCTGCGGATGATCAGTCCGCTTTCGCGAATGAGCTGGAAGGTCATCAAGATATGTTTGAACGATGTTTTTGATGTCATGGAAGGCATAATTCATTGCCCTCTGCAATGTTTCCCCTGCGTTCTTTAAACCAAAGGGTAATTTTCGATATGCGAATGTGCCCCATGTACAAATAAATGCAGTCTTTGACTGGTCCTGTGGGCGGATATTTATTTGATTACACATCCATAAATGAAAAGATTTCACATCCAGTGCATTCATCAATTATCTGGTCAATGAAGGGTGTAGGGTAGTTGTATTTTGGACAAGCTTGATTTACATCCCTATAATCGATGCACACTCTAATCGTTCCTTGCTTTTTCATAACAGGAACAATGTTTGATACCCAATCGGTTAGAGGAACTGGGTAAATGAAACCAGCATGGAGAAGTTTTTCAACTTCTGCCTTGATGGCAGCGGCTTTCTTGGGGTGCACCTGCCGTAGCCGTTGTTGTACTAGTTTGACATCTGGATACATCTTAATTTCGTGTTCAACGATACTCGAGTCAATGCCTGGCATTTCATTATATGACCAAGCAAAGACATCTCTGAATTCGAGAAAAAGAGCGTTATATATTTCCAGTTCTGAAGGAGAACAACATTTGCCAACATATATATTCTCTACAACATCTGTTTTGGTCGAGATATTTATGGCGATAGTCTCTTAAATGTTGGACAAGTTTCGCTCGGAATCCACCGTGTTTATAGTATTTGATAGGAAATCAAAAACTGAGGGATGATGAAGGTCATCAGGAGTATCTTCTTCACAATCCCGAAGAAGGGAACGGTGGTGGTAATCTTCCCACGGTGCCCCTTCAATCACCATTGATTGAACAATTCCTTCGTCGGTGTAATGCACTCGCGACCAAGGATCTGAAGGGGTGCCATATTCCTTAGACCTATCTATCCAAATGCTTGATGAGCGTTGATTTGAGTTTGCCTCCCATGCTAGGAACATCAATTGCTACAATATTTCCATTGGGCTTGGAGGCAATACCTGTGTATGATCCATGTTTATATTGTTTTTTGAGATCTTTTCAATCGAAGATATCATATTGCAGGTTCCTACCGATGCTACTTCCGCCAGATTTATTGGAGGTGGAAGGGAAAAAGTTCCCATTAATATAGGGTCTTTTAGTAGGCCTACTCCGATATTTTGAAGCGAATGGGGGCTTCCATGGATCATTGGAATGCTTCCCGTAACTTGAGAACCATTGGGGAGGAAAGTTTGTTGGTCAACGATTGTAATCCCTCCTTGAAATGGGAATGTAATCTTCCTAAAATAGGTCGACACAACAACTGCCATAGCATATATCCATGGTATTCCCAGTAGGATGTTGTAATCGAGGTTTCCGTCGATTACTTCAACATCTATTTCTACTATTTTTCCTCCTAGTTCAACTTGCAAGTTACTTAGAATACCATATGCGGTATATGTTCGTCCATCGAATGATTTTAACGTCGTCTAAGATCGTGACAAGGTTGGAGATCCTAAAGTTTTCCAGCAACTCATCGACATAATACATGTAGATGCCCCCTCATCAATAATCGTTCGATGAACGGTTTTGTTGATGGATTTCACTTGAACGAGGAAATCAAGTTGAGCTGGCAACTGAGGATCGTATCCTTTATGATTAAAGGATACAAGATTGGAATCCTTTGGGTCTATCCCACCAATAGCTGATAATAAAGCCTGCTTTTGGGATGGGCAATTTTGCAGTACCTCAAGTGTCGACATAGCGGATGGCGATTGGGCTAGATCTTCCACTATATTATAATGTTTTGCTGCTCTAGCACAAGGATTAAATGTCGACTTGTGTACTACTCCCTTTGGTGGTTTTATTATCAACTCAGGAATGATGGGCGGCGCAACTTCTGTCGAAGTTCTTGTCGAACTACTAGGTTGATCTTTATCCTTGTTGTTCGACAGCTGTGGATTCTCGTAATCTTTGCTCCTTGTCAATATCAAAGCATCATTTTGCCGTTTGGAAACCGACAACATCAACACTTGAGACGGGGAAGCATTTCCACTGTCAACTAGATTTGTTCCTGGATTCGGAAACGGATCAGTTAATACTACCGAGGTTTTTGAATTCTTGAAGATTTTTTTAAGCTCAGCTCTGTGTGGACAATCTGCTGTCCAATGATCCTCATCGCATATAAATCATGGATGATTTGGTTTCCTATTTCCAAAAGGGTTTGTAGAATATTTTTCAGGTGATGATTCCTCCTGTTTCTTCTTCTTCCCTTTGGTTTTCTTCTTGCCTCCTGGTTGCTTGGTTTCTTTGCCTTTATTTGTCGAGACGACATTTACTTCCGAGGCAAGAAGTTCTTCTTTTGCATTTTGACTGGAAATCTTACGAACCTTTTTAGATGTAGCCTTTGTCGATTTCGTGTCTATTGCGCCAATCATGCCATCGCCGGCATGAGAGTCATTGTTTCATTTAGGAGGAGGGGGGACTGATAATTCCGGTCTAGGAGAGTCAAGTATTTTATCGTAGAGCGTGCCAGACTGAGTGTAAATCATGTCTAAATATTGCGCACGAGCGATAACTGGCTCTTCGGTGACGACTCCCCCTTTTACCACATCTTCCGTAATGGAAGGCAATAATGACTTAATAAACCATTCAGCTAAAAGCTGATCAGGAACATATGTTTTTACCATTCTACGATGATGTCGCCACTCATGTATATGATCAGATATGTGAGTGGCCGTTGTTTGTTTGAAATTGGTAAGAAGTTCCGTTCCCATTTCGTACCTTATCGGTAACTGAAAATGGGTTAAAAAGGTTGTGGCTAGGGTACTGAAGTTGTCAAACGAAGCTCTGGGCAATTCGATATACCATTTTGCTACCGGACCAGTTAACGTCCTCTGAAAAAGGCGAAGTCTAATCGAATCATCGTTTAGGGTGTTTGATGAACACCACAGATGAAAGGTCATCACATGATTTGACGGATCTTCACTTGGATTTCCATTAAATTTAGGAATATCTGATGGAAGTTTATGTGGAATCGCTGGCCACCAAGGGGCGTAAGTGATTGGATTGTTTGTTAACCGATTTAAATCAGGTAACTCTAAAGTCGCCACGAAGGGTAACTGTTGATTCAGGTTAGGTGAAGCATACCCAAGATAAGATGGAATCGCCTAAGCAGTTGGTCTTTGCATAACAGCATAATGCATTTGATGCTGGTAACTTTGGTAAGGTTGGTGGGCATAACCATTGTATAATGGTTGATTTTGACCGTTTTGAATATACGGCTGCCCACTATTTGCAAAGATTTGTTGCTCAGATCCTTGATATACTTGTTAGAATTGCGGTTGTTGGTATTGCACCAGCCATGGTTGTGAAGCCATGTGCTGTTGCCCGATACTAACTGTTTGACCAAGATGAGGGGTAATTGTACACGTTTGAACCTGTGTCATTCCACCAGTCGGCGATTGTGGTTGAGTCGCAGGGTCAAGAGGCTGTTGCATTACAACCTGAGAAACCTGAGGTTGGCATACAACAGGCAATGCTTGTACTTGCGACACCGTCACAATATCCAGCGTAGTTGGTATATTTGACATAGGTAAACATTGTTGCATCGAATATACAACTCTTGGTTGTTGAGGTAGTATCGGTACCCAACTGCTTGACGTAATTCCAGCATAACCTGAATTTTGTTGTGAACTCCCATATGGCTGTCCTCCCTGAGGGGACAATGAAAGGGTATACTGCCCCCCATACGGCGGTAATCCGGTACTTAAAGGAATGGTTTGCCCTTAAGGACCGGACTGCCCAAATTGACATCCCAAAGGATCAATTTGTTGATACTCAATATAAGAGTTTCCGGATACTATTCCGGATGAACAAACAAGAATGGACCATACTGTCAAAATAGCCCCTGAGTGGGCTCCTTCTAGCGATTGAGAGCTAGTTGGGACAGATGGTATACCGGCGAACATTGTTGGAGTGATAGCAGGAAGTTCTGCCATCGCTGTGTCGGACGACATAGTCCTAGATGTTGACGGTTGTTCAGACATTTCTAGTCTATCCAAAAGATTACCTAGCGATTCTACAAGAGCTTCCGCTGGCGGTAGACTAATTTCTGATGAAGAAGGATACAGAGTGATCCCGAATCCAAATTGCGATGGAGTACTAGATGGAAGATCCTCCACAATCTCTTCTATAGCAATTGGACCAGGTGGAAGAGGTAGACCGTCAGGTCCGTAAAATATTTCTGGTGCCGAAGAAGGTATGGAATCTGCAACGATCGATGTTTGGGAAAAAAAACTCTCCGAACCGGTTGTATATGGAACTGGTTCAGTAATACAAGTGTTTACCCTCAGACTAGGATCAATACTATTATCCTTCGGTGGCTGCTGAACTTCTTCTGTAAAGGCAGGGATACCAGAAATGTTTGGAGTAACCGGAGTCTCTGATGTTGTTGGAACACGTGTTCTCACTTTACCTGGAGATTTGGAACCGGTTAAACGAGTTTTCTTTGTCCGTAATAGTTTCGATTCCGGAGACAAAGATGGTTGACTCGTAAGCCTCCGTGAACGACGGGGTTTCAATTGACTTTCTTCCACGATTTCGGATTACTCGATCAACTAAAAATCAAGGGGAAGTATGTTTCCAAATTAGATGAATTTTAGATGCTTTTGACACAACTTTTTTTTTCAATTTTAAAGAGTCAAGAAAAAACAAAAGATGACTCTAGTCGCCTTCAATTTTTAATGAGCCTGAAGTGTCAAGTGCTCAGATGGACCTTTTCCGTTAAGGAGTCTGAAAAGGAACGAAAGGGACTACTCTGGAAATCTAGGCAGAGGGATTACCAAATCAATCGCAAAACTGCAGAATACCTTTTACGATATGACATTCAATCTTCCTGAATGTTGTGTTCAGTGCATTGCCATCGGTAGGGTGGCAGAAATGGCTTCCTATGGATAAAGGATTAAGCCTATTGTGGTCTCCAAAAATATACTCGACGGTACGTGGGAGAACAAGTCCGTACTGGCACTTATCGTCTCAAAGTGGAGGAATCACCCAACCAACAGTGAGAACAACAGTTACCAGGCTTTACGACGCCAGAATACGTCTCTAGCCTAGACTTCTAGATGTTGTGCATTAGGTTCCAAAGCGTTGTTAGATTCATTAAATTTATTTTATAATTGATCTTGCTGAAGAAATTTTCCTTTCAGGTTCACCGTGTGATGTAGATGTACAATTCCTAAAATGCAATCTAAGATGATAAACAGTCTTTTATCTTTTTTGTGCAATGAAAATCCTATCTACTAAGGAAAGAAAGACAGAATTCTTTCAACAAAGAGCAAAGAGCACACACTATATGCACTATCCTAAATCAAACCAACCAAATAGTCTAAATGCAAATGCACATGCATGTATTTGTTTTCAGCCTTCTTAATATGTGAATGATAAAAAGAAAGCTAATGCGCAAATCTGAATTACTTTTCAAGCGACAATTACTAACAAGTTTCTTTTCAATTTCAAAATGAAGACAATGACAACACTTTGCGATTTGGAAATGAACACTTGCTTTCGACACTAGAAAAACTACTAATTCAGATCAAATACAATAGTAACAGGGTAATCAAATATCAAGAGCAAACAAACTCTCTTCTATGACTGAAAACGACACTTGCGACACTTTCAAATCAAGAAACGATAGTACAATTACGTTACTTTTTCGCAAAGGAGAACTGAAAATGACTCAACAAATACACAAAAACATTTACAGTTCTTTTCACAATGGAGGCAGAATATCAGCAAGGAAAGGGGTTTCAAACAAAGGTGTACTGACTACAGGTGGCAAAATTCTTGAATAGATCTGAAAAGAGTGAACAGGAACCAAAATTCAGGAGCAATGCCTAGTCTGATCAGCTCACCTGTAACACAATGAATTTGAAATGCAGCGCACCTACTACACTCGGGAAGTGCGCTGAATTTCAGATTCACAGAACAGAGAGTGCGCTGGGCCTGGGACAAGACTTTGCTTGGGTTCTGGGTCACAGTTTGCAGTTCAGTTCAAGGATTTTGGCCAAGCAAGTGGTAATCAGTAAATCAACAACAGGGGTAGATCTAAGGAGGTTACTAGAGCCACCACAAGGGCAATTAGAGAGTTTGTAAATCAGTTGTTTAATTCATAAACAAAACTCGGAGATTGACTGAAGCGACATTTATCTACTTTGCATTTGCATAGAAAATGTAGTTCGAAAGCTACCTGGCTCAACTTCAGGCTCCGTCTGTAAGTTTATAAAGTAAACAAAATGTAGATAAACAAACAACCTAGTCGCTCCCCAGCGGAGTTGCCATTTTGTTACAGGGAAAAGTGTTGATGCAGAACTGCTAATCCCACTAAGGTGTGGTAGCTACCTTAGAAACAAACAAAGTAAAACTACTTTCTTTTTCCTTTATAAAATATAGATGAGAGAAGAATAAAGGAGACCAACCTCTGTCTTGTGCTTGGTTCCTTGCTCGATTCCTCTCTCTTCTGATAGTCCTTTGCTACTTGCTTCTTTGTATACCCAGCTTTATAGAGTACCTGTAGAATCAAAGCAGCATAACAGAACATGGATCTATTATTATAAACAATCTAGGATCAAATGTAAATTGACCATACAAATGCATGAAACATAGATTACACAAGAGTATGGAGGAAAAGTTGAATAGCTTTATTGATAATCAAGAAAGAGCCAAGAGAGTTACAACCAGTTGTTCTGACCCAGCATCATCCTCTCAGCAAGTAAGCCCTTCTTCACCTCATGCAAAGCGTCGATCACCCAACACTATGATGTTGCCTCAAGAAACCAACAGCAATTCCTTACAAGATGCAAAATTCCAGCCTTCGGATCTCTGAGATGAGGGATCCATATATAGATATCTGTAAGGGAGATGAGTCCGCTTGTGATTTGATTAGTGTTTTCCCTTTGATAGTTCTTGCTTCCACTTGGAGATTGATGATCTCTTACTCATCCTTGGTCGAATTCAGAATGGCAAGTTTCACAGGAGAATGACAAGTGTTACAGGGAAAAGTTTCTATGCAGAACTGCTAATCCCACTAAGGTGTGGTAGCTACCTTAGAAGCAAACAAAGTAAAACTACTTTCGTTTTCCTTTATGAAAGATAGATGAGAGAAGAATAAAGGAGACCAACCTCTGTCTTGCGCTTGGTTCCTTGCTTGATTCCTCTCTCTTCTAATAGTCCTTTGCTACTTGCTTCTTTGTATACCCAGCTTTACAGAGTACATGTAGAATCGAAGCAGCATAACACTATACGAGAACATGGATCTATTATCATAAACAATCTAGGATCAGATGTAAATTGACCATACAAATGCATGAAACATAGATTACACAAGAATATGGAGGAAAAGTTGAATAGCTTTATTGATAATCAAGAAAGAGCCAAGAGAGTTACAACCAGTTGTTCTGACCCAGCATCATCCTCTCAGCAAGTAAGCCCTTCTTCACCTCATGCAAAGCTTAGATCACCCAACACTATGATGTTGCCTCAAGAAACCAACATAAATTCCTTACAAGATGCAAAATTCCAGCCTCCGGATCTCTGAGATGAGGGATCCATATATAGATATCTATAAGGGAGATGAGTCATCTTGTGATTTGATTAGTGTCTTCCCTCTGATAGTTCTTGCTTCCACTTGGAGATTGATGATCTCTTACTCATCCTTGGTCGAATTCAGAATGGCAAGTGTCACAGGAGAAGTTTCTGGAAGATTCCATGCTTCTCCACCTCGCGGATTGATACTGCCATTTGTCTCTTCTCGCCCATCGCACCCCATAGAAGGGCTTTTTGAGATGCAACGCACCCACTGAGTGTACTTAGGTGAGATGCAACGCACTTTGCCTATGGAGTAGGTGAAATGATCCTGTTTTGACCAGTTCTGAGTAGTTTTTCATGGAGAACTTCTGGGAGAAGGTATAATCAATTGACCTTGTTCCTTTAGGGGTTGGAACAACATTTTAGGGACTTAGGAGCCCTCGGTTTATGGACATTTTATGCTTGGGGTTGCAGTGCCCAAAAATGTCTATAACAACGATTCTTGATAGAAATAGAACATATTTAATTGGGAATTCCTTCTTCCATAACTGTGCAATCCAAATATAGGTCCTCTTCTGATTGCATGCATGATCTGTAAAACGTAGATGACTCTACAACTAATAATACACTATCCCGACACTCTAGTCTCAACTGGGCCTTTCTCTGAAATGACATGCATGAGTTTCTCATGTGGTCATCTTCAGTTAGCTAGAGTATCACTAAGGATGCACCAGTGCACCAACTCAGTACTAGTCCTCTATTAGTTTCAGAAACCGTTAGAACTAGTTTAACAAACTATAAATCAGTCAAACAGAGTTATCTAATTACAAATCAAATAAACTCATCTTGGACCCCTAAAATTTAGGGAGAACATATACATGACTATAGAAATACTTCCAACTCAGAATTCATAAGATAATAAATTTAATTAAACTTAATTAACTATTTACAAGTTTCTGTGAGAATATAATTCGATTGTAATTGTCAATTTAATTGAAGGAAAAATTAAATTGGAATTTCTTGTTGACATTTCTCAACACTCCCTCTCAATAAGAAATGGATTATAAGCTGCCCCGATCTTGTCTTTGTAGGACTCGAATTTACATCTTGAAAAGCCTTTGTCAAAATGTTTACATATTTCTCCTCCGTGGGAATGTACTCCAACAACATAATCCGCCCCAATACACAATCTTTGAGATGATGATATTGGATATCTATATGCTTGGACCGATCATGAAAAACCTGATTTTCAGAGAGTTTGATACAACTCTGATTATCATATTAAATCCCAATTGGATCCATCTACGGACCAAGCAAACCAATGAGAATCTTCCTCATCTAGATGGCCTCACATGCTTCCTGAATTGAAAGCATGTACTCTTCCTCTGCCGAAATGAGTGCAATCGATCTCTATTTCCTGCTATACCAAGAAACTGTTATTGACCCAACGTTGAAGATCCCTCCTGATGTGCTCTTCCTGTCAGATGGTCTCCTTGCATAATCTACATTGTTGAAGCCTTGAAGCTTCACTCCCTCTATCCGTCTATCCCACAATCCATATTGAGTAGTTCCCTTGAGGTATCTCAAAACATGATTTGCCGCATTCCAATAGAGCTTGGTATGTCTAACCATCACTAGACCAAGCCAATTAACTGCATAGAACATATATGTTTGTGTTTTCACTAAATACACGAGTGAACCCACATGTTGCCTGTAAACAGTAGCTTCCACTACTTCCCCTGAAGTAGCATCGTCCTTCCTCGAGTTACCTTCTAGAGGAGTCTCCATGGGTTTGATGCTCTCCATGTGGAACCTCCTGAGTATCTCCTTGGCATACTTTCCCGAGACACAAACAATTCCCCATCACCCTGCCATAATTCCATGCCTAGAAAGTAATGCATGAGACCCATGTCCTTCATCTCAAACTCTCTTGCAATGTCCTCCTTGCAAGACTTGATTAGATGATCATCACATGTCAAAATCAAATTGTCGACATACAAAAATATGATCAACAATTTACCTTCCACCACTATGTAGTATAGGTTCGCATCTGCTTCACTCTTGGTGAAGCCCAACTTGGTGAAGCAGCTATCGATCGTAGTGCACCAAGAATAGGGTGCTTGCTTCAACCCATACAATGTCCTTTTGAACTGAAAAACATGCGACTCATAGTTGAAGGTCTCAAAACCTTCAGGCTGCTCTATGTACACCTCTTCCTCAATCGTGCCATTAAGGAAGGTTTTCTTTACATCCATTTTATGTATCTTCAAACCCATCTATGCTGATAGTGCCAATATAGATATGATCAATGAGTAACTTGCAACAAGAGAAAAGGTATCATCATAGTTAATCCCCTCTACCTGTGAAAATCCACGGGCCACAAACTTGGTCATATGCTTCTCCACACTATCATCTGTAACTTTCATTACCTTGTAAATCCATTAGTAGCTCATTACTGACTTTTCCTCCAGTCTCGGGACCACATCCCAAACATTGTTATGAACTATGGAGTCATACTCCTCCACCATGGCATCAACCCAAACAAGTTGTTGCACTGCCTCCTCAAAGGAAGATGGCTCTATCTCAACACATACACTCATAAGTGCCATGTATTAGTGTACCTCTTAGGTGATATTCTCTTCCTGCACTGAGATGTGGGTGCTCCCACATTCTCCCGTGCATCAAGCAATAACCTATCACCCTCTTTGGTGCATTTTCTCACATCTCTATAAGACTCTACCTAAGTGGAGGTCTCCACTCACAGATCCTCTTCATGTGGCTACTCCACATCAATTTGAGGCTCCGCAACCCTAGGAGATAAAATCTCCTCAACTGCATGTAGCTCAAGCTCCCTCCCAAGCGAAACTAGCATGGCCTTCTCCTCATCGAATCTGACGTCCTTGCGAAGCACCATCATCCTACTGTTCGACAAGTAAACTCAATAGTTGTGAGGTCTATCAGTGTACCCCACAAATATCCCTAACTCTATTGTTGGCTAGAGATCCTTCTGTGTATATTTTGTTGCAATATACAGATGACGCAAAAATCCTGAAGTGACCAACATCTGGTCTCTTATTAGAATAAGCCTCCTCTAATGTCTTCATCCCAATAATCCAATGAGGCTACGTTATGAAAATAAACTTGTTTGTTGCATGCCTCAACCCAGAAGTGTAGTTTTAGGCCTTCATCATGCAACATCATCTGTGCTACACCTACAATGCTTTTGTTCTTCCTCTCAGCCACCCCATTCTGTTGTGGGCTATGGTGGTGTCGTCAACTCTCATTTAATCCCTTATGCTGCACAGAAGTTCTTAAACTCATTTGAGGCATACTGAACACAATTATCACTCCTCAGAGTTGTAACCTTCTTGCCAGACTCTTTCTCAACCAATGCTTTAAATTCAAAAGAAATTTCGAAAGTTTGATCCTTCTTCTGCATGAAAAATATCCAACATTTACAATAAAAGTCATCAACAAATATAATATAATACCTATGTTTGGTCGTGGATGCTCTCGCGAATGGTCGACACAGATCTGAATGGAATCACTCTAGAATCGCCTCCACTCAACTATCTCTGTCATGAAAGGAATCCTTTGTGTATTTTCCCAAAGTACATCCCTTGCATGTATCAACTTTCTCTAGCGTACTTTTGTGAATACTAGTAGAGATATATTGCATGATTTTCAAAGCCCCATGATGCAAGTGACCCAATTCCCTATGCCACAACTTGCCAATGTCTCATCTCTGCACCTTTTATTCTTTCATTCTCAAAGTAGCACAATCCTCTACCTCCATCTTATAGAGATTCTTAACTCGAATCCCAATCTTCTTTACTTGACCTGTGGCTTTGTGTCGAAGGAACACCTTTCCTTTCAAGAATAGCACATCGTAGCCTCTATCCTCAAGCATGGAAAACGCTAATAAGTTCTTCTTCAACCTAGGAACATACATAACATCTCTCAATGTGAGAGGATCATCGTTATCCCTCTAAAAAGTAATCGTTCCCAATCCAGAAGCACTATACCTCTTGTCATCACCCATCTTGATATGCATATGGAGATCTTTCTCCTCCAGGTCAGTAAACAACTCCTTGTCACCAGTCATGTGGAATGAACCTCCACTATCATGGTACCATACACTACCCATCATTGATGACACCGTGCATGCAATGAGAGTAAATTCCAATTCGAATTGAGACACCAAAGCCTCACTTGTCGCTCCTCCTGAGGACTTCTTCCTGTATTCATGAGCGAACAATTTGTAGCAAAATGGCCCAGCTCATGACAATGAAAGCACTTAAATTTTGTCATGTCTTTCTTCTTACCTCCATGGCAAGAATTCGATTTGGAATGGGATGACTTCCCTTTCACTTTCCTTGTCTTACTCACTAAGACACAATTTTCCTCTTTATCAATCTTTGATGAGGAAACATCTCTTGTGTTCCTTCTGATCTCCACTTGCATCCAATCTGACCACATTCGTTGCTAATCTGGAAGCTTCTCCCTCCCATATACAAATTCCTTATATCTATTCCAACTCTTGGGAAGTCCTAGGAGAGCTAGGTTCACAATATCATCCTCGACAATAGTTATTCCAACACTTCCAAGCTCATCATGACAGTGAGTGAACTTAGTCAAGTATTTTGGAATGGTCTCATCTTTCTCCATCTTGATTTTTTGAAGTTTGTATTTCAGTGCCAACTTCCTATGGTCACTATTGTTTTGGAATAGGTCTATCAATACTTTCCACATAGCATACGGATTTTCCTTCGCATAGAGACTCGAGACAATGTGGTCTCAAAATCCCTCAAGGATTATCTGCCTCACCTTCACCACACACTTCTTCCACTCAGCCAGATTATGTGGATCCGATGTTGATGGCTTAGGAATGTCTTGATCAATGAATTCCTTCAAGCCATTATCCTCTAGCACAAACACCCTTATTTCCTTCCAAGCTATATAATTCTAGCTTCCTTCCAAGGCATACTCAAGCCGCAAACTGTCGAATGCCATCTGTCAATCCTGAAGTATGTATTGAAAATTCGAATTTGACCTATAACCCAAAACTCAAAACTTCGAAATCTCTTCTAGTATATTGTATTTAGCTATGATACCATGTATATTTTCCTATGGATTCACATCTCAAGACAAAAATCTATTCTACTCTTTAAACAACGAGAAACAATGATCAATGATAACAATAATTGACAAGAGGAAGATAATCAAAGACACATAACACAATTGTTTCTCTGGGGAAGCCACTACTCAAAACTTTGACTACCTATTGAATTAATAAAAAATCTGAGTGATAGTAAAAATCTTTTTCTCACAAGAATAGTTCTGCACAACTACGATCAACTCTCTGCCTCACAAGCCCGCACTGACCAACACTTAGCCAATTTTTGTTGCCTGCTGAGCCCCTATTTCCTTGCACAATTCCTAAGGGAAATAGCCCATATTTAATTGGGAATTACTTCTTCCATAATTGTGCAATCCAAATTTAGGTCCACGTTTGATTGCATGCATGAGCTATACAACTCATGACACTCTACAACTGATCGTACAATGTCCTTGCACTCTAGTCTCATTTGTGTCTTTCTTTGAGCTAACATGCATGAGTTTCTCATGAGGGAATCTTTAGTTAGCTAGAGTAGCACTGAGGATGCACCAACGCATCAACTCACTAATAGACCTATACTAGTTCCGCAAAGAGTTAGAAATATTTTAACCGACCATAACTTAGTCAAACCATGTTATCTAATTAAAATGCAAATAAACTCATCCCAACCCCTAAAATTTAGGGAGACCATATACATGACTACAGAAAGACTTCCAAATCGAAATTCCTAAGCTAACTAATTTAATTAAACTTAATTAACTATTTACAAGTTGATATGAGAATAGAATTCAATTTTAATTCACAATTTAATTCAAGGACAAATTAAACTGGAATTTCTTATTGCTATTTCTCAAAAAAAAATTCAAGATGTCAAGGGAATTATATAGAAAATATATAAAATAGACAGAACCGACATGAGAATGATGATAATCCTTCTTGTTTTTCATGAATATATCCATCAAATTGGTGACAAATGAGTGATCAACTGCCCAACCGTAGGCATATGTTGTAAACAACACCCCCAAACTGGGTTATGAGACCATAGGGACAAAGGATGGTTGCTGGATTTATTTCTCATCCATCCCAACACACAATACTCAAGAATATAGCCACAACCAAACACCAACAATTCTTTCCCTCATGGAAATTTTATCTAGATATCTTTCCCAACATTCAAAAAGTGACAGAACTCTTCCACTTAGCAAAACACAACACAAGATCATGATCTCCATTCAATCCATCCACTATAGTCCCATAGTGTTTGCATAAATAATTTGAGCTACTCGTTTCCCTTTGGGAATCCCTGGAATTCGTATACCTTAGATCAATGCGGTGATGAATAAGACAAGAGGATTGTGTGATTTCAAAGAAACCTTAGCTCATTTGATGTGAACATTGATTTAAACAAGTGGTTAATGATATTTCATGTTTCTTAGTCTACAACTCTCCCTTGAAAATCAATGCCTTCCTTCCACTTTTTCCACAACCCCTCTAGCTTCGCACAAACTCACACATTGTTGGCTTAGGGGGTCTTGACCCAGGTTTAGAGTTAGTTGTGCAAACCAACAAATCCCTACACTATTGGCCCTTTTGGTAACAACCTACATAACACAGGCTACAGTCTCACCCGAAGAAGTATGGGGGGATGCAAGAACCAAGTTTCTGCATCCAGAGACGAGTGTGATGTCTTTTAGTGTCTCAGATCTGCCTTCATGAATATCGATAAGCCCTCGGGGCTCGGTACTGCAACTCCATTCAAACAGTCTTCAGTCCTTCGCGAAGGTCTATGATTGGCTTTTGCGGACCTTTATCAGTTGATTTATTCACTTACATGCATCAAAGAACAATTCTAAATTAGGGTTCGCATAGATAAGCTTACGTTATTAATAAACATTAGATAATTCATCAGAGTCTTCGCGAAATTACATAAACATTCTTTCAAGCATCATCTAACAATTATTCAATAGAATCACTCATCATTAGATCAATATTTCATGAACACAGTATTCATCCACAACATATATCGTAAGTAGAAATAAACAAAGTTAACTAGATAAATGTAGGATTTCTTCGATAACTTTCTTTATTAATCTTCAGTTTAGCTTTACAGACTCAAAACTACCTCGCTCACTCAGCTATAGGGGTTTGTGCACTCAGCTGCAGACTCTACCTAGGCCTCTATGCAGTCAGATGTAGAGCCTTTCTCTCTTATCTGACCCACTTCCCTGTGCTATCACTTCTAAGACTCCATTCCTCATTCACATAGATTATGCCTAATCTATCTCCCTTAGAATCTCTAAGACAGGCCTATTTATACAATCCCATGGTTTGCGGACCATGGGTGCATCTCAAAGCCAACTCAAAATTTACATAAACAAGGAGCTAAAACCCCTTTGAATCCTAATTATCTACGCGCTCCGCATCCACAAATCATGGAGACTTTACATTTCTTACAAAAAATACATCAAAACTTGGGTTATTTTAACCCCAAAACTGACCTAGGGGACTCCATCCAAATAGGCCCCTAACACAAAGATTGTGACTTCCCCTCAAGTCACTTGGCTAGAATGAAGATCTTGCTACAAAGACCCCCCAACTCTACCTGGATCACTGCAACCTTGATAACACTTTGAGTGGCTGCCCGCTTGACCTCCTCGACTAACTTCTCTATAGATGGTCCTTCGGTAGCTAGCCTGATTGTCTGCTACGTTTGCTGCAAGTCCTTTAGCTTATCTTGAATAATGGTCATAACCTATTAAGCCTCCTCTAAGCAAGGCTACATCCTAGCCTTAAGCAATTCCTCCTTCTTCTATGCTGCCTCTACCTGTGCTAGGAGCTTCTTCCCCTCCTATAATTTTATAAGGCGTTCCATTGGTGTGATGGAGCACGTCGTTACCCTAACTTCATCATACTGCCGTTGCAACTCCCTGATCTCTATACTCAGTGTCTACAGGTTTGGATCTTCCTATAGATTGGTGACCAACTCCATGGCTTGCTCAAATAATTCCGAATAGTTAGCTACTGTGGCATCTAGGGTGGCCATTCCTTATTTATGACGGCTCCGCCCTATTCCCAGACCTTAGGCGGAGTTGTGGGCTGCAACTTTAACTACAACTTTGTGATATTTATATTGAGTTCAAATTGAACTCAGCCAACCTCTGCCTTGGCTTCGCACACACCAGCGGCTAATTTTCTGATCTTCACTTTTGGTTTTGCATCCTCAAGGATATGAAGCTTAGGCACTATCCTACATGCCT
The DNA here is from genome assembly GCA_031772625.1 of Pinus tabuliformis. NCBI lineage: Eukaryota > Viridiplantae > Streptophyta > Pinopsida > Pinales > Pinaceae > Pinus > Pinus tabuliformis. The sequence goes on along the minus strand of CM062816.1, from coordinate 216,068,766 downwards.
CTGCAACTGCAGACTCTAGTCGGGAACTCTGTGCCTGCAATGTCTCCTTTTCTTTTAAGGCTTGGGTCTTTTAGAAGAACATGTGCTTATTTTTTACTTTGTATTCTATGATGAGGTTGAGAGTGCACTCGTCCCAAGCTCTCAATTCCATTGTCACTAATATATGCAACGCGTAGAGGATCTTGTTGGGGAGCGCTGCTATGTTCAGCCCGATGTTCTTAATTGTGCTTGGGATGACGCGATCATCAGCTATCTCTACGCGAAGGGACCCATATGGTAATGACATATTTCCAAGGTCTAGGGTCCTCACCAACTCTGCTACTTGACTCGTCCCAGGTGCTAGGCTCGCTTGACTGGTGTCCACCTGTATTATGTTTTCTTGGATTTGTAGCTTGTCTAGATCCTTTTGGACACTCCCCATCATTTTCATATATTTCTACTTGAACTGCTACAACACTTCAGTCATGGTATCCCTTATTTTATCCCTAATCTCATCGATATCACCCTCTGTTAAGACCATGGGATCACCCTGCGACTTGCCTAATTTTTGTTTCTTCCTTGGACCTTCCTATTGCCCCTTATCACATCTCTTTAGAACAAATGGTGTTCTCTACCCCTCATCTCCTTCGCCACCTTGTTTTGACAGTTCTTCATCCTTGGTCTCTAGTGAAGGTGATTTTCCACTTATTTGTGACTCACATTTCTCCTCCTATGCCTGCTCCTTTGAAATGTTCTCTTTCTCCACACGAGTCTTCTTTGTCACTTCCTTATTTCTCTACTCTGCAAGTGTGTGTGCAGCTTTATTAGCTCCCTCCTTCTCTTCTACGCTACAGAACTTCCCATGCCCTTTCTTCTACCAACATCTAAATCTGAGGGGGTGCACCACTCTATAGGCCATCACACAATCACCTCCTACACATCTGTCTCCATCACCAAATATGGAAAGTCATGCCATTTCTGTTGTGGATCCTTTTGCGCTTGAATGTAAAGTCTATCGAAGTCGGTCTTGAATGCGGCATAGGTTGATAGCTACGTGTACAAGGTCGAGGACAACCTTGGAAACTTGTTAATAGCGATGTGGAGACTTAAATCCATGAGGACCCAAAAGATCTTTGTCTCTGTGATCCACACAGGGTCCTTTGTAGCCCATAGAGATGAAAATTGCACTGCTTCTGGTAATCCTTCTTCAAGTGGAGAAAACTGGCTATCCTCCGGTAGTTCCCATGTAACCAATACAATAAACAGTAGCAACCAAGCATAATGAAACAACTTGGTTTCATCTTGGGCCTGTCGTAATTCACGAGGAATTCTTGGCACATGTACTGGTGGGCCCCAGTATTGTAGCAATAATGCTACAACTCCTGGAACTCCCTTCTTTAATTTTATCAACCAGGTAGTTCGTAACAAACTTGGAAGCGACGGTGCTGTATGCACAAGTACTAGCTCTTGCCGCAGCTGTCACTTGGTCAGCTGGCACAAGTCCACTAGGAGCTTAAGCCAACTTCTATGAGCTCTTAGAAGAAGATTTTTAATTGATGGATGAAAGCTAACTCGAAGGAAGCTAATCTAATTGCAAAAAGAAACTAAAAGCCAAAAAGTAACGCAAACCCTAGCAAACCCTAATTCTACCAGCTAGTCCTACTGATGCAAAGGAGAGCATGCAAACTACTAAAAGAGATGCCATTACTTCTATGAAGGTAAAATACATGTGTCTAGACTACCTCTATCTGAAGAAAACATCTTTTTGTATTTTTGCTTAAGTTGTTGAAATTATCATGCATGTGCTTCTAACTAGTTTTCCACTGTGCAGGGATGGATCAAGGGATGAAATGCTTTGGGAAAGGTTGGGATGGTATAGAGAGGGTCTAAGGGATCCCTAACATTCTTTCTGAGAGTTTCACAAAGTCTGGATGCCATGCAACCGTGTTTATGAACTTCTACAGGAAGTCTGCAGGGGTTTCTACAGGAAGTTCTGTAATTCTTCTACAGGATGTTTCGAAATGGGATTTTTGAGGATGGGTGATTGATGGAAGATGCATGGATGGTCATGGAGGTAGGATGGGGGTTTGAAGTGACCCAGGAACTGATGGATGGAGTGGTGAGATGATATGTGGAAGGCTGGTTTGGCTTTAAGGTAGTTGAGACAACAATGGAGAAGAGGGTAGGGTTACTTGGGCAAGAGGATGGGTGTGAAGCGAGAAGCCTAGATATGGGATGAATCAGATGGCTCTGATGAAGCTTGACCATGGGAGTGAGTGATAGAGATGTCCTGCACAATGCACATTCAACCGAATCAATGAATTCTTGCAAACAAACTAAGTCCTAGCTAACTTAATCTAACTGTCAATGAAATGAATAAACAACAGCCTTGTTTGGAAAGAGAACCATGTACATCACGTGAGCAAGAACATTCTGAAAGATCTAAATGCATGACAAACTCCTACCAATCAATTCCCAAACATAAAAAGCTACTTTAACCAACAAAAGCAACCAAAATAACAAAGCAAGATCTAAAGAGCAGATTTTATTTTAAGAACGCAGCAAACACACATAAAGATAAACAGGGGAGGTACTGGGCGCTTGAGATGGGCCCAACCCCAAGAGCTACAGCCTCCCAAGAGAGATTTAGAGCTGGTGCAAAGCTGAATTCATCTTTATTAATCAAGAATGAAGAGTTACATCAAAACTGTCCACAAGGAGAGCTTGAGAATGAGCTGAAAGCAAAGCTAATCTATTGCATACAAATCCAATTACAAAATGACTACAACAAGGCTATGAAATGACTAACTACTAGCTACTATCTACTGGCTAACTAGTTAACATCCACTGGCTAACAAAATGACTAACTGGCTAACCAAAATGAGGCCCTAAGCCTTCTTATTTATACAAATTGAGGACCCAACAATCCTCCTAAACTTTAGGGACTCGGCTGCCCAAAACTTGGAGTTAACAGCAGTCCTACTTGACTTGCTTGGCTGCCCTTGTGCTGATTGATTCGGTGGCCCTTGAACTCCGAGCTGATGGTGGAGAATTCGAGGTAAGGGCCCATAAATGAAGGGGACACTTTCCTACAAATCCTCTAGCTTGTTCTCCCACGAATTTGGCTGCCAAGTGCTCATTAAGACCTTCAATTTTGTCTCCAAGTTGACCAAAAAGGCTACACAAAGCACCCATTAGACTTGTTGGCATAATGACTAACCAAATTCACTCTATTAACATAAATGTAATAAAAAATATGCAATAAACTAATGAGAATGGTGGATTAAGTCAAATTTGGAGGTTGAATGAGCCCAAATAATTGTCCATTTTTGGGGCTCATCATCACCCCCTACTGAAAGTGTTGCTCATCCTCTGAGCAACCAATCTCTCTCCTCATCTTTGATGGCCCTGGTGGCCTCCTTGGCTAAAATCTCGGCCGATTTCTCCTTTGGCTTCCCTCTTTTCAAACTTCCTGTAGAAACAATTCGCTGGCTTCCTGTAGAAACAGTCCTCTGTCTTCCTGTAGAAACAGTCTGCTAACTTCCTGCTTGGCTGTGGGCGATTTTCCTTTCAGCTTGGCTGTGGCAGCCTTCATCTTCTCCCCCTTTCTGCTCTTCTTCCTCACTGTCTGCTGCTTTTCCTAGTGAATTCTCAGCCTTGTTATGAGTGTGCAAGTATATGCAATCATATGGAAGAAATGGTGGCCTTGGCATTTCCCAAAAACCCAATGACGAGGCTCATCAATATGCTGATAGGCCTGATGGATATGCTGAGAAACAAATTGGTGGTGGTGCAGAGGCTGGTACTTGTGGCCTTGGACTATGATATGAGTTCAGGCTTGGATAGTCTATTCCATAAGTTGTCTGCATTTGTGGAGATACTACAGGTTGTGATGATAAATTGTCCTTCTGACCATCAACTGCAAGTTTCACAGTAGCAATCCTTCCATCAATGGTTTTGTTTGGTTCCTTACGGGCTCACTTAGTAGCCTCCACAGTCTTGAAAGTCACAAATGCAAATCCCTTGTTGGTGAAAAATACATACAACATTAACCAAGACAAATACAGCCAAACAATCTAGGCCTCGAAAAAACATGCATAAATCTCTAAGAATAGAGACATTTTAAACTGCCCATCATAAAGAAATCTGATGTATCTTAGATTTGTAACCTCGATTTGCTGGTATTCTTATCATATGCAACTGAACCTTCTTCCATCTCTCCATATTTGGAAGAAAACTTCTAGAATATTATCATTGGCCATGTCATATGAAATACGACCAATGTAAAGTTTCCTTTGAGCTTGATTTGCACTTTAACCAGGACCTGTTCCCACCACTGACTAATTTCTTACAGTAATCCCGCTCTTTCTTCAAGCTTCGAACTGGATGAAGAAAAACTTGGGCTTCTCTGCTCTGGAAGACTCTGCTGTACTTTCCTGTAAAACGTCTTCCTGTAGAAACGCCTGTAGATTGTGATAGGTGGGAGATTTTTTTAAAAACGACAGAAATCTAAGAAATCAGGAAGAAAACTTGTAGAGGACCATTGGTTAACTGATCTGGAAGTGATGGATGCGTGCTCCAGTTGTAACTGAAGTTGAACAGAGGGTGTGAGAGTCAGCCGAGCGTCATTTAATTTTGGCGTGATTCATGGTGAGGGAGTGTAGTGGCCGAGCGTACGTGGCCACATGCAGACGGCAGTGCTGTGATGAGCTGCATGGCCTCTTCCCGTTAATCAGTTGCACTGGAGTTACCACTGTCTGTATTATTATTATTTTTTTAAATTTTTTTAATTCCCCATGACTGACTACACACATGCGTTGATGATCCCTGGATGAGTGCAATCAGACTTGCTACCTTTCTAACTGAATCTCACCATCTCATTCATTCATGCAATGCTTTAGATTAGATCTATGCAAACAGAGGAACAAGTTTAGTCACGTACCTGCAAGTCGTGCGTGGTTGCTTTGCTGCATGCATGTGTTGATCTTCATTTGCGTCATGCATGTGTTGATGTAGTTGCATGGTGGCTTGATTGATGATTCATGGTTGTTTTTTCTTGTGCAGGTGTCCTCTGGACGAATCTGAGCTGCATGCCATTGTTTCCACGTTCAGATCTGCACCTTCAAGCTGCTGCTGTTGCATGGTCACAAAACCAGAAGTTGTTTTCGCCATTTCTCCCAAACGGAAAAGCGGATCGATCTGAAACTTGTTGAGCATGTTTCTATGATCATTATGCATCTCCCATAGCAAAATCGTGATCAATGGATGCACGGATTTCGAGAAAAAGGGAAAATGGCTGAAGATTTCAGAGGTCGATTTCTCGGAAACCGTGCATCGGAATCGGCTGAAACTGCTTGGGTAGGTTACCATCACTCATATGCATATCCCCATGAAACAGGTCTTGAAACGGATGCACGGTTATGGAGAAAATGCAAAAATGGCTGATGGTGATGGAGGCTGATTTCTTGGAAACCGTGCACCGGAATTGGCTGAAACTGCTCAAGCATGTTTCCATCACCCTTGTACAATTCCCCATAAAACGGTTTGTCAAATGGATGCATGGTTTTCAAGTTATGGCAAAAACAAATTTTGTTCTATGGATTTTTGCCTCAAGGCTTTTTGCAAATGTTTGCATGGAAGGAAAAACTGAGCTTGGGCTGTGATGCAGGTATGGAGATGATGGAGGAGGAGTTGGAAGATTGCATGAGGACTTCTGAACCCTTGAGGAAGCTACCATGTTCGCCAAACCACTTTTTGAAATCCATGTCTAGTTTCCCACAATTTCTACAGGAAGTTCCTGTAGAAGCACAATGAGAAGCACAATGAGGTGGAAAAAATGATGGAGAAAGGCAAGGGATGGCCACACAAGTGCTTGCAGGTCTAATCAACAGATTCCCACCATTAGATTCACTTTTGAAATTGGATTTGGCTCGTCCAAAGGTTCTACAGGATGTTTCCTGTAGAAATACAGAGCTTCCTGTAGAAGGCACAAAAAAGATTCCTTTAACCTTGATTTGAGTGCTCCTCCTATCATGAAACGTCCTTCTTGCAACCTGCAATGTCATTGCTACAACATGAAATTATTCAATGAAGATTAGCTTTATTTTCTTTTCCTTTTTCTCTTTTTTTTTTTTTTTTTTTTTGAAAAAACAACTAGGGCGCCTCATGGAGGTTTTCACCCTAATTGCCTGCCTTGGGCGCCTCCAAGGGAGGTTTTCACCCAAAGATCTTATTATCTTTTCTCTTTTTTTTCCAACCCATTGACCGCCTCATGGAGGTTTTCAATCAATGAGCCAATCTAAGGCGCCTCCGAGGAGGTTTTCACCTTAAATTTCTATTTTCCTCTTTTTTCATTTCTTTTTTCCTTTTTCTTTTTTCTCTTTTTTCTTTTTTTTTTCTTTTTTCTACCCTACCCTACTTGAAAAACAAAATCGTTCTCAAGTATAAGAATACTTCCAATGGAGCCATGTGCACATCGAGATTAGAGAAAAAATGATGTGAAGGCTTGAAATGCATGCTTGGACAGGTATCCAGATCTCAGGGACCAAATGATATGACCTTGAAGGGATCAAACATAGCTGAGGAAGAGAGTACTGCTGCAACTTAGTGACTGTCTAGAACCATGTCTCAATATAGCTCTGATATCCTTGGTTCTTTTGCTGATCTGGATCATTCTTCATGTCACCTTCTATCATGACCTTCTCATCTTCCTCTTTTTGCTGATCTTTCTCTTGAATACATGGAAGATTTGATGGTAACCATGAGGGAACTCTCTCGATCTCTGATTCTGATCTCTTCTCTTCATTAAGTACAGCCCATGGTTCTTTGATCTCCTCTTTTGAATCTTCTTTTTCCTTTGGTCCTCCAATGTTGTCAATATGATCTTTGCTTTGCAACACTCTTCCTGAGCTATGGTGAAGATCGTTGAGCTCAAGAGGAGTCATTTGGATATGTTGTGCCTCAGCTTTGCAATTGGGTTGAGCTAAACCATTGTATGGCTTTGGGAATGGTACGGGTAGTTGAGTGGAGGTGTGAAATTGAGATGGAGATGGATGGCATTGTGGTTGGGTAGGCGTTTGGGGTTGCCTTGGTGGAGGAGGAGGCGATGGTTGTGGATGAGTAGGTGGTGGAGGAAAATAAGCGGAAGGAATGTTGTATTGGGGCCTCCACTCCTGATAAGGTGCATTCCACTGAGGCTGTGGCTGAGCATAAGAGTGAAATGAATGAGCAGCTGGTTGGGCGTAATATGGATCTGTGAAGGAACAAGGAGGAGGTGTGAACCAGGAAGGATGAGCAGGGGGACCCCAAGAAGGCATGAAAGTGGCTTGATAGGGGTCATAATAGGTCTCGGGTGTCCCTTGCAGTTCCTGCTGGTAAGATCTAGGTCCATGCGGCCAACTTTGGTTCATGTAATAGAGTGATTCAGTGGCTCCTTTGGCTCTCTGATATGCAACTTTGAATCTGGGTAAGGAAGGGCACTGATCTGTAGGATGGTATTCTTCACAGACAAAACACACTTCTATGGAGTACAATGGACATTCGTTCCTAGGATGCTTTCTAGTGCACCTAGGACAAAAAATGGCCAAAGCCCTCTTGGCTTCTTCTTGCTTCTTTTGGATCCGCAAGGTATCCAGTTGCATGGCAAGAAACTGCCTCATATCACTCTTGAAATCTTCTATCTGATCTTCAAATTCATCTTTGGACAAGATGTTGCTCCCAACATTTCTGCTTGTAGCCATTCGCTTAGAGGAATGTTTTCTTCTCTTCTCCCCTAGAGGTTCTTTAAATATGCCTTAATGTCCACCCAGGGGTTCTTCTTAGTCACAGCCATCGAAGAAGAGAGAAGATTGGCTGTGTGAAGCAAAGGGGGGTGTTGTGCAATCATTTTTCTAACTTATCTCTACTCCTACAAGGCATGAAATGAAATCTTTTTGGTTGATTTTTGCTTTTTTCTACTTCTACTTGCAAAACTGAAATAGATTGAACTGCAACTAGCTATCTTGCTAAAATGAAAATGCGGAATTGAAATGAAAGCAGGAAAGGACTAATCTATTTTGCTCAAATGAAATTGCAGGAATGAAATGCTAAGCTACGCTTGCAGAATTGAAATGCTACTCTACACTTGCAAAAATGAAATTGCGGAATTGAAAAGCTAATCTATGAAAGCGGGAAATGCTAATCTACTTTTGCATAAACGAAATTGCATAATGGAAATGAAATAAACTACTTAGCAGAAGGCGAGAGTTGGAGAATAGAAGAAAAGCGACAATCACCAATACTCTGACGCTTCCCCGGCAACGGCGCCAAAAAGATGGTGGGCCCCAGTATTGTAGCAATAATGCTACAACTCCTAGAACTCCCTTCTTTAATTTTATCAACCCGGTAGTTCGTAACAAACTTGGAAGCGACGGTGCTGTATGCACAAGTACTAGCTCTTGCCGCAGATGTCACTTGGTCAGCTGGCACAAGTCCACTAGGAGCTTAAGCCAACTTCTATGAGCTCTTAGAAGAAGCTTTTTAATTGATGGATGAAAGCTAACTCGAAGGAAGCTAATCTAATTGCAAAAAGAAACTAAAAGCCAAAAAGTAACGCAAACCCTAGCAAACCCTAATTCTACCAGCTAGTCCTACTGATGCAAAGGAGAGCATGAAAACTACTAAAAGAGATGCCATTACTTCTATGAAGGTAAAATACATGTGTCTAGACTACCTCTATCTGAAGAAAACATCTTTTTGTATTTTTGCTTAAGTTGTTGAAATTATCATGCATGTGCTTCTAACTAGTTTTCCACTGTGCAGGGATGGATCAAGGGATGAAATGCTTTCGGAAAGGTTGGGATGGTACATAGAGGGTCTAAGGGATCCCTAACATTCTTTCTGAGAGTTTCACAAAGTCTGGATGCCATGCAACCGTGTTTATGAACTTCTACAGGAAGTCTGCAGGGGTTTCTACAGGAAGTTCTGTAATTCTTCTACAGGATGTTTCGAAATGGGATTTTTGAGGATGGGTGATTGATGGAAGATGCATGGATGGTCATGGAGGTAGGATGGGGGTCTGAAGTGACCCAGGAACTGATGGATGGAGTGGTGAGATGATATGTGGAAGGCTGGTTTGGCTTTAAGGTAGTTGAGACAACAATGGAGAAGAGGGTAGGGTTACGTGGGCAAGAGGATGGGTGTGAAGTGAGAAGCCTAGATATGGGATGAATCAGATGGCTCTGATGAAGCTTGACCATGGGAGTGAGTGATAGAGATGCCCTGCACAATGCACATTCAACCGAATCAATGAATTCTTGCAAACAAACTAAGTCCTAGCTAACTTAATCTAACTGTCAATGAAATGAATAAACAGCAGCCTCGTTTGGAAAGAGAACCATGTACATCATGTGAGCAAGAACATTCCGAAAGATCTAAATGCATGACAAACTCCTACCAATCAATTCCCAAACATAAAGAGCTACTTTAACCAACAAAAACAACCAAAATAACAAAGCAAGATCTAAAGAGTAGATTTTATTTTAAGAACGCAGCAAACACACATAAAGATAAACAGGGGAGGTACTGGGCGCTTGAGATGGGCCCAACCCCAAGAGCTACAGCCTCCCAAGAGAGATTTAGAGCTGGTGCAAAGCTGAATTCATCTTTATTAATCAAGAATGAAGAGTTACATCAAAACTGTCCACAAGGAGAGCTTGAGAATGAGCTGAAAGCAAAGCTAATCTATTGCATACAAATTCAATTACAAAATGACTACAACAAGGCTATGAAATGACTAACTACTAGCTACTATCTACTGGCTACCTAGCTAACATCCACTGGCTAACAAAATGACTAACTGGCTAACCAAAATGAGGCCCTAAGCCTTCTTATTTACACAAATTGAGGACCCAACAGTCCTCCTAAACTTTAGGGACTCGGCTGCCCAAAACTTGGAGTTAACAGCAGTCCTACTTGACTTGCTTGGCTGCCCTTGTGCTGATTGATTCGGTGGCCCTTAAACTCCGAGCTGATGGTGGAGAATTCGAGGTAAGGACCCATAAATGAAGGGGACACTTTCCTACAAATCCTCTAGCTTGTTCTCCCACGAATTTGGCTGCCAAGTGCTCATTAAGACCTTCAATTTTGTCTCCAAGTTGACCAAAAAGGCTACACAAAGCACCCATTAGACTTGTTGGCATAATGACTAACCAAATTCACTCTATTAACATAAATGTAATAAAAAACATGCAATAAACTAATGAGAATGGTGGATTAAGTCAAATTAGGAGGTTGAATGAGCCCAAATAATTGTCCATTTTTGGGGCTCATCATGTACCTGAACCAGTTGAACTATACGCCTTTCATGCACTGAGAACCTAGATACACTACGGGCATTGAAACTTCATCCACACGACACTTTCTCATTACCTTCCCTGCTAATATTTGCGTGGAAATTTTCACTAGTGGGTCTGTTATTGAGGTGATGGAATATCCTCACGCCTTCTTCATGATGTCAAATTCTTTCTTCATTCTTTCTTCCAAGTCCTTTTCTCTCGTCTTTCCACCAAACTCCTTGGTTGGATTCAGACATTCATATGGCAGATGTGTAATCCTATGAATGAGCATGTCAGTGATGGGGATTGGCTATCTTAGCCATAAACACCCATCATGTACCAAAGTGAGTAGCTCGAACACACAAATTGTGTTGATAGGGGTGTGATGATAATGAGGCACCCACAACAGATTAAGTAACCCTGAATTCTCCACACCGCGGATCCATTCCACCATTTCTAATGTGGTAACCACTGACTCTGTGTAGTAGACGTGCTTCATGTACTTATCAATTGTTAAGTGTGGAAACCTAGCATGATCAATGAGGTCCCAATCATCAATTTTCAGAAGTGAGATCCACGTAGGCCGCACACCTTCAAAGGGAACCTGCTCATGTAGCAGAGGTGTAGAAATGGAAAACTTCTCTAAATCTGGGTCCTTTGTGACCTATGCCATCCCCTTGCACGGAGGTATATAGTCGGGTATCTTTGTGATGGGCTCCAGTCCCTCAGCATCAATGTATTTTATACCCTAGCCTGATTCGTCTAGGTCAACTACCTTCTCAGGCTACTTGTCCTTCCTTTGTTTTTGCACTACAGAATGCTTCCTTGGGATTTGCACACCTGTACTAGTTTTTTTTTTCTTATCCTTCTTCAATTTAACTATTTTGGTTTCTCTTGTAGGGTTAGGATTCGACCTAGGCAACTTCGGCGCCATAGGCACAGGAGCCAGAGCTTCCATACTCACCACTTTCGGGGCAGCTCCCTCAGAGGCAACATCACCACCAGTACTCACAGTTTTTGCAGGGCTTGGTCTACACATCTTTTCGAGAATGAAATTCTGTTTCAATTCAGACAGCTTAGCAAACAAAGGGCTCACAACTAAATCCTCCCAATACAACTAGTTCATAGGTGACAAACAACACAGCTCAACAAAAACTCTAAGGGTGCAAAGTGTTCTCTATTGGACCAGCATGCATAATTTATAGGGGGCTTTGAATTTGAATCTGACTGCTCCCCCAAAATTCTGACAATTAATGATGCTTTGGCACAAGATATTCAAATATTGTTTCCTTAAATGTCACCAGCCCACTCCTCTTAAGCATCTTATGGCTATCAATTGATTAACAATGACTCAAACAATCACTTTTATGCTGTGTGGTGCCACACTTCCATCCTACGTGTAGCTTCATAGATTGCATCTTCATCATCTTCCTCGCAGCCTACCTGCTACGTAGTCCTCCAAACCTGGAAGTGTATTCTAGAGTCCTTCGCTCCCTTGCAACTGCCTGGAGCACTAAGACTATCCTACCACCATATAGTCATTGCGCAGGATCCCCTGTATATAGCTTCAATCGACTCCCATTCACTCTCCCTAGAACTATGCCTTCATCTGTAATTTCTTCGATAATATAGGGCCCCAGCCAATGCATCTGAAATTTCCCTACAAACTTAGTGAATTTACTATCGTATAACAAGACAAGATCATTTATGTTGAACATGCAAAGCTTGATGAGGCGATTGTTCCATGCTTTCTAATGTTCCTTCTGTACTTACTGATGGAATCCTACCAAGAATCAATCCTCTTCAAGCTCCATCAGCTGTGCGAGTCGTTCCTCCAAGGATTCACGATCTGCCATACCTATTATAGCTTCTATGCATAGACAAGGCATGATATACTCCATTGGAATTACCACTTCTACACCATATACCAACCTGAACGATGTTTGTCCTGTCAGCTTTTTGCAAGTAGTACTATAAGCCCATAGGATTGTAGGTATGTGCACAACCCAGTCATTTCGTTGCGTTTTGCAAATCTTCGTCAGCGTGTTCTCCAAAATATTGTTGAAGGATTCAACAGTTCCATTCACCTGTGGGTGCCAACATAACCATTTGTTGGCTTACGGGGTTCTGATCTAGGTTCAGATTTAGTTGTGCCAACCAACAAATCCCTACACTACTAGCCCTTTCGACAACAACCCACATAGCACAGGCTGCAGTCTCACCCGAAGCAGTATGGGGGTATGCAAGAACCAAGTTTTTGCATCTAGAGATGAGTGTGTTGTCTTTGATCACCTCAGATCTGCCTACATGCAGATCGATAAGCCCTTAGGGCTCGGTACTACAACTCTATTCAAATAGTCTTCAGACCTTCATGAAGGTCTACGATCGGCTTTTGCAGACCTTTATCAGTTGATTTATCCACTTACGCGCAGTTCGCATAGATAAGCTTACGTTATTAATAAACATTAGATAATTCATCAGAGTTTTCACGTAACTACATAAACATGCTTGTGTATATCATCTAATAGTTATTCAATAGAATCGCACATCATTAGATCAATATTTCATGAACACAGTATTCATTCACAACATATATCATAAGTAGAAATAAACAGACTTAACCAGATAAACAAAAGATTTATTTGGTAACTTTCTTTATTAATCTTTAGTTCAACTTTACAAACTCAAAACAACACTACACACTCAGCTGTAGGGGTCTGCGCACTCAGCTACGGACTCTACCTAGGCCTATGTGCACTCAGCTGTAGAGCCTTTCTTTCCTATCTAACCCACTTCTCTGTGATATCACTTCGAAGATTCCATTCCTCATTCACATAGATTATGCCTAATATATCTCCCTTAAACGCTCTAAGACACACTTATTTATACAATCCCATGGCTCGCGGAGCATTGGTGGATGTTAAAGGTGACCCAAAATTTACATAAAAAAGGGGTTAAAACCCCTTTGAATCTTAATGATCTACATGATCTACATGAACAAATCGCGAGGACTTTACATTTCTTACAAAAAAACACATCAAAAATTGGGTTATTTTAAACCCAAAACTAACCCAGGGGACCACATCCCAACACACATCTTTCAAGATCATTGGCTTCTTGGGTTGGTTATATGGAATGCCAACTATGGAGGCATGTGTTCTTCAGCATGAGGAAGAATGTAAGAATGACATGGAAATAATATCTTCAATAAAAAGTATATGTGATGTATGCCATTCATGAGGATCATGTTTCTTCCATATAAAATTTTGAGTTTCTACTTGGAACATATGATCAACAAGGTAGGTGAAAGAACTTTTAATATATCATGGTCGAAGGATAGAACCTTTGCAAGGGACATAGGGCAACAATGATATATTGGGTTATAAGAGGTATCCCAACCCTTGATAAGAAAACCCATGTGATGTTGTCGTATGGGGTTTCAAGATAGCTCATGTTGGATTGGTAGGAAACTCCCTTCTACTAGATCCATCTAGAGGGCCATCTTTTCCATACAGAGACACATCCCCCAAACTAGATCCATCTCTTTTACTCACTTCAATTTTAGTTTCTTATTCTAATTTTTATACGTGAATGTTGTAAAGGAACTAGCTTATATACACAATTGTTTCTACAGAAACCCACGTATATCAAAATAACTTATCTAATCCCCTGTGCAATATTAATAAGTGCATTATTATTCCATTATTCATCAATTAAACAGTAATTATGACTAGTTAAGAAGTAGATAGAACATGAACACAGACAACCATATGAACACCGAGATTTTTAGGTGGAAGCCCAATGTGGGAAAAGCCATCGTCATTTTCATCTTTGTCTTCTTCTTTTATTAAAAATTATCTTCTTATAATCTTGTACTGGCACAAACTTCAACCAGTACGCAGACTGCTACCTGCATAAGGCTACAACCTTCTCTCATTTTCCAATCCCTACCAGAAGGAAGCTACAACCCCCTTTCTAAAGACTCCTACCCTCAACTCTTTGTGCATCACTTTTAAAAATGTTTCAAGCTCAATCCACTCCCAACAATTCTGAAATAAACTACTCAAACTAGATTAGAATAAATCATAATAATGCATAGCTATTCATCAATATACCAAGCCAAACAATGTTACCCATCACAGAAACCAACTGCTTCCACTACAAACCCTGATTAAGCATGCATCAGATTGTATATGATATTGTTCTTAATCATACCTACTTATATATGTGCTTCTCCTGAAAAATACCATTGTATAGATCTTAAAACACTGATACCTGAATCTGAATCAATGTGACACTAAATAAAATGTCGAACGTGTAATAATGCTAGTTAAAAATTCATGTAAAAATATATAAGACCACAAATGATGGGACTTGTATTCCAAACTGAATGGTGGGGGAAACATCCTAATGGGTGTTTATTCAGTTTATTATGGGTAAGGAAATTGGTAAATGCAATGGCTAAGGCTTTGGAAAGGAAAAAGGGCATTTTTGGCACATTTATTTATGAGAATAATGGAAATTAGGAGAAAAGGAAGGTGAAAGGTCACATGTTGGATGTGAGGAGGAAACTGAAGGAAAATAATGGAAAATGAAGAAAATAAAGGCCTCATTAATAAAAAGGCTTCTCAGGATCAGTTGGCAGGCTCTTAGTCAGTTTAAGCTCCTAGCTCAAGCTTTTGACAGATTTAGGTGGAGCTCTCTTCTATTCTCTCTCTCTCTCATATTCTTGGAGACAGAGTTTTCTTGGAGAACTCTTGGTGGGTGTGGCATACTTATATTCTTGGAGAAATAAGGTAAAGGAAGAGTAGGAAAGCACATGACAACATCAGGATCAACAACTACATAAAATTTTCTTGCTGGTACCAAGTTGCATGTATGATTGTGTCACTAGTTTTGGCATGCATGGAATATTCATGTGCATTGTCTGTATTGAAAGTGGATCACTAGAATTTCCATTTCTTGGATAGCCATGGTGATTGTGGGTTTACTTTCGTTATTGTTTTTTGGTTGGTTCTCATGTTTCCTTAGCTTGGGTTGAGTTATTAGTTCATGGAAGCACTGGTTGAAAAAATGCTCTGGAAACCCTGTAACAACTTGAGTTGAGTTACTAGTCCTAGAAGCTTTGGTTGGACAAACAGTCTGGAAGCCATTGGTGGGTTGAGTTACTAGTCCTAGAAGCCTTGGTTGGACAAACACTCTGGAAGCCATTGGTGGGTTGAGTTACTTATCCTAGAAGCCTTGGTTGGACAAACACTCTAGAAGCCCAATGGCAGCTGTGGGTTGAGTTACTAGTCCTGGAAGCCTTGGTTAGAACAAATGCTCTGGAAGCCCTAAAAGGGACAGATGGATACCACTATGATGATGGTTTTCTGATGTCCAACCATGAGATGGAATCACTATGTGATGGGTTGAGGTGGATGGCCTCTGGAATCCCTAGATGAGTTTTGATTGATGTTCTCTATGAGATCCGACATTCATGCTTGGAATATGGAATGGGGGTGAATGGCTAAAGAGAGATTTGGCTAAGCCATTCTAGGATCAGGTGGAATGTGTAAGTCCTATCCCGGGTTGGATTTTGAATCATCAATAAGAGGTTATTTCTTCTTGTAATTATATGAGCATTATATTGGATTATATGAGGTTTATATGGTGGTGAGTTCATTGGTATTTATGTCCTTATTATGTTGGTTATGTGTATGCTTTATGACAACAGCTATGAATGGCTCTCATCATGTTTTTACTTGTAATTGAATGATCAATGTATCTATGGACTAGTGGATGGAATGTTAGTTAATGTGTTGAGGCATCAATGCTTCATGGTGAATCTCAGATAAGTATGAAACCCCTATACTCAGATTTGTTCTTTACACTTGTAGATTACATATTCGTGATATGTTTGACGAAATGTTTGTCATGGCTAGTAGGGGTCCAATCAAGGTCTTAAACAAGTATTTTCTTTAGTACTCTCATTTCCACGTTATTTTACTATTCTAAGGAGATAGTTCAATTATGGGTAGTGACCTGGGATATGGGCTTGAAAACGTGGCTCAAATCATAGGGACACTAGCATAGCACTCACTAAATAAGTCTCTGGATGCTGCCAGGCAAGCATGTGAGAGCGACTCTGGGTTTCTGGAGGTTTTCATGCCTATAGCATGAGAGCGACTAAGGCTTAATTTGTCTAAAAGATCAGTGGGGCCCAACGATAATCTATCTACAGTGCTGGATTGGTTCCTAAAGGTTATGAAGATGATGTTGAATGCCAATGTGGTGTATTTCTATTGGTTCCACTTCCTTAACATGACTTAGGAGGTAAAATCATATCATAATGTCCATTCGTTGCATATTTACCTCGGCTAGCCGGTTGCTTGGATAGATGTGGGAGGAGGGTGTTACAGAGTGGTATCAGAGCATGGCTCACTCCATAGACTAGATGGGTTGTGTGTTGGACATGCATTCATGTGGATTCCATGTGTGTTCCTTATGTTTGTATTCCATGTGCTTGTTGCATTTGCATGTTTTTGATCATGGTTGTAGTGATGTCGCCATGATAAGGTTGATGATGTTGTTGTTGGGATGCATTTTCATGAGTGATGGTTGTATATGCATTTTTTATGCACGTTAGTGTTCACATGTTTTTAAGTTCATGTGATGTGGTTGTTGTTGTCATGCATTAGGTCATGGTTTGTGTCATTGATATGGTCATGCATTGATGACTAGACCCTAGTTAGAATGATGTGTATATGGTTTCGTACTCATGTGTTATATGTCTATATGCACTTTTTATGCATGTATGGCCTTGGTTATAGCTATGCATGAATAGTAGGTCAAACACGCCCTGTGAAGTAATTTTATGTAATTTGGGTCATCATGATGTTATTGGTTGTTATGATGTTAATGTGTTGGATAAGATAGAGCAAGAGATGTAGAGCATCATTAGAGTTTGGGATAAGAGAAGATTGTCATATAGGTTTGCATGTTGGGAATGCAAGTAAGTAAGTTAAGGATTTTTATATGCATTAGGTTTATGTACATGTATTTTGATGTTATAGTTACGTACATGATAGATGATAGTTGATTAGTGTAGTCATATGCACATGTGTTAGATAGTTAAGAATGATAGTAACTTGTGGTCATAGGCATTGTTATTATTATTTTATGTTAGTTAACTTGATGATTATGTTATATGTTGTTGATGAGTATGTTAGGTTAACTTGTTGTTATATGATAGTTAGTTTGATGACTAGGGATATTACTTTAAGATCTTGATGTTATATGTATCATGCTAAATTGGATTGCCTATGCACATGGTTTGGGTTGTGACATTCAGGTATGAGTCAACTTATTATGACATTGTGTTGTACTAATATAGATTGATTGTACACATGTGATTGTTATGCATGAATGACAAATTTTTATGAGCTTATGATGTGAACATGTTAGCTAGTGACTATTTTGGATATCATGATCTTCTTCATGTTTGAGTTGATATGTTGTGAAGTTATATTGTGCTAATCTGGATTGATTGTGTAGAGAAGATCACCTCCCCTGAGATACATTAAGGTATGAGTTTGCTTACATCATCTACTTGATTTATTTAACATAATATGGTTCCAAGTTGGTTGAATCTTTGATGAATTTCATAATATGAGTATGCATTCTAATTATCTTGTTTTAGGATGATGGTACTAACACATGTGTGTTGAGACAATTGATATGTACTTGAATGTACTTGACAATTGTAGCATTAGGTCTAACGACTCTGAGTTGACTTTGGGTTATGACATGATTATTTGTAAAAGTTGATTTAAAATAGATAGATATGATTATCTTGTTATTTGGAACATGCGGTTGATATGTGTGAGCAGTTGCTGGAAGCATGTTGGTATTAACCTGACAAGGTAATAGTTGATGTGTATATATCACTAATAGTTGGGTGATGTGAGAATGCACAGTGACACTCAATTACAACAAGGAAAAGGTAAAAGAAAGGAATTGGGAAAGAACTTCTTTGGCTATGTTTGGAAACCCTAGTTCCAAACGAATGAGTACTTTTCACATAGGAAGTATTATAAACCTTGATTTTGTCTGACATTATGTGGATAGGTTCTATATTGATGGACATGCAATTGAAAACTATATTAGCTAGTATCTAGTTACAGGTGGATTTGTCAAGGGAATTAGAATCCCTTGAGAGATGGCATGGATGTGTTGAGTTGCAAGAAAAGTGTTTAGCACAGCAAGGTAAGGTAACTGGTGTATTTTTATATTTATTTATGCACTGACAGTTATGTTTTTACGGAAATATGATGCAGGGAATTGCATGGCAAAGAGACTGTCATGAGATCTTGAAGAAGGATCAAGTTGAGATTTCCTTGGAAGCATTGGGAACCATGGGGATTGATTCATGGTGTTTGTTGTTAGACTTGTGCTTTTGGTCCTTTGTGATTTGGTTGTGCTTGATTGCCATCATTGTTTATGTCTAGTGTGTGGCTATACCACTTTGTTTGTGGAGTCATATTGTTATTGGTTTTCATAGTTTTCTTGTTGGATTTTTCTTGTGCTTGCATTTTAAGTTTTGGGTCTTTAGAATTGGTTGAGAAAGAGGAATGTTAATGGATCTCATGGAGATTTGTGTGGTACCCGAAAAGTAATGTAAGATTCAAATGAAACTTTGTGCATAAGTAAGCGTAATGAAAGGTAAGATTATGAAAATCGGTAGGATTAGTTGGGTCCATTATCGTAAATGGACGCTGGCAGTATAGACATGAGAAGGGTAACTAGAAAAGGTAAAGTCAATGGATCTGAGGTGTAGTATGTCTTGGCTATGTTGGGAACTATGGTTCTCAATGTTGTGCATGCTATGCACAAATAAGGAAGTTCTCTTATTCTAGACCTTACGATATTTGGTAATTATGTTATGATCATGATTATGTTGATGTTTATATATGTATACATGTATGTATGTATGTATGTTGTTGTCTGATAGGGTCATTATTGTTTTATGCTAATGATTATATGTGTATGTACTTATGTCACTGTCTGATAGGGTTGTCAGGGATCATTCGTGTGGAGGAATGATTTCTTATGTAGGTGAATGACATGAAGAGATTCCTGGTTCATGAGGAATCCAGTGGGAAGAGTAGTCAGACACATCTATGAGGTCAGTATCATCTGGTTATGAGTTGATATTATGTTATTATATTATGTCTATGTTATGGATAGGCTATACCAAGGGATGCATCAAAAGAATGAAAGTCGTTTTGTCCGTGGCATGTTAGGATACGCATGGATGGCAGAGAGACACTAGAAGAAAGGTTACCTGGTAGAGACAATGAGGTTTGGATGTGTGGTACTATTATCATGCATATGTTGTATATGTTGTACATGTTCCATCTATGATGTTGTGTGCATGCGGTGTTGTGTATATATAGTGTGTGTGTATGTTGTTTATGCAATGTTATGTACATGATGGTACACATAGTGTTTTATGAATATTGCATATGCAGTGCTGGGTATAGATGGTGTTATGTAGATGTTGTATATGTAGTGCTATGTACATATGCCATTGTGTGCAGGTTGTACATATGGTGCTATGTACATATGGTGTTATGTGTTTGATTGTACATTGAGTGGTGATGTGAGCATGTGGTGTCGTGATGTGATGTCCCCTAATAATAATATTAATAACAATAATAAATAATATAATGTAATATTAAAATATAAAAAAATAAGTAATAAACAATAATGAAAAGATAATAGATAATAAATAATGAAGAAATATAATAATAACAAATAAATAACAATAATAAATAACAATACTAGAGTTCTAAAAAAGTATATATAAAATTAAACTACAAAATAGTAACAAAAAGCAAAATAAAATAAGAAATAAATAAATTAAGAGAAAATTTAACCTCAATAAAACTTAAAGTAAAAAAATAGAAGTTGCATGTTGACACATGGAATGTGTGCATGCCCTTCCCTGTCAAATGTTTGGTTTATTTAATAGACAATGAGGAAGATGAGAGATCATTCCATTATCCATTCTCTTGTTACAAAAGTGTTGTGAGACAAAGGATTCCTTGGTAGTAGTACGTTGATTGAGGGCTCAGGGTGGCGAGTTGTAGAAAGATTATGTGCAGCTAAGCCTATGGTTCGGTGGAGAGTCATCCCCAAAGCTTTGTTGCCGTTAGTGGGGTTCAAACATCATTCAACTT
Source organism: Pinus tabuliformis (assembly GCA_031772625.1). Taxonomy (NCBI): domain Eukaryota; kingdom Viridiplantae; phylum Streptophyta; class Pinopsida; order Pinales; family Pinaceae; genus Pinus; species Pinus tabuliformis. Next base: position 216,048,251 of record CM062816.1, on the reverse strand, counting down.
CAAAATTACAAGTAACAAAAATCATCGCTACAAGTAAGTTGTCTTTGCTCATATTTCTAAAAAATTATATACTAATTAGTGGAATAGTTGTCTATTGATTATTAATCATATAATTTGATGTAATTATTTGTATATCTTAAATTTGTGTTGTTACATATGGTATCAGAGTGAGTTTCCATTCTATATGACCTCTAGGTAAAATTTCAAGAAAAAAAATATTTAATTACATTTATCCATAAAAAAAAAAGTGAAATTAATATTAACCAAATTTCAAGATTTGGAAATTTCCCTTCCGTAATAATAACTAATAACTATTTGTAATCTTCTTTTCATAACCATGTTTCGATAAGGATAAACGATAAATTTATTTATTTTATAAAAGATATTCATAGTTGGAAAAGACGTGGCAATCTCCATGTAACAACAATACGTCAATTAGGTTTTCTCAAAATAATAATAAATTGAAAATGCTTAATAATAAAATAAATTAACAATGATTAAGTAAAAATAAATATTGATAAAATTACTTTTTATTGCATCATATTTCAAAATATCAACGGAAATGAGTTCTAAATTCGTGTTACTATTTATGAAATTTAAAAATCTTTTATATTATTTTCCATGACTGAGAAAATAATCTTAAACTGAGGTTAAATTCTAATTTCAAATCTCGTAGAATACACTGACAACCATGCTCAAACATTAACTGAATAATACCATAGAAATCATTCAGCGTACAAATCAACTTAGGTCATCATAAAATTTGAGGCTAGAACACGAAAATAAAATAAAAACAACCATATGAAGCAAGACTTACAAAAAACTTGGATCACCACTCAGTGAAAAACAACCATATGAAGCAAGACTTACAAAAAACTTGGATCACCACTCAGTGCATGGAAATTGTTAAAAATAGGGGAAAATTAAAATTGCTAAAAATAGGTGAAAATTGCATGTAAGCGAGTCTCCAAAAAGGTGATTCTATAGAAAGTGCAGCGGTCCTATGTGAATGGAGCATAAATTCCATGGGAGATTTTTTTTAGCAATGTATTTTTAAATTCATTGGTAAAAACAACATTATGCCATGACTCTGAAACTATAAGTATAATGAGGAAGGTAAACGTGGTTGTTGTCCCGAGTGGTTAGGGATGGTTGTTTATAGCCTCCCCGCCTGGGTTTGACTAACGGTGTATGTATTGTTGCTCTGCAACTTCGTATCCAATTTCGCGTAGCAGTTTTGGCTGTTGTATCTGTTCGCTTCGGTCAATATATGTTAAATGTTGCTTCCCAGCGCCGACTATTGTATATGTTCGCTTCAGCTAATATATGTGTAAATATTACTTCTTGAGCCGGGATGCACTACTCCCTGGAAAAAGAAGAAAAAAAAGAAAAAAGAAAAAAAAGTATAATGAAGATAAAAAATATGTTCATACAATGTAAAATGTTATAAAGTTGTTGTAAATTAAGTAAAATATCACATGGCTTTTTAAGATCTGTCAATTTCTTGTTAAGTAAAAACTTATCGATTTTATGTACTCTGTTTAAAAAGTAATTTCCTCTTCACAAGGACAATGTATGCAAGGATATTTTCTTATGAAACTATTTATGCAATATGAGATTCTCATTAACCATATATTAACCATACTTCATATATTAACCATACTTGTATGAAACTATTTTCATATGATTGGATTTTTTTATTCAATTTCAAAACGGTTAATAATGCATTAATTTTATTAAATTCCATAAATACATTTTCACCTTTGTACCCACTTCCATTCAATAGTTTAGGTTGATTTAGATTAAGACTTAAATTGTGTCTAAATATTAGATGGTTTCTTTACGAGGTAAAAATGACTATAATTTTTATTAGTACTCATAAAATACTATTTTTTATTGTAAAGGTTATTGCAATAGAATAAGTACATTAAGTATTTATTCACTGAATATCTAATGTAATCCAAAGGTATTATAGCTCATTAAAAATGTTGAAAGGAAATAAAAGTTGAGATGAACATCTAAAGTAATCCAAAGGTATTATAGTTCACAAAAAATGTTGAAATAAAAATAAAAAATGAGGTATATATATGAGAGTGTATCTTATCTAAAATTGTGAAAGCAATACCTTTTATTTACTCTTAACTTACATCAATGTAAGTGAAAAATGAATGTTATAATTAAACAAGCAACTTAGCAGTGTTGATAAGATTTAAAAATGACATCTAACAATAATGATGCGATTTAAAAATTAAAATATAGTTTTGATATGAATGACAGACATTGATATGTGAGAGTATAAGATGGATGTTGAATAATATTATTTCATCATTGGCATTCATTATTTGTACACAAAATGAAAGTGAATTTTTTTGATGAATCATGAATTAAGAGTGTTATAGTATTGCTCTAAATTGATATGTATTGAATTGATTTTCATACATATGATGTTATGATATGAAGGTATATTGACATGTGGCTTCATTTATTATGTGAAGACATTATACGTCTTTGATACATATATGTTGGTATTATAACATATAATAGTATTCATGATGTTAAGTGTGTGGTTATTGCATGCATTAGCATTCAAGTTTTACTATTCAGAATATTGTGATAATAATGGTGTTATGTTATTTGATGGCATGAAGGAGTTGGAATGTGGATTATTTTCTATGATACTATGATTATAAGTAATGCATTGATTGCATGTTGAGATGTCGTGATTGGCAGGAACTCCAAAAATTGGCCGAGAGGGCCAAGTTATTGGATGATATCATGGGAGCCCATACCTGCAAGGGAGAACATTTAACAACATATGGGTTGGGGACATACTCAATCAACATTACATATGTCAGTGGTTCCTTTGTCTTGTATAACTTTTGATGGATAGCTCTTGAAGGGCTATGTAACCATCTTGAGGAAACCAAGTTCCTAATATTGTAGGCTAGGTGCCTGGTATTAGATTGGGATGCCAAAGTCTGGTGGGGGTGTAAGGACTTCGATGCCTGGGGCTGTGCGCCTTAATAGGTGTGGAGAGAGTGGGCCAACCTTGCGAGATGCCCAGAGTCATTGAGTACCGTACCGGATGCATGCCTTGGGGCAGATGAGGTCTGAGTCGGGCGCGAGTCTTGGGGCCAGCCTTGGGCTAAGATACGGATCGAGGAGGATTATGCCTGGTTCATAAAGTGGGAAAAAACACAGACACTCCTTGAGATTTCCCGGGTGTTGCGAAAACTTTCGATGCCTGCTGGTTGTACTAGTTGAGCAAAGGGTTTAGGGAAACCATGAAGTAATAAGTAAGTAAATAAATAAAATGTTAAATGATTCAATTTAACTTTGGGATGAAGTTCCTTAAAGAGGGGGAGTATGTAATGTCCCCTAATAATAATAATAAATAATATAATATAATATTAAAGTATAGGAATATAAATAGTAAACAGTAAAAAAAATATAATAGATAATAAAAAATGAAGAAATATAATAATAACAAATAAATAAAATAATAAATAACAATACTAGAGTTCTAAAAAAGTATATATAAAAGTAAACTATAAAATGGTAACAAAAAATAAAGTAAAAAAAAGTAAAATAAAATAAGAAAGAGTTAACTAAGAGAACTATAAAAATAGTAAAAATAAGTAAAGTTATCAAAAAGTAAAAATAAATAAAATAAGAAAGAAAGAAATTAAGAGAAAATTCAACTTATGTAAAACTTAAGATTAAAAAACAAAATTTGCATGTTGACACATGGAATGTGTGCATGCGGTTCCCTTTTCAATGTTAAGTCTATTTAACAGACAATAAGGAAGATGAGAGATCATTCCATCATCCATTCTCTTGGTAGAAAAGCATTGTGAGACAAAGGGTTCCCTAGTAGTAGTACGTTGATTGAGGGCTCGAGGGTGGCCAGTTTTAGAAAGATTATGTGCATCTGAGCCTATGGTTGGGTGGAGAGTCATCCCCAAAAATTTGTCACGGTTAGCGAGGTTCAAACATCGTTCAACTCCAAAATTATAAGTAAGGAATATCATCGCTATAGGTTAGTTGTCTTTGCTCATATTTATAAAAAAATGTATGCTAATTAGTGGAATAATTGTCTATTGATTATTAATCATATAATTTGACGTAATTATTTATCTATCTTAAATTGGGGTTGTTACAGTGTACATGTCTTGCATGTGGTCTTGTGTACATGTGGTATTTTGTACACATTTTATAGGTGGTGCAGCGTACATGTGGCGTAGTGTACACATTGTGCATGTAGTGTCATGTACATGTGATGTTATGCACGTTGTGTATGTGGTGCCTTGTAAAGGTGGTACTATGTACATGTTGTACATATGGTACTGGTGTACAAGTGGTATTGTGTACATGTTGTACATGTTGTGTTGTGTACATGTGGTATGATGTATGTGAATTCTGTAGCTGTGGTATCGTAACATGCATACTCATTGTGTTGTACTCAGTGTAGTACATGCATTTTTTGTGTTGTGTGTGAGGTGTAGGTACATGTATTGTGTGGCATTGTACATCATGTATAGATGTATGAGTTGTGTTGTATATGGGGTGTATCGGTATGCAATTGTTGTTTCGTATGTCTTGTGATGTACATTTTGCACGTATATGTGCTATGTTGTGTTGTACACTGGGTGCAGGTGTATGTATTGTGTTGTGTTTTACATTGGGTGTAGGTGTATGTGTTAAGTGTCAGGTATAGATGCATGTATTGCATGGTGTGGTATGTTGTGCATGGTTGTACGTGTGGGATGTACACTATGTGTGTGTTCACATGTTTGAGGAGAAGGAATTAAGTGTTTCTCGAGTGCGCTAACCAAACCGGAGTGCGTAGAAAATAAGGACAAAGGTGGAAGATAATGATTGATTAAGGGATAAGTATCAATATTTTATTTCAGTTTTATTATGCATGTGATTTATGATTCTAGTCTATGATGATTATATGTGATCAATGATTTTGGTTTATGATGGTTACGTGTGATTAATGATTTTGATCTATGATGGTTGTATTTCGAGCTAACCTGATGTGATATGTTATACATGATGATTTGGTCAAAGATGTTAGTTTGACTTGTTGTGACAAGAAGCAAACAAAATTGAAAATGTACCTTATTGACAAGTTACCAATGAGGTGTGATTTGAAGTTATTTCAATTTATTTTGAATTTAATGGAAATTATGTGCTTGGCACAGGAATGCATGAACATGTTTGGTTGGGTGGTTGAAATTGACTGCAAGAATTAGCAGCGTCAACAAAAGGAATTTGAAAACGCAGTAGTATTTTGGTAAAGAACTTCAGGAGCAGGACTATTCTGTGACACTGGTACCTAATAGTGTCCATTGATTTCCATGAGCATGCTATGACTGGTATAATGGTTTGAGGCAAGTATACACCTTGGTTTTGTATCTTCCGATGTGAGGAAGCCTTACCAAGGGATGGATTGCCTGAGATGGGGGTTCCAGCGGAACTTGGAAGGTGAGTGACTGCATGGAAGCGGATGACCGAATTTCCCAAGGGAGTATATAGTAGATAAGGGAAGGTCAAAGATGTATCTATTTTGGTCATTAGTATTTCCATATGGAATCAGACGCACATTGGGAGTGCGCCCTGGAACAATGAGCCGATAACTGTTCACTGAGAGGAAAGGTTGCATTGGATTGTAGTGTTGGACATTAGATGTCAATTTGACCTTGCAATGGATTCTGGACATCCTTGGAAGGAGGTGAATCTTGGTATTACTTTGAGGGTGGAGGTGTGAGCCTCTAGATTCCTTTGTTGTGGATGCAAAAATTTGTTACACAACATTGTGTCACTGTCCTTGCACTCCCCATTCCACGATCCTTGAGGGCCTCTAAAGTGAACCCCACATGCTTTCCCATCATGAAGAAACTCCCATTAAGTCCCTCTTCATTAGTAGAATGATTTCCTTTTGGATGATTTCCCAAGAATATTCTTTTTACCCTAGTTTACAAGACCAACGCTAATGACCAGTTTCCTCCTCGCACCAATTTGCAGAGATTAAACCAGGACTAGCATTGTATGCCACTACTGAGCCTTTTCTCAGTCGTTCCTATCCTCTTTTGGCAAGTTTTTTAAATATGGATTCGAAGCTTCCAAGTCTAGAAGTTTCATAATGGAAGTTTGGTAAATGGTTCAGCTGGATGGAGCTGAGAAAGTTAGTTTGGGCTCCTTTCCCCTATTAGGATGGAACCAACCCAAGCAATAAAGCCTTCTCCCATGATAAGAGGAACCATTTCACCTCTATCCAAGCTATATAAACCCCTCCTTTTACAAGCTTAATTAGTTTTAGTATTGGTATTTTTGGAGCTTGAATAATCAGCAAGACATCTATAGCTTGTAGCTTTCTAGTGTATGTTTGAGGGAGAATAGTGTGTTTGATTTGGTTTGAGACTAAAGGGAAGAGACCTAAAAAATTCCACTATTGGGGCTATCTATGAGATGCTACCAGAAGTGTGGGAACACAAATATGTTGGAGGAGACTAACAACGTCAAGGCATTGGTTGTAATCTCTTTCCAAACTTATATGAATACAACTATTGATTGATTTCCTACAGTCAAGTGTTGTCTTACATTTGATGGCTTAATGTTCCTTGACCTATTAAGTAGGTTGAATACAATTTGTATGCTATCATGTCTGTTGTTGTTGTTTGTTTGTTTGTTTCAGGTCTTCAAAGGAAGGAAATGAAAGGTAGATGGAGTGAGGAAGAAGGATCATCACCAAGAGGAATACAGTTCTAAGAGGTAGGCCCTCTTATTTTATTCTAGGTTAAGGAAGTTTTCCATAGATTGTTTGTTTGTGGGTAGACTCGCTCTCTCGGGCTAGAGGAATTGTTTGTGTCACACGAAGAATTTCCCTGCACCATAAAATGGCAACTCCATTGGGGAGCCAATCCTTCTGTTTGATTGATTTTCATTTTATGGTTTTGTGTGAAATTTTCTAGTATCACCATTTCCCTTTAGTATTCTCTACTTTACCTGGTTTACTTCTCTGAGCCTGAAATTTATAGTGGCAAGTCTAGTTTTAGCCTTTGAATTTTTTTTCCCTTGAATCTTCAATTAGTGCATTTATTTCTCTAACAGTTGTGCCGATCAGAGCTAATTTCTCAAAAACAGTCGCGCCGACCCCATTTTGGCGCTTGTTGTCAGTTAGGCAGTCACGACGATTCTTGTAGTTGAATATGAGGGTTTCCCCTAGATCATAACCAGTGTTTCTTGCATTTCTGATTTCTGTCTCTTAGTTTGTTTTGACTATGTTCTCCCTGACTGAAAAGCTCTATTAGCTTGGTTTATATCCTTGTTTGGTTTTCCTTTTCTTCACTTGGTTTCTTGATTCCCTGGATGGTTAGTAGCCCTAGAGATTCTAGGTCGTCATTCGTTCACCTGTTTGTGCGCTTAGCAAGTCAAATTGATAGTTAAGATGCTCCTTGCATTTCGTTTGTTAGTCCTTTTGTTTCTTTCATTTCCATTTAACAAGTTTGAAAACGTTCATTTGTTGATTAAGCCTCTCTTTTCGGGCATAGTCACATTTCTCATCTTGCTTTTGGTTGGGTCTTGGCATCATTAGTTTGGAAGGAATTCTATTTTGTTCTTTGCATTCGCTTGAAGTTGATTATTTTGAAAAAAATTCATTGAAGTGTTTGTGAAAGATTCATTTTCCCATTTCATTGAAAAATACATAATTCTGGTTTGTTGAATCAATATGTTACATTAGTTAGCATTATTAAATACTAGAGTTGCATCGTCATTTACATTGGAAAAGAAATGAATTCTCTTTACTAGTTAAAGGACTACTTGAAGTGCATTTGGTAGGAAAGATAGTAATTGGAAAGAATTTTTCATCATTTTGTTTTCAAAAAGTAAGGTAGTGAAAAAGTCATTTTGCTTTCGATTGCTTGTTTTGTTGCATTGAGAGTGTTTTCTACTCTCATTAGTGTAAACAATTCATTGAATTGAAAAGGTATTGTCTCATTTAGCTGCATATAGGAGTTTTTTCGAGTCACATCGATAAGGCTTGAAAACCGAGACATAATTTAAAGATAAACTCTAAAATGTATTCAATTAACCTAAGGCACATTTTAAACCTAACGATTACATTTAGAAGGGACCTAGGCTAGAGACGTGTTCTGGCACCTTTAAACCTAGCAGTTGTCGTTTGCTTCGGCACTAGACAACGCTAGTATGGAATTGTGCTCCCCATACCGTCATGTATATAAAGGGAGAACCCACTAGGTTGCAATTCTTGGCATTAATGTTTCTGGTATGGCTATATGTTACAGATGTTGTACTTCATGGCAACACCCATGGCAAGGCTCTCAATATGTTGAAAATTAAGAAGTACGCAGGAGATCAGTTCAGAAGGTGCGTACCCGCAAGTACACCGTGAGGGGACCGTGGCCAGTCACGCAGGTCAACCGTTCAGGAGGTGCATACCCCCAGTGCACTCATTTCAAGGCAGAGAAAAGCACACGTGGGGTTTCTTCTGTTTAACCCTTCGTATTTAGCCGACGGTATTTGTGTTATTATGGTTTTGGCTCGTGGTATTGATCCATGATTTTAGGAGGAGCTTGCCTATATAAAGCAAAGGAGATCACTTGGCTAAGTATGTTTTGCAATTGAATATCTTAACATCTGAAATATTGGGTTATGGTCTTAAAAGCTTGATCTATACGTAAGAGAAGTTGATAGCGAATCTGTGAAGGGTGATCTCTCGAGCACATGATTAGATCTGAGCGACTGTGCCACTCTGGTGGACTGCCAATTCGGCCCTAATCAAAAGTACGCAGGTGTTTAACAGGAGAGCTGCGTGGGTACGCAAAGCAGAAACAGGAGATCTGTGTGGGTACGCAGAGCAGAAACAGGAGAGCTGCGAGGGTACGCAGGGCAGAAGAAGGAGAACTGCGTGGGTACGTAGAGCGACAAAGGTTCAGGTGCGTGCACACAGTAACAGTACGCGGCGCGATAGTGTCTCTAGGTGCGTACCTGCAGTAACAACACGCAGTGCGGCAGAAGGGTCTCTGCGGGTATACGCAGGGGAGCAGAAGGTGAAGTGCGTACGCACGCAGACCAGGGAATGAAAAACTGCATATCTGTCTTAAGACATTTTGTTTGGCTGTATTTTTCTGTTGATAAGGTGTTCTGGGTTTAGTTCTATTATTGTTGATCTGGTTACTACAGTTGACTGGGTGATTTTCTTATACTTGATGATCATTTGATTTTTATGGATCCAGTTTGAAAATTTATGAAAATTGGTCCTTGTAAGAAAAGAAATAGGGGGTTGTAGCTCCCTTCCAGGAGAAACTGGAAAACGAGAGAGATTTGTAGCTCTCTGCAGGTTGCAGCCTGCGTACTGGTAAAGGACTGCACCAGTACAAAACCATTGTAAAAGGAGTTTCTAATTTGAAAGAAGATAGAGACATATTGCAGCAGGTGGTTTTCACCCACATTGGGTTTCCACCTTACATCTTGTGTTCTTTGGTGTGACTATTTGTTTTCTTTGTTCCTGCTCATTATTTTATGGTACTAACATGCAAAAATAATTCAAAGAACAAATAAGGAAGATTTATTAAAAGAATTTGATAATACTGATTCACCCCCCCTCTCAGTATTATTTCCAACAATTGGTATCAGAGCAAGTCCTTCGGAGAAGCTTGATCGCTTGAAGGAAGATCAGTCATCATGAGCAACTACGAGACGGAAGCATCAATCAGGCCACCAAATTTTGATGGGACAAACTTCAATTATTGGAAGGTAAGAGTTACTGCCTATCTTCAATCTCTTGGTACAGAAGTTTGGGATATCATAGATACAGGCTACGCTTTTCCTTCAACTACTCCTACAGATGCGGCTGAAAAGAAGAAATATGAAACAAATGCTAAAGCAGTCAATACTTTGATGGGATGCTTATCTCAAACAGAATTCGTAAAGTTTATGCAATATAAATCCGCAAAAGAAATATGGGACAAGATTGTCTTGAGCTGCGAAGGAGATGAACAGGTAAAGCGTGCTAAACTTCAAACTCTCAGGATTCAGTATGAGAATCTCAGGATGTATAATGATGAAAGTGTGGCTAACTATTTTCTTCGGGTAGATGAGATTGTTAATTGCATGAAAAATTTGGGTGAAGAAATAAAAGAGGCTATTGTGGTTGAAAAAGTTCTAAGATCATTGTCCCCCAAGTTTGAATCTAAAGTATCTGCAATAGAAGAAAAGGAAAATCTACGAATTCTTACTATGTCTCAGCTTCACGGAATTCTAACTGCTTATGAAATGAGAAAGGGAGGTCCTTCAGACAGAAGAGAAGCTGCTTTCAAGGCTTCAGGCAAAGGAGATTATTATGAAGCAAGTCACGTCCCAGAAGAAGAAGAAAAAGAAGAAGAATCAAATTTTGTCAGAAATCTTCAAAGGGGTTCTGGAAGGTTCAGAGGTAAGTTACCTTTTAAATGTTTTGCTTGTGGAAGAGTAGGTCATTATGCTGCAAAATGTCCTTATAAGGATACAGGAAAGGAACCTGCTAGATGGAACAAGAAACAGAGTACAAATAAGAAAAGCTACTACACTCATGAAGATAGTGATGGTCTATCAAACAGTGATGAAGATGAACGAGGTAATGAATATAAATTGTTAATGGCATTTGAAGATGATGATTATATGGATGCTATAGATGTGGATAACCTTTATGAAGAAATTACTAGACTCAAGAGATGTATAGAAGAAAAGAATATGATCATTGATACTCTACAATTTCAAATTGATGAAAAGGAAAAACATCTTGAAAAATTAGAAGGTGAAATTGTTGGTCTTAGAAAAGAGATTGAGAAAGAAAAAGCTATTAATCTTAAGTTTGTCAAAGGATCTGAAACTTTGAATGAGATTATCAATGTGCAGTGATCTCCACTAAACAAGACAGGTCTGGGCTATAATGAAGAAACTTCTCAAGCATCCACCTCAAAAAGTTATCTTGATGCAGCAAGAAGAAATGAGCAAAAGCATAATGAAGACCATCAGGTAAACCAGGGATGAATTGCAAAAAGAGACTATCAGGGGCAATCCGTCTTAAGGGTGAACAAAAGCTACAACCAGCCACACGTAAAATCTTCTCAATTTGGTTCAAGAATGGATGACAATAGAAATTACAATCATTTGGCTGGTAGATTTGATAACCGCAGAAGTTTCTTCAATGGACAATGCTTTTCTTGCCATAACTTTGGCCACAAAGCAGCGCAATGTGTTGCATATAAAACGATCATCACGAGAGAAGCTCAAAAACAAAGAAGTATGACCGAGATTACAAAAAGGACCTATAACAATTTTTCGGTTCTTGAAAATGAAGTTGAATGTTCTATTTGCAATAACTTTGGTCATGAAGATTCTGAATGCAAGAGCAGGTTTCAGTAGAAAAAGGAACAAGCCTCAAGCACCAAAACATGGAGAATAAAGGAACCACAAACATAAAGATGTGGGATAGAATTTTATGCAGAGGGACAGGAAAATCTATGGTACATTGACAGTGGATGTTCGAAGCATATGACAGGTGATAAAGAAAGACTGGAGTCATATTCTGCTCTAGAAAAAGGAAAGAAAGTTTCTTTTGGAAATGATACTCCTGCAACTATAAAAGGAAAAGGCATTGCTCAGTTAAAAGAAAAGGTCAAGGCTGGAAATGTTTTGTATGTAGATGGATTGAAGCATAATCTTCTAAGTGTCAGCCAGATGTGTGATCAAAGAACCGAGGTGATATTCAGATCAAATGGATGTCTTGTTCGTGATCTTGATACAGGTAAAACAGTGATCAAAGGTAAAAGAACTCCAAATAATCTGTACATATTTGAAGAAGGACAACAACAATGCTATCTGAGCAAGGATGATGAGCACTGGTTATGGCATCGGAGATTGGGGCATCTAAGCTTTTCACAAATAAGGAAAGCATGCAAATATCAGGCAGTTTGCGATCTTCCAGATATCAAAATTCCTGACAACACCATATGCAAATCATGTCAGTTTGGAAAACAAACCAGAACTAACTTTCCAGAGAAGGAAGGATCAGCTAGCATGCCTCTTGAGCTAGTACATACAGATACATGCAGTCCATTCAGGAAAAGAACACCTCGAGGAGAAGAATACTTGATATTGTTCATTGACGATTTCTCCAGGTTTGTCTGGTTAGGACTTATGAAGCACAAAGATGAAGCATTCGAAAAATTCAAATCTTTCAAAGCCTTGGTTGAAAATGAATCAGGTCACAAAGTTAAGTGCCTCAGATCCGACAGAGATGGGGAGTTTACCTCAAATGAATTTTTCGATTTCTGTGAAGAACATGGGATAAGAAGAGAATTCTCTACAGCTAGAACTCCTCAGCAAAATGGAGTTGTGGAAAGAATGAACAGAACAGTCCAACAAATGGCTTGTGCTATGCTTGATGAGTCAGGAACTCCCGCAACTTTCTGGGGTGAAGCTGCACATGTTGTGGTTGTTATTCTCAACAAGACAAATGTTCGGGTGAATAGCACTCAAACTCCTCATGGGCTCTGGAGTGGTAAGACTCCTTCGGTAAAGCACTTCAAAATCTTTGGGAGCAAATGCTATATCAAGAATACTGATGAGCAGCTTGGCAAACTTGAACCTAGAGCAGATGAAGGCATTCTTCTTGGTTACTCTCCACATAGCAAAGCATACAAATGCTACAATAAAAGACTTGGCAGAATTGTTGACAGCATTGATGTAGTGGTTGATGAGAAGGGATACATTCCTAGGCAAGTACATCATGAAGACATCGAAGAAGATGAAGGCTACCCTCAATGACAGAATGATGAAGAAGAAGAACCTCAAGAAAAACCTCAATAAGAACTAGAGGAGCAGACAAGAATAGAAGAAAAGACACCATCCAGATATGTTGAGAAGAATCATCCAGAATATCAGATTATGGGGCAGAAAGAAGCAGGTGTACAAACAAGAAGAACAGTTGCAGAAGCTTCAAGCTAGTTGGCATTACTCTCCTCTACTAAACCACAAAATGTGAAAGAGGCATGCAAAGATGAATGTTGGGTGAAAGCAATGGATGAAGAACTTGAGCAGATCGAAAAGAACAACACTTGGGAGCTGGTTCCTAGACCAAAGGATAAGAATGTTATCGGAACAAAATGGGTCTTCAAAAATAAATTGAATGAAAATGGAAGAGTAATTAGAAACAAGGCCAGACTTGTTTGTAAAGGGTATGCGCAGCAAGAAGGAATAGACTTTGAAGAAACCTTTTCTCCTGTTGCAAGACTTGAGGCCATCCGAATGTTCCTTTCTCTCTCAAGTTTTCAAAACTTCAAAGTATTTCAAATGGATGTAAAATCAGCCTTTCTGAATGGAGACTTGGAAGAAGAAGTATACATTGAGCAGCCAGATGGGTTCATTCTTGGAAATGATCCAAATCTTGTATGCAGATTGAAAAAGGCTCTCTATGGTCTCAAACAAGCTCCAAGGGCTTGGTACTACCGTTTGGACAAATATCTTCATCAACAAGGTTTTTCAAAAGGATCAGCAGATAGCAATCTTTATATAAAAGTTGAAAATGACAAATTGCTAATACTTGTTGTGTATGTAGATGACATTATTTTTGGCAGCAATGAAGAAGCTATGAGTCAAAGCTTTGCCTTGGTCATGCAGAAAGAATTTGAAATGTCCTTGCTGGGAGAACTGACATATTTCCTTGGGTTGCAAATCCAACAAAAAGAAGGAGGAATCTTTTTATCTCAAACCAAGTATCTCAAACAGATTTTCAAGAAATATGGCATGGAAGATGCAAAACCAGTATGTACACCCATGGTCACAGGATGTAGCATCAGTGCAAATGATGAATCTGCAGCAGTACATCAACCAACCTACAGATCCATGATTGGAAGTTTACTTTATTTGACAGGTACCCGACCGGACATCATGCATGCAGTCGGAATAGTTGGAAGATTTCAGGCAAATCCAAAGGAAACTCACCTTCAGGCAGTGAACAGAATTTTCAAATATCTTCAAGGGACTCAAAATTATGGCTTATGGTATCCCAGAGATACAGATCTCACACTTCATGCTTATACAGATGCAGATTGGGCCGGAAGCGTGGATGACAGGAAAAGCACAAGTGGTGGTGCATTCTTTATGGGTTCCAGACTGGTATCTTGGTTCAGCAAGAAATAGAGTTCGATTGCCTTGTCTACAGCTGAAGCAGAATATGTTGCTGCTGCATCTTGTTGCACTCAACTCTTTTGTATGATGCAGACTTTGCAGGATTTTCAAATCACTTGTACACCACCTATCTCCATCTTATGTGATAACACAAGTGCAATCAGCATCTCAAAGAATCCTATCATGCATTCAAAAACCAAGCACATACCAATCAAGTATCACTTTCTCCGGGAACAAGTGCTTGAACAGAAAGTCAACTTGGAGTATGTTCCTTCTAAGGAACAAGTTGCTGACATTCTCACCAAACCATTGCCCAGGGAAACTTTTGAATACCTCAGGCAAAAGCTGGGGGTTGTTGATACATCATCTTATTGTTGAAACTCTTCTGATTGATGGTTGTACGCATGGTTCATCTGGGGTATATGCGTACATGTGCTGGGTGGCTGATTGGTTGTAGATTGATGGCACAGATTCAGGGGGAGCATATAATGCATTGTTGGCATTATGGAGGATGTACAGAAGGAGATCATGGAAGTAGCTGCAATATGTCTCTATCTCTTTCATGGTGGATTATGGTTCTTCGTTGCAGATCTGGTTCATATTCAGGGGGAGCATGATCTTAGGGGGAGCATAACCCTTTGCCCTTGATGTCAAAGGGGGAGAATGACGCTGAAGTTTTGAGGTTGCCATCAAGTCCAAAGGGGGAGATTGTTGGCATTAATGTTTCTGGTATGGCTATATGTTACAGATGTTGTACGCATGAGATCAGTTCAGAAGGTGCGTACCCATAGGTACACCGTGAGGGGACCGCGGCCAGTCACGCAGGTCAACCATTCAGGAGGTGCGTACCCCCAGTGCACTCATTTCAAGGCAGAGAAAAGCACACGTGGGGTTCTTATGTTTAACCCTTGGTATTTAGCTAATGGTATTTGTGTTATTATGGTTTTGGCTCGTGGTATTGATCCATGATTTTAGGAGGAGCTTGCCTATATAAAGCAAAGGAGATCACTTGGCTAAGTATCTTTTGCAATTGAATATCTTAAGATCTGAAATATTGGGTTATGGTCTTAAAAGCTTGATCTATACGTAAGAGAAGTTGATAGCGAATCTGTGAAGGGTGATCTCTCGAGCGCATGATCAGATCTGAGCGACTGTGCCACTCTGGTGGACTGCCAATTCGGCCCTAATCAGAAGTATGTAGGTGTTTAACATGAGAGCTGCGTGGGTACGCAGAGCAGAAACACGAGATCTGCATGGGTAAGCAGAGCAGAAACAGGAGAGCTGCGAGGGTACGCAGGGCAGAAGAAGGAGAACTGCGTGGGTACGCAGAGCGACAAAGGTTCAGGTGCATACACACAGTAACAGTATGCGGCGAGATAATGTCTCTGGGTGCGTACCTGCAGTAACAGCACGCAGTGCGGCAGAAGGGTCTCTGCGGGGATACGCAGGGGAGCAGAAGGTGAAGTGCGTACGCACGCAGACCAGGGAAAGAAAAACTGCGTATCTGTCTTAAGACATTTTGTTTGGCTGTATTTTTCTGTTGATAAGGTGTTCTGGGTTTAGTTCTATTATTGTTGATCTGGTTACTATAGTTGACTAGGTGATTTTCTTATACTTGATGATCATTTGATGTTTATGGATCCAGTTTGAAAATTTATGAAAAGTGGTCCTTGTAAGAAAAGAAATAGGGGGTTGTAGCTCCCTTCCAGGAGAAACTGGAAAACGAGAGAGAGTTGTAGCTCTCTGCAGGTTGCAGCCTGCATACTGGTAAAGGACTGCACCAGTACAAAACCATTGTAAAAGGAGTTTCTAATTTGAAAGAAGATAGAGACATATTGCAGCAGGTGGTTTTCACCCACATTGGGTTTCCACCTTACATCTTGTGTTCTTTGGTGTGACTATCTATTTTCTTTGTTCCTGCTCATTATTTTATGGTACTGACATGCAAAAATAATTCAAAGAACAAATAAGGAAGATTTATTAAAAGAATTTGATAATACTGATTCACCCCCCCTCTCAGCATTATTTCCAACAGCAATCCCTTATCCATAGGAAGCTGAGTTTGCTACCTTGTAAACATGATACACCAAACAGAACATTCGGGGAGATTGCATTCCCGTACTTCTAGGTTTGCCAAGAGATATTCTGCAATTCATGGTTACCTGGTAATCCTTTTTGCCTAGATCATCCTGAGTAGTCATTTTACCTCAGCGCTTGCCCTTTCGAGCTCGTTTCAAACCGAAAGTGATAGAGTCATCTTTGCTTCTTTGTTGACTCTTAAAACATGAAAGAGCATGAATTTGTTTTCGCATCTTAAAAAATTGTTGCCCACAATCATATAAGATTCTTGTTAGTCTTTTTCTAGCCCACATTGTGAGTATACCTTTAAATACATTTTAAAGCCTTCGAATCAATCTCTCTCTTTTGGTTAATTGAGAAAAAATCATCGTGGCTGAACCATCAGGTTTGCCTAGTTCCTCTTCCTCTCCTCTGTCTGAAAGATCGTCTGAGGAGCCTTTTCCTAAATTACTGTAGTCGCTTGAGGACCAAGGTGTTGAACTTGGAATTGTTTGGAGCATTCAACTTTTTTCATCTCATCCTCGCCCTCCCTCAAATATTGGGTCACTTTCTAACATTGGCCCGAAATATTTGGATAATCCTATCTAGACTCTCAAGAGTCTATCGACTTCTGAAGGTTAGCTTGGACTGGATATTTATCCTTCGAATCTTTTGTTCGATCTTGTTGTAATATCACCCCAAATTCTGTATAGTTTGTACGATCAGTCGAGTATTCCTTTGGAATTATCCCCTTGAAGATCTTCGGTAGTCCGTCCTCACCTGTTTTCACCCATGAAATCCAAAGGAGAAATCCCAGTCTCCTCACTGGGTCACTCGGAGGTTTCCACTCCACACACAGTCAAGGAGAAGGAATATCATTTCCCTAGTGAAGGTTTCCCTTACATGGGAATCAATCTGACCATTGTTCATCTTGAGTTGCTGCGTAATTACAAGACTTTAGGTCATCTGGTTTTAGGTAGACCTACTGCCTCATCGTTATATCACAACCATATCTGGGTGTCTAGCACTATGCCTACCTCAGGTCCATTCATTCAGAACCCAACCTCCCAACCAATGGTACATTCTACAGTTACTTCTGTTCCAGTGCAACCCACCATTCTGAATCTTCTTGTTTCATTGGTCCAAGTAACATGTCTGGTTCAACCGATGATCTCGAGTCATGTCTCTTTTAGTTCTTCTATCCATCCAATAAGTGGACAGGCTATGCCACTGCTTAGGGGGGGAAGTCTGAATGTTTCTATGATGTTTAGTAAAACCAATGTGAGTGGCTCACAAGCTCACATGGTTGGAATGAACCAACCCTCCTCAGGTGCCATTCTAAACCCTGTTGGTCCTGCTGGATCAAGCAACGTTGTTATCGGGAAAAGTGTTTATTTAGAACTGCTCTATCCCACTAAGGTGTGACAGCTACCTTAGAAACAAACAGAGAAAACTACTTTTGTATTCTTCTTTATGAACTATAAACAAAGAGGAATAGGATGAACCAACCTGTGTCTTGCGCTAGTCCTTTGATCCAATCTCTCTCCTCTTTGACAGCTTCCAGCTACCTGCTCCATTACTTGCCCAGCTTCACCAAGTACCTGTAAGATCACAGAAGAAGGAAACTATACAAAGACATGGGTTTATATTCATAAATAACTTAGGATCAGATTCAAGTTAACCATACAAATGTAACAAGCATCAATGAAACACAAGCATGGAGAAGAAACTCAAATAGTTTTATTGATATACAAGAAGATCCAGGAGGAGTTACAACCAATGAATCCTGACCCAGCATCAACCTCCCAGCAAAAGAAATCCCTTCTTCAACCCCAACAAAGCATAGATCACCCAATTCTCTGATATGTATCTCAAAACCAACAGCAATTCCTTACAATGTGCAAAATTCCAGCCTCTGGATCTCTGGGATGAGGGATCCATATATAGATGTATGCAAGGAGGATGAGTCAGCTCATGATTTGATTAGTGGCTTCTCTCTGTCAGTTCTTGCTTCCACTTGGAGACTGAAAGCCTCTTACTCATCCTTGGTCGAATTCAGTGAGGCAAGTGTCATTGGAGAAGATTCTGGAAGCTTCCATTGTCTCTCCACCTCACGGAATGACACTGCCATTTGTCATTTCCCGCTCAACGCACCCTGGTAGTGCATTTAGATGCGTTGCAACGCACCTAGCTAGTGGACTTAGGTGCTATGCAAAGCACTTGGCTAGTGGAGTAGCTGAAATGATCCCGATTTGACTTATTCATAGCAGTTTCTGGTGCAGAACTTCTGGTAGAAGCTGTAATTTGTTGACCTTGTTCCTTTAGGGGTTGGAACAACACTTTTAGGGACTTAGGAGCCCTTAGTTTATGGACATTTCATGCTTAGAGTTGTAAGGCACAAAAATGTCTATAACAGTTGCCCCCTAAAGTATGAGGCCGTTTATCGGGTGAAATGCTTTATTAGGAGGATCCGAAGTTCTTTCAATGCTGGGAGGAGACCTGTAATAAGATACAATACAATACATTATCTTCATACTGTTTTCATGATCTAGCTGAGGCGGGCATCCCCATGCTCAGCTTTATAAATTCATTTTCATGTACATAGGACAGACAATCGTCTGATGGTAGACTGATGATTCTGATAGAGCCATCATCCTTTTGGTAGGATGATTATCTGTGTTGTGATGCTGTACATTTCAATGTCTTTATTTTCCTGAATACATATCGCAGCCCGGATGGATGAAACTAGATCTGGGGTCTTCAATCTCGTCCGATCTTCACTCAAAGTACAAGTCGATCCATGTGAGAAATGTTTTTGAAGTCGAACATGGAAAGACATCGCTTGATTACCAGTCAATGATGTAAACTGTTAACAAGCGCGAGAGGAATCACCGATAATGATAATGACCCTCAAGGTACTGCAGTACAATTCACGTGGTGTGAATAAAGGACTTGGCATTGAACACCACGCAAAATCTTTCGGTCGAAGGTCATTGATGTAAACCTGTCGCCGGAAGTGAGAAACTTGCCATTGAGGCATGAAAGCTTCAAAGTACTGAATGGGGTGTTCCTAGATCAACTCCTTGGATAATGAGCTGATGTCGACAAGAAGTGATCCGTCATAGGAGGGTCTTAATGAATCCCACATCAATGACACGGAACGGAGAAAATGATTTTGATGGAGGTGAAAACGATCTGATGATATATGGTTCAGGGTGGCGGTCATGAAAGAATGGAGTATAATGTATGGTAGTGGGCGGGACATAGGTGGCCTTTCTGGATGACTTACCTTGAACATGTCGGCGACACTTATGTGATGGATTGGTAGCATTAACCCCAAATGTGGATGGTATGGCGAGATCATGGCGATGTGACCGGTGAATGAAACAACCCAACCCGACTCGGGCACGGAGTGGAAGTGTCATGTTCAAGAGCGACTTGCTACCAAAAAAGATTCTTTGAGTTTTCTTCCCAATTTTTCCCCAATCATTGCTAACCAGTACCTCTTTACTTTTGTCAAGATTGAGGAGGATAACATATGCTTGTTCTATAATTTTCCCTTCGGGCAAACCCATTGCTATGTTTTAACGAGCCTAGCGATAGTGAAACTTGTTCTCGTCTAAAGACAAGTTTGTCGCTATTAATCTTTTTAACGAGTCTAACGACAAAGATAACTCGATCCTTTTCGTTTTTAGAGAGTCTAAAAAGGTATGTAAAGGTAACTCCAAAATTCCTTTTTCGTCATCTAATGCCTTAGGTCTGAAAAAGTATAAAACAATACAGAAGGGATGAATTTTCGATCGCTTTAATGAGCCAAACAAAACAAGCGCTCGATATTTTTGTGCAATAATCCCTCAGGTCCAAAAAGATTAAAATCTAGAGGAGGGATAGCACTTCCTGTCGTTTTAATGAGCTGGAAGGCCAGAACTCGGCAATCTTTTCATATTTTATGAGTCAGAAAATAGCTTAAAGAAGACTCGTCTTTTGAGGAACGAGTGATAAAATGGGTAGCAGTTGATTCCAGGTAAGGTTTGGAATTTTCCAATCACGGCAGTGTCACAAGGATGGCTAGTGAAATCACTCTTCACAGTTGTTCCTCAAAATGGGTAAACAATCAAATGGAGGTGAATGATTGGCCAAATGAAAAGTGGAGGTGACGGTGAAAACACGACCAAGGCTTTAATGGCTGAAGTGCTACATTCACGGTGGTTATTTACCAGGGAATAGTTCATTTTTTAACGAGCTTAAACACGGGTGGAAACATTTTCTCGGTGCGGGTTTATTTTTTAACGAGCTTGAACCTTGCGGTAACACTGCTCGATCAGATGGTCTTGTTTTGATTTTTTACCATAAATAGCTTTGTCCTTCCAAAGATCGTACTGTATTTTCAACTGCTTCATCAAACTAGTTAGAAATGAACAATATTTGCTTGAAAACGAGATTAAAATGATAATATTTTACTTTGAACTACGTAAAAGTAATTAAAAAGTGTTTTTTACCTCTCATTTTACCATTTCATTTGAACTTGGTTTGTTGGATCTTTGGAGGTGTTTTCCCCCTCGATTTTCATCAGTTGATTTCGGGAGATTCTGTGGACGATTCTCGGTGCCGTCTGGACTAGGTAGGAGCTAAACTTGAGCTGATGTCACTGACAGGTCCCTTAGGACTATCCTGTTTACTTTTGGTAGGATGGCCGGTAGTGCGTCTCTTCATGTAGCCAACCGATCCTATATGCAGCATGCCTTGGAATGCCTCCAACCGAAGGTGTTCAACTGGTGCGATGCAGTACTTCTTGTGATGAAAGAACAGTTGACCAAGATAAAGAACGGGAGGTTTAAGAACTTTGGGTATGGTTCTATTTTGACTGCCTTTGCCTTGGAGAAGATACCACTGATGCAGCCGCAGTACATTGCACTCGATTTACCTTCTCCTACTGAACCACGTATGCAGAGATGGGTTGACCATATGTCTAGGCATGCTGGCCAATCTTAGATTTCATTTTCTGATACCTTCTTCAGGTGGTTTGATCGTCAGGAGATGGTTTATGCTGAGTATCCATATGCTAGCATGGACTTCCGGGGTGATCTAGATTTAGTACTGCCGGATGGCGAGGAGTGGGGTGCTATTGGTAAAATCTCTGACCATATTGTTGTTTACTGTTTTTGTTTATAATGTCCTTGTGCTTTGTTCTATCAAGACTCTAATCAAACTCATGTGTACATGGAGATGTTGGTCCTGTTCGTCCGGTAGTTCGCCTGAGAGTACCAGTCGTTTCCCCAACAGGAGAGGACGTCGGAAGGGCTATTCTTCGCGACCTCGATGTAGCCGAGACTCTCACAGCTTTGCAGGAGCAGGTTGAGGGCCTCACTCTTGGTATACCAGATGTGAGGACTGACGAGCTACCTTTGTGGTTACAGTGGCATACTACTGGTGTGCCCAGACGATGGACTCGTCTTCTACGCATGATCGCACAAGCTGTGACTTGCTATCACGAGCATCATTAGACTAGGGTTCCCCCTAGCATTTTGAGTTTTTGGGTCGCGTGACCGATTTTGTCTTGGTTACAGAACATTATGTGTAAACCATAAACAGCTATATATATTTTTGATTTTCGGGGTTTTATTTTGGTTGAGCTATATGATCCACATGTAAAACATTAATGATGTGTTTCTTTTTATAAATGTTGCAAATGTCTATCTAACACATAGTTTGCTAATGAGTCGGTTAATGTGTTTAAGTTTCTGGAAATATGTTGGTATTGAATAAGATCAAATTGTCTTTCCAAAATCTTAACCCTTAGCAACATGCAATAAATAGCTGGGTTTCAGACGGAATATATACCATTGAGTTGTAGTATTACGAGTTGTGAGTCTAGCCTGACAATTAGTCGGCGTATACCATGAGTGATGGCATCAGAGAGAAGTTCTATCAACGTGCTATACTCAGCGATGTTATTCGTTGATCGACCAATACATACACCTCTGAAACTTACTAACTCGCCGCTTGGATCAAAAATGGCCCAGGCTGCAGAGGACATGTTCCGCGAACTACGAATCGCTCCGTCGGAATATCCAACACATGGCTCCAATAGGTTTGACATCTATAATAAATGTAAAAAGGTGGATTACTCGACCAAAACAAACACTTTAGCGAAAACAAAAATATAACAAAAGCATATTGGTTACTATTACGCATAGTAACGCTTGAGGTACAATCCATTACGAGGTTGCGCCAGTGGAATTCCGTCATAATCCTTTAACTCGTAGGCTCCCTTTGCTAACACCCGCTTAACAATATAGGTGCCCATCCATAAAGACTTAAATTTACCTGCTCCCAATTTATCGGATTCTTGGTCGTAAAGCAAGACTAAGTCACCTTCTGAGAAGACACGGGGTTTGACATTTTTGTCAAACTGCGCCTTGACTCGTTTCTTATGGGCTTCGTTAGCCAAAGCGGCGTCACGAAGGGTTTCATCCAATTGGATTAATTCCAAGAAATGAGCCTCTTCTTCTGAAGTTCCGGGGAGGAGATCAATTGCGAGTTTGAGAGACGAAATTTCACACTGGACTGGTAAGACTGCTTCGAGGCCATATACCAGTTGGAAGGGTGTGAACCCGATTGCATTCCTTAACGATGTTCGGTAAGCCCACAAAGCTGAGTACAGGATTAGGTGCCATCTCCTTTTGTGAACTCTGATCATCCTTTGCAGCATGCGTTTCAGGACCTTGTTGATCACTTCAACTTCTCCGTTGGCTTGCGGATAATATGGCGTAGAGCTGTCATGAGACAACCCTAGTTTAGCAGCTAATTCGACCATCATGTGATTACGAAAATGCGATCCATGATCCGTGACTATAGCCTGTGGTATGCCGAATCTGGTGACTACATGATTGAAAAAAAAGAGGGCAGTTGTTTCACCAGTATTATCTAATGTAGGCATCGCCTCGGCCCATTTGGTAAAATAGTCAACTGCGACTATGATATACCCATGCCCCCCGGTCGATGTGGGGTTACATGTCATGAAATCGATGCCCCATTTGGCAAATGGCCCAACAGCAACTATTGGCTGTAGAGGTGCAGGTGGTCTTCTGGTTTTGCTATCAAAAATTTGACAGGCATGGCAACTTCTGACTGCGGTTATGAAATCTTTGAACATTGTTCGCCAGAAGTATCCTGCTCGTAAGATTTTTTGTGTTGTAGCATATCCAGATTGATGCCCCCCACACGCGCCCGAATGACACTCATTCAGGACTTTTTCGGCCTCCTCATGGGTGAGGCACCTTCTCAGAACTGTATCAATACCACGACGGTAAAGTGTATCACCGATGATCATGTAGTCTTTTGCTTGGTATTGTATACGTTTTTGTTCAGAGTGGGAGGTGTTTGGCCTAAATTTTTGGGTTTGGAGATAAATGATTATATCCCCATACCACTCATTGCTTGTAGATATCAGAAACAAACTTTCATCCACGATTGATTCTTCAGATGTTTCATCATTGGACGACGATGGGAGATCACATAATAATTCTGCAAAAACTAGAGCTTTCTTTGACTTGGATTTTACAAATTCCAGATCAAACTCTTGAAGGATTGCTATCCATTTTGAATATTTGCCCCCCAGCAACTGTCGCAACAATATATAAGTCCTGGGGTTGCAATATGACAGAATGGTAGTTTTCCAAAAGAGGACATAGTGTCGAAATCTTTGTATCGCTTGAACAGCTGCAAGCGCTAGTTTTTCAACATAAGAATATTTGCTTTCTGTATCATTTAAGTTCCTACTTAAATAATATATAGGATGTTCAATTCCATCGATTTCTTGAACTAAAACCATTGCGATGGTCGTATCTGCTGCAGCCAGATACAGGTTAAAATCTCTTTGATAATCGAGGGCATACATTAATGATTCTTTCATTAGGGAATATTTTAAAGCATCAAAGGAAGCTTGCGCAACCTGATCCCATACGAAGGGTACCTCCTTTTTCAAGAGACGAGTATAACCTTTAGCAAGTTCAGCGTAATTTGGAATGAACCTCCTCAGAAAGTTTGCTTTCCCTTGGAGTTTCTGAATTTGAAGCAAATTCGAAGGTGGAGGCAAATTTATGATTGCCTGGACCTTACACGGGTCGAGATGAATCCCATCCTTGGAGACTACAAAGCCAAGTAAACGACCATAACTGACGCAAAATACACATTTGTGTGGATTGAGTCATATCTTGTAGTGTCGGCAACGTAGAAATATCACTCTTAAATGCTGCGGATGATCAGTCTGTTTTTGCGAATGAGCCGGAAGGTCGTCGAGGTATGGTTGAACGATGTTTTTGATGTCATGGAAGGCATAATTCATTGCCCTCTGAAACGTCGCCCCTGCATTCTTTAGACCAAAGGGTAATTTTTGATATGCGAATGTACCCCACGGACAGATAAATGCAGTCTTTGACTGGTCCTGTGGGCGGATATTTTTTTGATTATACCCGGAGAATCCATCCATGAATGAAAAGATTTCGCATCCGGCGCATTCATCAATTATCTAGTCAATGAAGGGTGTAGGGTAGTTGTCTTTTGGACAAGCTTGATTTACATCCCTATAATCGATGCACACTCTAATTTTCCCCTGTTTTTTCATAACAGGAACAATATTCGATACCCAATCGGTTAGAGGAACCGGGTAGATGAAACCAGCATGGAGAAGTTTTCCAACTTCTGCCTTAATGGCAGCGGCTTTCTTGGGGTGCACGTGCCTTAGCCGTTGTCGTACTGGTTTGACATATGGATACATCTTAATTTCGTGTTCAACGATACTCGAGTCGATGCCTGGCATTTCACTGTATGACCAAGCAAAGACATCTCTGAATTCGCGAAAAAGAGCCTTATATATTTCCAGTTCTGAAGGAGAACAACATTTGCCGACATAAATATTCTCTACAACATCTGTTTTGGTCGAGATATTTATGGCTATAGTCTCCTCAATGTTGGATAAGTTTCGCTCGGAATCCACCGTATTTACAGTATTTGACAGGAAGTCAAGTACTGAAGGATGATAAAGGTCATCTTGAGTATCTTCTTCACAATCCGGAAGAAGAGAACGATGGTGGGAATCATTCCATGGTGCTCCTTCAATTACCATAGCTTGGAGAATTCCTTTGTCGGTGACATGCACTCGCGACCAAGGATTTGAAGGAGTACCATATTCTCTGGACCTATCTACCCAAACGCTTGATGAGCGTTGATTCGGTTCTGCCTCCCATGCTAGGAACATTGATTGCTATAATATTTCCATTGGGCTTGGGGTCAAAACCATTGCATGATCCATGTTGATATCGTTTTCTAAGATCTTTGTAGAAGATATCATGTTGCAGGTTCCTATTGACGCTACTTCCGCCAGATTGATTGGAGGTGGAAGAGCAAAAGTTCCCATTAGTATAGGATCTTTTAGTAGGCCTACTCCAATATTCTGAAGCAAATGGGGGCTTCCATGGATCATGGGAATGCTTCCTGTAACTTGAGAACCATTGGGGAGGAAGTTTTGTTGATTGACAATTGTAATCCCTCCTTGAAAGGGAAATGCAATCTTTCTAAAATAGGTCGACGCAACAGCTGCCATGGCATATATCCATGGTCGTCCCAGTAGGATGTTGTAATCAAGATTCCCATCGATGACTTCAACATATATTTCTACTGTTTTCCCTCCTAGTTCAACTTTCAAGTTATTTAGGATACCATATGGGGTATATGTCCTTCCGTCGAATGCTTTTAATGTCGTCGCAGACCGCGACAAGGTTGGAGATCCTAAAGTTTTCCAGCAACTCATCGACATAATACATGTAGATGCTCCCTCATCAATAATTGTTCGATGAACAGTTTTGTTGAGGGATTTCACTTGAACAAGGAAAGCTAGTTGAGTCGGTAACTGAGGATCGTATCCTTTGTGGTCGAAGGATACAAGATTGGAATCCTTTGGATCGATTCCACCAATGGCCGATAATAAAGCCTGCCTTTGGGATGGGCAATTTTGTAGTACTTCAAGAGTCAACATAGCGGATGGCGATTGGGCCAAATCTTCCACTATGTTATAATGTTGTGCCGCTCTAGCGCGGGGATTAAATGTCGACTTGTGTACTACTCCCTTTGGCGGTTTTATTGTCAATTCAGGGATGGTGGGTGGTACAACTTCTGTCGAAGTTGTTGTCGAGCTACTTGGTTGATATTTTTCCTTATTGTTCGACAGCTGCGGATTCCCATAATCTTTGTTCCTTGTCGAAATCAAAGCATCATTCTGTTGTTTTGAAATCGACAACATTAGCACTTGAGACGGGGAAGCATTTCCACTTTCAACCAAATTTGCTCCTGGATTCGGAAACGGATCAGTTAACACTGCGGAGGTTTTTGAATTCTTAAAGAATTTCTTAAGCTCAGCTCTGTGTGGAAAATTCGCGGTCCAATGATCCTCATCGCATATAAAGCATGGATTTTTTGGTTTCCTATCTCCAGGAGGGTTTGAAGAATATTTTTCAGGTGATAATTCATCCTGTTTCTTCTTCTTCCCTTTGCCTTTCTTCTTGCTTCCTGGTTGTTTGGTTTCTTTGCCCTTATCTGTCGATACGGCATTTACTTCCGAAGAAAGAAGTTTGTCTTTTGCATTTTGACCTGAAAACTTACGGGCCTTCTTGGATGTAGCCTTTGTCGATTTCGTGTCTGTCATGCCAATCATGCCATCGCCGGCATGAGAGTCATTGTTCGATTTAGGAGGAGGAATTGAGAATTCCGGTCTAGGGGCGTTAGGTATTTTTTCGTAGAGTGTGCCGGACTAAGTGTAAATCAAGTCCAGATATTGTGCACGAGCTATAACTTTCTCTTCCGTTACGACTCCTCGCTTTGCCACATCTTCCGTGATGGAAGGCAGTAATGACTTGATAAACCATTCAGCTAATAGCTGATCGGGAACATACGTTTTTACCATCCTACGACGACATCGCCACTCATGTATATGATCAGATATGTGAGTGGCCGTTGTCTGTTTGAAGTTGGTAAGAAGTTCTGTTCCCGTTTGATACCTTATTGGTAATTGAAAATGGGTTAAAAAGGTTGTGGCTAAGGTACTGAAGTTGTCGAACGAAGCTCTAGGCAATTCAATGTACCATTTTGCCGCTGGAACCGTTAACGTCCTCTGAAAGAGGCGAAGTCTTATCGAATCATCGTTTAGGGTGTTTGATGAACACCATAGATGAAAGGTCATCACGTGATTCGATGGATCTTCACCCGGATTTCCATTAAATTTAGGAATATCTAATGGAAGTTTATGCGGAATCGCTGGCCACCAAGGGGCATAAGCGATTGGATCGTTTGTTAACCAGTTTAAATCAAGTAACTCTAAAGTTGCCACGAATGGTAACTGTTGATTCAGGTTAGGTGAAGCATACCCACGATACGATGGAATCGCCTGAGCAGTTGGTCTTTGCATACTGGCATAATGCATTTGATGCTGGTATGTTTGGTAAGGTTGGTGGACTTGACCATTGTAAAATGGTTGATTTTGACCGTTTTAAATGTACGGCTGTCCACTATTCGCAAAGATCTGCTGCTCAGCACCTTGGTATACTTGTTGGAATTGCGGTTTTTGGTATTGCACCAGCCATGGTTGTGAAGCCATGTGCTGTTGTCCGATACTAACCGTTTGACCAAGGTGAGGGGTAATTGTACCCGTCTGGACCTGTGTCGCCCCACCAGTCGGCGATTGTGGTTGAGTCGCAGGGTCAAGTGGCTGTTGCATTACAACCTGAGAAACCTAAGGTTGGCATACAATAGGCATCGCTTGAACTTGCGACACCGTCACAATAGCTGGTGTAGTCGGGATGTTTGACATAGGTACGCATTGTTGCATCGAATACACAACTCTTGGTTGTTGAGGTAGTATAGGTACCCAACCACTTGAGGTAATTCCAGTATAACCTGAATATTGTTGTGAACTCCCGTACAGATATCCTCCCGGAGGGGATAATGAAAGGGCATACTGCCCCCCATACGGTGGTAATCCAGAAATCAAGGGAATTGTTTGCCCTTGGGGACCGGATTGCCCAAATTGACCTCCAAATGGATCAATTTGTCGAGACTCAACATAAGAGTTTCCGGATATTATTCCGGATGAACAAATAGGAACAGACCAGACTGTCGAAATAGCCCCTAAGTGGGCTCCTTCTAGCTGTTGAGAGCTAGTCGGGACAGATGGTATGCCGGCGAACATTGTCGGAGTGATAGCAGGGAGTTCTGCCGTCGCTGTGTTAGATGACACAGTCCTAGATGTTGACAGTTGTTCAGACATTTGTAGTCTATCCAAAAGGATACCTAGCGATTCTACAGGAACTTCCGCTGGTGGTAGACTAACTTCTGATGTCGAAGGATATAGAGTGATCCCGACTCCAAAGTGTGTTGGAGTACTTGTTTGAGGATCTTCTATAATTTCTTCTATTGCAATCAGACCAGGTGGAAGGGGAAGACTGTCAGGTCTGTAAAATATTTCTGGTGCCGAAGAATGTGTGAAATCAGTAGCGATAGATGTTTGAAGAGTAAGACTCTCCGAACCGGTTGTAGATGGAACTGGTTCGGTAACACAAGTGTTTATTCTCAAACTAGGATCAGCACCGCTGTCCTTCTGTGGTTGTTGAACTTCTTCTATAGAGGTAGGGATTCCAGAAATGTTTGGAGGAACCAGAATCTTTGATCCCGTTGGAACACTTGTTCTAACTTTGATAGGAGATTTGGAACCGGTTAAATGAGTTCGCTTTGTCTGTACTGGTTTCGATTCCAGAGACAAAGACGGTTGACTCGTAAGCCTCCGCGAACGAGAGGGTTTCAATTGACTTTCTTTCACGATTGCAGATTACTCGATCAACTAAAATAAAGGTAAGGTATGTTTCCAAATTAAATGAATTTTAGACGCTTTTGACACAACTTGTTTTTTCAGTTTTTAAGAGTCGAGAAAAAACAAAAGATGACTCTAGTCTCCTTCGATTTTTAATGAGCCTGAAGTGACAAGTGCTCAGATGGACCTTTTCCGTTAAAGAGTCTGAAAAGGAACGAAAGGGATTTCTCTGGAGGTCTAGGTAGAGGGAGTACCAAACCAATCAGAAAACTACAGAATACTTTTTACGGTACGACAGTCAATCTTCCCGAATGCTGTGTTCAGTGCATTGCGATCAGTAGGGCGGCTAACACGGCTTCCTTGTTGGCATTATGATTCAAGTGTTGTCCTTGATGGCAACTCACTCAGTGGATGGTACAGGTGCTCAGAGGTTAGTACAGGTGATGGCAACTTAATCAGAAGACAGATCTCAGTACAGCATGCCAAGGAAGCTCATACACGCTGTTTCGTTAAGCCCAAGTCGCGTGTACACGCTAGTTCGATTCAGAAAAAGCGCGTGTATGTGGAAAGGTTCCTTTGGTTCATGGTGGTTAGTCCTTGGAAGTTGTGCCTATGATTTCGGACCATTATGTCTCGACGGGCGTGTCGATCCCTAGTTTTAAAGTTGATGGTATTGTGTTACTATGGTTTTGGCCCTTGGTATTGAGAAAGGCCTAAGGCTATATAAGGAGAAGAAGATCATTAGGCAAAATCATCTTTTGACAAGGCATGAATATCTAAGAGAGAAAGAGATCTGATATGCAGGTTCTGAGTTGCATGATCTAAGCCAAGGAGAGATCACATCGGTTAATGGAAGACTAGATCTAAGGATAGATCGGGATCTAATGGTTTGAAATGCACTATCATGATATGGTTGATTATGCGTATTTCTAGATCTGCATATTGTTGCAATGTTACGTTCTGAGTCTAACTAATGTCTGGTACAGCTGCAAATTGAGAAAGTTTATTTTTAGATCTGTACGCAGGTTGGCTTCGGTAAAAGAGCGTGTATACGCGGGTTCTGCTCATTAAAGTAGCGTATATCTTTTGAAGCTTGATTTGGGTTTACAGTGGGGTCTGACTGTTATTGCAGAGTTCTGTAGTCTGCTGGTAACTGGTGATTGACAGGGTTCAGTGGTTCAGTGATTCAAAGTTTGGTTGTTTTATGCTTCAATGATCTGTTGTGGAAATTGAATGAATTGTGGTCTTCAGATTGTAATGTTGTGCTTCAGGAATATCCAAGTCTGAAAATGTATGAAAAGTGATACCTGGAAGAAGGAAGATTGTAGGTCAGCACCTACGTACTAGTATCTTGGCTAGTACAAGAGCAAAGGGGGTTGGAGCTCCCTTCCAAGGAAGTTTGGAGAACGAGAGAAGGTTGAAGCCTTCTGCAGGTTGTAGCCTGCGTACTGGTATAAGGCTGCACCAGTACAAAAGATTGTAAACTGAAGTTTCATATTAAGAAAGATAGAGACAACTTGCAGCAGGTGGTTTTCACCCACATTGGGTTTCCACCTTATATCTTGGTGTTCATGTGTGTGGCTTTTTATCTGTTCTGTTATACTGCACATGTTTACTGTTAATATGATGAATAATGTCCTGATGCACTTAATTGAAGAATAAGCTAACTAAATTGTGAGTTTTCTGCTTATACGCTGTTTTACTTCGTCACAGTAGCGTGTACACGCTGGTTCACTTAACTGAAGTAGCGTATATGTTTCTGGGCATTTGAAAAGTTTGATTAATCTGATAATACTGATTCACCCCCCCTCTCAGTATTATTTCCAACAATTGGTATCAGAGCAGGTCCTTCAGAGAAGCTTGATCGCTTGAAGGAAGATCATTCATCATGAGCAACTACGAGAAAGAAGCATCAATCAGGCCACCGGTTTTTGATGGAACAAATTTCAATTATTGGAAGGTAAGAGTTACTGCATATCTTCAATCTCTTGGTACAGAAGTTTGGGACATTGTAGAAACAGGCTATGCTTTTCCTTCAGCTACTCCTACAGATCCAGCTGAGAAAAAGGCATATGAAACAAATGCAAAAGCAGTCAGTACTCTATTAGGAAGTATATCTCAAACAGAATTCATGAAGGTCATGCACTTCAAATCAGCAAAAGAAATATGGGACAAAATGATCACTAGCTATGAAGGAGATGAACAGGTAAAGCAAGCTAAACTTCAAACACTCAGGATTCAATATGAGACTCTCAAGATGTATAATGATGAAAGTGTGGCTAATTATTTTCTTCGGGTAGATGAGATTGTTAATTGTATGAAAAATTTGGGTGAAGAAATAAGAGAAACTATAGTAGTTCAAAAGATTCTAAGATCTTTATCCCCCAAGTTTGAATCTAAAGTATCTGCAATAGAAGAAAAAGAAAATCTCCGTGTTCTCACTATGTCTCAGCTACATGGAATTCTAACCGCTTATGAAATGAGAAAGGGAGGTCCATCTGACAGAAGGGAAGCTGCTTTTAAGGCATCAGGAAAAGAAGATTACTATGAAGCAAGCCATGTTCCAGAAGAAGAGGAAGAAGAATCAAATTTTGTCAGAAATCTTCAAAGGGGTTCTGGAAGGTTCAGAGGTAAGCTACCTTTCAAATGCTTTGCTTGTGGGAAAGTAGGTCATTATGCTGCAAAATGTCCTTATAAGGATAAAGGAAAAGAACCTGCTAGATGGAACAAGAAACAAAGTGCAAATAGGAAAAGCTACTACACCCATGAAGATAGTGATGGCTTATCAAACAGTGATGAAGATGAACAAGGTAATAAATATAAGCTGTTAATGGCATTTGAAGATGATGATTATGAGGATGCTATAGATGTGGATAATCTCTATAATGAAATCACTAGACTCAAGAGAGGCATAGAAGAAAAGAATGTGATCATTGATACTTTGCAATTTCAAATTGATGAAAAGGAAAAACATCTTGAAAAACTAGAAGGTGAAATTGTTGGTCTCAGAAAAGAAATTGAGAAAACAAAAGCTATTAATCTTAAATTTGTCAAAGGATCTGAAACTTTGGATGAGATTATCAGTGTGCAGCGGTCTCCTCTAAACAAGACAGGTTTGGGCTATAATGGAGAAACCTCTCAAGCATCCACCTCAAAAAGTTATCTTGATGCAGCAAGAGGAAATGAGCGGAAGAACAATGAAGATAATCAGGTAAAGCAGGGACGAGTTACAAACAGAAACTATCAGGGACAATCCTCCTTAAGGATGAACAAAAGCTACAACCAACCACAGGTAAAATCTTCTCAGTTTGGCTCAAGAATAGATGAAAATAGAAATTACAATCAGTTGGCTGGTAGATTCAATAACCGCAGAAGCTTCTTCAATGGACAATGCTTTTCTTGCCACAACTTTGGTCACAGAGCAGCTCAATGTGTTGCATATAAAACAATCATGACTAGGGAAGCTCAAAAACAAAGAAGTATGACAGGGATTACAAAAAGGACCTATAACAACTTTTCGGTGCTTGAAAATGAAGTTGAATGTTCTATTTGCAATAATTTTGGTCATAAAGACTCTGAATGCAGGAGCAGGTTTCAGGAGAAAAAGGAACAAGCCACAAGCACCAAAACATGGAGAATAAAGGAACCTCAAACAGAAAGATGTGGGATAGCATTTTATGCAGAAGGACAGGAAAATCTATGGTACATTGACAGTGGATGTTCGAAACATATGACAGGTGATAAAGAAAAACTTGAATCTTATTCTACTTTAGAAAAGGGAAAGAAAGTTTCTTTTGGAAATGATACTCCTGCAACTATAAAAGGAAAAGGTATTGCTCCTTTGAAAGAAAAGGTCAAGGCTGGAAATGTTTTGTATGTTGATGGATTGAAGCATAATCTTCTAAGTGTCAGCCAGATGTGTGATCAAAAAACAGAGGTTATTTTCAGATCGAATGGATGTCTTGTTCGTGATCTTGATACAGGTAAAACAGTTCTCAAAGGCAAAAGAACTCCAAATAATCTGTACATATTTGAAGAAGGACAACAACAATGCTATCTTAGCAAGGATGAAGAGCACTGGTTATGGCATCGAAGGTTGGGACATCTAAGCTTCTCACAAATAAGGAAAGCATGCAAATATCAGGCAGTTCGCGATCTTCCAGATATCAAAATTCCAGACAACACCATATGCAAATCTTGTCAGTTTGGAAAGCAAACCAGAACTAACTTTCCAGAGAAGGAAGGATCAGCTAGCTTGCCTCTTGAGCTAGTCCATACAGATGTATGTGGTCCATTTAGGAAAAGGACACCTCGAGGAGAAGAATATCTGATATTATTCATTGATGATTTCTCAAGGTTTGTTTGGTTAGGGCTTATGAAGCACAAAGATGAAGCATTCGAAAAATTCAAATCCTTCAAAGCATTGGCTGAAAATGAATCAGGACACAAAATCAAGTGCCTCAGATCTGACAGAGGTGGGGAGTTCACATCAAATGAATTTTTTGATTTCTGCGATGAACATGGGATAAGAAGAGAATTCTCTACAGCTAGAACTCCTCAGCAAAATGGGGTTGTGGAAAGAATGAACAGAACTATCCAACAAATGGCTCGTGCTATGCTCGATGAATCAGGTACTCCTGCAACCTTCTGGGGAGAAGCCGCACATGCTGCTGTTATCATTCTTAACAAAACAAATGTCCGAGTAAACAGCACTCAAACACCTCATGAGCTTTGGAGTGGTAAAACTCCTTCCGTGAAGCATTTCAAAATCTTTGGGAGCAAATGTTATATTAAGAATACTGATGAGCAACTTGGCAAACTTGAACCTAGAGCAGATGAGGGCATTCTTCTTGGTTATTCTCCACATAGCAAAGCATACAAGTGCTACAATAAAAGACTTGGCAGAATTGTTGACAGTATTGATATAGTGGTTGATGAGAAGGGATATATTCCTAGGCAAGTTCATCATGAAGAAGATGAAGGTTACTCTCAAAGGCGAAATGATGAAGAAGAAGAACCTCAAGAAGAAGAAGAATCTCAAGAAGAACCAGAGGAGCAGACAAGAATAGAAGAGAAGACTCCATCCAGATATGTCCAAAAGAATCATCCAGAAACTCAGATTGTGGGGCAGAAAGAAGCAGGAGTACAAACAAGAAGGACACTTGCAGAAGCTTCAAGCTACTTGGCTCTACTCTCCTCCATTGAACCACAAAATGTGAAAGAAGCATGCAAAGATGAATGTTGGGTCAAAGCAATGGATGAAGAACTTGAGCAAATCGAAAGGAACAACACTTGGGAATTAGTTCCTAGACCAAAAGATAAGAATGTAATAGGAACAAAATGGGTCTTCAAGAATAAGTTAAATGAAAATGGAGAAGTAATTAGAAACAAGGCCAGACTTGTTTGTAAAGGGTATGCACAGCAAGAAGGAATAGATTTTGAAGAGACCTTTGCTCCTGTGGCAAGACTAGAGGCCATCCGAATGTTCCTTGCTCTCTCAAGCTTTCAAAACTTCAAGGTATTTCAAATGGACGTGAAATCAGCCTTCCTGAATGGAGACTTAGAAGAAGAAGTATATATTGAGCAGCCAGATGGGTTCATTCTTGGGAATGATCCAAACCTTGTATGCAGATTGAAAAAGGCTCTCTATGGGCTCAAACAAGCTCCAAGGGCTTGGTACTATCGGTTGGACAAATATCTTCACCAACAAGGCTTTTCAAAAGGATCAGCAGATAGCAATCTCTATATAAAAGTTGAAAATAACAAATTGCTAATTCTTGTTGTTTATGTAGATGATATTATTTTTGGCAGCAATGAAGAGACTATGAGTCAAAACTTTGCCTTGGTTATGCAGAAAGAATTCGAAATGTCACTTCTTGGAGAATTGACATATTTTCTTGGATTGCAAATCCAACAAAATGAAGGAGGTATCTTCTTGTCTCAAACCAAATACCTCAAGCAGATCTTGAAGAAGTATGGCATGGAAGAGTCAAAACCAGTATGTACACCCATGGTTACAGGATGCAGCCTCAGTGCAAATGATGAATCAGCAGCAGTCCACCAACCCACTTATAGATCCATGATTGGGAGTTTGCTTTATTTGACAGGTACTCGACCAGATATTACACATGCAGTAGGAATGGTTGGAAGATTTCAAGCCAACCCAAAGGAAACTCATCTTCAGGCAGTCAAAAGAATCTTCAAATATCTTCAAGGGACCCAAAACTATGGCTTATGGTATCCTAGAAATACAGATCTCACTCTTCATGCTTACACAGATGCAGATTGGGCTGGAAGTGTGGATGATAGGAAAAGCACAAGTGGAGGTGCTTTCTTCATGGGTTCCAGATTAGTATCTTGGTTCAGCAAGAAACAAAGTTCGATTGCCTTATCTACAGCTGAAGCAGAATATGTGGCTGCAGCATCTTGTTGCACACAACTTCTTTGGATGATGCAGACCTTGCAGGACTTTCAAATCACTTGCACTCCACCTGTCTCTATCTTATGTGATAATACAAGTGCAATCAGCATTTCAAAGAATCCAGTCATGCACTCAAAGACCAAGCACATACCAATCAAGTACCATTTTCTTCGGGAACAAGTGCTTGAGCAGAAGGTCAAGTTGGAGTATGTTCCTTCTAAGGAGCAAGTTGCTGATATTCTCACAAAACCACTGCCCAGGGAAACTTTTGAATATCTCAGACAAAAGCTGGGAGTAGTTGATGCTTCATCCTGTTGTTGAAATTTGTTTGTTCTACAGAAAAGTTGGTATACGCAGGTTACGGAAGGGATATGAGCGTATACACGCGGATTTATGGTGGGTAAGTCGCGTGTATGCTGGACGCTTGTTGCAGAAAGAATATCCGCGTACATACGCTGTTTTATACAGGATAAAACGCGTATATGAAGTTCTGAACAGCAAGGGAAAACTCTGAAGTTCTGAACAGCAATAGGAATGTCAGAATTATTCAGGCACAGTTTCAGGGAGTGCAACAGGCACAGGTTCAGGGGGAGCAGCTCAAAAGTCTCATAAAGCATTGTTGGCATTCAGATGTTTTGGTTGTTGGTTTCAGGAGAAGGAGCTCAGAAAGAAATTCTAGTTGCTGATCTAACAAGATGTTTATCAGATGCTGCTGATGTCTTTCCTAAGTCTTGGTCTAGATCTGTTGTCTCTATGTCATGTATCTCTCTTGTCTCTTTTATGGTGTCAAGGTCATGTAACGGCCGTTGTTGGTTTCCCCACTATGCCTGGGATGAATGCTGTAATATAATTGGTTGTTTTTGATATGTTATGGTTGTATGTATTGAGTCCTTTGGTGATAGAAAGGTCCCATATGGTGTATAAGTCTTGGTTCTTGTTGAAGAACATCTTTTGCAGATCTGGCCTACTGTCAGGGGGAGCACGAGTCAGCACAGCCAAACAGAGATATCAGCATGTCCTCAGGGGGAGCACAGCCCTTTGCCCTTGATGTCAAAGGGGGAGAGTGACTTGGTGTGATGGTTGCCATCAAGTCCAAAGGGGGAGATTGTTGGCATTATGATTCAAGTGTTGTCCTTGATGGCAACTCACTCAGTGGATGGTACAGGTGCTCAGAGGTTAGTACAGGTGATGGCAACTTAATCAGAAGACAGATCTCAGTACAGCATGCCAAGGAAGCTCATACACGCTGTTTCGTTAAGCCCAAGTCGCGTGTACACGCTAGTTCGATTCAGAAAAAGCGCGTGTATGTGGAAAGGTTCCTTTGGTTCATGGTGGTTAGTCCTTGGAAGTTGTGCCTATGATTTCGGACCATTATGTCTCGACGGGCGTGTCGATCCCTAGTTTTAAAGTTGATGGTATTGTGTTACTATGGTTTTGGCTCTTGGTATTGAGAAAGGCCTAAGGCTATATAAGGAGAAGAAGATCATTAGGCAAAATCATCTTTTGACAAGGCATGAATATCTAAGAGAGAAAGAGATCTGATATGCAGGTTCTGAGTTGGTTGATCTAAGCCAAGGAGAGATCACATCGGTTAATGGAAGACTAGATCTAAGGATAGATCGGGATCTAATGGTTTGAAATGCACTATCATGATATGGTTGATTATGCGTATTTCTAGATCTGCATATTGTCGCAATGTTACGTTCTGAGTCTAACTAATGTCTGGTACAGCTGCAAATTGAGAAAGTTTATTTTTAGATCTGTACGCAGGTTGGCTTCGGTAAAAGAGCGTGTATACGCGGGTTCTGCTCATTAAAGTAGCGTATATCTTTTGAAGCTTGATTTGGGTTTACAGTGGGGTCTGACTGTTATTGCAGAGTTCTGTAGTCTGCTGGTAACTGGTGATTGACAGGGTTCAGTGGTTCAGTGATTCAAAGTTTGGTTGTTTTATGCTTCAATGATCTGTTGTGGAAATTGAATGAATTGTGGTCTTCAGATTGTAATGTTGTGCTTCAGGAATATCCAAGTCTGAAAATGTATGAAAAGTGATACCTGGAAGAAGGAAGATTGTAGGTCAGCACCTACGTACTAGTATCTTGGCTAGTACAAGAGCAAAGGGGGTTGGAGCTCCCTTCCAAGGAAGTTTGGAGAACGAGAGAAGGTTGAAGCCTTCTGCAGGTTGTAGCCTGCGTACTGGTATAAGGCTGCACCAGTACAAAAGATTGTAAACTGAAGTTTCATATTAAGAAAGATAGAGACAACTTGCAGCAGGTGGTTTTCACCCACATTGGGTTTCCACCTTATATCTTGGTGTTCATGTGTGTGGCTTTTTATCTGTTCTGTTATACTGCACATGTTTACTGTTAATATGATGAATAATGTCCTGATGCACTTAATTGAAGAATAAGCTAACTAAATTGTGAGTTTTCTGCTTATACGCTGTTTTACTTCGTCACAGTAGCGTGTACACGCTGGTTCACTTAACTGAAGTAGCGTATATGTTTCTGGGCATTTGAAAAGTTTGATTAATCTGATAATACTGATTCACCCCCCCTCTCAGTATTATTTCCAACATTCCTATGGATAAAAGGTTTTAAGCCTAAAGGGGTCTCCCAATATATACTCGACGGTACGTGGGAGCACAAGTCCGTACTGGCACTTATCGTCTCAAAGTGGAGGAATCACCCAACCATCAGTGAGGACAACAGTTACCAGGCCTTACGACGTCGGAATACGTCTCTAGCCTAGACCTCTAAATGTTGTGCGTTAAGTTCCAAAGCATTGTTAGGTTCATTGAATTTATCTTAAGTTGATCTTTCTTATGAAGTTTTCCTTTTGGGATCACCACGAGATGTAGATGTAATTCCTAAAATGCAATCTAAAGATGATAAACAAACTTTTATCTCTTTTCAGCAATGAAAATACTAGCTACTAGGGGAAAAGAAAGACACAATCTTTTCACAAAGAGCAAAGAGCACACTGTAAATGCACTTTCCTAAATCAAGCCAAACAGACTGTCAATATGTAAATGAACATGCATGTACTTGTTTTTCACTTTCTTAATATTGATGCCTAAAAAGAAAGTTGATGTACAAATCTGAATTTGCTTTCAAGTGACAAACACAAACAAGCTTCTTTTCGAAATCAAAAGGTAGAGATGATTACGACACTTTATGATTTTGAAATAAATACTCGTTTCAACACTTGAAAGTCACAAATTCAAACCAAAGGCAAAAGTAAAAGCTTAATCAACCATCAAAAGCAAATAAACTTTATCCTATGATCAAAATCGACACTTGTGACACATCTAAATCAAAGGACGACAGTACGACTATTCTATTTTTGCAATGGAAAATTGTAAACGACGCAACAAACACATAAAAAAATCTACATTTTCTTTTGTACAACTGAGGTGGAATATCAGTAAGGAAAAGGGGTCTGAAACAGTCAAGTACTGATCACAGGCTGCAAAAATCAGAGACAAAACTGAAAAAATGAAGCAAAGAACCTCAGCTGCACAGGGCTAGGCTGATCAGCGCACCTGTTACACAAAGAAACTGCATTGCAGTGCAGGTAGCCCTCTCAGGAAGTGCGTTGAAATGCAGAACCTCTTCACAGAGCCTGCGCTGGGGAAGAAACGAGAATTCTATCCGGGTTCTGGGTCACGGTTTGCAGTTTAATCTATGGTTTTTGGCCGAGTAAAAGCAATCAGTAATGCACAATCAGAGGTAGATCTAAGGGGGGTCTAAGAGCTATCACAAGGGCAATCAGTTGGTCTATGAATCAGCTGTTCAGATCATAAACAGATCCAGTGAATGGATTGAAGCAGCAGATGTCTACTTTGCATTTGTTAATGGCAAATGCAGTTCGATTGCTACTTATAAGTTTATGAAATAAACAGAAAGAGAAACACAAACAAACTAACTAGACACGATCCCCAGCAGAGTCGCCATTTTGTTATCGAGAAAAGTGTCTATTTAGAACTGCTCTATCCCACTAAGGTGTGACAGCTACCTTAGAAACAAATAGAGAAAACTACTTTTGTATTCTTCTTTATGAACTATAAACAAAGAGGAATAGGATGAACCAA
Source organism: Pinus tabuliformis (assembly GCA_031772625.1). Classification (NCBI taxonomy): domain Eukaryota; kingdom Viridiplantae; phylum Streptophyta; class Pinopsida; order Pinales; family Pinaceae; genus Pinus; species Pinus tabuliformis. The sequence goes on along the minus strand of CM062816.1, from coordinate 216,008,627 downwards.
CCTGTGCCTTGCGCTAGTCCTTTGATCCAATCTCTCTCCTCTTTGACAGCTTCCAGCTACCTGCTCCCTTACTTGCCCAGCTTCACCAAGTACCTGTAAGATCACAGAAGAAGGAAACTATACAAAGACATGGGTTTATATTCATAAATAACTTAGGATCAGATTCAAGTTAACCATACAAATGTAACAAGCATCAATGAAACACAAGCATGGAGAAGAAACTCAAATAGTTTTATTGATATACAAGAAGATCCAGGAGGAGTTACAACCGATGATTCCTGACCCAGCATCAACCTCCCAGCAAAAGAAATCCCTTCTTCAACCCCAACAAAGCATAGATCACCCAATTCTCTGCTATGTATCTCAAAACCAACAGCAATTCCTTACAATGTGCAAAATTCCAGCCTCTGGATCTCTGGGATGAGGGATCCATATATAGATGTATGCAAGGAGGATGAGTCAGCTCATGATTTGATTAGTGGCTTCTCTCTGTCAGTTCTTGCTTCCACTTGGAGACTGAAAGCCTCTTACTCATCCTTGGTCGAATTCAGTGAGGCAAGTGTCATTGGAGAAGCTTCTGGAAGCTTCCATTGTCTCTCCACCTCGCAGAATGACACTGCCATTTGTCATTTCCCGCTCAACGCACCCTGGTAGTGCATTTAGGTGTGTTGCAACGCACCTAGCTAGTGGACTTAGGTGCTATGCAACGCACTTGGCTAGTGGAGCAGCTGAAATGATCTTGATTTGACTTATTCTGAGCAGTTTTTGGTGGAGAACTTCTGGGAGAAGCTGTAATTTGTTGACCTTGTTCCTTTAGGGGTTGGACCAACACTTTTAGGGACTTAGGAGCCCTTGGTTTATGGACATTTCATGCTTAGAGCTGTAAGGCACAAAAATGTCTATAACAAATGACCAATACCAACAACCGAACCCTATTGGTTCATCTAGATCAAGTAAGATTTAGTACTAGCAACCTAATATGGCTCAGGTTCAATACCAAACTCCTTATGTTCCATATGGTTCACAGGTGATGGTTAATACTCCCTACATCCCTCATCCTGAACCTTATGTCCATCCTGGTCCGTCTGCCGCACTTGGTGGGTATGTCTAGATACAGTTCAGGAACTTTCAAGGTATCATTCTGGGAACTATTCAAGTACCCTTGCAGTAGCAAGGACAATTTCTGCAGCAGCAAGGGAAACCTACATTACAGCAAGGACCATCAATGTAGCAACAAGGCAAGATGATGCCGTAGTAAGGACAACTGCAACAACTGTAGGGGCAACCATCACAACTACTGCAACAAACCATGTAGCCACAAGTGCAGTATGCACCGCAGTCCTCCAATTCTATGCCTTCCCAAGTTTAAGCTCTGCAGTCATAGGGATAACCTTTACAGCTGCAATTTCAACCCTTGTATCAACAAGGTCAACTCGGGTAGCAACAATGCTTATACTCATATAAAGAGGGTCAACCTTTACAAGGGAAAGATCAGGGTCAAGTCCTACAGTAGCAGTCACAAAATCCTTATGTCCAACGGCAACAGGTTCAACATCCTTTCATCCAAGGGTAGTAGGTGAAAAAACCTTACGTCTAAGGGCAGCGGGTCCAAAACCCTTCTATCGAAGGGCAATAGGTTCAAAACCCTTATGCTCAGGGATATGAGGTGCAAAATCCATATTTCCAAGGTCAGCAGGCTCAACATCCTTTTAGCCCATCTATTTCTTATCAGAAGCCTCTAGCTGGATAGTTTCAAGGCTTTCAAGGTCAGAATCCTCCCTACGAGCAAGGTAACCTATAGTGGAGGAAAAATCAAATGCCTTATGGAAAAATCCCTCCACTATGGGGAAAAAATCCTTACCAGCAGGGATGGGTCCCGCTAGTTGGGCCCCCTTATTAACTTCAAATTCCTTTCAATTCCCAATTTCCATCCTCGGCTACACTAGAATTTCTAGATGTGTCTAGACTCATGAATTATTTGATTCTTCATTCTCCATACTAGCCTCCAGTTCCATCAAAGAATCCGAGCGATTGTCCAAAGCTTTAAGGAAAACTAAAATAGGATCCACAAGCCCACGTGATGACATATCACCTCTGGTGCTCTTCAAATTCCTACATTGAAGATTCCATTCGTCTTCAACTTTTCCAACAAACTCTTACAGGTGCTGCGGCCAAGTGGTATATTGAGCTACCTTGAAATACCTATCATGATTTTAACGCTCTCACCATGGCCTTTCTCACACATTTCCAGTTGTCGATTTGCTGTGAAACTGGCACCACTCTGCTAATGTCACTCAAGAAAGACACTGCGAGCCGCATCTCCGATTAGATCCATGAATGGAGACATAGGCATCATATGATTAAGTTTGAGATTGTTGATCAGTTGTTGACCGAGTGGTTCACCAAATCATTTGTCAATAAAATTTGTAAGGACATTGCTATGGGTGGATGCGTCACTGAGGAACAAGCCATCACGCGTGCCCGGTGTCGAGACCTCATTTATTCAAAATCTGGCACGTTATATGATGTGTTACATGATGTGCCCAGACCATCATCTAATATGACATCATCTAAGTCTCCGACTACACCTCCTCTCGATGGAGTAATTGGTTCAATGACTTAGACCCCTACAAAAACTTCTTTGAAACAAAAGTCAGCCTCCAACATTGCTTCTAATGATTCCTCTCACAATTCATCAAGCCCAAGTAAAACCTTTGAGGTTCATGTTGTCCAGTCTATCACAGCGGACAAATCCTCTAAAGGTAAGAAGAAAGGCAAAGGCAAGGGTAATGTCGATGCCCTGAAACAAGTCCCTCCCAAGTCATCTACTATTGATGCTTCGCAACGAAAGTCCAAATACCCATGCCTCATTTGTGAGGAGGATCACTATACTAAGGATTATCCCAGACGATCGGAAGTTAGTCGTTTGTTCAAAGGGACCCTAGCTGTCCTAAAAGAGCCCTTTCCATCCCAGTAGACCCAAATGGTAGATCAGCCTCAGTCATCTACTTCCTCAGGTTCACAAGTGTTCATGATGAATACATCGATTAGTGTGGCTACCAGGTCAAAAGATTATCAAACTCCTACCCCGAAAACAGGGAAAGAGAAAGAAGGTACCCCTTCTTCTTCTGCCCCATCCATTTCTCATATATACAGAGAACTAATCCTGATTCCGCCATTTGACCACCTTCTTGTGGTGTGATTCGAAAGTCCTATTATAATCCAAACGCTCGAGCCATTCAACATTATAACATTGTTGAAGATTTGGCTCAAGCACCATAATCTATCTCTACTCTTGAGGTCCTTCAAAGTTGTCCTTCTCGGTAGAAATCGTTACTATCGGCTATTGGGGGTATTGATCCAACTGACTCTAATCTCATTTGTTTTGACCTAGAAAACCACATTCCGCATTTACCTCATTAGATTGCATTTCTCATTCAGATGATCATAAATGAGAAAACCATTCAGAGGACCGTCATCAATGAAGGTGCTTCTACCTGCATCATGTCTCTCACTTGTTGGAAGGAAATTGGTTCTCCCACTTTGAACCAGTCCCCTAAAACTTTGGAAGCTTTTGACAGGTGTGACTCACAACCATTTGGTGTCCTTTTGAACCTTGCCATTACTTTGGAGGGAAAGACAGTACATGTCGAAGTAGAAATTGTTGATGCTAATCTTAACTATAATCTTCTACTCGAATAGAGTTGAACCCATGCCATGCATGTTGTATCCTCCTTCCTTTTCCACGTGATTTGTTTTCCTCATCAAGGGAAGATAGTCACAGTCGACCAACTGTCCTTATTTTCCTCTTCATCCTTTCATGGCAATGTTCCTTATGTCAAGCACACTTGTGCTCCTTATGAGAGTGTGGGGACAAGACTCTTTAAATATCCTGCCTTAATGGGTATTTTTCCACTCCCACCTCCTCATGTTGCCTCTGTTGACATGATTTTGGTCAAGTCTGATCCTTGGGTCATTCCCTCACCAGATCGTGTCGATACATGGGGTGAGGTTATTTCGTTAAGCCCTGCTGAAATTAATTATGTCGAGACTGTTTCAGCTTCACCTTTGGTATCCTCTAATCTCTCTGTTTCGAGCTCATATCTTGATGTGTATTCTCACTGCCCATGGCTTGGTTCTAGCCTGGCAGTCATTTCTATGTGTCTTGAGAATTTCTCTTCTCCATTGCCTATTGACATGTCAGTTTCTCTTGATATTGTAAATATCTTTCAACTGGGGGCACCTTTATCTCTTCATAGATTCAGGTTTTTTCTCCATCCCTGAGTTTCTATTGATTGCCCATTATTGTAATAGGGTTGCCATATTATGAATCGTAATCCTCCCTCACCCAGGGGGCATGGGGGCACAACCTTATATGAGTTATACTCTATTATTTGGCTGAGTTAATGCTTACTCGTCATGTCAACGGTGAAACTCTAGTTTTCATCTCTGCTGATTGATTACTCAAATCCGAGCATGGACTCTCTCAAAAGTACTATGCTTAGGCCATATGGCATGGATACCTTTTTTCAATAGTGTCTTATTCATTTTTGTGCAGTGTGGTTTGGTGTGTTGTGTTGCATGTAGCTTTCCTGCTTGTTATGTTTCTACCTTCTTTTCAGATGTCGGTGTCTCCTCACATAGGTTTTGCTGATGGCGCTTGTCATAGTACCCGGAATCTATCATCCATGGCATGGGCCATTTATGACCCCAATGGTGATTTTATTGATATTCAAGGTACTTTTCTAGGTCAAACAACTAATAACATTGCTGAGTATAGCACAGTTATCAAATTGTTGTCAAAAGTTATCACTCTTGACATCCAGGAATTGGTTGTCAAACTTTATTCACAACTTGTTTTTCTTCAAATCAACGAGAAATATTCCATCAAAAACCCTCATATATTGAGAATATATCTATTTATTCATGTATTGGAGAGAAATTTTGATTACATTACGTATCATCATATATCTAGCCATATGAATACATTGACAGATGCATTAGCTAATTATGTGTTGGATAGACATTTGTGAAACATGTAAAAATCAAAGACAAAACATTTGTGCCATTGTAAGAAAGGAAATATAGCATAGATATCTATATATCTGTGTGTGTGTGTGTGTGTGTGTGTGTGTGTGTCGATAATGTTTTTCATACATCAAAACACCAAAAAAATAATATGTGTGTTCAAATACATCCATGGCTCACAGGCCTCAAAAATGTGGAATGATAAACCTATGAACTAATTGGCATGGTGCTCATGGTAGCACGTAACTACTCGTACTACACGAGTCAACAATCGATGGATCCAATATGATACCCCCACTGTGTGCCTATGATACTAGCGTGGCATGTCACCCAACGGGGCATACTCTAGGATACCGTGGATCAATCCCTTGAGGTTCTACATGATTTCCTCCTCATTATCACTTCCTTCCTGATAAGGAGCGATACTGAACTACCGCGAAACACGCTTAGCAATCAAAGACATCCCGACAGGACGCTCTACTCCCACATCTGCATTTACAAAATCGAAATGTCATGAATACATGTATTTAAAAAAGAATAAAAAATTAAAAAAAAATGTTTTTTTACCTCCATCGTCATAATCCTCTCCCTCTGGGAGTGGCATATCTGGATCGTCGCGGAAGTTGGTACCGCTATAGGGCCAATCCTCTACTATAATCAATTTTCGTCACAGTGATAAGAAGAAGGTGGGATTATAGGACATTTGTTGGGCCTCGGTAATCCTAGGCATCAATGCACTCCAATGGGCCATCTGTGGGTCTCGTGGCAATGGTGATTCCACCTCAGCAAGCTAGTAGTGAAATAGCAAGACCCGCTCTAGAAAGAAGGTCACTAGAATGTAACCATAGTAAAATCGCTTCAGGTTTCCTTCCTTGGCTTTAGATAGTTGGCATTTCACGTTTACCTTCATGGCTTCCACATGGTTGAAGATAGTCAGCCCCGTACAGTCTATAGAATACTAAAACTTGGATTTATTGGTTTCATGTTGTCCTTGATCCCCAACCACTCTGTTTATGGTCAACAACATCACTCTCGCACAAGATCCTGAATAGTCATGATCTCTATGTTGTCGCTCTTTGATTTTAGTGCTTCCAGGTAGTGTTCTGCAAGTAACATGGCCACACTTGCCCCAATATTCCTGGACCCATATAGATTGACCAGCTGCCCTCTTCAAGATAGTCTTGTGATGAAATAGATGTCAAAAGTTTCCAAATCTAGTTCTTGGTCTCGGATCATAAAAACTTCTTGATTGACATTCGAGAGACTGATCATATACCGTAGCAATTTAGGTTGAGCCCGCAGACTTGGTGTGAGGAAAAATTTGAGGATCCCACAATTCCTCAGAGCATTCAATCAATATGGGTCTGCCACTGCTTGTGTGCCAATGTTCTCATGCTCACGTTCCTTCCAATCCACCATTTTTCGCAATGTTTTCCTTGCAAAAACCATAAAATCAAGTCAATAATCATTCTTGGAGAGAAAAATTTGGATTAAATCACAAAAATTTGGGCAAAACTTGAAATTTTTATGTTTGTAGCATTATCACAACTGTTTTAAAAGCAATAGTGCCGACGACATGTTTGATAGTGTTCATAACCCCCGATCGGCGTGATTCCGCGCCCAGAAATCGCATTGACCGATGGTGAATTTTTTTTGCTAAATTCTCCTAAAGAAATCCAAAAAACGGTTAAAAACAAGAGAAAAAACCATGAAAATGAAGCTAAAGGTCGTGGCTCTTACCTACAACTGACAGATCGTCGAATGGCCCCCCGGGTCTCCCACAATTTGCTCCTAAAAATCTAGGGCACAAGTGGGTGAAAAATTCTCTACACAAAGTAAAATGGTAAAATGGTAAAAAAATAATTACTTTTTCCTCCTTTTATTCATTTTTCATGAAATATTAGGGTTTTAAATGTATTTTTTGACTTATTTTGCCTCAAAAATTGGATAATGCATTTACCTTTTGTCTAGTGACAGGTGACGGAACTCTGATGATGGTACTGGAGTCACGTTTAAGCTCTTTTATCGACTCATAAAACTCAAATGAAAAGATCACCAGGTATTTTTCCCTTTTTGACTCATAGAAGAGAATAAAAATGGGGGGTTCACTTTCAAGCTCTTCTCCAACTCTTTAAACACAAAAATATTGTCAAGCTCTTATTGTTTTGAACTCATCAAAGGCTGTGAAACATCATTTACCTAGTATTTGTTTACCCCTTTTTTGGGCTGGGACAAACTATTTACGAAAAATGTACTCCTTGATTGAAATGGTCAAGCAGTTCTCTCAAGTATTGTTTTTTACCTTTTCGGGCTCAAGAGACTCAAATGTATGACAAGGGACCATCTGGACTTTTCTTTTCTGTGTCTTTTTCAAACTCTCTAAATTGAAAAATATATCGATTTACACCTTTGTCGCACTTGTTAAAAAATTAAATGACATGGATTCGTCGCCATGATGAACATGAGCTTCTCCTTCCTAGGGCTCATTAAACTTACTAGGTTGGATTTTTTTGAAGTATGAACTCATAGTGCGAGCACATGCTATCCCCTTCAAGATTTCGATAAAAAATAATTGGGGTACCTTCTATAAATGGTGGGGGAAAATGGGAAATTCTATCAGTTGTGTTGACGGCTCACTCTTGAATGTGACACTTTCTGCTTTGTGTCGGGTTGGGATATCCTCCTTTTCATCATTGACCTTCCTAGGTTGGGCCATTCATTTTTTCCTTCCATTTTATCTCTACCATGTCATCATGACCACTAATCCTATTGATCCAAAAGATGTAAAACTCCAGATTCATGTCGTCGATATGTTCAAGAGTTATCCCTTCTCCAGTTACACTTATTCCCGATTCTTTGTATCATCTTAAATCATTTGCATCCCTTTGTCTCATGTCAATGATGTGGGATACATCATGGCCCTCCTTCAACATGGTCGCTTCCTGTCGACTTCAGCTCATCATCCAGGAAGTTGGCCGAGAGACTCCTTTCTAGTACCTTAGAGCTTGCATGCCATAATGGAAATTTCTTCACACTCGATGACAAGTTCACATCATTGGCTTTTGATTGGGTGATTTCATGGGTGCTCGACTTCAATTCCTTTATTCACATTTTGTGAACTATGTTTCTAGTACCTTGAGAGCCATTTTCATTATTGGTGGTTTCTCTTACGCTTGTTAATGGTTCACATCATTGACTGGTAATCAAGTGATATTCTAACATGTTTGACTTCAACACATTCATTCACATGTTAGGATTTGTACTTTGATCGGGTCATTTGAAGTGCAAGACCCTGGGCTCAGATTACAAAAGTCCAGTCTGCTAGGCGATGAGACATGATCATGTTGATATACATTTTCCTTTTAGATGGATGGTTGTGACCATACCATGAGTTGTTATATGTGATCCTTCTCATTATTCGATGGTTGCACCATACCTTGGTTGCATTATGATCCTCTCTACTAGATGGCTGCGCCCATGCCTTCAATCCAGTTATATGCTTAGTCTCTAGATGGATGCATCCATACCATGATTCATGTATCATTTGTCAAAGTTTCCAGTGATGTATATGTATCTATGCTTGCTTGCAGGTTTTTCGATGATGAACTCTGATTCCTCACATCTACTTGTAAATCATTTCACCCCTCACCTTAATTCATCCTTCATGCTTTAGGGGAAATTTGTTACACAAAATTTTTTCACTGTCCCTGAAATCCCCATTCCATGATCCTTGAGGGCCTCTACAGTGAACCCTACATGTTTTCCCATCATGAAGAAACTCCCACTAAGTCCCTTTTCATGAGCCGAATGATTCCTTTTTGCGTCATTTCCCAAGAATCTTCCTTTTACCCCAGTTTATAAGACTGTCACTAATGACGAGTTTCCTCCTTGCACTGATTTGTAGAGATTAAACTAGGACTAGCATCGTATGACACTATTGAGCCTTTTCTCAGTTGCACCGATCCTCTTTTGGCAAGCTTTTTAAATATGGAGTCGAAGCTACTAGGTCTAGAAGCTTTGTAGCAGAAGTCTGGTAAATGGTTGGGCTGTATGGAGCCGAGGAAGTCAATTTGGTCTCCTTTCCCCTATTAGGATGGAACCAACCCAAGAGATAAAGCCTTCTCCCATGATAAGAGGAACCATTTCCCCTCTATCGCAATTATATAAACCCCTGATTTTACAAGCTTCACTAGTTTCAGTATTGGTATTTTTGGAGCTTGAATAATCAACAAGTCATCTATAGCTTGTAGCTTTCTAGTGTATGTTTGACGGAGAATAGTGTGTTTGGTTTGGTTTGAGACTAAAGGGAATAGGACTTAAAACTTCCATTGTTGGGGCTATCCATGAGATGCTAGTAGAAGTGTGGGAACCCGGATACATCGAAGGAGACCAACAACATCAAGGCATTGGTTGTAATCTCTTTCTGAGATTATATGAATACAAGTATTGATTGATTTCCTACACTGAAGTGTTGTCTTACATTTGATGGCTTAATGTTCCTTAACCTATTAAGTAAGTTGAATACAATTTGTATGCTATCACGTTTGTTTTTGTTTGTTCTAGGTATTCGAAGGAAGGAAACGAAAGGTAGTTGGAGTGAGGAAGTAGGATCATCACCAAGTAGAATAGGATTCTAAGAGGTAGGCCCTCTTATTTGACTCTAGCTTAAGGAAATTTTCCATAGATTATTTGTTTGTGGCTACACCCACTCTCTTGGGCTAGAGTAATTGTTTGTGTCCACACTAAGAATTTACCTGTACCACAACATCGTATCCTTTTATTTGTTGGTTAAGAAAATGTGCATATCTGTATATGTGCATATTATTTTAAATACTGTATCAAGCTGGTTTATCAAGCTCCATAGACAATATGGTTATTTATTGGTTGAAGAAAATGTGCATAAGTATATGTGGTTATTATTGTAAATACGGTAATGAGTTGTGTTATAAAGCTACAACAAATGGTATAAATGTCATATTTCAGTAGTGATCATTGCAAATACTACAACAAGTTGTGTTATAAAGCTCCATGGGTAGTATGTTTTGTTTTCAGTAGTCTTGTTGGTTATAAGTGTCATTGAATAGTGAGGATGGTGTTCCCCAAAGTGGGAGCATTCTGTAACAACCTGTTGAAGCTCCGAAAATCGGGTCGACAACAAGGGGGATACCCGGTCGATCCAGACCTTGGTTGGTAGCTCCTTATCCGTTTGGTATAGCGGGTCCGACTAGGGATAATGGGACCAGTTTCCCAATCTATGGGTGTGTGTGTGTGTAGAATTGGATGTTGCTGATCTAACAGTTCCTATCTAAGATATTCTAATTCAAACTTTAATCTAATTCTATGCTATGGTAATTTAATAAAAACAACACATCTAATCTATGCTAACCCGGGATGTAATTCTTCTATTATGCGATCTAAAGAGATTTCAAATAACAACTGGTAATAAAGATCATTCAGCGATTATAAGAAAGGAAATCAATTAAGATGAACTATTTCGCATAAAAATTTAGGCAAAACAGTTGTGAATAACATATCGCATAATAAGCTATTCATACATTAAACAGAAATAAATAGCTACCACCGTACAAAAGTGCCAAATGGTAACTCAAGCATTCATGCAATAACATATAAACAACTAAAAATTGTATATCACTTTAACATATAAGCAGAAATGGTCAAGAGATAAAAGTACCATTTATGACTGGTCCTACTCATAAGCTTCAAGCAATAATGATTTATCTCTCCTTGCTCTAACATCTACTAAGAGTACAGAAGTGCAACATCAGTAGCAGATATCAAATGCAAACATCAACAAATCTTGATCCATTCATTCACCAAAAACTCCTCTGAGGGTGCAAAAGTGCATGTTCTGAGGACAAGTTTTTGATAAATTTCTGGACCCTTCTCTAAATGCATGAGAAGGGTTTAAATACTACTAACTAAATAACTTAATTACACAGATTCAGGATACGGTTTAAATGACCGCCCTTTTTCTAAGAAAAATTATTTCTAAAAATTAAATCTAATATCTAACTATTTCTACATTTGCTCCTTAATGTTGCAAGCATTCAATATTTTCCTGGGTAGAGTCGGCTGACTGTCTTCCGCTTTTGGTTGAGCTAAGCAAACAGAAATGGCAAGCGCTGGCACCATTTTTTCCAGCAAAATAGTAGATATACTTGAGAATCATCTCTGGCTATGTGGATTTACTGTGTATGCTCAGTAATAACACAAATTCCACTTGGTTAACCCTCAAATTGCCTCTGCCTTTGCTTTCTTGCATTTTCTGGGCTTACGAGTGACTAAGCAGTTAGGGAATTTTCTTTTTGAGCAATTTTCTCAGCAATGCGCGATTAGCACTAGGCGCTAATCGCGCATCGAAAACTGCCACTGTTCTTTGATCCGGGCCTTTCTGGTGCGTTTTTCGCCTTTAGTGCCTTTTCCTTCACCGAGTATAAGCTTTAAAATTTTGCAAACATACTGCTTTCGTGAGCTTCTAACCTTGAGCGTTAAATCACCTGTTGATATCAGCATTGTTCAACTACTCATTAAACCATGGCTCTGACTGATAGATCTGTAATGGATAGCTCAACAGTGCTCTGGAATTTGCGGCTCTGTTGTATGCGGTATCCGTTGATGAGGGCATTTCTTCTTTGCTTCCGAGCATTGGAGCTTTACCTTTTTCCTTAATCGCTCCTTGCACATTGCTTCATATTGTTTCTGTTTTTCATTCCTGCAATTCACACATAAGGAGAGAGTAATGATAATAAAAATTGACAAGAAAGCTCTGAGCTCTACGGATGTACAAAAACATGCCACCTGACGTGAACTAACTCTTCGAAAAACACAAAACTGTCTTTCATTAACACTTGGCGTACATTCATTAATTTTCATTAACGCACATATCCAATTTTTGGTTTATGGACAACTTTTCTTGAATGTTGAGCCAGGGAAAATCTGCAATGGATGATTTTTGCGATTCGCATCGCATCATCGTGTTATCGCATTTTCATCAAGATGTGTTATCGTAGGGTTTCCCAATCACGTTTATCGCAGAATTGTAGATTGTTGTTTTGCGCGATCAGAAGATCGCCGATCGCAGTATCGTGTTATCGCATGATCGCAGATTGTTACAATTAGTTAAATGGTTATGTGTTGTTTATGCGATGTTGCGATATGCGATGTCGCATATCGGCCATCGGCGATTTCTTAATATTTTCATTTACGAGCGTTTCTTAATGCATGCGATGCGATGGATTTTGCGTCACACTCTCGCAGTTTATCATTCTACTCACAAGGAAATGTCATGTCTTCTTTGCACGATGCGATGTTTTCTTAAGGAGTATAATACATGAGTTTTAATTGAATTTTTGAATTTTTTTACTAAGGGTCCCCACTTACCTAGTGTTATTGGTAATACTAAAGAAGGAGGGGGGTTGTTGGTGGCCACAACAAAACCCTAGTTAAAAACTCGTAAAAATATTAAAGACCATAGATGATGGGACACGTATTCCAAGGTAGATGGTGGGGGAAACATCCTAATGGGTGTTGATTTGGTTAATTATGGCTAAGGAAATTGGCAAAGGCAATGAATAAGGCTTTGGAAAGGAAAAATGACATTTTTTGCACATTTTTTTATGAAAATAATGGAAATTAGGAGAAAAAGGAAGGTGAAAGGTCACAGGTTACATGTGAGAAGGAAAATGAAGGAAAATAGTAGAAAATGAAGAAAATAAAGGTGTCATTAATAAAAAGTCTTCTGAGGATCAGTTGGCAAGCTCTTAGTCAGTGTAGGCTCTTGGCTCAAGGTTTTGACAGATTTAGGTGGAACTCTCTTATATTCTCTCCCTCTCTCCCATATTCCTGGAAACAGATTTTTCTTGGACCACTCTTGGTGGGTGTGTCATACTTGGATTCTTGGAGCAAGAAGGCAAAAGAAGAGCAAGAAAGCACAGGAGGGAACCAGGATCAACAACTACATTAGATTTTCTTGTATGTACATAGTTGCATGTATGATTTCTTCACTAGCTTTTTAATGCATAGCATATGCATGTGGATTCTTGGTCATGATCTATCATTGGCATGGAGTATTTCCTAGACTGATAGTGGATTTGCTAGCCTTTCCATTTCCTGGATAGCCATAGTGATTTTGGTTTATTTTCATTGTTTGTTTTTGGTTGGTTCTCATGTTTCCTTAGATTAGGTTGAGTTATTAGTTCCTGGAATCCCTAGTTGGAGAAATGCTCTAGAAGCCTTGTAACAACTTGTGTTGAGTTACTAGTCTTGGAAGCCTTGGTTGGAAAAGCTATCTGGAAGCGCTTGGTGGGTTGAGTTACTAGTCTTGGAAGCCTAGGTTGGAAAAATTCTCTAGAAGCTCAATGAGAGTTGTAGGTTGAGTTACTAGTCCTGGAAGCCTTATTTTGAACAAACGCTCTAGAAGCCCTGAAAGGCTAAGATGGAGACCAATATGATTATGGTTTTCTGATGTCTGACCATGAGGTGGAATCACTGCTTCAAGGGTTGAGGTGAATGGCCTCTTGAAGCCTTAGATGAGTTTTTATTGATGTGTTTTATGAGATCCCACATTCATGCTTGGAATATGGCATGAGGGTGAATGCCTGAGGAGAGATTTGGATTAGCCATTCTACAGTTGTGTGGAATGTGGAAGTCCCATCCCAGGTTTAATTTTTCATCATCAATAAGAGGTTATTTCTTCTTGTATTTCTATTAGCAATATAATGGATTATATGAGGTTTATATGGTGGTGAGTTCATTGGTATTTATGTCCCTATTATGTTGGTTATGTATATGCTTTATGACAACTACTATGTATGGCTCTCATCATGTTTTTACATGTAATTGAATGATCAATGTATCTATGGGCTAATGGATGGAATGGAAGTTAATGTGTTCAGCAATCAATGCTTCATGGAGAATCTTCGATAAGTATGAGACCCCTATGCTCATATTTGTTCTTTACACTTGTAGATTACATATTCATGATATGTCTGATGAAATTCCTGGCATGGCTAGTAGGGGTCTAGTCAAGGTCTTAAAAAAGTATTTTCTTTAGTACTATCATTTCCATGTTATTTTATTATTCTGAAGAGATGGTTTAATTATGGGCAGTGACCTAGGACCTTGGCCTGAAAAAGTGGGTCAAATCCTGATGACACTGGTATAGCACTAATTAAATGAGTCTTTGGATGCTGGCAGGTAAGTCTGTGAGAGTGACTTTGGGTTTCTGGACGTTCTCATGCTTATAACATGAGAGTGGCTGAGGCTTAAGTTGTCCAAAAACTCATTGGGACCCAAGGGAAAGTTGTCTGAAGTGTTGGATTGGTTCCTGAGGGTCTTGAAGCTAATGTTGAAAGTCTGTATGGTGTGTTTTCATTGGTTCCACTTCCTTAACGTGACTTAGGAGGTTGAATCATATCATAGTGGCCTCTCATCGAATATTTACCCCGGCTGAATGGTTGGTTGGGTAGATGTAGGAGGAGGGTATTACAGAACCCATCGCAGGTTACTGAACCAAATACATATCACAATATAACAACATCATCAATAGTCAACATATCATTTTATAAACAATTCAACCCAAACAGTTGAAAAGTGTGCAATAAGAAATGCTAAAAATAGAAAATGCTAAAAATAGCACTACTATAAATAGCCCAACTATAAATAGCAATTCAGCCATTGGAGATCTTAGCAACAATGGGTGAAAAGCGAAAGTGCTAAAAATAGCTTTTCTAAAAATAACATTTTGAGATCCCTTCTTATTTTAGTCAGTCCCTGGACTAAACATAGGATGTAAAATTCGAATTTGATATCAACAATAGTTTGGAAATTAATTAATTAATTCATCTTGAGTTAATTAGTTAAGGAAAATCAAACTTGAAGTCTATGTGAGGACATGCGACAGTTTCTCCTTTGATTGAGGAATCTAACCTTCAGTTAAAGAGATAAGGATGAGTTGTAATATTGAGTTGTAATTAGTTGACTTAGTTTAACTTAGTCAAGTCCAGTTAGATTAATTTAATAGTTTGTTAAATTAATGAGAGTTCAGTTAGTTAATTCTTGCACGCATGTAACCATTGTATTTCAGATAACTGAGTATTCACTCATGGATAACTCATGCATGTTAGTTCAGTCAGAGACCCAGTTGAGATCAAATGGAGGGATAGTGTACTATTAGTTGCTAGGATATTCCTTGGTGAATATTCCTTGCATGTAGAAGGAATATTATTCCTTATGGATTGCGTAGTTGGACCTGAGGTTACAGTGAGTGTGATGAGGCCAATTCACACATGTGATATCATTGGACCCCAATCAAAACTGCGCAAGGAATTATGAGTCTTGGAGGGCTTGAGGAAGATATATTCTATGTCTATTGAGTCTATGAGCTATATTGTTTGAGTACAGAGAGGGCATGATAGCTTGAGAGCTGATTCTTTTTGTAACTTGAACAAGATTTCCACTTGTATGATAATACAGAGTTGGGGTTTTAGGCTGGTGCTTTCCCTAGTGATATATCTTCTGTGTTATGGTTGATTACTTCTCATTCTCAGTTATATCTGTTCATGATTGATGTTTCTCATGTTCGATTAATCTTCCGTTAAATTGTTTGTAGAATTAGATCAAGTGTTTTGCTTTAGTACATTGCATTACCAGGTGATCTACAGTGGGAATTTCTACATGGTATTAGAGCATAGGTGATCACGGAAGAACAGTATACAAGCAGGAGAGGTACGAAGTTTGGTTTTTGAATATTGAATTGAGTTCTTATCAAATCTATTTCATCGATGGCGTTCAGTGGTTTAAGACTCGAATATGCCCTTGATAGCAATCCAAATTATATATCCTGGAAGGATCGCATGGAGGTAGCATTGGAAGATAACCGTCTTAAGGACTTCATTGATCAAGAGGTCCAAAAGCCGCCTAATGTTACTCAACTGGTGGAATGGAAAAGGTGTGTGGCTAGAGCAAGGAGAAACCTCCTGGATGGAGTTTGAGATCACATTCTCTCGAGCCTCCATGGGTGGGAGAATCCATTTTCGATGTGGAAAACATTGAAAGATATTTATGAGAATAACAGTGATCAGAGGAAGTTGGCGCTGATGGACAAACTTTGAAAGATCAAGTGTGAAAATGGTGACACAATCTCTACATTCCTGAACAAGCTCACCACCTACAGGTATGAGCTTGCAAGTGTAGGGGTCGTGACTGCTGATGATGACATGGTGAGTCTGGCAATCCTTGGTCTTCCTAAGAGCTGGCATAGCTATCAGGACTCGGTTAGTGGAAGAGAGAAATTGCCAGATTGGGAATGACTTTGGTCGGACCTAATGCAGGAGGAGATAAGGTGGAGCACCAGGGATGGATCTTCAACAAAACAAGATGATGAAGAAAATCTAGCTTTAGCGAGTAAAGCTAAGAAAGGGAAAGGGAAGGCATCCCAATCCAAATCTTCTCATGGTGGGAAGAAGTTTGACAAGTCGAAGGTGCAATGCTTTCACTGTCATGAAGTGGGCCATTATGCTATGAATTGTCCATAAAAGAAATCTAAGAAGGGTTCCTCAAAGGGATCTGATGGTGATGCACTAGCTTCACAATTTGAGCTGGATTTCTCTCTTATCACATGCAGGGTTTCATCCATGGTGGGATGTGTTTGTTACCTCGACAGTGGAGCTTCTTTCCACATGTTGGGTGACAAGAATATTTTTAGTACATTGGAGGAGAAGGATCTCTAGATGCAGATCGAGATGGGCGACGATGGAAAGTACTGTGTCTTAGGTGTTGTGGGGAAAAATGCCTATGCAGGACGATCCTATCCACCTAAGGTGTGACAGTACCTTAGCAACAAACGAATACAGCTACACTTGTTTCTTCCTTTATGAAATGTGAAAGAGGGGAGATCGATAGACTTACCGTTGTCTTCCGTTTGTCCCTCGATCTAGATCCTCTTCTCTTTGGGTGTTCACAACTACTTGCCTCCTCGCTTGCTCAAGAGAACAGCTACTTGATTCCCACGAGATCACAAGAGAACAGCTACTTGTGACAAGAGAACAGCTACTTGCGACAAGAGAAGAACACAACACAAAGGAAAATATACATATTCATAAATGATTCAGGATTAGAAGTAAATCAAATACACTAATGCAATCATACAAATACACTAGCATATAGGAGCAAACCAAGATAGCTTTATTGATAAGTAACAGGGTTTAGGAAGAGATACAACCCATAGGGCTCCAATCCAGCATCTCCTTCCCAGCAGAATGGAATTCCTTCTTCAGCTCCCTTCAAAGCATTAAACACCCAATGTTTCCAGTCTCAAACCAACAACAATTCTTTGCAATAACAAAATTCCAGCCTCTAGATCCCATGGAGGAGAGATCCATATATAGATGTTTGGAGAGAGGATGAGTCAGCTTGAGATCTGACTAGTGTCCTCTCCCTCTCTCAGTTCTTGAGTCCACTTGGAGGTTCTTGCTTCCACTTGGAGATTTGGAACCTCTTACTCATCACCAGTCGAATTCCTTGATGCAAGTGTCATTTTGGAAGCTTCCTGGGCATTGACACATTGAGGAATGAGCCTGCCACTTGTCCAATTACGCTCAGCGCAGGTAGCCTTTGTTGGAGTTGACATTCAATGTAGGTAGACAGTGGAGCAGTTGACATTCAGCGCAGATGCTCAGTGGAGCAGTTGACATGATCCAGAATTGGCTTGTTTTTTAGTGTTTTCAGGTGGAGAACTTCTGTGAATTGCTGTGGTTAGTTGGCCTTGTTCCTCTAGGGGTAGGAACAACATGTTTAGGGACTTTGGATCCCTTAGATTATGGACATTTCATGCTCGAGGCTGTAAGGCACAAAAATGTCTATAACAGTTGTCCCCTAAAGTATGAGGCCGTTTATCGGGTGAAATGCTTTATCCAGGAGGGTCCAAAGTTCATCCATCTGCTGGGAGGAGACCTGTAATAAAATACAATACAATACATTATGATTCATACTGCTTTCATGATCTAGCTGAGGCAGGCATTCCCATGCTCAGCTCTATAAATTCATTTTTGTACATAGAACAGACGATCGTCTGATGGTAGACTGATAATTTTGGCGAAATTATCATCCTTTGAGTAGGATGATCATCTGTTGTAATGATGTACATGTCAAATGTCTTTATTTTTCCTGAATATATATCGCAGCCCGGATGGATGAAACTAGATCCAGGGTCTTCAAACTCGTTCGATCTTCACTCTATGTACAAGTCGATCCATGTGAGAATTGCGCTGAAGTCGAACATGGAAAGACATCGCTTGATTACCAGTCAATGATGTAAACCGTTAACAAGCACGAGAGGAATCACCGATAATGATAATGACCCTCAAGGTACTGCAATACAATTCACGTGGCGTGAATAAAGGACTTGGCGTCGAACACCACGCAAAATCTTCTGGTCGAAGGTCATTAATGTATACCTGTCGCCGGAAGTGAGAAACTTGCCATTGAGGCATGCAAGCTTCAAAGTACTGAAGGGGTTGTTCCTAGATCAACTTCTTGGATAATGAGCTGATGTCGACAAGAAGTGATCCGTCACAGGAGGGCCTTAATGAATCCCACATCACTGACACGGAATGGAGTTAATGATTTTAATGGAGGTGAAAACGATCTGTGACATGTGATTCAGGGTGGCGGTCATGAATGGATGAAGGATAATGTATGGCAGTGGATGGGACCCGGTTGACGTTTTCTGAACGACTTCTCTTGAACATATGGCGACACTGATGCGATGAATCGGTAGCATTACCCCAAATATGGATGGTATGGCGAGACCATGGTGATGTGACCGGTGAATGAAACAACCCAACCCGAATGTGATACGAAGGAAAAGTGTCATGTTCAAGAGCGACCTGCTACCATCAAAGTTTTTTTGATTTTTCCCAATTTTTCCCCAGTCATTGCTGACCAGTACCTCTTTATTTTTGTCAAGCTTGAGGAGGATAACATATGCTTGTTCTATAACCTGCCCTTCGGGCAAGCCCATCGCTATGTTTTAACGAGCTTAGCGATAGTGAAACTCGTTCTCGTCCAAAGACAAGTTTGTCGCTATTTAATAATTTTAACGAGTCTAATGACAAGGATAACTTGGTCCTTTTCATTTTTAGAGAGTCTGAAAAGGTACATAAAGTTAACTCCAAAATTCCTTTTTCGTCATCTAATCCCTTAAGTCCGAAAAAGTATAAAACAATACAGAAGGGATGAGTTTTCGATAATTTTAATGAGCCGAATAAAACAAGCGCTCGACCTTTTTGTGCAATAATCCCTCAGGTCCAAAAAGATTAAAATCTAGAGGAGGGATAGCTCTTCCTGTCCTTTAACGAGCTGGAAGGCCAAAACTCGGCAATCTTTTCATATTTTACGAGTCAGTTGAAAAGATCTTAAAGAAGACTCGTCTTTTGAGGAACGAGTGATAAACAGGGATAGCAGCTGATTCCAGGTACAGGTTGGAATTTTCCAATCACGGCAGTGTCACAAGGATGGCTAGGTGAAATCACTCTTTGCAGCTATTCCTCAAAATGGGTAAACAATCATATGGAGGTGGTAGGTGCAAACACGACCAAGGCTTTTATGGCTGATAA
Organism: Pinus tabuliformis; assembly: GCA_031772625.1. NCBI lineage: Eukaryota > Viridiplantae > Streptophyta > Pinopsida > Pinales > Pinaceae > Pinus > Pinus tabuliformis. Next base: position 215,988,963 of record CM062816.1, on the reverse strand, counting down.
ATTTACGATCACAGTGGTTATTTACCGGGATAGGTTCATTTTTTAGTTAAAAATGAGATTAAACTCTGGAGGAAACATTGCTCACTGCTTATATTTATTTTTTAACGAGCATGAAGACCACGTTAAAACTGCTTGGATCTTGCGTTTATTTTTTAACGAGCATGAACTTTATGCTAAAACTGCTCGATTACCCAGTCATAAGATAAGAGTGTCTCATGAAAGATCCCATTTTTTATAGAGCTTGCGCCTTACCAAAGCTATGCTCCCTCTCCTTTCTTTATGCAAGTTCGGAAACGGCTAATCCTACGAGTTTAAAGGGTTAGACCTACAGGTTTAAAGGGAGGACCTAAAAATTTAAAAAATAAATAGTCACCCCTTGCTTGCACTCCAAAAGGTTTGCATGCCCCCAGGTATAAAACAGAGTTTCAAGGTTACCTCTACTTACCCTCCGCCAAAACATTTGTTTTAATCGAGAGAGGCTTACCTCTTTCAGGTTACCCAAAGATTGTCTTGTTAATCTTTCAAACAAAACACTTCCTCGGCAATGTCTACCGAAATAGACAAGGGTGAATGACTGGTGCCAAACACGTAACTTTGACAAAAGAATCTTATTCTAGAACAACCCCTCTTCCATCCACGGATGGGGTACGGACTAGTCATATTCTCCCGCGGAAACCTACCCTATACCCAAAGTTTCCCTGCCGAAGCAGGCCAGGATGCATGCCCCCTGGGTTCCGGTCATATCCTCCTGGATTACTCACGCTCATCAGGAGGACGGACCGTGGGTTGAGACACTTCTTGCATGAATAGACCATTTAGGGATGGCACATGACTATTTGCGATGCGTGATCCGGGAAACGAAAGTTGGTCTACGAGCTTGACCATTCTTCCTTCATGCGGAAAACACATTACTCTAAAGAGTGAGGAGACTACAGCTCCCATGCAATATATATAGTCTCGTCCAAGGAGTAGGTTATAATCCAAGGGTCCTTGAACGACCATCACGTTCATTTGAACGGTCTTCCCTTTCAATGTTATAGGCACATTGGGGAGGATCCCTAAAGGTCGACTGGTTCCTTTATCAAAACCTCATAGATTTCTCATCTCAGGTAAAAGCGCTGGCGAACCAAGCGCTTTCCAAGCAATAGAGGAAAGGATACTCACAGATGCCCCTTCATCAATGATAGTGCCAGCCATTACCATTCTGTATATTTGACAAATAATTCTGAATGGTATACTGGCTGGCAACCGGGGTCTGCCTAGTTGGTTCCAGTCAAAGGACACAACCAGGTTGCTTGGTGGTGGGACAGAATAGACGGCCGGATATCGCTCCGATGAACTTCCTTCCTACGATAAAGGAATGGTGGCATTGCCCCCTTGATCATCAAAGTCAGTGCTGATGAAGAGAATCTGGACGGTGTCGTCTTTATTCTCCTCTGTGATGGTGTCATTCGAAGATAGAGCTTCTGAAGGCAAAACCGGGTCAACTTCCGTATCAACCTTTTGACTTTCGTCAGGCATGGATCCAGACGGTTCTTCTTCAATGACAGGTGCTTCAGCTGACCACCTAAGTGGCTTAGCCGGATTCTCAACTGGTGAGGGACTTGGCAGGAGTCTTTGATATCCAGGAGGGAGATGCGCTCGTAAAATCGGGCGATCTTCTAGAACTCTTTTTGCCTCGTCTAAGAAGGGACAACGATGGATGGCGTGATCGCCTTCACACAGTCTGCAGGGAAATTTAGCTCTCCCGATCTGTCCTGGAGCTTCACTCCCACTAGTTGACGGTGAGCAGTCGACATGGCTATCAGAGGTCGATGCTACCGAATTGTGCAAACGGGGGGACCAGTCTCTTAGTATCCGTGGGATACAGGGACAATCTCTATGGAAGTGGTCTCCCTTGCATATGACGCATGGTGATTTAGGCCTTACGAGTGCGGTGTGTGGATTCTTGTTAGATGACACTTGTTTGCCCCCAGTCGCCTTAGGCTCCTTCTTCTTCTTTTCTTTCTTCTTCTTCTCCTTCTTCTCCTTAGGAACCTGGTTTTTAATTCGACCAGTTCCGTCAAGCGAAGAGGAAGGAGGGGAGGAAGATGAAGTGGAAGGCTGGGCGGCAACTTTTGTCTGATCTAACTGTTGACTCGACTGTTCAGGAATGGTGGTATTCTGAACGACATTGGCTGAAAAGAGCCAAACTGGTAGGCCAATTGTCAGTCCTGGAAGCGACAATGTGGCCATGTGGGGCGCACCGACATCTCCCCAAGAGGAGAAGGGACTAGGATTCCCACCAAGGGGAACTCCTTGGTTGGTGTGCTCCATCTTTTCAACCTAAAGATCAACGCAGGATTAAAGGGTGATTGTTCCATTTAAAATAAATTGTTAATGACGCTTTAGACACAACTTGCTTTTTCAGTTTTAAAGAGTCGAGAAAAAGCTAAAGATGACTCTAGTCTCTTTCGATGTTTTAACGAGCCCGAAGTGACAAATGCTCGGATGGACTTTTTCTGTTATAGAGTCTGAAAAAGGCCAAAAGAAACTGCTCTGGAGATCTAGGCAGAGGGTGTGCCAAACTTTTCGCAAAACCACAGAATACCTTTTACGGTACGGGTGGTCGATCTTCGTGAATGCTGTGTTCACTGCATTGCGATCAGTAGGGTGGCCGACACGGCTTCCTAAGGATAAAAGATATATGCCTATAGGGGTCTCCCAATATATACGCGACGGTACGTGGGAGCACAAGCCGTACTAGCGCTACCGTCTCTCAGGAGGAATCACCCACCTTCTTCGAGATCGACAGTCACTAGGCTTAACGACGCCGGAACACGTCTCTAGCCTAGACCTCTATGTTGTGCGTTATGTTACAAAGCGTTGTTAGGTTCATTCAGTTTATTTTAAGTTGATCTTTTTAAAGTTTTCCTTTCAAGGTTCACCACGAGATGTATGATACAAATTCCTAAATGCAGTCTAAGATGATAAGCAAGCTTTATTATCTTTTCAACTTTGAAAATCCTAGCTACTAAGGGAAAAGAATAACACTATCTTTTCTCAAAGAGCAATCAGCACACTCTAATGCACTTTCCCTAAATCAAACATGCAAACTATCAAATGCAAAATGCACAATGCAGGTGTTTGTTTTCCACTTTCTTAGTATAAATGCCTACAAAGAAAGCTTTTTGCACAACTTTGAATTTGCTTTTACAATGATCAATACAAACAAGTTCACTTTCTTTGAAATCAACAAGGGTAGAAGAGATTACAATCACTTTGCAATTTTCGAAATAAAGACTTGTTTTGACACTTTGAAAGAGACAAATTCAAACCAATAAGCAAGAGTAAATCTATAATCAATCTGAAAACAGCCAATGAACTCTCCTCTAAGCTCACTATCAATCAGATCTGAATCAAAGGCTACAGGATGACTACTTTACTCATGCAAAGGAAAACTGTAAATGACGCCACAAACACATAAAAACATTTACAGTCTTTTTGTACAAAAAAGAGGCAGACTCTAAGCAAAGAAAAAGGTTTATCAGACTGGTACCTATGCTGGTTAAAGGCTGCAAAAAACAGAGATCAAAACAGGACAATAGAGGACAAAGAACCCCAGCTGCATAAGGCCAAACTGGTTCAGCGCAACCTCAACACTGAGGACTTGACATTCAGCACAGGTAGCCCCTTCGGGACCTGCGTTAAAATGTAAACTGCCTTCACAGCAGTTGCGCTGAAAGAGAAACTCTCATTTCCCTTGGGTTCTGGGTCATAAAATGCTCAAAAATCAACTGTTTCAGGCCAAATCAGAAACACAAGCAAGGTATAAACAGAGGGATGCTTTGATAGGGTACTAAAGACTATCACAAGGATCATCAAATCATTTGTGGATCTAGTTTAGATCATAGACAAGTCCAACAACTGGATCAAAGCAGCAACTTTCTACTTTGCATCGGGGAAAGATGCAGTTCAATAGTTGCTGTCAAGTCTATGAAGTAAACAAATGATGGAAACACAAATGAAATGAATAAACAAGTTCTTCCCCAGTGGAGTCGCCAATTTGTTGTGGGGAAAAATGCCTATGCAGGACGATCCTATCCACCTAAGGTGTGACAGTACCTTAGCAACAAACGAATACAGCTACACTGGTTTCTTCCTTTATGAAATGTGAAAGAGGGGAGATCGATAGACTTACCGTTGTCTTTCGTTTGTCCTGTTATCACTGAAAATGCTGTTGTCAAAAATTTTTTTAGCCTAGCTTAAAGACAGGGTGTTTTCGCAGCGCCAGAATTCTTTTAGCAGTTTCGCAGTGCTACCTGTTTAGCTGGTTTCGTAGCATGCTACGAAATTGGGAATTGGTTCGAGTTTTCAGCGAAGGTCCAAATCCTAGCATGCCTATTGTACAGAGTTTTGCTTCCCTCCAGGAATGTTGATGAGAGCAGTGACAGTGTGTCCAAGGAGACACCCTATGATGATGCAGCTATTGTGGGATTGGCATCAAGTACATTAAGGGAGTTATCTCTGAATTCTGGCTCATGGGTGATTGTGAAGGATGTCCATACTAATGTGGGAGACTTGCAAGAGTTTTTGTGTTGAATCCTCCAGACAAAAAATCTATTAAATTCCATAAATCATAGAGTGTTTGACATTTGGAATTGTCTTTTCACAATCTGTAACCTCTTTCACAAAATAGGGCGCCACAATGGATTGAAAGATTGGAAAAATATTTATGATAAAGTTCATGTTCACACCATGTTCAAGGATAAAGATAAGGATACTTCGGCGTTTCAATCTGAGGATGATTGATTTTTCTGTCATAGGTGACCTCTAAGGTAGGTAAGCGCCATGCAGGTGTTGGTATTGATGCATTGAAGGAACTATTTTTAATCAGTTTGCTGCCAGATGGGAAACTGAAGTATTTTGGCCAGCAATCTCTCCATGTTCTATCAAAATCAAAGGTTGCAAATTCACTTCTTCTATTTTGGTATTGGGAAGATTGTTTAAAGCAGAGGTTTGAGCGCTTTGTCGTTGCATTGGAAGATGCTTCAAAAGATGCGCTACCTTTCTTAAAAGACAAAGCCTTGAAGACAATGTTTGATCTTCTTAAGGATAAACCTGAACAATAACGCAAGCTCTTTTCGACACTTGTGAACAAGCTTGGTGATCCAGAAAGGAAAGTGACCTCAAACGCTGGGTATCTCCTGTCATGTCTACTAATTGCTCACTCAAATATGAAGGCATGGCGTGGTTGATGAAGTAGATGTTTCTGTGTTTCGTCCCCATGTTGAACTGCGGGCAAGATATTATGCTGTCATTTTTTTTTAACCAAATTCTGCTTAGTAATCATGCTGAAGGACTTAACATCAGCAGAGAATTTGAGTAAACATCTTGGGTAGCGTTTCAGTGAAGAGCAGATTTATCGGATTGATCATTGCATTGAAAAGGAATTAGTGCAGAATTTGTTAGTAGTTCGGTGCGCAAACCGACTCTTTTTGCCCCTTTTGGTATCGAGATAACGTTGATAATGTTCAAGATTGTCTTTAGGGAGGCTATGAAACAGAGAGGTGTTATGGTCGCAGTTGCATCTGCTGATGATGTGGCATAAGGGCTAGAATTATATTGACAGATGTCATTAAAGATGAGTGCGCACTGAATAAAAACAAAAGAAGGATGGTGAAATTCCTACGAAGGATACTGTCAATTCAGGGTTTTCATGATCAAATGTCGATGACAGAGAGGAAAAATCGCTGCCATAAAGACAAGGAAGCAAATGGCAGAGCTCGAAAGAGACGAGTTTCCTCAGTCAAGGTGGACTGTATTATTTTGATGTTGTCTTCTTCAAACAGGGTAATCGTGCCAGTTACATGCTCCAGCTGTTGGCTTAAAGAAGGAGGATTGTCATTATAATTTCTGGCGCTCACTTAAAAGCCACAGTTCAAGAAAATCTTGTATATACAGAGGCTTATAATAATCTAGAGATTTTGCACCGGGAGTAGCAGAGATAGTTGTGGATATGTCGAGGTTTCCTCATACCCTGTTTTCTGCATGTGGGAGCTTCAGATTCAGTGAGATTGTAGGTGAAGCGGTGGAGCTATTAGTTAACTCGATTGAAATGCTACTCTGTACTCAGGAAAGTGTGGTTTTGACATAAAGAATCCTAATAGCATATGTAAATTGTTTCCTTTGGATACTGTCATTAAAGCGATGCCATTGGAATTGTTTCTGCAAGTCATTGGGTTTGTGAAGAAAATTGCAGATTTGGTTGAAAGTTGTAAGCATAGAGTTTGCCTACGTGACTTCCCGGATGAAGAATTTAACAGTCTTATGGAGATGCATACAACTGGTCGTCTCTCGTGGCTCATTGATGTAATAAGGCGCTTAAAGTTACCCCGCCTTGTGATGGTCAGATGATGTGGAATAAAGGATGTTAACACAGTCCCATTGGCTGTTCTGACATATGCTATGGAGCTCAAACTTTACATTGAAAAGCCTGCACCTCGTGCAATTCCTTCATTGACAGTCAATGTCTTTGACCTACAATCAAGGGCGCGGCATGATTTTGTTTTCTCTAGCAGGGAGGTAGTGGATGCCTACTGGAAAACTCTTGAATATTATTTCTGTGCTGCAGAACCAACTGTTGCACCACGAGCTTTTCTTGGATATACTGTACCTGAGATTTTTGTATAACGTTCATGGACATCTGTTCGGGTTACGAGTGTTGAGCAACGCACAGAGTTACTCAAATGTGTTGCAAATGATGATCTCCAAAAAGTGTATGCGATTTAAGGAGTGTGTCAAGATTGCCCAGGATCTAAACTTTACATTGGAGCAGGTTCTGAGGGTATCTCATGAGGAAAATAGGAAAGCTCGACTATTGCATAAAGAGGCAATAAAGCCTTCTGATCCTAGGGATGGAATGCAAACAAGCATCAATAATCAACGGGTTAGTCCTTTGAAGAGAAAGAGTCTTTCTCAGGAGGACACTTCTGAATATGGTAATATGGAAGTTCAATTGAAAAAACCATCTGCTCAGAAGGATAGTTTTTGTGAAGGTGCTGGAAAAGATTTGGGTTTTTATAAGAATAACCAAGCTGTGAGAGAAGAACAAAATAATTACAAGAAACCTCATTGTGAGAGAAATATGGGAGAAAGTAGCAAGATCATACAATGGGAAATGTTGAGATAACAGCTGCATCGGTGAACCAAAATAATTACAAAAGTTATTGCAACTAAAGAAATGAATAATTGCAGGGTGTGAATTAAGAATAACCATGTAGAGCTGCTATACAGACTTCTCCAAGGTTTTATATTTGAGAAATGCGTGCTATGGATGTTGTGAAAAGATTTCAGAAATTAAGTTTAGCGGCAATTCATCAAGAAGCAAGCTTCATCTTTTTAAAACTATTTAGGTTCCTAATAGCTGTACAAATGTCTGAAGAGATCATGAATCTAAGCAGAAAACGCTTCAAAGATACATAGGTTCTGTTTTGACATCTACAGCAGTTTCGTAGCGCGCTACGAAACTGCTGTAGAATGCTGTTTTGTGGAAAAACAATGAATTTTGATGATGAGGTCAGCAAATGGTAAAAAGAAGGTCTCAAACACAGGAGGGAGATCATACATGGATTTCATAACAGCTCAAACAGTGACAGGTGTAGGTCTTGAAGGGAAAATAAAACATTTTGTTTATTTTCATAAAGTTTTCTCAAAGGCACTTTATGACCGAGCTACTAGGGTATTGGTAGGGTTACCAGAATGTTCGGTTGGTACACCTGTTTGGTCCATGAAGCATCCAGATCATATGGCATATGGTTATTATGCGTTGTCATTAAAGGTTTAAAGAGTTTGGAGCGTGATATTTATATGATGAAGGAAAATGGGAGACAGAGACCGTTAAAATAGGAGCACATTTCTTGGTCAATTAATGAGCCATCAGCGCTTTCAAGCATCCAAAGTCAGCATTCATTGCATCTGTAGTTCAGTCATCTCAACCCAAGCAGCAAAAGGACATGTGTCAAGAGCCAGAACAGCATCATGCTACGAGGAGCAAAGATTGTGGATTTTGATTAAATATAAATCATTTGTAATTTCAGTTTAGCCATTATGTAATTAATAAGTTAGTTATGCATTAGATAGGGATAGTCAATAGCCACCTTCGAGGCTCCCCTCATGCTGGAGGAGGAAGCTCGAGGTGTTAAGTTTGCTTGCCTATAAAGGGATCAGATTAGGATGTAGAAAGGGTTGGACATTTTATAGAAAAACAGAGTTGTTTTGGGCCATTGTAAGACTTGTGACAGTAATAGTAAAACAGTATTGATTTCTTCTCAAGATTCTCGATGGATTATTGTGGTCAAATATAAGGATGGTGTTTTATATTTTATGTTCATTTACAGCCTTGTTGTAACACAATCACTCAGAATTCATAATCTTATGCTCTGACTTCCTGTGTGTTTGGCAAGCTGTGGTTTTGATGGAGTATGTTTGACACTTAATGCAAAGAGCCTTGACTTCTATGAAATGATTATGTTTTTCTTGTTTACTTAGTGTATGAGACTCCATAGCCCAATGAGAACCAGTTTGACATGTATCCAACCAGCTTTTGCTTTCATGAATAAGTAAAGAGTTAGCCATCTTTTGTAGTGAATGATTTTTATCAAGAGTTTGTGAGAGAGCCCTCTCTGATCAAAGAGGCTAAGCTTTGATCTAAAGCTAGGTTGAAAGAGTTACATGAAATCTTGCTTGGTTGCAGCCCTCAGTAGTGATTTTGTGATAACATTTTGGTGCGTCTGCCGGGAGCTTAAGATTGAATTTCTGAAGGTAGCAGGAGTTCAAATGATTTTTAAGGCTGCAAAACTACCTTGGCGACTCCACACATCAAAGAATAAATTAGAAGGTGACTCCACTGCTAGAAGATCAGTAGCTTGATGAAGTTTCAAGATGGATTCCACTGCAAGAATGAGTGCCAGGTATGCTCCTATGAATCGGTCTCATATTCCTGGTTTTCCAAATCCTATGCCAAAGGTTGATTGGTTAGATGATCTTCCAATATTCAAAGATGAAAAGAAGGACGATGCTGCTCTCCATTTGGTTAGGTTTCACATGCATGTACGCAGTCTTAAGGTTCATTTCCCTAAAGATTGTCTCATGAGGATGTTTATGGCCACTTTAGAAGGAGAAGCATGGTCTTGGTATAAAAGTTTGGAAAATGGTTTATTATCTTCTCTTGCTGATTTCCATGATGTGTTCTGTGAAATGTATAAAGAATATTATCCTTGTTTGTTGCTGCTCAAAGATTGCTGTAGGCATTCTTTAAATCTTATTCAGTACTTGGAGGATTGTTATGGTGATGATGAATTTACAGATGAAGAAATTTTAGAGGCTCTTCATAACAATGTTGTTCAGCACCAAGGAGAAGGTATAACATTCCATGAAGCACAGCATGAAGAGCAGCAAGAGTTTACCTGTGAAAACCATGTTTTATCCTTAGATATTGATGTAGAGATGCAGCAGATTTGTCAGGTTTCAGATCATGATGGAGATGAAATTGATTGCACTCAGCAAGAAGAAATATTGGAGGAAATTTTTTATGACCCTCAGGCAGAGGAAAAGCTTGCTCAATTTTGTAATTCCTTACAACAGCTTACCCCAAATAATAATCATAATAGTGAGGAAAATTCCATTGTTTGTTGGAATGATTCAGAAAAGCAACTGGATAGCTTGTCAAATAGAAAAGTGGATAGTACATCAGAGGAGTCTTGTGTGGTTGAGAATCAGGGGCCTGAAAATGAAGAGTGTTATCATGATCATTATTTTCAGCAACTTTCTATGACAGAACACAAGGAGACTATGCTGGTTCCTTTCTCTTTCACGATGGAGGAACTGAACACTGTGGTTGAAGATCAGTTTGCACAGCTGGAAAGTTACAACGAAAACCAAGCTGATCATGTATTCTGGGATCCTGTAGCTGATTACATGGAAGAGTTTTACTCTCCAGTATTTCAGTTTTTCGAAGAAGATCAGAGGCAAATTCAGTGGCAGTGGTCATCAGACTATCATATTAGCTCTGAAATCCGATGCGGTCAAAGGACTCAAATGTCAGATGAGACAAATGATTGGCTGCATTGGAAGTTTCATATTGATTGAGCTGAGGGAAGTTTGGATTGTTAGGGTAGGTAGGTAAATTGCAAATAAGCTCAAGGTTAACTGAGCATTTTTCTTTTTCAGTAGATATAGTTTTCTTTCTCCTACAGTCATGCTTGTCAAGCAAATTTTAGTTTGTCAAAAATGGATAAGGCACTAGAGCTGCATGTTCTTAGTGTACCTCAAGGGCACACTATCCCAAGTGGAGCCACTGTTATCACTGAAAATGCTGTTGTCAAAATTTTTTTTAGCCTAGCTTAAAGACAGGGTGTTTTCGCAGCGCCAGAATTCTTTTAGCAGTTTCGCAGCGCTACCTGTTTAGCTGGTTTCGTAGCGTGCTACGAAATTGGGAATTGGTTCGAGTTTTCAGCGAAGGTCCAAATCCTAGCATGCCTATTGTACAGAGTTTTGCTTCCCTCCAGGAATGTTGATGAGAGCAGTGACAGTGTGTCCAAGGAGACACCCTATGATGATGCAGCTATTGTGGGATTGGCATCAAGTACATTAAGGGAGTTATCTCTGAATTCTGGCTCATGGGTGATTGTGAAGGATGTCCATACTAATGTGGGAGACTTGCAAGAGTTTTTGTGTTGAATCCTCCAGACAAAGAATCTATTAAATTCCATAAATCATAGAGTGTTTGACATTTGGAATTGTCTTTTCACAATCTGTAACCTCTTTCACAAAACAGGGCGCCACAATGGATTGAAAGATTGGAAAAATATTTATGATAAAGTTCATGTTCACACCATGTTCAAGGATAAAGATAAGGATACTTCGGCGTTTCAATCTGAGGATGATTGATTTTTCTGTCATAGGTGACCTCTAAGGTAGGTAAGCGCCATGCAGGTGTTGGTATTGATGCATTGAAGGAATTATTTTTAATCAGTTTGCTGCCAGATAGGAAACTGAAGTATTTTGGCCAGCAATCTCTCCATGTTCTATCAAAATCAAAGGATGCAAATTCACTTCTTCTATTTTGGTATTGGGAAGATTGTTTAAAGCAGAGGTTTGAGCGCTTTGTCGTTGCATTGGAAGATGCTTCAAAAGATGCGCTACCTTTCTTAAAAGACAAAGCCTTGAAGACAATGTTTGATCTTCTTAAGGATAAACCTGAACAATAACGCAAGCTCCTTTCGACACTTGTGAACAAGCTTGGTGATCCAGAAAGGAAAGTGACCTCAAACGCTGGGTATCTCCTGTCATGTCTACTAATTGCTCACTCAAATATGAAGGCATGGCGTGGTTGATGAAGTAGATGTTTTTGTGTTTCGTCCCCATGTTGGACTGCGGGCAAGATATTATGCTGTCATTTTTTTTTAATCAAATTCTGCTTAGTAATCATGCTGAAGGACTTAACATCAGCAGAGAATTTGAGTAAACAGCTTGGGTAGCGTTTCAGTGAAGAGCAGATTTATCGGATTGATCATTGCATTGGAAAGGAATTAGTGCAGAATTTGTTAGTAGTTCGGTGCGCAAACCGACTCTTTTTGCCCTTTTGGTATCGAGATAACGTTGATAATGTTCAAGATTGTCTTTAGGGAGGCTATGAAACAGAGAGGTGTTATGGTCGCAGTTGCATCTGCTGATGATGTGGCATAAGGGCTGGAATTATATTGACATATGTCATTAAAGATGAGTGCGCACTGAATAAAAACAAAAAAAGGATGGTGAAATTCCTACGAAGGATACTGTCAATTCAGGGTTTTCATGATCAAATGTCGATGACAGAGAGGAAAAATCGCTGCCATAAAGACAAGGAAGCAAATGGCAGAGCTCGAAAGAGACAAGTTTCCTCAGTCAAGGTGGACTGTATTATTTTGATGTTGTCTTCTTCAAACAGGGTAATCGTGCCAGTTACATGCTCCAGCTGTTGGCTTAAAGAAGGAGGATTGTCATTATAATTTCTGGCGCTCACTTAAAAGCCATAGTTCAAGAAAATCTTGTATATACAGAGGCTTATAATAATCTAGAGATTTTGCACCGGGAGTAGCAGAGATAGTTGTGGATATGTCGAGGTTTCCTCATACCCTGTTTTCTGCATGTGGGAGCTTCAGATTCAGTGAGATTGTAGGTGAAGCGGTGGAGCTATTAGTTAACTCGATTGAAATGCTACTCTGTACTCAGGAAAGTGTGGTTTTGACATAAAGAATCCTAATAGCATATGTAAATTGTTTCCTTTGGATACTGTCATTAAAGCGATGCCATTGGAATTGTTTCTGCAAGTCATTGGGTTTGTGAAGAAAATTGCAGATTTGGTTGAAAGTTGTAAGCATAGAGTTTGCCTACGTGACTTCGCGGATGAAGAATTTAACAGTCTTATGGAGATGCATACAACTGGTCGTCTCTCATGGCTCATTGATGTAATAAGGCACTTAAAGTTACCCCGCCTTGTGATGGTCAGATGATGTGGAATAAAGGATGTTAACACAGTCCCATTGGCTGTTCTGACATATGCTATGGAGCTCAAACTTTACATTGAAAAGCCTGCACCTCGTGCAATTCCTTCATTGACAGTCAATGTCTTTGACCTACAATCAAGGGCGCAGCATGATTTTGTTTTCTCTAGCAGGGAGGCAGTGGATGCCTACTGGAAAACTCTTGAATATTATTTCTGTGCTGCAGAACCAACTGTTGCACCACGAGCTTTTCTTGGATATACTGTACCTGAGATTTTTGTATAACGTTCATGGACATCTGTTCGGGTTACGAGTGTTGAGCAACGCACAGAGTTACTCAAATGTGTTGCAAATGATGATCTCCAAAAAGTGTATGCGATTTAAGGAGTGTGTCAAGATTGCCCAGGATCTAAACTTTACATTGGAGCAGGTTCTGAGGGTATCTCATGAGGAAAATAGGAAAGCTCGACTATTGCATAAAGAGGCAATAAAGCCTTCTGATCCTAGGGATGGAATGCAAACAAGCATCAATAATCAACGGGTTAGTCCTTTGAAGAGAAAGAGTCTTTCTCAGGAGGACACTTCTGAATATGGTAATATGGAAGTTCAATTGAAAAAACCATCTGCTCAGAAGGATAGTTTTTGTGAAGGTACTGGAAAAGATTTGGGTTTTTATAAGAATAACCAAGCTGTGAGAGAAGAACAAAATAATTACAAGAAACCTCATTGTGAGAGAAATATGGGAGAAAGTAGCAAGATCATACAATGGGAAATGTTGAGATAACAGCTGCATCGGTGAACCAAAATAATTACAAAAGTTATTGCAACTAAAGAAATGAATAATTGTAGGGTGTGAATTAAGAATAACCATGTAGAGCTGCTATACAGACTTCTCCAAGGTTTTATATTTGAGAAATGCGTGCTATGGATGTTGTGAAAAGATTTCAGAAATTAAGTTTAGCGGCAATTCATCAAGAAGCAAGCTTCATCCTTTTAAAACTATTTAGGTTCCTAATAGCTGTACAAATGTCTGAAGAGATCATGAATCTAAGCAGAAAACGCTTCAAAGATACATAGGTTCTGTTTTGACATCTACAGCAGTTTCGTAGCGCGCTACGAAACTGCTGTAGAATGCTGTTTTGTGGAAAAACAATGAATTTTGATGATGAGGTCAGCGAATGGTAAAAAGAAGGTCTCAAACACAGGAGGGAGATCATACATGGATTTCATAACAGCTCAAACAGTGACAGGTGTAGGTCTTGAAGGGAAAATAAAACATTTTGTTTATTTTCATAAAGTTTTCTCAAAGGCACTTTATGACCGAGCTACTAGGGTATTGGTAGGGTTACCAGAATGTTCGGTTGGTACACCTGTTTGGTCCATGAAGCATCCAGATCATATGGCATATGGTTATTATGCGTTGTCATTAAAGGTTTAAAGAGTTTGGAGCGTGATATTTATATGATGAAGGAAAATGGGAGACAGAGACCGTTAAAATAGGAGCACATTTCTTGGTCAATTAATGAGCCATCAGCGCTTTCAAGCATCCAAAGTCAGCATTCATTGCATCTGTAGTTCAGTCATCTCAACCCAAGCAGCAAAAGGACATGTGTCAAGAGCCAGAACAGCATCATGCTACGAGGAGCAAAGATTGTGGATTTTGATTAAATATAAATCATTTGTAATTTCAGTTTAGCCATTATGTAATTAATAAGTTAGTTATGCATTAGATAGGGATAGTCAATAGCCACCTTCGAGGCTCCCCTCATGCTGGAGGAGGAAGCTCGAGGTGTTAAGTTTGCTTGCCTATAAAGGGATCAGATTAGGATGTAGAAAGGGTTGGACATTTTATAGAAAAACAGAGTTGTTTTGGGCCATTGTAAGACTTGTGACAGTAATAGTAAAACAGTATTGATTTCTTCTCAAGATTCTCGATGGATTATTGTGGTCAAATATAAGGATGGTGTTTTATATTTTATGTTCATTTACAGCCTTGTTGTAACACAATCACTCAGAATTCATAATCTTATGCTCTGACTTCCTGTGTGTTTGGCAAGCTGTGGTTTTGATGGAGTATGTTTGACACTTAATGCAAAGAGCCTTGACTTCTATGAAATGATTATGTTTTTCTTGTTTACTTAGTGTATGAGACTCCATAGCCCAATGAGAACCAGTTTGACATGTATCCAACCAGCTTTTTCTTTCATGAATAAGTAAAGAGTTAGCCATCTTTTGTAGTGAATGATTTTTATCAAGAGTTTGTGAGAGAGCCCTCTCTGATCAAAGAGGCTAAGCTTTGATCTAAAGCTAGGTTGAAAGAGTTACATGAAATCTTGCTTGGTTGCAGCCCTCAGTAGTGATTTTGTGATAACATGTCCCTCGATCTAGATCCTCTTCTCTTTGGGTGTTCACAGCTACTTGCCTCCTCGCTTGCTCAAGAGAACAGCTACTTGATTCCCACGAGATCACAAGAGAACAGCTACCTGTGACAAGAGAACATCTACTTGCGACAAGAGAAGAACACAACACAAAGGAAAATATACATATTCATAAATGATTCAGGATTAGAAGTAAATCAAATACACTAATGCAATCATACAAATACACTAGCATATAGGAGAAAACCAAGATAGCTTTATTGATAATTAACAGGGTTCAGGAAGAGATACAACCCATAGGGCTCCAATCCAGCATCTCCTTCCCAGCAGAATGGAATTCCTTCTTCAGCTCCCTTCAAAGCATTAAACACCCAATGTTTCCAGTCTCAAACCAACAAAAATTCTTTGCAATAACAAAATTCCATCCTCTAGATCCCATGGAGGAGAGATCTATATATAGATGTTTGGAGAGAGGATGAGTCAGCTTGAGATCTGACTAGTGTCCTCTCCCTCTCTCAGTTCTTGAGTCCACTTGGAGGTTCTTGCTTCCACTTGGAGATTTGGAACCTCTTACTCATCACCAGTCGAATTCCTTGATGCAAGTGTCATTTTGGAAGCTTCCTGGGCATTGACACATTGAGGAATGAGCCTGCCACTTGTCCAATTACGCTCAGCACAGGTAGCCTTTGTTGGAGTTGACATTCAATGCAGGTAGACAATGGAGCAGTTGACATTCAACACAGATGCTCAGTGGAGCAGTTGACATGATCCAGAATTGGCTTGTTTTTGAGTGTTTTCAGGTGGAGAACTTCTGTGAATTGTTGTGGTTAGTTGGCCTTGTTCCTCTAGGGGTAGGAACAACATGTTTAGGGACTTTGGATCCCTTAGATTATGGACATTTCATGCTCGAGGCTGTAAGGCACAAAAATGTCTATAACATTAGGTGAAGGTGCAGTTTTGTTTCAGAGGGAGCATGGTGCTCCTCTCACCCTATCTGCTGTTAAGTATGTACCAGGTCCGAAAAAGAATCTTGTGTCTGTTGATATGCTAGAAGATAAAGGCTATGATGTAGTCTTTAATAAAGGAAAAGTGTTGCTGAGGCATATCGGTACCGGAAAAACCAAGAAAATTGGGATTCGAGTAAAGAATCTCTACAAGATGGAGGTAGTTTACTGTGCTACAATGAGTTCCAAAATAGAGGTGGTGAAAAGCCAAGATGTTGGCGAACTATGGCATAAAAGACTAGGGCACTTACATCACGGGGCCTTGAAGATCATATAGCAAATTTCTACCGGCTTACCCAAGGGAAAACTGGAGCAAACAGATACCTGCAAAGGATACACCCTTGGTAAGTATGCAAAAGATTCCTTTTAGGATTAGGATAGTAGAGCTGGAGAAATCCTGGAGCGAATTCACTCAGATGTACGTGCACCATTCTCTACAACCTCCACCACTAAACAAAGGTACTATGTTACTTTCATTGATGATTTTTCTCGTAGATGTTGGATCTACTTTATGCAAAATAAGGATCAGACCTTCTTGAGGTTTTGTGAGTTTAAATCCTCGGAAGAGAAAGAATCTGGGAAGAAATTAAAATCCTCGTGTAGTGACAATGGTGGAGAGTATGTTTCCCAATAGTTTAAAGACTTCTGTGTTGCATAAGGAATTAGATGGGAATTGACGGCACCTCATAACCCACAAGATAATGGGGTGGTCGAAAGGAAGAATAGATCTATTGTAGGAGCAACTCGAGCGACGTTGCATGACCAAGGCCTACCACTTCATCTGTGGGCTAAGGCATGCAATACAATAGTGTACCTTCATAACAGAAGTCCTCATCGTATCTTGGGGATGAAGACACCTATGGAGGCTTTTTCGGGGAAGCGACCAGATGTGAGTCACTTCTGCATCTTTGGATCACCAGTTTTTTGTCATGTGACCAATGATGCTCGAAAGAAGCTAGACCGAACAGCTGAGTTGGGGATACTTGTGGGGTACACAAATACACCCCACAACTATCGTGTGTTTCTGCCTGCCAGTCAGAGGACCATAGTGTGCAGGGATCTAAAGTTCGACAAGTAGAGAGCCATGTGAGTTTCACTTGAGAGGGAGCTCAAGTTTCATGGTGATGAGGAACTTTTAGTTCCAAAGGAGGAGGAGCCTCCTGATGATGTGGATTAGCCACATGCAGAGGATCTAGTAGTGGAGACCACTAGTTCTGTAGTGTCTTCCAGAGACGGGAAGAAACGCTCATGGGAAGCTGATAGATTGATGCTAGATGCAAGAGAGAATGTGGGGTAGCCATCCTCTCAACACAGAAAAAGGATATCTCCTGAGAGATACAATGGCTACATGGCCCTGGTTGGGGAATGTGTAGCGACCGAGCCTTGTTCTTTTCAGAAGTTAGTGCAGCAACCAGTTTGGGTTGATGTAATGGTAGAAGAGTACGATGCTATCTATTGGACACCTAATCCTCAATGGGTTAGTGTGGAAGCTGAATAGACAAAAGGAGTCCAAGAGACCTTGGGATGTGTTACCCAATAGTCAGAACATGTACTATAAATGTATATTATTTGTTAATAAAAATAAATTCTCATGTTTTATCTTTTAGATTACATTGCTGCCATGTGTGTGTTTAACATGGTATCAGAGCAGGCGTATTCCTGCCCTGCATAATTACTTTGAGCCATTTGTTTTATGGTCATGTGCAGGTCATTTCTGCCATCACTTATGAAAATTTTCTCAGCTAAATTCTAGCTGCAACCTCTATCATTTCTCTAACGCCATTTTTGGCCTCTATCTATCATTGTAACTCCCTTCTACCATATTCTTCTCATTCTTCTCTATGTGATAATCTGGGTCTGCTCTCTGTGTGATGATATGGGTAATGCTTGGTATTCCCATCGAATATCTGCTCCTACAATGCTGTTAGCGTTCCATTTCCAGTGTTCCTACAGTGCTGCCAGCGTTTCGGTGCAGCGTGAGGTTTAATAATGGAAGTCTAGTATTACACTACCCCCAGGCCTGTTTGTCAATTTCAATAATTAAATTCGATGTTAATGATATAGGTGGTTGTTCATTGAATAATGATTTGTTCGTTATGACTATGCTTGGCACCATTGTTGTGCATGGAGCATTGAAATGCATCAAATTGTGTGTGTGTCGGTTGAAGCATTGATTAGTGGTATTGCATCAAATTTATATGTCAGTGTTGGCAAGCTCAACACTATCATACACTAATTCCTTTTATTGTTCAAGTTTGCCATTATTGCATAACTCTCCTCTCAAAATGCAAATGGTTTCAATAGTTTCTTTGCTGAATCATTGTATGTGTTGACAGATTCCATAAGCCTCTCTCTAGCATTACCTGACCTCTAGCACTGTATACGTTGCACCTGTCTCTTTGGCGATTTTAATGCCCCTGCTGCATATAGTTCTGAAAAGAAATTCAAAATTAGCTCATATCATTTACTAGCTCTGTACATTCTCCCATGAAAAAAAGGAAAGAGACTCTTGCCATTTCTCCATTACTCCATTCTTTGCCAGTTATCGAATATGATTAATGGATTATCTGCATTGTAATGCCTAGTCTCTGGCTATAAATTTTTCCTCAAACATTTTGATATATCCTTGAAGTTCACACAACTCCAGATTTTGTTTGTAAAATGGTTTTTATCCATCGCCCAGGAGAAACACATGATGGTAATCTTTGTCTAGATATATTAGAAAATTCCTTTGCGCATCAACTTCCAGAAATAATCGCATCATTTTAGGCACTCTCTATGTATCAGCTCCATTTGTGTTACTCCTCCTCCCGAAAAGGAGATCTGCAACTTTTCCCCTCATCACTTTGATGCACTTTTTCAAATACATTTCGTGCATCCTTGATACTCCCTGTTCCAAGGTTTATAGCCTGGCACATGCCTGAAATTCATAAGGAAATATAAATTTGTCAGGCCACATACCAACTGTTTCCATTCGACTAAATAATGCAAGTGCTTTTTCATAATGCCCATGCCTGGCATATTTTCCAATCATCGTAGTCCATGAAAAGATGTTGCACTCAAAGCTTTTGTCAAAAGTGTATATCAGAGATTTCATATTGGTGGAAGCCTGCAAGAGGGATGCGTAGATGTTAGTAACAAAGAAAATAGGAGCATCATCAGTCAAGATTAATTGCTTCAAAAATGGAATAATGCCAATAACCAGTGCAAGGATTGAAGCTATTATCAGTGGTTGAAGTGTTTGCTTTATTTTCAAGCATTCCAAAAGCAAAGATTCTTGAGCAATGACCTTCATTGCCCTCAAGTTCCAATCCAGTGTTTGTAGCTTATTGTCAAAGAGCAGGGTATTCACTTGTATCAGGCGTCTTCCTCTCCTCAAAAGTGGCTCCAATCCTATAGCTTATCCTCAATGACCATGTTCTCTACCGTAGCCAGATAAACCTCTTCCTTTGAGGAGTTCTGACTAAATCTATTCCTCTAAATGTGTTGCATCTTCCCCAAACAATACTTGTTAAAATACACAATTGCAGAATGGAAAATGCATCATGCCTCAAATTGATTATTGATACATGTGCATATCACAGAGCACACAATGATGGATGAATGAACAAGAATACATATGTAATCAACATATATACATATACACTTGTTTTTGAATCCGTAAGAAGGCGAATGTGGGCTTCTTCGGCCTCCTCTGGGCTCCTAAGAGCAGCTGGCTATCAATGTCTATAAAACTTCTATTATTTGTATTCAATTACATTGGAAACATGGTCAAGATGTGTTGATTGATGGTTTGATGAAATATGTGACTAGCTATGTGAGAAAGAAAATAGGACGTGCATTGGCATTTTATTAGAGAAGAGGAAATTGCTCACCACTTCATACATTCAGTGAGAAAAGATGTGACCTAATATTTTCCTCACATATAGACATCTACGTCGGGGAAGGAAAAGGACCTTTGTTGTTCAGGATCGAAGGGTTGATCATTGAACTTGAAAACTATGAACTGCTGCATAGAATATATTTGGCTACAGCTTATATATATGCAACGTTGAAAAATCCTGCAGCATACAACAACTAAGTATTGTGTGTGATGTCTATTAGTGCTCTTAAAGATAGATTTGGCACACCACAGCAAGCAATTTGCAGTTTATGAGATTATGTACAACTCTTGCAGTTGTTCCACATGCTATCATCAATGGTTACAAGAATGTATTAGCAGTTGCTATTGAACTTGAGTACTCTTTTCCACTGGCCTAGAAAGTGAAGGAGTATTTGAAGGATCCAACCAAGTTTGTAGTTGTTGCTGCCCCAGTGTGGCATTGTATTTAAAACTCATTATAGTATTTGTCTATAGATATATACACTAATTCCTTGATTCGACTACTGCATAATAGTTTGGTGGGTTGTATAAAGGCAATGACTGCTTTGACAAATAAAAGTAATCTTTTGTGGAGAAAAGTTTAGTTGGTTGTATTGTGAGAACATAGTGCTAGTCATGAGTAAACTCATTTTTTTATGTAATAGATTGTAATTGGTTCTTTCTGGTTACACACTGATCATTTGTTTCCATTTATAAAGGATATTGCTGTGTACTGTGAGTGGGTATTACTTTTCTTCATTTAGTAGTAGTTGTGATCAGTTTTTAAGGCGTAATTCTGACATTGAAAAATAATGGCCAGAATCAATGAAGTATTAGAGTTCCTAAAAACTATGATATTGTCTACTAGTCATGATACATTAAAAGTTAGCAAAGTTTCTCTCATAGACATTCAGGTCTGTCTACAAAATGCACAAGAGAAAATTGACTTTTTGCAGCTCGAATCTCAGCTATAGAAAGAAGAATTAAAACAAAGGAGTCATCATTCTGAACCTGTTTCTGTTCAGAAGATTGAAACAGACTCCCATAAAACAACAGTTGTACATGCAGATGCAGAAAGTCAGTCTGCACTTCACAAGCCCATCATCAGACCTTGGGAACAACGTTTCCACAACAAGCACAAAATTGATCTTTAATATGAAAAGGAGGTGTCCTTTCATATTCCAGACTACTCAAAGCCCATTCAGTTTCAGAGTGCCGGATTCCTTCATGACAGTTCACCTCCAGCTGTTCTAGATTCTACCCCTCTTCCACATCAATATCAACAACAAGAGATTGTGGAATGCCAACACTATGACCGAGTTGGCCATTTGAAAGATCATTGTTTTGATCTTCATCCATGTAAGCACTGTCATAAAGCGATCCATTCTTCACACAAATGCTTCAAAAACACACATCTTACAAGAACAAATATTCATCTTGGATGGATTTCTTCTTGGTAATGGGCATCAACATCCAAGAAGATATTCTAGTCACATGTCAGGTCTTGTTCTAGAGTATTGAATAGACTTGCAGTTGAGTTTTCTCCATCATCTCACCTTGTATCTGATGGGGGGAAATGATGGTCATCTACAAGATTCAAAGCCACATCAAGCGAGCTTGAGCCACAACCTGCCACACCAATTTCAGAGTTGTAGCCAGAGACAAAGATGCCCCTGAACATGCCTTTAGTTGGTAATCTTGGAAACTTCCTCCAGTAGAAGACTTCATCTTCTTGCCAACTTCGAGAGAATTCCAGGAATAAAATTGAGAGCACTTCCTCTAGTATAAGACTTCATCTTCTTGCCAGTTTTGGAAGAGTTCCAGGAATTGCATTAAGCATTCCAGAGTTGTTAGTCATCCTTAAACCATCACAAGTGGAGACTTCCCTTTTTAGGTAGAGGTCCTCCCTTTTATGTGGGGTGAGACCTCCCTTTCATGGTTGAAGGTTTCCCTCTTCAAAACAGTAGGAGAACTTCCTCTAGCAGAAGACTTCATTTTTTTGCTAGTTTTCGAAGAGTTCCAGGAACTGCACTAAGCGTTCCAGTGTTGGTGGTTATCCTTAAACCACCACCCTTTATACCAACATTTTAGAGAGAACATTCAGCCTAGCGCTGCCATGTATTTTTGCACATTTTGCATTACAGCACTCTTCTTGGACTCATACATAACCCTTCAGATTAAGCGGGGGAATGTTGGACACCTAATCCTTAATGGGTTACCGTGGAAGCCGAATAGACAAAAGGAGTCCAAGAGACCTTGGGATGTGGAACCTAATGGTCAGAACATGTACTATAAATGTATATCATTTGTTAATAAAAATAAATTCTCATGTTTTATCTTTTAGATTATGTTGTTGCCATGTGTGTGTTTAACACTATCATATAGAACAGTGTGTGGGATGTTGTCCCTAGACCTAGGGACAAGTCAGTGGTTAGTTCCCGATGGCTTTACAAGGTAAAGCAGGTAGCTGATGGCAGTGTTGAGAAAAACAAGGAAAGGTTTGTTGCCTGAGGTTTCTCACAAGTTGAAGGGATCGACTATGATGAGACCTTTGCTCCCGTAGCAAGGTACTCATCTATCAGATCGATGCTAGCTCTATCAGCTCAGATGGGTTGGAATATCCATCAGATGGATGCGAAGATGGCGTTCCTCAATGGGAAGGTTGAGGAAGAGGTATACATTGAGCAGTCTGAAATATTTGAGACCTTCTATTGTGAGTCGCATGTTTGCCGACTCAAGCGAGCACTGTATGGGCTGAAGCAAGCACCTCGTGCTTAGTATACTAGGATCAACAGCTATTTCACTGGGTTGGGCTTCACTAAGAGTGAAGCAGATGCGAACCTGTACCACACCATGGTAGATGGTAAGCCATTGATTATTGTACTTTATGTCAATGATTTGATTTTGACAGGTGATGACCAGTTGATACAATCTTGCAAGGAGGACCTTGCAAGAGAGTTCGAGATGAAGGACATGGGCCTGATGCACTAATTTCTAGGCATGGAAGTGTGGCAGAAAGATGGGGAAGTATTTGTGTCTCAAGGCATGTATGCCAATGAGATGCTCAGGCGCTTTCACATGGAGAAGTGCAAGCCCATGCAGACTCCTCTAGCTGGGAACTGGAGGAAGGAGGATCCTACTTCAGGTGAGGTACTAGCAGCTACTTTTTATCGATAGCTGGTGGGTTCATTTATGTATTTGGTGAACACATGACCTGACTTATTCTTTCTGGTGAACCAGCTGAGTCAAGCTATGGTTCAGCCTACCAAGCTGTTTTGAAAGGAAGTGAAGAATGTGCTGAGATATCTCAAAGGCACTACACAGTATGGATTATGGTACAGACGGATAGAGGGAGTGAAGCTACAAGGCTTCACGAATGTGGATTGGGTAGGTAGTCCATCAGACCGGAATAACACTTCTGGAGGAATATTCAACCTTGGTTCAGCTGCAATTTCTTGGTACATCAGGAAACAGAGATCAGTTGCACTTAGCCCAGCAGAGGCTGAATACATGGCTGCCATTCAGGCAGCATGCAAGGCCATTTGGATGCGGAAGATTCTAGTGGATTGTTTGGTCAAATGATGGATCCTACAGTGATATACCGTGATAATTAGAGTTGCATAAAACTCTCTAAGAATGTAGTGTCTCATGACAAGTACAAGCATATAGATATCTGTTACCATCATCTATGAGACTGTGTGGTCAAGAGGATCATGATGTTGCAGTATGTTTCGACCGAGGAGTAGGATGCATATATTTTGAAAAATGCATTGTCAAAATGCAAGTTCGAGTTCCACAGAGACAGGATCGGAGTTACTGATAATCCCTTTCTTGTTAAGAGGGAGTGTTGAAAAGTGTGCAACAAGAAATGCTAAAAATAGCACTACTAGAAATAGCAATTCAGCCGTTGGAGATCTTAGCAACAATGGGTGAAAAGTGAAAGTGCTAAAAATAGCTTTTCTAAAAATATCATTTCGGGATCCCTTCTTATTTTAGTCAGTCCCTGGACTAAACATAGGAAGTAAAATTCGAATTTGATATCAACAGTAGTTTGGAAATTAATTAATTAATTCATCTTGAGTTAATTAGTTAAGGAAAATCAAACTTGAAGTCTATGTGAGGACATGCAACAGTTTCTCCTTTGATTGAGGAATTTAACCTTCAGTTAAAGAGATAAGGATGAGTTGTAATATTGAGTTGTAATTAGTTGACTTAGTTTAACTTAGTCAAGTCCAGTTAGAATAATTAATAGTTTGTTAAATTAATGAGATTTCAGTTAGTTTGCTTACATGCATGTAACTACTGTAATTCAGATAACTAATTATTCACTCATGGACAACTCATGCATGTCAGTTCAGTCAGAGACCCAGTTGAGATCAGATGGAGGGATAGTGTACTATCAGTTGCTAGGATATTCCTTGGTGAATATTCCTTGCATGCAGAAGGAATATTATTCCTTATGGATTGCGCAGTTGGACCTGAGGTTATAATGAGTGTGATAAGGCCAATTCACACATGTGATATCATTGGACCCCAATCAAAACTGCACAAGGAAATAGGAGACTTGGAGGGCTTGAGGAAGATATATTCTATGTCTATTGAGTCTGTGAGTTGTATTGCTTGAGTACAGAGGGAGCATGATAGCTTGAGAGTTGATTCTTTTTGTAACTTGAACAAGATTTCCACTTGTATGATAATATAGAGTTGTGGTTTTAGGCTATTGCTTTCCCTAGTGATATATCTTCTGTGTTATGGTCGATTACTTCTCATTCTCAGTTATATCTGTTCATGCTTGATGTTGCTCGTGTTCGATTAAGCTTTCGATAAATTGTTTGTAGAAGTAGATCAAGTATTTTTCTTTAGTACATTGCATTACCAGGTGATCTAAAATGGGAATTTCTACACGAATAGTGCTGAAAGACACAAATTATCATGAGAGAGATATCATCGAAAGACAACAAAAAAAATAACATAACATATTATACATCATTAACATCTCATATTGCAAAACCCTAGTATATGTACATGGATCCTATCAAGAATATCTGTGTATGTATGCGTTTATCATTCACCACACAAGCGTATAGATCTGTGCATACTACAAAATATATATGTGACTACCCAGAGGAAGATCCACAGACATACATGACTTCTTAATGACACACCATCATACAGATCTATAATTACAGAGTCATATCTTCGCTACAACCATAAAACATTTTTCACAACCCATAATATCACATGCTCATGTCCGAGTGTCATTATCATCACAAATATATCATTGTTAGTTATAATCATAAATTATTAATCAAACATGTTCGTTAGTCACTACAATGCTTTCACATCTATTAAATGTAAACCTCCTTCAATATCCTTGGTGCACACCTATTTCAGACCAAATCATTCATCAATAACCCATTACTTGCACGCATAACACTTTGATCTCCATCTCCTTATATAGCTTAGGACTTAACCAATACCTTAGGTGAATCCCTTAGTAATGTATGTTGGGTGTGGTTTTTATACCTATTTCCTATACTTTCTTGCCCCTATTTTGACTCTTCTTCCTCTAGACCAATAGAACTTTACATGTTAACTACCTTTTTCCTTATTGTGAACAACATATTTTGCCATCATGTGATTTTGCCATTTTTTTCTACATATAATGATGCAGTATTCCTTCTTATGGGTAACTAGGGTAAGCATTGGAGAAATCTTTTGGATCCTCTACTCTTTTTTAGGTGTTGTTTGGAAAGAATGAGGTTATGGAATGAACAACTGCACTGGTTGGTCTAAGAGTAGGATGAAACATATTGTTGTGAGACTCTGTGTGTTGTTACAAATATTTTTCTTACACCATGATGTTGTTACAAACATTTCCATTACACCACATTGTTGTTATCGATTACTGATGTTACACCTTAGGTGTCATTACAAGGTTTTTGTTATCCAGTGTTCTTGTTACATCCTAAACAGTTGCTTGATCGCAGGGTGTTGTTACACTGTAGCTATCAAAGTTGTGGGTATGTTGATAGTGCAGGACCCACCAACATGTCAAGGGATCTCTTGATAAAATGTCCCAACTAGACCTCAGATCGTTTTGGTGTAGGAGTCCTAGTAGTGGGTCGTATAGTATCTCCTTGACTACGGTTTCACACAAAGGAAAGTAAGATGTCCTTGTTGAGCAAGGGTGTGACATATGCGACAAGTCAAGGAAAGTGCATGAAAGTTTCTAACACATGGAGGTTGAGGTGAGTGTGCCCCTTAGAAACCTGTGAAAGCACAGAGTTAAGAAGGGAACACACGAGCAAAGATACATCACGACATGGAAGACAAGTAAGCTAGAAATCCAAAGTGATGGCTAAACTAGCAACACATTTCAATAAGATTCATACATACATATATAGAAAATAGCTACACATGCATGCATAAGAAAACATATACATATATCCTTTAGAGTAAACAAGATAGATGAAATACAATATGACATATGCATGAAATGTGTTGGCTCTGTTATATTAAGAAGTGTAAGTTCTAGTCATACAATACAACCATGACCAACCACTAGTTCTGGTAGCGGAACGTTATAGTCACTGCCACCTGCTCCTCCAAAGAGATATACTAGATCTGCACAGTGGAGAAGCCTAGGCTCATTACAATACTATCCAAGCTCTCTCTAAGATACTCATATTGGAAGCTTGGCTAACCAAAAGCCTCTACAATGAGTTATGAGGGACTATATATGGAAAAGAGTGGGGAAGCCCTTAACATTCCCCTTTGTTATAGTTCATCTACCCTCATGAATCCACATCTACTCTATGACTGTTACATCCAACTATCGACACTTGAACTGACACTTGACAAGACATTACATACAATCTATACATGTACCCAAGTGAGAAAAAATAGGCTTGAGAAAGTTATGCAAGATATCACTATGACTCGGACAACTGTGGGAAGACCAACTCTTTGGCATCTTCACAGTGGTCGACAGTAACGAAATGATGCCAAGATCAGTAGTCCTTGATGGTGTGAATGTACTCAAAGGTGATATCTTTATGGAAACAAACTCTTGCCTCCATAGCATTCAGGTATACTGCTCGATCTCCTTTGTCCAACTCGTCTGATAACATGAACATCATTGTCTTCAAGGTGGCCAAACCAGCAACATATTGATGGATGATGTCTGCACTAATTAGCAAGTCTAGGATGGTGGCTATGCGCATCAACTCGTCAAAGTATGAGTCAAGCTCTAGTCGAACCTGTTCCTTTGTCTTTGCTTGGTTGAGTGACCCAATTGATGGGATTGTGGTGTGCATGCACAACAACATCCATACTCCTAAATACCCATGAATGATAATCTTGTAACCTAGTGATGAACTACGAGAGAACTTCATTGTTCTGGATCTAACTCCAGATGTGTATCTTCAGCTCCACTGCTCTGGGATTCATCATCTTGGGCAAGTGTAATGGGGAGCCCTTGTATCTCATTGTACATGTTTTCATGTAATCAATAGTAGCATGCACGTTCGGAAAGATACGTGCTCTCCGAACACATCATTGCTGCCAACTGTTGAGATGGATAACTACCTTATGAACAGTAGCAAACTTGGAATACAACACTCAAATGATTGTGTCAAGGGACAATACTTCATCTAGTATTTCATTATTTAACTTTGCCTAAGCAGATGTTGTAACCAATTCTCCTACCTGATTGGGCATCTATAACTTTCTAGCTATTTGCTCGTTCTGAGCTATCAAGAAGTGAACACTTGAGCTAGTGGCTTTGACATATGCTCTGGTAGCATCATCCAATGTTGTTGGATGATTATGCATGTTAGACATGATCATTCATTCCTCAAACTATGCAAGAGATGTGTGATCATCCAGAGTCGGCACTCTATGAGATTGCACAAATCTATATTGGGACTCACAGAATGGTATGTTGTGCATCTCTCCCTATGGATTGTCTCCAAGGATCTCACTGTCTCCTTGGTTGCTTAGAACTTGCTCTACTTACCAATCCGGTGAAGATGGTGGGTCGACCTCTTCGTGGTGAGGCATGAGGTCGATGTCTTACTCTTACTCCTGTTGCTCCATATCCATATCCATGTTCTCAAGTGCTTAATCAATCTCTTGAGAAAAGTCTTGTTCTTGCGACTGCTCACCCTGTCTGCTTGGCTCCAACTGTTTGGATGAGTCGCCTACCTATATAGGTGTATTTTCATTTGTCTATACATGTTGCACCCCATGTTGTACTTGTTCTTATTGGGCTTCCTTCTCCTATCTTCATAGCTCCTGCTCCTTCTGGAGTTGCTCCCTCAACTCATACAACTCCTTCTTTGTTTCCTCCATTCTCTGTTTTTCTCTTTGCCTTTATGTGTTCCTCTTATCATGATGTTGCCTCTTCACCTTTATTGCTAAAGATTCTTTCTGCACAAGTGGGTTTTCTAGAAACTTGCATCTTTTTTCTACCTCCACGCTATCGATAATCTTCCTCTTGGCTTTGTCACACGCTGGTATGTTTACCTTTATTACTACTACTGCTAGTGCTCTCCTGGATGCTGCTTCACTAACCATTCAACAATGACGCCGAATGGTTCATTGAGCCTAGAGAAGCTGTAACCATCTCCATGGGTCTTCCTCCACCCAATGACACACCCTATGGATCCACTAAAATTGTACTCTCATGCAGTGATCTTTTACAAAACAATGTGGGTCATACAGATTGTAACTTTAGGCATCGATGGATATTTCTTGATCTCCTCTGCTTCGACAATTGCATGCTTAAAATTTTGTATCTCATATAACATGATCTGCAACGGAAGATCAGGCCAAGGTGCCTTCTTTTTCTGGTGTAGCTTAGCTGCCAGTCTTGTCGAGATGTGGTATGATACTTCTTACATGTCAATCTTGTCCAAGGAAAACTTCAGTAAAACATGTGCAGGATTCTCCACGCTGTACATCCGTATGAAGGTGCTGGACGGTGAGGCATACCAATCAATTATTTCAACTAGTGCCTCCATTACTACCTTCGACATGCAAGGTGGATCCTGTTTAAATAACATCATATACACCTGGGTGGCAAAATGATCTGACAGTTGTGTGATAACTCTACTGAAACTTCACTTAGACAACAAATTACAATAAGTGATCACAGAGGTCTCTGGCGATTCCATGCCCACTTCAAGCCTTGTAACTTTTTGATGAGCACAGATTGCATCCAAGATGTAAGCGGACATGTAGATTTATACTTGCTGACCTTTGGGCCACTGTTGAGCTATTATTACCTATTCCTTCAATGTATGAGCCAACATGTTGGACCAGATTCATGCTTTCCCTTCACTGGCTAGTTGGTCCAATGCGATCACCCAACTCTGTGGGAAGGTTTCCATGCTCTCTTGGCCATACAAGCAACATGAATAAATGACCAAGTATTGATACCCCTTTTGCAATATCTTCGTCTTGTAACCTTGGTTGGGTGTCACCCTGAATTTGGTCGGCCCCTTCACCCAGTACTTCAAGATATCCCTGGAGTTGGAATTGTTGTTGGGTATGTTGAAGGGTTTCTCCATCGTGATCACTAGCTTCGACATATGGTATGTCTATTCATAATCTTGTGCCCTAAAGGTAGCAATCTTCATCTCGCTAACATTTCTCAATTTCATCGTCTCAAGATTAGTGTGCAATATGATCCAATGTATCATGTCCGCGAATGTGAACACAGGATACCTGCTTGCAGTCTGGTACAAGCCAGAATTGTGAATGTTCACATAGATTTGGAAGTCTTCGAGTTCTTCCAAAAATGTGTAAGGAAATGCATCATTGACATCTTTCGATTTCAGCTTCATGTCCTTATCTACAATCAGCTTGGTATCTTCATAGATCGACAAACTTGTAGACACTGGCTCAATTGCTGCTCCAGTTGCACTTCTGTCTGTGTACTTTGATCCTGATCTCTTGGGGGCCATTGATCCTGAACTATTGAGAAGAAGATGAAGGCCTGCTAGATGTGGAGACATAGTGATATGCAAGACATTAAATATGTCTAAAAAGAAAGAAAACTTGAGGGAGGACATGTAACATACCTGAGGATTGACAGGAAAGGATTCCACAATTTTTTTAGGGAGGCCAAGAGACTGGCTGTTGGAACTGTGCAAAAGGCGATCCAGATTTCTTGGAGGTTGGCTGGCTATTGGAATTGCCAAATGCACAATCTAGACTATACTGTTGGTTGTTGGGATTGTGCAATGTGCAATTTCAGCTGGCAAGGTTTCTAGGCCCAGTGACTGCACTGCACAATTTTTTGGGCCAACAATCACTACCTCTTAGAATTACACAATGCAAGACTGGAGGATAGTCATTAGGAAGAAATGCACATTTTCTGGGAGGAAGGTAGATCCTTCTCTCTCAGGATTATGTAATGTTGTCTTGGTGAGGCAGATTCTGGGCCAAGGTTGCCCAGACCCAGCGACGGGTAACTAAAAGAAAATGTGGATGTGAATGCATGACGAAACTGTGTAAGTAGGAGTGAATGATCGAGCATGCAAATAGTGAATGCAAGATTAAGAAAATGAAACAACATGCATGTGTGTGAAGCAAGTTGCCGAATCAACGACCATTCGTGCAAAATAGTGTCCTGCATGCAACAACAATGAGATTCTAATGAAAAATGACATGATGCTAGTACAAGCTAATTTTCATCTAAACGAAAGCAAGCATTCACATAAGTCAACCAGACAACACTCACACAAGCCAAAACATAAAAAGCGATAGAAAAGCTGCAAAAGACAAGTTAGGTCGACTTATCTGGAAATAGCTAAGCTGGATGTGTCGAAGACTCCTGGATGTGTTGTGGGATATTAGAGCTCCAAGATCAATGTGAAGGAATGAGCTCTGAAGCATCAAATAAATAAGTTTGATGCTCATGATGCGTATTCCACAAATCTAGGAAAAAGAGACACTTGAAGGAAAGATTCTTTAACAATCTTTGCATGTAACCTCCAGCTGCTAAAAATAGCTCCCCAAAATCTAGGGATGCTTTTTGCATGTTCCTTTTTCCTATTTCAGGAAAAGGCAACCCATGCATGCAAGTCAAGTTTTCTCGGTCTTGGGTGGAACCAGTCAACCCGATGGCTCATTCAACAACCTGCTTCTGAGGGAGAAATTTGTGCATTTCTGGGAGGGACCTAGGCTGGCTTCCCAAAGGGATTAAGCAATTTTTGGGCTGAGCAGTCCTACTGGGTTAGGTTGCGTAGAATTCTCTGGGAAGGTTGACTGACAAGACTACAAAATTTCTGAGCCTAGTAGGCTGCCAGATAGGACTACGCAATTTCTGGAGGGAAGGTTGGTTCCCCTCCAGAATTGTGCAATTTCTCGAGGGAGTAATATGAAAATCACTTATGTATGATCTCAGTTAATTAATGTAGGTATTATAGACTTATGTGCTGGTGTGTGTGTGTGTCTATGTTATCTTAGGTAATGGATCGATAAGATTGCAAAATACACAGGCACTGGAAAACAGTAAGAGAAACACGACAAGCAAATGCAAAACATAACAATTTAATAAGGAGTTCACCCAATCCTCCTGGGTTACGTCTCCTGGTCCAGCTTCCAGTGGTGGCCTTCTTTTATTATGTCTTTAAGCAGAGTTTTTACAATGAGGAGCTCAATGTGAGTCTCCTGTAGTAGATGATTCTTAGTAGGGTGGTACTTGGATTCCCCAAGCCACTAGAGTACAAAGCCTCCCCCTTACCAAGTCTCGACCTCAACTAGTCTTAATGGGATGAGTCCAATTTGGTACTTAGTTCCCAACAGATATCCTCATAGGGATTTGCTCGAACCTCTCAAGCCTTCTACGTTGTCTCTGCTCGATGCTTCCTTAGCTCTGTAGGTCAACTCGACTTCTGTTCTCTGCTTCATGCTCTTCCATCTCACTATCTTCTCTGTCCTCTCTGTCTTCTTGTCTTCTCTTCTTTGTTCTCTGTCTGTTCATGGCTTAAGGTCAATCCGTCCCTTGACTGTTCACTTCCTCTTCCATCCCTTCGGTTCACCTGCCTCTGTCCGCTTGGAATTCCCTGCTTCTATGTGATTGCCACTGTGTAATGTTTCACAAAAGGTGGCCACATGTCTCCTCACGAACTGAGCGCCAACTTTTCCTCGAACAGTTCGTTATTTCAGTTACTTTGTGAAATGATTCATCTGCTAGCTCAACGGTCAAATTGGACTTCAAATATTTATATGCCTTAGCTTATTCTTCCCATCAAATCCGGTCTCCCATCAGGTGCAATCTCCAGTGTTAGATCTGGGGCCTCCAGATCCTATGGTCATCACTTTTATCACGTGGTTGACTTGCTCGACCGTTGGCCTGTGATGAGAGCGGTTTTCACTCTCACCCACCGGACACATGTCATTCAACGTATGGCATTGCTTGGTTCCCCCCTAAACCAGGTTACTGCCCAAAACGCCTCCTATATTACACCGGTTTTGGAGCGCGGGACCCACTTGTTGGTTTTAGCGCTTTTCCCCTGGTTTTATTTGTTTTCACATGACCGAGTGCCAGGGCTTTTCCTTCTCGAGGGCTTTTTCACAGCGATGCACTAATCATGCATCTGAAAAAACCTTCGTTTCTAGGTTTGAGCCTCCCAACTGCGATTTTTGCGCCATGTACGATCCCCATGGGCCAACGGTTAGCACGCTATGGGATGGAAAGCTGTGTTTTTCTTCAAATTGGTGTCCATCAGTTCCCACAGATTTGACCAAAACTTTCCCACAAATTGGGGGGTCTCGATCAGATATAATGGAAGTGGGTAATCCAAAATGAACCCATACATGTTGAAAGAACAGTTTTGTAGTTTGTTGAGCTGTAATCTACTTATTACAAGGTATCAAAATACACATTTTGTTGAACCCATCCACAGAAACATATAGATAATCATGACCTTTCCTAGATTTGCACAGTCCTCCAACAAAGTCCATGGAAACACTTTCCAAAGGATGACAAGGAACTAGTAATGGAGTGTACAAGCCTAGTTTTGTATTACTGGGCTTGCTCTTAGCACACATAGTACACCCTTTTACATATCTAGAAACTATCTCGTTCATTTTTGGCCAATAACAAAACCTTTGTAGCTGTGTAACTATTTTACTTACCCCAAAGTGACCTGATATTAGAGAAGTGTGTGCTTCTCGAATTATCTTTACTCTTTCAATTTGTGGAATGCATAGCTTCCCACAATGATATAAGATTCGGTCCTTTACATGATAATCCAATTCTTCTACTCATTTTCCTTGACTTAAAGTTGCATATACATATTTAAAGTCTATATCTTGAGCATATTGTTCAATTTAGCTCTCATGTAACACATAATTATGCTTAAGTATAGTAGATGCATTTATAATGGGTCTAGATAACATGTTTGTAACTTTATTGTGTATGCCCCTTTTATATCTGATGACTAAATGAAATTGTTGTAGAAAACCCATCCATCTATATTGTCTTGATTGTTGCAACTTAGTTTAGGAGTGTAGATATTGAAGTGGTTGATGATAAGTAGGTATTACTGTCTCTTTTCCCATTAAGTAATGTTTCAAATTTTTCACACTTTGTACTAATGCATACAATTCTTTATCATATGTAAGATAGTTAACTACTACAGAATTAAATGTCTCAGAATGATAACATATGGATTTATCGTGTTTTATCAACACTACTCCCATGGCATAGTCACTAGCATCTGTTTGGATCTCAAAGGGTCTTTGAAGATCTGGCCGTGTTAGCACTGGTGCTGTACTAATCTTTTCTTTCAAGGTGTCGAAGGCTTTCTTCTGTTTGCCTCCCTACTGAAACACCTTGTTCAACCCTGTTAAAGCATGTAAGGGAGCTGCAATTAAGGAAAAGTTAGAAATGAACTTTCTCCAATATTGTGCTTCTCCTAAGAAGCTCCTAACTTCTCTAGTAGATTTGGGTTTAGGCTAGTTTACAATGACTGCCACCTTAGAGGGATCTATCTTCAATTCACCAACCCCTACTATATGCCCCAAATAATTCAAAGATGTTTTGCCAAACTCACATTTTAAGAGTTTAACATAAAGATTTTCTCTTTTCAAAACATATAGTGTCTGCTTAACATGCTTTAATTGTTCTTCCCATGTTTTGCTAAATATCATAATGTCATCCAGATATACATTAACAATATCATCAAGAAAAGTTCTGAGTACAACATTCATTATTCTCATGAAAGTAGTAGGAGCATTAGTTAATCCAAAAGGCATAACCAACCACTCATACAATCCCTTAGTAGCCAAAGGAGTCTTCCATGCATCTTGTTCTGCAACTCTGACCTGATGATATCCACTATGCAAGTCTAACTTGAAAAAATAAACAACTTCTTTCAATTGATCTAATAGATCATCTATGCAAGGGAGGGGATAACGATTTTTTATTGTTATCTTATTCAATGCTCGGTAACCAATGCACATTCTCCACGAGCCATCTTTCTTTCTCAGTAAAATGATTGGAGATCCACATGGTGTTGTGCTAGGTCTGATGAACCCCTTCTCGAGCAACTCCTGCACCTGCTTCTTGATTTCTTCATTCTCTAAAGCAGACAACCTTTTATACTTGTGGCTTCAATGGTTATTTCATTGCCTGAGTCTGACCCCAAATCTTTCTGAATAGCTGCAGCAGTCTTCTTCTTCTTCCCTCGAACTTTTTAGGTCTCAGCTCTAGATGCAGAATCCAACAGTGCTCATCATCATGCCCATCCTTCTTACAGCGAGTGCATGAGACTTGTTTTTTTGTGCAGTATTGGCCTTCCTTGCTTTCCATTTCTGTTTTATTTTCTCCTTATTCTTTCTTGCAGTGGATTGGGATGATCCCCCAACTTATGGGTTTCCATTCTTTCCTCTAGCTTCTAGATGTTTAGCTTGAAAAGATACCCCATCTATACTAGTGGGATTAAACATGAGGATAGTGTGCCTCATGTCGCTATGTAGACCACCGATGTACTTCAATAGAGTCTCAGGTGAGTCTAGTGAGATTCCTAGAATCAATGCTCTCTTCCTAGATTCTTGGGTGTAACCATGTACACTTTGCCCTTCCAAGTGATGAAGAGTTTGCCAGATCATCATGGCTTGCTGCATGTAGGCCAGTGGATAGAACTGCATTTTGATTGCAGAAACAAGTTCACTCTAGATAGAAAGAGTCTTACCATGTCTCTTCATGTCAGCTTGGGTCCTGCCTTCCCACCAAACCAAGGTAGTGCCTCGAAGGTGTAGGCTGGCCAGCCGAATCTTGTTCTTGTCTGAATCAATACTCTGCACTCTACAATAAACATCAATTTGTCTGATCCAATTGTCCAACTTTTCTGCATTCAACTCTCCATCATATATTGGTAAATCATATTTAACATCTAGTTTAATCAAAGATGTCTTGTTTTTATGTTCGGGGCTATTAGGAGGTGTGAGAAAGCTTTCTTCTTTCCCCTTGCCTTTTGAGTGGTCATGGAGGAGAGACTCTTGTTCTCCTTTATCTTGTTTGGATCTTGATGAATCTGCATCTTTATTTTTTCTAAAGTCCTTATACATTACCATGGACCTTATGGCCAGGAAACTATCTATAAATTGAGGGTCTGGCCCCATAGAACCTTCCTCTGAAATTTTATTCTGAGGATAGACTCTTCCAATCTCAGGATTAGTTTCGACCAACTCTCCTTCTTCTAATTTGAGCTTTGATCTAGTTAGCATTCAACAACTAAATCCAGCACAAGCTTGTCTAACCTTAATAGCCTAAACCTCTAATACCACTTGATATAAAAATCACTTATGTATGATCTTAGTTAATTAATGTAGGTATTACAGACTCATGTGTTGGTGTGTGTGTCTATGTTACCTTAGGCAATGGATCGATAAGATTACAGACACTGGAAAACAGTAAGAGAAACAGGACAAGCAAATGCAAAACACAACAATTTAATAAGGAGTTCACCCAATCCTCCTGGGTTACGTCTCCTGGTCCAGCTTTTAGTGGTGGCCTTCTTTTATTATGTCTTTAATAAGAGTTTTTGCAATGAGGAGCTCAATGTGAGTCTCTTGTAGCAGATGATGCAAGTTAGTAGGGTTGTACTTGGATTCCCCAAGCCACTAGAGTACATAGACTCCCCCTTACCAAGTCTCGACCTCAACTAGTGTTAATGGGATGAGTCCAATTTGGTACTCAGCTCCCAACTGATATCCTCACAGGGATTTCCTTAAACCTCTCAAGCCTTGTCGGTTCTGTCTCCTTGATGGTGCCTTAGCTTTATAGGTTAGCTCGACTTTTGTTCTCTACTTCTTGCTCTTTTATCTCACTTTCTTCTCTATCCTCTCTATCTTCTCGTCTTCTCTGCTCTATTCTCTATCTATTCATGGCTTAAGGCCAATCCGTCCCTTGACTGTTCACTTCCTCTTCCGTCCTTTTGGTTTTCCTACCTCTATTTGCTTGGAATTCCCTACTTTTGTGTCATCGCCACTGTGTAATGTTTCATAGGAGGTGGCCACTTTTCTCCTCACAAACTGAGCGCCAACTTTTCCTCCAACAGTTCGTTATTTCAGTTTCTTTGTGAAATGATTCATCCGCCAGCTTAGTGGTCAAATCGGACTTCAAATATTTATATGCCTTAGCTTATTCTTCCCATAAAATCTGGTCTCCCATTGCATGCAATCTCCATCATTAGATCTGTGGCCTCCAGATCCTACAGTCATTGCTTTTATCACGTGGTTGACTTGCTTGACCATTAGCCTGCGATGAGAGCAGTTTTCTCTCTCACTTACTGGACACACATCATTCAACATATGGCATCACTTGGTCCTCTGCCAAACCCACTTACCACCCAAAATTCCTTCGATATTCCACCAATTTTGGAGTGCGAGACCTGCCTGTTGGTTTTAGCACTTTTCCCATGATTTTATCTATTTTCGCATGACTGGGTGCAGGGGCTTTTCCTTATCGAGGGGTCTTTTCCAGTGATGTGCTAATCGCGCATTAGAAACAACCTCTGTTTCTGGGTTTGAGCCTTTCAACTGCCATTTTTCTGCCATGCACGGTCCCCATGGGCCAACGGTCAGTGCACTTTGATCGAAGGTCCTCATTGCTCTATTCTGGCTACAAACTGCCACTGTCCAGAGGCCCTTCCTGATAGCTCATTGTTCATAAGATTTTCTAAAGTCTGTCATAATTTGAAACAGTCATAGAACACTAATAATTTTCAAGGATCCAATTTCTATCACGACCTTCCCACTAAAAAAGCTTTTGGACCACCAAAAGTTGGTTTTCAAGCATCAACTAAGATAGGTACAATTGTCTCACTTGTCCAATCTCTATCCACTTTGCACTACTCAGATTTGAACCCTTGAGCCCAACTCTGAGGTACTCAACATCTCCCCTACGCGTCATTCTCACCTTCCTGTCTAGAACTGTGTCTTCCTTAAATTCATTAAGATATTCAGGTAGCAAGTCATTAATAGAAGGCAATTGACTCTCTTCTTCAGGATCTTCAATTAACGAAGGTTCAAATACTCTCAAGCTATCTGCATTTGCGACTAAGTAGATCTCCATGTAAGCTGGTAGGTCAAGGCGAAAAGCATTCTCACCAATTTTCTCAAGCATCTTGAAACGTCCATACCTGATAGTTTTTATCTTTTTACCTTCACCTTACATCATGTCCTTGCTGATATACAGGCAGACTTGATCACCAACTTAGAAACTATGCTCCATCTGATGCTTGTCATGCCTTGCCTTATATTTGGCTTGTCTCTTTTCCAGCTGTTCTTATACTGCCTGGTGAATCTCTTGGATTTGTTCGATGAACCTAGTTGCCTTGTCCACATCGTTGTGTCCCTCAACTGTTGTGTCCTTACCAAAGACAAAATCCAAGGGTGACCTGGGTGTGAAACCAAAATAGGTCTCAATAGGAGATCTCTATGTGGAAAAATGTTTGACTCGGTTGTAAGCATGATGCACATAACACAAATGTTTATTCCAAAGCTTCGGATGATTGTTGCAATATCCTCTAAGCAAGTGGATCACTGTCATGTTGACTACTTCTGTCTGGCCACTGGTTTGTGGATGGAAAGCTATGCTTTTCTTTAGTTTGGTGTCCATTACTTCCCATAGACTTGACCAAAAATTTCCCACAAATTGGGTGTCTTGATCAGATATAATGGAAGTGGTTAATCCAAAATGAACCCATACATGTTGAAGGAACAATTTTGCAATTTGTTCAGCTGTAATCTGCTTATTACAAGGTATCAAAAT
Organism: Pinus tabuliformis; assembly: GCA_031772625.1. NCBI lineage: Eukaryota > Viridiplantae > Streptophyta > Pinopsida > Pinales > Pinaceae > Pinus > Pinus tabuliformis. Next base: position 215,950,900 of record CM062816.1, on the reverse strand, counting down.
ACACATTTTGCTGAACCTATCCACAACAACATACAGATAATCATGACCTTTCCTAGATTTGGGCAGTCCTCCAACAAAGTCCAAGGAAACACTTTCCCAAGGATAAGAAGGAACTAGTAATGGAGTGTACAAGCCTAGTTTTCTATTGCTAGGCTTGCGCTTAGCACACATAGTACACCCTTTTACATATCTAGAAACTGTCTCACTCAGTTTTGGCCAATAACAAAACCTTTGTAGCTGTGCAACTATTTTACTTACCCCAAAGTGACCTGATATTAGAGAAGTGTGTGCTTCTCGAATTATCTTTCCTCTTTCAGTTTTTGGAATGCATAGCTTCCCACAATGATATAAGAGTCGGTCCTTTACATGATAATCCAATTCTTCTACTCATTTTCCTTGACTTAAAGTTGCATATACATCTTTAAAGTCTATATCTTGAGCATATTGTTCAATATAGCTCTCATGTAACATAGAATTATGCTTAATTATAGTAGATGCATTTATAATGGGTCTAGATAACATGTCTGCAACTTTATTGTGTATGCCCTTTTTATATCTGATGACTAAATGAAACTGTTGTAGAAAACCCATTCATCTATAGTGTCTTGATTGTTGCAACTTAGTTTGGGAGTGTAGATATTGAAGTGGTTGATGATCAGTATGTATTACTATCTCTTTTCCCATTAAGTAATGTTTCCACTTTTTCACACTCTGTACTAATGCATACAATTCTTTATCATATGTAGGATAGTTAACTACTACAACATTAAATGTCTTAGAATGATAACGTATGGGTTTACCGTGCTGTATCGACACTGTTCCCATGGCATAGTCACTAGAATCCATTTGGATCTCAAATGGTCTTTGAAGATCTAGCAGTGCTAGTACAGGTGTTGTACTAATCTTTTCTTTCAAGGTGTCGAAGGCTTTCTGCTGTTTGCCTCCCCACTGAAACACCTTATTTAATCCTGTTAAAGCATGTAAGTGAGCCACAATTAAGGAAAAGTTAGAAATGAGCTTTCTCCAATATTGTGCTACACCTAAGAAGCTCCTTACTTTTGTAGTAAATTTGGGTTTAGGCCAGTTTATAATGACTGTCACCTTAGAGGGATCTATCCTCAATTCACCACCCCCTACTATATGTCCTAAATAATTCAAAGATGTTTTGCCAAATTCACATTTTGGGAGTTTAACATAAAGTCTTTCTCTTTTCAAAACATCTAGTGTTTCCTTAACATGCTTTAAATGTTCTTCCCATGTTTTGCTAAATATCAAAATGTCATCCAGATATACAATAACAAAATCATCAAGCAAAGGTCTGAGTACATCATTCATTATTCTCATGAAAGTAGCAGGAGCATTAGTTAAGCCAAAATGCATAACCAGCCACTCATACAGTCCCTACTTTGTTTTGAAAGCAGTCTTCCAGGCATCTTGTTCTGCAACTCTGACCTGATGATATCCACTATGCAACTCTAACTTGGAAAAATAAACAACTTCTTTCAATTGATCTACTACATCATCTATGCGAGGAAGGGGATAACGATTTTTTATTGTTATCTTATTCAATGCTTTGTAATCAATGCACATTCTCCATGATCCATCTTTCTTTCTCACCAAAATGATTGGAGATCCACATGGTGATGTGCTAGGTCTGATGAACCCCTTCTCGAGCAACTCCTGCACCTTCTTCTTGATTTTTGCATTGTCTAAAGCGGACAACCTTTTATACCTATGGCTACAATGGTTGTTTCATCTCCTGAGTTTGACCCCAAATCTTTCTGAATAGCTACATCAGTCTTCTTCTTCTTTCCCTTGAACTTCTTAGGTCTTAGCTCCGGATGCAGAATCCAACAGTGCTCATCATCATGCCCATCCTTCTTACAGTGAGTGCATGAAGACTTGTTTTTTTGTTCAGTATTGGCCTTCCTTGCTTCCCATTTTTGTTTTCTTTTCTCCTTATTCTTGCTTGCAGTGGGTTGGGATAATCCCCCAACTTCTGGGTTTCCATTCTTTCCTCTAGCTTCTAGATGTGTAGCCTGAATAGATACCTCATCTATACTAGTGGGATTAAACATGAGGATAGTGTGCCTCATGTAGCTATGTAGACCACCGATGTGCTTCAACAGAGTCTCGGGTGAGTCTAGTGAGATTCCTAGAATCAATGCTCTCTTCCTAAATTCTTGGGTGTAACCTTGTACACTTTTGCCTTTCAACTGACAGAGTTTTCCAGCTCATCATGGCTTGCTGCATGTAGGCCAGTGGATAGAACTTCTTTTTGATTGTAGAAACAAATTTAGTCTAGACAGAAAGAGTATTACCATGTCTCTTCATGTCAACTTGGGTCCCGCCTTCCCACCAGTCCAAGGTAGTGCCTCCAAGGCGTAGGTTGGCCAGCTAAATCTTGCTCTTGTCTGAATCAATACTCTACACTCTACAATAAACATCAATTTGTTTGATCCAATTGTCCAACTTTTCTGCATTCAACTCTCCATTATTTAACATCTAGTTTAATCAAATATGTCTTCTTTTTATGTTTAGGGTTATTAGGAGGTGTGAGAAATCTTTCTTCTTCCCCCTTGCCTTTTAAGTGGTCATGGATGAGAGACTCGTCTTCTCCTTTATCTTGTTTGGAGCCTGATGAATATTCATCTTTATTTTTTCTAAAGTCCTTATACATTTCCTCTGCCATGTACCTTATGGCCAAGAATCTATCTATAAATTGAGGGCCTGGCCCCACAGAACCTTCCTCTGACATTGTCTTTTGAGGATAGACTCTTCCAATCTCAGGATTAGTTTCGACCAACTCTCCTTCTCCTAATTTGAGCTTTGATCTAGTTAGCATTCAACAACTAAATCCAGCACAAGCTTGTCTAACCTTAATATCCTAACCCTCTGATACCACTTGATCTGAAAATCACTTATGTATGATCTCAATTAATTAATTTAGGTATTACAGACTCATGTGCTGGTGTGTGTGTGTGTCTTTGTTATCTTAGGCGACGGATCAATAAGATTTCAAAATAAACAGACACTAGAAAACAATAAGAGAAACACGACAAGCAAATGCAAAACACAACAATTTGATGAGTTAACCCAATCCTCCTGGGCTATGTCCCTTGGTCTAGCTTTGAATGGTGGAATTCTTTTATTGTGTCTTTAAGCAGAGTTTTTACAATGAGGAGCTCAATGTGAGTCTCCTGTAGTAGATGATGCTTAGTAGGGTGGTACTTGGATTCCCCAAGCCACTAGAGTACACAGACTCCCCCTTACCAAGTCTCGACCACAACTAGTCTTAATGGGATGAGTCCAATTTGGTACTCAGTTCCCAACTGATATCCTCACATGGATTTGCTCGAACCTCTCAAGCCTTCTCGGTTCTGTCTGCTCGATGCTGCCTTAGCTCTGCAGGTCAGCTCGACTTCTATTCTCTACTTCTTGCTCTTCTATCTCACTGTCTTCTCTGTCCTCTATGTCTTCTTGTCTTCTCTGCTCTGTTCTCTATCTATTCATGGCTTAAGGCTAATCCATCCCTTGACTTTTCACTTCCTCTTCCGTCCCTTCAATTCACCTACCTCTGTCCACTTGGAATTCCCTGCTTTTGTGTCATCACCATTTGTAACGTTTCACAGGTGGTGGCCACTTGTCTCCTCATGAACTGAGTGCCACTTTTTCCTCGAATGGTTTTTTATTTCGGTTACTTTGTGAAATGATTCATCTGCTAGCTCAGCAGTCAAATTAGGCCTCAAATCTTTAAATGCCTTAGCGTATTCTTCTAGTAAAATCTGGTCTCCCATCGGGTGCAATATCTACCATTAGATCTGGGGCCTCCAGATCCTACGGTCATCGTTTTTATCACATGGTTGACTTGCTCGATCGTTAGCCTGCAATGAGAGTGGTTTTCTCTTTCACCCACCGGACACGTGTCATTCAATGTATGGCATTGCTTGGTCCTCTTCCAAACCCGCTTACCGCCCAAAATGCCTCTCATATTCTGCCAGTTTTGGAGCACAGGACCTGCCTATTGGTTTTATAACTTTTTCCACGGTTTTATCTATTTTTTCATGACTGGGTGCCGGGGCTTTTACTTCTCGAGGGGTTTTTCCCAGCAATGCGCTAATCGCACATCAAAAAAAGCCTCCGTTTCTGGGTTTGAGCCTCCCAACTGCCATTTTTGCACCATGCATGGTCCACATGGGCCAACGATTAGCATGCTTTAACCGAATGTCCTCACTGCTCTGTGCTGGCTACAAACTGCCACTGTCCAGAGGTCCTTCCTAATAGCTTGTTGTTCATAAGATTTTTTGAAGTCTTTCATAATTTGAAACAGTCATAGAACTTTGATAATTTTCAAGGATCTAATTCGGATCGAGGAGTTGCTCGTCTAGTAGCCAGACCAATTCCGGGGAAGTAGCCTATGAAAGGAGTGAAACAAGCCATCATGCATAGGCTTTTAGGATGTTACAAAACCACTAAAGCTCATGTACTTGATAGTGTAAGACATGCTACTCAGGATGGTTGGTATGGACGCTCCAAAACAAAGCTAAGGAAAAAATTTGGAGGGTCAGCCTCTACAATACTTGGCGACACACTGGCAGAACTCCAGCTCTGTGAATGGACCTTGTTCATTAAAACAAAGTTTAACACCTCCGGAAGTATTGTTCAGTCCTCTATTTGTCTTGGTTTCCACACTTGCTTGATTATGAGATGTAGCGTCTGCCAAGCTCTTGGTCAGTTGACACACATTCCAAACCAAGCCAACATAGTTGTTTCAATTGGGGATGAGGGGTATATTGGTGCACAAGAAGTATAGTCATGAGAGTCTTAGTTTCATCTCTAGTGTTTCTCTGTTGCCAATAGGCCTAGACAGTACCCCAGTGGAGTCATGCAGGAACACAAGCATCGCTACGCTGCCAGCGAGCGTAGTCAGTACCCCAACTGAGTTTCTTGCATCACCTCTCTGCACAGGAAGCCTTTCTCTTCATTCACCTTGTTCATTTTTCATTTTTCAAAAATAAATCACTTTTCATTTTTTTCATTTTTCATTTTCATAAGATGTGCATAACACTTGTTCATTTCATAGGCAGAAGAGGGATCCCAACTTTTGAGAGAAGAAGAGAATTTTCGTTCAGAGAAGTATTTTATTATATACCTCTGATGTTCCTATTACGGTTTTCCCCCTCACCTTACTCTACTTGACTGCGCTGTGAAGGGTTAACCCATAAACAACTGACTAGAGTAGGTGACACTAGTTAGTGCATAAGCATTGTGTTTTCACCAAGGTTCACTTCAAACAATAAGTATTTTCCATTGGCGTATCATGGACCGAAGATAACAAGTTCTTCATACAAATGTTGGATGATAGATAACCAAGTATTAATAATTGCATAAGTCCTCTTGTACTTTACCCATCTCATTTCAAGATTCACACACGGTTTCATGAAAAACTAACCTACGAGCGCAAAACAAGAAAACAAACACAAAAAAAGAAAAATAAGAAGTAAATGTAAAAGCAAAGAGGAAAGAAAATGAGCAAGCAAACAAACAAACATGCAAGGTAAGTAAGCAAACAAGCATGCAAGAAAACAACCAAAAGAAAACATTCCTCCTACTCTTAAGCTAACGGTGAATGGGCCTGATCACTTGAAGTGATACTTCTAACGCAACCACCGGTGCATTGGTTGACCCATGTTGGTGAAGGCGTGGTTTGTGTACATCACAGCTGTGTGAACCAACAAACATGAAAAATATAACAATGAAGACAAACACAATCCAATTTAAAATGTGTCCATAGAAGATAAGTGAGTGCAAGTACATGAAATGCAGTCCATGGACTTATCATGGTGTGGTGAGACACCATGTGCAACTGTGAAGAATATGCATACTCTTGACTATGACATGCAAGAAAACGAAAGATGAAAAGACAACTTGCGTTGTGCACATGTGATTGCAATGTAAGATTCCTCCAATGCATGAGTGATGGGATCGTGTAGTTCGAGTGGAGGAAGTATGATATGTGTGTGAGATTGACCTTCAATTCATACAAATGATTGATGAGGAGCCTTGAATGTTTCGCCAATTTCCTGATCACAAGTGAAACCAACCTTAGGACAGTGAGGGCTTGACATAACCATCAGCTTGGGCTGAAGTGCCTCAATAGTCTGGGGGGTTTCAACTTCATCGACAGATAGAGCAATATAAACAGGTGGCTTTGAAAAATCAACTGTGATATAATCATCATCGTGATCGAATACAGGAGTCAATACATCACGACAGCTACGATCAGGAAAATCAATGATTTCATCAGCATCCTCATGATCTGATGAATCAAATAGAGGGGTATATGAGAAGCGGACAAATTCACCCACTATGTTTCCGCAAAAGGCAGATGAAAATTCCAGTGGATTTTCAATGTATAGTTTATCCTCTCCACTGTCTAATGATGGACTGACATCCAGTGTGTCCTGTGAACAATCAAAAATGGGTGCATCTATAGATGGATATACACATGTGAAATCATGGATGACAGGTTCATCAAAGATGTCAGGAAAGAACAGAGGGGGCACGGACAGAAGGGAGTCATCCTTCGCTAAGTGTTGATGCTCAAGTTCCCAGTCATACTCTTCATGAATGACAGCGCATGTTGGTTGTGCAACACTAACTTCATCAATGGCTTGATCCTCATTCACAACAAGTGTACAGTCGAGAAAGGAAGAGCACAAGACAATATCATCTGGAGGATCATCCCAGTAGGAAGATGGAGGTTGAGGTACAAAATGCATGTGACGACTCAATGGAATCACAACCAAATCCATGTGAAAATTAAGTGAAGTGATGTTGGCAGGATGTGATAGTTGAACATATGTGCATGCCTGTTCTCCTGCATCACTCTGCAATGGTGGAACTGTTTGATGAGGGGACAGAAGCACTCATGACAGCGACCATATCCATCTGTGATTACACAACTCCATCACTAAAGTATGTTGAGTGAGGCTTGGGCTCAAGCTTCTTCTTGGGATGAACTGATTTTTTAATATAATAATCAAATCTATCCCAAAGATAAGGAAATTTCATTTGGCTTTTCGGAGCTTCAAACTGCAGAACACAGAAGCCCTGTCAAAAATCCATAGGCGATTCATGCGGGGCCTTCCATTGCTGTAACAATTTTTGGTCAAGAGCTTCTCGATCAGAATGATGGAAAGGAGATTCAATGAGATCACATAACTTCTCAAGTGAGTGCACGTTGTTAGATGGTACGCTACAACACCACCATAGTGGGGATTGGCGAGGTGTCTATGCAAGGTGCAGGCTGGCCACTTCATCAAAACATCCATCTTCCTCATCGAGCATGGCAAGGAATTCTTGTAAGAACAAAGGCTAGGCCACTTCACCTTCACCATCATACATGAATTCAGAAAAGAGATCAAAAAACTCCCTCGTGATGTTGAGAGGTTTGGCATGAGAAAAACATTGTGGAGGGGTGAGTGTGATAAATCCATGATAGATGTGAAAAGGTTCAAAATAGGATGAGAGGACATAGCTTTTCATCTGGACCTCCTTCTACCGACAAAAATTTTGATGGTGATGGACCCACCATCATGTCACGGGATCTCCCCGATAAAAATTTCCAACTAGACCTCAGGCTGTTTAGTGTAGGAGTCCCAACAGTGGGTCATATGGTATTGCCTTGAGCATGGTTTCACAAATAGGTAAATAATATGTCTTTATTGGTAGCAAGGGTGTGACATGTGCAGCAAGTCAAGGAAGGTGCATGAACGGTTCTAACACATGGATTGTGAGCTCAGTGCGCCCCTTAGAAGCTTGTGAAAGCACAAAGTTAGGAAGGGAACACATGAGAAAACATGCATCAAAACATGGAAGGAAAGTAAGCTAGCAATTGAAAATGATGGTTAAACCAAAAGCACATCTAAGTAAGATTCGTACATACACATATAGAAAATAGCTACACATGCATGTGTAAGAAAACATATACATATATCATTTAGAGTAAAAAATATAGCTGAAATATAATACGACATGCATGAAATGTGTTGGCTCTCTTATATTAATAAGTGTAAGTTCCAATCATACAATACAACCATGACCAACCACTAGTTCTGACAGCGGAACATTATAGTCACTTCTGCTTGCTCCAAAGAGATATACTAGCTATGCACAGTGGAGAAGCCAAGGTGCATTACAATATTTTCCAAGCTCTCTCTAAGATACTCCTATCAGAAGCTTGGCTAACCAAAAGCCTCTACAATGAGCTATGAGGGACTATGTAGAGCAAAGGGAAGGGTGGCCCTTGAAATTCCCCTTTGTGGCAATTCATCTACCCTCATGACTCTTCATCGACTTTATGACTGTTACATCTGACTACCGACACTCGAACTTAAACTTAACAAGACATTACATACAATATGCACATGTACCCATGTGAGACAAAATAGGCTTGAGCAAGCCATGCAAGACGTCACTATGACTCAGACAACTGTGGGAACACTAGATCTTTGACATATTCATGGTGGTCGACAGTAGTGGACTGATGCCAAGCTCGATAGTCCGTGATGGTGTCTGTGTACTCTAAGGTGACATCTTTCTGGAAACAAACTCTTTCCTCTATAGCATGCAGGCACGCTGCTCAAGCTCCTCTATCCAAATCATCTGATAACATGCACATAATTGTCTTGAGTATGGCTAGACCAATGACATACTGATGCATGGTGTCTACATTGATCACCAAGTTTGGGCTGGTAGCTATGTGCATCAACTTGTCAAAGTACGAGTCAAGATCAAGTCGGACCTGTGTCTTTGTCTTTTCTTGGGTGAGTGTCCCAATAGATGTGATCACATGTGTGTGCACAACAACAGCCATACTCTAGAATTACTATGAATGGGAAGCCTGTAGACTAGTGATGAGTTGTGGGAGATCTTCAAAGTTCTGAATCTGACTCTGGGGCATGCCTTCAACTCGACTGCTCTGGGCTTTGTCATCTTGGGAAACTGTAACGGGGCTCTCTTCTATCTCATTGTCGATGTTTACATGTAATCAACAAAAGCATGCACATTCGATAGGATACATGCTCTACTGGCACACCACTGCTACCAACCGTTGAGATAGACAACGTCCTTATGCATGTTATCAAACTTGGAATACAATGCCCACATGATTGTGTCAAGGTACAATACTTCATCCAGTATTTCCTTCTTCAACTCTAATTGGGCAAATGCTGTAACCAATTCTCCTCGCTGCTTGTCTGTCTATAACTCCTTAGCCATTTGCTTGTGCTTCGCTATCAAGAAGCGAACATTCGAGTTAGTGGCTTTGGCATATGCTCTGGTAGCATCGGCCAATGCTGTTAGATGCTTGCACACATCAGACACAATCACTCATTCTCCAAATTGTATAGGAGATGTGTGATCATCCAGAGTCGACACTCTGCGAGATTGCACAACTTTATGTTGAGACTCATCGAATGAGATGTTGTGCATCTCTCCCTTTGGATTGTCTCCAAGGATCTTAGTGTCTCCTTGGTTGCTTGGGACTTGCTCCGCTTCCATATTTGGTGAAGTTGGTCTGTTGGCCTCTTGGTGGTGAGGCATGAGGCTGATGTCTTGCTCTGGGTCTTGTTGCTCCATATCTGTATCCATCTGCTCAAGTGCTTGTTCAATCTCTTCAACAAAGTCCTGTTCCTGCAACTGCTCACCGTGTCTTCTTGGAGCCAGCTATTCGGATGAGTCGTCTACTTGTATGGGAGCAGTTTCATCTGTCTGTACATGTTATGCCCCCTGTTGTACCTGTTCTTGCTGTTTTTCCTTCTCCTGTATGCGCAGCTCCTGGTCCTTTCGGAGTTTCTCCATTCTCGGTTTCCTCCATTATCTATTTTTCTCTCTACCTTTATGCGTTCCTCCTATCACATTATTGCCTCATCGCCTCTATTGTTAAAGCTTACTTCTGTACAAGTGGTTCTTTTCGAAACTTGCAACTTTGTTTTGTCTCTGCGCTATCGAAAATCTTCCTCTTGCCTTTTTCACGTGCTAGTATGTTTACCTCTGTTGATGCTATTACTGGTTCTCTCCTGCATGCTGCTTCACGTTGCTTCGCTAACGATTCCACAATGACGATGAACTATTCATCGGGCCTGGAGAAGCTGTAACAATATCTCCATGGTTCTTCCTCCACCCAATGACACACCCTGTGGGTCCACTGAAACTGTACTCTTGTGCAATGATCTTTTACAAAAAAATGTGGATCATATGGATTGTAGCTTTGGGCATCGAATGGATATTTCTTGATCTCCTCTAGTTCGATATCCACATGCTTAAAATTCCATATCTCGTATAACCCGATCCACAACGGAAGAGTGGGGCAAGGTGCCTTATTCTTCCGTACCTTCTTCTTCTGGTGCAGCCTAGTTGATAGTCCTGCCGAGATGTGGTATGATACTTCCTGCATGATGATATTGTCCATTAGGTAAAATTTAGTAAAACATGCAGAGGCTTCTCCACATTGTACATCCATATGAAGGTGTTGTACGATGAGGCATACCAATCCGCTATGTCAATTAGTTACTCCATTGTTGCCTTCGACATGCAAGGTAGATCCTATTAAAATATCATCTTGTACATCGGGGTGGAAAAATGATTTGACAACTGTGTGATAACTCCTCTCAAGCTGCATTCAGAGAACATCTTACAATAAGTGTTCACAGAGGTCTCCATCGATGTCCATGCCCACTTCAAGCCCAGAAACTCCTGATGGGCATAGATTGCATCCAAGATGTAAGCGAACATGTAGATTTCCACTTGCTAATCTTTGCACAGCCGTAGAGCTCTTGTTACATGCTCCTTCAGCCTGTGAGACAACATGTTAGACTAGTTGCATGCATTGCCTTCACTGGCTAGTTGGTCCAATGCAATCACTCAACTCAGTGGCAAGGTTTCCGTGCTCTCTTGGAAATACAAGAGACATGAAAAAATGACCAAGTATTGATACGCCTTCCATAGTATCTTCATCTTGTAAACCTAGTTGGGTGTCATCCTTAATTTGGCCGGCTTGTTCACCCAGTACTTCAAGATATATCTAGAGTTGGAATTACTGCTGGGTCTATTGAAGGGTGTCTCCATGGTGATCATTGGCTTCGACATATGGTACATATGTTCATAATCTTGTGCCTTGAAGGTAGCAATATTCATCCCGATAACACTGCTCAGTGTCATCATCTTGGGAATAGTGTGCGAGACAATCCAATGTATCATGTCCATGCATGGGAACATGGGATACTTACATGCAATCTGGCACAAGCTGGACTTGTGATGTTCACATAGACTTGGCAGTATTTGAGGTCTTCCCCAAATGTGTCAAAAATGCATTATTGACCTCTTTCCATTTAAACTTGATGTCCTTGTCTATAGTTAGATTGGAGTCTTCATAGATCGGAACACTTGTAGACACTCACTCAACTCCTGCTCTAGTTGCACTTCTGTCAGTATCCTTTGATCCTACTCTCTTGGAGGCCATTGATCCTAAACTACTGAGAAGCAGACAAACACTTTCTATATCTAGAGACATGGCGACATTCATGGAAGGAAATCTATCAGCTAAAACTAAAGCAAACTTCAGGGAGGACATGTAACATAACTGAGGATTGACTGGAAAGGATTGCACCATTTGTTTTGGGAGGCTGGGAGAATGACTGCTGGAACTGCACAAAAGGTAGTCCAGACTGCTTGGAGGCTGGTTGGCTACTTGAATTATGTAATGCAATCCAGACTGGCTTGTTGGCGGCTGGGATTGCACAATGTGTTATTTCAGCTGGCAAGGGTTATAGGCCTAGTGACTACACTGCGCAATTTTCTGGGCCAACAATCGCTACCTCTCAAAATTGCCCAATGTAAGACTAGAGGATAGTTACTGGGAAAAATGACACATTTTCTAGGAGGAAGGTGGAGCCTTCTCTCAGGATTGCACAATGCTGTATTGGTGAGGCAGAGTCCAGGCCAAGGTTTCCCAGACTCATCGACAGGTAACTAAAAGAAAATGTGGATGTGAACACATGACGAGACTGAGTGTAAGTAGAAGTGAATGATCGTGCATGAAAATAGTGAATGCAAGATTCAGAAAATGGAACAACATGCATGTGTGTGAAGAGAGACGTCGAATCAGTGACTGTTCATGCAAAACAATGTCATGCATGCAACAATACTGAGATGCTAACAAAACTGAAACGGTGCTAGAAAAAGTGACACGTGGATGAAATATTCTAAAACAATCTTTGCATGTAACCTCCAGTTGCTAAAAATAGCTCCCTAAAATATAGGGATGTTGTTATCGTGTTGACGTTTTCTATTTCAAGAAAAGGAAGCCCATGCATGCAAGTCAAGTTTTGTGGTCTTGGGTGGAACTGGTCAACCTGATGGCTCATGCAACAACTTGCTTGCCTGAGGGAGAAATTTGTGCATTTCTGGGAGGGAGCTGGGCTGCCTACCCAAAGGGATTATGCAATTTCTAGGCTAAGCAGTCTTGCTAGGTCATATTGCGTAGTTTTCTCTGGGAAGGCTGACTAACAAGACTGCACAATTTCCGAGCCCAGCAGGCTGCTAGACAGTATTGCACGATTTCTGGAGGGTAGGTTAGTTCCCCTCTAGAATTATGCAATTTCGTAAGGGAGCTACTCAACCAGCAAATGGACCAAGTCCATTGAAGTAGCCTTTGAGGGGAGTGAAACAAGTCATCATGCACAGGCCATCATGCTGTTAGAAAACCACTCAAGCTCATGTACTTGATAGTGCAAGACATGCTGCTGAGGATAGCTGGTAGGGAGGCTCCAAAATGAAGCGCAAGAAAAAATTTTTAGGGCAGTTGTAGCCACTACGATAGGGTACTATTCCATGCAATAACTATTGGAAGTTATGAACTATATATTTAGAAAGTGACAGATCCAAGCGGTTATGATTTTAACCAATGTATTTAAATAGAAATCGTATTTAGAAACTAGTTATAACAATTTCTATTTTATGATCAGCATGAGAATCATGAGATTCTCATGACTGATCTATTCCTAATTTTGGGTATGTAATTTCTATAAGAGAAACTTAATCCCTTAGGCAGGGGGGACATCATAGAGAGTATTGTTATTTTGATCTTGTAACTTTTAATTGTTTTTAGTATCAAAGACACTGCAGTGATGTTGTTGCTGTTTCTAAATTGACTCAACTAATCGTGTGTTCATTCCTGCACCCCTGTTAGGGAGGAGGGTCCCTCCTCTTTAGCAGGGACTGCAGCAGTAGAGCAATTTTATATTATTGTTTCTCTCTTTTATTATTTGGATGATTTTTTTCTACCACCGTATAATTTGTAGAATATATCTGCTTTAGTTCCAAAATTATGCTATGTTGTTACACAAATTTGATTAGCAGTATGGTAGTTGACCAGCTGGTGTAGTTATTAGTATAGTGTGTGGCGCACCTTTTCTTTGGTAATTGTGAAGTATGATTCCATTTATATAGAGTGTTTTGATTTATGCATGAATGACTAAGTTTCTGCAATTGATTCAATAACATTCTTTATTGTTTTCTATTTTCACTTTTGGTTGTATTGTATAGGCATAGATAGTGCAAAATCCATTGAAATAACAAACCTACCCTGGGCTGACAATTAAATGGTTGTAGTCTTGGTCAGTTAGGATTAATTAAAACAACACTACATATTAGCATCATTGTCGGGGATGGCAGTTGATGATACAGTCAGCCAAGTTGTTTATTTGATGATAGAGTGTTCCTACTCTACAGCCGCTGGCTGATAAGACGAGAGGTAAGAACCTGCACATTGCTCTAACATACTTGGGTGTGCTCACCTCTAGGATCACTAGGGAACTTAGGCTGTGGTATTTTGGTGTTTTCTTAAAGTGTGTCTTTAGTTGTTCAGTTGCTGGGCGATAAGATGATAGGTAAGAACTTGTGCATCTCTCTAACATACCTGGGCAGGCTCACCACTGTCAATAATGAGACACTTAGGGTGTGAGTCAATACACATAGGGTCTATGTGTGCAGCCATAGTAATTATAGAAATACCCAAAATACTCTCGACTCTAATTAGTCACAGGAAAAATGGGTCGTAAAAAGGAAAGCATTTATCCATGAACTGATCTCAAGGGCAGAAAAGTAATAGTCAAGTTCTTAGAAGGACGTAAGGAAAACAGGGCCACAAAAAGTTGTTACTCCCATAACAAGAACAAAATCGTCTGGTTCTTATGTCTTGGGACCAAACCATTCTAAATCTAGTGAGAACATTCCCAAGACTAAGCATCCAATTCAGGAGCAGCAAGGGGAAGTTACTGACCAGAACCTTAGGACAGAGGGACAAGGGGAAATTGAAGGGGAACATCAAAAGCCTGAAACATGAGAACATTTATTGGTTTATCAATATCCAGATTTGGGCAACGCAGTGAAACAACTAGCCCTGAAGTAGCTTGAGCTACCAATTTCACCTACAAGACAATCACAACAACGATCTGAAAAACACGCATTACAACAAGGATCAGAAGGGTTAATAATGGGGGACAACAATAACAACAACACTAAAATAGATGCTACTATCACCACCTTTGAATTCCCAATTGGGGATATTAGAGGCGAGGCTCCCATGAAAAACATTCCTTTATCATCTCTACCATCTTTTCAAGGAATGACTGTAGAAGATCCTGACACCTTTTTATTTGAATTTGATGTCTTGTGCAGGAGCTATGACTATGTTTCAAATGCTCAGAAATTAAAATTATTTCCTACTACTCTAAAAGGAGCAACTGTGAAATGGTTCATGGGGTTAGGCTCTGCTTCTATTCGAACATGGAGCAACATGAAGGACACATTTTGACCAAAGTATCAAGACTATTGTAGAACCAAGGTCTTAAGAGAGGAAGTATTCAGGATGACATAGAAGGAGGATGAGAGCTTGGAGAACTATGTGGAGCAGTTTCATTACAATTTGTAGAGGTCTAAACATAGTGATTTAGATCACGAGATCTTGAAGACCATACTCATAAGAGGAATCAAGGATGATTGCCTTGATATACTGAATCTATTAGGGAAGGGGGAGATATCTCAAACAACCATTCACCGAAATCATAAAGCTATGTTTGAGATGATCTAGAGGATCATTGAAGGGGAGAAGCATAATCTGAGATGCCTCTGCCTGGATACAAAAATATGCAAGTGGAGGAGTGAACATGGTAGAGATCAGAAATTTATTTGAGAATTTCAAAACTGACATCCTCTGTACTCTATGTACCAAGATAACGATGGCACAGATCAAGAAGACACAAGGAGAAGCTGATACAACTTTAGCTATGTTCTGTCTTAAATGCAGAAAGAAACATCCCTTGAGGGAGTGTGAAGTGAACACCATCATCTTGTGTGATATTTGTGAGCTAGAAAATTCTACAAGTTAATGTCTGGAGCTGCCCAGACTGAAAGCAGTGGTTAGAGAGTCAAGTTAAGAAGTTGAATCCTCTTATTTCATCACTCCTAGGAGACCATGGCAGCCACAACCTCTAGGTATGTCCCAATATTTTTCTTTTTTTAATTCGTGGAATAATGCATATAACAGTCAGAAATATCCATGGAAATACTCTTCTCCTTCTCTAGCACAGTTTCCTTCACCCTAGAACTAGTGGTCCCCCTTTTGATCCATTCTATATCCTCCATCTCAACCATATCCTTGGAATCAGAACTAGAGGGGGAGTGCCCAAAGTCTAGTTCCATCTATATTACCAATGCATCAATAGCTACAATTGCCCCCTTTGCAAACTATTGTTCCTACACTACCTGTGTGACTCTAATTACCTGTGAAACCTAACCCTAACACAAATAATGAAGCATCCCAAAGCATAGAGGCTCTGACTACCTTCTAGACATAGCTTATCGCTCCCATTAGACTTAATTAAATTCAACTATGGTCGGGTAAGGTGATTAAACCAAATCACTCCCCTGTCATCACCAAGGAGGAATGCGAGCCTTCCAGAGAAGGTATAGTAGATCTTGAGGCAGTTGTTACATGTGTAACAACCGATACAGAGAGGATTGTTACACCTGTAACATCCAACCTGAGAAGGAACGTTACTCCTATAACAACCAACTCGAGTAAGGCTAATATACCTGTAGCAACCGATTTGATTGTTATGAATTAGGATCCTTCGTATCCTCAAAGATTAACTGAGTGGAATGACCTCACAACCCGAATCTGATTTTCTTAGGAGTTGCAAAACTTGCACATACAAATTACTCTACTAAAAGCTCTTAACCTATTTATGCAAAAATAGTATGAGACCTCTGCATTAAGAAACTTGGAAGGAAGCTGTTATCACTGAAAAAATTTCAAAAAAAATTTGGACAACTTATATGGTTTCAAAGTTTTAAATCAATCTTGGTCAAGTCATTTCTATTGTTTCATTTAAGGAGTCTAAAACATAGGATAGAGTCTTGTTCCCTTTTTAAAATATGGCCAACAATCCTTTTTTACCCACCATTGGTCCCACATTTATTCAAAGTGTCATGTGTTAAGGTTGTTTCAAAAATTATATTCACTACGAAATCAACTAGGAGTTTTTGTAGCGCAAACTCACAAAAATACACTATGTGCGCTACGAAAACACCTAGACAGTTTCATAACTAGGAGATTTCGTAGCACAAAACACAGAATTTACACTGGTTGCGCTACGAAATCAGGGATTTGTGCCAGATCTGGTCTAGTTGTCTTTTCTATCAAAATTCGTTAATTTTTCATCACCATGTGTCAGTCCTTGAACCATGCCTATCACATGCAGCCATTCATTCTCATTATTAGAGTCGTTAGGTGGCTTGGTATGCTTAGGTTGCAAGTTTCAAAAAGAGCCAAGTATTCATAGTTTTAATTTAGGTTTGGGTTCATGCATGAGGAGCACATTGACAGGTGTTCAATTTGAATTCTTTGAAGATCAAGCAAGGTAGCTTTCCTTATCCATTGCAAGCAAGGCAGTGATCAAAATTGAGACGGCGCAAGCTTCATTAATATTCACATTGCAGGAATTCCATGGAGGAGTATAAATAAAGAAAGGATCCCACAATACCATTAGTAATTCAAGACACACCCCAGCAGGCTAAAAAAGGGAAAGGTCAGATCAAAGAAAAGATACAAGAAAAATTCACAGGTGAAACGGTACAAAGAATAATAACTAGGAGAAAGTTAGTGGAAAGAAATCAAACAACAATTTTGAACGTCTTCATGGCAGATGGAAAGGCCATTTCAAGCAAAGGAAAGATCAAGAGAGTTGAACTTTTGGCCTTAAGCTTTGTTTTTAGATTTACACAACAGTTTCGTAGCACGCCGCGAAACTGCTGTAGCTGCATATTATGACTTGATGGGCTGGTTTTCGAGAGACAAAGGGGAAATATTTTTGAAAGGGATTTTATGAAAAGTATCATCTACAAAGTGTGAGTAAACAGCAAGGGAAAAACAAGCAGAAGGAAGACATATTTGAACTCTAACCTATTTGTTATAAAAAGATCATTATTTCATAGCTAAGTATTGCTCATAATACTTGAGTTAGCATTAGAGGGGTTTTGTCTTCACATGTATATATGGAAGAGGTTTGAAGTGTATGTAGAACAAGATAATCCAATGAAATTTTTTGAAGAACAACAAGGATAATTGATTTCGAAGATCCTTGTGGAGACCGAAAGAAAAAAAGGAGGAACTTTATCTCCTTGTTTTTACCATTCAACTTCTAGAAGACTTTCTGAGCAGTTAAAAACTCATCTCTGAAAAGTGAAAGAGGTTTTCATTCCTACGATACTGAAGCACAAAAACCTCTTCCACTTTCTTCAAATCCATTATGATATAGGATAAATGAAGGACCAAAATTGGGCTACGAAACTGTTGTAGGTGCAGTTTTTCACAAGCATATTTCTCTGTTTTACACCTGTTTTTCAAAGACACATTTTGGGCGGTATGAAAGGTGTTTCAAAAACCCAGGAGACATTTTTGTTCAGCATGGATTATTTCACAAAAACCTCCTTCAGTTTTTCCAAATACATTTTTTATGAGAAGATATGAGCTTTGTCCCAAGACCTACTTTTCAGCCAGAACAGAGCAAAGAACAGTCTCCTAGTTTCTAGGAACAGTAAAAGAATGAGTCGTCAAGAGCCAACTGGAGGGTTATGAGCACCATAAAATTCGAATTCATGGAGTAATAGGTCTCAAAAGGAGTGTTTAATTCCTAGATAAGGTTGTTTTAATCATAATGAGGAGTTACACTCCTAATTGTTTTAGGTCTCTGGGACTGCTAGTTAGTTGTCATTTGCATTTAGTAGTTAGTTTTAAGTGTCAATAGGTGTCAAGTCAGGTAGAATTCGAATTTTACTCATCCTAGAGGAGGAATCTAAGTTATGTAGAGAGCTCTATATATAGCACAAGAGCTGATGTACAAAGGGTTGGAAAATTATTCAGAAAAGCTCTCATATTGTGCTTTGTGTAAAGACTTTGTTTTTTAGTAATACAGTATTGGCTTTTCTTCTCAGGAATCAGAAGGAATTCGATGTTATGAATGTCTTGTGTTGTCTTTTTCTTCTTGTCTACAATGTTATGAATGTGTGATTACTTAGAAATCACTAACAGTGCTCTAATTTCCTTCATACATTTGTAAACTGTGTTGGCCCTCTATGTGTTTGGTGTGTTCTACATATGTTGGATTCTGAATGCCCTGACTTTTATGTAAAGCTAACCTTACTGTCACTACTGAAGCATATTTGACTCCATAAGCCCAACGGATACTTTCTAATTTTGTTTCAACCTCATAAGCCCAATGGATACTTTCTAATTGTGTTTCAACCTCTTATACTTGTTCATTTTGTTTCATATAGTTAGCCATCTTATTCATTATCCAAATCTTTAATCTTGTGAGAGAGCCCTCTCAGGTTGGGGAGGCTAAGCCTCAGCCTAAAGTAGGTTTGAAAGAGCTACTTAAAGTCTACCTGATCAGTAGCCTATCAGCGTCTGGTTTTGAGATAATATTTTGGTGCGTCTGTCGGGAGCCTGAAGTCTATTCATTCCCGAAATTAAGAAGCTGAACTTCTGAAGGTAGTAGGAGCTCAGACATCTTTTTGAGGCTGCAAAACTACCTTGGCAACTCCACACATCAAATAACAAATGGGAAGGTGACTCCACTGCCAGAAGATTAGTAGCTTGATGAAGTTCCAAGATGAGTTCCACTGCAAGAATGAATGCCAAGTATGCCCCAATGAATCGGTCTCATATCCCTGGTTTTCCAAATCCTTTGCCAAAGGTTGATTGGCTACATGATCTTCCAATATTCAAAGATGAAAATAAGGACAATGTTGCTCTTCATTTGGTTAGGTTCCATATGCATGTACGCACTCTTAAGGTTCATTTCCCTGAAGATTGTCTCATGAAGATGTTTATGACCACTTTAGAAGGAAAAGCATGGTCTTGGTATAAAGGTTTGGAAAATGGTTCAATATATTCGCTTGCTAATTTTCATGATGATTTCTATGAGATGTATAAAGAATGTCATCCTTCCTTATTGCTGCTCAAAGATTGCTGTAAACATTCTTTAAGTCTTATTCAGTATTTGGAAGATTGTTATGATGATGATGAATTTATGGATGAAGAAATTTTAGAGGCTCTTCATAACAATGCATTTCAACACCAAAAAGAAAGTATAACATCCCATGAAATGCAACATGAAAATTAACAGGGGTTTACTTATGAAAACCATGTTACATCCTTTGATATAAATGAGAAGATGCAACAAACTTGCCAAGATTTTGATCACAATGAGTATGAAATTGATTGCAAACACTAAGAAGAAGTATTGGAAAATAGCTTTTATAACCCTTAGGTAGAGGAAAAGGTTGTTCATTTTTATAATTCCTTGTAGCAGCTTGCATCAAAGAATGATATTTATAATAAAGAAAATTACATTGTTTGTGGACATCATTCAGAAAAGCAGTTGGATAGCATTTCAAAGGAATTTTGTGTGGCTGAGGATCAGTTGTCTGAAGATATAGAATGTTATGTTGATCATCAAAATAACCATGTCCTCTTTGACGCTATAAATGAATACATGGCAAAGTTTTGCACATGAGTATTTCATTTTCATTTGCATGATGAAGATCATATACATTATAAGTTGATTTGGTCATCTCACTATCATGGTTATTTTGAAGTTGAATGCAGTCAAGAGATTCAAGTGTCAAATCAGATCGTTGATTGGCTTTATTGGAAATATCATGTTGCTTGACCTAAAGCAGAAATTGCAGCTGGTAGGTAGGTAGGAAAATGAAAATAAGCTCAAGGTTGACTGAGCAATTTTTTAGTAGATATAGATTTTTTTCTCCTACAATGATCATCAAGCTTAAGCCCGAGGTGAAGGCCCAAGAAGCTTAAAGGGGATGCTTGTCAAAAAAAATTTCCTTTTATCATAAAAGGATAAAGCACTGGACCTGTGAGTTCTTAGAGTACTACAAGAGCACACTATCCCAAGTGGAGCCACTGTTATCATTGAAAAAATTTCAAAAACAATCTGGACAACTTGTATGGTTTCAAAGTTGTAAGTCAGTCTTGGTCAAGTCATTTGTATTATGTCATTTAAGGAGTCTAAAACATAGGATAGAGTCTTGTTCCCTTTGTTAAATATGGACAACAATCTTGTTTTACCCAACATTGGTCCCACATTTATTCAAAGTTTCATGTGTTATGGTTGTTTCAAAAATTACATGCACTACGAAATCAACTAGGAGTTTCCATAGCATAAACTCACAAAAATACACTATGTGCGCTACGAAAATACCTAGAAAGTTTCATAACTAGGAGATTTCATAGCGCAAAACACATAATTTACACTGGTTGTGCTACGAAATCAAGGATTTGTGCCAGATCTGGTCTAACTATCTTTTCCATCAAAATTCATTAATTTTTCATCACCATGTTTCAGTCCTTGAACCATGCCTATCACATGCAGCCATTCATTCTCATTATTAAAGTCGTTACGTGTCGTGGTATGCTTAGGTTTCAAGTTTCAAAAAGAGCCAAGTATTCACAGTTATGATTTAGGTTTGGGTTCATGCATGATGAGCACATTGACAGGTGTTCAATTTGAATTCTTTGAAGATCAAGCGAGGCAGCTTTCCTTATCCATTGCAAGTGAGGCAGTGATCAAAATTGAGACGGTGCAGGCTTCTTTAATATTCACGTTGCAGGAATTCCATGGAGGAGTATACAGAAAGAAAGGAGCCCAAAAGACCATTAGTAATTCAAGACACACCCTAGCAGGCTAAAAAAGGGAAAGGTCAGATCAAAGAAAATATACAAGAACAATTCACAGGTGAAACGGTACAAAGAAGAATAACCAGGAGCAAGTTAGCTGAAAGGAATCACAAAACAATTTTGAACAACTTCATGGTAGATGGAAAGGCCATTTCAAGCAAAGGAAAGATCAAGAGAGTTGAATTTTTGGCCTCAAGCTGTGTTTTTAGAATTACACAGCAGTTTTGTAGCGCGCTACGAAACTGCTGTAGCTGCATATTATGACTTGATGGGCCAGTTTTTGAGAGACAAAGGGGAAATATTTCTGAAAGCAAGTTTATGAAAAGGATCATCTACAAAGTGTGAGTATACAGCAAGGGAAAAACAAGCAGAAGGAAGACATATTTGAAATCTAAGCTATTTGTTATAAAAAGATCATGATTTCATAGCTAAGTATTGCTCATAATACTTGAGTTAGCATTAAAGGGGTTTTGTCTTCACATGTATATATGTAAAAGGTCTGAAGTGTATTTAAAACAAGATAATCCAATGCAATTTTATGAATAAAAATAGTGATAATTGATTTCGAAGATCCTTGTGGAGACCGAAAGCAAAAAAAGGAGGAACTTTATCTCCTTGTTTTTACCAGTCAACTTCTAGAAGAGTTTCTGTGTAGTTAAAAACTCATCTCTGAAAAGTGAAAGAGGTTTCCATTCCTAAGATACTAAAGTACAAAAACTCTTCCAATTTCTTCAAATCCATTATGATCTGGGAGAAATGAAGGACCAAACTTGCGCTACGAAAATGTTGTAGGTGCAGTTTTTCACAAGCATATTTCTCTGTTTTACACCTGTTTTTCAAAGACACATTTTGGGCGGTAAGAAAGGTGTTTCAAAAGAAAAAGAGAGGTTTTTTTCAGCACGGATTGGTTCACAAAAACCTACTTCAGTTTTTCCAAATACATTTTTTATGAGAAGATAGGAGCTCTGTCCCAAGACCAATTTTTCTACTAGAACAGAGCAAGGAACAGTCTCCTAGTTTCTAGGAACAGTAAAAGGATGAGTCATCAAGGGTCAGCTGGAGGGTTATGAGCACCATTAAATTCGAATTCATGGAGTAATAGGTGTCAAAATGAGTGTTTAATTCCTAGATAAGGTTGTTTTAATCATAATGAGGAGTTACACTCCTAAATGTTTTAGGTCTCTAGGACTGCTAGTTAGTTGTCATTTGCATTCAATAGTTAGTTTTAAGTGTCAATAGGTGTCCGGTCAGGTAGAATTCGAATTTTACTCATCCTAGAGGAGGAATATAAGTTATGTAAAGAGCTCTATATATAGCAGAAGAGCTGATGTACAAAGGGTTGGGAAATGGTTCAGAAAAGCTCTCATATTGTGCTTTGTGTAGAGACTCTGGTTTTTAGTAATACAGTATTGGCTTTGCTTCTCAAGAATCAGAAGGAATTTGATGTTATGAATGTCTTGTGTTGTCTTTTTCCTATTACCTACAGTGTTATGAATGTGTGATTACTTAGAAATCACTAGCAGTGCTCTAATTTCCTTCATACATTTGTAAACTGTGTTGGCCCTCTATGTGTTTGGTGTGTTCTACATATGTTGGATTCTGAATACCCTGACTTCTATGTAAAGCTAACATTACTGTCACTACTGGAGCATATCTGACTCCATAAGCCCAATGGATACTTTCTAATTGTGTTTCAACCTCATAAGCCCAATGGATACTTTCTAATTGTGTTTCAACCTCTTATACTTGTTCATTTTGTTTCATAGAGTTAGCCATCTTATTCATTATCCAAATCTTTAATCTTGTAAGAGAGCCCTCTCAAGTTGGGGAGGCTAAGCCTCAACATAAATTAGGTTTGAAAGAGTTACTTAAAGTCTACCTGATCAGCAACCTATCAGGGTTTGGTTTTGAGATAACAGAAGCCTAAGGACCTTGCTACCATATACGTAATGGGGAAATTGTTCGAATTAATGACTTCTCAACCTCTTTTAACCAAGTATGATGATCTAGGGAAGCCTACAGATTACTTTTATATTGATGGCCAACTCATAACTAATACATTAATTGACCTTGGGGCATCCATTAATGTAATGACAAATGACCTCTTTACCACCGTGGGGCTACATGGACTTAGGCATATGCCTACTATACTTGAATTAATAGATAAGTCTCATGTTAAACTCAAGGGGGTATTAGAAGACGTAGTAATCACAATAGTTTCCTGGAGGTATCCGACTGACTTTATTATCTTACAAACCAAATCCAACCTGGGGAGAAATCA
Source organism: Pinus tabuliformis (assembly GCA_031772625.1). Lineage (NCBI taxonomy): Eukaryota > Viridiplantae > Streptophyta > Pinopsida > Pinales > Pinaceae > Pinus > Pinus tabuliformis. The sequence continues at coordinate 215,927,294 of CM062816.1, read as the reverse complement.
TTTGATTCTAGGGAGACCCTGGTTGGCCACTGCAGATGCATTTATAGTTTGCAGATCTGGATCTATAAAGATTTCAGATGGTCAGGCTATAGAGAACCTTAACCTTTACCCCCCATCAAAACAAAATATGTATTTGAAAAATTCCTAGTGGGATGAATTTGAGCCTGAATCATATCATTCCCTACTGCTCCTCACTCTAGGAAAAGCTCAGTATTTCAAGGATGAGACAGAAGATGATATCGTTAATGACCTTATTCGTAACTCACTTTCTATCACTTCTATCGAAAATTCAAGGGAGGAAGAAGAGGTAGAAGATGTAAACTTTGAATGAATGAGAACCACTCTGCATGTTGTCAGCATTCCAGTTGAAATAGAACCAAGAAAGTATTTGAATATTAATCTGAAACTGACTACTAAGAAAAATAAACTAGTGTTACAACTGTTACAGGAATACAAAAAGGAATTTGCATGGGACTACATGAATATGAAATGGATTCATCCCAGCTTGTGCACTCACTAGATTTATTTGAAATATGGTTGCAAACCAATTAGACAATTGTAGCATTGGATGAACCCTTCATTGAAGGAGGTAGTGAAAGAAGAATTACAAAAGCTCCTAAATGCTAACTTTATCTATCCAATATATAATAGTTAGTGGGTGTCTCTACTTGTCATTGTCCCTAAGAAGAATGGCAAGTGGAGAGTCTGTGTGGATCACAGGGAACACAATAAAGCCACCCAAAAGGAACATTTTCCTTTACCATTTATAGACAAGGTCCTTGACACCCTTTTCGGGAAAAAGTTTTTTTTTTAATTTTAAATGGGTTTAGTGGCTACAACCAGATACAGATTGCCCTAGAGGATCAGGATAAAACAACCTTTACTTTCCATTGGGGAATTTTTGCAAACATAGTACTTCCATTTGGACTCTGCAATGCACCAACAACTTTTCAGAGGGGAATAATGGGAATTTTTTCTGATTTGTTGAATAACTTCCTTCAAATATTCATGGACGAATTTACACCTTATGGTGATGCTTTCGAAACAGAATTAGCTAACTTAGAAAAAGTGTTGGAATGTTGTATACAGACTAATGTTGATTTGAGCACTGAAAATTTCACATGGTGAAGATTGAAGGGATAGTGCTGGAACACTATATTTATGCTTCGGATGAAGGTAGACCCTCCCAAAATAGAGGTAATTCTGAAAATTCCAACTCCTAAGACACAAAAGAGGTACGTAGTTTCTTGTGACATGCAGGGTATTACACAAGGTCTATGGAGAATTTTTCAAAAATTGCATCGTCATTGTTCTCCTTATGAAAGATGTGGAATTTTTGTGGAGGGGAAAGTGTGAGCAGGCCTTTTGAAGATGAAATGTTGTGTCAGTAGCTCTGGTTTTACGTGGACCTAATTGGGAACTATCGTTTCACATAGAAAATCATGCATATGCTATTGTTGTAGGTGCTTTTTTGGGCGAGCTTGAGGATATGAAATCTTACATTATTTATTACATAAGCAAGAATTTGACTTTGGTTGAGCTCAACTACATAGTGATTGAGAAGGAATTCCTAGCAGTAGTGCATGCCATCAACAAGTTTCGACATTATATTACCGGGTATCAAGTATTTGTACACACTAACCACTCCTCAATTCATTTTTTAATGAACAAGCCAATTCCCAATGGTATAATTACACACTGGTTATTGTTGTTACAAGAATTTGATATCACAATTGTAGATAAACCTGGAAAAGATAATGTAGTAGTTGATTTTCTTTCTAGGTTAACTATTGATTACAATTTCATTCCTACTAAGGATTATTTCCCTGGTGAGTATCTCTTTGCTATTTCTACTCACTCACCATGGCATTTAGATATAACCATTTATCTTTCTATAGAGAGATTTCCACAATACTTATCCTCCAAGAAAAAGAGAAAAAGCATACAATAGAGTTCTACTTATTCCTGGATAGATGGGAATCTCTGTCAGATTGGACCACATTTCCAGAATAGACATTGTGTTAGGGAAGATGAGATCTTTGATATCCTTAAGGCTTGTCACGAGCAACCTTGTGGAGGGAACTTCGGAGAAAAGTGGATAGGATAAAAAGTCCTTTTGATAGGATATTATTGGCAAACAATATTTCAGGATGCCAAGTGTTAGTGTCAATATATGCATACTTCCATCAGGGATCAAATCTTCTCTTTGCATTTTCATTTTAGGCGTCTCATACTGAAATTTTGGATCATTCCATTAGGTCATGTCAAAATGGTCCACTAATGGTTGTCTTCTTCTTTGAAAATAAAATATTCCCTCATGAGGTACATTTGCTGACCCATCTCCATGTTGTATTCAATTGAGGTTTCAAATATGTTACTTTAGGTGTCAAGGCAGTTGTCTTTCCATTAGGTTTTTAGGTTCATTTCCAACGTATTTCCATTAGGTTTGTCTTAGGGTTAATTTCCAAGGTCAAAAGCATGGTTTCAAGTGCAAATAAAGGGAAAAAAGTATGAGGATGACCAATAAACAAAGAGTGATTACCAGTAAGTCATGGTGATTGTGCAAAGATCCTTTGTCACTAATGTAATTTTCATCTCAAAAACATGTTTTTGAGGTAAAAATAGAGTATTTTTAGTTGATTTATATTATTTTGAAGTAATTCAATCCATTTTGTGTAATAAGTGTTCCTAGTTGCCCCAAACATTTCTCCTTGTTGCAAGAAAATGAAACCACTGAAGAAATCAGTTCAATCCAAGCATCATCCACCTGAAAAGAGACCAAGAAGGAAAAAAATTAAACAGAGATTTCAAGACAAAGAAAAAGTTCCACAACATTAGAAAGTGGGTTTTATTTAAAGAAAAATAAAAATCAACCTCTATTTAAGATGTCAAATTCCTTTTTCAAATTCATCACTTTCATTTGACAAAGAGAAAGAAGAACCTTTAAGGGAAGAAGGGAATTGAGGCCAATTGCTGGCTAAGCAAAGAAGAGGCGTTGCACATAGGAGAGAGGCACTGCGCATAGGAGACAGAGTGATGCGCACAGAGGCCAGAGTGTTGCACATAGGAGTGGAGCACTGGGCATAGAGCAGTTTCGCCAGTGCAAATTTGAAAGGCGTTGTGCATAGAGTCGGAGCGCTGCTCATCTGTAGGTGGCGCTGCGCATAGGGCCAGCAAGTGCCAAAACACCCTATCAACCACTCAAAACATGTTTTTTTCCTTCTATAACTTTTAAACAAGTAAGTGTGACCTCTTACCTATCCTCCCGACATTCAATTCATCATTTTGAAGTTGGTTTGTTATTTCAAAATTCAAACCCTAGATTGCCTACAAATCCCTCCACTTATTCCTTATACCCTAATTCCCTCAAACACAATCCTAAAACCCTATTTACTAAATAGTCCCTATCAAAGAATAATACCCTCCTTCTCATTCTCATATTATGTATATTCCATCTTACACTGCATAAGCTCATCTCCCCTCCCCTATCTCTGTTCACCATAACTCACTCCTTGATTACCTTCTCTAGGGTTACACAACTTCAAAATTCAACAAACATGGACAAAAAGGATAGAGATTATGAGGAGGAGGAAAACAGTGGCAGTGAAAGTTTGGGAGATGAACCTCAACATCAGAGAAAACCACATAAGGGAGGTAGAATTATCAGGGAGGAACCATCAAACATTAGAGAGTTGCAAGCTTCTCATATGTCTATCACTTGTTTCAGGTATCTTGGGTGTTATGAGTTTTGTGAGTAGGTACAAATATTTCAACATCATCTTGAGTTGACCAGGCTTTTTGCAGCCAATCTTCGTGATAACAGAGTAACTCTTGCAGGGGTGACATTTAAATTTTCATCCTCCATGATTGTTGATGCCACCAGGATTCCAAATGTGGGTGTTATAGACATATTTGGGCACTGCAACCCCAATCACATATGTCCATAAACCAAGGGCCTCTAAGTCCCTAAAAGTGTTGTTTCATACCCTAAAGGAGTAAGGTCAACTGATTACATCATCTCCCAGAATTTTTCCATGAAAAACCTCTCAGAACTGGTCAAAGCAGGACCATACAGACTACCGAGAGCAAAGGGTGTGATGCATCTCACCTGCCACATGCAAAAATTCTGATGCATATTGGAAAGCCCTTCTGTAGGGTGCGATGAGTGCGAGTAGACAAATGGCACAAACAGTTTGCTAGGTGGAAACCCTGAGAATCTTCTAGAAGTTGTTCATTTGACACTTGCCTCCCTGAATTCGCCCAAGGATGAGTAAGAGATCATTAAATCTCCAAGTGGAACCAAGAATTATCAGAGAGATGACACTAATCAAAATCCCAGAAGCTAACTCACCCCCTTGCAAATATCTATATATGGATCCCTCATCCCAGAGATCTAGAGGTTGGAATTTGGTAATTTGCAAAGAGGTGTTGCTGGTTTCTCTTTGAAGACATTGTTGGGTGATCTTGCTTTGTATGAGTTGAAGAGGGCTTTCAAGTTGGGAGGATGGCGCTGGGTCAGACCAAGTGATTGTAATCCTCTCTTCTACTACTTTTATCAATAAATCTATTTGAGTTTTCCTCCATATTTCTGTGTATCTCTGATATTGTGTTGATATATGCATGTGTATGGTCAATACATATCTGATCCTATATTGTTTACATTGATAGATCTCTATGCTTTGATGGTATTATGCTGTTGTGATTCTACAGGTACTCTTTGAAGCGGGACAAGTAAGGAGGCAGTGGCAAGATTCTATCAAAGGGGAAAGGAAAAAAGCAAGGAGCCAAGCGAAAGACTGAGGTTGGTACTCTCTGCTTCTTTCTCATCTCTCTCTCACAAATGAAAACATAAGTAACTTTAGTTTGTTTGTTTCTAAGATAGCTACCCTTCTTAGTGGGACTAGTAGTTCTGAATAGACACTAGATTTCCTGGTAATAGTGGGGGAAAAATGGTATAAGGCACAAGATTTAGATGAGCACTACTATGAGCCATACATCAAATATAGGTACAAAAATGAAAAGAAGAGGACCTTTTCTTTCAAGTTCCTTGAAGACAAGTATGCCCCTATGATGAGGATAATTATGAAATATTTTACATGTGAGGGCAGAGTTTCTAGGTTGTACACTGTTGAAGCCCCGAAAATCGGGTCGACAACAAGGGGCATACCCACCCGGTCCGGACCTTGGTTGGCAGCTCCTTATCCGTTTGGTATAGCGGGTCCGACTGGGGATAATGGGACCAGTTTCCCAATCTAAGGGTGTGTGTGTGCAGAGTTGGATTATGCTAATCTAAGAGTTCTGATCTAAGCTACTTTAATCTAACTCTATGCTATTGTAATCTAATGAAAACAACACATATAATCTATGCTAACCCAGGGTGTATTTCTTCTATTATGCGATCTAAAGAGATTTCAAACAATAACTGGTAATAAAGATCATTCAGCTATCATAAGAATGGAAATCAATTAAGATGAACCACTTTGCATAAAAAGTTAGGCAAAACGGTTGTGAACAGCATATCGCATAATAAGTTATTCATATATCAAACATAAATAAATGACTCCACCGTACAAAAGTGCCAAATGGTAACTCACACATTCATGCAATAACATATAAACAACTAAAAACTGTATATCACTTCAAGAATATAAGCAGAAATGGCCAAGAGATAAAAGTACCATTTATGACTGGTCCTACTCATAAGCTTCAAGTAATAATGGTTTATCTCTCCTTGTTCTGATATCTACTAAGAGTACAGAAGTGCAACATCAGTAGCAGACATCAAATGCAAAAATTAATAAACCTTGATCCATTCATTCATCAAAACCTCCTCTGAGGGTGCAGAAGTGCATGTTCTGAGGACAAGTTTTTGACAAATTTCCGGACCCTTCTCCAAATGCATGAGAAGGGTTTAAATACTGCTAACTAAACAACTTAATTACATAAATTTCGGATACGGTTCAAAATGACCGCCCTTTATCTAAGCAAACTTATTTCTAAAAATTGAATCTAATTTCTAACTATTTCTGCATTTGCTCCTTAGTGCTGTGAGTATGCAACATTTGCCTGGGGAGAGTCGGCTGGTCGTCTTCTGCTTTTGTTTGAGCTACGAAAATAGAAATGACAAGTGCTGGCACCTCTTTTTAGTAAACTGGAAGATATTTTTGAGAATTATCTTCTGGTTGAGCGAATTTACTGCATGTATGCTTGGTAACAACCCAGATTCCTCTTAGCTGCCTATGCTTTTTGCTATTTAGGCTTCCGGACTCGTGGATGACTAAGCAAGTTAGGGACTTTGCTTTCTGAAAAATTTTCTTAGTGATGCGCGATTAGCACTAGGCGCTAATCGCGCATCAAAAATTGCCTCCGCTCTGTGAGCCGAGCCTTTCTGGTGCGTTTTCCGCCTTTAGCGCTTTTTCCTTTACCGGGCATGAGCTTCAGAATTTGGTAAACATGTTGCTTTTATGAGTTTCTTGACCTTGAGTGTCGAATCGCCTATTGATATCAGTATCTGTTTAGTAACACTCTGAAATCTGCGTTTCTGTTGTATGCGGCATCCGTGTATGAGAGCATCTCTTCTCTATTCTCCGAGCATTGGCGCTTTCCCCTTTTTTCTTTAGATGTTTCCTGCAGTTCACGCAAAGGAAAAATTAATGATAATAAATTTTGACATGAAAGCCTGAAGTTCTACGAATGTGTAAAATCATGACACCCACAGTGAACTGACTCTTTGAAAAACACAAAACTGTCCTCCATAAATACCTTTGCGTACATTCATTAATTTTCTTTAAACCGTGCGCTTAATTTTTGGTTTAGGGACAGCTTTTCTTGGGTGCTGAGCCGAGGAAAACTTGCGATGGGTGATTTTTGTGACTCGCAGATCGCAGATCGCATTGATCGCATATCGCAGTTGTCGCAGATTGCAAATCGCATTGATCGCAGATCGCAGTTATCGCGGCATCGCGGCATCGTTGATCGCAGCATCACAGATTGTCAAGTTATTCGTGTGCTGCTTATGCGACGTTGCGATATGCGATATCGCATATCGGCCATCGGAGATTTTCTTAAGATTAGTCATTTATGGGCGCTTCTCAATGTATGCGATGTGATGAATTTCACGCCGCTTCTTCGCAGTTGTTTTAATGTGCTCATAAAGGAATGCTTGACTCTTCCCCGTATGATGTATCTTTGAGGAGTATAATACAAAAAAAAATTATAAAATCTTTTTGGATTTTTTATTACTAAGGGTCCCCACTTCTTTAGCGTTATTGCTAATACTAAAGGAGGAGGGGGGTTGTTGGTGGTCACAACAATGGCGATTCACTTGGAAGAACCAGTTATCTCTGCTTTTCTATTGAATTCTTTGAACTTCCAAAACAGAACAATTTTCATAAATCTAAACTTTGTTATGGACAGACAGAGTACATTATGCCTTATTCTATCAATGATATTTTGTTTCAACTTTTTTTTTTTCTAATTGTTTGCTTCCTCAGTTTTGTCCTTGTATCTACATCAGCCATTACTTGGTTATGTAAAGAAAAAATAAAGTTTTCTCTGTGTGCTAGCCTTAAAATATGCTCGTTTTCCGTAGGTAGAGCCTCTGCTACCAGCAGGCGTCCATAGCCTCGACAGGGTTACCTGTTACCCAGCAATGATCCTTTATCATGTTTAAGGTTACCTACAACCCTCAAAGAAAAAATCCATTTTGACACTTTTTCCTTTTTTATTATTAAAGAACAATGTCTTGGTTTGGTAGCCAAATTATGACACAGTCATTCACTTGATTTACACTTTTGCTAAACAAGTTGGCTCGTGATGAGACCCCTTGTCTTTTGATTTCAATAATCTTGAGTCATTGCCCTATTTTGATGGACAATGTTCGGCAAAGTCAGCAAAGTTATAATATCTATGATCATGATAAGCCAGCTCATGATGAGACCTCTTATTCTTTGAGATATAGTGTTTCTTGGATTGTCCCTCTGAATGCTGCAATTTTCTTTAACAGGGAGGATATCATTATTTTCCTTAAGAAAGATCTGGACGACAATAATAGAGTTTGCAGATAGCAGTTTTACAGAGAAACTTTATTTTGTTATTGATACCTTTCATTGTGCTGATATAAAACAATTCCTTCACTAAAGGTTGCTTTCATCAAAAAATTTTGAAGTCGAAACTAAGATCATATCTAGGCTAAAGTTTTTTTTTTTTTTTTTAACTGTCTGTCAAGAATAAAGATCAGATTTTCAAAAATTTTCTATTTATACAAGCGAAAAGCTCAAAATCTGAAAGAGAATTGGTGCCTTTTTTGCGAATACCGATAGTAACCATTAACAGCTGGTTTTATTATGAAAGAAAGAAAAAAGAAAAAAAACTATTCTACAAAAATAGAAGAATAATCTTCTATGGAAAATATATTTTAAGGATTTGACCATTAACAGGCAAAGAATCCCTTCTACCTACTAGATCCCGTAAGACAAACGTTGATGGACGTATGACTTCAACAATCTGTAAAGGACCAAGCCACATCTTTTGAAATTTTGTATGTTTGCCCTTTTCTTCATGAGCTTTATCCCATTTTAAAACTAAATCTCCTATCTGAAAATTTTTTCTGGTCATTTCGTTTGAATCAAAAGAGGATTTTATTAGCGCTTGATGATGAGCATGGGTTCTTTTAGCTTGTTCTCGTTGTTCTTCTAATTTGATTATTTCCATTTGTCTTAGCTGTATGGAGGAAGTAGGTACTTCATCAATGTATTGTATTAAAGACAAAGAGGGAATGACTAAGTGAGTTGGAAGAACCACTTCTTTCCCATAAACTAAATTAAAGGGGGAAGTGTCGATCGAAGCCTTTTTTGTTATTCTATCTGCCCATAAAGCATTTATTAAAGCTTTATGCCAATTCTTTTGGTTCTGGTCAACTGTTCTTTTAATAATCCTGATTAGGTTTTTATTTGTTGACTCAGCTAACCCATTACCTTGTGGATAGTAATTGGCTGAATATTTTAGTTTTAATCCCCTTTTAAGTGTGAACTCAGTCATTGCATTTCCAGAAAAGTGTGATGCATTATCAAATATTAAAGTCGTTGGCAATCCAAACCTAGTGATTATAAATTGATCTATGAATTCGATAATATTTTCAGAATTAGTTGTCTTGAGAGGAACCGCCTCTACCCATTTAGTAAAATAATTTGTTGCCATGAGGATGTATCTATGCTACTTAGAAGAGTGAGGAACGATCTCACCTATTATGTCCAAGCCCCACTGGCTGAATGGTTGCTCGATGTTTACTGGTCGTAGTGGCAGGGATGGCTTCTTTTGTTTTCCAGCAATAGTTTGGCAGACTTGACATTTCTTCACATAACTGTGTGAATCTTTGAACATCGTAGGCCAGTAATATCCTGCAAAACCTTTTCGGCTTCAGTTTTTTCAAGACATCTAAGAAGAACAGAATCATAATTCTTTCTAAAGAGAATATCATTTATGAGCTGATATTGTTTAGCTTTCAATCTCAGAGCTCTTTTCTTAGTGTGATCCAGGTGTGATGGAGCATACCCGTTCTTAAGATAATAAATGATATCAGCATACAATGATTCTGCATCATTCAGGCTTACCTCATATATTTGCACCTCTTCGAATGACATTTCAGGGATTTGTGATGCTCCAGCTAACATCTTGCAGAAGCCTTGACCTCTTACAATGTTTGCTGGTTTGATCTCAAGATCATATTCTTGTAAAGCAGTGATCCAATTCGCTCTTTTATCGCCCATATCCTTCTGTACTAGAATATTTCTTACTGCTGGAAACAGTACTATGATCTTAATATGGGTTTTGAGTAAGAAAGGTCTGAAATATTTAACAGCTTTGAAAACAACATAGGCCTGTTTCTCTACATCTGAATAATTGAGTTCAACACCTTGTAGGTTCGAGCTAAAAAACGCAATTGGAGCTTCTGTTTTTTCTTGATTTGCTTGGGTTAGAATCGCAGCATATGATTTTTCTGAGGCAAATGTGTATAAAACAAAAGATTCTAAAAAATTTGGGGTTTCTAAAGATGGGGCATTAATAATAGCTTGTTTGATCAGGTTGAATGCTTCATGTTCATCTTGACCCCATTTGAAAGTTGAATTCTTTTTAATCATGGTTTGCAAAGGAGACACAATTCGTGAAAAATCTGGGACAAATCTCTTTACAAAATTGATTTGACCAAGGAAAGATTGCATGGCTTTTTTATTATGAGGTAGGGATATTTTTGAGATTTCTTTGATTCTGTCAGGATCAATGTGAATACCAGACTTTGACACTATGAATCCTAGAAGTTTTCCTTCACTTAATGCGAAAAAAGATTTCTTTGGGTTAAGTGAAATTCCATACCTTAAACATCTTTGAAAAATTTGCTTTAAATCTCTGAGATGGTCGCTTCGCTTCTTGGAATACACTGTTATATCATCCAAATAAATCACTATAGATTTGTTGACTAAACCCTTAAATGCGATGTCCATGGCTCTTTGAAATGTAGCGCCGGCATTAATCAAACCAAATGGCATCTTCCGATATGTGTATGTGTCCAATTTAGTTCTAAATGTGGTTTTCAACTGATCATTGGGATGCACCAGCACTTGATTATATCCTGAAAATCCATCCAAGAAAGACATTAGTTCTGAGCCTGCTACTGCTTGTAATATATGTTCCATAGGTGGAAGAGGAAAATTGTCCTTTTGACAGGCTTTGTTAAGATTCCGAAAATCGATATAGATTCTAATATCTCCGTTTTCTTTCTAACGGGTACCATATTGGAGACCCATTTGGAATGTCTGACGGGGAAAATTATTCTGGCTTTTAATAACTTATTTAGCTCAGTCTTTATCTGATTTTCTAAATTGGGCTGGATCTTTCTCAGTTTCTGTTGGACAGGTTTTTCATTGTCAATCATAGGAATAGTGTGTTGAATGATAGAAGTGTCGTATGTCTTCAGCTCATCGTAATTCCAGGAAAAACCATTTTTATATTGTCTCAAAAGATGAATATACGCTAGTTTTTCTTCAGGGTCCTATGCCTAGATTAATGTTTTGTGGTTTATCATCAGTTCCTAGGTTTACTAATTCGTAGTTCAGAGTTGAACTGTAGAGCTTTGAATTGGTAGACCTTTTAAACCGATTTTTCAAATCGTACAAGTCTTCTAACTTAACCACCAATTTAGGTATAGCATTATCAGTGCTATTTTGTTGTGTTTGTCGATCGTGATGGTCTTCGTCAATTATCTGATTGGAGTAGGATCCTTCAGAAGTGACGAAATTTACAATATCAGGATCGTCATTGAATACTCTCCAATTTGTAATGTTGTCAGGGATGGATGGTCTAAAGATTAATTCTATTGAGAATCTATTTGGACTAAAATCTTCGGAGGGAATAAGCCTAGAGGCTACGTTAGCCAAAAGGTCTGCACTCACGTTTTGGAGTCTCGGGATTGAAGAGATATTAAATGCTATGAAATGCTTAGTCAGATCTTGTACTAAACATTGATAGTGTTTTAAATGACCTGATAGGCAATGTATAGTGTTACGTACCTATTTGACGATAATCTCAGAGTCTCCAAAGACCTGAAGATACTTGACGTTTAACCCGATTGCTTTGTATAGGCCTTGCACCAAGGCCTCATATTCTACTGTGTTGTTTGTGCAATTGAATTCGAGTCTGCATGTAAGCATGGTCTTGTTTCCTTCTGGACTAATCAGAATGCATCCTGCTCCTGCTCCTTCGTTAGATTTAGATCCATCGAAATATAATTTCCAAAATAAAGATGTATTTACAGGTTCATCTACAAAATTAACACACTTTGAACAATCAGTTTGGGAAAAATTTTCGACTTGGGACAAAACTGAATTTTCTAAGTAAGGTGATGGGTGAGCATTGAAATTACCGAGAAAAGAATCTACCGAGTAATTGCCTATGATACTGCTGTTATATGATATTGCTTCATTTTCTCCCTCTAATTCTGTTACTATGTACTTCTGGTGTAATTCTCGTTCAACCTTTATCTGATTCGGTTTACCGTTGTAGGGTAACCACATGTGCGACCAGTCGGTTGCAAAGTATCCATGGAGTTTCTCGGACCAATCCCTACTAAGAATTAATCCATAGAATTCTGGGATATCGGCCACTAAAATGTCAATAACCTGACATACCTTCGGGTTAGATGACAATCTTATGGTTACTTGATTAATTTCACCAATCACTTCGACTTGAGATCGATCATGCTGAACTATACGCACTGCGGATTTTTGTGGTTGAACATTTAGCTTAACACATATTGATCTGGGTAAAATATTCGAAGAAGCACCGGAATCTACCAAACAATTGTGCACATTTTTGTTGAAAATCTCGTAAGTGAGAAGAAACGGGGGAGTGTGAGATCTTGATCTTCCTCCAATTAAGGCGATATCATTTGGATCAGTTTTATTTATCGCGTTAGTTGGAGGTCTTCCCATGTTATGGGAAGCTTGAGAGAGTACAGGGGCAGTCAAAGGTAAAATAGGCATAGCATGTAATTCTTTCATCATTATCTTCTGTTGATGCTTCAATTTGCTCAATTCATAAAGGGTAATATTAGCCCTAGTATTTTTCATGTCATCAACAATATTGTACTCCATTTCATCTGACACTATTAGTGTTTTTGATGGAGTTGTTTGATCTGCTCGGACTGGGCTTGACTGAGTTGCTTTAGTTGTTGCGACTTTATCTTTTATTGTAGGGCTTGCGCCCTTCTGCTTAGGGGTGTTGGCATTATGATTCTGGTATGGCTTTATGATACATATGTTGTACTTGATTGCAACCCACTCATCTCAGATGATAAATTATAGTGCAGAAAATTTCACGCACTTATATGCAGAGAAAAGCTTATTCTATGTAGAGAAAAGTTCACGCACTTATATGGAGATAAACGTTTGTTTCATGTAGAGAAAAGTTCACGCACTTTTATGCAGAGAAAAGTTTATTTCATGTAGAGAAAAGTTTATTTCATGTAGAGAAAAAGTTCACGCACTTTCATGTTGGATAACTTACCTTTGGTCCATGGTAGTTAGTCCTTGGTATTTGAACCTATGGTTTTGGACCATGGTACCTCGTCAAAAGTGTGTATATGTTGGAGAACTTACCTTTGGTCCATGGTGGTTAGTCCTTGGTATTATTGAGCCCCATGTTTTTGGGCCCCTTGTATTGGTTATCTATGGTATTGATCCATGATTTTAGGAAGAAGCTTGCCTATATAAAGCAAAGGAGATCACTTGGCTAATTCATCCTTGCAATTGAATATCTTAAGATCTGAAATATTGGGTTATTGTTTTGAAAGTTTGATCTATGAAAGTGAAATTGAAAGCGAATCTGTGAAGGGTAATCTCTCGAGCGCTACAGAAGGCGCAGTGCGGAGGCGCCACAGAAGGCGCAGTGTGGAGGCGCCACAGAAGGCGCAGTGCGGAGGCGCCACAGAAGGCGCAGTGCGGAGATGCCACAGAGGCGCAGTGCGGAGGCGCCACAGAAGGCGCAGTGCGGAGACGCCACAGATGCGCCACAGAAGGCGTAGTGCGGAGACGCCATAGAGGCGCCACAGAAGTCGTAGTGCGGAGGCGCCACAGAAGGCGCAGTGCGGAGGCGCCACAGAAGGCGCGGTGCGGAGACACCACAGAGGCGCCACAGTAGGCGCAGTGTGGAGGCGCCACAGAAGGTGCAGTGCAGAGGTGCTGCAGAAGGCGCAGTGCGGAGGCACCACAGAAGGCGCAGTGCGGAGATGCCACAGAGGCACCATAGAAGGCGCAGTGCGGAGGTGCCACAGAAGGTGCAGTGCGGAGGCGCCACAGAAGGCGCAGTGCGGAGACGCCACAGAGGCGCCATAGAAGGCGCAGTGCGGAGGCGCCACAGAAGGCGCAGATGCGGTGGTCGCAGCGCCAAAGAAGGCGCAGGTGTGGAGGTAGTACAAATATCCGCAGATCTATACCAGTGAAGTTGCGATCCCTGCTTAAATTTTGTTTTAACTGCCTTTGACTATTCTGCAGGGTTATGGGTGCATAACTGATGTTTGGTTACTGGTATTGAGTTCAGATAACAGCATGATTAATGACTTATCTTTATGTACTAGATCTGGTTGATAACTCTCATAATATCATTGTATATGTATGGATCTGGTGATTGGGTGATTCAGAAGGTTGTTTGATTATGAGCTTCAATGTTGTTGTTGGGTCCAGTATGAAAATTGGATGAAAAGTGGCCTTTCAGATTATGTGTTGTGCTTCAATGTATCCAGTCTGAAAATTGATGAAACGTGGTACCTGGAGGAGAGAAGATTGTAGGCCAGCACCTATGTACTAGTATCTAAGCTAGTACAAAAGCTAAGGGAGATCTTTGGAGCATTGTAGCAGGTAGCAGCCTGCGTACTAGTAAATCGATCGGCTAGTACAAGAGCAAAGGGGGTTGTAGCTCCCGTACTGGTATAAGACTGCACCAGTACAAATATTGTAAAAGGATTTTCTTATTAAGAAGAAGATTGAGATGACTTGTAGCAGGTGGTTTTTCTCTCGCATTGGGTTTCCACCTTATATCATGGTGTTCATGTGTGTGCCTTATGTGTGATGATCTATTCTCTATTACGACATCTGTTATCTGATAATATGGTTGATAATGTTCTAATGCACTCATTGAAGATCAATTAACTTAATCATAAGAAGTTGTGGAAGTAGCATATATGAATCTGATTATGGAAATGAAAAAGTTTTATCAATGTGATAATACTGATTCACCCCCCCCTCTCAGTATTATTTCCAACAATTGGTATCAGAGCAGGTCCTTTGATAGAAGCTTGATCGCTTGAAGGAGATCCGTGGAACAATGGGAAAGAAGCTTAAGAAGAAAGCACCTAAGAAAAAGAAGTCATCTCAGAAGAACTATGACAGTGGGAGAATCGATTAGGGATTAGGTATAAGAAGCTCTTGAGATTCAGAATCAGATTCAGAACCATATCAGGTATGAATATATTATCCTATGATGTTCCAGCTATCTTTCCTTTTGGAAGAGATGAAAGTGATAGCGAAACTACTGAATTTGCTCTTATGGGTGAACAAGAAAGATATCAAATAGAGGCAGAATTTAAAAGGCTGACAGACAAAATTAGAGATCAACAAGATCTATTGAACAAAAGGGAATGTGATTTCAAAGAAGAAGTTACCAAACTAAAGGCCCAACTAGAAGAAGGAAACAAGGTAAGAAAGCTACTCAAGGACAAGGAAGACCAATGTCAAAAATTGCAGCATGAAGTGACATCATTAAGAAAAGAAGTCAACGAAAGAAGCACAACCATCAAGAAACTCAAAGATAGATCCAGCTACTATGAAAATCTTGAAGCTACAATCCTCTCACTAAAAGGAGATCTTGAAGAATCAAAGAAGCAGAATACAGATCTACTCCAAGCTATTGCAAAACAAGAAAACGAAGTCACCAGCTTAAAATCTCAACTAGAATGTGCCTTCCGAGTTCGTCAAATGCAGCAGGATCTGAATGAAGAACAAGAAAAGGAGATTCTCAAACTAAGGGAACAAATGGAAGAAGGAAGGAAAGCTGAAGAAGATTTGAAAAAGAAATCTCTTGAAAAGGAAGAACAGCTTCAGGTTGAGGTAAATATCTTGAAAGGTAAACTAGAAGAAAAGGATAAGCTTTTGCGATTTCAAGATAGTTCTAAAGTCTTGGATGATATTCTTAGTAGTCAAAGGTCTCCTGCTATAAAGACTGGTCTTGGTTTCCATGAATCTGTTGAAGGTGAATCTAGTTCACAAGGTGAGGCAAGGAACTCTAAAGAGAAATCTAAAGTGATCAACGAAGAAATGAAAGATCAATCTCATCATCAACCAAGAAAAGAGATTCCTCAAAGAAAATCCTTTACTCCTCCTATGAATAATGTTGAATGTTATGTATGTCATAATCTTGGACATGTTGCAGCTAGATGTAGAAGAAGAAGGGTTCAAGACCATTATGCAGAAAGATCATCACATTCAAGGTACTTTTATGGATATTGCTTTGCTTGCAATATGTTTGGTCACAAAGCTGCTGATTGTTACAGGAGGAATATGAAACATGTAAGATGTTATGCATGTAACAAGCTTGGACATATAGCTAAGGAATGCAGGAACAAAGTGTGGGCACCATATCAAAAGGAGAAAATGTCATCATCACGCTTGAAGATATGGAGGAAAAAGGAAGTACAGTCAGAAAAAGGCGGCACTGCACAACGTACAGACATACCAGAATCAGAGGGAGCTGAAAGTACAAAACTTCAGTGTCCTGAATCTCATATGCAAACTCCATAAAGGAAAGTTGCATATATACGCGAGTTAGTTACTGCACAGTCGCATATATGATTGTTTGAAGAAAGGCAGTAGGGATAGATTCAAGAGAAGGATCAGTTTTGCTGTAGTTAATAATAATGATGTGTGGATATGATGGTTAGAAGTGTTTTGGTTATAACTTGATATTGATGATGTCTTGATACTTCTTATTGATATGCATGATCAGAAAGATGGCACAGGTTTAGAGGGAGCATATGGACTTAATGCATTATTGGCATTATGGTTAATAGTCCTTGGTGATGATACTTATATGGATAAATGATTCATCTTGCTATGGTTATGAGTTGTTCACATGGTTCTTGGATTAGATTTATGGTTGATTCTCTAATGATGCTTGCATGGGAAGCACTTATCTTGAATTCACATCTTCTTGATGTTGAGTCACTCATATGCTGCTGTCGTCATATGCATAAAGATCATATATTACAGTTATGATTCCTTTCATTCTTGGCACAAATGGATGAGGATTGTTGGCTGGATATAGGGATGATTATTCAAAGTTGCATTGTTGGAGACATGATGATAATGAGCTCTTATCTATATGATGATAGGATTGTTTCATACATATGTTGATTAATGCAGATATTCCCAATTGATGATACTTGATTCATGTAGATCTGGATGGCTATGATGTTTCTCACATAGAATGTGAAATTCTGTTGATGCGGACATACCTTGATGATTCATGCACTAATACAAGTTGCTGGTCTAGTTGCTGTTGACAGATACTATGGAGCAGATCATAAAGTGTTGTTGCTGATGTTCAACTTATTTAGGTGATGTCATATCAAGACTCATGATGTAATAGTGTCATCTCTTCAGGTCATGTAACGACCTATGTTGGTTTCCCCACTATGCCTGGGATGAAGATGTAATGTATTTGGTTTTCATTTTTCTGATATATCCCCACTTGGTTGGGTGATGGATGTATGTATTGAATCTTTTAGGAAGGTCATTTGTGATGTAGAACATCCTTTTGCAGACCTTGCTTACAGTCAGGGGGAGCTTGAGCATGAACATCACTATATAGCAGAGCATACATTTCAGCTTGTTCTCAGAAATAGCATGATCAGATTGGTGCACCATGACATATACAAAGGGGGAGCTCATTCAGAGATTTCAACGGGTACTCAGGGGGAGCTTATAATGCATTGTTGGCATTATGGAGGACGTACAGAAGGAGATCTTGGATGCTGGTCTGATTATTGCTGCAATCTATCTCTTTCATGGTCATTTATGGTGTTTGGTGGATTATGTTTCTTCTTTACAGATCTGGTTCATATTCAGGGGGAGCATGCTCTTAGGGGGAGCATAACCCTTTGCCCTTGATGTCAAAGGGGGAGAATGAGCTGAAGATTTTGAGGTTGCCATCAAGTCTAAAGGGGGAGATTGTTGGCATTATGATTCGGGTATGGCTTTATGATACATATGTTGTACTTGATGGCAACCCACTCATCTCAGATGATAAATTATAGTGCAGAAAAGTTCACTCACTTATATGCAGAGAAAAGCTTATTCTATGTAGAGAAAAGTTCACGCACTTATATGGAGAGAAACGTTTGTTTCATGTAGAGAAACGTTCACGCCCTTTTATGCAGAGAAAAGTTTATTTCATGTAGAGAAAAGTTTATTTCATGTAGAGAAAATGTTCACGCACTTTCATGTTGGAGAACTTACCTTTGGTCCATGGTAGTTAGTCCTTGGTATTTGAACCTATGGTTTTGGACCATGTTACCTCGTCAAAAGTGTGTATATGTTGGAGAACTTACCTTTGGTCCATGGTGGTTATTCCTTGGTATTATTGAGCCCCATGTTTTTGGGCCCCTTGTATTGGTTATCTATGGTATTGATCCATGATTTTAGGAAGAAGCTTGCCTATATAAAGCAAAGGAGATCACTTGGCTAATTCATCCTTGCAATTGAATATCTTAAGATCTGAAATATTGGGTTATTGTTTTGAAAGTTTGATCTATGAAAGTGAAGTTGAAAGCGAATCTGTGAAGGGTGATCTCTCGAGCGCTGTAGCTGCGGAAGTGCGGAGGCGCCACAGAAGGCGCAGTGCGGAGGCGCCACAGAAGGCGCAGTGCGGAGGCGCCACAGAAGGCGCAGTGCGGAGGCGCCACAGAAGGCGCAGTGCGGAGACGCCACAGAGGTGCCACAGAAGGCACAGTGCGGAGGCGCCATAGAAGGCGCAGTGCGGAGATGCCACAGAGGCGCCACAGAAGGCGCAGTGCGGAGATGCCACAGAGGCGCCACAGAAGGTGCAGTGCGGAGGCGCCACAGAAGGCGCAGTGCCAAGATGCCACAGAAGGTGCAGTGCGGAGATGCCACAGAGGCACTGTTATAGACATTTTTGTGCCTTACAGCATAGAGCATGAAATTTCAACAATCTAAGGGATCCAAAGTCCCTAAACATGTTGTTATTACCCTTAGAGGAACAAGGTCAGCAAACCACAGCACTGCAAATCAGTTCTCCACTGAAAAACACTCAAAAACAGGTCAGTTTTGGATCAAAGCAGCTGCTCCACTAAGCATCTGCGCTGAATGTCAAAAGCTCTATGGTGTACCTGCACTGCATTGCAAGTGCAACAAAGGCTACCTGCGCTGGGCGTACTTTGACATGTGGAGGAATCTTTTTCCCAATGTGCCAGTGCCCAGGAAGCTTCCAAAAAGACACTTGATCATAAGATTCGCCTAATGATGAGTTAAGAGCTTCTAAAACTCCCAGTGGAAGGTAGAAACTCCGAGTGAAGAACTGAAGAACAACTGGAGTTGAAGAGGACAACAAGTCACACATCAAGCTGACTTATATTCACTCCAAAACCCTATATAAGGATCTCATCCCATGGGATCTGGAGGCCGGAATTTTGTGCAAAGAATTGCTGTTGGTTTACAGTTGAGAGCATTGGGTGATTGCTTGAGGGAGGTGAAGAAGAGATTTCTCTCTGTCGGGAAGGTGATGCTGGATTGGACCTCTCATGGTTGTATCACCGCCTGAACCTTACTTCCATATATTAATAAAGCATTTGAGGTTCTTCTATTCGCATGTGTTTCAATGGTGTATTGTCTTACTTGCGTCTTTGATTTATGCTAATCCTTGAATCGATTATGAATGCATGCCTCTTGTAGTTTCCTTTTCTTGTCTTATTTGCAGGATCTCGTGTAGCTGGGCCCGTGAAAAGACTTGGATCTGGGAGCAAGCGGAAAACAAAGCAGATTGGATCGACCATTTGTGCAAGACATCGGTAAGTGGATCTCTTCCTTCTATCTCTTGCATGTCATAAAGAAGAAACTTTAGATAGCTTTGCTTTCAGCTGTTGCTAAGGAACTGTCACCCTTAGAGTGGGTTAGGGTCATTCCGAGTTGGATACTTATCCTTCAAGAGTTTGATCTGGAATTTGTGAAATCCAAATCAAAGAAAGCTTTAGTCTTCGCGGAATTATTATGCGATCTCCCGTCATCGTACAACGATGAAACGTCCAAAGAATCGATCGTGGACGAAAGTTTGTTTCTGATATCAGCAAGTGATGAGTGGTATGGAGATATAATAGTTTATCTCCAAACCCAAAAGTTTCGGCCAGACACCTCTCACTCAGAACAAAAACGCATTCGATACCAAGCAAAAGTCTACATGATCGTCGGTAATACGCTTTACCGTCGTGGTGTCGATACGGTCCTGAGAAGGTGTCTAACCCATGAGGAAGCCGAAAAAGCCCTGAATGAATGTCATTTAGGCACCTGTGGGGGGCATCAATCTGGATATGCTACAGCACAAAGAATCTTACGAGCAGGATACTTCTGGCCAACCATGTTCAAAGATTGCATAACCACAGTTAGAAGTTGCCATGCATGTCAGATTTTTGATAGCAAAACCAGAAGACCCCCCGCTCCTTTACAGCCAATAATAGCTGTGGGGCCTTTCGCCAAGTGGGGCATCGATTTCATGCAATGTAACCCCACCTCGACCGGGGGGCATGGGTATATTATAGTCGCAGTTGACTATTTTACCAAATGGGTCGAGGCGATGCCTACATTGGATAACACTGGTGAAACAGCAGCCCTATTCTTTTTTAATCATGTGGTCGCTAGATTCGGCGTGCCACAGGCCATAGTAACAGATCATGGATCGCATTTTCGCAATCACATGATGGTTGAATTAACTGCCAAACTAGGATTGTCTCACGACAGCTCTACTCCGTACTATCCGCAAGCTAACGGACAAGTTGAAGCGATCAACAAAGTCCTGAAGCGCATGCTGCAAAGGATGGTGGGGGTTCACAAAAGAAGATGGCATTTGATCCTGTACTCGGCTTTGTGGGCCTACCGAACATCGGTAAAGAATTCCACTGGGTTCACACCGTTTCAACTGGTGTATGGCCTGGAAGCAATCCTACCAATCCAGTGTGAAATTTCGTCCCTTAAACTCGCAATTGATCTCCTCCCCGGAACCTCAGAAGAAGAAGCTCGTTTCTTGGAATTAATCCAGTTGGATGAAACCTGTCGTGATGCCGCCTTGGCCAACGAAGCCCATAAGAAACAAGTCAAAGCGCAGTTCGACAAAAATGTCAAACCCCGTGTCTTCTCGGAAGGTGATTTGGTCTTGCTTTATGACCAAGAATCCGATAAATTGGGAGCTGGGAAATTCAAGTCCTTATGGATGGGCCCTTATATTGTTAAAAGTGTGTTAGCAAAAGGTGCCTACGAGTTGGTAGATTATGACGGAATTCCACTGGCGCAACCCCGCAACGGGTTGTACCTTAAGCGTTACTATGCCTAATAGTAACCTGTATGCTTTTGTTACATTTTTGTTTTCGCTAAAGCGTTTGTTCCGGTTTAAGTAATCCGCTTTTTAAACTTATTGCAGATGTCAAATCCATTGGAACCGTGGGTTGGATATGCTGACGGAGCGAGTCGTAGTTCGAGGAACCTATCCTCTGCAGCGTGGGCCATTTTTGACCCAAGCGGCGAGTTAGTGAGTTTTAGGGGGGTATGTATTGGTCAATCAACAAATAATATCGCTGAGTATAGCGCGTTGATAGAGCTCCTCTCTAATGCCATCACACATGGCATACGCCGGCTAGTTGTCAGGCTAGACTCACAGCTCGTGGTACTACAGCTCAATGGTACCTACTCTGTCCGAAATCCAGCTATTTATCGCAAGTTCCTAAGAGTTAAAATCTTGGAAAGACAGTTTGATTTTATCCAATATCAACACATTTCCAGAAACTTAAACACATTAACCGACTCATTAGCAAACTATGTGTTAGATAGACATTTGCAAAATTGATAAAAAGAGAAGCATCATCGATGTTTCATACATGGATCACATAAAAACTGGAATAAACCCCGAAAATCAAAAATATATATAACTGTTTACGGTTTACATATAATGTTCTGTAACCAAGACAAAATCGGTCATACGACCCCAAAACTCAAAAATGGCTGGGGGGCACCCTAGCCTAGTGATGCTCATGATAACATGCCACGGCCTGTGCGATCATGCGCAGAAGACGAGACCATCATCTAGGAACACCAGCAGTATGTCGCTGCAATCGCAGAGGCAACTCGTCAATCTGTACATCCGGAATCCCAAGGGTAAGACCCTCGACCTGTTCCTGCATAGCTGCAAGAGTCTCGGCCAAGTCAAGGTCACGAAGAATAGCTGTCCCTGGAGCCTCCCCTGCTGGGGCAGCGGCCGGAGCTCTCGGACGAACTGCTGGACGGACGGGACCAACATCTGCATGCACACATGAGTTTGATTAGAGTCTTGATAGAGTAAAGCACAAGGACATTATAAATAAAAAACAGTAAATAGTGATAAGGTCAAAATATTTACCAAGATCACCCCACTGCTCGCCATCCGGTAGTACCAAATCCAGATCACCTCGGAAATCCATGCCAATATATGGATACTCGGAAAAAGCCATATCCTGCCACTCGAACCACCTAAAGAAGGCATCAGTAAAAGTAATCCGAGATTGGCCTGCATGTCTAGCCATGTGGTCAACCCACCTCTGCATGCGTGGCTCAGTAGGAGATGGCAAGTCGAGGACAATGTACTGAGGTTGCATCAAGGGTATCTTCTCCAAAGCAAAGGTAGTCAAAACTGAACCAAAGCCAAAATTCTTCAGTCTCCTGTCCTTTACTTTGGTCAACTGGTTTTTCATCTGAACTAGTACTGCATCACACCAGTTAAAAACTTTCGGCTGAAGACACTCCAGGGCGTGTTGCACATATGACCTGTTGGCAACATGAGGGGATGCACTACCGGCCATCCTACAAATCGTGTATAGAATAGACCTGAGAGACCTGTCAGTAACATCACAGATAGAAATCTTGCCGTCTCTGCTCAGCTGGGATCCCTCCCTGCAATACTGACAGATATAATCTTTCACGGAATCACTCCCTCGGGCCGAACCGGACAAGGAAATGGGGGCACCCCGCCTTGACAACCCAGTCAAGAAGTAAATATCCACTATGGTCAAAGGGATGGACTTGCCCCTAATCTGGAACACTTGGTTAACAGGATCCCAAGCATCAAGCAGGTACTGCAGTAAACGTATCTGTGCCCTCATGCTAGATATGCGGAAGAATTTTAGCAAGCCACAGTTCCGCAACGCGCTCATGGTAACAGGAAAACAAGCATAAAACTGAGAAATAAGACCATGAAAAGACAGAGCTAGGGTTTAGCTCCTACCTGGTGGAAACGGCGCTGAAAATCGTCCACAGAACCTCCTGAAATCAGCTGGTAAAAAATCGAGAGGAAAAGGCACCTCCAAAGCTCCAACAAACCAAATGCACATGAAATGGTAAAATGAGAGGTAAAAACATCTTTTAATTGCTTTTTACGTAGTTCAAAGTGAAATATTAGTATTTTTGCTTCATGTTATCCATTTCTAACAAGTTTGTTGCAGCAATTGATGAAAACAGTACTATCTCTGAAAAAGAAAAACTAGTCATGGTAAAATATGAATTTGACCTTATCAAACGAGCAGTTTTGGCAAAGTTCATGCTCGTTAAAAAATAAACGCAAGATCTGAGCAGTTTTAATGCGGAAATTCATGCTCGTTAAAAAATAAACATAAGCTTGTGAGCAGGCTTTCCCCAGAGTTCAAGCTCATCCAGAAAAAATGAACCGGTAAATGACCATTTGAGACCGTAAATTCATCAGCCATAAAAGCCTTGGTCGTGTTTGTGTACCGTCACCTCCACTTTTCATTTGGCCGATCATTCACATCCACTTGATTGTTTACCTATTTTGAGGAACAGCTGCGAAGAGTGATCCCACCTAGCCATCCTTGTAATACTGCCGTGATTGGAAAATTCCAACCTGTACCTGGAATCTGCTGCTATCCCTGTTTATCACTCGTTCCTCAAAAGACGAGTCTTCTTTGAGCTCTTTTCACTGACTCGTAAAATATGAAAAGTTTGCCGAGTTTTGGCCTTCCAGCTCGTTAAAAGAACCGGAAGAGCTATCCCTCCTCTAGATTTTAATCTTTTTGGACCTGAGGGATTATTGCACAAAAAGATCGAGTGCTTGTCTAGTTCAGCTCGATAAAGATATCGAACATTCATCCCTTCTGTATTGTTTTATACTTTTTCGGACTTAAGGGATTAAATGACGAAAAAGGACCCCTGGAGTCCACTTTATGTACCCTTTTCAGACTCTCTAAAAATGAAAAGGACCGAGTTGTCTTTGTCGCTGGGCTCGTTAAAAATATTAGATAGCGACAAACTTGTCTTTAGACGAGAACGAGTTTCCCTATCGCTAGGCTCGTTAAAACATAGCGATGGGCTTGCCCGAAGGGCAGGTTATAGAACAAGCATATGTTATCCTCCTCAAGCTTGACAAAAATAAAGAGGTACTGGTCAGAAATGACTGGGGAAAAATTGGGAAGAACCTCAAAGCTTAATGGTAGCAAGTCGCTCTTGAACATGACACTTTTGCCTCTGTAAATATCGGGTTGGGTTATTATCATTCACCGGTCCCTTCACCATGGTCTCGCCATACCATCCATACATGGGGTAATGCTACCGATCCATGACATCAGTGTCGTTAAATGTTCAAGAGATGTCATTCAGAAAGTGTCAACCGGGTCCCATCCACTACCGTACATCATCTTTCATCCTTCCATGACCGCCACCCTAAATCATATTTCACAGATCGTTTTCACCATCATCACTAGCTCCGTTCCGTGTCACTGATGTGGGATTCATTAAGGCCCTCCTTTGACGGATCACTTCTTGTCGACATCAGCTCATTATCCAAGAAGTTGATCTAGGAACACCCCCTCAGTACTTTGAAGCTTGCATGCCTCAATGGCAAGTTTCTCACTCCCGGCGATAGGTATACATTAATGACCTTCGACCAGGAGACTTTGCGTGGTGTTCGACGTCAGATCCTATATTCACACCACGTGATTTGTGCTGCAGTACCTTGAGGGTCATCATCATTATCGGTGATTCCTCTCGTGCTTGTTAACAATTTACATTATTGACTGGTAATCAAGCGATGTCTTTCCATGTTCGACTTCAAGAAATTCTCACATGGATCGACTTGTACTAGAGTGAAGATCGGACAAGTTTGAAGACCCCGGATCTAGTTTCATCCATCCGGGCTGCGATATATATTCAGGAGATAAAAACATAGACATGTGCAGCAGATGATCATCCTACTGAAAGGATGATAATTGAAAGCAGAGAATTATCAGTCTATTATCAGACGATCGTCTGTTTATGTACAGAAAATGTATTTATAAGGCTGAGCATGGGAAATGCCCGCATCAGCTAGATCATGAAAAGAAAGTATGAAAAGATAATGTATTGTATTGTATTTTGTTATAGGTCACCTCCCGACGATTGAATGAACTTCGGATCCTCCTAATAAAGCATTTCACCTGATAAACGACCTCATACTTTAGGGGGCAACTGTTATAGACATTTTTGTGCCTTACAGCATAGAGCATGAAATGTCAATAATCTAAGGGATCCAAAGTCCCTAAACATGTTGTTATTACCCTTAGAGGAACAAGGTCAGCAAACCACAACACTGCAAATCAGTTCTCCACTGAAAAACACTCAAAAGCAGGTCAGTTTTGGATCAAAGCAGCTGCTCCACTAAGCATCTGCGCTGAATGTCAAAAGCTCTATGGTGTACCTGCGCTGCATTGCAAGTGCAACAAAGGCTACCTGCGCTGGGTGTACTTTGACATGTGGAGGAATCTTTTTCCCAATGTGCCAGTGCCCAGGAAGCTTCCAAAAAGACACTTGATCATAAGATTCGCTTAATGATGAGTTAAGAGCTTCTAAAACTCCCAGTGGAAGGTAGAAACTCCGAGTGAAGAACTGAAGAACAACTGGAGTTGAAGAGGACAACAAGTCACACATCAAGCTGACTTATCTTCACTCCAAAACTCTATATAAGGATCTCATCCCATGGGATCTGGAGGCCGGAATTTTGTGCAAAGAATTGCTGTTGGTTTACAGTTGAGAGCATTGGGTGATTGCTTGAGGGAGGTGAAGAAGAGATTTCTCTCCATCGGGAAGGTGATGCTGGATTGGACCTCTCATGGTTGTATCACCGCCTAAACCTTACTTCCATATATTAATAAAGCATTTGAGGTTCTTCTATTCGCATGTGTTTCAATGGTGTATTGTCTTACTTGCGTCTTTGATTTATGCTAATCCTTGAATTGATTATGAATGCATGCCTCTTGTAGTTTCCTTTTCTTGTCTTATTTGCAGGATCTCGTGTAGCTGGGCCCGTGAAAAGACTTGGATTTGGGAGCAAGCGGCAAACAAAGGAGATTGGATCGACGATTTGCGCAAGACATCGGTAAGTGGATCTCTTCCTTCTATCTCTTGCATGTCATAAAGAAGAAACTTTAGATAGCTTTGCTTTCAACTGTTGCTAAGGAACTGTCACCCTTAGAGTGGGTTAGGGTCATTCCGAGTTGGATACTTTCCCCCACAACAGGCACCACAGAAGGCGCAGTGCGGAGGCGCCACAGAAGGCGCAGTGCGGAGGCGCCACAAAAGGCGCAGTGTAGAGGCGCCACAGAAGGCGCAGTGCAGAGGCACCACAGAAGGCGCAGTGCGGAGACGCCACAGAGGTGCCACAGAAGGCGCAGTGCGGAGGCTCCACAGAAGGTGCAGTGCGGAGGTGCCACAGAAGGCGCAGTGCGGAGACGCCACAGAGGCACCATAGAAGGTGCAGTGCGGAGGCGCCACAGAAGGCGCAGTGCGGAGACGCCACAAAAGGCGCAGGTGCGGAGGTAGTACAGATATCCGCAGATCTATACCAGTGAAGTTGCGATCCCTGCTTAAAATTTGTTTTAACTGCCTTTGACTATTCTGCAGGGTTTTGGGTGCATAACTGATGTTTGGTTACTGGTATTGAGTTCAGATAACAGCATGATTAATGACTTATCTTTATGTACTAGATCTGGTTGATAACTCTCATAATATCATTGTATATGTATCGATCTGGTGATTGGGTTATTCAGAAGGTTGTTTGATTATGAGCTTCAATGTTGTTGTTGGGTCCAGTATGAAAATTGGATGAAAAGTGGCCTTTCAGATTATGTGTTGTGCTTCAGTGTATCCAGTCTGAAAATTGATGAAACGTGGTACCTGGAGGAGAGAAGATTGTAGGCCAGCGCCTATGTACTAGTATCTAAGCTAGTACAAAAGCTAAGGGAGATCTTTGGAGCATTGTAGCAGGTAGCAGCCTGCGTACTAGTAAATGGATCGGCTAGTACAAGAGCAAAGGGGGTTGTAGCTCCCGTACTGGTATAAGACTGCACCAGTACAAATATTGTAAAAGGATTTTCTTATTAAGAAGAAGATTGAGATGACTTGCAGCAGGTGGTTTTTCTCCCGCATTGGCTTTCCACCTTATATCATGGTGTTCATGTGTGTGCCTTATGTGTGATGATCTATTCTCTATTACGGCATCTGTTATCTGATAATATGGTTGATAATGTTCTAATGCACTCATTGAAGATCAATTAACTTAATCATAAGAAGTTGTGGAAGTAGCATATATGAATCTAATTATGGAAATGAAAAAGTTTTATTAATGTGATAATACTGATTCACCCCCCCCTCTCAGTGTTATTTCCAACAAGGGGTAGTTTGGGGAGGATCAAGCTGATTTTTGCTTCATGTGCTAACCGGAAATATTTCTTGATCCTCTTCTTGTGGGAGGATGAAATCCCACATTCCTTGTAATTCCACAATTTCTTCTTCATTGGTTTGCCCTTCAGTGGCACTTTCTTCTTCTTCCTCTTCCTCAGTTTCAGCATTGGAAATGGCATTGCGTGGTTTTGCATCCGTTGAAGGACCTCTTTTAAAAGTTCTGTAGGGCTTTTATAACGAAGTTTTTGCTACTTGTTTTATTATGTCAATCATCTCATTAGACATGGTCTTTAATACTTTTTGCAATCCTTCCAAATCGAAAGGGTCTTTTGTTTGTTTCTTCTTGGGGTCTTCCTTGAAGGTGACCTTTTTAGACTTTTGTTCCTCTCTCGCGGATCTCTTTTCCAGGGCTATTACGCGTTTCTCTACTGTTATCACCTCTGTCATGTTTTACACTAAAGTTGTTTTATTTGCTCTATCCACGAAGATTGCTATGTTTGATGGTAAAGCAGTAATATACCATTCACATCGTACTTCTTCGCTGGGTTGGGAAGCAGTAGGAATTTTGTTGAGAATTTTATTGAACTGTAAATCGAAATCTTTGATAGGTTCTTTAGCTTGGGCCTTGAGATTGGATAGGTCATTGATTAATGTTGCTGTTGATCTGTCATCACCAAACTTGATAAGGAATTGATTGTGGAAGATATCCCAACTTGTGATAGACCCGGAAGGTAATGAAAAATACCATGACCCGGCTGTTCCTTGCAGTGTGTAGGGGAAAAGCCGAACAACAACATCTTCATTAGTAACTTCGTTGAGATTGATAGAAAGCATGAAATTATTTATGTGTTCTTCTGCTAGCATGCCTGCTTCTGGATTGAATTTAGGCAGCCATTTCTCAGGATGGGCCGGTATTGGGCTCAAGGGTGCAGGCATCAAGACTGCCCCAGGGTTGTTCCATGGAGATTGGGCCATCGTTGAGCTGCTAGTAGAGAAAAGTGTAGGAGAAGATCTCTGCGGTTGGGAAGATGAGGATACTATGATCGCGGATGATTGAAGAGGGATTGTGGTAGACGGATGAATGATGGTTTGGAATGGAGGTGTGGGTGGTTGACTTCGCAGTGAGGTAGTTGAAATGGGTGATTTAGACAAAAGAATCTCACTGTCAGACTCTTGTGGTGATTTCCTTGCTCTTTTCCTGGTGGGAAGAGGCAACTTAGTCGGCTGGATGCCAAATTTTTCACTTTTCAATCTCGTTAGGGGATGAGCAGGATTGTACTGCGAAGTCACACTGCTTTGAGATTTATCAGACCTTTGAGGAGAAATGGAAAATCTCTTAAGTTTGTGAATCAGAGATTCGACTTCAGGAGGTTTAATGATAAATTGGTCTGAAATATCAAGGTGTGCAACAACGATTGATACTCGAGCAACTTCCGATTCTGGATTTAAATATACTGGAGAAGTCGAGGGAGATGATAAGGGTGATTTACTCTTAGAATGGTATTTAGATTTTGATTTAAGTGCCATTCATAGTTCGGGCCCTCCTTCTAGCACCAAATATGTTGAAGCCCCGAAAATCGGGTCGACAACAAGGGGGATACCCACCCGGTCTGGACCTTGGTTGGCAGCTCCTTATCCGTTTGGTATAGTGGGTCCGACTGGGGATAATGGGACCAGTTTCCCAATCTAAGGGTGTGTGTGTGCAGAGTTGGATTATGCTTATCTAAGAGTTCTGATCTAAGCTACTTTAATCTAATTCTATGCTATTGTAATCTAACGAAAACAGCACATCTAATCTATGCTAACTCCAGGTGTAGTTCTTCTATTATGTGATCTAAAGAGACTTCAAATAATAACTGGTAATAAAGATCATTCAGCTATCATAAGAATGGAAATCAATTAATATGAACCACTTTGCATAAAAAGTTAGGCAAAACAGTTGTGAACAACATATCGCATAATAAGTTATTCATATATCAAACATAAATAAATGACTCCACCTTACAAAAGTGCCAAATGGTAACTCACACATTCATGCAATAACATATAAACAACTAAAAACTATATATCACTTCAAGAATATAAGCAGAAATGGCCAAGAGATAAAAGTACCATTTATGACTGGTCCTACTCATAAGCTTCAAGTAATAATGGTTTATCTCTCCTTGTTCTGATATCTACTAAGAGTACAAAAGTGCAACATCAGTAGCAGAAATCGAATGCAAAAATTAATAAACCTTGATCCATTCATTCATCAAAACCTCCTCTGAGGGTGCAGAAGTGCATGTTCTGAGGACAAGTTTTTGACAAATTTCTAGACCCTTCTCCAAATGCATGAGAAGGGTTTAAATACTGCTAAATAAACAACTTAATTACATAAATTTCGGATACGGTTCAAAATGACCGCCCTTTATCTAAGCAAACTTATTTCTAAAAATTGAATCTAATTTCTAACTATTTCTGCATTTGCTCCTTAGTGCTGTGAGTATGCAACATTTTCCTGGGGAGAGACGGCTGGTCATCTTCTGCTTTTTTTTGAGCTACGAAAATATAAATGACAAGTGCTGGCACCTTTTTTTAGTAAACTGGAAGATATTTTTGAGAATTATCTTCTGGTTGAGCGAATTTACTGCATGTATGCTTGGTAACAACCCATATTCCTCTTAGCTGCCTCTGTTTTTTGCTATTTAGGCTTCCGGACTCGTGGATGACTAAGCAAGTTAGGGACTTTGCTTTCTGAATAATTTTCTTAGCGATGCGCGATTAGCGCCATCAAAAACTGCCTCCGTTCTTTGAGCCAATCCTTTCTGGTGCGTTTTCCGCCTTTAGCGCTTTTTCCTTTACCGGGCATGAGCTTCATAATTTTGTAAACATGCTGCTTTTGTGAGTTTCTTGACCTTGAGTGTCGAATCGCCTATTGATATGAGTATCTCTTCAGTAACACTCTGAAATCTGTGTTTCTTTTGTATGCGGCATCCGTGTATGAGAGCATCTCTTCTCTGTTCTCCGAGCATTGGCGCTTTCCCCTTTTTTCTTTAGATGTTTCCTGCAGTTCACACAAAGGAAAAAGTAATGATAATAAATTTTGACATGAAAGCTTCAAGTTCTACGAATGTGTAAAATCATGACACCCACAGTGAACTGACTCTTTGAAAAACACAAAACTGTCCTTCATGAATACCTTGGCGTACATTCATTAATTTTCTTTAAGCCGTGCGCTCAATTTTTGGTTTAGGGACAGCTTTTCTTGGGTGCTGAGCCGAGGAAAACTTGCGATGGGTGATTTCTGCGACTCGCAGATCACAGATCGCATTGATCGCAGATCGTAGTTGTCACAGATCATAGATCACATTGATCGCAGATCGCAGTTATCGCGGCATCGCAGATCGCATTGATCGCAGCATCACAGATTATCAAGTTATTCGTGTGATGCTTATGCGATGTTGCGATATGCAATATCGCATATCGGCCATCGGAGATTTTCTTAATATTAGTCATTTATGGGCGCTTCTCAATGTATGCGATGTGATGAATTTCGCGCCGCTTCTTCGCAGTTGTTTTAATGTGCTCACAAAGGAATGCTTGACTCTTCCCCATATGATGTATCTTTGAGGAGTATAATACAAAAAAAAATTATAAAATATTTTTGGATTTTTTATTACTAAGGGTCCCCACTTCTTTAGCGTTATTGCTAATACTAAAGGAGGAGGGGGGTTGTTGGTGGTTACAACATACACCTATCACATTAAGCTTCTCATGCACTTCATGAGGGTGAAATGTTTAGCATCCCGTATTTCTTATTCAGGAACATTGAGAAGATGGCCTACATTGTACAAAAAAATCCATACCCCCAGCATATGAGTAGTATATATCACTATTCCCTAATTAAGATGATTTTTCTACATCATCTCAACCTCTTTAACATCTCCTAGTATACATTCATTGCCAATGACATCTTCAATGGTCCTTAGATTCCTCCACCAGTGCCTCAAGAAGTAGAAAGACCTTCCAGCAGTGCTAAAGTAAATAAAGATGAGAAGGTTAAAGAAAAGATGCTGGAGGAAAGCCTTGATGATGAGGAAGAAGGGGAATTTGATTTGATGGAAGATGATGAACCATAACAGCCACACATCCATCATGGCATTGAGGTAGTTGACTTGTAGCCTCAAGATGAGGCAACAAATGAAAATATAACCATAAGGGAAAAAGATGCACAGATCCAAGCACTGATGGAAAAATTGGTGAGAGCTAAGTATGGCATTTCATACTTTCAGCAAGAAAACAAACAACTAAGTGACAAACAAGTCCTCATGGAGTTGGAACTTCTCAAGGAAAAGAGGCAAAGTGACAAGGGAAAGTCAGTAATGCAAGATCAAGAAACACCGACTACCTTGACTACAAGACAAAGAATTTAGAAGGAAATTGAGGAGGATAGAGAAACATGGCTTGACAAGTTCAATTTGAATTTGGAGAAGATGCTACAAAAGGCCAATAGGGACAACCAAATCATTAGGCATTTGGCTCACCATTACAGGACCCGGAATAAGATTTGCAACATAAGGGTCAAGCAAATGAAAACAAGGCTAAAATAAGCACTCAAAGGCAAAAAGGAGGATGATAGGCTTAGGTTTCTTGCTAAAGATTCCTTGGCTAACTAAGATACTTAATGGTGGTGTTTTCCACAAATGTTGAGCAATTTTTGAAGAATTTTTTCCTTTTGAAGAATTTGGCAATTTTTGACACATAAATTTTTGCTCTATGCACAACGCCACTGGCACTGTGCTTTTCCTAGTGGCATCCAATGAGGAAATGGTTAGAATTTTTGGATTCACAATGATGAGTACATGAACCCAGTGCATTTTCTAAGATTTTAAAGCAGAACTAGTCAACCAAAAGGTCAAAAAACACCCAAAAAAAACCTTTCTGCCTTTCTTTTGGACACACAGAAGCAGTCTTTGGAGAATCCATCTTTGAGGGGTCAAATAAACTTCAAAAGAAGGAATTCAAGATGTTCTGGAAAGAATACTTGGAGATATTTCCAATGCGCTATCATGAGCTCAATTTGGACACCAGGAAGGCCTCCAAAATGGCCCTGCAAAAAGTGTTACGCATAGAGCTTGGGCACTGTGCATAGGACAAAAATTGTGTTAGGTTTCCATTTCACTGTGCCTTGACTGTAATTTTGGGTTTCCTCTCATGGATGGTGTTTTACTGATGTAAATGATGACTAGGCATGTAAATATGATGGATAATAAGTACTAGAAGGTAGATTCATTAGATTAAAAGTTATCTTGAGGACAAATGAATCAGTTTCCTCACTTTTAGAGGCAAGTTGTTAGGATGCCTAGATTCCAGTTTCTTGTTCAGTTTTTGTTAGATTAGTTCCTCATCTTAGGGATTCAACCTATGAGGATGGGAGGATGTTGAATCAGTGTCTATATCTTCTTGTTCTTTCTCATTGTAAAGGGTTGGACTCAGCTGGATGCTTATGCTTTGAGTAGACATCATTTTGTATCAGTTTTAGTAGGAGATTAATAAAAAGTTGCAGCTATTTCTTTCTGATCCGTGTGGTATGATGTTTAGTTTAGTTTTTCTTATTTTTTCATGTGTTAAAATGTATTTTTGACTCCATTTCATCATTTCATATTCTTTAAGTGTATGTTTTCAAGTTGATAGTCAGAACCCATAACTTTATGATCTGTTTTTGGAAAATATTCACAGTCTATGTTTTCTTCAGTTTAGGAAGAATCCATGTTGCTTACATGCTCTTTCTAGCTCCTCACCTGTCATGAAATCACCTCGCCCATCAAACCCTAGAGTTTCGAGCCTTGTTCCTACCTTTCCCCATTAAACACCCTACAAATTTGACCTAATTTCCTCGCCCTAACTATTTGGCTCCTCCTGATCCAGCAAAAGCCTTCAAAATCAAATCAAACCTTGTGCTACTATACCTAGCATAATATCATTTTCTTGATCCAGTCATCTTGGCTAGGATCCTTACGGAGAGAGCCCTCTCTAGGCCTAGTAGGGCTAGCTACTTGGCTAAGCGTGGCTTTTGGTTACCCTGGCATTGCCTTCCTTTAGCCTGAGGTTCAATCCAGGTGATAACACGAAGAAGTTCGTGAAAGGGTGTGATAGCTGCTAGAGGATGGGCCAACCGCTGCAATCAGATGAGATGTTGTTACAACATCAAATAGTCTTAGAACCATTTAAGAAATGGGCCTTGGATTTTGTGGGGCCAATTAATCCTTCATCTAGACATAGGTCCTACATCTTGGTCTGCACCGAATATGTCAGATAATGGGTTGAGGCAAAAGCACTAACCAGAGCCATGGTGCAAGCTATTTTAGACTTCTTGTTTGAAGACATCTTCATTCATTTTGGGATACCTAGGGAGATAGTGACAGATGGAGGGCCCCAATTCACATCTCATTTGATCCAAAAGTTGGTTGAAAAACATAAAATCCATCATAAAATCACGTCACCTTATCACCCACAAGAAAATGGCCAAGTGGAAAGCACAAACAAAGTCATTGAGGCAATTATTACAAAGACTATGGCTAGTCACGGAAGGAATTGGGCTGATAGACTTCTAGAAGTGTTGTGGGAATATAGAACCACATGGAGGAATACTACGAGATTCTCACCATATGAACTTGTGTACGGTAAAAATCCCTTATTATCTATCGAGTTTGAAATCAAGACATTGAGAAAAACATTGCAAGTAAATCTGGATCTGGCTACAACAAAATGGCAAAGATTGAACTAGCTCAATGCATTGAAGGAGAAACAACTGGCTGCTATCCAGCAAACAAACATTATCCAACAATAGAGAGCTAAGTGGCATTACAGGTTTATCAAAAGGAATAAATTTCAGAAAGGATATTGGGCTCTCTTATATGATTCAAGATTCAAGGACTTCAAGGGTAAGATCTACAGTAGATGGCTAGGTCCCTATGAGGTAGATGCAGTCTTTGACAATGGGACTGTGAATTTGGTTACCATTGATAATGTGAGGACACCATTGCTTGATAATGGGCATTGCCTTGGGTTATATCATAAACCCACTTCAAGGGATTCATTTGTTAACATTGTCATGAATTTAGACCTTCAGATTATAGGAGTAGTGGAAAACCCCCCTGTGCTCCCAAAATTCTAATTTTTCAATAAGTGTAATAAATGAAAACCAACCTCTATTTGTAGATGTTACTATTATCACCCCAAGAAACTCTCCTAGGTTATATATCAGAGATTCTTAGGAACACTACAAACTCAACAAAAATGTTGGAAAATGGTGGATGAATGAAAGAAATGATGCATCTTCAAGCCAGATAACCACTTCTATTATGCTTGACCCCAGACATGGGTGAACACGCTTAGACTACAAGGCTTTAGACCACCAATTACTCATAGTTTAAGGAAAATGTGATGATGGAGAATATTGATCACACCAGCAGATGCACAGGACCCTGTGATGGCCAGCTACAACCAGTTAAAAGGTCTATAAATATATTTCCTAATGCACAGACAAGATGACAGCTCTCTGGCATTAAAACAACAGGAACCTGCATACACATTCAATAATACTAACTAGATTCTAACACAGAGGTGGGATGACAACCCCTCTAATGCTAAACATCAAGAGAACATGAAAAATGCATAATAGGCACAACATGGAACAAAGAAGAAGAAGTGGAAAGTGAGTAATTAACAACAAAAGAAGCTTGCATTAGCTGAAAATGAAGACCAGAAGCTGCAGGTATCACAGTAATTACAGTCTCTAGAAATTGAACCTTACATAAAAAATAACATTCATCAAACCTCATTACATCTTGTTTATGGGTATATATGGAGTTTGTTTACAAAATTTCTCTGCTATGCTATGCGTGGAGGGGTCACAATGGACCACCAACCACATTTACAATCAGATATGGTCTTTGACGCAATTTCACTGTTTTAATGAGAAAAATGACCTTTCTACTGCTCGGATGTCCTTCTCTGAAAAGATGGAGTGTAATGTTGAAGGGGTTCCATAATTTTTTTACACTTTGATCTGGTCGAGGCCATCCTTTTCGTCCTTCGAGTGTACACTATGTTGAATGCGGTTGTTGAGGATTCAATGTGCAGAGTGCTGGTGGGAAGCTGATCACTATTATCCTTCATCCCTTAGAAGCATAACAGAGGCAGTGGGCATAGGCGGCATGGAGGAAGATCCACCATTGGATAGGTGAATCGACGCTGGAGAGTGCTTTGCAATAGCTATCAAGAGGGAGTGGGAACAACAGATGAGATCCGTTGGATGAAAAGGATGAACAACTGAGATTTGTTGATAGGGGAGATCAGGAGATGAATGATCGGAATAAACGAGGGCTATCGGATCATGGTCGGGCGGATCTGACGGCTGACGGGAGGCTAACATGTGTGGGAGATAATGCACGGGAGCGGGTGGTAAATGGTTTTCCCCACACCGCTTATGAGAATGGGCTGTAATTGTACAGTGGGGGTGCCATGTAATCAAATTGCGACACGTGGTGGATGGGACGGTGGGGAAACCACTTTCCCCGCGAGTTAAAGAGCGGGCACGTTTCGACGGCGGGAGGAGCGAATGTCGTCGGATCGTGCAGTAGACGATCGGACGGCGGAGGTTAAACACACACGTTTGGCAGATGTGATGTGACAGGGAAAGCCGCGGGCCGGGGATTTTGTAAAAGCTTAAGGTTATGAGGAAATGGTCATATGGCCATTTCAACTTTGCGCTCGGGCTAAGAACAAAAACCCTTATATGTGATTTTAAACAAAGGACCCCCGGGAAAAAGGAGAAATGAGGATGAACGAGGTGGAGGGTGGCTTAAACAGGGTTTTGGGGGAAAAACAGAGATAAAAGGGTTTAAAGGAGAATAAGGAGAATGAAGGGGGAGATGAAACCAACTGCTGTGAACCTCTTGAAAGCACAACCAGCACTACCAAACCTATTTTTTACCCATCAAAAGCTTAATCTTATAGTAGAGCTAACACTGGCTCCTTCTGGGGATGAGATCTTCCCTGTGAGCTCTCAAGAACCTGCATATCAATGCCTTCCTGATGAAAAGAAATTAACCGAAATTCCTAATGTTCCATTGGGCATGGAGTCTACTTTGACTACACAAAATTGATGAAAACAAAACATTTACAACTTTTAAGGCCAAGGACCTTAAACAACATAATTTTTCAGAAAACGCCCATTAACTGGGCCATCAAAAATTACCTGTCCTCCCATACTTTTTAGTATGAAGGTGTTGTTCCCTTGAATCTGTGAAATGATGAAAGGCTCTGTCCAGAGAGCATCAAATTTCCCATGGTTCCCTTATTTTCCTTCAATGCATCCCATTTCAAAACCAAGTCACTAATCTGAAAATTATTTGTTTTTGCCTTCTTGTCAAAAGCATCCTTGATCTTTTTCTAATGTGATGCAGCCTTTTCAACCAGCTGTTCTCTAATCCGATGTACCTCTACTAAATCAGTGATCCTTTTTGCCATGTCTTCTTCTTCATTCTGTTCTGTTTGAAGGAATTTTGCCATAGGGAGAATTAGCTGAATTGGGAATAGAGCCTCAGTGCCATATACTAGCTTGAAAGGAGAATTCCCTGTGGATTTCTTAATGGTCACTCTGTCAGCCCACAATGCATACTTGAGATTTGAATCCCAATTCTTTTTTTTGTCCTCTAATAGCTTCTTAATTATTCTTATCAATGCTTTTATTAGAGGATTCTGCTAGACCATTTCCTTGAGGATAATATGAGGTGGAATGAACCAGTTTAATACCCTATGAATCACACATTTCCACCAATTCCTTTGCCCTGAAGGTTGCTACATTGTTTATGACCAGTTTATGTGGACAACCAAATTTGCTGAAGATATTTTCTATCAAAAACTTCATGACCACATTATGATCATCCTTCATAGTAGGGACTACTTAAATCCACTTAGTGAAATAATCAGTAGCTACGAATATCCATCTGTGCTGGCCACTAGAATGTGGATTGATTTCTCCAATAAAATCCAAGCCCCACTACTAAAAAGGTCCTTTTGCCTGTATTGGTTTTAAGGGCAGGGACTTCAACTGCTATTTTCCTTCAAATCTTTGGCACCTGTCACAAGATTTAACAAATAAAAATACATCAGAAAATAAAGTGGGCCAATAGTACTGAACTCTGAGAATCTTATGGGCAGTAGTTATCCAATAATGGTGCCCTCCACACATGCTGGAATGAAACTGTTGCGTGACTTCTATTGACTGTTATTTGTCCAAACACCTAAAAATAACTCCAGACGGATCCCTCCAGTAGAGCACATTTTCATTGATGCAATATTTAGGTGCCTAAAGCTTTATAGTCCTAGCTTGACTTTGAGTAAATCCTGAAGGGATTTCTAGTTTCAGCAAGAAATTAATTATTGCAGAATACCAATCACAAGAAGCTAGATTTTTGCCCACTGACTGCTTTCTCTTTGGTTCAGCTACTTCCTCTATTTTATCTATCTGACCAATTTCTGCAATTGTGCACAGGAAGTCAATATCTAAAGATCTGCAATTTTCCTCAGCTAACTATATGGCAAGACCCTGACCTTTGACCAGCTTGGTGGTCTTCAGTTCTATATTAAATTCTATCATATTTGCAATCCACTTTTCCCTTCTTCCATCAGCATCAGGCTGTGTTAAAACATGTTTTATTATAGCAAAGGGTACATATGCAATTATCTTTGAATGCAAAATATAAAATTTGAAAGCTTTCAAGGATTTGATAAGGGCATATGCTTGTTTTTCAATAATATCATACCTCAATTCAGCATCCCTCAAGTTCTTGCTGAAAGATGCTACTAGATGTTCTAAACCTTCTTCATCTACTTGCAATAGAACTGCTGCAATGGTGTCTTCGGAGGAAAATGAGAATACATGGAACTCCTTGCTGTAATCTAAACTTATTAATGTGAGAGCCTCCATAATAGCTTTTTTAATAGACTCAAATGATTTTCTTGCTACATCAGTCCATCTTACCTTTGATCCTTTTTTCAACATGGAGGTAAGATGCTTTACCAGTTCTTAAAAAATTGATATAAACCTCCTGACAAAATTTATTTTCCCAGAAAGGACTGGATATCTTTCTTTGATCTTGGGACAGACAAAGTCTATATTGCTTTCACTTGTTCTGGATCAATTCGGACACCTGCAGCAGAAACAAAATGTCCTAACAGCTTTCCTTCTTCTAAAGCAAATTGTGACTTTTTAGGATTGACTAAAATCCCAAACCCTTTGCACTTCAGAAACACTTTTTTCAAATGTTGCAAACGATTTTGATGGTTGTTGGAGTATACTGTTATATCATCAAGGTAGATGAAGACAAATTTATTCTTCTCTCCCACAAATGCTATATCCATATCTCTCTGAAAGGTAGCTCCATCATTCATCAGTCCAAAAGGCATCTTGGCATACATAAAAGTGCCCCAAGGAGTGGTGAATGCAGTCTTCTCTTGGTCATCTGGATGCACAAAAATCTGATTAAAGCCTAAAAAACCATCCAAGAAAGACATTACTTTGGCTCTTGAGTCCTTTTGCAGCAAATGCTCCATCTTTGGTAGAGGATAGTTGTCTTTCTTTAAGCACTTGTTCAAGTTTTTGAAATCAACACACAGCTTGATTTCTCCACTTTTCTTCCTCACCACTACGAGATTGGCTACCCATTTGGAATATCTAAGAGGAACTATAATCTTGGTCGCCAACAATTTTTTAATTTCTTTTTTAATTAGAGGAAGAAGGATAGGATTTATTGGTCTCATCTTCTGTTTGAAAGGAATGGTGTCTTTCTCCAGAGGAATTTTATACTGGATTATATTTTTGTCATAAGTTTTCAAGTCGCTATACTCCCAGGCAAACACATCAGCAAATTGCTTCATTAATTTGCAGTATTCAGCACTTTGGTCAGCAGATAGATGAGTGAACAAATGTATGTATCTAGGCTGAGTTGGACTCCCTGTATCATGCTTACAGACTGTAGATTGGTCTTCTTTTTGGGCAGCTTTATAAGGCACATCATTCTGGTCAAACAGTCTTTCTAGAGGAATTAGACCCTTAGGAATATGATTACTAGGAAGCTGGACAATGCTACTTTTGCCAATTTTATTTATAAGCCGGGATTGAGGGCTTTATTGCAAGGCATCATTTTGTTGGTCAATTTGCATTTCGGAAAACTCATCAATGACTTGAAGGAACCTATTTATCTCATCATCATCATCAAAACTTTCCAATGGTGAACATTCTTAGGCAAGGATGTTCTATACTTCATTTGGACTTCATAAACTAGTCTGGGAGGCATGGGAGGGATGAATAGACTATCAGACATAGCAAGGGAATCAAAAAGTTGATTTCTGGCTCTAGGGATATATGAAATACAAAAATAATCAAAAGAGTCTCTAATTCTCCATACCTCATCTCTGTATGCTTTTAGCCTTGTGTGCTTTTCCTGAAACGTCTTATTTACTTGCTGAACGATCAAATCAACATCTCCAAACACCTTTATGTTCCCGATTCCTCTATCTTTTGCTGCATTAAGGCCCAATATCAGAGCCTCATACTCTGCTATATTATTAGTGACTCGAAAAACCAGCTTAAAAGACAGTCGTGTGTTTTCTTTCTCTAGAGATACTAGCACCACCCCTGCTCCTGCAGTCTCCCTGGAACATGCTCCATCAAAGAAAATCTCCCAAACCTGAATTCCTTGCTCTTCCTCAGTCTAAATTGTTGGTTTCCTGATCTGCATTGCAGCCTTCTGAGATTCTTTTATTTGGAGAATACATGCTCCAAAATCAGTGTCCACTACATATATGGGATGATTCGTAGGATTCTCCTCATCACTAGTGATATATGCCAGCTATGCTTCTCTATACAATCTTCTGCTTTCTCCTCCAAAAACTGGGAGAGTGGGATAAGATAGATCATTCTATAATCTCCCACCTAGTCTCTTAATCCATCCTCTAGACAACAACATGCCAAAATTAGGAGGGACATCTGCTACCACAATATCCATCATCATACTCTTCATGGGCAGCTGAGTTAAGGTAATGGCTAGATCTTTTATCAATCCCAAACATTTCACCTTTCTTGATTCAAAAGAGAACAAATCATGATATGGTCTGTTGATGTCAAGGCCTAACTCTTCCATGACAGCTTTAGGCATCAAACTGTGGTTGGCCCCTGTATCTAGCAGGCAGTTGTGGAGGATTTTGTCATGAATGGTCAATGAAACATAAAAAGATGGAGAATTATTATCCGCAGGTTCAATCATGGGGCTAAGCTCAATGGTAGGCTTGTCATCTTGCAAATTGACAGAGTCAGTGGAGGTTTGTGTGGTTTCCAGCTCAAGAGCTTCAAAGATAGGCTTTCTAAATACTTCACTCTTTACCAACTCTACCAGAGACACAAATATTTTCAGTTTCTGAACTTCTGACTCCAAGCTGAAAGAGGAGGCTAACTTATCAGTACCTCTTACCTCTTGAACTGGTGCTTTTAGGATGACTGGATCAGCTGCTGGTCTTCTCTGCCTCATATTCTATGATTCTGTTTGAGCAACAGCTCTTTGGGCAGGATTCTCCTTGACATTTTTTGCATTTGATCTCAAATTATATCTTTGTTTTTCACCAGTTTGTAGGATAGCTTCTCTATCCCACTGCTGACTATCTTGTTCCCGCAGCAATGATTCTTCATAAGCAGCAAAAGTAAAAAATGCAGCACTGCCTTTAGCTTCCATGTAGTGAATTTCATCCTCTTCTTCAAATTGTTCCTCCTCCATGACTACATTTTAAAAGGGAGCTTTAACTTTTCGTTCTTATTTTGATTCTTCACCCCTTTGAATTATTTGTAACTGCTCATTTTCTCTTCTAAATGGATTTGGATTTCTTAGAGAAAATGTGTTCTGCTGCCTTGTTTTTCCTAAATTCTACTGAACTTTTAGCTTATAAATTTCAGCAGCCAATGACTCTATCATCTTAGTCATTTTATCTAATTTTGGCTTTGAAGATGATGTAGAGGAGGTAGAAGCATGACCTCTCTGCCTCCTTCTGTCAACTTGACCTTTTAGCTCTTATGCAACCATGATATTAGACTCTACTTCTAGGGCTGCATCCTTCATGTCTACCAGAGTAGCACATCTCCTTTCTCTCAACAATAGGTAGAAATCAGAGTCAAAACCATTGGCATAAGTGAGATTGGTAGAGGTAGGAGTAGGCTTTACTTCAACTAGTATCTTACTATACATATGATTGAATCTTTTATTAAAATCAGGCAATGATTCCCCATTCTCCCATTTTAGGTTACCAAACTCAGTATGATAATACAGCAAGTCCTTTTTATCTCCCCAGTGCTTCAAAAATGGTTCATCTAAGGCTTCAATATTAGCAATGGATCTAAGGGCTAATTCTTTGAACCACTTCCTGGCCTCTCCATCAAGTCTCTGAACAAAAACTCTCATCCACACATCATTTTCACTTATATCTAAGTTATCATCATAACTATAGAAAGCCTCAAGGTGTTCTTCTGCTGTTACTCCATC
Organism: Pinus tabuliformis; assembly: GCA_031772625.1. Classification (NCBI taxonomy): domain Eukaryota; kingdom Viridiplantae; phylum Streptophyta; class Pinopsida; order Pinales; family Pinaceae; genus Pinus; species Pinus tabuliformis. Next base: position 215,885,191 of record CM062816.1, on the reverse strand, counting down.
TGTACCAATGAATTTAGGCATATATTTCTAGTATTCTCCCATAGGCATAGGATTTAAAGGAATAGGCAAGACCAAGGGTCCATATCTAGTAGCAACAATTCTTTCTATCTTTGTGGGTGCCTGCTGACCTGCCATGATTGGGATATGTGGAAGAATACTGGCAGATTGAATGGTAGGAAGTAATGTGATGGATGCAAAAGACAAAGGGATGTTCTAGACTATATGGGAAGCTTTCTTTGGACTAAGATTAAAAGGGGAACTAATTGCACAAGGGGCCAGATTAATCTCTGAAGGAATTTCCTTATTAACAGGGCTAGGCTCTAAATCTTCAAATTGAATACCTTTAGCTATAACTTTATCTTTCAGAGATGAATGATATTTCTTAGGCTCACCTAATCCTAATGCCCCTTTCTTTGAAGCTTTCTTCGATTTGACAGTCCTCTCAAGGTCAGGCACTAATTCAGCTGGTGATTTCTGAGGATTTCTTCAAATGTGTCTCACAAACTGAGCTAGAACTTCAATGTGGAGTCGCAAAAGGTTGGTCTTGTTAGCCTCCTGTTGCAACAGGGTTTCATCTTTCATGATTGACATTTTTACATGCCAAATATGTCATACTTTGCAGGCTGTAGTTTTCCATATTTCCACAAAATGCCATGAAGTGTGCCAGTCCAAATGGCACTGCTGTTTTCCAATTTTGAGGGCTTATTCCAGTTTTGAAGAGTTTTCGTTTAAGGGAGGTCCAAACAGTCTAACCTTGGTCTCCCTAGGTTTCAATTTCCTGTTTTAGAATATAGAGAATGCATCGGACCAAACAGTTTAATCTTGGCAGATCTGTAGATAGGTAGAGAATCAAAGGGACCCAACTGCTTAATCTGGACCCTGGCAGAAATAAGTGTAGATTTAGATAGGAAACATTCAAAAAGAAAAAAGAAAAAAAAAAATTGTAAAGCTGGGTCTGCAAGTCTAAGTGCACCCAAATCAAAAGAAGAAAAAATGTTAGGTGAGTAGGCTAGGTAGGTAGCTGTGAGGTTGTAGAATGATGATTTATGATCAACTTTGTGTTACAAGGTGTTTTATCTCTTTAGATCACAGTTGCAGACAGTTTTTCATCTGAGGGAGCTCAAGCTGGACATCACTAAATTCCCCTTCTTCTAAATTCCCCAAGTCAATTACTAATTTCCCAAAGAGGTCAAGATCTGCTTGATTCCTCTTAGTTTCATCATTTTCCATGTCATTTGTCCTGGTAAAGATCTGCTTCACTCAAGGATTCTTTATTTCTCATCTATAAGTCACTTTTCCCTCAAGGATTAGCCTAAGGTCTCTTACCTTAGCGCCTGCTTATCATCACCATATTAACCACTAACTCTACTATATAACTCCCTATCAGTTTTCCCCTTCCCCTACTAACACTATGTATATAAAACTCCCCTATGTAACTATCCCCTCCCTGGCAATATAGCCATATTTCTTCTAAGTCAAGGAAAAAGTGGTCCATCAGGGGCTGTTTTTAACCCATCCGTGTCATAGCAGGAGTTAGATGACACCTGGGCATGCTAACAACCTCTCTCCTAGCCCTAAAAACCCTCAAAAACCCACATTTCCGCCCTTATCCTAAGTTTTTGTGCATAAATCGTTAAAACCCCACTCATAAACCCTCAAAAAACCCATGTTTTACCCCTTATGCTAAAGTCCCGAGCGTAAATACATTAACCCGCCCGTTTATAACCCCATAACCCACACAAACCATAGTTTTACACCCCTGTCGCGCCGTATTAAAACTGGAATATTCCATGAATATTCCTGCCCCTTATCCCTCCGTCGCCTCGTCCTCCCCGCCAACCGTTAGATCGCCCACCTCACAGATATACGGTGGGCAGGCCTTCCTGTCCCCCGACGCACCCGAAGGTTAGCGTCCGGGAGATGGGCGGTATTGCCACCATACTCCCGCCACGCGTCACCTCCTGGGCTGTGGTGGAGCCCCCTCCCCCGAAACCACCTTTGTCCAAAGGCGGTGCACCCAGAAACCACTTACCGCCGTCCCCTTGTGACATAAGCCCCACGTCACCCTGCTGCATCATCCGCCTGTGTGGCCTCCTGCCACTGTACCGCCGAGTCACCCTGCCACGAGTCTTGCCACCGTGTCCCCTGTCGTACTACCACATCACCTTCGTACGTGATGACATCATCATACTGACATCATCCCGCCACGTCATCATGCTGACGTCATCGCTGACATCATCCACCGTACGAAGTCCGCCATGCTGAAGTCATCAGCAATTTTAGCGCGAAGGGTGAAAATCGCACTCCGGAGCCCCGGAATCAGTTTCTGAGGCAGTTTTTGATGCGCGATTTGCGGCATCGCTGGATAAAATAGACCTAAATGGGGAATCTTTAGGGAATCTTTACATCACGCAGCCCCCAGCAAGCCCGAAAGGCGCCGAGTGACCCATTTTTCTTCGCGAAGCTTGCCGAAAGGAGCAGAAGACAGTTCTAAAGGAAACAGAGGCCGAAAAGCAGCCATTAATTTGTGATTAGACCCATAGCAGAGGAGAAAAGTGACCCAATTCATTTGTCAAAGAGTATCAGATGGAGAAGAAGAGCCAAAGAGTATCAACCAAGATTTTTTAAGGGCTCGAAGCACCTGAACATTGATGAGCCCCCCAGAAAGTCAAATCAAGAGGCGTAAGCCCATCCTTGCCCTTAAATCACAGTTAAAGCTTTAAATGCAGACAGACAGCAAAGAAGCAGAAACCCATACACATTTATTTCATAAAACACTGCACCAAGCCACCGAGGACAACATCATTTATTCAGTTTTGATACGACAGCCCTCAGTGCAGCCCGAGATATTTTATGCATTTATTTCTAGATAGGATTAGGTTAAAGTAATCATCTTTCTTTCAGACCTGTTTAGGTCAAGTTGTAATAAAAGCAGTTGTAGAGAGTTTTTCCCTATATATACCGCTCTCTACATTGTTTCAAGGGGTTGGTCAATTGAGAATTTTCACTAGAGACTCGCATTGTATACCTGAGTTTTTCTATAACCAAAGATTGCTAAAAGCTTGGAGAGCAAACTGCCTGTTGTAAATGAATGTTTTGAAGATATGAATATGGAATTATTGTGCTGCAGCCTGAAACAATAAGTGCATCTTACCTCTGTTTTATTGTTTATGACTATCTAAATAGTAGAAAGGAAGAATAGCTTAGAATTTGTTTAAATACACTCTATGCTCAATTTCTGTTGTTTCTTTATGTTTTCCTCTTAATGAATTGGTCATGAATATGAATTCCTTCTGGCTCATATTTACCCCGATTCACCTATGTTTGCCAATTATCTAGGGATTCTTAAATGCCCCTAGGTAGAGCTCTGTTACATCCATCTGTTAAGCTGATTGAGAGATTCTTAACTGCCTCTCATTACTTAGCATTCACTCCATCATTTAAACCTAAAAGATTGTTTCATGCGCAGCTATCTTGCTCCACCTTCCCTTATTTTGACCAAAGGAATGCACCAGCATTCCTCCTCCTCGACTCCATGCCCAATGGTTTGAAACCCTTAGACTATGCTCTGCCTCTCTACTTGAAACATCAATTTTCCCACCAAAAACAAAAACAAAAAACCCTCTGAAATCAATATCTAGCCTAAAATCCTTCTCAACAAAGCTAAATCAGAAAGAGAGAGCCCTCTCTAGTTGCAGGTGGGCTACAACCTGAGTGATAACATAATGGTGACTCGACTGGGGACTCCTCAGTTAATCTCACAAAGAAGGTAAGAAAGCTCCGCTGAAACCATAAATGAATCTTTCCAATTTCTGTTTATCTCTTAAAACTACAGATGAAGCCTAAATGTCAGCCAGGAAGCCTTTGAAACTGTTTTTGTTTTACATTGACAGAAGTAAATAAAAGCTGCTTCAGTCAATCTTCATGCTATTTTTAAGCTATACACAGCCATTCCAAAATCTGATCTGTCCCTTGTTAACTACAAAAATATTCCCATAAAAATACCCAAAAAACAATTCGGAAGCTGGCTCCCAAGAAGAATCCACGACACACAAGGTCAAATCCAGACCCGAATCCACCAGCTGTTTTTGAGAACCCTAACATAATCCCGAAAATCCTCAAGAAGCAAGAAAGACAGGAAAATTTTGTTGATTTAAGTCCTGAAAAAGCTTACCCTAGCTGTATTCCGACTCCTGTCAAGATTTTGTTTCGTTCAGCCCCAGTTTCCCCTAGTTCATCATCCACACCTCGAACTCCTCCTTCCACACCTTCATTCACAGCACATACTACCACTACTGTTGTTTCCAGCGTTCCAGTTGCTCCTATTATCCCAGTTATCCCTGTTATCCCTGTTGTTCCATTAATCCTCGTTGTTCCACTTATCCCTGCCAATATGGCTAATAGATATGCACCCCTGCAACTACCTGCTAATGCTGGGGCTTTACCTCAAGAGTACCAATCTAAAATCACATATTTTGATAGTACTGGCCCTTTTACTGCCATTCAGCATACTAAAAAGATGCAAGACTATTTTGAAAACTACGAGATAGATGATGATAGCGTGAGAATGAGAATTTTTGTTCAGAGCTTAACAGGTGATGTAAGAACCTGGTTCAGATCACTTGCTGCAAATTCCATAACCACCCCAGATGAGCTTTACCAATCCTTTACCAACAGATGGGAGAAAAAGAAAGACCCCTTGCACATACTAGCTGAATATGATACGATTAAACGAGGTCCTCAAGAGACTGTTTTGGAGTACTGTGCAAGATTCAATAATGTTTACAATGCAATACCACAGAACCTAAGGCCTCCCCCTGATCTGGCCTTGTACAAATTTTTGGATGGTTTTGACCCTGATATGGCATACTAGTTAAAAGAAAGAGCTCCTCAGACCCTTGCAAACATGCAAAACGTTGCTGTCAGTGTTGAGGCCAACTTAATTGCCAAGAGAACAGAGCTAGAATGGAAAGAAGAACCACCTTTAAGGAAGAACCCTCAACCTTTGATCAAAAGGTTGATGCTATTATCAATGGCCGACAAAGGCTAGGAGAAAGAGTAGAAAATGTTGAGAGAAAAGCATCATGGGAAGGACAACAGTCCAATACCATAAGGAATCCAAATTTTAGGAAAAAGTAGAACGCAAATGCTGGTAGGTCTAACCAAGACCATCACATAAGACCCCCTTTTCAGGATAACTATGTTGAAGGATCTACTTCTAGTGAACCCATAGAGGACACTCACATGAACCTGATGGATCTAAAGGGTGAGCACCAAACTGTCCTGTCCGAAGAAGACCAAAATGAACTCGATTACAATCAGTTTCAAACTAAATCTGGTGAGTCCTTTGATTTTAAACAAGGATATGATACTGCTGTGTATGAAGTACACAAACAATATAAGCTGAGAACTAGGACCATTGACATTTCGGAACCTAGTAAAACAAAGGATGGAAAATAGCCCAACAAGACCAAAGGTAAGGCTGTCACAACAGAACCAGCTGATACAAATGTTCAAAACCCGCATCAAGTGACTGTAGAAGACATAACAGAGATACAGCCTTCCAAAGATCAGCCTTTGCCACCTTCTCCCTCGAAAGAAAGCTCGAACAATGTTCCAAAAAACTTTCCGGAAACTAAAGAACCGCAAGCTATCAGTCCTCATAACGCTGATAAACAAGAGCAAATCGCAGATGATTTAAATGAAAAGAAAAAAACTGCCTTTATCAACAACAAGACTCCATTGGAAAAGCCATTTAACTTAGAGGCAGAAATAGCTAAGTTAAAAATATCCATCCCCCTCTCAGAACTTGCCAAACACGATGTATATAGGCAACAAATTCAAAGGTCACTTCAAATTCCAGAAAACAAGGACGATGTGAACGTTTTGTATGATTCCCCTGAACTGTTGTTTGGACCAGAAGTCAATGGAAAATCAACACATGGATCTATCCCACCCTTTTATGTCAGTTTTCATATACATGACAAAGTTTTGCACAATGCTATGTTTGACTCAGGGGCATCGCACAATCTAATGCCCAAAGCAGTTATGGAAAAACTGAACCTTGACATTACAAGACCTTACAAAGACTTTTACTCATTTGACTCAAGTCAAGTGAAATGTCTAGGCCTCATCAAAGACTTGTGTGTCTCCTTAGTTCAATATCCAAATAAGACCATCCTCATGGATGTAGTAGTTGCTGACATTCCACCAAAGTATGGTATGCTCCTATCAAGATCATGGGGAGCAAAGCTCCAAGGATCCCTTCAATTAGACCTTTCCTATGCCACTATTTCAGTCTTTGGGCAACCAAAGAGACTGTATAGAGAAACGCTGATGAAATATGTGGTTAGTAGTGAGAGCAACCCTGAAAATTTTCCCATTTATTCAATCCATTCTGATATGGATTCCTTTATTTTGTTTAATGATGATACAAATTCTCCAACTGATAATGAGCCCTTGGCTCTGGAACGACAAGCACACATCAATGAAGAATCAGTTACACACACTAGTGAAACTATCACAACAGTTAACACAACCAGCATGTTAGAAGAACATCCCCAAATAGAAATTGTAAATCTGCCCAATCCTAACTTAGCTGAAACTCTTAGTACAAACCACAAGCAAGAGATCACATGGTATTTAGAGTTTGATGGCTCTGTTAACAAGTTGGGAGCAAGGGCAGGTATCTAGATTCACAATACATATAACAACCATGCAGAAGGTCATGCCTACAAACTGAATTTTAAATGCACAAATAACATGGCAGAATATGAGGCTCTGCTGCTAGGCCTTAAACTGCTCAAAGCTCTAGGAGCTGCAAAAGTGTCTATTTTAGGAGACTCTGATTTAATCATACAACAAATGAAAGGTAATTTTGTTACCAATGACAATAGAATGAGAGCCTATAGGACTGCTGCCACTAATATACTCAATGCATTCACTGAATTCAAGCTAGCCAAAATTTCAAGAGAACATAACATTCATGCACACAGCCTAGCCACCTTTGCTAGTACATGCAAGCTTCCTTTTGACCCAAACCATCACATTACAGCTAAAATAAAACATAGGCCCGCTTTCCCAAATAACATCAAAGATTGGCAGGTATTCGAAAATGATGCCCAGATTAATAATTTCCTTACCCTTGAGCATGAGTTTTCAAATGTTAACATCGACTTGGATGCTATGAAAGATTTGGAACAACAAACAAATGAAGATCAGTAAGCTATAACAGCTGCAACAGCCAAGCAAATCCTGAACCCGACTATTTTTGACAAAGAAAACATAGAACAGCTGAAACAAATGCATTTGGAAGACAGTGCCAAAGTAGAGGCAGAGATCATTGACTTAAAGGATAACTTTCTGCCTGCTGGCCTAACCCCATTAGAAGACATGTTCGACGCCAATGACGTTCCTAGAAAGCCAAAATTGCAACCCATTAACACTGATATAGAAGAACACAACATTGGGACGGTAGAAAATCCAAAAATGATCCAACTGTCCAAAAATTTGCCACCCGATCAAAAGCCCAAATACATTGACTTGTTCAAAGAGTTCCAAGATGTATTTGCTTGGAGCTATGAGGATTTGAAATCCTATGACACCTCGGTGATCCAACACACAATCCCCTTAAAACCGAACCAGAAACCCTTCAAGCAGAAACTTAGAAGAATCAACCCTATGCTTCTTCCCCCAATTGAGAAGGAAGTAAAGAGGATGTTTGAAACAGGCATCATAGCACCCATCAGATTTTCTGAATGGGTATCCAAGCTTGTTCCTACACAAAAAAAGACAGGTGAAATGAGACTTTATGTAGATCTCAAAAATTTAAACCAAGTCTCCCTAAAAGACCATTACCCTTTGCCTAAAATGGACCACATCTTGCAGGGAGTAGTGGGATCATCTAGAATCTCTTTGCTAGATGGTTTTTCAGGTTTCAACCAAATACTTGTTCACCCGGATGACCAGGACAAAACTACTTTTACCACACCGTGGGGAACATTCAAGTATGTAAAGATGCCATTCGGACTTAAAAACGTGGGTGCAACTTTTCAACGAGCAATGGATATTGCATTTGCCAAAGAAATACATGACTTCCTAGTTGTCTATCTTGATGACTTGACCCCATTTTCCAAATCTGATGAAGAGCACCTCAAGCATCTTAGGCAAATTTTCGTGACATGTACGAAATATGGCATTTCCTTGAATCCCAAGAAGTCCCTATTTGGCCTAGAAGAAGGAAAGTTACTTGGCCACATTATATCAAAAGATGGGATTAGAATTGACCCTGAAAGAATCCAAGCCATCCTCCAAATTCCATATCCAAGAAACATAAAAGAGCTGCAAGCATTCCTTGGAAAGGTTAACTTCCTAAGAAGATTTATTCCAAATCTAGCTAAACTAATACGATTGTTAAGCAACATGTTAAAGAAGGATGCCAAGGTAAGATGGTCCCTGGAAACCAAGCAAGATTTTGAAAGTATCAAAGCTGCATTAACCCAAACCCCTGTACTCACCAGCCCACAGTTTGAGAAAGATTTTATCATATTTTCGTTTGCATCTAATCACACAATAGTTGTAGTCCTTTTGCAAAAGGATGAACAAGGAGCTGAAAAACCAATCACTTTCTTCAGCCAAGCCTTAAGAGACGCCCCTTTGAAGTACCCAATAATGGAAAAGCAGGCCTACGCACTTGTTAAGGCCATCAAGGATTTCAGAGTGTACATTTTATGTTCACATGTGATTGCCTATGTCCCACACGCTACTGCAAAAGACATATTGACCCAAGAGGGATTAGAAGGCAAAATAGGCAAGTGGATTGCAAGCATCCTTGAGTATGACATAGAAATAAAACCAACCAAGCTGATAAAGGGACAAGGTTTAGCTAAATTGATGTACGAAACAAATTTTCAAGCCGTAGACATTAACCAACTGGACAAGGAATCGGAGCTGGCGACTCCACAGATCAGTGAAATATTTCTGCAATGCCCTTAGTACACTGATATTTGCTTTGTATTGTTAAACCTGTGTGCTCCCCCAGGATTGTCTAGGACCAAGAAAATATTTTTGAAAATGAAGGCTTTAAAGTTTTGTGTTATATATGGTGCATTATTTTGGAGAAATCATGAAGGTATATTGCTTAATTGTTTAACCATGAATGAAACTAACAATGTCATGAAAGAATTCCATGCAGGTGACTGTGGAGGACATCTATATTGGAAGTCCACTACTGATAAAATTCTAAGGGCTGGTTTCTATTGGCCCTCTCTTTTTGCAGATGTAAAGAGGTTTGCCATGTCATGTCACAAGTGCCAAATCTTTGAGGGCAAGAGAAAACTGTTACCCCTGCCCCTTAAACCTATCTCAACAAAAAAACCTTTTCAACAATGGGGTCTTGACTTCATTGGAGAAATCCATCCCTCTTCCTTAGGCCAACACAAATGGATCCTAACAGCCATTGACTATTTCACCAAGTGGGTTGAAGCCATTCCCTGTAGACAAGCCAATGACACCATCATTATCCAATTCCTTGAGTGCAATATCCTTTCTAGATTTGGCTGCCCTGAGAAAATCATCACTGACAATGCCACTACCTTTAAGTCCAAAAAGATGATCAATTTCTGCCACAGATTTCATATTACCTTGGGCCACTCTACAGCCTATTAGCTGCAAGGTAATGGCTTGGCTGAATCATCTAACAAAAGCCTCATCAACATCATAAAGAAAGTGCTGGAAGAGAACAAGAAGAACTGGCACAAAAAGCTAGTAAATGCCCTATGGCCAGATAGACTCTTGAGCAAGAGATCCATTGGGATGAGCCCTTATGAGCTAGTATATGGCATGGAGGCAAGATTTCCTTCATCCCTGGGCATTCCTACTATCAAACTGTTACAGGAAATTCAGGCTGAACCAAATGACATTAAAAGAAGAATCAATCAGACCATTGATCTTCAGCAAACCAGAGAACAAGTTTATGACAGAGCTCAAATTTTGCAAGAAAAGCTTAAAAAAATGTTTGATAGAAGAGCTAAGGCTGAGGATTTCAATGTTGGTGACAAAGTTCTGAGGTGGGACTCAAGAAGAGAAGACAAGGGAAAACATGCAAAGTTTGATTTTTTATGGAAAGGACCATCAGTTATTTCTGCTGTTCAGGGAAATAACACTTATTTTCTCAAATCTATAGAGGACAGCATTGCCGAAGAAGGCCCTATCAATGACCGTATGCTAAAACATTACCATGACCCCTTTTAAGGGACACAATGCAGTTTTGTATATATCTTTGTACAGTCTTATTTGTATATATCAGCACTCTTTTTATTTTTGTATAAGCAGGCCGATTGTTTAAGGAGAAGCAGTAAATTTGTGAAAGACACAGTTTTAGAAGCTTTGTCTCTACACCAATTTCAGCAAAACAGTAAGAGGAAAACTGTCACATTACAAGAAATTCATGGTAGAAAAGAATTGTTTGCAGTCATTGTGCATAATTATCAAGCATGTGGAAGAAAGCAAGCAATGTTGCACAGTTCATAGTAATTCAGTTGAGGAGGAGGTTGTTCATAGTTCAAAGTTTTACATTTTCTTAGTAGCCAGAACAAATGTTTCTAGTCTACAGCAACCATAGAAGATCAAGGCAGTTTGACCTGCTGTTCTTGACTTTTCACAAGGAAAAGCCATCCCCAAGTGGAGCCACTATTAGCCTCCTGTCTCAACAGGGTTTCATCTTTCATGATTGACATCTTTACATGCCAAATATGTCATACTTTGCAGGCTGTAGTTTTCCATATTTCCACAAAATGCCATGAAGTGTGCTAGTCCAAATGGCACTTCTGTTTTCCAATTTTGAGGGGTTGTTCCAATTTTGAAGAGTTTTCGTTTAAGGGAGGTCCAAACAGTCTAACCTTGGTCTCCCTAGGTTTCAATTTCCTGTTTTAGAATATAGAGAATGCATCTGACCAAACAGTTTAAGCTTGGCAGAGCTGTAGATAGGTAGAGAATCAAAGGGACCCAACTGCTTAATCTGGGCCCTGGCAGAAATAAGTGTAGATTTAGATAGGAAACATTCAAAAAGAAAAAAAAATTGTAAAGCTGGGTCTGCAAGTCTAAGTGCACCCAAATCAAAAGAAGAAAAAATGTTAGGTGAGTAGGCTGGGTAGGTAGCTGTGAGGTTGCAGAATGATGATTTATGATCAATTTTGTGTTACAAAGTGTTTTATCTCTTCAGATCACAGTTGCAGACAATTTTTCATCTGAAGGAGCTCAAGCTGGACATCACTAAATTCCCCTTCTTCTAAATTCCCCAAGTCAATTACTAATTTCCCAAAGAGGTCAAGATCTGCTTGATTCCTCTTAGTTTCATCATTTTCCATGTCATTTGTCTTGGTAAAGATCTGCTTCACTCAAGGATTCTTTATTTCTCATCTATAAGTCATTTTTCCCTCGAGGATTAGCCTAAGGTCTCTTACCTTAGCGCCTGTTTATCATCACCATATTAACTACTAACTCTACTATATAACTCCCTATTAGTTTTCCCCTTACCCTACTAACACTATGTATATAAAACTCCCCTATGTAACTATCCCCTCCCTGGCAATATAGCCATATTTCTTCTAAGTCAGGGAAAAAATGGTCCATCAGGGGTTGTTTTTAACCCATCCATGTCATAGCAGGAGTTAGATGACACCTGGTCATGCTAACAACCTCTCTCCTAGCCCTAAAAACCCTCAAAAACCCACATTTCCGCCCTTATCCTAAGTTTTTGTGCATAAATCGTTAAAACCCCGCTCATAAACCCTCAAAAAACTCATGTTTTACCCCTTATGCTAAAGTTCCGAGCGTAAATACATTAACCCGCCCATTTATAACCCCATAACCCACACAAACCATAGTTTTACACCCCCGCCGCGCCGTATTAAAACAAGAATATTCCATGAATATTCCCGCCCCTTATCCCTCTGTCACCTCGTCCTCCCCGCCAACTGTTAAATCGCCCGCCCAACATATCTACGGTGGGCGGGCCTTCCTGTCCCCCGACGCGCCCAAAGGGTAGCATCCGAGAGATGAGCAGTATTGCCGCCGTACTCCCGCCACGCGTCACCTCTTGGGCTGTGGCAGAGCCCCCTCCCCCGAAACCACCTTTGTCCAAAGGCGGTGCGCCTAGAAACCACTTACCGCCCTCCCCTTGTGACGTAAGCCCCACATCACCCTGCCGCGTCATCTGCCTGCGTGGCCTCCTGCCACTGTACTGCCAAGTCACCCTGCCACGAGTCCTGCCACCGTGTCCCCTGCCATACTGCCACGTCACCTCCGTACGTGATGACATCATCATGCTGACGTCATCCCACCACGTCATCATGCTGACGTCATAGTTGACGTCATCCCACCACGTCATCATGCTGACGTCATAGCTGACGTCATCCACCGTACAAAGTCCCTCATGCTGACGTTATCAGCAAGTTTAGCGCGAAGGGCGAAAATCGCACTCCGGAGCCCCGAAATCAGTTTTTGAGGCAGTTTTTGCTAGGCGCGCATCGCTAGATAAAATAGGCCTGAATGGGGAATCTTTAGGGAATCTTTTCATCACGCAGCCCCCAGCAAGCTTGAAAGGCGCCGAATGACCCATTTTTCTTCGCGAAGCTTGCCAAAAGGAGCAGAAGACAGTTCTAAAGGAAACAGAGGCCGAACAGTGGCCATTAATTTTTTATTAGAACCACAGCAGAGGAGAAAAGTGACCCAATTCATTTGTCAAAGAGTATCAGATGGAGAAGAAGAGCCAAAGATTATCAGCCAAGATTTTTTAGGGGCTCGAAGCACCTGAACATTGATGAGCCCCCCAAAAAGTCAAATCAAGAGGCGTAAGCCCATCCTTGCCCTCAAATCACAGTTAAAGCTTTAAATGCAGACAAATAGCAAAGAAGCAGAAACCCATACACATTTATTTCAGAAAACACTGCACCAAGCCACCGAGGACAACATCATTTATTCAGTTTTGATACGACAGCCCTCAGTGCAGCCCGAGATATTTTATGCATTTATTTTTGGATAGGATTAGGTTAAAGTAATCATCTTTCTTTCAGACCTGTTTAGGTCAAGTTGTAATAAAAGCAGTTGTAGAGAGTTTTTCCCTATATATGCCGCTCTCTACATTGTTTCAAGGGGTTGGTCAATTGAGAATTTTCACTAGAGACTCGCATTGTATACCTGAGTTTTTCTATAACCAAAGATTGTTGAAAGCTTGGAGAGCAAACTGCCTGTTGTAAATGAATGTTTTGAAGATATGAATATGGAATTCTTGTGCTGCAGCCTAAAACAATAAGTGCATCTTACCTCTGTTTTATTGTTTATCACTATCTAAATAGCAGAAAGGAAGAATAGCTTAGAATTTGTTTAAATACACTCTATGCTCAATTTCTGTTGTTTCTTTATGTTTTCCTCTGAATGAATTGGTCATGAATATGAATTCCTTCTGGCTCATATTTACCCCGATTCACCTGTGTTTGCCAATTATCTAGGGATTCTTAAATGCCCCTAGGTAGAGCTCTGTTACCTCCATCTGTTAAGCTGATTGAGAGATTCTTAACTGCCTCTCATTACTTAGCATTCACTCCATCATTTAAACCTGAAACATTGTTTCATGCGCAGCTATCTTGCTCCACCTTCCCTTATTTTGACCAAAGGAATGCACCAACAGACCTCCTCCTCAACTCCACGCCCAATAGTTTGAAACCCTTATACTATGCTCTGCCTGTCTACCTAAAACATCAATTTTCCCACCAAAAACAAAAACAAAAAACCCTCTGAAACCAATACCTAGCCTAAAATCCTTCTCAACAAAGCTAAATCAGAAAGAGAGAGCCCTCTCTGATTGCAGGTGGGCTAGAACCTGCAATCCAAAGTTGGTCTGTGGTTACCTCGACCGTATCCTTTTTCGGAGCTTAGGGACAACCCGAGTGATAACACGTCTTCCTCCAATGGAGTCGTCAGATAGATGATTACAACAAAAAAAATTCCCAGACCTTGTCTATCATCAAAATCTAGAACTGTGTCATTCTCCCAAGGAAGCTAAGCTTCAATCTCCTCTCCCCGACAACGGCACCAATTAATGTTATCACCCCAAGAAACTCTCCTAGGTTGTATATCAGAGATTCTCGGGAACATTACAAACTCAACAAAAATGTTGGAAAATGGTGGATGAATGAAAGAAATGATGCATATTCAAGCCAGATAACCACTTCTACTATGCTTGACCCTAGACATGGGTGAACATCCTCAGACTACAAGGCTTTAGACCACCAATTACTCACAGTTTAAGGAAAATGCGATGATGGAGAATACTGATCACACCAGCAGATGCACCGGACCCTGTGATGGCTAGCTGCAACCAGTTAAAAGGTTTGTAAATCTATTTCCTAATGCATAGATAGGATGACAACTCTCTGGCATTAAAACAACAGAAACCTGCATACACATTCAATAATACTAACTGGATTCTAACACAGAGGTGGGATGACAGCCCTCTAATGATAAACATCAAGAGCGCCTAAAAACTGCATAACAGGCACAGCTTGGAACAAAGAAGAAGAAGTGGAAAGTGAGCAATTAACAACAAAAGAAGCTTGCATTAGCTGAAAATGAAGACCATAAGCTACAAGTATCACAATAATTACAGTCTCCGGAAGTTGAACCTTACATCAAAAATAACATTCATCAACCCTCATTACATATTTTTTGTGGATATATATGGAGTTTGTTTACAAAATTGCTCTGTTATGCTATGCATGGAGGGGCCATAATGGACCACCACCCACATTTACAATTAGATATGGTCTTCGACACAATTTAACTGTTTTAATGAGAAAAATGACCTTTTTGCTGCTCGGTTGTCCTTCTCTGTACAGATGGAGTGTAATGTTGAAGGGGTTCCATAACTGTTTTACACTTTGATCTGCTCGAGGCCATCCTTTTCGTCCTTTGGGTGTACACTGTGTTGAATGCAGTTGTTGAGTATTCAATGTGCAGAGTGCTGGTGGGAAGATTATCAATGTTATCCTTTGGCCCTTGGAAGCGTAACAGAGGCAGTAGGCATAGGTGGCATGGAGGAAGATCCACCGTTGGATAGCGTGAATCAATGGTGGAGAGCGCTTTGCAATAGCTATCGGGAGGGAGCGAGAACAACAGATGCAAGCCGTTGGATGAAATAGACAAACGGATGAGATTTGCTGATAGGGGAGATCGGGAGATGGACGATCAGAATAAACGAGGGCTGTCGGATCATGGTCGGATAGATACGGCGGTTGACGGGAGGCTAACATGTGTGGGAGATAACGCAGGGGAGTAGGCGGGATGGGCGGTAAATAGTTTTCCCCACACCACTTATGGGAATGGGCGGTAACCATATAGTGGGGGCGTGATGTAATCAGATTGCAACGCGTGGTGGATGGGATGGCGGGGAAACCACTTTCCCCGCGAGTTAAAGAGTGAGCACGTTTCGATGGCGAGAGGAGATAATACCATCGGATTGCACGATAGACAATTGGACAGTGGAGGTTAAACACACACGTTTGGTGGATGTGATGTGATAGGGAAACCCATGGGCCGGGGATTTTGTAAAATCTTATGGTTATGCGGAAATGGTCATATGGTCATTTCAGCGTTGCGCTCGGGCTAAGAACAAAAACCCTTATATGTGATTTTAAACAAAGGACCCCCGGGAAAAAGGAGAAATGAGGATGAACGAGGTGGAGGGTGGCTTAAACAGGGTTTTGGGGGAAAAACAAAGATAAAAGGGTTTAAAGTAGAATAAGCAGAATGAAAGGGGAGATGAAACCAACTGCTGCAAACCTCTTGAAAACACAACCAGCGCTGCCAAACCTTTCTTTTACCCATCAAAAGCTTAGTCTGATAGCAAAGCTAACAGTTACACCTGCTAATATATATATATATATATATATATATATATATATATATATATATATATATATATATCTATATATATATATATATATATATATATATATATATATATATATATATATATAAGTAAATACTAGAAATAATCTGGCTGTGAAAACCTATTTTGGGTGCAGATTGACAATTTCTGCAATAGTTGAAAACCACTATGTGACGGCTGTTACACAATTTGAAACAACATTTGTTATTCCATGCATATCTTACAATAATTTTGTTACACAATTGTTTTTAGTTCTTTGTTTTTATCTTTTGTGGAAACTAATAATACATGACAGTCATCTTGGCTGTTACAGCTATAACAACTGACGACTTCTAGAAATGATCCAAGTAAATTATCCAATGTGATATACAATACGCATCACCATGACTCAAGAGAAATCACTATGACCGTCAAAATTAATTTCGCGCACCTCGTCACCAATGCCTTCTCTCCACGTCACACCAGGTATGTCCTGAAATGCTAATATTGCTATCCTCTTTTATTTAGTAATTATGGCAATTTAATGTGATATCCTTTTGACGGTCGAGGAAGGTCGTCACACTTAAGCAGGGGGGAGGATGAATTACATCATGACATGACCTGGGCATGACCTGTGAGAATTTAAGCCGAAACCAAAGTAAGATGATCTCATAATCATTATCATTTACTGAACGATCATATCGAAAAGGGAATTGTACCTCAGACCAGACCTTCCATAACTTAGCATTAATGAGGAAATGATATTGCGTAGTACATACCCTGATTTGAAATTCCTAATTTTAACCTCACCGCGTCACCCTACCATTACCCACTGTTGAAGCATTGCATCCTCATTTAGAACTCTCAGACACAAGTAGAGGAGAATATTTTGCAAAGTCAGAATAGTTGAGCATTGTGCTAGTTACATTGGAATTTCTCAAAGAGAAGAAGAGAGGGGAACAACATCGTAACAATGTAGAAATGGGTCGACAATTTGACATGAACCAGGATCAACCAAGGCATTGGAAAACTGTCCTGAAGCATGCCAAATTTTCAAGGATGCAAGGTGGTTTGATTTTTTCCAAAGGCTAGAGGAATCATACGGAGCAAATTTCTATGGAATTCGCTAAGAATTTGAAGAGGAATCAAATGGAGGTCAGGGGATTGGAGCTAGGAGTTACAACGGAGGTAATTTCTTATGTGACAACATTGCCAACATAGGGAAAGAGGTGGTTCAATAGAAAAATCGATGACCCCTCTTTAAAGGAGCATTTTCTCCAAGCAGAAGAATGACTGGTAAAGAAAGGAAGAGGAATTGACAGGCTTTCACTTACCTAGTGATGGGTAGATGTTTCCCTTTACCTCATTAAGTATATCACCTATGAGGGAAGGGAAAAAATTGTATTTAATTACCACTTCCTATTGTTAAATCACCTCCGACATCAATAGATGATAAGCCTCATGTATTTTCTGTTGGGGAATATCAAGCATATGGTTGTGGTTGTGAAGACAACTACACACCGAGAGAAATGCATCACAAGCCACAACCTTGTCAAGCTAACTGTGTTAGATGCCCTAAGTCACTAGGACAAGAGCTAGGATGAATTTATGAGAAAGATGGCTTGGACTACCCGAAGGAAGCAAGCTGGGACTTCTGAGGAAGCTCTGGCAGAAACCAGGGATCAACCCCAGCCCTCAAAAATAATGGCTGGAAAGAGACTAGTTGACTGTCCAATAGGTGATAAGTGGATGACGCAAAGAGTAAGGGTTAGTGGGCACCCAAAGTTCCCATCTATGTCTTAGAAGAACAAGGAAGCAATGAGGCAGGAAGATGAAGAG
The DNA here is from genome assembly GCA_031772625.1 of Pinus tabuliformis. Lineage (NCBI taxonomy): Eukaryota > Viridiplantae > Streptophyta > Pinopsida > Pinales > Pinaceae > Pinus > Pinus tabuliformis. The sequence continues at coordinate 215,867,427 of CM062816.1, read as the reverse complement.
CAGGCTTAGTTGGAGGAACCTCCCTCACTAGGTAAGAATGAGACCTAATCCTTGCTACTTAAAATTGAAAGTTTAGAAAGAGAAAATGAAAGTTTAAGAAAGAAGTTAATAGAGGATAAGGTAGAAGGAAGGACCTTGGGATTATATACTTTGGCTGAGGCTATATATAGGGCTAGGGAGGAACACGTTTTGGGTTTTGTATGCATGGCCTGTGCTAAAGAGCTAGTAGTAGCGAGGTATAGAGTCTGTGCAGTCGACAACTTTTAGAGGGAAACAAAAATTGAGTCGTAGGAAGATGACACACAAAAACCCGTTGAGGACGTTGCTATTACACAAGAACCATCAGCTAAAACAGAGCATCCCATGGAGAGTACTTTGATGCTGATACACATGAACCTGTGGTTGATGTTGCTGTTACAGAAGAAACAGCGATAAAAACATAAGCTAACCAAGGGGAAAATGTTACACAAGAACCTCTGCATGACATTGTTGTTACACAAGAACGAGCAGTGGAAGCGGAAGCTAACCAAGGAGAAAGAGAAGTTGTTACACAAGAACCAGTAGCTGAAATGGAGTAGTTTCACCCTCGGGAGGTTGTTACACCATCAATTGTTAGTGCATACGATAAACACTGGGTCCTCATGAAGGATGGTGATCTGAAAAAAGATTGTTGATACCAGAATTACAAAAATGGAAACAGCAGGCACTCTCTCTGTAAGAGGGAACAATCTCTCTCAAGGCACATCAGAAAATGATGAATTCACTCTGGGAGAAGTGGTTAAAGGAAGAATGGGTGAGAGAATGGGAAGAGAAGAGGAATAAAGAAGCTATGGAGAAGAAATATGAACAACTGCAGTTGTTACAACGACAGGTTCTGGACCTAACAAATGATAACACAGAGCTTTGACAGATTGCCTTGAACCTGTTAGGATGCAGGAGGCCTTCCCCATCATATCCAGTGTTCCTATCAGAACTATATTATTTGTTTTAATTAAAAGCAGTTTTTAAAAACATACCATATTTGGGTTCTTCTACCTACACTTTTCTTGAAGCTTTTTGTGCTTGTGATTTTGATGAACAAAGGTTACTTTGTGAGTGGTTTTTACATAATATCATGTGTGAATATGCCAGTACAAAGATGGTGGCAAATATTTTCTCTTATATGGGGGATTTACAGTTGCGAGCCTTCATTTATTTTACGAGGAATCAAATTGAATGCCATCTGGCCATGAAGTCAGTTGAAACGAATGAGGAACGAGTAGTACTATGGATTAGGGAAGAACCAGGAATGGTTGATGAATTGAGACATGAGTTCAAATTGTTCTTCAGTACCCCGGAGATTGGGGAATGTTCATCCACTTAAAAAAAGAGGATTGTGGGATTTTTCCTTAATATTTATGCACAAATGAAAAGTCAATCACTAACAGGGTGACTTAGGCGCACAGAAGCCAAAAGTGCTAGATTACAAGAAGGAGATCCTTTTAAGTTCCAGAATTTTGTGGTTTCTATTACACGAGTAACAAAATATGCTTAGGTGGTGCAAACACTGGGAGCCTTCTGGATTAGGCTTCGGGTCAGATATCCTCTAATTTGTTAGCGGTGGAGGAATACCAATTGTATTACCACTTGTGTGATTTTTAAGAAGAGTCCTAGCCATGACAACTGATGGCTACTCAAGGATACAGGTCTGTTGGTGAAGACATCGCTGGTGCTTATAATTTTACGGAATTGCATTGGAGTTATAACAGGAGAAATTGAGGTTTTGCATGAGGACATGCAATTTCTTCAGTTGGGGGAAGATGTTGGGTGTAGTTTTTGTACCTATTTTTTATCCTTTCTCTCCCCAATTTTGACCCTTTTCGCTCCAGACCATTAGAACTTTAAATGTTAACCACATTTTTCCTTATTGTGAACAACATATTTTACCATCATGTTATTTTTCCATTTTTGCTAGATATAATGATGCAATATTCCTTTTTATGGCTAACTTGGGTAAGCATTGGAGAAGTCTTTTGGATCCTCTCCTCTTTTTCAGGCATTGTTCACAAATAACAAGGTTATGGAATGAACAATCACGCAGGTTAGTCTAAGAGTGGAATGAAATAGAATTTTCTTACACTTTGTGTGCTATTACAGATCTTGTTGTTACACCACGATGTTGTTACATACATTTCTATTACATCACGTTGTTGTTATGGATTACTGTTATTACACTTCAGGTGTCATTACAAGGTTGATGTTATCTAGTGTTGTTGTTACATCCCAAACTGTTACTTGACCTCAAGTTGTTGTTACACTATAGCTGGGAAAGCCATGGGTACTATTCCACACAACAACTATTGGAAGTTATGAACTGTCTATTTAGAAAGTGATAGATCCAAGTGGTTATGATTTTAACCAATGTATTTAAATCGCATTCATATTTAGGAACTGGTTATAAAAATTTCTATTTTACGATGAGCATGAGAATTGTGAGATTCTCATGGCTGATCTTTCTTGATTTTGGGTATGTAATTTCTATAAGAAAAAATTAATCCCTCAGGCACAGGGGATGACATAGAGAGTACTTTTATTTTGATCTTGTAACTTTTAATTGTTCTTATTATCAAACACACTGCGGTGATGTTGTTGTTGTTTCCAAGTTGACTCCTTAACTAATGTCATGTTCATTCCTGTGCCCCTGGTAGGGAGGAATGGCCCTCCTCTTTAGCAAGGATGGAAACAGTAGAGTAACAGTATATTATTGTTCCTCTCGTTTATTATTTTAATGATTTTCTGTTTTCGATGTATAATTTGTAGAATATATATGCTTCAATTCTATAACTATGTTATGTTGTTACACAGATTTGATTAGCAGTATGGTAGTTGACCAGCTGGTGTATTTATCAGTATAGTGTGTGGCGCGTCTTTGCTCTAGTAATTGTGAAGTGTTATTCAATTTTTGTAGAGTGTTTTAATTTTTGCATGAATGATTAAGTTTCTACAATTGATTCAATGACATTATTTACTATTTTCTATTTTCACTCTTGGTTGTAGTATATCGACACGGATAGTGAAAACTCCATTGAAATAATGGACCTACCCTAGGTTGATAATTAAATGGTTGTAGTCTTGGTCGATTACGATTGATTAAAACAACACTATGAATTCGATGGTGTATATTATTTGATGGGATCACATATTCACTGTCACACTCATTAAAATGGGTCAATATAATGTTAAAGACCCTTGGTGTTGACTATACCATGGTGCCAAAATTGTATGTGACTTTTCTCCAGAGAACCCTTGTATACTTCCCTAAAATTCACCTCTATCATCCCTCTATCTCTGAATTGATATTCCTTTTTTCATTCTCTTTATCACATCTGTACTAGCCTATATAATCATCATGCTTCCATAATTTTGACATCTTTATCAAATAGGTTTCCATAAAGGACAAAACATTAGTCATAATGCCAAAAATATCCCCCTTTGGACTTGATGGCAACCACATTGATGTTTGGTCACCACCATCTGTAAATACCTTCAAAGAAATTTGTAACCACACAAAGATTTTCTCCAAGCATTCTTCTCCAAACACCAAGCTACTCTCCCCCTTCAACATCAGGGGCAAAGGGCTGAGCAATGTTGAATGAAGACTTTTTTCTTCGTTTTTAGAGAGGATCATTGTAGGTTTAATATGTTGAATATGAACGTTGACCATGCTCCCCCTGAGCATATACTGAATATTCTGGAATATTTTCAATGAAGTACATGACTCTATGACTTAACCAAATATGACCTTTCCTATCACCAAGGACATCAATCACCAATACAGTGTGGTTACATATTTAACCCAACATTACATCAAATGCCCAAAAAAATGGGATTACATACATAATTGACTTCACCCCAATATTCCAAACATGACTAAATATTACAATTATTACATCATGGGTCTTTACATGACCTTTACATCAAGAGACAAATATTACATTTATGACCAAAACCAAACACCTCAATAGTGAGGTAACAAGACCATGATAGTCTTCAACAACGATCATATACCATATAGGATCTTACATCATCATCATGTATTACCAACATATAGGGTAATTAAGGACATCACCATAGAAACTTCTTCATATGTATCTTAAGAAAAATAGGCATCATGCAACTTAAGTCATTATAAGGAAACATAACATAATCAACTTCTTAAGAAACATATAGTCATCATACAAAACTTCAACAACAAATGTTGCATGAAGAGCATCACCAATCATAAGCATCATTATGTAACACATAATTCTTAGGAAATCATAATGCCAGCAATGCACCATTAGAAGCATAGTGAATGCTCCCCCTAAACCTGTGCCAACTATTCACTGTCAGGTCTGATCATATCAATCTTCATTAATTAATAAATCCATTGAAGGAATCAAAGCAATAATGTCATATTGCAACAATTCATAAACCATCATAAGCCAATACTACTTCTAAGTAGTATCTGAGCATCAACAAACTAAAACCAACCAATATTAAAACTAGAGGGAAAAATAACAATTGACTGAAATATACTAGAACCTCTCTCTGAGACTATCCCATTGTTTGTTCATCATAGAGAAACATAAGTTATTTTCTAGAACAAAACTCACATATAGACATGATTGTCCTTCATTTGATCCACGTACAGAAAGTAAATTGCAATAATTTACAGTCTCAGCTCCCCCTTAACATGAAATATCGGTCAAAATAATTAACAAAGTGATGAGGAAAAGACCACTACTAGTTTATGTATGAGATATTCAAAGGAATCGCATGGAAATGGATTTGTAAATATATATCCAACTTATTTCTTTGAAGGAACATATTCCAGTTTGAATTTTTGTTCAAACACCTCTTCTCTTAGAAAGTGATATTTGGTTGGAATATTCTTCATTTTTGAGTGCGTGACAGGATTTTTAGAAATACTTATGGCACTAGTATTATCAAACATAATATGTATAAGTTGAGGACAAGTGATTTGAATGTCTTTCAATGTTTGCATCATCCATAAAATTTGAGTACAACAGGATGTAATAGCTGTTATAGACATTTTTGTGCCTTACATCTATAAGCATGAAATGTCCATAATTCAAGGGATCCAAAGTCCCTTAAGATGTTGTTACAGCTCCTAAAGGAACAAGGTCAACCAATGACAGCTTCTCCCAGAAGTTCTCCACCAAAAACCACTCAGAAACAGTCAATTCAGGATCAATACAGAGGCTCCACTAGCTGCCTGCGTTGAAATGCAAAGTCTACACTGGCTAGGTGCACTGCAAGGCAGGAGGAAGCACTACCAGGGTGCACTGAGCGGGAAATGACAAATGGAAAGCTCATTCAACGAGGTGGAAAGACCCTGGAAGCTTCCAGAATCTTCTCCAATGACACTTGCCTCAATGAATTCGACTAGTGATGAGTAAGAGGTTCTCAACCTCCAAGTGGAAGCAAGAACTGACAGAGAGAAGCCACAAGTCAAAACATAAGCTGACTCATCCTCTCTGCTTACATCTATATATGGATCTCTCACCCAGAGGTTCAGGAGGCTGGAATTTTGTACTTTGCAGAGAATTTTTCTTGGTTTGAGATTGAGATTAGCACATTGGGTGATTTATGCTTTGTTGGAGGAGAGGAAGGGATTCCTTTGCTGGGAGGTAGATGCTGGATCGGAACTCACTTGGTTGTGTCTCCTCTTGGAATTTATTATCTTATCAATAAACTATTTGAGTTTCTCCTACATGTTGTGTACCAATGATGTTTTGTTATGCTTACATGTTTAGCTTAATCTGATCTTGAGCTTTTTATGAATGTATATCTGTATCTTTGTGTAGTTTCTCTCTCTTGTGATCTTGCAGGAATTCGGTGAAGCTGGGCCGGTGAAGGAGCAAGAAGCTGGGAGCTACTGAAGAGAGGAGTGATTTGGATCGACAAACTAGCGGAAGATACAGGTTAGTTAGATCCTTCTTCCTCACTTACATTTCATAAAGAAGAATACTCAAATAAGTTTACCTGTTTGTTGCTAAGGCACTATCACCTCTTAGAGTGGGATAGGGGCATTCCGAATTGGATACTTTTCCCAACAACAAATTGGCGACTCCGCTGGGGAGAGTATCTTGTTAGTTTATTTTTGTTTCTATTATTGTTCTTCTCATAAACTCAGGAGTGCCGAATCGAAATGCATTTGCCATTTTCAAATGCAAAGTAGAGATCTGCCACTCTAGTCCACTCACTGGGCCTGTTTTTATGATCTGAACAAACTGATCCACAAGTGCTCTAACAGCCCTTTGTGATAGATCTTAGTCCTCCTTTAAATCATCCTCCTAATTGTACCTAGTTGATAGCTTTTATCTGGCCAAAAACTGTTGATTTAACTGCAAACCGTAACCCAGAACCCAGAAAAAACTCTCGTTTTTGCTTCAGCGCAGACTCTATGAAGAGGTTCTGCATTTCAACACAAGTCCTGTGAAGGCTACCTGCACTGAAGTTTAGTTTCTCTGTGCTAAGGGTGCGCTGATCAGTCTTTGCCTTGTGCAGCTGTGGTTCCCTGCTTCCTTTTGCTCAGTTTCATCTCTGTTTTTTGCAGCCTGTTATCAGTCAGTGTACCTATCTGAAACCCCTTTTCTTTGCCTCAATTCCGCCTCAGTTGTATAAAGAAACTGTATTTTTTCTTTGTGTATTTGTTACATCATTTGCAGTTTCCCATTACAAAAGTAAACTAGTCATATTGTCGCCCTTAGATCTAGACCTATCGTAGGTGTCGTTTTGATGTTAGGAGTGAGTTTGTTTGCTGTTCACAGTTGATTGAGCTTTTACTTTTGTCCTTTGGTTTGAATTTATGCATTTCTAGTGTCGAAACAAGTAAATCATAAATTGTCGTAATCGTCTTTTTGATTTTGAAAAAGGAACTTGTTTATGTTTTCACTTGAAATCGAATTCAAATTTGTACAACAACTTTCTTTTTAGGCATCAATATTAAGAAAGTGAAAACAAATACATGCATTTGTGCATTTGCATTTTGATAGTTTGCATGCTTTGATTTAGGGAAAAGTGCATTACAGTGTGCTCTATGCTCTTTGAGAAAAGTTTGTGTCTTCCTTTTCCCCTTGTAGCTAGGATTTTCATTGTTGAAAAGATATAAAAGCTTGCTTATCATCTTTAGACTGCATTTAGGAATTGTATCATACATCTCGTGGTGATCCAAAAAGGAAAACTTCTAAGAAAGATCAACCTAAAATAAATTGAATGAACTTAACAACGCTTTGTAACTTAACGCACAACGTAGAGGTCTAGGCTAGAGACGTGTTCCGGCATCGTAAAACATGGTGACTGTCGATCTCGCTGATGGTTGGGTGGTTCCTCCTGAGGGACGATAGCGCCAGTACGGATTGTGCTCCCACGTACCATCGAGTATATATTGGGAGACCCCTATAGGCATAAAACCTTTATCCTTAGGAAGCCGTGTCGGCCGCCCTACTGATCACAATGCACTGAACACAGCATTCGGGAAGATTGACCACCCATACCTTAAAAAGTATTCTGCGGTTTTGCGAAAAGTTTGGCACACCCTCTACCTAGAACTCCAGAGCAGTTCCTTTTGGCCTTTTTCAGACTCTATAACGGAAAAAGTCCATCCGAGCATTTGTTACTTCGGGCTCGTTAAAACATCGAAGGATACTAGAGTCATCTTTAGCTTTTTCTCGACTCTTTAAAACTGAAAAAGCAAGTTGTGTTTAAAGCGTCGTTAAAATTTATTTTAAATGGAACAATCACCCCTTTTTCCTGCGTTGATCTTTAAGTTGAGAAAATGGAACCCACCAACCAAGGAATTCCCCTTGGTGGAAATCCTAGTCCCTTCTCCTCTTGGGGAGATGTTGGTGCGCCCCATATGGCCACATTGTCGCTTCCAGGACTAACAATTGGCTTGCCGGTCTGGCTCTTCTCAACCAATGTCGTTCAGAACACCACTATTCCTGAACAGTCGAATCAAAAGTTAGACTAGTCCAGAGTTGCCCACCAGCCTTCTACTTCCTCTAATTCTTCCTCTCCTCCTTCCTCTTCGCTTGACGGAACTGGTAAAACAAAAAACCAAGTTCCTAAGGAGAAGAAAGAAAAGAAGAAGAAAGATAAGAAGAAGAAGGAGCCAAAAGCGACTGGGGGCAAACAAGTGTCGTCTGACAAAAATCCACACACAGCACTGACTAGGCCTAAATCGCCATGTGTCATATGCAAGGGAGACCACTTCCACAGAGATTGTCCCTGCATCCCTCGGATACTAAGGGACTGGTCTCCCCGTTTGCACAATCCGGTGGCATCAACCTCTGATAGCCATGTTGAATGCATACCTTCAACTAGCGAAAGTGAAGTCCTTGGACAAAAAGGGAGAGCTAGATCTCCCTGTAGACTGTGCGAAGGCGACCATGCCATCCACCGTTGTCCCTTCTTAGACGAAGCGAAAAGAGTTTTGGATGATCGTCCGGTTTCACCGTTACGACTTCCTCCTGGATATAAAAAACTCTTTTCGAGTCCTTCGTTAGTTGAAAATCCAACTGGCCTGCTCAAGTGGTCAGCTGAAGCGCCGGTCATTGAAGATGAACCAGCTGAATCCATACCCAACGAAAGTCAAAAGGTCGAGGCGGCAGTTGACCCGGTCTTGCCTTCAGGGGATTTATCTTCGAATGATACAGTCACTGAAGAGGATAAAGATGACACCATCCAAATTCTCTTCATCAACACAGACTCCGATGAGCACGGGGGCACTTCCCCCATTCCTTTATCACAGGAAGGAAGTTCGTCAGAGCGATACCCGGCCGTCTACTCGGTCCCACCACCAAGCAACCTAGTTGTCTCCTTTGACTTGCCAGCAAGCATACCATTCAGAATCATCGTCCAAATATACAGAATGGTCATGGCTGGCACCATCATTGATGAGGGGGCATCTGTGAGTATCCTTTCCTCCACTGCTTGGAAAGCGCTTGGTTTGCCAGCGCTTTTGCCTGAAATGAGAAATCTGACAGGCTTTGATAAAGGAACCAGTCGACCTTTAGGGATCCTCCCCAATGTGCCTATCACATTGAAAGGGAAGACCATTCAAATGAACGTGATGTTCATTCAAGGACCCTTGGATTATAACCTACTCCTTGGACGAGACTATATATAGTGCATGGGAGCCATCGTCTCCTCACTCTTTAGAGTAATGTGTTTTCCGTACGAAGGAAGAGTGGTCAAGCTCGTGGACCAGCTTTCATTTCCCGGATCACGCATCACAAATAGTCATATACCTTCCCTAAATGGTCTCTTCACGCAAGAAATGTCTCAACCTACGGTCCGTCCTCCCGATGAGCGCGAGTAATTCGGAAGGATATGACTGGAACCCAGGGGGCATGCGTCCTGGTCTGCTTTGGCAGGAAAACTTTGGGTATAGGGTAGGTTTCCACAGGAGAATATGACTAGTCTGTACCCCGTCCGTCTTGGAAGAGGGGTTATTCTAGAATAAGATTCTTTTGTCAAAGTTATGTGTTTGGCACTCGTTGTCACTCACCTTTGTCTATCTCGGTAGACACTGCCGAAGAAATGTTTTATTTGAAAGATTAATAGAACCATCTTTGGGTAACCTGAAAGAGGTAGGTCTCTCCCGGTAAAACAAATGTTTTATTGGACTAAGAAGGGGTAACCTTGAAATCATACTCTATGCCTGGAGGCATGCAAACCTTTTTGAGTGCAAGCAAGGGGTGGCTATTTATTTTTTAAATTTTTAGGTCTTCCCTTTAAACCTGTAGGTCTAACCCTTTAAACTTGTAGGATTAGTCGTTTCTGAACTTGCATAAAGAAAGGATGTGGGGCATAACTTTGGTAAGGCGCAAGCTCCATAAGAAATGGCATCTTACATGAGACATTCTTATCATATGACTAGATAATCGAGCAGTTTTAGCGCATAGTTCATGCTCGTTAAAAAATAAACATAAAATCGAGCAGTGTTTTTCCGCGTTTAAGCTCGTTAAAAAATTAACTATCTTCCGGTAAATAACCACCGTGAATGTAACATTATCAGCCATTAAAGCCTTGGTCGTGTTTGCACCGTCACCTCCACTTTTCCATTGGCCGATCATTCACCTCCATATTGATTGTTTACCCATTTTGAGGAACAGCTGTGAAGAGTGATTTCACTAGCCATCCTTGTGACACTGCTGTGATTGGAAAATTCCAACCCTTACCTGGAATCAGTTGCTAACCCGTTTTATCACTCGTTCCTCAAAAAACGAGTCTTCTTTAAGCTCTTTTCATATGACTCGTAAAATATGAAAATATTGCCGAGTTTTGGCCTTCCAGCTCGTTAAAGCGACCGGAAGTGCTATCCCTCCTCTAGATTTTAATCTTTTTGGACCTGAGGGATTATTGCACAATAAGATCGAGCGCTTGTTTTGTTCAGCTCGTAAAAACTATCGAAAATTCATCCCTTCTGTATTGTTTTATACTTTTTCAGACTTAAGGGATTAGATGACGAAAAAGGACTTTCAAAGTTGACTTTACGTACCTTTTCAGACTCTCTAAAAATGAAAAGGACTGAGTTATCTTTGTCGTTAGACTCGTTAAAAACATTAAATAGCGACAAACTTGTCTTTAGACGAGAACGAGTTTCACTATTGCTAGGCTCGTTAAAACATAGCGATGGGTTTGCCCGAAGGGCAAATTATAGAACAAGCATATGTTATCCTCCTCAAGCTTGACAAAAATAAAGAGGTACTGGTCAGCAATGACTGGGGAAAAATTGGGAAGAAACTCAAAGAACTTTATTGGTAGCAAGTCGCTCTTGAACATGACACTTCCACTCCGTGCCAAAGTCGGGTTGGGTTGTTTCATTCACCGGTCACATAGCCATGGTCTCGCCATACCATCCACCTTTGGGGTAAATGCTACCAATCCATCACACAAGTGTCGCCGATATGTTCAAGAGAAGTCATCCAGAGAAATCAACCGTGTCCCATCCACTACCATACATTATCCTTCATTCTTTCATGACTGCCACCCTGAACCATATATCATCAGATTGTTTTCACCTCCATCAAAATCATTTGCTCCGTTCCGTGTCACTGATGTGGGATACATTAAGGCCCTCCTTTGACGGATCACTTCTTGTCGACATCAGCTCATTATCCAAGAAGTTGATCTAGGGACACCCCCTTCAGTACTTTGAAGCTTGCATGCCTCAATGGCAAGTTTCTCACTTCCGGCGACAGGTATACATCAATGACCTTCGACCGAAAGATTTTGCGTGGTGTTCGATGCCAAGTCCTTTATTCACACCACGTGAATTGTACTGCAGTACCTTGAGGGTCATTATCATTATTGGTGATTCCTCTCGCGCTTGTTAACAATTTACCTCATTGACCGGTAATCAAGCGATGTCTTTCCATGGTCGACTTCAGAACATCTCTCACATGGATCGACTTGTACTTAGAGTGAAGATCGAACAAGTTTGAAGACCCCGGATCTAGTTTCATCCATCCGGGCTGCGATATATATTCAGGAAAAATAAAGACATTGACATGTACAGCATTGCAGCACAAACAATCATCCTACCAAAGGATGATGATTTCAGCAGGATCATCAGTCTATCATCAGACAATTGTCTGTCCTATGTACACAAAAATGAATTTATAAAGCTGAGCATGGGAATGCCCGCCTCAGCTAGATCATGAAAACAGTATGAAAAATAATGTATTGTATTGTATCTTATTACAGCTCTCCTCCCAACATTGAATGAACTTTGGATCCTCCTAATAAAGCATTTCACCCGATAAACTGCCTCATACTTTAGGGGGCAACTGTTATAGACATTTTTGCGCCTTACGGCTATAATCATGAAATGTCCATAATTCAACGGATCCAAAGTCCCTTAAGATGTTGTTACAGCTCCTAAAGGAACAAGGTCAACCAATGACAGCTTCTCCCAGAAGTTCTCCACCAAAAACCACTCAGAAACAGTCAATTCAGGATCAATTCAGAGGCTCCACTAGCTGCCTGCGTTGAAATGCAAAGTCTACACTGGCTAGGTGCACTGCAACGCAGGAGGAAGCACTACCAGGGTGTGCTGAGCGGGAAATGACAAATGGCAAGCTCATTCAACGAGGTGGAAAGACCTTGGAAGCTTCCAGAATCTTCTCCAATGACACTTGCCTCAATGAATTCGACTAGTGATGAGTAAGAGGTTCTCAACCTCCAAGTGGAAGAAAGAACTGACAGAGAGAAGCCACAAGTCAAAACATAAGCTGACTCATCCTCTCTTCTTACATCTATATATGGATCTCTCACCCAGAGGTTCACGAGGCTGGAATTTTGTACTTTGCAGAGAATTGCTGTTGGTTTGAGATTGAGATTAGCACATTGGGTGATTTATGCTTTGTTGGAGGAGAGGAAGGGATTCCTTTGCTGGGAGGTAGATGCTGGATCGAAAATCACTTGGTTGTATCTCCTCTTGGACTTTATTATCTTATCAATAAACTATTTGAGTTTCTCCTACATGTTGTGTACCAATGATGTTTTGTTATGCTTACATGTTTAGCTTAATCTGATCTTGAGCTTTTTATGAATGTATATCTATATCTTTGTGTTGTTTCTCTCTCTTGTGATCTTGTAGGAATTCGGTGAAGCTGGGCCGGTGAAGGAGCAAGAAGCTGGGAGCTACTGAAGAGAGGAGTGATTTGGATCGACAAACTAGCGGAAGATACAGGTTAGTTAGATCCTTCTTCCTCACTTACATTTCATAAAGAAGAATACTCAAATAAGTTTACCTGTTTGTTGCTAAGGCACTATCACCTCTTATAGTGGGATAGGGGCATTCCGAATTGGATACTTTTCCCATCAACAATAGCAACATATTATTCCTCGACAGTAGATAAAGCAATGCAACGTTTTTTTTATTGAACCGTGACACCAAGCAAGGTCCAAAATAAAATGCACCTCCACTAGTAATCTTTTGATCATCAATATTACATAACCAATCTCTGTCTAAGCATAAAGTGCAAAATATGCTTCCTTTGGATACGATAGACCAAAATATTGAGTTCCTTGTAAATACTTGAATATTCACTTGATTTCATGGAGATGAGTTTCCTTAGACTTCGCTTGAAATCATCCAACAATCCCAATTTCATGCATAATATTTCGTCTTGTTCCCATAATGTAGAGTAAGATTCCAATCATGTACCTATATTCTAGTTGATTAATTGAAGGAGAATCATCATTCTGACTAAGATTGCATCCTGTTACCATTCGTGTGCATTGTTTTCGGGAAAGATAGTGTCTTTTCGATGTGCTAGTCCCACTAACACGGGTAGCTGTCTTAGAAACAAACAATCAAAGCAATTTACGATTTCCTTTATGTGTGATAGATAAGAGAGAAGCAAAGGGGACCAACCTAGATCTTCCGCTTGGTTCCTTGCTTTATTTCTCTCTCCCTTGATATAGTTTGCAACTCCTGTCCTACTTATCTCGCTTTATAGAATACCTGTAGAGTCAAAGTAACAAAGCACCATCAAAGCATCTTGATATATAATATCATAAACAATGTAGAATCAGAAATACATTGACCATACAATTGCATTCACAAATAACAATATTCACAAATACACAATTATATGGAGGAAAACTCAAAGAACGTTATTAATAGTAGAAAAGAGGATTACAACCCAACTATATGATCTAGCATGATCCTCCCAGCATCAAAGCCCTTTTCACCTCATAAAAAGAAAAATCACCCAACAATACAATGTCTCTTCTCAAAGATAAACCAACAACACTTCCTTACACATTACAAGATTCCAGCCTCTAGATCTCTCAGATGAGGGATCCATTTATAGATGTCTTGCAAGGGTGTGAGTCATCTCTAGGTTTTTTATTAGTGTCATTCCATTGATAGTTCTTGGTTCCACTTGGAGATTTCATTGATCTCTTACTCATCCCTGGGTGAATTCAGAGAGGCAAGTGCCATGGGAGAAGTTTCTAGAAGATTCCATGAGCTTCCACTTAGAAAACTGTCTCTGACATTTGTCCATTCTAGCTTATCACACCCTACAAAAGGCCTCTTCAGTATGTATCACACTTGGCTAGTGTAGCAACTAGTATGCATCGCACCTTAACCATGGAGCAATCCGTATGGTCCATTTTTGGCCAGTTCAGAGTGGTTTTTCAGGTGGAAATTCTGGGAAATGATGTAATCAATTGACCATGATCCTTTATGGTATGAAACAACACTTTTAGGGGTTAAAAAGCCCTTGGTTTATCGACATATGTAACTGGGGTTGAAGTGCCCAAATATGTCTATAACAGTCGCCCCCTAAAGCATGAGGTTGTAAATCTTTTGATGTTGGGTGAAATGCTTTATCATGAGGATCTGATGTATTCAAACTGGAAGGTGACCTATATAAGATATAATACAATACATCATCATCATATTATTTTCATGATCTGCCTGAGGTGGGCATTCCCATGCTCAGCTTTATAAATTCATTTTCATGTACATAGGACAGATAATCGTTTGTTGTTGCAAACTGGTGATTCTTTATATGTAGAGTCATCATCCCTTAGCTTGGATGATCATCTGTGCAGCTTCTGTGTACAATTGATGTCATTATTTTCTTGAATATATCGCAACTCGGATGGATGTAACTAGATCCAGGGTCTTTAAACTCGTATAGCCTTCACCCGATGTACAAGTTGATCCATGTGAAAAGATGTTCTGAAGTCGAACATGGAAAGACATCACCTAATTACCAGCCAATAATGTAAGCCATTAACAGGTGCGAGAGGAGTCACTGATAATGATAATGACCCTCAAGGTGCTACAGTACAATTCACGTGGTGTGAATATATGAGCCGATGTCAAACACCACGAAAAAATCTATCGGTCAAAGGCCATTGATGTAAACCTGTCGCCCGAAGTGAGAAACTTGCCATTGAGGCATGCAAGCTTCAAAGTACTGAGAGGGTTGTTTCTAAGTCAGCTTCTTGGATAATGAGCTGATGTTGACAAGAAGTGACACATTGTAAGAGGGCCTTGATGTATCCCGCATCTACAACATGAAACGAAGCAAATGATTTTTTTTTTTGGAGGTGAAAACAATCTGATGATATAAGTTTCAGGAATGACAGTGATAAAAAATGAAGGGTGAAGGTATTGCAGTGGATGAGGCATTAGCTAGATAGTGAATTCTCTAAATGACTTCTCTTGAAAATGTTGGTGACACTGAGATGGATTGGTAGCGTTAACCCCAAACGATGGATGGTATGGAGGACCAATGGTGATATGACTGGTGAACGAAATAACCCAACCCGACTCAATCATGGTGATGGAGTGAAAGTGTCATGTTCAAGAGCGACCTGCTACTAATAAAATTCTTCAAGTTTTCTTCCCTTTTTCCTGGGTCATTGATGACCAGTACCTCTTTATTTTTGTCAAGCTTGAGGAGGATAACATAGGCTTGTTCTATAATTTTCCCTTTGGGCAAACCTGTCGCTATGTTTTAGTGAGCCTAGCGATAGTGAAACTCATTCTTGTCTGGATGGACAAGTTTGTCTCTATTGTTTAAACAAGTTTAATGACAAAGATAACTCGGTCCTTTTAATGTTTATATAGTTTGAAAAGGGACAAAAAGGAAACTCTAGTAGTCATTTTTCGTAGCATAATCCCTTAAGTCCGAAAAGTATAAAATAATACAAAAGGGATGACTTTTTTATCACTTTAGCGAGCCGAAAAAGACAAGCGCTCGATCGTTTTCTTTGATAATCCCTCGGGTCTAAAAATATTAAAATGTACATGAGGGATGGCGCTTCCCCTTACTTTAGCGAGCTAGAAAGGCCAATAGCTCAACAATATTTTTATATTTAACGAGTCTAAAAAGAGTTTAAAAGAGACTCGTTTTTTTAGGAACGAGTGGTGTTTTGGGGTAGCAACTGGTTCCGGGTAAGCTTGGAACTTCTCAAAACATGGTGATGTGAAGAGAGTGGCTAATTGTACCACTCGTCACAGCTGTTCCTAAAAAGGGTAAACAATCAAGTGGAATTGTATGATCAGCCAAAAGAATGGAGGCAATGGTAGGAACACAACCAAGGTTCAAAAGGCTGATAGCAGGGTAATCACAAAGGTTATTTACTAAGGGTGGATTCATTTTTTAATGAGCTTGAACCGGGAGAAAATATGCTCATAGGCAGGTTTATTTTTTAATGAGCTTGAACCTTGTTGAAACATTGCTCATACCAGTCGTTTAAATATGTCTCTCAATGGTAGGTTTATTTTTTAGTGAGCTTGAACTCTACGATAACATGTGCTCATTGCCTTTTTATGTAAGCTAGAAATGACCAAACTACAAAGCTAACTACACTAAAGCTAAGGAACTACTAAGGTTAGGTAGGATATGTTGGAGAGGTAAATCCCCTCTACGAATAGAGGCGATCCCTACTAGCCCAGAATGGGTCTAGCAACAATCAGTCAATGCTATTATGTAAGTTCCTAATTGCAAATAAAAGATAGGCAATGAACACCTACCTGGATTCCAACGCTATTGTTTGATGAAGAGATGTCGTTCTCTCTCCTTCGCTTTGGCCGGTCATGATCTTCCACGATCCCCGTAGATAGATACCTGCACACACGAAGGGAAACACAAACACAAGCATGAAATCTAATAAATGCAATTATACATCAGTCAGAAAGGATGTAATTCACATTAACCATTACAAAGACAAATGAGAATGGAACCATAACAGTAGTCATCTATTATTAATCAATAACAGAGAAAGGTACAACCAAAGTTCTGACGTTGAGTCCTTCTTTAGAGGGTCCAGCCAGCAAGTCTCTTAAGCATTCACCCTTGGAGGTAGATTCTCCCAAGACAAAAACTCTCTCTCACACAAGCAATACTCACAACCTTCCATAAGATCTCTAGAAAATCCACACTTGTCACACCAACTACCTACTAGCAGCAGCACTCTAAGCACTATGAATTCCACACTATCCAAAACTATCCAAAAAACTAGCTGCTCATGGCAATGGCAGAGGCTTAAATAGGAAGGAGTCTCCATGAATGGTGGGAGGATGAGCTTATCTCCAAGGAAGGTGGCTCAAATGACGAAACAGACATGCCAGAGAAGGGAGGGCGACATTTACAAGGCCAACAACCAGGTCTGGAGTCATCTGGAAGGCCGACTGTTAGAACAAACTCGCCCAAACTAGATCAGCGCGAGTCCATAACTGCACTGGAGCGCTGACATCGCAGCTGAATAACAAAGAAGTTCATGTCAGCGCGAACAGATAGGAATAACAAATGTGCTGGCTCATGAAATTTGATCAACGTGGGAAACACGTGTGCTTCCGCGCTGGCAGCGCATTTGGTCTGTTATGGAGCGCCCATCAGCGCGGTTATTTTGACAAAAGTCGCAATGATGGAATAAACTTTGGCAAAGAGGGTCATTTGGCCAGTTTAGAGAGCATGAGCATGATTAATTTGAATTCATGACACAGTAGGGAGACTGACAGGGAGACAGTGACAAATTATTGTGTAACAGATGCCCCCTAAAGCATGAAGCCCGAGAGAGTGGGAGGGGTGAAATGCTTTACAAAACTCGCTGAACTGGAACACCACCAGGAAGAACCTGCATGTATGTACAACTGATATCTCGATTACATGTAGTCTAAGCATGGGCGCAGCCATCCAAAAGACATACGAAAAGGTCTGTGGTATGGACGCAGCCACCCAGCTGAAAAGACCATGATGATAAGAAGGTATGGTCGCAGCCATCCCAAAAGACTCAGGTATGGGCGCAGCCATCCATCAATGAGTCATGTAATAACAATCCACAAAATCGCAGCCTGGTTCGCAACAGACAAAAACCAGGGTCTTGCGCACAATGCCAACCCGAACAAAGTACAAGTCCAAGCATGTGAATACATGAGCTGAAGTCGAACATGCATGAACATCATCTGATTACCAGCCAATAATGAAAACTGTTAACAGACGCGAGAGGTACCACCAATAATGACAATGGTCCTCAAGGTATGTATAGGTACAATCCGCGATGTGTGAATCAATGAGCTGGTGTCGAACACCCGCAGAATCATTCGATCGGAGGCCAATGATGAAAACCTCGCGTCGAACACGAAGAACCTGCCATTGAGGCATGTAGGCTCCAAGGCACCTGAAGGGAGTCTCTAGGTCACTTTCCTGGATAATGAGCTGAAGTCGACAGGAAGTAACCTTGATCGAAGGTGGGCCATAATGTTTCCCACATCATCGACACGAGACAGAGAAGGATAAAAATATTTTGTGTGAGACATCAGAGAGAGGTGGTAAGTTTGCAGAGGTCAACTTCTCTTGAACATATCGGCGACACGACAGCGGATTTGGCAGTATCGGACATCAAATGAGCAGAGGTCATGGTGACAAGGCAATGAGCAGATGAGAGGTCAAATAGGATAACCCAGACCCACGGAGGCTACTGTAAAACAAGATGAGAAATCCCCACCCAGACACGAATGCAGACTAGTGCCATGTTCAAGAGCGACATATTGCCGACACAACAATTACAGTTCCATTTTCCCCACCATTTCTGGAAGGTACCCCGATTATTTTTGGGTGACAAGCTTGACGGGGATAGCATATGCTTGGGAAGCGTCATTTCGACGATGTCCGATGTCATTAAGTTTTAACGAGTTTGACAAAGGAAGAACTCGGCGTCTTTTCTTGTTTAGAGAGTCTAAAAAGACAGCCGAAAAGAAAACTCCAGGGGGGTCCTTTTTCGTAAAGTTGTGTCTCTCGAGCCCGAAAAAGTATAAAACAATGCTCGAAAGAACTGCCCGACCAGTATGATTGAGGAGTACTTTTCGTAAGTAGTGACTTTGACCCGAAAGAGTAGAAAAGCGGTCAGAAGTACATCGTTTTAGAGCCAATAACGAGTTCGAAATGACAAAAACCCGGCAATCTTTTTAGTTTAAACGGTCGAAAAAAGAGCTTTAAAGGCGACTGCCTCTCGTTCTTTTTAACGAGTTGAGAGGGAGACTCGGCTATCTTTTTGTCTTTAAACGGTCAGAAAAGAGCTGAAAGCAAACCTCCATTTTTATTCTCTTTAACGAGTTAAAAAGGGAAAATACTCGACAACCTTTTCATCTTTTACGAGCCAGAAAAGAGCTTAAAGGAGACTTGTCCTAGAGGAACGAGTGGTATAAAAGGTAGCAACTGGTTCCAGCAATGGTGTAACTACTCAAAACATGTAATGGTCAAGAGGCTGGCTAATAAAACCACTCATCGCTGCGGTTCCTTAGGAAAGGATAAACAACCAAGTGAGAGCATATGATCAGCCAAAGAGATGGTAGCAATGGAATGAAACAACCAAGGCTCATCTAGCAGAATTCAGCGGATAAAAATGGCAATCACGAGATGTAAATCGGGTATGGGTTCATTTTTACACAAGCTTGAACCATGGAGAGCTCTGCTTGGATTCGGTTTCATGTTTACACAAGCTTGAAACGAAAAACTATGCTTGTTATAAGTTCGCATGCCCCCAACATAATAACGCAAATCGAGAGACATGCCCCCCAAGATTCATTGCATTCAACAAAGTGGATGGAATGAAGGTTCACTCTCGAGATCGATGAAAGACTCGACTTGGAGTTTACGAGATCTTAATCAAAAGACTCGATTTGGAAAGGGAGGTGTTTCATTTTTTAATGAGGTTGACACAGTAAAAGAACTATCCTCATAACCCTTGTTTCATTTTTTAACGAGCTTGACACAAGATCAGGAACTATGCTCCGACCAAGCCTAGTTTCATTTTTTAAGGAGCTTGACATAGGAAAGGAACTATGCTCCGACCGAACTGCATCATAATGAACAGGAAGTCGGTGCTTCCAAGAGTGTTACTCCCGGTGAAAGGACCACATCTTGGAAGTCAGGACCTAATGCCCCCAGGACACTATGCACGACGGTGTCATCACTGGATACAGGCACGGGGTAGGTGGCCACGTAGTTGATCTGCGATGGGGCAGATACAACTGGTGGATAAAAACTAGGAGGGGACGACAACTGCACAGGAGGCATTGGGGGACTAACGAACGAAAATTGATCGATAGTCACAATTCTTCCATCGTGTGGAAAGCAAACCACACGGAAAAGCGAAGAAACAAGGGCCCCCATGGCGTAAACATAGTCGCGACCAAGGAGAAGACTAAAGTCTAAAACACCTTGGGTAACCAAGACGTCTATATAGACGGTTTTGCCTCCCAAAGTAATAGGGAACTTCGGGAGAACTCCTAGAGATGGACAGGCTCCTCCGTCGAAGGCCAACAGATTCTGAGTGACTGGCCCAAGCTGCAGGGAACCTAAAGCTTGCCAAGTAGTGTACGGCATAAGACTGACAGATGCCCCTTCATCCAAAATAGTGCCAGGGACTGCCTTAGCACAGGCATGTACCATGATCTGGAAAGGCATATGGGATGGGAGGCGACCGGCGATCAGGGGATTCCAATCAAAGGAAGTGACCAGACTACTTGGTGGGGGAATCATATGATTGCCCCCACGTGCTAAAGGAACCGAAGGAGAACCTTCGGGAGCAGCTGGGTTAGGAGAGTCCCCAGCGGAGTCACCAAATTGTTGGAGAGGTAAATCCCCTCTACGGATAGAGGCGATCCCTACTAGCCCAGAATGGGTCTAGCAACAATCAGTCAATGCTACTATGCAGGTTCCTAATTGCAAATAAAAGATAGGCAATGAACACCTACTTCGATTCCAACGCTATTTTTTGATGAAGAGATGTCGTTCTCGCTCCTTTGCTTTGGCCGGTCACGATCTTCCACGATCCCCGTAGATAGATACCTGCACACACGAAGGGAAACACAAACACAAGCGTGAAATCTAATAAATGCAATTATACATCAGTCAGAAAGGATGTAATTCACATTAACCATTACAAAGACAAATGAGAATGGAACCATAACAGTAGTCATCTATTATTAATCAATAACAGAGAAAGGTACAACCAAAGTTCTGACGTTGAGTCCTTCTCAAGAGGGTCCAGCCAGCAAGTCTCTTAAGCATTCACCCTTGGAGGTAGATTCTCCCAAGACAAAAACTCTCTCTCACACAAGAAATACTCACAACCTTCCTTAAGCTCTCTAGCAAATCCACACTTGTCACACCAACTACCTACTAGTAGCAGCACTCTAAGCACTATGAATTCCACACTATCCAAAACTATCCAAAAAACTAGCTGCTCATGGCAATGGTAGAGGCTTAAATAGGAAGGAGTCTCCATGAATGGTGGGAGGATGAGCTTATCTCCAAGGAAGGTGGCTCAAATGACGAAACAGACATGCCAGACAAGGGAGGGTGACATTTACAAGGCCAACAACTAGGTCTGGAGTCATCTGGAAGGCCGGCTGTTAGAACAAACTCGCACAAACTGGATCAATGCGGGTCCATAACTGCACTGGAGCGCTGACATCGCAGCTGAATAACAAAGAAGTTCATGTCAGCGCGATCAGATATGAATAACAAACGCGCTGGCTCATGAAATTCGATCAGCGCGGGAAACACGTGTGCTTCCGCGCTGGCAGCGCATTCGGTTTGTTATGGAGCGCCCATCAGTGTGGTTATTTTGACAAAAGTCGCGATGATGGAATAAACTTTGGCAAAGAGGGTCATTTGGCCAGTTTAGAGAGCATGAGCATGATTAATTTGAATTCATGACACAGTAGGGAGACTGACAGGGAGACAGTGACAAATTACTGTGTAACAGGATAGTTCTATCTTTCGTCTAGACAAATCACTTCCTTTACTTCATCTACACGATGCAGACAAAGGTGAATGGTGGATCAGACCAATCACCTAACCTAAGAAGTTGAACTAAAAAGCTAAAAATGCTAAAAAGCTAAAAAATAAAATAGGCCATTTTTTTCTTGCATAAAAAGGTTTGCATGCCCCTAGGTATCAAGAAAAGGAGAGTCTTCAGGTAACCGTATGGAAGTCACTGCAGTTAGGCAGGATTGTTTCTGTTAGTGATTAGACAAAAAAACTTCCTTGGCTTTACCCATCAAAATAGACGAAGGTGAATGATGTGAGCTTCAAATCACATAACCTGTCGGGAAACCTATCTTTTCAGCTAGGTTTCCCTGCTGAAGCAGACTAGGGTGCACGCCCCCTAAGCTTCGTTACATTCACCAGAATACTCGCTACAATCAGGTGGATGGAGTAAAGGTTGAAGAGACATTCTCGATGCAAAGAGACCATTTAGGGATGATGTTTGACTTGTAGTTGTGTTTGAATTGGAAAATGAAAGCTGGTTGATAAGCTGTACCATTTTGCCTTCATGCGGGAAACACATCACTCGAAAGAGTGTGGAAACAATAGCTTCCATGCTATAAACATAGTCACACCCAGGGAATAGATTGTAATCTAATGGCCCTTGGACTGCCATCACGTTCAAGTCAACGGTTTTCCTTTTGAAAGTTATCAGCAATTTTGGAAGGATCCCTAACAGTCGATTGGTTCCTTTGTTAAAGCCTGACAAATTTTGTGTCTCAGGTAAAAGCGATGGCGAACCAAGCGCTTTCCAAGTAGTTGAGGAAAGGATACTCACGAAAGCCCTTTCATCTATGATAGTGCCAGACACGATCATTTTGTAAACTTGTACTATGATCCGGAATGGTACATTAGATGGAAGGCGGGGTCTTGCTAGTTGATTCCAATCAAAGGAAACGACTAGACTACTCGGAGGAGGAACCAGATAAATGGTTGGATGAACCTCATGAACTAGGGGGCTTTCCTCGTGTTGTAAAGGAACGGGCGAATTGCCCCCAAGTTCATTAGACTCTGTATTGACAAGAAGAATTTGAACAATGTCATTCTCGTTCTCTTTGGAAATTGTATCATCTAAAGTTGGACCTTCTAAAGGAAAGACTGGGTCAACTACCATCTCTACCTATTGAATTTGGTCTGGTATGGACTCAGAAGGTTTACTTTCAGCGACAGGCATTTCGACCGACAATTGAGTTATGCTAGTCAGGTTTTCAACTAGCGACAAACTTGGTGAGAGTTTCTTGTATCCAGGTGGAGGTTTCTATGGTGAAGTAGGACAGTTACCCAAGACACTTTTTGCTTCACCCAAAAAGGGACAATGGTGAAGAGCATGGTTACCTTCACATAACCTACATGGAAATCTGACCTTTCCTTTCTGTCCATTGACTTCATTTTCACTAGTTGATGGTGTGTTGTCAACCTGATTGTTAGAGGTTGATGACACTGGGTGGTGCGAATCGGGTGACCATTCTCTCAAGATCCATGGAATGCAAGGACAATCTCGATGAAGGTGGCCTCCCTTGCAAATTATGCATGGAGATTTGTGCTTGGAAGGTTTGGTGTGCGGATTTTCACCAGATGATGCATGGTTTTCCCCTTGCTTAACTGACTTCTTCTTCTTCTTTTCCTTCCCTTTCTTCTTCTTCTTAGCTACTTGGTTTTTGGTATCACTAGTTTCACCAAGCGAAGAGGAAGAAGTGGAGGGAGAAACAAGCGAAGTAGAAGGTGAAGGGACAACTTCAATATCATCTAGTTCTTGATTCAATTGTTGAGGAATCATGATATTTTGAATGACAGAAGTTGAGAATAGCCATACTAGTAGGCCAATTGTGGTTCCTGGAAGGGACAATGTAGCCATATATGGAGCACCAATATCTCCCCAAGAAGAGAAAGGACTAGGATTCTCCCCAAGAGGGGTTCCTTTATTGGTGGACTCCATTATCTCAACCTAAGATCAATGAAGGAACAGGGATGTTATTTCGATTTAAATAAATTTTAATGATGCTTTGACACAACTTTGCTTTTTCAATTTTCAAGAGTTAAGAAAAGCTAAAGATGACTCTAGTCACCTTCGATTTTTAATGAGCCTGAAGTGACAAGTGCTCAGATGGACCTTTTCATTTAAGGAGTTGAAAAGGAGCGAAAGCGACTACTCTGGAAATCTAGATAGAGGGATTACCAAAGCAATCACAAAACTGCAAAATACACCTTGGTGATAAATTAAAGAAAAATTACCAAGGAATTATGTAAGGTAGTCAATCTTCCCGAATGTTGTGTTCAGTGCATTGTGATTGATAGGGAGGCAAACATGGCTTCCTATGGATAAAGGGTATTAGCCTATTGTGGTCTCCTAGTATATACTCAACGGTACGGGAAGCACAATTCCGTACTAGCATTTGTAGTATCAAAGTTGAGGAATCACCCAACCTTCGATGAAAATGATAGTTACCAGGTTTTACGACACCGGAACACGTCTCTAGCCTAGACTTCTAGATGTGTTGCGTTAGGTTCCAAAGTGTTTTTATGTTCATTGAGATTTATTTTAGTGTTGATCTTGTTTATAAGTTTGTCTTTCAAGGTTCACCACATGATGTAGATGTAAAATTCCTAAATATGCAATCTAAAATGATAAACAGTCGTTTATTTTCTTTTAGCAATGAAAAACCTAGCTACTAAGGAAAAAAAGATTACGATTCTTCCAACATAGAGCAAAGAGCACACACTAAATGCACTTTTCCTAAATCACTTTCGCACACAATCTAAGTGCAAATGAAAATTCATGTATTCGTTTTTCATTTCCTTAATGTGAGAATTGCAAAAAGGAAAACTAAGTATAGATCTGAACTATTTTTTTCAAAGTGACATTTCGACAATTTCTTTCAAAATGAAAGGAAGACTAAACGACACATTTCGATTTCGAATAGAAAACTGCTTTCGACACTTCAAATATTAACAATTCAAATCAAATACATGACAAAAATTACAATAGACCATCTGGAGGAGGAAGACTTTACGGCACTCTTCTTTTTCACTCAAAATGAAAGTTATGACACTTTTTGCATCAAAACGACAGTTTGATTTAAGCTACTTTTTTTACTAAGGATTGTAAATTATGGAAAAATACATAAAAACATTTACTAATACTAATCAATGGAGGCTGAAATATGTAAAGGAAGGAGGCTTCAGCAGTGAGATACTAATCACAAGCAGCAACACAATCAAATAGAGCTGAGAACAAGGACAAAAAACCAAATTTCAGAGAGAGAAATGAGTTCACTCAGTCATCGCACCTGTTCTTCTTAGAAATAGGGATGCATCTCACCTGCTACACATAGGAGGTGCGATGCATACTGGTTTCCATTTACAGATAGTGCGATGGGCAAGGGAGCGAAACTGAGTTAGGTTTTTGGTCAAAATTGCAGCTGAGTTCAGGGATTTAGGCTAAGCTATTATGAACAGTAAAGAACAAAGTATAGGGCTATGATCTTAGTAGGTTATTGAGCTACCACAAGGGCGCTTAGAATGCTTGTAAGTCAGATGTTCAGTTCATAAACCAACCCAGAGTTTGACTGAAGCAACATTCATCTACTTTGCAATTGCATAGAAAGAGTAGTTTAAAGGCTATCTGGCTAACTTTAGGCTCCGTCTGTAGTTTATAAAGCAAACAAAAATAACAAACAAACAAACAAACTATTCACTCCCCAATGGATTCGCCATTTTGATTCCTAGAAAACTAGTGTCTTTTTGATCTGCTAGTCCCACTAAGACGGGTAGCTATCTTGGAAACAAACAATCAAAGAAATTTTTGATTTCCTTTTTGTATGATAGATAAGAGAGAAGCAAAGGGGACCCACCTGGATCTTTTGCTTGGCTCCTCGCTTGATTTCTCTCTCCCTTGATAGAGTTTGCAACTCCTCTCCTACTTATCTCGCTTTAGAGAATACCTGTAGAGTCAAAGTAACAAAACACCATCAAAGCATCTCGATCTATAATATCATAAACAATGCAGAATCAGAAATACATTGACCATACAATTGCATTCACAAATAACAAGATTCACAAATACATGATTATATGGAGGAAAACTCAAAGAACTTTATTAATAGTAGAAGAGAGGATTACAACCCAGCTGTCTGATCCAGCATCATCCTCCCAGCATCAAAGCCCTCTTCACCTCATAAAAAGCAAGATCACCCAACAATACAATGTCTCTTCTCAAAGATAAACCAACAACACTTCCTTACAAATTACAAGATTCCAGCCTCTAGATCTCTCAGATGAGGGATCCATTTATAGATTTCTTGCAAGGGTGTGAGTCAGCTCTAGGTTTTTGATTAATTACATTCCACTGATATTTCTTGGTTCCACTTGGAGATTTCATTGATCTCCTACTCATCCATGGGCTAATTCAGAGAGGCAAGTTCCATGGGAGAAGTTTCTAGAAGATTCCATGAGCTTCCACTTAACAAACTGTCTCTGCCATTTGTCCATTCTCGCTCATCGCACCCTACAAAAGGCCTCTTCAATATGTATCACACCTGGATAGTGTATCAGCCAGTATGCATCGCACCTTAACCATGGAGCAATTAGTATGGTCCAGTTTTGGCCAGTTCAGAGTGGTTTTTCAAGTGGAACTTCTGGGAAATAACGTAATCAGTTGACCATGATCCTTTATGGTATGAAACAGCACTTTAAGGGGTTAAAGAGCCCTTGGTTTATTGACATATGTAACTGGGGTTGAAGTGCTGAAATATGTCTATAACATGCATGTAAGCTTGTAATCTTCCATTCCATATTTGTTCAAAATTTTCTTAAGATACTTTGTTTGTGAGAGAAAGATACCTTTCTTTGTTTGTTGAACTTGAAGACCAAAAAAGTATGTTAGTTCACCAAGTAAAGACATCTCAAATTCTTGTTGCATAACTGAAGCAAATTCTTGACTCATAGTTTCTACATTACATTCAAATATGATGTCATCTACATAGACAACAACTATTACAAGTCTATTTGTATCAAATTATATATATATATATATATATATATATATATATATATATATATGTTGTTGTCTCGAGACCCCTTTATGAAACCTTGTTGTTGAAGATACTTGTTAAGATGAGAATACCATGCACGAGGATCTTGTATTAATCCATACAAAGCCTTCTTAAGCTTGCAAACAAGAATTTTATCGCTACCGAAATTAACTACTTTAGGTTATTCAATATAAACTTCTTCTTCTAGATCCCCATTTAAAAATGCAGATTTAAAATCCATTTGAAATACTTTGAAGTTATGAGAGCTTCAAAGTGCAAGAAACATTTTTATGGTTTAAAGTCTAGCTACAGGTGAAAATGTTTCTTCAAAGTCTATTCCTTCCTATTGAGCATAACCTTTGCGTCAAAGTCTTGATTTGTTTCTAAAGAACTCTCCATTTTCATTCAGTTTGTTTTTGAAAACCCATTTTGTCCCAATAAAATTTTTATCATGAGGTCTTGGTACTAATTCCCATGTAGGGTTCTTTTCTATTTGATCAAGTTCTTCATCCATTTCCTTATCCCAACATTCATATTTTCTTACTTGATTTACATTTTTAGGTTCAACTGTGGATAGTAAGGCTAGGTCACTGGAGGTTCCAACAAGAGTTCTTCTACTTTGTACTCCAACTTCCTTTTCACCTAGAATTTGAGATTCTGAATGATTTTTCTAAACATACCTTGAAGGAGTATTTTCTAATTCTACTGTGATTTCAATTCCTTCTTCTGGTGCTTCATTAATTCCCTCTACTACAATGTTTGGGCTCATTGTAGGAACAAATTTATCATCTGTTGGTGCTTCCTTTTTGGTACCTGTGGATGCTTCATCAATTACAACATCAATGCATTCAACAATATTTTGAAGCCTTTTATTATATAATTTATATCCTTTGCTTCTAGAGGAGAATCCAAAGATAATTCCTTCATCATATCTAGATTCAAAATTTCCAAGCTTATCATCATTATTCTTTATGTAACATTTGCTTCTTAGAAACAATGTTAATACTGAGAGGGGGCTGAATCAGTATTAAGGATAATTTTAAATTCTTTATGCCAATTTAATTTTCTTATTCAAACTTGGAAACCATCCATATAATCAAAAGAAACATATAATATGGTAGCAATATGAAATCAACATAAAAGCACACACCATGAGAATCATGCACATGAGACACAAGGTTTTATGTAGAAACCCTTTCGGAAAAAGAAAAAAAAAACCACCAAATCTTGTGGTTGTTATTGATCTAAAATAAGAGCACCTACTCTATTACATCAATATGTTCTGTGAGCCACCACTCACAGGAAGCACCAACTCGCTTTGATTGTTTGCTATCCCCCACTAGCAGGAAGCTACAAATCCTTGCTTTTGTAGACACCGGTCCAGCTTACCAAAAGCACTTTGTGAAGCACCAAATTCATATATTTATTGCAAGCACAACTTGCAGATCCTTGGATTTATACAAGAACCAACTTGCAGGAGACACCAATCCCCAAGACTTCTCAAGCATCTGCTAGAGATGGAAGCATCAACTGCATGTATGTAGGCTCCAACCCACACTCAACAAAGAACTCATTGTTATCTATAATTTGGCACCCACTCTGCCTGATATTAGCTTTGTTCCCTTCACAACTTAGCTCACTCTTCTCATTCTGAAATAGCCCATTGATCTAATCAACAACAATCACTTATCACAACCCCTCACAGAGTTGTATTGTTCTCGGCCCTCTGCACTATCTACAACAACGTGTTGTTCCACTCACAACACTCACCAACACACACAAACCATGCAATCCTCTCTCCACATTACTCTTTAACTACATATAGTAAGCTATCAACCTATTTTGTTCAACAAGTCCTCTCAGCCTTACACACCATAGCACTAGCTCACTCATCCTTCTTCACACAACACATGCACCTTCAGCGTTTCTCATAGCAGCACTAACTCTCTTGTGGTATTTCTACTCCATAGGCACTCTCCAACCTTTTTTTGTAGAAATGGCTCACTTAGCCTTATACATAGCATAAGAACCTTCTCAGCCTAGAGATATCCACACATATCTCTCACAACAATGTTGCCTTCCCCACATTATTCAAATGGGCACTTCTATTTTGTTCCTCTGCTGCACACTACATAATGCGACCTATACTAAACATCATCTTTGTCATTCACACTGCCCTTGAGTGTACCTCGGCATGGATCTTCCATTATACTATTGTGTGTGACTTGGTCTTTGATACTACATTAATCATGAGAATGGGTACCCACCTGTTTCTCCATACTCAAAATTAATTCAAAGTCTAGCTGCACACTTCAAGCATGCACTATCATTTCTGTGGGAAAATATCCTATCACTGAATCTCTCCATTCTTATTCATGGTTTCACATAGCTTGGTTGTGTTATATTCTTTCCACAACTAGCCTATGTAGTTAGAGGGGGGCTAGAGGGGGGCGGAGCCCCCCCTTCGTTGCGTAGCAGGGTGGCTACAGGGGGTTTGAGGGGTGCGGGTAGACCCCCTCTACGGGGTCCGGGGTAGTGCCCTGGGGAAATTTTTTTTGATGTTATATTAGGTTGAGCAAACCTACCTATTGTTTTTTGCATGGTTTTTGCACATGGTTTTGGATGCAATGGTTTTTGTTCCATGGTTTTGGATGCGATGGTTTTCGGTCTATGGCATTGGATGCTTTGGCATGTATAAATATTTATTGTAACATTGAAAGGAACATAATGAAAAATCAAGATGGTAGTCCCAGTTTTCGGATCCAAAGGAAAATCTTTGTGTTTATGTGTTTAATGTGTTATTCTCTCTCAATGTTTATTTTCTATGTTTTAGAATTCATATGCAAGTAATTTCTGTATGGGGTTAAAGCCTACATTTGGTATCAGAGTTCTTTTGGCTTCAAAGGGACACCTTTGCTGCTAAGGGGTTTCATTCGAGCCTGTGGTAGACCCTTTTCAGTGGGATATTCGTGGGATCGATTTTGGTGGTGAAAGAAGATGGTGTGCAGTGGAAAGATAGAGATCGAGAAATTTAATGGTTTGAGTTTTGAGTTGTGGAAACTCAATATGGAGGATGTATTATTGGATCATGGTAGATCCAGGTACTAAACCAATGGGAGTATTCGATGAATAATGGAAGAAATTGGATCGGAAGGAAAAGAGCACAATACGATTGTGTGTCTCAGATTTAGTATTGGTGAATGTATCTGGGGAAGCTAAAGCTAAGGCTTTGTGGGACAAGTTAGGAACTTTATACCAATCTAAGCCTTTGGTGAATAAACTGTTCCTATGGAAAAATCTATATAACCTGAGGATGAAAGATGGAGACTCAGTGACAGAGCATTTGAACACATTTAATACTGTGGTAAGTCAGTTATTATCTATTGATATTAAAATTTCAGATCAAGATAAGTGCATCAGTTTGTTGTGTTCTCTACTAGATTCATGGGATAGTCTGGTTATTGCAATAGGTAGCAATGCAACTACCTTGTAGTTTGATGAAATAGTCTCATCCTTGCTAACAAAGGAGATGAGATGGAGAAATATGGAGAGCCAGAATGGTGATGCATTGTCTGTACGATGACGGTCCCAGAACAAAAACAAAAATAAGTCATCAATTTGGAGATCTAAATCTAGAGGGAGATCTAAATCACTAGGAAAGCCTGTGAAGGTGGTGTGCTGGAAATGCAGAAAGCAAGGGAACTACAAAAGGGACTGTAAATTTAAAGCTCCTGACAAAGGAAAGGGATCTAATGATGCCCTTTCTGCAGAGGTGAAAACCACCTCAAATGAAGGTGGGGATGTGTACTTGGCCTCTTCAAGTACACATGTAGATCATGAGGCATGGTTGATTGACTTAGGTGCATCCTTTCACTTCACTCCCCATAGAGAGTGGTTTTGCAAGTATGAGAAATATGATGGTGGCGATGTCTCCATGGGGGATGACTGAAAGGCTAGAATCTTTGGTTGCAGAAAAGTAAAGTTGAAGTTGCAAGGTGGAAGGGTTAGAACACTTCCGAGTGTTCTTCATGTTCCTGGATTGGCCAGAAATATGATTTATGTAAGCAAGCTAGATGATGCATGTGTAAAAACAATGTTCGAGAAGGATACCTGCAAGATGGTTTGGGGAGCACTAGTATTGATGTGAGGAGTTGAATTGGAACTTTGTACAAGCTGCAAGGTAGCACTGTTATTGACGGGCGCAACAATTATGTGGTTCCTAAAAGTGGAGTAGAAAATCTAGTGGTATCTGGAGGGAAGACCATGTTGTGGCATCAAAGCCTTGGAAATATTGGAGAGAAGGGCCCTCGAATACTTCATGGGAAAGGTATGGTAGAGGGTATAAGTAATAGCTCTCTAGAGTTTGATTTCTGTGAAAATTGTGATTACGGGAAGCAGAATCAGGTGAGTTTCCCCTTTGGTGGTAAGAGGGCGAAACAGATATTAGATCTGGCACACAATGATGTGTTTGGACCTGTGAAGGTTCCATCACTAGGTAAGTATGTGTACTATGTATCATTTATAGATGACTTCTCAAGGAATACATGGATATATTTCCTTAAGAAGAAACCTGAAGTCTTTGACAGGTTTAAAGAATTTAAGGCTCTCGTGGAAAACGAGACAGAGAAGAAGATAAAGGTGTTGAGGTCAGACAACAGTGGAGAGTTTTGCAGCAAGTAATTTGAAGAATTATGTAAGACGTATGGTATAGCATGGCAGACGACTACTCCATACACATGTGAGCAAAATGGAGTTGGAGAAAGAATGAACAAGATGTTGATGGAAAGTGTAAGAAGCATGCTTAGTGGTGCCAGGTTAGGACAATAATTATGGGTAGAGGTGGTGGAGACATCATGTTACCTGGTCAATAGATCACCTTCATCAACGTTGGAGGATAAGACTCCATAAGAGGTATGGACTAGTAAGAAACCCTCTCTTTCACATCTGAGGGTATTTGGATGTGATGCATATGTATATGTTCCAAAGGAGAAGAAAACCAAGCTGGATGATAAATATGAAAAGTGAATCTTTATTGGGTATAAGGATTATTTAAAGGGTTATAAGCTTTGGAACCCAGTAATAAGGAAGGTTGTGTACAGACGAGATGTGGTGTTCAGAGAGGTGAAAGATGTTATTAAACATGAAGTCCAACAAAAGGAGCCTAAGAAGATAGAGTTTGAGCTTAAGGAGAAAGAATCATACTCTACAACAGAGGAGGAATCATAAGACAAAGAGCCACAAACTCCAGGTGTGATAATATTAGTTTGAGAAAGAAGGTTGCCCGAAAGGTATAGCCTATCTGCTTTCTATTCAAATTTTTCTTTATCTATTACTCATGATGATCCTAGAATTGTGAAGGAAGCAGTAGATTCAGAGGATGGAAAACTCTAGAAAGAGGCCATGGTTGATGGAATGACATATTTTCACAAAAATGAGGCTTGGGATCTAGTGGAGTTGCCAGCTAGAAGGAAACCCATTGGCAACAAATGTGTGTTCAAGAAGAAGAAAAATGTAGAAGGAAAGGTGGAGAAATACAAAGCTCGGTTGCTAGGAAAAGGTTATTCCCAAGCGTCGGGAATTGATTTTGGTGATATTTTTAATCTTGTTGCCAAGGTAGCTTCTATTAGATTACTTTTATCTGTTGTTATTGCTTTTGATTTTGAGGTAGAATAGATGGATGTGAAGACAACATTTCTTCACGGGGATCTGGAAGAGGAGAGCTACATGAAGAAACTTGAAGGCTTTGTGGTGAAGGGTAAGAAAGAACTGGTATGCAAGTTAAATAAGTCTCTGTATGGGTTAAAACAATCACCAAGGATGCGGTATCAAAAATTTGATACATTTATATAGGGAGTTGGCTTCACCAAAAGCAAAGAAGATCACTATGTGTATTTTAAATTAATTGGTGACTGTGTTATTTATCTGGTCTTGTATGTGGATGATATGCTGCTGGTTGGAAAAAATAAAGAAATTATATAGGATTTGAAGACCCAATTTTCCTCCAAATTCGACATGAAAGATCTTGGTGCTGCAAACTATATTTTGGGCATGGAAATTAAAAGAGACCGGGAAAAGAGGGAGCTCTCGTTAAACTAAGGGAAGTATGTCGAGACAATACTACAAATGTTTAATATGCAGGATAGTAAACTTGTGAAGGTTCCTATTCCTATAGGTGTAAATTTATCTACCGAACAGTGTCCCAAGACACAAGAAGACGAAGAGAACATGCCCTGTGTTCCATATGCAAGTGCAGTCAATAGTTTGATGTATGCGATGGTTTGTACTAGACCAGACATTACACATGCAGTGGGAGTATTGAGTAAGTTTATGTCAAAACCAAGGAAGGAACACTGGACAATAATGAAGCGGTTTTTCAGGTATTTGTGTGGCACTAGTGATTATGGCTTGTGCTACCAAGGAAGACTAGGATTGGACAAAGTGTTGGATATTCGTGGCTTTGTTGATGCAGACTGGGCTAGAGATCCTGATCAAAGAAGATCTACAAGTGGGTATGTGTTTAACCCATTTGGAGGTGTGGTTAGTTGGATGAGTAAGAAACAATCTATAGTGGCACTATCAACTATAGAGGCAGAATACATGGAAGCCACTCATGCAAGCAAGGAATAAGTTTGGTTGCAGAGATTGTGTTCAAGTATGGGGTTAGTACAGGGAGTTATAAGGATAGACTGTGACAGCAAATGTGCAATTTTCTTAGCAAAGAACCTTGCTTATCATTCGAAGACAAAGCCCATTAATATCCAGTATCACTTTGTGAGGGATATGATAGAAGACAAAAAGGTGTTGTTGGTAAAGGTGGACACTTTGAAGAATATTGCAGATGCATTGAAAAAATATATGAGCTCTGAGAAGTTCTCTTCGTGTAGAGAAACAATGTGTGTTTTAGGGCTGGATAAATGACTAAGCTCTCTTGTGTCCCCCTATGGAAATAAAACAACAAGTGGGAGAATGTTTGGTTGTGTTATATTCTTTCCATGACTAGCTGACGTCGTTAACCGAGGGGTTAGAGGGGGGCAGAGCCCCCCTTTCATTGCACCGATTGCGCAGCAGGGGGGTCACAGGGGGGGTGGTAACCCCCCCTATCTAGGGGGTTTGAGGGGGATAAGTAGCCCCCCTCTATAGGGTGCAGGGAAACACCCCGAGGAAATTTTCTTTGGACCCTATATTAGGTAGGGTGGACCTACCTATGGTTTTGTGCATGGTTTTCGCACATGGTTTTGGACGTGATGGTTTTCGGTCCATGGTTTTGGACATGATGGTTTTTGGTCCATGGTATTGGATTCTTTAGCATGTATACATATGTATTATAACATTGAAAGGAACATAATGAAAAATCAAGCTGGTAGTCTCAGTTTTGGGATCCAAGGGAAAATATTTGTGTTTATGTGTTTTATGTGTTACGCTCTCCCGTTGTTTATTTTTTGTGCTTTAGAATTCATATGCAAGTAATTTTTGTATGGGGTTAAAACCTACAGGTTGCACTTTGGGATGGCTTCTCTATGGACCGTTTTCCTCATTACCTTGTTTGAGCGCTTTCTGCAGATCCATCTAATTCCATAAACCAACTCCATCGATCTCCATATTTTCTTCGCTTGGCGACCCATTCATTCATTTAACTCACTTAGGCATGCATCAGAGCACAGAGATGGCTTGTGTCACCTCAAAGGAAAACCCCACACTCTTTTATAAAAATTGTGGTCCTTGCTACCTTGACCCAATGACCTTTAACAGTCACTATTACTCCTAAGACCAAATCCTCTGTAAGATCACAGTCCTTGCTGCTGACTCATCCATCTAGTAAGCTCACTGTAGTACTCCAGCAAACCCTTCACTCATCGTAACTTCTATTAAAACAATGTTACAAAATCATAATATCATGAAGTTCCTTTAACCCCTTCCCCTTAGGTCCTTTGGCTTTTTCTTTCTCATAGGATTGAGATCTATGACCGATGGCTCAACACTATACCTGAGCCCTTATGTATCATAACATCAACAAACAAGGTGTTATGATAATACTCAGTCCATATATCCTCAGCTCCCTTGGTTCTTAGCTCCTAGAGCCTTTTTCTTCGCATATGATTGGACCTGTGACCGATGGCTTAGTAATATATCGAAGCTCCCCACTATCGTAACTTACACTGTCGAAATATTACGATATTTTGTTAACCAATATCCTTGGCTCCTTTTTCATCTAGATCCATGTGTCTTTCCTTCTGAAGGGATCGAGAGTTGTGACTAATGGCTTAGCGCTTAGGTGCTAAGGCCTTTTGTCTCCTACCAAGGGACAATCTTCCTTTGTTAACTTCTCTACGCGCATGGTCCTCTCAACTCTCATGAGCAAGTGCCAACACATCATCAGAGGCCCGTTCCATCGTAACTTTTCCAAAATCCATTTGCACAGGAGTTACAAGGTCCTCATCCTCCGATATGCAGACCTATAAGATGACGTCATTACTCCATGTGTCAACTTCTTAGTGGTGACACATGTCACCTAGATTTGGCCCACTAGGCTACCCAATAATGTTGAATCTTTGTGTTATGTGTCTTCTCATATTGACACATCATGCTGACATCATTTGCCATAGTAGCTCCTCAGGGGAGAATCATATGATACCATGTGTCTAGTATTGAGGAGAGAAAAGAGGTACCAACATGCCCTAGATTCGCAATGAAAACCATTGTTCATCCTTCTACACATCCCTCGACACTTTTTGCAATATTGGAAACTCCATATATCATAACTTCTATAAATATATATGTTAAGAAGTTTTGATGTTTCGATGGCTTCAACCTTCTGATATTTTGATATACGCGTGTTCCGACCTCCAATGTTCCGATGGCCTCTAGCTTTTGATATCTTGATATTCTCTGACTTATGATGTTCCAATGACCTCCAGGTTCTGATATCCCAATATGCTCTGACCTCTGAGGTTCCAATATTCCATTCTCCAATATAGCCTACTTTAGGGTTCCGATATCGAGTCCCAGTGTGCTAAAACCTCCAATATAGCCTACTTTGATGCTCTGATATGGACTACTTAGGACTTCAAGATCCTAAATTCGGTAGAACCGGAATTTTGATCCATGATGCCATTTTCAAACTTCCACACACCATTGGAAATCTGCTTCGTAGAACTTCCCAATGGAGAAGGTCCGATGTACGCTTTGCACCCCTCTCTACCTATAGAATGGATTTAAAATCTCTACCATTATTAGTTCCTTGACTCTCCTTATTATGCCTAGGATCCCACCAATAATCATTTTATGGCTTCTCTAGTAAGCCTACTACTATGATGATTCTCTATAGAGCACTGCAACAACCATAGGATTCCTCCTGAACTCCCAATCAACATAGTCAACATTTTATGGATTTTCTAATAAGCTTGCTACTATGATGATTCTTTATAGGGCACTAAATGAACCATGGGACTCCCCCTAATCTCGACACATCAAGCATATAAATGCTAGCCCATTTACCATCATAACTAGACTAGTGAACACCACTGCCAACATATGTTGGGACAAGAATCCATGTTGGTCTAGTTGACATCATTGTCAACACTCTTGGAAATAGTTAGGAAATGCCAATTGCCTAATACATCTGCTGAGCATGTTTTTTGGCATCAATTCTAGTACACTTTCAGATATATTCACTAGGCCCTTGGCCATCTAGAAAATGCCAACTTTCCAACAATATCCCCCTTTGGCATTGATGGAAACACCTCATCCTTATCTTCACTTTGATTTCCAAACCCCATGTTGCTTCTGCACATCTTCTTGCATGAGCCACCAATGGATTTCTATCCACTACATGGGCCATCACAACTCCTCCAATAATTCTCTCCCCCTTTGACATGAATGGAAAAGGGCTATAAGATGCTTCTTATCCCCCATGCAATCATTGGCTATCAATGATCGAGGATCTAACTGCTGATGTGCATTCTACTATGTAGACACCTCTTCAAGGACTCATCTCTGTTGCTACTCCATAACATGGGCATATGTGATATGCTCCCCTTGAACATATATTGCCTATGATTTGAATGCCTCTAGTTTTGGACACCTTATGGCTACTATCTTAGTACTCTCTCCACTAATGCATATTTTGTACCAATTAAAAGAAATTGATACCAGTTAAACTGCTATGGTATTCTTGCTACTACAAATACCAATTAATGATGATGCATTTCAGCTTACACTTCACTATTGTTGTTGCTTCTGAGACTGTGCTCAGTTTATTTGAGCATCTCCACTTCTCCCCTTGAGATCATACTTCTACAATATGGATTGTTGCCTAACTAATACCAATTTCACAAAAAGAAATCATACAAATTAGATACACTACCAAGGAAACTGCAATACTCATTTCTAAAAAAGAAATGCCCAAATGCACAAAAGGTTTCTCCATTTGAACCCAACACTACCAATTGACATAGTGATAACAATTTATGGTTAGGGGACATACAAAGTTAGCACCAATTATGTTTCATGAAGACAAGACTACTAATCATGTTGGCTTAGGTTGGGCTGACCTAGGTTCAATTATTTACTATGCACCAACAAAACCCTCAATCACTGGCCCTTTCGGCAACGACTTGCAAGCAAGTCGCAGTCTCACCCGAAGTGACTATGGGAGGTTACGGAACCAGGTTTCTCCAACCTTAAGGGATACAACGATGTGGTAATGTGGCATTTTCATATGTTTTAACACTTATAAACTACTTTGAATTCATGAACTACTTCACAATTTATATTTTACTTTGTAGAAACCCATATCATAAACATCCATAAACTTCACAGTACTGAAATAGAATGCAGATAATAAGAAAATGAACACATGAAGAAACATATTTTACTATTATTCATCCCAATGTGGGATTACATCCACAAGAATTGTTTCTTATAATAGGGAATTTGGTATAACAAGTACTTCTCCGCTTCGGCAGATAGTTGCAGGTTGGAATGCACTAATCTGTAGATTGTTTGCGCACTAAGCTAGAGACCCAGGCCTTTCTGCAATCAGCTATGGAGCCTTGCCAATTTTTCCAAAGTACAAAACAAAAAATTACAACCATAAACATATATTTGATCCAATTCCTTCGTTGTTTCTTTATTATTCATCACTATTATACTATTAAATTGAGTTATTTCATCGCTACATTACCGTGGACCCAATACTATGGTTTCTAAAATACAAGGGACTATGGTCCAAAACCATTCAAGTTTTATAACATTATATGATTTTACAAAAATGGAGGGGCTTTGTGGCAAAGAACCTATATTACATGGTGAGTTTGTCATGCTATCATACTCTGTTGCATGGTCCACTTCTCCCTCCATGACATCCTTTCTACTGTGTGCTCTACCCACAATATTACTTGCTCAAAATATAACCAAGTTTGGATGTGCCTCACAGGCCCCCAACACTCACATGTGACTCAACCCAAGTCACTCAATTTCTTTGCCTCTGATCTTATCTACAATGATGTTGTATGTCTTGTTGAATTATTACAGAATATTTTCCAACTACTTTTCCTCGCTACACACTTCTTCTAATAATGCTTCTATAATGTGTTTCGCATCCATTTTACCAATTCTATCTCCCTTTGTTGAATATGATGAAGCTTCTCATCCACTACTTGTGATAGCTGCAGGGCCTCATCCTACTAAGGTTGAGCCCTTTCTATCAAACATTTCTCCTCCTTCTTCAACTCTTCGATTTTCCTTCGTAGCTCCTTTGACTCATTAATTTTTGTGAGCCTCTACGATATTGGAAAAGTCTTCACGACTGTATGACTCTCCTCCAATTGATGTTTATTTTGCTTCATTTCCTCCAATTTCTAAACATTTGGATCTTCCTCTAGCCAAGTCCAAATTTGCATGCTCTCATCGAGTAATTTTCAGTGTACTTATGCCAAAGTGCGGCACGTACAACATGTTCAATAAGCCTATTCATGCCAATCCTTTCACCCACTGATGTGGTTCCAATCTTGTCACTCCGCTTTCCAGATAATTGAACTGCTTTAAGTACCTGATTGGTGCGAACATTGGGTATTTATTTTGGTCTTTGAAGTCATAATCCTTGAATTTCAACTACAGGATTTTTCCGAGCACTTCTTGGTGGGCTCCAGTATTGCAACAATTATGTTGTAACTCCT
This sequence comes from Pinus tabuliformis, assembly GCA_031772625.1. Taxonomy (NCBI): domain Eukaryota; kingdom Viridiplantae; phylum Streptophyta; class Pinopsida; order Pinales; family Pinaceae; genus Pinus; species Pinus tabuliformis. Next base: position 215,828,361 of record CM062816.1, on the reverse strand, counting down.
GGGACACCCTTCTTTACTTTTATCAACCCAGTAGTTCGTAACAAACTTGGAAGAGACAGTGCTATATGCACAAGTACTAGCTCTTGCCGCAGTCTGTCACTTGATCAACTGGCACAAGTCTGCTAGGAGCTTAAGCCAACTTCTATGAGCTCTTAGAAGAAGCTTTAACTTGTGATGGATGAAAGCTAACTCGAAGGAGGCTAATCTACTTGCAGAAAGAAGCTGAAAGCTGAAAGGAAATGCAAACCCTAGAAAACCCTAGTTTTACCGACTAACCCTACTGGTGCAAGAAAATAGATGAAAGCTTCTAAAATGGATGTCATTAACTCTTGGAAAGGTGAAATGCATGTGACTAAGCTACTCCTGAAGTAAAATCTGAAATAACATCTTTTTTTATTTTTGAGTAATCTTGCAAAATTATTATGCATGCGCTTTAACTATATTTTACTGTGCAGAGGTTGAAAGGAAATGGAGTAGGTGCTTGCAGGAGGTTTGGAAGGTGAGAAGAGGGCCTAAGGAGTCCCTAGCATCCTTCTATAGAGTTTCACAGTGATCAAATCTCGAAAAACTGCTCACGTGAACTTCTATAGGAAGTCTGCAGGGGTTCTACAGGAATGGCCGAAATAGGATTTTTGAGGGTTGACGGAGAAAATATGTAGGGAAGTGAGAATGAAGGGTGAATAAGGCTATTAAAAGGTATGGTACTTGGTAAATGAAGCTCAGAAGTGATGAATATAGTTGGATTTTCTCAAGGATGGAGACAACAATGTTGCACAAAAATATAGGAATTAGGGCAAATCGGGAAAGTGTAGCGAATGGAGGGTAGAAATCTTGGATTAGGGGCTGGAATAGGTTGGTTGATGGAGGAAGGGTAGGTAGGAATGTATTACAGATACTCTACACACTATTTTGCAAAACTGATCAAACAAAGACTAGAAAAACTAAAGATCTATCTACTTTGACCTAATCTAACCTAACAACCAGAAACATGATGAACAAAAGTTTATAGATAGGAAATCATGCAAGATAGATATGGAAACTAAGAAAGAACAGATCTAAAATTGCAAGTACACCTGGCATCAACTTTTCCAACTAAAAATCTAACACTAGCAATTGCATAGAAAGGCAAAAACAGTGTTTTTGTGGCAGTTAGTATGCCTTGGTCTTAGCTCATGGTCTCGAGGAGGGAGAGGTGAGATCAAGGATTGCTTGATGGCATTTTTAAAGAGCTTTTCTATTACCAAACTATCAAATCAACCTGAAGCATGAAGAGCTATTTTAATCATCAAAAACAACCAAAGTAACAAAGCAAGATCTTAACCTAAATAGCAGAAATTATTCTATGAATGCAAGGAAAACACATAAAAGTACACAAAGGAGATACTAGTAGTTGGATTGGGCCCAACCCCAAGAGCTACAACCTCCTATGAAAGCTTAGAGCTGGTGCAAAGTGAAATTTATCTCCATTACTCAAAAAATAATCATGTCACAAAATTGTTTACAGCAAGAGCTCGAAAATGAGCTGAAAGGCAGAGCTGCACTAAAGTTTGAAAAAAAACTGTTCAATAGCTAAACTACCAAGGCTTGAAGCCTTACTACTTATGCACCACGAGGAATCCCAACAGCCCTCTCTAACTTTAGGGGCTTGGCTGCTCAAAACTACAGTTAATCAGCCACTTCACAAAATCTGCTTAGCTGCCCCTTGAAATCAACTTTGGTGGGTTGTTGAACTCTGAGCTGATGGTGGAGAACTCGAGGAAGGGGCCATTTAGTGCAGGAGACACCCTTACTACAAATCCTTAGCCTATTCCTTCGTATCTGGCTATCAACTTGCTCATAAATGCTTGACCTTGGTCCAAATGATGTCCAAAAATCTGTAGTAAGCACGTATTAGTCTTTTGTGGTCAAGTGACTATTGTCATTTGTTGAGCAGTAAAAAGGGTTGTTTTTACCTCTATTTACCCTACATTAATTTTCAATCTAGGAACGATTTGTTATTTCAAATACTGTACTCAGTTTGAGGTGGTCATTTGTCAGAGTAATGCTAGTAGTATAGTGCTCTTAATACAAGAGTAAACGGATGCTTGGAATGAAGCTTATTTGCAAAAACAGACCTAGGATTCAAATCATGTATTCAGAAAATTCATCAGTCAAGGGTATAGTAACAGTAACTCTTCCCTTTGTAAACTGATACAATAAAAAAGGCACTCAAAGGACGGATCGTCAAACTGGGAACTAGACAGCGTATGGCGATGTTCACTACAGTCTCAGACCTTCTGCACACCGAAGAAATGATAATTTTCAATTGACAGGAAATAGAATAGCAACTATCTCTATTTAATAGGATTGAATAGCAAACCCTTAATCTACATAAATGAATGCAACAATAATTATAATCTACAGAAATTAAGTAACAGCGTTCGAATTGAACAACAAACAGAAATGGAATAGCAGACTGTTAGAAATAAAGTATGGAACAGTAACTCGGATCTGAATGTACATCAAATCAAGTTAAACACGCAACACACTTAACATCAAAGAGAACAGTAATATGAGCTTCGATAGAATACACATGAATCACAGTTATAAAGTAACAGTAATTATAACAGAACATCAGTTGTAACGAAACAACAATTCCGAATGAACAACAGTCACAATTTAAGAATAAATCATATGGTAGTACCAATTTAGGAACATACAACACAGTTGAACTATAATTGAACGGAAATCTGTAAGGAACAGCAGTGTTATATCAATTATCAAAAGGAACAACAATGTGATAGAATGTTAGAACAATAACATAGCATTCTTGTTACAGATAATAATAGTATTTAACCAAGTATATATAACAGACTTGTTATGTAAAACAATAAAGCACATCAAATTAATGAATAGAATAAATGAAAGAAATCAAACCACACATGAATTAGAAATATGATATAGGAGCGAGTGATCCACCAGGGTTGGGCCCTTAGCCTCCAGGGACACACCGCTTGAAATTACTCCAGAATCAAAGATAGAACGACAACCAGATTTATATTAAAACATCAAAACAGAGTTACAGTGGATCGATCTTCAACGAGAATTGATGATCAAAGTCTCAAATACAAATAAAAGTTACATAAAATAACAATCAGTCCCCCTTGGGCTAGCAGTGTTGTCCCTTCTTATAACAGTCGAACGAAGATACCAACAATACAGATAATTGTTAAGATAGCGATCCCTCGGGATCGAAGGATTTTGAGGGATTTGCCAAGCCGTTAATTTGCAGTTATCCTTCTGTTCTGTTGTGCTGATTGGAGATTTCCTTTTTCTTTTTCTAGTTGTTACGCTCCAATTTGGATCACCTTGTTTGAACGCGGTTTCCTACAGAAGGGATAGCAGTTAACTTGGTCTCGTTATTTCTTTTGGGATGACGGTCTTCTGTTTTCTCCTTTTTCTGCATAGAAAAAGGTAATTATTAGCTATTTCATATTACATATAAATCTTCTAGATTTTATCATATTCTTGTGTCATATGCCTAGCTCATGACGTGAAAAGGTTGTGAGTTTTGAAGAAAATATAACAAAGTAAATGAAAATAACATACCTTCTCCAGTGCCCAACATCATTCATCAATTAACATAAATATATTCAAAAGCATGCATAAAACTATGAAGAATGGTGGATTAATCAAGAATAATAGGCAAAATGAGCCCATAAAGTTACCCATTTTTGGGGCTCATCATCACCCCCCTGCTGAATGTGTTGCTCATCCTCTTGTAGAAATTTTGAATAATATGACACATATTCACAGAGATTATCCTGATTATACACTTATAAGCGGAACATGCATAATACATAACCTCCTCTACGTTGATCATCAATTTACAGAAGCAGAAACATTCACAGCCGCACATAGAAGCATCAATCAAACTCATTAACACAGTATGTATCCCGGGGAAAGCATCTCGCTAAAAACCCCAACTATCTGTATATTATATTGATTGAATCATGTAACATTAAAAAGTACAATGCTTATCAAAAGCAATCTAGTACCAGCTCCACCTGTTACACACAATACAGCTCAAATCTGATCTCCAAATCTATTCCACCGCTTGCCTCCCTCCACAGCTCAATACCTGCTCAAGAACTTATGAGAATGGTTTACCAAACTCGTATTTCACCTGCAAAGAATCACTCACACTGTGTTGGACGTGAGCACAGGCTACAATTCTTGGTATTGGCCAATTCATTGGCATACTCAATCCCTGTGATTGTGCAAATCAGCATGCACAACTATAGTCACAAATGATAGCAATCTGATCCTCTAACACCTGTCCCTGCTGAACTGAACATGCACTGACATGCAACTAAGTTAACTGATGTATTCTATAGTTGCATTATGAGTTAATAACTTGTGAATTAATTAGTAAATAATTCACCCAACTCATCACTTAGTCTATTGATCAGTTAGACTAAATACAACCAGTTTAACAAAGCTAAACTGAACACAACTCCATCAACTGCACCTCCAGTCCACTAAACTCAACTCACTTGAGTTCTAACTGAAGTCGTGCATGCAAATATTAGTCATCCCATAGGTAACCACGTATTTTCTTTTGCGATCTGCATGTACCACATCCATAGCTCATCCTGAAGTGCTCCAAGAGAATAAGATCAAGTTTATAGTCCAAATATTATTATGAGACAATAATATTTGACTTTTCTATTTTTGACAGCCAGCCTAAAAATAGACTTTGATCACTCATACTGTGATCATCCCTACTGGGATCAAAAATAGAACTTGCTCCATAATTTGCCTGCGGGCCTACTTAGTGAAGGCGACTCTTTTCACTAAGCTCCATCATCTTGTTGCATTCTCAACAAGCATTTCTTGTTGCACACTTTTCAACACTCCCTCTCAACAAGAAAGGCTTCCTCTCAAACCCGATCCTGTAACTCTGGAATGTTCTCCATGCAACACATCTGGGTGGTCCACTTGCTCTATCATCAAAGTCTCTTACTACTATTGCCCCCGTCGACTAGAAACTCTACATCTCTGTGCTCTTCAGTATCTGACTGCTCTAGCCTCTGTCACTTTGATCTCTGACTACATCTGTGTTGCTGCTAGTTCTATCTCCCAGCATTTAATCCACACTGCACCTCCCAACTGACCTCCCTGTTGGGCTAGAAACACCCTCTGATGCTGAAGCTCTACCTGTTGCTGACAAGTGCTCCCTCTCTGACATCTACGCTACTGCAGCATCTCCATGCATCTCGCACCATTGCACACCTCTCTGTGCCACCTAGCACTGTGCAAAACACTTGTGCCTCTCGCATTGCTGCAGCCTGCTAGCTATGCGCTGTCCTGGGATTCCCTGCACTGTCGCTCTCTCTGCTGCTCCATCCGCATCTGTCTCTACCCAATCAATCAGTTCCTGCTACTACACATTGGGGCTCCCGTAGCAAGGTCTCATCCAAGAGGTTGGGTACCTCAAGGATCCTGCCCCTCCTCCTTGGGACGATCAATCCACATCACCCCACCTCCTACCTGGAGGTATGGCTGCATGTGATCCCTCAACCCACCTGGCTCAAAGTTTCCCCCTACTGGAGGTCTCTGGATGAGTAGATGTCTCTACTCGATCTCCGCTTAGCTTCCCTTGTTGTGGCTGCTCCACAACCTCCTGAAGTTGTTGCACCAATCGTGGCTCCTCCACAATCGTCTGAGACTTCTTCTGGCTTTGCATGTTGAAAGGTAACATACCTTCCCTCTCAACCACCAAGTCTCCATCAATTGCCTCGCTGCTCAAGGTTGTGCATGCATCTTGAACCTCAAGAGCATACAGGTTCTTGACCCATGAACCCTCCTCATGACAACGAAAGCATTGCACTTTCGATTTGTCAACCTTCTTCCCACCACTGGAAGAACTGGATTCGGAAAGAGAACCCTTCTCCTTCCCCTTCTTCACCTTACTCACTAAGGCATAGTTCTCCTCATCCTGCATGGATAAAGAACCATCTCTGGTGCTCCGTCTAATCTCCTCCTACACAAGATCTGACCAAAGTCTCTCCCATCCTGGCAGTTTCTCCCTTCCATTCACCGAGTCCTGGTAGCTATGCCAACTCTTAGGAAGGTCAAGGAGTGATAGACTCACCATCCTCATCCGACAGTCACCCCCACACTTCCCAGCTCATCCCGGCATTGGGTTAACTTCGTGAGATACTGGGGCATACTGTCTCCATTCTCACACTTAATGTTTTTGAGTTTTATCTCTTGCTTTGGAATTAAATTCGAATTCCACCAGCTCAAAAACTCAACCACTTCAGATCTAGAATTCATGAGAACAAAGTATTTCTTGTACAGAGATTGACTGTCTGGGCATTCACCGGATATCTCACCTTCCAAAAGAAGGATGAATCTAGAGGCTACCTGGCCCGATTACAGACTCTGCCTGAATAAATAAAATGTAAGCACTTCCTGAATAATAGATCTGATGGAAATTGTTATGAAAAGCTAGAATATGAAATCCAAATCAAGTGTTCGATGATGTAACATGAGCCAAATCCGGGGAGCCTAGTTGGAAACGAATGGATCATGCAACAGAAAGATGTAGTGGATGAACAGGACCGACGATGGGAACAGGACGGGAGAAGGCGCGCGAGGGTTTGGGTTAGGGTTTCAGAACCCTCTGCAGTTTACTGAATCGCGCCGGATCGTCGTTAACCTGCACTGCACAGCTGTCGTTCACCATACATCTGTTTAACTCTCCTCAATCGCTCGAGCTGGTAGACTATTTGGGAAGGAAGGGTTACTGTATCGCGACCCCCGGTCGTCTACCCGTGACGGTTATAACTTACCTGCCCAGCTCGGTCCGTTTACCCGGAGACCTGTCATTTTCTCCGGTTTTCTCTACTTTCTGAGGTGTACGCCGTTCCGAGACGCAGCTGGCAAGATGGAGGACCTCGAAGCTGTCGATTACTCAGAAGACCCGTTGGAGGGGGTATCCATCTGGCGCTCATCCTTCTCCACATCAGAAGGTATGTTCAGCTCTGGCCTTTCCGAAAACTACTCTCTGTTTTCACTTGGGGAACAGCCAAGGACATATCCTGTGGTCCTCCCGGATGTACCACCTACTTGGCCAGCGCTCTCTACCCCCCCCCCCCCCCCCCACTCTCCGGCAACCCTCGGTTTTGTATCCGGTGTATTGAACCCTAACCCTGGTCTAGATCCCGCGGCATCTGGTACCCTTTCCCGGCCGTATACAACCCCTTCATTGCCCACGGCCTCGGCCGGTTTCGCCGGATCTCTCGGTCTTTCGTCGGGAAGTTTCACCACTGTTCCCCCGCTCTCTGGCCCCCCCCCCTGTCACTGGCATCGGAGACCCTTCCTCCTCGTACCGGAACCCTACACCTCTGATTGTTACTGCCCCTCCCTTGGACCGGCCTCTCAACCCTCCTCCCCCCAAGGCCCTAAAAAGAAGTACAGGTGTTTCAAATCAAAGGCGGACGACATCTTTCTCAGACTAGAGGAGGACATTCAGTGGGGTGAGGCTATGGAATTTGCAGATCGAGTACTGGTTGGGCGCATCAGAGGTCGGAACTACACGGCAGCACGCTTGAAGACCTGGGCAGCGGAAGTTTGGGGTCAACATTTGGTGGACATCCCTTTCGTGCAAACATTTGTGAGGGGATGGTTCGCGTTGAGGTTCGCTCGTGCTGATCATACCAACTGGGTCTTGTCCTCATACTGGCACTTTGAACATGCCCCGGTGCTCCTCAAGCGATGGACCCCCCTATTCGACCCCGAGACGGAGCAGATTGGCATCGGGCCTGTATGGATTCGACTCCCAGGCCTACCACTTCAATACTGGTCAGAAGATATCTTCAGGAGGATTGGCAACGCCATTGGCTCCTACATGGACTTCGACAAATCCTACCAGCACACTGGCATGATGGCATATGCCCGGATTCTTATCAATCTGGATACCAGAGGAGGACTACAAGAGTACATTACTATACAATGGAGAGACACGGCTCGCAAGCAAATCATCGACTATGAAGGTATTCCGTATCGCTGTCGCAGATGTCATAAAGTGGGACACCTATACCGGGATTGTCCACTCCTCAGGAAAAGAAGGGAAAATGTACAGGATGGAGAGACTGAGCATACTTTGGACCATTCTCCCAGGCTGAATCCGGAGAAGAATCAAGAGGAGCGAGCAAATGATGCTGGAAATCCACGAGGCACTCCTAATAATGCCGAGGCTGCAAAAGAATCTACAGCCCCCCATCCTTCATCTCCAGCTCCAGTACACTCAGCGACTGTTCAGGAGGGCATCGCGACGACGGGTATGTTAAATTCATCCCCCTCTACTTTGCCTCCTGTTTCTTGCATATCAGTTGGCAATACATCTCATCACATTATTTGCACACCTCCTATAACAGCACATTCGACCTCTGTGATTTTCCATCCTTCTCGGGACTTTTCCCCTTCTCCCTCCCTCATTTGCTCCCTCCCGCTCCCATCTCCTGTATCATCCCCTTGCCAGCCATCTCTGATTTCATCCTCCCTCGCATCCCTCTCCATCCCCTCACCTCCGGTATCTCCCCGATATTCCCTTCGATCCCGATCGAAAGATAGAGGATATGATGCCTTTGGTCTGGACTCTGAAGTCGCCCCTGTAGTTCACAAGAACTCTCGTGGTCGACCCTCTCGCATTACCAAAGCTAGACATACTGCTGACGAAGAAGTCACCCTTGGGCGACAACAAACTATTCTCAGGGCCCTTAGAGCGAAGAACGCCCCCCCCCCCATCACCCTTCATGAAGATTATATCCTATAACTGCCGAGGGTTTGCTAGTTTGGCCAAAAAACTAGCACTCAGGAGACTGCTCACCTCATCACAGCCGGATATTATATTCCTTCAAGAAACCCTCTATTTGGCTGAACCTCTTGTTCATACTCTCAATTCATGGCTGCCCAATTGGACCTTTCATGCACTGGATGCGTCCGGGAGATCCGGAGGTTTAGCCATTGGGATTTTTAACAAAGCAATGGAGATCAGGAATATTTGGGGAGGCAGAGGTTTCATTGGCTTAGACATTTTTACTTATTCCAATGAGATGGAGATTCGCATCATCAATGTCTATGGCCCTTGTGCTGACAGAGCAAATTATTGGAGAACCTTACTGGAATCAGAATCACTTCAGGCAGATAACATTATACTTGGAGGCGATTTAAACTTCTCACTGGGATTCTGTGAGTCATGGGGGCACTTGGCGCAGGTAGACTCTTTATCCGACACTATTTCCAATCTACTGGAGGATCACCAGTGGGTGGACATCCCTTCTGCCAGAATTCAGTATACCTGGACAAACAACCGCAGTGGAGAACAAAGCTTGGCTAGAAGACTAGACAGATTCCTTATCAAGGAGACACTTCTCAACAGACTCCCCCGCATTCGTCAATGGGTTGGAACTGGAGGCATATCGGACCACCGACCAATTTTTTTAGAAATGGTCGACAATAATCAAAAGATCAAGAGCCCCTTTAAATTTAATGCCTCCTGGTTAAAGGACCCCTCATACATACAGTTGGTAACTAACTATTGGCAAACCAACCATATTGGGGAAAATGAAGATCATACAGATGGATTCGTTAGAAAATTATCTGAACTTAAGAGAATATCTAAAATCTGGGCACATCAGAAACGTATCCGTGATGACAATACTTTGAAGGAGGCTGAAAGAGTCATCGCTTTTCTCGAGGACTCATCAGATGGGACCTTCCCCACTCCAGAGAGCAAAGAACAGTACTCCTCTCTCATTGCGAAGCGCTCACTTATACTGAAGGAAAGAGAAGAAAGTTGGAGACTAAGGAGCAGGGCGATATGGCTCACAGAGGGGGATGATAACACAAAATTTTATCATAAATTTTCCAATGGACGCAAATCCATCAATACTATTTGGGAATTGCAGGATGAGCGAGGGCATCCAGTTTCATCACAGAAGAACCTGGCCAGATTAGCTACTGAGCACTTCAGGAGTATTTACAGAGCTCCAAGAGATATAAATATCATGGAGATCATGAGGGTGGCCGAACATTTCCCCAGGTTTGTGCTACAAGAAGACTCGGAAGAACTACTGAAGGAAGTGACTATGGATGAATTGGAGGCTACTATAAAATGGTTCAAAAAGGATAAAAGCCCAGGCCCTGATGGGTGGACCATTGAATTTTATATCGCCTTCCTTGAAATCCTGGGGAATGACCTTCTCAAGATTGTGGAGAATTGCAGAAGGAGGGGCAGAATATCCTCTGCCATCAAATCCACATTCATTGCTCTTATCCCTAAATCGAACAATCCTGTCTCTTTCGATGATTTCCGCCCTATATCCCTCTGTAACTGCCTATACAAGATCATTGCCAACCGGCTGAAGCCTATTCTTTCTCGGCATATATCTCCTGAGCAATTTGCCTTCCTTCATCACAGACAGATTCACGAAGCCATTGCCACGGCACAAGAACTCATGCATACTTTGCAGGTCAAAAAGCAGAAAGGAATGATTCTTAAAGTGGACCTTTCCAAGGCGTTTGATAGAACAAACTGGCTCTATATTAGACTGTTGTTGACTCATCTTGGTTTTCCCTATGATTATATCAAATGGATGATGAGCTGCATCACTGATGTGTCCTACAGTGTGCTTCTCAATGGCGAAGCTACTTCGTTTTTCACATCAGAGAGGGGCCTCAGACAGGGATGTCCGCTTTCACCTCTGCTATTCTTGCTTATTATGGAAGGATTAAGTAGGATTATTACATCTGCTCGAGATAGAAATCATCTGAATGGCATTAAAATTGCGGATAATTTTTATCTTACTCATCTATTATTTGTTGATGATATTCTGATATTCTTAAATGGCAGCATTGGGGACTCCACTACTCTTCAGAACTTAATCCTACTTTTCCAACAAGCTACAGGTATGAGGATAAATGATAGCAAGTCCACGATCACTACTGTTGGATGCTCACAACATGAAATCACCTATGCATCACAGCGCTTCCCTTTCACCTCATTGAATTTGACTGATGGTATAAAGTACCTGGGGTTTAGATTAAAACCACTCGGATACAGGATAGCTGACTGGACTTGGCTCATAGCGAAAGTGGAAAAAAGACTACAGATATGGTACCACAAATATCTCTCTCGAGCAGGCAGATTGGTTCTCATAAAAGCAGTTATTGAAGCCACACCAGTCTACTGGATGACCTTGGCCTGGATACCAAAAGGTATATTGAATCGATTACAAAGCATATGCTGTCGTTTTCTTTGGAAAGGACATCAAGCGGGGAAGCTTTTTGCTTGGGTCAAATGGGACACCATTGCAAAGCCCAAAAGATGGGGAGGATGGGGCATAAAGAGACTTGATCTATTCTCCAGAGCATTAGCAGCCAAGCTTGGATGGCAGCTCCTCACCACAGATAGTCTCTGGACCCGAGTTGCACAGGTAAAATACATCAAGCCATTGAATCTAATGGACTGGTTCCGTCTGCAACATGGAACTAGCAATAACATATCTAATATCTGGAAAGCGGTCATCGGCTCACTATCACTACTGCGAGAAGGTATTACATGGCGTATAAAAGAAGGAAATGCTGTTCGAATTGGTTTGGACCCGTGGGTCGGCTGTGGCAATGCCCACAGATTATCTGCAGACCTTATTAGATATCTACACAGCCGAGGAGTAACACACATAAAGCACATCGGCGACAATGACAATTCTACCTTTCTCCAACAGGCATGGACATCAGCGCAAGCGTTAGAGATACCAGCTCAGTGGCAGCACGAATGGCAGGATTATACGGATGCCCTTACCCAGGCACATATCAGACTTACAGAAGGACCGGATGAGATCATCTGGGCCCTTGCTAAACATGGATTATACACCCCGAAACAAGGTTACTTAAGGCTCATGGAACCCTTCAAGCCTCGGGACATCCTCCCAACCTGGAAAACGCTCTGGAAGCTCAAGGCAGCTCCTCGCACACGCTTGTTGATGTGGAATATCCTCTTCGACAAGATTCCTACTGGAATCAATCTAATGAAGAGATCTTTTTATGGTCCCTTCCGATGCCACTTATGCCACAGGGAAGAAGAAAGTACAGAGCATCTATTCTTAAAATGCTGCACTGCTATAGAATTTTGGCAATCCCTCATCTCTCACTTTCCAAGCTTAAAGAACTGGCAAGGCAACAATCTCATGGAAGCTTGGAATGATTGGTGTCAAAACCACTCCGGAAAATCCATCAACATACCTTTGCTGGTATGCTGGGCCTTATGGATCGCGCGCAACCAGGCCATCTTTAACTTAAAGACCCCCCACTGGCCGGCCATTTTGCAACGCACGATTGCAGACTTTGACATGCTCCCCGACGTGGATTCCTCAGCACCCCCCCGCACCATCAGACCTGAGATCATAGACAAAACCAAGCCCTGGGCTTATTTCGATGGCTCTGCTCAGGAAGCAGGCTGTGGGGGTGGCGCCATCCTATATCTCACTGAAACGCACTGCTACAAGATACAAATCAACCTAGGCAGAGGCACCAATAATTTTGCAGAACTATGCACGGCAAAACATATCATACACTTTGCATTACAAAAACATTGCAGACACCTACAACTATTTGGAGATTCTAAAATTGTTTGCAACTGGCTGAATGATGCATCTCATTGCTATGCATTCTCATTGAGGCATATATTAGATGAAGCAAAAAGACTGATTACTTCTTTTGAATCATTTGTCTGTCATCACATCTACAGGGAACGAAACACAATTGCAGATCAATTATCCAAAGAAGCAGCGCACAGACAAGGAGATGACTGGTTGATACAGGAGGAGTTAGACGGAACATTCTACCAGCATTATCATAGACCTTTTGACGATCCCATTGGAAATGGGCTTTAAGGCCCTCATACAGCAAGCACTGTTTTTTTGTACTGTTTATTTTGTATTATCATGTATATATAATCCACTGCATGGACATGTTTAACAACTTTTTTTATGACAGCATATAGCTTATATATCGCTCTCTGCGTAGAGCAGGACATAAATTTTGATCATATTATAGTCACAACTAGTACAGACTTTGCAGACTCCCTGCGTGGAGACTTCTAGACTATCTATCAGATCTATAGACTGTGAACTCCTCAGGCTCAGCAACCTCCATATGAATATGCATTGGCATCTACAAAATGTAATTTCTTTATATTAATAGAAATTACGACTTTTTCCCAGGGGAAAAAAAATAGATCTGATGATCAATCCTCGCTTAATATCCTGTAAAAATGTCTTCTAAAAATCAAGTAGCTCCGATACCATGTAGAAATTTTGAATAATATGACACATATTCACAGAGATTATCCTGATTATACACTTATAAGAATAACATGCATAATACATAACCTCCTCTACATTGATAATCAATTTACAGAAGCAGAAACATTCACAGGCGCACATAGAAGCATCAATCACACATATCAACACAGTGTTTTCCCGGGGAAAGCATCTCGCTAAAAACCCCAACTATCTGTATATTATATTGATCGAATCATGTAACATTACAAAGTACAATGCTTATCACAAGCAATCCAGTACCCGCTCCACCTGTTACACACAATACAGCTCAGATCTGATCTCCAAATCTATTCCACTGCTTGCCTCCCTCCACAGCTCAATACCTACTCAAGAACTTATGAGAATGGTTTACCAAACTCGTATTTCACCTGCAAAGAATCACTCACACTGTGTTGGATGTGAGCACAGGCTATAATTCTTGGTATTGGCCAATTCATTGGCATACTCAATCCTTGTGATTGTGCAAATCATCATGCACAACTATAGTCACAATTGATAGCAATCTGATCCTCTAACATCTGTCCCTGCTGAACTAAACATGCACTGACATGCAACTAAGTTAACTGATGTATTCTATAGTTGCATTATGAGTTCATAACTTGTGAATTAATTAACAACTAATTCACCCAACTTATCAATTAGTCTATTGATCAGTTAGACTAAATACAACCAGTTTAACAAAGCTAAACTGAACACAACTCCATCAACTGCACCTCCAGTCCACTAAACTCAACTCACTTGAGTTCTAACTAAAGTCCTGCATGCAAATATTAGTCATCCCATAGGTAACCACGTATTTCCTTCTGGGATCTGCATGTACCACATCCGTAGCTCATCCTGAAGTGCTCCAAGAGAATAAGATCAAGTTTATAGTCCAAATATTATTATGAGACAATAATATTTGACTCTTCTATTTTTGACAACCAGTCTAAAAATAGACTTTGATCACTCATACTGTGATCACTCATACTGTGGTCACCCATATTGTGGTCACCCATACTCTGATCACTCATACTGTACTGTGGTCACCCATACTGTGGCCACCCATACTGTGATCACCCATACTATGATCATCCCTGCTGGGTTCAAAAATAGAACTTGCGCCATAATTTGCCTACGGGCCTACTTAGTGAAGGCGACTCTTTTCACTAAGCTCCATCATCTTGTTGCATTCTCAACAAGCATTTCTTGTTGCACACTTTTCAACACCTCTGAGCAACTAATCTAGCTCATCATAATTGATTTCCTTGACTACCTCTCTAACATCCCAGACTTCCGAGGTGATGTCCTCTTCTCGGTCATGAAACACTGCCTTTCTCTCTACCTCCTCCCATTGCATGTGTTCTTCTTCTTCTTTGACCTCTTCCAGCAGTCCCAAAATCAATGGAGGACTGGACTTGAGGCCAATCCAGTTGCCCTTCAGATTTTGCACTGACTATTTATAAAGTGGCACTCTCGGCAAATCCTCCCTCATCCTTGTTGGGGAGTGGTACTCTCTTATTTTTAGACTGTGGGACAAGGTGTTCCATCTCCTTGTGCAAGCATGGACACAATTATCTCTATCCAGGTGGGACTCACGTCGACTCAAGGTTTTAGCCCCTCTAGGTACCATCATGCTTACTTGCTAATCTGAAAATCACTCGTGTGTGACCTCAGTT
This sequence comes from Pinus tabuliformis, assembly GCA_031772625.1. Taxonomy (NCBI): domain Eukaryota; kingdom Viridiplantae; phylum Streptophyta; class Pinopsida; order Pinales; family Pinaceae; genus Pinus; species Pinus tabuliformis. The sequence continues at coordinate 215,813,309 of CM062816.1, read as the reverse complement.
AGAGAATTATTAATAAATGAAGGTATTACAGACTCATGTGTTGGTGTGTGTCTATGTTATTTTAGGCAACGGATCGATCAGATTGAAAAATACACAGACACTGGAAAATGGAAAACAGTAAGGAAAAACACATTAAGCAAATCCAAGAACACAACAATTAATAAGGAGTTCACCCTATTCTCCACGGCTACATCTCCGGTCCAGCTTGCAGTGGTGGCCTTCTTTTATTATGTCTTTAAAGAAGGGATTTACAATGAGGAGCTCAATTTGAATCTCCTAAAATAGAGAATGTTTGGTAGGGTAGTTCTTGGATTCCCCAAGCCAGTAGAGTGCACGGACTCTTTTCCTTTCCAAATCTTGACCTCTCTGATCTTTAATGGGATGAGCCCAATGTGGTGCTCAATTCCTGATAGATCCTCTCAAGGATTTCTTGAACCTCTCAAGCTTTATGCCTGCTCGATGCTTCCTTTGGTCAGCTTGGCTCTCTGTTTTTGTGCTTCTTGCTTTGCTATCCTTTCTATCTCTTGGTCTCACTGTCTGTTTCTTTCTTACAGTGCTCCCTCTCCTTGTTCTTATTTTTTCCCTTTTTTGGTCTCTAGCTATTTATGACTAAAAGCCAATCTGTCTCATGACTACTTGCTTCCTCTTCTGCTCCTTCGGTTCACCTAATGTTGTTCTCTTGGAGTTCCCTGCCTCTACGTCTTTGCCAACATCTCACAAGGAGTGGCCACTTGTCCTCTCATGAACTGCACCAGCTCATCCGCAACGGTTTGGTAGTTTCAGTTACATTGTGGAATGACTCATCCGCAAAATTGGTGATCAAATCGAATGTCAATTATTATGTGTCCTGGCTTAATTCATTATCAAATCCAGTTCCTTCATTGGGCACAATCTCCACCGTCAGATCTGGAGCCCCTAGATCCTACGACATTCGCTCATTTTGCGCGGTGGACTTGATCGACCGTTAGCACGCAATGAGTAGTGGTTTTCTCTCTCATTCACCAGACACGCGTCAGGCACTGAATGGAATCGCTCATTTTTCTCCAAATCCACTTATCACCGAAGGATGCCTCCAATATATACCATCGGTTTTGGAGCGCGAGTCCCACCTTTCACCTTAGCGCTTTCCCCCATGGTTTCCAAATTTCCCATGTGATCGAGCGCTTGGGGCCTTTCCTCTTTGAAGGGTTTTGCCTAGTGATGCGGGCTTCCCAAGGGCCAGTTTTGCCTCCTGCGTAGTCTCCATCAGCCTCGGTCAACACACTTTGACTGAGGTCCTCGTCGTTAATTGCTGGCTACAAATTTCCACTGTCCAGAGGTTTTCCTGATCACTCTTTATCCATAAATTCAAAGTCTCTCCTATTTTGATATAGTCATGGTACTTTGATTATTTTTTCATGAATCCAATTCGGATCACGACCTTCCCACTAAAAAAGCCTTTGAACCACCAAAGGTTGGTTTTCAAGCATCGACTAAGTGAGGGTACAATTGTCTCACTTGTCCAATCTCTATCCACTTTGCACTGCTCGGCTTTGAACCTTTGAGCCCAATTCTGAGGTACTCAACATCTCCCCTGCGTGTCGTCCTGACCTTCCTATTCAACACTGTGTCTTCCTGCAATTCATTAAGATATTCATGTAGCAGGTCATCAATAAAAGGTAATTGACTCTGCTTTTCGAGATCCTCAATTAATGAAGGTTCAAAAAATCTCAAGCAATCTGCATTTACGATGGAGTAGATATGCATGTAAGCCAGTAGATCAAGGCGAAAACCATTCTCACCAATCTTCTCAAGTATCCTGAAATGTCCATACCTGATAGGCTTTAGCTTTCTACCTTCACCTTGCATCCTGTCCTTGCTGATGTACAACCAGACTTGGTCACCAACTTGGAAACTATGCTCCATTCGATGCTTGTCATGCCTTGCCTTGTATTTGGTTTTGCTCTTTTCTAGCTATTCTTGTATAGCTTGGTGGATCTCTTGGATCTGTTCAATGAACCTGGTTGCCCTGTCAACATCACTATCTTGTTAACTACTTATGTCTGGCCATCATTTTGTGGATGAAAAGTTGTGCTTTTCTTCAGTTTGGTGTCCATCAATTCCCACAAACTTTACCAAAAATTCCCCACAAATCAGGTGTCTCGATCAGATACAATGGAAGTATGTAATCCAAAATGAACCCATACATGTTCAAAGAACAGTTTTGCAGTTTGTTCAGTTGTAATCTGTTTATTACAAGGTATCAAAATACACATTTTGCTGAACCTATCCACAACAACATACATATAATCATGAACTTTCCTAGATTTAGGCAATCCTCCAACAAAATCCATGGAAACACTTTCCCAAGGATGAGAAGGAACTAGTAATGGAGTGTACAAGCCTAGTTTTCTGTTGCTGGGCTTGCTTTTAGCACACGTAGTACACCCTCTTACATATCTAGAAATTGTCTCATTCATTTTTGGCCAATAACAAAATCTTTGTAGCTGCGCAACTATTTTACTTACCCCAAAGTGACCTGATATTAGAGAAGTGTGTGCTTCTCGAATTATCTTTACTCTCTCAGTTTGTGGCATGCATAACTTCCCACAATGGTATAAGAGTTGGTCCTTTACATGATAGTTCAATTCTTCTACTCTTTTGCCTTGACTTAAAGTTTCATATACATCTTTAAAGTCTATGTCTTGAGCATATTGTTCAATGTAACTCTCATGTAACACAAAATTATGCTTAAGTATAGTAGATGCATATATAATGGGTCTAGATAACATGTCTGTAATTTTATTATGTATGTCCCTTTTATATCTGATGACTAAATGAAACTGTTGTAGAAAACCCATCCATCTATAGTGTCTTGATTCCTGCAGCTTAGTTTGGGAGTGTATATATTGAAGTGGTTGATGATCAGTATGTATTACTGTCTCTTTACCCATTAAGTAACGTTTCCACTTTTTCACACTCTATACTAATGCATACAATTCTTTATCATATGTATGATAGTTAATTACTGCAGAATTAAATGTCTCAGAATGATAACATATGGGTTTACCGTGCTGTGTCAAAACTGCTCCCATGGCATAGTCACTAGCATCTATTTGGATCTCAAATGGTCTCTGAAGATTAGGTAGTGCTAGTACAAGTGATGTACTAATCTTTTCTTTCAAGGTGTCGAAGGCTTTTTGTTTCTTGCCTCTCCACTAAAACACCTTGTTCAATCCTGTTAAAGCATGTAAGGGAGCCACAATTAGGGAAAAGCTAGAAATGAACTTTCTCCAATATTTTGCTGCTCCTAAGAAGCTTCTAAATTCTGTAGCAGATTTGGGTTTAGTCCAGTTCACAATGACTGCCACTTTAGAGGGATCTATCTTCAATTCACCACCCCCTACTATATGACCCAAATAATTCAAAGATGTTTTTCCAAATTCAAATTTTGAGAGTTTAACATAAAGTTTTTCTCTTTTCAAAACATCTAGTGTCTGCTTAACATGCTTTAAGTGTTCTTCCCATGTTTTGCTAAAAATCAGAATGTCATCCAGATACACAATAACAAAATCATCAAGAAATGGTCTGAGTACATCATTCATTAATCTCATGAAAGTATCAGGAGCATTAGTTAAGCCCAAAGGCATAACCAGCCACTCATACAATCCCTACTTTGTCTTGAAAGTAGTCTTCCATGCATCTTGTTCTGCAACTCTGACCTGATGGTATCCACTGTGCAAGTCTAACTTGGAAAAATAAACAACTTCTTTCAATTGATCCAAAAGATCATCTATATGAGGAAGGGGATAACGATTTTTTATTATTATCTTATTGAGTGCTCAGTAATCAATTCACATTCTCCACGTGCCATCTTTCTTTCTCACCAAAATGATTGGTGACCCACATGGTGATGTGCTAGGTCTGATGAACCCTTTCTCGAGCAACTCCTGCACCTGCTTCTTGATTTCAGCATTCTCTAAAGCAGACAACCTGAATATTCCAATGTTAAGCAATGGAGCATCTTGCTGCAAAATAATATCATGCACTATTTCCTTTTTGGGAGGTAGACCTTTAGGTTCTTGAAACAAGATATCATACCCTGAAACAACATTTTCTAAATCAGCTTGCTATTCAGCATTATAGCCTTCAAATACATTGGTTTTATCAGGTTTCTTTTCCTTTATAACCATTAGTAAGAATTGTTTACATGAATTTATCATTCTTTTCATTTGCCCGGTGTTTATGAGAGTATAATTATTCTTGAGCTTATGAGCTCTTACAAAGTATTCGATTCCATCGTTGACAAGTAGATACTTATTCTTATCTCTACAGAAAATGGCTTTTCTATCATACAAGTAAGGAGTTCCTAAAACGATTCCACATTGTCCAAAGGAATTATGTCTAACTCAACCTCATCTACAAATGCTGACCCAAAAGAAAACTTGAGTTTGCATTGTCTAGTCACTTGTAGTTGTGCTTTTTCATTTAACCATCCTAATGGGTATGGTTTCTTATGAGGTGTAGTTACTAATCCCAACTTCTTTACAATTGCTTTAGAAATCAAATTTACTTGTGAGACACTATCAAACAAAGTATCAATCTTTTGATGTTTGGAAATAAGTCGAATATGGAAAAGCTCATGTCTTTTCCTCTCATTTTCTTCATCAATAATAGATTGTGCAGAATTACTAGTAGATGCTTCAGAATTCTTACCTTTTATACATGTGGCTACAATAGCTGTTTCATCTCTTGAGTCTAACCCCAAGTCTTTCTGAATAGCTGCAGCAATCTTATTATGCTTGCCCTCGAACTTCTTAGGTCTCAGCTCTAGATGCAGAATCCAACAGTGCTCATCATCATGCCCATCCTTTTTATAGTGAGTGATGAAGCTTTGCTCTTCTGTGCAGTGTTAGCCTTCCTTGCTTTCCATCTTTGCTTTCTTTTCTCCTTATTCTTGCTTGTAGTGGTTTGGGATGATCCCCCAACTTCTGGACTTCCATTCTTTCCTCTAGCTTCTAGATGAGTAGCTTGTACAAATACCTCATCTATAGTAATGGGATTAAACATTAGGATAGTGTGCCTCATGTAGTTGTGTAGACCACCAATATACTTCAACAGAGTCTCAGGTGAGTCTAATTAGATTCCTAGAATCAACGCTCTCTTTCTAAATTCTTGAGTATACCCTTGCACACTTTGCCCTTTCAACTGTCGAAGTGTTTGCCAACTCATCATGGCTTTCTACATGTAGGCCAATAGATAGAACTACTTTTTGATTGAAGAAACAAATTCACTCTAAACAGAGATAGTCTTACCATGTCTCTTCAAATCAGCTTGGTTTCTACCTTCCCACCAAACCAAGGCAGTGCCTCCAAGGTGTAGGCTTGCCAGCTGAATCTTGCTCTTGTTTGATTCAATACTCTGCACTCTGCAACAAACATAAAATTTTCTAATCCAATTGTCCAACTTTCTTGCATTCAACTCTCCATCATATATAGGCAAATCAAATTTAACATCTAGATTGATCAAAGATGCTTTCTTTTTATGTTCAGGTTAGAAAACTATCCATGAATTGAGGGTCTGGCCCTACAGAACCTTCTTCTGACATTGTCTTCTGAGAATAGACTCTCCCAATTTTAGGATTAGCTTCGGCCAACTCTCCTTCTCCTAATTTGAGTTTTGCTCTAGTTAGCATTCAACAGCTAAACCAACATAAGCTTGTCTAACCTTACAACCTAGAGCTTTGATACCACTTGATCTGAAAATCACTCGTGTGTGATCTCAGTCAGAGAATTATTAATAAATAAAGGTATTACAGACTCATGTGCTGGTGTGTGTCTATGTTATTTTAGGTAATGGATTGATCAGATTGCAAAATACACAGAAACTGGAAAATGGAAAACATTAAGGAAAAACACAGTAAGCAAATGCAAGAAAACAACAATTAATAAGGAGTTCACCCTATTCTCCAGGGATACATCTCAGGTCGAGCTTCCAGTCGTGGCCTTCTTTTATTGTGTGTTTAAAGTAGGGATTTACAATGAGGAGCTCAATTTGAGTCTCTTGAAATAGAGAATGTTTGGTAGGGTGTTTCTTGAATTCCCCAAGCCACTAGAGTGCATAGCCTCTTTTCCTTTCCAAATCTTGACCTCTCTAGTCTTTAATGGGAGGAGCCTAATGTGGTGCTCAATTCCTAACAAATCCTCTCAGGGATTGCTTGAACCTCTCAAGCTTTCTATTTGCTCAATGATGCTTATGGTCAGATTGGCTCTCTGTTTTCAGCTTCTTGTTTTACTGTCCTTTCTGTCTCTCGGGCTCACTGTCTTTTTCTTTCTTACAGTGCTCCCTCTCCTTGTTCTTTTTTTTTTTCCATTTTTTGCTCTCTAGCTGTTCATGGCTAAAAGCCAGTCTGTCTCATGACTGCTCGCTTCCTCTTCCACCCCTTTGGTTCGCCCATTATTGTTCACTTGGAGTTCCCTGCCTCTGCATCTTTGCCAACATCTCACAGGGAGTGGCCAATTGTCCTCTCAAGAACTGTGCTAGCTCGTCCTCAACGATTTGGTAGTTTTGATTACACTGTGGAATGACTCATCTGCCAACTCGGTGGTCAAATTAGACATCAATTCTTATATGTCACAGCTTAATCCCCTGTCAAATCCAATTCCTTCATCAACCACAATCTCCACCGTTAGATCTGGAGCCCCCAGATCCTACAACATTCGCTCATCTTGTACCGTTGACTTGCTCGATCGTTAGCATGCGATGAGCGACGGTTTTCTCACTCACCCGCTAGAAACACGTCTGGCACTGAATGGAACCGCTCATTTTTCTCCAAAGATGCTTACCACCCAAGGATGCCTCTGATATATATCACCAGTTTTGGAGCGCGGGTCTCGCCTTCCACCTTAGCACTTCCCCCCATGGTTTCCCAGCTTCCCATGCGACTGAGTGCTCGGGGCCTTTCCTTCTCAAGGGGTTTTTTCCCAGAGAGTGAGAGCAACAACTAATTCAGGCCACACAGACCCTAGCAGAGCGCACAGAGGCCAGAGGGACTGCATCATCCACATAGTGGTTGCTGGAGTGACACAGAGGGTCCCACAGGTTGCGCAATGCCTTAGAGGGCTGACGTAGAGGGTCAGAAGGAGGTTTGATCCAGGTGGATGTTGGTGGCCACCCACCTATCCCATCTAGACCCCCACAACTCTCCCTTTTAGTTTTTCATTTTCCTTAATTATAGCACTATTTACTATTTTTAGCAGTTTTTCGGGTCTTGAACTTCCGGATCCGTTTTGAAGCCCTAAACGATGTTTTTTGGGAAATCTGGGGGCAACATGGGTTGACGGACTGTTGTTACACTTCCCAAAGTGGGAGTGCTTAGATAGATCTTTCTAACAAGCTATTGTATGCATCAAACGAAGATCGTATGCCAAAGTTATGACCCTGAGAAGTTGATGTGCCAATTTACCCAAATGGGGCCCACAGTTTGGTGTTTCATCTTCTAGGGTTAGGTTTTGGAATGTTAAGGGTTTTCCATTGTTTCTCAACAATAAATAGGCCTTCGAGCCTCATTGTAACACAGTTCAGAGGCATGTGTCCACCACATTTCTTCTCAGAGATAAGCTACCATCGCCCTAGCTGGTTTATTTCCATTACTGTTTGTAAGCATATTTTAGTATTTACATTAATGAAATGAAGTATTATTTCCACTGCATATCTGTGTTTATGGTTATCTCTGTAATTTGTTGTGTTCCTGTTTAAGTCTGGATCAGTGGTATCAGAGTGGTCTGCTTTTCTTTGTTTTTCTTTGCATGTCCCCAACGAGGTCGGGATATAAGGATTTAGGGCTTGAACTGGTCGAACCTTTGCAAGACCAGCCTCGCAAATCTCGACGACCTCCCATGGCAGATGAGAAGAAAGATGAGGGGGCAGGATATCCTATCAAAATCTTGCTCAAAGAAGCCCTCGAGCAGCAAAGGAACGTGATGATGGATAGCTTTGCACAGATCCTTCAGCGACTACCCAAAGGCGACGCATATGCTTCCAACAGCTACTCTGAAAATGCCACACCCTTTAAGGTACAAGTTAATTTTGAAATCCCCATCTTCGAGGGTCAAATAGACACAGATGTTGTAGATAAATGGTTAAATCTACTAGATGGGGATTTTTCTATTCATGAATTTTCAAGTCGAGAAAAGATTGTTTTTGCTCTTCTCAAAGCAGCCCCCCACATCAAGGACCGGTGGGAAACCTACTGCGAGCAGAAGGATAAAAGTACAGGCTCACTGTTTTCAACCACACCCACTTGGAATGACTTCCAAGATGCCATCAAGGAGCAGTACTACCCTGTCAAAAGCTATGAGGACAAATACATCAAATGGACCACACTGCGACAGGGACGAGACCAAGATGTGCCGGAGTTCACAAACATTTTTTATACCCTTCGCACACAATTGGTATCAGAGATTCTGAGCTGCATCTAGCACTCAAATACCGCGACTGCCTACATAGAAACATCCATGAAGAGATGGAGTTCTTAAACATCTCCTCACTCGGCACAGCATACCAATACACTGTCAAAATTGAGCAAAAGTTAAAATAGAAGAAGCGAGACTTTGGATCTGTAAATCTGAAGCCTAAAGGACAAAGCCAAGGCAGGGTGACCAAAGACAACCCCTCGAAGCCGCAAGAAAAGAACACCACCACGAAGCCGAAGGAGGACACATGAAAGTGGTGTGAGTTCCACAAGAGTCCCACTCATAACAAAAGTGAGTGTCGGACCAAGTAGTCACTGGTGGCCGAGTTGAAGGCTTCCGAATATGCATGTTCCGACCTTAAGCCAGAACCTAACAAGGGGAATGGCAAAGGGAAGCAGATCATTAATGCAGAGCCCAGCGCCACTGTTTCCACCGCCAAGATCTAGAAAAATGAGGCCGAAGATCCAGAGGAGGGGGAACATCTTTTCCACTCATAGATGTGGGTGAAGGGTTCGCCGCTGCAATTCATTGTCGATAGTGGCAGCCAAAAGAACCTCATTTAAGCAGAGGTCGTGAAGTAGTTGGGCCTACCAACTACACCACACCCACAACCGTACAGTATTAGGTGGCTTCACGAAGGATGATATCTCAAAGTTCACCTGCAGTGTCGCCTTCCCTACAACATCAAGCCCTTCACAGACGAGGTATTGTGTGATGTTACACCTTTGGATGTTTGTGACGTATTATTAGGCCAGCCATACTTGTGGAGGCGACATGCTGTGTATAAGTCAAGGCCTCATGCTGTCATTATTTCTTTGAATAATTCATTATAGAGGATACCAGAGGTAGCTCCACCTACTGCCACCTCTTTGATCACTGCTAAGAAAGGCAACAAGCTCATCTCACATACTAGGAAATTTATTTTCTGTCTGGTTCGCTCCCAAAGTAAGGGGAAGATCGTTGCTACATCCATGACCCCCGCGAAGGGTTCCTCCATGCAGCGGCAACAACAAATGGATACAATCATGACAGAACATAGGAACAACTTCTCCTTACCCAGAGGGGTACCACACAAGTTTCAGGTGGGCGACAAAGTTTGGTTACATCTGCAGAGAGAGCACCTTACCAGAACCCATCAAAAACTTAGACCACTTCGACATGGTCCTTAGACCAGTAACAAGGCTACAGGCAACAATGCTTTGAAGCACAACATTCCTCCATTCCTTCGCTTGCACTGAGTGTTCAATGTGGACTGACACTGACCATGCCTCCCACCAGTTCTGGACACATCAAAGATTGCAAAATAGCTCACCAAAGACCCAGCTCAGCAGAAGCTTCCTCATCTCAGAGAGGAACTCAACGCAATGGGGACCATTGCTTCCTAAGGGGGGAGGAATGATCCAGGTGGATGTTGGTGGCCACCCACCTATCCCATTTGGACCCCCACAACTATCCCTTTCAGTTTTTCAGTTTCCTTAACTATAGCACAGTTTACTATTTTTAACAGTTTTTCAGGTCTTGAACTTCTGGAGCCGTTTTGAGGCCCTAAACAACGTTTTTTGGGAAATTTGGGGGAAACATGGGTCCAAATACCATGTTGCCCTTCCCAAAGTGGTAGTGCTCGGATAGATATTTCTAATGAGCTGTTGTACGTATCAAACGGAGATCATATGCCAAAGTTACGGCCCCGAGAAGTTGATGTACCAATTTGCCCAAATGGGACCCACAGTTTGGTGTTTCATCTTCTAGGGTTAGGTTTTGGAATGTTAAGGGTTTTATATTTTTTCTCAACAATAAATAGGCCTTCGAGCCTCATCATAACACAGTTCAGAGGCATGTGGCCACAACATCTCTTCTCATAGATAAGCTACCATCGCCCTAGCTGGTTTATTTCCATTACTATTTGTAAGCATATTTCAGTATTTACATTAAAAAAATGAAGTATTATTTCCACTACATATCTGTGTTTATGGTTATCTCTGTAATTTGTTGCGTTCCTGTTTAAGTCTGGATCAAGGTTGACGCAGACGCCAAAAGGGCCAGCGTTGAGCTTCAGAGTCGCCAAAGAGGGTTTCGTGGGACAAGTTTTTTGAATACCTATTTCTGAATATAGAGGTATTTCTACCGTGTATTTTTCTCTATCAGGTGAGCCGGTTACTCACCCAATTGTACTCAAGGAAATATTGAATAATAAAAAACCCTCAGAACAGCTGCACTAGTTTTCCTGCATTGGGTTTTCTAGGGACATTTGTCCAAAAATAATGGTGTCACTTATGTTCTTGTTTTCTTTCAATTGATGATCTTTAGATTGTGACTGTATTGTGTTTATTTCGGTATTTAAATGTTTTAAATAACTTGTTCATAATTTACAAGTAGAAGAAATAAACCAATAGAATATAGATTAATTTTCTAATTGATAGACTTAGAAAATTCAACATGGTATTAGAGCGTGGTTTCAGATCATAGGAGAGCTGAAGCCATCAACTAAGTAGAGCATTTGCAGTATAATCAGATGTCTCGAGTGACAGTAGTTGATCTTTGCAAAAGCAATAGAGGAAGGGTTAACGCAGAGGGACTGAATCATCAGTCTGGGCCAGAGAGAGGATAGTAAAAAGGTTGAGGAGGGAAGAGAGAGGCTCATGCAGCGCCACGCAGAGACCAAGAGGGTTGAGGTAGTGGCTGAGGAGCTATTTTTTCTATAGCCGGGATTACGCAGAGCCGAGAGGCTCATTCCCTCAGTTGTTTGGGCAAAGGAAGTTGTGGACAGTTTGTGAGAGCGAAGATGGTGGGGTATTATGGTTAGAACAGTAACTAAAAAGTAAAGACCAAGGTAGAGGGAGTTGTTTCCAAGGAATCTGGATTAGTGTTGCAATTGAACATATGATTGGAGAGGGGAAACTTGACAGTTGGTAGAATGATTTCAAGGAGGGAAATCGAGAGTGATAAGGAATCCAGAAGAGAACTCCAGATGGGAAGTAGAGAGACTCAGAGGATTCAAACCGAGAACTTCCAGACAGGAAGTAGAGAGACTCAGTAGGAATCGAACTGAGAACTTTCAAACGGGAAGTAGAGAGACTCAGTAGAAATCGAACCGAGAACTTCTAGGTGGGAAGGAGAGAAACTCATAGGAGTCAATAGAAAAGAGCAGAGAGATGGCCATGAATGGGCTAAGAGATCAGGACAAGCCAGATGGAGCATCTAACTTTGTGGTCTGGAAGGCCAGGATCTTGTCCATTCTAGATAGACATCATATCAATGACTTTGCCTTGAGAGTACTGGATATCCCAGTTGACCTGGTAGCTAATGAAAGGTATGAGGAGGTAATGGCTAAGGCAAAAGTGAATCATCCTTGATGGGATCAAGGATCATGTGGTCCCACATATTGCCGAGAAGGAAATGGAAAAGGAGATGTCAGACACTTTGAAGACATTGTACCATCATACTTCCATGCAGAGGAAGATGCTCCTGTAGAATCAGCTAAGGTCATACTAGATGCAGAAGAGAGATTAGGTAGATCTCTTCCTCGGTTGGTTGAAGGAGATTTGTGACCAACTAACTTCCATAGGAGCCACACCAGATGAGGAGTTGATGGTGAGGACCACACTTAACACAGTCTCCAAGGAGTGGGAGACATTTGTCGAGAGCATATCGAGTAGGGAAAGTCTTCCAGATAGGGAATAAGTGTGGGTGGCTCTTCGTCAAGAAGAGATCGGATGGATGACCAAGATGGGGAGTAGCAGCAAAGGGGTTAGGATCAAGAAGGATGAGGAAGATGATGCAGCTCTAGCATATGTGTGAACGAAGTAGAAGAGGAAGAAGAACGACCTCTCCAAGGTCAAGTGCTTGCATTGTGGGGAACTAGGTCACTATCTGAACCAATGTCCAACAAAGAAGAGTACGGGAGAGGCTTCTGACTCTAAGGTAGTGCCAATGAAGGTGAAGAAAGAAGTTGAGGAGGATGACGATTGTGCCATGAGTGCTCATGTGCCACTAGAGAAGAAGTTTGGAGACATCGATCTATATTCAGGAGGACTAGAGGCGATGAGGGGCAGGATCCTTGAAGTACCCAACCTCTTGGATTATACCTTGCTACAGGAGCCATGAAGAAAGAGTAGCAAGATTGGTGCATGTGGGTAGAGATGGATGTGGATCAAGTGGCAGAGAATGCTACAGTGCAGGAGTCCCTTGATAGTGTGAGGCTAGCAGGCTCCAATAGTGTGAGAGGCATAGGAGTGTTGTAATGGTGCATGTGGTGAGGTAAAATTATAAGTGCAGACATGAATGAATTCCTCTAGCCCGATAATGGGTCTAGTGACAGCAGATACATTCTATCGAATATTTCCTTAGGTTAAAATCAATCAAGAGGTCCTACCTATTAGTCTTCTTATGCTACTTGATGATGTCCTCGCTTGCTCGCTCCAGCTATCTCTTGCTTCCTTCTTTAAGCACCTAAAACAAGTAAACAACAACAGTCAAAAAAAATAATAATAGACAAATTGCAATTCAAGCTACTTAACAATTCAAGAAACATTAAGCCATGAATATGTAATATTACAAAACATGTAGGAGATCAATCGATAGTTGCATATATTAATATCAAAGAGAGATTACAACCATTCATCTTGACGTTGCAGTCTTCCTTTGACAAGACCAGGTTCCCGCACACTTCTGCTAGCATTCCACGATGGCTTTAGACAAAAATAGTTTTAAAGCTCTTCCCTTTAGGCTTCACTCCAAACCAAATCCTCACACAACTAGATAGCTACAACTAGTAATAGATTGTTTGTCTACTCCAAACCAAAATAGCATCAACATTCAACCAAAAAATATGACTGCAACTAGTTTTTGCTTAGGAAGAAGGGAGGTTTATATAGGAAATATGGATGGGAGATGGATCCTCTTCTCATGGGAGAAGGACTTATCCCTTGAGATAGTTCCATCATTATAGAGGAAAGGAGCCCAAACTGTTATCCTCGACCCCATCCAGCCAAACCATTTACCAGACTTCTGTTACGAAGCTTCTAGAGCTGGAAGCTTCAAATCTAATTTAAAAAACTTTCCATAACAGGACCGACGCTATTGGAACATAGCTCAGTCACTCCATTCAGTGCGATGAGTAGTGCTAATCTCTGCACATCAACACAGGGGAGATAAAGGCCATTAGTGAAGATCTTGTAAACTGGGCAAAACAGAAGTTTTAGGGGAAATGGTGCAAAAGGGAATTTATTTGCTCATGAAGAGGGACACAATGGGAGTTTCTTCATGAAGGTTGTTAGCACCTAAATCTAACCTAGGCTGAAGGAAGGCAAAATTCAGGGTAACCACAAATCACGCTCAGTCTGGTAGCTAGCCCTACCAAAACAGGAAAGGTCTCTCTCCGAGTCACGCTCAGTGAATAGATAAGCAAAAAACGGCCTGAGATGACTTACAATGAAATATTGATCTTAGGCTAGTAAGTGAATATGGATACAAGAAACCATTTTTATGAATGACCGAGCTTCCGGGATGGTATGGGACAAACGGTCAGCAAAGAACAGAGAATTTAATACAAAGGCACAGATTACTTCGTGAGGCAAGGCAGGCGGAAAGTGCACCAATTTAGTTTGGAATAATGCAGAACGAAGAGATTACTGAGGAGTGTGAAAAGGGCATAGAAACATGAATCCTTTTCAATAGAAGAAGAACAATGAACATGAAATTTTCCCACAGGCAAAGCAATAAAATTGAATTCTACCTAATCTCACTCAGAAAATTTCATTGGAAATGAACATGAATTGAATTATGAAACATAATGAAATACATATGAAAACATAAGAGACACATTTGATACACTCACAACCACAAGAATCTCATGAAACAGAGCCACTGACTTTTATTAATTCTTTGTCAAAAATACATAGTGAAGAAACAGAGTTTCTTTCCCACAGTCTCCCAGAGGTTACCAACTAACCAACCCTTTGCAAATAGCTTACATACAATATATAGAATGTTCCATGAAGAGATAGAATGCCCAAGGGTTGGGGAGTTACTCGAATCATTACAAAATGGAGATGAAGAGACAACCGTCAGCTACAGGTGCAGCGCTACAAACATGACATTTGGCTTGGGTGACTGTTTGCCTTCCTTCTCCACTTGGATAGAAGTCCATATGGAAATAAAATGCTTTAAATTCTTCCTTTTGTGCCAAAAAAACGAAATGTAGATGAGTGGGCCCACATGGAGAAGTCGCGAATTGAAAATTCGCGAAACGGAAGCAAATTTGGCAATTTTTCCTCTGTGCACCGCGCCATTTTCTCTGTGCACTGCGCTATCGTGGGGCCTGTTTTGGGGAACTTTCAGGCGTCTAAAATGTTCCCAAGTGGGCTTGTTGGAAATCCTATCCTGTATACGTTCTAACCCCACTGGAATATTTGAATTTGGTGCTCATTTGCCCCTCCAAATCTTCATTCTCCCAAGACTGGTCAAAATGTGCCAAATGAGGCTGTCCAAAGGCAGGGTGTTGTTGCAGTCAACTTTTGAATGCCTTCCTCAACTCCAAATTGAGCTCATGATAGCTCTTTGGAAAGATCTTTGTGTCTAGGTATCATTGGATGCATCAATCAAGTCATTTGGCCAACAAAGTCAAGAGAAAAAATTATTTTCCCAAGGTCATTTTAGAGGTGCATCAATTCTCCCGAGGCGATTGTATTTTTGACATTTCTCTAGAACCATGACACCTATGTAAAAAGTGAAGGAGTTTTTACTTCCTTGGAATGTTTTGGACAAAAAACGCTCTCAATTTTCCAAAATTCATCTTTTCTTGCTCAGAAAAATCATTTGAGTGAAACCTATCCCGATGTGTGGGACAAGGGATTTGCCGAAATGAAGCAAAATGAAGGGTATAGGGGGCTTATAAATTCTTGAGAAAATTTTGGGAAGTTGGAAGGGATGTTAGAAAGTAGGGGAAAGTAGAATATTAGAAATTGACTGAGGGGAAGGGGTCCAAAAAGGCAGAACACAGGCCTAGCCTAAAAAATTGCCAAGTTGTAGCAAGAAACTAGGGTTTATGCAAAAATGAGGAATTTGGGGGATTTTAGTGATGGGAAGTGTTTAATAAGGTACATTATGGATAATGGAAGGTGTATGAACATCAGGATACAATTTTTTCTGATGATTTGACCATCCAAGAGAAATTAGCTTCAAAACCCTAGGAGAGGGAAATAAACCTTGCCTAGGCGCAACTGAAGCATGAACAAGGTGTAAAATGACCCAGTGGAACTTGACATGATGATGACAACCCTTTGAATGATGGTACACTCAGTTGAATGGTGACATGGAACATCATTTGAACAACTTTGACAAGGGTAAAATCAAACCCTAGAACTAATGCCTAGTGACCAAATTTTGCTTGAAGACTCACTGAAATGAAAAAATTTGACCTTGACACCTTAAAATCACTTTGTAAGAGCATGTTTGATCACTGGAGGAAGGCTGCAAAGACTGACACTAACATTGGCTCCAATAGGGATGGTAGCTCCAGCTCCTTGGAGGTGCCAAGAACTGCAGATCTTTGGGTGAGAAGACAGTGCCTTCGTCCATTGGGCTATGGAGTCAAAACACGGAAACTGACATTATGCAGACGAACTCTGACTAAAGACTCAAACTGAAAACCATAATAAAGCCAAACAGGACTAAATCCTAACTAATAGACTGGAAAGATGCTCGTATTTGAGCTTATTCAGCAAACCTACCCTAATTACTATTTCCACCACTCGGTCAAGTGAGATGGAACAACCAATGCAACCAGGTAAGCATTATGGTTGATATTTGATTTCTTCCCAAATGCTTTCTAATGCGCAGGAAAAGGCAGCTCCCATGGAAACTTGGAATCAAGTTCACTGCTGACGAACTTGCAAAGCATGAATTGGCTGGATGACTTCAAGAATACTGCAAAAGGATCTTCATAAGCATCGCCATTGATTTCCATTAACACATTACTGCTCTGGTCCAAGTAATCTTCATAGCTGAATATTAAACTTTTCCTCACATCTGCACTGTCTTTCTCTGATGATTGCAGCAAGCGATCAAAAGGATCCTGAATTTCGTGAAGAACTAAACTCTATTGTTGATTCCAAATAGAACCAAAGCCTCCTTTATCAATCTCCTCATATGACTGCAAACTTTGGTATGGGCTATGAAATGAGCAATCTATTAAACAAGAAAATGAAGGTGACCCTTGAAACAGTTGATTATCAACATTCTCTTTTGTCTCTTGGTTGGCTGATGGAGAAGAAGTTTTACAGCAAACAAAATCTAACACCTGAGCAAAAGGATCATCAAAAACTTGAGGATACTGCTGCGATGTATCTATTGAAACTGTATGACATCCTATTGGTTGTTCATCCTTTTCTTTAGATATATTACGAAGATTTTGCCTTATAAACTGAAATGCTTCGTAACACAAGGGTACAAAATCCTCTTGCATCATTAAATCATGTATTTTGGCTTCCTCACCTTCATCTGTAATCTGACCTTGAATTGTGTTTGGTGGCTGCAAATCTGGTTCTGTATCCAAAATGATTTCATCAATCATTTTAGGGGAAGATTTCTTATTAACGACCTTCTCAAAAATTTCACCATCTATCTCATCTTCAACATTAAAACTGAGAGATTGTTGATTCCCTACAAGCTTTTCATTTGAAGATTTACTATGCAATTTACCTACCCCGCAAAAACTGAAATGATTCAAAACAGAGAGGTAAGGAATCTTCTTATATCGTTTGATCATATAAGCCATCTTCTATGTCTTCATGTGCAACCTGACTATTAATGGAATTTGGGGGCTAGAACTCTGAATATAAGAAGTCTGGAACAAAGTTTTCATCTCCCTCAAGAGGATCCAAATCAAGATTTGTCGATAGCTGATGTCTGATTGCCTGGAAATTATCTCTGATGAACTGACATGAATCAAAGCACAAAGGCAAATATCCTTCACTTACTTCAAAATCTGTTGCACTTTCCTCATCATTTCCATAGCTGATATGCCTCGGTTGATCACTGTACTCGAGCTGCTGTAAGCGAACTTCCTCATCCCATAAACTAGCTGTTGATTTGTCTGCAAGATTAGCTTCTGTTTGGGGAGCATAATCATCATCATCATACTGATCAAACTGAGGCAAATCGTCAGTATAAGACATGTCATCAAGCATACATGTCATATCAACAGGTCTTTCTTCTCCAATATGATCTACAAAACAATCCTTATGACTACTGAGATAAGAAACAAAATGTTTTGGATCAGCAACTTGTTCACGAATGCCATTTTCATCTTTTGCAGTCATTTCTCTCACCATCTCTTCTACTGCACTCACCAAAATGTCAAGCTTCTCCTTTGAAGGTGTAGTTTTCTCTAGATCCACGTTTTTCATCTCTTCTTCTTTCAACATTGCCCTTCTGATCAGCAAATGAGCCTCTACATTTACTGCATTGTTCTGCATCTCTTCAATTGTTGCGACATTCTTTTCTCTCATCTGAAACTCCATTTCTGGATCAAAGGCACCCGGGTAGTGCAAGAGAGCAGATCCAGGAGTGGGTCTTATATCAACCGACATTGAATAATAGACTTGATTAAATCTGGCTTAAAACTGTTGTACTGTCTCCCTTGGCAATCTTTTCAGTTGATTATACTCTTCTACGATAAGGAAAAGGTTCTGTCTGATCCTCCACCTGTCAAGAAAAACTTTGATGAACTACTGTAAATCTGTGATGCTCGCATCAGGCAGGGCTTTGAACCAACTCTTGACTTTGCCTTGCAAAGAAAGAGAAAAAAGCCTTATACTGACGTCTTCTTCATCAATTTCGAAAAGGTCTAGAAAAGTCTCAACATTCTACACATGTTGCTCAACATTGACACTCTTACATTCACCGTCAAATCTTGGAAAGTATAGATCATAGTTTTTGGGGCAAGAATGAATAACAGAAGGTAAAATAAGAGGTTTATACCTATCTGGGATTATAACAGCTGTAGGGATATGTACAAGAGCTATGGGATCAGTTTTGTTTTCTTTAGGCTCATCACTTTGCAGAGAATCATCATAAGATGTAGGAAAAGTAAGGAGGCCAGGATCCAAGGGAAACTCACTATTTACACTTTTTGAATAGATCGAGTGAAGATTTTGATCACCTTTATCATACAACAAGTTCTGAAAAACTTTTAGGGTAGCTTCAAGAACAGCGAAGAAGTAATTTACAAGAAAGCAGAGTAGAACCTGAATACCATTCCACTTTGGATACCCAAACTTTGTGTAAGATCCTTCCATTTTCGCAGAGAAAAAGTTAGTCCTCCAGTGGAGTCACCATGAAGCACCAATTGCTGGATTCTTCAGTGAATGGAGTTGCCAGGTGAATGATTTCAGCCATCTTCTATCTGATTGTTGTCCACCATCAACCATCAGATCTGAAATTGAGATATGTCCTGGGGCAAGACAATCTACAAGCAAACCATTTTGTCCCCAGTGGAGTCGCCACTATGTTAGCACCTAAATCTGCGCACAAACCATGCTCAGTCTGGTAGCTAGCCCTACCAGAACAGGAGAGGGCTCTCTCCAAGTCACGCACAGTGAATAGATAAGAAAAAAACGGTCTGAGATGACTTACAATGAAATATTGATCTTAGGCTAGTAAGTGAATATGGATACAAGAAACCATTTTTATGAATGACTGAGCTTCCGAGATGGTATGGGACCAACGGTCAGCAAAGAACAGATAATTTAATACAAAGGCACAGATTACTTCATGAGGCAAGGCAGGCGGAAAGTGCAGCAATTTAGTTTGGAATAATGCGGAATGGAGAGATTGTTGAGGAGTGCGAAAAGGGCATAGGAACATGAATCCTTTTCAACAGAAGAAGAGCACTGAACATGAAATTTTCCCACAGGCAGAGCAATAAAATTGAATTCTACCTAATCTCACTCAAAAAATTTCACTGGAAATGAACATGAATTGAATTTGTAAGAGGAGCTTCGGCATAAATCACATATAGAGAGATCTTTGTCGACGCGTTTCGAACCAGCAAGTGTGGCTCATCGTCAGGACAAGTTGAAGAAACAAATCCAGCTTTGCAAATTAAATAGTCTGAGCAGGGCCTCCAACAGCTATCTAGATCAACGGCTAGTTTTGACCAAGGGACAGTCAAAAAGTCAAAATTGACTATATATAATTAAATAGAAAAAATGTTATTAGAAGGGGATTATATGTATAATTTAATAATTAATTTTTTTTATTAAATGGGAATTAGTTATAATGGAGACCTATCTTTTATATACCAAAGGTAAATGAAAGTTGATAGTTAAATAAAAATAAATAATAAAAATAAGCAATTAAATAAATAATAATAATATATACTCATAAATAGATTAAATATATACAAATTAGTTACTAAAGAAAAAATAAAAACACAAAAATGATAATAATACTGAAATATATTGGTTAATATATAAACAACCATATATAAAAATTAGTTATGAAAGAATAAATAGTAATAAAATAATATAAATTAGTTATGAAAGAAATAAAAATGATATATTCGTTAATAACTATATAACATAATAACAATATATAAAGATTAGTTACCAAAAATACTAATAGATAAATAAAATAAATAAATTATCTAAAAAAATTAATAAATTAATTATATATATATATATATATATATATATATATATATAAACAAAACTACTCATAAACCAGGTAAATGAAAGTTAATCGTTAGATAAAATAAATAATAATAAGCAATTAAATAAATAATAATAATATATATTCGTAAATGGATTAAATATATACAAATTAGTTAAAAAATAAAAATAAAAAAAAATGATATTAATACAAATATATATTGTTAATATATAAACAACAATATATAGAAATTAGTTATGAACGAATAGATAGTAATAAAATAATATAAATTAGTTAGGAAAGAAATAAAAATGATATATTCGTTAATAACTATATAAAATAATAATAACAATATATAAAGATTAGTTACGAAAAATAATAGTAATATGTATTCGTTAATAGATAAATAAATAAAATAAATTATCTAATAAACTATATATAAACAATACTAATAATAAAACCAAGTAAATATATAATATGTTAAGATTATAAGTACTAATATCAATCAGGGAAAAGGGGGGACGGCTCAAGAATTAATAAGCAAATAAATAATACTAATATCATTAAAAAATAATATAAAATAGATAAATAAATAAAAATAATAATACTGAGTAAATGAAAATCTACTGAGATCATCAACACGGGAAATGAACGATAAGAAAAGAGTCCTAGAAAAAGAAGGATAAACCAAAGGAGACCGGAAGGCTCCAGGGGAACGACGAAAGTGAGAAAGATGAAAGAGGGGGGGGCAAACTAAGATGAAAGGGCAGGGATCCAACATCTACTGATCTTCCAGCCGTCATCTCTATTGAGATTGTTAGGTCTTCTTTCAATCTCAATAGCTTCCCTGAGTTTACGATGATGGAACTGAGCAACTTTGGCAACAACCTTAGCCTCCTCAATACAAACATGATGCTTGGTCTTCACCACATGCTCTGCTAACGCTGAAGACTTGGTTCTCCCATGTCTTAGGTCAGCTGCATGTTCGCTGATCCTCTGATGGATGGAGCGCCCTGTTTCCCCGATGTAGGGGGTCCCACAAGAACAAGGGATCAAGTAGACACCCTTCATGTCCTTGGGGTTAACAGGATCTTTTACCGATCGGAGGGAATTACGAATCGTGCTGAGGGGTCTAAAAGTAGAGGGAATATCATACCTCTTAAGGATCCGAGCAATCTTGTCTGTGGTTCCTTGGACATAGGGAAGGTGGACCCTTAGTCGGCGTTCCTTAGGATCTTTCTTAACAGCTGCATTCCTAGATGCTTTAAGGAAAGCCTTCTGACCCAGGCGTCTACTATATCCATTTTCCACAAAGACTTCAAGGAGATGGGATTTCTCCTTATCAAAGCTCTCATTATCAGAAATCCTGAGGGCCCGAGTGGCGAGGGTGTTAAGGACACCCATCTTCTGAGCAGGGAAGTGATGGGAATCAGCATGAAGATACTGCTCAGTATGCGTTTTCTTCCGGAACACAGAGTGGGAGAGATAGCCGTCCTTATTCCTAGAAATAAGAATATCTAGGAAAGGGAGGCAACCATTGACCTTTTTCTCCATGGTGAACTTAATGGCAGAGGACTGACTGTTGAGGTGATTGAAGAAGCGATCAAGCTCCTCTTGGCCATGGGACCAGATGACATTAGTGTCATCTACATACCTTTTCCAAAGCTTGGGAAGGAGACGAGCCGAGGCTAAAGCTTTGGCTTCGAAATATTCCATAAAAAGATTCGCAACAATCGGGGAAAGGGCGGAGCCCATGGCAACAACACAAGTCTGCTCAAAGAACTCGCCCTCGAAACAGAAGAAAGTGGAAGTGAGACAGATCTCAACCAGATGCGCGGCATCAGGATCTGTTAGGTGATATATCACTTCCAAAGACTCCTTTATGGGGATGCAAGTATAAAGAGAGACCACATCAAAGCTGACAAGAATGTCCTCAGGGTCCAGCCTAATATCCTTAAGCTCCTTAATGAAGGAAGAAGAGTCTTTAACAAAGGACTCAGTGTGGCCGACAAGGGGCTTAAGTTTAAGGGCAAGGAATTTAGCAAGAAGGTAAGTTGGACCACCAATGGTGTTGACAATAGGCCTCAAAGGGGCCCCCTCCTTGTGGATCTTAGGTAACCCATAGATCCTGGGAGTAAAGGGACTACTCTCAATGAGCTTGTGGCACAAGGAACCCACCGAGCTACTAGCCTTGATGGCAAGAGCCACAGTCCTCGAAATCTTCTTCAGAGGGTTCTTGGGTAGTTTTTTATAACTGCCACTATTGTGAAGATGATCTAACATCTTCTTACGGTAATCATCCTTGTTGAGGATGACCGTAGCCCCTCCTTTGTCAGCCTTCAGAACAACAATATCTTCGTTCTGATTTAAGGATTAAATACATAAGAAAACATAAGAGACACATTTGCTACACTCACAACCACAAGAATCTCATGAAATAGAGCCGCTGCCTTTCATTAATTCTCTGTCAAAAATACATAGTGAAGAAACAATGTTTCCTTCCCACAGTCTCCCAGAAGTTAGCAACTAACCAACCCTTTGCAAATAGATTACATACAATATATAGAATGTGCCATGAAGAGATAGAATGCCCAATGGTTGGGGAGTTACTCAAATCATTACAAAATGGAGATGAAGAGCCAACCAACAGCTACAGGTGCAGCGCTACAAACATGACATTTAGCTTGGGTGACCATTTGCCTTCCTTCGACACTTGGATAGAAGTCCATCTGGAAATAAAATGCTTAAAATTCCACCTTTGGTGCTAAAAAACCGAAGTGTAGATGAGCGGGCCCACTTGGAGAAGTCGCAAATCGAAAATTCGCGAAATGGAAGCAAATTTGGCAATTTTTCCTCTGTGCATCTCGCCATTTTCTCTGTGCACCGCGTTACATTGGGGCCTGTTTTGGGGAACTTGTAGGTGTCAAAAATGTGCCCAAGTGGGCTTGTTGGAAATCCTATCCTGTCTACTTTCTAACCCCACTCGAATTTTTGAATTTGGTGCTCATTTGCCCCTCCAAATCTTCATTCTCCCAAGACTCGTCAAAATGTGCCAAATGAGGCTGCCCAAAGGCAGGGTGTTGTTACAGTCAACTTGTGAATGCCTTCCTCAACTTCAAATTCAGCTCATGATAGCTCTTTGGAAAGTTCTTTGTGTCTAATTATCATTTGACTCATCAATCAAGTCATTTGGCCAGCCAAGCCAGGAGAACAATTGATTGTCCCATGGTCACTTCATAGGTGCATCAATTCTCCCGAGGCGATTGTATTTTTGACATTTCTCTAGAACCATGACACCTGTGTAAAACGTGAAAGAGTTTTTTCTTCCTTGGAATGGTTTGGACAAAAACCTCTCTCATCTTTCCAAATGCATCTTTTCTTGCTCAGAAACATCATTTGAGTGAAACCTATCCCGATGTGTGGGACAAGGGATTTGCCGAAATGAAGCGAAATGAAGGGGATAGGGGGCTTATAAATTCTTGAGAAAATTTTGGGAAGTCGGGAGTGATGTTAGGAAGTAGGGGAAAGTGGAATATCGGAAATTGAGTGAGGGGAAGGGGTCCAAAAAGGCAAAACACAGGCCTAGCCTAGAAAATTGCCAAGTTGTAGCAAGAAACTAGGGTTTGTGTGAAAATGAGGAATTTGGGGGATTTTAGTGATGGGAAGTGTTTAATAAGGTACATTATGGATAGGGGAAGGTGTATGAACATCAGGATACAATTTTTTCTGATGATTTGACCATCCAAGAGAAATTAGCCTCAAAACCCTAGGAGAGGGAAATGAACCTTGCCTAGGCGCAACTGAAGCATGAACAAGGTGTAAAATGACCCAGTGGAACTTGACATGATGATGACAACCCTTTGAATTATGGTACGCTCAGTTGAATGGTGACATGGAACATCATTTGGACAGCTTTGACAAGGGTAAAATTAAACCCTAGACCTAATGCCTAGTGACCAAATTTTGCTTGAAGACTCACTGAAATGACAAAATTTGACCTTGACACCTTAAAATCACTTTGTAAGAGCATGTTTGGTCACTGAAGGAAGGCTGAAAAGACTAACACTAACAAAGGCAAAGCATGTGGGATTCACTGTAGAGGTCCTCCATGATCAAGGAATAGGGAGTACAAGGATAGTGACAAAATTTTGTGTAATAGATGCCCCCTAAAGCGTGAAGGTCAAGCGAGAGTGAGAGATGAAGTGCTTTATAAATCAGTGTGGGGAACCAGTTTTCTATTGGAAAACCTACAAGCAAGTACAGATACATATACATAGACTGATATCTCTGTCAAGTGATACATGAATCATGGCATGGACGCAACCAACCAGAGAATGATCATGTAAATAGATCCAGGTATGGGCGCAGCCATCCGTCGAGGAGGATCATAACGAAACCAAGGTATGGTCGCAGCCATCCAGTAATGAGAAGGATCACATATGATAACTCTTGATCTGGTCGAAACTAGCCATCTGAAAGAAACATGCATATCATCTTAACCATGTCACACCACTTTTCAACCTAGACTTTTGTGATCTGAGTCCAGGGTCTTGCACTCCAACATGATCTGGCCAAAATATAGATTCTAACATGTGAATAGATGTGTTGATATCGAACATGCTAGAAAGTCACTTGAGTACCAGTCAATGATGTAAACTATTAACAAGCACGGGAGAAACCTCCAATAATGACAATGGTCCTCAAGGTACTATTAGTACAATCCACAAAATATGAATAGAGGAACTGAAGTCGAACAGCCGTGAAATCACCTGATCGAAAGCCAATGATGTGAACTCGTCATCGAGTGTGAAGAACATTCCATTAGGGCATGCAAGCTCTAAGGTACTGGAAGGCAGTCTCTCGATCAACTTTCTGGATAATGAGTTGAAGTCAACAGAAAGAGATGATGTCGAAGGAGGGCCATAATGAATCCCACATCATCAACGTGAGATGAGAGGATGCAAAATCATTTTGGATGATACAGTGAATTGGAGGTAAGTGTAACTGCATAAGGACAACTCTTGAACATATCAGCGACACAACTGGAAGTTTGGCAATTTTTGGATCCATGGGATCAGTGGTCATGATGATGTGGCAAAGATCAAAATGGAAGGCACAAATGAACGGCCCAAACCCAGGAAGGTCAATTATACAAAGGAGGATGTCCCAATCTAACACGAAGAAAAAAGTCTCATGTTCAAGAGTGAGCTGCCGACACAACTGATAGATTTCCAAATTATTCCCCATCATTTCTGGCAGGTACCCCAATTATTTTTTATTCAGAAGCTTGAAGGGGCTAGCATATGCTTGCACTGTAAGTTCATCCTTTGGACGAATCCGACCTAGTAAGTTTAACAAACCCTAGGAAGGAGAAGCTCATGTTAGTCATGGTGATGATTCTGATGTCGTTTAATAGTTTAACAAGACTGGCAAAGGTGTAACTTGGTATATTTTTCATTTTTAGAGAGTTTGAAAAGACACGTAAAATAAAACTCCACATGGTCCCTTTTCATATGTTTGTGTCTCTTGAGCCCGAAAAGGTAGAAAATAATCCTTGAGAGAACCGCTTGACTGTTTAAGTCAAGGAGTGCCTTTTTCGTAAATAGTGCCTCCCAACCTGAAAAAGGGGTAAATGTATACTGGGCACATGATGTTTCGCATCCATTAACGAGTTTGCAATGACAAGGGCTCGACCATATTTTTTCTTTTAAAGGGTCGGAAAAGTGCTGAAAGTGGACCCCTTGTTTTTATTCTCTTTAACGAGTCAAAAAGGGAAAAATACTCGGCAATATTTTCATATATGTTTTAATGAGTCGAGAAAAGAGCTGAAACGTGACTCATCATCATCATCAAACATCCATCACTTGTCATTGCACAAGTAAGGTAAAGTGTATTATTGAGTCCTTGAGGCAAAATAGGTCAACATATTTACAAAACCTGATATTTTCATGAAAAAAATGAATAAAAAGGGGAAAAGTAAATATATTTTTACCATTTACCATTTTACCTTTGTTGGGAGAAATTTTTACCCACTTTTTCCCTAATTATTCTGGAGCATATTGCAGGATATTTGGGAGGTAAATCGACGAGCTGCCAGTTCCAGGTAACAGAGGAATCCCTAAGCTCCATTTCCATGCTATTTATTTTTTCTTTTAGCCATTTTTTTTCAGATTTTTAAGGAGGTTTTTGAAAATATTTTTAGCCCTCAGTCAACGTGATTTCCGAGCACAGAATCGCGCCAGTGGAGGGTGATTAACAAAGCCATCCGCACTGATCGGCACAATTATTTTTAAAATAGGCACGCCCACACCGTGGATAGGGAAAAGTCCTATTTCTCAAAAACTGGCCATTTAAATTTGAATTTTATGTGCCAATGATGATTATTGACTCAAATTAATGGCTTTTTCAGGAGAGAATCACTGGAAATGGTGGATTGGAAAGAATGGTAAAATGAGGATGTTGACACCCAAGCAATGAATTACCCAAATTTCCTCGAGGTTTTGAGGGCTTGTGGGCTCCTCAAATTCTTTCTTACGCTACGGATGCGAGCCCAGCTCGAGCTTCATCGATACCTGATAAGCCTTTGGGAAATTAATTGGGAGATTTTTGTCATTGGTGACCAGGAGCTGGAGTTGGAAACTTCAGATATATACTTCATCACTAGATTGTCCTGTAGAGGGGAGCTAGTGAACTTGTATGGGTCACGTCCGACTGGGGCATGCATATCTTCCTTGCTTGCTAAACACTGCCATGAGGCCCTAAAATCCAAGAGTGGGAAGATAGATATTTCTAGTGTGTGGGATTTGACACTGAGGGTGCTTCTGTTGACTATCAACAGAGTGGTGGGGTCCCAGGTGGAATATGAGAGTAATAAGTTGAAGTTATTTTATGTTATTGACTGCATAGCTCCTACGATCTTCAACTAGGGAGAGGCCATGAAGACGAACATCAAGCGCCAGTTGTCCAAAGCCAAGACAGGGAATCTGAAGCAATTTTGCTTTAGATCTGTACTTGTGACCTTCTTCCTGGAATGAGTACCACTGTTCTAGTACCAGCTAACTAAGGTGGATCCTCCTATGTCACGTGATCCATGAATGGTCCGCTAGAGTTGTTTGATGCCCAGGATCACTAGAGGTCAGCATGTGTCATACCAACCTACATTCTTTTCATGGTTGCGATGACAAAAGATTGTCATGGAGGACTAGCCATACAGTGGCACTGATTTCTGTGGAGATCCAAACATGCCCTTACCAGATGGAGAGTTCATCGATGACAAAGGTAAAAAATCAAATTTTAATTTTTGATATTTTTTAATCATTTTCGGTATATATGTGCTTATAGCATTTCTCTTGTTAATGCAGATGTTGGACCAGAGTGGTCAGCTGGGATGTCCTTGATAGCCAGGCGCATCCCCTATCCTATTGTTGTTGTCACCCCTTATCAAGAAGGGAGTGACAATGAGGAGGAGATCGCGAGGAACCTTGAGGGGTTAACTCATGGTATCCCGGAGTATGCTCGGATAGGAGACATTCCCCGTCAGTACAAGAGACACACAGTGGGAGCCTTAGATCAGATCCGTTGATTATTGAGTCACATTACATGAGTTGTCTCATGCTACCATGATCACCATGCTGATTAGTTCCTAGGTCCAACACTTACATATTTTTTGAGGCCTACGTGCCATGGATGTATGAGGCCCGCGAGGCGCCAATGTTATTTTAGACACATATTATTTTTTGGGGTTCTGATGTATCAAACATTCTTACCATATATATATATATATATGTGTGTGTGTGTGTGTGTGTTGTATTTTCTTATATATTATGGTACAAATGGTTTGTTTTATCTTTTACATGTTTTGTAAATGTCTATCCAACACGTAATTAGCTAATGCGTCTGTCAATGTATTCATGCATCTAGGAATATGATGATATGTAACATAATCAAAATTCATTTCCAATAGACGGATACAAAGATAAATTCTCAATATTTGAGGGTTCCTAACATAATATTGCTTGTTTATTTGAAGGATGACAAGTTGTGAATCTAGGTTGGCAACCAATTCTCTGATGCCCAGAGCGATGTCTTTTGACAATAGTTCGATGACCACACTGTATTCACCAATGTTGTTGGTTGTGCGACCTAGGGAGATACCTTGAAAGTCAATCAACTCACTGTTAGGGTCATAGATAGCCCATGGCATGGATGATAGGTTCTGGGTACTACGGCAAGCACCATTAGCGAAACCAACATGAGGAGTTGCAGATATCTGCAAAGCAAGAAAAGCATAGTAAACAAGAAAGTTTTTTGAAAACTATCACACAAAACCATGCTGTACAAAAATGAATGACCCACTAATGTACACAAGAAACCATGCAATATGACCTTAAGAATAGTACTTCTTGAGTTAAAGCTCGTTTCGGAGCTTATCAAGAGGATTTCCTTCATAATCAATAAGCTCACAGGATCCTTTATGCAAAATGCATTTCATGATGTAGGGCCCATGCCACATTGGTTCGAACCTACCTGCCCCTAGCTTATTGTTAGCTTGGTTGTATAATAAGACCAAATCACCCTTAGAGAATGTGTGAGAGGAGACAAATGGATCGAAATGGGATTTGACATATTTCTTTTGTGCTTTGGTGACAAAGGCAGTGAGACAATGAGTCTCATCCAATCGTTCTAAATATAAGAGGCTTTCTTCTTGAGGTGATGTTTCAGGGAGGAGTTCAATAGCTAACTTGAGTGAAGTAATCTCGCATTAGATCAGAAACGTTTCTTCCAGACCATAGACCAGTTGGAATGGTGTGAAACTAGTTGTATCTTTAGTTGAGGTTCGGTAGGCCCACAGAGCTGAAAAGAGCATGAGATGCCAATTTGACTTGTGCATCCCAATCGTATACTGAAGCATTGTGATCAAGACCTTATTCACAGCTTCAACTTGGCCATTGGCCTGAGGGTAATATGGAGTTGAGCCATCATGGCACAAGCCCAATGTAGATGTCAGCTCGGCCATCATGTAATCTCTGAAATGGGAGCCATGCTCTGTGATAATGGCTTGGGGTACGCCAAAACTAGAAATAACATGGTTAAAAAAATAATTGTGCCACCGTCTTACCATCAGTAGAATATGTAAGCATCGCTTCAGCCCATTTGGTGAAATAATCCACAGCGACGATAATATAACCATGACCCCCAACCAAATAAGGGTTACATGTCATATAATTGATGCCCCATCTGGCAAAGGGACCAACGATAATGACGGGGTGTATGTGAGCGGGGGGGGCACACATCTTGCATTGGTAAATTTGGCATTTGTGGCACTTACGAACAATGAGAATTTAGTCCTGGAAGATAGATGGCCAGAAATAACCAGGGCGAAGGATTTTTTTACCTATAGCGTAACTAGACATATGACCACCACATGCCCTAAAGTGGCAATCACTGATAACTCTTTCAGCTTCCTTGATCGTAAGGCATCGGCGAAGAACTGAATCGACACCAACATGATATAAAGTATCACTAATAATACAATAGGGTTGGGAGTGATGATGAATCCTTCGGCGATCATCCTTGGTCAACGTGGACTGAAATGTGAACGTTTGGAGATACACGATGATATCATTGTACCATGGATCAAAGGGTGCTAATCAAGAAAAGGGTCTCATCTAAAAACTGTTCATCTACACCAGCAAGGAGAGCCTTGGAGGGAAGGGAACAAATAAATTTAGCGAAAACAAGTGACTTCTTATATTTGACTGTAGTGAAGACCAAATCAAATTCTTGCAGGATGACGATCCATTTAGAATACTTGCTCCCCAGCAACTGACAAGTCAGGTTATAGGTCATAGGGTTGCAATCAGAAATCACTATAGTCGTATGTAAAAGCATATAGTGTTGAAAGTGTTGAACAACCTGAATGGAAGCCAAATCCAACTTCTCGACATGTGCATAACATGTTTCAATATCGAGGAGATTCCAACTAAGGTAGTAGATTACATGTTCGCTACCTTCGTCGTTGTCTTGGACCAAGACCATAGCAATGGTGCTAGGGGTCGCAGCTAGGTAAAGGAAGTAATCATGATAACAGTTCGGTAGGTACAATAGAGGAGCATTTATGAGGATGGCCTTGAGATCATTGAAAGATTTTTGGGCCACCTCGTCCCACACAAAGGGTGTTCCTTGTTTGAGAAACCAGGTAAATCTTGTGGCTGGCCCGGTATAGTTGGGTATAAAACGATGGAGAAAGTTGGCCTTTCCTTATAGGCTCTAGAGTTGGTGCAGTGAGGATGGAGGGGGTAAAGTTACAATGTCCTCAACTTTTAGTGGGTCCAGGGGAATACCGTCCTTGGAAACGATGAAGCCGAGGAGTCTTCCTAATTCCACGTAGAAAACACAGTTGTGCAGATTTAATTGAATGTAATAGTTTTTGCAGCGTAGAAAGATATGGCGAATATGGTCTGGGTGATCTTGGCGGTTACGAGAATGAGCAGGAAGGTCGTCCAAGTAAGGATGGACAATGTTGATAATATCATGAAACGTGTAGGACATTTCTCGTTCAAATGCGGCTCCAACATTTTTGAGGTCAAAAGGGAGCTTCTTGTACGTGAACGTACCCCATGGGCAGATAAAGGTTGTCTTTTCTTAATCGGCTAGTGCGATATTAATCTGGTTATAACCAGAAAAACCATCCATAAAGGAAAAGATCTCACTCCCGGCACATTCATCAATGATTTGATCAATGAAGTGAGTAGGATAGTTGTCTTTAGGACATGCACGATTAAGATCTCGATAATCCATGCAAACATGGATCGTGCCTTGTTTTTTAGTCACCAAGACAATATTGGACACCCAGTCTATAACGGGGGTGGGATAGATGAACCCAACCTTGATAGCAGCAGCCTTCCTAGGGTGCACCAGGCGAAGTCGTTGGCGAACAGGCTTTGCATGTGGATACATTGGTATTTCGTGCACCACAATTCTAGGATCAATGTGTCTTGATCTCATCCAGAGAACAACATACCCCAATATGAATGTGTTAAATGATATCGAGTTTGATAGAAATGTCAATCGGCATCGTTTGGGTAATATTACCCAGATTTCCTTCTAACAATGCTTCATGAGTAACAGTCGGGGGCAGAAACGGAGAAGAGGACTCTTTGAAAATGGTAAACATGACCGCCAGGCAAGGCAGGAATGAGGAGTGATGATGAGTATCTATCCATGGTGGTTCCTCGAGGGACATGATTTCCATGATACCTTCATCAAAAAGGAAGGTCTCAGCTAAGGGATCAAATGATTCCAAAGTGCCAGGCCAAGGGGATTGAGAGTACGTATCGAGAGAGGTTTTCGACATATGAGATGCAGATTTCGAAGCCGAAACAATTTCCACGTAATTGACTTCGGCAGGTCTGAGCGACATAACCTCACCCCAAGTATTAACAAGATCCGATGTAGGTATGACCCAGGGAACAAATTTGACCGAGATCATGTTGATAGAAGTAACATGAGGAGGTGGGAGTGGAAAAGTTCAAATTAAGGTGGGATCTTTAAAGAGACCTACCCCCACACCCTCATAGGGAGCACTAGAGTGCTTGACGTACAGAACATTGTCATCCAAGGAGGAAGAGGCAAAGAAAGATAGTTGATCGATGGTGAAAATTTTCCCTTGACAGGGAAAATGGATCACGCAAAACAAAGAAGAGGCCATGGCATGCATGGCATGAGTCCAACTTCAACCGAGTTGAATATTATAATTGAGATTGGCATCAACAATTTCTACTTAGACTTGCACTGTCTTTCCTTCTAGGGTGATGGAAAGGTTAGGTAATTCGCCGAAGGGTCACAAATCGTACCCATCAAAAGCTTCCAAAGTGTTCGGAGACTAGTTCAGTGCAGGGGAACAAATAGCCTTCCAACATGCAATTGACACGATGCAGGTGGAAGCACCTTCATCAATGACATTGCAGTGGATGGTCTTCCCATTGATGATTACCTAAATAAAAAAGGAAATCTGATGAGGGAGTCATGGAACATGGTTCTCTAGATAAAAACATATCAAATTGGAATCGGTGGGATCGATGCCCCCGGTAGCTTACAGTGATGATTTCCACTGTGATGGGCAGCTTTGGAGTACCTCGAGAGCCGACATGGTTGATGCTGCCTTAGCCAAATCCTCAACAATATTATGATGTTGAGCAGCTTGGGCATTGGGATTATACGAGTATTTCCACAGTACACCTCGAGAGGGTGGCCGCATAGCAGAATCAGGGTTAGCGCACTCAATTTGCAGAGGGCCAGAATTTAGGGTAGAAGAAGAAGCTGCAGCTTCTTTCTCTTTCTCAGCTACTAGAGCTGGAGTTTGATACTCTTTCGATCAGGTAGCCACATTAATAGGCATGCACATCATGAACACTTGAGACCTGGAGGAAGCAGATCGGGGTTGGTCTACCATTTGGGTTTGCTGAGATGGAAATGGCTCTTGAGGACAGCAGGGGTCCCTTTGAGTAGGCGACTAACTTTAGATCATCATGGACAATCCTTAGTGTAGTGATCTTCCTCACAAATGAGGTAGGGATACTTAGGTTTCCATTGCGAAGATTCACCAGCAGATGATTTTGGAGGACCCAATTTTGGGGCATCGGCTTTAGCTTTGCTTTTCCCTTTCTTTTTTCCTTTCAAGGATTTTTCCGCTACAGTAGACTGGACAGAATGGACCTCTGAGGTTTTACCAAGGCCAAGTGGATTCTGAGATGAACTATTAGGGATAGAATTGGAGACTGACTTATGTTTGGAAGAAGTTTTAGCAGGGGTTTGGGATACTGAACCAATAACTCCATCGACGGGAGGAATAGCTAGTGACTTTGATGTTGCGGGATTGGATGATGGCTGCAAAGCATTGGGTAATAACTCATATAAAGTGCCAGAATGAGAGTAAACTAGATCCAAGTACTGGGCACGAGCGATGGCCTGCTCTTCAGTGACGCATCCACCCATAGCTATATCACAAGAAATTGGGGCTACAAATGATTTGTTAAACCATTCAGTGAGCAACTAATCAGCAATCTCAAACTTGATTAGGTGACATCTACGTCTCCATTCATGGATGTGATTAGAGATGTCTGTTGAAATATCTTGCTTTAGTGATGTGAGCAAATAGCTTCCAATTTCATAATGAACCAGCAAATGAAAATGCGTGAGGAAAGCCATGGCTGAAAAGTTAAAGTCATGATAAGTACTTCAAGGTAACTCAATGTACCATTTTGTTGTAGCTCCTGTGAGGGTTTGTTGGAAAATAAAAATATGAATGGAATAATCCACATACGAGTTTGACGAGCACCAGAGGCGATATGTCATCACATGAGCCTGACGATCCTCTTTAGCTTTCCCATCAAACTTTAGGCAATCACTTGGTATCTTGGATGGCACCGGAGGCCAGTACAGTGAATGAAGGATCAGATCATTCGTAAGGCGTGATACATCTAGTAACTTGAGTGTAGCCAAGAAAGGTAATTGGGTGTTAAAAGGCATGGGAGTTTGATAAGTGGGCCCATAGGGCGAAGCCCATCCCTTCTTTTAAGGATTTTTTCCCCACAATGGGGGATTTTGGCCATATGGCATCTGAGGTTGCCCTCAATCCGGATTACCTTGACCATAGGGAGCATTTTAACCTCGAATACCTTCAAATTGTCTAGGCATAGGTTGTTGATAAGAAACATGTGGGTTTAACGGTTATTGAGCCTATTGACCTTGGACATATGGATATGAGACCTGTTGTCCTTAAACATATGGCTGATGAGCCTGTTGTCCCTGAACAAGAGGATTTTGGACCTGTAGTCTTTGGGCATAAGTTTGATACACTTGTTACCCTTCGAGGTAAGGATTTTGTACCTGATGCCCTTGGCCAGTAGGATTTTGAACCTGTTGACCTACGACATGAGGATTTTGGGCCTGCTGCTGCAGGACTTGACCTTGACCCTGCCCCTACAAGGGTTGACCTTGATATGTTTACAATGGTTGTTGCTACCCTGGTTGGTTTTATTGTTGCAAGGGTTGACCTTGCGATTGCAAAAATTTTCCCTAGGGCTGTAGAGGTTGGCGCTGTGAGGACATCAGTTGAGAGGTGTGCGGAGAATATTGCATCTGCTACTACGCAGCTTACTACAAGTATTGTAAGGATTGACCTTGCGGTTGTTGCAGGTGACCTTGCTGCAGGATAATTTTACCTTTCTGTTGTGCGGAGAGCCCTTGCTACAACAAAGGTTGCCCTTGCGGTAACAAAGGCTTCCCTTGTTGTTGTAGAGGTTGTCCTTGCTGTTGCAAGGGTACTTGAACAGTGCCCAGGAGATTACTGAATTGAATATGGACGTAGCCAGGCTAGATGTAATGCCCAGAATGGAGGGTTTAAGGTTGATTAACCATTCCTTGAGAACCATATGGAACATAAGGATTTTGGTATTAGACCTAAGCCCCATAGGGCTACTGATACTAAACATTGCTCGATCCAAATGGACCAATAAGATTCTGAACCTATTGGTACTGGACATTTCTTGATCCAGTAGGATCCGCAGGGTTATAAATAATACCAGAAGAAGGTTGGTTTATACCAAGCATGTGAGCCTGTGAGACACTCACATTAGTGGTACCTAATACCATAGAAAAATTCAGGCTCTACCCCCCAGGTGGTGGCACAATCTGGCCACTCACTAACAGGACGGAGGAACTAATAGAGACAATCTTTGAAACTACTAGTTGTGCCTGACAGTTAACTGGGATTGATGATACAAGAGTATTTAGAATGGTGGGTTGCACCAGGACTGAGGTAACAGCCCGTTGGGAAGTCGTGTTCATAGTGAATGGACCCCACGTAGGCTTGATGCCCAATGCCCATATAGGATTATGGTAAAGTGATGAGGCACTAGGTGTACCTGAAACCAAGTGCGCCAAAGAAACATTGTTGGGTGGAAAACCGGCTGGAATACTTTTCGAAAAAGGGAAACCCTTTGGAGGAAACTGTAATTGCAATTCTTCCCCCTTAACAGTGTTTGGAGTAAAAACTTTAGACTCATCCGGAGATGTCACTGGAGCATCACCTTCGGGTTCCATGGTTGAAAACAAACAATGACGAATGGCCAAACGAGTACGAGGCGATATTTCCAAAGTAACACCCAGCTGGTCATACGGACTGTAAGGAAAATGCCATGATATCACAACAAGGTCAAACAAAGGGTTTGAAGGGTAGATAACTAGTCCAAGCTGACCGTCAGTGGTCGACGAGTTCTCTGGAGTTCGAACGGGATTTTTCGGAGATTCTAGGCCAAGATCAGTAGATGACCCAGTATTGAAAGTAGGCAGAGGACGAGATGACAATGGTTGAACACTCAAAACACTTGCGAGTTCAAAATTTTGGTCCTCCAGTGACTTTTGTAACTCAATAAATGACTCCTCAGACAATCTTTCAAATGAAGGAGAGGAAGAAGAATTGGGTGAATCAAATGGTTGAGCCACGATGACCTTGTCTTAGTCGACGGAACAAATAACTTCAAGGCTTTAAAATGTTCTTTTAAGGCAACTCACGATTTGGTCTCAAAATACTAACAGGGTGTTTTGGATCATGGGAAATCAATTATTAAGACTTATAAAAGACTGATTCTCTTTCATTTTCTAATAGTCGAGAAAGAAACAAAGGCGAATCTATCGCTTTCAATTGGAAACAAGCTTGAAAGGACAAGTGCTCAAATGATATTTTAAGTTTAATGAGTCAAAAATATCATATGACTACTCTAGATGATCTAGGTAAATAGGATTACCAGGCAACCGTGAACTGCAAAATACCTCCTAGCGAACCAAGAAGTACGAGTAGGCAATCTCCCCGTATGTTGTGTTCAATGTATCATGTTTGCAATGCGACCAACTCAGCTTCCTAAGGATAAAATGATTACATCCTAGTGGGGTCTCCCGTTATATACTCGACGGTATGAGGAGAACAAATCCGTACTAGCATTCTCTAATGACGAAGCTAACAACAACTGCTAGGTTTAAAGATGTCGAAACATGTCTCTAGCCTATACCTTCTAGATATGATCGTTAATGTCAAATGCGCCTTAGGTTAATTGAATTCATTTTAAAGTTGATCTTGAGATAGGTTTTAGTTTTTAGGTCTTAGTGATGCTACTCAAAAAACCTCAAATGAAACTAAACGAGACAAGACCCTTTTAGTTCGATGAAATTCCTACACTAGATAGGGTAGAAATTACTCAATTAAATGTAAACAATCAAGCAACTGAAAACAAAATGATCTTTCGCAACCTTAGTTTTTCAAAAATATAAACTAATGAAAAATGCATTCCAATTCCTAATTTCCTCACAAGAACTTACCTATTAGTCCTTTTGGAAACAAAAAATTCTCTTCCTTTTCCAAATGTTGATGCAATTCTAGTCTTTTAAAGATGCGAGTTAACATAACATAATGGTGCAACAAGCTAGAATTTCATACTTTTTCTTGAAACAATGAAACAAATTTTCGCATACAATATTTCAATGAAAAAAAATTCAAGACATTAAGCTCTTCAAGCAGATGAAAACATGAGAAGAGAAGTTCATTCAGATCAATGAAACACCGACTTTACCAAACACAAGACCAACAATGTAATCTATGTCAGAAAAGAAACATTTAGGCAAGTAAACAAAACTTTTTGAAACTTGTGCAAAAAGAGTTCAAAGTCATAAAAAGGACCAAAAACAAAATGCAAAGTGTAAGAACACCTATAACCTGACTTAGTGAGTTCACAAACTGCTGAATGCATGACCAACTAGATGCCCTAGTGTTGTTGGCCACTCAATGACTCTATCAATCAAGTAGAAAGATGACAAGAAAACAAGCGAAAAACCATATGAAACGTAGCTTTCTAATCAAGGAGAAAACCTTCAAAAAGGCTTACAGGGTCAAAAACGCAAAAGAAGAACACACTGGCCAAGATTGGGGTCAAGCCCTAATCTTCACTTATAGGCATCGACGCAAATGCCTAATTGACAACAAGCACCAAAGGCTAGTTGGCACGACTGTTAGGATTCCAAGAAACTCTCCTAGGTTGTAGCTCAGAGATGCCTGGTAATATATAAATTCAACTATTATTGCAAGGTTTAATGGAAGGAATGATGGTTTGGTTCAAGCCAGATAACCACTTCTACTTTGTTTCACTCTAGACATGCATGAACACCCTCAAACTACAAGGCTTTAGACCACCAATGCTTACAGTTTAGATATTAGGTGAATATGGAGAATACTAACTAGACCAGGAGATACACAAGACTATGTGATGGCCAGCTATAACTAGTACAGAAACCTACAAATATAATCTATTAATCAAAGATAGGATGACAACTCTCTTGCATTAGATAGAAAGAAACCTGAGCAACCTATTCAGTGATGTATTCAAGATTCTAACACAAAGATAAGATGACAGTTATCTAGTGCTAAACATCAAGGGATCAAGAACACAGCATATCAAGCACAAGCTTAGAACAGAGGAAAATGGACAGTGAGCAGTTAATAGCAAAAGAAGCTTGTATTCACTGAAAATGAAGATGAGATGCTGCAAGTGACAAAATGTCTACAGTCTACAGAAGTTGAACCTTACATCAAATGCCAACCCTGATTACATCTTGCTTCTAGGTATTTATAAGTTTACATTACAATAGCACTTGGCCACTTAGGTATGGAGGGGTCATAATTGACCAACAACTACATTTAACTTTTGGATGGAGTCTCTGGACGAGGTGGTTTGTTTCAGTGGATAAATATGATATGTTTAGGTGCTGTGCTGTCCTCTAGGCAGTTGGAGTGCTCGTACCAGTGAATTCCATGACTAATAAATTCAGCTACAGGGTCATGCTGCATCCTTTTCCCCTTTGGCCATGCTTTTGGTTCAATGTGGTTGTTGGGGATATTACTATAACTAATGCCAGCAGAGCTGGTCATCTCCTTCTTCGGGAAACAGAATGGTCATAGGATGTGGAATGCATGGGTACACGAACAGTTGGGATGAGAGAGAAGAATGATCGTCGGATCGGGGAAATGAGCGGCGAAGATGATTCGGCGGAGGCTATCGGCCGAGGTGGGAGCGGGGTGTGTTAGGGCCATTAGATCTTCAGCAGACAAATTGGATGGTCATCAAGCGACAGAGATGCATAGGCATTTACGGACGAGGGTAGTTTGGTCGGGCGATAAAGGTTTTCATCGTACTACTTTTGGGTGCTAAGTGGTAAATGCCCGAGGCCAAGTGATTCCACTCAATAATCGACACGTAGCAGCGGATGAGAGATAAAAACCTCTCTCATTGCGCACTATCGCTCGATCAAGTTGACGGTGCAATGACAACAAAGACCGTCAGATCTTGGTGGAGATGATCTGATGGTGGAGAGTGGTAGAGCGGGTCACCTTTCTCGAGCACAACGGGAGTTGTTGGATCGGCGGGGAAATCAATGGCTGAGATGCAGCGTGATGAGTTAAGAATGCGTGAAGGCATATGGTAGGGTTTTATGGGGGCTTTGGGGTTTTTCACTTGGGGCTGAGGTCAAAGGGATTTTTTCGGGTTTTAGAAGGTTTGTTTAGGAAACGAGGAAGATTAAAGGTGAGAGGGGTGAGGAAAAAGGGAAAGTGACCAATGTAAGCTTCCTTTGGACACAACCAAATAGACTAGATCTCCTTTTGTCATTATAAAATTAGCGTTGGACAGTAGAGCTAACACTGGCTCCTTTTGGGGATGGAAGCCTCCCTGTGAGATTTCCTAAACCATAGACCACTAGCTTTCCTACAAAACAAGATCAGCAATATTTCCTAGTGTTCCATTGGGCATGGAGTCTGACTAAGCCTAAAATAAAACTTGTAAAAAAAACATATTTGTAATGCTAAGGCCTAAAGGCCTTAATTAACATAAAGTTTCAAAAACCAGCCATTGACTAGGCCATCAAAAACTATTTCTCCTTCCATTCTTTGTAGCATGAAAGTGTTGTTCCATTGGACCTGAGTAATGACAAAAGGTCTAGTCCAGAGAGAATTGAACTTCCTATGATTGCCTTTATTTTCCTTCAGAGCATCCCATTTAAGAACCAAGTCTCCAATTTGAAAATTTTCCATCTTTGCCTTTCTGTCAAAGGCTTCCTTGATTCTCTTTTGATGTGTGGTACAGTTTTCAATCAATTGATCTCTAATTTGATGCACTTCAGCCAAGTCGCTAATCCTCTTGGCCATGTCATTTCCCTCATTCTGCTCTCCCTGCAAGAACTTGGCCACAGGGAGGGTCAACAGACTGGGAATACAACCTCAGTGCCATATACCAGCTTGACCGAAGAATTCCCTGTATATTTCTTAGTGGTCACCCTATCAGCCCACAATGCAAAATTCAGTTTGGAATCGTAGTTCCTTTTGTTGTCTTCCAGCAGCTTTTTGATTATCCTTATCAGGATGTTATTGGATGATTCTGCTAGACCATTACCTTGAGGATAATATGAGGTGGAATGCACTAGTTTAATGCCCATTGATTCACACATGTCCACCAACTCTTTTTCCTTGAAGGCTGCTGCATTGTCTGTAATTAATTTGTGTGGACAACCAAACCTGGTGAAAATGTTTTCTGTCAAGAACTTCATGACAACATGGTGATCAGCTTTCCCAGTAGGGATGGCCTCAATCCACTTAGTGAAGTAGTCAGTGGCTACTAAGATCCATCTGTGTTGGCCACTAGATTGTGGATTAATATCCCCTATGAAATCTAAGCCCCACTGTTGGAAAGGGACACTAGCATGTATTGGCTTCAAGGGCAAGGACTTCAACTGCTATTTTCCTTCAAACCTCTGGCATTTGTCACAGGATCTTACAAATGAAAAGACATCAGAAAACAGAGTGGGACAATAATACCGAGCTCTGAGGATCTTGTAGGTTTTGGTTTTCCAATAGTGATGTCCTCCACAGATGCTAGAATGCAACTGATCCATGACCTCCTTAGATTGCTCTTTATCCAGACATTTTAAAAGGATTCCAGATGGATCCCTCCAATAAAGCAAGTTTTCATGAATACAGAACCTGGCTACTCTGAGCTTAATAGTTCTAGCTTGGCTTGAACTGAGGCTTGGAGGGACTTCTAGCTTCAGCAAAAATTGAGTTATTCTAGAATACCACTCACAAGAAGCTAGATTTTCAGCCAACAACCGGTCATGTCCTTGTCCTACTGTTGCTTCTTCTGTCTGTCCATCCTCTGAATTTATGCTCATGCAGTTTATGTCAAGCATTTTGCAGTTTTCTTCAGCCATCAACCGAGCAAGGCCCTAGCCCTTGACAAGCTTGGTGGGCTTCAATTCTATGTTGAATTCAATAATATTTTCGATCCATTTAGCCCTTCTTCCATCAACATCCGGTTGCATTAGGACATCCTTTACTGATGCAGAGGGCACATATGCAATTACCTTGGAGTTCTGAATGTAGATTCGGAAATCCTTTATATATTTGATAAGAGAATATGTCTGTTTCTCGATAATATCATAGCTTAGTTCAACATCCCTTAAGGTTTTACTGAAAAATTCCATTGGATGATCTGAATCCCCATCGTCTTTCTACAATAACACTGTTGCAGGGGTGTCACTGGAAGCAAAGTAGAAGATATGGAACTCCTTGTTATAGTATAGGCTAATCAAAGTGGGGGCTTCCATAATAGCTCTTTTGATGGCTTCAAAAGATCTTCTTGTTGCATCAGTCCATTTGATCTCTAATCTCTTTTTTAGCATAGAGGTGATGTGTTTTACCAATTCTGCAAAATTAGGAATAAACTTCCTAACAAAATTTATTTCGCCCAAAAAGGATTGGATGTCCTTTTTTGATCTTGGGAAAGATAAGGTCTGTATCGCTTTCACTCTTTCTGGGTCAATCTTGACACCTACAGAAGAAACAATGTTCCCTAAAAGCTTACCTTCTTCTAAAGAAAATTGTGACTTCGTAGGATTCACTAATATCCCAAACCTTCTGCACTTCAGAAACACCTTCTTGAAATGTTGCAAATGATCTTGATGGCTGCTGGAGTATATTGTTATATCATCCAGGTAGACAAGGACAAACTTATCCTTCTCTCCTATAAATGCTACATCCATGGCTCTCTGAAAGGTAACCCCAGCATTCATAAGCCCAAAGGGTATCTTATAATACATAAACATGCCCCAAGGAGTGGTGAAAGCAGTATTTTCTTGGTCATCTGGATGTACAACAACTTGGTTATACCCTGAAAATCCATCCAGGAAAGACATAAATTTGGCACCTGAGACTTTCTATAGCAAATGTTCCATCTTTGGTAGGGGATAGTTTTCTTTCTTAGAACATTTGTTTAGGTTCCTGAAATGAATGAACAACCTGATTTCTCCACTTTTCTTCCTCACCACTACCAATTTGGCTACCCACTTTGAATATCTCAGAGAAACTATGATTTTGGCAGCCAACAACTTCTTGGTTTCATTTTCAAGTAGAGGGAGGAGCAAAGGATTTATGGGTCTCAGCTTCTGCTTGAAAGGAATGGTGTCTTTCTCCAATGGGATCTTTTGCTGGATGATATTTTTGTCATAAGTTTTAAGGTCACTATATTCCCAGGCAAAGACATCAGTAAATTGCTTCATTAAGGTGTAGTACTCAGAACTTTGGGCAGCAAACAAATGGGTGGACAGATTTATATATTTTTGATGAACTGGACTCCCTATGTTATGCCTATGGACTGCAGACTAATTTTCTTTTTGTGCAATCTGATAAGGCACATCATTATGGTCAAAAAACTTCCCTAATGGCACTAGCCCTAAATGCACTTTTCCTAAATCAAGCCATACAAACTGTCAATATGAAAATGCACTTGTGCATGTATTTGTTTTTCACTTTCTTAATATTGATGCCTAAAAAGAAAGTTGTTGTACAAATTCGAATTCGATTTCAAGTGAAAAACA
Source organism: Pinus tabuliformis (assembly GCA_031772625.1). Lineage (NCBI taxonomy): Eukaryota > Viridiplantae > Streptophyta > Pinopsida > Pinales > Pinaceae > Pinus > Pinus tabuliformis. The sequence continues at coordinate 215,771,229 of CM062816.1, read as the reverse complement.
CAAACAATCTTCTTTTCGAAATCAAAAAGGTAGAGATGATTACGACACTTTGTGATTTTGAAGTAAACACTTGTTTTGACACTAGAAATTCACAAATTCAAACCAAAAGGCAAAAGTAAAAGCGCAATCAACTGTCAACAGCAAATAAACTTTCTCCTACGATCAAAACGACACTTACGACAGATCTAGATCTAAGGGCGACAGTATGATCAGTTTACTTTTGCAATGGGAAACTGTAAATGATGTAACAAATACAGTTTCTTTTTATACAACTGAGGTGGAATTAAGGCAAAGAAAAAGGGTTTTCAGATAGGTACACACACTGATAACCAGGCTGCAAAAATCAGAGGCAAAACTGGAAAAAGTGAGCAAAGAACCTCAGCTAGGCAGGGCTAGGCTGATCAACACACCTGCTACATAGAGAAACTGAATTGCAGCGCAGGTAGCCCTATCGGGACCTGCGTTGAAATGAAGAGTCTCTTCACAGAGCCTGCGCTGAAGCAGAAACGAGAATTTTCTCTGGGTTCTGGGTCACGGTTTGCAGTTTAATCTATGGTTTTTGGCTGGATAAAAGCTATCAGTAAGGTACAATCAGAGGGATGATTTAAAGGAGGACTAAGAGCTATCACAAAGGTCAATTAGATAATTTGTGGATCAATTGTTCAGATCATAAACAGGCCCAGTGAATGGACTAGAGTAGCAGATCTCTACTTTGCATTTGTAAATGGCAAATGCAGTTCGATTCGCCACTCCTGAGTTTATGAGATGAACAACAATAGACACACAAATAAACTAACTAGACACGATCCCCAGTGGAGTCGCCAATTTGTTTTTGGGAAAAGTATCTATTCAGAACGCCCCTATCCCACTCTAAGGTGTGACAGTGCCTTAGCAACAAACAAGGAAAACTACTTGTGTATTCTTCTTTATGAAATGTAAACGAAGAGGAAGGATAAACTAACCTGTGTCTTGCGTTAGTTTGTTGATCCAATTTCTCTCCTCTTCAACAGCTTCCAGCTCCCTGCTCCCTTACTGGCCCAGCTTCACCAAATTCCTGCAAGATCACAAGAGAGAGAAACTACACGAAGATATAGATTTACATTCATAAAAAGCTCAGGATCAGATTAAGCTAAACATGCAAATATAACAAAACATCACTGATACACAAGCATGTAGAAGAAACTCAAATAGTTTTATTAATGCAATAAGAAGATCCAAGAAGAGATACAACCAAGTGAGTCCCGATCCAGCATCTACCTCCCAGCAAAGGAATCCCTTCCTCACCTCCAACAAAGCATAAATCACCCAATGCACTAATCTCAATCTCAAACCAACAGAAATTCTCTGCCAAGTACAAAATTCCAGCTTCTGGATCTCTGGGATGAGGGATCCATATATAGATGTAAGCAGAGAGGATGAGTCAGCTTATGTTTTGACTTGTGGCTTCTCTCTGTCAGTTCTTCCTTCCACTTGGAGACTGAGAGCCTCTTACTCATCACTGGTCGAATTCAGTGAGGCAAGTGTCATTGGAGAAGATTCTGGAAGCTTCCATTGTCTCTCCACCTCGTTGAATGACTTTGCCATTTGTCATTTCCCGCTCAACGCACCCTGGTAGTGCATTCACCTGCGTTGCAACGCACCTAGCCAGTGTATTTGGGTGCTTTGCAACGCAGACAGCTAGTGGAGCATCTGAATTGATCCTGATTTGACTAGTTTTGAGCAGTTTCTGGTGGAGAACTTCTGGGAGAAGCTGTCATTGGTTGACCTTGTTCCTCTAGGGGTAGGAACAACACTTTTAGGGACTTTGGATCCCTTGGATTATGGACATTTCATGCTTCGAGCTGTAAGGCACAAAAATGTCTATAACAGTTGCCCCCTAAAGTATGAGGCCGTTTATCGGGTGAAATGCTTTATTAGGAGGATTCGAAGTTCTTTCAATGTTGGGAGGAGACCTGTAATAAGATACAATACAATACATCATCTTCATACTATTTTCATGATCTAGCTGAGGCGAGCATTCCCATGCTCAGCTTTATAAATCCATTTTTATGTACATAGGACAGACAATCATCTGATGGTAGACTGATGATTCTGATGAATTCATCATCCTTTTGGTAGGATGATTATCTGTGCTGCAATGCTGTACATGTCAATGTCTTTATTTTTCCTGAATATATATCGCAGCCCGGATGGATGAAACTAGATCCGGGGTCTTCAATCTCGTCCGATCTTCACTCGAAGTACAAGTCGATCCATGTGAGAAATGTTTTGAAGTCGAACACGGAAAGACATCGCTTGATTACCAGTCAATGATGCAAACTGTTAACAAGCGCGAGAGGAATCACCGATAATGATAATGACCCTCAAGGTACTACAGTACAATTCACGTGGTGTGAATAAAGGACTTGGCGTCGAACACTACACAAAATCTTTCGGTCGAAGGTCATTGATGTATACATGTCGCCGGAAGTCAAAAACTTGCCATTGAGGCATGCAAGCTTCAAAGTACTGAATGGGGTGTTCCTAGATCAACTTCTTGGATAATGAGCTGATGTCGACAAGAAGAGATCCGTCAAAGGAGGGCCTTGATGAATCCCGCATCAATGACACGGAATGGAGCAAATGATTTTGATGGAGGTGAAAACGATCTGATGATATATGGTTCAGGGTAGCGGTCATGAAAGAATGAAGTATAATGTATGGCAGTGGATGGGACACGGGTGACTTCTCTGGATGACTTCTCTTGAACATGTCGGCGACACTTATGTGATGGATCGGTAGCATTTACCCCAAATGTGGATGGTATGGCGAGACCATGGTGATGTGACCGGTGAATGAAACAACCCAACCCGACTCAGGCACGGAGTGGAAGTGTCATGTTCAAGAGCGACTTGCTACCAATAAAGATTCTTTGAGTTTCTTCCCAATTTTTCCCCAGTCATTGCTGACCAGTACCTCTTTATTTTTGTCAAGCTTGAGGAGGATAACATATGCTTGTTCTATAATTTGCCCTTCGGGCAAACCCATCACTATGTTTTAATGAGCCTAGCGATAGTGAAACTCGTTCTCGTCTAAAGACAAGTTTGTCGCTATTAATCTTTTTAACGAGTTTAACGACAAAGATAACTCGGTCCTTTTCATTTTTAGAGAGTCTGAAATGGTACGTAAAGGTAACTCCAAAATTCATTTTTCATCATCTAATCCCTTAAGTCCAAAAAAGTATAAAACAATACAGAAGGGATGAATTTTCGATAGTTTTAACGAGCCGAACAAAACAAGCGCTCGATCTTTTTGTGCAATAATCCCTCAGGTCCAAAAAGATTAAAATCTAGAGGAGGGATAGCACTTCCGGTCGCTTTAACGAGCTGGAAGGCCAAAACTCGACAATCTTTTCATATTTTACGAGTCAGATGAAAAGAGCATGTTATAGACATTTTTGTGCCTTACAGCATTGAGCATGAAATGTCCATAATCTAAGGGATCCAAAGTCCCTAAACATGTTGTTCCTACCCCGAGAGGAACAAGGCTAGCAAACCACAGCAATTCATAGAAGTTCTCCACCAGAAACTGCTCAAAAACAAGTCAATTCAGGATCATTTCAGTGGCTACACTAGCTGTTTGCGTTGAATGTCAAAGCCAACACTGGCTACTTGCGTTGAATGTCAACTGGAACACTGGCTACCTACGCTGAACGAGAATGGACAAGTGGCAGGCTCATTTCTCAAGGTGTCAAAACCCAGGAAGCTTCCAAAATGACACTTGCCTCAGGGAATTCGACTGGTGATGAGTAAGAGGTTCCAAATCTCCAAGTGGAAGCAAGAACCTCCAAGTGGACTCAAGAACTGACAGAGGGAGAGGACACTAGTCAGATCTCAAGCTGACTCATCCTCTCTCCAAACATCTATATATGGATCTCTCCTCCATGAGATCTAGAGGCTGGAATTTTGTTATTGCAAAGAATTACTGTTGGTTTGAGACTGGAATCATTGGGTGCTTAATGCTTTGAAGGGGCTGAAGATAGGAATTCCATTTGCTGGGAAGGAGATGCTGGATTGGAGCCCTCTGGGTTGTATCTTTTCCTGAACCTTGTTATTCATCAATAAAGCTATCTTGGTTTCTCCTATATGCTGATGTATTTTGATGTATGAATGCTTTAGTGTATTTGGTTTATTTCTAATCCTAAACTAGTTATGAATGTGCATATCTGTCTTTGTGTAGTGTTCTTCTCTTGTCGCAAGTAGCTGTTCTCTTGTCCCAAGTAGCTGTTCTCTTGTGATCTTGCAGGAAGTTGAAGCTGGATAAGCAAGAAGGCAAGTAGCTGTGAACACCCAAAGAGAAGAGAGACCGGATCGAGGGACAAATGGAAGACACCGGTAAGTCTATTGATCTCTCTTCTTTCACATTTCATAAAGGAAGAAACCAGCATAGCTGTACTCGTTTGTTGCTAAGGCACTGTCACACCTAAGGTGGATAGGATCGTCCTGCATAGGCATTTTCCCCAAAACAAATTGGCGACTCCACTGGGGAGATTTTTTTAGTCATTTTATTTGTGTTTCTATCATTGTTTGCATCATAGACTTGACAGCAATAGTCGAACTGCATCTTTCCCGGATGCAAAGTAGAAAGTTGTTGCTTTGATCCAATTACTGGACTGGTCTATGATCTGAACAATGGATTCACAAATGATTTGATGATCCTTGTGATAGATCTTAGTAGCCCCTCAAAGCATCCCTTTGATTACACCTTGCTTGTTGCTTTTATTTGGCCTAAAACAGTTGATTAAGTAGCAATCTATGACCCAGAACCTGAGGGAAACGAGAGTTTCTCCTTCAGCGCAGACCCAGTGAAGGGATTCTGCATTTCAACGCAGGTCCCGTGAAGGCTACCTGCGCTGAATGTCAAAACCCCTGTGTTGAGGTTGCACTGAACCTGTTTGCTCTTGTGCAGCTGGGGTTCTCTGCTCTGTTTTGCCTTGTTTTGATCTCTGATTTTTGCAGCCTGTAACCAGCATAGGTACCAGTCTGATAACTCCTTTTCTCTGCTTAGATTCCGCCTCCTTTTGTACAAAAATACTGTGAGTGTTTTTATGTGTTTGTGGCATCATTTACAGTTTTCCTTTGCATGAGTGAAATAGTCATCCTGAAGCCCTTGATTCAGATCTGTTGATTGCGATCTTAGAAGAGAGTTCATTGGTTGTTTGCAGATTGATTATACATTTACTCTTGCTTATTGGTTTGAGTTTGTCTCTTTTAAGTGTTGAAACAAGTATTCATTTCGAAAATCGTTAAGTGTTGTAATCTCTTCTATCTTCTCTGATTTCGAAAAAGCAAACTTGTTTGTATTTGATCATTTAAAAGCAAATTCAAAGTTGTACAAAAAGCTTTCTTTGTAGGCATCAATACTAAGAAAGCAGAAAACAAACACCTGCACTGTGCATTTGAATTTGATAGTTTGCATGTTGGATTTAGGAAAAGTGCATTAGAGTGTGCTGATTGCTCTTTGAGAAAAGATGGTGTCTTTCTTTTCCCTTAGTAGCTAGGATTTTCAAAGTTGAAAAGATATAAAGCTTGCTTATCATCTTTAGACTGCATTTCGGATTTTGTATCATACATCTCGTGGTGAACCTTGAAAGGAAAACTTCTAAAAAGATCAACCTAAAATAAATTGAATGAACTTAACAATGCTTTGCAACATAACGCACAACATAGAGGTCTAGGCTAGAGACGTGTTCCGGCGTCGTTAAGCCTGGTGACTGTCGATCTCGTGGATGGTGGGTGATTCCTCCTGAGGGACAATAGCGCCAATACGGATTGTGCTCCCACATACCGTCGCGTATATATTGGGAAACCCCTATAGGCATAAAACCTTTATCCTTAGGAAGCCGTGTCGGCCGCCCTACTGATCGCAATGCACTGAACACAGCATTCAGGAAAATCGACCGCTCGTACCCTAAAAAGTATTCTGTGGTTTTGCGAAAAGTTTGGCACACCCTCTGCCTAGAACTCCAGAGCAGTTCCTTTTGGCCTTTTTCAGACTCTATAACGGAAAAAGTCCATCCGAGCATTTGTCACTTCGGGCTCGTTAAAATATCGAAGGAGACTAGAGTCATCTTTAGCTTTTTCTCGACTCTTTAAAACTGAAAAATCAAGTTGTGTCTAAAGCGTCGTTAAAATTTATTTTAAATGGAACAATCACCCTTTATTCCTGCGTTGATCTTTAGGTTGAAAAAATGGAGCACACCAACCAAGGAATTCCCCTTGGTGGAAATCCTAGTCCCTTCTCCTCTTGGGGAGATGTTGGTGCGCCCCACATGGCCACATTGTCGCTTCCAGGACTGACAATTGGCCTGCCAGTCTGGCTCTTTTCAACCAATGTCGTTCAGAACACCACCATTCCTGAGCAGTCGAGTCAACAGTTAGACCAGACCAGGGTTGCCAACCAGCCTTCTACTTCATCTAACTCTTCCTCTCCTCCTTCCTCTTCGCTTGACGGAACTGGTAAAACAAAAAAACAAGTTCCTAAGGAGAAGAAGGAAAAGAAGAAGAAAGAGAAGAAGAAGAAGGAGCCAAAGGCGACTGGGGGCAAACAAGTGTCGTCTGACAAAAATCCACACACAGCACTGACCAGGCCTAAATCGCCATGTGTCATATGAAAGGGAGACCACTTCCACAGAGATTGTCCCTGCATCCCTCGAATACTAAGGGACTGGTCTCCCCATTTGCACAATTCGGTAGCATCGACCTCTGATAGCCATGTTGACAGCTCACCGTCGACTAGTGAAAGTGAAGTCCCAGGATAGAGAGGGAAAGCTAGATTTCCCTGCAAACTGTGTGAAGGCGATCACGCCATCCACCGTTGTCCCTTCTTAGACGAGGCTAAAAGAGTTCTCGAAGATCGCCCGATTCTACGAGCGCAACTTCCTCCTGGATATCAAAAACTCCTGCCAAGTCCTTCACTAGTTGAGAACTCGGCTGGCCCGACCAGGTGGTCAGCCGAAACACCTATCATTGAAGATGAACCGTCTGGATCCATGCCTGACGAAAGTCAAAAGGTTGAGACGGCAGTTGACCCGGTTTTGCCTTCAGAGGCTCTATCTTCGAATGATACCATCACAGAGGAGAATAAAGATGACACCGTCCAAATTCCCTTCATCAACACTGGCTCTGATGAACAAGGAGGCAATGCCCCCATTCCTTTATCGCAGGAAGGAAGCTCGTCAGAGCGACATCCGGCCGTTTATTCGGTCCCACCACCAAGAAACCTGGTTGTGTCCTTTGACTGGAACCAACTAGGCAGACCCCGATTGCCAGCAAGCATACCGTTCAGAATTATCGTTCAAATATACAAAATGGTAATGGCTGGCACTATCATTGATGAGGGGGCATCTGTGAGTATCCTTTCCTCTATTGCTTGGAAAGCGCTTGGTTCGCCAGCGCTTTTACCTGAAATGAGAAATCTATCAGGTTTTGATAAAGGAACCAGTCGACCTTTAGGGATCCTCCCCAATGTGCCCATAACATTGAAAGGGAAGACCGTTCAAATGAACGTGATGGTCGTTCAAGGACCCTTGGATTATAACCTACTCCTTGGACGAGACTATATATATTGCATGGGAGCTATAGTCTCCTCACTCTTTAGAGTAATGTGTTTTCCGCATGAAGGAAGAGTGGTCAAGCTCGTGGACCAACTTTCGTTTCCCAGACCACGCATCGCAAATAGTCATTTACCATCCCTAAATGGTCTATTCATGCAAGAAGTGTCTCAACCCACGGTCCGTCCTCCTGATGAGCGCAAGTAATCCGGGAGGATATGACTGGAACCCAGGGGACATGCGTCCTGGTCTGCTTCGGCAGGGAAACTTTGGGTATAGAGTAGGTTTCCGCGGGAGAATATGACTAGTTTGTACCCCGTCCGTCTAGGAAGAGGGTTATTCTAGAATAAGATTCTTTTGTCATAGTTATGTGAGTTGGCGGGCTACGTCGCTCACCTTTGTCTACTTCGGTAAACATTGCCGAGGAAGTGTTTTGTTTGAAATATTAACGAGACAATCTTTGGGTAACTTGAAAGAGGTAAGCCTCTCTCGTTAAAACAAATGTTTTGGCGGAAGTGAAGTAGAGGTAACCTTGAAACTCTGTTTTATACCTGGGGGCATGCAAACCTTTTGGAGTGCAAGCAAAGAGCGGTTATTTATCTGTTTTTTGGGTTAGCCGTTTCCTAACTTGCATAAAGAAAGGATGCGGGGCATAGCTTTGTGAGATGAAGCTCCATAAAAAATATAATCTCAATGAGACACTCTTATCTTATGACTGGGTAATCGAGCAGTTTTAGCATAAAGTTCATGCTCGTTAAAAAATAAACGCAAGATCCGAGCAGTTTTCACGCGGACTTCATGCTCGTTAAAAAATAAACATAAGCAATGTGCAAGTGTTTCCACCAGCGTTTAAGCTCATTTTAAAATAAAAAATGAACCATCCAGGTAAATAACCACTATGAATGTAATATCATCAGCCATTAAAGCCTTGGTCGTGTTTGCACCATCACATCCACTTTTCCATTGGCCGATCGTTCACCTCCATATGATTGTTTACCCATTTTGAGGAACAGCTGCGAAGAGTGATTTCACCTAGCCATCCTTGTGACACTGTCGTGATTGGAAAATTCCAACCTGTACCTGGAATCAGCTGCTAACCCTGTTTATCACTTGTTCCTCAAAAGACGAGTCTTCTTTAAGCTCTTTTCAGCTGACTCGTAAAATATGAAAAAATTGCCGAGTCCTTGGCCTTCCAGCTCGTTAAAGGGACAGGAAGAGCTATCCCTCCTCTAGATTTTAATCTTTTTGGACCTGAGGGATTATTGCACAAAAAGATCGAGCGCTTGTTTTATTTGGCTCGTTAAAACTATCGAAAACTCATCCCTTCTGTATTGTTTTATACTTTTTCGGACTTAAGGGATTAGATGACGAAAAAGGACTTTTGGAGTTAACTTTATGTACCATTTCAGACTCTCTAAAAATGAAAAGGACCGAGTTATCCTTGTCGTTAGACTCGTTAAAATCATTAAATAGCGACAAACTTGTCTTTAGACGAGAACGAGTTTCACTATCGCTAGGCTCGTTAAAACATAGCGATGGGCTTGCCCGAAGGGCAGGTTATAGAACAAGAATATTTTATCCTCCTCAAGCTTGACAAAAATAAAGAGGTACTGGTCAGCAATGACTGGGGAAAAAATTGGGAGAAACTAAAGAAAACTTTGATGGTAGCAAGTCGCTCTTGAACATGACACTTTTCCTCCGTACCACAATCGGGTTGGGTTGTTGCATTCACCGGTCACATCTATGGTCTCGCCATACAATCCATATTTGGGGTAATGCTACCGATCCATCGTATCAGTGTCGCCATATGTTCAAGAGAAGTCGTTCAGAAAAAGTCAACCGTGTCCCATCCACTGCCATACATTATCCTTCATCCTTTCATGACCGCCACCCTGAATCATATGTTACAGGTCGTTTTCACCTCCATTAAAATCATTAGCTCCGTTCCGTGTCACTGATGTGGGATTCATTAAGGCCCTCCTGTGACGGATCGCTTCTTGTCGACATCAGCTCATTATCCAAGAAGTTGATCTAGGAACAACCCCTTCAGTACTTTGAAGCTTGCATGCCACAATGGCAAGTTTCTCACTTCCGGCGACAGGTATACATCAATGACCTTTGACCGAAAGATTTTGCGTGGTGTTCGACACCAAGTCCTTTATTCACACCACGTGAATTGTACTGTAGTACCTTGAGGGTCATTATCATTATCGGTGATTCCTCTCGCGCTTGTTAACGGTTTACATCATTGACCGGTAATCAAGCGATGTCTTTCCATGTTCGACTTCAGAACATTTCTCACATGGATCAACTTGTACTTAGAGTGAAGATCGAACGAGTTTGAAGACCCCGGATCTAGTTTCATCCATCCGGGCTGCGATATATATTCAGGAAAGTTAAAGACATTGACATGAACATCATTGCAGCAGATAATCATCCTACTCAAAGGATGATAATTGCATCAAAATTACCAGTCTACCATCAGACGATTGTCTGTTCTATGTATAGAAAAATGAATTTATAAAGTTGAGCATGGGAATGCCCGCCTCAGCTAGATCATGAAAGCAGTATGAAAAATAAATGTGTTGTATTGTATCTTATTACAGGTCTCCTCTCAGCATTGGATGAACTTTGGATCCCCCTGATAAAGCATTTCACCCGATAAACAGCCTCATACTTTAGGGGGCAACTGTTATAGACATTTTTGTGCCTTACAGCATTGAGCATGAAATGTCCATAATCTAAGGGATCCAAAGTCCCTAAACATGTTGTTCCTACCCCGAGAGGAACAAGGCTAGCAAACCACAGCAATTCACAGAAGTTCTCCACCAGAAACTGCTCAAAAACAAGTCAATTCAGGATCATTTCAGTGGCTACACTAGCTGTTTGCGCTGAATGTCAAAGCCAACACTGGCTACCTACGTTGAATGTCAACTGGAACACTGGCTACCTGCGTTGAACGAGAATGGACAAGTGGTAGGCTCATTTCTCAAGGTGTCAAAACCCAGGAAGCTTCCAAAATGACACTTGCCTCAGGGAATTCGACTGGTGATGAGTAAGAGGTTCCAAATCTCCAAGTGGAAGCAAGAACCTCCAAGTGGACTCAAGAAATGACAGAGGGAGAGGACACTAGTCAGATCTCAAGCTGACTCATCCTCTCTCCAAACATCTATATATGGATCTCTCCTCCATGAGATCTAGAGGCTGGAATTTTGTTATTGCAAAGAATTGCTGTTGGTTTGAGACTGGAATAATTGGGTGCTTAATGCTTTGAAGGGGCTGAAGATAGGAATTCCATTTGCTGGGAAGGAGATGCTGGATTGGAGCCCTCTGGGTTGTATCTCTTCCTGAACCTTGTTATTCATCAATAAAGCTATCTTGGTTTCTCCTATATGCTGATGTATTTTGATGTATGAATTCTTTCGTGTATTTGGTTTATTTCTAATCCTAAACTAGTTATGAATGTGAATATCTGTCTTTGTGTAGTGTTCTTCTCTTGTCGCAAGTAGCTGTTCTCTTGTGATCTTGCAGGAAGTTGAAGCTGGATAAGCAAGAAGGCAAGTAGTTGTGAACACCCAAAGAGAAGAGAGACCGGATCGAGGGACAAACGGAAGACACCGGTAAGTCTATTGATCTCTCTTCTTTCACATTTCATAAAGGAAGAAACCAGCATAGCTGTACTCGTTTGTTGCTAAGGCACTGTCACACCTTAGGTGGATAGGATCGTCCTGCATAGGCATTTTTCCCCACAACAGAGCTTAAAGAAGACTCGTCTTTTGAGGAACGAGTGATAAAATGGGTAGCAGCTGATTCCAGGTAAGGGTTGGAATTTTCCAAGCACGGCAGTGTCACAAGAATGGCTAGTGTAATCACTCTTCGCAGCTGTTCCTCAAAATGGGTAAACAATCAAATGGAGGTGAATGATCGGCCAATGGAAAAGTGGAGGTGACGGTGCAAACACGACCAAGGCTTTAATGGCTGATAATGTTACATTCACGGTAGTTATTTACGGGAGGATAGTTCATTTTTTAACGAGCTTAAACGCGGATTGAAACACTTGCTCAGTCTTATGTTTATTTTTTAACGAGCATGAACTATGTGCTAAAACTGCTCGATAATCCAGTCATATGATAAGAATGTCTCATATAAAATGGCAACATTTAGATTTTTGCCCCACTTCCTTTCTTTATGCAAGTTAGGAAATGACTAATCCAAAAAACAGATAAATAATCGCTCTTTGCTTGCACTCCAAAAGGTTTGCATGCCCCCAGGTATAAAACAGAGTTTCAAGGTTACCTCTACTTCACTTCCACCAAAACAATTGTTTTACCGAGAGAGGCCTACCTCTTTCAGGTCACCCAAAGATTGTTCTATTAATCTTTCAAACAAAACACTTCTTCGGCGATGTCTACCGAGATAAACAAAGGTGAGTGACAACGAGCGCCAAACACATAACTTTGACAAGAGAATCTTATTCTAGAATAACCCCTATCTCAATCACGGACGGGGTACAGACTAGTCATATTCTCCCGCGGAAACCTACCCTATACCCGAAGTTTTCCTGCCGAAGCAGACCAGGACGCATGCCCCCTGGGTTCCAGTCATATCCCTCCGAATTACTCACGCTCATCGGGAACACGGACCGTGGGTTGAGACATTTCTTGTGTGAAGAGACCATTTAGGGATGGTATATGACTATTTCCGATGCGTGATCCGGGAAATGAAAGCTGGTCCACGAGCTTGACCACTCTTCCTTCGTGCGGAAAACACATTACTCTAAAGAGTGAGGAGACGATGGCTCCCATGCAATAAATATAGTCTTGTCCAAGGAGTAGGTTATAATCCAAGGGTCCTTGAACGACCATTACGTTCATTTGAATGGTCTTCCCTTTCAATGTTATGGGCACATTAGGGAGGATCCCTAAAGGTCGACTGGTTCCTTTATCAAAGCCTGTCAGATTTCTCATCTCAGGCGAAAGCGGTGGCGAACCAAGCACTTTCCAAGCAGTACAGGAAAGGATACTCACAGAAGCCCCCTCATCTATGATGGTACCAGCTATGACCATTCTATATATTTGGACAATAATTCTGAATGGTATGCTTGCTGGTAAACGGGGTCTGCCTAGTTGATTCTAGTCGAAGGATACAACTAGGTTGCTTGGAGGTGGGACCGATTACACGGTCGGGCATGGCTCTGACAAACTTCCTTCCTGCGATAAAGGAATGGGTGGATTGCCCCCGTGTTCGTCGGAGTCTGTGTTGATGAAGAGAATTTGGACGGTTTCATCCTTATCCTCTTCAGTGACTGTATCATTCGAAGATAAAACCTCTGAGGGAAAGACCGGGTCAACTGCCTCCTCGACCTTTTGACTTTCGTCGAGTATGGATTCAATTGGTTTATCTTCAATGATAGACGCTTCAGCCGACCACTTGAGTGGGCCAGCTGGATTCTCAACTAGTGACGGACTTGGCAGGAGTTTTTTGTATCCAGGAGGAAGTCGCAACGTTGAAACCGGACGATCATCCAAAACTCTTTTAGCCTCGTCTAAGAAGGGACAACGATGAAGGGCATGGTCGCCTTCGCACAGTCTACAGGGAAATCTAGCTTTCCCTTTTTGTCCTGGGGCTTCACTTTCACTAGTTGACGGTGTACTTTCAACATGATCTCCAGAGGTTGATGACACCGGATTGTGCAAACGAGGAGACCAGTCCCTTAGTATCCGGAGGATGCAAGGACAATCTTTGTGAAAGTGGTCTCCTCTACAAATGACACATGGCGATTTAGGCCTGGTCGGTGTTGTGTGTGGATTTTCATTAGATGACACTTTTTTTCCCTTATTTGCCTTTGCCTCCTTCTTCTTCTTCTCTTTCTTCTTCTTCTCCTTCTTCTCCTTAGGAACTTGGGTTTTAGCTTTACCAGTCCCGTCAAGCGAAGAGGAAGGAAGAGAGGAAGAATTAGAGGAAGTAGAAGGTTGGTGGGAAATTCTGGACTCGTCTAACTACTGATTTGACTGCTCAGGAATAGTGGTGTTCTGAACGACATTGGTTGAGAAGAGCCAAACTGGCAAGCCAATTGTCAGTCCTGGAAGTGACAATGTGGCCATATGGGGCGCACCAACATCTCCCCAAGAGGAGAAGGGACTAGGATTTCCACCAAGGGGAATTCCTTGGTTGGTAGGCTCCATTTTCTCAGCCTAAAGATCAACGCAGGAAAAAGGGTATGAATATTCCGTTTAAAATAAATTTTAACACGCTTTGACACAACTTTGTTTTTTCAGTTTTAAAGAGTCGAGAAAAAAAAAAAGATGACTCTAGTCTCCTTCAAATTTTAATGAGCCTGAAGTGACAAGTGCTCAGATGGACCTTTTCTGTTAAGGAGTCTGAAAATGAACGAAAGGGACTGCTCTAGAGATCTAGGGAGAGGGTGTGCCAAACTAATCGCAAAACCGCAGAATACTTTTTAAGGTACGGGCGGTCAATCTTCCCGAATGCTATGTTTAGTGCATTGCGATCAGTAGGGCGGCCGACACGGCTTCCTATCGATAAAGGTTTTATACCTATAGGGGTCTCACAATATATACTCGACGGTACATGGGAGCACAATCCGTACTGGCACTTATCGTCTCACAGTGGAGGAATCACCCAACCAACAGTGAGCACAACAGTTACCAGGCTTTACGACGCCGGAACATGTCTCTAGCCTAGACCTCTATGTTGTGCGTTAAGTTACAAAGCGTTGTTAAGTTCATTCAATTTATTTTAGGTTGATCTTTCTTAGAAGTTTGCATTTTTGGATCACCACGAGATGTAGATGTAATTCCTAAATGCAGTCTAAAGATTATAAGCAAGCTTTTATCTCTTTTCAACAATGAAAATCCTAGCTACAAGGGGAAAAGAAAGACACAACCTTTTCTCAAAGAGCAAAGAGCACACTGTAAATGCACTTTTCCTAAATCAAGCCATACATACTGTCAATATGCAAATGCACTTGTGCATGTATTTGTTTTTCACTTTCTTAATATTGATGCCTAAAAAGAAATTTGTTGTACAAATTCGAATTCGATTTCAAGTGAAAAACACAAACAAGCTTCTTTTCGAAATCAAAAAGGTAGAGATGATTACGACACTTTATGATTTTGAAGTAAACACTTGTTTTGACACTAGAAATTCACAAATTCAAACCAAAAGGCAAAAGTAAAAGCGCAATCAACTGTCAACAGCAAATAAACTTTCTCCTAAGATCAAAATGACACTTACGACAGATCTAGATCTAAGGGCGACAGTATGATCAGTTTACTTTTGCAATGGGAAACTATAAATGACGTAACAAATACACAAAAACAAATACAGTTTATTTTTATACAACTGAGGCGGAATTAAGGCAAAGAAAAGGGGTTTTCAGATAGGTACACACACTGATAATCAGGCTGCAAAAATCAGAGGTAAAACTGGAAAAAGTGAGCAAAGAACCTCAGCTAGGTAGGGCTAGGCTAATCAACGCACCTGCTACACAGAGAAACTGAATTGCAGCGTAGGTAGCCCTCTCGGGACCTACGTTGAAATGCAGAGTCTCTTCACAGAGCCTGCGCTGAAGCATAAACGAGAATTTTCTCTGGGTTCTAGGTCACGGTTTGCAGTTTAATCTATGGTTTTTGGCCGGATAAAAGCTATCAGTGAGGTACAATCAGAGGGATGATTTAAAGGAGGACTAAGAGCTATCACAAAGGGCAATTAGAGAATTTGTGGATCAATTGTTCAGATCATAAACAGGCCCAGTGAATGGACTAGAGTAGCAGATCTCTACTTTGCATTTGTAAATGGCAAATGCAGTTCGATTCGCCACTCCTGAGTTTATGAGATGAACAACAATAGACACACAAATAAACTAACTAGACACGATCCCCAGCGGAGTCGCCAATTTGTTGTTGGGAAAAGTATCTATTCAGAACGCCCCTATCCCACTCTAAGGTGTGACAGTGCCTTGGCAACAAACAAGGAAAACTACTTGTGTATTCTTCTTTATGAAATGTAAACGAAGAGGAAGGATAAACTAACCTGTGTCTTGTGCTAGTTTGTTGATCCAATCGCTCTCCTCTTCAACAGCTTCCAACTCCCTGCTCCCTTACTGGCCCAGCTTCACCAAATTCCTGCAAGATCACAAGAGAGAGAAACTACACGAAGATATAGATTTACATTCATAAAAAGCTCAGGATCAGATTAAGCTAAACATGCAAATATAACAAAACATCACTGATACACAAGCATGTAGAAGAAACTCAAATAGTTTTATTAATGCAATAAGAAGATCCAGGAAGAGATACAACCAAGTGAGTCCCGATCCAGCATCTACCTCCCAGCAAAGGAATCCCTTCCTCACCTCCAACAAAGCATAAATCACCCAATGCACTAATCTCAATCTCAAACCAACAGCAATTCTCTGCCAAGTACAAAATTCCAGCCTCTGGATCTCTGGGATGAGGGATCCATATATAGATGTAAGCAGAGAGGATGAGTCAGCTTATGTTTTGACTTGTGGCTTCTCTCTATCAGTTCTTGCTTCCACTTGGAGACTGAGAGCCTCTTACTCATCACTGGTCGAATTCAGTGAGGCAAGTGTCATTGGAGAAGATTCTGGAAGCTTCCATTGTCTCTCCACCTCGTTGAATGACTTTTCCATTTGTCATTTCCCACTCAACGCACCCTGGTAGTGCATTCACCTGCGTTGTAATGCACCTAGCCAGTGTATTTGGGTGCTTTGAAACGCAGGCAGCTAGTGGAGCATCTGAATTGATCCTGATTTGACTAGTTTTGAGCAGTTTCTGGTGGAGAACTTCTGGGAGAAGCTTTCATTGGTTGACCTTGTTCCTCTAGGGGTAGGAACAACACTTTTAGGTACTTTGGATCCCTTGGATTATGGACATTTCATGCTTAGAGCTGTAAGGCACAAAAATGTCTATAACAATATGATCGCTAGGCAGTTGTACAATGTTGTTTTGGCCAATTCTATTCCTTAGCTGGGGCTGGGGACGTTCCTCCAAGGTTTCATTCTCTTGAACAATTTGCATTTCAAAGAATTCATCAATGGCTTGCAGAAACCTATTTACTTCATCATCATCCTCAAAAACTTTCCAATGCCAAACATTATCAGGCAAGGATGGTCTATATTTTACCTAGACCTAATAAGCCAATCTATGGGGGCATGGGAGGGCTGAATATGCTAGTAGACACAACAAGGGAATCATCAAGCTGATTTTTTACCCTAGGGATATATGAGATACAAAATTTGTCAAAAGAGTCTTTAAGTCTCCATACCTCATCTTTGTACACTTTCAGCCTTGGGTACCTTGCTTGGAATGTTTTGTTCACTTGTTGAATGATGAGATCAACATCTCCAAACACCTTTATGTCTATGATTCCCATGTCTTTGGCAGCGTTTAAGCCCAATATTAGAGCCTCATACTCTGCTATATTGTTGGTGACCTAAAAAGTCAGTTTAAAAGACAGATGTGTGCTTTCTTGTTTTGGAGACACCAGCACCACTCTGGCTCCTACATTTTCCTTTGAATAGGCTCCATCAAAGAACATATCCCAACCCTATGTCCCTTCCTCTTCCATGGCTTGGCATACTAGTTTCTTGAGCTACACTGAGGCCTTATGGGATTATTCAATTTAGAGAATACATGCTCCAAAATTAGTATCCACAGCGTAAATGGGATGATTAGTGGGATTCTTATCATCACTGATGATATAGGCCAGCTGAGCTTCCCTGTATAGTCTTTCGTTTTCTCCTCCAAAAACTGGGACAGTGGCATAAGACAAGTCATTTTGTAATGTCCCAACCAGCCTCTTAATCCACCCTCTGGAAAGTAGCATACCAAACTTAAGGGGGGCATCTGCTACCACAATATCCATCATCATGTTCTTCATGGGCAACTGAGTTAGGGTGATAACTAAGTCTTTGACTAACCCGAGACATTTCACCTTCCTCGAATCGAAGGAGAACAAGTCATGATAAGGTCTAGTAATATCAAGGCCTAACTCTTCCATGACAGCTTTGGGCATCAAATTATGGCTAGCCCCTATATCCAGTAGGCAGTTGTGGAGGATTTTGTCATGAATGGTCAAAGAGACATAAAATAATGGGGAATTATCATCAGCAGGTTCAGTCATTGGGCTAAGCACGACTACAAGTTTATCATCTTGTAAATTCGCATAGTCATTGGAGGCCTAGGTGACTTTCAGCTCAAGGGCATCAAGGATGGGCTTCTTAAAGACCTCACTCTTTACAAGTTCTATCAGAGGCACAAATATTTTTAACTTCTGGACTTCTGATTCAAAGCTGAAAGGAGAAGGAGACTTGTCAGGGCCTCTCACCTCTTGAGCTAGTGCTTTTAGGATGGTGGGATCAACTGTCGGTCGCTTCTGCTTGCTGATTTGCTGCTCTGTGGGAGCAGTAACTCTCTAGGCATGATTCTCTTTGAAATTACTTGTTCTTGACCTCAAGTTATATCTTTTCTAGTCTTCAGTCTATGGAACAGCTTCTCTGTCCCACTCTTGATTGGTCTGGTCCCTGAGTAATGACTCCTTGTAGGCAGCTAATGTCAAAAAGGAAGCATTGCCCTTGTCTTCCATGCAGTGAATCTCATCCTCTTCATCAAGCTACTCCTCCTCCATGACTACGTTCTGGAAAGGAGTCTTAACCCCTTGTTCTTCACTGGCCTCTTTGCCCCTTTGAATGATCTGTAATTGTTCATTTTCTCTTCTGAATGGATTTGGATTTCTAGGAGCAAATGTATTACGAAGCCTTACCTTCCTAGAACTCTGCTCAACATTTAATTTGGATGTTTCAATAGCCAATGACTCTATCATTTTAGTCATTTTATCTATTTTGGATTCTGAAGATGAAGAAGAAGAGGAAGACTCACCTCTCTGCCTCCTTCTATCAGCATGTCCTTTGAGTTTTTCTGCAACCATGATATTGGATTCTACCTCCAAGGCTACATCTTGCATTTCAGCTAGGGAAGCACATCTTCTCTCTCTTAATAACAGACAAAAATTAGAATCAAAGGCATTAGCATAGGTGAGTTTTGCAGAGGTGGGGGTGGGCTTCACTTCGGTTGGTATCTTGCTATACATACGATTGAATCTTTTATTGAAGTCAGACAATGACTCCCCATTTTCCCTTTTCAGGTTGCCAAACTTTGTATGGTAGTATAGGGCTTTCTTATCTCCCTAATGCTTTAAAAACACATCATCTAATGCTTCAATGTCTACTATAGACCTAGGGGTTAGCTCTCTGAACCACTTTCTAGCCTTTCCATCAAGGATTTGGATAAATACTCTCATCCACACATCATCTTCACTGATATCTAGGTTATCAGCATAGCTATAAAATGACTCAAGGTGTTCTTCAGCTATTACTCCCTCTGTACCAGTGAACTTAGGCATGTATTTATGATATTCTCCTGCAGGCATGGAATTCAAAGAAATAGGCATGACCAAGGGTCCATACCTAGAAGCTATGATTCTCTTCATATTCGTGGGTGCTTGTGGACCTGCCATGACTGGGGTAGATGGAAGGGTACTAGTAGTTTGGATGATAGGAAGCTGAGAAATGAATGATAGGGCTTAAGGAAACTGATGGACTATCAGTGAGCTTTTCTTTGGACTAAGATCCAAAGGGGAACTTATTGAACAAGGAGCTTTATGAATCTCTGATTAATTCTTCAGTGATAGTGCTAGGCTCTATGTTTTCAACATGTGCATGCTCAATTACAAGCCTTTCTGGCAGAGATACATAAGATTGTCTAGGCTTTCCTGATCCTGATGGTCCCTTTTGTGATATCTTTATTTTCTTAACAATCTTCTCAGGGTCAGGTAACGAGTCAGCTGGTGATTTCTGAGGATTTCTCTAAGTATGTCTCACAAACTGAGCCAGAACTCTGATGTGGAGTCGCCAAAAGGTTAGTCCTCCAGTAGAGTTGCCAGATAGATTATTACAACTAGAAATGTGTCCAGACTTTGCCTATGATTAAAGCTGCATCTATGTCGTTCTCCCAGGGAAGTTGAGCTTCAATCCTCTCTCCCCAGCAACAGCGCCAATTATGTTAGGATTCCAAGAAACTCTCCTAGGTTGCAGCTTAGAGATGCCTGGTAACATATAAATTCAACTATTGTTTCAAGGTTTAATGGAAGGAATGATGGTTTGGTTCAAGCCAGGTAACCACTTCTACCTTGTTTCACTCCATACATGCATGAACACCCTCAGACTACAAGGCTTTAGACCACCAATGCTCACAATTTAGATATTAGGTGAATATGGAGAATACTAACCACACCAGCAAATACACAAGACTATGTGATGGCCAGTTGTAACTAGTACAGAAACCTACAAATCTAATCTAGTAATGCAAAGACAGGATGACAACTCTCCTGCATTAGATAGAAAGAAACCTAAGTAGCCTATTCAGTGATGTATTCGAGATTCTAACACAGAGATAAGATGACAGTTATCTAGTGCTAAACATCAAGAGATCAAGAACACAGCATATCAGGCACAAGCTTAGAACAAAGGAAAATGGACAGTGAGCAGTTAACAACAAAAGAAGCTTGTATTTGCTAGAAATGAAGATGAGACGTTGTAAGTGACAAAATGTCTACAGTCTCTAGAAGTTGAACCTTACATAAAATGCCAACCCTGATTACATCTTGCTTCTAGGTATTTATAAAAAAAATTATATTACAATGGCATTTGGCCGCTTAGGTATGAACGGGTCATAATTGACCACCAACTACATTTAACCATTTGATGGAGTCTCTGGATGAGGTGGCTTGTTTCAGTGGATAAATCTGATCTGTTCAGGTGTTGTGTTGTCCTCTAGGTGGTTGTAGTGTTCGTACCAGTGGAGTCCATGACTGATAAATTCAATTAAATGGTCATGTTGTGTCCTTTTCCATTTTGGCCATGCTTTCAGTTTAATGTGGTTGTTGGGGATATTACTGTAATTGATGCTGGCAGAGCTGGTCATCTCCTTCTTCAGGAAACAGAATGGTCATAGGATGCGGAATGCATGGGTACATAGACAGTTGGGATGAGAGAGAAGGATGACCGTCGGATCGGGGAAATGCGTGGTGGATATGGCTCGATGGAGGCTATCGGCAGAGGTGGGAGTGGGATGTGTTAGGGCCATTAGATCTTCAACAGATGGATCGGATGGTCATCGAGCGACGGAGATGCACAGGCGTTTACAGGCGAGGGTAGTTTGGTAGGGTGGTAAAGGTTTTCATCGCACTTCTTTCGGGCGCTAAGTGGTAAATGCCCGGGGCCGAGCAATTCCACTCAATAATTGACACGTAGTGGCAGATGAGAGAGAAAAACCACTCTCATCACGCACTATCGCTTGATCAAGTTGACGGCGTGATGAGAGCGAAGACCATCAGATCTTGGTGGAGATGATCTAATGGTGGAGAGTGGTAGAGTGGGTCGCCTTTCTCGAGTGCGATGGGAGCCATTGGATTGGCAGGGTAATCAACGACGAGCACGTGGCGTGGCAAGTTACGAATGCACGAAGGCATATGGTAGGGTTTTATGGGGGCTTTAGGGTTTTACACTTGGGGCTGAGGTCAAGGGAATTTTGTCAGGTTTTAGAAGGTTTGTTTAGGAAACAAGGAAGATTAAAGGTGAGAGGGGTGAGGAAAAATGGAAAGTGACCAATGTAAGCCTCCTTTGGACACACCCAAATAGACCAGATCTCCTTCTATAATTAGAAAATGAGCATTGGATAGTAGAGCTAACAGCGACTATTTCTCAGTAACTCATGATTGTCAGCACGACTGTTAGTTAATTAAGCGTGTTGATTGAGGGAACTAAGGAAAAAATAAAATAAAAAAATTGAACCAAGGACTAAATTTGCTACTATGAATTTTAGACTAAAACCAGTAAGCAGTAGAAAAGAAACAGAACCGAAGGGAAAACTTGAAACTAGAAAAGTTCTCACAAAATCATGAAATCCAAGACAAACAAAAGGATTGGATCCCTAGCAGAGTCGCCAACTTATGGTGCAAGAAAATTATAAGTGCAGACACCAACGAATTCCTCTAACCCAATAATGGGTCTAGCCACAATAGATGTATTCAATGGATGATTTCCTTAGGTTAGAATCAATCAAGAGGGCCTACCTCTTGGTCCGCTTATCCTGCTTGATGATGTCCTCGCTTGCTCGCTCCAGCGATCTCTCGCTTCCTTCTTCAAGCACCTAAAACAAGTAAACAACAACAGACAACAAACATAATAATATACAAATTGCAATTCAACCTACTTAATAAGTCAAGGAAAATTAAGCCATGAATATGTAAGATTACAAAACATGTAGGAAATCAATCAATAGTTGCATATATTAATATCAAAGAGAGATTACAACCATTCATCTTGACATTGCAGTCTTCCTCTGACAAGACCAGGTTCCCACAAACTTCTGCTAGTGTTCCACGATGGCTTTAGACAACAATAGTTTTAAATCTCTTCCCTTTAGACTTCACTCCAAACCAAATCACACTTCTCCCTCACACAACAAGATAGCTACAACTAGTAATAGCTTGCTTGTCTACTCCAAACCAAAATAGCATCAAGACTCAACAAAAAACTATGACTGCAACTAGTTTGTGCTTGGGAAGAAGGGAGCTTTATATAAGAAATATGGATGGGAGATGGATCCTCTTCTCATCCGAGAAGGACTTATCCCTTGAGGTAGTTCCATCATTATAGGGGAAAGGATCGCAAACTATCTTCCTTGACCCCATCCGGCCAAACCATTTACCAGACTTCCATTATGAATCTTCTAGAGCTAGAAG
This sequence comes from Pinus tabuliformis, assembly GCA_031772625.1. Lineage (NCBI taxonomy): Eukaryota > Viridiplantae > Streptophyta > Pinopsida > Pinales > Pinaceae > Pinus > Pinus tabuliformis. Next base: position 215,748,788 of record CM062816.1, on the reverse strand, counting down.
CTTCGGCTCTGATTTAAAAAACTTTCCATAACAGGACCGGCGCGACTGGAACATAGCTCAGTCACTCCAGTTGGCATGAGGAGTAGTGCTAATATCTGCACATCGATGCAGGGGAGAAAAAGGCCATTAGTGTTGGTCTTGTAAACTGGGCAAAACAGAAGTTTCAGGAGAAATCGTACAAAAGGGAATTTATCTGCTCATGAAGAGGGACACAATGGGAGTTTCTTCATGAAGGAAAATCATGTGGGGTTCACTATAGAGGTCCTCTAGTATCAAGGAATGGGGATTACAGGGATAGTGACAAAATGTTGTGTAACAGTCCAGGATGGAACATAGAGGTGTGCAACGGTGCAAGATGCAGCGAGTTGTTGTAGCAACGCAGAGGTCAGTAGAGGGAGCACTTGTTAGTAGCAATAAGGGCTTTAGCATCGGGAGTGTTTCTATCCTAACAAGGATGATAGAAGTTGGGTGGATCAGTTACTTACTTCTTAGTAATTGAGTTGTAGTGCAGTAGCAGTATGTAGTGGCACGATGCAGCATGATGAGAGGGGGATACAGTGCAGATGCAGTTTTGGGAGGATTGACCAGCAGCAGCATGGATGTAGAGGGAGTTGTCCTAAAAATGTAGCAGTAGTAGTGGAAGGGCCATGGGTAGTAGTACAAGATGCAGCATTAAATAGTATGTTGGGTGGGGAGGCCTAGCATCGATACAGGTACCAATGTTGTATAATCAGAGTTATGCTCAGGGAGGAGTATTACTAAAGCATAGTCCTTGCTAAGAGGGAGTGTTGATTTAGGGTAGCATTGGATGTACTCTAGCCATTAAAATTGGTGGAGAGGATAAAGCACATGCAATCTCCAAGACCTAGAAATGGTTTTGGGCAAATTCTAACAGGTTTCAGAGATATTAAAATAGTTGATATTTTTAATGGAGTTCCTAAGTCTAAACTTACGAAAAATAAGATATTAATGGGTATTAATATAAAACTAGGTTAGAAGGATCCAAAAGTCATGTATCAAGCCAAATCTAATCTTAGCCTTTGATTAGAGATTTAATCTCTGTCGTTGAAGGACCAACAGAAAAAGTATAAGAGGAGGTTTGAGGGTCAGTTGGACAACACACTAGAGTGATCATTCATTCATTTTCCTAGAGCAGGCTGCTAAGCAAAAGTGAATCACCGATCAACAGTGAGGAGAAGTGAGTATTGGATAGAGAGTCAAAGACGATACTAAAAGACCAGCACATAAGGAGATAGAGCAAGAGCAGCAGCCAGTTCAGGCAATGTAGAGCCCAACAGAGACATCACATAGGCCAAGGGGACTGCGTCATCCAGGCAAAGGTTGCTGGAGTGATGCAAAGGGTCCCAGAGGCTGCGCAATGCCTCAGAGGGCTGACGCAGAGGGTCTTGAGGCTGACACAAGTCAACAAGAGGCTGACGCAGAGGCCAAAACGGCTAGCATTGAGCTTCAAAGTCACCGGAGAGGGTTTCATGGGATATGTTTTCTGAATATCTATTTCCTAATATAGAGGTATTGTTGTCGTGTATTTTTCTCTCTCGAGTGAGCTAGTTAGGCACCTAGTTGTACTCAAGGAAATACTACATAATAATAAACCCTCATAATAGCTGCATTCGCTTTCTTGCATTCGGTTGTCTAGGGACATTTGTCCAAAAATAATTGTCACTTGTGTGATTGTTTTCTTTCAGTTGATGATTTGTAGATGTTGTGAATATATTTCATTTATTTCATTATTTAAATGTTTTAAATAAATTGTTCTGAATTTGCACGTAGAAGAAATAAACCAGTAGAATACGAATTAAATTTCTAACGAATAGACTTAGAAAATTCAAAAACTGGAACATATAACAATGATTTTCCATTATGAAGAAATAGTAAACCTATATCAATATTCAACATTCAACATTTAAATAATAAAATACTCCAACAAAGTGCATTGTATTAATCAATTGAATAAACAAACTAAAATAAAAACTTATATATTTGAAATTTGAAGGCCAATATTAACTTAGGTAGATAAATGTTCCACCCAACCATACACTCTATTGCGCTTATTCTTTTTATACTAGGCCACCCCAACTAAGTCTATGATACCACTAAGAAAAAATAGAACATTTCTATGGAAATCATTTTATCTTAGGACAAAAAATTACCTATCCCATTGTCTCACCACTAATTTTTTTTCTTGGAACGACACAACTATTTTGGTGACACATTGCTTTCCTTACATAGAAAAAGGAGAATACCTTCCTTGTCTACTCAATATTCCCTCAAAAGTATTGTTGGCATTATGATTCTGGTATGGCTTTATGATACATATGTTGTACTTGATGGCAACCCACTCATTTCAGATAATACATTATAATGCAGAAAAGTTCACGCACTTATATGCAGAGAAAAGCTTATTCTATGTAGAGAAAAGTTCATGCACTTATATGTAGAGAAATGTTTATTTCATGTAGAGAAAAGTTCACGCACTTTTATGCAGAGAAAAGTTTATTTCATGTAGAGAAAAGTTTATTTCATGTAGAGAAAAAGTTCACACACTTTCATGTTGGAGAACTTACCTTTGGTCCATGGTAGTTAGTCCTTGGTATTTGAACCTATGGTTTTGGACCATGGTACCTCGTCAAAAGTGTGTATATGTTGGAGAACTTACCTTTGGTCCATGGTGGTTAGTCCTTGGTATTATTGAGCCCCATGTTTTTGGGCCCCTTGTATTGGTTATCTATGGTATTGATCCATGATTTTAGGAAGAAGCTTGCCTATATAAAGCAAAGGAGATCACTTGCCTAATTCATCCTTGCAATTGAATATCTTAAGATCTGAAATATTGGGTTATTGTTTTGAAAGTTTGATCTATGTAAGTGAAGTTGAAAGTGAATCTGTGAAGGGTGATCTCTCGAGTGCTGCAGCTGCGGAAGTGCGGAGGCGCCACAGAAGGCGCAGTGCGGAGGCGCCACAGAAGGCGCAGTGCAGAGACGCCACAGAGGCACCATAGAAGATGCAGTGCGGAGGCGCCACAGAAGGCGCAGGTGCGGTGGTCGCGGCGCCACAGAAGGCGCAGGTGTGGAGGTAGTACAGATATCCGCAGATCTATACCAGTGAAGTTGTGATCCCTGCTTAAAATTTGTTTTAACTGCCTTTGACTATTTTGCAGGGTTTTGGGTGCATAACTGATGTTTGGTTACTGGTATTGAGTTCAGATAACAGCATGATTAATGACTTATCTTTATGTACTAGATATGGTTGATAACTCTCATAATATCATTGTATATGTATGGATCTGGTGATTGGGTGATTCAGAAGGTTGTTTGATTATGAGCTTCAATGTTGTTGTTGGGTCCAGTATGAAAATTGGATGAAAAGTGGCCTTTCAGATTATGTGTTGTGCTTTAGTGTATCCAGTCTGAAAATTGATGAAACGTGGTACCTGGAGGAGAGAAGATTGTAGGCCAGCGCCTATGTACTAGTATCTAAGCTAGTACAAAAGCTAAGGGAGATCTTTGGAGCATTGTAGCAGGTAGCAGCCTGCGTACTAGTAAATGGATCGGCTAGTACAAGAGCAAAGGGGGTTGTAGCTCCCGTACTGGTATAAGACTGCACCAGTACAAATATTGTAAAAGGATTTTCTTATTAAGAAGAAGATTGAGATGACATGCAGCAGGTGGTTTTTCTCCCGCATTGGGTTTCCACCTTATATCATGGTGTTCATGTGTGTGCCTTATATGTGATGATCTATTCTCTATTACGGCATCTGTTATCTGATAATATGGTTGATAATGTTCTAATGCACTCATTGAAGATCAATTAACTTAATCATAAGAAGTTGTGGAAGTAGCATATATGAATCTGATTATGGAAATGAAAAAGTTTTATTAATGTGATAATACTGATTCACCCCCCCTCTCAGTATTATTTCCAACAATTGGTATCAGAGCAGGCCCTTTGATAGAAGCTTAATCGCTTGAAGGAGATCCGTGGAACAATGGGAAAGAAGCTTAAGAAGAAAGCACCTAAGAAAAAGAAGTCATCTCAGAAGAACTATGACAGTGGGAGAATCGATTGGGGATTAGGTATAAGAAGCTCTTCAGATTCAGAATCAAATTCAGAATCATTATCAAGTATGAATATATTATCCCATGATGTTCCAGCTATCTTTCCTTTTGGAAGAGATGAAAGTGATAGCGAAACTACTGAATTTGCTCTTATGGGTGAACAAGAAAGATATCAAATAGAGGCAGAATTTAAAAGGCTGACAGACAAAATTAGAGATCAACAAGATCTATTGAACAAAAGGGAATGTGATTTCAAAGAAGAAGCTACCAAACTAAAGGCCCAACTAGAAGAAGGAAACAAGGTAAGAAAGCTACTCAAGGACAACGAAGACCAACGTCAAAAATTGTAGCATGAAGTGACATCATTAAGAAAAGAAGTCAACGAAAGAAGCACAACCATCAAGAAACTCAAAGATAGATCCAGCTGCTATGAAAATATTGAAGCTACAATCCTCTCACTAAAAGGAGATCTTGAAGAATCAAAGAAGCAGAATACAGATCTACTCCAAGCTATTGCAAAACAAGAAAACGAAGTCACCAGCTTAAAATCTCAACTAGAATGTGCCTTCCGAGTTCGTCAAATGTAGCAGGATCTGAAAGAAGAACAAGAAAAGGAGATTCTCAAACTAAGGGAACAAATGGAAGAAGGAAGGAAAGCTGAAGAAGATTTGAAAAAGCAATCTCTTGAAAAGGAAGAACAACTTCAGGTTGAGGTAAATATCTTGAAAGGTAAACTAGAAGAAAAGGATAAGCTTTTACGATTTCAAGATAGTTCTAAAGTCTTGGATGATATTCTTAGTAGTCAAAGGTCTCCTGCTATAAAGACTGGTCTTGGTTTCCATGAATCTGTTGAAGGTGAATCTAGTTCACAAGGTGAGGCAAGGAACTCTAAAGAGAAATCTAAAGTGATCAACGAAGAAATGAAAGATCAATCTCATCATCAACCAAGAAAAGAGATTCCTCAAATAAAATCCTTTACTCCTCCTATGAATACTGTTGAATGTTATGTATGTCATAATCTTGGACATGTTGCAGCTAGATGTAGAAGAAGAAGGGTTCAAGACCATTATGCAGAAAGATCATCACATTCAAGGTACTTTTATGGATATTGCTTTGCTTGCAATATGTTTGGTCACAAAGCTGCTGATTGTTACAGGAGGAATATGAAACATGTAAGATGTTATGCATGTAACAAGCTTGGACATATAGCTAAGGAATGCAGGAACAAAGTGTGGGCACCATATCAAAAGGAGAAAATGTCATCATCATGCTTGAAGATATGGAGGAAAAAGGAAGTACAGTCAGAAAAAGGCGGCACTGCACAACGTACAGACATACCAGAATCAGAGGGAGCTGAAAGTACAAAACTTCAGTGTCCTGAATCTCATATGCAAACCCCATAAAGGAAAGTTGCATATATACGCGAGTTAGTTACTGCACAGTCGCGTATATGATTGTTTGAAGAAAGGCAGTAGGGACAGATTGAAGAGAAGGATCAGTTTTGCTCTAGTTAATAATAATGATGTGTGGATATGATGGTTAGAAGTGTTTTGGTTCTAACTTGATATTGATGATGTCTTGATACTTCTTATTGATATGCATGATCAGACAGATGGCACAGGTTTAGAGGGAGCATATGGACTTAATGCATTATTGGCATTATGGTTAATAGTCCTTGGTGATGATACTTATATGGATAAATGATTCATCTTGCTATGGTTATGAGTTGTTCACATGGTTCTTGGATCAGATTTATGGTTGATTCTCTAATGATGCTTGCATGGGAAGCACTTAGCTTGAACTCACATCTTCTTGATGTTGAGTCACTCATATGCTGCTGTCGTCATATGCATAAAGATCATATATTACAGTTATGATTCCTTTCATTCTTGGCACAAATGGATGAGGATTGTTGGCTGGATACAAGGATGATTATTCAAAGTTGCATTGTTGGAGACATGATGATAATGAGCTCTTATCTATATGATGATAGGATTGTTTCATACATATGTTGATTAATGCAGATATTCCCAATTGATGATACTTGATTCATGTAGATCTGGATGGCTATGATGTTTCTCACATAGAATGTGAAATTCTGTTGATACGGACATACCTTGATGATTCATGCACTAATACAAGTTGCTGGTCTAGTTGTTGTTGACATATACTATGGAGCAGATCATAAAGTGTTCTTGCTGATGTTCATCTTATTTAGGTGATGTCATATCAAGACTCATGATGTAATAGTGTCATCTCTTCAGGTCATGTAATGACCTATGTTGGTTTCCCCACTATGCCTGGGATGAAGATGTAATGTATTTGGTTTTCATTTTTCTGATATATCCCCACTTGGTTGGGTGATGGATGTATGTATTGAATCTCTTAGGAAGGTCATTTTTGATGTAGAACATCCTTTTGCAGACCTTTCTTACAGTCAGGGGGAGCCTGAGCATGAATAGCACTATATAGCAGAGCAGACATTTCAGCTTGTTCTTAGAAAGAGCATGATCAGATTGGTGCACCATGACATATACAAAGGGGGAGCTCATTCAGAGATTTCAACAGGTACTCAGGGGGAGCTTATAATGCATTGTTGGCATTATGGAGGACGTACAGAAGGAGATCTTGGATGCTGGTCTGATTATTGCTGCAATCTATCTCTTTCATCGTCATTTATGGTGTTTGGTGGATTATGTTTCTTCTTTACAGATCTGGTTCATATTCAGGGGGAGCATGCTCTTAGGGGGAGCATAACCCTTTTCCCTTGATGTCAAAGGGGGAGAATGAGCTGAAGATTTTGAGGTTGCCATCAAGTCCAAAGGGGGAGATTGTTGGCATTATGATTCTCGTATGGCTTTATGATACATATGTTGTACTTGATGGCAACCCACTCATTTCAGATAATAAATTATAGTGCAGAAAAGTTCACGCACTTATATGCAGAGAAAAGCTTATTCTATGTAGAGAAAATTTCATGCACTTATATGCAGAGAAAAGTTTATTTCATGTAGAGAAAAGTTCACGCACTTTTATGCAGAGAAAAGTTTATTTCATGTAGAGAAAATTTTATTTCATGTAGAGAAAAAGTTCACACACTTTCATGTTGGAGAACTTACCTTTGGTCCATGGTAGTTAGTCCTTGGTATTTGAACCTATGGTTTTGGACCATGGTACCTCGTCAAAAGTGTGTATATGTTGGAGAACTTACCTTTGGTCCATGGTGGTTAGTCCTTGGTATTATTGAACCCCATGTTTTTGGGCCCCTTGTATTGGTTATATATGGTATTGATCCATGATTTTAGGAAGAAGCTTGCCTATATAAAGTAAAGGAGATCACTTGGCTAATTCATCCTTGCAATTGAATATCTTAAGATCTGAAATATTGGGTTATTGTTTTGAAAGTTTGATCTATGAAAGTGAAGTTGAAAGCGAATCTGTGAAGGGTGATCTCTCGAGCGCTGCAGCTGCGGAAGTGCGGAGGCGCCACAGAAGGCGCAGTGCGGAGGCGCCACAGAAGGCGCAGTGCGGAGGCGCCACAGAAGGCGCAGTGCGGAGACGCCACAGAGGCGCCATAGAAGGCACAGTGCGGAGGCGCCACAGAAGGCGCAGGTGCGGTGGTCGCGGCGCCACAGAAGGCGCAGGTGCGGAGGTAGTACAGATATACGCAGATCTATACCAGTGAAGTTGCGATCCCTGCTTAAAATTTGTTTTAACTGCCTTTGACTATTCTGCAGGGTTTTGGGTGCATAACTGATGTTTGGTTACTGGTATTGAGTTCAGATAACAGCATGATCAATGACTTATCTTTATGTACTAGATCTGGTTGATAACTCTCATAATATCATTGTATATGTATGGATCTGGTGATTGGGTGATTCAGAAGGTTGTTTGATTATGAGCTTCAATGTTGTTGTTGGGTCCAGTATGAAAATTGGATGAAAAGTGGCCTTTCAGATTATGTCTTGTGCTTCAGTGTATCCAGTTTGAAAATTGATGAAACGTGGTACCTGGAGGAGAGAAGATTGTAGGCCAGCGCCTATGTACTAGTACCTAAGCTAGTACAAAAGCTAAGGGAGATCTTTGGAGCATTGTAGCAGGTAGCAGCCTGCGTACTAGTAAATGGATCGGCTAGTACAAGAGAAAAGGGGGTTCTAGCTCCCGTACTAGTATAAGACTGCACTAGTACAAATATTGTAAAAGGATTTTCTTATTAAGAAGAGGATTGAGATGACTTGCAGTAGGTGGTTTTTCTCCCGCATTGGGTTTCCACCTTATATCATGGTGTTCATGTGTGTGCCTTTTGTGTGATGATATATTCTCTATTACGGCATCTGTTATCTGATAATATGGTTGATAATGTTCTAGTGCACTCATTGAAGATCAATTAACTTAATCATAAGAAGTTGTGGAAGTAGCATATATGAATCTGATTATGGAAATGAAAAAGTTTTATTAATGTGATAATACTGATTCACCCCCCCCTCTCAGTATTATTTCCAACAAGTCTATGATCTCTCCCTTTATGTGTGTATAGAGGGTCTAGATACTATCCATTAACTCCAACAACATTTACTTAGTTCTTGACCTTTTTCAAGTTTTAAAGGCTTCCTTGCTTGGTCATTCAACCCACACTATGCTTTCCTCCTTAGATTCTATCCATGGATTCTCCATCACATAGCTTGATATATTTCTTGGATCCCTTTCCAACCTAATTTTTGAATCTCTCTATGTTCTCCCTCTCTAGAATTCACTTATTTTCCAAGGAAGTAGCTTCTAACCAATTGAATCATGCCTTATCTATTTTCATAATCTATACATATTTCTATAGTTCTCATCACATGAATTCAAAATGGTCTCTATCATTGCTTTATCAGCCTCCTACTATGAATCAATGCCTCTAAAACTACTTTCACGGATGCTAGCATCAAATAAGTGGGAATGAATTTACCTCTCCCTCTATTTATTTCTCTCTTATAACCTACTTCTCTTCCATATGATTTTCCTTCTATATTGTGTCTAGCCCCATGCATCTCTCTTCAATATTCTTTGCATGAGTTCATAATGGTCCCACACCATTCATGTGAATGTGAAATGGACTCCACCATTCACCTTCGAACCAAAATTATTATGTACTTTAGGTGATCGTTGTATTGTACTATGTTGCTTGTCTTAGAATAATAATGACCAATAATGAATCATTCCTTCTTCCCTACAACTATTCACATACATGCCTCTAAGACTACATGAATCATTTCCTCTCTACAATCAATTTCCTACATCCAATCGTGATTTTGTTCCCTCCCCATCAACCACATGTGTGGGGGGTATAATGATGAATGAATGAATAAAAAAATCACCTCATCCCCAACACCCCATGAGACCTCATTTCCCCCTTATTGTGGGGACATGATTTTTTTCAAAGAAAATGTGAGAAAATCTAGGTTTTACCACTCCTCTCACAATTCCCATGATGAAGGTACTTATCGCCTTGATTTTGTAATTGTGGAAGGTGTACATCTCCACAACCACCACATGTGTTCCATGATTGGTAGTTAAGGTTTCTAGATTTTTAGTAAGGAACATGGTGATGAAGGAAACAAAGTAAAGTTTGGAAAAATGGAAAACTAAGGATTATTCGGCATGTAGAACCCACTAGTACCCTCTCACCTTTCCCATCTCCTACTATCATAACCCCTTTTTTATGTGCTCCTATCTCAGGTAGCTCTATTATTTTATTAAATTCAAGAAATATAATACTTACATTATTCAATGTACCATAAAATTTCTTCCTCGTGGTGTAAATAAAGCATGGTAATTAAAATATACATGCTAAACAAAATTGAACATTTAATCATAATTAAGTATAGTTAATCAATGGGATTCAATACTAGGACATTCTATCATATCCCCTTCAAATAACACAATCATAAATATTCTCTTCTCATTAACAACACTTATTTTCCTCATTCTTCAGTTGTATTTGCAGTGCCATCCCATTCACTATCTTGGTATACCACGAGACTTCAACATTCCAACATATGTCTACATTAGTAATCAAGTAAGCATACACATTATAGCAATTATCAAGAAAAACTTATCTTATGCACAAGATTTATCAATTCCATGATGTAATCATATATTCAAAAATATGTATGTATTTTTTATTTAATACTTATCTCTATGGATATGCATCTATCCCATATAATGGCTTCCATAGGAAATAATTAATTTCATTATCCTTTCTAACTCACCCACAAGATTCTAGCCACCATTGCACATTAACATTTGAGTTTCCTCCTCCTTGATACACTCATCCTCTAGGATTATATGTTCCCTTATCTACTAAACAATCCCTTAGGTTATCCATCTTGTCATGGATTTCTCGTGTAAGGAGAGCACTAACTTACTACTAGACATCCACTAGTAGTATATAATGTGTGGAAATCACAGCGTTCCTTTGTCCTAACAATGGCCTTTCTTGGAGGGTTTCCATCTTAAATAACCATCATCTACCATGTATCACACACATACAATTACCATATATATTCATAATAATACAACTTATAAATTCCAAGTCTAATTCATAAGGAATATCGTATTTCATAAGTATGAGATTCCTTCTCATAGTGTTTGCCTCTTGTGTGTCATAGCACCTAATATTTCTTACAAAATTACAATGATTTTCATATTTGAGACCATTCTACCTACAACCTAAACTTTTCAACCAACCAAATAAACGTGAGTATCTATGCATATAATCCTTTCTTTCAATATTTACTACCATCCATGAGGTGTTCTCATAATAATATTAACAAAATAATAATTCAATCATTTTTAGTTGTTAATCATACTCAATGAAATGGAACTATGATTCAACGTACATGGGTTACTTAACATACATACTATTACAAGATGAAACTATTTATTTATTCCAATAAACCAATGTGCAAATACTCATGATCATGTCTACTCAATATATCTTTTTCACTTGATATCAAAATACTAAATTTCTATACCATGTATTCCACCATCATCAGTTGGAATGTCTAGTCAACACCTCAAAACATCATCTAGTCACCTTCCATCTATGCCTTAGGAATAATACAAGGAACTTTGCTTCTCTACTCTCTATTACCTTAGGAACCCTCTCCTCTATAGGTTCTCCTCACTATTTTTAAGAAGGTTAAAGCCTAAAAAACCAAAATAAGCAGGGATACAATTGGAATCTTGTGCCGTATGATATCCTTCCATATCCATCCACAATATGGTCTCACGCATTAGCTCAATTGGCACTCACTTTCATGTGTTATACAAATTCATAACATGACAATGTTACCCATTCACTGATTTTCATGTGACTCAATCATGAGATACTAATTCATGGTTGAATCACAAGGATTATAATGATCTTGTCATATGAAAAGCTTCTTCCTTGATTATATCCCACCTAGTTATAATTATCTTACATGAATTCCATCATAAACAAACAAATGAATATATAAAGTATGCCTAAAGGAATCCTTACTCCAATCATTTCAAGTCATATATGTTGGCATGATTAATTTTCATACTTGGATAGTTTCCTTCAGCATTCCTGACGTTACTTGATCAGTTGATGTCTCGTGGGAACTCACATGATCCCTTAATCAACCTATTGACAAGAATCCTATCATCTTTATAATTTTCACAAGGTTTTCTATAATAGGCCACTTCATCGTCAATATTTTCAACCATTTTCGATATTTTTTTTGGAATAAATTTTGTGTTAATATTTGAAATGTCCATTATTCAAGTGGACACTCCACCCATGATCAAGGAAAAAGAAAGAAATAAAATATGAAGTGATTTTAGTAATGAAAAGAGAATATAAAGGTAATAGAAAGGAGTTAACCATGAAAGAAGAAAATGGGTTCCAAGGAATGGAAAATATATTTAAATCATATAAAGAATAATGTAGACATTACGAGAAATTTGAGCCATAAAAGATAAATTATATTCCTTATATATTTGATTATTTAAGGGAAGATTTTTTTTTCATTTCACTTTTTGGTGTCACAAAAGAAACTTCGCCTTTTACAATCTATTATGTTTATTTTATATTTTCTTTGAAAATACTTATTGTTTGTTAAGAAAGGAAAATGAGATCTTCTTAGTTAATTGAAGAGAAAAATGCTCTATGCACTCGGATCCTATGTGTTCATCGTAGGAGCTTGATCTAATAATGAGATCTTAGGCAATCATTAAGGTATTACAGACTCATGTGCTTGGATATGCCTATGTTACTTTGTGCAATGGATTGATAAGATTGTGAAATACATAGACAATGAAGTAGTTAAAGAACATAATAGACAAACACATATAGACATAGCAAGTTCAATAAGGAGTTCACCAAACACTCCTGGGCTACGTCTCTTGGTCCAGCCTTCAGTGGTGACCTCCCTATTATGTCTTCAAAAACAGATTTTTACAATAGTGAGCTCAATTTGAGCCTCACTCAACATATACAAAACAATAAGGCTTTACTTGGATCCCCCAAGTCTCTCTTGAGAACACAGACTCTCCTCACTGACTCTTTATCTCTATTGCTCTATCTCAGCACTGCCTGCCTATTTTTATTCTCTGTCTGTGGCTTTAAAGCTAATTGGTGTTGTCTGTTCATTTCTCCTTCTCGGGCTCTCTAGCTTCTCGACCTCTATCCGCTCAGATCCCCCTCTAAGTGTTAGCAAACATTGCTAAACGCTTTCAGGGATGGTGGCCACCTGTTCTTTAATAGAATGGGTCATCGGGCCTTTGAAATCCCTGAAATAACCATTATCTGTTTACACAGAGAAATACATTCAAAACTATGAAACTCCACCAAATTTCCATTTATCGGACTTGAAACATTATGAATTTTCCTTATAACTTCTATCAAATCTTCTTGTATATCGACATCGCATCTCCATTGTTGATCTGGGACATCTAGATCCAATGGTTGTGGTTCATTTCTGTTGGCTCTTTCGTATGGGGGTTAAATACCTGATAAGGGTGTTTTTCTCTTTCCTTAGCCTGGACACGTGGCAGCCAGTGTATGGGCTCAGGCGGAGCCCGGCCCAAACCACTTACCGCCTTTGGTCCTCCAAAAATCCTGCTTGTTTTGTGATTTCCCTTTTATAAAAAAATACATTAAAACATGAAATCCCACTCATATTGGACTTGAAATAGTATTCAACAGCATTAATAAACCCTTTCGGGTCTGTAACATCACATCGATGCTTTATCCCTTGTATTTCATTTGTTTAAAGAAAATGCGGTTTACACTGAAAAAGCACTATTTCCAAACTTGAAATATTATCAAATATTGTCCATAGTTTTATCAGGTCTGGCTATCGCGGTCATGGTTAATATCGGCCCCGCTCCATTGAAATGTTCCAATGCGATTTTGTGATGTGATTGACCACAATCACACACCGCACATACCCTGAGCCGTTGTAAGCGCCCCTTTGTATTTACTGATAGCGATACTACGATGCAACTTGGGTCGTCGATCTATGCACTTGATCGATGGTCCTTGTTGACCCCACTGATCGTTGTCATGTATCCTTTGTGGTCTCCGTTGATAGGCTCCCTTTTCCACCGCCGATTGCAATTCATCGATTGGATTTGGATCATTGATTGGCTAGATCCAACGGCTTCGATTCAAAGTTGCTTTAAACCACCAATACTCTGTTTTTCAATGATTTCTCTATGTTTTTGCCTCCCAATAGTGTTATCTGCCTTCTTTAAAGGTTTTTCTTAGGCAACATTTTTGAATGTTTAGAAGATTTTGAAGACTTAGAGGATTTTCTAGGATCCATTTGGATCACACCTTCCCACTGAAAAAGGCTTTTGGACCACCAAAAGTTGGTTTTTAAGCATCAATCAAGTGAGGATATAGCTTCCTCACTTGTCCAATCTCTATCCATATTGCACTGCTTGGTTTTGAACCTTTGATTCCAATTCTGAGGTACTCAACATCCCCTCTACGCATAATTCTCACCTTCCTGTCCGAACTATATCTTCTTGTAACTCATTGAGATATTCAAGCAACAGATCATCAATAGAAGGCAACTGACTTTGCTCTTCAGGATCATCAATCAATGAAGGTTCAAATAGTCTCAAGTTCTCTGCATTAACTACTAAATAGATGTGCATGTAAGATGGCAAATCAAGGTGAAAATCATTCTCACCAATTTTCTCAAGTATCTTGAAAGGCCCATACCTTATTGGCTTCAGTTTCTTACCTTCACCTTGCATTCTGTCTTTGCTAATATACAGCCAGACTTGATCACCAACTTGGAAGCTATGTCCAATTTGATGCTTATCATGCCTTGCCTTGTACTTGGCCTGGCTCTATTCCAGCTGTTCCTACAATGCCTGGTGAATTTCTTGGATCTGTTCAATGAACTTGGTTGCTTTATCCACATCACTATGTCCATCAACTGCTATGTCTTTTTCAAAGACAAAATCCAAGGGAGACCTTGGTGTAAAACAAAAACAAGTCTCAAAAGGAGATCTTTGTGTAGAAGAATGTTTAGCACGGTTGTAAGCATGTTGCAAATAACACAAATGTTCATCCCAAAGCTTGGGATGCTTGCTGCAATAGCCCCTAAGCAGCTGGATCACTATCCAATTGGCCACCTCTATTTGGCCATTTGTTTGTGGATGAAAGGTTGTGCTCTTCTTCAGTCTGGTGTCCATCAACTCCCATAGACTTGACCAAAACTTCCTAAGAAATCGGGAATCTCGATTAGATACAATAGAAGTTGGTAACCCAAAAAGTACCCAGACATGCTGAAAGAACAACTTCGTTGTTTGTTTAGCTGTAATCTGCTTGTTACAAGATATTAAAATACACATTTTGCTGAACCTATCCACAATAACATATAAATAGTCATGACATTTTCTAGATTTTGGCAATCCCCCAATAAAGTCCATGGAAACACTTTCCCAAGGATGAGAAGGAACTAGTAGTGGAGTGTACAAGCCTGATTTTCTATTGTTGCACTTGTTCTTAGCACACATGGTACACCCTTTAATATATCTAGAAACTGTTTCATGCATTCTTGGCCAATAGCAGAATCTTTGTAGCTGTGAAACTGTTTTACTTACACCAAAATGACTTGATATAAGAGAAGTATGTGCTTCCCAAATTATGTTAACTCATTCAGTTTGAGCAATGCATAACTTTCCCAAATGATACAAGAGTTGGTCCTTAACATTATAATCTAATTCTTCTACTTGTTTGTCATGACTTAAAGTTGCATATACATCTTTAAAATCTACATCTTGAGAATATTGTTCAATATAGCTTTCATGCAATACTGAATTATGCTTAAGTATAGTACATGCATTTATGATGGCTCTGGACAACATATCTGCAACTTTATTATGTATGCCTTTCTTATCTAATGACAAGATGAAACTGCTGTAGATAACCCATCCACCTATAGTGTTTTTATTGCTGCAATTTAGTTTGTGAGTGCAAATATTGAAGTGGTTGATGATCAGTATGTATAACTGTTTCTTTGCCCATTAAGTAATGTTTCCACTTTTTCACACTTTGTACTAATGCATACAATTCTTTTTCATATGTGGGATAATTAACTACTACAGAATTAAATGTCTCAGAATAATAGCATATGTGTTTACCATGTTGCATCAACACTGCTCCCATGGCATAGTCACTGGCAACCATTTCAATTTCAAATGGTCTTTGAAGATCTGGCAGTACTAGTACTGGTGTTGTACTAATTTTTTCTTTCAAGGTGTCAATGTATTTTTGTTGTTTTCCTCCCCACTGAAACACCTTGTTCAATCCTGTTAAAGCATGTAAGGGAGCTGCAATCAAGGAAAAGTTAGCAATGAACTTTCTCTAATATTGTGCTGCTACTAGGAAGCTCCTAACTTCTCTAGCAGATTTGGGTTTAGGCCAGTTTAAAATGACTTCAACCTTAGAGGGATCTATCTTCAATTCACCACCCCCTACAATATGACCCAAGTAATTTAAAGATGTTTCACCAAATTCACATTTTGATAACTTAACATAGAGATTTTCTTTTTTCAAAACATCTAAAGTCTGCTTCACATGCTTTAAATGTTCTTCCCATGTTTTACTAAAGACATGAATGTCATCTAAGTATGCAATTACAAAATCATCAACAAAAGGTCTAAGTACATCATTCAGAACTCTCATGAAAGTGGCAGGAGCATTAGTTAAGCCAAAAGGCATAACTAGCCATTCATACAGCCCTTGCTTTGTTTTGAAAGCAGTGTTCCATGCATCTTGTTCTACTACTCTGACCTGATTGTAGCCACTACACAAGTCCAACTTGGAAAACTAAACAACTTCTTTTAGCTAATCTAATATATCATCAATGGGAGGTGTTATCACTCAGGTTGTCCCTTGGCTCCTTAAGGGATACGACCGAGGTAACCACAAACCAATCTTTGGGATGCAGGTCCTAGCCTACCTACAATAAGAGAGGGCTCTCTCTTTATGATTTAACTTTGTTTTGGGTTGATTTTAGGCTAGTTATGGTTTACAAAGTTTTTGTTTTGATTTTGGTGGGAAGGAGATGTTTTCAAGCAGAATTGGGATGCATAGTGTGAGAAGTTCAAACCATTGGGCATGGAGTCATGGATTAGGGCTTGCTGTTGTGTTTTCTTGGTCACAAGAGGAATATAGAGCAGGATAGCTACACATATAAAAATATCAAGCTGGAATAAATATGGGATGAAGGTCAGAGATGAAAGGCAACTAAGAATCTTTCATTAGCTAACAGAGAGGGAAGGTGAATGATAGTTTCTCTAGGAGCGATCAAGAATTCCTAAATAACAATCATATGTGAAAGAAACAGGGTAAACATGATCATTTAAGTATGCATATTCATAACCGTTTCTGAGGAAAACATATATAAATAACAAGAACTGAGCATAGGGTGCAGTCAAGCAAAACCTAAGCTATTCTTTTTTCTTGCCATTTAGATGGTAACACAATGGTGCATAAACATATGTAAACAGTAAACAGAGTTAGGAAGACACTTATTGAGCCATGTAGTAGCACAGGAATAACATAGTCACTCTTTGGCCATTAAATAACACAACAGTCAGTTCTTCATCCAAAGCATTCCAACAGTCTTTGATTACAGAGCTTCTCAAAAATACAGCGCAAGTCCAAAATGAGGATTATCAAACAACCAACCCTTTAGACAATGAATTAGGGTGGTTTATATAGGGAAAATATCTAAAAATATCTATTACAGCAGACCTTAAACAGGTCTGAGGGAAATGAGTTCTTTAACCTAATTTTGTATTGAAATTAATGCAAGAAAATATCTTTGAGCTGTGTTGGAGGCAGCTGTATCAAAATGAGCTAATATGTTGTCCTTATGGATCTGTGCTGTTCATTTAGCCATAATTGTGCTTTGGGCTTTGATCTCCTGCTCTTGAGTGGTTTTGACGTGCATTAACTGTGATCTGAGAGCCTTAAATGGCTTCACCGCTTTCTTTGACTTTGGTTGGGGACCTTTAATGTTCACCTGCTTTGGTATTGCCGATCTGATACTCTTTGCCGGTTCACTGATACTCTTCAATTTAATCTAGGTTTCATCTTTCCTCTGATACTCTTTCACAGTTGATTCGGGCCACTTTCTCTTTCTTGATACATTTGAAACTGTCAAATCGCCCCCTTTCTGCCCTTTCCAGGCAAAAATAGCTGCTGCAAATGTTTTTCATGGCCTCTAGAATGCTATCGGCATTGGCCGATTAAATTTGAACCTATATAAAGAAATCCTGTCAAATTGCGAATTTTTGGGTTTTGCAGGTAGCCGAGCAATAGGCAGCCTTCCATTTTGATCATTTTTTCTCATCAAAAACTGCCTCAGTTTTTCATTCCAGGTATCCTTCGCTGCGATTCTCGCCCTTCGTGCCTTTTTTGGTGATAACGTCAATATGACATCAACATGACATCAGCGGTGGGTCCTGATACGGCAATGACGTGGCAGGGTGACGTGGCATAGGACACGATGGCGGGGTAGGGATGGAGGCAGATGCGGTGGCAATTGACATGTAGCAGTGGGGGGGTGACGCAGAGGTGACGTAGTGCTAACGTGGCACTGACGTCAGGGGCGGAGAGACAGAAGGCGGTTTGTGGTTTCATTGGACCGCCTTCTGTACGAGGGTGGTAAACGTCAGAGGAGCTCCGATGCAATCAAGGGTGGACACCTATCTTTTGTACGATGGAAAAACCACCAGGCTATCGGAGGATAACCGTCGATCGTTAGGGCAGCTCCGAAATCGCCAAGAGCCGTTGGATCTGGGCGGGCAGATCGGAGGGTTGGCGGAGTGTAGAGCTGGTGGTAGGTTTTATGTTCGGGGGCCCGCCTGAATATTAAATTAATATTTATATGGCGGGGGTTCAAAAAACTTTTGGTTTGTGGGTTTTTTGTGCCAGGAGTGTTTAATGTTTATTCAAACTTTTTAACACTATACTTTAAACGATGAGCGCGAGAGGGTAAAAATGATGAAATGTTATGGCCAAAGGGGTGAGGAAAGAGGTTATTAACTTTAACCAAATGTTAAGTTAATCCCAGGGTTAGGACGCAGAAGGCTAATGCTAAGCCCCAAATGAACTCAGCATTTCCCCAAACTGATATTTATAGGGCTATAGTGCCAGGGGATGGGAATATGTACATAGGGGAGCTATTTAGTGCTTTTAGTAAGGGGAAGGGGAAATAGATAGGGATTTACATAATAATGTTAGAAGTTAATATGAATTTGTGAGATGAAGTGTAGGGGGCTAAGTTTGTGAACTGAAACTTAGGCATAGGAAGTGAATGGACTACGGAGAAATGATTTTTACACAAGAAATGTGGCTTCTTTTCACTGAAGAAAGTCAAAGCTTGACTTAGTATTTTACAAAAATCAAGTGGTAACAAGACTGGTTGGGCAGATCCCAAGGTCCTCAAGGGGGTGTTAGTAAGTGATTTGGGGAATAAGAAGAAGGGGGAATTAGACATGCCTCGCTTAAGCTCCTCCAAATGAAAAACTGCCTCATAACTTGTGATTTGAATAGATACAACACTTAAAAACATGAAATGGATCACATAGCTTGATTCTGCAACCACAAAACTACTTACCCAGCCTACTTACCTAGCATTTTTTCTTCTTTTGCATGGGTGCACTTGGACTTGCAGACCCTGATTATCTTCTTTTCTTTTGACTGCCCTCCTATCTAAATGTACCCTTATTTCTTCCAATGGCCCAGATAAAGTAGTTGGGCTCTTTCATTTCTCTACCTAGCTACTGATCTGCCAAGCTTAAGCTGTTTGGACAGATATTCATTCTCTATCTTCTAAAACAAGCAATTTAAACCTAGGGAAGCCAAGATTAAGCTGTTTGGCTTTCCCTTATCTGTAAAACTCTTCAAAAATGGTATGATTCTTCAAAATGGAACTTCTTGGAAATATGGAACCTTGCAGCATGAAAAGATGACATATTTGGCATGTAAAATAGTCAATCATGAAATATGAAACCTATTGCAATAGGAGGCTAACAGTGGCTCCACTTGGGGATGGTTTTTCAGGATGAAAAGCCAAGAACAGCAGGTGAGAATGCCTTGATTTTTAATTGTGGATGCAAACTGAAATTCTCCTTCTTCTAAATGCCTTTGACTGAATTATTATAAGCTGATATGCAGTATCCTTTTGAGCTGAATTGCAGAAAAATTACAGCTACGCTTCCTGCCTCTTGGGTGCTTGTAATCATATTAAAATCTGCTTGAGCACTTCTTTGTAATTACTTCAAAACAGAGATCTGAAATATAGCTTTCTTTGACATTTCCTTCAAAATTTGCTGCATTGTTCCCTCTTATTGGCCTGCTATAAGAAAAAGTGTTGAAAATTCAAATATTAATGTACAGATAGTATACAGAGCTATGTTGCGTTCAACAAAAGGGATCATGATAGTGCTTTAGCATTCGGCCATTGACAGGGCCTTCTTTAGCTGTGCTGCCATCCAGACTCTTCAGAAAATATGTGTTGTTGCCTTGAACAGTAGAAATAATAAAGGGGCATTTCCACAGGAAATCAAACTTTCCATGCTTTCCTTTGTCCTCTCTTCTTGAATCCCATCTTAAGACTCTGTTGCCTATGCAGAAATCTTTAGCCTTGGTTCTTTTGTCAAACAATTTCTTGAGCTTCTCTTATAAAATCTGAGCTTTGTCGTACACTTTCTCTCTTGTTTGCTACAAATGGATAGTTTGGTTTATTCTTCTTTGGACATCATTTGGCTCTGCCTGAATCACTTGCAGCAATTTGATAACAGGGATTCCCAAAGAAGAGGGAACTTGGCCTCCATGCCATAAACTAACTCATATGGGCTCATCCCAATAGATCTCTTGGTTGACAATCTGTCTGCCCATAGGGCATTTAGAAGCTTTTTGTGCCAGTTTTTCTTGTTCTCCTCCAAGACTTTCCTATGATGTTAATCAGACTCTTGTTGGATGATTCGGCCAAGCCATTCCCTTGAGGGTAATAGGTTGTGGAGTGACCTAAGGTAATGTGGAATTTGTGGCAAAAACTGATCTTTTTCTTGGATTTGAAGGTAGTGGTGTTATCTGTAATGATCTTCTCAGGACAGCCAAATCTGGACAAAATATTGGTTTCAAGGAATTGGATGATAGTGGAGTCACTAGCTTGCCTACATGGGATGGCTTCAATCCACTTGGTAAAGTAATCTGTGGCTGTTAGAATCCACTTATGCTGGCCAAAAGAGGATGGATGGATTTCTCCAATGAAGTCAAGACCCCATTGTTGAAAAGGCTTCTCGGTTGAAATAGGCTTAAGGGGCAAGGGTAGAAGCTTTCTTTTGCCTTCAAAGATTTGGCATTTGTGGCATGAAACAACAAACTTTCTTACATTAAAAAACAAAGAGGGCCAATAGAAACCAGCCCTTAGTATCTTATCAGCAGTGGACTTCCAATATAAGTGCCCTCCATAGTCTCCTGCATGGAATTCTTTCATGACACTATCAGTTTCATTCATAGTTAGACAATTCAGCAATATTCCTTCATGATTTTTCCAAAACAGGGAACTATCTAAGACACAAAACTTTGATGCTTTCATCTTTAAAAATCTCTTTTTGGTTCTGGACAACCCTGGAGGAGCACACAGGTTTAACAATATAAAACATATATCAGCATACCATGGGGATTGCAAAAAAGCTTGACTGATTTGTGGAGTCGCCAGCTCCTGTTCGTTGTCCAGTTGATTAATGTATAAGGCTTGAAAATTGGTTTCGAACATCAGTTTGGCTAAACCTTGTCCCTTTATCAGCTTGGTGGGTTTTATCTCAATTTCATACTCAAGGATATTGGCAATCCACTTGCCTCTTTTGCCTTCTATGCCCTCCTGAGTTAATATGTCTTTTACAACAGCATTTGGTACATAAGCAATCACATGTGAATATAAAATGTAAATTCTGAAATCTTTGATTGCTTTAACAAGGGCATATGCTTGCTTCTCCATGATTTGGTACTTCAAGGGTGCATCTCTAAGGGCTCGGCTGAAAAATGCAATTGGATTTTCATTTCCCTGATCATCTTTTTGCAAAAGGACAACAGCAATGGTGTGTTCAGATGCAAATGAAAAAATGATGAAATCTGTATCAAATTGAGGACTTGTGAGGACTAGGGCTTGGGTTAAGGCAGATTTTATGCCCTCAAAGGCTTGCTTGGCCTCTAAAGTCCATTTTACCTTGGAATCCTTCTTTAACATTTTATTAAGCATTCGTATCAGCTCGGCCAAGTTCGGGATAAATCTCCTTAGGAAATTGATCTTTCCTAGGAATGCTTGCAACTCTTTGATGTTTCTTGGATAAGGGATTTGAAGGATGGCTTGAGTTCTTTCAGGATCAATTCTAATCCCATCTTTTGAAATGATATGGCCTAGTAACTTGCCTTCTTCTAGGGCGAAGAGAGATTTCTTGGGGTTCAAGGAAATGCCATATTTCCTACAGGTTAGGAACACTTGTCTCAAATGTTTTAGGTGCTCTTGATCAGATTTTGAGAAAGGAGTAAGGTCATCAAGGTAAACCACTAGGAAATCATGGATTTCCTTGGCAAATGCAATGTCCATGGCCATTTGAAAGGTAGCACCTGCATTCTTTAGTCCGAAAGGCATCTTCACATATTTAAATGTTCCCCATGGTGTTGTAAAGGTTGTCTTGTCTTGGTCATCCGGGTGAACAAGTATTTGATTAAAACCTGAAAAGCCATCTAGCAAAGAAATTCTTGAAGACCCCACTACTCTTTGTAGAATGTGGTCCATTTTTGGCAATGGGTAGTGATCTTTAAGGGATACTTGGTTCAGATTTCTCAAGTCCACACATAGTCTGATCTCCCCTGTTTTCTTCCTCGTGGGAACAAGATTGGATACCCATTCTGAAAATCTAATGGGTGCTAAGATACCAGCCTCAAACATTCTTTTCACTTCTTTCTCAATCAAAGGGAGAAGCACAGGATTGATTCTCCTTAGTTTCTGTTTGAAGGGCTTTTGATTTGGCTTTAAGGGAATGGTATGTTGAATAACAGAGGTGTCATAGGACTTGAGGTCCTCATAACTCCAGGAAAATACATCTTGAAACTCTTTAAATAAATCAACATATTTTGGTTTTTGATCGGGAGGCAAAGACTTGGACAGTTTAATTATTTTGGGCTTCTCTGCTGTCCCAATATTACAGTCTTCCACAACAGCATTTAAGGGTTGCATCTTTGGCCTTTTGGGGACATCGTTTGAATCAAATATGTCTTCTAATGGAGTGAGGCCAGCAGGTAGAAAATTATCTTTTAAATCAATGACTTCAGCCTCTACTTCAGCTATTTCTTCTAAATGCATTTGCTTCAACTCTTGTATATTTTTCTCATCAAAAATGGTTGGGTGCAGCATTTGATTTGTTGCTTCAGCTATTATAGTTTGTTCATTTTGGCTCGTTTGTTGTTGTGGGTCATCCATGGCATCTTCATCAATGTTTAAGCTTGAGAATTCTTGCTATAAGGTAAGAAAGTTGTTGATTTGAGCATCATCCTCAAACACTTGCCAATCTTTGATATTGTTAGGGATAGTAGGCTTGTGCTTTATCTCAGCAGTAAAGTGGTAATTGGTCTCAAAGGGCAGCTTGCAAGTGCTAGAAAAAGTAGCTAGACTATGAGCATGCATGTTATGGTTTCTAGAAACCTTAGCAAGCTTGGATTCGGTGAAGGAATTGAGTATTTTTGTGGCAGCAGACCTATAAGCTCTCAGCCTATTGTCATTAGTAACAAAGTTACCTTTCATCTATTGAATGATCAAATCGGAGTCACCTAGAATGGACACTTTTGCAGCTCCTAGAGCTTTGAGCAATTTAAGGCCTAAAAAGAGAGCCTCATACTCTGCCATGTTATTGGCGCATTTGAAGTTTAGTCTATAAGCATGACCCTTTGCATGGTTGTTATGTGTATTATGAATCCATATTCCTGCCCCTGCTCCTAGCATATTAACAAAACCATCAAACTCTAAATACTATGTGATTTCTTGCTTGTGGTTAGTATTAAGAGTTTCAGTCATTTTAGGATTGGGTGGACCTAGGTTTTGGGCTTCATGTGGTTCTTCTTGTTTGCTGGTTGCACTGATTGTTTTAACCATTTCACAAGTATGGGCAACCGACTCTTGATTGATGCATGTTTCTTGTGCTAAAGGCAAAGGCTTCTCATCAGTGGGAGGGCAGCGTTCAACATTGAAAAATATAAAGGAATCCATATTAGAATGGATTGAGTAAATGGGAAAGTTTTGGGGTTTTTCCTCACTACTTACCACATACTTCATCAGTGTTTCTCTATACAGTCTCTTTGGTTGCCCAAAGACTGAAATAGTGGCATAGGAGAGGTCTAGTTGGAGAGATCCTTGGAGTATTGCTCCCCTAGATCTTGATAAGAGCATGCCATACTTTGGTGGAATGTCAACAACCACCACGTCTATTAGGATCGTTTTGTTGGGAAATTGGACTAAAGACACACAAAGGTCTTTGATTAAGCCTAAACACTTGACCTGACTAGAATCAAATGAGAATAAGTCTTT
The DNA here is from genome assembly GCA_031772625.1 of Pinus tabuliformis. NCBI lineage: Eukaryota > Viridiplantae > Streptophyta > Pinopsida > Pinales > Pinaceae > Pinus > Pinus tabuliformis. The sequence goes on along the minus strand of CM062816.1, from coordinate 215,724,577 downwards.
GTAGGGTCTAGTGACATCAAGGTTTAGCTTCTCCATTACAGCTTTGGGCATTAGATTGTGTGAAGCACCTGAATCAAACATAGCATTGTGAAATACTTTATCATGAATGTGCAAACTGACATAAAAGGGTAGAACAACTCCATGTCCTGATTTACCATTGACTTCAGGACCAAAAAGTAATTCAGGTTGATTATCTAAGACATTAACATCATCCCTGTTCTCTGGCATTTGCAGTGATCTTTTGATTTGCTGTCTGTACACATCATGTTTGGCAAGCTCAGAGAGAGGAATAGATATCTCTAATTTACCAATTTCTGCTTCCAAATCAAACGGTTTTTCTGACTGTGTATTAATATTGTGACTAGCATATTTTCCCCTTTCAATTGTATCTTTAGTGATCATATCTGGGTTATCAGTGATTCCTTGAGATTGTTCTGTTTTGGGAAGGCTTTGAAGAGTGCTATTTACATTGTCTTTTGAGGGAAAGGATACAAAAGGCTGGTTATTAGAGGGTTGCATGTCAGATAAATCCTCTATGGTCACTTCTTTTAATTTTGGGTCTGTTTTGTCAACAGGTTCTGTGATAGCGGCCTTGTCTTTTACTTTTTTAGGCTGTTTGGAATCCTTTGGCTTGATGGGATCAGACACATCAATGGTTCTTGTTCTCAATTTGTATTGTTTATGGACTTCGTAGACAGTTGAATCATAGCCCTATTTGAAGTCAAATGACTCTCCAGACTTGGTCTGAAATTGATTTATATCATGGTTATCTTGGTCTTCTTGGGTTAGAAATACTTGTTGTTCACTTTTCAAACCCATCAAGTTTATGTGAGTGTCCTCTATCTGCTCACTAGATGTGGATGCTTCAGCATAGTTTTCATGAAAAGGAGGTATTATATCATGGTTAGGACTTGCCCTTCCAACGTTTGGGTTGTGATTTTTTCTAAAGTTTGGATTTCTGATAGGATTGTTTTGTTGTCCTTCCCATGAGGCTTTTCTTTCAATAGTTCCCATTCTATTTTCAAAGCTGTCCATACCTTTGATGATTGTGTCCAATTTTTGCTCAAAGGTTGAAGGTTCATCTTTGAAAGTGGTTCTTCTCTCAGCTCTGGCTCTATTTCGCTTGGCAATCAGATTTGCGTCCACACTAACAGCTACATTCTACATGTCTGCTAAGGTTTGAGGGGCTCTTTCTCTTAACTGATAAGCCATGTCTGAATCAAATCCATCATGGAATTTGTATAAACAAAGATCAGGTGGAGGTCTCAGGTTTTGTGGAATAGCATTGTAAACATTGTTAAACTTGGCACAATAATCTAAGACAGCTTCTTGAGGGCCTCTTTTGATAGTGTCATACTCGGATAATATGTGCAAAGGGTCTTTCTTCTTCTCCCATCTATTGAGAATTGTTTAGTAAAGGGCCTCTGGGTTAGCTATGGAATTTGCAGCAAGTTCTCTAAACCAAGGCCGTACATCTCCTGTTAAACTTTGGACAAAAATCTTCATTCTTACACTATCATCATCTATTTCATAACTCTCAAAAAAGTCCTACATTTTCTTGGTATGTTGCAGGGTTGTGCCAGAACCAGTAGCATCAAAGTATGTGATTTTGGTTTGATAATCCTGAGGCATAGCCCCTGGATTTGCAGGTAACTGTAAGGGTGCATATCTGTTAGCCATATTTACAGGGATAAGTGGAACAATTGGAACAGCTGGAACAATTGTAATAACAGTGGTGGTAGTGGTAGTATGCGCAGTGAATGGAGGTGTGGAAAAGGTGCTTGGAGAAGTGGATGATGAACATGGGGAAGTAGGGGTTGAACGAAACAAAACTTTAACAGGGGTTGGAATACAACTCAGCTGAACTGTTTTAGGACTAGAATCAGCAAACTCTTCTTGTTTTTGTTTGCTAAAGTTTCTAGAGATTAAATTGGGATTTTCAAAAACAGCAGGTGGATTTGGGTCTGGATTTGACCTAGTATTGTGTGTTTTCTTCTTGGGAGCCAGCTTCTAACCTGTTGTTTTGGAATTTTCTGAGTAAGGTCCTCAGTGGAGTTGCCAATGATGTTATCACTCAGGTTGTCCCTCGGCTCCTTAAGGGATACGGCCGAGGTAACCACAAACCAATCTTTGGGCTGCCAGTCCTAGCCTACTTGCAGTCAGAGGGGGCTCTCTATTTATGATTTAACTTTGTTTTGGGTTGATTTTAGGCTAGTTATGGTGTAGAAAGGTTTTGTTTTGATTTTGGTGGGAAGGAGATGTTTTCAAGCAGAGTTGGGATGCATAGTGTGAGAAGTTCAAACCATTGGGCATGGAGTCATGGATTAGGGCTTGTTGTTGCGTTTTCTTGGTCACAAGAGGAATATAGAGCAGGATAGCTACACAGAGAACAATATCAAGCTGGAATAAAGATGGGATGAAGGTCAGAGATGAAAGGCAACTAAGAATCTTTCTTTAGCTAACAGAGAGGGAAGGTGAATCATAGTTTCTCTAGGAGCAATCAAGAATTCCTAAATAACAGTCATATGTGAAAGAAATAGGGTAAACATTATCATTTAAGTATGCATATTCATAACCATTTCTGAGGAAAACATATAGAAATAACAAGAACTGAGCATAGGGTGCAGTCAAGAAAAACCTAAGCTATTCTTTTTTCTTGCTATTTAGATGGTAACACAATGGTGCATAAACATATGTAAATAGTAAACAGAGTTAGGAAGACACTTATTGAGCCATGTAGTAGCACAGGAATTCTACAATCACTCTTTGGCCATTAAATAACACAACAGTCAGTTCTTCATCCAAAGCATTCCAGTAGTCTTTGATTACAGAGCTTCTCAAAAATACAACGCAAGTCCAAAATGAGGATTATCAACCAACCAACCCTTTAGACAATGAATTAGGGTGGTTTATATAGGGAAAATATCTAAAAATATCTATTACAGCAAACCTTAAACAGGTCTGAGGGAAATGAGTTCTTTAACCTAATTTTGTTTTGAAATTAATGCAAGAAAATATCTTTGAGCTGTGTTGGAGGCAGCTGTATCAAAATGAGTTAATATGGTGTCCTTATGGCTCTGTGCTGTTCATTTAGCCATAACTGTGCTTTGGGCTTTGATCCCCTACTCTTGAGTGGTTTTGACGTGCATTAACTGTGATCTGAGAGCCTTAAATGGCTTCACCGCTTTCTTTGACTTTGGTTGGGGGCCTTTAATGTTCACCTGCTTTGGTATTGCCGATCTGATACTCTTTTCCGCTTCACTGATACTCTTCAATTTAATCTGGGCTTCATCTTTCCTCTGATATTCTTTCACAGTTGATTCGGGCCACTTTCTCTTTCTTGATACATTTGAAACTGTCAAATCGCCCCCTTTCTGCCCTTTCAAGGCAAAAATAGCTGCTGCAAATGTTTTTCGTGGACTCTAGAATGCTATCGGTGCTGGCCAATTACATTTGAACCTGTATAAAGAAATCCTATCAAATTGCGAATTTTTGGGTTTTGCATGTAGCCGAGCAATAGGCAGCCTTCCATTTTGATCATTTTTTCTCATCAAAAACTGCCTCAGTTTTTCATTCTGGGCATCCTTCGCTGCGATTTTCGCCCTTCGTGCCTTTTTTGGTGATGACATTAGTATGACATCAGTGGTGGGTCCTGGTACGACAGTGACATCGTAGGGTGACGTGGCAGTACGGCAGGGTGACGTGGCACAAGACACGATGGCGGGGTAGGGACGGAGGCGGATGCGGTGGCAGTTGACACGGAGCAGTGGGGGGGTGACGCAGAGGTGACGTAGCACTGACGTGGTGCTGACGTCAGGGGTGGAGAGACAGAAGGCGGTTTGTGGTTTCATCGGACCGCCTTCTATACGAGGGTAAGGGCGGACACCTGTCTTTTGTACGACAGCAAAACCGCCAGGCTATCGGAGGATAACCGTCGATCGTCAGGGCGGCTCCGAAATCGCCGAGAGCCATCGGATCTGGGCAGGCGGATCGGAGGGCTGACGGAGTGTGGAGCTAGCGGCAGGTTTTATGTGCAGGGGCCCGCCCAAATATTAAATTAATATTTATATGGCGGGGGTTCAAAAAACTTTGGGTTTGTGGGTTTTTTGCGCTGGGAGTTTTAATGTTTATTCAAACTTTTTAACACTAAACTTTAAACGATGAGCACGAGAGGGTAAAAATGATGAAACATTATGTGCAAAGGGGTGAGGAAAGAGGTTATTAACTTTAACCAAATGTTAAGTTAATCCCAGGGTTAGGACGCAGAAGGCTAATGCTAAGCCCCAAATGAACTCAGCATTTCCCCAAACTGATATTTATAGGGCTATAGTGCTAGGGGATGGGAATATGTACATAGGGGAGCTACTTAGTGCTTTTAGTAAGGGGAAGGGGAAATAGATAGGGATTTACATAATAATGTTAGAAGTTAATATGAATTTGTGAGATGAAGTGTAGGGGGCTAAGTTTGTGAACTGAAACTTAGGCATAGGAAGTGAATGGACTGCGAAGAAATGATTTTTACACAAGAAATGTGGCTTCTTTTCACTGAAGAAAGTCAAAGCTTGACTTAGTATTTTACAAAAATGAAGTGGTAATAGGACTGGTTGGGCAGATCCCGAGGTCTTCAAGGGGATGTTAGTAAGTGATTTGGGGAATAAGAAGAAGGGGGAATTAGACATGCCTCGATTGAGCTCCTCCAAATAAAAAACTGCCTCATAACTTGTGATCTGAATAGATACAACATTTAAAAACATGAAATGGATCACATAGCTTGATTCTGCAACCACAAAACTACTTACCCAGCCTACTTACCTAGCATTTTTTCTTCTTTTGCATGCGTGCACTTGGACTTGCAGACCCTAATTATCTTCTTTTCTTTTGACTGCCCTCCTATCTAAGTGTACCCTTATTTCTTCCAAGGGCCCAGATTAAGCAGTTGGGCTCCATTTCTCTACCTAACTACTAATCTGCCAAGCTTAAGCTGTTTGGACAGATATTCATTCTCTATCTTCTAAAACAAGCAATTTAAACATAGGGAAGCCAAGATTAAGCTGTTTTGCTTTCCCTTCTCTGTAAAACTCTTCAAAAATGGTATGATTCTTCAAAATGGAACTTCTTGGAAATATGGAACCTTGAAGCATGAAAAGATGACATATTTGGCATGTAAAACAGTCAATCATGAAATATGAAACCTATTGCAATAGGAGGCTAACACGAGGAAGGGGATAAGGATTCTTGATCATTTTTTCATTCAGTGCTTTGTAATCAATGGACATCCTCCACAAACCATCTCTCTTCCTCACCAACATGATTGGAGATCCACATGGTGATGTGCTTGGTCTTATGAACCCTTTCTCGAGCAACTCTTGTACCTACTTCTTGATCTCTACATTCTCTAAAGTGGATAACCTGTACATTCTGATGTTAGCCAATGGAGCATCTTGCTGCAAATGAATATCATGTACATTTCCCTTTTGGGTGGCAGATATTTAGGTTCTTGAAATAGTATATCATATTCTGAAACAACTTTTTCTAAATCAGCTTTTTGTTTAGCATCCTAGCCTTCAAATATATTGGTTTTATCAGGGTTCTTTTCCTTTACAATCATCAGTAAAAATTGCTTGCATGAATTTACAATTCTTTTCATCTGCCCTGAGTTTATGAGAGTGTAATTATTCTTGAGTTTATGAGCTCTTACAATATATTCTATTCCATCTTTGGTGAGTTGATACTTATTTTCAGCTCTATAGAAAATGGCTTTTCTATCTATAAGTAAGGACTTCCCAAAACAATTCCACATATATCCAAGGGAACGATATCTAACTCAACCTCATCTACAAATGTTGGCCTGAAAGAAAACCTAAGTTTACATTGTCTACTCACTTTTACCTTTGCTTTATCACATACCCAACCTAATGTATATGGCTTCTTATGAGGTTTGGTTAATAATCCCAATTTCTTTACAATTGCTTCAGAAATCAAGTTTACTTTTGGGCCATTATCAAATAAAGTATCAATATTTTGATGCTTGGAAATAAATCTAATATGAAAAATCTCATGTCTTTTCCTCTCATTTTCTTTATTATCAATAGTTTTTGTAGAATTACTAGTAGATGCTTCAGAATTTTTAACTTTTATACATGTGGCTGTGACTATTGTTTCATCACCTGAGTCTGACCCCAAATATTTCTGTATAGTAGCAGCAATCTTCTTCTTTTTTCCATAAAACTTCTTGGGTTTCAGCTCCGGATGCAAAGACCAGCAATGTTCATCATCATGTCCATCCTTCTTGCAGTGAGTGCATGAAGGTTTGTTTTTCTGTACAGTGTTTGCCTTCCTCTCTTTCCATTTTTGCTTCTTCTTTTCCTTGTTCTTGCTTGCAGTGGGTTTTGATGATCCCCCAATCTCTGGATTCACATTCTTACCTCTAGCCTCTAGATGTGTAGCCTAAATAGATACCTCATCTATGCTAGTAGGGTTAAACATGAGAATTGTGTGCCTCAAATAGCTATGTAGACCACCTATGTACTTCAACAAAGTTTCAGGTGAGTCTAGAGAAATGCCTAGAATTAAATCTCTTTTTCTAAATTCCTAGGTATATCTTTGTACACTTTACCCCTTTAATTGGTGAAGAGTTTGCCAACTCATCATAGCTTGTTGCATATAAGCTAGTGGATAGAATTCTTTTTTAATGGCATAAACAAATTCACTCCAGGTAGAAAGAATTTTACCATGCTTCTTCGAATTAGCTTGTGTCCTACCTTCCCACCACACTAAGGAAATTCCTCCAAGATGAAGGTTGGCCAACTGAATCTTTCTCCTTTCTGAATCAATGTTCTGCACCCTAGAATATACATCAATCTGTCTAATCCAGTTATCTAGCTTTTCTGCATTTAATTCTCCATCATATATTGGCAAATCAAATTTTACCTCTAATTTAACCACAGAAGTCTTATTCTTTTTATTTTCAGGGGTAGAAGGAGGTATTGATGGAGGAGGCTCTTCCCTTTTCCCTTTGCCTTCTGAATGGGAAGCTAGAAGAGGTTCCTCTACTCCTTTGCCTATTTGAGATGCTAAAGGGCTTTCCCCTCGTCCTTTCTTAAATTCTCGATACATTTCTTCTACCATGGCTCTCATGGTCATGAAACTGTCCATGAACTGAGAGTTTGATTCCAAGGGAATTTCTTCTATCATTTTCCTCCTAGGATAGACTCTTCCAATTTTTGGGTTAGCCTCAACTAGTTCTCATTCTCCTAGTTTAATCTTTGACCTAGTTAGCATTCAACAATCCAGCACAAGCTTGTCTAACCTTAGCAAACCTAAAGCTTTGATACCACTTGATCTGATAATGAGATCTTAGACAAGGTATGATAAACTCATGTTCTTGGATATGCCTATGTTACTTTGTGCAACGGATCGATAAGATTGTGAAATGCATAGACAATGAAGCAGTTAAAGAAAATAATAGACAAACACATATAAAGACAACAAGTTTAATAAGGAGTTCACCCAACACTCCTGGGCTACGTCTCCTAGTCTAGCCTTCAGTGGTAACCTCTCTATTATGTCTTGAAAAATAGATTTTTACAATAGTGAGCTCAATTTGAGCCTCACTCAATAGATATAAAACAATAAGGCTTTACTTGGATCCCCCAAGTCTCTCTTGAGTACACAGACTCTCCTCACCGACTCTCTATCTCTATTGCTCTATCCCAACATTGCCTGCCTCTGTTTGTTTTTTTTCTGTGGATTTAAAGATAATCGGTGTTGTCTATTCATTTCTCCTTCTCGGGCTCTCTAGATTCCTGACCTCTGTCCACTTAGATCCCCCTCTAAGCATTAAAAATCATTGCTAAACACTTTCAGGGATGGTGGCCACCTATTCTGTAATGGAATGGGTCATCGGGCCTTTGAAATCCTAGAAATAACCATTCTTTGTTTACACAAAGAAATACATTCAAAACTGTGAAACTCCACCAAATTTTTGTTTATCAGACTTGAAACATTATGAATCCGCCTTATAACTTCTATCGAATCTGCCTGTATATCGACATCGCATCTCCACCATTGATTTAGGAGATCCAGATCCAACAGCTAAGGTTCATTTTGGGTGGCTCTTTCATACGGGGGTTAACCCTTGATAAGGGTGGTTTTCTCTCTCCTTAGCTTGGACATGTGGCAGCCAGTGTATGGGCTCGTGCGGAGCCCGACCCAAACCACTTACCGCCTTTGGTCCTCCAGAAATCCTACCTATTTTGTGATTTCCCTTTCATAAAAAAAAATACATTAAAACATGAAATCCCGCTCATATGAGACTTAAAATGGTATTAAACATCATCAATAAACCCTTTCAGGTCTATAACATCGCATCGGCGCTTTATCCCTTGTATTTCATTTGCTTAACAAAAATGCAGTTTACACTAAGACAACGATGTTTCCAGACTTGAAATATTATCAAATATCGTCCATAGTTTTATTGGGTCTGGTTATTGCAGTCATGGTTATTATCGGCCCCGCTCCATTGAAATGTTTTGATGCGATGTTGCAATGCGATTGACTACAATCGCACATCGAACATATCACAGGCTGTTGTATGCACCCCCTTGTATTTGCCGATAGTGATACTGCGATGCAACTTGGGCCATCGATCTTTGTGCTTGATCGATGGTCCTTGTTGACCCTATTGATTGTTGTCACATATTCTTTGTGGTCTCCACTGATAGCCTCCCTTTGCCACCACCGATTGCGATTCGTCGATCAGATCTGGACCATTGATCAGCGAAATCCGACAGCTCCAATTCAAAGCTGCTTTAAACAGTTAATACTCTGTTATTCAATGATTTCTCAATTTTTTTTCCTCCCGATAGTGTTATCCACCTTCTTTAAAGGTTTTTCTTAGGCAATAGTTTTGAACGTTTATAAGATTCTAAAGATTTAGAGGATTTTCTAGGATCCATTTGGATCAGAGCTTTATTATCATGAAACATTCATCTAATGTAATCATACTTTGGTACTAATACAAAAAACGAATCACATGTTATTATATGAGAACGATAGGCTGTCTAGTGCACTAGCATTCTTGATGTGAAAAAGCCCTTGATGGTGATTATTTTGTGACATATTTTTCCAGGTAATGAACATGCAGAGACTAATGTTTATATTTTTTAACTCACCAACTATAGTATTTTAATGAGTTTGTGTTATTACCTTCTTTACTTTTCAATCATGTAGGAAATTAAGTTTCAATACATACTTATCTTCCATTCATTTTCATTTTTCATTTTGTGCAATTTCAAATAATTGTTTACTAATTCAACATTATTAGAGTTGTGAACTGTAGAATAAAGTGAAACAACTACTACAATAGTTATGATTCAAAATTTAGGTGAAAAACCTAGATATGGCAAGCAAGCACCATATTTTAAAGATGTTGGTTTATTTGAACTCGAGGAATTGGAGAAGTATATACCTTTTAGAAAAGCAATGTATGATAAAAACAAAAGAATTTGATGTAAATTATCATGAGTTTGATATAGCTATTCATAGACCTTAGTTTTTCATGTGAAGCTTACAGAATATGAATTACATTAAATATGATTGAGTTATCTAGATGCATCAAGACCAAGTTTGAGAAAAATAATTTACTTAGTTCAACATCACATGCCTTTGGTGTTGCATTTCCAACTAGTTTACCCTTGGGATGTGTTGTTGGGAAAAGTATCCAATATGGAATGACCCTATCCCACTCTAAGGGTGATAGTACCTCAGCAACAACCGAATGCAAAGCTATTCAAGATTACTTCTTTATGAGATGTAAGAGAGGGGAGAAAGAGATCCACTAACCGTTGTCTTCCGCTAATGTTTGATCCAATCTTCTCTCCTTGCTGCTTGCTCCCAGCTCCTCGCTCTTTCACTGGCCCAGCTACACAAAGATCCTGCAAAAGCACAAGAAAGGGAAACTACAAGAAGCATACATCCATAATTCATTCAAGGATTAGAATAAATCAAATATACAAGCATCAATACGCCACAGAGACACATGCATATAGAAGAACCTCAAATGCTTTATTAATGGAAGAAGTAAAGTTCTGAGAGTGTTACAACCATAAGAGGCCCAATCCAGCAACACCTCCCAGCAGAAAGAAATCTCCTCTTCACCTCCTTCAAAGCAATCACCCAATAGTTCTATACTCAAACCAACAGCACTTCCTTACATTCACAAGATTCCAACCTCCTCTAGACCTCATGAGAGAGCTCTATATATAGGAGTTTTGGAGAAAGGATGAGTCAGCTTGAGCTTGGCATGAAGCTGACTAGTGTCCTCTCCCACTTCAGTTATACTTCAGTTCTTGAGTCCACTTGGAGTTTCTTGCTTCCACTTGGAGATCTAGATCCTCTTACTCATCACAAGGCGAATTCCCTGATCCAAGTGTCATTTCGGAAGCTTCCTGGGCATTTGACACCTTGCAGAATGACTGTGCCACTTGGCCAATCTCGCCCAGCGCAGGTAGCCTTCATTAGATTTGACATTCAGCGTAGGTACAGAGTGGAGCAGTTGACATTCAGCGCAGATGCTCAGTGGAGCAGCTGACATGATCCAGAATTAGCTTGTTTTTGAGTGTTTTCAGGTGGAGAACTGATTTTCAGTGCTGTGGTTTGCTGACCTTGTTCCTCTAGGGGTAGGAACAACATGTTTAGGGACTTTGGATCCCTCAGATTATTGACATTTCATGCTTCATGCTGTAAGGCACAAAAATGTCTATAACAGTTGCCCCCTAAAGTATGAGGTCGTTTATCGGGTGAAATGCTTTATCAGGAGGATCCGAAGTTCATTCAATCGTTGAGAGGTGCCCTGTAATAAAATACAATACAATACATTATTTTTCATTCTGCTTTCATGATCTAGCTGAGGCGGGAATTCCCATGCTCAGCTTTATAAATTCATTTTGGTACATAGAACAGACGATCGTCTGATGGTAGACTGATAATTCTCTGCTGAAATTATCATCCTTTGAGTAGGATGATCATCTGCTGCAATGATGTACATATCAAATGTCTTTATATCCTGAATATATATCGCAGCCCAGATGGATGAAACTAGATCCGGGGTCTTCAAACTCGTTCGATCTTCACTCTAAGTACAAGTCGATCCATGTGAGAATTGCGCTGAAGTTGAACATGGAAAGACATCGCTTGATTACCGGTCAATAATGTAAACCGTTAACAAGTGCGAGAGGAATCACCAATAATGACAATGACCCTCAAGGTACTGCAGTACAATTCACGTGGTGTGAATAAAGGACTTGGCGTCGAACACCACGCAAAATCTTCTGGTCGAAGGTCATTGATGTATACCTGTCGCCGGAAGTGAGAAACTTGCCATTGAGGCATGCAAGCTTCAAAGTACTGTGGGGTTTGTTCCTAGATCAACTTCTTGGATAATGAGCTGAAGTCGACAAGAAGCGATCCGTCAAAGGAGGGCCTTAATGAATCCCACATCAACAACACAGAACGGAGCTAATGATTTTAGTGGAGGTGAAAAACAATCTGTGAGATATGATTCAGGGTGGCGATCATGGGTGGATGAAGGATAATGTATGGCAGTGGATGGGACACGGTTGACTCTTTCTGAACACATCTCTTGAACATATAACGACACTGATGTGATGGATCGGTAGCATTACCCCAAATGTGGATGGTTTGGTGAGGACCATGGTGATGAGACCGGTGAATGAAACAACCCAACCCGATGTGATACGGAGGACAAAGTGTCATGTTCAAGAGCGACTTGCTACCATTAAAGCTTTGAGGTTCTCCCAATTTTTCCCTAGTCATTTCTGACCAGTGCCTCTTTATTTTTGTCAAGCTTGAGGAGGATAACATATGCTTGTTCTATAACCTGCCCTTCGGGCAAGCCCATCGCTATGTATTAACGAGCCTAGCGATAGGGAAACTCGTTCTCGTCTAAAGAAAAGTTTGTCACTATTTAATCATTTTAACGAGTCTAACGACAAGGAAAACTCAGTCCTTTTCATTTTTAGAGAGTCTGAAAAGGTACAGAAAGTTAACTCCAAAATTCCTTTTTCGTCATCTAATCCCTTAAGTCCGAAAAAGTATAAAACAATACAGAAGGGATGAGTTTTCGATAATTTTAACGAGCCGAATAAAACAAGTGCTCGACCTTTTTGTCTAATAATCCCTCAGGTCCAAAAAGATTAAAATCTAGAGGAGGGATAGCTCTTCCGGTCCTTTTAACGAGCTGGAAGGCCAAAACTCGGCAAACTTTTCATTTTTTACGAGTCAGATGAAAAGAGCTCAAAGAGGACTCGTCTTTTGAGGAACGAGTGATAAACAGGGATAACAGCAGATTCCAGGTACAGGTTGGAATTTTCCAATCATGACAGTGTCACAAGGATGGCTAAGTGAAATCACTCTTCGCAGCTGTTCCTCAAAATGGGTAAACAATCATATGGAGGTGAATGATTGGCCAAATGAAATGGAGGTGGCGGGTGTAAACACGACCAAGGCTTTTTATGGCTAATAAATTTACGATCACAGTGGTTATTTACCGAGATGGGTTCATTTTTTAATGAGATTGAATGCGCCAAAACACTGCTCAATGCTTATGTTTATTTTTTAACGAGCATGAATTCCGCGTTAAAACTGCTCAGATCTCGCTTTTCTATTTTTTAATGAGCATAAATTCCGCGGTAAAACTGCTCGATTATACCAGTCGTAAGATAAGAATGTCTCCTGTGAGATAGCTATTTTTTATGGAGCTTTATCTCACGAAGCTATGCTCCTAATTTGGCAAATTTTGACCTTTGCCCCACATCCTTTCTTTATGCAAGTTAGGAAACGACTAATCCAAAAAAAACAGATAAATAACCGCTCTTTGCTTGCACTCCAAAAGGTTTGCATGCCCCCAGGTATAAAATACAATTTCAAGGCTGCCCCTACTTATCCGATAAAACATTTGTTTTAAAGGGTGAGGCTTACCTCTTTCAGGTTACCCAAAGACTGTTCTGTTAATCTTTCAAACTAAACACTTCTTCGGCGATGTCTACCGAAATAGACAAAGGTGGATGAAAAACAGATTATTCCACTCACATAACTTTGACAAAAGAATCTTATTCCAGAACAACCCCTCTTCCTAGACGGACGGGGTACGGACTAGTCATATTCTCCCGCGGAAATCTACTCTATACCCAAGGTTTTCTCTGCCCAAAGTAGACCAGGATGCATGCCCCCTGGGTTCCAGTCCCATCTTTCTGAATCACTCGCACTCATCGGGAAGGAGGACTGGGGGTGGAGACATTTCTTGGGTGAATAGACCATTGAGGGTTGGTATGTGACTATTTGTGATGCGTGATCCCGGAAATGAAAGTTGGTCTACGAGCTTGACCATTCTTCCTTCGTGTGGAAAACACATTACTCTAAAGAGTGAGGAGACTATAGCTCCCATGCAATATATATAGTCTCGTCCAAGGAGTAGGTTATAATCCAAGGGTCCTTGAACAACCATCACGTTCATCTGAACGGTCTTCCCTTTCAATATAATAGGTACATTGGGGAGGATCCCTAATGGTCGACTGGTTCCTTTATAAAAACCCGAGAGATTTCTTATCTCAGGCAAAAGCTCCGGGGAACCCAGTGCTTTCCAAGCAATAGAGGAAAGGATACTCACAGATGCCCCTTCATCAATGATAGTTCCAGCCATTACCATCCTGTAAATTTGGACTATGATTCTGAATGGTATACTGGTTGGTAACCGGGGTCTGCCTAGTTGGTTCCAATCAAAGGATACAACCAGGTTGCTTGGTGGTGGGACCGAATACACGGCCGGATACGATCCTGACGATGTTCCTTCCTGCGATAAAGGAATGGGCGCATTGCCCTGATGCTCATCAGAATCTGTGTTGATGAAAAGAATCTGGATGGTGTCATCCTTATTCTCTTCAGTGAGGGTGTCACTTGAAGATGAATCTTCAATGACGGTGTCATTTGAAGATGAAACCTCTGAAGGCGGAACCGGGCCAACTGCCGTATCAACCTTTAGACTTTCGTCTGGTCTGGATTCAGTAGGTTCGTTTTCAACGACTGACGCTTCAGCTGACCACTTGAGCGGGCTAGCTGTATTTTCAACCAACGAAGGACTTCGCACGAGTTTTTTGTATCTAGGAGGAAGTCTCAACGGTGAAACCGGGTGATCTTCCAAAACTCTCTTCGCTTCATCTAAGAAGGGACAATGGTGGGTGGCATGATCGCCTTCACACAGTCTGCAGGGGGATCTTGCTCCCCTTCTTTGTCTTGAACCTTCACTTTCTCTGGTTGACGGTAAGCAATCAACATGGCTATCAGAGGTTGATGCCCCCGAATTGTGCAAACGAGGGCACCAGTCCCTTAGTATCCGGGGAATACAGGGACAATCTCTATGGAAGTGGTCTCCTCTACATATGACACATGGCGATTTAGGCCCGGTCTGTGCTGTGTGTGGATTTTTGTCAGATGTCTTCTGCTTGCCCCCAGGCACCTTAGGCTCCTTCTTCTTCTTCTCCTTCTTCTTCTTTTCCTTCTTCTCCATGGGAGCTTGGCTTTTTCCGGTTCTACCCTGCGAAGATGAAGGATTGGAGGAAGAGTTATAGGAGGTGGAAGGCTGGCGGGCAGCTCTAGACTCATCTAACTGTTGACTCGACTGCTCAGGAACCATGGTGGTCTGAACTACATTAGTTGAGAATAGCCAAATAGGCAGGCCAATTGTCAGTCCTGGAAGCGACAATGTGGCCATGTGGGACGCACCAACTTCTCCCCAAGAGGAGAATGGACTAGGATTTCCATCATGTGGAATTCCTTGGTTGGGGCGTTCCATGTTCTCAACCTAAGATCAATGCGGGAATAGGAGGTGATTATGTTCTGTTTAAAATAAATTTTATAACGACGCTTAGACACAACTTGCTTTTTCACTTTTTAAGAGTCGAGAAAAAGCTAAAGATGACTCTAGTCTCCTTCGATGTATTAACGAGCCCGAAGTGACAAATGCTCGGTTGGACTTTTTCAGTTATAGAGTTTGAAAAAGGCCAAAAGAAACTGCTCTGGAGTTCTAGGCAGAGGGTGTGCCAAACTTTTCGCAAAACCACAGAATACGTTTTACGGTACGAGTGGTCGATCTTCGTGAATGCTGTGTTCACTGCATTGCGATCAGTAGGGCGGCCGACACGGTTTCCTATTGGATAAAGGCTTTATTCCTATAGGGGTCTCCCAATATATACGCGACGGTACGTGGGAGCACAAGTCCGTATTGATACTTATCGCTTCACCGTGGAGGAATCACCCAACCACTCAACGTTAAGATATCATGTTTAACGACGCCGGAACACGTCTCTAGCTTAGACCTCTATGTGTTTGCATTATGTTTCAATGTGTTGTTATGTAAATTCAATTTATTTTAAGGTTGATCTTGTTTAACAGTTTGCCTTTATGGATCACCATGAGATGTATGATAACACTCCTAAATGCAGTCTAAGATGATAAGCAAGCTTTCAATCTTTCAACTTTGAAAATCTTAACTACTGAGGGAAAAGAAAGATAATATCTTTTCACACAGATCATAGAGCACACACTATTGCACTTTTTCCTAAATCAACATGCAAGCTGTCATAATGCACATGCACAATGCAAGTATTTCTTTTCTCTTTCTTTAATGTTGGTGTAATACAAAAAGAAAGCTGTTGTATAATTTCGAATTCAATTTCAAGTGAAAGCGAACAAGCTTGTCCAAAATCAAAAGACACCTTAAGATTTACTTGTTTCGACACTAGAAATATATAAATTCAAACCATATGACGAAAGTAAAGCTCAATCAGCTATGAACAGCAAACAAACTAACTCTTAAGATCAAAACGACACTTTATCACAGGTCCAGATCTAAGAGGCCACAGCAAGACTAGTTCACTTTTCGTTATGGGAAACTGTAAATGGCATAAGAAATACACAAAGAACAAACACAGTTTCTTTATACAACCGAGGCGGAATAGTGGTAAGGAAAGTTGGTTTCAGATAGGCACATTGACTGGTAACAGGCAGCAAAAACAAGAGTGAAAACAGGGCAAGAAACAACAGGAAACCCCAGCAGCACAAGGCAAGACTGGTCCAGTGCAGGTGGTACACTGTCTTTTTGACCTTCAGCGCAGGTAGCCCCTTCGGGAACTGCACTGAAATGCAGACAGCCTTCACAGCAGTTGCACTGAAGAACGAAACTTTCGTTTCTCTTGGTTTCCGGGTCACAGATTGCTCAAAAATTCACAGTTTTTGGCCAAATCAGAAGCTAACAGTCAAGGACACACTAAGGGATGACAAGGAGGATGAAAAGCTATCACTAAGAGCTTATTAGAGTCCTTGTGGATCAGCTCTTCAAATCATAAACTTGCCTAGAAACTGAGCTAGAGTAGCTGCCCTCTACTTTGCATTTGAAAGATCCAAATGCAGTTCGATTCGGTACTCCCTTTGTTTATGAAATGAATAGCAAAAACACAAACAACCAACAAGATACGATCCCCAGCGGAGTCGCCAATTTGTTGTTGAGAAAAGTATCCAATACGGAATGACCCTATCCCACTCTAAGGGTGATAGTACCTCAGCAACAACCGAATGCAAAGCTATTCAAGATTACTTCTTTATGAGATGTAAGAGAGGGGAGAAAGAGATCCACTAACCGTTGTCTTCCGCTAATGTTTGATCCAATCTTCTCTCCTTGCTGCTTGCTCCCAGCTCCTCGCTCTTTCACTGGCCCAGCTACACAAAGATCCTGCAAAAGCACAAGAAAGGGAAACTACAAGAAGCATACATCCATAATTCATTCAAGGATTAGAATAAATCAAATATACAAGCATCAATACGCCACAGAGACACATGCATATAGAAGAACCTCAAATGCTTTATTAATGGAAGAAGTAAAGTTCTGAGAGTGTTACAACCATAAGAGGCCCAATCCAGCAACACCTCCCAGCAGAAAGAAATATCCTCTTCACCTCCTTCAAAGCAATCACCCAATAGTTCTATACTCAAACCAACAGCACTTCCTTACATTCACAAGATTCCAGCCTCCTCTAGACCTCATGAGAGAGCTCTATATATAGGAGTTTTGGAGAAAGGATGAGTCAGCTTGAGCTTGGCATGAAGCTGACTAGTGTCCTCTCCCACTTCAGTTATACTTCAATTCTTGAGTCCACTTGGAGTTTCTTGCTTCCACTTGGAGATCTAGATCCTCTTACTCATCACAAGGCGAATTCCCTGATCCAAGTGTCATTTCGGAAGCTTCCTGGGCATTTGAAACCTTGCAGAATGACTGTGCCACTTGGCCAATCTCGCCCAGCGCAGGTAGCCTTCATTAGATTTGACATTCAGCACAGGTACAGAGTGGAGCAGTTGACATTCAGCGCAGATGCTCAGTGGAGCAGCTGACATGATCCAAAATTAGCTTGTTTTTGAGTGTTTTCAGGTGGAGAACTGATTTTCAGTGCTGTGGTTTGCTGACCTTGTTCCTCTAGGGGTAGGAACAAGATGTTTAGGGACTTTGGATCCCTCAGATTATTGACATTTCATGCTTCATGCTGTAAGGCACAAAAATGTCTATAACAGGATGTGATAAGACCTTTGTGGTAAAACATGGTAAAAACATGTAAAAATATTTGCAATAGTGTATAATAAGAACTTAGAGTAACATTATTTGTGATTTTTCTTTTGCAAAACATGAAAAATTAGTATATTATAATTTAACTAAATATTGTTCTTAGTATTATGTATATATATGTGTGTGTGTGTGTGTTGGAAATAATACTGAGAGGGAAGCTGAACTAGTATTAGTAACTCAATAATTTTTCATTTTCATAGCCAAATTTGTATACACTACTTTAGCTAAGTGAACCAGCATGTACACATCATTGTTATTAAAGAAACTAGCATATATGTAGAGAAATTTTGATTTACCCAATTTATCATGTATTGAACTTTAACCAGTATGTTAGATATTAAATAGATAGTGCAATAAAAGTAGGGTAAAGCATAAGAATCACACATGAACACCAAGATATAAGGTGGAAACCCAATGTGGGTAAAATCCACCTACTACTATCGTCTTTGTCTTCCTTTAATAATAAGAAAATTCTGTTTACAATTTTGTACTGTTGTAGACTTGTACCAGTACGCAGGCTTCTACCTGTAGAAGGCTACAACCTTCTCTCATTTTCTAGCTACTGCTGGAATGGCGCTACAACCCCCTAGCTCTTGTGCTAGCCAATATGTTTGCTAGTATGTAGGCATTGACCTACAAAAGGCTATAACCTTCTCTCTTCCTCCGGGGACCATGTTTCATAAATTTTCAAACTCGATCCATCAACAACATCATAAGTGTAATTCAACCATCAAATATGTCTACATCAACCATTCACCTTTTGAACCAACCACAACCGAATCAATCAATCACTTTGACAACCCATCAAACTGATCATTCATAATACTGTGATCAGAATACAGTAACCAAAACCCAGACGAAAACCTAGAACTCTGCAACAACGAATAGTAGCAACTAAAACATATTTTATAAGGCATACACTACTTTCATGTGTCAAACCTGCATGTATACACACTTTCTTCAAAGCCAACCAATATATACACCTACAAATATTAATTCATAATTTTGTAGCTATTCCAAACATCAGTTATACCTAGATCATATCATTTACTGAATAATATATGCTTCAGTATTCAGATCTAGAATATTCATGAGCAAAAATACATAATTATAGTTCATTTTACACCTTAAGATCCCAATCCATCATTAGATCTAGTCACTCATCATCCGTTAGGGTTCATCCTTGGTTCTGATCCAACAATGCACCATAACCCAATAACCTACATGCTAGAACTCACGCTTCATCATGTATTCTATACTTGCACACCTTGGCCTAATGATCTTCTCCTCCTTTTATAGTTTTAGGCCTTTCTCAATACCATGGACCAAAACCACTTAGGACCAATACCTTGGACCAAATACCTAGGGTCAATACCTTGGACCAATACCATGGATCAAAATACCATGGACCAAATAATTCGGACCAAAACTTAGTTTTCCAAGGTATACGCGTTTTTCCTTCTATGAAAGTGCATGTGTACATATACACGGCTTGTATACCGTGAACCTGCGTGTATACGTAGCTTGGTCAATGGTGAACCTGCGTATATCTTTATTTCTTCATTTTGTGAAGACAGGTCTGCAATTCTTTCTTGTTTACCTACTATACTATGATCTTTCATCTGAGAGAGTTGCAATCAAGGACAATACCTATATCATAATGCCAATAATCTCCCCCTTTGGACTTGATGGCAACAACCACACCAAGTCACTTATCTCCCCCTTTGACATCAAGGGAAAAGGGACATGCTCCCCCTCAGTACATGTTGAATTCTCTGATATGCTGAAGTGTGTTGATTGAGCTCTCATGAACGAGTCCATGCTCCCCCTGAGCACAAGCAAAGTCTGCAAAAAGATGTTGTAAAATATGACTCTATACATACATCACCAATGACTTGTACATACATCCATCTCCAAACCAAGGGGGGATATACCAAATTTGACTCATCTACCCAACCAAATGGGGATATACCAATTGTTTATACATGAAAAAAACAAGAAACATTACATCATCCATCCCATGCATAATGGGGTTACAAATTAGGTTTTTTCATGACCTTTACATTAAATGATATACATGATATATGTAACAGAGACCAAATATCTTAAACAAGACCATGATAGTCATCAACAACTATCATATGATCTGCACCATCAACAATATTTGTCAACAGCATCTAGACCACCAACCTGTATATGTCCATAAATATCATCAACCTATGTCAAAATATGTCGGCATATATCAACCTCATCTTCTTGATCTCATCAAGAACTGCATGATCTCTCCACAAGAACCTTTATTATATCATCACTAGGGAATATCCCATATCATCAACCATGATAATCAACATATGTGAGTATCAACCTATCATCATACAACAAGAACTCATCATCATTGATTAGGTACCGAAGACTTCTAGACCTAATGCCAACAATGCTTTATTAGAAGCATACCATGTTCTCCCCCTGAACCTGTTCCACCTGTTCACTTTCAGATCTAATCATTGCATATGTCAGAAGAAATATTAAAACATCATCATCAATCAGATATAGATTAAGTTATCAACAACTTTATGAGGACCAATATATTTCCACATGTTATCAGCAAATTGTAACCATCATCAAACAGAGTAGATAATTGACAGAACCATAGCAGACCCATTTTTCCTGAGTCTGACCCACTTCTTTTCTTCAAATTAAAATATACGCGACTATGCCCATAGAAACCCACGTATGTATGCAATTTCGCTTCATGAAACTCGCATATAACAATATTTCTCTGAAAAATAAGATTTAACAATAGGATGATGCAGCAACTACTCCTAGCTTTTGTCTGAGATATTCAAATGTTTCTCTGGGCAGTGGTTTAGTGAATATATCAACAACCTATTCTTTGGAGGGAACATACTCCAATTTGACCTTTTGTTCAAGCACTTTTTCACGTAGAAAATGATATTTGATGGGTATGTGCTTGGTCTTGGAGTGCATGACTGGATTCTTTGAAATACTAATGGCACTTGTATTATCACATAGAATGGAGATGGGTGGAGTACATGTGATCTGAATGTCTTGCAAGGTTTGCATCATCCAAAGTAGTTGTGTGCAGCAAGATGCAGCAGCCACGTATTCTGCTTTAGCTGTAGATAATGCAATTGAACTTTGTTTCTTGCTGAACCAAGACACTAACCTAGAACCCATATAGAATGCATCATCACTAGTGCTTTTTCTGCCATCAACACTTCCTACTCAATTTGCATCTATATATGCATGAAGTGTAAGATCTATATCTCTAGGATACCATAAACCGAAGTTCTATTTTCCTTGAAGATATTTGAAAATCCTTTTGACTGCCTGAAGGTGTGATTCCTTTGGATTTGCTTGGAATCTTCCAACTATTCCTATTGCATGCATGATGTCAGGTCGGGTACCTGTTAGATAAAGCAAACTGCCAATCATGGATCTATAATTTGGTTGATGAGACTGCATCTTGTTAGCAATGGGGCACATACTGGCTTAGAATATTCCATGCCATACTTTTTCAAGATTTGTTTGAGATATTTGGTTTGTAAAAGAAAAATACCATCTTTATTTTGTTGAACTTGTAGACCAAGAAAATAGGTAAGCTCACCAAGAAAGGACATTTCAAATTTTTGCTACATTGCTGAAGCAAAATTCTGACTCATGGATTCTTCATTGCTACCAAATATGATATCATCAACATAAACAACAATTATTAGCAATTTATCAGTGTCATTTTTTGTATATAGATTTTTATCTGTTGATCCCTTTGAAAAACCCTGTTGGTGGAGATATTTGTCAAGACGGTAATACCAAGCCCTTGGAGCTTTTTTTAGACCATAGAGAGGCTTTCTGAGTCTGGATACAAGTTTTGCATTATTTCCAAGAATGAATCCCTCTGGCTATTCAATATAGACTTCTTCTTCTAAGTCTCCATTAAGAAAGGGAGATTTTACATCCATTTGGTATACTTTGAATTTCTGAAAACTAGAAAGAGCAAGAAACATTCTTATGGCTTCAAGTCTAGCAACAGGTGAAAAAGTTTCTTCAAAATCTATACCTTTGTGTTGAGAATATCCTTTACAAACAAGTCTAGCCTTGTTTCTGAATATCCATTTAGTTCCTATGATATTTTTATCATGAGGTCTAGGAACTAATTCCGAAGTATTGTTATTTTCAATTTGCTCAAGTTCTTCATTCATGGCCTTGACCCAACATTCATCTTTGCATGCTTCATTTACATTTTTAGGTTCGGTGGAAGATAGTAATACTAGATAGCTTGAGGTTTTTGTAATATTTCTTCTTGTCTACACACCTGCCCCCTTTTCTCCTAAAATTTGAGTTTCTAGATGATTTTTCTGAACATACCTGAATGGAGTCTTTTCTTCTACCGTTATTTCTTCTTCTAGTGCTTTATTGGTTTCTTCTTCAAAATCATTTTGATTTGATGTGGGAAAATGATCCTCATCTTCTTCATAATCTTCGGTTTTTATATGTTTTTGATTTTTGCATGCTTCATCAACCACAACATCAATACTTTCAATAATTTTCCCAAGTCTTTTATTATAACATTTATATCCTTTACTTCAGGAAGAGTAGCCAAGAAGAATACCTTCATCTACTCTGGGTTCAAACTTAGCAAGTTTTTCATCAGTCCTTTTGATGTAACATTTTCTTCCAAAAACTTTGAAGTATTTTACAGTAGGAGTCTTAGCATACCAGAGTTCATGTGGAGTTTGAGTGTTGTTTACCTGAACATTTGCTTGGTTGAGAATAGTGATAGTGGTGAATACAGCTTCACCCCAGAAGGTTGTAGGAGTTCCAGATTCATCTAGCATAGATCAAGCCATTTGTTGAAAAGTTTTGTTCATGCTTTCTACCACTCCATTTTGCTGAGAAGTCCTTGTGGTGGAGAATTACCTTTTTATTCCATGTTGTTCACAAAAGTCAAGGAATTCATCTGAGGTAAATTCCCCCCCACGATCAAATCTAAGGCATTTGGTTATGTGATCTGATTCATTTTCATCCAAAGCTTTGAAGGCTTTGAACTTTTCAAATGCTTCGTCTTTATGCTTTAGAAGACCTATCCAACACATTTTGGAAAAATCATCAATGAATAATATAAAGTATTCTTCTCCACGAGGTGACTTTTTCCTTGATTGTCCACATAAATCAGTATGAACAAGTTCAAGAGGCTTACTAGTTGACCCTTCCTTTTCGACGAAGTGGGATCTGGTTTGCTTACCGAATTGACATGATTTTCATATAGTATTTTTAGGAATGCTGATATCTGGAAGATCATGAACAACCTGGAATCTGCATGCTTTTCTTATTTGAGAAAAACTTAGATGTCCCAATATTCTATGCCATAGCCATTTTTCATCATTTTTTCTTAGATAGCACTGTCGTTGTCCTCCCTTGAGTATGTATAAGTTGTTTGGAGTTCTTGTAAATTTGATCACTATTTCTCTTGTATCAAGCTCATGAACAAAACATTCGTTTGATCGAAACACCACTTCATTTCCTTGATCACACATTTGTCTCAGACTAAACAGGTTATGCTTTAGACCATCAACATACATAACATTCCTAGCTTTAACTTTTTCTTTCAAGAAAATAGAGCCTTTACCTTTTATGACAGTAGGAGTGTCATTTCTAAATGAGATATTCTTTTCATTTTCTAAGGAATTATATGAGTGGAGTTTTTCTTTGTCACCTATCATGTGTTTTGACCATCCACTGTTGATGTACCACTAGTTTTCTTTTCCTTCTGCATACAAGGCTATACCACATCTTTCTACTTGTGGTTCTTTCTTTATCCATATTTTGGGATTTAATGGAGTTTGCTCCTTTTGAGATATTTTCCGAAATTTACTCCTGCATTCAGATTCTTCACGGCCAAAGTTGTTACATATTGAGCATTCTATTTCATTTTCAAGAAGAGAAAAGTTATTATAGGAAATTTTCTTGATCCCTGTCACATTCCTTTGATTTCGTACTTCTCTAGTCATGATGGTTTTCTAGGCAACACACTAAGCAGCTTTGTGTCCAAAATTATGACATGAGAAACATTGACCATTGAAGAATTTCCTGCAATAATCGAATCTATTGACCTGGTGATTGTAGTTTCTATTAATCTTTGAAGCAAATTGAGTATGATTTACCTGAGGTTTGTTCTGACTTCTATTCATCCTAGAAGCAAATTGAGCCTGATTTACCTGGTGATCTGCTTTATGCATTTGCTGACAATTGTCATATTGTTCACTATTCTTCGCTGAATCAAGATAGCTTTTAGTGGAGGTTGATGCCTTCTGCAATTGAGTTACTTCTTCAGTATATCCAAGACCCGTCTTTATCAGAGGAGAATGCTGCACTTTGGTATTTTAGTTTAAGGTTTCTGATCCTTTAGCAAATCTAAGATTGAGAGATTTTGTTTTCTCAAGATCCTTTCTTAGACCCACAATTTCACATTCTAGTTTTTCATTATGTTTTTCTCTTTTAGCAAGTTGATATTTCAAGGTATCTATAATCATATTCTTTTCTTCTAAACAGATTTTGAGCTTAGAGATTTCTTCATTAAGATCATCTTCTTCTAAAGCATCCAAAAAAATTTCATCTTCATACGCCATTAGAAGTCTATAGTCATTACTATTTTCATCTTCATCACTGTTTGATAATCCATTGCTATCTTCATGAGTATAGTAACTCTTTTTACTTACACTTTGTTTTCTATTCCATTTTACAGATTCCTTCCCTTTATCATATTTATCTTTATGAGTACATTTGGCAGCATAATGACCGACTCTACCACAAGCAAAACATTTGAAAGGTAGTTTACCTCTAAATCTTCCGAAACCCTGTTGAAGCTTCTTGACAAAGGTTACTTCATCTTCTTCTTCTGAAATATGTCCTGATTCATTGAGTTCTTCTTTTCCTTTTTTTGAAGCTTTAAATGTGCCTTCTCTCATATCTAATGGGCCTCCTTTTCTCATCTCAAAGTCAGTTAAGATTCCATGAAGCCGTGTCATAGTAATAGTCTTTAGATCCTATTTTTCTTCTATGGCAAATACTTTTGATTCAAATTTAGCAGACAAGGATCTTAAAACTCTCTCAACTAAGGTAACTTCCTTTATCTCTTCACCCAAATTTTCCATGCAATTAACAACCTCATCTATATGTAGGAAGTAACTGGAAATACATTCATCATTGTGCATATTAAGAGTTTCATATTGAATTCTGAGAGTTTCCAGTTTAGCACATTTTACTTGAGAGTCTCCTTCGTAGCTTAGAACGATTTTGTCGATTATTTCTTTGGCTGATTTGAGATGCATAACTTTGATAAACTCTAACTATGGCAGACTTCCCAATAATGTATTGACAACCTTGGCATTGGTTTCATATTGTTTTTTACCTACCGCATCTGTAGGAATTTTTTATGGAAATGTATATCCTCCTTCCACGATTTCCCAGACATCTATTCCAAGTGATTGAAGGTAGGTTGTGGTTCTTATCTTCCAATAAAAAAAGTTTCTCCCATCAAAGATTGGTGGTCTGATGGATCCTTCACTTTCTTAATTACTTATGATGATGGATCTTCCTTCAAGCGATCAAGATTCGTCATAAGGACCTACTCTGATTCCAATAGTATGAAATAATACTTGGGGGGGGGGGGGTGAATCAGTATTAGTAACTCAATAATTTTTCATTTTCATAGCTAGATTTGTATACGCTACTTTAACTAAGTGAACCAGCATGTACACACAACTGTTATTAAAGAAACCAGCATATATGCAGAGAACTTTTGATTTACCCAATTTATCATGTATTGAAATTTAACCAGTATGTCAGATATTAATTAGACAGGGCAGTTTTAGTAGAATAAAGCATAAGCGTCACACATGAACACCAAGATATAAGGTGGAAACCCAATGTGGTTAAAAACCACCTGTTGTTGTCGTCTCTGTCTTCTTTTAATAATAAGAAAATTATGTTTACAATTTTGTATTGGTGTAGACTTATACCAGTATGCAAGCTTCTACCTGCAGAAGGTTGCAACCTTCTCTCATTCTCCAGCTACTACTGGAAGGGAGCTACAACCCCCTAGCTCTTGTGCTAGCCGATATGTTTGCTAGTACGTAGGCACTAACCTATAGAAGGCTATAACCTTCTCTCTTCCTCCAGGGACCACGTTTCATAAATTTTCGGACTGGATCCATCAACAACATCATAAGTGTAATTCAATCATCAAATATATTTGCATCAACCAATCACCTTTTGAACCAACCAAAGCCAGATCAATCAATCACTTTGACAACCCATCAAACTGATCATTAAGAATACTGTCATCAGAATATAGTAACCAAAACCCAGAACTCTGCAATAGAAAACAACAGCAACTAAAACATATTTTATAAGGCACACGCTACTTTCATGTGTCGAACCTATGTGTATACGCACTTTCCTCAAAGCCTACCAGTGTATACATATGCAAATATTAATTCATAATTCTACAGCTATTCCAGACTTCAGTTATAATGATATCATATCATTTACAAAATAATATATGCATCAGTATTCAAATCTATAATATTCATGAGAAAAAACACATAATCATAATTCATTTTGCGCTTTCAGATCACGATCCATAATTATATCTAGTCCCTCATGATCCGCTAAGGTTCATCCTTGGTTCAGATCCAACAATGCACCATAACCCAATAACCTACATACTAGATCTCACACTTCATTAGATATTCGATACTTGCACACCTTGGCCTAATGATCTCCTCCTCCTTTTATAATTTTAGGCCTTTCTCAATACCATGGACCAAAACTACTTAGGACCAATACCTTGGACCAAATACCTAGGGTCAATACCTCGAACCGGATACCTTGGACCAATACCATGGATCAAAATACCATGGACGAAATACTTCTGACCAAAACTTAGTTTTCCAAGGTATACACGTCTTTCCTTATGTGAAAGTGCATGTGTATGTATACGTGACTTGTATACCATGAACCTACGTGTATATGCAGCTTGGTCAATGGTGAACTTGCGTATATCTTTCTTTCTTCATTTTGTGAAGACATATCTACAATTCTTTGTTGTTTACCTGCTATAGTGTGATCTTTCATCTGAGAGAGTTGCCATCAAGGACAATACCTATATCATAACGCCAACAATCAATATATATATATATATATATATATATATATATATATATATATATATATATATATATATATATATATATATACATTATCAAGGAATCACCAATATTTTACAATATTTTATGTTTTTTTAGAAGATTAGCCAAGAATTTGCAATACCGTATAACCTAGTGAAAAATTCACCAAGAATTAACAAAATTTTATTAATCAATGAAAGATTCACCAAATAATTATATATGTATACTATATAAATGAAAAAAATATCCTATACATTTTTATATCATGGAGATTGGCCCATTTATTATAAATATAAATTTTGGGGGTTTCTTAAAATTTCCCCTACCTGAAGCACTGGACCTTAGATAGGTCCTTCTTCTTCTTCTTTTCCTTCCCCTTCCCCTAACTAGGACCCTTGAATGCGAGGGCCGCATTCGCCTCCTCATTTACACTCTTTGATTCACTACTATTGTTGGCACTAATGGGGCTCTTTAATAGACCTCACTTCAACTCCTCCTGCTGCAAATTGGTCCACGTCATGTCCCATCTTGGCAGAATATTTCTACACAATATACTTTTTAAAAAGACTTGCCAATCAATAGAGACATTGTTTAGAGCCAATCGCACTAGTTTTGATGGTTGAGGTGGTTCTCCAACAGATCCAAGATGATCTCAGGCCTCCTAAATCCTGGTGAGGAATGCATATATGCCTTCTCCCTTCTGCATCCTTATGCATCTCATATTTTCTTCCACGAACATCCTTCATTCCTCGGAAGTATCTTGATATAGCATGGAGAGAGATACCCACATATCTTTGGTTGTACCTTTATCTACCAGATCTGAAACTATATTATATTGGACTCCATCCAAGATCAACCACTTTTCCCTCACCATCTCCTTCTTGTATTCTTTGAGCTAATCTGCATCCTAGGGAACTGCCACCACATTATCTATGTAGGCTTTTAGACCATATTCATATAGAAGGAAGCACAACCTAGCCTTCCAGATGACGTAGTTGGAAGCTCCATCCAATCTATCATGATCTCTAAACCTTGTTGTCGCCATCTCTGAATCTGTCAAAAAATCCCTCTTTCCCTCTACTTGGTTGTCTCTCTACTACTCGCACACCCTCCTAGAATGCATAGATCTACTAGCATCTACTTGGAAAAATTAAAATTCAAAGAGTTGAAGTTCCCTAAGATAAATTTTCCCTCTAATGTCTGTGCTTTTCTCTTCCACCCAACATTGGTTTTGTTGCTGCAAAACCCTTTGCATCCAACCAAGGAATCTCCTCAACGAAAATATGAGCTGATGTTTCTCCCTCTGACTACTAGAATCACTAACTCGAGCAACTTGATTTTTCTATAATGTTGCAACTGAAAATCGAATCTTTGCCCCAAATATTTGGTCTGCCTGTCTGAGCATTGCATTGCCTCTAAGGATTTCGGCCCACTACTCCCTCTGAGAAGCAAAATTCTTCCCTCTACTTTTGAGCTTCCTAACTGATCAGGCACGCTCTAAAACCATGTGAAATTTTCATCTATTGCAACAACTAGAAAGTATTCTTCTAATTTTAATTTAATTTAACAATTTATTTAACCACACAAACAATGAATAATTCTCTACTGCAATTTTCAGAAATAAACAATGGAAGAAAATAGCGTTGGAAACAAAGAAAATTCTAGCACATACACACACATTAAAAATGATACAATTATTTTTGGACCATTATCCCTCGAAAAACACAACTTGGGAAAATCAGTGTAGAGGATGAGGGTTTTTTTATTATGTAACTGTGAATTTTGAGTAAAATCTATGGATGCCCAACTAGCAATCGAAATAGCAGAAAAATATGGCTAAAATTATATAAGGTAGTTACCCTTATTCCATAAGTATCCTTGACACAACTTTCCTTCAGAAAACGTCTCCTCCTAGACCCTATGCGTAAGTTCTGCGTAGTACTGGAACAGAACCTATGACTTCTAGCCTCTAAACTTCCTCTGATGAAGTCGTTATTCTTGTCTCTGTTGAGGAAGTCACTTCTCTAGCACTTTGGAACCTTTGTCTAGCTTCTAAAGCAATTGTGTCGTCCTCTACGCTACCTGACTAGGAATAACTCAGCCACTTGTTGTTGCCTCTCTTGGTCCAGAAAAAATCCTTTGGATCACTGCCCCTACCCCTCATTATATTTTCTGTGATCTTTGTCTCTCTTGAAACTATTGTTTCTTTCTAGAAATCGATTTTCCAATTAAATCGAACTTCTCAAGTGTATTCTCCATCACCCCATCGATCCCTTGTTATATCTTCCTGTTGTTGTTGGGTTGTGTTATATTCTTTCCATGACTAGCCCACATAGTTAACCGGGGGTTAGAGGGGGGGAGGTCACAGGGGGTTTGAGGGGCACCCGTAACCCCACTTTATGGGGTTTGGGGCAGTGCCCTGGAAAATTTTGGTTTTGGAACCTATGTTAGGTTAGGCGAACCCACCTATGATTTTGTGCATGATTTTCACACATGTTTTTTGGACGCGATGGTTTTCAGTCCATGGTATTGGACGCGATGGTTTTCGGTCCATGGTAAATGATGCTTCGGCATGTATAAATATGTATTGTAACATTGAAAGGAACATAACGAAAAATCAAGCTGGTAGTCCCAGTTTTGGGATCCAGGGGAAAATTTTTGTGTATATGTGTTTTATGTGTTAGTCTCTCACATTGTTTATTTTCTATGTTTTAGAATTCGTATGTAGGTAATTTTTGTACGGGGTTAAAACCTACATTTGGTATCAGAGCTGCTTTTGCTTCAAGGGGATGCCTTTGTTGCTAAGGGGTTTCGCTCGGGCCTATGGTAGACTCTGTTTAGTGGGAGATCTGCGAGATCGATTCTAGTGGTGAAAGAAGATGGCGAGCAGTGGAAAGATAGAGATCAAGAAATTTAATGGTCAAAGTTTTGAGTTGTGGAAACTCAAGATGGAGGATCTGTTGGTGGATAAAGATCAGTGGCTCATGGTAGATCTAGGTACTAAACCAACAAGAGTGTTCGATGATGAATGGAAGAAGTTGGATCAGAAGGAAAAGAGCACAATACGATTGTGTGTCTCAGATTCAGTATTGCTAAATGTATCAGGGGAAGCTACGACGAAGGCTTTGTGGGACAAGTTAGGGACTTTGTACCAATCTAAGTCTCTCGTGAATAAACTGTTCCTGCGGAAAAAGATGTATAACTTGAGTATGAAAGATGGAGACTTGGTGAAAGATCATTTGAATGCATTTAATACTATGGTAAGTCAGTTAGCATCTGTTGATATTAAAATTTCAGATGAAGATAAGTGCATCAGTTTGTTGTGTTCTCTACTAGATTCGTGGGATAGTCTGGTTATTGCAATAGGTAGCAATGCAACTACCTTGCATTTTGATGAAATAGTCTCATCCTTGCTGATGGAGGAGATGAGACGGAAAAATATGGAGAGCCAAAATGGTGATGCCTTGTCTGTACAAGGGCGGACCCAGAACAGAAACAAAAATAAGTCATCGAGTGGGAGATCTAAATCTAAAGGGAGATCTAAATCTCTAGGAAAACCTGTAAAGGTGGTGTGCTGGAAATTTGGAAAGGAAGGGCACTACAAAAGGGACTAAAAATCTAAAGCTCCTGACAAAGGAAATGGATCTGATGAGGCTCCTTCTGCAGAGGCGAAAACCACCTCAGATGAAGGTGGGGATATGTACTTGTCTTCTTCAAGTACACATGTAGATCATGAGGCATGGTTGATTGACTCAGGTGCATCCTTTCACTTCACTCCTTATAGAGAGTGGTTCTATGAGTATGAGAAATATGATGGTGGTGATGTCTTCTGGGGGGATGACAGGAAGGATAGAATCATTGGTCGCAGGAAAGTAAAGTTGAAGTTGCAAGGTGGAAGGGTTAGAACACTTTCAGGTGTTCTACATATTCCTGCATTCGCCAAAAATCTGATTTCTGTAAGCAAGCTGGATGATGCAGGTGTAAAAACAGTGTTTGAGAAGGATACGTGCAAGATGGTTCAGGGAGCACTAGTATTGATGCGGGGATTTTGGATTGGAACTCTGTACAAGATACAAGGTAGCACTGTTATTGATGGGTGCAATAGTTCTGTGGTTCCTAAAAGTGAAGGAGAAAATCTAGTGGTCTCTGGAGAGAAGACCATGTTGTGGAATTAAAGGCTTGGACATATTGGAGAAAAGGGCTTTCGAATACTTCATGGTAAAGGTATGGTAGAAGGTATGAGTAATAGCTCTCTGGATTTTGATTTTTGTGAAAATTGTGTATATGGAAAGCAGAATCGGGTGATTTTCCCCTCTAGTGGTAAGAGGGCAAAACAGATATTAGAGCTTGTGCATAGTGATGTGTATGGACCTGTGAAAGTTCCATCACTAGGTAAGTTTGTGTACTATGTATCATTTATAGATTACTTCTCAAGGAATACATGGATATATTTCCTTAAGAAGAAATCTGAAGTCTTTGACAGGTTTAAAGAATTTAAGGCTCTCATGGAAAATCAGACAGAGAAGAAGATAAAGGTGCTGAGGACAGATAATGGTGGAGAGTTTTGCAGCAAGGAATGTTAAGAATTCTGTAAGAAGTGTGGTATAGCACGGTAGAAGACTACTCCATATACACCTCAACAAAATGGAGTTGCAGAAAGAATGAACAAGATGTTGATGGAAAGAGCAAGAAGCATGCTCAGTGGTGCCAGGTTAGGACAGGAATTCTGGGCAGAGGCGGTGGATACTGCATGTTACCTGGTCAATAGGTCACCTTCATTAGCATTGGAGGAAAAGACTCCACATGAGGTATGGACTGGTAAGAAAACCTCTCTTTCACATCTAAGGGTATTTGGATGTGATGCATATGTACATGCTCCAAAGGAGAAACAAACCAAGTTGGATAGTAAATCTGAAAAGTGCATCTTTATTGGGTATAAGGATGGTTTAAAGGGTTATGAAATTTGGAACCCAGTAATAAGGAAGGTGGTGTACAGTCGAGATCTGGTGCTCAGAGAGGTGAAAGATGTTATTAAACATGAACTCCAACCAAAGGAACCTGAGAAGATAGATTTTGAGCTAAAGGAGGAAGAATCAGACTCTACAACAAAGGAGGAATCAGAAGATGGAGAGCCACAAACTCTGGCTATGAGAAGATCAGTTCGAGAAAGGAAGCAGATGGATAGTCCATATGCTTTCTATTCAAATTTTGCTTTGTTTGTTACTGATTATGATCCCAGAACTATGAAGGAAGCAATGGATTCAGAGGATGGAAAACTCTAGAAAGAGGCCATGGTTGATGAAATGGCATATTTGCACAAAAATGAGGCTTGGGATCTGGTGGAGTTTCCGGCTGGGAGGAAACCCATTGGCAGCAATTGGGTGTTCAAAAAGAAGACAAATGCAGAAAGAAAAGTGGAGAAATACAAAGCTTGGTTGGTAGCAAAAGGTTATTCCCAGTTGCCAGGAATTGATTTTGGTGATATTTTTTCTCCTGTTGCCAAGGCAACTTCTATTAGATTACTTTTATCTATTGCTACTGCTTTTGATTTTGAGGTAGAATAGATGGACGTGAAGACAACATTTCTTCACGGGGATTTGAAAGAGGAGATCTACATGAAGAAACCTGAAGGCTTTGCGGTGAAGGGTAAGCAAGAACTAGTATGCAAGTTAAAGAAGTCTCTGTATGGGTTAAAATAGTCACCAAGGATGTGGTATCATAAATTTGATACATTTATATAGGGACTTGGCTTCACCAGAAGCAAAGAAGATCACTGTGTGTATTTTAAATTAATTGGTGACCATGTTATTTATCTAGTCTTGTATGTGGATGATATGTTGCTGATTGGAAATGACAAAGAAATTATCCAGGATTTGAAGACCCAATTGTCCTCCAAATTTGACATGAAAGATCTTGGTGTTGCAGACTATATTTTGGGCATGGAAATTAAAAGAGATCAGGAAAGGAGGAAGCTCTGGTTAAACCAGAGGAAGTATGTCGAGACAATACTATAGAGATTTAATATGCATGATAGTAAACTGTTGAAGGTTCATATTCCTGTAGGTGTGAGGTTATCTGCTAAACAGTGTCCCAAGACACAAGAAGAGGAAGAGGACATGTCCTGTGTTCCATATGCAAGTGCATTCGGTAGTCTGATGTATGCAATGGTCTATACTAGACCAGAAATTTCACATGCAGTGGGAGTACTGAGCAGGTTTATGTCAAAACCAAGGAAGGAGCATTGGATAGCAGTGAAGCGGGTTTTCAGGTATTTACGTGGCACTAGTGGTTATGGTTTGTGCTACCAGGGAAGATCAGGATTGGACAGATTGTTGGATATTTGTGGCTTTGTTGATGTAGACTGGGCTGGAGATCTGGATCAGAGAAGATCTACAAGTGGGTATGTGTTTAACCTATTTGGAGGTGCAGTCAGTTAGATGAGTAAGAAACAATCTGTAGTGGCACTATCAACTACAGAGGCATAATACATGGCAGCCACTCATGCAAGAAAGGAGGCAGTTTGGTTAGAGATTGTGTTCAAGTATGGGGTTAGTATAGGAACCTATAAGGATAGACTGTGACAGCCAAAGTGCAATTTTCTTGGCAAAGAACCTTGCATATCATTCAAAGACAAAGCACATTGATGTTCAGTATCACTTTGTGAGGGATATGATAGAATAAAAAAAGGTGTTGCTAGTAAAGGTGGAAACTTTGAAGAATACTGTAGATGCATTGACAAAATCTGTGAGCTCTGAGAAGTTCTCTTGGTGTAGAGAAACAATGGGCATTGTAGCGCTGGATAAAACACTAAACTCTCTTATGGCCCCCTGTGGAAAGAAAACAACAAGTGGGAGAATGTTGGGTTGTGTTATATTCTTTCCATGACTAGCCCACGTAGTTAACCAGGGGTTAGAGGGGGGAGATTACAGGGGGTTTGAGGGGCACCGGTAACCCCACTTTATGGGGTCCGGGGCAGCGCCTTGGAAAATTTTGGTCTTGGAACCTATGTTAGGTTGGGCGGACCCACCTATGGTTTTGTGCATGATTTTCGCACATTTCTTTTGGACGCAATGGTTTTCGGTCCATGGTATTGGACACGATGGTTTTCAGTCCATGGTATTGGATTCTTTGGCATGTATAAATAAGTATTGTAACATTGAAAGGAACATAATGAAAAATCAAGTTGGTAGTCTAGGTTTTGGGATCCAGGGGAAAATCTCTGTGTATATATGTTTTATGTGTTATTCTCTCACATTGTTTATTTTCTGTGTTTTAGAATTCGTATGCAGGTAATTTCTGTATGGGGTTAAAACCTAAAGTTGTGACTCCAACAACCAAGATTAAATCTTAATCGATGGCCTAGATCATTTCTAAATCGATATGTATGAGTTTCTAGATAATTCACACCTTGACTTAATTAATTCTAATTAATTAACTAGTTTTCCTAAGTTTAGACTTAGGAAACATTAAAAAATAGGTTAATAGTCTAATTAATTCATTTCTATGTGGAATTTCTAGAAACAATTTTTTAGTTTTGGATATTTGATGTATTCTAGCCTCTCCACCAAATTTCATGGCTAGAACACATATGATGCTACAGAAACTAACAGAGACTATTGTTGGGTGATTTAATTATTAATTAAATCCCTGTCATTTAATTTGTCAAGCCAAGGTTTCATAAACTGATGAGGTATACCTGTACTATATGTACTAGGTGGTTATATGTTATCAGGAAATCTAGTGTCTATTCAGAGTTGCTAGTCCCACTAAGACGGTAGCTATCTTAGAAACAAATAGATTAAAGTCACTTGTTTTTCCTTTACGAGAGAGAGATGAGAAAGAAGCAGAGAGTACCAACCTCAGTCTTCCGCTTGGTTCCTTGCTTGTTTCCTTTCCCCTTTGATAGAATCTTGTCACTGCTTCCTTACTTGTCTCGCTTCAAAGAGCACCTGTAGATTCACAGCAGCATAATACCATCAAAGCATAGAGACCTTTCACTGTAAACAATATAGGATCAAATATATATTGACCATACAGATGCATATATCAACACAATATTCAGAGATACAGAAGAATATGGAGGAAAAATCAAATAGCTTTATTAGTAAAAGTAGTAGAAGAGAGGATTACAACCACTTGGTTAGACCCAGTGCCATCCTCCCAGCTTGAAAGCCCTCTTCACCTCACACAAAGCAAGATCACCCAACAATGTCTTCAAAGAGAAACCAACAGCACCTCTTTGCAAATTACCAAATTCCAACCTTTGGATCTCTAGGATGAGGGGTCTATTTATAGATATTTGTAGGGGGCTGAGTCAGCTTCTGGGATTTTGATTAGTGTCATCTCTCTGATACTTCTTGGTTCCATTTGGAGATTTCATGATCTCCTACTCATCCTTGGGCGAATTTAGGGAGGAAAGTGTCAAATGAGCAGCTTCTAGAAGATTCTCGGGGTCTCCACCTAGCAAACTGATTGTGCCATTTGTCTGCTCTCGCTCATCACACCCTACAGAAGGGCTTTCTAGTATGCATCACACTTTTTGCATGTGGCAGGTGAGATGCATCACACCCTTTGCACTGGGCAGTCTGTATGGTCCTGCTTTGACCAGTTCTGAGTGGTTTTTCATGGAAAACTTCTGGGAGATGATGTAATCAGCTAACCTTGCTCCTTTAGGGTATGAAACAAAACTTTTAGGGGCTTAGAAGCCCTTGGTTTATGGACATATGTGATTGGGGTTGTAGTGCCCAAATATGTATATAATAGTTTCCCCCTAAAGCATGAGGTCGTAAATCCTTTGATGTCGGGTGAAATGCTTTATAATGAGGATCCGAGGTTTTTCG
Source organism: Pinus tabuliformis (assembly GCA_031772625.1). Taxonomy (NCBI): domain Eukaryota; kingdom Viridiplantae; phylum Streptophyta; class Pinopsida; order Pinales; family Pinaceae; genus Pinus; species Pinus tabuliformis. The sequence goes on along the minus strand of CM062816.1, from coordinate 215,688,839 downwards.
CACTGGAAGGTGACCTGTAATAAGATAAAATACAATACATTATCTTCATAATATTTTCATGATCTAACTGAGGTGGGCATTCCCATGCTCATCTTGATAAATTCATTTTCATGTACATAGAGCAGACAACCGTCTATGTGCAGAGTGATGATTCTAGTAGAGCCATCATCCCTTAGTTTGGATGATTATCTATGCAGCAATGATGTACATTTGATGTCTTTATTTTCCTGATTATATTGTAGCCCAGATGGATGAAACTAGATTCAGGGTCTTCAAAACTCCTTCATTCTTCGCCTGAAAGTACAAGTCGATCCATGTGAAAAGATGTTTTGATGTCAAACATGGAAGGACATCGCCTGATTACCAGCCAATGATGCAAGCTGTTAACAGACAGGAGAGGAATCACAGATGATGATGATGACCTTCAAGGTAATGCAATACAATTCACGTGGTGTGAATACATGCGTTGATGTCAAACACCACGCAAAATCTTTCAGTCGCAGGCCATTAGTGTAAACCTGTCGCCGGAAGTGAGAAACTTGCCATGGAGGCATGCAAGCTTCAAAGTACTGGAAGGGTTGTCCCTAGGTCGGCTTCTTGGATAATGAGCTGATGTCGACAAGAAGTGACCCGTCGTACGAGGGAATTAATGGATCCCACATCTACGACATGGAATGGAGCAAATGATTTTGTAGAGGTGAAAATGATCTAATGATATAAGGTTCAAGGTTGTGGTCATGAAAGAATGAAGCGTGAAGGTATTGTAGCAGATGAGACACAAGCTAGGTAGGTGAATTCTCTAAGCAACGTCTCTTGAACATATCGGTGACAATAAAATGGATTGGTAGCGTTAACCCCAAAAGTGGATGGTACGGTGGACCAATGGTAATATGACGGTGAACGGAATAACCCAACCTGACTCAATCGTGGTGATGGAGTGAAAGTTTCATGTTCAAGAGCGACCTACTACAAATAAAGTTTCTTCAAGTTTTCTTCCCAATTTTCCCCAGTCATTTCTAACCAGTACCTCTTTATTTTTGTCAAGCTTGAGGAGGATAACATATGCTTGTTCTATAATTTGCCCTTCGGGCAAACCCGTTGCTATGTTTTAACGAGCCTAGCGATAGTGAAACTCGCTTTTGTCTGAATCGACAAGTTTGTTGCTATTGTTTCAATGAGTTTAATGACAAGGATAACTTGGTCCTTTTAAATTTTAAAGAGTCTGAAAAGAGACGGAAAGAAAACTCCAATATTCCTTTTTTGTAATATAGTCCCCTAAGTCCAAAAAAGTATAAAACAATACGAAAGGGATGACTTTTCGATAGCTTTAATGATCCGAACAAGAAAAACACTTGATATTTTTGTGTAATAATCCATCAGGTCCAAAAAGATTAAAATCTAGAGGAGGGATAGCACTTCCAATCACTTTAACGAGCTAGAGAGGCCAATTGCTCGACAATCTTTTCATATTTTGTGAGTCAGATGAAAAGAGCTTAAAGGAGACTCGTTTTTTGAGGAACGAGTGTTGTTTTTAGATAGCAGTTGCTTCCACATAAGGTTTGGAACTTTCCAATCACGGCAGTGTAAAGAAGGTGGTTATTGGATCACTCGTCACAGTTGTTCCTCAAAAGGGGTAAACAATCAAATGGATGCGAATGATCGGCTAAAACAGAGTGGAGGTGATGGTAAGAACACGACTAAGGCTCAAAAGCTGATGATAATCATTCACAATGGTTATTTACTGGAGGTGGGTTCATTTTTTAATGAGCTTAAACTCTAGAGGAACATATGCTCATTGCTAGGTTTAATTTTTAATGAGATTGAACTTCGCCTAAAACTACACGTGATAATGGTCATTGATATTTGATTCACCGTTGACACTAGGTTCTTTTGATGGTTGTACTACTTGTTCAATTGATCCATCAAACTAATTAGAAATGAGGACATATGCTTGAAAAATGAGTTAAAAAACCAATTCCCTACTTAAATTACATGAAAGGTAACTTAAAAATAGTTTTTTACCCCTCATTTTACCATTTCATTTGGAGTTGTGACTGTTGGAGCTCTCGAGGTGTTTTCCCCCTTGATTTTCACCAGCTAATTCCAAGAGATTTTGTGGATGATTTTTGGCGCCGTCTAGGCTGGGTAGGAGCTAAACCTAAGCTCTTCAATTGCATTCTTTCCTTTTTGAATTCTGAGCATGTTTTCTTGATTTTTAGGCCTTTGGGGTTTGAACATTTCGTTCTGCCCCCATCGCACTTAGTGTACATCTAAAGGTGTGATGCATCTTAAGCTAGCCACTAGATAGAATGTATGCATCGCACTCAATACACAGCTAGGGTGCGATGGGCGCAAGGAAGAAACTTTTGCACTAATTTTTCATGGAAATTTTGCTTGTTTTTGCTAAATCAGGACCCTGATTCTTCTCTTGTTTGTTTTTCAGATATTCATCGGAGAAAAATGGTCATTACATGGCATGAACATGAGCATGAAGAAGAGGACATGGTTGCCATACATGATTCGGGTACGGTAACTGCATTGCGGAACTGTGGTTTGCTTAAGTTCTTCCTCATTTATAGCATGAGGCAACAAATCAACTTGTTGCAATATTTCCTCGATGCATGGGATCCTACCAACCAAGTGTTCTATATAAGAGGCAAATCCATCCCCATGACTATTGAGGACATCTACTTTTTGACTGGTTTATCGAGGTGTGGTGCCCCTCTCTCACTATCAGGTTCTGCCCATGGGGGTGAATCCGTGAGGGATTATATTTGTCGATACTATAGGGAAGGATCTCAGCCGAGCAGGGATGGCAAGATCAGCATCCGAGATGTCACCGACCGGTCTTTGAGGATTATTTTATTCACCTTTGCTAGATTGGCTGGTAGCGCGGTCCTTCACTTGGCCAACAGGTCCTATATGCAGTGTGCCTTGGAATGCCTCGAACCCAAGGTATTCAACTGGTGTGATGTAGTACTTCCAGCGATCAAAGAACAGCTTACCGAGGTGAAAAATGGAAGATCCAAGAACTTTGGCTATGGTTCTATTCTGATTGCTTTTGCCTTGGAGAAGATACCACTAATGTAGCCACAGTACATTTCACTTGGCCTACCACCACCGATTGAACCACGGATGTAGAGATGGATTGACCTTATGGCCAAACATGCTAGTCAACTACAGGTTTCATTCTCTGATGCTTTCTTTGAGTGGTTCAACTGTCAGCAGATGGTTTATGCCGAGTATCCATATGCTGGGATGGATTTCTGGGGTGACACAGATTTGCTGCTGCTGGCTAGCGAGCAGTGGGGTGTCATACGTAAAAATCTCTGACCATATCTCTGTTGATCATTTTTATAATGTTCTTGTGTTTTTTAAATGTTTATCAAGACTAATCAAAACTCATGTGCTTATGCAGATATTGGGCCAGTGCGACTAGCAGCGCGCCCGAGAGGAGTAGCTACCGTTCTAGCAGGAGAGGCTGTAGGGAGGGCCATTCTTAGTGACATGGATGTATCCGAGACCCTTGCAGTGTTGCAGGATCAGATCAAGGGTCTCACCCTTGGCATTCTGAATGTGAGGACCGATGAGATGCCTCTAAGATTACAGTGCCATACCACTGGCGTGCCGAGCCAATGGACCAGGCTCTTGTGAATGATTATACAGGCGGTGACTAGTTATCACGAGCACCATTAGATTAGGGTGCCCCCTTGCATTTTGAGTTTTTGGGTCATATGACTGATTTTGTCTTGGACACAGAACACTATGTACAAACTATAAACAGTTATATATATTTTTTTGATTTTCGGAGCTTTGTTTCGGTTAAGTTATATTATCCTGATGTAGTTTATTGATAAAATGCTTTCTTTTTACAAATGTTGCAAATTTCTATCTAACACATAATTTGCTAATGAATCGATTAACGTGTTTAAGTTTCTGGAAATATGTTGATATTGAATAGAATCAAACTGACTTTCCAAAATCCTGACCCTTAGGAACATATGATAGATTGCTGGATTCCGAACAGAATAGATTCCTGTAAGCTGTAGAATGATGAGCTGTGAGTCTAGCTTGATGACAAGTCGGTGTATGCGATGCGTGATTGCATCGGAGAGGAGTTCTATCAACGCGCTATATTCAGTGATGTTGTTCATTGATTGACCAATACACGCACCTCTGAAACTCACTAACTCGCCGCTTGGATCATATATGGCCCAAGCTACAGAAGATAGGTTCCGTGTACTACGACTCACCCCGTCGGCATATCCAAAAAATGATTCCAATGGGTTCGACATATCCAACAAAATGCAAAAGTGGATTACCTAACCAAAACAATCACTCTTAATGAAAATAAAAATGTAACAAAAGCATATGAAGAGGTTACCATGCCGAGTCAAGCATAGTAACGCTTAAGGTACAACCCATTTCGGGGTTGCGACAGTGGAATTCTGCCATAATCTACTTGCTCATAGAACCCTTTTGCTAATGCACGTTTAACAATATAAGGACCCATCCACAAAGACTGGAACTTACCTGCTCCCAATTTATCAAATTCATGATCGTAAAGCAAGACCAGGTCACCTTCTGAGAAAATGCGGGGTTTGACATTCTTGTCAAATTGTGCTTTGACCCGTTTCTTATGTGCTTCGTTATCCAAGGTGGCATCACGATGGGTTTCATCCAGTTGGATTAACTCTAAGAAATGATCCTCTTCCTCTGAAGTTCTGGGGAGGAGGTCAACTGCGAGCTTGAGAGATGAAATTTCACATTGAAATAGTAAGATCTCTTCCATGCCATAGACCAGCTGAAAGGGTGTATCCCCAGTCGCATTCCTTACCAATGTCTGGTATACCCACAAGTCTGAGTACAAGATTAGGTGCCAACTCCATTTATGGACTCCAATCATCCTTTGCAGCATGTGTTTCAGGACTTTGTTGATCGCCTCAACTTCCCTGTTAGCTTGCGGATAATACGGAGTAGAGATGTCATGGGACAGTCCTAATTTTGCGGCCAATTCAACCATCATGTGATTGCGGAAATGCCATCCATGATCTGTGACTATAGCTTGTGGAATGCTGAACCTAGTGATTACATGATTGAAAAAGAAAAGAGCAGTTGTTTTGCCGTTGTTGTTTAATGTAGGCATCTCCTCGACCCATTTCATAAAATAGTCAATTGCGACTATGATATACCCATGCGCCCTGGCCGAGGTGGGGTTACATGTCATGAAATATATGCGCCATTTGGCGAATGGCCCAACAGCAAATACTGGCTACAGAGGTGTGGGTGGTATTCTGGTTTTTTGGTCGAAGATTTGACAAGCATGGCAACTTTTGACTACGGTTATGCAATCTTTGAACATTGTTGGCCAGAAGTATCCTGCTCGTAAATCCTTTGTGCCATAGCATAACCAGATTGGTGCCCCCCACATGTGCCTGCATGAAAATCATTCAGGACTTTTTTGGCCTCCTCATGGGTGAGGCACCTTCACAGAACTGTATCGACACGACGACAGTAAAGCGTATCACTGATGATCATGTAGTCTTTCGCTTGTATCGAATACGTCGTTGTTCTGAGCGAGAGGTATTAGACCTATATGTTTGGGTTTGGAGATAAATGATTATATCTCCATACCATGGATCACTCGAAGATATCAGAAACAAAGATTCATCCACGATTGTTGCTTTGGATGTTGAATCGTTGGACGACGATGGGAAATCACAAAGTAACTCTGTGAAAACTAGAGCTTTCTTTGATTTGGATTTTACGAATTCTAGATCAATCTCTTGCAAAATTGCTATCCACTTTGAATATTTTCCCCCAAGCAACTATCACAACAAGATGTAAGTCATGGGATTTCAATCTAACAAAATGGTATTTTTTTGAAAGAGGACATAGTGTCGGAATCTCTATATTGCTTGAACAGCTATGAGCACCAGCTTTTCAACATATGAGTACTTGCTTTCTGTATCATTTAAGTTTCGACTCAAATAATAAACAGGATGTTCGATTCCATTGTCTTCTTGAACTAAAACCATTGCGATGGTTGTATCTGTTGCAGCCAGATACAGGTTAAAGTCTTTTTGATAATCAGGAGCATACATTAATGATGTTTTTATTAAGGATTCCTTTAGAGCATCAAAGGAAGCTTGCGCGACCTGATCCCAATTGAAGGGTACTTCTTTTTTCAAAAGACACGTATAACCTTTAGCAAGTTTGGCATAATTTGGAATGAACCTCCTCAGAAAGTTTGCTTTCCCTTGGAGTTTTTGAATCTGGAGCAAATTTGAAGGTGGAGGCAAATCTATGATTGCCTGAACCTTGCAGGGGTCGAGATGAATTCCGTCTTTTGAAACTACAAAGCCAAGTAAACGACCGAACCGACACAAAACACACACATGTGCGGATTAAGTCTTATCTTGTAGTGTCGGCAACGTAGAAATATTGCTCTCAAATGCTGCGGATGATCGGCCCGCTTTCGTGAGTGAGTCGGAAGATCGTCGAGGTATGGTTGAACGATGTTCTTGATGTCATGGAAGGTATAATTCATTGCCCTTTGAAAAGTTTCCCTTGCGTTCTTTAAACCAAAAGGTAGCTTACGGTACACGAATGTGCCCCATGGACAGATAAATGCAGTCTTTGACTGGTCCTATGGGTGGATGCTTATTTGATTATACCCGGAAAATCCATCCATAAATGAAAATATTTCACATCTGGCACATTCATCAATTATCTGGTCGATGAAGGGTGTAGGGTAGTTATCCTTTGGACAAGCTTGGTTTACATCCCTGTAATTGACGCACACTCTAATTGTTCCTTGCTTTTTCATGATAGGAACAATGTTCGATACCCAATTAGTTAGAGGAACCAGGTAAATGAAACCAACATGGAGAAGTTTTTCAACTTCTTCTTTGATGGAAATAGCTTTCTTTGGGTGCACCTGCCGAAGTCGTTGTCTTACTGGTTTGACATCTGGATACATCTTAATTTCGTGTTCAACTATGCTCGAGTCAATGCCTGGAATTTCTTCATATGACCATGCAAAGACATCTCTAAACTCACGAAAGAGAGTGTAATATATTTCAAGTTCTGAAGAAGAAAAAGATTTGCCAACATGAATATTTTCTACAACATCTAGTTTAGTCGAGATATTGATGGCAATAGTTCCTTCAATATTGGACAGATTTCGCTTGGAATCCACCGTATTTACAGTATTTGATAGAAAATCAAAAATTGGTGGATGATTAAGGTCGATGGAGTAATCTTCGTTGTAATCCAGAAGATGGGAATGATGGTGGTAATCTTCCCATGGTGACCCCTGTATGTTCATTGACTGAACAATTCCTTCATCTGTAGAATGTACATGTGACCAAGGATCTAAAGAGGTACCATACTCCTTAGACCTATCTACCCAAATGCTTGATAGGTTCATTGTGGTTTGCCTCCCATGTCGAGAACATTGATTGCTAAAATATTTCTATTGGGCTTGGAGGCAACACCTGGTGATGATCCATGCTAATATCATGTTTGGACATTTTCTGAATGGAAGATACCATGTTGCAGGTTCCCACCGTTGCCAGTTCCGCCATGTTGTTCGGAGGCAGTAGGGCAAAAGTACCCATCAATGCAGGGTCCTTTAGTAGGCCTACTCTGATATTTTGAAGCAACTAAGAGCTTCTGTGGATCATCGAAATGCTTCCCGTAACTTGTGAAATGTTGGGGAGAAATGTTTGTTGGTCGACGATTGTAATTCCTCCTTGGAAGGGAAATGCAATCTTTCTGAAGTATGTCGACACAACAGCAGCCATAGCATAAATCCAGGGCCTTCCCAGTAGGATGTTGTAATCGAGGTTTCCATTGATAACTTCAACATCAATTTCTATTGTTTTTCCCCCCAGTTCGACTTACAAGTTACTTAAAATCCCATATGGAGTGTATGTTTGTCCATCAAATGCTTTTAACGTCGACAACAATTGCGACAAGGGTGGTAAGCCTAAAGTTTTCCAGCAACTCATTGGCATAATACATGTAGATTCCCTCTCATCAATAATTGTTCGATGAACAATTTTTTTGAGGGCTTTCACTTGAATGAGGAAAGTGAGTTGAGTTGGTAACTGAGGTTCATATCCTTTATGATTAAAGGCCACAAGATTGGAATCCCCTGGGTCAATCCCACCTATTGCTAATAATAGAGCCTGCTTTTGGGAGGGGCAATTTTGCAGTACCTCAAGTGTCAACATAGCGGACGACGATTGGGCTAGGTCCTCTACTATATTATAATTCTATGCCACTCTGGCACAAGGATTAAATTTTGATTTGTGTACTACTCCCTTTGGCGGCTTTATCGTTAGCTCAGGAATGATGGGTGGCACAACTTCGGTCGAAGTTGTTGTCGAACTACTAGGTTGATCAGTAGCCTTATTGCTCGACAGTTGTGGATTCCCATAATCTTTATTCCTTGTCGATATCAAAGCATCATTTTGATGTTTTGAAATGGACAGCATAAGGACTTGGGATGGGGAAGCATTGTCACTAGCAACCAGATTGGGTCCTGGGTTTGGAAATGGATCAGTCAATAATACTGAGGTTTTTGAATTCTTAAAGAATTTCTTAACTTCAGCTTTATATGGGAAATCTCTTTTCCAATGATCCTCATCGCATATGAGGCATGGCTGAGTAGGTTTCTTTTGCCCAGAAGGGTTTGCAGAATATTTTTTAGGAGACAAATCATCCTGTTTCTTCTTTTTGCTCTTCCCTTTCTTCTTGTCTCCTGGTTGCTTCAATTCTTTTCATCTGTCAGTTGACACGGCATTAACCTCTGAGGCTAGAATTTCTTCATTTGCATTTTGATCAGAAATCTTACAGACTTTCTTAGACGTAACCTTTGTCGATTTCGTGCTTGTCATACCTATCACACCATCTTCAACATGAGAGTCTTTGTTTGATTTAGGAGGAGGAGGAATGGAAAATTTTGGTCTCGAAGCATCAGGGATTTTGTCATAGAGCATGCTAGACTGAGTATAGATCAAGTTTAGATATTGCGCACAAGCAATGACCTGCTCTGTAGTGACAACCCATCCCTTCGCCACATCTTCTGTTATAGTAGGTAACAAAGACTTAATAAACCATTCAGCTAGTAGCTGATCAGGGACATATGTTTTTACCATTCTACGACGACGTCGCCATTCATGAATATGATCGGATATGTGAGTGGCCGTCGTTTGCTTCAAATTGGTAAGAAGCTTTGTTCCTGTTTCATACCTTATTGGTAATTGAAAATGGGTTAAAAAGGTTGTGGCAAGGGGTCTAAAGTTATCAAATGAAGCTCTAGGCAATTTGATGTACCATTTTTCTGCTGGACCAGTTAATGTTCACTTAAAAAGGCGAAGTAGAATCAAATCATCATTCAGAGTGTTGGATGAACACCACAGATGAAAGGTCATCACATGATTCGACGAGTCTTCACCCGGTTTCAATTAAATTTAGGAATATCTAACGGAAGTTTATGAGGAATCACCAGCCACCAAGGGGCATAAGCGATTGGATCATTCGTTAGCCGATTTAGATCTGGTAACTCTAGAGTCACCACGAAGGGCAACTGTTGATTCAGGTTTAGCGAAGCGTACCCAAGATAAGATGGGATGGCCTAAGCAGTGGGTATTTGCATACCAGCATAATGTATTTGATGCTGATAACTTTGATAAGGTGGTTGGGCATAACTAATTTGAGACAATTGGTGATAACCGTTTTGAATATACGGCTGCCCATTACCTGCAAATTTTTGCTACTCAAGTCCTTAGTAAGCTTGTTGGAATTGCGGTTGTTGATGTTGCACCATCCATGGTTGTGAAACCATTTGTTGTTGCCCAATAATGGACATTTGATCAAGATGAGGGGTAATAGTACACGTTTGAGCCTGAGTCGCTCCAGTTAAGGAGCCACTAATTGGCGATTGCGGTTGTGTCACGGAGACAAGAGGCTGTTGTACAACAACCTGAGAAACTTGAGGTTGGCATAAAACAGGCAATGCTTGTACTTGCGACACTGTCACAATAGCTGGTGTAGTGGGGATATTCGACACAGGTAGATTTGGTTGCATTGAGTATACAACTCTTGGTTGTCGAGGCAGTATTGGCACCCAACCGCTGGATGTGATTCCAATTTGACCTGAATTCAGTTGTGAACTCTCATATGGTTGTTCTCCTGGAGGGAACAATGAAAGGGTGTAGTGCCCTCCATATGGCGACAATCCAGTGCTCAATGGAATGATTGGCCTTTGGAGACCAGACTGCCCAAATTAATATTGTTGTGAAGGATCAATTTGTTGAGATTCAACATAAGATATTCCAGATACTATTTCGGATGAACAAACGAGAACAGACCATATTGTCGAAACAATCCCTAGGTGGACTCCTCCTAGCGGTTGAGAGCTACTTGGGACAGATGGTATACCAGTGAACATCGTCGGAGTGGTGGCAGGAGGTTCTTATACCAATGTATCAGACGACACAGTCCTGGATGTCGATGGTTGTCCAGACATATCGAGTCTATCCAAAAGACTTCCTAGCGATTTTATAGGAACTTGCGATGAAGGGGTATCAACTTCTAAAGTAGAAGGATATAGGTGGATCCTAGTCCTAAAATGCGATGGAATACTAGATGGGAGATCCTCCATAATATCTTCTATAGCAATCAATCCGGGTGGAAGAGGCAGATCGTCAGGTTCGTAAAATATTTCTGGTGCCGAAGAGGGTATAGATTCTGTAGCGACAGATGCCGGAGGGGTAACACCTTCTGAATCAACTCTAGATGGAGCTGGTTCAGGAGTCGAAGTGTTTACTATTACACTAGGATCAGTTCCAATGTCCTCTTGTAACTGCGGAACTTCTTTTGTAGAGGCAGGGATACCAGAAATGGTTGGAGTAACTGGAGTCTCAAAGGACGTTGAAACACAAGTTTCAAACAAACCAGGAGAGTTTGACCCAGTTAAATGAGTTCGCTTGGCTTGGAATGGTTTCATTTCCAGAGTCAAAGACGATTGACTCATCAGTCTCCGTGAACGACGGGGTTTTGATTGAATTTCTTCCACGATTGTGGATTATTTTATCAACTCAAAATAAGAGGGGAAAGTGTTATTCTCAATTAAATGAATTTTAGACGCTTTGACACAACTTGCTTTTTCAATTTTTAAGAGTCGAGAAAAAGGTAAGGATGACTCTAGTCACCTTCGATTTTTAATGAGCCTGAAGTGACAAGTGATCAGATGGACCGTTTCCTTTAAGGAGTCTGAAAAGGAATGAAAGAGACTACTGTGGAAATCTAGATAGAGGGATTACCAAACCAATCGCAAAACTACAAAATACTTTTTATGGTACGACGGTCAATCTTCCCGAATGCTGTGTTCAGTGCATTGCGATCGATAGGGCGGTAGACATGGCTTCCTAAGGATAAAGGATATAGCCTATTGTGGTCTCCCAATATATACTCGATGGTACGTGGGAGCACAAGTCCGTACTGGCGGTTATCGTGTCAAAGAGGAGGAATCACCCAACCTATGATGAAAGTGACAGTTACCAGGCTTTACAACACCGAAATACATCTGTAGCCTAGACTTCTAGATGTTGTGCGTTAGGTTCCAAAGCATTTTTATGTTCATTGAATTTATTTTACAGTTGATCTTTCTTAAGAAGTTTTCCTTTAAGGTTCACCACGTGATGTAGATATACAACTCCTAAATATTCAATCTAAGATGATAAATAGTCATTTACTCTTCTTTTTGCAGTGAAAATCCTAACTACTAAGGAAAGAGAAATGAAATCCTTTCAACATAGAGAAGAGAGCACAGACTAGATGCACTGTCCTAAATCAAAATCAACAAGCAGTCTAAATGCAAATGCACGTGCATGTATTTTTTTTTTTCTTTCTTAATGTGTGAATGGCAAAAAGAAAGCTAAATACAAATCTAAATTATCTCTTCTTTCAAAGCGACAGTACTAACGATTAACTTTTTAAAAAAATGATTGGAAGGAAAGATGACACTTTGCAATTTTGAATTGAAAACTACTTTCAACACTTGAAATAATTATAAATTCAGATCAAATACAAGAGTAACAGTGTAATCTACTATCAAAAAGAGAAGTATTCTTTTCTTTTACTGAAAATGACACTTGCGACACTTTCAAATCAAAAGACGACAGTTCGATTAAGCTACCATTTTGTAAATGAGAACTGTGAATGGCGAAAAATACATAAAAATGTTCACAAATATTTGCACAATGGAGGTTGGATGATGCAAAGAAATGGGGTTTCAACAGTGGTATACTGATCACAAACAACAAAACTCCTGAATGAAGCTAAAGAGAGTGAAGAAAAAACCAAAATCTGGAGCCAGATCTAGTCGTGTCTGATCATCGCACTTGTAACACAGGGAAACAGGGATGCATCCCACCTACTGCACACGGGAGGTGTGATGCATCCAGATTTCCAAGAAGAGAAGGTGCGATGGTCTAGGGACAAGACTTTAACTTGGTTTTTGGTCACAATTTGCAGCCTAGTTTAGGGATTTAGGCCGAGCAAATGATAGTTAGTAACTACAAATTATGGGGGCTGATCTAATGAGGTTACTCAAGCTACCTCTAGGGCATTTAGGATGTTTGCAAGTCAATTGTTCAGTTCATAAACAAACCCGGAGATTGACTGAAGCAGCAATGATCTACTTTTCACTTGCATAGCAAATGCAGTTCGAAGGCTAGCTAGCTTAACTTCAAGCTCCATCTGTGGTTTATGAATCAAACAAATAGAAACAAGCAATCAAACTAATCACTCCCCAGTGGAGTCGCCATTTTTTTATCGAGAAATCTAGTGTCTATTCAGAGCTGCTAGTCCCACTAAGATAGGTAGCTATCTCAGAAACAAACAGGTTAAAGTCACTTTTTTTTCCTTTACGAGAGAGAGATGAGAAAGAAGCAGAGAGTACCAACCTGGGTCTTCTGCTTGGTTCCTTGCTTGTTTCCTTTCCCCTTTGAAAAAATCTCGCCACTACTTCCTTACTTGTCCCGCTTCAAAGAGCACCTGTAGATTCACAGCAGCATAGTACCATCAAAGCATAAAGATCTTTCACTGTAAACAATATAGGATCAGATATATATTGACCATACAAATGCATATATCAACACAATATTCAGAGATACACAAGAATATGGAGGAAAACTCAAATAGCTTTATTAGTAATAGTAGTAGAAGAGAGGATTACAACCACTTGGCCTGACCCAGTGTCATCCTCCCAACTTGAAAGTCCTCTTCACCTCACACAAAGCAAGATCACCCAACAATGTATTCAAAGAGAAACCAACAGCACCTCTTTGCAGATTACCAAATTCCAACCTTTGGATCTCTAGGATGAGGGATCCATTTATGGATATTTGCAGGGGGGTGAGTTAGCTTCTGGGATTTTGATTAGTGTCATCTCTCTGATACTTCTTGGTTCCATTTGGATATTTCATGATCTCCTACTCATCCTTGGGCGAATTTAGGGAGGCAAGTGTCAAATGAGCAGCTTCTAGAAGATTCTCAGGGTCTCCACCTAGCAAACTGCTTGTGCCATTTGTCTACTCTCGCTCATCGCACCCTACGGAAGGGCTTTCCAGTATGCATCACACTTTTTGCATGGGGTAGGTTAGATGCATCGCACCCCTTGCACTGGGTAGTCTATATGGTCCTGCTTTGACCAGTTCTGAGTGGTTTTTCATGGAAAACTTCTGTGAGATGATGTAATCAGTTTACCTTGCTCCTTTAGGGTATGAAACAACACTTTTAGGGACTTAGAAGCCCTTGGTTTATGGACATATGTGATTGGAGTTGTAGTGCCCAAATATGTCTATAACATTATCTTTCAGATTAGATTAATCTAATGCAATTAAAACTAATTACAAAACAAATTAAATCAATCTAATCTGAATCAAACCAAACCAAATATAAAGAAATTGAAATCACACTTGCATAAAGGAAATCACACATGCTTGAAATTGAAATCACACTTGCAAAATTGAAATCGCACCACAATTGCATAAATGAAATCACACCACACATTCATAATTGAAATAACACCTGTTGGAAATTAAATCGCACTTACTGAAATGAAATCACTCTTGCTGAAAGTAAAAGTACACTTGCATGAAAAGAAATGAAATAAAACAACTACACTATGTTACTAATATGTACAAAGATGTGCAAACTGTGGTTGATGGGGGCCTCCATTCCTCAGTAAGCACACTGAATCAACTATCACATCTTGGAGATCAAAATAGTAGTATGTATTTCATAAAGATGAAGTTACAAGATATTACAACAATTCTCTCTCCTCACTTTACAAATCACATCTTGGATGGAACTTGAAACCTCTAACTAACAACTAGCTACCTCTCATATTTAACCATTATCTAAAACTTACAATTGAAAACTCACAACTAACAATTGACAACCCTTTGTATGAAGGGTGCACTCCCATTTATACAAAAATTGAGGATAATTATACAATACATATAGATCTTTAGATCTCTCCTAAATCCACATTTATCTCTTTGTGGTTACAACCAATCACCTAAAAATGTAAGATACAAATCCTTTTATCCATGATTATTCTCCTTGGAATGTGCATAGTTAATGGTCCACATCTTCTATGCTTACTCCACAGATCCTCATGAGTTGGAATTTGAAATTCGAATTTGTGGTTGGATGGCAAAGTAGGACCCTTCTAGAATCTCCAATTAGGTCTACAATATCAAAAATCTCATAACACTTTTAGATATATGAAAATATGTTAATTTCCAAACATTTAATCATAAATTCACTTATAATACTTAAAATTAATGACTCGGAAAATAATAATGATAAACCCACGTAATGATGAAAATGGTTACTTAATGTAGGATTATGGGGTTATGGCATAAGGGTAAAATGATGGAAATGAAGGTGAGAGTGGATGACATTTTAGAGGCCCAACATGCCCCCTAACTGAATATGTTGCATGTCCTCACACAAGTGTTGCTTTGATTCACTCAATCATAAGTTTATCTTCTTGAAATGTTTTTCTTATTTATGAGATTTGGCTTTGTATTGATTCTCTTTTAACTTTTCATAATCATACCATTTGACAATTTTATTGCTTTTGCAAAGTGTACATTGAAATACATTTGATTGCAACATATATTTTTTATGGTTGGTCTTGTGTGAAAACCAAAATTTTATGAGTATTGATTCTTGTGTAATGATGCTTTTGTTATTTTTGTTGCATCAAAATACTTGAAAATTTTGAGAATTCCTTCTTAATTCGCATATTGACTATCAGCCATTTAATGTGCTATCAATTGATCATTGCAAAACAAATAAATTTTTATTTTTATTTTTGAATGAAAATGCAATAATAGTTTATTTAGGAAAATATATTGGTTAGGATGAAATGAAATGTGACATGTGGCATGAAATATTAATATCCCTTCCACCAACTTATGGTGTTTTCAGTTTTTTTGAAAATGACAAAGGGAACGTGGATGTGGTGAGGGATTTTCCAAAATCACAATTTTAGCATTTAAGGAATTACATGATTAAAGATTAGAACATTACATACCTTCACTTACCTGAAAGGTGGACAAGCTATGTATATCGAAGAATGTGGCTGCTGCTACTAGATCATGGAATGTGAAGTAGAAGAATCTGATCTACTTCTTCTTTCTCTTGATTGTATGAATTGAGAATGAGATTATAATATTTATTGCTATGGTTGCTGAATTATGAATTGAGTCCTATTGCAAACTGCTGAAATCATGTATTCTTCATTCATTCCCACTCGATGGCATAATTCTTATCTATGTGAATAGATGTGTCGATGTCGAACATAGAAAAGAAATTCTTGGATTACTGGCCATTAATGAATGTCATTAACCAACATGAGGCTACTCACCATTGATGTCAATGAGAGTCAAGATGCCTAAGTACATATTACAAGGTACGAATAGATGTGTCATAGTCAAGTCACCTAGAAGATCCAACAAACAGGGGACATTGATGTATTCCCATTGTTTATTGGTGAGAGAACTTGCCATTAAGGCATGCAAGCCTCAAGGTACTTGAAAGATCTCTAGTTTTGATCCCAGATGATGTGTTGGAGTTGATGGGTCAAAACTTGTTAGAAGGAAGGCCTTAGTGAATCCTCCATCATCTAACACGAGTATGAAATAATAATTTGAAGAACTATAGATGGAAAATTTGCATTGAAGAAAGGTTTATTTGATGGGAAGGAAATGGAAAATGGGATGATTCAACTTTGTAAGGGAGTTGAATGATTTTATTTTTGGGTTAAGGGTGAGCGAAAATTGGGTAGGAAAATATGAAGATAGCAAAGGGAGATGAGGATTTGGTAGTAGGGAGATGCATAATTATGGATCGACTTCTATTTTAAAATGTGTAGCAATGGTAAAATTGGTATCTGTTTAGTAGAAATGGTGTAGTGGATCTGATTTTACATTGAATGATCATGCTCTTCTGAAAGAAACTTGGTCTTTGAAAAGGTACTCGTGCATATAGTGCTCTTCTTTCATCATCCTAGAACCTGCAAAAACTTAGCAATTTTTTTGCAATAAAATGTAATACTATCAAAAGAGAGAGGTGATTAGTCTCTCTTCATTTGATATATACACAAAAACACTCAGTAAAACAAATTGAAGAACGAAAAATTAAATGCACTTTTGCCTGATCAGTACCATAAATCACCTGTTATTGTTTTGTTAGTGACTTCTTTATCATGTTTCTAACCAATTTTGAGCTTGAGACCTCTTCTCCATACACTTAATTCTTCATCAATAAACCACAAAACAAATTTTCATACGCTACTGAATTGTGTCGATTCTGCAGCTACCAAAAATACGGATCATTGCACTGCCTTGCCACTTTACAAATTGCAATTAGACTCGGATGGTGGTTTTTAAATTACTACATTTCTATTTTTAAATATTTGCATGTTTTTATGAAAGTCTAATTTTGTAACTGCATTTGTCCTTTTTCTCATCCGCTCCACCCTTGTTCATGATCCTGTGGATCTAGAAAATGCTCAAAATTAAAAATTCTTACATCGACTTGAAACCAATTCCAAAGCATAGATCTCATTTTTATGAATCCAACGCACATTGTTTCACTGAAATCGAACTCCGAATGCTCCTAGAATCACATTTTGATTATTTTAGGAAACAGTTAAAAAATGAAATTTTGAGTTTGCAGGAACACCCAATCAATAGTCCGTACATCAACGTGGCAAGTTCATTGTGAAAGTTGACTATGCCTCATCGGCTAATGCGTGATTGACACGTGTCACTATTTCATTGGTTGACATGTTTAATTTTTATTGGTCAATGGGTTGGAGTGGTGGGCCAATGAGGAAGTGCCACGTGGACCAACCATTGGTTGCCACGTGGCCTCCTCATGGTGGCCAAAATTATGTTTGGAGGTCAAATGGCCTCAACAAGAATTGAACCTAAGACCTCACGTGAAAAATCATATCCCTTTACCAACTCAGCCATATTATTTTTTGTTAAATATAACCCAGAAAACTATATTTAAGTTTAAAATGTGCCCTTTTCGGGGAGGGGGTCGGGGCTAAGCCTTAGCACCTGGTCCCATGCAATGCAATATGACCAAGGCATGGAGGATTGGGAGCAATTTTAACCCTTCTAGAAATTCGTCTACCAATCGAGAAGGCTAGATTCGTGCACTGTTCCTGATTCTTGGTCCACGACTGGGTTTGGGTTGAATTGTAGGCTCATTAACAATAGAATTGGGTAGAAACTTCAAACAATCATAGCTTTCTCAATTTGTGGCCAAATGAGGTGCAAAAAGAGTCAAAACAGGGGTTTTCGACAGTGTTGGATCCATTGGAGACATTGGTTTTTCTATTTGGTCTTTCTAAAGGTCTGTAATTATACTTTTTATGGTGAGTTTAGATTTCTTATCCAATTTTTATTGCAAAAAATTTAAAACTAACTTTGTTCAATTGTCTCTTTTGACCTTCCAAATCGCAAAGAGCATAATAAGAGAACATACTTAGTAATATTTAAGCTCTTTTATTCAATTGGAATGTGAAAAGGGAAAAACACAAGGATTTGATCTCTAAATTCATATTGTGGCTCTAAAAACTCTATCTATTCTCCTCTTTTCTCAAATGTTCCTTCTCTTTCTTTATCCTTCTGCAAATGATTAATGAGTTGGCTAACTCTTACTACACCACCAACAAAATAAAATAAAATTAAAATGAAAACATCACAAAACTTGATTTTATTCATTACCTACTCTACTCTACTGAAAATAGAATAATTGATCAAGTGTATGCATATTTCTAGTGTAATCATATGTGTAACAGAAGTAAAAATATATTCATGCTTAGTTCTAAAATCTATTCATTAAAACACATTAAGGCATGAAAAATCAATTGTTTTTATAATACAATTAAGAAATAAGGGGATTTGATCCTTGATAATACACTCTAGATTACCTTCTTGGTTTAAATCACATTGAGTATCCTCCTTTATTATGCATTCCTCAAATTCTACTAGTTTCTCTGCATCAACAGTATTGCATGATTCTTCAGTCTCTTCAACAAATGAACAAGAGGAATCAAAAGAGACTTGAAGATATTCTTGTGGAGGTGGACAGACAGATAAATTTTTGCTAGGATTCGAGAGAGTTCTTGGAAGGACATTATTCAAACTCCTTAATTGTCTGTGAATTACTCCAATTGGTTGATAATTCCTGTTGTGCACACAAATTAGTACGAAGTTTTGAAAAATTATTGAAATTTAAAATGCAAAATGATTTTAACATGCTTTTAACCATGCATCTAAAAATGAATGCAACTATAATGAGTTGTCTAAACTTCAAAATAAACACCTATGTATACCTCCCTAGCAACGGCGCCAAAATGTTGGGTGATTTAATTGTCATTTTAATCCTCTTCATTTAATTTGTCAAACCGGGGTTTCGTAAACTGGCGATGTATACCTGTACTATATGTACTAGGTGGTTATCTTTCAGATTAGATTAACCTAATGCAATTAAAAATAATTACAAAACAAATTAAATCAATCTAATTTGAATCAAAGCAAAGAAAATATAAGTAAATTGAAATCACACTTGCAAAAAGGATATCGCACATGCTTGAAATTGAAATCACACTTCAAGAATTCAAATCACACCACACTTGCATAATTGAAATAACACCTCCTGGAAAGTAAATCACAATTAGTGAAATGAAACCACACTTACTAAAAGTAAAAGCACACTTGCATGAAAAGAAATGAAATAAAACAACTACACTGTGTTACCAATATGTACAAAGATGCGCAAACTGTGGTTGATGGGGGCCCTCCACTCCTAAGCAAGAACATTGAATCAACAATCACATCTTTGAAATCAAAATAGCAGTATGTATTTAATAAAGATGAAGTTACAATATATTACAACGATTCTATCTCCTCACTTTACAAATCACATCTTGGATGGAACTTGAAACCTCCACCTAGAAACTAACAACTAGCTACCTCTAATCTCTAACTACTATCTACAACTTACAATTGACAACTCACAATTAACAACTGACAACCCTTTGTATGAAGGGTGCACTTGTATTTATACAAAAATTGAGGATAACTATACAATAAATATATATCCTTAGATCTCTCCTAAATCCACATTTATCTCTCTCTAGTTACAATCAATCACCTCAAAATGTAAGATACAAATCCTCTTATCCATGATTCTTCTCCTTTGAATGTGCATAGTTAATGATCCACATCTTCTATAATTACTCCAAAAATCCTCATGTGTTGGAATTTGAAATTCGAATTTGTGGTTGGATGGCCAAGTAGGACCCTTCTAGAATCTCCAAGTATGCCTACAATAGCACAAAACTCATAACACTTTTAGATATATGAAAATATGTTAATTTCCTAACATATAATCACAAATTCACTTATAATACTTAAAATTAATGACTTGGAAAATAATAATGGTAAACCCATGTAATGATGAAAATGGTTACTTAATGTAGCGTTATGTGGTTATAAATTTATGGAATAAGGGTAAAACGATGGAAATGAAGGTGAAAGTGGATGACATTTTGGAGATCCAACAACTACATAGGAGCGCATGATCATGTCAATATTTTGAAGCAGTTAAGAAATAGCAAGAATAATGAACAATGCTACAACGGCAACATCAAACCATATTCTTGATGAATAAGAACATCAATCAAGTTGATTATTCAAAGGTTCATTATTTAATACAAAACTTTATGTAAAATGTACATATGTATATATCATGTATATAAGTATGTAAATGCATGTAAAAATGTGCATAGTCCAGCTAAATATTTTCATATCTAGTGAAAATATGTTTAAAATGAGTCTAGCTCAATGTATATTTGCATCATTAGAATTTTCTCAAAATTCTTCATTCTTTGATGAATATGAATATTTATATGGTATGAATCAAAGTTTACTATGATTACCCATGTATTAAGTTGTTGTTTGATCTATGAAGAAAACAAAAACATGAGATCTCTGCATTTACATGAAAGCGAAAGTGTTGTCATCAAGCCTAGAAGAGCAAATTCTATACATATTTGTGTTTGTTTTCTAGAAGCCCTGATCATGAAGCATGATGATATTGATATGTGAGCCATATTATTTCCAAGTTCTATATAAAAAGGATCAGAAAATAATCAAATAATCAAATATAGTATTGTGTAAAGGATCATCTCATGCATATATCTTCTATGATTGAAAAACATTGTTATTGAAAATACTATGAAATTAATTCTATGATCAGAACACTAGCATGTGATTAGGCTACATTTCTAGATATCAGTGCATCACTAGTATCCCTCTAAATCCTTCAATGTTGTATTTTGAGAACAAATATTTGAATGCTATATTTTTTACCTAATCTCATGTATACAAATGGTGAATGATTGAATAATTAAAGTGTTCGCATTATGGCATAGGTTTGGAGCTATGGCACAAGTGTTGTCCTTGATGGCAACTCTCTTTGGTAACAGATCTCATTTCATGCTTTCAGAATGAAGGAAAAGACATATACGCAGGTTAATCTAGACGAAGACGCGTATACACGCGGGTTAGACATTTCAAAGGCGCGTATTCGTATACACGCACTTTCATGCAAGGAAAAGCGCGTATATGTTGGAGAACTTACCTTTGGTCCATGGTAGTTAGTCCTTGCTATTTGAACCTATGGTTTTGGACCATGGTACCTCGTCAAAAGTGTTGATCCCAAGCATTGGGTCTGTGGTATTGGTTTATTATGGTTTTGGACCATGGTATTGTGGAAGGCCTAAAACTATAAAAGAGGAAGGAGATCATGTGGCAAAGTATCATCTGAATTTTTGTTGAATATCTAATAAAGTGCTAGATTTGGAATACTAGTAATTAGGTTATGGTGCAGATCTGGATCTGAATGAAGGAGGAACCTTAGCGCAAAGAGAAGGATAAGTTCTATTGATGGGTCATAATCTTTAAGCTTGAATGATAGTATCTTTGTATGATTTTGATCTTCTATATGTGGCGCTTTCTTGATCTATAAGTCTGATAATCTGGGTTAATTAGTGTTTGAATATCTGTAAGAGCGAATTATCCTTTATAGATCTATACGCAGGTTCAGTGAAGCAAAGGCACATATACATGCTAGTTAGTGAAGCGAAGGGGCGTATACACAGGTTGTTCCATCAACAGAAGCAAATTCTTGATGGTTGATTGATGCTATTTGTGGATCCAGTTTGAAAATTCATGAAACATGGTTGCTAAAAGAAAGAGAAGGTTGTAGCCTTCTGTAGGCCAGCACCTACGTACTAGTATCTTGGCTAGTGCAAGAGCTAAGGGGGTTGTAGCTCCCTTCCAGGAGAAGCTGGAAAATGAGAGAGGGTTGTAGCTCTCTGCAGGTTGTAGCCTGCATACTGGTAAAGGACTGCACCAGTACAATTGTAAAAAGAAGTTTCTAATTAAAGAGAAGATAGAGATGAATTGCAGCAGGTGGTTTTCACCCACATTAGGTTTCCACCTTATATCTTGTGTTATTGTGTGCGATTGTCCTTTTGCTCTGTTTTACTACTTCTGGTTACTGGTTATTTGATTATCAAACATAGATTAACAATCAACATCAGAAAGATAAAGTAAATTAAAAGTTTGCATTGTATACGTAGTTTTCCTTCTGCATAGTTGTGTATATACGCGGGTTTAATTAACTGAAGTAGCGTATATCATTTGATTTTGAGAAAAGGAATATTTTACTTGATAATACTGATTCACCCCCCCTCTCAGTATTATTTCCAACAATTGGTATCAGAGCAGGTCCTTCAGAAGAAGCTTGATCGCTTGAAGGAAGATCTTTAATCATGAGAAACTACGAGAGGGAAGCATCAATCAGGCCACCGATTTTTGATGGGACAAACTTCGTATATTGGAAGGTAAGAGTTACTGCCTATCTTCAATCTCTTGGTACTGAAGTCTAGGATATCATAGAAACAGCGTATACTTTTCCATCAGCAACTCCTACAGATCCGGCTGAGAAGAAGAAATATGAAACAAATGCATAGGCGGTCAATACTCTATTAGGCTGCCTATCTCAATCAGAATTTGTCAAGGTTATGCAGTTTAAATCCACAAAAGAAATATGGGACAAGATTGTACTGAGTTATGAAGGAGATGATCAGGTAAAATGAGAAAAACTTCAAACCCTCAGAATTCAGTATGAAAATCTCAGAATGTACAATGATGAAAGTGTGGCTAACTATTTTCTTCATGTAGATGAGATTGTTAATTGTATGAAAAACTTGGGTGAAGAAATAAAAGAGGTTGTTGTGGTTGAAAAAGTTCTAAGATCTTTGTCCCCTAGGTTTGAATCTAAAGTTTTTGCAATAGAAGAAAAAGAGAATCTACAAAACCTTAAAATGTCACAGCTGCATGGAATTCTAACTGCTTATGAAATGAGAAAAGGAGTTCCATCAGACAGGAGAGAAGCTGCCTTCAAAGCTTCAGGCAAAGGAGAGTACTATGAGTCAAGACACGTGTAAGAAGAAGAAGAAGAATCAAATTTTGTCAGAAATACTCAACGGGGTGCTGGACGATTTCGAGGTAAGTTACCTTTCAAATGCTTTACTTGTGGGAGAGTCGGTCACTATGCTGCCAAATTTCCTCATAAGGATAAAACTGACAAAGGGAAGGAACCTGTTAGATGGAACAAGAAACAGAATGTAACTAAGAAGAGTTACTTGTTATAGACATTTTTGTGCCTTACAGCATAGAGCATGAAATGTCAATAATCTAAGGGATCCAAAGTCCCTAAACATGTTGTTATTACCCTTAGAGGAACAAGGTCAGCAAACCACAGCACTGCAAATCAGTTCTCCACTGAAAAACACTCAAAAACAGGTCAGTTTTGGATCAAAGCAGCTGCTCCACTAAGCATCTGCGCTGAATGTCAAAAGCTCTATGGTGTACCTGCGCTGCATTGCAAGTGCAACAAAGGCTACCTGCGCTGGGCGTACTTTGACATGTGGAGGAATCTTTTTCCCAATGTGCCAGTGCCCAGGAAGCTTCTAAAAAGACACTTGATCATAAGATTCGCCTAATGATGAGTTAAGAGCTTCTAAAACTCCCAGTGGAAGGTAGAAACTCCGAGTGAAGAACTGAAGAACAATTGGAGTTGAAGAGGACAACAAGTCACACATCAAGCTGACTTATCTTCACTCCAAAACTCTATATAAGGATCTCATCCCATGGGATCTGGAGGCCGGAATTTAGTGCAAAGGATTGTTGTTGGTTTACAGTTGTGAGCATTGGGTGATTGCTTGAGGGAGGTGAAGAAGAGATTTCTCTCCGTCGGGAAGGTGATGCTGGATTGGACCTCTCATGGTTGTATCACCGCCTGAACCTTACTTCCATATATTAATAAAGCATTTGAGGTTCTTCTATTCGCATGTGTTTCAATGGTGTATTGTCTTACTTGCGTCTTTGATTTATGCTAATCCTTGAATCGATTATGAATGCATGCCTCTTGTAGTTTCCTTTTCTTGTCTTATTTGCAGGATCTCGTGTAGTTGGGCCCGTGAAAAGACTTGGATCTGGGAGCAAGCGGTAAACAAAGGAGATTGGATCGACCATTTGCGCAAGACATCGGTAAGTGGATCTCTCCCTTTTATCTCTTGCATGTCATAAAGAAGAAACTTTAGATAGCTTTGCTTTCAGCTGTTGCTAAGGAACTGTCACCCTTAGAGTGGGTTAGGGTCATTCCGAGTTGGATACTTTCCCCCACAACAGACTGGCGACTCCGCTGGGGATCGTGTCTTGTTGGTAGCTTGTGTTTCTTGCTATTCATTTCTTAAACAAAGGAGTACCGAATCGAACTACATTCGAGTCCTTTGAATGCAAAGTAGAGGGCAGCTACTCTAGCCCAGTGCTGGGCATGTTTATGATTTGAAGAGCTGATCCACAAGGACTCTTTTTAGCTCTTTGTGATAGTGTTCATCTTCCTTTAATCATCCTCTAGTGTATACTTGACTGATAGCCTCTGATTTGGCCAAAAACCATTGATTTTTGAGCAAACCGTGACCCGGAATCTGAGAGAGACGAGAGTTGTCTCATCAGTGCAGCTGCAGCAAAGGCTACCTGCACTGCAACGCAGGTCCCGAAGGGGCTACCTGCGCTGCATCTCAGATTGACAGTGCAGCACCTGTGCTGATCCAGTTTTGCCTTGTGCAACTGGGCTTCCCCACTGTCTGTTGCCCAGTTTTCAGTATTGTTTTTGCAGCCTGTTGTCAACCTGTATACCCAGTTGAAACTACCTTTCTTTGCCTTCATTCTGCCTTAGTTGTATGAAGAAACCGTGATTGTTCTTATTGTATTTCTTGCTGTCATTCACAGTTTCCCATAGCGAAAGTGAACTAGTCTTGCTATGACCTCTTGGATCTAGACCTATGAGAAAGTGTCGTTGAGATTCTAAGAGCTAGTTTATTGTTGTTCATAGCTACTCGAGCATTTGCTTTCGTTATATGGTTCAAATTTCAGTATTTCTTGTGTTGAAACAAGTGAATCTTAAGGTGTTCTTTTGATTATTGGACAAACACTTGTTTGCTTTCGCTTGAAATTGAATTCGAAATTATACAACAACTTTCTTTTTGTAATACATCAACATTAAGGAAGAAGAAAAGAAATACTTGCATTGTGCATGTGCATTTTGACAGTTTGCATGTCAATTTAGGAAAAGTGCATCAGTGTGTGCTCTATGATCTGTTTGAAAAGATGATGCCTTTCTTTTCCTTCAGTAGTTAAGTTTTTCATAAGTTGAAAGAATTGAAAAAGCTTGCTTATCATTCTTAGACTGCATTTAGGAGTTGTATCATACATCACGTGGTGATCCATAAAGGCAAACTGCTAAGCAAGATCAACCTAAAAAGAACTGAATTTATCTAACAACGCTTTGAAACATAACGAAACACAGTAGAGGTCTAGGTAGAGACGTGAACCGGCGTCGTTAAACATAGTGACTGTCGATCTCTACGAAGGTGGGTGATTCCTCCTGAGGGACGATAGCACTAATACGGACTTGTGCCCCCGCGTACCGTCGCGTATATTGGGGGACCCCTGTAGGAAAAAAGCCTTTATCCATAGGAAGCCGTGTCGGCCGCCCTACTGATCGCGATGCAGTGAACACAGCATTCACGAAGATCGACCACTCGTACCGTAAAACGTATTCTTTGGTTTCGCGAAAGGTTTGGCACACCCTCTGCCTAGAACTCCAGAGTAGTTTCTTTTGGCCTTTTTCAAACTCTATAACTGAAAAAGTCCATCCGAGCATTTGTCACTTCAGGCTCGTTAATACATCGAAGGAGACTAGAGTCATCTTTAGCTTTTTCTCGACTCTTAAAAAGTGAAAAAGCAAGTTGTGTCTAAAAGCGTCGTCATATAAAATTCATTCTAAACGGAACATAATCACCCCTTATTCCTACGTTGATCTTTAGGTTGAGAACATGGAACACACCAACCAAGGGATTCCACATGGTGGGACCCCTAGCCCTTTCTCCTCTTGGGGAGAAGTTGGTGCGCCCCACATGGCCACATTGTCGCTTCCAGGACTGACAATTGGCCTGCCAGTTTGGCTATTCTCAACCGTTGTAGTTCAGACCACCACGGTTCCTGAACAGTCGAGTCAACAGTTAGACCAGTCTAGAGCTACCCTCCAACCTTCCACTTCTTATACGCCTTCCTCCGATCCTTCTTCTTCGAAAGGTCAAGCTGCCAAAAGCGGAGCTCCCATAGAGAAGAAGAAGGAAAAGAAGAAGAAAGAGAAGAAGCAGAAGGAGCCAAAGGCGCCTGGGGGCAAGCAAAAGGTATCTAACGAAAATCCACACACGGCACGGACCGGGCCCAAATCGCCATGTGTCATATGTAGAGGGAACCACCTCCACCGTGATTGTCCCAGTATTCCCCGGATACTAAGGGACTGGTCCCCTCGTTTGCACGGTTCGGAAGCGTCAACCTCTGACAACCAGGTTGAATGCTTACCGTCGACCAGCGAAAGTGAAGGTTCTAGACGACGAAGGGGAATGAGATCCCCCTGCGAACTGTGTGAAGGCAATCACACTCTTTGCCGTTGGCCCTTTTTAGACGAAGAAAAGAGAGTTTTGGAAGATCAACCGATTGCACCATTGCTACTTCCTCCTGGATACCAAAAACTCGCGCCAAGTCCTTCGTTGGTCGAAAATACAGCTGCCCCGCTCACAGGGCCAGCTGAAGTGTCAGTCGCTGAAAGTGAACCTACTGAATCCGGACCGGACGAAAGTCCAAAGGTCGAAATGGCAGTTGACCCGGTTCTCCCTTCAGAAGTTTCATCTTCAAATACCATAGTCACTGAGGATTCATCTTCAGTTGACACCCTCACCGAAGAGAGTAAGGATGACACCGTCCAGATTCTCTTCATCAACACCGATTCTGATGAACATCAGGGCAATGTGCCCACTCCTTTATCGCAGGAAGGAGCATCGTCAGGATCATATCCGGCCGTATATTCGGTCCCACCACCAAGCAACCTAGTTGTGTCCTTTGATTGGAACCAACTAGGCAGACCCCGGTTACCAGCCAGTATACCATTTAGAATTATAGTCCAAATATACAAAATGATGATGGCTGGAACTATCATTGATGAAGGGGCATCTGTGAGTATCCTGTCCTCTATTGCTTGGAAAGCACTGGGTTGCCCGGCGCTTTTGCCTGAGACAAGAAATCTCTCGGGTTTTGACAAAGGAACCAGTCGACCATTAGGGATTCTACCTAATGTGCCTATTACCTTGAAAGAGAAGGTCGTCAAGATGAACTTGATGGTCGTCCAAGGACCCTTGGATTATAACCTACTCCTTGGACGAGACTACATATATTGCATGGAAGCAATAGTCTCCTCACTCTTTCGAATAATGTGTTTTCCATACGAAGGAAGAATGGTCAAGCTCGTAGACCAACTTTCACTTCCGGGATCACGCATCGCGAGTAGTCACATACCTATCCTCAATGGTCTATTTGATCAAGAAAGGTCTCTACCTCCGGTTCTTCTTCCTGATGAGTGCGAGTAATTCGGGAGAGGAAGGCCGGAACCCAGGGGGCATGCATCCTGGTCTGCTCTGGAGGCAGAAAAAACCTTGGGTGTAAAGTACAATTTCCGCGGGAGAATATGACTAGTCCGTACCCCTTCCCCTCCTTCTTCTTCATAAAACAGAAGAGCTGGCAAGAGCTCTCATGCGGAAGAAGGGGCAGTTAGGAATGGGGTTGTTCTGGAAAAAGATTCTTTTGTTAAAGTTAAGTGTGTGGCGGAGCGTCGTCATTCACCTTTGTCTAGAAAAGTGGGCTCTGCCAAAGAAGGGGATCCGTTTGCGGCAGCAAGTAGTAACCATCTTTGGATAAGAGGCAAGCCTCACCCATTAAAACAAATGTTTTAGAGGATAAGTAGGGGCAGCCTCCAAAGAAAGGGATTCAATTGCTGCAACAAATTGTAACCATCTTTGTGTAACCTAATGATAGACATCGCCGAAGAAAAGTTTTTGTTTGAAAGAATTAGCAGAACAATCTTTGGGTAACCTGAAAGAGGTAAGCCTCACCTGTTGAAAACAAAGGTTTTTAACGGAAAAGTAGGGGCAACCTTGAAATTAGACTTACACCTGGGGGCATGCAAACCTCTTGGAATGCAAGCTCGGGCGGCTTTTTAGTTTTAGGTAGGACTAACCCCGCTAACCCGTAGATAAGCCGATACCCGGCTTGCACAAAGAGAGGATATAGAGCAATACGTAGGGAGATGAAGCTCTTTAAAAAATAGCGATCTCCCATGAGACCTTCCTACTTTATGACTGGTAAAAACGAGCAGTTTTGGCAAAGTTCATGCTCGTTAAAAAATAAACGCAAGATCCGAGCAGTTTTAATGCGGAAATTCATGCTCGTTAAAAAATAAACATAAGCTTGTGAGCAGGCTTTCCCCAGAGTTCAAGCTCATCCAGAAAAAATGAACCGGTAAATGACCATTTGAGACCGTAAATTCATCAGCCATAAAAGCCTTGGTCGTGTTTCTGCACCGTCACCTCCACTTTTCATTTGGCCGATCATTCACATCCACTTGATTGTTTACCTATTTTGAGGAACAGCTGTGAAGAGTGATCCCACCTAGCCATCCTTGTAATACTGCCGTGATTGGAAAATTCCAACCTGTACCTGGAATCTGCTGCTATCCCTGTTTATCACTCGTTCCTCAAAAGACGAGTCTTCTTTGAGCTCTTTTCACTGACTCGTAAAATATGAAAAGTTTGCCGAGTTTTGGCCTTCCAGCTCGTTAAAAGGACCGGAAGAGCTATCCCTCCTCTAGATTTTAATCTTTTTGGACCTGAGGGATTATTGCACAAAAAGATCGAGCGCTTGTCTAGTTCGGCTCGATAAAGCTATCGAACATTCATCCCTTCTGTATTGTTTTATACTTTTTCGGACTTAAGGGATTAGATGACGAAAAAGGACCCCTGGAGTCCACTTTATGTACCCTTTTCAGACTCTCTAAAAATGAAAAGGACCGAGTTGTCTTTGTCGCTGGGCTCGTTAAAAATATTAGATAGCGACAAACTTGTCTTTAGACGAGAACGAGTTTCCCTATCGTTAGGCTCGTTAAAACATAGCGATGGGCTTGCCCGAAGGGCAGGTTATAGAACAAGCATATGTTATCCTCCTCAAGCTTGACAAAAATAAAGAGGTACTGGTCAGAAATGACTAGGGAAAAATTGGGAGAACCTCAAAGCTTAATGGTAGCAAGTCGCTCTTGAACATGACACTTTTGCCTCCGTAAATATCGGGTTGGGTTATTATCATTCACCGGTCCCTTCACCATGGTCTCGCCATACCATCCATACATGGGGTAATGCTACCGATCCATCACATCAGTGTCGTTATATGTTCAAGAGATGTCATTCAGAAAGTGTCAACCGGGTCCCATCCGCTACCGTACATCATCTTTCATCCTTCCATGACCGCCACCCTGAATCATATTTCACAGATCGTTTTCACCATCATCACTAGCTCTGTTCCGTGTCACTGATGTGGGATTCATTAAGGCCCTCCTTTGACGGATCACTTCTTGTCAACATCAGTTCATTATCCAAGAAGTTGATCTAGGAACACCCCCTCAGTACTTTGAAGCTTGCATGCCTCAATGGCAAGTTTCTCACTCCCGGCGATAGGTATACATTAATGACCTTCGACCGGGGGACTTTGCGTGGTGTTCGACGTCAGATCCTATATTCACACCACGTGAATTGTGCTGCAGTACCTTGAGGGTCATCATCATTATCGGTGATTCCTCTCGCGCTTGTTAACAGTTTTCATTATTGACTGGTAATCAAGCGATGTCTTTCCATGTTCGACTTCAAGAAATTCTCACATGGATCGACTTGTACTAGAGTGAAGATCGGACAAGTTTGAAGATCCCGGATCTAGTTTCATCCATCCGGGCTGCGATATATATTCAGGAGATAAAAACATAGACATGTGCAGCAGATGATCATCCTACTAAAAAGGATGATAATTAAAAGCAGAGAATTATCAGTCTATTATCAGACGATCGTCTGTTTATGTACAGCAAATGTATTTATAAAGCTGAGCATGGGAAATGCCCGCATCAGCTAGATCATGAAAAGAAAGTATGAAAAGATAATGTATTGTATTGTATTTTGTTACAGGTCACCTCCCGACGATTGAATGAACATCGGATCCTCCTAATAAAGCATTTCACCCGATAAACGACCTCATACTTTAGGGAGCAACTGTTATAGACATTTTTGTGCCTTACAGCATAGAGCATGAAATGTCAATAATCTAAGGGATCCAAAGTCCCTAAACATGTTGTTATTACCCTTAGAGGAACAAGGTCAGCAAACCACAGCACTGCAAATCAGTTCTCCACTGAAAAACACTCAAAAACAGGTCAGTTTTGGATCAAAGCAGCTGCTCCACTAAGCATCTGCGCTGAATGTCAAAAGCTCTATGGTGTACCTGCGCTGCATTGCAAGTGCAACAAAGGCTACCTGCGCTGGGCGTACTTTGACATGTGGAGGAATCTTTTTCCCAATGTGCCAGTGCCCAGGAAGCTTCTAAAAAGACACTTGATCATAAGATTCGCCTAATGATGAGTTAAGAGCTTCTAAAACTCCCAGTGGAAGGTAGAAACTCCGAGTGAAGAACTGAAGAACAAGTGGAGTTGAAGAGGACAACAAGTCACACATCAAGCTGACTTATCTTCACTCCAAAACTCTATATAAGGATCTCATCCCATGGGATCTGGAGGCCGGAATTTAGTGCAAAGGATTGCTGTTGGTTTACAGTTGTGAGCATTGGGTGATTGCTTGAGGGAGGTGAAGAAGAGATTTCTCTCCGTCGGGAAGGTGATGCTGGATTGGACCTCTCATGGTTGTATCACCGCCTGAACCTTACTTCCATATATTAATAAAGCATTTGAGGTTCTTCTATTCGCATGTGTTTCAATGGTGTATTGTCTTACTTGCGTCTTTGATTTATGCTAATCCTTGAATAGATTATGAATGCATGCCTCTTGTAGTTTCCTTTTCTTGTCTTATTTGCAGGATCTCGTGTAGCTGGGCCCGTGAAAAGACTTGGATCTGGGAGCAAGCGGTAAACAAAGGAGATTGGATCGACCATTTGCGCAAGACATCGGTAAGTGGATCTCTCCCTTTTATCTCTTGCATGTCATAAAGAAGAAACTTTAGATAGCTTTGCTTTCAGCTGTTGCTAAGGAACTGTCACCCTTAGAGTGGGTTAGGGTCATTCCGAGTTGGATACTTTCCCCCACAACATTACTACACTCATGAAGATAGTGATGGTCTTTCAAATAGTGATGAAGATGAACGAGGTATTAACTATAAACTTTTAATGGCCTTTGAAGATGATGATTACATGGATGCTATAGATGTGGATGGCTTTTATGAAGAGATTTCTAGACTCAAAACATGTTTAGAAGAAAAGAATGTGATCATTGATACTCTGCAATTCCAACTTGATGAAAAAGAAAAATTTCTTGAGAAGTTAGAATGTGAAATCATTTGCCTTAGAAAAGAAATTGAGAAAACAAAGGCTCTTAATCTTAAATTTGTTAAAGGATTTGAAACTCTGGATGAGATTATCAATGTACAACGTTCTCCACTAATCAAGACTGGCCTGGGTTATAATGGAGAAGCATCTCAAGCATCCACCTCAAAGAGTTATCTCGATGCAGCAAGGGGGAATGAGCAAAAACCCAATGGAGATCACCAGGTAAATCAGGGGCGAACTACATCAAGAATAAACAAAGACTACCAGGTAAATCAGGAGCAATCAACCTTAAGGATGAACAAAAGCTACAACCAGCCACATGGAAATCTTCTCAATTTGCCTCAAGAATGGATGACAATAGAAACTACAATCATTTGGCAGGTAGATTTGATAATCGGAGGAGTTTCTTGAATGGCCAATGTTTCTCTTGCAATAACTTTGGCCACGAAGCAGCTCAATGTGTTGCCTATAAGACAATCATGACTAAAGAAGCTCAAAAACAAAGAAGTATTACTGGAATCACGAAAAGAACCTATAACAACTTTTCGGCCCTTGAAAATGAAATTGAATGTTCTATTTGTAATAACAGTTTCGGTCATGAAGATTCTGAATGCAGGAGCAGGTTTTAGAAGAAAACTCAGAAGGAACAAACCTCCAGTGCCAGAACATGGAGAATGAAGGAACCGCAATGAGAAAGATGTGGGATAGATTTATATGCAGAAGGACAAGAAAATCAATGGTACATCGATAGTGGATGTTCGAAGCATATGACAGGTGATAAAGAAAAACTTGAATCATATAGTGTTTTAGAAAAGGGAAAGAAAGTCTCTTTTGGAAATGATACCCCTGCAGTCATAAAAGGAAAAGGGACTGCTCATTTGAAAGAAAGGGTCAAAGCTGGAAACGTTTTGTATGTTGATGGCTTGAAGCATAATCTTCTGAGTGTCAGTCAGATGTGCGATCAAGGAACCGAGGTAATATTTCGATCAAATGGATGTAGTGTTCGTGATCTTGATACAGGAAAAACAATGATCAAAGGCTGAAGAACTCCAAATAATTTATATATATTTGAAGAATGACAACAATAATGCTATTTGAGCAAGGATGATGAACATTGGTTATGGCACCAGAGGTTGGGGCATCTAAGCTTTTCACAAATAAGGAAAGCATGCAAATACCAGGCAGTACGTGGTCTTCTAGATATCAAAATTCCAGACAACACTATTTGCAAATCATGTCAGTTTGGTAAACAAACTAGAACTAACTTCCCTGAGAAGGAAGGATCAACTAGCAAGCCTCTTGAGCTAGTCCATACAGATGTATGTGGTCCATTTAGGACAAGGTCACCTCGAGGAGAAGAATACTTTATATTATTCATTGACGACTTCTCCAGGATGGTTTGGTTAGGACTTATGAAGCACAAAGACGAAGCATGCGAAAAATTCAAATCCTTCAAAGCCTTGGCTGAAAACAAATCAGATCACAAAATTAAGTGCCTCAGGTCCGACAGAGGTGGGCAGTTTACCTAAAATGAATTTTTTGATTTCTGTGAAGAACATGGAATAAGAAGGGAATTCTCTACAGCTAGGAATCCTCAGCAAAATGGAGTGGTGGAAAGGATGAACAGAACAGTCCAACAAATGGCTCGTGCTATGATTGATGAGTCTGGAACTCCCACAACCTTTTGGGGTGAAGCTGCATTTGCTACGGTGGTTATTCTCAACAAAACAAATGTCTGAGTGAACAGCACTCAAACTCCTCATGAGCTCTGGTATGGTGAGACTCCTTCGGTAAATCATTTCAAAATTTTTGGAAGCAAATGCTATATTAAGAATAATGATGAACAGCTTGGCAAACTTGAACCTAGAGCACATGAAGGCATTCTCCTTGGTTATTCTCCCCACAACAAAGCATATAAGTGTTACAATAAAAGACATGGAATAATTGTTGACAGCATTGATGTAGTGGTTGATGAAAAAGGATACATTCCTAGGCAAGTAAATTATGAAAATATCGAAGAGGATGAAGACTACTCTCCAAATCAGACTGATGATGAAGAAGAACCTCAAGAGGCACCAGAGGAATAGATAAGGATAGAAGAGAAGACTCCATCCAGGTATGTTCAGAAGAATCATCCAGAATCTCAAATTTTGGGGCAGAAAGAGGCAGGTATACAAACAAGAAGAACAATTGCAGAAGCCTCTAGCTATTTGGCTTTGCTCTCCTCCACTGAGCCAAAAAATGTAAAAGAGGCATGCAAAGATGAATGCTGGGTCAAGGCAATGGATGAAGAACTTGAGCAGATCGAAAAGAACAACACTTTGGAGTTGGTTCCTAGACCAAAATATAAGAATTTCATAGGGACAAAATGGATCTTTAAAAATAAGTTCAATGAAAGTGGAGAAGTAATCAGAAACAAGGCCAGACTTGTGTGTAAAGGGTATGCTCAACAAGAAGGAATAGACTTTGAAGAAACTTTTTCTCCTGTTGCTAGACTTGAGGCCATCTGAATGTTCCTTGCTCTCTCAAGCTTTCAGAAGTTCAAAGTATTTCAAATGGACGTGAAATCAACCTTTCTGAGTGGAGACTTAGAAAAAGAAGTGTACATTGAGCAACCAGATGGTTTCATTCTTGGGAATGATCATAATCTTGTATGCAGACTAAAAAAGGCTATGTATGGTCTTAAACAGGCTCCAAGGGCTTGGTACTACCGTTTGGACAAATATCTTCATCAACAAGGTTTTTTAAAAGGATTAGCAGATAGCAATCTCTATATAAAAATTGAAAATAACAAATTGCTAATACTTGTTGTGTATGTAGATGATATTATCTTTGGCAGCAATGAAGAAACTATGAGTCAAAGCTTTGCCTTGGTAATGCAGAAAGAATTCGAAATGTAATCCAAAAAAATGAAGGTAGTATCTTCTTGTCTCAAACCAAGTATCTCAAGCAGATTCTGAAGAAGTATGGCATGGAAGATTCAAAACCAGTATGTACCCCTATGGTTACAGGATGCAGTCTCAGTGCAAATGATGAATCAGCAGTAGTACATCAACCAACCTATAGATCTATGATTGGAAGTCTACCTTATTTGACAGGTACCCGACCAGACATCATGCATGCAGTGGGAATAGTTGGAAGATTTCAAACAAATCCAAAGGAAACTCATCTTTAGGGAGTGAAGAGAATTTTCAAGTATCTTCAAGGAACTCAAAACTATGGCTTATGGTATCCTAGAGATACAGATCTCACTCTTCATGCTTATACAGATGCAGATTGGGCTGGAAGCGTGGATGACAGGAAAAGCACAAGTGGTGGTGCATTCTTTATGGGTTCCAGATTAGTATCTTGGTTCAGCAAGAAACAGAGTTCGATTGCTTTATCTACAGCTAAAGCGAAATATGTGGCTGCTGCATCTTGTTGCACTCAACTTCTTTGGATGATGCAAACCTTGCAGGACTTTCAAATCACTTGTACACCACCTATCTCCATCTTATGTGATAATACAAGTGCAATCAGCATTTCAAAGAACCCAGTCATGCATTCAAAGACCAAGCACATACCGATCAAGTATCACTTTCTCCGAGAACAAGTGTTGGAACAAAATGTCAAATTGGAGTATGTTCCTTCTAAGGAACAAGTTGCTGATATTCTCACCAAACCACTGCCTAGGGAGACATTTGAATACCTCAGATAGAAGCTAGGAGTAGTTGATGCATCATCTTGCTGTTAAAACTTGTTTGTTTCAGAGAAAAATGGGTGTACGCGAGTTTCCTGAGGAGGATCCACGTACATACGCCGGTTTGTGTAGAGACAGTCACGTATATGGAGGTTTGATGGATATCAGTAGGGACAAGCTCTGGTTGAAGATATTCTGATATGGGTCTGATAGAGACCATCCAGCATAGGTTCAAGGGGAGCAGATAAACTTCTAATAATGCATTGTTGGCATTATCTTAGAAGCTTTTGGTTCTAGTTCACAGCTTTGATTTCAGGTGGAACAGAGGTAGAGGGAGAACAGAAGGAGATATTGGTGGTGATTGACAAATGCTACTGCTATCATTTATTGGTGACTTTCATAAGTCTTGTTCTAGATATTTCATCTCTATGTCATGCATCTCTTTTGTGGTATCTCTTTTATGGTGTCAAGGTCATGTAACGGCCTATTTTGGTTTCCCCACTATGCCTGGGATGATCATGTAATGGACTTGGTTGTCATATGTAAATTTCTGATGTATCCCCACTTGGTTGGGTGATGGATGTATGTATTGAGTCTTTTGATGATAGGAAGGTCTTTTATGATGTATAAGTCATGGTTCTTCTTGAAGAACATCTTTTGCAGATCTTTCCTACAGTCAGGGGGAGCATGGTCAGTACAGCAGGGCAGAAATTTCAGCATGTACTCAAGGGGAGCACAACCCTTTGCCCTTGATGACAAAGGGGGAGAATAACTTTGACGATTTTGGGTTGCCATCAAGTCCAAAGGGGGAGATTGTTGGCATTATGGCACAGGTTTGGAGCTATGGCACATGTGTTTTCCTTGATGGCAACTCTCTTTTGTAACAGATCTCAGTTCAGGCTTTCAGAATGAAGGAAAATACATATAAGCAGGTTAATCTAGACGAAGACGCGTATACACGCGGGTTAGATGTTTCAAAGGCGCGTATGCGTATACATGCACTTTCATGCAAGGAAAAGCGCGTATATGTTGGAGAACTTACCTTTGGTCCGTGGTAGTTAGTCCTTGGTATTTGAACCTATGGTTTTGGTCCATGGTACCTCATCAGAAGTGTTGATCCCAAGCATTGGGTCCGTGGTATTGGTTTATTATGGTTTTGGACCGTGGTATTGTGGAAGGCCTAAAACTATAAAAGAGGAAGGAGATCATGTGGCAAAGTATCATCTGAATTTTTGTTGAATATCTGATAAAGTGCTAGATCTGGAATACTAGTAATTGGGTTATGGTGCAGATCTGGATCCGAATGAAGGAGGAACCTTAGCGCAAAGAGAAGGATAAGTTCTATTGATGGGTCATAATCTTTAAGCTTGAATGATAGTATCTTTTTATGATTTTGATCTTCTATATGTGGCGTTTGCTTGATCTATAAGTTTGATAATCTGGGTTAATTAGTGTTTGAATATCTATAAGAGCGAATTATCCTTTATAGATCTGTACGCAGGTTCAGTGAATTGAAGGTGCGTATACACGCTGGTTCAGTGAAGCAAAGGGGTGTATACGCAGGTTTTTCCAGCAACAGAAGCAAATTCTTGATGGCTGATTGATGCTATTTGTGGATCCAGTCTGAAAATTCATGAAACGCGGTCCCTGAAAGAAAGACAAGGTTGTAGCCTTCTGTAGGCCAGCACCTACGTACTAGTATCTTGGCTAGTGCAAGAGCTAAGGGGGTTGTAGCTCCCTTCCAGGAGAAGCTGGAAAATGAGAGAGGGTTGTAGCTCTTTGCAGGTTGCAGCCTACGTACTGGTAAAGGACTGCACCAGTACAATTGTAAAAAGAAGTTTCTAATTAAAGAGAAGATAGAGATGAATTGCAGCAGGTGGTTTTCACCCACATTGGGTTTCCACCTTATATCTTGTGTTCTTGTGTGCGATTGTCTTTTTTCTCTGTTTTACTGCTTCTGGTTACTGGTTATTTGATTCTCAAACACAGATTAACAATAAACATCAAAAAGATAAAGTAAATTAAAAGTTTGCATTGTATACGTGGGTTTCCTTCTGCATAGTTGCGTATATACACGGGTTTAATTAACTGAAGTAGCGTATATCATTTGATTTTGAGAAAAGGAATATTTGACTTGATAATACTGATTCACCCCCCTCTGAGTATTATTTCCAACATAAATCTTGTTTATCAACAAAAGAAGAAATCCCTAAAAGCACTTCAGCAATATTGTTGAATATAGATAAAAAATATTGAACCAATTTTTAATGCAAAGTTAATTTTTAGAAAAGGAATAGCATCATATTGCAAAGTGCATTCTCCGTATCTCTGGAAGGGGACTATCTTTGACACAATGTATTGAGTAGATCATTAAAAAAAGGGGGGGTGGGGGGTGGGGGTGGGGTTGGGGGGAATAAATATCTAAATGCAAATGATAGTCAATAAGATAGTGCAAGAACCCAAGAAAACAATGAATCAAAGTTCAAGGAAATATTACTATTGCAGGGGAATTTCACTAGAAAAGGAGAATACATGCTGTATAAAATGAAAAAGAGGAGAACACAAATTTCACTAGCACAAGCCATTGAAAGAGGCATCACTAGCATTAATATGTTGAATAACTACTTGAATAAAATAGTTTTCCAAAGGTAATTGAGTGCAGAACATAATATCTATATGTAATGCTAAGTAAGTAATGGTGGAAGGGAAGGTAACTATGAAAAGAGTAACGAATAAGTGGTCAAGTATATTATTATGACTATTCAGAACTGACAGGAGTAGAAATGACAGAAGACAGAGAGATGGACAATACATAAAATGAATAATCACATATAAATCAGTTTGGTTGTGCCAATTACAATGTTAATTGGACAACACTAGCCTTAAGGATATTTGCAGCAAATTAATAGTTAATCCATTAATTTTGAATAGCAGAATTAGTACTATACTATGTGCTATTCATCTGAGCACTATCATAATGTGATGGCACATTGTGGATTATAAAATATATCTCAAGTACCAATATATTAATATAATCTTACATGTATCATTAATATACTTTGGAATGTGCCTTGAACACTAGAAACAATGTCCATTATATGAGAATTGAAATAAAATAACGATGTCTATTAATTGATTGTTGAAATAAAGTAACATGTACCTATTATTTGAGCCTTGGATGTTGAAACACTATCAATTATTTGAACATTACATCAATATTACAATGTTATGAAAGGACAAATAATATACAACATCATCAATGTGGATGGAGCAATATTTTAATTTGGATGGAGAATATTTTATAGTGTTCACAACATAGAATATATTGCAGCACTCTCTTTTATTTACAATGTTCTTCTCACATATATTTGCAGCGACCCCCTCACATATTTATGACATGTTATCCTTTTATGCCAGTTTTTTTTCTCGGGATGGCTCTTCAAATGTTTTACAGCATCCTCTTTTATGTTGCAAATTTATCCTTTATGATTATGTCCTTGGTATTCACATTTATGACAACAATGTGTGTCTATTCAACAAGAAATGCATTTATAGTTATGGAGCAACTTTTAATGAAGTAGGATCAAGGTATTTGCAAATGGAGAATAATTGAGGGTTTATACCCTAATTTCACGTGTTTTCTTTTTTAAAAATCCTATTGTACATGTAATGCCTTGGTTGCATTAAAAAGCGTATGAAAGGAATCTATATTAGTAAATGTTGGATGAGCCAGTGTTCAAATATTAATATTGTACCTCCCATGAATACCAAATTTAAATGTTGGATGAGCTATTTTTCAAATGTTGATGTGATTTTGCAAAAAATATTTTTATTATGATGCTACAAAAGACATGGATACAACTCAAAAGAAATTACAATCACACACGTACAATGTTAACATAATGTACATGATGAGACCTAGTATTGCAACAAGAATAATGTAACTCCCAAGGCTACCATCTTTAATTTATCAATATGTAGTGCATACAAACTTAAGAGGTGACGGTGATATATGCATAGTAAGAAAGATTCTACCTAAGTTTCTCTGAAGCAATGAATTAAATTGAAATGTGCAAAGACCATTTTACAAAATTCCAAAGAAGGAAAACTATTGAACCTAATTTTGCAAAAAAAAGACAAATAAAGAATTACTTCTCCTATTTCATAAAAGAAACACTAATCTATTTACACAGAAAGAAATGGTGGAAAGGAAAGCCTAACATGTTTTGTAGAAGATAAATAACATGAATGTAAACCTAAGGTAGTTCCATGAAAGTGACTCTAATATACATTGCAAGAAAACAAGTGTATACTATTGTAATAAAGATAAATCCTACTCTATTTGAAAAAATCATCAAGTGCTCAAAAGTGATCAATGTAAATTATTTTTATGCTACTTAACTCATAACCAAAATAACAAAACCTAGTTGCAAAATTAAAAATCTAGCAATGGAAGGAACATGTACAAAGGGTACCTT
Organism: Pinus tabuliformis; assembly: GCA_031772625.1. Classification (NCBI taxonomy): domain Eukaryota; kingdom Viridiplantae; phylum Streptophyta; class Pinopsida; order Pinales; family Pinaceae; genus Pinus; species Pinus tabuliformis. The sequence continues at coordinate 215,649,003 of CM062816.1, read as the reverse complement.
ATATTTTCAAGTTTTCTTCAAGGTTGAGAGGATGTTTTGGAGTGATGAGAAGAAAAAATTAATTTTTAGAGACCATTATGGGCGTGTTCTGATGAATTTGTGAAATATTACAGGATTCCTATGGGATGCCCTATATTTCTAGAAGATTACATCAAAGAGCAACATAAAAGTTCTAGGAGAGGTCTGAAGGTGGGAGAAGGTGGTAGGAAGTTGTGAAAGAGTGTAAGGGACCTTTACAAGTATGGATATACTCAATATCCCAACTTTCACAAGGGAAAAGTAAAACTAACAGTCTCTTATAGCTCAGCAGTGTAATTTTTTATGCTCAAAGAGTTTGGAGAAACGAGTTAAAATGGAAGAGGGGCGTTAGAGGAAATGGTGTTTATACCTGAAAAATGATGATAATCAACCTTATTAACCAATAGATATCATCTACACACAAAATTTCCATTCAACTAGGAAAGACAAAGTCATTAAATGATTACTAAACACTAATTGGATAAAGCAAAATGTATGTTAAAGGATGAGTTGAATTTGAAATAGAATTTGATTTTGCATAAAGGAAAGAAAATTATTTCTTTTGGTGCTTGTCCACACAGGGCACACAACCAAGCTTCTTCAGAGAGCTTACTTATCAACTTGTTGAGGAAATGTGTTTTTTATAAAACAGGTTCGTAGAAAGAAACACAACCAGGTTAAGTGCATGAAAAACAAAAGACAAAAAGAGATGTACAGAAGAGGGGTGTGAGTTCTTGGGTTGGGCCCTAACCCAAGGAAAATCAACTCCCTTAAAGCAAACTTGGACTAGAGGCAAAATTATGGATTTCATTAATCTCAAAAATTGTTCAAATACATAACATGAAAATGAAAATAACAAGTAGAAATCTCTTGCTCTAATAGTCACTGTCTTCCTCTCAAAGTTGAATCCTATTGAGCTCCTAGGCTCCTTTATATATACAAAAATGATTGAGGGGCAGCTTCCTTGAAGGGAGGGTTACTTCCCTTTAAAAATCCTACAAAAGTATATTTGGTCTCTAGGGGTTCTGGTAGTCACTAATGGGTACTAACTGCCCATAATCCAACCGAGTTGTTGATGGGATGATGTAAGGAACAAGCCTCCTAAAACTTATCTTAATGGTCTCCAATGTGTTATGCACAATAAATCATTTTTTTCCTACACATTCAATGCACTGGGATACCATATATAAAAAATATTCCCTAAACTTCCTAGGAACACATTATAGGTCAAAAAGATATCATCAAATGCAAAAAGTGAGGTTAAAATGTGTTGACGGATGGTTAAATGGGCTTTGAATTTTACCTATTTGGGAGGCCCATCATACCCCCCTATTGAAAATTGTTCTCATCCTCTGAGAAACTTAGTCACTTAATTATACCTCATTCATGGCCCTACTGGCCTGCCTAACATCATAAGCTACCTTAGAATGAATGTCTTATTTAGGATGGAAATGTGCATTCTTTTGAATCTCTTCCCATTATCTTTGTTCTTTCTCTTGTTTGCTCCTCTTTTGCAAGCCTAATAGTAGAGGAGGATTGAACTTGAGTCTAATCCAATTTATCCCCAATCTTTGGATTATCCCTCTCTATAGAGGGGTTATATCTGAATCATTCCTTAGCCTTTCTTGTGAGTGACACTCCTTCATCCTAAAGTTGTGTGGTAGGGTCTGCCACCTCCTTTAAGAGGCTTACAGACTTTCATTTTCTAACAATATGAAGGTATATTCAAAGTATAAGACTGCTTGCTCTTGTTTCTTTGTGTTGGCTAGTGCTATCTTTGGATATCCAGCAATGAGCCTATGGTTACTAGTGACAAGATGAGGGAATCTTAACTCTTCTTTGCTATGAAAGGGCTCATTTACCTCTCTACCCATGACCCTTTTTATTTCTTCAACTTTAGCTTCTTCATGGCTAAGACAGGATGCTAAGGCCATCAATTGCACATATCCCATTCTTAAGTTGGGGTCCCAAATGTTCATGTCAGTCAATATCAAATTGTGCATGTAAAATTCATACATTTTATCTCTATCCTCAACACTACTCTTATGACAAAACTCAATGAATCTTTTTTAGTCTTAGAAGGGGAGGGAATCATGCTAGGCCAAAGTTTTAATCCAGAATTGGTTCCATTATTCCTTCAGGAATAGTGAATAATTTTTTGATGGATGCGTGCATTGGATGGCTTCTATGGAAAAAAATTTCCATAGTTGCAAGCTTCTCCTCTTTCTCCTCTAACTAGGCCTTTAGTATTCTATTTCTTTTTTGCAGTTGGTCCCTCATATTAGCTTCCTTGACTCCAATATCATCCATTCCTTCCCCTGTATTTTTAATTTTCTCCTCCACTATATCGACATCTTCAACTCATTTCGATATTGTAATTTTAATCCACCTGTGGGTCTTACCCATTTCTTTATCTATGTTGGAATAAGGAATTACGAAGGGGGAGGGTGGGTGCGAATCAATAATAGTGAGATTGTTTCAAATTTTATGTATATATCTTTGACTCTTTTCACTACGGTTAGTTACTTGTCAGAGTTTTCATACACAATATAAATGACCAGCAAGATAAGGCATTCACATGTACATACAATCCATCACATGAGCAGCATACACATATTGACATAGGTATTTTTACATGGAAACCCAAAGGGAGATAACCACCAAATTGTTTGTTGTTGTGATGTAAATTAAGCACCTGCTTCTTTACATCAATTTGTTTTTGAGCACCAACTCATAGGAGGCATCGACCCCCTTAAGATAGCAAGCCCCTACTTTGCAAGAGGCACCAACCTCTTATGAATGCAGGCCACCACCTTCTTTAGCCATTGTTCTACCTTCCATACAATTTTCAAATTGAAAACAAGGGAAAATACAATATAGAGAAATACAAATATGATTCAATCTAGTATTATACTTCTACTCTCATCGCTCTACTATTCTACAGGCTCTCTCAGCCTCACACAGTAGCACCAGCCCAATCTGCCCCTTTTCTCTACAACATAGGCACACACAGCCTCTTTCTGCAGCACAGGAATCAATATAGCTTCCCCACATTTCTCAACTGCAATCTTGGTTTTTGTTTCACTGTCACACAATGAACAGTGCAGTCTCTGTCATCCATCACTCTTCCATTCACACTATTGGAGTGTACCTATTGATAGCTTTTCCATCTTGTTGTTGCATCTCTTTGTTCGAATTTTGTCGCTGGAACATTAAATTGAAGAGTTGGCTTTGTTCACTCACCAAATCTATCTGCATAATAATAAATTTGGAGAATGGTCACTTTGTGATTCTCCATGCTAATAATTAAATCACAGTTATTCTGTACTCCTAGGAGGTTATTCCATGCTTATCAATTTCTCTTAGAGCTTGAAATGAACTTCAAGATGGCTTCTCTAAACTGTGATTGGTCCTTCAATCCCTAAGGCTCTCTTCTCCATTTAATTCAATTAAGCATGCATGGGAGATCAGAGGTAGCTTACTTCAACTTAATACAAGCCCAACACTCTTCTTTCAAAATCGTGGTCCTCGTCACCCTTAATTCAACGATCTTGACAATCGTTATTTATTCTAGAGATAAATTATTTTACCTACATTTACTCTTAGCTGCCAACTCATTCATCTATCATACAACTCTTTGCTACAATCGCAGAGCCCCACTTTTCATAAATTTTTATTAAGGTGATATTACGATATTACAAGATCCCAAAATTTCAAGCCTGGCCTTTAGCCCTTTTTGCTTTGCCTCTTATTTTTTTTCACCATATGACTAGGTGCTATGACCAGTGGCATAACACTTAGGTGCTAAGTTGTTTAGGATCCCTCCAAGGGCCTATCTCTTTATGTTCTTGTTATATGTCCCTGGTTCTTTGGGCTCCATGACCAAGTGCCAATCAGCAATGGAAGTTCCTTGTATCATAACTTTCCTCAAATTGCAATTATGGAGGTGTTATAAAATCTCCGACCTCCGATATTTTTAGGTCTCTATAATACTAGTGTAGCCCCATTATTTTTATTGTTCTACCCATGTAGCCCCCATTTTTTTATTTTTTTCCCCATAAAATCCTAATATTGTTATTGTTGTGACCTTACATTATTATTGTTATGTAGGCTCTGATTATATTCTGGCCCCTCATACTCCTATATATACAAATGAGGTCTTGTCATTTGTATCGTCCAAGCATTGTTCATTTATATAATGTAAAGAAGGTTTCCCCCTCGAAGAGGCTAATTTTTAAATCGTTGATATATCTTTTCTTCTATTTTGTGTGTTGGTTGCATAACATTTGGTATCAGAGCTTTGGATTTTAGGGTTTCATTACTTCAAACAATGGAATTTTTGCTATACCATTTTTTTACAAAGATTCATTAGCTAAAATCGCAATCACGTGGAGCTAAAATCTTGGTGAATTTTGTGCTATAATTTCAAATCTTTGTTCGCTATATTTTTTGAGATATGGTTCGAAGAAGTTTTGGTTTTTTCTTACTACAAAATTCAGTCTCAAACAAGTGACCTGGGTAAAATGATCATAACTTTAATTTCAGGAATTAGATTTGAATTCTATAAGAAATGGTTGAAATTGAATGTAATTTAGTTTTGTCTCTAGCAATTTCAGGTTCGAATGTTGAAACAGTGACACGTGGAATCTCGTACAACTTCACCCTATGGAACCAGTCCATAATCAGGGCATCCTGGAATATCTAGCATCACTATATATCGAAGAATCCAATATTGATCTTAGTTGTGGAATTGGAAAAAATATTCATAGGGCTACCACAAGACCGAATTTCATACCTTGGAAATTCAAAATTACAGAAATATAGCAATTACAATATCAAGCTCCAAAAAAGCAAGAAAAAGGTGTGTATTTTCAAATTTTGTTTGAAAATATAGGTTGAAGTTTGGTTATAAAATGCCTCCAAAATAAAATAATTCTACACCCATTAAGCCCTCAAAAGGCTCTACTATGACGCATGAAGAAGAAGAATTGCAGCATGATATATCAAAATTATGGAACCAAGTGCAATTTTCTCTCAAAAAGAGCAACCAAAGATGACATGGATGGTTTAAAAGTAGGCATGGAAGGTTTGAAGGATGGAATGGAAGCTAATATGGATGGCTTGAAAGTAGACATGGAAGGTTTGAAGGAAGGTTTGACAAATTTGCTGCAAGAAAGGCTTCCTGGTGGTGACAAGGTAATCCATGAAAATCATGATGAGGAGAACAGGAATGCGAATTATGATTTTAGAGAATCCAATGTGGGGTTTAAGAACCACCACATTCCAAATATAGATATCGATAAGTTTTATGGCAAGGATCTAGTAACATGGATACTACAGATGGAGCAATATTTTGATCTATAGGATGTGCAACCCTGACAAAAGTTACATAATGCATCCTTATATTTAGAACCCAATCAATTTGTATGTTATAGATTCCTCTCCTCTCGTAAACCACTTGTCACCTAGTCAATTTTTATAGAGGAAATGATAGTGCATTATGAATATAAAAAGAGAAATAAATTCTTTAACCAATTGATAAATCTCAAACAAAAGGGTTCAATGGTGGAGCACATTGAAGGCTTCAAAAAATTGAATATTAGGGTAACTGATATTCCAGAGGAGCATATGAGTGATGTCTTCATAGGGACTTTAAAATATAACATCCAACATGAGATTCACCTTTGGGAACTCGATTTGTTGGAGAATGCATTCAGGGTGGAAAGAAAAGTTGAAAGTAAAATTATGTTAACCAGGAAGTCTACCACTCACAACTATGAAGATAGAAGTGTTGTTGTTCCTAGTATTCCACAACCTACAAGGTTGACACCACAAAAATTGGAGGAACAAAGAGGAAAATGGATTTGTTATAGTTGTGATAGAAAATACACTAAATGTCATAAGTGTGCTAAGAAGAAATTATTCTACATAGATTGTGAAGAGGAGGAAGAAAAGGAACAAGAAACATCAAAAGAGGAGGATATACACTAGGAACCAATCCCCGAGAAAGAAGAAATGAATCTGACCATATATTGTAATCCATTGGCATGAATTATCACTCCTCAAACTCTCAAGATATAAGAATATATCAAGAAGAAAAAGGTAATAGTGTTGATTGATTCTGGTAGAACCATAATTTTATTCATTATAAGATAGCCAAGGAATTGAATTGCTTCCTATATCCAACACCAAAGTTTCAAGTGATGGTTGCAAATGGAAGAACTATAAATTACTCTAGAAAGTGCCATAATATCAAGCTAACCATGGGGAAATATGTATTGAATAGTCCAATGCTTTCCATTCCAGTGGGCACTACTGATGTTGTACTAAGAGTCCAATGGTTACAATATTTGGGGATGATAGCTTTCAATTTTCAAGAACTTCTCTTGAAATTATTTTAGGAAGGAAAGGAAGTTGAATTAAGGGGTATCACAGGGAAACCAGGAAATATAATCAGCCCTAATGGCATGAAAAATCTTCTTAAGAAATAACAGTGGGGCGTAATTGCATAATTATTCTCACTAGAGGTTCAAACATCGAAATCATTTATTTCTCCAGATCTCCAAAATGTCTTGGAAAATCATTCCAAGGTGTTGATGACTCCCAAAGGCCTCCCACCTATTCATGATCTTGATCATGTTATTCATTTCATTCCATGAATTATTCCTCCAAACATTAGGCAATACAGATATCCTTATGCCCAACAAATTGAAATTGAATGTATGGTTGCGGAAATGCTAGAGGCTGGTATAATTCAACCTAGTCAAAGTTCTTTATCTACCCTAGTAGTATTGGTGCATAAGAATGATGGATCATGGCATATGTGTACGTATTATAGGGAGCTCAACAAGATCACTATTAAAAGATAAATTTGTCATTTCTTTCACTAATGTTTTTGGATGACTTACATGCAGCAATTTACCTCACCAAGTTGGATCTTCGTTCCAGATATCATCAAATTAGAATGAAAACTGAAGACATTCTAAAAACAACATTCAGAACTCATGAGGGTCATTATGATTTTGTGGTCATGCTTCTTGGCCTTACTAAGCCACCTTCCACATTTCAAGGTTTGATGAATTTCATTTCAAACCCTTCCTTAGAAAATTTGTGTTAGTATTTTTTGATGATATACTAATCTACAGCAAGTCTAGGAAGGATCATGTTCAACATGTTGAAAAGGTTCTCAAATTATTGGAGGAGAAACAATTTTGTGCAAAAACCTCTAAATGTTTCTTTGTAGTACATGAGGTGGAATATTTGGGTCCTATTGTATCTCATGAGGGTGTTAAGGTAGACCCTAACAAAATTAAATCCATTAAAAAATGAAAAATCCCCACAACCATAAATCATCTTTGAATATTTCTCAGGTTGACAGGATATTATCACCTTTTTTTTAAGAATTATGGGACAATAGAAGTACCTCTAACATCATTACTAAACCAATATGCATTTTCTTGGACTCCAGAAACAACAAAGGCCCTTGAACATCTTAAAGAGGAAATGTGCCAAGCACCAGACTTAGCTACGCCAAGCTTCACAAAACCTTTTATTGTGGAATGTGATGCCTCAAGAAATTGAATTGGTGTTGTTTTAATGCAAGAAGGAAGACCTGTTTCTTTTGAAAGTCATCCAATCAAAGGAAAGTATTTACAAAAACCTGTTTATGATAAGTAAACGTTGGCAATACTACATGCACTAAAGAAATGGTGACCTTACCTAATGGGAAGACACTTCAAGGTAAAAACATATCATTATAGTCTTAAATATGTTTTTGAACAAATATTACATTCAGAAGAGTAGCAAAAATGGGTGACAAAGATGTTGGGTTATGACTTTGAAATCATCTACAAAAAAGGGAAGCAAAATGTTATTACAGATGCACTCTCAAAAAACGACGAGGATGTGGAATCATTGCTTTGTGTTATTTCTATTATCCAAATTGAGTGGATAACTGAAGCAAGGGATGAATGGAAGAATGATGAAGAGGTGTGGTCACTCATTCAAAAGTTGCAGCAATATCCTAGTACATCTGATACATTTACTTGTAAAAATGATTCATTATGGTACAAAGATCACTTACATCTTTGTAATAATTCCCAACTCAAACAAAATATTATTTTGGAATTACACACTCTCCCTTAGGAGGGCGCTTACGATTTTTAAAAACTTACCATAAGGTCAAGAAGGAATTTATTTTGGATGGCCTTAAATATGATATTTAGAAGTTTGTGGCAGAATTTTTGGTTTTCCAACAAAATAAAGTTGAGATAATTAAGACCCCGAGTCTGTTACAACCTTTAGCCATTCCAAGTCAATGTTTGGAGGAGGTCTCAACGGTGTTTATCATAGGTTTACCCAAGTATGAAGGAAAGAGTGTCATCATGGTGGTAGTTGATAGACTTACCAAGTATGCACACTTTTGTGCATTATATCATCCTTTTAAAGCCAGTACAATTTCTACTGCATTTATGGAAATAATTTAAAAGCTTCATGGAAACCTAGAGCTTATAGTAAGTGACAGAGATCCCATTTTCACTGGAAAATTTTGGATGGAATTATTTTCTTGTCTTGGTACTCAATTAACTCATATATCATCTTATCATACTCAATCTAATGGGAAAACTGAGATAGAGAAAAAAAATTTGGAAGGATATCTTCGTTGCTTTGTATCTAATAAAAAAACACATTGGGTCAAGTGGTTACCTCTAGCTGAATGGCATTATAACACTTCCTTCCATACTACAGCAAAAATGACCACATTTCTAGCACTTTATGGATATCATCCACCATCCATCACATCATCTTTAAGAGAAAATTCTAAGGTTCAAGCAGTGGAAGATCACATCAAGCATCAACAAAAAGTTATCCAACTCTTAAAGGGTAACCTCACTCTGGCGTAGAATTGAATGAAACAACAGGCAAATTAGCATCAAAGTGAAAGAAATTTTGATGTAGGTGACTTGGTATTTTTACAGCTACAACCATACAAACAAATGTCTCTCAAGAAAGCTAAGAAGGATAATAAATTATCACCCAAGTACTATGGTCCTTACAATGTGTTGCAAAATAATGGTACTCTGGCATATAAATTCGAGTTTCTTGCATATTCCCCAGTACACCCAGTTTTCCATGTTTCGTGCTTAAATAAGGTTATCGGTGACAAGCTTCCAATTCAAACCGTGTTTCGAGAACTTTATGAAGAAGTAAAAAGCATATTTGAGATTGAAGCAGTCACGGAAACAAGAACCCAATAGCTACGTAATCAATCAATTTCAGAGTATCTCATTAAGTGGAAGAACTCACCTGCTGAATATTCCACATGGGAGGATAAGAATTTTATACAGGAGCATCCAGAATTACTCAAGCGTTGAGGACAACACTTTTGTAAGGAGAGAGGCATGTTAGGTCCCTGTAATACTAGTGTATCCCCCTTATTTTTAATGTTAGTGTAACCCCATTATTGTTATTGTTGTGCCCATGTAGCCCCCATATTGTTATTGTTGTGCCCCATATCAGCCCACTATTGTTATTTTTGTGCCCTTACATTATTATTGCTATGTAGGCTCTAATTATATTGTGACCCCTTAGACTCCTATATATACAAAGGAGTTCTTGTCATTGATTCATCCAATAATTGTTAATTTATGTAATGTAAAGTAGGTTTCCCCCTTGAAGAGGCTAATTTTTAAGTCGTTGATCTATCTTTTCTTCTATTTTGTGAGTTGGTTGCATAACAAATATACCCAGGGTAACATCATGCTCATTCCATCATGTCCACATGGAATCTCCTTAGTGGTGACACATGTCACTAGGATTTGCCCCATTATACCACTCAATAGTGTTGAATCTAACTGCCATGTACCCTCCGTATAGCCACATCATGCCGATTTCATCTTCCACTCTCATCTCCTGAGGGTCAATCAATGGCTACCATTTGTCATGTCCGAGGAGAAGAAAAGGGTCCCTCGGTCCTTGGTTTTGCAAATGATTTCCTTTGCAAAACCCACTCTCCACAACCCTACTCTCTGTAACCCTTGACACTTTTAAAAATGATTCATTAATAAGGAGTTACAAAATTTTGAAACTTTGAAATTCTGAAGTTCTGAACATCCGAGCTTCCGATATTTTATCCTACTTCTCATATCTGGCCTACTTTGATATTCAGCCCTTCCAACGTCCCGAACTGCTCATCCTCTAAAATTCAAAGTTCTGATATTCAGCCCACTTCTGATATTCGGCTTACTCCAATATTCATCCCTTCCAATGTCCCAAGCCTCCAACCCTACAAAATTCTGAGGTTCTGAAATTTTGGGCTCCAACATTTGTCCTACTCCTAAGGACTTCAAGATCCTAACTTCAAATATCAATAACTTTTGATCTCGAGATACATTTATAGACTTTCACATACCATTGGAAATATTTTTCAAATCACTTTCCAGTGGAGAATGTCTGATGTCATCCTTAAGCCCTTTTTCTACCTAAAATATTGTTGCAAACTCTATGTCATTCTTTGCATCTTGACTGTTCTTCTTGTGCCTCAAATTTTCTACTTCTGACCTCAATGATAGTCTGGTTGACATTAATGACAACATACCAAGTGCCACAAATCAATCAGATAATGTCAATTGTCCAACACTCTAGTTCAAAGAAGAGTGGGACTGCAAAAGGGTAAGGAGTATCTTCCCTTATTCAAACGATTTATAGTAGGATCAAATATTTGGTTGTGGATCTATCTCTTGTAGGTCTATAATTTTCTCGTGTACCCCCACATCTCCTTATTGTAGTTGTCTTGTTTTTTCAGTGCCTTCTTGTAGCCTTTCTATTTCTTCTTGTAGCACTATTATTCCTTTCATAGTATTGTTGTTCCTTCTTGTAGAAATGCATATTTATCTTGTAGCTTGATGGTTTGTTTATGGGTTTTGGTCCCCTTGGTACTTGTCCTCTTTTGTGGGGTATGTGGTTGTTTTCCCTTATTTTTTATGGAGGTTATTTCCTCTAATTGCTTCTTACCTCTCTCCAAATCTCCCCCTTGTTGGCAGGATGACTCTTCAATGGTGATAGGGGCTGTAGAAGGTGGTTGATGTTTTCCCTTGCCTTATTGGGTTTCTCTTTCTTCTCTTGAAATACATAGGGTGTTATAGACATATTTGGGCACTGCAACCCCAATCACATATGTCCATAAACCCAGGGCTTATAAACCCCTAAAAGTGTTGTTTCATACCCTAAAGGATCAAGGTCAGCTGATTACATCATTTCCCAGAAGTTCTCCCTGAAAAATTGCTTAGAACTGGTCAAAACTGGACCATACAGACTGCTCCATGCTGAGGGTGCGATGCATCTCACCTGTTACACACTGGGGTTGTGATGTATACTGAAAAGCCCTTCTATAGGGTGTGATGAGCGAGAGCAGACAAATGGCAGAGGCAATTTGCTAGGTGGAAACTCAAAGAATCTTGTAGAAACTGCTCATATGACACTTGCCTCTCTGAATTCGCCTAGGGATGAGTAAGAGATCATGAAATCTCCAAGTGGAACCAAGAACTATCAGTGAAATTATACTAATCAAAATCACAGAAGCTAACTCACTCTCCTGCAAACATCTAGATATGGATCCCTCATCCTAGAGATCCACAGGTTGGAATTTTGTAATTTGTAAGAAAGTGTTGTTGGTTTCTCTTTGAGACATTGTATTGTTGGGTGATCTTGCTTTATATGAGGTGAAGAGGGCTTTCATGCTGGGAGGATGATGCTGGATTAGATATCTTGGTTATAATCCTCTCTTCTACTACTTCTATCAATAAATATATTTGAGTTTTCCTCCATATACTTGTATATCTCTGAATCTTGTATTTGTATATGCATTTGTATGGTTAATGTACATCTGATCCTACATTGTTTATGGTTATAGATATATATGCTTTGATGGTATTTTACTGCTTTGACTTCATAAGTGTTCTTTGAGGTGGGACAAGTGAGAAAGGAGTGGCGAAAGCTCTATCAAAGGAGAGAGGAAACAAGCAAGGAGACTAGAAAAAGACTGAGGTTGGTACTATCTGCTTCTCTCTCATCTATCTCTCATAAAGGAAAACACAAGTAACTTTGGTTTGTTTGTTTCTAAGATAGCTACCCATCTTAGTGGGACTAGCAGCTCTGAGTGGACACTAGTTTTCCCGATAACAAAAATGGCGACTCCGCTGGGGAGCGAATAGTTTGTTTGTTTTGTTACTGTTGTTTGCTTTATAAACTACAAAGGGAGCCTGAAGTTAAGCCGGCTAGCCTTTGAACTACTTTTGCTATGCAACTGCAAAGTAGATCAATGTTTCTTCAGTCAATCTTCAAGTTAGTTTATGAACTGAACATCTAACTTGCAAACATCCTAAGTGCCCTGGTGGTAGCTCGAATAACCTCATTAGATCAACCCTTGTACTTTGTGTTCACTGACAATCATTAGCTCAGCCTAAATCCCTGAACTTAGCTGCAAACTGTGAGTGAAAACCAAGCTCAGTCTCATCCCTGGACCATCGCACTGTCTCTCATTGGCAATCTGGATGCATCGCACCTCCCATGTGTTATAGGTGAGATTCATCTTTGTTTCCCTGTTTAACAGGCGTGATGATTGAGTAAGATTTTTTTTGCCTCCAGATTTTGGTTTTTTCTTCATTGTCTTCAGCTTTATTTAGTAGTTTTGCTATCTATGATCAATATATCACTGTTGAAACCTTCTTCCTTTGCATTATTTAGCCTCCACTGATAAGGAATTGTGAATGTTTTTTATGTATTTTTCACCATTTACAGTTCTCCTTTTCAAATAGTAGCTTAATCGAACTATCGTCTTTTGATTTGAAAGTGTCACAAGTGTCGTTTTCAGTCAAGAAAAAGAGTGTCATAACGTCTTCCTCTTTTATATATTCGATTACACTTTTGACATTGTATTTGATTTGAATTAATAGTATCTCTAGTGTTGAAAGCAATTTTAAATTCGAAATCAAAAAGTGTCGTCTGAGTCTTCCTTTCGTTTTTTGAAGAAAAAATTGTTAGTATTTACGCTTTGAAAGAAGATAGTTTAGATCTGTACTTAGTTTTCTTTTTGTCATTCTCACATTAAGGAAACTGAAAAAACAAATACATGCATGTGCATTTGCATTTAGAATGCATGCGGTAATTGATTTAGGAAAAGTGCATCTAGTGTGTGCTCTCTGCTCTATGTTGAAAGAATTTTACTTCTCTTTCATTAGTAGCTAGGATTTTCATTGCTAAAAGAAAGTAAACGATTCTTTATCATCTTAGATTGCACATTTAGGAATTGTATATCTACATCACGTGGTGAACCTTAAAGGCAAACTTCTTAAGAATGATCAATTGTAACATAAACCTCAATGAACATAAAAACGCTTTGGAACCTAATGCACAACATCTAGAAGTCTAGGCTAGAGACGTATTCCGGTGTCGTAAAGCCTGGTAACTATCATTTTCATCTTAGGTTGGGTGATTCCTCGTCTTTGATATGACAAGTGCCAGTACGGACTTGTGCTTCCACATATCGTCGAGTATATATTGGGAGACCACAATAGGCTATATCCTTTATCCTTAGGAAGCTGTGTCTACCACCCTATCGATTGCAATGCACTGAACACAGCATTCATGAAGATTGACTACTGTACCGTAAAAAGTATTATGTAGTTCTGTGATTGGTTTGGTAATCCCTCTTTCTAAATTTCCAGAGTAGTCACTTTCGTTCCTTTTCAGACTCCCTAAAAGAAAAGGTCCATCTGAGCACTTGTCACTTTAGGCTCATTAAAAATCGAAGGTGACTAAAGTCATATTTAGCTTTTTCTCGACTCTTAAAAATTGAAAAAGCAAGTTATGTCAAAGCATCATAAAATTTATTTAATTCGGAATAACATTTTCCCTTTTTTATTTTGAGTTGATCAAGTAATCCGCAATCGTGGAAGAAAGTCAATCGAAACCCTGTCATTCATGGAGACTAATGAGTCAACCATCTTTGACTCTGGAAATGAAACCATTCCGGGCCAAGCGATCTCATTTAATTGGGTCAAAGTCTCCTGGTTTGTTTGAAACTTGTGTTTCAACATCCTCAGAGACTCTAGTTACTCCAACTATTTCTGGTATCCCTGCCTCTACAAAAGAAGTTCCACAATTACAAGAGGACAATAGAACTAATCCTAGTGTAATGGTAAACACAATATTCCTGAACCAGCTCCATCTAGGACTGATTCGGAAGGTGTCAAGCCTCCAACATCTGTCGCTACACAGTGTGTACCTTCTTCGGAACCAGAAATATTTTACGGACCTGACAGCCTACCTCTTCCACCTGGACTGATTGCTATAGAAGAGATTGTGGAGGATCTTCCATCCAGTACACCATTGCATTTTGGAACTGGGATCCACCTATATCCTTCATATACAGAAGTTAGTCACCTTTCATCGCAAGTTCCTGTAGAATCGCTAGGAAGTCTTTTGGATAGACTAAATATGTCTGAAAAACCATCGACATCTAGGATTGTGTCCTCTAATACAGTAGCAGCAGAACCTCCCGCCACTACTCCGAAAATGTTCATTGGTATACCATCTGTCCCAACTAGCTCTCAACCATTAGATGGAGTCCACCTAGGGACTGTTTCAATAGTATGGTCTGGTCTTGTTTGTTCATCTGGAATATTATCTGGAATTTCTTATGTTGAGTCTCAGCAAATTGATCCTTCACAACAGTATCAATTTGGGTAGTCCAGTCTACAAAGACAAATTTTTCCTTTGAACACTGGATTACTGCCATATGGAGGGCAGTATGCCTTTTCATTGTTCCCTCTGGGAGAAAAACCATATGAGAGTTCACAACAAAATTCGAGTCAAGCTGGAATTGCATCTAGTAGTTGGGTGCCAATACTGCCTCAACAACCAAGAGTTCTATATTCAATACAACCAAATCAGCCTATTTCGAATATTCCCACTACACCAGCTACTGTGACGGTGTCGCAAGTACAAGCGCTGCCTATTATATGTCAACCTCAGGTCTCTCAGGTCGTAATACAACAGCCTCTTGTCTCAATGACTCAACTACAATCGCTGATTAGTGGATCCTTAACTAAAGCGACTCAAGTGCAAACGAGTACTATCATCCCTCATCTTGATCAAACATCTAGTATTGGACAATAGCAAATGGCGTCACAACCATGGCTGGTGTAATATCAACAACCGCAATTCCAGCAAGCTTACCGAGGACCTGAACAACAAAAATTTGTGGGTAATGGACAACCGTATATTCAAAACGGTTACCGTCAATCATATCATAATGGTTACGCCCATCAACCTTATCAATGTTATTAGCATCAAATACATTATGTTGGTATGCAAAGGCCCACTACTCAATCGATCCCATCTTATCCTGGGTATGCTTTTCCAAACCTAAATCAACAGTTTCCTTTTTTCGCAACTTTAGAATTACCAGATATGAATCGGCTAACAAAAGATTCAATTGCTTACGCCCCTTGGTGGCCAGTGATTCCTCATAAACTTTCGTCAGATATTCCTAAATTCAATGGAAATCCGAGTGAAGATCCATCGAATCATGTGATGACCTTTCATCTATGGTGTTCGTCCAACACTCTCAATGATGATTCGATTAAGCTTCGCCTTTTTCAACGAACGCTAACTGGTCTGGCAGCAAAGTGGTACATCGAATTTCCTAGAGCTTCATTCGATAACTTCAGTGCCCTTGCCACCACATTTTTAACCCATTTTTAGTTACCAATAATGTACGAAACAGGAACGGAGCTTCTTACCAATTTTAATTAGACGACAGCCACTCACATATCTGATCATATTCATGAGTGGCGACGTCGTCGTCGAATGGTAAAAACATATGTTCCTGATCAACTGCTAGTTGAATGGTTTATTAAGTCATTGTTACCTTCTATTATAGAAGATGTGGGTAGGGGGGAGTTGTCACTGAAGAGCAAGTCATTGCTCATGCGCAATATCTAGACTTGATCTATACTCAGCTTGGCATGCTCTATGAAAAAATTCCTGATGCTCCTATACGAGAGTTTTTTGTTCCTCCTCCTCCTAAATCAAACAAAGACTCTCATGCCGACGACGGCATGATAGGTACGACTAGCACGAAAACTGCAAAGGCTACATCTAAGAAATCCCATACAATTTCTGGTTAAAATGCAAATGAAGAACTTCTTGCTGCAGACGTTAATGTCGTGTCGACCAACAAAGGCAAAGAACTGAAGAAACCAGGGGGCAGGAAGAAAGGGTAAAGCAAAAAGAAGAAACAGGATGATTCATCTCCTGAAAAATCTTCTACAGACCCTTTTGGGCAAAAGAATCCTCCTTCCCCATGTCACAAATGTGATGAAGGCCATTGGATGAGGGATTGTCCATATAAAGCTGAGATTAAGAAATTCTTAAAGACTTCAAAAACCTCAGCAGTATTGATCGATCCGTTTCCAAACCCAGAAACCAATCTGGTTGCTAGTGACAATGCTTCCCCATCCCAAGTGCTTATGTTGTCCATTTCGAAACAACAAAATGATGCTTTGATATTGACAAGGAATAAATATTATGGGAATCCACAACCGTCGAACAACAAGGCTACAAATCAACCTAGTAGTTCGACAACAACTTCAACCAAAGTTGTGCCACCCATCATTCTTGAGCTAACAATAAAGCCACCAAAGGGAGTAGTGCACAAATCAACAATTAGTCCTTGTGCCCGAGTAGCACAGAATTATAATATAGTAGAGGATCTTGCCCAATCGCCATCCGCTGTGTCGATGCTTGAAGTACTACAAAATTACCCTTCCCAAAAGCAAGCTCTATTATCAGCGATAGGTGGAATTGACCCAGTGGATTCCAATCTCATGGCCTTTAATCATAAAGGATATGAACCTTAGTTACCAACTCAAATCGCTTTCCTCATACAAGTGAAAGCCCTCAGCAAAACTATTCATCGAACAATTATTGATGAGGGGGCAACTACCCACATTATGTCAATGAGTTGCTGGAAAACTTTAGGATCACCACCCTTGTCAAGATCATCTATGACATTAAAATAATTCGATGGATGAAAATACACCCCGTATGGGATTTTAAGTAACTTACAAGTTGAACTGGGGGGAAAACAATAGAAATTGATGTCGAAGTTATCGATGGAAACCTCTATTACAATATCCTACTGGGAAGGCCCTAGATCAATATATTTTAGAAAGATTGCATTTCTTTTTCAAGGAGGAATTACAATCGCTAATCAACAAACCTTTCTCCCCAACAATTCACAAGTTACAGGAAGCATTCCAATGATCCATGGAAGCTCTCAATCGCTTAAAAATGTTGGAGTAGGCCTACTAAAATACCTTGCCTTAATGGGTACTTTTTCCCTAGCGCCTCCGAGTAATCTGGCAGAAGTGGCCGCAGTAGGAACCTGCAATATGATATCTTCCATTCAGAAGATTTCCAAACATTTTGTTAGCGTGGATCATCAATAGGTATTGCCTCCAAGCCCAATAGAAATTTTGTAGCAATCAATTGTCTTGGCATGGGTGGCAAACCCAAAGCAACAATCATCGAGTGTTTGGATAGATAGGTCTAAATAATATGGCACCTCTTCAGATCCTTGGTCACATGTACATTCTACAGATGAAGGAATTATTCGATCGATGACGATAGAAGAGGCACCATGGGAAGATTACCACCATCATTCCCATCTTCTGGATTACAATGAAGATTATTCCAACGACCTTAATCATCCTTCAGTTTTTGATTTCCTATCAAATATTGTAAATACAGTGGATTCTGAGTGAAATATGTCCAATATTGAAGAAACTATAGCCATAAATATCTTGACCAAACCTGGTGTTGTAGAGAATATTCATGTCAGAAAATATTGTTCTTCTTCAAAACTGGAAATATAGTGCGCTCTGTTTCGCGAATTCAGAGATGTCTTTGCATGGTCATATGAAGAAATTTCAGGCATTGACTCGAGCATAGTTGAACATGAAACCAAGATGTATCCAAATGTCAAACTGGTACGACAAAGGCTTTGGCAGGTGCACCCAAAAAAAGCCACTGCCATAAAGGAAGAAGTTAAAAAAAATTTACATGTTGGTTTCATTTACCTGGTTCCTCTAACTGATTGGGTATCGAATATTGTTCCTGTGATGAAAAAGCAAGGAACAATTAGAGTCTGTGTCAATTACAGGGATGTAAATCAAGCTTGTCCAAAGGACAACTACCCTACACCCTCCATCGACCAGATAATTGATGAATGCGCCGGATGTGAAATCTTTTCATTTATGGATGGATTTTCTGGGTATAATCAAATAAATATCTGCCCATTGGACCAGTCGAACACTGCATTTATATGTCCATGGGGCACATTCGCGTACCATAAATTACCTTTCAGTTTAAAGAGTGTAGGGGCAACTTTTTAGAGGGTTATGAATTATGCCTTCCATGACATCACGAACATTTTCCAACCATATCTCGATGATCTACCAGCTCATTTGCAAAAGCGGACTGATCATCCGCAGCATCTGAGAGCTATATTTCTACATTGCCAACACTACAAGATACGACTCAATCCGCACAAATGTGTGTTTTGTGTCAGTTCTAGTCATTTACTTGGCTTCATGGTTTCTAAGGATAGAATTCGACTCAACCCATGTAAGGTTCGGGAAATCATCGATATGCCTCCACCTTCAAATTTGCTTCAGATTCAGAAACTCCAAGGGAAAGCAAACTTTCTGAGGAGGTTCATTCCAAATTACGCCAAACTTGCTAAAGATTATACGTGTCTTTTTAAAAGAGAAGTGCCCTTCAACTGGGATTAGGTTGAGCAAGCTTCCTTTGATGCTCTAAGGGAATCCATAATAAAATCATTATTAATGTACGCTCCTGACTATCAAAAAGACTTTGACTATATCTAGCTACAGCAGATATAACCATCGCAATGGTTTTAGTTCAAGAAGAAAATGGAATCGAACATCCTGTCTATTATTTAAGCCGAAACTTAAATGATACAGAAAGCAAGTACTCCTATGTTGAAAAGCTGGCTCTTTCAGCTGTTCAAGTAGTATAGAGATTTCGACACTATATCCTCTTTCACAAAACTACCATTTTGCCATATTGCAACCCTATGACTTGCATTCTGTCGTGTCAGTTACTCGGGGGCAAATATTTGAAATGGATAGCTATTTTGCAAGATTTTGATCTGGAATTCGTAAAATCCAAATCAAAGAAATCTCTATTTTTTTTGGAGTTACTATGCGACTTCCCATCATCCTCCAACGATTCAACATCCAAAGCAACAACTATGGATGAATCTTTGTTTCTTATATCGTCGAGCGATCCATGGTATGGAGATATAATCATCTATCTCCAAACCTAAACATACATGCCTAATACCTCTCACTCAGAACAACGACATACTCGTTACCAAGCAAAAAACTACATGATCGTTGGTGATACACTTTACCGTTAGGGTATCGATACAGTTCTACGAAGGTGCCTCACCCATGAGGAGGCCGAAAAAGTCCTGAATGATTGTCATTCAGGTGCATGTGGGGGGCATCAATCTAGTTACGCTATGGCACAAAAGATTTTACGAGCAGGTTACTTCTAGCCAACAATGTTCAAAGATTTCATAACCGCAGTCAAAAGTTGCCATGCTTGTCAAATCTTCGACCACAAAACCAGAATACCACCCGCACCTCTGCATCCAATAGTTGTTGTTGGGCCATTTGCCAAATGAGGCATAGATTTCATGACATGTAACCCCACCTTGGCCGAGGGTCATGGGTATATCATAGTCGCAGTTGACTATTTTATGAAATGGGGCGAGGCGATGCCTACATTAAACAACAATGGCGCAACTACTGCTCTTTTCTTTTTCAATCATGTAGTCTCTAGGTTCAGTGTTCCAAAAGCTATAGTCACAGATCATGGATTGCATTTTCAAAATCACATGATGGTTAAATTAACTACCAAATTAGGACTGTCCCATGACAATTCTACTCCATATTATCCGCAGGCTAGTGGACAAGTTGAACCGATCAACAAAGTCCTCAAGCACATGTTGCAGAGAATGATTGGAGCCCACAAACAGGATTGGAATTTGATCCTATACTCAGCTCTATGGGCATATATAACCTCAGTAAGAAATTTGACCGGGTTTACACCCTTCCAGCTGGTGTATGGCCTGGAAGCTGTATTACAAATTCAGTGTGAGATTTCATCTCTCAAGCTCGCAGTCGGCCTTCTCCTAGCAACTTTAGAGGAAGAGCTCGTTTCTTGGAACTAATCCAATTGGATGAAACCCATCATGATGCCGCCTTGGCTAAGGAAGCTCATAAGAAACGAGTTAAGGCATAATTTGACAAAAATGTCAAACCTAGTGTCTTCTCAGAAGGTGACCTGGTCTTACTTTATGATCAGGAATCCGATAAATTGGGAGCAGGTAAGTTCCAATCTTTGTGGATGGGTCCCTACATTTTTAAACGAGTGTTAGAAAAAGGAGCCTACGAGCTAGTAGATTACGATGGGATTCCACTGGCACAACCTCGAAACGGGTTGTACCTTAAGCGTTACTATGCTTGACTAAGTGTAGTAATCTCTTTAAATGCTTTTGTTACGTTTTTGTTTTCATCAAGAGTGATCATTTTGGTTAGGTAATCCAATTTTGCATTTGTTGCAGATGTCAAACCTATTGGAATCATTTGTTGGATATGCCGACGGAGCTAGTTGTAGTACGTAGAACCTATCTTTCGCAGCCTGGGCCATTTTTTATCCAAGCGGTGAGTTAGTGAGTTTCAGAGGGGTATGTATTGGTCGGTTAATGAACAACATCGTTGAGTATAGCGTGTTGATAGAACTTCTCTCTGATGCCATCGCACGTCGCATACGCTGACTTATTGCCAGGCTAGAATCACTACTTGTCATCCTACAGTTTACTAGCATCTATTCTGTTCGAAATCCAGCTATCTATCATATGTTCCTAAGGGTCAGGCTTTTGGAAAGGCAGTTTGATTCTATTCAATATCAACACATTTCCAGAAACTTAAACACATTAACTGATTCATTAGCAAATTATGTATTAGATAGACATTTGCAACATTTATAAAAGAAATCATTTCAATCAACATTTGCATCAGGATCATATAACTTAACCAAAATAAAGCCCTGAAAATAAAAAATATATATAACTGTTTATAGTCTTTTACAAAATGTTCTGTGTCGAGGACAAAATCGGTCATATGACCCAAAACTCAAAATGCAGGGAAGCACCCTAGACTAATGGTGTCGGTGATAACAAGTCACCACCTGTGCGATCATACGTAAGAGCCTATTCCATCAGCTCGGCATGCTAGTAGTATGGCACTGTAATCTCAGAGGCAACTCATCGGTCCTCACATCCTGAATACCAAGGGTGAGACCCTTGATCTGATCCTGCTATACTACAAGCATCTCGGCTATGTCCAAATCATGAAGGACAACCCTCCCTACAGCTTCTCCTACTGCAATGACAGCTGCTACCCTCGAGCGCACTACTGGTCACACTATTCCAATATCTGCACAAACATATGGGTTCGATTAGTCTTGATAACATTTATAAAACAAAAGAACATTATAAAAGCAATAAATAGAGATATATCAGATCTTTTTACATATAACAACCCACTGCTCACCAGCCAGCAGCACCAAATCTAGGTCACCCTAGAAATCCATCCCAGCATACGGATACTCCGCAATGACCATCTTCTGATGGTTGAACCACTCAAAGAAGGCATCATAGAATGAAATCTGTGATTGACCAACATGTCTGGCCATAAGATCAACCCATCTTTGCATCTGTGGTTCTATCGGCGTTGGAACCCCAAGTGAAATGTACTGTGGCTGCATCAGTGGGATCTTATCCAAGCCGAAATCGGTCAGAATAGAACCATAACCAAAGTTTTTAGATTTTTCGTTCTTCACCTTGGTAAGTTGTTCTTTTATAATTGGAAGTACTGCATCACACCAGTTGAATACCTTTGGTTCAAGGCATTCCAGAGCATACTGCATATAGGACCTGTTGGCCAAATGAAGAACCGCGCTACCAGCTAATCTAGCAAAAGTGAATAAGATAGTCCTCAAGGACCGATCAGTGACATCTAAAATATTGATCTTGCCATCCATGCTCAGCTGAGATCCATCTCTACAGAACCGGTGAATATAATCCCTCATGGATTCACCCCCATGGACAGATCCTGATAGTGAGAGAGACGCACCATGCCTTGATAAACCGGTCAAAAAGTAGATATCCTCAACTGTCAAAGGGCTGGATTTACCTTGAATCTAGAACACTTGGTTGGTAGGATCCCATGCATCGAGAAAGTATTGCAACAAATTGATTTGTTGCCTCATGCTGTGTATACGGAGGAATTTGAGCAAGCCACAGTTCTGCAATACAGTCACCGTACCCGGATCATGTAAGGCAACCATATCCTCTTCTTCATGCTCACGTTCATGCCATGTAATGACCATCTTGTTCCGATGAATCTCTTAAAAACAAACAAGACAAGAATTAGGATCCTAATTCAGGCAAAAACAGGAAAAATTTCCATGAAAAAACAGTGCATAAAATTTCCTCTTTGCGCCCATCGCACCCTAGCTGTGTACTAGGTGGGATGCATACTGACTGGCCAATGGCCAACTCAGTATGCATCGCACCTTTCGCTGTATACTAGGTGCGATGAGGAGAGAACGAATTGTTCAAACCCTAGAGGCTCAGAAAAATAGGAAAACATGCTCAAAATCATAAAATGAAAGAATTCAATTGAAGAGCTCAAGGTTAGCTCCTACCTGGCCTAGATAGCACTGAAAATAGTCCGTAGAATCTCCCAGAATCAGCTGATGAAAATAGAGGGGGAAAACACCTCTAGAACTCCAACAATCCCAAATTTGAATGAAATGGTAAAAATGAGAGGTAGAAACTACTTTTATGTTACTATTCACGTAACTCAAGTAAAATGTTGATGTTTAACTCATTTTTCAAGCATGTATTTACATTTCTAATCACTTTGTTGGAGTAATTGAACAGGCAATATGACCGTCAAAAGAACATAATGTTAATGGTGAAATCAACATCTCTGACTATTATCACGAGCAAGTTTACGCAAAGTTCAAGCTCATTAAAAAATAAACCTAGCAGTGAGCAAATGTTCCCCTAGAGTTCAAGCTGATTAAAAAATTAACCCACCTTCGGTAAATAATCTTTTCGATTGCACAACTATCAGCTTTTGAACCCTGGTCGTGTTCTTACCATCACCTCCACTCTTTTTTAGCTGATCATACACGTCCATTTGATTGTTTACCCTTTTGAGGAACAACTGTGATGAGTGATTCTATTAACCACCTTCTTTATACTGTCATGATTGAAAAAGTTCCAAACCTTACCTAGATCCAGTTGCTATCCAAAAACATCACTCGTTCCCCAAAAAGGAGACTCCTTTAAGCTCTTTTCATCTGACTCGTAAAATATGAAAATATTGCCGAGCAATTGGCCTCTCCAGCTCGTTAAAGTCATTGGAAGTGCCATCCCTCCTCTATATTTTAATCTTTTTGGACTTGAGGGATCATTACACAAAAATATCAAGCACTTGTCTTGTTCGGCTCATTAAAACTATCAAAAAGTCATCCCTTTCGTATTATTTTATACTTTTTCAGACTTAAGGGATTATATTACGAAAAAGGACTACTGGAGGTTCCTTTTTGTCTCTTTTTAGACTCTCTAAAATTGAAAAGGACTGAGTTATATTTGTCGTTAAACTTGTTAAAACAATAGCGACAAACTTTTCCATGTAGACAAGAGCGAGTTTCACTGTCGCTAGGCTCGTTAAAACGTAGTGGCAAGTTTTCCCGAAGGGCAAATTATAGAACAAGCATATGTTATCCTCCTCAAGCTTGACAAAAATAAAGAGGCATTGGCCAGAAATTACTGGGGAAAAAGGGAAGAAAAGTTGAATAACTTCATTGGTAGGAGGTCGTTCTTGAACATGACACTTTCACTCCATCACCATGATTGAGTCGGGTTGGGTTATTCCATTCACCGGTCATATCACCATTGGTCCGCCGTACCATCCATCTTGGGGTTAACGCTACCAATCCATTTCAGTGTCACCGATATGTTCAAGAGAATTCGCTTAGAGGATTCACCAACCTAGCTAACGCCTCATCCATTGCAATACCTTAACGCTCCATTCTTTCATGACTGCCACCCTGAACCTTATATCATCAGACCGTTTTCACCTCCACAAAAATCATTTTCTCCGATCCGTGTCGTAGATGTGGGATTCATTAAGGCCCTTCTGTGATGGGTCACTTCCTGTTAACATCAGCTCGTTATCCAAGAAGTTGACTTAGGAACAACCCTTTCAGTACTTTGAAGCTTGCATGCCTCAACGGCAAGTTTCTCACTTCCGGTGACAGGTTTACGTCAATGGCCTTCGACCAAAAGATTTTGCGTGGTGTTCGACATCGACTCATGTATTCACACCATGTGAATTGTACTATAGTACCTTGAGGGTCATCATCATTATCGGTGATTCCTCTCACACCTGTTAACAGCTTACATCATTGGCCGGTAATCAGGTGATGACTTTCCATGTTCAACATCAAAACATCTTTTCACATGGAAAGACTTGTACTTTGGGCGAAGATTGAACGAGTTTGAAGACCCGGGATCTAGTTTCATCCATCTGAGTTGTGATATATTTAGGAAAATAAAGACATCAAATGTACATCATAGTTGCACAGATAATCATCCAAACTAAGGGATGAAGGCCCTACAAGAATCATCAGTCTGCCACACAGACAATTGTCTGTCTTATGTACATGAAAATGAATTTATAAAGCTGAGTATGGGAATGCCCGCCTCAGCTAGATCATGAAAATATTTTGAAGATAATGTATTGATTTATATCTTATTACAGGTCACCTTCCATTTTGAAAAATGTCGGATCCTCATGATAAAGCATTTCACCCAACATCAGAAGATTTACGACCTCATGGTTTAGGGGGCAACTGTTATAGACATATTTTGGCACTGCAACCCCAATCACATATGTCCATAAACCAAGGGCTTCTAAACCCCTAAAAGTTTTGTTTCATACTCTAAAGGATCAATGTCAACTGATTACATCATTTCCCAGAAGTTCTCCCTAAAAAACTACTTAGAACTGGTCAAAACTGGACCATACAGACTGCTCCATGTTGAGGGTGCGATGCATCTCACCTGTTACACACGGGGGGTTCGATGCATACTGAAAATCCCTTCTGTAGGGTGCGATGGGTGAGAGTAGACAAATGGCAGAGGCAGTTTACTAAGTGGAAACTCCAAGAATCTTCTAGAAACTACTCATATGACACTTGCCTCTCTGAATTCGCCCAGGGATGAGTAGGAGATCAGGAAATCTCCAAGTGGAACCAAGAACTATCAGTGAAATGACACTAATCAAAATCCCAGAAGCTGACTCACTCTCCTGCAAACATCTATATATGGATCCCTCATCCTAGAGATTCACAAGCTAGAATTTTGTAATTTGTAAGGAAGTGTTGTTGGTTTTCCTTTGAGACATTGTATTGTTGGGTGATCTTCCTTTGTATGAGGTGAATAGGGATTTCATGCTAGGAGGATGATGCTGGATCAGACAGCTTGGTTGTAATCCTCTCTTCTACTACTTCTATCAATAAAGTTATTTGAGTTTTCCTCCATATGATTGCATCTCTGAATCTTGTATTTGTATATGCATTTGTATGGTTAATGTACATCTGATCCTACATTGTTTATGGTTATAGATCTCTATGCTTTGATGGTATTTTTCTGCTTTGACTCTACAGGTGTTCTTTGAAGTGGGACAAGTGAGAAAGGAGTGGTGAAAGCTCTATCAAAGGAGAGAGGAAACAAGCAAGGAGACTAGCGAAAGACTAAGGTTGGTACTCTCTGCTTCTCTCTCATCTATCTCTTATAAAGGAAAACACAAGTAACTTTGGTTTGTTTGTTTCTAAGATAGCTACCCGTATTAGTGGGACTAGCAGCTTTGAGTGGACACTAGTTTTCCCGATAACAAGTGGGCTTCCATGGCCTCCGTCCTTTTGGTTTATGTGGGATAATTAATGTTGCCAAGGTGATTGCAAATTCCTCTTCTGTATTCCCCTCTAAAGTACATTCCTTTTTCTCCTTTATCCTTCTCTTTCATGGCCTAGATGATGCCCCAATGGCCTCTATACTCCCTTGTTCTATTATTTGTTTCATAGTAGGTTTGATTAGGTTTTCCTTAGGCACTGTTGTTTTGGTTTCTGGTTCAGTTCGTGCCTCTGCTTCTTCTTCTTCCTCCTATACTTCATTTTCTGGTTTTTCTTTTGTCTCTCAGCCTCTTATTCTTCATATCATTTATTTTTTATTTCTCCTTAAGGTTCAAATTGGATTTGTGCTTGGGTTTCTAGCAAGGCCTCCCTGTCCATGTCCATAAAGTCGGCCCAATTTACAGGGTTTTGAAGACCTTCCAGAGCATCCATGACTATTAATCATATGAGCTCATGGTGTGGCACGTATTAATGTTTTCCTCCTTTTACCTTTTGGCTCATTTCCATGGTCGATTGGAAGAGAAAGTGAGGACTGCTCAATATTTCTTGGGTAGGAAAATACATTTCAAACCTCAATTGATAGAGCATCCTAAAGTGGTATGAATAAAAAATACAAAGTCTTCCTTCATGAGATATGTACTTTAAAACATGGCATGCTACCTAGTCCCAAGGATAGGGTAAACTTTCTCTTCTGCCTCCATTTTTTCCTCAATGGGTTGTTCCTCTAGAAGGAAGAAGTTATTCTTTTCTTTAATAACCTTTGTCATTTCTTATTTGATCCATCTCACTCCTAGGGGAAGTGTGGTTATTGTGTTGATTCCTTATTCATTCAAGTGGATAATGATTCCCTTTACTGTGGTGATGGTATCACTCTCTCATCGTGTCTATAAGCTTACATCAAACTCTTGAGTGATCCCATCATCAAAACCCATGAATTTTTCAAAGAACCCTACCAACTGATGATTGGAAAAGTGATCCCTGACATTTGTGTGTTGGAAAATAATAGATGGATATGTGTACTCCCTATAGTTGAATCCACCCCACATAGTCTTCAATGAATACTTTTTCAAATTTGGTTAAGCAATTTCCTCCCTTTGATACAATTTTTAAGGATTTCTATGTAATTAGTGTTATTGAGGAAACAATAAAAGGAACATTTTATGTGTACTACTTAGAAAAGGGAATATTTCATAATACAACTCAAAATAATTTCATCTCCTTTTCTTATCATGCTCAATTCAAAAATATATATATACTTCATTTTCCTTTCATGCCCAAGTTAATATCAGAAACTACTACAGGATGTACTTCTGAAGAAATTGAAGGATTTTGTAGGCTTTTTCATCAAAAGGTGGAAAGGAAAATTTGTACTTACCATCCCTCTAATGCTCCTCCTTGAATTCTACAGTTTAAGTGATGAAATTTCTCATAATTGAGTTCTTTGTAGCTCTCTAGACTTTCCTATAACACCTAAAAACTATCTTATAGCACTTTGTATCTATCCTATAGCAGTCTATGTCTATCATGTAGAAGTTTGTGTTTATCCTGTAGTAGTAGCCTACTAGTCGTATAGCTCTTCTGTAGTGAACTATGAAAGTGATGGCATGGGTCGCTCATCCTTCCACAGTAGTGGTGGGCCTCCATTTTCTTTAAAATACAATTTATATGCCAAATGACGCTAGGGGGCCCGACTTATGTGATTGGTGATCAAGTGTTTGGTTTCAACACGTTATGTGAGTTGGACCCCACCTACCACCTTCTCATATCAAACCATGCGATGAGTAGGAACCTTAACCCACTCTTTGGATTCAACACCCTTTCTTTTGTGTTTTCCTCTGCACATGTGATGGATGAACAATATGACTGTTGTCCACTATCAAACGTGACCAAGACTACTAAACCAACCTTAGCTTATAAAACCTCTTATTTTACACATGATAACACTTTTTAAACTAACATGCACTTGTAAGGAAGGGTTAAGACTTTACATACCTAAGACTTACATGATTATGCTCATGTTCTAGGCATTGTAGGTGTTTTAGCTGATGTTTTGACCAATTGATGCTTGCACGAGGTTGCTCAAGAATTGAAAAGGCAATTTGAGTTCCCTCTAAGGTACAATATATTACCTTCATTGATCCTTTCATTGGTTTTAATTTTGTATAGTTTGTTGTTGATTGAAGTTCCATGCTTTAGGTGTTCATAATATAGGTGCCACCATTGATTAGATGTTGTTGTTGTTGAACATCAAGAATCATGTAGTAGTCTATACGGAATCCTATAGCTGCTGCGGACTAGTGTTTGAGCCACTTCAAGCTTCATAATGTCCAAAACTCTTAGTCTAGTGATCAAATGTGATCCTGTAGGGTTTATGCAAGATTCTACAGGACTTTGTGTCTTCATGTAGTAGTCACATAGACCCTTGAGGATTTGTTGTAGCAGCTACAACCACCCTCCAAAATTTTTCCTTAGCCCATTTTGGAGCCTCCCTCCCAACCTTTCACATCAGCTTGCCTTGATTCGTCAATTTCACAAGCTTCAGTGTTTTTCATGCACAAAGGCAGCATGTCAATCATAGCTTGATGCATTTCCCTCACAAGTTGTTCACCCGAACTTGGTCCAGTTGTAGGCTGAGTAGCTTCCCCTAGAAAATTACGCATTTCTAGAGGGAAACCATCCTTCCATCCAGAAATTGCGCAATTCTGTCTGGCAGCCTGGTGGGCTCCAGAATTGTGCAATGCTGTCACCCAACACCCCCAGCAAAAATTGCGCAAATTTCCCCAGCAGGGCTGCTCAGCCCAGAATTTGCACAAATCTCTGGGATCATCAACCCAGCTCCTAGCCAAAAATGTGCATTTCCTTCAAGAAGTCAAACTACCTTTTGCATGTTTAACTAAGTTAACTAGTTCCCTCCAGGACTGAGAAAACCATACTTGAATGCATGGGTTGCTTCTCCTGACGCAGAATGCAAAGGCATCCCTTGTTTTAGGGATCTATGTTGGGTAGCGGAAGCCCCGCACAACGGTTACAAGGTGTGAAACTAGACATTTTGGGAAAATTTAGGATAGAGACACCACTGAACGCGCTGAGCGCGAATTGTAATAGGTTGAGTCAAAGGGTAGTCCACCCAAAAACAATGTAAAAAGATGTAACTAGGGTTTGCCTGCACAGGGGGTCACGGGCCGAGGGAGGGTATAAATAGAGCGAGGCTCTATGGGTAGGAGGAGGAGAATCTTGATAGCATGAAACATAATGGGTACTTGAAGTAGAAAGATTGAGGTGTATGTAAGTCTGAGTTGACGGTTAGGTAGTAGGTCGAGGCTCTGCAGTTGTGTTTGCAGAGGCCTGGAAAGTCCGCAGCTATGTGGCGGACCCCTACAGATGAGTGCACATGGTAGATCTGGATGTATTTGTGAAGAATATTAATAAAGATAAGTTTTCTTCTGTAATTCTATATTATCACGAATCTGTCTTTATGGTTTACCTGTCTATATCTGGTTAATGCAAATGTGATGAATGTATGCAAATTGAAGTTCATTTTATGTGCAAATAAATTATGTTGGTTAAATTTTTGCTCAAAGACCCTATTGAATAGTTCTGAATCATAACTGCTTCCTTCAAGTAAAATAGCGCATGAATAAGAAAATTATAATCACCCTGGATCAACGTGAAGACCAAGTAGCATGGAGTTATAGACCAGTGTGCGAACCCTCCAGTACACATCTAGACATCCCTAGGGTGCGGAAACCTAGTTCGAGCACCCTCCCCTACTACCTTGGGTGAGACCTCAGTCCGCGCTCCATGGGTTGTTGCCGAAAGGGTCGGTAGCTACAGGATTTGTTCAGCTAAATAACTCTTCCGAACCTAGGTCAAGCCCAAGCAAGCCAACAAATGGTTCTATTGCCAGGACCGGGATCTGCCTAAGGGGTGTCTAATGTGGGAACATTGGAATCCTATGAAGAAAGAACTCGAAGATTGGTGGGATCTGAAGCTTTCCGAGTTCGCGGTTCAAGAAAACAGAAATTCATGGATATCGGAGGAACAGTGGTTAGATCGCTATATATTCACGGACATACATGAGATCTTCTTTGTAACATTCCTGATAGAATTATATGAGTGGATCACGAAGTTTGCTGATAGTGCGGGGAGGTGTAGATTGGACCAGCCCATAGTGTGGACTCTGGAACTAGTGCGAAGGCTAAAATCTGCCGAAGATAGAATCGTGCGTGCGATAGACCACTGGTTAGATCAGATCATTAGGGGATTTATCACTAAATTTGCGATAGATACAACCGTAAGTTACAGCAAAGCAGAAAGGAACTTTCTCTAAGGACCGCGAGGTAGGTGCATCAAATCATTGAATACTTGGATTAAGATGTTGTTGTGTTAGAAAAAAAATTGCGTGTGTATTGATGTCTGTGGTAACACGGAGTGGAAACGGTTATCGAAGAACAGAAGGAGTAGAAAACAGCCTGTTGGCTTCTATCTCGCGGTAAAACGAGGAGGATCTCGTTAGGTTCTCGTTGGGGAGTGCGGTCCAATTGATTAAAGAACACTTCCCACTGATACCACCTTCATCTACACTACCCCCGACTTCACCCACATCGAGTCCATCCACACCAACACCTTCGCCACCTCCTCCACCACCAAAGGCTGGGATGGCGACCGCAATCAAGTTACCAACATTCAAGGGTGTAGGGAATGAAGAGCCAAGTCGGTTCTGGTTTGTGATAAAATCTGTATGGGATGCGCAAGGTATAACAGATGAAAACATCAAGAAGGCTACGCTGGTCAGTGCACTATAGGACCACGCACTAACATGGTATATAAAATACTCAACAGACCATCTAGGTGAGGGAATAACAACAATCCAAGATGCACTGAATAAAGAGTTTGGCTAGCCAAAGTCTGAAGCCCGATCGATCATTGGATTCAAGGAGATAGCAATGTTGCTTGGTGAAACTCCATGGGAGCTAGACTAGAGATTGAAAAGTACTATTTGTGAAGCTGACATGACTTTAACAGATGGGTAGTATTGCGTTTGGTTTGTGGCATCCTTGATGCCCCAGTTGAGGATGGCTTTCTCCCAACATAAGATCTCAATCCAAGCTGAGGAACTGGAGACAACAATGAGGTTACACACGACCCCAATATCAGACCCAAGGTTGGGAGTTCAGCAAATCCATGTGCAACTTCAAAACTTGAGCCTGGAAGTGCAGATTCTAAAGCAGGGAAGAATGTCCTGACTAGAGGTACACCCAAAGGTAGGTTGTATCAAATGTAAGAGCTAAACACATGACAAGGACCATTGTCCGGTTTTCTTGAACTACCTGGCAGAAGGAGGCCCGATGCCATTAAAGGTGGAGGTACAAATAGGGATGAGTGCTTTGCATGTACTCTAGTGTGCAATTTGCCAGGTAGGAGGAAAGCATGCCATGGACAACTGCCACCTATTTCCGAACTTACGACAACCCCCTCAACACTTATTTTGTAACTTCTACAAAACGATGGGTCACAAGGAAAGGGATTGTCGCATGTTGATGGATCGACCTCCTATGTATAGGATGCAAATAGAAACACAGGGATAGGACCCGGCTGCACCATTTGAGCTTGGGGGATTCCTGATGCGCGGAAAGGGCCACGGGGGATGGGGGCCCAGACGGGGCCATGGATAGTTGATCTGTTATAATTGTGGTGAACAGGGACATTACGCTTGAAATTGTGTGAATCCAAATAAGGCCTGTTGTCCGTCAAGCTACCAGTTTGATCACAATGCATTCAATTGTCCTATGTTGCTTGCTCAATTATGGTAAAAATGAGTGCTCCCAGCCAGCCCCACCCAGAATGTCTAGATGATGAAAACTGAACCACGCAATGAAGACCCCAACATAAACATGATGCTCAGAAGTGGCATAGCTATAGGGGAAGATAAGGGGAAGAAGTTGGAAGATGATACATGGGTTCAGAAGGCTCCCACAAAACAACCAGAATTTCATTTGTCTTAAGCAAAGGAAACCTTTTTGGAGGCTAAGAAAAATTTTGCAAAAGCATCAACTTCGGGTAGTAAAGGGCAACCGGAACTGGACTAGGAACGGTCTTTGACAACTACCTTCTTAGAAACTTGTATGAAACTCCTAAGGGATGCTAATGTGGTAAAAGGGTTACAAGAATTAATAAATAGATGTGTTGGGGTAGACGAACCACGCCTGATCCGCAAATTGGGCAAACAGGTTTTGTGTACTCTTCGGGAGATGGGACTGACCGTCCAGATTGGTGACTATGAGATGGATCAGGGCATGTTAGAGATGGGGTTCGACGCAAATTTCCTACCAAAGCAGACCTGGGAACGCATGGGTAGGCCTACACTGCAGTGGTCCCTGATCCAATTACGAATGGCCAACCAGCAAAAGATTCTGCCTATGGGAAGGCTACAAGGGGTTACTGTGGACATCGATGGCACCAGCACGCAAGCCGATTTTGAGGTCATTGAAATCATGGATGACAGTAATCCATATCCAACGTTACAAGGGATATATTGGGCAACAAATATGAATGGAATCATCAACCTTAAGAAACAAAAACTGATCTTTGAAAAGTATTCTCTTCGAGTAGTAATTCCATTGGACCTAGCTAAAGGAACACGTTACACTAAACCTGTGCACAACGACGACAGTGATGAGGAACTAGACTATATATCAACTCACAACGCGATATCGAGACAGGGTGAATCCAAAAGTGAACGGTCGACTCTCATGGGACCGCGATAGCTCTTTCATGTTAGATTTGGATGAAGAGATTGAACAATGGCAGAACCGCCTGCATGAAGTAACCACATTAAATTGCAACAGGATGGTTGCAATAGGAGCTGAAAATTTCCCACGTGAGATTGCAACCAAGTGCACCGATATTGTCTACGGTAGCCCCCTGAATGACCTTGGCTTTAGCAAAAAGGGCAGTCATACTAAAGAAAAGGAGAAAGCATGGAGGTCGCAGACAGGTGCAGGCACAAATGGCCCGACAAGCTAAGCGAAGCAGCCTAAAGCAAAGTGGGTCACTAGTGGCCGACGGCAGCATCCACAAGAACTCAAGGGGCAGCCCACATCGTGATCGTCTAGTGACACAAACCTCGTGGAAATTGTGAATATCGTGGCCTAAATGGGTCTGGAGTCAGCGATGGAAGAATGCTCAGAGGAAGCCGGATAGCTGCAGACCCCACGTAGGGTCGAAAGACCAAAGAGCGATATATGGGAATGGATTCAGCAGAATGTCACACCACGACATGCACAATAGTGTAACCCCTCTATGCCCAAGGCAAGTCGGACCGCGTAGGGACAACCGAGTTAGGACCCTGCTGTCATGTCTGTGCACACATCCTTGGAGTGCAAAAATGGCTACCTGAGTGATTGGGTGGTGCTCGCAGCCTGGGCTGGTAGGGATGTTACAACGGCACACCAGCGGTGCAAACACCTGACTAAGGGTCGATGCTACAGTCTCAGTGCTCGAGCAGTTGAAAGAAGGTGTGGGACTATAAACAAGGTTGTAGAAAGCCAGTCTGGCAAGGCATTTCACCCATAATTGTAGCAGCATCCGAGGGACGATGCTACCGTGCGAACCAATATAGAGATGATTGTTAGCACCACTATTCATGACAAGGAAATTATGGTATGGCAGGAAGGAGCGGGTGGCGGACCTTTAAAGTGAAGGTTCCAAGATGTATCTAATATGATCTGCCAAGAGAACATTAGCGCTACACTAGAAAGGGAGGGAGGAAAGACATTCAAAATTTCAGCTTTATTTTACGATCGAGGCACGGCACAGGTATATTGGCACTATACATCAAAGTGGAGCAGTAAGAAGTCGACTCCCAGACACCTCATGAGTACTATGGCCTGAACCCGAGCACGAGTCGTGGAAGAAATGCAGTTGAATCCAGAAGAGCCAGAAGGCAGGAATCGGGTGCCGGGGGTTCCGAAATCCCCACGTACACTGTGCAAGAAGAAGACTAAGCAAAAGACAAGAACAGTTCGAGCCTCACCACGGTTCACCAACAATCCACAGTCGGGCAAAGCCATTTCCACTGAGACTGATGAGGATGACGATGCTCTCCAAGAGTTGCTTGACCAGATAGACGTACAGGCCGAGGAAGAGGTGGATGCATTCCAACTCCCATCATTACCTCCATATCTTTCTCCATGGTGAGGGTCCACCAAGTTACCCAAGGACTTAGATGTTGCGAAGGCTAAGCTTCAGGCCCACTTCTTCCAGATGACATAAGGTTCAAAGGCTTGTTGTTGGGACGCGTTTCGAGCCTCAAGTTTGAAGACTTGGATCTGAACGACTGCGTTAAGTTCCCTAAGCTAGCTGAAGACATGTTATTACCACAGATCTGGCTACTAGGTGTGGGGAAGACGGGCATCCTCAACCTCATATGGCTACCCCATTACCACCGCGTGACTATTGCCACATTTGTAACCCGGCAACTACTCTGCCTGGTACATGATGGGTTCCTGTGGTTGGAAGAGCCGATCCCAATCACAACTAAGCTAATCCACTGAATAATGCACCTACCGCCAAAGGGGAATGATCCTGCTAACACCCCAGGAACCAGTAGCGAGGTAGGGCTTACTGAAGCAAAAAAAACATGATATCAGTTGGAGGAAGGTAAGCACAGATATGTCATAGTTAGCATCAACAACTGAGCCATCCGAGTGGCTACCCAGCTCCTTGCTTCAAAACTCATGAGGAAATGTCACGCAGAAAAAGTACCCGCTTCTGTCATTGCATTGGCTGGACAATGTGCTGAAGGGGTGCAGTTCAATTGGGCACATTTCTTATGCAATGAATTCCTAACCAACTGTCAAGAAGCTTAGGACAAAGGTAAGACATTTCACTATGCAGGGTTGCTTTTTTCAATTCTCTTGGTTACAAGTGAGCTAC
The DNA here is from genome assembly GCA_031772625.1 of Pinus tabuliformis. Taxonomy (NCBI): domain Eukaryota; kingdom Viridiplantae; phylum Streptophyta; class Pinopsida; order Pinales; family Pinaceae; genus Pinus; species Pinus tabuliformis. The sequence continues at coordinate 215,613,900 of CM062816.1, read as the reverse complement.
CATAGGATAGCCAGTTCCCCAACATTACAAATAACCTCCCAGAGGCAGTGTGGTATATGGCATTGGGCAATACCAGGGATATGATAAGAGTTTCCGAAATTTGCACTTTTTGGACCTCTATGGAAGGAAGCATAAGGACAAGGATTTCTCGATGACTAGAAATGTCTCCCACGATCTATAATAATTTCTAGAGCACAGCCGAGTTCAAAGCTGACATGCATCACTTGTACATTTGGGCGCAGAAGGATTCAGAACATTCCTGGGTCACACTTCTATTCATGGAAATAGATGAGGCAATCTACACAGTTTTGGAAGCGTGGCGACTCGAATGGCACACCCCAGATAAGGCCATCCTCGACCAACTCGCCACACAACAACAAAAGAAGGACCGACAGCAACGGCTCATGCACCTAGCAGAAAAGGCACATCATGAACAATAGATGGCATCGTAGCAAGACGCAATTAAGGATCAACCCGTAGAAGAGATCACAGCCGAACCGGTATTGAAGTTATACTAGGAAACAAAGACGCAGGACCACGCGGACTAGGGCAAGCGATCGCGCACACAGGACTTATCAACTACCTAGAAAAAGTACAAAATAGTGAGGGCTTTGGAGAAAGAATTCACAGCGATTCCTACCGCTACTAGTGCCTTGCCCACTCTAATTACAAAGCAAACGACTTTGTTGGGGCAGATCAAGCTACAATTGTAGGCAATGTAGGCACGCTCTCTAGGTAGAGTCCTCTTCAATCACAATACAAGCGCAGCTGAGCAGATGATGCATGTGCCCACACTGAGTATTGTACAGTTTCCAGCCAATGCGATCCTAGCCAAAAGCACCGATGACGACCATAGTTGGGAGTTAAATCTAATTGCCCTATTTGAGGGGTCACTCTACCAACTGCAGGATGGAATCACTAGCGAACTCTGGGCTAGGGAAAGTCACTCCCTTCACACTTTAAGGGAGAAAAAAGCTAAGTTAGAACAGGTAAGTCTTCAGCATACTGACTTGGTTGAATGCTATCGAGACGTTGAACAAGCCGTAACAGAAGCATGCAGCACAGTTCTAGCATTAGATATCCCCGTGGACCTTCCAGCTATTACCAAGGTTCAACACATGGCTGCAGGAGCCCGCATGGCCCAAGAGGCAGCCGCAAAAGCACAGGGGGAGCTTACTCAACAAATAGCAGAGCTTAGACTACAGGTGCAGCAACCATTGGTAGACCAGGAACAACGTCACGCGAAAATTCAAGCAGGCATAGAAACAATGAGGTGCGCTGTCTATGAATATTCGGGGCTCTTAGATCAGTCGATTGGTATACTTACATCTCTCCAAGAGGACCTTCCATAGAATTCATAGAAGCTGAGGTGCATGCACTACAACAGGCTTATGATACCGCTCACGATGATGCACAGATGATCGCTCTCACACAACGGCTGGCTAAAATGCGGGAGGCCCAGGCTCTCAAAGCCCAAATGGATGTTGCACGGCAACAAGAGGTAGAGCTTAAGGAACGCATGCAGCCTTGGCTCGATGAAGCGTTTATTGTCTCTACAATGATTGAAGGCAAGTTAGCACACATGCAGGTAGTTTTTGATTCCGAGCAGGCGAGTCCGACTGACACGGATGCATCTGTGACTCGGGTGGAACAGGTACAATGGATCGCCGCAGAATTTGTTGAAGAAACACACATTGTGCAAAAGTTAGTAACCAATCTCCATGAGAAGATCACCGCGCTAGCCGAGTGACTTGGGACGAGTCACGATGATTGTGTTGGGGGACTATTGGGTAGCGGAATCCCTGTGCAATGGTTACAGGGTGCGAAACTGGACATTTTGGAAAAAGTTAGGATAAAGACTCTGCTAAACGCGCAGAGTGCAAATTGTAATAGGTTGATTCAAAGGGTAGTCCGCCTGAAAACAATGTAAAAAGATGTAACTAGGGTCGGCCTGCGCAGGGGGTCATGGGCCAAGGGAGGGTATAAATAGAGTGAGGCTCTATGGGTAGGAGGAGGAGAATTTTGATAGCATGAAATGTAATGGGTACTTGAAGTAGAAATATCGAAAGCATTTGTAAGTCTGAGTCAAGGGTTAGGTTGTAGGTAAAGGCTCTGCAGCTATGTGCACAAATGCCTGGAAAGTTTGCAACTATGCATGCTGACCCCTGTAGCTGAGTGCGCATGGTAAATCTGGATGTATTGGTGAAGAATAATAATAAAGATAATTTTGCTTCTGTAATTCTATATTATCACGCATCAATCTTTATGGTTTACCTGTCTATATCTGGTTAATGCAAATGTGATGAATGTATGTGAATCAAGGTTCATTTTGAGCACAAATAAATTATGTTGGTTAAATGTTTACTTAAAGATCCTGTTGAATAGTTCTAAATCATAATTGCTTCCTTCAAGTAAAATAGCATGTGAATAAGAAAATTATAATCACCTTGGATCAGTGTGAAGGTCAAGTAGCGCGAAGTTATAGACCAGTGCGTGAACCCTCCAGTACATATCTAGACGTCCCTAAGGTGCGGAAACCTTGGTTCCAGCACCCTCCCCTCCTACCTTGGGTGAGACCTCAATCTGCGCTCCGCGGGCTGTTGCCGAAAGGGCCGATAGCTGCGGGATTTGTTTGGCTAAATAACTCTTCCAAACTTGTGTCAGTCCCAAACAAGCCAACAATCTATTTTTAGCAGTTGGAGGTTACATGCAAGGATCATTTCAGAAACCTCCCACCAGGTGTCGCTTTCCCTAGATTTGTGGCATGCGCATCACAACCTTGATGTTATCAAAACTCATCAACTAGATATCACAGAGCTCATTCCTCACATAAACCTTGCAGATATGACATCCCGCATCACATCTAGGAGCAGTCGCACATTCAACTTAGTTGTTTTGGGATAATCCCACTTCCCATGCCTTGTGTTGCATTTATGTTTCTTTTGTGTTTTCGCTTGTACGAGTATTTTTTTCTTGATTTCATTGAATGCTTGTTGTCACTTACATGTATACTAGTTTTTCCTAGCACCGTTTCAATTTTCGTTGCTATCTCACTGTTGTCGCATGCATGAAATTGTTTTTCACGAACAATCACCGATTCGGCGACTTTCTTCACCCACATGCACATTGTTCCATTTTCTAAATCTCTCATTAACCATTTTCATGCATGATCATTCACTTATTCTTACACTTAGTATCATCATGCATTCACATTCACATTCACATTCACGTTTAGTTGCCCATCGGCGAGTCTGGCCAGTCGTGGCCCAGACTCTGCCTCACCAACAACCTCACCAAGACATCGTTGTGCAACCCTGAGAGGGAAGGCTCTTCCTTCCTCTCCAGAAGTGCGCATTTCTTCCCAACAACTATTCCCCAGGCCTGCATTGTGCAATCCTGAGGGACAGTGACTGTTGGCCAAGAGAATTGAGCAATGCAGTCACTAAGCCTATAGTCATTGTCAGCTGAAATTGCACATTACACAATTCCAGCAGTCATCAGTCAGATTAGACTATGCATTGCATAGTTCCAGCTTCCAGCTAGCCTCATGACATCCCAGACTGTGCCTTGCATGGTTTTGGCAGTCAGTCTCCTAATCTCCCAGCCGAAATTGCACAACCTTCATGATCAGTCACACAGGTATGTTGCAAGTCAATGCTCAAGTTCATTTTGGTTTTCGACTAATAGGTTATTTGCCATGAGTGTTGCCATGTCTCTAGGTATCACAAGTTTTCATATGCCTCTCAGAAGCACAAGTACAATGGTTCCAAAAGAGTAGAGTCGAAGACACCATTCAGAGCACACTTGGGGATGCAGTCGATCAAGTGTCTATGATCTTTCCTACTCACGAAGACCTCAAGTGTTCATAGACAAGGGCATCAAGATATGATGGCAACAACATCATAGTGAGCATCATCATGAACAATAACTAAAGGCTGCATATCGGATGCAACGAATGCAAGAGGAGGATTGTTGACAACACGGAGGCAGAACAAAGTTTCAAGCTCAAGCAGATCCATTGATGATGAAAGCAACTTTGGAGACTTAGGCTATGAGGTGATGGTGTGACATGAACATCACATGAGGAAAAACAATGGAACAAAGAAGGAGTTGATTGTGCTGAAGTAGCAACTCAAGGAAGAACATGAAGCTGCACAGACAAGCGAATGAGTTGCAGTAGAAATAGGAATAGCAGCGGGTGCAACATGCACTCACGGATGAAACTGCACCCGTACAAGTTAAATATCCATCCCAACAGCTGAAACGAATCAGACATGGTGAGTAGTGTTTCTGATCACATGCAAGGGATTCAGTAGCATGCATGTGATCCAACCCATTCAGCACACTCACCAAGGTGAATACAAGAAGCAATTACAACTGGAGCTAAACATGTACTTTGGCAAGTTGATAAGCATGACCACCAACACACACTTGAATATCAGCACGGACACTATGCATCAGTGTGTTGCCAGTTCAGCCACACCCAAGAAGACCATGCACATGTTAGTAGACGGGTTGGATGAAGGGACCAAACCAATGCACCAGTTGCAACAAAGGCAAGAGTTTGCTTTAGTAAGATGTAACCATGAGGTGCATGCACACCATCACGGACGACCAAGCTTGGCATCAGCTCATCACTTTCACCATCACAAGCATGTAAAAGAGTTTGTCTCATCACAGTGGACTGAGTGTCAGTGATGTCTTGCATGGCTTGCTCAAGCCATGTTGTCTCACATGAGTACATGTGCATTATAATGTTGAGTCATGTCAAGTGTAATTCAAGCGTCAATACTTGGATGTAACAGTCATAGAGTAGGTGAAGAGTCATTAGGGTAGTTGAAATGTCACAAAGGGGGATGTCAAGGGTCACCCCACCCTTTTCTATAAATAGTCCCTCATAACTCATTGTAAGGGCTTTTGGTCAGCCAAGCTTTTGATAAGACTATCTTGGAAAGAGCGTAGATAGTATTGTAACATGCCTTGGCTTCTCCACTGCACGGAGCTAGTTCATCTCCTTGGAGGATCAGGTGGATGTGGTTGTAACGTTCCATTGTTGGGGCTAGTGAGTTTCAATGGATGTATTTTATGATTGGAGCTTACACTTCTTTATATAATAAGAGCCAACACGTTTTCACACATGTATTGTATTTGTGGTAAGACTGATCTTTAAACACTTGTAATGCATGTTGCTTTAACCTATGTTCTACATCTGAATTGTTTCATTTGTTGTAATGCACAATCTATTAATGGAAATGTGTTGTATATGCTGTTAATTGTGTCCCATCCGTGTCGAATTCTCTGTCGGACATCAGACAGACCTTTCTTATGAAGCTCATTATAACAACCGTTGCACTCATTTAGACTGATCCATGAGTGTTGTATGTGTTATCTTACCTTGTATGTTGTGATTGTCACATCCGTGTGGACTGCTCCACCAGAAGCTGTGTATGTCTTGTGTGTTGTGTGTTCCCAGCTGAGTTGGGACTGATCCCTTTCAACCTGGAACTCATCTTCACCCTCATCTCAACCCACCTATGTGAGAACCTCTCATGCACCTTCCTTGACTCACTGCAGCTGACACACCCTTGCTACTGACAGAGTTATCTTACCTGCCTCTGTGCGACATCGTGGTCAAGGCATTACCTTATGACCCACTGTTGGGACTCCTACACAAAACAGTCTAAGGTCTAATGGGACTTCTTACTGGGGATATCCCTTAGACACGTTGGCAAATCTAGCACCATCAACATTTTTGGTGCTAGAAGGAGGGCCAAATGACAAGTTGTGTCCTCTCATCCAGTTTTGAACCTTTGCATACCTTTCATGGAGTCTTGCACTCTTCTTCTCCCGTGGTGTTTTTTGAATCGTGAATATGTCTCCATCACAAGGAAATTTTTTGATCTCTTGTCCACTTTCATGTATGATGGTGAAGGTGAAGTGGTCGAGCCTAAGTACTTACATGACTTTCTTTCCATGATTCATGACAAAGATGAGTTTTCTGATGAGCAAGCTAGTTTGCTACTTGCATACAAACTTCCCAAATCTCCATTTCGTTGGATGCTCAGCCTACCGGCTGACAGCGTGCACTCATTTGAGCACTTATGTGATCTCAATGAAGACACGTTCTATTATTTTGATCCAGGCCATCTTGACCCAAAACTGTTACAGCAATGGAGGGCTCCACATGATTCGGTTATTGATTTTTGGCAGTGCTTCTGTGTCTTGCAGTTTCAAGCTCCGAGGAGCTAGATTAAATTTTCTTATATTTGGGACTAGTTCAAGTATTTCCTTAAGAAATCCACCCATCCCAAGAGAAAGTTTGAAATCAAGCCTCGCTCAACATTCTTCACTGATGGAGCTACGCAATCTCTTGCGGATGCGGTCATTGTTTCGACTAATTGTCTACCTCCCTCTCATTCAACAGCTCCACCACTACCTAGTGATGTTGAGGATCATGCTCACACACCAGTTCATCTTTCACATTCTCCCAACATCACTTCACTCAATTTTTGTGTAGATTTGGTTGTGAGTCCTTCGAGTTCTCATATGCTTCCTTTTCTATGAGCTCCGTCTTTGCACTCGAGTGTTCCTTCGGATGAGGTTGTTTTGTGTTTGTCCATTCTAGACTCTTCACTTGTTGTTACCGAGGAACAACCAACTGACGGAGTTGGTGTTGCACAACCAACATGCATTGACATTAATGAAGAGTGTGAGTGGGAGCTTGAACATCAACCCTCGGTGAAGAATGACTCCCTTCCATCCAATCCCCCTCCATTCTCTCCTGACCTCTTTGGTGAACCTGCCATCCATGATTTTACAAGTGTGTCTTCATCCATGGATGCACCCATTGTTGATCACTCACAGGACTCACCGGATGTTGGTCCATCATTCAATAGTGGAGAGGATAAGCTATTCATTGAAAATCTAGTTGATCTTTCATCTGTCTTTTTTGGATACATAGAGGATGATTTTGTTGGATTTTCATCTACTCCTCTGTTTGATTTATCTGATCATGAGGATGCCAAAGAAATCATTGATTTTTCTAATCATGGTAGTTGTGATCCATTTGTTTCCATTTTTTATCACAATCATGAATCTATCACAGTTGATCTTTCGAAGCCACTATTTTATGATGATCTACCTGATGATGAATTTGAAACACCCAAGGCTATCGAGGAACTTCAGCCCAAGCTGATGATTATGTCAGGTCCTCACTCCCTTGGGGTTAGTCTCACTCCCAGTCAAGAAACTGTTCAATCATGCAAGGCTCCTCATCACTCATTTGTATGCATTGAAGATCCATCTCACACATAGATCACATCTCCTCCACTTGATCTGCATGATCTCATTGCTCATTCATTGGAGGAATCTTACATGCAAGCACATGTGCATGATGCAAGTTATCATTGTTTCTTTCATTTGCTTGCATGTCTCAGTCAAGAGTGTGCTTATAAGTCCATGAACTGTCCGTCATGCACTTGTACTCACTTATGTCCTGTGGGAATTGTCAGACACGAAGCGTGGTTGTCTTCATTGTTATATCTTTCTTGCTTGTTGGTTTGAACAATGGTGAGCTCCAGTATTGTAGCAATGATGCTACAACTCCTGGGACTCCCTACTTTACTTTTATCAACCCGGTAGTTCATAACAAACTTGGAAGCGACGGTGCTATATGCACAAGTACTAGCTCTTACTGAAGATTGTCACTTGATCAGCTGGCACAAGTTCGCTAGGAGCTTAAGCCAACTTCTATGAATTCTTAGAAGAAGCTTTTAACTGTGATGGATGAAAGCTAACTCAAAAGAGGCTAGTCTACTTGCAGAAAGAAAATGAAAGCTGAAAGGAAATGCAAACCCTAGCAAACCCTAGTTTTACCAACTAACCCTACTTGTGCAAGAAAAGAGATGTAAAACTATTGAAATGGACGCCATGGACTATTTCAGATGTAAAATACATGTGTTTAAGCTACTTCTAAAGGAAAATATGGAAAAATCATCTTTTTGTATTCTTGAGCAATTTTATGCAGAATTATTATGCATGTGTTTTAACTATTTTTTATTGTGCAGAGGTTTATTGGCGAAAGGAAATGGAGTGGGTGTTTTCAGGGGGTTCCGAAGGTGTGGAGAGGACCTAAGGCATCCCTATCACCCTTCTGGAGATTTCCACCGCGCTCAGATCTCAAAAAATCGCTCGCGTTATCTCCTACAGGAGGCTGAAGGGGATCTACAGGAACAAGCCAAAAGTGGTTTTTAGAGGATTGACGATGGAAAAATGGTGGGGAAGTGGAAATGAAGGATGGAGAAGGATGTTAAGAGGTGTAGGACCTAGTAAATGAAGCCCGGGAGTGATGAAGATGGTTGGATTTGTTCAAGGATGAAGAAAGCAATGTTGCACAAAAATGTGGAAATTAGGACAAGTTGGGAAAGTGTGGCGAATGAAGGGAAGAAATCTTGAATGAGGGGTTGGAGTAGGTTGTATGATGGAGGAAGGGTAGGTAGGAATGTATTACAGGTGTTTTGAACACTACTTTCAAAACTGATCCAAACAAAGACTAAAAAATAGAGATCTATCTATTTTGACCTAATCTGCCCTTAAAAACAAGAAATATGATGAACAGAAGTTTATAGATAGAAAATCATGAAAGATAGCTATGGAAACTAAGAAAGAACAGATCTAAACATGGAAACACAACTGATATCAACTTCTCCAACTCAAAATCTAACACTAGCAATTGCGTTGGAAGGCAAAAACAATGTTTTTGTGGTAGCAAGTGTACCTTGGTCTCAATTCATGATCGCAAAGAGGGAGAAATGAGATCAAGGACTTCTTGGTAGCCTTTTTATGGATATTTTCTGTTACCAAACTGTCAAATCAACCTAAAGCATAAACAGCTATATTAATCATCAAAAACAACCTAAGTACTAAAGCAAGATTTTAACCTAAATAACAGAAATTATTCTATGAATGCAAGAAAAACACATAAAAGTACACAGAGGAGGCATTGGCACTTGGGTTGGGCCCAACCCCAAGAACTACAGCCTCCTAAGAAATATCAAAACTGGTGCAAAGCTAGATTCATCTTCATTGATCAAAAAATAATAGTTACATCCCAAAAACTGTCTATAAGAAGAAGCTCGAAAATGTGATGATACAGGGCTGCACTAAAGTGTGAAAATAGACTAACAAATGACTAAAATACCAAGGCTTGAAGCCTTCCTACTTATGCAAATGAGGACCCCCAACAGTCATCCTTAACTTTAGGAGCTTGGCTGCCCAAAACTATAGTTAATCAGCCACTTCACTAGACCTGCTCGGCTACCCCTTGAAATCATCTTTGGTGGGTTGTAGAACTCCGAGCTGATGGTATAGAACTCGAGGAAGGGGTCATTTAGTGCAATAGACACCCCGCCTACAAATCCTCAGCCTTGTTTCCTCGTATTTGACTGCCAATCTACTCATAAATGCTTGACCTTGGTCCAAAAATGTCCAAAAATCTGCAATAAGCACGTATTAGACCTTGTGGTAAAGTGACTATTCCCGTTCACACAATTAACATAAATATATTCAAAAGCATGCATAAAATTATGGAGAATGGTGGATTAAATGAGAATAATAGGTAAAATGAACCCATATAGTTACCCATTTCCGGGGCTCATCATCACCCCCCTGCTGAATGTGTTGCTCATCCTCTGAGAAACTAATCGATTTCATTATCTTTGATTACTTTGACTGCCTCTCTAACATCCTAGGCCTTTGAGGTGATGTCCTCTTCCCTATCATGAAATCCTGCCTTTCTGTCTACCTCCTCCCATTGTCTTTTCTCCTCTTCTTCCTTGACCCCTTCTAACAGCCCTAGTAGTAGTGGAGGGCTGAACTTAAGGCCAATCCAATTGGCTTTCAAGTTCTACATTGATTGTTTGTATAGGGGTACTCTTCTCATAGCCTCCCTCATTCTGGTTGGGAAGTGGTACTCTCTTATTTTCAGACTATGGGACAAGGTGTTCCATCTCCTTGTGCAAGCATGAATGCAATTATCACCAAACAATCTTTCCATGTCTTCAAAGTGAGCAATGGCCTGAGCTTGCCTTTCAACATAGTCAGGTGTGATGTGAGGGTTGTCTGTAAGGTACCAATGGGAATATATAAGAGTTGAGGGATCTTCTAGTTCTGCCCTGATCATAAGTGGCTCATTTAGTTCCCTTGCGATAATCTTCTGAATCTCTACTCCCATTTTTTCCACATGGCTTAACCAAGAAGCCATGGCCATGAGTTGCAGATCCCCTAATACAGTGTTTGGGTCCCATAGATTCATGTTAGGAAGTGACAAGTTGTGTAAATAGAATTCTACTAACTTGGCCTTATCTTCAACTGAGCTATTGTCACACAATTGCAGAAACTGATTGTAATTCTGAAATGGAGTGGTGCCTGTTTGGGCCAATGTGTTAATTTGACATTGCAACCATTGGTCTTTCATATATAATGCATAGGATTTAGCAGGTTGCCTACACTGTAAGGCTTCTACTGCCCGACTGGCCATGCAGGCCATTTGGGCTTCTTTTTCTTGCAACTGTTGTTTTAAAACTTGTATTTCTCTTGCTACCTGAGACTCATGTTCTTGCAGTAGCTTTTTTAGCATCTCCACATTAGCTTGTAGCTATCCCTCTTTATGTTGCTTCTCGGTTGTTTCCTTGTCTGCTGGAGGTCCTTCTTGCTGTTGTTGCCCTCCTAAAATGGACAGCCTATCTTCCTTATGGAATTCCTATAACTTCTTTTTCAGCGGCTCATTCTCCTCTTGTAGCTAGGCTCTTTTGTAGCTTTCTATGTGTCTCACCATAGCCAATTCTCCCCTTAATTCTTTTAACTTATCCTCCATGCGGCCTATGTCCTCAACTCCTTTAGATTTGGTGATTTGCATCCATGTGTGTGTTATGATCCTCTCTTTCTCTAATTCGAAAAATACTGGTACAACAAATTTCTGTGGGATGATTTTCCCACCCTCCAACAGATTGTAATATGAGCCCAAATCAGGCTGAGGGGTAGGTTCAGGTATTTCTTTGGCCTTGCTCTCCCCCTGTGACTATTTGACTGCCTTCTCCTCCAATTCCTCAGTCTCTTTCAACTTGGCTAGAGTTTCCTGTAGATATGTTTCGGCTTACTGTATAATTGCCTTTGAGTCCATCAACCCAATTTTCTCTTTCCATGTAGAGGTTTTTGGGCATCCTCTTTCATAGGTGATGGATATCTTGGAAGGAGACTCTTCCTTCTTTTTAATGGGTGAGTCCTCAATGACAATTGGTTCCTTGGATGGTGGCTAAGGTTTGCCCACTTTGATCCTTGTGCTTTTTCTGGATTTAAAGGACATGGAGGTCTGCCTTTTTCTTTTTCCTTTTTGTTTTGTAGGTGTGCTTAATGCAGCAAGCATCGCTGCTGCCCCCCTTGCCAAGATTTCAGGGGATTTCTCTTTCTGTTGTTCTTTTTCTTCACTTCCTATAGAAATCTCTATGCCCCCTATTTATGCTTGTGTCCCTGATATCTCAGGGTGTGTCTCTTCTTTCTCTTGCTAGGTGCATACCTTGGCTGTGGTAGCCTTCTTTTGGCCTTTCTTGGCCATTTTCTTTCTAATATTTGTCCTTTTTCCCTTCTCTATTTTTGTTTTTTTCTCCTTTTCTATCTTAGGGTCAATAGTCTTGTGAAATTCCTCTTTTTCCTTCTGTTCTTCCTCTGTTTTTCCCTCTGATGGAATGCATTGTGCTCCCTCATCAATGTTCTCAATTTCTTCAGTTTTCTCCCCCTCATCACTGCTGGATGGGCTGATGTTTTCAGCCAAAGTTTTGATGTTAACATCACCAGACATATTTCTAAAGATTTCCCAAGCTATAGGGACAGTGTAGGTGTGTAAATCATCTTCCACCAATAGTTTGATGAGTCCATGGTGGTCTAACTGATTTGGGACTCCTGCATTTAGCTTTGTACCACATTCAATAAAGGACTGAAGGAGGAAATATGGGATGCTCAGTTTCTTAGCTGGAGGCAAGTCCATCCCATACCTCAATTCATGTAGCAACCTGAAATGATAACCATAAATGATGCTAAGCCTCCCTTCACATGTGATATACTTAATGATTTGATAATTGATTTCACTCTAGAGAGGAGGCAAGCTTGTCCTTCTGACCCCGGTTTTGTCTTCTATAGGATGCTCCTCAGGTAGAAAAATTGTTTTCTTAGCCACTTGTCCCAATGAATTTTCCACTTTGCTCCAAGGGAGCCCAATGGTAAACCAATAATTCTACTAATGAAATCAGGGGTAAGTTCTAGGGTCAAACCCCTAAAACTAACTTTAGCATGTGTCTTCGAATGTGGTCTCAGGGACATCAAAAACTCTTCAGTCACCTCCTCATCATAACCCTGAATTCTGTCAAAGAAGGATATCCAGTTTTTCCTAGTGAAAAGGTCCACCACCTCAGGGTGCTCATAAAATTTGTTAGAGTTTAATGGTTCTTTCCTCATGAATCCTCCTGGCATGGTGTTGATTTTGTGCTTTTAACCAGAAAAGAAAATGCTCAGGTGGGAAAAGAACACAGTCAATCACTAAAATAGAGGATAGCTGAATTCAGTTTTTTTTTCTGAAATCAAAGAAGGAATTTCTCGTGTGATCCTTGAAATATCAAATGGAAATAATTCTCTTGTTTTAAAACTGTTGTCACCTTGAATTTGACTATCTGTTTATGAAAAGAAAAAAAAATTACAGAACAGAGCATAAGGACACAGGTTCTTTTGTCAGCACATAGATAGATATGTAAATTCAATTTTTTTTTAACACACACAGAGGCTAGCCTATACTGCTGCATGTATCTTACTTACAGGAGAAATTGAAAAATAATGAGGAGATTTCGGATGTAGAGAAAAAACTGGGTAAACTCAGTGAAATATGCAGGCAAACTTTCACGTTTTTTTCTCAATGCACAGGCAGACTTTTACTCTCGTTTTTCAATCTAATGCCATGTCCAATTCACCACCTTACACAAAAAAATCATGCACATAGAAGTTTTCTTGAGCCTACCTCATTTTGAGCTTGAAATTCGACGAAAATTCCATGTTTTCTTTCGACAAAGCTGTTCTCTGCTTTTCCTGTAGAACCCTTCTTGTAGAAGTCACCCAGCTCCTGTAGAATGAAACTATGCTTCTTGTAGGGTCCGATAGGTGCGATATTTTTGAAAAATAGGCAGAAATCTGGTGGAGAACAACTGGTTAGTTGCTATGGAAGTGGTAGATTCATACTCCAGTCGAGAACGTTGTGAGTGCAGAATGAACAAAGGGTGGTGAGTGTCTTAACTGAGTTATTTTTTATCTATACGCGTGATTCGTGGTGAGGTGATGAGGTGGCCGGAACAGACCTTTGATCTTACGTCATGGCTATAATTTTTTTGTATGTCATCTGACCGCCATCACCTCCCTTACTCCTGTTATCCACCACCACCTCTACCAGTCCTGAATATTTCTTCTTGAATGGACATTCCACACGCGCTAGTTGTGTATCTGATAAGCAGTTTTGAATTTGATGGGGCTCGTTTGGATTCCACGAGGACGTGTAATTGACCAAGGGTTGCCAGTAAACTGGCCATGAATTCCATTCAATCCGAACCATTCCCATAGTCATGCAACCTTGAAATATGATTCATGTAATTGTGGAATACGTTTAGGCACTTACCTGTGCAGGCGCGGTCGTGTTATGCACATTTTGGATTTTGGAACTCATTTCTTAATTGCTGTTGTTGCTTATGTTCTGCATGCTCAACCTCGGACTTTTGCTGATGTTTACACGTTCAAACAGAGCTCATGCATGTTTCATAGGCCATACTTTGATGTCCCTAGCTCTATAGTATGCTTTTCAGAGGGATCAGCTGCTACAGGAATGCTGTAGGATTTCCTGTTGCTGCTTCTCCTCTTGAGATTCAAGCTAAAATGAGTAGGATACAACTACTGAAGAGGGTCTCGACTAACAAGGAATTTCAGATGGAGGGTATCAAGTATGGTGAGTGAAAAAAACTGTTGTTTTGATTTATCATTGAAATTTTGTTTGCAGCATGAAAAATAGGATTTTTGTGTGTGACTGTGCAAGGACATGAAAAAGAGTGTAATGGAGGTGTACAGAGATGGAAAAGGGTGACATATGGCGAGGGATGGAGGTAGGGAGGTTCATAGGCCTCTTAGACAGATCTCAACCCCTCGGGTCCTCTTCTGAGATCGATTTTGGCTTGTCTGTAGTTTATATAGGATCCTCCTGTAGAAGATACAGAGCTTCCTGTAGGATGTGGAATTTCAGACCAAATGAGACCAGATCTTGGGAAAGGGTAACAATGATGGAGGAATGGATTGTGAGGGATGCATGCATCCTAGTCATGTCCTCTATCTTTGTCTTGCGTGATTCTCCTAAAACCTGTAATGACCTTCCTGCAACCTGCAATTTATTCAACAAAAACTAGGTTTATTTTTCTTTTTTCTCTTTTTTTTTGTCTGAGATAGCTGGGGCACCTCCAGGAGGTCTTCACCCTCACTATCTACCCTGGGCACCTCCAAGAGGTTTTCACCCAAGGATCTTTTATTCCTTTTTTTTCCTTTTTTCTTTTTTTTCTTCATGATGTAGGTGGAGTGGAGACAGGGACCTGCTCCATTATCAATACTGATTTGCCAAGAGCCTCAATGAACTCCTGCTTGGAAAGGGGATTCCTGTAGATTTTCAACCTATGCCCATTGACGGGAATGGGGATGGCTTCTTCATCAATGGTTTGAATAAGGACTGAACCATTGTCATTGCATGTTTCCACTATATATGGTCCTAGCCATCTTGTTCTCAGCTTGCCCTTGAAATCCTTGTACCTTGAATCATATAACAACACGCAATCCCCTAGCTGAAATTTCTTTTCTTTGAGGTGCCAATCATGCCATATCTTTATCTCAAGTTGGATTACCTCTGAGTGGAGAAAGGCCTGCATTCTCTATTCATCTAATCCATTCAGCTGAAGCAATCTTTGTTGTTGTGCATGGCTGAGATCTAGGTCCAGCTGAGCTGCCAACCTCAATGTGTTATATTCAAATTCTATGGACAACAAAGCCTTCTTCTCGTAGACCAGCTCATAGGGTGTGAAACCTAATGTAGTTTTCCAAGTAGTGTTATAGGCCCATGTGGCCTCAACCAAGCAATCTGCCTAGTCTTTTCCGTTGTTGCTCACTACCTTAGTCAAAATCCCTTCCAAAGCTCTGTTAGTAACTTCCACCTGTTCGTTTGATTGTGGATGATAAGGGGTGGAATTTTTGTGCTTAATATTGTGATGAGTGAGCAAGTCTTCAATCAGATTAGTGGTAAACTAAATTCCTTGATCTGTGACTAATTCTCTTGGGTAGCCAAACTTGTAGAAGATATTTTCCCTCAAAAACTCAGCTACTTTTTCCTCTGTTGCTGCTTTGATTACCTTTGTTTCTACCCACTTTGTCAGGTAATCTATGCACACAATGATGTAGGACTTCTATTTTGAAGGAGGGTTGATAGGACCCATAAAGTCCATGCCCCACTTCTCAAATGGCTCGAAAGTCACCTGAGGTTGCAAGGGCATATCATTCTTTGGAGTAGGTTTCCCCATCCTTTGACATTTGTCACATTGGGTGATGTATCTCCTGAGATCTTGATGAAGAGTGGGCCAATAGTATCCTGCCTGTAGAATTTTGAAGGCAGTTCTCTTTGCTGCAAAGTGGCCTCCACAGGGCCCATCATGATAGGTCAGGAGGATGTCAAAAGCTTCCTCCTCCCTAACACACCGCTTCAAAATCTGACCTAGGCCAAGTTTAAAAAGATTTCCCCCAATCCAAGTGAATGGGGCACTTTTCTTCACGATCTTACTCTTCTCTTTTGAGGACAGGTTTGGCGGAAACTATGCTGAAACCAAATAATTTGCTATCTTAATAAACCCTGGAGAGAGTACTGAAATATCAAACAGGTGTTCATCTGGCATTTGATCGTCCACCATCCCTTCTTCACCTGCAAGCAAATCTAATCTAGACAGAAAATCAACAACAACATTTTCCTTACCTGGCTTATCAACAATGGTCAAATCAAATTGCTGCAATAAAAGTAACCATCTAATTATACAAGCATTTAGATCAGGTTTGTTCATCAAATACCTAATTGCAGCATGATTAGAATGCACGAATGTTTGATAGCCAGTGATGTAGTGTTTGAACTTGTTTAGGGAATGGACTACAACGAGGAGCTCTTTCTCTGTTACAGTATAGTTTAACTCTGCCTTGTATAGGTTTTTACTAATAAAATATATAGCATATGGTAGCTTCTCCTCAACTTGTCCTAAGGCTGCTCCTATGGCTTTGTTCGAGGCATCTGCGTGAATGTGGAAAGGTAGGGCCCAATTTGGACCTCTCAAGATTGGGGCGGTTATCAGCTTACCTTTCAAAGCATCCAGAGCCTCTTGCCAGTTGTTAGTCCATATGAACTCAGCATCCTTTCCCAAAATACCAAACAATGGAGAGGCTAGCTTACTGAAATATTTAATGAATCTTCTATAATATCCTACTAAGCCTAGAAAACTCTGAACATCTCTTACCTTTTGAGGAGGTGGGACCCTCTGAATGATAGAAATCTTGTTGGTATCCACCTGTAAACCTTGCTGAGAAATTGTATGACCTAGCACGGTCCCTTCAATCATTAGCAATTCACATTTATCAAGACTAAGGAATAGGTTCATCTCAATACACTTGGCTAAAACTTTCCTCAGGTTAGTCAGAGCTTCTTGGAAGTTAGAACCATAAGGGGTAAAGTCATCCATATAGATTTCCACTGAATCATGAACCAGTTCAGCGAATATACTCAGTATTGCTCTCTAGAAAGTGGCAGGAGCATTTCATAACCCAAAGGGAAGGACCCGGTAGGCAAAGGTACCCCATGGACAAGTGAAAGTGGTCTTATCTTGGTCTTCCGGGCTTATTTGGATCTGATTGTACCAGCTAAACCCATCTAGGAAGGAAAAGAACTTCTTCCCTGCCAGGCCATCTAACACTTGATCTATGAAAGGCAAAGGGAAATGGTCCTTCTTGGTGGCTTTGTTAAGTTCTGAATAATCTACACAGATTATACACTTCTCGTTTTTCTTGGGCACAAGCACCAAAGGAGAAACCCACTCACTGTTAGAGATGGGGTAGAAGATTCCTGCATCCAGCAACTTTTGCAGTTCTTCTTTGACAATGTCCTTAAGGGATAGATTCATCCTCCTTTGAGGCTGCCTGACTGGTTTACAATCCTCTTTAATGTAGATGTGATGGGTACAGACTGAAGGATGGATGCCTTTCATCTCATTATAGCTCCAAGCAAAAGCATCCAAATGGTTGTTCAATAAGCTACACAGCTCTTTCTCCTGAGAGGTGGATAGGGATGATTTGATCTTCAAGGTTCTTTCAGGGCCAAATTCCACATTTTTAACTCAGAGAGAGGTTGGATCAGCCACACAAAGATCAACTAAAGCACTGGCTTGGGTTTCTTCCACCAACTCTTCTAATGGCAGCACACTGGGGGGTGGATTTTGAATCAAATTCTCAATAAGATCATCCTCGGTTTGAGGACCTCCCCTAGTGGATTCCACTATGCACAATGGGGTATAGTACATATCACCCTCATCTTCCTCCTCCAACCAGAGAGGTAAGTCATGTTCTAGCAGAGGTTGGGCAGGAGGATATAGGACTAGCTGTTTGGACATATGCCCATTCTTGATGGTCATGCTCCCAGCTCGACAACTGATGTAAGCATCTGCAGTAGCTAACCAAGGCCTTCCCAAGATGAGGGGATACCCAGTGAGTTTTTCCTTTGGCTGAAGGACCAAGAAGTCATCACAGGAATCAATGGAGACCATGACATCTTCTACAATCCCCTCAGGCGTCACAGTGGAGCAGTCTGCCAACTACAGTACTGTTGAGGTCTTTCTTAGGGAACTTTGAAGGTTGAATTTGAGCATAGTATCCCTAGTCATTACGTTAATGGCAGCCCCTAGATCAATCAAAATGTGGTAGATTATGGTCCCATTTATGTGGACATCGTCTACAGGACTCCCAGGGTCCAGATATTTTGGACAGATTACCTGTCCCAACATCAGGTTAGACAGTTGTCCTATGACATTGATAGTTGGAGCATCTTTCTTGCGCCTGCTTGCATGCCTGAAACACTTCTCTTTGATCAACTTATTGTAGATTGGTACATCTTTTATGGCCTGGAGAAGTGGTATTTTCACACATAATTGTTTAAGTTCTCCCATAAGTTCAGTTTCTTCTGGGTTTGGTTGCGTGGTTCCAGTTAGTCTCTCAGGAAAGGGTGGAATGGCTTTGAGTTCACTTTCCTGTTTCTCTTCCTCATCCTCCTTAGGAGGAGGTTGGCTATCTGGGAGGACCTTCCCAGATCGTAGGTTGATCTCCTAAATCTCCACCACATAGGTAGGGCATGTAGTTTCTCCAGTATATACCTGTTGGGCCTATCTGATATTGGAGTTCGGGTTTGGTTGAGTAGGTATCTGGGGTTGTCTTGGAGGAGCAAGAGGTAATGGTTGTCGTTGAGTAGGTGGTGGAGGAAAAAGAGTGGGAGGAGATTTGTATTGGGGCCTCCACCCCTGATGAGGAGCATTCCACTGAGGTTTTGGCTGAGTGTGAGAATGAAATGAGTGCGCAGCTAGTTGAGTATGGTATTGAGGAGGATACAACTAAGGAGGGGGTGTGGACCAGGAAGGATGAGTAGGGGGGCCCCAAGAACGCATGGAAGTGGCTTGATTGGGGTTGTAATAAGTCTGGGATGTCCCTTGCATTCCCTGCTGGTAAGGTCTGGGTCCATGTGGCCTCCTTTGGTTCATGAAGCAGAGTGGTTCAGTGGATCCTTTAGCCCCTTGGTACATAGCTTTAAATCCCGGCAAGGAAGGGCACTGATTTGTAGGATGATCTTCTTCACAGACAAAAGACACTTCTACAGAGTGCAATGGACATTCATTCCTAGGATGCTTTATGTTGCACCTGGGACAAAAGATGGCCAAAGCCCTCTCGTTTTCCTCTTCCTTTTTTTTATTTGCAAGGTATCCATTTGCATGGCAATGGTCTGTCTCATCTCGCTCTTGAAATCTTCCATCTAATTTGCAAACTCTTTTTTAAGGAATGAACTAGATAAGGGGGTGATGGCTAAGAGTTGACTTCCCCTACCTCTCTTCTGGCTGCCCTAGAATGATTTCTAAATACAGTCCTTATGTCATCATAAGGTAGTTGGTAGATGTCTCCCCCAGCCAGCAAATGGAGGGTATTTAGAAGGTCTTCAGGGACTCCTCTAAGCAGAACCAACTTCAGAGATTCAGGATCAAGTGTGCACCTGGCCCTTTTATAATTGAGATGAAATCTCTCTTCATAGTCTTCTAAAGATTCATCACTTCCCATGGTCATTCGAAAGATTTATTCCTTTGTATCCTTTGACCCACAGTAGTCCCGGTATTTGTTGTTAAAGGCTTGCTGCATTTGAGCCCAAGTTGTGATAACTTTTTCCAGGTAGCCCGATGAACTAGCGGAGTGCTACATCCTTGAGGGTAGAAGGAAAGAGTTTCAAATTTTACTTGTCTTCTGCATAGTCATAAGTTCAACAAAGGACAGTAAACTCAAACAAGAAGGTATCAGGGTCCTCAGTAGTCAATCCATGGAAGTGAGGTAAGGCTGAGGAACTGATGTTTTTCATTTTTGTGTCCCCATTGGTCTCTTGGATGGGAAAGGTACCTTCTACTCTCTCCCCATTTCCTCTACCATTACTATTTTCAGCCATGGTCTCAGGAGGAATGGTTTCTTGCCCTTCTTCTGTTATAGGATCTTTGTATATCTCAAGAGGTTCACCTATAGGCTCTTCAGGATCACTGCCACCAAATAAGAGAGAAGGGTGACTCAATGATGTGGTGGGAATGTTGGGTATGAATTTTCCTGAATTGTCTCTGTTCCTACGAGGCATGAAATGAAATCTCTTTTTGGAGTGATTTTTGATGTTTTTTTTTTCTGCTTGTACCTGCAAAAGCTGAAATAGATTGAACTACAACTAACTAAAATCTATCTTGCTGAAATAAAATTGTAGAATTGAAATGAAAGCTAGAAAGGACTAATCTATCTTGCTTAAATGAAATTGCAGAATTGAAATGAAAGCAGGAAAGGACTAATCTATCTTGCTAAAATGAAATTGCGGAATTGAAATGAGAGCAGGAAAGGAATAATCTACACTTACTGAAACGAAATTGTAGAATTGAAATGAAAGCAGGAAATAATCTAATCTACTTTTGCAGAATTGAAATGAAACAACTACTCTACTCTTGCTGAAATAAACTACTTAGCAGAAGGTTGTGGTAGAAAATAGAAGAAAAGTAGTAATCACAAAATATTGTGACGCTTCCTCGGCAATGGCACCAAAAATATGGTGAGCTCCAGTATTGTAGCAATGATGCTGCAACTCTTGGGACTCCCTACCTTACTTTTATCAACTCGGTAGTTCATAACAAACTTGGAAGCGACGGTGCTATATGCGCAAGTACTAGCTCTTACTGCAAGCTGTCACTTGATTAGTTGGAAAAAGTTTGCTAGGAGCTTAAGCCAACTTCTATGAGTTCTTAGAAGAAGCTTTTAACTATGATGGATGAAATCTCACTCAAAAAGAGGCTAGTCTACTTGCAGAAAGAAGATGAAAGCTGAAAGGAAATGCAAACCCTAGCAAACCCTAGTTTTACCGACTAACCTTACTTGTGCAAGAAAAGAGATGTAAAACTACTGAAATGGATGCCACGAACTATTTCAGAGGTAAAATACATGTGTTTAAGCTACTTCTAAAGGAAAATATGGAAAAATCATCTTTTTGTATTCTTGAGCAATTTTATGCAGAATTATTATGCATGTCTTTTAACTATTTTTTACTGTGCAAAGATTCATTGGCGAAAGGAAATGGAGTGGGTGTTTGTAGGGGGTTAGGAAGGTGTGGAGAGGATCTAAGGGGTCCCTAGCACCCTTCTAGAGATTTCCACAGTGCTCAAATCTCGAAAAATCACTTGCGTTATCTCCTACAGGAGACTGCAAGGGATCTACAGGAAGTTCTACAGGAACATGCCGAAAGTGGTTTTTAGAGGATTGATGGTGGAAAAACGATGGGGAAGTGGAAATAAAATATGGATAAGGATGTTAAGAGGTGTAGGACCTGGTAAATGAAGCCCAGGAGTGATGAAGATGGTTGGATTTGTTCAAGGAGGAAGAAAGCAATGTTGCACAAAAATGTGGAAATTAGGGAAAGTACGGAAAGTGTGGTGAATGAAGGGAAGAAATATTGAGTGAGGGACTGGAGCAGGTTGTATGATGGAGGAAGGGTAGGTAGGAATGTATTATAGGTTTTCTGCACACTACTTTCGAAAACTGATCCAAACAAAGACTAAAAAACAGAGATCTATCTATTTTGACCTAAACTTCCCTTAAAAACCAGAAATATGATGAACATAAGTTTATAGACATAAAATCATGCAAGAGAGCTATGGAAACTGAGCAATAATAGATATAAACATGGAAACACAACTGATATCAACTTCTCCAAGTCAAAATCTAACACCAGCAATTGCATTGCAAGGCAAAAATAGTGTTTTTGTGGCAGCAAGTGTACGTTGGTCTCAATTCATGATCCCAAGGAGGGAGAAATGAGATCAAGGACTGCTTGGTAGCATTTTTGTGGATATTTTCTATTACCAAATTGTCAAATCAACCTGAAGCGTGAACAACTATCTTAATCATCAAAACCAACCTAAGTACTAAAGCAAGATTTTAACCGAAGTAATAGAAATTATTCTATGAATGCAAGAAAAACACATAAAAGTACACAGAGGAGGTACTAGCACTTGGGTTGGGCCCAACCCCAAGAGCTACAACCTCCTAAGAAAGATCAGAGCTGGAGCAAAGCTGGATTCATCTTCATTGATCAAAAAATAATAGTTACATCCCAAAAACTATCTACAAGAAGAAGCTCGAAAATGTGTTGATACAGGGCTACACTAAAGTGTGAAAATAGACTAACAAATGACTAAAATACCAAGGCTTGAAGCCTTCCTACTTATTCAAATGAGCACCACCAATAATCCTCCTTAACTTTAGGAGCTTGGCTACCCAAAAATTTAGTTAATCAGCCACTTCAATAGACCTACTCAGCTGCCCCTTGAAATCATCTTTGGTGGGCTGTAGAGCCCCGAGCTGATGGTGGAGAACTCAAGGAAGGGGTCATTTAGTGTAGCAGACACCCCTCCTACAAATCCTTAGCCTTGCTTCCTCGTATTTGATTGCCAATCTACTCATAAATTCCTGATCTTGGTCCGAAAATGTCCAAAAATCTACAATAAGCACGTATTAGACCTTGTGGTAAAGTTACTATTCCCATTCACACAATTAATATAAATATGTTGCACTAAAAATTGTCACCTTGACATTCTGCAATCTATGTGTGTCCATTACCACTCATACTTACCTCCTTTGCAAGTCTAAATCCTCAATTCCTCATATCAAGCCTTGAAAGTAAGAGAAAGCCCTCAAAGTCTCTAAAAGTCTGGTTCCGCATTTTCTCTTAGTCTTACCTGCGGTCCCGCACCTAATGTTCCCCTACGCACCTGACTACTCTATCTCTGTGTTATGGGTACGGACCCCTATAAAATTTAAAAGGCGCGAGTATATTCTAAAAAACTCACTTTCAGTCATTTCTAGAAGCTTCTGGAAGGAATCTTGAAGTGGCAAGTTCGCTCTCTTAAGGTTCATGCATCCCATTCCTTAAGGAGCTAACACCTTGATGTGAGGAGCTTATCCCTTGAAGGAGGACTCTATACCTTCATAGGTGTACCTATAACCTCCTCCTCTGCACTATAAAATGAAGCATTGGGCTGGTTATTTGGGAGGCTGAAAGCTGAATATTTTTGAGGTGAAATGCTTGTGGAACTTAGTCTTCTTAGTTAAGCTTTCATGAGGAGAGATTACATACCTCTAAGATCTCATTTGGAAGAGTGCAAGGCTTGTCAAAGTAAAGGAAATTCCTGTTTCGAACCCCAGGAAGATCTTGTTCAACATCAAGGCTAAAAAGTTTGTAAGGTTCTTCTACTTCAAAGTTAATACAAATAAGTTTGTTTTTCTCAATAAGATGTTTATTAATGGTTTATTTTATGGATTCCTTGATCACCATAATAGAAATGATTTACTATATTTGTTATTCAAGTGTTATTTGATGTTTGCTTGTTTGTGTTTGCAGGTCTTTAAAGGATAACTCTTTTAGACAATTGAGGGATGACTATGACGAACAAGCGTTGGATCTAAGGTAGGATCGTAACACCTCTATAGCTTTTATTTGTAAATTGCATATGTCTAGAGGAAGATAGATTTCTTTGTCTGTTTGTTGCTAGATTATCTTGTGATACTAAGGAGATCGGTCTTGTCCGCAAGAACGATTTATCCAGCCAACAAATTGGTGACTCCATTGGGGAATGAATTTGATTTTTGGTTTTCCGTTGTTTTGACTGGAGAAACTTCTTTTCTTTTCTGATTTTTTATTGATATACTGGCTTGGGTAGTTTTTAGAATCTATATTTTTTTTTTTTCTCGAAGTTTTCAGGGGACTACAATTTCTCTTTACAGACAATGTGGGCATCTCCGCACTTTTCCTTTAGTAAACAGAGTGGAATTGTTACAAAAAATATTGTCACCATGACATTCTGCAGTTAGTGTGAGTCTATCACCACTCATACTTTCCTCCTATGCAAGTCTTAAACCTCAGATCTTCATGTCAAGCCTTGAAAAATGAGAGAAAGTCCTTGAAAATCTCTAAAACTCTGGTTCCGCACTTTCTCTTAGCATTACCTGTAGTCCCGCACCCCCTAGTCATGTCCCCTGCAGACCTGCCTGCTCTGTTTCTGTCTAAAGGGTGTGAACCCCTGTAAAAGTCAAAAAGGCGTAAGTATATTTTTAAAAACTCACTTTGGGTTATTTCTGAAAGCTTCTAGAGGGAATCTTGAGGTGGAAAGTTCGTTCCTTTGATGTTCATGCACCCCATAACTAAAGGAGCCAACCCCTTGATGTGAGGAGCTTATCCCTTTGAAGGAGGACTCTATCCCTTCATAGGTGGACCTGTAACTTCCTTCCTATGCACTATAAAATGAGGCATTGGGTTGGTTACTAGGGAGGTTGAAAGCTGAATATTTTTTAGGGTAAATGCTATTGGAATTTAGACTTCCTAATTGAGCTTGAGAGGAGAGATTACATACCTTTTGATCTCATTGGGAAGAGTGTGAAGCTTGTCAAAGTAGAGGAGATTCTTGCTTGGACCCTGGGAGGAGCTTGTACAACATCAAGGCACCAAGGTTTTAAAGTTCTTCTCTGTTTAAAGTTAATACAATCAAGTTTATTTTTCTCAATAAGCTGTCTCTTATGGTTTATTCCATGGATTCCTTGATCACCATGATGAATATGATTTATTATATTGGCTATGCAGGTGTTATTTGATGTGTGCTTGTTTGTGTTTGCAGGTTCTCAAAAGGAAACTCATTCAGACGGTCGAAGCATGGCTACCACAAACTAGCGTTGGACTTAAGGTAGGGTCTAAAACACCTCTTGGTTTTTATTTATAAATCGCAATATTTAGAGAAAGGTAGATTTGTTTGTTCTGCTTGTCACTAGATATCAGTTGATACTAGGGAGATCGGTCTTGTCCACAAGAATGATTTATCCGGCCGACAAAATGGTGACCATACTGGGGAACTTGAATTTTGGTTTTTTGCCTTTACTTTTACTTTGACTTGAGAAACTTTTTCTCTGTTTCTGGTTTTTGCTTGATGTGTGTAGGATTGGGTAGTTTTTTTAGATCCTGAATTGTTTTTTGTTTTTTCACGCTTTTGAAAGAGGACTGCACGTTCTGTTTGTAACACAGTGTGGACATCCCCGCACTGTTTCTTTACTACATAGAGTGGTACCGCATCTGGTTATACCGGGAGCCTGTGGACCCTATCAAATATTTTAAAAACCTAAAATCTATTCATCCAGTTAAACTTAGGTTTTGTTTACGTTTTTTAGCCTCTGCCCATATCTGCATGTGTCTTGTCAAAAACTTCTTGTAGGCGAGTTCCATTGGCATTTTGGTTTTAAGTGATTTTCTAGAATTTTTGCGTGTCTGGTTTGATTTCCGTTTGGTCTTTGTAGTAACTCAGAGATTAGAAGCCTAAGAAACCTCAGATTATCCTGGTTTTTTGCTGGTCTTCTTAATGAGTCTGACTGATTTGTGAAATCTGCGTTTGGTGAGGAATAGGTCTTGTTTTCTCTTTGCAAAGCTTTTAAAGAACTTGTTTTGAAAGTTTTGAATTTCATTTTTAAAAAGAAAACATAAGATGGGTGTTTTCTTATTAATTTGTTATTCTGAACGAATTAGTCCTTAGTTTGCTGAATAACTAAGTAAAACGTCCTTGGAAAGAAATTTTTTAAGCTTTTTGCTTCAATTAGGTTTTTAGAAGTTGTAGATCTCAAGATTAGATTTTTCATAGTTTTGAGTGTTTTCTAGAAATTTTAGAATCTCTTTTGAAAAGAAATTGTTTTTTGTAGTTTTCGAGTGTTGAAAAGAAAGGGATATTTTTCGTGACCATAATTAGTAGTCTCGTTTTGAGTTTGTTGGAAAAGACAAAAGAGATTTCCTTTTCATTTATTTTTTAAGGAAAGATTTATTTTTCAAGCAATTCCATTCTCAACTCTTTCTTTAGCTAGAAATTCATTGAAGAAAAAGAATTGTTTATCATCTTAGGTGCATTTTTAGTGTTTTGAGTTGAGTCTTCACACCATAAAGTTTCATCTCCACACCTTTTGACTTAAGAAACAACCATAAAAATAACACCTAAAGTAAAATTTATCTAGCAATCTTTTTATTTCTAGGGCTCTTTATCACTAACATAGCTTAGGCTAGTATCTTGGAGTAGGGAGTAATTAACTCTCCAAGATAGTTAAAACAGACAAGTAGCTATATCTTGCGGTAGGAGATAAATTCCAATTGTTACATCTATGCTCTGGGAAGCTCCTCTTAAAGGAGTCAAGCACGAGATCATGTCCGAACCAGTGGGGTAATCAATCCTTCCTCATTGGGAATGATAGAAGATATACACATATTAAAAACGGTAAATCTCGGATTGACCATTGTCGAGGAGCCTGGGGTCAATTGTTGGTAAACCTTGGATTATGTCAAGGAGCCTTCAAGGGGATTGAGCTTTGTTACTCTGCCCTTGCGTGTGTATCGGATCACAGATTGTTCCCCCAGGTATATTTGTTTCTGTTGGTAACCATAGTGACCATAATCTATAGGATTCTTTCCTAAGGTGACGGTGGAGGGAAGATCCCACTGTACCTGGAGCAGACGTCGACAAGACTCACTTGGACTCTTTGGGGGGTTCTCTTCACTTGAGACGGTTTAGTGAAGAAACTTGTGCCAGTCTGTTTCATTAAGCAGGTTGTCATGATAACTGTTCCAACCGCCCTTTCTGTATTGAATTCTATGACATTGGATTTCATCACCAACTAGTGTTTTCAGTACGGAAAGTTATTGTTTGTGTGTGGTTTGAACTCCTAGATTTTTTAGGTGTATGATTCAAATTGTTTGGTTCTTTAGAGACTTTAGGTGGTTTTATTGATATTTTTCTTTTTTTGCGTGGGAAGTACTTAAAATATTTAATCGTGGCTAAATTACCGAGACAATCCTGTAGACTTCAGGGGCAACCTCCCGAGTATTCACCAAGCCAGCTTGAAGGGCTTCGAGCTCTTGTAACTCCTAGTGACAGTAGAGTTGGGTCACTGGAAGAAAGAGAATCTTCTTTAGTTGTTCATCCTGATTATCAAGTTCAAGCAACAGAGTATATCTCTGAACCAATTTCATTTTCCAAAGTTACTGGTAGTTTTTCTTCTACTAGTGAATAGGTTGAAGAGCCTGAAATTTCTGAGCCTGAAACTGAACTTGTTGCTACTCCATCATCAGGATTTGCTTTTCCAACTTCCAGTGGTCTTGGTTCACCCAGGGTTGGAAGGATCATTACCCAAAATCTTCCTTCTGGACTCATTGATATTGAAGAACTTGTTAATCCAGAAGAAGGTATAACTATCCCTGAAAATCAACAAAATTTAGAACTTAGGGAGCGTGAATCGATCTTTTACAGTCCACCTAGGAGGGACGCTTGGTATCTTTCATTGATCAACTTTTTAGAAAATCCGGGTCTCATTTTTTCACCACCTCGAGTTCCTTTTCATCCAACACCTAGAACTTATTATCCTCCTTTGAATATGTCGAGACAGTCATCCATGTTTTCCCAATCCCCAGAAACATTTTTGTATGGTGGTCCTTCTGTTCCTTCTGGGTATCAGTCACTTTTCAGGAGCATCTCCTCAACCCATTGAACATGGGTTATCAACTAGTAATCACGGAACTAAACCGTTGAGTGTAGAAGACATTCTTATGATTTCAAGTACCATTGCAAATCCGCAACCTCAAGGTAGTCAGTTACCACCTGGGGGGCAACCTCAAGGTACTCAATTATCACCTGGGCAGCAACCTCAAGGTACCCAGTTACCACTTGGGGGCAACCTCAAGGATAGTACATACCTTCGGGACAGTACATTTCTCAAGGTCAACCCCAGACTCAATACATACCTCAAGATCAACCCCAGTATCACTATATACCTCAAGTTCAACCCCAGTTTTAGTACGTGCCTCAAGGTTATCAACCTCAAGGTCAGTACCCAACCCAAGGTTTCCAACCACCTTCAGGTCAATCATTTGTCCAAGGAGCTGGAAATGTACCTTTGAATTATCAACCCTACCCTCAACCCAGTTATGGTCCTCAATATGCTCAACCTTATATGGGTCCATACCCCGGAATGAACATGGTGTGGGATCCATCTCAATCTCAACATATTTTGCAACCAAATGTGCAGTTGTCATCTCAATCTGGACAACCTTTAGTTTCTAGTTCAACCCAGCAACCCGTCCAGCCTACTATTCAAACTTCTGCACCTAGTGTAGCTCATTAGTTTGGGCCAAGTTCGCCTTGAACTCCGCCTCAAACGACTGCTGCAACTACTACAGCTTCTGTTCAATCTACCCACCTACTTCTAGACTATCGGCAGCTCTGGTTTCTATTGTTCCTGCATCAACTCCTCAAGCATCTTTACCTCAGTCCAGACCCAAAATTCAAAGTTCAGTTCAGATGCCTGCAGGACAAACTGGTCCAAGTACGGTTGTCACAAGTCAACCTCAATTTACTGATCAAACGTACCAGGGACAGTACCAATTCGGTCTTGCTGTTCAAAGCCTAGTCTACCAGTATCAACCGTACCCTAGATATACTTATCAGCAACCTCAACAACCCCAGTACGGTCTGGTTAATCCTGGTTTTTCGGGAGGATATAATGTCCCAAATGCAATTCCAATTCCAAGTTATCCTAGATATCCTCCTCCTGGGGCTGGTCTTATGACCTAGGGATTTTGAGACCCTAATCGTCAGTTACCGTTCATTGCAACTTTGGACTTGCCTGATTTGTCGCGCCATAGGAACGATCCGATTAATTATATTCCATTTTGGCCGCCAATGCCGAATAAGTTTCCCAGTGATATCCCAAAGTTTGAAGGTAAATCAGGAGAGGATCCGTCAAACCATGTGATGACTTATCACTTCTGGTGTGCATCTAACTCCATTATAGATGATTCAATTCATTTACGTCTTTTTCAACGCACTCTGATTGGTCTTGCGGCCAAGTGGCACATTGAGTTACCGCGAGCCTCTTTTTATAACTTTAGTCAGTTAGCCACTTTGTTCTTAACTCATTTTCAATTTTATGCACGGAATTATTAACTTCATTAAAACAGTCAACATCCACTTATATTTCAGATCACATTCATGAATGGAGGCATCGACGTCATTTAGTGAAATTTTTTATTGCAGATCAAATCTTAGTAGAATGGTTTGTTAAATCATTATTACCTAAAATAACTGATGATGTAGCTAAGGCAAGAGTTGTTATTGAAGAGAAAGTAATTTCTCAAGTTCAGTACCTTGACCTCGTTTATACGCAGTTAGGTACTTTACATGAAAAAATCCCTGATCTTCTGAAACAAAATCAAATAACTGCAGCTCCTTCAGGGTCTCATGCCACTGATGGTATGATTGGTTCAGTTAACATCAACAGTAAGAAGAAATCTTCAAAGAATTCTTCTCCTATTATAACTTCGCCAGATTCCCTGATAGGAGACTCTTCCGCTGAAATTCCTGCCAATATTCATGTCGTAGAATCATCTACGGCCAAATCAAAATCTGGCGGTTAGAAGAAGGGGAAGAAGAAAAATAAGCAAAATTCAAAAGAGAAATCAGATAAAATGGAATCTACTGATGAGAAACGTAAACCTTGTTATCCTTGTCTCATTTGTGACGAAGAGCATTTTACAAGAGATTTCCCTCATCGCGTTGAGGTTGCGAAAATCATCAAAGGTTCTCAAATGCCTGCTGTCTTGAAGGATCCTTTTCCTAGTCAAGATAGTAAGATGATCGATTCTTCCTCAAATGCCACAGAAGAACCCATAATGATGATGTCCCATGTTAGGATTGCGACACGATCGCAAGATTATGGAAGTAAAATTCCTGTTGGTGGTAAGGAAGCAGAATCTTCTAATTCAAACCCATCAACTTCAACTCCTGATTCTGATCCGCTACAGATCGAGAAACCTAACCTAGACTTAGTAATCAAACTGCCTGCTAAAGGTATACTTCGAAAATCATCTTTCAATCCACATGCGAGAGCTTCTTAGAACTATAACATTGTTGAAGACTTAGCTATTTCCCCTTCAGTAATGTCAGCTTTGGAGGTGCTGTAATCATGTCCATCACAATGTAAATTGCTATTGTCAGCTATAGGAGCTGTTGATATTCAGGAATCGAACCTTATAATATTCTATTTAGAAAATAGTACACCTTGGTTACCTCATCAAATGGCTTTCCAGATTCCAATGTTCGTCAAAAACAGACCTTGCTTTAGGACTGTAATTGATGAGGGAGCTTCTACGTGTATTATGTCGATCCAGTGTTGGAGATCGCTTGGTTCTCCTACACTCAATCAATCCCCGATGATTTTAACGGCTTTTGATGGCTGTGGGTTCCATCCTTTTGGCATTCTATAGGATTTACCTATAGGGGTTGAAGGAAAAACTGTTAATCTAGATGTGGAAGTGGTTGATGCCCCTCTAGATTACAACCTTCTCTTGGGTCATAGTTGGTCTTACGCTATGATTGTTGTTGTTTCATCGGTCTTTCGGCTTATAAATTTTCCTCATAATGGAAAGATCATAATTATAGACCAGCGAACATACTTTTAATCTGACCCATCCTATTCTGAAAGTATCCAGCATGTCGGCAAAACAACTATCTCTTAAAAGGATCTTGGGTAGGATTGGTTAGAGATTTTGGTTTACTAGGAACTTTTTCCTTTCCTCCTCCTAACGTATCACCTTCTACTGCAACCATTCATATGATTTCATCAGACACTATTGTTTATGATGATCCTTGGATTGTACCTTCCGAATCTGAGGTGGATTCATTTTGTGATGCTATTCCTTTGAGTCCCTATGAAATTATGTATCAGGTTGTACAGTCGTTTTCTGACCCTTCTTCAACCGAAATTGATCTAATGAATGTGGTCCATGGAGAATCACTTTCAACATCAAACTCAGATTCAACAACTTTTTCCGAGCTTGTTCATACTGATGAGCAGATTCGTGAAATCTTGTCTGTTGATGATTTACCATGGGAAGATCTTCATTCTTACCTGAGCTTGATCACTTTGAGAATGATTTTTCATCTATTTTTACTATTGATTATGTCAAGGAACCACAGAATCCATTGCAAAATCCTGATTTTGAGTTAAATTTGGGAAATATTTCTCGAACGGTTCCTATTGACATTTCAGTTAAACCTGGAATTGTTGAAAACATTCATATAGGTGCCTCCTATACGGAAAATGAACTCCAAACTTATAAGGCCCTATTTCAAGAATTTCGCGACGTGTTTGCCTGGTCATATGAAGGAATGCTAGGAATTGATCCAGCAATTGTTGTTCATGAAATCAAAACTTACCCGGACACTAAACCCATCCGGCAACATTTGTGTCAGATCCACCCGCGAAAAGCTGCTACTATTAAAGCAAAAGTTGAAAAATTACTTAAAGCAGGTTTCATTTATCCAATTCCCCTAATGGATTGGGTATCAAATATTGTTCCTGTTAACAAAAAGCAAGGAATGATAAGAATATATCAATTATAGGGATATTAATCGAGCCTGTCCCAAAGACAATTACCCAACTCCCTATATCGATCATATCATTGATGATTGTGCCGGTAGTGAAATGTTCTCCTTTATGGATGGTTTTTTCGGTTACAATCAAATCAACATTCTACCTGCTAATCAACCAAAAACGGCTTTTATTTGTCCATGGGGGACATTTGCTTATTGCAAATTACCTTTTGGGTTGAAAAATGCCGGAGCAACTTTTCAAAGAGCTATGTCTTCCACATTTCATGACATCAAGCACATTGTGTAAACTTATCTCGATGATTTACCTGCCCATTCATTACGTAGAGCCAATCATCTCACTCATTTACCAGCAATTTTTATGAGATGTAGGCATTATCGAATTAGGTTGGATCCACACAAATGTGTTTTCTGTATAGAAACGAGTAGTTTACTGGGATTTGTTGTTTCGAAATCCGGCATTCATGTCGATCCCTCGAAGGTTGAAGCTATTGTCAAGTTGCCTCCTCCTTCAAGTCTTCGCCAACTCCAAAGTTTACAAGGGAAAGAAAACTTTTTACGTCGATTCATTCCTAACTATGCCGAGATAAGAAATGGTTTTACCAGGTTGTTGAAATAGAATACTCCATTCTTTTGGGATGAGATAGCTGACAAATCTTTTGATGCACTTAAACACGCGTTGACCCATGCACCATTATTGCATCCTCCCAACTACAACCAGGATTACTTCTTATATCTCGATGCCTCTCATTCCACCATCGGGATGGTGTGGGTTTAGGAAGATGAACTCGATAGTGAACATGTGATTTACTACCTTAGTCGAACTTTGAATCCAACTGAGCTAAAATATTCACATGTGGATAAATTGGCCTTGGCAGTTGTTCAAGTTGTCCAAAGATTTTGTCATTACATCTTAC
Organism: Pinus tabuliformis; assembly: GCA_031772625.1. Classification (NCBI taxonomy): domain Eukaryota; kingdom Viridiplantae; phylum Streptophyta; class Pinopsida; order Pinales; family Pinaceae; genus Pinus; species Pinus tabuliformis. The sequence continues at coordinate 215,581,601 of CM062816.1, read as the reverse complement.
TACGCAAAACTACTGTAATTTCTGACTGTAACCCTATGATCTATATTTTGACCAAACAATTGCTAGGGGGCAATTATTCCAAATGGAGTGTTATCCTACAGGAATTTGACTTGGAATTTGAAAAATCTAAGTCAAAGAAATCTTTAGTTTTTGCAGAGTTGATGTGTGACTTCCCGCGTGCTGATACCGAAACTGTGGCGGAAGAGCCCATTGTGGACGAATCCTTGTTTCTTATCAGCACTCTTGATCCATGGTATGGAGATATCATAGTTTATCTCCAAACCCAATCTTTTTGGCCTGAAATTTCACGATCTCAGTGATGAAAAATACATTTCCAATCCCAAAAATACAAGAGTATTGGAGATACACTCTATCGTCGTGGGGCGGATTCTGTTTTCCGATGTTGTTTAACTCATGAAGAAGCGGAAAAGGTTTTAAATGACTATCACTCTAGAGCATGTGGCGGTCATATGTCTGGGTATGCCACAACCCAAAAGATATTGCGCGCTGGCTATTTCTGGTCGTCCTTATTTAAAGATTGTATTTACGCGGTCTGAAAATGCCACAATTGTCAAATTATTTATCGGATGATGCATGCCCCACCTGCTCCTCTCCACCATATAATTGTCGTCGGTCCTTTTGCAAAGTGGGGTATCGACTTTATTACATGTAACCCTCACTTGGCCGGGGGGCATGCGTATATCATCCTTGCGATAGATTATTTTACCAAGTAGGCCGAGGCGATGCCTACATTTTTGGCAGATAGCAAAACTGCTACAATTTTCGTTTTCAATCATATAATTACTAGATTCGGTGTTCCACAAGTGATTATCACTGATCATGGGCATCATTTTCGAAACATCATGATGACTGAACTAACACATCAGCTTGGCCTGCGTCACGATAGTTCTACTCCATATTACCCACAAGCTAATGGTCTGTTTGAAGCCATCAGCAAAGTTCTAGTCATTATGATCCGACGAATCATTGGTATTCATAAGTTGAATTGGCATAACATGTTATTTTCAACGCTTTGGGCGTATCGAACCTCAGTAAAAACATCAACTGGTTTCACTCCTTTCCAACTAGTTTACGGTTTGGAAGCTATGTTACCCATTGAATGTGAAATCCCATCATTGCAAATAGCCATAGAGTTACTCCCAGCCACTTTCGAAGAGGAGAAACGTTTGTTGTACTTGCCTTAGCTAGATGAGAATTGACGTGATGCTGCACTAGCAATCGAAACTCATGCCAAACGAATTAAAGCTCAGTACAATCAAAATGTTACACCTCGTAATTTTTCGGAAGGAGACCTAGTCTTACTATACGATCAAGCAAATGATAATCTAGGGGTTGGAAAATTCGTACCTATGTGGCATAGTCCTTATATTGTTAAGCAAAAGCTAGAAAAAGGGGCCTATGAATTGGTAGATTTTAACAGTGTCTCTTTAGGTAAGCCCAGAAATGGTCTTTATCTGAAGAGATATTATGCTTAAGTCTAGGTGTGGAGATTTCAGTTAGATTAGTTTTCTTTCTAGCTGGTGTGTTTTAGATTAGAAAAATGTGCTTAGTTTAGAGAGTGTTTTTATCATTATTCTTGCTTATCTTGATTTTACTCTTGATATTGCAGATGTCGACGTCTCTTCAAACATACATTGGTTTCACTGATGGTGCTTGTCGTAATACATGGAACATTTCTTCCGCAACTTGGGTTATCTATTCGCCCTCTGATGAGTTGGTATCTATGCATGGGGTAAGCCTTGGTCAAACAACAAACAACATTGTAGAGTATAGTGCAGTGATTGAATTATTATCTGAATCCATCTCATTAGGGATTCAGAGTTTGATTGTGAGGTTAGATTCTGAACTCGTTGTATTGCAGCTTAATAGAGTTTATGCCATTAGAAATCCAGTGTTATTAAGATTATTTTTGAGAGTTCGTCTCTTGGAACGTGAATTTGACTATATTGAATATCAGCATATTCCAAGATATTTAAATACATTAGCAGATGCAATTGCTTCTCGAATGTTAAGTAGACATTTGCAGTAATCAAATAGTAAATTTAAAAACATTCCATAACATGTTTTACAAGATAGCTAGTAATAGTGATATAGCATAGCATAGAAGTGTGTCAAATATACATTGTCTTCAATCATATGTTGAAAAACACCTTATGATCGGAAAAAATGATAGTACAAAAAGAAAAAATGTTGTATCAAGTCTACAAAGGTGATCATCCTATCACTGGTGATGATCACGATAAGAAACCACTGCTCAGGCCACCCTACAAAGGAACCTCCTGAAAGGTCCTGGGACCCCAATCACATAGCGCTATAAATTAAGAGGGATGTCATCTATGCTAGTCTCCAGAATGTCTGCTGTCAAACGCTTTAGATGATTTTCAAATTCAGCCAGGGTCTCTGTAGATTCGTCCCATGGGGCTATTACTACTGTAGCTGGGTGTCTCCTCTCATAGGGCCGGAGAGTGGCTGGTCGCCGTGGACCCACATCTGCATTTGAAACTTTTTACTATCAGTTTTGGACGATTTAAAAACAAAACAAAAAAATAAATTAGAAAATGTTGAGAATGATTTTACATGAGTCATCCCACTGCTCTCCTGGTGGAAGAGCCATGTCTGGGTCACCATGATAATCCATCATAGCATAAGGAAAATCTTGAATCACGAAAACTTTGTTCTCCAACCAATGAAAATACTCAGGAGGAAATCAAACAACCTCTGAACCCTCCTCAAGATGATGGGCCATAACTATAACCCAACGCATCAGCTTGGGCTCTCAGGGAAGTCCAACTCCAACAGAAAGATGTTGTGGGACCAACATTGGGACCCTCTCTAGACCAAATCTCACAACTAAGAAACCATATCCATAGTTTTTTAGTTGTCCATTCTTTTCTCTAGTCAGTTGGCCTTTTACATTAGCCAACACAGCTTCGCACCAGTTGAAGATAGTGCCTTGATAACAATCTACTGCCATTCGCATTTGGGATCTGGTGGCTACATGCAGTGCTGCACTTCTGCAGAGTCTGGTGACAGTAAATGCAATCATTATGAGTTCAGAATGGGAGATGGTTTTGATATCAATCCCTTTGTCTTTTGTTTGGTCATTACAAAACTCTAGTCGGAGACTATCGACAGACTGGCCACCTAGCCTAGTCCCGAGTAGAGTCAATTTTTCACCTCTCTTGGGCAAACCAGTCAAGAAGTAAATGTCCTCTGGCTCCATTTCGATCTGGTGTCCACCAATAATGAAACAATGGTCTTGTATATTCCATCTGTCCACCAGCCACTGCAAAAAGTCTACTTGGGCCCTCATGCCAGGTATGGCCCAAAATTTAAATAACCTGCATGCCTTCAATGCATCTATTGAAGGTTGATGATTAATTGCAGCAAGGTCCACATATTTGTGCTCCCGTTGCTGCCAACTGAGCATTGTGTATATCCTACTTTGAAAGAAAAAGCGGATTAGAACATTTTAATTCAAAGTTTTTGGGCAGAAATTGAAAAAATTGAAGTTGTAAAACCTATGTTGCGGGGTCCGCACTCTCCAGTTAGGGACAATGCGTAGGTCCGCACTCTGCCCAAACAGCAGTGTAGGAAAAATTCGGGGTCTACAGGTTTCGCATGCTACACCTATGGACCCCCGCAAGCAGTATTTTAAACTAAATTTTTCCTGAAAATCAAAATAGAAACCTAAAAACAAAATTAAAACGATTGAAATGCAAGATTAAAGTGATGTGGATTACCTGGAGGTGATGGTTTTCGATTCCAATGGATGGATTTTCCGCCATCTTCACAGGAAGTTTCTTACCCAAAGCTCTCTTTTCTCACTCTGAAGTCAAATGGTAAAAATTAATTTACAAAAGCCCTTTTTATAAGCTTTCTTGAATAAATGAATTTTTAATTTGTTTATTTTTCACTTTAAAAAGGTAACTTTTTGATACATTTTTATTTATTTTAAATAGGTATGAGTAATGTTTGAGTTTTTGTGTAGAATCTCGGATTTTTTAGGAAAAATTGATCATTTTCAACAAAAACATTAGAGTCATCTTTAAGCTCTTTTCTGACTCCTAAAATATGAAAAGATTGCCGAGTTTTTCTTTTTAAGCTCGTTAAAATGGAATTAAAAAGACGGTCCATTTACATCACTTTTCTGACCGTATAAACATGAAAATATTGTTGTGCTTTTGTCGATTCAAGTTCGATATTGGTTATAAAACGACATGTCGTTGATCGCTTTTTTAATTTTTCAAATCAAAGACACTAATTATGAAAAGTACTCCTTGATCGTATTGGTCAAGTGGTTCACTCAAGTATTATTTTATACTTTTTCGGGCTTGGGAGACACAAATTTATGAAAAAGGACAACCATGGATTTTTCTTAAGTTTTTCTTTGACTCCCTAAAATTGAAAAACGCCGAGTTTCCCCTATACGGGACTCGTTAAAATTTAACAGTAAAGGACTTGTTCAATTACAAACAAGAACGCACCACTCCTTCTTAGGATTTAAATTTTAAACTAAGTTGGACTCATCCGAAGGATGAGCTTATAACCAAGCAAATGTTATCCTCCTCAAGCTTGTCAAAAATAAAGAGGTATTTGCTAGAAATGGTGGGGGAAAAGAGAGAAAAATGAACCTGTTTGTTATACTTTGTGTCTCAGAAAAGCATTCAACCACTCTTGAACATGACACTTTTTGTTCACCTGGGTTGCGAAATCCTTTGCCTAACAGTTAATCAAACCATATTGAAAGTCTTCAACCGGTTTTTGGGTATTAGCTTTGGGTCAATTGTCACCAAACCACCTGCAGTGTTGTTATGTGTTCAAGAGGTCAGTGCAAATAAACCATTCATCTGCAAAATATCTGTCATCCATGTTGACCATCCCTGAGTCAGTCCTTGCAAACATATTTCTTCAAACTTGATCTATGATTTCGTGTTGTGGGCTTGCCTATGATGGATCGCTTTCTATCGAATTCAGCTCATTATCTAGAAAGATGATCTAGAAATCGTCAGTACCTTGGAATTTGCATGCCTCAATGGCAGGTTTCTCGCCTTCGACAACAGGTCGCATCATTAACCTTCGATCAAAGGATTCCGTGACATGTTCAACATCAACTCATCTACTCACATTTCCTAGATTGTACTGAGTACTTTGAGAGCCATTGACATTACTGGTGGTTTCTCTCACAATTGTTAACAGTTTACATCATTGACTGGTAATCAAGTGGTTTCTACCATGTTCGACTTCGACACATTCATTCACATGGATAGAATCGTACTATTTCTAGAAGTAGAAATCAAGACCCTAGATCTAGTTTCCACCATCCAGGTTGCGAGGAATTTTGTTATTCATTATATAGTGGACTATTCATAAACAGAGGGTTGCGCCCATACTGTGTCTACATATGTCTATACTTGTGATGTATTACAAGATCATTCCTATATCAGAGTAGTTTAGTTAGTTTTCTAGTCAATTTTGATCTGAGTATGGGAATTCCTACCTCAGCGATGATATGATTACATATATATATTTTGTATTGAATGTTTTTACAGGTTCCAACCAAGCTCTCCATAGGATGATCCTCGAAATGATAAAGTACTTCACTCTTCTTAGATGACAAATACTATCTTTTACAGACTTCGCACTTTAGGGGGAAATTTGTTACACAAAATATTGTCACCATGACAGTCTGCAGTCAGTGTGAGACTATCACCACTCATACTTTCCTCCTATGCAAGTCTTAAACCTCAGCTCTTCATGTCAAGCCTTGAAAAATGAGAGAAATTCCTTGAAAATCTCTAAAACTCTAGTTCCGCACTTTCTCTTAGCATTACCTGCAGTCCCGCACCCCCTAGTCATGTCCCCTGTGGACCTGCCCGCTCTATTTCTGTGTAAAGGGTGCGGACCCCTGTAAAAGTCAAGAAGGCGCAGGTATATTTTTAAAAACTCACTTTCGGTTATTTCTGGAAGCTTCTAGAGGGAATCTTGAGGTGGCAAGTTCGCTCCTTTGATGTTCATGCACCCCATAACTAAAGGAGCTAACCCCTTGATGTGAGGAGCTTATCCCTTTGAAGGAGGACTCTATCCCTTCATAGGTGGACCTGTAACTTCCTTCCTCTGCACTATAAAATGAGGCATTGGGCTGGTTACTAGGGAGGTTGAAAGCTGAATATTTTTTAGGGTAAATGCTGTTGGAATTTAGACTTCCTAATTGAGCTTGAGAGGAGAGATTACATACCTTTTGATCTCAATGGGAAGAGTGTGAAGCTTCTCAAAATAGAGGAGATTCTTGCTTGGACCTTGGGAGGAGCTTGTACAACATCAAGGCACCAAGGTTGTAAAGTTCTTCTTTGTTTAAAGTTAATACAATCAAGTTTATTTTTCTCAATAAGTTGTCTCTTATGGTTTATTTCATGGATTCCTTGATCACCATGATGAATATGATTTATTATATTGGCTATGCAGGTGTTATTTGATGTGTGCTTGTTTGTGTTTGCAGGTTCTCAAAAGGAAACTCATTCGGACAGTCGAAGCATGGCTGCCACAAACTAGTGTTGGACTTAAGGTATGGTCTAAAACACCTCTTGGTTTTTATTTATAAATCGCAATATTTAGAGAAAGGTAGATTTGCTTGTTTTGCTTGTCGCTAGATATCAGTTGATACTAGGGAGATCGGTCTTGTCCTCAAGAATGATTTATCCAGCCGACAGGAACCGCACCTGTTTCTTCTAGAGCCTGCAGATCCTATAAAATTTTGTGAAAATCCTAAAATATCTTCTTCTAGTTAAGTTTAGGTTTCATTTAGGACTTTTAGTGTCTACCCAGATCTGTATTTTTCCTACCAAAAATCTCTTGTGAGTGAGTTCCGATAGTATTTTTGTTTTGGATGATTTTCTAGAATTTTGCATGCTTGGAGTGATTTTTACTTTGTCTCTGTAGTGACTCAAAGATCAGAAGCTTGAGAAACCTTAGATTACCCTGGTGTCTTTTCGTCTTCTTATTGAGTCTAACTTGGTTGTAAAACCTATGCTTTGTGAGAAATAGATTTAGTTTTCTCCTTGCAAATCTTTGAACAAACTTTGTTTTAAGTTTTGAATTTCATTTTTACAAAAGAAAACATATCTGGATGTTTTTTGGTTGATTTGTTATTCTGAACAAATGAATCCTTAGTTTACTGAACAACTAAGCAAAACGTCCTCAAAAATAATTGAAGTTTTATTTATTTAGATTTTAAAGTTTTTAGATCTCAAAATTTGTTTTTGTAGTTTTGAGTGCTTTTCTAAAACTTGTAGATCTCTTTTGAAAGGAAATTGTTTTTCTTATAGTTTCAAGTTTTGAAAAGTGAAAACGATTTATTATGAGCATTTATTATTAGTCTTGTTTTGAGTTCTTATTGAAAAAGACAAAAATATTTTCTTTTTATTTTCATGTTGAAAGAAAGAATTGCTTCTTAAAAAATTGCATTCTCGAACTCTTTCTTTTAGCTAGAATTTCATTGAAAGAAAAACGAATTGCTGATCATTTTAGGTGCATTTTTTAGTGTTTTTGGAGTCAATTCTTCATACCATCAAAGTTTCATTTCCATACCTATTGACTTAAAGAACAACCCATAAAGGAAACGCTTAATTAAAATTGATCTAGTAATCTTTTTTATTTCTATGGCTCTTATCACCAATATAGTATAGGCTAGTATCTTGGAGTAGGGAGTAATTAACTCTCCAAGATAGTTAAAAAAAACAAGTAGATACATCTTGCGGTAGGAAATAAACGCAATTGTAATTGATACATTCTTGGAAACTTCTCTTAATGGAGTCAATCACGAGATCATGTGTGAACCTTTGAGACAATCAAGTCTCTTTCATTGGGAAAGATAGAAGATTTGCGTGTATTAAAAATGGTAAACCTCGGATTAACCATTGTCGAGGAGCCTGGGGTCACTTGTTGGTAAACCTCATATTGATCATCTCGAGGAGCCTTCAAGGGGATTGAGTTTTGTTACTCGGCCCTTGTGCGTAGATCAGATCATAGACTGTTCCCCCAGTTGTATTTGTTGCTGTTGGTAACCTTAGTGTCCATAAACTTAAGATTATTTCCTAAGGTGGCGGTGAAGGATGGCTCTCACTGTACCTGGAGCAAACGTTGACTAGACTCACTTGGACTCTCTGGGGGGTTCTCTTCACTCGAGATGGTTTTGTGAAGAAACTTGTGCCAGTCTCTTTCATTAAGTAGGTTGTCGGGGTAACTGTTCCAACTGCCCTTTCTGTATCAAAATTCTACGATGTTCGATTTCATCACCAACTAGTGTTTTTAGTACAGGATGTTATTGTTTATGTGTGATTTGAACTCTTAGATTTTTTAGGCCTGTGATTCAGTTGTTTGTTTCTTTAGAGACTTTAGGTGCTTTTATTGAAATTTTCTTTGTTTGCGTGTGATTATTTTCATCCTACACGCTGAGGTTATTATCCTTGGCCGATCATGTCAAGACAGTCATCTATGTTTTCTCAATCACCGAAAACATTTTTATATGGCACTCCTACTATTCCTTTGGGGTACCAGTCACTTTGAGGTACCTTTTCAGGAGCAACTCCTCGACTGATTGAACATCAGTTATCACCTAGTAATAATGGAACTAAAACATTAAACATAGAGAAAATTCTTATGATGTCTGGTAGTATTCCAAATCCTCAAACTCAAGGTAGTCAGTTACTGCCTAGGGGGCAAGGTAGTCAGTTACCGCCTGGGGGGCAACCCCAAAGTAGTCAGTTTCTGCCTGGAGGGCTACCTCAAGGTTTTCAACCTTCAGGACAGTACATACCCAAGGTCAACCCCAGACTCAGTATACTCCTCAGGAGGCCTATCAACCCCAAATTCAGTACGTGCCTTAGGGTTATCAACCTCAAGGTCAGTACCCAACTCAAGGTTTCCAACCGCCTCCTGTTCAATCATTTTTAAAGAAGCTAGAAATGTACCTCCTAATTATTAGGCCTACCTTCAACCAGGTTATGGTCCTCCATATGCACAACCTTTTATGAGTCTTGAAATGAACATGGTATGGGATCCGTCTCAAACTCATCAGACTTTGCAACCTAATGTGTATTTACCTTATCAAGCTGGACAGCCTTTGGTTTCTGGTCCAACCCAGCAACCTGTCCAACCTACTATTCAAACCTCTACACCTGGTTTAGTTCAGTAGCCTAGGCCTAGCTCACCCCGGACTCCACCTCAAACTGGTGCTGCAACTTCTGTTCAACCTACCATACCTATTTCTAGAGTATATGTAGCTCTGATTCTACTAACCCTGAACCAGTGCAAACTCCTCAAGTCTCTGTGCCCCAGTCAGGACCTACAGTTCAAACTTCGGTCCAGATGCATGCAAGACAAGCTGGTCCAAGTACGATTGCTACAAGTCAATTGCAATTCACTTATCAACCGTACCAAGGATAGTATCAATTCGGTCCTACTGTACAAAACCCAGCTTATCAGAATCAACCGTATCCTAGCTATACTTATCAACAGCCTCAACAACCCTAGTTTGGTCTGGTTAATACTAGTTTTCCAGGAGGTTATAACATTCCTAATGAAAATCTGAATATCCTCCTCCTGGAGATGGTCTTGTTACTCAAGGTTTTCGCGACCCTAATCATCAGTTACCATTTATTGCAACTTTGGATTTACCTGATTTACAGCGCCTTATGAATGATCTGATTTACTATCTTCTGTATTGGCCACCAATGCCTAATAAGTTGCCCAGTGATATCCCGAAATTTGAGGGTAAGTCAGGGGAGGATCCGTCAAATCACGTCATGACTTATCACCTTTGGTGTGCATCTAATTCAATCATTGATGATTCAATTCGTTTGTGTCTTTTTCAATGAACTCTCATTGGTCTTGCCGCCAAATGGTACATTGAGTTACCACGAGGCTCTTTTTATAATTTCAATCAGCTAGCCACTTCTTTCTTAACTCATTTTCAGTTGCCTATCAGATACGACATTGGCACGGAATTGTTAACTTCACGAAAACAATCCACGTCCACATATATTTCTAATCATATTCATGAATGGTAACGTAGAAGGCATTTAGTGAAAGTTTTCATTCCGGATCAAATTTTAGCGGAATGGTTCATTAAATCATTGTTACCTAAAAGCACTGAAGATGTAGCTAAGGCAGGAGTTGTCACTGAAGAGCAAGTCATTGCTCAGGCTCAGTACCTTGACCTCATTTATACACAGTCAGGTACTTTACATGAAAAAATCCCTGATCTTCCAAAAACTACAGCTCCTTCAGGGTCTCATGCTGCTAATGGTATGATTGGTTCAATTAGTATTAAAAGCAAGAATAAATCTTCAAAGAATTCTTCTCCTACAATAACTTTACCTGATTCCGCGAAAGGAGATTCTTCCACTGAAGTTTTTGCCGACATCCATGTTGTAGATTCATCTATGACTAAATCTGGTAGTAAAGAGAAGGGGAAGAACAAAAATAATCAAAATTCAAAAGATAAAACGAATAAAAATGAATCCACTGACGAAAAACGAAAACCTCTCTATCCTTGTTTCATTTGCGATGAGGATCATTTTACTAAAGAATGCCCATATCGAGCAGAGTTTTCGAAACAAGTTAAAATTTCTCAAACGCCTGCTATCTTGAAGGATCCTTTTCTCAGTCAAGATAGTAAGGTGGTTTCCTCTTCCTCAAATACCTCAGAAGAACCTATTATGATGATGTCTCATGTCAATATTGCGACACGATCACAAGATTATGGTAGTAAAAATCCTGTTGATGGTAAAGAATCAGAATCTTCTAATTCAAATACATCAATGACACCTCCTCCTGGTTCTGGTCGATTATAGATCGAGGAACCCAACTCTGACTTAGTAATCAAACCGCCTGCTAAAGGTATATTTCGGAAATCAACATTCAATCCACATGCGAGAGCTGCTCAGAATTACAATATTGTTGAAGACTTAACCATTGCCCCTTTAGTAATGTTGGCTTTAGAAGTGCTGCAATCATGCCCAGCACAGCGTAAATTACTATTTTCTGCTATAGGAGTTGTCGATATAGAGGATTCAAACTTAATAATCTTCGATATAGAGAATAGTACACCCCACCTTCCTCATCAAATGGCTTTCCAAATTCCAGTGTTAGTCAAAAACAGGCCTTGCTTTTGGATTGTGATTGATGAAGGGGCTCCCACATGTATTATGTCGATCCAATGTAGGAGATCACTTGGTTCTCCCACACTCAATTAGTCTCAGATAATTCTAAAGGCTTTTGATGGCCGAGGGTTCCATCCTTTTGGTATTTTGCAAGATTTACCTATAGGGGTCGAAGGAAAAACTGTAAATCTAGACGTGGAAGTGGTTGATGCCCCTCTAGATTACAACCTTCTCTTGGGTCGTTGTTGGTCTTATGATATGACTGCTGTTGTTTCATCGGTCGTTTGGCTTATCAAGTTTCCTCATAATGAAAAGATATTTACGATAGACGAGCTAACTTATTTCTCATCCAACCCGGCCTCTACATATAATGTTCAGCAAATCGGTAAAATGACTATCCCTTATAAGGATGTTGGTGTAGGTTTGATTAAAGATTCTAGTTTACTGCGAAAATTTTCCTTCCCTCCTCCTAATGTATCACCTTCCATTGCCACTATTCATATGATTTCATCGAGCACTATTGCTTTTGATGATCCTTGGATCGTACCTTCCAATTCTAAGGTGGATTCATTTGATGGCGCAATGCCTTTGAGTCCCTTTGAAATTTCATATTAGGCCATATAGTCATTTTTCGATTCCTGACCAATCCCGAGGATAGTCTGTTCCCGTGTCAACCTCATTAAAAAATGAAACTGAATGTCTCGAGGATAGTTTGTTCTTGTATCAACCTAGTTAAAAAATGAAAATGGATGTCTCGACGATAGTTTGTTCCTGTGTCAACCTCGTTAAAAAATGAAACCGGATGTCTCAAGGATAGTTTGTTCCTCTCTCAACCTCGTTAAAAAATGAAACCGGATGTGTGGAGCATAGTTCCTTGTCTTGTGTCAAGCTCGTTAAAAAATGAAACAAGGAATCTTGAGCATAGTTCTTTGTCTTGTGTCAAGCTCATTAAAAAAATAAAACAAGGATCATGGAGCATAGTTCCTTGTCTTGTGTCAAGCTCATTTAAAAAATGAATAAAGGGTTATGAGGATAGTTCTTTTACTATGTCAACCTCATTAAAAAATGAAACAACTCCCTCGAAAGTGAACCTTCATTCCATCCACCTCGTTGAATGTAATGAAGCTTGGGGGGCATGTACCTCGATTTGCGTCATTATGTTGGGGGCATGCGAACTTATAACAAGCATAGTATTTCGTTTCAATTTTGTGTAAACATGAAACCGAATCCGGGCAGAGTTCTCTGTGGTTCAAGCTTGTGTAAAAATGAACCCATACCCGATTTACATCTCGTGATTGCCATTTTTATCTGCTAAATTCCGCTAGATGAGCCATGGTTGTTTTCATTCCATTGCCACCATCTCTTTGGCTGATCATATGCATTCAATTGCTTGTTTTTCCTTTCCTGAGGGACCGCAGCGATGAGTGGTTTTGTTAGCCAGCTTCTTAACCATTACATGTTTTGAGTAGTGCCATCATTGCGGGAGCCAGTTGCTACCCTTTATACCACTCGTTCCTCTAGGACGAGTCTTCTTTAAGCTCTTTTCAGACTCGTAAAATATGAAAAGATTGCCAAGTTTTTCCCTTTTTGACTCGTTAAACAAATTAAAAAGTTGGTCCACTTTCAACTCTTTTCTAACCGTATAAACATGAAAAGATCGTCGGACTTTTGTCATTTCAGGTTCGATACTGGTTACGAAACGACGTGTCTTCAATCACTTTTCTACTTTTTCAGATTGAGGCCACTAATTATGAAAAGTACTCCTTGATTGTAATGGTCAAGTGGTTCTCTCGAGTATTATTTTATACTTTTTCGGGATCGAGGGACACAAATTTATGAAAAAGGAACACCTTGGAGTTTTCTTTTTTGTGTCTTTTTCAAACTCTCTAAATATGAAAAAGACTCTGAGTTTTACCTATGTCAGACTCGTTAAACCCTGATGACATTGGACTCATCACCATGACGAGACTAGAGTCCTCTTTAAACCCTTTTCAGACTCTTTAAATATGAAAAGATTGTCGAGCGCTTATCCTTTCTAGCTCGTTAAAGTATTGGAAATTTTGTCCCTCCTGTATTATTTTATCCTTTTTCGAACTTGAGGGATTATTTTATGAAAACGTACACCCATGGAGTTTTCTTAAGTTTTTCTTCTAACTCCCTAAAATTGAAAAACACCAAGTTTTTCCTATACTGGACTCGTTAAAATTTAACAATAAAGGACCTGTTCAATTCTAAACAGGAACGAACCACTCCTTCTTAGGGTTCGAATTTTAAACTAAGTTGGACTCATCCGAAGGATGAGCCTATAAACAAGCAAATGTTATCATCCTCAAGCTTGTCAAAAATAAAGAGGTACTTGCTAGAAATGGTGGGGGAAAAGAGAGAAAAATGAACCTGTTTGTTACACTTTGTGTTTTAGAAAAGCCGTTAACCACTCTTGAACACGACACTTTTGTTCACCTGGGTTGGGAAATCCTTTTCCTAACAGTTAATCAAACCATATTGAAAGTCTTTAGCTAGTTTATGGGGATTAGCTTTGGGTCAATTGTCACCAAACCATCTATAGTGTCGTTATGTGTTCAATAGGTCAGTTCAAACAAACCATTCATCTTCAAACTATCTATCATCCATTTTGACCATCCCTGAGGCAGTCCTTGCAAATATATTTCTTCAAAACTTGATCTATGATTTCGTGTTGTAGGCTTGCCTATGACAGATCCCTTTCTATCAACCTCAGCTCATTATCTAGGAATTTGATCTAGAAATCGTCAGTACCTTGAAAGTTGCATGCCCTAATGGCAGTTTTCTCGCCTTCGACGATAGGTTGCATCATTGACCTTCAATCAAAGGATTCTATGACATGTTTGACTTGAGCTCATTTATTCACATTTCATGGATTGTACTGGGTACTTTGAGAGCCATTGACATTACTGGTGGTTTCTCTCACACTCGTTAACAATTTACATCATTCACTAGTAATCAAGTGGTTTCTACCATGCTTGACTTTGACACATTCATTCACATGGATAGAATCGTACTAGTTCGAGAAGCGGAAATCAAGACCCTGAATCTAGTTTCTACCATCCAGGTTGCAAGGAATTTTGTTATTCATTATAAAGTGGACTATTTATAAACAGATGGTTGTGCTCATGCTGTGTCTACACATGTCTATAATCTTGATGTATTACAAAATCATTCTTGTATCAGAACAGTTTAGTCAGTTTTGATCTAAGTATGGGAATGCCTGCCTCAGTGATGATATGTTCACATATGTATATTTTGCATTGAATGTTTTTACAAGTTCCCACTGGGGTGTCCATAGGATTATCCTTGAAATGATAAAGTACTTCACTCTTCATCTATTACAGACTTCGTACTTTAGGGGGCAATCTGTTGCACTAAAAATTGTCACCTTGACATTCTGCAATCTGTGTGAGTCCATTACCACTCATACTTACCTCTTTTGCAAGTCTAAAGCCTCAATTCTTCGTATCAAGCCTTGAAAGTAAGAGAAACCCGTCAGAGTCTCTAAAACTCTGGTTCTGTACTTTCTCTTAGTCTTACCTGTGGTCCCACACCTAGTGTTCCCCTACGCACCTGACCACTCTGTCTTTGTGCTATGGGTATAGACCCCTATAAAAGTTAAAAGGCGCGAGTATATTCTAAAAAACTCACTTTCAGTCATTTGTAGAAGCTTCTAGAAGGAATCTTGAGGTGGCAAGTTCGCTCTCTTAAGGTTCATACATCCCATACCTTAAGGAGCTAACCCCTTGATGTGAGGAGCATATCCCTTTGAAGGAGGACTCTATCCCTTAATAGGTGGACCTATAACCTCCTCCTCTGCATTATAAAATGATGCATTGGGCTGGTTATTTGGGAGGCTGAAAGCTGAATATTTTTTAGGTGAAATGCTGCTGGAACTTAGTCTTCTTAGTTAAGCTTTTATGAGGAGAGATTGCATACCTCTAAGATCTCATTTGGTAGAGTGCAAGGCTTATCAAAGTAAATGAAATTCCTGTTTCAGACTCTAGGAAGAGCTTGTTCAACATCAAGGCTGAAAAGGTTGTATGGTTCTTCTACTTCAAAGTTAATACAAATAAGTTTGTTTTTCACAATAAGTTGTTTATTAATGGTTTATTTTATGGATTCCTTGATCACCATAATAGACATGATTTACTATATTTGCTATGTAGGTGCTATTTGATGTTTGCTTGTTTTTGTTTGCAGGTCTTTAAAGGATAACTGTTTCAGACGATCGAGGGATGACTACAACGAACAAGCGTTGGATCTAAGGAAGGATCGTAACACCTCTATAGCTTTTATTTGTAAATTTCATATGTCTAGAGGAAGATAGATTTCTTTGTCTATTTGTTGCTAGATTATCTTGTGATAGTAAGGAGATCGGTCTTGTCCAGAAGAATGATTTATCTAGCCAACAAATTGGCGACTCCACTGGGGAATGAATTTGATTTTTTGTTTTCCTTTGTTTTGACTTGAGAAACTTGTTTTCGTTTCTGATTTTTGATTGATATACTGGCTTGGGTAGTTTTTAGAATCTAGATTTTTTTTTGTTTTTTCAAAGTTTTCAGGGGACGGCACTTTCTATTTACAGATAGTGCGGGCATCTCCGCACTTTTCCTTTAATAAACAGAGCGGAACCACACCTGTTTCTTCTAGAGCCTGCAGACCCTGTAAAGTTTTGTGAAAAACCTAAAATATATTCTTCTGGTTAAGTTTTGGTTTGATTTATGATTTTTAGTGTCTACCCAGATCTATATTTTTGCTGTCAAAAATCTCTTATGAGTGATTTCCAATAGTATTTTTGTTTTGGATGATTTTCTAGAAGTTTTGCATGCTTGGAGTGATTTTCACTTTGTCTCTGTAGTGACTCAAAGATCAGAAGCTTGAGAAACCTTAGATTACCCTGGTGTCTTTTCATCTTCTTGATGAGTCTGACTTGGTTATAAAATCTATCCTTTGTGAGAAATAGATCTAGTTTTCTCCTTGCAAATCTTTGAACAAACTTTGTTATAAGTTTTGAATTTCATTTTTACAAAAGAAAACATATCTGGATGTTTTTTGGTTGACTTGTTATTATGAACAAATGAATCCTTAGTTTACTGAAAAACTAAGAAAAACGTCCTCAAAAAGAATTGAAGCTTTTATTTATTTAGATTTTAAAGTTTTTAGATCTCAAAATTTGTTTTTGTAGTTTTAAGTGCTTTTCTAAAAACTTGTAGATCTCTTTTGAAAGGAAATTGTTTTTCTTGTAGTTTCAAGTTTTGAAAAGTGAAAATGATTTATTATGAGAATTTATTATTAGTCTCGTTTTGAGTTCTTATTCAAAAAGACAAAAAGATTTTTTTTTTATTTTCATGTTGAAAGAAAGAATTGTTTCTTAAAGAATTGCATTCTCGAACTCTTTCTTTTAGCTAGAATTTCATTGAAATAAAAACGAATTGCTTATCATTTTAGGTGCATTTTTTAGTGTTTTTTGAGTCAAGTTTTCATACCATCAAAGTTTCATTTCCATACCTATTGACTTAAAGAACAACCCATAAAAGCAACGCTTAATTAAAATTGATCTAGTAATCTTTTTTTATTTCTACGGCTCTTATCACCAATATAGCTTAGGCTAGTATCTTGGAGTAGGGAGTAATTAACTCTCCAAGATAGTTAAAACAAGCAATTAGATACATCTTGCGGTAGGAAATAAATCCAATTGTAATTGATACATTCTTGTTAGAAAATTATATATTACGGAGCAATGGAACACATAAAATATTGCAGAAATATAAACACAGAAAACACACAAAACAAGAGAGACACAGATATACGTGGTTCACCCAGTTTGGGCTACTTCCACCCCGAACAGCCAGTCCTTCCTTTCTATTATCCAGCAAAATGAAGAGACACAACCTACAGCAAATCCGCTGTAATATCCTATGTTTTCTCTGACAGTCTCACCTCCCTGTTTCTCGCTCACAGAATACACACCTATCACACAGCCTCAAATACAATACCCTCATACAAAGAGAGGGGTTTCCTTCTAGGGCAAAAAACCCTAAACTAAACATAAGTTCTACCATCAGATCATCCGCCTAACGAACGGCCCAGATTGACTAGAAATTACTCTACTTTTACAAGGCAATTTTACAGCTGTTTTTAGCTTCGGGGGCGCTGCCCCTGAAACCCCCCGCCAGGGGGGGGCTCCCAAAGGTCGCAGCTACCCCCCCGGACCCCCCCTGCAGCGAATATTTTACGGGCGGTGTTGCTGCCCCCATTTCGAACTACGGTCCAAATGTGGCAATACCTTTGAATATAGAAGATAATAAGGCTCCACACCCAACAATCTCCCACTTGGAGACTAATTGTAGTAACTCCACCGCTGCCCCATTTGCTAGACAATGACTCCTCTTTGGACCTGGCTATTTCTCATCTTCATCGTCATCCTTGAAGACCAATTGAAACTGAGCATATTCTCAGTTTCTCCCTGGTTACAACTTTTGTTAGCATATCTGCAGGATTCTGGCTAGTGTGTATCTTTTCCAGCTTCAACTCTCCATCTTCCAACACTTATCGTATGAAATGGTACTTGATCTGTATGTGTTTAGTCCTGGAATGAAATGTTGAGTTCTTTGCAAGATGAATGGCACTTTGGCTATCACTGTATAATGTGCCCATATCATGCTCCTTACCCAATTCACCCATAAACCTTTGTAACCAAATCATTTCTTTACTAGCCTCTGTAGCAGCAACATACTCTGCTTCTGTTGTTGAAAGTGCAACAACACTTTGGATTTTTGAAACCCAACTGACAGTTGTTCCTCCAACAGTAAATACATATCCTGTAGTGCTCCTCCTGTTATCTCTGTCACCTGCCATATCTGCATCAACATATCCTTGTAGGAAGATGTTTGAACCACCAAAGCATAATGCTTGATTTGTGGTACCTTTCAAATATCTGAGAATCCATTTCACTGCCATCCAATGTTCCTTTCCTGGATTTTTCATGTACCTGCTTACAACTCCCACTGCATGTGCAATATTAGGCCTTGTGCAGACCATTGCATACATTAAGCTTCCAACTGTTGATGCATATGGAACTTTAGACATATAAACCATGTCTTCTTGGGTCTTTGGGCACATTTCCTTGCTAAGTTTGAAATGGCTAGCAAAAGGTGTACTAACTGGTTTTGCATTGTGCATGTTAAATCTTTTCAACACCTTTTGTATGTACTCATACTGAGACAATGTTAATTTACGATTTTTCCTGTCTCTAGTTATTCTCATACCAAGGATTTGTTTTGGAGCTCCCAAATCCTTCATTGCAAAGGAATTTGCCAATTTTCTTTTGAGCACATTTATTTCCTGCATGTTAGATCCTGCAACAAGCATGTCATCTACATACAATAACAATATAATATAGCTGCCATCATTTTGCTTTTTCAAATAAACACAATGATGAGAGTGACATCTAGTATAACCTTGTTCAGACATAAACTTGTCAAATTTTAGATACCACTGCCTTGGAGCTTGTTTTAATCCATACAAGCTCTTCTTCAACCTGCACACTAGTTTCTCCTTCCCTTTGACCTCATATCCTTGTGGCTGCTGCATATATATCTCTTCCTCCAAATCCCCATGGAGAAAGGTTGTCTTTACATCTAACTGCTCAAGATGCAAATCCTCAGTTGCTACAAGACTTAAAATAGTTCTGATTGAAGTCATTTTAACAACAAGAGAAAATATTTCATCAAAATCAATACCTTTCTTCTGTGCATACCCCTTCACCACAAGTCTAGCTTTATACCTCTATTTTCCTCCATCTTCTTCCTTCAGCCTGTAAACTCATTTATTCTTCAATGTAGTTTTTCCTACAGGCAACCTGACTAAATCCCAAGTCTGGTTATGCATTAAGGAGTCCATCTCTTCTTCCATGGCTACCTCCCACTTCTTCCCACTTTCAACCTGCATTGCTTCTTCATAACATTCGGGTTCACCGGAATCAGTCAAAAATAAATAATATAATGAAGGAGAGTATCGTTCAGGGGGTCTACTTATCCTGGTAGATCTTCTAACACCACTTTCAGGTGTTTGGGGTGCCTGTTGTTGTTGTGGTGGTTGTTGTTGTTGTGGTTGTTGATTATTATTATTTTCAGGCACCTCTCCTTTTTCAGTGATTTCATCAAGAACTGTGTATTCCTTGTTTTCCTTTTCCTGTTTCTTTTCCTGCAACTGATTCTTATACAAGACGTTTTCATTGAATATTACATCTCTTCTCCTAATGATTTTTTGATTTTCGTAATCATATAAGCGATAACCAAAATCATTAACACCATATCCAATAAAGGTACATTTCTTTGACTTTGCCTCAAGCTTTGTTCTATTTTCTTTATCAATATGGACAAAGACCTCACAACCAAAAGGCTTTAAAATAGAGTAGTTTACCTTTTTACCTGTCCATGCTTCCTCTGGAACACCACCATCCAAGGAACTTGAAGGCTCTCTATTTATTAGATAAACAGCAGTATCTACAGCATCTGCCCAAAACTGTAAAGGCAATCCTGCATGCAATCTCATGCACCTTGCCTGCTCCATGATTGTTCTGTTCATCCTTTCTGACACACCATTTTCTTTTGGTGTTCTTGGAACTGTCTTCTCTCTGCGAATTCCATGCTCTGAACAGTACCTATCAAACTCTTTGCTGCAATATTCACCTCCATTGTCTGATCTAAGACACTTCAATTTCTTTCCTATCTCAATCTCAACCAAAGATTTCCATTTCTTGAAAGTATCAAATACATTAGATTTATTTTTAATACAATAAATCCAAGTTTTTCTAGTTGCATCATCAATAAAAGTAACATAATAACGAGAGCCACCGAGAGATGATACCTGAGCAGGTCCCCATACATCTGTATGCACAAGCTCTAATTTTTCATTCTTCTTTTCTTTCCCAACTCTGAGAAATCTGACTCTCTTCTGTTTTCCATAAATGCAATTCTCACAGAAGTCCAAATCAAAATTCTTCAAACCCGGAAAAAAATTTCTTGAGTGAAGAATCTTCATCCCCTTTTCACTCATGTGTCCGAGCCTATGATTCCATAATGCTGCATCTGCTCCTTTGGAAGTTAAAGCATTAACAGAGTTAGAAATACCATTGCATAAATACAATGTACCAACCTTTTCGCCTTTTGCTATTACCAGGGCTCCTTTGGTGACCTTCCAAGCTTTATCTGTGAAAGTTGTCACACAACCTTCACCGCCTAAGTGCCCTGTTGAAATCAGATTTTTCTTTAGATCTGGAACATGCCTTACCTCCTTTAATAGCCATTGGTTTCCATTCTGCTATTTTACAAGAACCTTACCCATTCCAACGATTTTACAGGGTTTATCATCACCCAGACGAACTTGTCCAAAATCTCCTTGAACATAGTCATGAAAGTATTTCTTATCAGGTGTGGCATGGAATGAAGCCCCTCAATCTACCACCCAGGAATCAGTAATATTTTCGAAAGAAAGAATCAAAGCATCTTGTAACACCTCACCTATCACATTTGCTTCATGATTGTTTTCTTGATGTGCATCTCCTTCTTTTCCCTTCCGAGATCTACAGTCTTTCTTTAGGTGTCCTTTCTTTCCACATTTCCAGCACACTATCCCCGATCTGGACTTGGATCTGCCTTTCCTTGATTTACTGCGATATCCTGAGCTCTTTCCTCTTTCCATTTTTCTTCCTCTAGACTTTGCACTCAAAGCATTTCCCAATGTCTCACCGGAGCTTTTCCGTCGCATCTCCTCGCTAAGGATAGCACCGACAACATCATCAAACTTTAAAGTACTAGATCCAGAAACGGAGTTACTAATGGCCATTACCAAACCATTCCAACTTTCTGGTAATGAGCACAAGAATAACAGAGCTCTAACTTCATCATCAAAGTTTACCCCTATAGAACTTAACTGACTTGTAACTGTATTAAAATCATTTAAATGGTTTGCAACAGATCCACCTTCTGACATATTCATATTAAATAACCATTTCATAAGAAATACCTTGTTTGAGGCTGAGGGTTTTTCATATAGTTTCGACAACGTCTGCATCAAACCCTCTGTCGTGGTTTCCTTCAAAATGTTGAAGGCAACTGACGCAGCAAGGCACAACCGTATTGTTCCGAGTGCCTTCCTATCGAGAAGGTTGCATTCTTCATCTTTCATACCCGTCGGCATCTTTGTTTTTCCGCCCAATAGTAGGTATAGATCTTTCTGATACAGATAATCTTCCATCTGCATCTTCCACAGCGAGAAGTTTTGGCCGTTAAATTTCTCGACCCTAAACTTACCATCTTCCGCCATTGCTCCCACTCGAACCAGGAACCCTTCTTTCCTGCGAGTTTATTAGCCAAATACACCTTCGGCTCTGATACCAGTTGTTAGAAAATTATATATTACGGAGCAATGGAACACATAAAATATTGCAGAAATATAAATACAGAAAACGCACAAAACAAGAGAGACACAGATATACGTGGTTCACTCAGTTTGGGCTACGTCCACCCCGAACAGCCAGTCCTTCCTTTCTATTATCCAGCAAAATGAAGAGACACAACCTACAACAAATCCGCTGTAATATCCTTTGTTTTCTCTCACAGTCTCACCTCTCTGTTTCTCGCTCACAGAATACACACCTATCACACAGCCTCAAATACAATACCCTCATACAAAGAGAGGGGTTTCCTTCTAGGGAAAAAAACCCTAAACTAAACATAAGTTCTACCGTCAGATCATCTGCCTAATGAACGGCCCAGATTGACTAGAAATTACTATACTTTTACAAGGCAATTTTACAGTTGTTTTTAGCTTCGGGGGCACTGCCCCCGAAAACCCCCTGCCAGGGGGGGGCTCCCAAAGGTCGCAGCCCCCCCCCCCCCTGGACCGCCCCTGCAGCGAATATTTTACGGGCGGCGTTGCCGCCTCCATTTCAAACTGGGGTCCAAATGTGGCGATACCTTTGAATATAGAAGATAATCAGGCTCCACACCCAACAATTCTGGGAAGCTTCTCTTAAAGGAGTCAATCACGAGATCATGTCTGAACCTTTGAGACAATCAAGTCTGTTTCATTGGGAAAGATAGAAGATTTGCGCGTATTAAAAATGGTAAGCCTCGGATTAACCATTGTCGAGGAGCCTGGGGTCACTTGTTGGTAAACCTCAGATTGATCATGTCGAGGAGACTTCAAGGGGATTGAGTTTTGTTACTCTGCCATTGTGCGTAGATCGGATCGTAGACTATTCCCCCAGTTGTATTTGTTGTTGTTGGTAACCTTAGTGTCCATAAACTTAAGATTATTTCCTAAGGTGACAGTGAAGGATGGGTCTCACTGTACCAGGAGCAGACGTCGACTAGACTCACTTGGACTCTCTGGGGGGTTCTCTTCACTCGATATGGTTTTGTGAAGAAACTTGTGCCATTTTGTTTCATTAAGCAGGTTGTCGAGGTAATTGTTCCAACCGCCCTTTCTGTATTAAAATTCTACGATGTTGGATTTCATCACCAACTAATGTTTTTAGTACGGGAAGTTACTATTTGTGTGTGGTTTGAACTCTTAGATTTTTTAGGCATGTGATTCAGTTGTTTGTTTCTTTAGAGACTTTAGGTGCTTTTATCGAAATTTTCTTTGTTTGTGTGTGATTATTTTCGTCCTACACCCAGAGGTTATTATCCTTGGTCAATCATGTCAAGACAGTCATCTATGTTTTCCCAATCACCAGAAACATTTTTATATGGCGGTCCTACTATTCCTTTGGGGTACCAGTCACTTTCTGGTACTTTTTCAGGAGCAACTCCTCCACCAACTGAACATCAATTATCATCTGGTAATAATGGAACTAAAACATTGAATGTAGAGCAAATTCTTATGATGTCTGGTAGTATTCCAAATCCTCAAACTCAAGGTCGTCAGTTACCACCTGGGGGGCAAGGTAGTCACTTACCACTGTGGGGGCAAGGTATTCAGTTATCGCCTAGGGGGCAAGGTAGTCAGTTATTGCCTGGGGGGCATGGTATTCAGTTACCGCCTGGGGGGAAACTGTTGGAAATAATACTGAGAGGGGGGCGTGAATCAGTATTATCAAATTCTTTTCAATATGCCTTCCAGATTTATACTTTAATTTATTCTTCAGATATTGATCATTAATTTGTATGTCAGTGCCATATAATAATGAACAAGAATAAGAAAAATAGATAAGCACACCAAATAACACCAGATATAAGGTGGAAACCCAATGTGGGTGAAAACAACCTGCTGCAATATGTCTCTATCTTCTTTCAATTAGAGACTTCTTTTACAAGGATTTTGTACTGGTGCAGTCCTTTACCAGTATGCAGGCTGCAACCTACAGAGAGCTACAACTCTCTCTCGTTTTCCAGTCTCTCCTGGAAGGGATCTACAATCCCCTATTGCTCTTCTACTTCTTTAAGGACCACGTTTCATTAATTTTCAGATTGGATCCAAGAAGATCAAATAATCATCAAGTACATGCAAATCACCCAATTTCCTTATACAATCAACCAATGAATCACCCAACTTCTCAGAATGCTGTAAACAGAAAAGTAATACCAGAAATCTAAACCCAGAACTCTGCAGCAATAGATAAAAGACAGCCAACAAATGTTTCAAGATAGGTCCGCAACTTCACCAATAGAGGCCTGCGAATATCCATAGCTCTTCTGTGTCTAAACTGCGCAGATCCGCACTTGGTCAGTCTTTTGCTCCGCGTATCTCCGCATCCACTCGTTCTGCTTCCCTGCATACCTCTGCTCAGATCCGCACCTGCACTGTCTGCCTGACTGCGTACCTCCGCAATTGGTTCTTCTGTTTCCCAGCGTACCTCCGCACTATGCCTTCTTCTGATCTGTGTACCTCGCACTGCACCTTCTGCTGCGCTGCGGATCCCTGCACAGCGCCTTCTCCTGCGCTGCGTACCCCCGCACTCACGCCATGGATTGCCTGCGAACCTCTGATTAGGGCCAAATTAACAGTCCTCCAATGTGCCACAGACAGTCAGATCCACAGATCTGATCATGCGCCCGAGAGATCACGACTTATCAATGGATTCACCTTAAGTTTTCTCCTTGATTTAGATCTAGCTTTTAAAACCAATCACCCAAAATTTCATATCTTAAGATATTCAAATTTCACAAGTGTCTAGCCAAGAGATCTCTTTTCCTTTTTATAGGCAAGCCCTTATTCAAACCATGGGACAAAACCATCGAAAACCAATACAAGGGATCCAAACAGGGGTTCAAATAATTTAGATCCTAAACCACGGGCCAAAACCATAGGATCATGAACGACGGGCTAAATACCAAGGGCCAAACATAAGAAACCCCACGTGAGCGCGCTTCCCTGCATTGGAGTGAGTGAACTGGGGGACCGCACCTTATGAACCGATAACCTGCGGGTATGTCCGCACATCCTGGACAGAGAACCTGTGGGTCCGCACCTTTTGAACGATGCACCTGCGAACCTCTTATTTTCCATCATTTTGAGAGCCTGAACAGAATTTTGCCACTTGAGTGAGTTGCCATCAAGTACAACACCTGTACCATAGAGCCAAACCAGAATCATAATGCCAACAATCTCCCCCTTTGGACTTGATGGAAACCTCAAGATCCTCAACATCATTCTCCCCCTTTGACATCAAGGGCAAAGGGTTATGCTCCCCCTGAGAACATGCTCCCCTTGACTATAAACCAGATCTGCAAAAAGAAAGAAATTTCTTCAAGAAGATCCATAATCCACCAAACACCATAAATGACCATGAAAGAGATAGAGACATATTGCAGCACTATTCAAATCAGCATCCATGATCTCCTTCTGTACTTCCTCCAAGATCTTCTACCATAATGCCAACAATGCATTATATGCTCCCCCTGAACCTGTGCCATTCGATCTTTGACCAATCTGCAACCCAGCAAATGTACGCATATACCCCATATGAAACTTGCGTACAACCAACAATCTCTGAAACAGATGAGATTCAACAACAAGATGATGCATCAACAACCCCCAGCTTTTGCCTGAGGTATTCAAAGGTCTCCCTGGGCAATGGTTTGGTGAGTATATCAGCAACTTGTTCCTTAGAAGGAACATACTCCAACTTGACCTTTTGTTCAAGCACTTGTTCCCTGAGAAAGTGATACTTGATCAGTATGTGATTGATCTTTGAATGCATGACTGGGTTCTTTTAAATGTTGATTGCACTTGTATTATCACATAAGATGGAGATAGGTGGAGTACAAGTGATTTGAAAATCTTGCAAGGTCTGCATCATCCAAAGGAGTTGAGTGCAACAAGATGCAGCAGCCACATATTCTGCTTCAGTTGTAGATACTAATCTGGAACCCATAAAGAACGCACCACCACTTGTGCTCTTCCTGTCATCCACGCTTCTGGCCCAATCTACATCTGTATAAGCATGAAGTGTGAGATCTGTATCTCTAGGACACCATAAGCCATAGTTTTGAGTTCCTTGAAGGTACTTGAAAATTCTCTTCACTGCCTGAAGATGAGTTTCCTTTGGATTTGCTTGAAATCTTCCAACTATTCCCACTGCATGCATGATGTCTGGTCGGGTACCTGTTAAATAAAGTAGACTTCTAATCATAGATTTGTAGGTTGGTTGATGCACTGCTGCTGATTCATCATTTGCACTGAGGCTACATCCTGTGACCATGGGGGTACATACTGGTTTTGCATCTTCCATGCCATATTTCTTCAAAATCTGCTTGAGATACTTGGTTTGAGACAAGAAGATCCCGCCTTCATTTTGTTGGATTTGCAAACCAAGAAAATATGTTAGTTCTCCAAGCAAAGGCATTTCGAATTCTTTCTACATCACCAAGGCAAAGCTTTGACTCATAGCTTCTTCATTGCTGCCAAAGATAATATCATCTACATACACAACAAGTATTAGCAATTTGTCATTTTCAATTTTTATATAAAGATTGCTATATGTTGATCCCTTTGAAAAACCTTGTTAATGAAGATATTTGTCCAAACGGTAGTACCAACCCCTTGGAGCCTGTTTAAGACCATAGAGAGCCTTTTTTAGTCTGCATACAAGATTTGGATCATTCCCAAGGATGAACCCATCTTGTTGCTCAATGTACACTTCTTCTTCTAAGTCTCCATTCAGAAACGCTGATTTTACGTCCATTTGAAATACTTTGAACTTCTGAAAGCTTGAGAGAGCAAGGAACATTCGGATGGCCTCAAGTCTAGCAACGGGAGCAAAAGTTTCTTCAAAGTCTATTCCTTCTTGTTGAGCATACCCTTTACAAACAAGTCTTGCCTTTTTTCTAATTACTTCCCCATTTTCATTCAAATTATTTTTGAAGATCCATTTTGTCCCTATGACATTCTTATCTTTTGGTATAGGAACCAACTCCCAAGTGTTGTTCTTTTCGATCTGCTCAAGTTCTTCATCCATTGCCTTGACCTAGCATTCATATTTGCATGCCTCTCTTACATTTTGTGGTTCAGAGGAGGAGAGCAATGCCAAATAGCTTGAGGCTTCTGCAATTGTTCTTCTTGTTTGAACACCTGCTTCTTTTTGCCCCAAAATCTGAGATTCTGGATGATTCTTTTGAACGTACCTAGATGGCGTCTTCTCTTCTATCCTTATTTGCTCCTCAGGTGCATCTTGAGCTTCTTCTTCATCATTTGTCTGATTTAGAGAGTAGTCTTCATCCTCTTCGATATTTTCATGATTTACCTGCCTAGGGATGTATCCTTTTTCGTCAACCACTACATCAATGCTGTCAACAATTCTTCCAAGTATTTTATTGTAACACTTATATGCTTTGTTATGGGGAGAATAACCAAGGAGAATGCCTTCATCTGCTCTAGGTTCAAGTTTGCCAAGCTGTTCATCAGTGTTCTTGATATAGCATTTGCTCCCAAAAATTTTGAAATGCTTTACCGAAGGAGTCTCACCATACCAGAGCTCATGAGGAGTTGAGTGTTGTTCACTTAGACATTTGTTTTGTTGAGAATAAAAACCACAGCAAATGCAGCTTCACCCCAGAAGGTTGCGGGAGTCCCAAACTCATCAAGCATAGCACGAGCCATTTGTTGGACCGTTCTGTTAATCCTTTCCACCACTCCATTTTGCTGAGGAGTCCTAGCTATAGAGAATTCCCTTCTTATTCCATGTTCTTCACAGAAATCAAAAAATTCATTTGAGGTAAACTCCCCACCTCTGTCGGACCTGAGGCACTTAATTTTGTGATCTGATTCGTTTTCAGCCAAGGCTTTGAAAGATTTGAATTTTTTGAATGCTTCGTCCTTCTGTTTCATAAGTCCCAACCAAACCATCCTGGAGAAGTCGTCAATGAATAATATAAAGTATTCTTCTCCTCGAGGTGACCTTGTCCTAAATGGACCACATACATCTGTATGGACTAGTTCAAGAGGCCTGCTGGCTGATCCTTCCTTCTAAGGGAAGTTAGTTCTGGTTTGCTTACCAAACTGACATGATTTACATATGGTGTTGTCTGGAATTTTGATATCTGGAAGACCACGAACTGCCTGGTATTTGCATGCTTTCCTTATTTGTGAAAAGCTTAGATTCCCCAACTTTCGGTGCCATAACCAATGTTCATCATCCTTGCTCAAATATCATTGTTGTTGTCCTTCTTCAAATATGTATAGATTATTTGGAGTTCTTGTACCTTTGATCACTGTTTTTCCAGTATCAAGGTCACGGACGCTACATCCATTTGATCGAAATATTACCTCGGTTCCTTGATCGCACATTTGACTGACACTCAGTAGATTATGCTTCAAGCCATCAACATACAAAACATTTCCAGCTTTGACCTTTTCTTTCAAATGAGCAATGCCTTTTCCTTTTATGGCTGCAGGGGTATCATTTCCAAAAGAGACTTTCTTACCCTTTTCTAAAGCAGTATATGATTCAAGTTTTTCTTTATCACCTATCATATGCTTCGAACATCTGGTGTCGATGTACCATAGATTTTCCTGTCCTTCTGCATAAAAAGCTATCCCACATCTTTCTGGTTGTGGTTCCTTTATTCTCCATGTTCGGGTGCTTGAGGCTTGTTCCTTTGTCTGCCGAAACCTGCTCTTGCATTCAGAATCTTCATGACCGAAGTTATTACAAATAAAACATTCAATTTCATTTTCAAGGGCCGAAAATTTTGTATAGGTCCTTTTCGTAATCTCGGTCATACTTCTTTGTTTCTGAGCTTCTCTAGTCATGATTGTCTTATAGGCAACACATTGAGCTGCTTTGTGACCAAAGTTATGGCAAGAGAAACATTGGCCATTGAAGAAACTTCTGCGATTATCAATTCTACCAGCCAAATGATTGTAATTTCTACTGTCATCCATTCTTGAAGAAAATTGAGAAGTTTTTACCTGTGGCTGGTTGTAGCTTTTGTTCACCCTTAAGATGGATTTCCCCTGGTTTACCTGGTAGTCTCTGTTTGTTCTTGATGTAATTCGTCATTGCTTTACCTGATGATCTCCATTGGGCTTTTGCTCATTCCTCCTTGTTGCATCAAGATAAATCTTTGAGGTGGATGCTTGAGATGTTTCTCCATTATAACCCAGACCTGTCTTAATTAGAGGAGAACGTTGTACATTAATAATCTCATCCAGAGTTTCAGATCCTTTAACAAACTTAAGATTAAGAACCTTTGTTTTATCAATTTCTTTTCTAAGGCCAACAATTTCACATTCTAACTTTTCAAGAGATTTTTCTTTTTCATCAAGTTGAAATTGCAGAGTATCAATGATCACATTCTTTTCTTCTAAACATGTCTTGAGTCTAGAAATCTCTTCATAAAAGTCATCCACATCTATAGCATCCATGTAATCAGCATCTTCAAAAGCCATAAAAATTTTATAATCATTACCTCATTCATCTTCGTTAGTATTTGATAGGCCATCACTGTCTTCATGAGTGTAGTAACTTTTCTTAGTTGCATTCTGTTTCTTGTTCCATCTAACAGGTTCCTTCCCTTTGTCAATATTATCCTTGTGAGGACATTTGGCAGCATAGTGACCGACTCTTCCACAAGAAAAGCATTTGAAAGGTAACTTACCTCGGAACCGTCCAGTACCCTGTTGAAGATTTCTAACAAAATTTGATTCTTCTTCTTCTTCTGACACGTGTCCTGACTCGTAGTACTCGCCTTTGCCTGAAGCCTTGAAGGCAGCTTCTCTCCTGTCTGATGGACCTCCTTTCCTCATTTCATAAGCAGTTAGAATTCCATGCAGCTGTGCCATCTTAAGGCTTTGTAGATTCTCTTTTTCTTCTACAGCAGAAACTTTAGATTCAAACCTAGGGGACAAAGATCTTAGAACTTTTTCAACCACAACAACCTCTTTTATTTCTTCACCCAAATTTTTCATACAATTAACAATCTCATCTACACGAAGAAAATAGTTAGCCACACTTTCATCATTATACATCCTGAGATTTTCATACTGAATCCTGAGGGTTTGAAGTTTTTCTCTTTTTACCTGATCATCTCCTTCATAGCTCAGAACAATATTGTCCCATATCTCCTTTGCAGATTTAAACTACATTACCTTTACAAATTCTGATTGAGATAGGCATCCTAATAGAGTATTGACCGCCTTTGCATTTGTTTCATATTTCTTCTTCTCAGCCGGATCTGTAGGAGTTGCTGATGGAAAAGTATACCCTGTATCTATGATATCCCAGACTTATGTACCAAGAGATTGAAGATAGGCAGTAACTCTTACCTTCCAATAAATGAAGTTTGTCCCATCAAAAATCGGTGGCCTAATTGGTGCTTCCCTCTTGTAGTTGCTCATGATGCAAGATCTTTCTTCAAGCGATCAAGCTTCTTCTGAAGAAATTGGCTCTGATACCAATTGTTGGAAATAATATTGAGAGGGGGGGTTGAATCAGTATTATCAAATTCTTTTCAATATGCCTTCCAGATTTATACTTTAATTTATTCTTCAGATATTGATCATTAATTTGTATGTTAGTGCCATATAATAATGAACAAGAACAAGAAAAATAGATAAGCACACCAAAGAACACCATATATAAGGTGGAAACCCAATGTGGGTGAAAACCACCTGCTGCAATATGTCTCTATCTTCTTTCAATTAGAAACTTCTTTTACAAGGATTTTGTATTGGTGTAGTCCTTTACTAGTACGCAGGCTGCAACTTGCAGAGAGCTACAACTCTCTCTCATTTTCCAGTCTCTCCTGGAAGGGAGCTACAATCCCCTATTTCTCTTCTACTTCTTTAAGGACCACGTTTCATTAATTTTCAGACTGGATCCAAGAATATCAAATAATCATCAAGTACATGCAAATCACCCAATCTCCTTATACAATCAACCAATGAATCACCCAACTTCTCAGAATGTTGTAAACAGAAAATTAATACCAGAAATCTAAACCCATAACTCTGCAGCAATAGATAAAAGACAGCCAACAAATGTTTCAAGATAGGTCTGCAACTTCACCAATAGAGGCCTGCGAATATCTGCAGCTCTTCTGTGTCTAAATTGCGCAGATACGCACCTGGTTGGTCTTCTGCTCTGTGTATCTCTGCATCCACTCGTTCTGCTTCCCTGCATACCTCTGCTCAGATCCGCACCTGCACTGTCTGCGTGACTGCATACCTCCGCAATTGGTTCTTCTGTTTCCCAGCGTACCTCCGCACTATGCCTTCTTCTGATCTGCGTACCTCGCACTGCACCTTCTGCTGCGCTGCGGATCCCCGCACAACGCCTTCTCCTGCACTGCGTACCCCCGCATTCACGCCGTGTATCACTTGCGAACCTCTGATTAGGGCCAAATTAACAGTCCTCCAATGTGCCACAGACAGTCAGATCCACAGATCTGATCATGCGCCCGAGAGATCATGACTTATCAATGGATTCGCCTTAAGTTTTCTCCTTGATTTAGATCTAGCTTTTAAAACCAATCACCCAAAATTTCAGATCTTAAGATATTCAAATTTCACAAGTGTCTAGCCAAGAGATCTCTTTTCCTTTTTATAGGCAAGCCCTTATTCAAACCATGGGACAAAACCATCGAAAACCAATACAAGGGATCCAAACAGGGGTTCAAATAATTTAGATCCTAAACCATGGGCCAAAACCATAGGATCATGAACGACGGGCTAAATACCAAGGGCCAAACATAAGAAACCCCACGTGAGCGCGCTTCCCTGCATTGAAGTGAGTGAACTGGGGGATCGCACCTTATGAACCGATAACCAGCGGGTATGTCCGCACATCCTGGATAGAGAACCTGCAGGTCTGCACCTTTTGAACGATGCACCTGCGAACCTCTTATTTTCCATCATTTTGAGAGCCTGAACACAATTTTGCCACTTGAGTGAGTTGCCATCAAATACAACACCTGTACCATAGAGCCAAACCAGAATCATAATGCCAACAACAACCCCAAGGTAGTCAGTTTCCACCTGGAGGGCTACCTCAAGGTCTTCAACCTTCGGGACAGTACATACCCCAAGGTCAACCCTAGACTCAGCATACTCCTCAAGAGGCCTATCAACCCCATATTCAGTACGTGCCTTAGGGTTATCAACCTCAAGGTCAGCACCCAACTCAAGGTTTCCAACCGCCTTCTAGTCAATCATTTTTACAAGATGCTAGAAATGTACCTCCTAATTATCAGCCCTACGTTCAACCAGGTTATGGTCCTCCACATGCATAGCCTTTTATGAGTTCTGAAATGAACATGGTGTGGGATCCGTCTCAAACTCAACAGACTTTGCAACCTAATGTGCAGTTACCTTATCAAGCTGGACACCCTTTGGTTTCTAGTCCAACCCAGCAACCTATCCAACCTACTTTTCAAACCTCTGCGCCTAGTTTAGTTTAGTAGCCTAGGCCTAGCTCACCCGAGACACCGCCTCAAACTAGTACTGCAACTGCTGCAACTTCTGTTCAACCTACCACACCTGTTTCTAGAGTATCTATAGCTCCAATTTCTACTATCCCTGCATTAGTGAAAACTCCTCAAGTCTCTATGCCCCAGTTAGGACCTACGGTTCAGACTTCGGTCCAGATGCCTACAGGAAAAGCTGGTCCAAGTACGATTGCTACAAGTCAACCGCAATTCACTTATCAACCATACCAGGGACAGTATCAATTCGGTCCTACTGTTCAAAACCTAGCTTATCAAAATCAACCATATCGTGGCTATACTTATCAACAGCCTCAACAACCCTAGTTTAGTCCAGTTAATCTTGGTTTTCCAGGAGGTTATAACATTCCTAATGAAAATTTGATTCTATTTTATCTTGGATATCCTCCTCCTCGAGTTAGTCTTGTTACTCAAGGTTTTCGTGACCCTAACTGTCAGTTACCATTTATTGCAACTTTGGATTTTCCTGATTTGTTGCGCCTTATGAACGATCTGATTTACAATCTTCCGTATTGGCCGCCAATGCCTAATAAGTTGCACAGTAATATCCCAAAATTTGAGGGTAAGTCAGGGGAGGATCTGTCAAATCATGTCATGACTTATCACCTCTGGTGTGCATCTAATTCAATCATTGATGATTCAATTTATTTGCGTCTTTTTCAAAGAACTCTCATTGGTCTTGCCGCCAAATGGTACATTGAGTTACCACGAGGCTCTTTTTATAATTTCATTCAGCTAGCCACTTCTTTATTAACTCATTTTCAGTTGCTTGTCAGATACGACATTGGCACGGAACTGTTAACTTCACGAAAACAATCCACGTCCACATATATTTATGATCATATTCATGAATGGTGACGTAGAAGGCATTTAGTGAAAGTTTTCATTCCGGATCAAATTTTAGTGGAATGGTTCGTTAAATCATTGTTACCTAAAATCACTGAAGATGTAGCTAAGGCAGGAGTTGTCACTGAAGAGCAAGTCATTACTCAGGCTTAGTACCTTGACCTCGTTTATACGCAGTCAGGTACTTTACACAAAAAAATCCCTAATCTTCCAAAAACTACAGCTCCTTCAGGGTCTCATGCTACTGATGGTATGATTGGTTCAGTTAGTATTAAAAGAAAGAAGAAATCTTCAAAGAATTCTTCTCCTACAATAACTTTACCTGATTCCCCGAAAGGAGATTCTTCCACTGAAGTTTCTTCCGACGTCCATGCCGTAGATTCATCTATGACTAAATCCAGTAGTAAAGAGAAGGGGAAGAACAAAATCAATCAAAATTCAAAAGATAAAACGAATAAAAATGAATCTACTAACGAAAAACGAAAACCTCGCTATCCTTGTTTCATTTGCGATGACGATCATTTTACTAAATAATTCCCATATCGAGTAGAGTTTTCGAAATTCGTTAAAGGTTCTCAAACGCCTGCTGTCTTGAAGGATCCTTTTCTCACTCAAGATAGTAAGGTGGTTGCTTCTTCCTCGAATACCTCAGAAGAACCTATTATGATGATGTCTCATGTCAGGATTGCGACGCGATCGCAAGATTATGGTAGTAAAAATCCTGTTGATGGTAAAGAAGCAGAATCTTCTAATTCAAATACATCAATGACACCTCCTCCTAGTTCCAATCCATTACAGATCGAGGAACCCAACTCTGACTTAGTAATCAAACCACCTACAAAAGGTATATTTCAGAAATCAACTTTCAATCCACATGCGAGAGCTGCTTAGAATTATAACATTGTTGAAGACTTAGCCATTACCCCTTCAGCAATGTCGGGTTTGGAAGTGTTGCAATCATGCCCAACACAGCATAAATTACTATTGTCTGCTATAGGAGCTATCGATATACAGGATTTGAACCTAATAATCTTCGATTTAGAGAATAGTACAACCCGCCTTCCTCATCAAATGGCTTTCCATATTCCAGTGTTAGTCAAAAACAGGCCTTGCTTTTGGATTGTGATTGATGAAGGGGCTTCTATGTGTATTATGTCGATCCAGTGTTGGAGATCACTTGGTTCTCCCACACTCAATCAGTCTCCAATAATTCTAAAGGATTTTGATGGCTGAGGGTTCCATCCTTTTGGTATTTTGCAAGATTTACCTATAGGGGTCGAAAGCAAAACCATAAATCTAGATCTGGAAGTGGTTGATGCCCCTCTAGATTTCATCAGTCTTTCGACTTATCAAGCTTCCTCATAATGGAAAGATATTTAGGATAGACTAGCTGACTTATTTCTCATCCGACCCAACCTCTACAGATAATGTTCAGCAAATCAATAAAATGATTATCCCTTATGAGGATGTTGGTGTAGGTTTGATTAAAGATTCTAGTTTACTGAGAACTTTTTCCTTCCCTCCTCTTAACGTATCACCTTCCATTGCAACTATTCATATGATTTCATTGATCACTATTTCTTTTGATGATCCTTGGATCATACCTTCTGATTCTGAGGTGGATTTATTTGATGGCGTGATGCCTTTGAGTCCCTTTGAAATTTCATCTCAGGTCGTACAATCGTTTTCCGATTCCTGACCAATCTCGAGGATAGTTTGTTCCCGTGTCAACCTTGTTAAAAAATGAAACCGGATATCTCGAGGATAGTTTGTTCCTGTATCAACCTCATTAAAAAATGAAATCGGATGTCTCGAGGATAGTTTGTTCCCATGTCAACCTCATTAAAAAATGAAACCGGATGTCTCGAGGATAGTTTTTTCCTGTCTCAACCTCGTTAAAAAATGGAACCGGATGTGTGGAGCATAGTTCCTTGTCTTGTGTCAAGCTCGTTAAAAAATGAAACAAGGAGTCTTGAGCATAGTTCCTTGTCTTGTGTCAAGCTCATTAAAAAATGAAACAAGGATCATGGAGCATAGTTCCTTGTCTTGTGTCAAGCTCGTTTAAAAAATGAATCAAGGGTTATGAGGATAGTTCTTTTACTGTGTCAACCTCATTAAAAAATGAAACAACTCCCTCGAAAGTGAACCTTCATTCCATCCACCTCGTTGAATGCAATGAAGCTTGGGAGGCATGTGTTATCACAAAATCAAGCACTGAAGGCTGCCAATCAGCAAGATTCTGTGTAACTATTTCAAACCAGGCTTTGGACTAAGGCTTAGCCTCCTTAGTCTGAGAGGGCTCTCTCACAGATTATGAATATTGACTAATGATAAGAAAAGATGGCTAACTCTTATAAGACACATGAAAATAAGCTGGCTGGACAACATTGAATTGATTCCCATTGGGCTTATGGAGTCTCTCATATCTCAGCAAACAAAAACACTATCTTTTCATAGAAATCAGGGCACTTTACATCTATATGTTCAAACATAACTTTGAAACCACAGTTTGCCAAGGCATACAGGAAGTCAGAGCATGATTCATGAGTTCTGAGTGATTATGCATTAACAAAACTGTAAAAGAACCTTAAAGAAAGAATACCATCACACATTTGAACAAGAAGATCTATTGTGAATCCTGAGAAGAAAACACAGTCATTTGCATTACTGAAATTTGTTTATACATAAACCAAAAACAGTCTTCTCCAAAACATCCAACCCTTTGTCTATCTCTGTTTCAGCTATTTATAAAGTGCTTATTCTATCTCATTCGAGCTTCCTCCTCCAGCATGAGAGGAGCTCGATGACTGCCTATGATGACACCTACTAACTTTTAACTAACTAATAATTACAGCTGATTACTAATTGACAGCGCTGGAATCATAAAACAATTAAAATTCTAATTCCACTAAATCTTCTAGACTTCTAAATTAAATAGGACTTAAACTCCATAACAGCCTTGATCTTCAATCCTTTTCGTTCTCTGACATCTGGAGTTTGGCTGAGATAGCTGTAATGAACCTTTAATGCTCCATGTTTATTTTCCATGACACATCTTTTCTGTTATCCTGAAACATAGGCCCCTGTTTGTCGGTCTTTGATATGCTGCTCCATTTATTCGAAAATGCAGCAGCCTGTCTCCAGCTCTTTAACATCCCAAAAATGATGAGCACTATCATGTTTCTTGATGTGTTGGATGCTTCGTTGATGGACAGGTGTGCAGACCAAAACTCCTTGTACGGAATTCCTTCCAAACCCTAATGACCGGTCATAAAGTACCTTTATCAAAGCTTTAACTTAAGACAAAACATTTCACCTTTACAAAAAGGTACACTTGTCATTATCTGAATGGCTATGCTAGCCTCATGTTGTCTCCTAAATGTCCCTTAGACATTTCCTTTGAAAATTTTCTGATCATCATATTAAACTGTATGTCTGCGTTCAAAAACAAAACCTACAGCAGTTTCGTAGCGCGCTACGAAACTGCTGTGTAATTTCAAAAACATAACTTCAACCCGAAATCCTTATCAACTGAATATTGCCAGTGGAATTTGCAGTCACCATTATTTTTGATTTCCTTCTCCAGCATACACTTGAAACAAAGTAACCACTATCATCTTCCATTTCTTGACTAGATATAGGGTTTTCAAATCCAAATCTATGTGATCCCATAGGCATAGGCAGAGATTTGTAGTAGGCAATAACAGAATTGATCTTTGAACCACATGCAATATATCCATCCATGACAGAAAACCCCACAACAATCTTCTCATTGGTATGACCAGTATAGGTCAGAGTATAAGCATTATTGGATAACCCAGAAGGATTGGCCTTTGTAAAATCCCACAACTTGAGTGTGTTATCTGTAGATGCAGAAATTTCACTCTCTCTATTGCTAAATTCCAGCGTTCCTCTGTTTCTCATCTTTAGCTTCTCCATTTCAAACTCCATTTTGATCAGTTTCATCTCAAACAACATGGAATCCACTACTGCTTCAGCATCACTCCACAGACTCTTGTCGAGACAAATCCTTTCATCCCTTTCCTTCAGTTCAGACCTAAAATCTTGTTTCAAATTCTCCAAGAAGTTTTGCAGCTTATTGTGCATCATCTCAGAACACTTTACCTGTTAAGATTGAGAAAATCTCATGGATGTCGAACCTTTTGAGTGCTCCTTAAATTGCCAAAAATAGAGGACATCTCAGGCTTTGATGCATCTCCAATATTTGATATAGGAAACTCCATATTTTTTACAAGATACTCGTTTGTTATTATTGTACTTTCTGAAGGGGAACCATCATCAGTCGCAGAAAAACCTTGAGAACATTCAACTGCTGCAGTTTCATTGAAATAGAGAGTTGGTAACTGACAAACCTCTAACTTCTGATATTCTGACGAATCTTTTAAAAACTCTGGCTCAGAAACTGTAAAATCCATTAAAGAGGGATGAAGCAGTGAGTTTAATCCTAAATTAATAGGTCTTGCTGATCTTTTTACAAGCTGTGCATTTGAAACAATAGGCGTATTCTCCCTTGAAGACAAAGGAAATAGTCTTTTAGGCGTAGGCGGGTGGTAGTCCGAGGATAAAATATCCAAAACTGGAATAAATTGGCTATGATTGGCTGCAGTATCTCAATAAACGCCGGTGGAGACAAAACTGTTGGGTTTCTTGATTCATGAAAATCATTAATAAAAGTTGGTGAATGATAACTTAGGAGAGAATCAATGCCTAGACTTATTGGATTGGCAGTGGAAATATACGCTTGTGAATTAGCTGGACAAGATGCCGTTTGTCCAGATTTTGGATCCGCTAATTCAACTGATTGTTGCAGTTGGCTAGAAGGAGGCCCATATACTTTTGACTTCAAGTCATTTTGAAAAGAGAGAGTTGAGATATCTTGCGTCGATTTGCCTACTGTCTATTGCCCAGAATCTGGATGTCCATGTTCAGAAAGGGCGATATTGACCTTGTCTTCAAATGGCTTCTCCTGTGTGTGCTCGCTTTGACACCATGTATAGAAATTGGAACTGTCACTCTGAATTGGACAATCAAGGCTACTTGTGTTATCGGTATTTGGAGAATGGGAAGTTGAAGCCAAGGACCAATCCTCCTGAGAAGTAATACAAGTGGTTGAAGATACTGGATCTTGCACATATGGAGATAAATAACAATAAGGACTGAGATCACTAGTAACATGCGGGTAATATGAGCTTGACGGAGCTTCAATCCCCAAGTACCACGGTTGATTATGAGATGGCAGAGGATTACGATACCAATCACCACTGTAATCAGAAGTATTTACATGAGAAGATGAAACAGAATGCTCAGGTAAGTAAGGGACATAGTAACAAGAAGGATCATAGTAATATTCATTTGGACCCATTGAATCGTATTGTTCAGATCCACTTTCTGGATATGTATATGGCAGGACAGAGGCTCGGAGCTCTGAATTAGTTGAGGATGGCATGGGGTATAACATACAAGAATAAAAGCTGCTTACGTATTCGTTTCTTTGCCTCTAGCAGATACAGTCACAATACCGTTTGCATCAATGTGCTGGTGGAATGACCTTGACTAATACGACCCCTTTTCCGGCAAAGAAAAACAAATGTCAACCAGGTGTCTATGTCCTCTGTTGGTGGAAGAACTAATGCACGAACAGCTAGTAATGTTTGCCAAACCTCAACATCTCGTTTGGTTCCTTGTATCCGATCAAAACACAAAGATTAGAACATGAGGCACATACTTAAATGAAAACACATTTCGTTTGTCAAAAACTCATCATTGACACGTACACGATCCCCCAACCATGTATTCCCAATGTACTTGGAGATGATATATACACTAACACTTAGTCGATAACCAGCTTTATATATATTTGCTGCTTTTCCAACATAATTAACCTGAGCTGGGATCAGAAGGGCTTCATTGACTTGAGAAAGGCGATTGTCCCAGGAAAGGATCTTCAAGGTATTCGTCTCAGGGAGAGCACTGAGTAAATCTGTGTTGCTACAAACGAGCTTAATGCACTGCTTCCTTGAAAACACTGTCGCTGCTCTCATCTGCATTTCTGGAGGGAAACAGAACTCTGTACAATAGGCATGCTAGGATTTTGGCCTCCACTGAAAACTCGAACAAATCCCCAATTTCGTAGCACGCTACGAAACCACCTAAACATGTAGCGCTGCGAAACTGCTAAAGGATTTATGCGCTGCGAAAACACTTTGTCCTTAAGCTAGTCTGAGCAATTTTTGGAAACAGAATTTTCAGTGATAACAGCATGTACCTCGATTTGTGTCATTATGCTGTGGGCATGTGAACTTATAACAAGCATAGTTTTTCATTTCAAGCTTGTGTAAACATGAAACTAAATCCGCGCAGAGTTCTTAATGGTTCAAGCTTGTGTAAAAATGAACCCATACCCGATTTACATCTCGTGATTGTCGTTTTTATCCACTAAATTCTACTAAATGAGCCTTGGTTGTTTTCATTCCATCGCCACCATCTCTTTGGCTGATCATATGCTTTCACTTGCTTGTTTTTCCTTTCTTGAGGGACCGCAGCAATGAGTGGTTTTGTTAGCCAGCCTCTTAACCATTACATGTTTTGAGTAGTGCCATCATTGCCGGAGCCAGTTGCTACCCTTTATACCACTCGTTCCTCTAGGACAAGTCTTCTTTAAGCTCTTTTCTGACTCGTAAAATATGAAAAAATTGCCGAGTTTTTCCATTTTTGACTCATTAAACAAATTAAAAAGGTGGTCCACTTTCAGCTCTTTTCTGACCGTATAAACATGAAACGATCGCCGGACTTTTGTCGTTTTAGGTTCGATACTGGTTACAAAATGACGTGTCTTCGATCACTTTTCTACTTTTTCGGATCGAGGCCACTAATTATGAAAAGTACTCCTCGATTGTAATGGTCAAGGGGTTCTCTCGAGTATTATTTTATACTTTTTCGGGCTCAAGGGACACAAATTAATGAAAAAGGACCCCCGTGGAGTTTTCTTTTCCGTGTCTTTTCAAACTCTCTAAATATGAAAAAGACTCTGAATTTTACCTATGTTAGACTCGTTAAACCCTGACGACATTGGACTCATCACCATGAAGAGACTAGAGTCCTATTTCAACCCTTTTTTGACTCGTTAAATATGAAAAGATTGTCGAGCGCTTGTCCTTTCCAGCTCATTAAAGTATTGGAAATGTCATCCCTCCTGTATTATTTTATCCTTTTTCGTACTTGACGGATTATTTTACAAAAAAGTACCCCCATGGAGTTTTCTTAAGTTTTTCTTCCGACTCCCTAAAATTGAAAAACACCGAGTTTTTCCTATACTAGACTCATTAAAATTTAACAATAAAGGACCTGTTCAATTTTAAACAGGAACGAGCCACTCCTTCTTAGGGTTCGAATTTTAAACTAAGTTGGACTCATCTGAAGGATGAGCTTATAAACAAGCAAATGTTATCCTCCTCAAGCTTGTCAAAAATAAAGAGGTACTTGCAGAAATGGTGGGGGAAAAGAGAGAAAAATGAACCTGTTTGTTACACTTTGTGTTTTAGAAAAGGCATTAACCACTCTTGAACACGATACTTTTTTTCACCTGGGTTGGGAAATCCTTTGCCTAACAGTTAATCAAACCATATTGAAAGTCTTTAGCCGTTTTATGGGTATTAGCTTTGGGTCAATTGTCACCAAACCATTTGCAGTGTCGTTATGTGTTCAAGAGGTCAATTCAAACAAACCATTCATCTGCAAAATATCTGTCATCCATTTTTACCATCCCTGAGTCAGTCCTTGCAAATATATTTCTTCAAAACTTGATCTATGATTTCGTGTTGTAGGCTTGCTTATGACGGATCACTCTCTATCGACTTCAGCTCAATACCTAGGAAGTTGATCTAGAAATCGTCAGTACCTTGAAAGTTACATGCCCTAATGGCAGTTTTCTCACCTACGACGATAGGTTGCATCATTGACCTTCGATCAAAGGATTCTATGTCATGTTCGACTTCAGCTCATTTATTCACATTTCATGGATTGTAACAGGTACTTTGAGAGCCATTGACATTGCTGGTGGTTTCTCTCACACTTGTTAACAGTTTACATCATTGACTAGTAATCAAGTGGTTTCTACCATGTTCGAGTTTGACACATTCATTCACATGGATAGAATCGTACTATATCGAGAAGTGGAAATCCAGACCCTGGATCTAGTTTCTACCATCCAGGTTACAAGGAATTTTGTTATACATTATAAAGTGAACTATTTATAAACAGATTATTGCACCCATGCTATGTCTACACATGTCTATACTCTTCATGTATTACAAAATCATTCCTGTATCAAAACAGTTTAGTCAGTTTTTCTAGTCAGTTTTGATCTGAGTATGGGAATGCCTACCTCAGCGATGATATGTTCACATATGTGTATTTTTCATTGAATGTTTTTACAGGTTCCGACTGGGGTGTCCACATGATGATCCTTGAAATGATAAAGTACTTCACTCTTCATAGATGAAAGACTCTATCTTCATTTATTACAGACTTCGCACTTTAGGGGGCAATTTGTTGCATTAAAAATTGTCACCTTGACATTCTGCAATCTTTGTGAGTCCATTACCACTCATACTTACCTCCTTTGCAAGTCTAAATCCTCAATTCTTCATATCAAGCCTTGAAAGTAAGAGAAAGCCCTAAAAGTCTCTAAAACTCTAGTTCCGTACTTTCTCTTAGTCTTACCTACGGTCCCGCACCTAATGTTCCCCTGCGCGCCTGACCACTCTGTCTCTGTGTTATGGGAAAAACCCCTATAAAAGTTAAAAGGCGCGAGTATATTCTAAAAAATTCACTTTCAGTCATTTCTAGAAGCTTCTAGAAGGAATCTTGAGGTGGCAAGTTCGCTCTCTTAAGGTTCATGCATCCCATACCTTAAGGAGCTAACCCCTTGATGTGAGGAGCTTATCCCTTTGGAGGAGGACTCTATCCCTTCATAGGTGGACCTGTAACCTCCTCCTCTGCACTATAAAATGAAGCATTGGGCTGGTTATTTGGGAGGTTGAAAGATGAATATTTTTGAGGTGAAATGTTGCTGGAACCTAGTCTTCTTAGTTAAGCTTTTATGAGGAGAGATTACATACCTCTAAGATCTCATTTGGAAAAGTGAAAGGCTTGTCAAAGTAAAGGAAATTCTTGTTTCAGACCCCAGGAAGAGCTTGTTCAACATCAAGGCTGAAAAGGTTGTAAAGTTCTTCTACTTCAAAGTTAATACAAATAAGTTTGTTTTTCTCAATAAGCTGTTTATTAATGGTTTATTTTATGGGTTCCTTGATCACCATAATAGACATGATTTACTATATTTGTTATGCAAGTGCTATTCGATGTTTGCTTGTTTGTGTTTGTAGGTATTTAAAGGATAACTCTTTTAGATGATCGAGGGATGACTACAACGAACAAGCGTTGGATCTAAGGTAGGACCGTAACACCTCTACAGTTTTTATTTGTAAATTTCATATGTCTAGAGAAATATAGATTTACTTTTCTGTTTGTTGCTAGATTAGCTTGTGATACTAGGGATATCGGTCTTGTCCACAAGAACGATTTATCCGTCCAGCAAAATATATTCAAAATCATGCATAAAACTATGGAGAATGGTGGATTAAATGAGAATAATAGGAAAAATGAGCCCATATATTTACCCATTTCCGGGGCTCATCACACAACTGGGTTGCTTGCAGACCAAGCCTTCACCAACATGGGTCTACCAATGCACTCGTGCCTGCATTGGAAATATCACTTCATGTGATCAGGCCCATGCACCATTAGTGTAGGAGTAGGAGTAGTGTTTTCTTTCAGTCAGTTTGTTTGCATGCTTGTTTGCTTATTCACTTTGTTCGACTATTTGTCTTCTTGCTTGTTTTCTTACTTGCTTTTCTTTCACTTTTGCTTGTGCTTTTGATTTTCTTTGATGTTTGGAGCTCGCTTGTTTCGTTCGTAGGTTAGTTTTACATGAAACCATGTATGACTCTTCAAACGAGCTGGGTGAAGTACAAGAGGGCTTGTACAACTATCTCTAATTAGATATCTGTCATCTTGCCTTTGTATGAAGAACTTGTTACTTTCAGTCCATGATACATCAAAGGAAAATACGTACTGTTCAAAGTGAACCTTGGTGAAAAAATAGCGCTTGCACGCTAACTAGTGTCACCTTCTCTAGTCAATTGTTTTTGGGTTAACTCTTGTCAGCTTAGTCAAGTATAGTAAGGTGAGAGGAGAAACCTTAATAGGCACATCAGAGATAAATAAAATACTTCTCTGCTTGAACAACCTCTTCTGCTCTCAATAAGTCGAGATCCCTCTTCTGCCTTTGAAATGAATAAGTGTTATTCATAGTTGAAAAATGAAAATTCAAAAAATTCAACATGAAAAATGAATAAGGTGAAAGAAGAGAATGGCTTCCTGCGTAGGGAGGTGATGGAAGTAACTCCATCGAGGTACTGACCATGCTCGGTGGCAGC
Organism: Pinus tabuliformis; assembly: GCA_031772625.1. Classification (NCBI taxonomy): domain Eukaryota; kingdom Viridiplantae; phylum Streptophyta; class Pinopsida; order Pinales; family Pinaceae; genus Pinus; species Pinus tabuliformis. The sequence continues at coordinate 215,538,074 of CM062816.1, read as the reverse complement.
AGAGCCATGCTTGTGTTCCTATGTGATGCCACCGGGGTACTATCAAGGCCTGCTGGTAATGGAGCAATACCAAAGATGAAACTAAGACTCTTACGACTATACTGCTTATGCATCATATACCCCTCAACCCCAATCAAAACAACTGTGTTTCCTTGGCTTGGAATGTGTGCCAATCGTCTAAGAGCTTGGAAAATGCTACATCTTACAATCAAGCTAGTGTGAAACCAAGATGAGCTGAGAACTGAACAATACCTCTGGAGGTGTTAGACTTAGTTTTCATGAACAAGGTCCATTCGGAGAGCTGGAGTTCTACCAGTGTGTCACCAAGTGTTGTAGCAGGTGCAACCACCCTCCATAATTTTTCCTTAGCCCATTTTGGAGCCTCCCTACCAACCTTTCACATCAACTTGCGTTGCTTCATCAATTTCACAAGCTTTAGTGTTTTTCATGCATAAAGGCAGCCTGTTCATCACAGCTTGATGCATTTCCCTCGTAGGTTGTTCACCCGAACTTGGTCCAACTACAGGCTGAGCAACTTCACTAGAAAATTGCATATTTCAGGAGGGAAACTAGCCTTCCATCCAGAAATTCTACAATTCTGTCTAGCAACCTATTGGTATCCATAATTGCACAATTCTGCAACCCAACACCTCCAACAAAAATTACGCAAATTTCCCCAGCAGGGCTACTTAGCGTAGAATTTACGCAAATCTGGGTAGAAGTCAGCTGCTCTGCCCAGAAATTGTACAAATCTCTTAGCCAATTAGCCCAGCTCCTAGCCACAAATGTGCATTTCCTTCAAGCAGTCGAAGAGCCTCTTACATGTGCAGCTGAGTTGACTAGTTCCCTCTGAGACCAAGAAAAATAGACTTGCATGCATGAGATGCTTCTCCCAAGGTAGCATGCAAAGGCATCCCTTGTTTCATAGATCTATTTTTAGCAATTGGAGGTTACATGCAATGATCAGTTCAGAAACCTCCCACCAAGTGTTTCTTTCCCCAGATTTGTGGCATGTGCATCACAACCTCGATGTTATCAAAACTCATCAACCGGACACTACAGAGCTCATTCCTCACATCAAACTTGCCGCTCTAACATCCCACGTCACATCTAGGAGCAGTCGACAAATTCATCTCAACTATTTTGGGGTAAGCCCACTTCCCATTCCGTGTGTTGTATTTCTGTCGCTTTTTGTGTTTTCACTTGTATGAGTAATTTTTTCTTGATTTCTTTCAATGTCTGTTTTCATTTACATGTATACTAGCTTTTTGTAGCACCATTTCAGTTTTCGTTGCTATCTCACTGTTGTCGCATGTATGAAACTATTTTTCGCAAATGATCACCGATTCGGCGACCTGCCTCATCCACATGCATGTTGTTCCATTTTCTGAATCTATCATTCACCATTTGCATGCATGATCATTCACTTATGCTTACACTCAGTATCAGTATACATTCGCATTCACATTCACGTTCAGTTTCCCATCGGCAAGTCTGGCCAACCCTGTTCTAGACTCTGCCTCACCAAGAGCCTCACTAAGATAGCATTGCACAATTCTGAGAGGGAAGGCCCTGCCTTACTCTCCAGAAATGCACATTTATGCTCAACAGTTAGTCCCTAGGCCTGCCTTGTGCAATCCTGAGGGACAGTGACTACTGGCCAGAAAATTGCACAATGCAGTCACTAAGCCTATAATCATTGCTAGCTGAAATTATGCATTGCGCAATTCCAGTAGTCAGCAGTCAGGTTGGACTCTGCATTACGCAGTTCTAGTAGCTAGTCAGCCTAATGATAGCCTGGACTATGCCTTGCACGGTCTTGGTAGTCAGTCTCCCGACCTCCCGCCTGAAATTGAGCAACCTTCATGATCAGTCACACAGGTATGTTGCAAGTCAATGCTCAAGTTCATTTCAGTTTTCGAATGACAGGTTGCTTTCCATGAGCGTTGCAATGTCTCCAGGTATCATAGGTTTTCATCTGCCTCTCAGCAGCACAAGTACAATGGTTCCCGTAGAGAAAAGTTGAATACACCATTTAGATCGCACTTGGGGATGCAGTCGATCAAGTGTCTATGAGATTACCTACTCACGAAGACATCAAGTGTTCATAGACAAGGGCATCAAGATGTGGCAGTAGCAGCATCATAATGAGCAGCATCATGAACAACAACTGAAGGTAGCTGGATGCAACGAATGCAAGAGGAGGGTTGTTGACAACATAGAGGCATAACAAAGTTCCAAGCTCAAGCAGACCCATTGATGATGAAAGCAACTTTGGAGACTCAGGCTATGAGGTGATGGCGCGACATGAAGATCGCACGGAGACAGAGAATGGAACAAAGAAGGAGTTGCATGTGTTGATTCAGTAACTCCACGAAGAACATGAAGATACACAGACAAGTGAATGAGTTACAGCAGGAACAGGAATAGGAGCGGGCACAACATGCACTCATGGATGAAACTGCGCTCGTACAAGTTAAATATCCATCCCAGCAGCTGACATGGAGCAAACATGGTAAGCAGTGTTTTTGATCGCATGCAAGGGATTCAGCAGCATGCATGTCATTGTGTGCACACATGCATTCCAACCCATTCAGCAGACTCACCAAGGTGAAGACAAGAAGAAATTCCAACTAGAGTTGAACATGTACTTTGGCAAGTTGATGTGCATGACCACCAACACACGAAGATTAGCACAGACACTATACATCAATGTGTTTTTGGTTTAGCCACACCCAAGAAGACCATGCACATGTTAGCAAATGGGTTGGATGAAGGGGCCGAACCATTGCACCAGTTGCAACGGAGGAAAGAGTTTGCTTCAATAAGATGTCACCATGAGGTTCATGAACACCATCACGAATGACGAAGCTTGGCATCAGCTCATCACCTTCACTATCACAAACATGTCAAAGAGTTGGTCTCATCACAGCAAACCGGGTGTCAGTGATGTCTTGCATTGCTTGCTCAAGCCATGTTGTCTCACATGAGTACATGTGCATTGTAATGTCGAGTCATGTCAAGTGTAAGTCAAGTGTAGATAGTTGGATGTAACAGTCATAGAGTAGGTAAAGATTCATGAGGGTAGTTGAACTGTCACAAAGGGGAATGCCAAGGGTCACCCCACCCTTTGCTATAAATAGTCCCTCATAACTCATTGTAAGGGAGTTTAGTAAGCCAAGCTTCTAATAAAACTATCTTGGAAAGAGCTTGGGCAGTATTGTAATGTGCCTTGGCTTCTCCACTGCATGGAGCTAGTTCATCTCTTTGGAGGAGGAGGCAAATGTGGTTGTAACATTCCATTGTTGGGGCTGACGGGTTTACATGGATGTATTGTATTATTGGAACTTACACTTCTTTATATAATAAGAGCCAAACTATTTAAACTATTTCATTTGTTGTAATGCGTAATATATTAATGGAAGTGTGTTGTATATGTTGTTAATGTTGTCCTGTCCGTGTCAACTCTCTGCCGGAAATCAGACAGACCTTTCATATGAAGCTCACTATAATAACCATTGCAATCATTTGGACTAACCTGTGAGTGTTGTACGTGTTATCTTACCTTGTATGTTGTGACTTCCTCATTCATGTGCACTGCTCCACCGGATGCTATGTATGTCCTGTTTGTTGTGTGTTCATAACCGAGTTTGGACTGATCCCTTTCAACTTGGAACTCACCTTCACCCTCATCTCAACCCACCTATGTTAGAACCTCTCATGCACCTTCCTTGACTCACTATAGCGGTCATACCTTTGCTACTAATAGAGTTATCTTACCTACCTCTATGTGACATCACATTCAAGGAATTACCTTACAACCCACTTTTGGGACTCCTACACCAAATGGTCTGAGGTCTAATTGGGACTTCTTACTAGGGAGATCCCCTTGACATGTTGACAGGTCCAACACCATCAACAGGATCACAATTTTCTATGAGTGTTTATTTTCAAAATCTTGATAGTTTACAGGAAAACTATTGATGGTGGATAGAGATATCTTTTGTGATGGAAATGGGTGGAGAAGAGATGAATGGTTAGGTTTTATATGGATGGAGATTGGAATAAAGGTGGAAAAGTTGATAGCTAATGGAGTGGATGAATAATAGACCTTTCATGGGTCCCTTCCCATGTTCTTAAGTGAAAAACTTCCGATCTTCTTCTTCTTTCAATGTCAATCAACATCTTGTAGCAATATGGGTTATTTCCTATAGCATTTCGAGATACTGACCGAATCAAATGAGAGGGGCTAGGTAATGATGTGGAAATCTTGGGAAATGTCAAGGGATGGATGGAATGGACACAAAGAGTGTTGGGCCTCCATTTTTTCTTATTTTTACTAGAAATCTCTCATGCTGCTATTTGGCCAAATGATTATTTTTTAGAGTATTTGTTACTTCCCTTGTTTTATCAGGATTAAAACATTATTAATAAGGGTGTTGTCTATTGCAGGTTTAAAATTGGTTTGATCATGCTTTTACACAAGCTATGGACTTGCATTTACCTTCTTGTACCCTGCAACAGATTCTTGCACTAGTGCAGACATGTTCAAGTGCAGGCATGTTTTTATGGTTGCCTGTACTCTGAAGGATTCCTGGACTACACTCATGTTCCTGCACTAGAGGCAAGGAGTGCATAGACTACTCAAATATGGATGACATTACTTGGCTTGATTGGTCTCAAATTAGGAATTTGGGCTCTACAAGGGAGGCCTCCAACATTGATGATGATTTGTGGCTAAGTTCCAAAGCTTGGTGTAAGCCAGTAATAGAATGTTGTGGTGTTACAGAACTTTCAGTTACTTACATTAATGGCTCCTTACTGCAGCCACAGGAATTTGGAATGTTTAGCACCCTGTTAATGACAACAAGATTTGTGCTTGTTGATGATGCTCATAATCCTCTTCCAAATGATCAACCTTGCATTGGTGAAATAGGGTTGTTCCCTACCTATTCTGGAGCATCGAATAGATTTCTCAATGTATATCATGATGATGTATATTTCAAAGGAACACTCTACAACTTCTGATGGATGTGAAAAATATAGACTATCAACTCATTTGTGCCAGGAAACAAGCGCAAAGTTGGGTAGCCCAATTGAGTACCAATTAGGCAAGTTGTTTCAGCATGGTTCAAGCAGCACAGCTGATGATGGGAGTAGCGTACCTTTATAGAAATTTCTATGCCACAAATCAAACAACAAGGATATTTTCATCTCCAGCCACCATGCCTACAACAACCGAAATATTCATAAAATCATGAGGTCGTGTACAAATTTAGAAGAAGGAAATTGTATACCTGAAACGTTTTTCTATCTTCCCAGCAAAGTTCCAAAATCACTCAAAGATTGTTTCATTTGACAATAACGTAGAAAGATGCCTGAGCTACTGTCTTGGTGGCTTTATTGGAGACCGTTGCCCTTCGAAGGACCAAAGAGTTATTGAGTGAGGGAAAATGTTAATTTTCTTCACAACTGAAGTACGCTTGGCTCCCGGCAAGTGCAACCACATGATGGATACCACGACAAGGGGAATAAGCACCAGTTCAGTGCAGTTCCATGAAAGAGGGAAGGGATCGAATATGTTATTGGACTCCAGCTTGAACACAACGCCAAATTATCAGATACGATGCATTGTCGCATGAGAAAGAAACATGTGGGAATTTTATCATCATCCTCACTTGCTATGACGATAGGGGTTTAGAACCAACATGATGATGCATCATTGTGCCATCTGATGCAAAGTCATTGTTGTTATTTTTTGGATTAGAAAATGTTTCAGGAAATCCCATTTTTCTGACGAAATTAATCTTATTTGAACAGGTAATTCAAGGAAGTAGTTGGTCCACCCATAGCATCATTCCAGGAAAAGAGGAACGACTTGCGAGAAACAATTCCTATTTCGACAGTTAGTTACAAACTCAGTTTTATTCCTGGAAAACTGTTAAGATTTATAATCTGCCCCTCTTGTATTTCGATTGTACATTAAAAGCCTTAATTTGTATTTCAATGCATATATAAGTTTAAGTGACCGCTTGGAGCAGGGGAGTTAGTCAGCCAATTAATTTGTCGATAGCATAAGCATGCACAGGCATAGAAGGAATGCGGAGAAGGGAGGAGAAGTTGGTCCCAATGTAGCATCATGCAGATCATAGCTTATTGATCGCTTCTCCTACTTGTTGGGGTTAAGTGTTTGTCTGCATAATGTAAAAGAGTGATTTTAAATGTTAATCGAAGAATTCCTTGCCATGCTCTGTTTATCTATTTCATGCATCTCATAGCTTTAATTATAGTGTGAACCAAGTTGCTCATAGAGGGTGCGAGCTAGCTAGGTTGGTCGCCAGACCAGCTCGACACCGCTCTACATATTTTAGATTAAATTCTATTTAAATTTGTGTGAAATTCATATCTCAGGATTTAACTGTTTTCAGTCTCTTTCCTTCTTCAAATTGGTGTCATTAAATCTGTTGCAATGTTTTCCTTTCAATTGTAAGATTAATTTGATTTTCTGCACTATAAATTGTTCCTACACATGAAATATTTCTGTATATCGAATAGAGATTGTGTCCCTTCATATTGTCAGAATTTACAAGATTGTCTTATGCTGCAATACTCTGTTTCTACAAGTTTTAATGTGAATTTGGAATCCTCTGCTTTGATCTAGAACTGACGGGTTTGTGCTGGAATGTGATCAGTTTCACCTTATGGATTTGAATGATTAAGAAGTGGTGAGATCATAACCATCAAATGTATTTAATTTTAAACATCGATGTTATAGAACTCGTGCAACACTCAGGAAGGAGCAATCACATATACTTTTATGTTATCTAACACTGTGATTTTTATACCGCAGAGCCGACATCAATAAAAATTAAATAGCAATATGTTTTAAAATGATGATGCTTCTTTCCCATTCTAGTTGCCTTTAAACTTACAGACAATTTTACAAGATTTATTTTTAGGGACAAGGAAGGCGAGAGAATCTATAATTTCTTTCATAAGTTTATTTACACAATAAATTTATTTGTTATGCTTGCTGATACTTTCAAGTTAATTTTACACAGAGGTAGATGTAGTAGAATTAGTGCGGGAAGAATGGTTTTTTATTTTCTCTTGAATTTATTCCATCATTTATAGCCTTTTTGATATTGTGTCAGCACTGCTTGGTTTCCAGTTCTGATTTCCCTTTTGTTTGCTCGTACTTATAATTTCCTTTCGCATTGTTAAATAGTACAGGATTTCCTTTTATTTCCCACATGATTTTGATTGCCTGGATTGATTTTTTCTTAGCTTCCATTTTAAGTGCAGGATTTCATTTATTGCACAAGTTGGACTAGAATTTCTTTTGCAGGTTTCCAGGGACTCTCTCTAGCATTTCTAGTGTTGCGCCTCAAAGTTCACGAAATTTCCAGATTGACAAATTAAATGTTGGTAGATTTATAAGCCTTATACTACACCCAACATTTTGGCGCTGTTGCCGGGGAGGCACTTAGGGGATTGAACTTGGTGACCTGTTGCATTTGTTTTTTTTCTTCACCTAGTTTCTCTTGCAATTTTATGTTCTTTGAATTTATTTCTTTCCCACACTGTTTCTTTAAGGTTTCTCATTTTCTCTGATGTTGTAAGAAATTCCCACCCTACGTAGATATATATATATATATATATATATATATATATATATATATATATATTATTCATGTGCTAACGAATGTACCAGTTGGCTTGTTAAAAATAGGAAAATGGTATTTTGAGGAATCATCCAATGAGGAGTTTTTATGCTGCTACAAAGACATACAACTCATCCAATGAAGAATTAACAAGTGAAAATTTTAATATTTTGATTGAACATAAGAATGATATTATTAAATCTATTATTGAATTGAGGCTTCTGTGATCCATAATAGTTGTAATAAGAACTTCAGCATAAATCACATGTAGAAAGACCTTTGTCGATGCGTTTCGAACCAACTAGTGTGGTTCATCGTCAGGACAAGTTGAAGAAACAGATCCAACTTTGCATGTTAAATAGTCTGAGCAGAGCCTCCAATAGCTATCTTAACCAATGGCTAATTTTGACTTAAGGACCAGAGTCAAAAAGTCAAAGTTATATTCTGTGACCATACCTTTAAAATATATATATAAATTATTATAAATAAAATCATTTTAATAGGTGCTTACAATAATAGTTAGTTAAAAAGGTATTATTTAATAATTAAAATTATAAGTTATTAGAAATATTCAGTTATAGGAAGGCCTTTCTTTTAATAACAATATATATAGGGTATTTTTAAGATAATAGTTAGTTAGAATATATATAGAACGAGATACTAAGTCAAAAAAATAAAATAAAAGAAAAGAAAATAAATAAAAATAAAATAAAAAATAAAATAAATATAAATAAATAAATAAATAGATAAAAATAAAGATAAATAAATAAAAAACAAATAATAAAAAAATATAAAAAAATATAATTACGAACGTAGCTAGTAAAGGTAAAAGTTAGTTGAAAAAAATAAAAATGAATGAATAAATAAGTAAATAACAATAAAAATAAAAGTAAAAATAAAAATAAAATAAAATAAATATATAAAAATACATAAATATATAAAAATATAATTAAGAACATAGCTAGTAAAGGTACTGATAGAAAAAAAAATAATAATAATAAATAATAAATAAATAAATAAAATAAAATAAATAAATAAATAATAATAATAATAATAATAAATAAAAAATAAAATAAAGATAAAATAAATGAATAAATAAATAGATAAAAATAACAAATAAAAATATACTTGGAAAAAATAAAATTAATAAATAAATTAATAAATAGAAAGAATGACACAAAATAAAAAGAAGGAGAGGGATAGGAAAAAGACCATTAAAAACCACAGAGCAAGAAGGATAAACCCTAGGAGGAAGGAAGGTTCCAGGGGGAACAACGAAAGCTAGAAAAGGATAAAGAAAGACTAAGACGAAAGGGCAGGGATCCAACAACTACTGATCTTCCAGCCGTCATCTCTATTGAGATTGTTAGGCCTTCTTTCAATCTCAATAGCTTCCCTAAATTTACGATGATGGAACTGTGCAACTTTGGTAACAACCTTGGCCTCCTCCATACAAACCTGATGCTTGGTCTTTTCCACATGCTCTGCTAACGCTGAAGACTTGGTTCTCCCATGTCTTAAGTCAGCTGCATGTTTGTTGATCCTCTGATGGATGGACCGCCCAGTTTCCCCAATATAGGGGTCCCACAAGAATAAGGGATCAAGTAGACACCCTTCATGTCCTTAGGGTCAACGGGATCTTTCACCAATCGGAGGGATTTACGAATGGTGTTGAGGGGCCTAAAGGTTGAGGGAATATCATACCTCTTAAGGATCTGAGCAATTTTGTCTATGTTTCCTTGAACATAGGGAAGATGGACACCTAGTCAGTGCTCCTTCAGTTCTTTATTAATTAACGCATTTTTAGAGGCTTTAAGGAAAGCCTTTTGACCTAGGCGCCTACTATAGCCATTCTCCACAAAGACATTAAGGAGATGGGATATCTCCTTATCAAAGCTCTTATCATCAAAAATCCTAAGGGCACGAGTAGCGAGGGTGTTAAGAACACCTATCTTTTGAGCAGGGAAATGATTGGAATCGGCATGAAGATATTGCTCAGTATGCGTTTTCTTCCGAAATACTGAGTGGGAGAGTGAGCCGTCCATATTCCTAGATATAAGAATATCCAGGAATGGGAAGCAACCATTGACCTCTTTTTCCATGGTGAACTTAATGGAAAAATAGGTCAATGGTTGCCTCCCTTTCCTGGATATTCTTATATCTAAGAATATGGACAACTTTCTCTCCCACTCAGTATTTCGGAAGAAAACGCATACTGAGCAATATCTTCATGCCGATTCCCATCATTTCCTTGCTCAAAAGATAGGTTTTCTTAACACCCTCACTACTCGTGCCCTTAGGATTTCTGATGATAAGAGCTTTGATAAGGAGAGATCCCATCTCCTTAATGTCTTTGTGGAGAATGGTTATAGTAGGCGCCTAGGTCAGAAGGCTTTCCTTAAAGCCTCTAAAAATGCATTAATTAATATAGAACTGAAGGAGAGGTGTCCATCTTCCCTATGTTCAAGGAACCACATACAAAATTGCTCGGATCCTTAAGAGGTATGATATTCCCTCAACCTTTAGGCCCCTCAACACCATTCGTAAATCCCTTTGATCGGTGAAAGATCCCGTTGACCCTAAGGACATGAAGGGTGTCTACTTGATCCCTTGTTCTTGTGGGACCCCCTATATCAGGGAAACCGGGCGCTCCATCCATCAGAGGATCAACGAACATGCAGCTGACTTAAGACATGGGAGAACCAAGTCTTCAGCATTAGCAGAGCATGTGGAAAAGACCAAGCATCAAGTTTGTATTAAGGAGGCCAAGGTTGTTGCCAAAGTTGCACAGTTCCATCATCGTAAATTTAGGGAAGCTATTGAGATTGAAAGAAGGCCTAACAATCTCAATAGAGATGACGGCTGGAAGATCAGTAGTTGTTGGATCCCTGCCCTTTCATCTTAGTCTTTCTTTATCCTTTTCTAGCTTTTGTTGTTCCCCATGGAACCTTCCTTCCTCCTAGGGTTTATCCTTCTTGATTTGTGGTTTTTAATGGTCTTTTTTCTGTCCCTCTCCTTCTTTTTATTTCGTGTCATTCTTTCTATTTATTTATTTATTTATTAATTTTTTTTTTTCCAAGTATATTTTTATTTATTATTTTTATCTATTTATTTATTCATTTATTTTATTTTTATTTATTTATTATTATTATTTATTTATTCGTTTTTATTTTTATTTATTTATTTATTTATTTATTTTTTATTATTATTATTATTATTATTATTATTATTATTATTATTATTATTATTATTATTATTTTATTTTTTTATTTTTCTTTTCATACCTTTACTAGCTATGTTCTTAATTATATTTTTTTATATTTATGTATCTTTATTTATTTATTTTATTTTATTTTTATTTTTACTTTTATTTTTATTGTTATTTATTTATTCATTTTTATTTTTTTCAACTAACTTTTACCTTTCCTAGCTACGTTCGTAATTATATTTTTTTATATATTTTATTTATTTTATTTTATTTTTATTATTTGTTTTTTATTTATTTATCTTTTTTTTTTATCTTCTTCTTCTTCTTTTTTGACTTAGTATCTCGTTCTAATATATATTCTAACTAACTATTATCTTAAAAAGACCCTATATATATTGTTATTAAAAGAAAGGCCTTCCTATAACTGAATATTTCTAATAACTTATCATTTTAATTATTAAATAATACCTTTTTAACTAACTATTAATGTAAGCACCTATTAAAATTATTTTATTTATAATAATTTTTATGTATATTTTAAAGGTATGGTCATATAATATAACTTTGACTTTTTGACTCTAGTCCCTAAGTCAAAATTAGTCATTGGTTAAGATAGTCGTTGGAGGCTCTGCTCAGACTATTTAACATGCAAAGTGGGATCTGTTTCTTCAACTTGTCCTGACGATGAACCACACTGGTTGGTTCAAAATGCGTCGACAAAGGTCTTTCTACATGTGATTTATGTCGAAGTTCTTATTACACTTATTAAATCATTGATTTCAAAATTAGATGACTTGCAGGAAGAGTAGAAGAAGGATGATAAACCACTGCTTATCATTTGTGCCAATTGTAGGAAGTAACACTTCCTTGGAAAGTGTCCACTTAATAGCCTGAAAGTTTGCAAAATTTGTGAAGAGGACCATACAACCAAACATTTCCCATCATTACCAGGATTACTAAAGGCACTTAGAAAGTCAAGTAAGGAATCAAACTGACTACCAGGTATAACTCAAAACCCATCACCATTTGATACTTGGAATAATGTTTATTATACTGAGCAGGTTCCTCAACATGTTTATAATCCTGCAGTTTCATGAAAAAATTTTAATCCTCCTCCAATTGAACACCCTACTTCATGGCCACAGTGGCCCTCTCCTTGGTCCTCATCCTCGAGCCAGATATCTCTATGGCTTCAAGAGTCATTTGGATCCTTCTCTCTAGGAAAATCTCCCATACAAATTCAATTACTTGAGCATCAACAACAAACACAATTTCTTTCCAATGCACCATCAAGTCATCCTCCTCCATGTTCCTAACTGCATGTCAAACCTTATCCTAGCCTTAATCCATATCCTAACCCAAACCCTAATCCATACCCTTACCCTAGTCCATACTCTCATCCACACCCTAACCCTAGTCAATACCCTCATCCATACCTTAACCGTAGTCCATAACCTAATCCATACCCTAGACCTAACCCTAGTCCTCATTGAAAATCTAGACCTCACCTTAGTCTAAAGCTTAATCCCAATCCAAACCTTAGCCCAAACCATATCATAAACCCTAATATAAACCATCAGGTTGCACAGCAGTTTGAAACACCTATTCTTCCCGCTATCGAACAAAATGTCACATCTTCCATGTTGGGAAAGGGAATGAATTTGGAAACTTCCCCCATTACTGCATAATTTTTACCAAAGGAAGATATAATTCAAAGACCACCAAAGGAGCAGTCTTTCATTAGAACTTGTTCTCAAAATGTTGATGAAGCCCAAAACCCTAGAATCTCTCTCAACCATTCTTGTCAATTTGAAAATAAAATATTTGAGCCTGAACTTGAGGGATTTATTTTTTGTCATTCACCAGATTCTTTGTACCTCCAGGAGAGTGACTGTCAAACCGTGGAAGACTTGCATTAGTTGGAGAATCGTGAATATGTGGATTCCATTGAATCCTGGTTTCGAGCAGTCATCAACCCACCTAATTTCCTCACCATTTGGAAACTCTTCGTACCATGTCAACTGAAGCAATTGGTTTCTCACACTTTGGTATGTCTTGAAGTTTATTCTTTAAAACTAAGTGTGAGTATAATCAACATTTTGTTATGCACATGGCTTCATTGGAAGTACACCTACACTTAAAGGTGATATTTCTTTCTTTAAAAATAGGGTAGGGTAATATGAGAATAATGAATAAAGATGTATAAAAACACTCTTGAACTTGTGATTCCCTAAAAGCATAGCTTTTGAAATTTCTATTATTATGCACTCTCATGGTAAGACTTGTCAGAATAACTTTACACTTAATGCCTCATATTTTAAAGTGACTTTGATTGTTGATCAATATGTCGGTGAAGGGTATTGTTATAAGTTACATATAATACTTATCTCCTATTCTAACAAACTATCATCTAGAAAATATTTTCAAGTCCCTCTTCGAATGGACCAGTGAAAAACCTCCTATGGTGGGCCACACCTACAAAACTATAATAAGCTTTCATAAAGAACCCTCACATGACCAACTCAAGGAATCTTTTTAGTCATTATCTCGGATGTTTTTTTTAATAATTCTTTAGGGTAGCATGACCAACCAGTAAAGAGTAGTAATTAAAAACTTTTCACGCCATCCTGCACTCTTAAGGAGTAGATTTGCTTCCCCACCTATTAAGTAACGTATATGAGGTTAATCATAATCAGAGTTTTGTTTTAAACATAAACAAATTAATTGAGGGATAGGAGGTCTCATTATGAGCCAACCTATTATGATCATGGGTCCTAAGGATAATGACATTACCGCACTCGTCACCAAGCCAAGGTAATGGCTTTCAATTGAAGAAGCTGGAAGACAAGAGATCTCATCACGAGCTAGCTTGTTCATTCTTATTAGTTCTTGTGAATGGCATTGTCGTTAGCTGGTTATCAAGCCAGGACAATGACATTCAATTAACTTTTAAAAAAAGATAAAAAGTAAATGCTCTTAAATAACTCTGAATATATATCTAATAGGTGGGACACAAGTATTTCATGAGGTTAGAAGGTATCCCTATTGAGGCTATAGACACCTGCTAGCAATAGGGCCATTCCTGTGGTATTAAATTTAATTCTACACTATAATTTACTTGGTTGTTTTTTCTTCCCCTGAACTCATTATCAATCTCTTTGAGAATGGATTTAAAATCCTTCTGGTGTTATGCCTTGGAGTTTTATATTTTTGGAATGATTTTTATGGATGTGGAACCCTAGTGTGGGTAATTCACTCTGCTCGAGCAAGAGGAGCTTCAACTGTACATGGATAATGGTAAAATGGTCACTGATGGTGGATAGAGAGCTCTTTTGTGATGGAAATGGGTGGAGAAGAGATGAATGGTTAGGTTTTTTATGGACGGAGATTGGAATAAAGGTGGAAAAGGTGATAGCTAATGGAATGGATGAATAATAGGCCTGTCATGTGTCCCATCCCATGTTCTCAAGTGAAAAACTTGCAATCTTCTTCTTCTTTCAATGTCAATCAACATCTTGTAGCAATATGGGTTATTTCCTATAGCATTTCGGATACTGACCAAATCTAATGAGAGGGGCTAGGTAATGATGTGGAAAGCTTGGGAAAGGTCAAGAGATGGATGGAATGGACACAAAGAGTATTGGGCCTCCATTTTTTCTTATTTTTACTTGAAATATCTCATGGTGTTGTTTGGCTAAATGATTATTTTTGAGAGTATTTGTTACTTCCCTTGTTTTATTAGGATTAAAACATTATTAATAAAGGTTTTTACTATTGCAGGTTTAAAATTGATTTGATCATGCTTTTATACAGGCTATGGAATTGCATTTACCTGCTTGTACCATGCAACGGATTCCTACACCAATGCAAACATGTTCAAGTGTAGGCATGTTCAGTGCAGGTACGTTTTTATGGATGCCTACACTCTGAAGGATTCCTAGACTACACTCACATTCATACACTGGAGTCAAGGAGTGCATAGACTACTCAAATATGGATGACATTACATGGGTTAATTGGTCTTATATTGGGAATTTTGGCTCTACAAGTGACGCCTCCAACTTTGATAATGATTTGTGGTTAAGTTCCAAAGCTTGGTATAAGCCAGTAATAGAATGTTGTGGTGGTACAAAACTTTCAGCTACTTACATTAATGGCTCCTTACTGCAGCCACAGGCATTTGGAATGTTTATCACCCCGTCAATGACAACAAGAATTGTGTTTCTTGATGATGCTTATAATCCTCTTCCAAATGATCAACCTTGCATAGGTAAAATAGGGTTGTTCCCTACCTATTCTGAAGCATCGAATAGATTTCTCAATGTAGATCATGATGTTGTATATTTCAAAGGAACACTTTGCAACTTCTGATGGATGTGACAAATATAGAATATAAACTCATCTGTGCTAGGAAACAAGTGTAGAGTTGGGTAGCCCAATTGCATACCAATTTGGCAAGTTGCTTCAGCATGGCTTAAGCAGCACAGTGGATGATAGGAGTAGTGTACCTTTCTACAAATTTTTATGCCACGAATCAAACAACAAGGATATTATTAGCTCCATCCATGGTGCTTACAACAATTGAAAGCTTCATACGATCATGAGGCCGTGCACAAATTTATAAGAAGGCAATCATATACCTATAAATTCTTTTCTATCTTCCCAGCAAAGTTCCATAATCATTCGAAGATTGTTTCATTTGACAATAACACAGCAAGATACCTGAACTACTGTGTTGGTGGCTTTATTAGAGACCATTTCTCTTTGATGGACCAAAGGGTTTTTGAGTGAGGGACAGTGTTAATGTGTTTCACAACTAAAGTACGCTTGGCTCCTGGAAAGCGCAACCACATGATGGATGCCACGACAAGGGGAATAAGCACCAAGTCAGCACAGTGCCATGAAAGAGGGAAGGGATTGAATATGTTATTGGACTCTAGCTCGACCACAACACTAGATTATTTGATATGATGCATTGCCACGTGATAAAGCAACAAGTGGGAATTTTACCATCGTCCTTGCTTACTGTGATGGCATGGGTTTAGAACCAATGTGATAATGCATCATTGTGCCATCTGATGCGAAGTCATCATTGTTATTTTTAGAATTAGAAAATGTTTCAGGTGATCCCAGTTTTCTGAGGAAATTAATCTTATTTGAACATGAAATTCGAGGAAGCAGTTGGTCCACCCACAACATCATTCCAAGAAAAGAGGAATGACTTGCCATAAACAATTCCTATTTCGACATTTAGTTACAAACTCAATTTTATTCCTGGAAAATTGTTAAGATTTATAATCTGCCCCTCTTGTATTTCGATTGGCTGTTAAAATCCTTAATTTGTATTTCGATGCATATATAAGTTTAAGAGACTACCTAGAGCAGGGGAGTCAGTCAATCAATTAATCCTGCAATAAAATAAGCACGCACAGGCATAGAAGCAATGCACAGAAGGGAGGAGAAGTTGGTCCCAATGTACCATCACGCAAATCATAGCTTATGGATCGCTTCTCCTACTTGATAGAGTTAAGTGTTTGTCTGCATAATGTAAAAGACTGATTTTAAATGTTAATCGAAGCATTTCTTGCCATGCCCTTTTTTATCTATATCATGCATCTCATAGAGTGTGAACCAAGTTTCTCATAGCAGGTGTGAGCTAGCTGGGTTGGCCGCCAAACCAGCTCGACACCGCTCTACATCTTTTAGATTAAATTTTATTTAAATTTGTGTGAAATTAATATCGCATGATTTAATTGTTTTCAGTCTCTTTCCTTCTTCAAATTGGTGTTATTAAATCTGTTGCAATTCTTTCCTTTCAACTGCAAAATTGATTTGATTTGTTGCACTATAAATTGTTCCTGCACACTAAATATTTCTTTATATCGAATAGAGATTGCGTCCCCTTCAGATTTTTAGAATTTACAAGATCGGCTTATGCTACGATACTATGTTTCTACAAGTTTTAATGTGCAGTTGGAATCCTCTGCTTTGATCTAGAACTGACTGGTTTGTGCTCTGGAATGTGATCAGTTTCACCTTATGGATTTGAATGATTAAGAAGTGGTGAGATCATAACCATAAAATCTATTTAATTTTAAACATCGGTTTTATAGAACCCATGCAACACTCAGGAAGCAGCAATCACATATACTTTTATGTTATCTAGAGCTGTGATTTTTATACTGCAGAGCCGACATCGATAAAAAGGAAATTGCACTATGTTTGAAAATGATGATGCTTCTTTCCCATTGTAGTTTCCTTTAAACTTCTGGACAATTTTACAAGATTTATTTATAGGGACAAGAAAGGTGAGAGAGTCTATAATTTCTTTCATAAGTCTATTTATACAATAAATTTATCTGTTATGCTTGCTGATGCTTTCAGGTTGATTTTACACAGAGGTGGATACAGTAGAATTAGTGCAGGCAGAATGGCTTTTGATTTTCTCTTGAATTTATTACAAAATTTACCGTCTTTTTGATATTGTTCTGGCACTGCTTGGTTTCCAATTCTTATTTCCCTTTTGTTTGCTCGTACTTAGAATTTCCTTTCACATTGTTAAATAGTACAGGATTTCCTTTTATTTCCCACATGATTTTGATTGCCTGGATTGATGTTTTCTCAAGTTCCCTTTTAAGTGCAGGATTTCATTTATTGCGCAAGTTGGACTAGAATTTGTTTTGTAGGTTGCCAGGGACTCTCTCTGGCATTTCTAGTGCTATACCTCGAAGTTCACAAACTTTCCGGATTGACAAATTAAATGTTGGTACATTTATAAGCCTTATACTGCACCTAACAAAGAGGGGTGGAAGTGTGGAAGAGTGAGTTGATTGTGCTGGCCTTTTTTTACTATCATTGGAACCTTGTTGTACCTGCATAAATGTTAGAATGTAAGGATTCCTTTTCACTTTCCTTTTTCTTATTATTTTTCTCTTTTTTCTCTCTTTTCTTTATACCTGTAGGATACCTAAAAGGAGGTTTTCAACGTATTAAGATTGCCCTAGGTTCATTAAAGGAGGTTTTCACTTGGGGGTCTTTTTATTTTCTTTTCTCTTTTTTATTTTATTTTTCATACTCTTTCGATGCCTCATGGAGGTTTTTAGCCCAAGAGCTTGCCTCAAGTGCCTCATGGATGTTTTCACCTGGGGATTTTTCTCCTTTTTTTTCTTTCCTTTCTTTTGCTTTGTTTTTATTTTTCTTCCTTCTCTATTCATCAAGGATTGAATGGATTGGGATCTTTGAGGCTCTTAATCGCATTCAGTTCTCTGTTTATCGAACTAGTAAATTCCTCCGTGGACAGGGGATTCTTATATAATTTCAACCTATAACCATTGACCATAAGTGGTACATTTTCCTCATCAATTTATCAAATCTGAATAGATCCATTGTCATGGTGTTTCTCCACCAAGTAGGGACCCAACCATTTTTCCATAAGTTTCCCTTTGAAGTCCTTTAATATGGAGTCATATAAGAGGGCCCAATCACCATCCTAAAAGGTCTTCTCCCTAATGTGCTTATCATGCAAAGCCTTTCTCTACAATTCAACCACTTTATTATGCATAATATCCTACAACCTAAGTTCATCAAGGGTATTTAGTTGTTTCAAACTCTCTTCCTGAGCTCTTATGATGTCTAGATCAAGTTGTACTACGATTCTCAAGGTGTTATATTAAAATTCAATGGACAACATTTATTTTTTACCTGAAACAGCTCAAAGGGGGTGAATCTAGTGGTGTTATTCCATGTAGTATTATTGGCCCAAGTGGCCTCCACAAACCTGGCTACCCAATCCTTCTTGTTGCTACCAACAACCTTTGTCAAGATGCCTCATAATGCTCTATTGTTCATTTCCAGTTGCCGATTTACTTGAGGGTAATATGGGGTGGACTTTCTATGCTTGAAGTGATGTTGCTTCATTGTCCCCTATATCAAATTACAAGTGAATTGGGTTACTTGGTCAGTGACTATTTCTTTTGGGAAACCAAATTTGTAGAAGGTGTTCTCCCTTAATAATTCTGCCACTTTTTATTATGTTGCTATTTTGACTACATTCACTCTAGCCCACTTTGTTAGATAATCTATGCATACAATAATATAACTCTTTTTCCATATGGAGGGTCAATAGGTCCAATGAAATCCATGTCCCACTTCTCAAATGGATTAAGATCCACTTGAGGTTGTAGTGGAATTTCATCCCTTTGTGTGGCCTTTCCCATCCTCTAGCACTCATCACATCAAGCAACGTACCTCCAGGAATGTTGATGTATTGTAGGCCAATAGCATCCTGCTTGGAAAATATTTAAGGATATCCTCTTAATAGGAAAATGGCCCCCATAGGGTCCATTATGGCATGCTGGGAGGATATAAAAGACTTCATATTCCCTTACACATATCCTCAAAATCTAATATTTTCCCAATTTGAAAAGGTTTCCCTCAATCCAAGTGAAAAGGGCGTTGTTCCTGACAACTTTTATCTTTTCCTTGGAGGATAGATTGGGAGGGAATTGTCCAGCAACCAATAAGTTTACTATGTCAGCAAGCTAAAGTGACAACGATGATATGGAAAAGAGGTGCTCATTTTGGAGTTGATCATCTATTATCTCTTCATTCTCTACAGGCACGATTAGTCTAAACAAGAAAACTACAACCACATTCTCCTTCCTTGGCTTGTCAACAATGGTTAGATCAAACTATTGTAATAGAAATAACCATCTAATAATACTAGCATTGACATCAGGTTTTTTCATCAAATACTTAATGGTTGCATGATCAATGTGCACAAAAACTTGATACCATGTAATGTAATGTCTAAATTTATTCAAGGAATGTACAATAGACAAGAGTTCCTTTTTAGTGACTGTATAGTTGAGTTCAGCCTTAGACAAATTATTACTAATGAAATAGATATAGTAAGGAATATTACCTTCCAACTAACTGAATGCTTCATCTACAACTTTGTCTGATGCATTTGTGTGTATATGAAAAGGCAATGCCCAATTTGGACCCCTAAGAACTGGTGCAGTTGTTAGCTTCTTCTTGAGTTCTTCAAATACTCCCTAGCACTAGTCTGTACAGCAAAAATATGAATCATTACGGGACTTTGAGGCCTAAAATGGGCCTCCTAAGGAAATTATAAAATAATAGTGGAAATACTAAAATAAGATTAGGTTGCATCATCAAAGTTTAGAGGGAAAAAAGAAAAAACTTTTTTTTTCAACTCGTATTTTCAACTTATCTCCCTATTGACTTACTCAAGTTTCGAGTGACAACACTCGTTGGATGCAGAATTTGATTCCTCATCCAAGAAGTACCCATATTGCATACTTTTGATGGACCCTGCTACATGAAAAATGAGAAATACATGAAAAACATGATTGCAATCACCTTTTTTCATGTATTTCTCATTTTTTGTGTAGTAGGGTCCATCGAAGATATGCAACATCGGTACTCCCTGGATGAGGAATTAAATTTTGCATCCAACAAGTACTCCCTCTCGAAATTTGAGTAAAAACTTAGGGAGATAAGTTGAAATACACGTTTAAAAAGTAGTTTTATTATTTTATTTTTTTAATCTTTTTACTTTTTAACTCCAAAAATTGTGAATCATCCCCCATGGTTGACATCATCATCTTGAATCCTATTGGTTCTTATAAATTTTATTTTGGTTGTAAATTTTTCTTAGTAGGCCCATTTTAGACCTCAAAATTCCCCTAATGCTTTTGCTAGCAAACCAAACAAAGGAGAAGCCATTTTACTAAAATATATGATAAATCTCCTACAATATCCAACAAATCCTAGCAATCTCCTAACATCCCTTTCTTTTTAAGGAATAGGAACCCTTCTGATAATGGAAATTTTGTTAGGGTCAAACATGAATCCCTTCCTTAGAGAGGAAGTGGCCTAGAACAATACTTGCATTCATAAAAAATTCACTTTTTTCTAGACTTGAAGAGAGATTCATCTCAATGCGTCTTTTCAAAACTTTACATAGGTTAGGGAGGGCTTCCTAGAATGCATCCCGATAAGGAGTGAATTCATCCATATAAATTTCAACCAAGTTATGAACAAGATCAAAAAAAATACTCAATACTTTCCTCTAGAAGGTAGCAAGTTAATTACACAAGCCAAGTGGAAAGTCCCTATAGGAAAAGGTCCCACAAGGACATGTGAAAGTAGTCTTCTCTTGGTCTGCAAGCCTGATTTGGATTTTATTGTACCCGCTAAAACTATCTAGAAATGAAAAGAATTTTTTCCTTGCAATACCATCCAAAAATTGATCAATAAAAGGTAAGGGAAAATGATATTTCTTGGTAGACTTATTAATTTCCCTGTATTCAACACAAAATCTCCATTTCCCAATGTTTTTGGGCTCAATAAATAGAGGTGATACCCAATCATTGTCTGAAATAGGGTAAATGAATCCTGCATCTAAAAATTTATGCAATCATTCTTTTACTATATATTTAAGTGCAAGGTTCATCCTTCTCTAGGGATGGAGAATAAGTTTTTTTCCTTCTTTGATGTATATGCATACAAATCGAGGGTTGGACCCCCTTCATTTCTTTGTAGTCCCAAGAAAAGGCTTCAAGATGTTGCCTTAAGACAGTTAGCAATTGTTCTCCTTATTTGATGAAAGGGAAGCATTGATTTTCAGAGTTCTAGATTGGTTGATCTTCACAATTCTGACATGATATTAATAAGAGCTGGTAGTGAGTAATTTTACCCATGGACTATTTTCAAGATTCCCTAAAGGTTCCTCTTCTAGTCCATCAATTTTCATCGCAACAAGGTATTTGTTTTGCAAAAAAATATTAATAAGATTATCTTCATCAAATTGTCTACTTCCAATAGTGGCTTCTAGTGTACATATGGGGTAGGGGATGGTTGATATAATTCTTCCTATTCATTCTCCCCTACTGAAATAGGAAAATCATGTTCAACAAGGGGTTGAGAAGGGGGCCATAATACAAGTTGTTTTGTGAGCTTCATGCTCTTGATTGTCATGTTCCCAACTCTATGACTGATATAAACATCAACAGTAGCTAACCAAGGTCTCTTAGGATGAGAGGATACCCATTTAAATTGGTCTTAGGTTGGAGAGGAAATTATTGGGGTACTCCCAAGAATTGATGGCAACCATAACCTCCTTAATGACACCGTTAGGTGTTACTATGGATCTATCTATAAGTTTCAACACAGTTGTGGTTTTCTTTAGGGTTCCATGGAGGTTGAGCTTAAGCATAATTTCCCTCATCATGGCATTGATTGCAGCCCCTAGATAAATGAGTGTGTTGGGGACTACAATGTTGTTAATATGTACATCCACTATCGGGCTACCAGGATCTAAATACTTTGGGGAGATGACCTTCCCAAGCATTAGATCAACCAATTTCCCAACAACATTGATAGTGGGGGCATCTCTCCTCTTCCTTCCTAGCCTCTTGAAACATTCTTCCCTAATGAATTTATTATATATGGGAACATCTTTGATGGCCTGTAGGAGAGGGATTTTGACACACATGTTTTTTAGTTCTCCCAGAAGTTCAGCCTCTTCTAGGGTGTGTGATTTGGGATGGACCAACCTTTCAGGATAGGGAGGTGGATTGGCTTGAGGAGTACTTTCTTCCTTCTCTTCTTCAGGATATTCTATTGGAGAAGGTGGGTGAGAATTTGGAAGTACCTTCCCAGACCTAAGGTTAATTTCTTGGATTTATACAGCATAAGCAGGATAGGAAGTTTCTCCACTGTAAACTTGTTGGGCCTACTTATTGTTTGGGTTTGGATTAGGTTGAGTAAGAATTTGGGGTTACTTAGGTGGATTATTTTGGGGTAGTTGTGGTTGAGGAGGATGAGGCATTAAGGCATGTGGCTGGATCATCTAAGGCCTCCATCCTTGTGAGGAATTACCCCATTGAGGAGGTTGGGGTTGATATGGTTGGAAAGGTGGAATGATAAGTTGAGGAGGATAGGACCAAGGTGAAGGCATGGACCATGATGAGTTGTTTGGAGGATACCAAGACTGAAAAGGTGCATTATGACTTGAATTTAAAGAAGGAGGATAGTGTATACCTTGCATACCTTGTTGATATGGTCTAGGGCCTTGTGGCCTCCTTTGGTTGACAAAGCAAAGTTTCTCCATGCCTCCTTCTACTCCTTGATACACTGCTTTCAGACCTAGAAGAGATGGGAATTTGTCAGTTGCATGATTTTCCTCACACACAGAGCATATTTCTATTACATTCAATGGGCACTCATTTCTAGGGTATCTCTTGATGCATCTAGGGAAAAATATGGCTAATGACCTTTCTGCCTCTTCTTGTTTCTTCTTGATCTGCATTGTATCCATCTACAAGGGGAAAGTATTTAACATTTTTCTTTTAAAATCCTTTAACATACCTGCTATTTCATTCTTGATGGCTAAGGTAGAAGGTGAAGAGCTTACCAAACCTTGGTTGGATATACCTATTTTCCTTGCAGTCCTAGAGTGATTTTTTAACATTATCTTGATTTCCTTGTAGTTGAGCTAATAAATATCTCCATTAGATAGCATGTTGAGGGTCTCTATCAAATCTTCCTTAAACACTCAGAGTAACACTAACTTCATTGATTCTGGATCAAGGGTGCAATTAGACCTCCTATAGCTCAGCTAAAATATTTCTTCAAATTCCTCTAGGGACTCATCTGGCCCTTGAGTCATCCTAAAGATTTATTCTTTTGTGTCCCTTGCTCTGCAATAATATTTATATTTTGTGTTGAATGTTTGTTGCATCTGAGCCCAAGTAGTGATGTTGCCTCCTTCCAAACTCATGAACCAGTGCAAGGCTACATCCTTGAGGGTGGAAGGAAACAATTTAAGTTTTTTCTCATTAGAGGTATAATCATATGTCTTACATACTACAAAAAATTCAAAAATGAAGGTGTCGAGGTCATCATAAGCCAATCCATGAAAGTGTGGAAGTGAAATAGGGATAACATTCTTCATTCTATGCTCCCCATTTGTCTCCATAATAGGAAAGAATCTAGGTTGTTTGTTTCCAGCCACTCCTTCAATTGTTGTTGGAGGCCCTTATTCCCCTATGGGCTCCTCAAAAATCTCTGGTTTCTCATCAAAAAATCTCCCCAAATCCTTTATGGTCAAAGGACGAGGTCCATAGTCACCAAAAAGTGAAGGTTGATTACTTGTCGAAGTGGAGATTTTAGGCAAAAAAATCGTTGAGTTGTCCCTAACTCTATGAGGCACGAAATCAATGTTTTTCTTTCTATTTTAACAAAAGGAATTAACAAAAATACTGATGAAAAAACTTTTGTGTTGTTTTTCAGGAAATGAAATGGAAAAGAAAGCAACTTAAAGCATAAAATATTACCCACTTTGAAACCTCCATGACAACGACGCCAAAAAGTGATGAGTCTTGGTATTATAACAAGAATGTTGAAACACCCAAGGCTACTAACTTTAATTTATCAATATGGAGTTTGTAAAAACTCAAGAGGTGATAGTGCTATATTCATAGTAAGCAAGATTTTGCCTAAGTTGCTCTAAAGCAATGAATTGAACTGAAATGTGTAGAGACCATTTTGAAAAATTCAAAAGAAGGAAAAATATTGAACTTAACTTTGTAAGAAAAGAGAAAATCTAAGCATTACTTGTCCTATTGCATAAAAGAAACAGTAATCTATTTGCATGGAAAAAAATGTTAGGAAGGAAAGCCTAATCTGTTTTGCAGAAGATAAATAACAAGAAAGTAAACCTAAGATAGTTTCATGAAAGTAAATGCCATGAAAGTGACTCTAATCCATCTTGCAAGAAAACAACTCTATACTATTGCAATCAAGTAAATTCTACTTTGTTTGCAAAAACCATCAAGTGCTCAAAAGTGATCAAGATAATCTATGTTTATGCTACTTAACTCATAACAAAAATAACAAACCCTAGTTGCAAAATTAAAACTTTAGCGATGGAAGGAATCTCTACAAAGGGTATTTGATGTTTTCAAGTTTGTTTCAATGCTGGGAGGATGTTGTGGAGTGATGAGAAACAAATAATATGCTTTAAAGGAAATTTTTGGTGTTTTCTGATGAATTCTGTGAAATGTTACAGGATTGCCACAAAATTGCTACAGGATGCCCTGTATTGCAATAAGATTGCATCCGAGAGAAACCTAAAGGTTCTAGGAGAAGTTTGAAGGTGGGATAAGGTGGTAGGATGTTATGAAACAGTGTAAGGGACCTTGCCAAGCTTAGATCTACTTAGTATCCCAACTTGCACAAGGGAAAAGCAAAACAAACAGTCCCTTGTAGCTATGTAGTGTAATTTTGTGTGTGTAGACAATTTGGAGAAATGAGTGAAAATGGGAAGTGTGTTAGAGGAGATGGTGTTTATGCCTGGAAAATGATGCTACTCTACACTATGAACCAATAGTTCTGCACACAAAATGACCATTCAACTAGCAAAGAAAAAGTGATTAAATGACTGCTAAAAAACTAATTGCAGAAAGAAAAATGCATGTGAAAGGATGAGTTATATTTGAAATAGAATCTAATTTTTGCATAAAGGAAATAAAACTATTTTTTTGGTTCATCCACACAGGGCACACATCTAAGCTTCTCAAAATACCTTACTTATCAACCTGTAGAGGCAATCCTTTTTTCTTATAAAGCATATTTGCAGAAAGAAACACAACTAGGCTAAGTGCATGCAAAAAGAAATACAAAATGAAATGTACAAAAAAGGTGCTTGAGTGCTTGTTTTGGGCCCTAATCCAAGGAAACTTATCTCCCTTAAAGCAAACTCATACGGGAGGAAAAATGATGTTTTTCATTAATGTTATAAATTGTTCAAATACATAACATGACAATGGAAATAACAAGTAGTGGTCTCTTGCTCTAATAGTCACTATCTTCCTCTAAAATTTGAATCCTACTAAGCTCTTGGGCTCCTTTATTTATACAAAAATTAGTGAGGGGCAACATCCTTGAAGGGAGGGTGGCTTCCCTCCAAAACTACTACAAAGTGGATCTGGTGTCTTGGGGTTCTCACAAACACTGAGGGGTAGTAAATTCCCATAAGACAACCAAATTGTTGATGGGATTATGCAAGGAACAAGCCTCCTAAAACTTCTCATGCTAGTCTCCACCGTGTTTTGCATAGTAAATCCTCTTTGTCCTGCACATTCAATGCATTAGGCTACAAATATTCCCTAACCTTCCTAATAACATATTATAGCTCAAAAATATACCATCAACTACAAAAAAAAGGTTAAAATGTGCTAAAGGACGGTCAAATGGGCCTTGAATTGTACCTATCTAGGAGGCCCATCAGTACAAATGATAGAATATATCTCTATAAACATACACAATTATAGATTGAAAATGCAAATATGATAGAAATGTAATGCAATGGAAATATATAATATTAGTAAGATAGACACAAAATGCATATAAGATAGAAGCATAATCCAAGATCACTATTTAAAAAAAAACTTTCTTTCTATGCTAAAATGATAATAATACAAGACCAAACATAACACAAATATGTCACTTCAAGCAACTCAACACCTCCAAATTTAACAAAAGCAACACTAATACAACACAAATCATATGCTTATGGCACACACATTGCAAAAATATCTTTATAATGTTTTCTTTCTCAACAATATACAACCCATTACATTGTTGCACTTAAGATTTTGCAACCTATTATTCATCACTAATATGACATTGACATAATGTCTTATACAACACACATAAAAATCAATAATGCAAACATTATACAAAGTTTATTCAAATAACATTATCTTTTTAAAAACCATACAAAATTGATTTTTTTCATGAAAAAATACACTAAACAACTGTGTTGATAATATTATTAAAACACTATATTACTTAAGTGGACCTAATGGTTAAGAGCATGTGTTTCCTTCTAAGAGGTCACATGTTAATAATAATATTAAAACATTATATTACTTGAGTGGGTCCAATGATTAAAAGCATGTTTCCTCCTAAGAAGTTACATGTTCAAATCCAAAGGAGGTAGAGTATATATGTCTCTGTAGACTTTATTAGTTAATTCGTTGCATAGAGATAGATCCCTTGTCCCATAAACAAGAAAGTCTCATACACCAATTTGGTGTCTAAACTTAACCATGACCTTAAAATTTGATTATTATTATAATAATTATTTATAAAAGCAAAAAAAACACAATATAAAATACATAATATAATAAAATAACTTAGGTCAAATATAATCTTACATGTGAAACAGATAGACTTTAAGCTTTATAGTTTTCTATGCATTTTTAACCTTATGATCATATTTGAGTGAACTTAAAATTCGATTATTATTATAATAAAAAATTGAAAAGAAAAACAAAACAATGTAAAGTGCATAATATGGTAAAATAACTTAAAATAGAGGGACTTTGAGCTTTATAGTTTTCTATGCATTTTTAACCTTGTGATCATATATGAAGTTGACCGTTTACAAATTATGTGTAGTCAGTTTACAAACCATGTGTATGTACCTATGCAATCTCTTAACAATAAAATCCCACTACTAAAAAGTTGAAGAGGCATGGCGTGATCATGAAACATTTCACATTTGAGTGCCCCATGATGTGCCAAAGAAACTCGCTAGTGGTGTCACATCTATATCTTGTTTAATGTGAACCACATGTCCATCATTAGGTTCATACCTCAACATGTGAGGTACATGATTGAAATTATCCTTTGGACATTTTCAAGGTCATTTCTTATGATGCATTTATTTTTTTATGGATGCTTTTAATATGGATCCTTTTATTTTCAAGTGTTGATGATGGGATTAAAAAAGTTATTACAGTATATTTTAAAAGCATTAAAATTTAATTAAAATATAAATATATACAAAACTAACAAATGACCATGTGAAAATGTGAGATGCATAACATTAATCTTTAAAAAAAAATTAAGAAGAAGTCAACATAACGCTTTTTCAATATATTATTAAAAGTTTGATTTCTCATAAGTAAACATGTTTTTATCGTGCTATGGGGTTCGATTTTTTTACTTTAAAAAATTGACTAATAATATATGAAAATGATTTTAGTTATGGTTGTTTGAGGCCGGGCTCAAGTTTTTGAGGTATGGCCTTGTATGTTACAATGTTTTTTTAATAACAATTAGTTTTGGATTTTAATTATTTTTATAAAAGTATATTTAGTATATTTATTTGTATGTTGTTAAACATATTCTTGAATTACATTGTAGTTAGTAGATTTTATTTTAAATTTTATTTGAGTTAATTTAATAAGTTATTGAGTATGTTTTGAAATTTTTTAAGTTAAACTTTGTAGTGTTAGGGAAAAAATTTATGGTGAAAGAAAAAATTTGAAGTCAAATAAATATTTAAATTTTAATGAATTTATAATTATAAAAGGAAATTAGTATTTATAAAAATAATTGGAAAATAAAAAATGGTTTTGAATTAGAAAAAGAGATTGAATGAAATGATGGTTCATTTCTTGGGCTTCTGCGATACAGGAAACGACTGTGCCGAAGATGAACCCTAACCTCACAGCCGCCGCTGCCTCGCCCTCGGCCGCCGTCGGGCCTCTGGTATGCCCTGTCGAGGCAGGTGTTGCGTGCTTCAGTCCAGGATTACGGGATCATTTCCTTTCTCTTTTCTTTTCTGATTCGCAGGTTTCCCTCTTTTGCTCTGCTCCCGGCACTGCGTCTGCCAGATCTTGGATCTCGGCTGCCGCATTTCATTCCAGCCGCCTCCATCTGAATGCATACGCAGAGGACAAGGACGAGCGCGCAGATTATTCTATCATCTCTCCTCAGGCGGAGGCTCCTGGGAAGAAAGTCTCTACTCTGGAAGGTTGCTCATTCCTTCCTTTGCCCTCTCTGTCCCCCCAAAAGAGTGATTTCTCTGTTCTAGATCTTCAGATTATTTTACGTGTCCTAGATCTACCTAGACGGATCGTCTGGAAGCTCTTCTGGGTGGATTGCATTGACAGATTCAATGGTCTTAGGACCCTCTCCTCTTCTCCTCACAAACCTCTACGGCAAGTACAGGGGAAGAAGGCCCTTCAATGCTCCAGCCCCCTCTCGACTTGGATCTGCAAAGGAAAGAAAAACCCTGATCCTTCTGCAGCTTTCCAGATCCAGATCAAGCTTATCTCCGGCAAAACTCAGCTGCATTGGGTGAACTCTTCGGATCTAGTGCAGGACCTCAAGAATGCTCTGGATCTCAAGTCAAGGATACCCTCTGCAACGCAATGACTTATCTATGAAGGTAAACAACTTGAGGATCCTATTCCCCTATCTTTTTATAGCATTAAGATAAATGCATCCATCACTCTTACTCTTCGCTTGAGAGGGGGAGCTGTTGGATAGTCCTCCTCTGCTAAGGCGTTTTCATATAAAGACACTGTCCATGCTCAGATGCCTAAGAAGACAGCTCCACCAGTTCAGGCACCCAAGCCTTTTCTGGTGGACAAACTTGAGGAAACCCCCTCTATTGAAATCATGCACCCATCGCTGGATGAGCAAACCTAAAAATTTGCAGAACAAGCCATTATTTGCAGGTTCAATGGGCTATGGCCGAGCACTGCTGACCTTTACCAATGGATTCACTCCAACTGGACCAACAATTGCAAGGTACTGTTATGCTCAAAGGGCTTCTTCATAGTAGTCTTCGTTCTAGATGAGGACTACCAGAAAGCTTTAACTGCAGGCCCATGGTTCTGGGGATCAGCAGGTTTATTCCTCACCCCCTGGTTCCCAGATTTCGATCCCACTACAGCAGTCATCACCAAGCTCCCCATCTGGGCCAGGCTTCCAAATTTCCCAGCGCATCTATGGCATTTTGCAGTATTCCAAGGGATCGGAAATTCTCTAGGCCGCCTTCTAGACACAGACGCCTTTAGAGGGGAAAAGGGAATTTACACCTTTGCCAGAATCTGTGCAGAAATAGACATGAGCAAAGGTCTCCCTGACCAGATCAATCTCAAAATTGGAGACTTCCATTGGACTAAGATCCTGGACTATGAGAACACAGCCTTTCGTTGTCGTAACTGCCATCACACAGGGCACCTTAAGGGCTCTTGTCCTACGACACCTGCCCAAAAGAAGAAAGTAAGTCCTAAGCAGAAATCCAAGATCTGGAAGCCTCATGATCCTCGCCCCATGGACGACTTTGATTTCAGCTCAGATGAAGAGGAACAGGTTGAGGAAGGAATGGAAGCAAATCTAGCACAGGACCCTCCCTTGGCCGATCCTGAGGATTTGTCTGTCCCACCAATCTCACAGAAAAGGAATCATGAATCCTCCCCCTCGGATTCAGACAAGGAGTCCTCCCCGACAGCACAGCCCAATCTGCAAATCATGCCGGCTCAACAAAGTCCTCTTGACTGGGTCAAAGTTGGAAAAAAGAAAGGAAAAAAGTGCCGAATAGCTGATTCTACACATCTTGGGTAGAATCCTCTGTTCTGCTCTTTCTCCCCTGTTCTTCTTGTCTCTTCTTGCTCTCCGCAGCTTTCTTCTCTTTTCTTTCTAGGGGCCGAGGTGGATATCCTATCCTTTCCGGCAACCTATGTTCTTGTCTCTCTTGGCTGTAACTTCTTATTGTATCATTCTTCCTTTTAATAGAATTAGTCTTTACTGAGAAAAAAAATGATGGTTCATTTCCTATTGTCTTAATGGCTCTCTTACTCATAAAGTTTATAGCATAAAAAAATCATATAAACTAATACTGTATGTCTAAGGTCATTATCATCCAACCCAAAAATCCATTGTTTTAAAAACTCTTATTACTCCACTCATTCAAAACTCTTATCCCCATTCCCTTCTCTAATTCTCAATTCCATGAGAAAGAAAAAATGCATTTGACAAAGGCCCTACCAGCTAATGAGAACTATGTTTGGAAAATCAACATTCTTTTTGGTCGGGTTCACCATCCTAATCCTAGTTTTCAAAAAAAATCCTCTTCCCTACCTCAAGCTTTCCATTTTTGTATTATATCTAGTGCACCGCTAATCATAATATCTAAATTTTTGGCTAAAAGGAATATCAAAACCC
The DNA here is from genome assembly GCA_031772625.1 of Pinus tabuliformis. NCBI lineage: Eukaryota > Viridiplantae > Streptophyta > Pinopsida > Pinales > Pinaceae > Pinus > Pinus tabuliformis. The sequence continues at coordinate 215,507,144 of CM062816.1, read as the reverse complement.
TCTTCAAACCTTGTAAATCTCTTAAGCAATTACTTAGAACTGCTAGGGATAAGTTAGATCTTAACCCACGGGGAGCAAGTCAATTGGTGATCATCGTGTTATGAAGTATGATGTAAACCATGAGATTCAATGCTCAAATCCCTTGTGCATCAAACCAACAACAACAAAAAATCAAATCTTATATCTAGCCTAGGAGTTTACCAGATTCCTTTCTCATGTGGAAAATCATACATTGGGAAAACTGGTAGATCATGTAAATCCCATCCTAAAGGACATATTGTTGACACTAGCACAACTATATGTTTAAAACGATTATTGCTAAACACTCCTTTAAATCTAAACACCATATTTTATTAAACCAAACTAAAAGCGTGGTCTCTATTCACTATTAAAACTCCCGCATCATTCAGGAGGCCCTTGAAATTAGAAAACACCTTAATAATTTTAATGAGAAGATGGCTATAAGATTTGTCATTCTTAGAGTCCTCATATTTTTCATACCAATCTCTAAGCCTCTCATGTGTATAGTATTTATTCCATTTTTCTCTTCTTCTCCATTCTTGACCTTTTCCTAGTTATTATTGGTTTTAGGTTAATTCTAATTGTTTTACATTTCATATTTTTTCGGAGAAATATAATATTTCTTCACAATATTGTAATTTTTTCTTATTTAAATTGCAACTTTTAATGCATAAATGGATTTACTGCCCTAAAAATCCCTTAGGGCACCTAGATTATTCTGACTATGTGGTTCATTTTGTAACATCTAATGATCAAGTCAAACAATTTTGACTTTTTGCAACATTTGCACAAAACTTCCATTTTCAACATTACCTAAAAACTTCTACTCTTATTCCTCAAGTTCTCTTTCAGTAAACATATGTTTGATATGGCACATTGACTTCCTTACCTACAAAAGCCAATAAACAAGCAATATTTTACAATATGTCATCTTTTGAAGAGTGATGTCAAACAATCACCAGGTATCCAAGTTTATCCCATGAAACACTTTATTAAAATAAATGAAAAAATAAAATATCATATTTGGTATGATTTATCACCTCATATGGCATGATACTCCACCTATGATTTTCATCACACTAGATTGGTTTGCAACATGGTATATGTGGAGTTTTGGCCAACTAAGATAGGAGCCACATTTCTCTTTTGGATGGTCATGGCCCATCTACTAGTACTCTTCATATTAACAATATTTTCTTAATGAATCAATGACTTAAGTGGATATTTGATGATGATACGTGTTGTAACATCCCCTTTTTTGACCCCGTACTTTTGTAACATTGAATACAACTATGATGAAAACTATAGTTGGTTGAACTCTATTTTAACGGTTGTTAATTATTCAATTAAGTTTAATTAAATTCACTAGAGGAAGGGAGGAAGGGACAACCTACATATTAGAGTTCCAAGGGACATTGCTTGTTTTACTTGCATACCTTGAATAACGATACCCTGCCAAATTAAATGTTGGAACCAACGACAACTAAGAAAAGCCATTTCCTGACATATTTTAATGTGACATGATTGGTGCCAACTTGGGGTAGGCAGAGTCACTGACAACTCATTAATGAAAATAGATATTAGAATGGGAATTTCCATTCGCTTTCTCCCCTATTATATATTGAGAAGACAACCATGTAGGAAAAGACACTCAGGAGAAAAGCTAGTTCTCCCCCTCAGTTGTGTAAAAGGAGGCAAGTGAAATCCTACATATACACACAACAATAGTAATTTCAGGTTAGTCACTAGAGTTGGTTCAATGGTTCAGTTCATTTGTTGAAGAAGAATGCAATTGTTCATCATTTTATTAATTAAAACTTCCAGTGGAACTAGATCCTTCTCCCTTCTAAATTTTGAGGCTTTATGACCATGAGCTTGCACCTTGTGACCTTGGGTGTAAACTATCATAATTGTGAGTGGCACCATTGAAATCCTTATGTGATCCTATGTTTCCAACGTGTTGTTTAAGGATTTAAATTCAATGGCTAAGTGCTTCTTGTTGCTTGTGAAACCACTTACTGCTTGTTTATTTTCCATTAAACTACCTACTTAATCGGTGTTTGTTGTTGGCTATGAAACTACTAGGTGCTTGTTGTTGGCTGTGAAACCATTGAATGCTTGCTATTCTTTCTAAAGCCACATAGTGCTTTCCACTTTTTTATTAAACAAATACATAGTGGATTCAATCCTTAAAAGTTGAGTAACACAACCCACGGGAATTCAGGTGAAGCCTCGTGTTTTGAAGCCAAGGAAACAAGTGGGTCATTGTGGTGCTTGATGTATTATTGTTAAACCACTTGGACAGTGGATCCCATATCCAGGCTATTTGACCAATCCCTTAGTGTGAATTTACCCCTATGCAAGCATTACCAAAGACTCTAGATCCGGCTCGGGGGTGGTCAACAATAAGAAAGGCTACAATGTAGTCGGCCTATGGTTGGGTATAGAGTGGAAGACCCTTCTCCAGGTTTTGGCTAATTGAACTTACCTAGATATTATAATTATTTATGTATATTTTATTTATGAATGTTGATTTATGCCTAATGTGATAATAAGCTAATATATGCTTCTATATGTTTCATGGATGAGTTCTTGAAAGAACTATACACCCAAGGTTGAAGCTACTTTATATGTATATGTTTATATGATTATGTAGAATTGTTTATTTTGTTGTACAACTCAAGAATTACAGACTATGTCATATGTTGAGTGTTACATAATAGTTTGTTTAATGTTGAGAATGCTTAGTTTATGAATGAAGAGATGATCTTAAGAGTTTATGCATACTTATAGATGTTGTTGTGCATTCTAAGACTCCTTGTTCATGTCGAATTTGTAGTCTTCTTGTATAAGCATGCAATTGTCATGTCCTCTTGATAGGAATTGAGAATTCTTATCTCACTGAAGAAACTGTCTAATTTACAATAGACAGTGAAGCTAGAATTCTGGAACTGATGTAGTTTTGGCCTTTCGAGTCGGGTCTCTCCTTTACCTAGAATATATGGGGACTTAAGCTTTGTTACTACGTTTTGACTCATTTGTACATAGCATAGTATCTCTGATGGTTTGAATGTAGGAAATGACCATTGTCTCAGAAACTTAATGTTTTAATAAAAATAATGGTGCTTCCAGAAGTCTTGGTAAAATTTCCCTCAAGTTTCCTTTTATGCAAGTCTTAGCAGTATATCTGAATCTAGATGGTCCTTTTTATGGATTTTTTGTCTAGGTTGGATATTGTTTCATCACGCAAGTATTGATGTATCTAGAGTTATCTAGGATCGAATGGTCCCCTTTAAATTTACTTAGTATCCAAATCTCGAGAGGGTAGATTTTAAATCACATGCATGGATGCATATGGTAATCTAGGCATCTTAAAGGACAAGGCACATCCACATTGGAAAATAGTCAATATTAAAACTAAATAAGATTTATTGGTAATTGTTAGTTATCTAGGATGAGTCCCACTTTGGTAGTTCATATGCGTGAGCCTAAATTTTTCTTTCTCGAGAAGTTGTAAGTGTATTTATGATCCAGGTTTGGCATGTGGTGTACACTCTTGAGGAGATCAGATGTCCATTGAGTTGGATTACTCTTGACACGACCAAGAAATTTGGAGGTCCGCAAATGTGTCAAGAATGGATAAATTTTGACATCATAGATTGGCATGGAACCAAATATAATGTAAAGTTCCTGCATAACATAAAAAGGGGTCAGGTCTAGTGGGACTCACAAGTTTGTATTGATGTGGTAGTACCACATGGGCCTGAGGAGGACCAAGTGGGGGTCACATAGGAAACTATCAATGTTTAAAGCCTCAGGCCTTGTTATCAAACGAGCTTCTCTAAACGATATGATTATTGGGGGATTAGATCAACTTCTCATGATCACCTCAAGGGCCCCTTGGTCTATCATGGGTTAGCATGGGGGGGAGGGTCTGACATGGGGATTCTTTTCGTGGGTCCCCCATTTAATCGGATTCCAATACTGAATGGTTAGACCAGGGCATGGGATCGATCAACAATCCTTGTTCATCCCAGGGCCCCCACGGTCTACTAAGAGTTAACAGAAAGGGGTGTTCTTAAACCAAATGTTTCCCATTACTAAAACCACATGGGTTTGATTGGTGGTATCACCATGGAACCTCATCCAATTTTATTTGGAATGACATGGAACCACCTATGAATATGTAGCTAAGCCACATGGACTACACATGGATGTCATGTGGCATTATTGAATTGGACTAACTTCAGTAGGACATAAATCTCTATCTAGGAATCAAATTGATATGAAATTGATATCACCAGAAAGATATCGATGAGCTAGACATGATGGTGGTACCATATTTTAATTATGTAACCTTTAAAGGAGAAATAAATTTTGTAACCCTGCCTTCAAAAAAAATCATGGAGTTTGGGTTAAATTCATAGGTAATAGCTTCCACAACCCAAGAAGGTACAAGGGGGTGGGAGGGAGTGTTACAGTTTCACCTTGTCTCACATGAGTTATCTCGATATCATGATAGAGGTCTAGCCCTTGTATTGGTATCATATGAAAATGACATGGAATGATGTTAGTAGATGATGTTTTTCATTAGAGAAGGAGCACTCCTCGTGTATAAGCTTATCGTGTATAAATGTAGCCCTCCCTTAGTATATAAGCCCCCTTGGTGATATGGATATTTTGAGACTTGGTAGCTTGATTAAGATAGTTTACAAGATCTATTTTGTATAAGGGTGTTTCTAGATCTGGAAAAGATGCTTTTGTGCATATTCTAGTAACAAAAAGAATTCTTTAAATGCAATAGCATGAGAAGATACTAATTTTATAAATTAAACATCATTACATGCCTAGAAATTTCAGATTAAGAAAACAATATCAGAGAATCTCATTATGAAAAGGAATGAGGTTATCATCATTTAAAGACTAGAAAAGCTACATAATTTCATAGTTGAAAAAGCCCAAACACTTGACACTCGTATCGATTGAATACCACAATGAATAAAGTCTACAACATTTGTATCAACAACATGTTCTTCATTGTTGAGATTGTGTCTAAAATTTATCTCCTAGGTGTAAATTTGATTCATTTACATTTTTCAACCATAAAAAAATATGGTATGACATGAAAGATGTAGGTTTCTTACCTAGAATTTGCAACAAATTTGTCATTTAAAGGTTTGAGGTCAAATAGAACTCATTTGGAGAGTCTTTTCACTATTTTTTAGTATCATTCAACCCGGAAAACTATCAATAACCACATTTGGGAGAATTACATAGCTTGAAGATTGCTCAGATTTTGAACAAGATATGGTACTCAGGATAACTAGTTGAAAGAAACATTGTGCAAACCTATTCTAGGAAAAAAAATTATTCCAAACCCTTATAACAATGTCTAATTTTCATGCATTGGAGAAGCTAACATGTACTCTAAAATATTTGATTGTTGGAAATTTCCATAATCCTTTTCATCATTAAACAGAATATGAGAAGGCACAATTATAAATCAAACATTGTTAGTTAAAGTACAAATACTTTGACTAGAGAAAGAAAAATAGAGCACATTTAAGGATTGTTGGCATGAATAGGGAGCACTTCATTCAAAGGAGTAGCCTAGTTAGGAGCACTTCATTTATCTTGTATCTCTATGGCTCTTTACAAATCCAAGAAGGCTTGTTCAAAGACTTTATCTATATAAATAAAGACCATCCCTAATGGTTGATGTTTTGTGGAAGCATACAATTGGAAATCTATTTTGGATCTAGTCTAGGCCTAGGAAGATCAAGGTCATAGCTACTCTTATGAAATGATCTCCATCTAATTTAATTATAAAATTGGATATTGAGAATAGCAACGAAGAGATTTGGCATCTAGGAACCATGCGTTCAAGCGAAGAATAAATCGGGGGTCTAAATGAATTTTACCCTCCCCCCACCTAACATACTTGATAATTAATGGGGAAGGGCCTAAAATACGTCATGCCTAGTTTTCACTTGGGTGATGCAGTAGCCAATTATGCGCCCCCACCCGCCACTTGGTTTTGTAAAACCACCCAAGCCCCCTTGAAATGCATGTATTATCGCCAAGTGGCATAATAGTTTTAAGAGACAAGTTCATTATGGGAGTTATGTGTTCAATTAGGTGTCGAAGAAGGATGAGTAATTAATAAAGAATGTTTCAAAACTAATAACACTATACATGTCTAGAACCTAAATGACAAAGGGAGCTCAATTTCACCTTTTTTCCAAGTGAAACATATAAGAATTGCCTCTACCACACTAATAAAATAGAGTACGGGGTTTTGTATCTCAAAAATGGTTAACATGAATAAGATGGCTGAAATAATGTTTGGATTTGAGAACATGAAGTCACCAATACATCACATTCGCAGGCCAAAGGGTGAACTTGGATGAAATTATGATAAAATATTACTTCAATGAAGTATATGATAATTTATTTCCATCAAATCTTAACAATTTTGCAAAGAGGTTCTCTAGATATAGAGTTGTGATTTGGGAATCTGGTAGTAGATGAAGTCTTTCCTATCCTTGGTTATGATATGAATAGCTTGGTTGTTTCTCAGGAGAAATTTTTTTTATTTTTTTGTGTTCATGTGTACCTTTATTCAGATGTTGTTCATGAGATCAATTTTCCTTAGGATTTTGGAGTAGCTCCTTGGTCAAAATAAGCACTTTTTTGTACAATATATGATGCAAATGGGAAATTTAGTTTTAATTTTATTCCATGTGATGCTAGCCACAAGTTTCTTAGTAGAAATATGTGACATAACTTCTAAAAGCATATTGGGGTTGAACGTTTTAATATATTGGTTGATGGACAAGAAATCATTGCAATAGATTTTTAGGTTGGCTAGACACATGGGCCATATATGTCAATTCTCAAGTCAAAAGGATTGATAATATGGGAAAATTCCACTTTCAGATTTAAACAAGAGAATATGGAATATCCTCGTTAACCACCATAGTAGCAAAAGTGAGATTATGGTCTTTAGCTTTCACCATCACATATTGATATCACAATAAATAGGACCAATGCTTGCTATTGAATTTATACAAGCCCTTATTGATATTTGTATATCAATGAGGTGTAAGGAAGGATGTGAATCCTTAATTTCTATTTCACTTATGTTTCTGGCTATAAAGGGTTCAAAGAATTTAAACTCAATAAGTTTAACAAATGAGAACAATGAATTTATATTTGAGAAATTCTTACCTTGTGCATGGAATTTGGAGGTAAAACATGGACCTTCATCTAATTTGTAAAACAAGGATAATAATTGGTGTTGGGAGACAAAGGTTTTCGATGTTAATGTTGTGTTGTTTCTCCATATACTAAATTTTTTTGTGAGGGAGAACCAATAAAATAAGAAGTTGAAGATAGGTCAAATGAAAATGGCTATGATGATGTTGGTGATGTAAGGAAATGAATGAGTATTTCAGGCTATGCTGGACTCCAGTAACCCTTTTCCTTGCATAAGATTGTTGTGGAAATGTCAAATATTTCTTTGAAGGATACTGGGGATGTGAAAATGTCAAAGGAGAGTTTCAAGAGACTGTGCAATATTAGGGGGGGAATAATAATGAGAAAGGAATGGTAAAGGTTCAGATAAGTATCTCTTCAAGGGCATGTCATATCACAGCACCAATTTACCTTTGTGGATTTCCTTCTACAATACAAAAGATTGATAGATTCAAGAGTTATGTGATTCTAAAGCCAAGTAAAGGGAAACTATAAAGGACTTATTGTTTCAGTGGATCAAGTAACCAAAGGACATATTGTATACTCAACATTAAAGGGGATGTTTAAATTTATGGTGTTAGGAAGAATCCAAAGGAAGCTTCAAAATGGAAGTATGAACCGTGAGTTACCCAAGTTGATCCATCTATTATTGTGGATATCTAGTTGAAAATTTGTCGCAATAGATCTAATAAAATTATACCTAAAAATCAAAAATATATACGATGTGAATTAATTTTCCTTAGACTTATAGACTCATTCAGTTACAGTTTCAGGCACACAATTTATAAAATGTGGAAAATAAAGAAAAAATAAAATTACAATCACTTGCAACCATAAGGAAACAAAATATACCTTGGGAAACCCTCTGAGGAGAAAACCCAATTGGAAGGTGAGGCTACTCTGCTCTCTTTCTCTAAATCAAAAATGGGTGCAACTACAAGGGAGTGAGGCTTATGGCCCATGGGATGTTCCAATGCACAAATACTCTTTATTTTATCTCTCCCTATCCAGTCTCAGCTACTATGTTCATCTATAGAACAAATTGCACTAAAAAATGAATGAAACTCCTCTTCCTCCTAGTGGCTTAGTTATAACACAGCCCAATAGCCTACTAGTGAGGAAGTTGGACTCCCTAAACTCTTAAGTAGAATTACAATATGGACTCTTCTAGAGTTTTATTCATCACGATCATGTGGCTAGCCCCTTTTCCATGAATAATGGGGATTGACGTGGCATCCTCTCGAATTATGGTGGTCAAAACAGGAAGGTAAAATTTTGAGTGGCATAAATTTTGCATACAGAATTTGATTGAGGCAATTTTTGTGCCATTTGAAAGGTCTCTATGTGTAGGATGGCATGAAATGGTAAAAATTAAGAAAAATAGTTTTAACCCTAAAAAATGTCGTTTGATGCTTCAAACTTATCTCAAATGTTTTCAGACCCCAATTTGCCAAACAGGATCCCACTAGTAAAAATGGTTATGTGAATTGTTTCCACCATTTTTTCCACTCTAAAAACATTGAAATGGGTGACAAACCATCTAATGATCCAATCCAAATCACATGTCAAAGAAAATTAATCTCAATATCATATGGGGTGTCAGTTTCCTAAAAAGCTAATAAGAATAGGAGGATAACAAGCATGTCGTATAAAAGGAATCAAAGAATAAATATATCACAACAAATTCATATGTTTTAAAGAACTAGGAAAAATCAAAGAAAAGTGTGGAGAGGATTATTTTTGGTAGTAAGAGAACTTTGCATTTTGTACTAAGCTCTAAGGGCCTTGTAAATTTATCTATTATAGGTCCATCCTTGGATTCACATCCCATTAGTGTAGAGTTGTGGTCTTCTTCCATTTTATCATTTTAAGATGCTTATTTGTCATCCCTTTCTTTTCTACATATGATTGTAATTATTGCAACTTTCAAGCCAAGGTCCTTATATATTCCAATTTTTACAAAGACATTATGTGTTTCATATGTTGTTGTAATTTCTGGATTGTATGAAGTATTTATACAATCAATAGAGAATTGTTAAATAATTCATTTTTATACTCTGGTTTTCTTATGCCTTTGAATATATATATATATATATATATATATATATATATATATATATATATATATATATATATATATATATATATATATATATATATATATATATATATTCAAAGGCATAAGAAAACCAGAGAATAAATATGAATTCCTTAACAATGCTCTATTTGTTAAATAAATAATTCATACAATCCAGAAAATATAACAACATCTGAAACACAGAATCGAGAATATCATTAAAATCATCAAATAAGTGTTTATCAGTTGGATTTGTGTTTAGAGGTCTAGCATATCCATTTTCTTCTTCATAGGCTAGCAAATAATTGCTTGTTGTTGTGCATAAGATTTATGTCTTCTCATTTTCTTCCACCTTTCATTATCAACTATGTTTCTCTTCTAATTGAGATTCTATACCTAATGGATAGGCCTCTATACTAAGATAATTGTAGTCCTTTTATCTCAGTATGTTACCACTTATCCTCAACCTTATCTATCAACCCTTTATTTGTTTCTAGTATTCTGAATATGGCACTATGATCTTGATGAATAAGACATTGTGTGATGCAAGCATTAGCTCAGATTCTAGATCAGGCTTATGGGTGGTCAACCACAAGAAAGGTTACAATGTAGTTGGCCTATGGTTGGGTAGAGAGTGGAAGACCCTTCTCTAGTTTTTGGCTAATTGTACTTACCTAGATAAGTATAATGGTTTATGTATATTTGATTTATGAATGTTGACTTATGCCTAATGTAATAATAATCTAATATATGCTTCTATATGCTTCATGGATGAGTTCCTAAAAGAACTATATACCCAAGGTTGAAGCTACTTTATATGTTTATGGTTATGTGATTACCTAGCATTGTTTATTTTGTTGTACAACTCAGGAATTACAAATTATGTCATATGTTGAGTGTTACATAATAGTTTGTTTAATATTGACAATGCTTAGTTTATGAATGATGAGATGATATTGAGATATTATTCATACTTTTACATGGTGTTGTACATTCAAAGATTCCCTATTCAAGTCGAGTATGTAGTCTTCTTGTAGAAGCATGCAATTGTCATGTCTTCTTGATAGGAATTTAGAATGCTTATCTCAATGAAGAAACTACCTAATTTACAATAGATAGTCAGGCTAAAATTCCTAAAGTGGTGTAGGTTTGGCTTTTAGAGCCAGGTCCCTCCTTTTCTTAGAATCTATGATGACTTAATCTTTGTTACTGCCTTTTGACTCATTTGGACATATCATAGTATATATGATGGTTTTAATGTAGGACTCGACCATTATCTCATAAACTTAATGTTTCAATAAAAGCATTGGAGCTTTGACAATTCTAGGTAAAATTTCCCTCAAGTTTCCTTTTTTGAAAGTCTTAGCATTAAATTGGAGTTATCTGAAGCTAGATGGTCCTTTTCATGGATTTTGTATCCAAGCTAGATATTGTTTCGATCCCCAAGTATTGATGTATCCATATTTATCCGGGACCGAATGGTCCCCCTTAAATGTACTTTATATCCAAATATCGAGGGGGTAGACTTTAAATCCCATGCATGGATGCATTTGGTAATCCAGGCTTCCAAAAGGACAAGGCATATCTGCCTTGGAAAATAGTCCAGATTTATTGGTAATTGTTAGCTATCTTGGATGGGGCCCACATTGGTAGTTCATATTTTTGAACCTCATTTTTTATTTCTTGAGAAATTATAAGTGTATCGAAGATCTGAGGTTGGTGTGTGGTGTACACTCTTGATGAGCTCATATTTCCATTGAGTCGGATTACTCTTGACACAACCAAGAAATTTGGAGGTGTTGAAAAATGTGTAACTAAGCTCGGTCTTCATAAATATGAAATGTACTTTTGATTCTTGAATATTCTAAAATGAAAGAAAAATAATTTTTATTTTTGGAGCATGGGTTTCATGCTCAAGATCTTTTATTTTAGATGTCAAGCACCCATTGAGTGCTTCTAGGATTAGCCCTAGTTCAAGAAGTCAAAAGAGTCATTGTCATAAGTTGAAGACCCCATCGGGCACGTTGTAACTTGTAAAGAAAATTATTTTTGTTATTAAAAGTGCCAAAATACCCTTCAAGACCCAGTTGGCCTGATAGCTAGGAAGTCGGCCTAATTTGAGAAGCCATGTCCACCTTAAGAAGCCTATATAAAGGAGAGAACTTGACCTCTTTGGAAGACATTCATTCACTCACTCATCTAAGTGAAGAAGAAGAGAAAGAAAGGCAGTGAAGAAGGAAGAGGGTGAAGAAAATGTGTTTTGGGCTATTTCTCTCTCACACATGTGAAGGAAGGCTAGGGTTTTTGCTGATGGACTAGGGCTTTTCTTATGCAGGTTTGATCTTGAAGAAGGAAGAGAAAGAAAATCAACGAACATCACATTGACTCATCCTCAAGAACTAGAAGAAGGAGAAATCCAAGTGAAGGTCTGAGGAAGCCTTGGGAGGAAAGAACAAGCTCACACATGTGGCGAAAACTGTTACTGGGGAGAGGGGGATTTTAGACCTGCAATAGAGGTTGCAATTCTAAATCTGGGGGTCGAAGTTGTGTTGCTTGAAGATATTTGACTGGGTTTGACTTGATCTAAGGAAGAACCTCATCAGAAAGGTTTGGAATTATTCTTGAAGGGTATTAGTCCTGGTCTAGAGGTTGTGGAATTTATCAATTGAAGAATCCATATGAAGAGAAGAGATTTATGGGTTTTCCTCTTAAGAGGAGGGGTTTTGGTCTTGGCTTTCAACCTACATGATGTGTTCTTGTGTAGTATTTCTCTTCTTGTTTGGTAGCTGGTTGATGATACACAAACATAATAATAAGTGAATAAGCTAATAAGTAAGAAAAAATAAAAAGATATCTCAAGCAGTTATCAAGAAAAGAGAATTCACTCTAATAATTTCCCTACAGATTTCTCAACATAGTATCAGAGCTAAGGTTGACTAAGGGAATTATGAAGATATCTACTACACTAAAGAAGTTTCTAAAGAATTTTTCAAAGGTAGCAAGTCATCTCAAGAAGGGCTTCAAATAAGTATGGAATCTTCTATTTACTCCAAAGAAGGAAGTGATCAACACAAAGGATGAAGGACTCATCTCAACACTCACTTGTACATTTCAAGATGAGATAATTTGGGTGATCGATAGTGGAGCATCAAGACACATGACCATCCATCACAAGCAACTAAAAACTTTGTCAAATGGAAAGTCCTCTTACTACGTAAGGCTTGGTGATAATAAGAGCTATCCTGTGAGAGGAATTGGATCAACTTCTCTATAGTTGGAGAATGGAGGGAATATTCATCTCAACAACATCCTATTTGTTCTAGGTTTGCATAAGAATCTACTTTCCATTTCAAGTCTAGAAGATAAAGCTGATATAGTGGCTTTCATTGATGGAAGAGTTGTAGTATGGGGTAAAAACTCAAACATAGAAGATGCTATAATTATTGGGATTTATGAAGGAAGAATCTATAGATTAATAACTCCCCTCGCTCAAGCTTTTGTTCACATTGAAGTTAGCCCATGTTAAATTGGCATAGAATATTTAGTCATCTTCACTACAAAATATTACTAACACTAAATCACAAGACTGTACACAATATCATAGAATGTAGGTTGTAAGCCAGGGCCAAAACCTCTACACTTGATAGGAAAACCTATAAATATATTATCTTCTTATATAAAATTCGCAAAAAATATGTAATTTAAAGGTTTGAGGTCAAATAGAACTCATTTGGAGGATATTTTCACTATTTTTTAGTAGCATTCAACCCATAAAACTATCAATAGCCACATTTGGGAGAATTAAATAGTTTGAAGAGTACCCAAATTTTGAAAAGGATATGATACTCAAAATAAGTAGTTGAAAGGAACATTGCACAAACCTATTCTACGAAACATTTTTATTCCAAACATTGATAACAGTTTGTGATTGTCATTCATTGGAGATGCTAAGGTGTACTCTAAAATATTTAGTTGCTGTAAATGTCCATAATCCTTTTCATCATTAACCAGAAGTTGAGAAGGCATGATTCTAAATAAAACATTTTGAGTTATAGTACAAATACTTTGACTAGGGAAAGAAAAATAGAGCACATACAAGGATTATTGGAATGAATAGGGAGCACTTCATTCAAAGGAGTATCCTCGTTAGGAGCACTTCATTTATCTTGTACCTCTATGGCCCTTTGCAAATCCAAAAAGGCTTATTCAAAGACTTTAGCTATATAAAGAAAGACCATCCCTAATGGTTGTTGTTTTGTTGAAGCATGAATTGGAAATATATTTTGGATTTAGTCTAATCCTAAGTAAATAAAGGTGATACTCACTCTTATGAAAGGAATTCCATCTTGTTTAATTATAAAATTTGATATTGAGAATAGCACCAATGAAATTTTACATCTAGAATCCATGCATTCAAGCGATGAATAAATCGAGGGTCTAGATGAATTTCACCCTCCCCCCACCCAACCTGCTCGATAATTAATGGTGGAGGTTCTGAAATATGTCCCACCTAGTTTTCATTTGGGTGATGCAATAGAAAATTATTGTGTCCTGTTGGAAAATGTAACTAGTTTCAGTCTTCATAATTTGTACTATTATGTATTTTACAAAAAAAAAAGAATTATTATTATTATTCTAGATGAGCATGTCCTTCATGCTTCTAGGTTTTTTAGTTAAAAAGTCAAAGTCCTATCTGGACCTATTGTAAAGAAAAAGGAAAAAGAATTTTTTTAAATGTAATTTTGGGTCATAAATCCCTCTAGGTTCCAAGTTGGCCCTACCCCAATGGACATGTCTATTCACACCCCTCTGGACTATATAAATAGAGGGAATATTGAGCTCATTTTGGAAACACACTTGGATGTTTTTGTTGTGAAAAATCACAGAAAGGAAAGAGAAGAAGAGAAGGGTTGAAGTATGAGAGAAGGAGCTTTCTTCTTGAGCTAGATTTTGTGAAAATTCTACCTTGGATATCTCTTGTTGTTGGTCTCTTTCTGATGGATCTACTAGGAAGAAGGAAAATTTGACATGGCATATATAGGTGGAAGTTTTCTATGGTTATGGGTCTTAGATATCTCATTTTATCCGATTCTATAAGAATAGAACTTTCTGGGTTTTCCCCTTGGAGGGGTTTTCCCCTTGGAGGGGTTTTGCCCTATTTTGGAGCCTATATCTTGTGTTCTCAATTTTATTTTGATCTTCATGTTTTGATTATTATTTGATGAAGAAGAACATAATTAAATAAATAAGAATCCAACAAATTTCATAATCAATTATAAAAGAAATGAAATCTAAATAAATTTTAATGCCTCCTGATTTCCAACAGGCCCCCCCACCATGGTTTTGTGAAACCACCCAAGTTTCCCTTGAAATGCATGTATTGTCACCAAATGGCATAATAGTTTAAGAGCCAAGTTCAATATGGTAGTTATGTATTCAGTTGGGTGTCGAAGAAAGATGAGTAATTAATAAAGAGTGCTTCAAAACTAACAACACTATCCATTTCTCGAACCTAACTAACAAAGGGAGCTCAATTTCACTTTTTCGCCACGTGCAAAAAATAACAACTACCTATACCACACTAATAAAATGGAGTATGGGGTTTTAACTTTTGTATCTCAAAATGGTTAATATGAATAAAATGGTTGAAATAGTGTTGGGATTCATGAATAAGAAGTCACTAATACATCACATCCCCGGGACAAAGGGTGAACGTGGTTGAAATTATGATAAAACATTACTCTGGTGAAGTATATGCTAGTTTATTTCCATCAAAACTTAACATTTTTGCAAAGAGGTTCTCTAGAGATAGAGTTGGGATTTAGGAATCTAGTAGTAGATGAATTCTTTCCTATCATTGGTTATGATATGAATAGCTTGGTTGTTTCTCAGGGGAAGTTTTTTTTTTTTTTACTTGTTCAGATGTACCTTTATTCAGATTTTGTTCATGAGACCAATTGTCCTCGGGATTTTGGAGTAGCTTCTTAGTCAAAAAAAGCACTTTGTTGTACAAGACATGATGTAAATTAGAAATTTAGTTTTAATTTTATTCCATGTGGATAATACTAGTCACAAGTTTCTTAATAGAAAGATGTAACATGACTTCTAAAACCATATTGGGGTTGAAGGTGTTAAGATATTAGTTGATGGACAAGAAAGCATTGTAATAGATCTTCAGGTTGGTTGGACACACAATGGGCCATAAATTTCAAGCCTCAAATTAAAAGGATTGATAATATGGGAAACTTCCACTTTGAGGTTTAAACAAGAGGATATGGAATATATTCATTTACCACCGTAGAAAAAGTGTGATTATGGTCATTAGTTTTCACAGTCACATATTGATATCACAATAAATAGGACCAGTGCTTGGATTTAAATTTATGCAAGCCCATGTTGAAAGTTGTAAATAAATGAGATGTAAGGAAGCATGTGACTCCTCAGTTTTTATTTCACTTATGTTTCTGGTTATCAAGGGTTCAGAGAAGTTAAACTCTATAAGTTTAACAAATGATAATGATGAATTTATATTTAAGAAATTCTTACCTTGTGCATGGAATTTTGAGGTAAATCATGGACCTTCATCTAATTTATAAGACAAGGATAATAACTAGTGTTGGGAGACACATGTTTTTGATGTGAATATAGTGTTGTTTCTCCATATACTAATTTTTTTTTAGGGACAACCAATAAAGTAAGAAGTTGAAGACAAGTCAAATGAAGTTGACTATGATTATGTTGGTGATGTAAGGAACAAAATGATCACTTTCAGGCTATGTTGGACTCTAGTAACCCTTTTTCCTTGCATATGATTGTTGTGGAATTGTCAAATATTTCTTCGGATGATATTGGGGATATAAAATGCCAAAGGAGGGTTTCAGCAGACTGTGCAATATTAGGGGGGACATAATAATTAGAAAAGAATGGAACATACTTGGAGAAATATCTGTTCAAGAGCATTTAATATCGTAGCATCAATTTAACTATGCGGAGTTCCTTTTGTAATAGAGAAGATTTACATATTCAAGGGTTATGTGATTCTAAAGCCAAGTAAAGGGAAAATATAAAGGAATTACTATTTCAGTGGATCAAGCAACCAAAGGACATAGTGTATACTCAACATTAAAGGGGATGTTTAAAGTTATGGTGTTAGGAAGAATCCAAAGGAAGCTTCTAAATAGAAGTACAAACAATGAGGCACCTAGGTTGATCCATAAACTATGGTGGATATTCCAGTGGACAATTTGTCACAACAAATATAGTAAAATTATACTTAAAAATCCAAAATATATATTATGCAAATTATTTTTCCTTGGATTTATAGATTCATTAAGTTATAGTTTCATGCATGCAATATGTAAAATGTATAAAATAGAGAAAATATAAAAAATTACAATCACTCACAACCAGAACACAAGATATACCTTGGGAAACCCTTTCAGGAGAAAACTCAACTGGAAGGTGAGGCTACTCTTCTCTCTTTCTCTAAATGGAAAATGGGTGAAACTACAAAGGAGTGAGGTTTGTGGCCCATGGGCTGCTACAATGCAAAAATCCGCTTTGTTTTCTCTCTCCCTATCTAGTCTAGGATACTTTGCTCATCTATGGAACAAAATGCACTAAAAAATGAATGGAACTCCTCTTACTCCTAGTGGCTCGAATATAACACAACCCAATATCCTACTAGTGCAGTTTTGACTCCCTAAACTCTTAATTAGAGTTAAAATATGGACTCCTCTAGATTCTTATTCATCTTGATCATGTGGCTAGTCCCCTTTCCATGAACAATTGGGGTTGACGTGGCATCCTCTCGAATTTTGGTGGTAAAAGCAAGAAGGTCAACTTTAAGTGGCATAAATTTTGCATACGTAATTTGATTGAGGTAATTCTTGTGTTGTTTGAAAGGTATTTATGTGTGGGATGTCATAAAATTGTGAAAATTAAGAATTAGAGTTTTAACCCTAAAAAATGTTGTTTGGTGCCTTAAAATTCTCCCAAAAAGTTTCAGAACCCAACCTACCACACTGTGTCCCATCGGTTAAAATGGTCTTGTGAGATGATTCGCCCACTTTTTCCACTTTGAAAACATCAAAATGGAAGAAAAACCATATAATGATCCAATAAATATTGCAGGTCAAAGAAAAGTAATCTCAGTATCAGATGGGGTGTCAATTTCCTAGAAAGATAATAAGAATAGGGAAGATAGCAAAGGAATCAAACAATAAATATATCACAACAAATTCATATATTTTAGAGAAATAGGACAACATATAGACTTTAGGTTTCAAAAGCTCCCAAGTCACCTATAACCATATTATTATTGCAAGAATTTCCAACATTTTTAAGCAAGAAGAAAGCATTCAAGGGCATAAAACAACTAGGAAAAAACAGAGAAAAGTGGGAAGAGGATTATTTTTAGAAATAAGAGCACTTTGTGTTTTGTACTAAGCTTGAAGGGCCTTGTAAATTTATATATTATAGATCCATTCTTGGATTCACATCCCATTAATGTAGGGCCTTGTTCTTCTTCCATTTTATTATTTCAAGCTCCTTATTTGTCATCCATATTGTTTTCTACATATGAATGTAATTATTGAAAATTTCAAGACAAGGTCCTTATATATTCCAATATTTACAAAGGCATTTTGTGTTTAAGAGGTTGTTGTAATTTCTGTATTGTATGAAGTATTTATACAATAAATAGAGAACTGTTAAATAATTCATATTTATCCTCTGCTTTGATTTATGCCTTTGAATATATAAAAAAATCAAAGGATAAATATTCTTTTTAGGATAAATGGTAGCATACAAAGATAAAAGGATTGCAATCCTCTTAGTCTAGAGGCTTATCCATTGGGTATGAAGTCTCAATTAGTAGGGAAAAATAGTTGATAATGGAGGGTGGAAGAAAATGTGAAGACATAAATACTATGAACAACAACGAGTAAGGAATTCTTCGCTAGCCTGTGATGAAGAAAATGGATATGCTAGACATTTAAACACAAGGGCCAATTGATAAAAAATTATTTAATTATTTTAATGACCTTCTTGATTCTATGTTTCAGATGTTGTCTCGATTGTATGAAGTATTTATATAGTAAATAGAGCATTGTTAAAGAATTCATATTTATTCTTTGTTGTCCTAGGGGGAAGCTCAATTGGTGATCAAAGTAATGTGAAGTCTTTGAAAATTAAGAGATCCAAGATTCAAATCCCCCTAGTTGTGACCTAGTTTATGTAGAGGAGGATAGGCCATAGACCCCCAAAGGTTTACTAGTAGTTATGTGTTAGGTAGACTATTGAGTTCCTCGGGGATATTAAAAAAATATATATTCTTTGTTTGTTTTATGAATTTGAATATATGTGTGTGTGTGTGTTCTCTACTTTTCTTTTGTATCCCAGAGGAACCTAATAGCCTGCCTAACATGTAACTACTAGTAAACCTCTAGGGGTCTATGGCTTGTCCTCCTCTCCATAAACTGGGTCACAACTAGGGGATTTGAACCTTGGGTCTCTCATTTTTCACAAATTTCACATTACTTCAATCACCAATTGAGCTGCCCCCCTGGGACAACAGAGAATAAATATGAATTCTTTATCAATGCTTTATTTATTGTATAAACACTTCATACAATCTAGAAATTACAACAACATCTGCAACATAGAATTGAGAAGGTCATTAAAATCATCAAATACATTTTTATCAGTTGGATTTGTGTTTAAATGTCTAGCATGTCCATTTTCTTCATCATAGGCTAGCGAAGAATTCCTTACTCATTGTTGTGCATAATATTTATTTCTTCTCATTTTCTTCCACCTTCCATTATCAACTATTTTTCTTTACTAATTAAGACTTTATACCCAATGGATAGGCCTCTAGACTAAGAGGATTGTATTCCTTTTATCTCAGTATGCTACCATTTATCCTAAACCTTATCTATCAACCCTTTATTTTTTATACCATTATAAATCTGGCACTATGATCTTAATGAATAGGACATTGTGTGGACATTGACTAGTGACATTGAGCAATCAGTTATTACCAATAGTTGAGGGTTACCCACTTTGGCCCAAGAGCTAGCTTGAGGCATAAAGTAGGACTGAGATTCCTTGGCATAGTTCCTAAGAAACCAAGAACATCTCAAGGAACAATAATTCAAACCTACTATTCCAACATATCCCTCTCGAATAAGAAAAAATCACTGAAAAATATGCTCTAGAAAGGCCAAAATATAGAACAATACACATTATTTTTATATAAGATTTCCCTCCCTTTTCTTATTCTTCCTATTGCCATTATTGATATTTATAACTTTCATTATTATTTATTATTTTTTTCGCTGCTTTAACTCCGCTTGGTCTCATTTCATTTGAAATCCTTTTTTTATAATTTAAAATAAAATTTATTTTTTATTTTTTAAACATTTTCATAACGTTTAATTCCCTTTTAGAATTATGAATTAATTAATTATTTATTTGACTTTGATTTCTTTTTCTTATACAATATTTTTTTTTCTCAATGGTAACTAGGCTCCCCATGTTCCTCGAAACTCCCATTTTGATACCTTTTAACATTCAACCTTCATTTGAGATTGATGATTACAATATTTTTTTTCCTGAATGGTAATATTCTTCCCCATGTTCCTTTGATACTCATCTCTTGGTACTGTATTTGAACACTCAAGCTTCATTTTTTATTGATGATGGATTCTAATTAAAAAAAGGAGGATTATTTCTACAAATTATTTTTTGAATGTGTAGGTTTTCATAGCTAGTCAGAGTCATTTTTGAATTATTTATTGATAAACAATGTAAAATATTTTGAATAATTTTACATTTTTAGGAAACATATTATTCATCATTAGGGATAAATAACACTTGAAATTTCATTAAGATTTATAAGATAATATTTTTTTATACGTAATCATTGTTAGGAATATAAAAATAATCATCATTACACCTTCTCTCTCTTATGATGACGATGGTGATGATTAACGTCCACTAAGACCAATATGGTATATCAGAACTTAAGAAAGTAAGAGATTAATTGAGGCCCTTTAATATTTTATTTCTATTGTAAAAAGGAAGGGAGAGAAGCATTCTCATATCACTATAGTTTTTCTAACTTAACAAGTCAAGAAGGTTGGTGGTGTGGAAAAGGTTTTGGAAATGAGAACATATGTGAATAAGAGTCGAGCAATCCAAGAGAAAGTGTTTTTCATCTTCAACCCTCTTAGTATCACAAAGGTGACAGACTCTCTCTTCCCAAGGTGTTTTGGGGAGTTGCCCAATGTTTAGTTTGACCTCGAATCTCATGAGAATTAGTCCTTATCTTCGCGATGTTCATTTTCTTCTTAGCACTGGTCAACATAGAAAGATATTTCTGGTTAGCAAGGTTGGATTTGATCACCTCCTTATAATACCTTAGCTTCATTTTTCCTTCTAAATCCTTATCATCCATTAACTTATCCTTAAATTTGGAAGTAATAGTATTTTTAATATTATCCTTATTCTCGAAGATGATATCCTCCTTTATCCCCCATTAGCATTCTTATGCCAACCCCACTTGAGCTAGAGGTGGGGTTTTTGGCATGAGGGCTTCACTCAATTGACCTATGACATAACATGTGTGTTCATGACATACTAAACAATACCCTTAATTTGACTACATATTGGAAAATACCTCTGAAAATCACTTTATTTAACTCCCTACCAATACGAACCTAATACACATTCCAAATTTAAAAATCCCCTACTTTCACTAGATACTGAAGGTATCCATTTTTTCACTAACATTTTTTATACCCTTTCATACTTTTTCATTAATTTTGAGCTCCATTTTTTATACACGACATATAAAAACCTTTACCCCTTAATATATGCTCAATATATTATGTCATTTTTTCCTCAATATATATCCCCCAATATGAACGCACGTGGTCTGATATTTCTTCCTTAATGATGCCCCATGGTTTTCACTAGAGTTAGAAACAATTTTGGGGAACCTCTTGGCTTCCATGTCATAAAGCTTCTTCTTATACATTAGATACCTAAACATAGCCATGCTTTCAATGGGGGAAATGCTAGCTTCAATCAAGAGGATAGTGTAGGGAGTATTTCTTTTAACCTTGAGGTCGTAGGTTATAAATTTCTTTTGGATCAGTTCATTCTTCCTCCATGATTCTCTAGACATATTGCAGCCCCAAATCTCACATGCATATAATATAACAGGAGTGACCAAGTCTCAAAGAAAAACGTTTTTTACTACATACCCAAAGATCAATCGACTTACAATTGTTTTCAAGCTCATAATAAGCTTTTTAGCCTCCTATTATCATTTTCTCAATGATATAATTCCAATTGAGTTCTCCAAGTAATTGTTACCATAAATGAAATTATCATAATTGATATTTTTGGATTTAATTAATGAATTTCGTCTTGTAATTAAATTTTAATTTAAAGAATATTTTAATTTAATTTTTTATTATGATTTTGTAGTTTCTATATCCACCTCTCTTAATTTTCCTCCTTTAGATTATAAATTAGTGCATCCATGTAAATTAAATCATTAAAATTAACTAGACTATAATTCGCTTTAAACTATTAGCATTAATACTGATTATAAAAGAATTAATATATGAGTTAAACATATATGTACATGTGGATGCATCATGTATTGCACTGAGAGTTGTACTCACGCAGGAAGGAGTAGAAGGCATCGATCAACCAATCGCATTTGCAAGCCAGTGACTGTCTAAAGCATAAAAGAATTACTCCACCACTAAGCGCGAGGGATTGGCGATGGTATATGCGCTCCAGAAATACTGGCACTATCTACTCGGTGGGCATTTTAAAATGTATATTGATCAATCCGCATTAAAATACCTGGTGAGCAAGCTTGTGTTGGGGGGGCACATCTGTAGATGGCTGTTATTGTTCCAAGAGTATGACTTCAAGGTCGTTGTAAAGCTAGGACCCCTAAACGTAGGCCCAAATCACCTTTCCCGAATTGAGAACTGTGAGGAGCCAACAAATTTAGAGGAAGGACTACCTGATACATATCTCTATGCAGTACACGTAGTGGATGGTCACTCTGAAGATATAATCCACTTCTTAAGCACAAGGACCACGCCACAATAAGGGTTCAATGACATATATAAAAGCCAAATGGAAACAACATCCCACACCTATGGACACCTTTTTTTAATTAAATGGAAAAGAAAAAAGGGCATAATTACCCTTGAGCCTAAATCTCAATCCTATATCCCTTACTACTTTAAAAATATTATGTCGATATTTGTAAAGATTAAATCCATGCCACCACCTAATAAATATTGATAATTAAATTAGAAACCTGAAAATCTTAAATATAAATGACACATAAAAATGAAAATAAATTTTTCATTTTAATATTCATTCTAACTAAATATTAGTTTTTTAATTATTGCATAATGGACTTTTTATTATTTTATTTTAGTTTACAATAATTTTATAATTATTTTATTTTATTTCACAACAGTATTGTTAATGTATTTCTCTTCTTTACAACAATTATATATATATATATATATATATATATATATATATATCTATCTATATATATATATATATATATATATATATATATATATATATATATATATATCAACATTCTCTTTCATTGTTATTCAAACTTTATATTGGAGTTGTCTTTAGTACGACTTTTTGGACTTTCTAGTGTTAGAATCCAGCAGAAAAAATTGAGGTGAAAGCTGGTGAAATCTTGATTTGTGTTATTTAAACTGTAGAACACACGAGATTGAAAACCAAATCAAATGTATATTAATCAATCTCGAAGAATTATGTAGTCGTTGTACATATAAATACATATAGGAAACAATTGAATTAGCTCCCGGGAGTTCTTGGACTCCAATAACTACCCAAACTGACCTAAGGTTAATCTCGAGGATCATCTATCTAACAGTCCCCCCTTAATTTGAATGGATATACCAAAGTCCAAGAACGAGAGCTCAAAATGCAAAAATGCATCTCCGCCAAGAGCTGAATGTCTATCAGAAAATGGTTTTTAAAGATGACTACAAATCAATATGGGAGAACTCAAGGTCTCAACCAACACCAACTCTAGAACCTTCATAGCGGTTCTCAGAACAACCAAAAATGTGGTTTAAAAGTGACCACAAAATCTGGAACTATCATAGCACTTCCTAGAACAATTCCAAACATGGAAGTGCTCAATCAACTCGATCAACTCAACTCTGACTGAGGATCGATTGACATCTCTAACTTGAACTTGTATCAAACCATCAACTATTCCCCCCTTGTCAGATACAAGTTGAGAATTACTCTTCATCACTGCAAGGTTGGTCATCACTCTGGAACATATTCCTCGATATGCCCTATAAATCTTCTTGGCTGTTTTGGTCCAACCCCAAGAAGCAATCCATCCAAAATTTATCTTCTCTCTTGCAGTAGACTTATTTCTGGAACATCCGTTTGTATGATGATTTCACTTTCCACAATTCTCACATGGGTGAAGATCAAAACACTAATATTTCATATGTCCAACTTTGTTACACTGTTGGCATCTATCAACTTGTTCTAGAACAACACCGTCTAGAAATCCAGCACTTCAGAATTGTATCAGTTTAGCAAGATCTAGTATGTGAAAAGATACATCCATAATATCCTCTTTGTAACCCAAACCAATTATGTGTTTATTGTGTCTAATCTCTTCCCATGGCCTTATGAAAATTTTGGGAATATCAAGCTTCTCATAAGATCTTTCAGTTGTATTTCCTTTTGAAACCATTGCATTACTCTAATTATTTTCTAACTAATGATTGGGCTCAAACAATCTATTACTCTGAACAAGAAGAGCTTCAAAGTTCTTCTTTTGCAGTTCTTCTCACTGAAACTGGGATTCTAGCTCCAAAAAATCAATTTTGCTTCTTGCATTTTGCAAACAGGAGTGGATGTGAGAAAGCGTGTCCTTGTTGACTTGGACACTGTTATGAATCATGGATGGCATTAAACTACGTAATAACTAAAACAATTCATCGACTTTGGCCATTTTCTCCCACAATCAACTCTTAAAAAAGGGGTGTTAGCTACCACTGAAAATGCACCCAATATAAAAAAAATTACAATGAATTAACTGGGTGTCAGGTTCAACCGAAAATGCACCTGTTTACAAAGAAGATTCAAGAATAAAGAGATTATATAGCTGCAACTACACAATTAGGAACTTTTATCTTTGCTCCATACAATGAATACCATGAAACCTCAAGTTTGTTGTGAGTTATATCTAATATGCATGAGTTGAAAATTTGTCAAATAGTGACATGCTCAAGGTCACTAATCGATGGAAACCGAAATCATGTTCACAATCTCCAAAAATATATCCCAAAATTAGCTTTAAAAAAATATATCTTTCAAAATTGTCTCTATAAAAATTTGAACTTGAGACCTTCAATAGACCAAATAACTATATAAAATTCACCAACCACAATGCCATTTTCCTTTTTGATTTTATATTCATAGACTCTACCTTCAAAAATATCTCCCAAAATTAGCTTTTCAAAAAATATCTTTCAAAATTGTCTATATAAACATTTGAACTTGAGACCTTCAGTAGACCAAATAACTATATAATTTTCACTAACAACGTCATTTTCCCTTCTTGATTTTATATCCATAAACTTCGTTATTTAAACTTCAACAAAAACAAACTCAAAACTTGATGTCATTCCCCCGAAGCTCCTTTTCTCCACTTGCCACCAATCAAAATTACTCCATTTAATAGAAATAAGAGAAGGATAAAGCCTTGCCACTTCTTTTATCTTGACTCTTTTTACA
Source organism: Pinus tabuliformis (assembly GCA_031772625.1). Classification (NCBI taxonomy): domain Eukaryota; kingdom Viridiplantae; phylum Streptophyta; class Pinopsida; order Pinales; family Pinaceae; genus Pinus; species Pinus tabuliformis. The sequence goes on along the minus strand of CM062816.1, from coordinate 215,481,934 downwards.
TAAAGTTTTTTTTTTTTTTACTTCACATAAAAAATTATTTTTATCTTGGTGTTGGCATTATGACACAGGTTTGGAGCTATGGCACAGGTGTTGTCCTTGATGGCAACTCTCTTTGGTAACAGATCTCAGTTCAGGCTTTCAGAATGAAGGAAAAGACATATACGCAGGTTCATCTAGACAAAGACGCATATACATGCTGGTTAGACGTTTCAAAGGCGCGTATGCGTATACACTCACTTTCATGCAAGGAAAAGTGCGTATATGTTGGAGAACTTACCCTTGGTCCGTGGTAGTTAGTCCTTGGTATTTGAACTTATGGTTTTGGACCATGGTACCTCGTCAGAAGTGTTGATCTCAAGTATTGGGTCCGTGGTATTGGTTTATTATGGTTTTGGATAGTGGTATTGTGGAAGGACTAAAACTATAAAAGAGGAAGGAGATCATGTGGCAAAGTATTATCTGAATTATTATTGAATATCTGATAAAGTGTGAGATCTGAAATATTGGTGATTAGCATTGTGGAGCAGATCTGGGTCTGAATGAAGGAGGAACCTTAGCGCAAAGAAGGATAAGTTCTATTGATGGGTCATAATCTCTTGGCTTGAATGATAATATCTTTGCATGATTTTGATCTGTTATATATGGCGCATGCGTGATCTATAAATCTAATAATCTGGGTTAATCAGTGTCTGAATATTTGAAAGAGTGAATTATCTTTTGTAGATCTTTACACAGGTTCAGTTCAGCGAAGGTACGTATATACGCTAGTTCAGTGAAGGAAAACAGTGTATACGCAAGTTGTTCCATAAGCAGAAGCGTATGCACGCAGGTTTCAGGCTATTAAAGTAGAGTATATATTTTGAGTTGTGATTTTGCTGCTTCTGTTTGTTGTTGCAGTGTTCTGGGTTCAGATTTGGCGTGTGGTTACTATTACTGTGATCTGGGTACAGTCGTCAAAGAAGTGTTTATTTTGATTCAGTTTTGATTGGTGAGAAGGTGATTGGTTAATGCAGAAATTCTTGATGTTTGATTGATGTTATTTGTGGATCCAGTCTGAAAATTTATGAAACGTGGTCCCTGGAAGAAAGAGAAGGTTGTAGCCTTCTGTAGGCCAGCACCTACGTACTAGTATCTTGGCTAATGCAAGAGCTAAGGGGGTTGTAGCTCCCTTCCAGGAGAAGCTGGAGAACGAGAAAGGGTTGTAGCTCTCTGCAGGTTGCAGCCTGCGTACTAGTAAAGGACTGCACCAGTACATTGTAAAAGGAAGTTTCTAATTAAAAGAAGATAGAGACGAATTGCAGCAGGTGGTTTTCACCCACATTGGGTTTCCACCTTATATCTTGTGTTCTTGTGTGTGATTGTCTTCTGCTCTGTTTTTACTGTTCCTGGTTACTGGTTAATTGATTCTGATACACAGATTAACAATCAACATCTGACAGATAAAGTAAATTATAAGTTTGCATTGTATACGTGGTTTTATTTCGACATAGTTGCATATATACGCAGGTTTAATTAACTAAAGTAGCGTATATCATCTGAATTTGAAAAAGAGAATATTTGGCTTGATAATACTGATTCACCCCCCCTCTCAGTATTATTTCCAACAATTGGTATCAGAGCAGGTCCTTCAGAAGAAGCTTGATCGCTTGAAGGAAGATCGTTCATCATGAGCAACTACAAGAGGGAAGCATCAATCAGGCCACCGATTTTTGATGGGACAAACTTCATATATTGGAAGGTAAGAGTTACTGCCTATCTTCAATCTCTTGGTACAAAAGTCTGGGATATCATAGAAACATGGTATACTTTGACATCAACAACTCTTACAGATCCGGATGAGAAGAAGAAATATGAAACAAATGCAAAGGCGGTCAATACTCTATTAGGATGCCTATCTCAATCAGAATTTGTCAGGGTTATGCAGTTTAAATCCGCAAAAGAAATATGGGACAAGATTGCACTGAGCTATGAAGGAGATGATCAGGTAAAACGAGCAAAACTTCAAACCCTAAGAATTCAGTATGAAAATCTCAGAATGTACAATCATGAAAGTGTGGCTAACTATTTTCTTCGTGTAGATGAGATAGTTAATTGTATGAAAAACTTGGGTGAAGAAATAAAAGAGGTTGTTGTGGTTGAAAAAGTTCTAAGATCTTTGTCACCTAGGTTTGAATCTAAAGTTTCTGCAATAGAAGAAAAGGAGAATCTACAAAACCTTAAAATGTCGTAGCTGCATGGAATTCTAACTGCGTATGAAATGAGAAAAGGAGGTCCATCAGACAGGAGAGAAGCTGCCTTCAAGGCTTCCGACAAAGGAGAGTACTATGAGTCAGGACACATGTCAGAAGAAGAAGAAGAATCAAATTTTGTCAAAAATCTTCAACGGGGTGCTGGACGATTCCGAGGTAAGTTACCCTTCAAATGCTTTGCTTGTGGAAGAGTTGACCACTATGCTGCCAAATGTCCTCATAAGGATAAGATTGACAAGGGGAAGGAACCTATTAGATGGAACAAGAAACAGAATGCAAATAAGAAAAGCTATTACACTCATGAAGATAGTGATGGACTTTCAAATAGTGATGAAGATGAACGAGGTAATGATTATAAACTTTTAATGGCTTTTGAAGATCATGATTACATGGATTCTATAGATGAAGAAGGTTTTTATGAAGAGATTTCTAATCTCAAAATTTGCTTAGAAGAGAAAAATGTGATTATTGATTCTCTGCAATGTCAACTGGCTGAAAGGGAAAAACATCTTGAAAAATTGGAATGTGAAATTGTTGGTCTTAGAAAAGAGATTGAGAAAACAAAAACTCTTAATCTTAAATTTGTTAAAGGATCTGAAACTTTGGATGAGATTATCAATGTGCAGCGTTCCCCACTAATCAAGACAGGTTTGGGATATAATGGAGAAGCATCTCAAGCATCCACCTCCAAAAGTTATCTTGATGCAGCAAGGAGGAGTGAGCAAAGGCCTAATAGAAATCATCAGGTAAATCAGGGACAGTTTACCTCTAGAACGAACAAAGATTATCAAGGAAATCGGAGGCAAACTACCTTAAGGACAAACAGAAGCTACAACCCACCACACGTAAAATCTTCCCAATTTGCCTCAAGAATGGATGTTGGTAGAAACTACAATCGGTTGGATGATAGATTTGATAATCGCAGAAGTTTCTTCAATGGGCAATGTTTCTCCTGCCATAACTTTGGTCACAAAGCAGCTCAATGTGTTGCCTATAAGACAATCATGACTAGAGAAGCTCAAAAACAAAGAAGTATGTCTGGAATCACGAAGAGGACCTATAACAATTTTTCCGTCCTTGAAAGTGAAATTGAATGTTCTATTTGTAATAACTTCGGTCATGAAGAGTCTGAATGCAGGAGCAGGTTTCGGAAGACAACTCAGAAGGAACAAACCCCGAATGCCAGAACATGGAGAATGAAGGAACCACAACCAGAAAGATGTGAGATAGCTTTTTATGCAGAAGGACAGGAAAATCTATGGTACATCGACAGTGGATGTTCGAAGCATATGACAAGTGATAAAGAAAAACTTGAATCATATAGTGTTTTAGAAAAGGGAAAGAAAGTCTCTTTTGGAAATGATACCCCTGCAGTCATAAAAGGAAAAGGCACTGCTCATTTGAAAGAAAGGGTCAAAGCTGGAAACATTTTGTATGTTGATGGCTTGAAGCATAATCTCCTGTGTGTCAGTCAGATGTGCGATCAAGGAACCGAGGTAATATTTCGATCAAATGGATGTAGTGTTCGTGATCTTGATAAAGGAAAAACAGTGATCAAAGGCAGAAGAACTCCAAATAACTTATACATATTTGAAGAAGGACAACAACAATGCTATTTGAGCAAGGATGATGAACACTAGTTATGGCACCGGAGGTTGGGGCATCTAAGCTTTTCACAAATAAGGAAAGCATGCAAATATCAAGCAGTTCGTGGTCTCCCGTATATCAAAATTCCAGACAACACCATATGTAAATCATGTCAGTTTGGTAAGCAAACCAGAACCAACTTCCCTGAGAAGGAAGGCTCAGCCAGTAGGCCTCTTGAACTAGTCCATACAGATGTATGTGGTCCATTTAGGACAAGGTCACCTCGAGGAGAAGAATACTTTATATTATTCATTGATGACTTCTCCAGGATGGTTTGGTTAGGACTTATGAAACACAAGGACGAAGCATTCGAAAAATTCAAATCTTTCAAATCCTTAGCTGAAAATGAATCAGATCACAAAATTAAGTGTCTCAGGTCTGACAGAGGTGGGGAGTTTACCTCAAATGAATTTTTCGATTTCTGTGAAGAACATGGAATAAGAAGGGAATTCTCTACAGCTAGGACTCCTCAGCAAAATGGAGTGGTGGAAAGGATGAACAGAACGGTTCAACAAATGGCTCGTGCTATGCTTGATGAGTTTGGAACTCCCGCAACCTTCTGGGGTGAAGCTGCATTTGTTGTGGTTGTTATTCTCAATAAAACAAATGTCCGAGTGAACAGCACTCAAACTCCTCATGAGCTCTGGTATGGTGAGACTCCTTCGGTAAATCATTTCAAAAGTTTTGGAAGCGAATGCTATATTAAGAATAATGATGAACAACTTGGCAAACTTGAACCTAGAGCAGATGAAGGCATTCTCCTTGGTTACTCTCCCCACAGAAAAGCATATAAGTGTTACAATAAAAGACTTGGAAGAATTGTTGACAGCATTGATGTAGTGGTTGATGAAAAAGGATACATTCCTAGGCAAGTAAATTATGAAAATATCGAAGAGGATGAAGACTACTCTCCAAATCAGACTGATGATGAAGAAGAACCTCAAGAGGCACCAGAGGAACAGATAAGGATATAAGAGAAGACTCCATCCAGGTATGTTCAGAAGAATCATCCAGAATCTCAAATTTTGGGGCAGAAAGAGGCAGGCGTACAAACAAGAAGAACAACTGTAGAAGCTTCAAGCTATTTGGCATTACTCTCCTCCATTGAACCACAAAATGTAAGAGAGGCATGCAAAGATGAATGTTGGGTCAAGGCAATGGATGAAGAACGTGAGCAGATCGAAAAGAACAACACTTGGGAGTTGGTTCCTAGACCAAAAGATAAGAATGTCATAGGGACAAAATGGGTCTTCAAAAATAAGTTGAATGAAAACGGGGAAGTAATTAGAAACAAGGCCAGACTTGTTTGCAAAGGGTATGCTCAACAAGAAGGAATAGACTTTGAAGAAACTTTTGCTCCTGTTGCAAGACTTGAGGCCATCCGAATGTTCCTTGCTCTCTCAAGCTTTCAGAAGTTCAAAGTATTTCAAATGGATGTGAAATCAGCCTTTCTGAATGGAGACTTAGAAGAAGAAGTATACATTGAGCAGCGAGATGGTTTCATTCTTGGGAATGATCCAAATCTTGTATGCAGACTGAAAAAGGCTCTCTATGGTCTTAAACAGGCTCCAAGGGCTTGGTACTACCGCTTGGACAAATATCTTCATCAACAAGGTTTTTCAAAAGGATCAACAGATAGCAATCTTTATATAAAAATTGAAAATGACAAATTGCTAATACTTGTTGTGTATGTAGATGATATTATCTTCGGCAGCAATGAAGAAGCTATGAGTCAAAGCTTTGCCATAGTGATGCAGAAAGAATTTGAAATGTCTTTGCTTGGAGAACTAACATACTTTCTTGGATTGCAAATCCAACAAAATGAAGGTGGTATCTTCTTGTCTCAAACCAAGTACCTCAAGCAGATTCTGAAAAAGTATGGCATGGAAGATTCGAAACCAGTATGTACTCCTATGGTTACAGGATGCAGTCTCAGTGCAAATGATGAATCAGCAGCAGTACATCAACCAACCTATAGATCTATGATTGGAAGTCTACTTTATTTGACAGGTACCCGACCAGACATCATGCATGCAGTGGGAATAGTTGGAAGATTTCAGGCAAATCCAAAGGAAACTCATCTTCAGGCAGTGAAGAGAATTTTCAAGTATCTTCAAGGAACTCAAAACTATGGCTTATGGTATCCTAGAGATACAGATCTCACTCTTCATGCTTATACAGATGCAGATTGGGCTGGAAGTGTGGATGACAGGAAGAGCACAAGTGGTGGTGCATTCTTTATGGGTTCCAGATTAGTATCTTGGTTCAGCAAGAAATAGAGTTTGATTGCTTTATCTACAGCTGAAGCGGAATATGTGGCTGCTGCATCTTATTGCACTCAACTTCTTTGGATGATGCAAACCTTGCAGGACTTTCAAATCACTTGTACACCACCTATCTCCATCTTGTGTGATAATACAAGTGCAATCAGCATTTCAAAGAACCCAGTCATGCATTCAAAGACCAAGCACATACCGATCAAGTATCACTTTCTCCGGGAACAAGTGTTGGAACAAAAGGTCAAATTGGAGTATGTTCCTTCTAAGGAACAAGTTGTTGATATTCTCACCAAACCACTGCCCAGGGAGACATTTGAATACCTCAGACAGAAGCTGGGAGTAGTTGATGTATCATCTTGCTGTTATAACTTGCCTGTTTCAGAGAAAAATGGTTGTACGCGAGTTTCCTGAGGAGGATCCGCGTACATACACCGTTTGTGCAGAGACAATCGCGTATATGGAGGTTTGATGGATATCAGTAGGGACAGGCTCTGGTTGAAGATATTCTGATATGGGTCTGACAGAGACCATCCGGCATAGGTTCAGGGGGAGCAGATAATCTTCTAATAATGCATTGTTGGCATTATCTTAGAAGCTTTTGGTTCTAGTTCACAGCTGTTGTTTGGTTTCAGGTGGAACAAAGGCAGAAGGAGAACAGAAGGAAATCTTGGTTGCTGATCTGAATGGTGATTGACAGATGCTGCTGCTATCAGTTATTGGTGACTTTCATAAGTCTTGTTCTAGATATTTCGTCTCTATGTCATGTATCTTTTTGTGGTATCTCTTTTATGGTGTCAAGGTCATGTAACGGCCTATTTTTGGTTTCCCCACTATGCCTGGGATGAACATGTAATGAACTTGGTTGTCATATGTAAATTTCTGATGTATCCCCACTTGGTTGGGTGGATGATCCCCACTTGGTTGGGTGATGGATGTATGTATTGAGTCTTTTGGTGATAGGAAGGTCTTTTATGATGTATAAGTCATGGTTCTTCTTAAAGAACATCTTTTGCAGATCTTGCCTACAGTCAGGGGGAGCATGGTCAGCACAGCAGGGCAGAAATTTCAGCATGCACTCAGGGGGAGCACAACCCTTTGCCCTTGATGACAAAGGGGGAGAATGACTTTGAGGATTTTGGGTTGCCATCAAGTCCAAAGGGGGAGATTGTTGGCATTATGACACAGGTTTGGAGCTATGGCACAGGTGTTGTCCTTGATGGAAACTCTCTTTGGTAACAGATCTCAGTTCAGGCTTTCAGAATGAAGGAAAAGACATATACGCAGGTTCATCTAGACAAAGACGCGTATACACGCTGGTTAGACGTTTCAAAGGCGCGTATGCGTATACACGCACTTTCATGCAAGGAAAAGCGCGTATATGTTGGAGAACTTACCCTTGGTCTGTGGTAGTTAGTCCTTGGTATTTGAACCTATGGTTTTGGACCATGGTACCTCGTCAGAAGTGTTGATCTCAAGTATTGGGTCCGTGGTATTGGTTTATTATGGTTTTGGACCGTGGTATTGTGGAAGGCCTAAAACTATAAAAGAGGAAGGAGATCATGTGACAAAGTATTATCTGAATTATTATTGAATATCTGATAAAGTGTGAGATCTAAAATATTGGTGATTAGCGTTGTGGAGTAGATCTGGATCTGAATGAAGGAGGAACCTTAGCGCAAAGAAGGATAAGTTCTATTGATGGGTCATAATCTCTTAGCTTGAATGATAATATCTTTGCATGATTTTGATATGTTATATATGGCGCATGCGTGATCTATAAATTTGATAATCTGGGTTAATCAGTGTCTGAATATTTGAGAGAGTGAATTATCTTTTGTAGATCTGTACGCAGGTTCAGTTCAACAAAGGTGCGTATATACGCTGGTTCAGTGAAGGAAAACAGCATATACACAAGTTGTTCCATACGCAGAAGCGTATGCACGCAGGTTTCAGGCTATTAAAGTAGCGTATATATTTTGAGTTGTGATCTTGCTGCTTCTGTTTATTGCTGCAGTGTTCTGGGTTCAGATTTGGTGTGTGGTTACTGTTACTGTGATCTGGGTACAGTCGTCAGAGAAGTGTTTATTTTGATTCAGTTTTGATTGGTGAGAAGGTGATTGGTTAATGCAGAAATTCTTGATGTTTGATTGATGTTATTTGTGGATCCAGTCTGAAAATTTATGAAACGTGGTCCCTAGAAGAAAGAGAAGGTTGTAGCCTTCTGTAGGCCAGCACCTACGTACTAGTATCTTGGCTAGTGCAAGAGCTAACGGGGTTGTAGCTTCCTTCCAGGAGAAGCTGGAGAACGAGAGAGGGTTGTAGCTCTCTGCAGGTTGCAGCCTGCATACTGGTAAAGGACTGCACCAGTACGTTGTAAAAGGAAGTTTCTAATTAAAAGAAGATAGAGACGAATTGCAGCAGGTGGTTTTCACCCACATTGGGTTTCCACCTTATTTTCACCCACATTGGGTTTCCACCTTATATATCTTGTGTTCTTGTGTGTGATTGTCTTCTACTCTGTTTTTAGTGTTCCTGGTTACTAGTTAATTGATTCTGATACACAGATTAACAATCAATCAACATCTGACAGATAAAGTAAATTATAAGTTTTCATTGTATACACGGTTTTATTTCGACATAGTTGCGTATATACACAGGTTTAATTAACTGAAGTAGCATATATCATCTGAATTTGAAAAAGAGAATATTTGGCTTGATAATACTGATTCACCCCCCCTCTCAGTATTATTTCCAACACTTGGCTCCTTTTAAGTAAAGTTTGTTGGCTGACTTTAATATTTTTAATAGTTAATTTTACATGTAAACATTATGGCGGCATCCTGAGAATTACTTACTCTAGGGTATTTTTTATTTCTTTCTCAATTTAAAAAAAACTTTCATAGCTTTCTCAAAAATTAGCGTTCACATTAGAAATTAATATTAAATAATTTTCAAATTTCACCACAATTTAATGTGAATGCCATTTCTTCCATGCTTACCGAGTTATACCTCTCTTTGCTGCAAGCTTCACATAGTTAGTTACTCACTGGACTCTCAGAGTCCCCTTCACACTCGGACTCGGCTGCTATCTACGTCCACCCAATATATAAACTGACAAAATATCTTTTTTAAATCCAGGACAACCATAAAATTGACCACTCTTCAATTAAAAATTTAATTCAAACCACCAAAAAATATATATCTTTCATTTTAAGTATCCTTCAGTAAAAACTTGGTATCCTTCAAAAATCTTTCTGTAAAAACTCTGGTTTGCAGTAAATGTAAATATTTCCCTGTAGAAACTTGACTTACTGTGATTAAACTCCTATTTACTGTTTACTGTCGTAAATGCAAATACTATCCTTTAGACATTTTATTGTGATTAAACTTTTGTTTACTATAGTAAATGCAAATACTATCCTTTAGAAATTTTAATGTGAATGCAAATACTATCTTTCAAAAATTTCACTGTAAGTAAACTCCTGTTTGACGCAGTAAATGCAAATAAAGCCTCCCAAAATTAAAATAACAAGCCTCCCTTGGATGCATGGAACTGAGACTTCTAGCAAACAATCCAACAATTATTGGTATTATTGGAAAATTTTATTAACAACAACAAGCACTCAAAACTCCAACATGTATTTTAACTTCCAAGGATATGTTAAAAAAAGCTTTATACCACTGAATTTCTCCAATCTTCTTTCGTTATGAAAGAAAGTTATAAAACTTACAAAGAGTCAATAGTTTGGGTGTCCCACTGGGCTAATCTTATGTTGCATTCAACTATCCTCAAAGCCTTCATGCTCCACGTCTCCTTTATGCCATAGACATCAAATACATGGAGTTTAGAAACAACTCAATCAGCTCGCTCTCATACCACTGTAGAACACACGAGACTAGAAACCAAATCAAATGTATATTAATCAATCTAGAAGAATTATCTACATGTTATACATATAAATACATATAGAAAACACAGGAGACTAGAAACCAAATCAAATGTATATTAATCAATCTAGAAGAATTATGTATATGGTGTACATATAAATATATATAGGAAACAGTTGAATTAGTTCCCGGGAGTTCTTGGACTCCAATAACTACCCAAACTAACCCAAGGTTAATCTCGAGGATTAGCTATCTTAAACTGGTTTGATTGTATATATGGATTGAACACCCTGAAAAACCCCTAGGGCACTCTGACTGTGTAGAGGATATCCATCAAACTTATGATTTCAATAAATCCCTGCCGAATTTTAGAAAAATTAGACAGAAAAAACCCATTAAAAAAACTTAAGTCTAAATAACACAAATCAAGATTTCACCAAAAAAATACTCATAAAAAACCATTTTATAAATCAATTAAACTACACTTTAAACTTTAAACTTTAAACTTTAACATTTTAAAACTCTTTTCCAATCTACTCTATTGAAAAGAGAAACAAAAATTATAAATAAATATATATAAATTCAAAGTATCTTTAATAATTATCTTTCAACCAATATTATATCTACCAAATATTTAAAATATGATATCTTCCAACGATTTAAATTTCCATTGATTTAAAACAATGTAGGAAACCAATAAATTCTGTATCAGGAACACTCACCGTTTTATTAATACCAAACAGCATCTTTAGTCATATGAAAAACATTAACTAATACATACGCACTTATATATATATATATATATATATATATATATATATATATTGTTTTATGTATATGTTATTTTTATATTTATTATTAATTCGATTCTGAATATTATTAATACTTTATTTCATTATCAAAATATATAATAAAAAATGCAATGCTAATATATATCTGTTGATTTAATAAGAAAACAATTATTATAGAGTAACACTATAAAATTATAAAATAAAATACGGAACATCAAATTAAGTTGTTTGACGTCCATCTCTCTGCAACATCTAGTATTTCACTTATATTTTGGTTTATAATAATATAATAATTTTTATTATTAATAATTTTTATTTAAAAATTAAATTAATTAATTTAAAAATTTATTTAATATTTAAAAATTTTAATTTGAGGTATATTTATTATTATAATAAAATAATAATATTGTTGATTAAAATTTTGCAAATAAGGTAGTAAGTTAAGTAGACTATTGTGGAGAAAAATATTTGAAAGCTTTTGAATTAGAGGAGTATTGTGATGGATGTCCTAAAATATGCAAACCTAGATACAATAATTGCTATGTACATTATTTAAAATCATAAAAATTTGGTCAATTAAAATTAATACTCATGTTTCATGGCCGTATATTAATAATATATTTTATGCTTTTAATCCCAAAAATAATATCTAATAAGTCACACTATAAAAATTCTTCAATAGAATAAGAATTAATTTAAAATATTAAAATATTAAATTAATATAGTTTCTTTTTCGTTCTCTATATATGCCTTGGCATAGTTACTATGCATCTGAGAACATTTCAATGAACAATAGTTAAAACTGATTATCCAACCTATCGCTTTCGAATTTCAGGAAAAAAATTCCCGAAAAATATACTCTAAAGAAAACCAACCTATAAAATAGTAAAAACACACTTTATTTTTATATAAAAATTCCCTTTTCTTATCCCTCTTATTGTAACTAATTTATTAGTATAAATTTATAAGTTTATTTATTATTTATTTGTGTTGCTCCTTTAACTCTACTTAGTCTCATTTCATTCATATATATATCATTTCATTCATATATATATATATATATAATATTTTTTTTAATCATTTTTATAACGGTTAATTTCCCTTGCTAATTATGAATTAATTAAATTTTAAATTATTTTTTTGATTTTGATGTTTTTTTCCCTGTAAAGCAATTTTTTTTAACAAAGTTCTTCTTAGTAATCTTCATGTCATGTTCTTTAATTCGAGTGGGTCTCATTTTATTAAAAAAATATATATAATTTTTTTTTATCATTTTCACAACGGCTACTTTCTTTAATAATTATGAATTATTTAAATTTTAAATTATTTATTTGATTTTGATTTATTTTTTTCCTGTAATACAAATTTTTTTTCTCCACAACATTCTTCCTAGTAATCTTCATCCCATGTTCCTTAATACTCCCATCTTAGTACTCTTGTTAAACACACAACCTTTAATACTCCCATCTTAGTACTCTTGTTAAACACACAACCTTTATTTGTGATTGATGATTGATTACTATCCCATGTTCCTTAATACTCCCATCTTGGTACTTTTTTTGAACACACAACCTTCATTTGTGATTAATGATTGATTTTCTTTTACAGTTATATTTTTCCTCAACTGTAATCTTCTTACCCATATTTCTGGATATTCCAATCTTATCTTGCCACTATTTTTGAACACTCAAGTTTCATGTGTGATTGATTCTTATTATTAAAAAAAAAATTATGTTTATAATAATATTTTAATTAAAAAAGTAATTTCTAAATGTATAGGTTTTTATAGTTAATCTTAATCATGTTTAAATTATGTAAAAAAATTGAATCATTTTACATTTTTAATAGATAATTTATTCATCATTAAGGATAAATAAGGCTTGATACTTTGTTAAGATTTATAAGATATTTTTTTGTTAGATCTAAGACTTTTGTGATCCATATTGTAAATGGTAATGTCTTTCCGATTAATCACATCATTAAGATAAATTAGTTATTAATGTAAATAAAATAATATTATAAATTGGTTGTTAGGAATCATTTACTAAACTATTTTTTTTTAATAGATGATCATGGTAAACAATATAATAATAATAATCATTAAACCTTCTTTTTCTTATTATATTTTAATTTAATATTTTATTATGATTTGTAGCTTTTATATCCATTCTTTTTAGTTTCCTTCTTTTAGATTATGAACTATTTTAGTCATATAAATTAGATGGCCAATAATCTTAGATAAACATTAAAATCATAAAAATTAAAAAATTATAATTTTATTTTAAATTATTATTATTAGTATTAATTTTAAAAGAATTAATATTGAATTAAATGTATGGATATTTAAGAAAAATGTAAAAATTATTATTATTAGTATTAATTAAAAAAAAAAATTGAATTAAACATATGGATATTTAAGAAAAATGTGTCAAAAAAACATTGTAAAGAAACAATAAGAATTCAATGGCATGAATAAAAATCAAATGGAAACTGCGAGGCGATTCGAGCGACGAGGTAGCACGAAGCTAGGGTTTCGTCGACGGGTCGTGTGCAGGGCAGCAGGGGATCAACCTCGGTTGAATCCCAGGAAGCGAGGTGCAGGGTCGGAAAGTTCCTGAGAAGCAGGAATATTTTGGATGTCTGAACCTCTCCAGACGCATTCACGAGCAGATATTAACCTGTGAAGCATTCAGCACGGGTACTGCGGCGAAGGAATGGGGATGGAGGCAGGGAGGGGAGAGATCCCCTCCTATAAAGAAGTAATCACAGGCGAAGCGAGGAAAGAGAGAGAAGAAGAAGAGGATCGATCCAATGATGGAGAGACTTCAGCAGCAGGAGCACAAAGAAAAGCAGGAATCCAGAGCAAATGCCTACCACGGTCAGCAAATACCCCAAGGTTAGTAATACCGCCTAATAAGCTTGAAAACTACAGAACATATATGAGAGATTATGCTTTAATTTGCAAGTTTATAGGATACTGGCCCGCGGAGAGAGATCTTATGAGATGGATCAATCTGAAATGGAAACCAAAAGGTCATGTAGAGGTAAAGTTAGGAGCAAAGGGGTTCTTTACGGTTATATTTTCTAACTTAGAAGACAGGACTAGGATATTTGAGGAAGGGCCTTACTTCATGAATAACGCAGGGCTGGTAATGAGACATTGGGTTGAATGCTATAACCCAGATAAGGAAAAGATATTAGCTGCCCCAATATGGATAAGGCTCTTTGGTCTCCCCTCAGAATTCTGGAACCCAGATATCCTTCAAGGCATTGGAAACTCAATAGGATCTTTTGTTAAAGTAGCTGAATCAACGAAGAGAGGCAAATATAATACTTATGCTAGGATCTGCGCCTACATGAACATAACTGAACCTCTCCCAGAATCCATTGAACTGGAATATCATGACGAAATATGGACTCAAACCATAGACTACGAGCATATTCCATTTCGATGTAGAAGATGCCATGAGTATGGCCATTTAGCCAGAGACTGCCCTATAACCAAAGCTGAAAAAGAAAGGGAAGCAGAAATCTCAAGGAAAACTGAAACAGAGACAACAAAGAGAGAAGCAGAAGAGTTTAAAGTAGTACAAAGGAGGGGGAGAAGAGACAACAAAAGAATGCCGAAAACTAAACAACAGGGAAAACAGCAACCTGAAACACAAAATAAGTTTGAAATCCTACAGGAAGAAGATCCTGAAACAGAGGGTAGTGAGGAAGAAGAAGCAGAGGAAATGGAGATAATTGGGGAACAGAAAAGCAAAAGGAGAGATCAAAGTCATACAGAACAGGAAAACGAAACCTTAAGTGACAACCAAGATTATCAAGGTGAAATGGAGATAGATACACAGAGCATGAAAGTAGATGAGGAGGAACAGGAAATGGCAAAATTAATACAAGAATGGCGAAGGCTAGATGACCGCTTTATCCCAGAAGAACAGAAACAAAGATACAAGGAAGCCTTTCAACGCTACAAAGAAAAAAAAAAGGGAGCACAGGGGAGAAGACAAGCCAAGTTACAGAGAAACCAGATGTGGGAACGGGCAGAGCAGGCAAAGGTGGCAAAAAACGAGGAAGAAAACCTCTCACTGAGGTAATACAAGATGTAGGTGAGGCACTTGTAAATTCCGGAAGGGTAATACCCCTGTCAGAAGTGTTCCAAAACCCCCGAAAATTGTTAAAATGATAATCACAACATGGAATATACGCGGCCTCAACAGTAGAGGCAAACAAAGGTATCTCAATGAGAGACTGAAAAAGGAAAAACCAAGCATCATGATACTTCAAGAAACCAAAGTAAGCACGGAGAAGATGAGTGAAATCTTAAACAGAAATAGAAGCAGGTATGAGATGATGGGACAAGATGCTTTGGGAAGTGCTGGGGGATTGGTAATTCTCTGGAACCCAGATGAAATCCAATTCACTAACTGGATGAGTTTCCCAAGGATTTTAACAGGAAATGCTCATATACTAGGTACAACAGAGGAGGTAATGGTAACAGGGGTGTATGGTCCACACTTACAGACAGAAAAGGAGAACTTCCTTAAAAACTTAAAAGCATTAAGATGCCTGATGCCAGAAAAACAATGGATAATTGGTGGAGACTTCAACATGATTAAAGCCACAGAGGAAAAGAGAGGAGGGATAAGGAGATTGGATACGGCCTCAGAAAAATTTGGAGATCTAATAAGAGAACAAAAGCTGATTGATATCCAGACCATAAATGGAAAGCACACTTGGAACAATCGAAGGGGTGGAGCTAACCAAATAGCTTCGCGCCTTGACAGGTTTCTAATCTCTGAACAAATAATGATCAAGGATATCTTCATAGAAGCATCAATACTTCCTGTTATAGGGTCTGATCATTGGCCAATTAAATTAGAAATTGACATAAAGCGACGACCTCCCAACAGACCATTCAAATTTGAAGCCTTCTGGTTGAGAGATGAGGGGCTAATGGAAAAACTAGAAGACTGGTGGAGAGAAAGTAACCCGAGAGGTAAAAACAAAATGCATTCCTTTCAGCTTAAATTGAAGGAAATAAAGACTAAATTAAAAAAATGGAACAAAGAAGAATTTGGGAATATCTTAGAAGAAAAGCAGAAATTAGAACAGAAAATGGAAGATCTGCAACAAATGGACATCACTCAAGGCATTCAGGAAGAGCGAACAAAAGAAGAAGGAGTGATCCTAAATAAGCTTGAGGAAAGAAGGAAACAAGAGGAAATACTCTGGAAACAAAAATCAAGGGTTCAATGGCTCAGGGAGGGTGAAAGGAATACGAAATTTTTCCATAAAGCCATGGTACAACACCGTCAAGGAAACAGAATATTCTCAATAAAAAACAAAGAAGGGCAAAGAGTTCTTCAGCAGGAAGAGATTGAGAAAGTGCTAGTAAATCATTTTAAAGACATCTTGAAGGAAACTCAATCGAACAGAATAGAGGCAATAGCAAAGATAAAAAGAGAAATACCTCAAATTGTGACCAGAGATCAAAACCAGGCTCTAATGAGAAAAATAACCAAGGAAGAAGTGGAGGAGATTGTCAAAAACATGAAGAGAAATAAAGCTCCAGGCCCAGACGGTTATACTGTTGAATTCTTTCAAGCGGCATGGCACTTTCTGGCTGATGAAGTAGTGGAGATAGCAGAAGAAGTCAGGATAAATCAAAGATTATGGCCAGGCATAAACGCTACGCTTCTGGCTCTTATACCTAAAACTAATCAGGCCGACCAGGCAGATGGATTCAGACCCATTGCCCTTTGCAATGTCATTTACAAGATTGTGGCATCCATAGTAGCTCAAAGACTGAAACTAATTCTCCCCAGTATTATCTCACCGGAGCAAACCGGTTTTGTTGAAGGGAGACAGATCTTGGATGGGCTAGTGGTAGCACAAGAAGTAATCCATACATTGAAAACAAAGAAGGAAAAAGGTATGTTGATCAAATTAGACCTATCAAAGGCATATGATAGGCTCAGCTGGAAGTATTTAACTGAGATCCTTAAAGCTTTTGGATTTTGTGACAGATGGGTAAATTGGGTATTAAGCATGATTTCTACGCCAAATTACTCTATTTTGCTAAATGGAGCGCCTACAACAACTTTTAATGCAACAAGAGGTCTCAGACAAGGGGACCCTCTCTCCCCCTTCTTGTTCATAATAGCAGCTGAAGGTTTAGGAAGATATATCAAAAAGGAATTAAGGGACAGCAACATTCAAGGGCTACAATTATGGGGAACCCGAACCACTGTCACCCACCAACAGTTTGTGGATGACATAATGATATACTGTAAAGCAACCCTTCGTGAAGTAAAAAGGATCAAAAAAATCCTAGAGATTTTTATGGAAGCTACAGGTATGGAGGTCAACAAAGATAAGTCCAGGACTTTCTTCTTTAATATAGTGGAACCTATACAAAAGCATCTCACCAGAGTCCTGGGATATCAGTTAGGGAAACTCCCAACCAAATATTTAGGGACAATGTTAGACTCCTCATCCATAAGAATAAGGAATTGGCATCATATCCTTGAGAAAATCAAAAAGAGAATGGAAAATTGGACGTTTAGAGCCCTGAACGTAGCAGCAAGGGTGGTGCTTCTCAAAGCCACGCTACAGGCAATCCCGATATACTCCCTGTCCGTGATGAATGCACCTAAAGGAATATGTAACAAGCTGGTTGAGATGTACAGGAAATTTCTTTGGGGAGGACCAAAACAAGAAAAGAAATGGGCGCTGTGCTCATGGGAGAGCTTAGCCAAAACAAAGGAAAAGGGAGGCTTAGGTCTCAAAGACCCAGGAATTTTAAATCAGGTGATGGCAGCCAAACTTCGATGGAGATGGTTACAAGGAGGACAGGACTTGTGGAAGGAGATTTGGACAACTAAATATCATATGCCCAATAACCCGGAAGAAATTATCAGACAGCAAGAAATGCCCCGGGGATCGGATATCTGGAACCTATCAATTCAAAATAGGGAAATAGTAGATAATAATATATTCTGGGAAATCAAAGGGGGACAGACAGCGAGGTTCTGGGATGAATCTTGGCAACAGCGAGGAAAATTGGCTAATCTCATAGGAATGCAGGAAATACAAAGAAGAGGAATACATAGGAATTTGATAACGGTAAATGATTATTGGGATGCAGACCAAGGCAATGGGGAATGGAGGATATGGAAACCGCTGGAACAATGGGAAAGGAACCCAACAGAAGAGCAAAAAACAACCTTTACTAAGGAAATGAACTCAAGGAAAATAAGGAACAGAGAAGGTAATGACATACTACGGTGGGGAAAAGAAACAAAAGGGACTTTCACTATTAAGGAGGCTTACAAGCTAAAAACATACCAAGAGCAAGGAGAGGATGATCAAATTTGGAAAAAAATCTGGAGCACAAAGTGGTGGCCAAAGGTTAAATTATTTGCCTGGCTGGTGGGAAGAAAGAGAATCCTAACATGGGATAGAATTCAGAAAAGAGGCTTTTCTGGTCCCTCCAGATGCCATCTCTGTAATTCTGCTGTAGAAGACCAGGAACATATCCTTAACGGATGTACAGTGGCACAGTATCAATGGGAGGAAACGCTAAAGCTCTTTACTAAAACAAACAGAAACTCAACTGACATAATTCAAACCATCAAAAATTGGGGAGAAGCTGAATTCCAGAGCAAAGTAGTTAACAGAGCGTGGAGTGTCACTGCAGGTTTCAATATTTGGAACTTATGGAAGGAAAGGAACTACCGCCTATTCAGAGGGAAGGCATCAGGGCCAGAGGAGGTGTGGAAGCGGTCTTTAAACCAAATTAGGGAGACAATTCTCGCTGAGAACTGGGATGATGAAGACTGGAAAACGTCGGAGGCAGAATCTGCCATCTTGAAGAAATTAAACTTGGAGCCGGGAATGATCTTCCAGCAAGGAACCAAGCAACGACACCCTTCAGCAAATCAGAGCAGGACAAAGTTTAGAAAACCTCCAGACGGGTTTGTGAAACTGAATTTTGATGGTGCGGCGAAAGGCAATCCTGGGCCAGCAGGGTTCGGCGGAATTATCAGGAATGACCAGGGGAAAACGGAGTGGATCTATGCGGACAATGGTGGAACTATGACCAATAATGAGGCGGAGTTTATGGCTGCTTACCAAGGTCTTAAAATTGCAAAGCGAAATGGTTATAGGAGAGTTGAAATAGAAGGAGACTCCACTCTGGTCATCGACTCGATCAGAAAACTAGTACAGGGAAAGAACTGGGAGCATGTGGTGACAAGCTGGAGAAGTGCCAGCACAGTCAGAGACATCGGAGAGATATTAGAAGGGATTGAATACAGTCTAACCGCGCATGTCCGACGGGAAGGTAATAAACCTGCTGACTGTTTAGCAAACTGGGGGTGTGCGGAACACAATGGCAAAGTAGATGACAGTTGGACAACTCAGTCCACGCTGGAAAAATGGGAAGGATTAAGGCAAATGCTGGACAGTGATATTAATGATGCAGGACAAGGATAATCGTTACCCCGCGTGGCTGGGGGGAGGAGAAAATACGCCAAAGCAGGAGGGACGGTGGAAAGGACAACAGGATAGGACAATAAAATCATGGATCGAGGTGACAATTAATCTCACAGCGAAGCAGGGACGCGGCCCAAGGAAAAGAACGAACCCCATGACATTTTTCATCATGCGAAGTAAAGACGTTCATGGGAGCGGGCAGAAATCCCATCACACAGGTAAAGGTGGCAGCAAAGATATAAGAGGAAACAGGGGCAGACGGGAAGGCATTGTAAGCTTGAGAAAGGTAGCGAAAACAGAGGATTTTTGTAATCAAGTCACAGATCAGGAAGAAATCGCTCCAAAAATGAGTGATAGGAAGAGGATGGCGACCCAAAAAGGGAAGCAAATGGCCGAGGAAAGATATCAGGAGCAGCAGTATGTAAGCATCGACATCGAGAGCTCTGAAGAGTCGGAATACATGCAAGAAGGTGGCAAGGGGAACCAGGGTGACTGGGGCCAGAGCAGCAGAGATCCGGGTCCGGATAGGCAAGGAAGAGAGCGTCTCAAAAAGGAGCAGGAAGTAAACAGGCCGACCAGAAACAATTTAAACGAAGCCGAAGAGACCCGTCCGCCACCCAGGAAAAGGAGAAGCAACAGGACGACCAGTTCTGCCATGCATGCGGCGGAGCAAGCATACAAGGAGGAGACCAATGAGGACATCAGGCAAGTCTTGGAAGGGATGGAGGCGAGGGTCCTGGATGAACCTTCAGACCCAGAAATGAATGAGTGGGCTTCTCAATTGCCTGATCCTGGGCACACGCGTGGAAGGCTTACGCTGTATCGTAGAGCCCTGCACACCTATTGGGTGCTCAAGCACCTCCTTGCAAAAGCTCTGGAGCAGGTGGCGTCGGAAATGCTTGAGATTGCGCAAGCCTCAGCAATTGCTCAGCAGGAGGCCTCCAGTCTGGCAGAACAGGTGCGTCAGCAGACTGAACTTCTCAAAGAAATTAGAGCTATGCTGAAGGAACTGCAGCAAGACAGAGCCAGTAGAGCAAGTGAGCGCGGTTTTGCAGAGGAGTAAGAGGCAGGTTCCTGCTCTCTTTCCTCGTTTTAAAACTGTTAATTTTGCTGAGAGGCTACTGTATTTTTGAAAAACTTCCATGGTCATGAAGTGATAGGATTAGCATTTTAGGAAGGCACAGTAGATTTTGCTCTGAGTCTTTGATAGGTTTTTAGTATTCTGAAAGACTTGCTCTCCTTTTGGGTTAATTGGAGGAAAGAGATGTGGTAATTTTGAGATAAGGAACAGGAACCAAACATAGACTTTTTTGACTCTTGGATGATAAGGAGCCAACAGATCTGGTTTCCCCTCGAGGCAGATTGAGGCTCCCTTGTTTTGTACTTTATGTTGATATGTTTATATGAATAGAACTACCGCAGCTTACAAAAAAAAAAAAAAATCAAATGGAAACTAGATATCACACATGTGGGCATGTCATTTTTTTAATTAAACTTAAAAATAAAAAGAGCATAACCACCTTTAAGCCTTAATCTCAATCCTATATACTTGACTACTTTTGAAAATATCCGATGAATACTTTTAGAGATCAATTCCCCACCATCCATATAATAATTATTGATAATCAAATTAAAAGTTTGAAAACCCTATTTAAATTTAGACCAGATATAAAAATAAAAATAATTTTTGTGTTCATGAATACTTTTACAGATCAATTCCCCGCCATCCATATAATAATTATTGATAATCAAATTAAAAGTTTGAAAACCCTATTTAAATTCAGACCAGAAATAAAAATAAAAATAGTTTTTGTGTTCATAAATCTTTAGGAGATAATCACATTGGAGAAAGTTTTGCCACCTTTAAGCCTTAATCTCAATCCTATATACCTGACTACTTTTGAAAATATCCGATGAATACTTTTAGAACACTTTTAGAGATCAATTCCCCACCATACAGATAATAATTATTGATAATCAAATTAAAAGTTTGAAAACCCTATTTAAATTTGACAAGACATAAAAATAAAAATATTTTTTGTGTTCATAAATCTTTAGGAGATAATCACATTAGAGAAAGTTTTGCTAACATTTAGTAGAGTGATGTAGAGAGAATTGGTTCAGTTGGGTATCAGATTAAATAAGTAGAGTGATGTAGAGAAAATTACTACTAACTGCTAGAATCTAATGGCTAAAGGCCAAATAACTAATGGTCAAAATTAAATAAAAAGAGTAAAAAAAAACAATTAAAGTCAATTAAAAATGAGACTAAATCAAAGGAAGTTACCAAAAAATGAAAAGAAAAAAGGAAATTGACCTAAAATATACCATTTTTATAATTTAATTTAATTAATTAACTAATTTATATATTTTAAATACAAAAGAAATTAATTTAGGAAATTTTTCTTATGACTAAAATCAACCAAACCCCATTATATATATATATATATATATATATATATAATTAATAAAAATACTAATAAAAATAAATAAATAAACTTTTTAAAAAGAAAGAGCATGGACCCAACAATTACTAATCGACTAACCATTGTCCCTGTTTAGATTACTAGGCTTCCTTTCCCCTGTTTAGATTACTAGGCCTCCTTTATATTTTAATGGCCTCCCTAAACTTCTGATGAATGATATGACCCACTCGTGCAATGACCTGGGTTTTTCCAATGCATGTGTGATGTTTTGTCTTCTCTGCATGTTCCACCAAGGCTGAGGAGCGGGTCCTCTCAAGTTTTATGTTAGCCACATGCTCATGAATCCTTGGATTTATCAAGCAGCCAATTTCACCAATGTAGGGTGTCGTGCAAGAATGTGGAATTTCATACACACCTTTCATATATTTAGGGTCCACATGGTCTTTAACAGAGCTTAGGGAGCTACGAATGGTGTTAAGGGGCCTAAAAGTAAAGGGAACCTCATTATTTTCTCAGGATCCTAGCAATCTTGTTTGTCGTCCCTTGGCTAAAAGGAATATGGACCACTGAACTTCAATATTTAGGCTCATTTTTATTGGAAGGACTTTTGTTAGCTCTAAAGAAAGCTTTGAGACTCTGGCGCCTACTATATCCATTATTACAGAAAACATTAAGGAGATTGGATTTTTCATCAGAAAGGTGGTTCTCATCAGAAACTCTCAACGCACGAGTAGCTAAGGTGTTGAGATCACCCAACTTTTGAGTAGGGAAATGATGGGACTTAGCATGAAGATAATGCTCTGTATGATTTTTCTTCCAAAAAAAATGGTGGAAGAAAGAACTGTCATCCTTTTTAGAAATAAGAACATCGACGAACAAAAGGAAACCATTTACTTCGCATTCCATAGAAAACTTTATGGAGCTAGACTAATTGTTAGGATGTTGCAAAAAAGGATCCAACTTCTCCCTTCCATGAGGCCAAATTGCGCAAGTGTCATCCATAAATCTTTTCCAACGCTTTGGTTTGAAAGGAGTAGAGGCCAAAGCCTTAGATTCAAATTCTTCCATGAACATATTAGCTACTATAGGAGAAAGGAGGGAACCCATGGAAGCACCACAAGTTTGTTCATAAAATTCCCCTTCAAAACAGAAGAAAGTATAGGTAAGACAGATTCCAACCAGTTTTGCTGTATCCGGATTAGTGATCTTATTGATGACTTTAATGCCTTCATTAATAAGGATATTTGTGTAAAGGAAGACCATGTCGAAGCTAATAGGAATATCTCTTGGATCCAACTTTATACCCTTTAACTCATTGGCAAAGGACTCAGAGTCTTTAACAAAGGACTCAGTAAAGCCAACGAGGGGTTTGAGTTTTTGCGCTAAATACTCCACAAGAAGATAGGTTGACCCACCTATAATGTTGACAATGGGTCTAAGGGGATCCCCTTCTTTATGGATCTTGGGAAGCCCATAAATCCAAGGAGTGAGAGGGCTACTCTCGATGTGCTTATGGCTAAAGGAGCCAATGATTAACTAATTTTCCTTCTAATCATTATATTTATTAACTTTGATTTTCTTTAGTACCTTTTTATTTACTTTTAAATAAAATTATTTATACTTTTTAGGCCGTTCAAGGTCATTTTATTATTTAACTTATAGTTTTGATTTATTAGGTCTCGTACCATTTACCTTAATTACATATTTTTAATAATACTTTTATATAAAATTATTTATATATCCTTTAATTTACTTATTATTAATTACTTTCTTCTATTTTAATTAACTTATAACTTATAAAAATTTTATTTATTAGGTCTCATATAATTTTTATTCATCCATTAAGTCATTTAATTAACTAATTTCCTTTTAATTATGAATTAAATTAGAATTTTTAATTATTAACTTTTATTCCTAATACTTGTAAATTATATTTTATTTATATTTTAACTAATTATTAGTTAACTTATAGTTTTTAATTTTTAGGTCTCGTACCATTTACCTTAATTTATTTATTTTTACGAATTAAAATATTATATTAATTTTGACCCTTGTCCTTAAGTCAAACTAGCCGTTAGATTTGCTAGCTGTTGGAGGCTCTGCTCGGACTATTTAACGTGAGGAGCTAGATCTGTTTCTTCATCTTGTCCTGACGATGAACCACACTGTTGGTTCGAAACGCGTCGACAAATGAGATTCCATGTGATTTTCGCCAAAATCTTCCTCTAACTTAATATGGATCACAGAAGCCTAAACTCCATTAGCCAATGATATTGCTGGATTTTTTTAGCCAGAAACTGTTCTAGAAATATTTTTTAAGGAATTCTTATTAAGTTTCCTATGGCTCCCGCTACTACAAAGGTGATCCACAATATTACTCTGATAATATTCCTTATCAAGGATAACTATAGCCCCACCCTTGTCCTCTTTGAGAACAATAATGCCTAGGTTCTTGTTAATGGACTTGATTAAATAAAATAAAATAAATAATTTTATGTTATAAACATTATATATTTGAGGTCAATTTCCTTTTTTCTTTTTCTTTTTTGCCTTTCCATAGTTGTTTGGCCTTTAGCCGTTAGTAGTAATTTTCTCTACATCGCTCTGCTTATTTAATCAATCTGATGCTCAATTCTCCATCTTGTCTTGAAGATGAACCAAACTCTTGAGCAAAACTTTCTCTAATGTGATTATCTAGGAAATATTTATAAACACAAGATATGGATCACAAAAGCCAGAATTCAGTTAAAAATATTTGTTTTTTTACTTTTCATATTAATTTTCATTTGGTTAAACATTAAATTTATTATTATATATAACGGGTTTTTATTATTTTATTTTATTTTACAATCATTGTGTAATTATTATTTTTTTCACAATAATTTTATTATTTTATTTTCAAGGGTTAAATTTTTTAGAAATTTTAATCTCAATAATTTTTTTATCATTATTCAAATTTTATATTTATTTAAGGCCAATCCTAATTAATAGATGAAATGGTCTTTCTCACTTGAATATGGTGATACAATTTAAAGTGGCATTGTGATTTTTTGTTGTTTAAAATATATTTTTGAATGCATAAATGGATTCAACCCCTAATGCTATAGATTAAAGAACATAAACTCAAAGTTGTTAAAAATATCTACTTAATTTTTGATTAAAATTAACTAGAAAAAAAAAATTTTTAAAAAAAAAATATTCGTTAGACTTGCTTTTATTTGATAATAAATAAAATGTGAAATTGAAAATTTAACATTTTAAAATTTACCCGAGAGGGATCAAATCCTAAGATGCAAACCTCTTTTTTGAATGTAAAACTTGAAGAAATGTTTACACTTCTAAAAATTTAATCTCTGGACACTTATAAATCTGAAAAATAGCTCTCAATTGATTAATTATAAATAAAATTTTACAATAATAAATTTTATTACTTTTATTCTTATTTTTATATAATTTAATTTACTCAAAATATTTTAATTAATAATTAATTTTATTTATCTTTATCTATATAAAAAACACATTGTTCATGTATATAAATACCAAACACCAACTTTAAATATATAAAAAATATTAACTAATACATACACACTTACAATTGAGAATGTAATCATTGTCATACTTATTATAGAAGCGCAGGTTATTTTTATTTATTTTTATAAATTTATAATTCAATTCAATTGTGAATATTATTTAATACTTTATTTCATTTATACTAAAAACTTAGAGTGTAATGGTAATAAATATCTGTTAATTTATTACGAAAACAATTATGAGACACTAACCATATAAAATTAATTAAATAAATTACATTACTCTTATTTGTTGTATCACGATTTTGTCAATTAACAATTCTTTTATAAATATTTTAAACTTTATAAAAAAAAAATGACAGAACATCAAAGTTACTTGATATTGACTTTGACATTTATTTTTTTTCAATATTATTATTGTTGTTGAATTGAAGTTTCTGTGATCTATGTCAAGTTTATGTGAAGAGTTTTTGGAGAAAATCACATCATAGTTCATTTGTCTACGCTTTTGGAACCAACGAGTGTGGTTCATCGTCAGGACGAGTTGAAGAACCAGATCATAGTTGCATGTTAAATAGAGAGAGCAGGTCCTCAAACGGTTAAATTTGACTGGGAAACAACTATATTTGACTAGACAACTAGGTTGGACCAACGGCTACTAAATTTGACTGGGCACTAAGACCAAGAAATAGGGAAAAGAAAAAAATAATTATTTGATTAATTTTTATTTTTGTTTAGTTATATTTATTACCATATGCTAGAGTATGAATTAATAATCTATTAATAGGCCTTTTAATTAAAATTAAATAGATAAATAGTTAGTTAGTTAATTTAAGGGATAGTATATTATATTTAATTGAATTCCAATAACTAATAAAACAAATTAATTTATAAAATAATAAGAAATATCTTTAATTAGATAACTCTTTAAATTAGTTAAATAATGACCCCCTACTAACTAAAGGGAATCCAACAAAATATATATATATATATATATATATATATATATAAAAGTCCAATAAGTAATAATGTAAAAATTACTCATTGGGCAGAAAATAATTAAAAATGTTAGATTGGTTTGTTATAATTATTACCTTAAGGTTGAGCAATAATCTATTAATAGGTATATAGTTCGTTAATTAATTTTGGAAGTTAGTATGTTATATTTATTACCCTAAAATGTAAAAGTTTGAATTTAATTAACAAGAACCATAACTTATTACTAGATTCATTTAATATTATTAAAGCATTAAATTTATATGAAATAAGAAAAAGTAGATAACCTAATAAATTAGTTAAATAATTACCTCATACTAACTATCAACATAATTTGATTTTAACCTAATAAAATTAATATGGTAACTAAATTAGAAAGAATATAGAATTTACCATAGGTTAGTTAATTCAATATAAATTTTATTTAATTATATCTAAAGGGTTGGAAAGAAAAATCATACCATTAGAATTCTTTCATTAAGGCGAAGGAACATACAATGCTTGTTACAATAGTTTACTATGTCAATTAAAAGGATTTCGAACATTAAAATAAAACCCAGAAAATGTAAAAAATGAGGGTGGGGCCCAAAGATGAGAAGGAAAAAAGGAAACAGATGGTCTCGAAGATGAGGGGGAAAACAAAGAAGACGGACGAGAAGAACCACCCAAGGGGCGGGGCGGCACGGGGAAGGGGCCAGCTAGGAAGAAAGGGCAGGTGTCACGATGCCGGAGACATCAGTAGTCTTTCAACCGCGCTTGGCGAGGTGCGGCACCACCGAACACTTTCTTTTCACCAATACTTATGTTCGTGGACTACGCCTAACCACTTATCCTACTTAGTTTTTGTTTCGCAACCAAGTATTATTAATGTTTCCTTTATACCAATGAACACCCATACACATTCATTATCATCAGCAATTATAAACGAAGAACACAATTGCACAGTATAAAGGGAGGGGCAACTCCTTGAATAATGAGTCTGTGCGAATAATATATTATACAACTTTACAAGTTTACAATGCTTTACAAGTATACTTGGAAACACCAAGTTTCATACTTAGCCAATTTTACATCATCATCACACCTCCGTGTGATAGCCAAGATTTCCTTGCCCAAGGCGGGCGGGCACGCCCTCACACGAGCTGCCTTCCGCACTTCACAACCGAACCTTTTTTTCGTGCACGACGGGTGGGTGACTCCACCAAGTCACCAAGACACCCCCTTCGCACAACTGGCTTCACTAATGTTTCACTGTGCACCCGGCTTCACCACGTTCCACCATTCTCCAACTTCGCACTAGCAGGCGACTCCACCAAGCCTCCACCATTTACCCTTGCACGACGGGCGGGTGCTCACCCGAGCTACCTGAGACACTCGTGTCAAGTCTCACCCAAAACCGAGATATCATGCTACCTTCATGCGGCCTTACCTAAGAGTGGGCGAATCACCAAACTGCACCGTTTCTTCTTGCTGCGTCCACACTTGATCTGCGCACTTCTTTACATGTGATGAGCAAAGTTGTGATATCCAAATGAGCTCTTCGCAATGTTTACCTATATGGGTGTGAGGGCGAGTTGAGCTGCCCAAGCCAACTCGTCCTCCAAGCAAGGAGTGCCCCCTACTCATCACAAATACATGTCGGCCTTCGCACTAATTGTAAGCCAGTAAGCCTCTAAGTCCTCCATCTTTTCCAACACTTTTTCAATGAATGCCATAGTAGCATCTTTCGCATCGCGACTACATCCAACCTGAGATTCACCTGCCATTGCTAACAGCTTCCTTCTTCTTTGCGATCTAGTTTTGACCATCCAACAGCTTCACCACGTTGCCTGCAACCCGAACTAGCCCTTGTTCCACTTGTATGTGAAACAACTTCCTTCACCTGCAAGTACCTGCTTCACTGTCACCAACTGTCAAGTGTGTGCACACTTGCTTCACCCAGCTTCCTGCAAGACTCGTCCAAGTCTTCAGACTAGCTCTGATACCAACTGTCACAACGTCGGAGACATCGGTAGTCTTTCAACCATGCTTGGCAAGGTGCGGCACCACCGAACACTTTCTTTTCACCAATACTTATGTTCGTGGACTACGCTTAACCACTTATCCTACTTAGTTTGTGTTTCGCAACCAAGTATTATTAATGTTTCCTTTATACCAATGAACACCCATACACATTCATTATCATCAACAATTATAAACGAAGAACACAATTGCACAGTATAAAGGGAGGGGCAACTCCCTGAACAATGAGTCTGCCTGAATAATATATTATACAACTTTACAAGTTTACAATGCTTTACAAGTATACTTGGAAACACCAAGTTTCATACTTAGCCAATTTTACATCATCATCACACCTCCGTGTGATAGCCAAGATTTCCTTGCCCAAGGCGGGTGGGCGCACCCTCACACGAGCTGCCTTCCGCACTTCACAACCGAACCTTGTTTTCGTGCACGACGGGCGGGTGACTCCACCAAGTCACCAAGACACCCCCTTCGCACAACCGGCTTCACCAACGTTTCACCGTGCACCCGACTTCACCACGTTCCACCGTTCTCCAACTTCGCACTGGTGGGCGACTCCACCAAGTCTCCACCGTTTATCCTTGCACGATGGGCGGGCGCTCACCCGAGCTACCCGAGACACCCATGTCAAGTCTCACCCAAAACCGAGATATCATGCTACCTTCGTGCGGCCTTGCCCAAGAGCGGGCGCATCACCAAACTGCACCTTTTCTTCTTGCTGCGTCCACACTTGATCTGCGCACTTCTCTACATGTGATGAGCGAAGTTGTGATGTCCAAATGAGCTCTTCGCAATGTTTACTTATATGGGTGTGAGGGCGAGTTGAGCTACCCAAGTCGACTTGTCCTCCAAGCAAGGAGCGCCCCCTACTCATCGCAAATACATGTCGGCCTTTGCACTAATTGTAGGTCAGCCCATGGTCTATTCATGCATGCTCCCATGCTTATATAAACCTTCGCTCTATCCTTCTACGGACATTATAACATGTTTCCTCACGCGTTGGTCGTAGAGCTGTGTTGTAACTTGTTCGTTCAAGTCGCACTTTGCATTTTCCAACCGCTCGTCCATCGTCAAACGTGGTCGCACCTCGGGTGGAACCGCAGGTCCTTACAGCAGGGATCCCATAGTTGCTAATTTTCCAGTCATCATCCTTATTGAGATTCCTCAGCCTTTTTTCAATTTCGATGGCCTCCCTAAGGGGCCAACTAGGAAGAAAGGGCAGGGATCCAACTGTTGCTAATTTTCCAGTCATCTCCCTATTGAGATTCCTCGGCCTTTTTTCAATTTCGATGGCCTCCCTAAATTTCTAGTGATGAAAGGGAGCAATCTTGGCAATGACCTTCCTAAATTTCCGGCGATGAAAGGGAGCAATCTTGGCAATGACGTGGGCCTCCCCCAGGTCATTTTCATTATTAATTTTCACGTTTATCTCATATTTATTATTAAATAAAAGTTCAACTTGATTACTCAAGTTTCACTACACAATTGATTGAGGATAGGTCTTTTTAGCAAGGTGATCCAGAATCAAACCTCACAGAGACCTAAGGGAGGAGACGTGATAAAATCGAGTTAGTTTAGGTCTTGTGCTTGTGTGGCCTTGGGTGAGTGTGATCTCCAAATAGGTCTCGATTTCTCAACCCATGGGTCAAGCCCGAAGGAAAACAACTGAATTAAATATAAAATTTCAATTATATTTATTATTATATTAAATATTATTTTTGGTATTAATATTATCATGTAAAGTTTTGTAAATAGGGTAGCAAGTTAAGTGTATTTGATTGTAGGGAAAAACTCCATAATTAAGGGAGCTTAGAGTCTTGGAATAGGTAACCTACCATGTGCAAGCCTCAATGCAATGAGCACTAAATAAACTATTCAATATCATGAAAAAATTGATCAATTAAAATTAAAATATTTAATATAAAAAATTGATCAATTAAAATTAAAATATTTAATATGATCAAAAATTAAATTGATCAAAAATGTATTTCAAAAAAAATATCTCAGAAATTATACTAATGTGTATTTAAAAAAAATCTTATTAAAAATTATACGATCAATTCCCGCCGAATTTTTTTATTTCATCGTATTTAATATATTACGCTACAGCAACTTTTTTAATTAAATAAAAAATATTTTACTTAAAAATTTATTAAAATATTAGTATTATATATATAAACAAAACATATACTCTTTAACCGTTACAGTGTGATTAAAAACAAACTACACAAGCTAAAGAACATAACGCCCTCGAACTCGAGAATAAATGAAGCAAACGTGCTCAAGTGGACTAATTGAAGGACAGGAGGACTTAAAGGTAAAGTTTTACTAAGGTAAAAGTATAAAATAAGTAAAAAGGACAAAACTGTTCTTTTCATCATTGCTGTATAACCAAATTTTTTCAGCGGGACAAGAAATGGCCAAAGTTTCTTTACTTGGTAGCGCGAGTTGCATAGAGATCCCACACATACCTGAAGGGGGCGTGTGATGTTAATTGTTCACATTGCAACCACAGTCGTGCAGTCAATTCCATTCTAGAAGACTATGCAACGTTAAACGTTAAAATTTCATCGTATTAAATGTTTGCATGTTTATGTGCACCACGACAACATACAATAAAAGTCATGGGGCGGAATGAGGACCGTCTCGGTGTTGATGCCGGTGCAAAAGGATTTAAGCCTATCCAACGTACATTGTAATGTGGCGCCATTACGCGCTTACAAACATCTGGACTACGCTCCGAGTTCGACCTCACGACCTCACGTGTATGTGAACGCGTGGACGAAGGAGCTGTACAGCGAGTAATGATTTTCATTTTCACCAGTCCGACTTGACCAGCCAGTCAAATCCTGGTGCTGTGGACAAAAACAATTTCATACTAAATTTCGCTCCATTAAAATAATCTGCAACTCAAATGGATCTTTGATTCCAAACGGCGATGTCTATTATAAGCATTAAATTTAACGGAGTAGACGAAACAGGGGTTAGTTATACATACAGATGTATTTAAACCTGAGACACAATCCCGGATCTTACTGGCTTTTTTTTAATTTAAAAATTCTCGACATTTAACTGACGATGGAGAGTTCCTGGTCAAAATAATTAAAGAAGTCTTCCGGAGGTTTAAAGAATTGATTATGGATTTGTTTGCAGACTAATACTTCGGATTAAAGATTTAAATTATGATCAAAATTCTATTTAGAATACTGTTTCTGGAGTTGAAGATGATTCGATGAAAAATTAAATATGGATTTAAATCTTCGAATTGAAGCAACAGTTTGTTATTTATACAAATTTAGATATCTTTGATCAAGCGGATTTTAGCGTTTTACGGAATCGAAAGCATTAAGAATTCATAGAGAGTTAAATATTATTTTATAGCTTTGGATTTGAACCAGAGTTTGCTATATTTGCTGCAAAACTAGACGTCTCCGGCCGACAGACTTAGTGGCCGTCGTACAAAGTTGGCAATACCGCAAGTTGTGTGACGCCGGTCCCTAAATCCCGACCGAGTTTGAATATTTTGAAGTTTCCGTCCGGTTTAATCTGTCTCTTTCTGTCATTTCACTTCTCTCTTTTTAAGGGGATACCTACCTATTCCTCCCTTTGCATTTCGTTTCTTTGTGAGACGATGGGAGGTTTCAGGGTGAGGCTGATGCCCAGTTTGTGGGCGTACAAGATCAAGAACGTGGCGAGACGTGCAGAATTGGATCATCAGCCAGATTCTGCAGCCAAATCACCGGCTCCTTACTTTCGCCATGCGGAAGAAGAAAGAGGCGATCTGGCGGAGAAATTGTGCTTCTCGCCTGTGAATCGAAAGACTGGGGATACCGTTTTTCCTGTGAAAAATAATGGAGGAGAAACGGCACAAAAGGGACGCCTGAGACAAAAGGCCACGGTCGTGTCGGTAGGATGCGGATGTCGGCCTCTGTGTCGGAAAAGAAAGCACGTCAAGGATCCCAAGATTAACTCTCCCCGGTCTGTTGTCATGCCCTGCAACTCGACGGATTCGAACGCGGGTTACCGATGGGAGAAGGAGGAAGGATGGCATGTTGTCGCCAAAGTTAACGACGAGATTGCCAGAAAGAAGCTAGCCGTGCTCAGACGCTCCACCGGTGATCAGAATCGCAAGACATGCTGCCCGCCAGGGTCGCCTGTTTCGTCGCCGGATAGTATTTCTGTTAATAATTCGGCCTGCTTTGTCGAACCCAATGTGCAGATTGTCACGAGAAAGCACAGGAAGAAGAAGAATCCAACAAGGCCGCGAGTTCATAAGAAGTTCTCCGATATGGCGAGTTGTTGTAATAATTATAGACTGAGCACTTCCTCGGCCGATACCGTGTTTGGATCCTTTGCCAGTGACGATGAAGACGAAACTCTGTTCTCCTCTTGCGAACGATCCACGGCCTCGGATCGTTGCAAGAGCTTTTCATCGGAATCGAGCATTGACTGCTACGAAACTCGGTTGTCCACTATCGACGAAATGCCGAGGAATTCCCGCCGGTCAAAAACTCCAAAAACCAGGCGGAGATCCAAGAATCTTTCAAGACGAAAGTCGTCCCCGCCGGTTTTGTTGGATGAAGATCCATATTTATCCTTAGGGCGCGGAACGGCTTTGTCTTCTTCGGAATCCGCCAAATTAGAGTCGAAAGACTCGAATATTGATGCAAATGCAGAGCAGAGCATGTTAAGCTCTCTGCTAAACAGCGAGGCAGAGGATAATTTTGAGGTGAATGCAAAGACATGGAAAGCAGGAGGGTGCGGCTATCGGCGGGATGATATAAGGACCGTGATTTATAAAACGTCAGATTTTCGTCATAATCAGCATTGTCTACCATTTTCTATGGTCGCCTGCACCAGAGATGGCCGTGTCCAAAAGAGTAAAGTAAGAACTCCAAGAAAACCCAGAAAATCGCTCCAAATTCTTCCGGCAAGAAACGCTCCCCTCGGAGGAAATCCGAGAAAAGGGAGAGCCTCGTCCCAGCTGATATCGACGGCAAGGTCGGAGAAAGCATTGCCGTGGTGAAAAGCTCAGAGGATCCCTACCATGATTTCAGGGATTCAATGCTCGAAATGATTCTGGAGAAGTAGATTTTCGAGGCCAACGATCTGGAGAAGCTTTTGAAGTGTTTTCTCTCATTAAATTCTCGCCAACATCACGGGGTAATCGTCGAGGCCTTTACAGAGATCTGGGGAGCCATCTTCCACGGCACCAAAAATCCATCGACGCCTGATTTCTGACGCATATGGCAGGTGCCTTAAACAATTCAAAGAGCAATAAATTTCTGTTTAAATGTTTCAAGTTATTCTGAGCATTCAACTTCAATTTGAAAACAACTTTATTTTTTCTTTCTTAATACAGATTTAGCTGGAAGCCGAATTGGGAATTCTCGTGTAGAACGCGCTGAGAATCGAACCCGAGCCAATGAAAACTGGATGTAGTGCTATATAGCTGATTTAGTTTAGTGCTATATAGCCCGTTGTATATAACACATTCAAAATAAAAACGACGCAATGTGTGCTGACAAATCTAGATTTCTCCATTCAGCACTGGCTTATGCTTTAAATTTTGGCCTGACAAGGTATATGAATGTTTTTGATGTCAGTAATAGTACAGTAGTTGGCTGGCTCTGTGTATTTCAGTTACGATTTTCGGGCAAATAATTTTTTTTCTCACCGTGAATTAATGCTTCTGCAACTTTTTCCTAATTCTTCTGCAAACCCAATGCGCTGTCTGTCTTACTTACTGTCCGTCTACCCACATCCCAAACAAATTTGCGCCTGTACGTAAATAGTAACAGTATGTGGAATGGTTATTCATGGGCGGTTTCCGCGCACACGACTTGGAAGTCTGGTTATGATCTCGATTCGATTCCTCGATTACCACCGTATATAAAATATGTATATTCGTCGGTTGAAGAGAAGGAAAATGCATGGTTGACGGTCGGTTCCAAAGGTACGTCTGGTAGATATGGCAGCCATGCATTTGCACGTCTTTTCGAGCAAGAACGAACACCAATGAACCAGAATCTGCTTCATCGATTGTCCACAGAATCAATCAACATAGTCAAGAGCAATAGTTATTTCTAATAATCAATATTCTCAAAACCAATCGTTATTTCTTCCACCATGAACCTGATAATGTTTGTGGGCCATCAATGTTCTGCATTCGACAGGAAAAGCACATCTCTTTTTTGACTTTGCATTTCGCTCTTTATTTTGAATCAGCGAAAGAAAGTTTCATAATACTTGCCTACTGGACTATGATTCAGAGTAGGTCGGTTGGTAATAGTGTCAGTAGGTTCCACTTTCGGCGCTTTTACCTTGAGAACTTTTGAAGGTTGCAATCCCACTTTCTCCACATTCAAGTTAATTTCATGAAGGGTATTATAAATGTTTTATTTTAATTTTTAAATATTTTTCGGTTTCATTTTGGTCTTTGGTGGAAGTTTATGTCAGAAATGATTGGAATGAGGAATGATAATTTTTAAGTTAATTTCATGAAGAGTACTATAAATGTTTTATTTCATTTTTTAAATATTTTTTAGTTTCAGTTTGGCCTTTGGTGGGAAGTTTCTGTCAGAAATTATTGGAATGAGGAATGATAATTTTCAGTTGTTAAATTTACATAAATTGAGTGTTTATGGTGATTCAAGTTTTATGTGTTTTTATTAAAAAAAATATATTATAAGTAATTAAAAAAGGTTATCTTATCAAAAATTGTATTGTTAAATTTAATGAAATTTTTTCATCATTTGCATAATTTTTTGATGATGAATGTATGAGTTAGTACTATGTAAGTTTATCATAAAGTAGATTTATTACTTAATGTGTTTTTATCTCCAATTTATTAGGATAAAATCTAAAAAGAGATTGAATATCTAAAATATTTAGGAAACCTATGGTTATAGTGCACAAGATTTTCTTCAATGACTTTAACCAACAATTCTATGAGCTAACAACAAACCAAATTCCAAAGGCAGCTAGATGGGTAGATGTGGTGCTAGGAAGCCATGTTAGAAGAAGGAGAGTACTTGGTCTTCGAAATGGGTAATCATAGTAAGTTGGAGTCCCCTATCATTATAAAGTACACCTTGCATTTGGGATGAAAGGTTCCCATTCCCCATACCCCTCATGAAGTTTAGGGTTTCCTTTTATATTTTAGGTTATAAGGGGTGTTGTATGAAACTCATCATTTGGCCTTTTAGATGACCACTTATGGCAAGTTTTCATTCTTGGCATTTTTAAACAAGTCAACATGTATGGTGACTTGAATGATCAAGACAATGAGATAAAGTAGAGTGAGGCATGGTATTGACCTTACCCCCTTCACCTTATTGATCAATATCTTACCACATTCATTCATAAAGTTTTTTTTTTTAATTGTGAAAACTAGAATAATAGTAGGTATTGGGGGTGTGATGCGGGGTAGAGGAATTTACAGGTATTAGGGGATATAAAAAGGGGTGTTTCATAATAATTGGGGATATCTATTAAAAATAAGGACTATTTTTATTAAAAATATGTATTTGGGAGGAGAGGTTCAATAAAAATGATCTTGGTGGGGTTTTATAAATATCTAGTGAGATGAGAGATATTCTTTAAATCTTGTGAGCATAGGACATATGAAATAGGTTGATTAAGTGGAGATTTTCTGGTATTGAAAAAGGTTCACTACACATTGTCCATGGGGTTTTCCCTTGATAATTAGTGAAATGATAAATATGGCTCATCATGTCTTAAATATTCTAGAACTACATTGAAATCTACAAGTGCAAACTATATTACATTAATGTGCCATTAAACCAAGTGAATCTCATTTCATTCTTAACACCCTTCAATAAAGCAGTGGTTTCTCTAGTTTTAGATTTAAAAAAATCGAACAAAGAAGCTACCATGCTACTTAGAGTTCAATGGCACAAGGAATCCTATCACCTAAGTGAGCTCCTTTCAAATATTTATATTGGAAAGGAAGGATTTGACTACACAATATATACACCTAACCCAATTTGATTGAGTGAAATAATAAAAGTAGAAGAGGTGGCTGAGTGTTTAACTCTTGAGATAAATCAAACATCTAGGATGGGAAAACCCCTGGATCTACCATTTTTGTCCAAGAGCAAAGCCTCCGATCAAGATTGATTAGAGATTTAGATAGCCTTCTTCGATGCAATGGAAAACTTCTATATCAAGGAGATGTAAAACTATTGAGTTCTTTGCTTGGAGTAGAGGTGCTAGATATTATTAAATATAACCCCAATATTGGGCCTAGGATGTAGCAATTAGTAATCATATGTACGTTGCTACTTTTTGAGGGCCTTGGAGAAGTTCCAATGCAAGTGACCCCACCAAGACATAGTGTTATACAACCTAATTTTCATGAATAAGTTCTCCTATATATGTCTTTAAACCTTATCCAAGATTAACATATTTAGAGTGGTAAGCTTGAACTCTGCATTCAACAAAGACCAATTTTTCAAATCTCTAGTCTAGCCATCAAAGAGGTTAGTGATCTTTTGAATCCCCATTTTAAGCATGGAGTTGGCTAAAAGCTAACTAGACTTTTCCAGGGGCTTGTCATTATAAAGCACTGCAAGGGACCCACCATAAAATATGCTTATTGAAAGTAAACCTTAATCCAAGAGAGTTTCCTCTCCAATTGAGCTTAGGTATAATAGCTTCCCAAGATTTCTATATGATATTTTTTATGAAGGTCCCTATGAACTCAAGCTAAGAGGGAGTAATCGAAAAAGGTTGTCCACTATGATTCCTCAAAGCTTTAATTCCAAGAGGGGCTCACTTAACAATGTATTTTTGAAGATGCATTTTCCAATCCTTATCACCTTCGATAGATTGGAGGATCCATTTAGTAGAAAGAGCACATGCTTGAATATATCAAATGACATCATGAATACTATCCCAATGTAGCTAGCAACAAAGGCTCCATTTTACATGTTGAATCCCATTTTACCTTAATCATTTTTCCAAAAGAAAATCCCTAAGAAGCTTATCTAAGCTTTTCAATCCCTTTGAGAAGGCACACAAGATGAGGTGTAGTAAAAATGGGTGGTTTCCAATGCTTTAATGTGAATTTGGAACTTACAAATCACCATGAGAGTTGATTTATAATCCATTTATCAATCTTCTTTGTTTTTGTTTGAAACACCATCTCCCAAATCTCCTTAGGCAAGCCTTAAAAGGAAAATGAAATCCCAAGGAACTAGATGATTGGATTGACCAAAGCCCAATTATGACACTAGCACCTATGGCCGCCTAAGGGAACCTTTTTGGCATCTTAAGATATCCTCACTCAGGGTTCTGCACCCCAGGGACGCTCAGGGTTTCACCGCTCCTCCAATGGTCCGTCTTCGTTGGTTCATCAACTGAATGATTTAAGTTTAAATATATTTTGCTGGGTGAAGCCACCAAGGAATGAGCCTACGACTCGTTGGTGGCAAAGCCAACTAGATCGATGGAGGTCCCAATTTTGAACCCCTCGCCTCCCATAATAGTCGACTATTTTTTTATAATTCCAAAATGGAGGAAGAAATCAGATGAACTCGATTTTTGTCACAAAGAAAGCAAATTAGAGATTGAAGACTTATTTACATCAAGAGGACATTTCAAAAATATAAAAATAAGAATTTAATGAGATGAAAACCTCTGATAAGTGGAAATCAAGTGAAAATTCAAGAATTAAAAGTTTCAGTCCTAACTTCTATATAAGCATAATAAAATTTGCAAGAGTTGGTTGAGTTGGTGCGGTTCTAGTTGTGATTATTTCTGGGTGGATGATGGTGGATTGATCAGTGACCATTGATTGTTAAAGGTGAATTTATGGTGTTTGTGTTGACTATTTAAGTAATTGAGAAATTTATTTGCTTGAGTAAGGAAATGAGCTTCATGGTTTGAGTTTGGAAATGGAATGAAAGATGAATCATTGAGGTCAAGAAAGTGGTTGCTTGCATATCAGGGGTTGTAACTCCTTCCAATAGTGGCTAATAAATAGTTAGGGGTTGGATCTCCTTTCAGTGGTAGCTGATAAACGAGGGGTTGTATCTCATTTCAATTGTAGCTGATAAATTAGGTAGTAGTCACTTCCTTATAATTCTAGCCAAAGAAATTTGTAACACATAGTAGAATCTTTCCTTTGTGAAGTAGATTTAAGAAAAAATTGAAGAATCTATGTGTGATAATTGTGTTTCTAATGATTAATTCTTGTGATGCTGATATGAATTGTTGTTGTAGTATTTATTGGTGTCCTAGTAATCTTCATCAACAAAAGAAACTTTTTAATTCACCCCGTCTTAGATTTGTCCTGGTTTCTAACAGTTGGCATCAGAGAAAAACTGGGTTAATTTAGATTAGTTTAATAGCTGGAAGAAATAGCAAGGACCATGGAAATCCAAGGAGTATATACCAATAGGGAATCAATGTTTAATGGAACAAACTATGTCTTTTGGAAACTCGCAATGAATACCTGTATTCAATCACTTGGAGCTGATGTGTTGGATGTAATTGAAGAATAATATCAAAAGCCTTTGACAGACTTGATTACTAGAGATTAGAAGACATAATTTACAATTAACACTAAAGTTATGAATCCCCTGCTTCTGGATTACCTGAATTGGAGCTAATGAAGGTCATGGATTTCTCTAATGCAAAAGCTATTTGGGACAAGATGAGAAACTGCTATGAAGGCGACAATAAAGTATGAATAAATTCCTTGTAGATTCAAACTGCTATTGTAATTTACTAAAACAATAGAATTGAATATACCCTACCCATTAGCGAAAACAATTAGACTATCGAAAAATCACAAAGATTAAAAGAGAAAGAATCAAATCAACACATTACATAATGATTTCCTTGGGAAATACAGAGCTAAAAACCCCTGCTATATGTATATTTCATTAGTTAGAAAATATGAGAAGATTACAATGCTTTTCTCAAGCCTGAGAAACCTCTACACTACCGCTATCTATCTCACAGCTTCCTAGAAAAGCCTAGGCCAATACTTAACCAATTTTTTGCTTGCCCAATTCCCTATTTCCTTGCATTGTTTTCTTGGGAACCCCCTATTAATTAAGGAAATTCCTCATTATGAATTTTGCAATCCTCATAGGCCTTCCTCTGACTGCATGCACCAGATGTACAATTCATATGATATTACAACTAATAATACATTGTCCCTGAACTCCAATCTCAACTGGGTAACTCTCAGATCTGACATGCATAATTTATTTATGGGTGAATCATGAGTTAACTAGTTGAACACATAAAACAACACCCCACTGTCTGAACTCCTACTAGTTCGTCCATCAATTGGAACTAGTTTAACTAACAGTAACTCAGTTAAGCTGAATGAATTAATTAAAACTCAAAATAAACTCAACCAAGGCTCCTATAATGTAGGACCAACTCTACATGACTCAAGTTAGATCCTCAACTAGAATTAACTGAGCCAACTAAGTCATTAACTTAGTTAACTTGTACAAGTTGTCTTGTGATGTGGAATTACAATTTTATTCCTAATTTAATTCAAGGACAAAATTAAATTAGTATTTTCTTGTTTCATTTTCAACACTCCCTCTCAACAAGAAAGGGATAATTATATACCCCAATCGTGCCTATATGGAACTCAAATTTGAATCTTGATAATTCCTTAGTCAAGATGTTTACATCCTACTCCTTTGTAGGAACATACTCGATCAACATGGTTCTCCTCTGCACACAATCTCGTATATGGTGATACCAGATGTCGATATGATTGGGCCAATCATCAAAAATTGGATTCTCAGAGAGTTTGATACAACTTTGATTGTCACAGTAAACCACTGTAGGATCCATCTGCTGACCAAATAACCCAACAAGGATTTTCCTCATCCAGATAGCTTCACAAGTTGCCTGACTAGTAGCCATGTAATCTACTTCTATCAAACTGAGTGCAACTAATCTCTGCTTCCTTCTCTAAAAAGAAAATTTTTCTGACCCAATCATGTTCTCTTCCGGTCAGAAGGACTCCTAGCCCAATCTACATTTGTGAAGCCTTGCAGCTTCACTCCCTCTATCCATCTGTACCAAAGACCAAACTCAGTGGTGCCTCTGAGGTATCTCAACATGTGTTTAGCTTCCTTCCATTAGATTTTAGTTGGCTTAACCATTGCTTGACTAAGATGGTTAACTGCAAAACATATTTCAGGTTGTGTGTTCCCCAAATACATAAGTGAATCCACAAGCTTCTTGTATATAATAGCCCCCACTACTTCACCTGAAGTAGCTATTCCTTCCTCCAATTTCCTGTTATAGGAGTCTTCGTGGGTTTGTTGCTCTCCATGTGGAACATCCTTAGTATCTTGTTGGAATACATTCCCTGAGAGACAAACAGTTCCTCATATCTTTGCCATATTTCCATACCAAGGAAATAATGCATGAGCCCTGGATCCTTCATCTTGAATTCTCTTGCAAGATCCTCTTTGCAATATTTTACCAACTTCTCATCACCTATTATAATTAAACCATCAACATAGAATACTATAATCAACAATTTACCTTAAACCATAATATGGCAAAGGTTTGCATCTACTTCACCTTTGGTGAAGCCCAATCTAGTGAAATAGATGTCGATCCTGGTGTACCAAGCACAGGGTACGTGTTTCACTCCATACAATGCTTGCTTGAGTCTACACATATGCGACTCTCTGTTTAAGGTATCAAATCCTTCTGGCTGCTCAATGTACACCTATTCCTCAATCACTCTATTGATGAATGTTGTCTTCACATCCATCTGATGTATCATCCATCCCATCTACGCCAAAAGTGCTATAATAGATCTGATTGAAGCGTACCTTGCTACTGGACC
This sequence comes from Pinus tabuliformis, assembly GCA_031772625.1. Lineage (NCBI taxonomy): Eukaryota > Viridiplantae > Streptophyta > Pinopsida > Pinales > Pinaceae > Pinus > Pinus tabuliformis. Next base: position 215,440,742 of record CM062816.1, on the reverse strand, counting down.
AAAGGTCTCCTCACAATCAATTCCCTCCACCTGAGAGAACCCTCTGGCCACAAATATGGCCTTGTGTTTCTTGACACTCCCATATGTTGCTTGTTTTACCTTGTAAATCCATTTGTAACTTGCCACTGATTTGTTTGTTGGTCTTGTGACCACTTCCCAAACACTCTTTCAAATAATGGAGGCATACCCATCTACCATGGCATCAACCCATACTATTTGTTGCACTTCTTCCTGGAATGAGGATGGATCAATCTATGCACTCACTCATTAGATCCATGTAGTTAGTGTACTTATCTAGTGACCTCCTCTTCCGACATTGTGATGTGGGTGCTCCCAAAGTCTCTGTAGAATCATGCATCAATATGTCAACTTCTCTGGTGCACTTCCTTCCATCTCTGTAAGTCTCTGCATGAGTGGTTACTTCCACTCTCTACTCCTCTGCATGTGGATGCTCCACATCATCTTGAGGTTCTTCCTTTGGTGCTAAAACCACCTCATCTACATGTAATTGAAGCTCCCTCTCGAGGTAACATCTCATGGCATTCTCTTCATCAAAATTCACATCTCTATGAACCATTCTCATCTTGTGAGATGGAAGATACACCCGATAGTTATGAGGTGTATCAATGTACCCCACAAATATTCCCAACTCAAATGCTAGTTCTAGACTTCTCCTTAAATTCTTGGTAACATGATAGTAAGTTGATGAACCAAAGATCCTGAAGTGTGCCACATCTGGTTTCTTACCTGAAAAATATTCTTTTGGTGTACTCATCTCGAGAATTTGATGAGGACTCATGTTCTGCACATATACTACTATGTTCAATGCTTTGGCCCACAAGTGCAATGGTAGGCCCTAATCATGTAACATTTCCCATGCAGCTCCCACAATACTTATGTTCTTTATTTCATCCACCCCATTCTACTATGGGTTATGGGATGCTATCAACTCCCATTGAATTCCTTTTGATGCACATAAGTTCTTGAATTCATTCAACACATATTCTCCACCATTATCACTCCTGAAAGCCTTCACTTTCTTTCTAGTGTCTTTCTTAACGAGTGCTTTAAAGTCACAAAATTTAGAGAACGTATTATCTTTCTTTTGCATGAAGAGAATCCAACACTTACGTGATAAATCATCTACAAATATTACATAATACATGTGCTTGTACATGGAGGCTATCGAGAACAGTCCACACACATCTAAGTGAACTCTTTCAAGGATCTCTTGTGCTTGACTGTCCTTATAATGAAAGGTGGATTTCATATGCTTCCCCAATGTACACCCTTTGCATGTATCCCTCTACCCTAGTGCACCCTTTGTACTTCCCCAATGTACTTTCCCCCATGTATAAATATGTTGCATGATATTCAAAGCTCCATGCTGCAAGTGGCCTAATATTTGACACAACAATTCACTGATATCTTAGCTCTGCACCTTCTCTGCTTTTGTGCTCAATGTTTCACAATCTTCTACATCCAATTTGTAGAAGTTCTTCACCCAAACCCCTATCCACTTCACTTGTCCTGAGTCTATGTGATGAAGGAAAATACTTTCCTTTACTAAATATCACATCATATCCACATCCTCCAACATAGGAACTAAAACCAAATTCTTCTTCAGACCCAGAACATAAATGACATATTTTAATGTGAGAGGAGAACTAGAGTCCCTCTAAAAATAATAGTACTGATGTCAGTCACGCTATACCTTCCATTATCTCCCATTTTGATCTGCATCTAAAGGTCCTTCTCCTCCAAGTCACTAAAGAATTCTTTGTTGCCGATCATATGGAATGAGGCTCCGTTGTCCAGATACCACAAACTACCCATCATCGATGTCACCATGCAAGAAATGAGGGTGAAATCCAACTCGAATTGTGAAGAAAGAGCTTCACCTGCCACTCCTCCTAAGGGATTCTTTTCATCCTTCTTGTGCATACACTTCATGGTATATTGTCCAACCTCATGAAAGTGAAAACATTTAATATTTGACAAGGCTTTGTTCTTTCCTACCTTACTATAATATGATTTGGAATGGGATTACTTCCCTTTCCCTTTCTTTTCCTTTCCATCTAAGGCACAACTCTCCTCATCATCATGCTTGGATGGGGTTCCATCATTGGTTCTTTGCCTTATCTCTTCTTGCACCAAGTTGGACCACAAATGCTCACATGCTAGTAGCCTTTACCTCCAAATTGTCGAATCCTGGAAGCTATGCCAACTCTTGGGAAGGCCTAGAAATGCTAGGCTGACTATATCATCTTCAACAAGTTTAATACCAACATTCCCAAGCTCATGATGGTAATGGGTGAACTTTCTCAAGTACTGTGGTATTATGTCGCTCTTCTCCATCTTGATTTTCTGAAGCTTGTCTTTCACTCTCAGCTTCCTGTGGTCACTACTATTATGAAACAGGTCTATAAAGGAATTCCACATTTCATATGGAGTCTCCTTCATGTGGAGGTTTGAGACAATATGATCTCGAACTCCTTCTAGTATGATCCTTCTCTCCTTTGTAACACATTTTCTCCATTCTTCCAAATTTTGAGCTTCAGTTGCTAGGGGCTTAGGAATATCCTTGTCTATGAATTCCTTAAAACTATTTTTTTCCAAAACTTGCTTGATCCTTTCCTTCCAAGAAATATAGTTTGAACTACTCTCAAGGGAATATTCGAGTCACAATCCGTAGAACAACATCCCACTGGCTCTGAGGAATGATATTGCAAATTCGATTTCACCTGAAAAAGACAAAATCATATTCTCCTCTTCTAGAGTGATTTATGCACTGATACCATGTAGAAATTCCTTGTAGATTCAAACTTCTAATTGTAATTTACTAAAACAATAGACTTGAATATACTCTACTCATCGGTGGAAATAATTAAATGATCATGAAATCACGAAGCATACAAGAGAGAGAATTCAATCAACTAATTACACAATGATTTCCTTGGGAAAGCCACAACTAAAAACCCTTGATATCTATATATTACATTAGTCATAAAATATGAGAAGTTTACAATGCTTTTCTCAAGGCTAAGCAACCTCTGCATTATCTATATGTCTCACTGCTTCCTAGACAATCCTATGCCAATACTTAACCAAATTTTGGCTTGCCCAAGTCCCTATTTATTTTTGTCGTTTCCTTGAGAATTATCCCCCTATTAATTAAGTAAATTCCTCAATATGAATTGTGCAATCTTGAGTCATATGCCTTCCTCTGAATGCATGCACCACTTGTACAATTCAGATGATTATACAATTGATATTACATTGTCCCTTAACTCCAATCTCAACTGGGTAACTGTCAATTTTGACATGCATGAGTTATTTATGAGTGAATCATTAGTTAACCAATTGAACACATGAAGCAACACCTCGTTGTCTAACCTCCTACTAGTTCGTCCATCAGTTGGAACTAGTTTAACTGACTATAAATTAGTTAAACTAAATTATTTAATTACAACTCAAAATAAACTCAATCAGAGCTCCTATAATGTAGGAGACACTCTAAATGACTCAAGTTAGACCCTCAACACGAATTAACTGACCTAACTAAATCAAATTAACTTAGTTAACTTGTACAACTTGTCTTGTGATGTGGAATTACAATTTTATTCCTAATTTAATTCAAGGACAAAACTAAATTAGGATTTTCTTGTTTCATTTTCAACAAAGTAAAGCAACCCAAAATTCAAGGTTTTAGAATGCAATTTGAGTCTTTGAAGCTGCATGATGATGAAGATATTTCTAAATAATTTATAAGAGTTGATGAGGTTGTAAATACTATAACAGGACTTGATGAAAAAATAGAAGAGCATGTAGTAGTTCAAAAGGTGTTGAGATCTCTCCCATAGAGATTTAATACCAAGGTCTCGGCCATTGAGGAGATGATAGAACTAAAGACTCTCACTTTGTACGAACTACTAGGCACTCTTAATGCTTATGAGATGAAAATTTCTAATGGAAAGCCTACACCAAAGGAGTCATCCTTCAAAGCAGATAGGTAACCCAAGGAAGAACATGATGACTCATGTTGTGAATCAAGTGAAGGGGAAGCTAATTTTGTGAGGAATATTAAGAGAGGCTAAAGAAAGTTCAAAGGTAAGCTACCCTTTAAGTGATTTAACTATGGTAAAGTTGGTCACTGTTCTTCCAAGTGTCCTAAAAGGAAGAAGAAAAAATATGATCCTAGAGAGAAGTTCAGGTAAGTGAAAAATGATAGAAAGAAGGCTAAGAATAAGAGCTTTTGCACCCAAGATGCTAGCTCCTTTGAAAGTGATGAAAGTTAAGCATTAGATGAGAACATATTCTATGACAATGTAAAGGAATTTATTCTTATGGCCATAGATAATACAAAAGTAGAAGTTGTTTATTTTGATGGAGAAGAGGTTGAATTTGACTTAGAAGGAGAGTTCGTTAGTGCTCTTAAAGAGATTCAGAGGCCGAGGAAGAAAAATAAAACTCCAAAGGAATTGATGATTAAGGACAAAGTTGAATCCATGGAACTTTTGCTCCTGTAAATTGAAGAAGGTAAGAAAATTATAGAAACATTAAATAAACAACTTAGTGAGAAAAATCAATCATGTGAAAGCCATGAAGGAGAAATCGTTTCTTTGAGAAAAAATCTCGAGAAAGTTAAAAATCAGTCGAGCTTCAACGAGAAATTTGCAAAAGGAACTGAAAGTTTAAATGAGCTCCTTGATTCAGAATGGGTCTCAAATAACAAAGTAGGTCTTGGATTTAAAGTCGGGTCAAGCTCAACAGTTGGTTTGAAGGAAAATAAAGAAATTACTTTTGCGTATGCAGCTAAAATTGGAGACAATGTTGCAACAAAAGGAGATCCATTACAACAACTAAGAGGAAAAGGGGCCACACAGTCTAATATATAGCCAAAGGAAAATCAACTCTTGCAAAACAATAGGAGGAATTTGATTAAGAAAAAAACCAAACATTGCAGCTCAACAAATCTATAGAAATTGATTTTCTCTCATGTATAAAGGAATATTTCTAGGATATTGTTTTACATGCACAAATTATGGAAAAAAGGCAACAAATTGCAAGGTGAATTTTTCATCTGGAAAACTCAAGGCACAAAGGATAAATTGTCAATCAAATAATCAAGACATCAGGAAAAGGATGAGAAAACCCAGGTACAACAATCTATTCACTCCTTTGAATAATTTAGTTCAATGTTATAACTATTAAAATTTTGGTTGTAGAGTAGCTGATTGCAGACTTAAAAATAAAAAACATTGATCCAACTATCAAGCAAACAAGATAGGAACCCAAAGTCTAGAAAGAAAAGGAGAATATCAAGAATTGTAACATTGTCCTATATGCTCAGAATGAAGGAAGTCATTGGTATGTTGAAAATGGATCCTCTAGACACATGTTAATAGAGAAAAAAAAAATTGTCACGGAAACCAATTGAGAAAGGAAATGTGACTTTTGGAAATAATGAACCTAGTAAGATTGTCAGTAAAGGAGTTGTTAGCCTATATAATGGTAGAGGTAAAGCCAATAATGTGTTGCTTTTTGATGGCCCAAAGCATAATTTGCTCAATGTGTCTCAGATGTGTGATCAAGGTTCTGATGTGATTTTCAATGCTCAAAATTGTCAAATCAAGTCTACAAGCACTGGTGAAATGCTAGCTAAAGATGTAAGAAGAGAAAATAATTTATATATCCTAATAGAGAAGATAAAGAGATGTTGTTTGTTAAATATTGATGAGAGTTGGTTATGGAATAGAAGATTAGACATTTGAATTTCGATCAAATTGTTAAGATAATTCTATTAGATATATTACAAATCTTTCAAAGCCTAAGAATACTATTTGGAAGTCTTCTCACTTGGGTAAGAAAGTTTGAGTACCAGTAATTTTGGGTCCCTATAATACTAGTGATTACCCCATTACTATTGTAGTTCTACCCCTTATTAATATTGTTGTGCCCCTATTATCCCCATATTGTTATTATTGTACCCCATATAATCCCTCTATTGTTATTTTTGTGGCTTTATATTATTATTGTTAGGTCGGCTGGGTTATATTGTGACTCCTTACACTCCTATATATAGAAAGGAGGTTTTGTCATTTGAATCATCCAAGAATTGTTCATTTATGTAATGTAAAGGAGCTTTCCCCCTCAAAGAGGCTGAATTCTAAGGCATTGATCTATCTTTTCTATCTTTTTCTTGAGTTGGTTTCATAACATTTGGTATCAGAGCTTTGGATTCTAGGGTTTCACTGCTCCAAATAGGTCATCGTGGAATTTTTGCTATAACTTTTTTTCTGCAACATTTCAGAAGTTGCAAAAAAAACCCATTTGATAAGAAATCGCGCTGAACCTTGGGTCTGCATTTCAGAGCTTTTTGCGCTATATTTGCGGAGATATGATCTGAGGAAGTTGGTCTTTTTGTAGACTCCTGAATTACATTCCAAACAGGTGACCTAGGGAAAAGCGTCATAACTTTCTCTCTAGGGATCAGATTGAAATTTCATAAGAAGGTAAAGAAAGAGGACGGACTGTATTTTCTTGTATGCATTTTTCAGATCCAAAGGTCGAAACAGTGACTCGTGGCACATCGTACAAGTTTGCTCTACTGAACTAATCTATAATCAAGTCACTGTGGGAGATTTCTCATAACTCTTCCTTGGAGAATCCAACTTGGGTCAAACTTGTGGCATTGGAAAGAGGACACAGAGGGCTACTGCAAGTCACAAATTCAGATCTAGGTGATTGGAAAGTACAGAGATACATCAGAGGCAATATCGAGCTCCTACAAAGTGAAAAAAGGTGTGTATATTTTCTTAAAATTTTGCTTAAGCTTGGTTTGAAAATTTATTTTGAAGGAATTCAAAGGGCATAGTAGAGCATTATTATCGGTAACTGATGCCCCGAGGAAAGAAAATGCAAACACCTAGTAAGGAACCTGAAAGCTCTAGCATGACTCATGAAGAAGAGGAAGAAATGCAGCATGATATATCAAAATTACAAGACCAAGTGCAACAACTGTCCCTTGCACAAAAAGGAACAGAATCTAAGATAGATGGTTTAAAGAAAGGCGTAGAAGCTAAGATGGATTATTTAAAGAAAGGTGTAGAAGCAAAGATGAATGACATGGAAGCTAAGATGGATAATTTGAAGATAGATTTGAAGACAGACATGGAAGAATTGAAGATAAATATGAATAAGTTGCTACAAGAAAGGGTCACTAATGGTGAAAGGGTAGTAAAGGAAACTCATGATGAGAACAAAAGAAATGTTAATCATGATTCCATAGACTCTAATGTTGGATCAAAGACCCACCATATTCCAAAAATCAATATGAGGAAGTTTGATGGCAAGGATCCCGCGACATGGATATTACAGATGGAGCAATTTTTTGATCTCAATAATGTGCAAAACACACAAAAGGTACATATTGAAACTTTATATTTGGAACCAAATCAGTTTGTATGGTATCAATGGCTTTGCTCTCGTAAACAATTTATCACTTGGGCAATTTTTACGGAAGAATTGATAGCACATTATGAGGATACAAAAAGCAACACTTTTTTTAGCCAATTGATAAGTCTCAAACAAAAGGGTTCAATAATGGAGCACATTGAGGAGTTCCAAAAATTGAACATAAGGGTAAAAGATATTCCAGAGGAGCATAGGATTGATGTGTTCATAGGGTCTTTAAAGGATAATATCCAACATGATGTTTGCCTTTGGGAACCTGATTCATTAGAGAAGGCATTCAGGTTAGCAAGAAAAATGGAAAGCAAAATTATGGCAACCAGGAAGCATACCACTCACAACTATAAAGACGGAAGTGTTGTTGCCGCTAGTCTTCCACAACCTATAAGGTTGACACCACAACAATTGGAAGAAAAAAGAGCAAAAGGGCTTTGTTACAGTTGTGATAGCAAATACACTAAAGGTCATAAGTGTGCTGAGAAGAAATTATTCTACATAGATTGTGAAGAGGAAGAAGAAAAGGAGCAAGAAAGGTCAAAAGAAGAGGATATACTCCAGGAACAAAGCCTAGATAAAGAAGAAATGAATCCGACCATATCTTGTAATGCATTGGCGAGAATTACCACTCCTCAAACCATCAAGATAGAAGGACAAATCAAGAAGAAAAAGGTAATAGTGTTGATTGATTCAGGAAGTACCCACAATTTTATTCATTGTAAGGTAGCAAAAGAATTGAATTGCTTCTTATATCCAGCACCAGAGTGTCAAGTGATGGTTGCAAATGGAGGAACAATAAATTGCTCGGGAAAGTGCCATAATATCAAGCTATCCATGGGAGAATATGTATTGACTAGCCCAATGCTTTCCATTCCAATTGGAGGTGCTGATGTTGTACTAGGAGTCCAATGGCTACAATCCTTGGGTACAATAGCTTTTAATTTTCAAGAACTTTTCATGAAATTTTCTGTGGAAGGAAAGGAAGTTGAATTAAGGGGTATTGCAGGGAAACCAGGAAAGATAATCAGCTCTAACGGTATGACAAAGCTTCTAAAAAAGGAACAAAGAGGTGTAATTGCACAATTATGTTTGCTAGATGTGTCCACAGTGGAATCATCTATTTCTCCAGATCTCCAAAAAGTCTTGGACAATCATTCCAAGGTATTTGAGACTCCCAAAGGTCTCCCACCTATTCGTGATCATGATCATGCTATTCATCTGATTCCAGGAAGTGTTCCTCCAAACATCAGGCATACAGATATCCCTATGCCCAAAAGAGTGAAATTGAACGTATGGTTGCAGAAATGCTAGAGGCTGGTATAATTCAACCAAGTCAAAGTTCTTTCTCTGCTCCAGTCATATTGGTGCACAAGAAGGATGGATCATGGCGCATGTGTCTGGATTATAGGGAGCTCAACAAGCTCACTATTAAAGATAAGTTTCCCATTCCTGTCATTGATGAATTACTGGATGAATTGCATGGATCAATTTACTTCACCAAGTTGGATCTTCGTTCAGGATATCATCAAATCAGAATGAAGATTGAAGACATTCTGAAAACAACATTTAGAACTCATGAGGGTCATTATGAATTTTTGGTCATGCCTTTTGGCCTTACCAATGCACCTTCAACATTTCAAGGTTTGATGAATTCAATTTCAAACCATTCCTTAGAAAATTTGTGTTAGTATTTTTTGATGATATACTAATCTACAACAAGTCTTGGAAGGATCATGTTGAACATGTTGACAAGGTGCTACAACTATTGGAGGAGAAACAATTATATGCAAAAAGATCCAAATGTTTCTTTGGAGTACAAGAGGTGGAATATCTGGGTCATATTGTATCTCATGAAGGAGTTAAGGTAGACCCTAGCAAAATTAAAGCCATTAAGGAATGGAAAATTCCCACATCCATAAAGCATCTGCGAGGATTTCTCGGGTTGACAGGGTATTATCGCAAGTTTGTTAAGAATTATGGGAGAATAGCAGCACCTCTAACAACATTATTGAAGAAAGATGCATTTTCATGGACTCGAGAAGCAAAAAAGGCATTCGAACATCTTAAAGAGGCAATGTGCCAAGCACCGATCTTAGCTACACCGGACTTCACAAAAACCTTTATTGTGGAATGTGATGCTTCAAGAAATGGAATTGGTGTTCTTTTAATGCAAGATGAAAGACCCATTGCTTTTGAAAGTCGTCCAATCAAGGGAAAGTTTTTACACAAAGCTATTTATGAGAAGGAAATGTTGGCAATACTCCATGCACTTAAGAAATGGCGACCCTACCTAATGGGAAGACACTTCAAGGTAAAAACGGATCATGATAGCCTTAAATACTTTTTAGAACAAAGATTATCCTCTGAAGAGCAACAAAAGTGGGTCACAAAGATGTTGGGTTATGACTTTGAAATCATCTACAAAAAAGGGAAGCAAAATGTGGTGGCAAATGCACTCTCAAGAAAGGATGAGGATGTGGAAGCATTGTTGTGCACCATTTCTATTATCCAACCAGATTGGATAAACGAAGCAAGGGAGGAATGGAAGAATGACGAAGAAGTGTGGGCACTTATTCGAAAGTTACAACAAGATTCCAGTATGTCTGATACATTTAGCTGGCAAAATGATTCGTTATGGTACAAAGATCGCTTATACCTCTGTAAGAATTCCCAGCTAAAACAAAAGATTCTTATGGAATTGCACACTTCTCCCTTAGGAGGGCACTCAGGATTTTTAAAAACTTACCACAGGGTTAAGAAGGAATTTTTTTGGGATGGCCTTAAATCAGATATTCAAAAGTTTGTGGCAGAATGTTTGGTTTACCAACAAAATAAAGTTGAAACAATTAAGACACCGGTTCTATTACAACCTTTATCCATTCCAAGCCAACTTTGGGAGTAGGTTTCAATGGATTTTATCACAGGTTTACCCAAGTCTGAGGGAAAGAGTGTCATCATGGTGGTAGTTGACAGACTTACCAAGTATGCACACTTTTGTGCATTATCACATCCATTTAAAGCCAGTACAATTTCTACTGCATTTATGGAAACAATTCAAAAGCTACATGGAAACCCAAAGATTATTGTAAGTGATAGAGATCTCATTTTCACTGGAAATTTTTGGACAGAATTATTTTCTTGTCTTAGTACTCAGTTAGCTCATAGCTCATCTTATCATCCTCAATCTCATGGGAAAACTGAGATAGTAAACAAATGTTTGGAAGGATATCTTCGTTGCTTTGTATATGATAAACAGACACAATGGGTCAAATGGTTGCCTCTGGTTGAATGGTGGTATAACACTTCCTTCCATACAGCAACAAAAATGACCCCATTTATGGCACTTTATGGGTATCAGCCACCATCCATCACATCATATTTAAGAGAAAATTCTAAGGTTCAAGCAGTGGAACATCACATTGAACATCAACAACAAGTCCTCCAACTCTTAAAGGATAACCTCATGTTGGCACAAAATAGAATGAAACAACAGGCAGATCAACATTGTAGAGAAAGAAGTTTTGATGTAGGTGATTGGGTATTCCTACGGCTACAACCATATAAGCAATGTCCCTCAAGCAAGCTAAGAATGATAATAAATTATCACCAAAGTATTATGGTCCATACAAGGTGTTGCAAAAGATTGGTACTATGGCATACAAATTGGAGCTTCCTGCAGCTTCTCGATTGCACCCAGTTTTCCATGTTTCATGTTTAAAGAAGGTTATAGGCGACAAGCTCCCAATTCAAACAATATTGCCAGAACTTGATGAGGAAGGAAAAATTATATTGGAACCGGAAGCAGTCACAGAAACAAGAACTCGACAGCTACGAAATCGATCAATTTCGGAGTATCTTATCAAGTGGAAGAACTTATCCGCTGAAGATTCCACATGGGAGGATGAGAATTTTATACAGAAGCAACCTGAACTTCTCAAGCGTTGAGGACAACACTTTTTTGAAGGAGAGGGGCATGTTGGGTCCCTATAATACTAGTGATTACCCCATTATTATTGTAGTTCTACCCCTTATTAATATTGTTGTGCCCCTGTTATCCCCATATTGTTATTACTGTGCCCCATAGAATCCCTCTATTGTTATTTTTGTGGCTTTATATTATTATTGTTAGGTCGGCTGGGTTATATTGTGACTCCTTACACTCCTATATATAGAAAGGAGGTTTTGTCATTTGAATCATCCAAGAATTGTTCATTTATGTAATGTAAAGGAGGTTGCCCCCTCGAAGAGGCTGAATTCTAAGGCGTTAATCTATCTTTTCTATCTTTTTCTTGAGCTGGTTTCATAACAATTAATGTCCAAGGTGAACTCGATAACTAGGCCATTGCAATTAGTACATATGGACTTATGTGATCCTTCAAGAATTCAAAAACCTTTAGGTAAATATATTTCATTCTTATCATTGATGATTTTAGCATAATGATATGGGTTTCATTTTTAAGAGAAAAATCAAAAGCCTTTGAGAAGTTTAAAGATTTTAAGGCCATGGTTGAAAATGAGACAGACCATAAAATCAAGTGCATAAGGCTTGATAATGGAGGTGAGTTTACTTCAAATAATTTGATGATTTTTACAAGCAATATGGTATCAGAACGCACTATACCCTAGCAAAGACTCCATACTAGGATGGTGTAACAGAGAGAGCCAATAGACTAGTTCAATGATTAAGTAGTGCCATGATGGGTGAAATAAATATTCAAGAAATATTTTGGGTTGAAGACATTCACACAACAATGGTGATTCTCAGAAAAGCTCCTTTTAGACCAAACAATGACGAAACTCTATATGAGCTTTGGCATGGTAGACCTTCTACAGTTAAGCATTTCAAAGTGTTTGGAAGCACATGATATATCAAAAGGAGCGATGAAAATATTGGTAAGTTTGATGCAAGAGATGTTGAAGGTATCTAATTAGGTATTCTCAAAATAACAAGGGGTAAATATGTTGCAACAAGAATAAAAGGAGGATAGTTTGTTGCATTGATGCTAAAGTTGATGAGAATCTTGATTTTGAAGACAATTATCCAGTAAATACAAACTCCAATGATCTAGTCAACAATAATGAGAATGTTGATGAAAAATTTTTAGATGAAGATAATGAGGAATCCCTCAGTCCTGAAACCAAGGATCTTGTAAGATATGTACAAAAACACAACCCATTTGACCAAATTGTTGGTCACTTGAACACAGGTGTACAAACAAGAAGAATATTGTTAAATCTGTCTACAGAAGTTCATGTAGCCTTGTTAATGATGATGGAACTAAAGGATTTTGTGTAGGCCAACCAGAATGATAATTGGTTAAAATATATGCATCAAGAACCTATCCAGATTAAGAAAAAGAAGACTTGGGAACTTGTACTATGGCTAGAAAATAAGAATGTGATTTGGATGAAATGGATTTACAAGAAAAAATTGAATGAACACAATGAAGTGGTGAGAAACAAAGCAAGTTTAGTTTAGAAAGGATATGCATAAATTTAATGTTTATACTATGATGAAACCTTTTCTCCTGTTACTCGATTAGAGGTTGTCTGAATGTTTTTGGACTTTGCTAGTTTTAATAAATTTAAGATATATCAGATGGATGTCAAATCTTCTTTCTTGAATGGATAATTACAACAGGATGTCTACATTGAGTAGTCTCACGGTAGTTGTCCAACAAGCTTGATTATGTTTTCAAGATCAAAAAGGACTTATACAGTCTCGAGCAAGCCCCAAGGGCTTGGTATTTGAAGTTTGATAGTTATTTTCTCAAGTGTGGTTTTAATAGAGAAACAATTGATAGTAATTTATATGTGAGATTTACTCATGAAAAATTTCTAGTGGTGGTTGTCTATGTTGATGATATTGTTTTCGCTAGTGATTTAGGTCAACTAACTTGTCAATTTTCAACTAATATGAAGGCTCAATTTGAGATGTTTGTGCTTGGATAATTTTCTTGTTTCCTTGGTTTATAGATTGCACAATCTTCCAAGGGAATATTTATCTCACAAAGCAAGTATCTCAAGGAAGTTTTGAATTTTTTTGGCATGGAGGAATGTTCTTTGGTAAGCACTCAAATGGTTACAAGTTGCAAGATCAACAAGACTAATGAATCATCAAAGGTGGATCAGACTTTATAAAAATATATTATTTGAAGCCTTCTATATTTGACAACCTCAAGACTAGACATCATGCAAGACGTTGGTATCATTGGAAGATTTCAAGCAGCCCTAGATAGAGATGTCTTTTAGCAGCCAAGAGGATTCTTAGATATGCTAGAGCCATAATGGAATATGGACTTTAGTAACCTAGAGTTGAAGATTTTTCACTTTAGTACCTTAGAGTTGAAGATTTTTCACTAACTATTTTTAATGACGTTGATTGGGTAGGTGATGTAGATGATCAAAATAGAACTAGTGGTGGTGCTTTCTTTCTTGGTGAATGTATTTTTGCATGGTTGAGCAAGAAGCAAGCTTCAATTTCTCTCTATACTGCTGAAGTAATATACATAGAAACAACTTCTTATTGCACTCAAATCTTATGGATGAAGCAAAATTTACAGGATGTACAAATATTATATGATCAACCTATTCCTATCATCTATGATAATACAAGTTCCATCAAAATTTCCAAGAACCCTATTTTTCAATCAAAGAAAAAGTATATTCCAATCAAGTATCATTTCTTCAGAGAGAAAGTTGCAAATCAGATTTCCAATTTTACCTACAAAAGAGAAGGTAGCTGATATATTCACCAAATATCTTCCAAGAGATGAGTTTGAGTATTAAAGGAAAATATTGGGAGTATTTCCTCTTGAATCCATCCACTAGATCTACCTCAAGATGAGGAAAGGCAGCAAACAAGAACTTATCATATCAAAAGCAAGTTTTCAAGTCCACAGGATCAACAAGACATGGGAAGCTCAATTGCAAGGGAACATGTTAATTTATTTTCCATTGATGTCAAAGGGGGAGAATTACCTCAAAAAAACAAAATGGAAGAGAAGAAGTACAAAAAAGGATAAGTGAATCATAAAGGGGGAAACATCTATAAGGGGAGAAGAAAGAGAAGAAAGAAGAAAGAAGATTAAGAAGTACACTTTCCTTTTTCTTTCATGCTCATCTTTTGTGGTGAAGTACCTCAAAAAAACAAAAGGGAAGAGAATAAGTACACCAAAGGAGAAATGCATCATAGGGGGAGCATCATCCAAATGGGGAGAAGAAAGATAAGTAAGAATAAAGAAGAATAAAGAAGAATAAGAAGTGTGCTTTCCTTTTGCTTTCATGCTCATGTTTTCTGGTTCTTTTTTGTTTCTTTTTATGGTGTTTCCATCAATGCCAAAGGGGGAAAATGTTAGAAATATGTTTCCATTGATGGAAAAGGTAGAGATGGTTGCAAGAAGAATGATCAAAGAACAAGATAAACTCAAGTTTGTAAAAGGAAAAGGTGGAAAAGGTGCGGATCCTTTGAAGCCATTTTCAATTTAGTAGATAAGCTCAAGTATATTTGGGACCCACTTACATGGATATAGATGTAAAAGAGCTTTCCAATGGTATATAGAAATTTAAAATGGACCCTAGTATCAAAAGTTATTATAGAACAAAGATAAAGGCTTAAAGAGGTTAAAAGAGTCAAATAGGTCAAGGTTCCAATTTGGCAAGGTTCTCAGTCAAGCCAGGATACACTCCGACCTATTACCTTATATCAACTCAAGTATATTTAGGACCCACTTACATGGATAGGGATCTGAAAGAGATTTCCAATGGTATGTAGAAGTTTTAAAATGGCCCCCTATCTCAAAATTTATTGTAGGACAAATATTAAGACTTAAAGAGGTGAAAAGAGTCAAATAGGTCAAGGTTCCAAATCGGCAAGATTCTATGTCAGGCCTGGATATTCCCCGACCTCCGACCTAGTCCGACCTTCAACCTAGTTGAAGGTCAGGCCATCGAGAGCTAGTGCATGTATGGAACATGGAAATTTCTCCAACCCACGACCTTATGGGACCCAGTCGGGCTTCCAAGCGTCTCGGGAGTTGGGAGAGAAGCAAGTGCACAAAAGTTAAATTCCATGCAATTCTGACAACATGTAACATGCTACACGTCTATATTGACCCATCAATGAATATTAAAGGGCTCATCCTTATAGGTGGTATAATTGCAGGGGGATCCTCACATTGGGAAGTATTAGCCAACCATCCAATCGAATATTGATGACCTAGATTAAAGTGGGACCCCCTTCCTATTTACCACCAAACCAAACTAGGGGTGTCACATTAAAACCATGGCGATTAAAAATTTTTGCATCAAAGTGGTGTAGCAACCATTAGTTGACAGGAGATGGAGTTCTGTCAATGTTTCTATCCTAAGATAGAAATCTTAGAAGAAATGCCTCATATATTTCTCCATGAGACACCTTGGATTATTGTCGATAATTGCAAAGGTGAGTAATAGAAATAAGGGTGTTGGGCTTATGTAGAACTAGATAGGTGGTAAGATGACATGACACCATTACATGTTTTTATTGGCTGATATTAGTGATGGGGAGACACAAGTGGATGATGACATCAACAATGACATAGGCCAATCAAAGCGTGACACATGGCATGCATATTTAGTATTTTGAGTTAGCAAAATTTAGAAGAAACACTGCTTAAACATGCAAGATTCCATAATGGACAAAAACAATAGGCGAACTCATATTTTCTCACAGAGACAACAATCAGATATTGAAGACTTATCATGCACATCAAGATGACATTCCAGAAATAGAAAATCAATAAGTTAATGAGATCAAGACCTCTGATAAGTGGAAATTAGGTGCAAGTTTGAGAATTAAAAATATCAATCCTAATTTCTATATAAGCATAATAAAATTTGCAAGAGTTGGTTGAGTTGGTGTGTTGGTTGTGATTATTCGGACGTGAATAATGATAGATTAATCAATGATTAGAGATTGTTGAAGGTGAATTTATGGTGTTTTTAGTGAGTGTTTGGGTAATTGAGAAATTTATTTAATTGAGTAAGGAAGTGAACTTCATGGATCGAGTTTGAAAATGGAATGAAAGATGAATTATTGAGGTCAAGCAAGTGGTGACTTCTAGATCAGGGGTTGTAGCTCCCTTTGGTAACGATTGGTAAATAGTTATGGGTTGGAGCTCCTTTCATTGGTAGCTGATAAACTAGGGGTTGTAGCTCTTTTCAGTTATAGCTGATAAATTAGGGAGTAGTAGCTTCCTTATGGTTGTATCCAGAGAACTTTGTAACAACAAGTAGAAGCTTTCCTTTGTGAATTAAATTGAAGAAATAATTTGAAGAATCTATGTGTGATAATTGTGCCTGTTATGATTGATTCTTGTGATGTTGATATGAAACGTTGTTATAGTATTTATCAGTGTCTTAGTAATCGTCATCAATGAAAGATTTTTTTTTTAATTTCTACAATATTGATTCACCCACTCTCTGTATTATCCTAGTTTCTAACACATGACCACTCCATAGTGATTGCTATATTTTTTGTACTTTCATTTCATCAAAAAGAAATTATAATGCATAGACCTTACCTTCTAGTTTTTTTTGTATTAAATTTTGTTGAAATTTATTTTATATTCATTAGGTAGATAATGTGTTATTTACTTCTCTCTTTTATTTCAACTACCACTTCTTTCATATTTCATATGTTAAATTAGTAATATAGAATATTAAATATAAATAAAACACAATAAAAACACAAATTTTAAAATATTAAATTACAAATTACTAATAAATTACTTTCATTTCATAATAAATTGTAAACTAATAAAGTATTAGAACAAATTACAAATATACACACAAACCTATAAACATTTAATATGATGAAATGTGAGATTGCATAGTCTTCTAGGTTGGAATTGACTTGACTATAGTGGTTCTAGTAGGAACTATTAACATCGGACAGGCCGTCTAGCATTTGTAGGTTATCAATGCAACTCATGGTGCTAAGTAAAGAACCTTTGGCTATTTGTAGGATATCAATGCAACTCATGGTGCTATTTCTTCTTTTAATGAAGAGTGGGGGTATTTGTTTGTCCTTTAATGAAGGAGTAATTAATTTGTCTTTTATTGAAGAGTGTAATAAGTCAATGTTGAAAAAGATGAGTTTTGTCCTTTTCAGCCATTTTTACATTTAAGTCAATAAGTGTTTTTAAGATTTTTTTATTTGCTCCAGACATCGAGGAGGGCACTTATAACTCCTATATGCAATTTTTTTGTTATTACATATATTAACTAATGATGCAGATATGTAATTTTTTCTGTTATTACATATATTAACTAAGGTAACTTGGTTGGACATGGCTTATTTGATAAGTAGGGGTTTGATTATAAATGTTGGTGGAAAAATGTTGAGAAGTTGAATAAATTATTATTATTATTATTTATATTTATTTATTTGTTTGATTGATATATAAATAATTAAAGTTAAATATTTGTTGAAAATATTTAATAATTATATAAATTATATAAATTATTATTTTTAATTTAGGTTAGTAAATTAATTATATAATATTTTATATTGATTTTTAAAATTAGTATGTATTGTTTTAATTAATTCGAAAGAGTCATTATTTATTAATAATTTTATTATTTTTATTGTTTAGATAGATTTTTGGAGTCGAATAGGCTGAAATTTTTGATGTTTTTCTCAAACATTTTGCTCAAAAAATATATAAATGTCACGACCCCGCTAATTCATACCTAAAAAAAAATAAAAAAATTTATTTACTTAACCTCAGAATTACCACGGTATATGATGCACTTGATTCGCATGAGCATGTAACTTTGTAAAAATACGAATTATGGGTTAATGCTCTTACACCTTAGTCGATGTTCAATGGGACTATATCACCCCCATATCTAATTCAACTGCTGCGGTCACAGGGTTACGACTTGCTTCTGGAGTAATGGAAGCAAGTCCAGCCCTCTCCGCCTATATTCAATGGTTTGCATGAGGGTTTTTACCCGAATTTGATATTAAGATTTGCATCATATCCAGTTATTTATGCGTACAGTATTTCCACCTCGCTTGCTCGGCATGCCGTGACATTTGCGGTCTAATGCTAGTTTAAGGCTTATCTAAGAGTTTACTCATCACTGCTGTAACCATGATGTTCTTTTCAGTTTCACGGCTTCGTTGTTTTACTGAAGACCTGACTCTTAATACAGTGCTCGTAACCGTCTTCTTATCACTGGTTAACGTCAGTATTGAATATGGTCTCGTTTTGCAAGTTCATAAGCGTTGAAAATATTTTACTGTTTCGCATTCACTTGTATATATACTATTTCTTGCTGATTTTAGAATGCTCTCTCTCTTTATTTGGTTCCTGCCGCGTCATGTTTCATCTCTGTTATAACTTGTATGTCATAACCAGATCTGTATGGTCGACAGGGTTGAGGTTTACTCTGTAAACGTATATTTATTTGTTCATTCGCTGTCTCAAGAATATTAGTTGTATAACCGTATCTTTTAAATCTCGGTAAAAGGAATTATCAGCTAATACAAATATATCTTTAACCACGGCTTTTGTTTGCCATTGAGGAATCATACGGTTGACTGTAAATAAATACCATACTGTAGATATATCGGTATCTCCTTAATAACGAAAAATATAAATACTTGTATTTGCTTAAACTCTGTTTCCTATTTTATAAATAAGAATCCAGACTGCTATATTCTGCAAATTATCATTACCTGATTCTTAAGAAAACCTATTTAATGAGACATACCTGATAATCTGCTACTGTCGCTCTTACTGTAAGGTTCACCTGCAGCAATCTAGCTCTTATCCTCCCAACCTCGAGAATCCACTGCACTGGATCTCCCCTCCGAGCTATCTTGTAGGCCACAGCCTTTCTCAAGATTCAAGCACCACGGTGCAGGGTTATCTGATCACAACCAGACTTAACCCACCTTCCACACTCTGCTCCCTCCTCTGGAATCTTCCTCTGCCTGTTCATCAACAGCCCAGAGGTTTTTCCTTGCAACCCTCTTCAGGGTGAGAGGCAGTTGTCTCCCTTTTCAGTTTCTTAACTGATTCTTTTCTTTTAATAGAAAAGCCCCTTTTTGGAGGCTGCCAGCATTTCTTTCAACACATGTGTAAAATAGTTCATTATATTTTCTTTAAACAAATAATAATGTCTTTAATAACAAGTTGTCACCCATATTGTTTTTACCACAACAATTACCGGAATTTACAAGTTACCAGGGTTATTACATCTTCCCCCCCTAGGATTGGACATCGTCCCGATGTCCATTCTCATTAAATAAATTTGGATAGGCTTTTCTGAAAAGTTCCTCGTCTTCCCACGTAGCCTCCTCAGGGCCATAATGCTGCCACAGCACCTTAATTTGGGTAATAGCCCGTTTCCGCAGCTGCACTTCTCTCCGGTCGAGAATGCTCTGTGGTTCGACTAGGACCCCGCCTTCCGGTTCGACCTGCAACCAACCAGCACTTAATCAATTTCCCATTAAGTATAGTTGTATAATTAAACCCAATCGGATCAATTCTTACCCGTACATCTTGCCATTGAACAACATGCTTAGGGTCATACACATATTTCTTTAGGACAGAAACATGAAACACATTGTGAATCCTAATGTGGCTGGGTAAAGCAAGTTGGTAGGCCACCGGCCCTACTCTAGCGAGAATCTGAAATGGTCCGAAGTATCGGGGAGCCAGTTTGGCGCACCCGCTCCACTGCAGTGTGCTCCTTCTAGTTTGAATCCTTACAAATACATGATCACCCACTTTATATTCTGCAAATCTTCTTTTCCTGTCTGCGAAACTTTTCTGTCTGTCTTGTGCAGCCTTTAAATTTGCTCGTACTCTTTTTACCATATCTTCCATGTCTCTTAACATTTCTGGACCCAAACTCAATTTATCCTCTAACCCACTCCAACTTGAGGGTGTGCGGCACTTTCGCCCATACAAAACCTCAAAGGGACTTAGCTGGGTGGAGGTATGATACCCATTATTATAGGCAAATTCAACCAGATGTAAATACTCCTCCCACTGATTAGGCTTGAGCATCACATTTGCCCTCAGCATATCTTCCAATACCTGATTGACACGTTCCGTTTGACCATCGGTTTGTGGGTGATAAGCTGTACTAAAATTCAGCTGGGTGCCCAACTCAGCAAACAATGTTTTCCAGAAAGTGGAAGTGAACTTCACATCACGGTCCGATATGATTACCTTTGGCATTCCATGCAGGCGGAACACATTCTGCATAAAGAGATGCGCAATTTGTACCGCCTTGTAAGTAGACTGTACGGGTATAAAGTGTGCTGCTTTACTTAGTTTATCAACTACAACCATAATAGAATCATTACCCTTCTTTGTCCGTGGTAAACCGGTTATAAAATCCATGGAAATGGTTTCCCATTTCCACTCCGGAATAGGTAAGGGCTGTAACAGTCCCGCTGGGTGTTGGTGTTCAGCCTTAATTTGCTGGCATTCCAAACACTTTGCCAAATATTCCACCACCTGCTTCTTCATCCCAGGCCAGTAATACTCTTTTTTGAGTGCCATAACCATCTTTTGGTATCCTGGATGACCGGCATAATGGCTGATGTGGAATTCATCTAAGATCAGCTTCTTAAGGTCACCGGAGTCAGGTACATACATTTTCCCATTGAAATACAGCATCCCAGTGTTATCCAATGTGTACCCTTGCTGTAACCTTCCATGATCAGATTGCTGTACCTGTACTTTCAAATGCTGATATTCTGAGTCGTTGTGTGCTGCTGTTTTTATTTGTTCAACCAGCGAACTCCGCCACCGGCTGGCTGAAAGTTCACATAAACTATGAACTTTTCGACTTAAGGCATCTGCTACCCGATTTTCTTTGCCTTTTAAATGTTTTATTTCGAAGTCAAACCCACTTAGAAAATCTGCCCAACGACCTTGTCTCGCGTTCAAAGTGGGTTGATTGAAATAATGCGTTAGGCTATGATGATCGGTTAACAGCAGAAATTTCTTTCCGAGAAGGTAATGTCGCCACATCTTAAGTGCATGAATTACAGCAGTTAATTCTAAATCGTAAGCAGAGTATCTCTGCTCATGTTCTTTTAATTTCCTAGATTCATATGCTATTACCTTCCCTTCTTGCATTAATACTCCCCCCACGCCCTCTTTGCTTGCATCAGTGCACACCACGTAATCCTTATTAGGATCCGCGATTCTTAAGATGGGTGCGGTGGTGAGTAGGTGTTTCAAACGATCAAAACTTTGCTGACACTCTGCTGTCCACTTAAATGCCCTTCCTTTCTTTTGCAATGAGGTAATAGGGTAGGCTATCCTTGAAAAGCCTTCCACAAATCTCCTGTAATAGCCAGCTAATCCCATGAAGGACCTGATGTCCGCAACATCCTTGGGTGTAGGCCATTCCATAATAGATTTTATCTTCTCGCGGTCAACTGCAATTCCCTCATTTGTAATCACATGACCCAAATATTGAATTTCTTCTTTAAAGAAATCGCATTTGCTAAATTTAGCATAAAGCTGATGCTCCCGAAGAGTTTGCAACACCAATCTAAGGTGCTCCTCATGTTCCTGCTGGGAACGAGAATATATCAATATATCATCAATGAATATCAGTACAAACTTGTCCAAAAACTGGTGAAACACGCTATTCATCATGCACATAAAAGTGGCAGGCGCATTGGTTAAACCAAAAGGCAGCACTACAAATTCGTAGTGGCCGTAGCGTGTGCGGAAAGCAGTTTTGGCAATGTCCTCATCCTTGATCCTGATCTGATGATAACCAGATCGTAGATCAATTTTGGAGAACACCTTTGCCCCTTTCACCTGATCAAAAAGTTCATCTATTCTGGGTAGAGGGTACTTGTTTTTGACCGTGAGCTTATTCAGCTGTCGGTAATCTATGCACATGCGAAGGGTCCCATCCTTCTTCTTCACGAACAATACTGGAGCTCCCCAGGGTGACACACTAGGTCGAATGTACTGCTTATCCAGCAGTTCCTGGAGCTGCATCTTCAATTCCGTTAATTTTGGTATGCTCATCCGGTATGGTGCCCTCGATACTGGAGCTGCCCCTGGTATTAACTCTATAGTGAAATCTATATCTCTTCTGGGAGGCAGACCCGGTATCTCTTCAGGAAAGACGTCTGTAAATTCCTGCACTACTGGTATGTCACTTAATGCAGACATCTTATCTTTCTGATTCGCATAGCCAACCTGTATGGCATAGATTTGACATTTCTTTCTAATACACTTAGCTAGTTGTGTTGCAGTTATAGGTCGAATCTGAATAGGACGTTTAATTCCCTGCAACTCCTGCTGCTGTTCCAAATCATCCTTGTAGTATATGGTCTTGGTTTTACAATTCACCAACGACCAGTGCTTCTCCAGCCAGTCCATACCAATAAGAATGTCATAGGAACCTAACGGAAGTACATTCAAATCTGCCTTTATGGGCTGTCCAACTATACTAAAAGAACAGTTATTAACTTTAGCTAAAACCCGCCTTTTGGCTCCCGTAGCTAACTGGACCAACCATGGGTTTTTAAACTTTTCAGATGGTAGCTTACAGTGTTCCACTACTTTTGGACTAACGTAACTTAACGTAGCCCCTGGATCAATAAGTACAGCTACAGAAAGGTTTGAGATCTTACCTTCGAATTCCACCATGGAGGGTTGATATTCCGCTTGTCGGTCCTCCAGTGCTGCATTGATCCTTTGTACGCTACGTGCCACGTCCCCCACAGTGGAAGCTTCATGGACTTGAGATATCTGATCAGTCCTTTTACGCTGCGGACAGTTCCTAGCATAGTGCGGTCCCTCACATACCCAGCATTGAACTGGTGGTCTGGTTCCTTCAACCTCTGATTTAGCAGGGGGTTCACTAACCCTGCTCTCGTTTGGCTTAGGCCGGAAAGTTCCCTTACTCGTGCTTCTGTTAAACTGTCCTTTACCAGCCCCTTTGCCACCATTTCCGTGGCTGCCTTTGTTGTTTCCAGCATTTCTGCTACCTTTTCTCTCATTCCATTTTCTGCTGGGAATTTCTCCCTTTTGTTTGTGCTGCTGGTAGCAAATTCTGGCCTTCCTAATTGCCTCATCCATAGTTCGGGGGTTGTCAAACTCAATTCGTTCTCTGATATAGGCTGGCAAACTACTCACAAACCTCTGCACCTTGGCCTTCTCCTCTTTTATGTAGGGCACATAACGTAGTAGAGAGGTAAAGCGATTTATGAATTCATCCATGGATTGTTGTCCTAGTCGTAAATCATGAAATTCTCGCGCCTTCTCATCATAAAAGCGCTCAGTTAAATACCTCTCCTTAAAATATTTCTGAAATTTTTCCCAGGTTATGCTTTGCTCACTTACCCCCTTCACAATTTTAATCTCTTCCCACCACAAGGTGGCTTTGCCTTGCAACTGGAATATAGCCAATCGTGCTTTCAGATTTTGATCGTATTCATACAGCTGAAAATATTTATTAATATTAATCAGCCATGCTTCTGCTGCTTCCTCCTGTTCACCATCGAAAAGTGGGGGCTTGATTTTTCGAAATTCCCCCTGTAATTCTGTTTTCTGTCTCTTGGTAGCCTGCTGCTCTTGCACGTTATCAGAATGGTCTTCACGCTCTTCTGAAATTTCAGGAGCATAATTCCGCTCCTCAGTGCCCCTTTGCTGTTCTGCACTAGGACTGGGTAAGGGTGGATTTTGTTTTTCCGACAGGCTCTTCAATATTCTTTCTTGCTCCATGGTTAATCGTGCATTGTCTTCTCGCAAACGTGCCATCTCACCCTTCAGTTCTTGAACTGTTTGAAGTATTGCCTGATTAGTACTGCGTGTCTCAGCACCAAGCTGAACCCACAGTCCTGTGTTATCTGGTGGGATGCCGCCAGCTCCCGGCATTTCCTCCATCTCACTGTATAACTGCCAGCTGTTGAATGTCTCAATATATTCCTGGTGTACACAAAAAACATGATTAATGACATTGTATTGTATACATGTATAAGATAATCGTTCTTTCTGTTCCCACTGCTGTTCCAGAGGTCTCAGTTTTGGAACTTTGGCTCTGATACCACATTGTCACGACCCCGCTAATTCATACCTAAAAAAAAAAAAAAAAATTTATTTACTTAACCTCAGAATTACCACGGTATATGATGCACTTGATTCGCATGAGCATGTAACTTTGTAAAAATACGAATTATGGGTTAATGCTCTTACACCTTAGTCGATGTTCAATGGGACTATATCACCCCCATATCTAATTCAATATGCATTAACTTTATGTTAGCTCCACCGCATCATGCTTACATTAGTTCTCCACGTCTGATTGGTAGTCATTAAAACACAGCGCCACATGGTGAACGGAGGTCAATTTAACTTACCGTGCCATGGCCAGGTGGCTGCAAGCCATGTGAAACCATGTGATCACACGCCGGGTTGTGTATTCGATTTGTGTGCCCTACTCCCGCCCAAACGGACGATGGAGATCTTATCTTCAGATCGGATGGCACAGGTTAACTGTAGGGTTTGGGTTGACATATATGATGACCGGGTTCTTCGGTTCTGGTTCATTTGCACACTATGCTTCTGCAGTTCTTCCGACAGTCTCCTCCACCATTCAGCTCCGCTGCTTGCACAGGTAAACTTCTCGACTATGGCAATTGTTTAAGGTTTACAGTCGATTCTTTAACATCGTTTCATCAGATCCTAAGTATGTGTTCCATCATTTGATACAGTTGATAACAGTGCGGTGCTGTGCAGGAGGGTTTGGACTCCATGGCCTCGATTATTCGAACGGTTTTCTGAACGACCCGCACACCATTCGGGTAAGCCATCCGCTGCTGTATACTCAATCATTTAAGTCAGCTTGTAATGGAAGTTTGACGGTCTTCAATGACCCCGCTAATTCATACCTAAAAAATAAAAAAATTTATTTTACTTAACCTCAGAATTACCACGGTATATGATGCACTTGATTCGCATGAGCATGTAACTTTGTAAAAATACGAATTATGGGTTAATGCTCTTACACCTTAGTCGATATTCAATGGGACTATATCACCCCCATATCTAATTCAATATGCATTAACTTTATGTTAGCTCCACCGCATCATGCTTACATTAGTTCTCCACGTCTGATTGGTAGTCATTAAAACACAGCGCCACATGGTGAACGGAGGTCAATTTAACTTACCGTGCCATGGCCAGGTGGCTGCAAGCCATGTGAAGCCATGTGATCACACGCCGGGTTGTGTATTCGATTTGTGTGCCCTACTCCCGCCCAAACGGACGATGGAGATCTTATCTTCAGACCTGAGCACATGAACATCGTGCATCAGTTCTGTGTCGGGTCATTGAAGACCGTCAAACTTCCATTACAAGCTGACTTAAATGATTGAGTATACAGCAGCGGATGGCTTACCCGAATGGTGTGCGGGTCGTTCAGAAAACCGTTCGAATAATCGAGGCCATGGAGTCCAAACCCTCCTGCACAGCACCGCACTGATATCAACTGGTCCCAAGATCGAAACTTGGCTCTGATACCACTTGTCACATACCCCGATAACCTCGCAGGCAAAAGTAGGGAGTTAGAATTTTTCGTACAAATTACCACAAGTAATTAACCAATTCACAACTCCTCAATTCATTGTTAACCATTAAATATAATATTCATTGGTGCAAGTAAATTGCCATCAAAGACAGTAAGTTTCATAAGCATTGCATAATCTTTAATCATCACTGAAATAACATAAACTGTCTCATGAATCCATGCATCCATTTCTTGATAACCTTAACATATTAGATAATCATACAATCTAATAAAGAACCATCAACATCAAGGGTTCAACATCATCCATCTGACACAAAAGGCAATCACATCAATCACACCATTGAACACGGAAATACCCTGGAAACCCCGTAGGGTGAAAACCAGCAAACGTTTAATCTTCTTATTAAACGCTCGTGAGGGTTTTCACCCCTCACTCAATGGCTTATAAGGGATTCCATCCCTTAACCATTGTTATAAAATCATTACAATAAGTTATCATTTGGTTGTCACATAACTAGCTACAAGCTAATACAATTTACATGTAATCTTTTATTTACATACCGCCACATGCAAAGTTCCTTGTGGCATAATTGTTCTAGCAATGGGCAATACTGCAGCTTGACTTCATCTGCATGAACGAATAATCTTTTTCCTGTCATAATGTTAAACATCACCTTCCTTGGCACCATCTGCCATCGTTTCCTGTCAATGCAGTCATCAACAATCTTGGCAACAAGATTAGTCACAATATTATTCAAACAATGATCAACCTCTAAGAGATTCTTTAATATCTTTCACACATGCATGAGCACGCATAATATACTAGTTAACTAGTACATATATTCCAGTAAACTCTTGTTCTACTTTTCACAATACTTATTCATACTAATGCATATTTTTCTCATAACCAAGTATTGTTTTTCAAGAGATATCACTACCCATGAGAATATATCACAAACTACCCTCTTTAATCTATATTCACTTCCAGGAAAGGAAAGAAAAGACTACGAAATACCTTTTTAAGAAAAGAGAATTCATCCTATCTTTTCTTACATAAACACATATGCATGTTATATAAAGACAATAAATGTTCCTTATCTTTTAATGTTGCAAATATATATAATAACCATCTTTTCCTATATATAGGAATAACAACCTTTAACTACATGTAGTAATATATTTTCTCTACCAAGAAAATATATATAAAATCAATATTTATCTACATGCGGTAATATATTTTCTTTACAAGAGGAATATATAACCTTAATCTACATGTAGTAATATATTAGATTATTCATACTAAGGTTATTTAGGTAAAAACCTTCTTTAGGTTATTCAAGTAAAAACCCTATTCTCTTTACCAAGAGGAATATATAATCTTTATTTACATGTCCTAATACATTTTCTTTGCCAAGAAAATATAAAACAACAATCTCCTCAAGAACTTTATATGTCCTATACATCTCTTCTCAAGAGGATATTTTGGGTTCTTAGTAAGAACCTTGTGTAATTTATCCCAAGAAATAATAAAGCTACTTAGCTTTTAACACTCTCAAGAAAATCACAAAACTACTTAGTTTTTACTGTGCATAAACTAAGCAACCAATACTTTCAAGAGGACTTATATCTCTGCAATATTTTAATGCCTAAGAACTTTAAAGTGAGATTCTAATATTATGCCTTCAGGATGCATAAACTTATATGTTCATAGACAACGCAGATTTTTCAAAAAGAAAGGCACCATAGACTTATCATTTGCATCGGCAAATTCTTTGCATAGCAATTTCCATTTCTTGCTCATATCACCGCCTCTTTAAAAAGAGTGTGCATAATTTTGGACTTACCTTGAGTGTGATTTCAAGCATGAAATCCGCAATACCTACCCCTCGTGACTGAAAGAAACAAATTTGTGTCTCTTGGTCTAGCTTCAAACTCTCATAACTGCAACTCTGTCCTCACCCTTGCAGCTTTCACAGTGAACAGATACATTAAATTACAATAGTTGCTTGGGTCGGAGAGCCGCTACCTGAACAAGATCTTCCTACAGCTTAACCTTTTGATGTATTTGAGTGTTTCGAGGTGAGGCCTCAGTTCTTCAATGGCTGCCTCCTCTTAGCATGAAGTTCTGTCCCAGCTCCCTCCAAACGCGCAGATAACACTCGGCTAATTGAATACGAATTTATGCAGTCTTTTCATACGCGGTTCAGCGATGGACACTAATATATAACAGGCATATCACCCAAGGAACCGTTCCTCATCAAGAAAACAGTTCCGGAGTTTGCTCGGGGATTGGGTTTTGTTCATAATCTCATTAAAGCCCCCTACATGAAGTGATGACTCGCTCGCAGTTAATCTGGCGGTTGTCTTTCTCGAAACCGTCTAGAAAAGCAGGTGGCTTCAGTTCCCATTTTTAAGCCGCCACACGCGCCCCCTGTCTGCCATTCTTAATTGACAGCGCTATGGATACAAGAATTAGTTGTTGAAACTAATTCGTAATTTCTTTAAAAAGAATTACTATTTCATTAATTAATATTTTACGCATAGGGATGTTACATACTCCCCCCCTTAACAGGAACACCGTCCTCGGTGTTTTTCTTTCATTGAGAACTTGCGATTTTACTCATCGTGTTACCATCTAAACCACACAAAATGTGATCCTTTCCTCTTGAAATCAGCGATTCCATTCCAAGAAAAGATGACAAACAAAAATAGTAATGATATAGTCATAAGAAATATCATTAGTTATAAGCATCAATAGTTGCAAAAATATGCAACTTCTAATCGCCACCACGCTTCCCCCTGATTTATATTCATGCATTGGCTTATTAAGTTTCGTTCATTGTAATTTCAATCTAGTTCAATTTATGCATGGTTGTTATGACCATATGTGCAAATCAAAAGTTGGTAGTTGATTGTTACTTCCCTCAATGACTGTTCAATATTGTTCTTACGTGTAATGAGTGTTCAATATTGTTCTTAAGTGCGACAAAAGTTTTCATTGTCTTTTCCTCATCAGGAATCCAATGTTATGAATGTAATTATGCAACAACTTATCACTTATTTCTCAAGGAAGTTATAAACATGAATCACACCCATCATGCCAAAAGTAGTGTACGACATAAATGAATATGCGACTGATTAAACTCATACCTGAGTTAATGCCTACTGATGGCGTACCTCAACATCCTTTCCGCTTACCAATTCCCAAAGGCGCCAGTACTGCAACCTTTAGCTCTGATACCACTTGTCACATAACAAACGCCGGCCCAAATGAACGCGCAGGGTTCATTGATGCACTTGAGAATGGCCCTGCCGCCATTACGTTTGCCCCCACAACAAGCCTTTCACCGCAATAGGGTCTGTGGCGGAACACCAGTAGGAATTCTGCATGCCAACCGCCATTGCTTCTTGAATACTTGATTCTTTGGACTAAATATCATTAATCGCGTTGACACTGTAATATGATGCTCCCATTTCTGCTTGAGCAACAATGACTTCGATCGACAGACCGCCGCACGGAAAGGACAAAGACCCTTCTGGAAACACAGATGCATATGCTTTAATAGCTGTATGAGATATGTAATGGCTCTATGAGCGTTTTTCCCCCTATGGCATCGCTGCCTTCCGCATACTTCATCCCCAATGCGGTTAAAACAGCTCTCATCAAGAATCCGTTCCGTCTTTTGTAATGGAGCCGAACTAAGGCTGACAGGAACCTCCAAAAACGTGTATGCTGCAACTCCAATCGAACATCTCTTCCCCGTAAACTTAATTCAGCAGAATACGCTTTCAAATGAAAAACCAAAACTCATTTCACACCATCCAGCCTTAGTAAAGAATAACAGAGAGCCCTAAAACGCATACGCTCTAACCCTAGTTAGACATTTCGGTCCCCTCAAGAAAACCGTTCCGCATCAAGAAAACAGTTCCGGAGTTTGCTCGGGGATTGGGTTTATGTTCATAATCTCATTAAAGCCCCCTACATGAAGTGATGACTCGCTCGCAGTTAATCTGGCGGTTGTCTTTCTCGAATTATGGGTTAATGCTCTTACACCTTAGTCGATGTTCAATGGGACTATATCACCCCCATATCTAATTCAACTGCTGCGGTCACAGGGTTACGGCTTGCTTCTGGAGTAATGGAAGCAAGTCCAGCCCTCTCCGCCTATATTCAATGGGTTGCATGAGGGTTTTTACCCGAATTTGATATTAAGATTTGCATCATATCCAGTTATTTATGCGTACAGTATTTCCACCTCGCTTGCTCGGCATGCCGTGACATTTGCGGTCTAATGCTAGTTTAAGGCTTATCTAAGAGTTTACTCTTCACTACTATACCTATGGTGTTCTTGTCATTTCAGCTACACGGCTTCGTTGTTTTATTGGAGACCTGACTCTTAACACAGTGCTCCTTACCGTCTTTCTTATCACCGGTTAAGTTTCAGTATTGAATATGGTCTCGTATTGCAGGTCCATAAGCATTGTAAATATTTATACTGTTTCGTATTCACTTGAGTATATACTATATCTTGCTGGTTTTAGAATGCTCTCTCTATATTTGGTTCCTGCCGCGTCATGTTCCGTCTCTGTTATAACTTATATTTCGTATCCAGATCTGTATGTGGTCGATAGGAATGAGGTTTACTCTGTAGCCGTATACTTGTTTACACATTCTCTGTCTCAGGAATATTAGTTTATATAACTGTGTCTTTGATATCTCAGTAAAAGAAAATATCAGCTAATACAAATATATATTTAACCACAGCTTTCGATTTGTCATCGAGGAATAACACAATTGACTGTATATAAATACCATTCTATAGTTATATCTGTATTTCCTTTAATAAAGAAAAATATAAACACTTGTATTTGCTTAAACTCCATTTCCTGTCTTAGAAATAAGAATCCAGACTACTATATCCTGCAAGCTATCATTACCTGATTCTTAAGTAAATCTATCTAATGAGACATACCTGGTAATCTGCTACTGTCGCTCTTACTGTAAGGTTCACTTGCAATAATCTAGCTCTTAACCTCCCAACCTTGAGAATCCACTCCACTGGATCTCCCCTCCGAGCTATCTTGTAGGCCACAGCCTTTCCAAGACTCAAGCACCACGGTGCTGGGTTATCTGATCACAACCAGACTTAACCCACCTTCCACACTCTGCTCCCTCCTCTGGAATCTTCCTCTGCCTGTTCATCAACAGCCCAGAGGTTTTTCCTTGCAACCCTCTTCAGGGTGAGAGGCAGTTGTCTCCCTTTCAGTTTCTTAACTGATTCTTTTCTTTTAATAGAAAAGCCCCTTTTTGGAGGCTGCCAGCATTTCTTTCAACACATGTGTAAAATAGTTCATTATATTTTCTTTAAACAAATAATAATGTCTTTAATAACAAGTTGTCACCCATATTGTTTTTACCACAACAATTACCGGAATTTACAAGTTACCAGGGTTATTACAATAAAGCACTAAAAATATTATTATTGGTCAAAACTAGCTATTATATTATTATTATTAAGTAGGAGTTAGTTTTAATATTGGATAGAAAAATAATTTACGAACAACTAGAAATGTTGTTCTTAAGATTGTGTGAGACTTAGTGGATCTTAGACACCTTTTAGGATAGTGTAACTCTCAAAATTGAGTCCAACCTTTTTCTCCCATAAATATTTAAAAAATTGCATAGAAACCACTTAATTTATATTAGAGTAGTCCTTAAATGAGGCTTTTTGGAAAGTTTTATGCTTTAGTTTTTTATTTAATTTGTTTAGAATCAAACAAGGATTCATTGAAATCACAAGTTTGAGAGGTGAACTCTTCACAATCTAAGTGCCGCATGGGTTTTTGAGGGTGCTCAATCCATATATGCAGTGAGAAAAAAACCAGTTTAAACAACACAAATCAAGATTTGACCACAATCTTTTTCACCGGATTCCCACCAAAAACTTCAAAAAATCACACTTAAAAACTACTCCGTTTATATTTAGTATATTTAACAATATTAGTTGTAGCCTAACTCTTCCATATTTTAACTTTTTTTTCAGCATAATTTTTATTTAATTTTACATTTTCATTTAATTTGTTGATAATATGTTATTATATATATAGATAACCTTATTAAAAAAAAATCCTATAAAAAATAAACAAGGGAAAAAAAATACCTGTTCCATTTGTTATAATTAAAAGTTGAAAGATAAAAATAACCTACTCGCATAGCAGGGAAATTATTATTTAATTATGATAAATCAATTTTTAATTTGCTCAAGAGGTGGTGTTGTATTGTTATGCAGTACAAACTTCCTTGACCTTTTTTTTTTAACATTTAATTAAAACACTTTACGAAAAAGACTTTACAGATTTTGTGAGATTTTGTGATTTTTTTTTACTCGTTATTCAATTTTGCTTGGTTTATTAGTTTATTTTTACCAAATTTTTTTTTTGTCATTTATCTAGTTTAATTTTAGGAATTCAATTTTTATTATTTATTATATAAATTTATTTATTTATAAGGTGATTGGTTGAGATCTTATTATCAGCTCTTTAGTAACTTCCCTTTATGTTAGTTACTAATTTTTTGTTTTTAGATTTATTTCTTCTTTATTTTTTTTCATTTTTCTATTACTTCCATTTTCATCAATTTTAATTTTTTCTCCATTTTTTCAATTTAAAGTAACTTATTATTATATTAAAAACAAGTTTTAGTAAATTTAATA
This sequence comes from Pinus tabuliformis, assembly GCA_031772625.1. NCBI lineage: Eukaryota > Viridiplantae > Streptophyta > Pinopsida > Pinales > Pinaceae > Pinus > Pinus tabuliformis. The sequence goes on along the minus strand of CM062816.1, from coordinate 215,407,989 downwards.
TATATATATAAACAATATTAGTTAATTATATTTCTTATTTTTTAGTGATTTAACCAGATAAAGTTTTATTAGTTGTTTATTTTAATGATGAATTTTTTGTTTTTATTATTTTTTAGATTAATTAAATTATATTAAAATTAAATAGCAACTACCAGTTATTGAGTAACCCTTCTTTTAAACCTTATTGATTTAAATATTATTTATTATTTTATTAATAATTTTGATAAAAAAATATTGATTCATTTTAATGTATTAACAGTAATTTAATTTAATTTAATTTCATATATTATTATTTTTATTAATTAAAATTAAATAAATATTCTATATTCCCTTTTTTCATAGATTCTATCAACCAAATTAATATCACTCTCATATATATAAACTCTAAACTATAAACAAATGCTTTTATAAACCAATATTTTTAAGAGTAAAAGAATCCATATACAGTATGGATCAGAACAAACAACTTTCCATGTAAATGTCCTCCAAAGAGTTAACATGCTGAGGTGTCAAAAAGATGATGGACGTGTGGTTCCACATTAGGCAAAGAAATAGACGTGACACCACTACCGTGGAGCGCTAAGATGTGAAATGCCTAATTATCATGCCATATGTTTTAACTTTTAGTTGCGGGATTTTTCTGTAAAGAGATTCCATAGCGACATGAACACGAGGCTATAAAGGGTTTGCAAACTACGAGGATTGCATTTGACATAAATCAATTTACTATATTATGTACTTAAAGACAGTGATCACATTTCTTAATATGGATTTTAAAAGAATATTGAAAAATTTTAAATTATTAGGGTGTTTGATGTCATTGAATGTTACATATCTAAATTAGTTTCCCTGTGGAAAAAGAATTATTTTGTTGGTTCTCTACTATTCTTTATATGTTCAAGGTGTTAACTCAAAGATTATCGTTCTTGTGATTCAAACTTTTACCTGGTTATAAGATAGATTCTAAATGGACTTTTGGAACTTTCTCATATTTTATCTATTTGTAAACTTTAAATGAAGTGATAAAACATTTATATGGAAACAAGGATATATTAGGAAATACTTAATAGTACTGCATGGTTTCATTAGGGAGCAATACCATACCACGTGCATTTATATTGGCGATACATATTGAAGAAAAAATGACATAATATATTGAACATATAACATAGGGTAAAGGGTTTTATATTGGCAGGTATACAAAATGGAGCTCAAAGTTTATGAGAAAATATAAAGAGGTATAAAAAATGTTAATGAAAAAATGGATACCTACAATATCTAATGAAAGTAGGGATTTTTAAATTGAGAATGTGTATTGAGTTTGTATTTGTAGGAGTTTAAATAATGTGATTTTTAGAGATATTTTTCAATATGTAGTCAAATTAAAGGTATTGTTTAGTATGTCATGAACACACATGATATGTCAAAGGTTCATTGAGTGAAGTCCTTGTGAATAGTACATATAATTCTTCATGTTCCTTCATAATTGTTAGAGAAAAACCCATGTTTTGTCCTTCCCATTGGTGTGGGTATATTCTTTGTTGTTCTATACATTAGTAAAGGCTTTTGCAAGTTTGGCAATGAGAAAACTAGTACTTGACCAATCTTTCATTTCATCGTGTCGAAAGCCTTTTGTTGATTCTTCCCCATTTAAATCTCTTACCACTTCTTGTTATCATAAGGAATGGTGTAGATATTGTGAAAATGGATAATATGAACTTCCATAGGTAATGTGCTATTCCAACAAAGATCTTAACTTTAGTGACATTTCTAAGAATTGGCCATTTTATGATGGATTCCATATTTGTGTGATTTATCTTGAGTTCCCCTCCATCAAAAACATACTCAATATACACCAAAGACTTCTAAGAAAACTCATATTTCTTTAGAATACCCAACAAGTGGTGCTTCTTTAGAGTCTTTATCCCCTTCTTAAGATGTGAGAAATAGTCCTCCCAAGTAGAGCTGTAATCCAACATGTCATACAAATATTCTATAACAAATGAATCTAAATATGGTGTAATACATCCTTCATCATTCTCATAAATGAAATTGGTGCGTTGCGTAAACCAAATGGCATGACCAACTTTTGATACAAACCTTGTCTTGTCTTGAAGGCTATCTTCCAAGTGCTTTATACTTTGAAACATACCAGGTGCTATCCTAATTTTAGATCCATCTTAGTGAAGTACCGGCATGTTGCAACTAGTCCAATAAACCATTGATATTAGGCATAGGGTACCAATTATTGATTGTAATATTGAAATCTCTATAGTCCATAGAAAACCTCCAAGATCCATCCTTCTTGGGCATGATGATGATAGGTGACACACAAGGTGAATTTCTTGATTGAATCACTCCTTACTTCAATTGCTATTTCATTTTCTTCTAGAATAGATTATCTTACATCCAAATATTCAATAATTGGGAGTTAGGAATTAATTTTATCTCACACTCCACCTCAATCTTTGGTGGTAGCCCCTTAGGTTCCTAGAACACAACTATTTTCCTATAGCAGCTCCAACTTTTTCTTTTCCTCTTTAGTATATCTTGTTGGCAGCATGCTGTTGGCATTGATGTCAACAATTGGGTTAGTTGGGTGTCGACATTGACGTCAATAGTTGTAGTTGTTCATTTATGGCCTTGATGGATGTTTGATGCATTGATGGCTCTAAAGATGGTTGGCATGATGTCTACAGGTGTTATGATGTAAGTGTTGTTGGTTTGAGTAGATCTAAGTGGAACATATTATAAAAGTCTTTATAAGCCAAAATACACGTGACTCTTGTGCGAAAAAAATGTTTACACACAAAGATGACCTTAAGGAAAGTCACATACATGATCCTATGCATGTAAAAGAAAGCCCATGGTTTTTCCCATGGAAAGTGCCCATGGTATTTGAAATGTGTTGACTTGATCCAATCCGTGTTGATCTGGTCTAAAATTCTGAAGCATAATTGAATGTAATGAATGAATAATTGATATGGTCAATTGGGGTTTTGATCATTCTTTTGTAGTGTGGATCAAAGTGCTATGCACTAGATATGGTTAGAGACTTATGTGTGCGTGGATGTGGTATATTTCTAGATCATGGGAATGTGCAGAGGGATCAAAGATCAAATTTGAAGTAGTGTGTTTCACTTTAGGAACATAGTATGTTTAACCTTGTGGTTATGTGTTGTAGTGGACAAAATTGTATATTGTTGTAGGATGATTGTAGAGAGTTTGTATTTCTTTTGCGTGAGAATATAATGGTTTGTATTGCTACTGAGTGTGTATGGATGACTGTAGACAACATGAGTGCAATACTTTTGATTAGATTATATTATTGTAGGTATATTGAGAAAAGTTAGTTGATGAGTTAGGGTTTGAAAATGAATTTATTGTTGAGCAGGGGGAGTAAGTTAATGTGTTGTTGAGTGTGTTGAGTCAAAAGAGACATTTGTGTATTTAGTTTGAGTACAGATAATTAGTGGATCCAATGTGAAAATGAATGAAAGGGAGGTCCATGGTGATTTGAAGGTCTATTCCTTCAAGAAAGGTGGTGGCTTGTTGGTCAAGGGTGGCAGCATGGTGTTGGCATTAATGCCAACAGTTGGGTTAGTTGGGTGTTGACATTGATGTAAATAGTTGTAGGTGTTCACGTATGGCCTTGATGGATGTTTGATGCGTTGATTGTTCTAAAGATGGTTGGCATGATGTCTACAGTTGTTAAGATGTAAGTGTTGCTAGTTTGAGTAGATCTAAGTGGAACATATTATAAAATTCTGTATAAACCAAAATACACATGACTCTTGTGTGAGAAAAATGTGTACACACAAACATGACCTTAAGGAAAGTCACATACATGATCCTATGTGTGCAAAATAAAGTCCATGGTTTTTCCCATGGAAAGTGTCCATGGTATTTGTAATGTGTTGACTTGATCCAATCCATGCTGATTTGGTCTAAAATTATGAAGCATAATGGAATGTAATGAATGAATAATTGATATGGTCAATTGGGGTTTCAATCATTCTTGTGTAGTGTGGATCAAAGTGCTATGCATTAGGTATGGTTAGAGAGTTATGTGTGCGTGGATGTGGCATATTTCAAGATCATGGGAATGTGCAGAGGGATCAAAGATCAAATTTGAAGTAGTGTGTTTTGCTTGAGAAACAGAGTATGTTCAACCTTGTGGTTATGTGTTGCAGTGGACAAAATTTTATATTGTTGTAGAATGATTGCAAAGAGTTTGTATCGTTGTTGTGTGAGTATAGAATGGCTTGTATTTCTACTGAGTGTGTACAGATGGTTGTAGACAACACGAGCGCAATTCTTTTAATTATATTATATTGTGCTAGGTATATTGAGCGAATCTACTTGATGAGTTACGATTTGAAAATGAATGTATTGTTGAGTGTGTTGAGTTAAAAGAGACATTTTTCTATTTAGTTTGAGTAGAGAGAATTAGTGGATCCAATGTGAAAATGAATGAAAGGGAGATCCATTGTGATTTGAAGGTCTATGCCTTCAAGGAAAGTGGTGGCTTCCTTCAAGTGGGTTCCTAAGAAATTATTTGGGGGTTGGTGCCTCAAGTAGATCAGTCTCTATAAAGCTAGTTGGGAGTGGGTGCTTCCAAACAGGTGGGTTCATGCAGCTTATTAGGGGCCAATGCCTCTAGAAAATGGGTTTCTACATATAGTTGTGGAAGTGGGTTCTTCCATCAAGTTGTAGCCTGGAGCAAGTGTGTTCTTTCATTTCTTGCAAGTCGGTGCTTGCACACTAGTGGGTTCAAGTGATTGATGTAAAAGAGGATTATATCAAAGAAAAAGAAGAAAATAATTCAACACTTTTTCTCCTAAAAGTGTTTCCACCTAATATCTGGTGTCCACATGCTTGATGATGTTTTATGTGTTTCTCTCATGGTTCACTTGTACATGTGTTATTTGTTTCTCATATGTCTAGATCTAAGGTTATATATTGTGCTGGTAATTATCGAATGACAAAATAATGTAAGAAAGCTAAAAAGTTGAAATAGAAGATCCATATGGTACATTATTGGTTCACCCCCCCCCTAGTATTGTTAAACTCACAACAAATGGTATTAGAGTAGGTACCTTCGATTGCAACCTTAATGATGGAAGGAATATCTAGTAAATTTTTTCTTCATGGATCATCAAAGTGTGTCATTACTTAATGTTGCAAGTTATCTAGTATGTATAGAAAAAGTGTAGCCTAAATTGTTAGCTTGCAGAACTAATGTTTCGAATGTAGTTTCTGAAGGTTATGGTAAAAATCCCCCTTCAAAACAAGTGTAGCATCAGAATGCTAAAGAAAAATGTGTGATTTTCATCAATTTCAACAATTTGGATCTTGAGGAGGTGATGCATTATAAATATGCAAAGGGTATATGGGACAAATTGCAAGTCCGATGTGAAGGAAACATCACTAGTAGAAATGGAGAGAAGGATAAGAGGGAAAAGAAGAAGATGAAGAAGGGATCACAAAAAAAATACTCTAAGTCCTATGAGATCTACCTCCTAGTGCAAATATGACAGATCATCATGAAAATAAATTAGAAAATGAAGGAATAGGAGAACCATATGTGATGCAACAAAGTAGATCTAAAGGTAAGTGACCTATTTTCTGAGATGACTATGAAATATTACATTAGATGGTTTTTATGGTAGCCATGTAGAGTCATATACTCAAAGATGATAATGAATGTGATAAAATGGTGGTCCTTGAAGTTGAGCTGGACTCATCCTTGTTAGTCATAGAAAATTTAACTATTGAAATTGAAAGACTTAAAAATAAGAATAGAGATCATAAGAGACTATTGCAAATATTTGATGAAAAAGAGAGTGAGATCAAAGAAGAAATCATCAACTTTAAGACCTAGTTAGAAGAGGAAAAAATAATCGAGGATGTGATTGGAAGCTAGCTAAAAGAAAGAGAGGGTCGATGTGAAAAAATAGAGGCTAAAGTTGCCTCAATGAGGAATGAGATAGAAAACAAGACAATCAGCTAAAGTTGGAGAAAAGTACCAACCTCGTGAAAAACATGTTTAGTATCCAAATATCTCCCTCAGACAAATCTAGTGTTGAATGTCATAAGGGATAACTTAGCTCACAGGTAGGCATACAAATTAATGCATTACCTAAAAAACATGTAGCACAAAATGGTAACAACACGAGAAACAAGAGAGGAAACAGGAAACATAACCAACATCTATGGAATGAACCAAGAAGAGGACATATGTCAAGAACATCATTTTCTCTAAGAGAATAACATGGTAGATTTCAAAGAATGAGTAATGTCGAGCCTCAAAATTACTCTTTCCCTAGCAACTCTTCTCATTCCTTTTCTTTGTTTTTCCATAAGAAAGATGCATTCTCATCACTATTAACTGGTATATACTGTCTTGAGGAGGACATTTAGTGATTTACATGTTATGCTTTTTATGTTTTGCTGTTTGAATAAATTTTTGTATATTAGCTACAGAATGCAGCCTATTTTGCAGCTAATCGGCTTTTCCACAACTACCTCCATGCTCTAACAGGATCCAAGTGTCAGAAAGAGAAACTAGCCACATGAGTAGCTTTGAAATCATCATGACATGGACCCTGTCCAATTCATTCAGCCCAAGTCGACAAATAAGATGGCATAAGACTACGGTCAATGGATAAGTCAAACATAAAGAGACGGAGGATAACAGGACTCTGTTTCATGGTTAATTAATGTGTTTCACGGTGATGGGAAGTGTTATCCAGAGCAACTACCTATACCTACGGACTCCAATAGCCACCTGTACAAACGAATCCAATAGCCACCATGTCTTGGATTTATTTCTCTAGCAGCCGAGGAAGAAATTTCACATATATGTATTCTACGTGTTTGGATGTAGCATGTTTTTCTCCACAAATAGTTATATGATTTTTCTTATAAATACCTATGTAAGGGACCAAAGAAGTTAGTAATAGTTTTAATGTGAAATCAAAGTTCTAGACTTTGTAATTTTTCGGCGTTTTGTGTCCTTGTTTTAATATGAGAAGTCCGCATGTTTTTATGAACGCCTGAAGGAGTTTTCTTGGAGTTGATTGAGCAAGCGTAGCCTAATCAGTTGCAGAGGACCCCTGCACTGAAGAAGGTTTCATTTTATTTATTTTTATTCTTCTTGTTAATTGTAAATTCATCATTTTCTTTCTAAAACAATGTTTATAATCATTTTCGTACTAAAAGTGTTTATAATGCAATTTCTATCATTTTCTTACTAACAATGTTTATAATTTAGAGCAGTTTCCATTAGCTTGATTTCTTTTTAGTTCTTATCAGTAGTTTAGAAGATAGAACTCAATAGTGTAATCTTGTTTCTTCAATTAAAAACTAACCTTGTTTCAGGATGAGAGTAGGATTGAAGAATGATAAGGATACATTGTTGGATAGTTTACTTCATTCACTATTTTGCTAGTTTAAATTCTCAATTAAACTGATGAGTGTCATTTACTATCTTTGCCATTTCATTTTTAGTTTAAAATACTAACTCACTGTGTTAATGAATGTTTATGGAAAACCCTTCAAGTTGATAATTCATCCTTAACTAAGTGGTTGAACATTTCATCTATGCAATGAGTTATTTTTGCATCTTTGTATTTGCTTTCTCTTATATTAATGAAGTACAAAATTACTTAAATGTCATCCCAAGGAGACTTTCTCCCAAAATTGAGAGGTAGAGTAACCAAGTATTTCATTTAGTTTTATTTCTATAATTAGTTAGACATCAATTTCAATTTTCACTTTCAGTTTTAATTCATGATTTGGAAATAATGGTAAAATAAGAATAGAAACTTTGTTTTCATTTCTTTCTTAGCTTTGTTTCCATATCTTTCTTAGCTCTGTTTTCATTTCTTTCTTAGCTTTGTTTTCATTTCTTTCTTAGCTTTGTTTTCATTTTTAGATTTTGGGCAGTCTTTAAGAAAGTTGGATTTAGTTTTCATAATTTACATTGTAAATCATTAGGAATTAAAAGACTAAAAAACCTCCAAAACAACATAAAACATAAAAATAATGAAGTAAGAAGGGTTAGCTAGCACAAATAGTGCACTACACTTCATCACTTTATGATACCCAGATTGATAATTTATGTAGAGCAATTTAGGACACTAAATTGACTAAACATTTTGGCGCCATTGCCGGGGAAGTGTAACTAGGTAACTTTATCTCTTACATTAAAAAAAAATGATATGCATAGAGAAAGAGACTCTAGGGATAGATTTATAGCTAGAGGCAGAAGTTTAATTCCTACAACACCACCTACTCCAGCAAGAATAAGAAAATATACACCTCCATCCCAAACTCATACTCCCAGTCATAGAACTCCTGAAATTCTAGGGGCAGAAATCCAATCAAAAGAATCTCATACTTCATCTAACAAGTCAGTCCTAGAGGAGAAAAAATTTGAATCTCCAACAGCAGGAATAGCCTTTTTCACCTCCACAGGAGAGCACATTTTAGTTGAAGAATTAGGAATACCTGGTGAGGAAGAAGAAGTAGAACCTCTCTCCCATATCCCACTAATAGAAGAACCAGAGGAGGAGAAAGTAACCTTGCAGGTTGAACCCTATACTCACCCTGAAGAAACTATAATGGCAGAAGAACGAGAAGATGGAGAATTCACACTCTTTGGAGGAGGGGGTAGAGGAAGAGATAGAGGAAATAATGGAGGAGGTAGAGGAAATAATGGAGCAGGTAGAGGAAAGAGGGAAATAAATAATTCTTTTAGATTCCCTATAGTGGATGAGGAAACAAATGCCACAATGAAAAATATCTCACCTTCTGCCCTCCCAAACTTCCATGGGTTAAAAAGTGATGATCCTAAAACATTCTTATTTGAGTTTGAAGTCTTGTGCAGAACCTATGACTATCTAGAAGACTCTCAAAAACTTAAGTTGTTCCCTTCAACACTGAAAGGAGCTGCTTTGAAGTGGTTGATGGGGTTAGTCACTCAGTCCATTATAACATGGAATGACATGAAAAAACGTTTTTGGATAGGTATTTGGATTATTGCATGCCTACCAATCACAAAGATGAAGTGTTCAAAATGACACAAAGAGAGGATGAAAACTTAGAGGATTTGATTGAGAGATTCAACTATAATTTGAAAAGAGCAAAGATGGACAATTTAGATGAAGATACCTTGAAAGATCTTTTATTAAAAGCCATTAGAGATGAATGGATAGATATCCTTAACATGATGGGGAAGGGAGATATCTTTCAACTCCCATTAAATGATATAGGAGAATTATGTGTTCGTCTCTCAAGAGGGAAACCCAAAACAGGGAAAGGTCCAAGAGATCCTTCTCTTGTTAGAGTAAATAAGTCTACAACTGGATCAATGAGTAGGGAAGAATTTGGTAATATGTTTGATGAATTCAAAACATATATCTTAGGGAGTCTTAGTGAGCAAATAGACACCCTTAAGTTGCAAAACAAGCAGAAAATCGAGGCTGATGCTTTAGCTATTTTCTATCCAAAATGTAGAAAAAATCATGCTCTAAAATATTGCCCTTTAGATGCAAAAATTATAGAGACTTGTATGATTTGCTCAGAGAATCATGAAACCAAGGGTTGTCCTTCGATTCCAGGTCTTAAGCTTGTTTTTCAAGAAGAAATAGTTTCGAATTCAGCAGAGCCTCTTTGCTTTGTCTCTAGAAAACCTTGGCAGGGACCACAAAATCAGGGATTTAACAATCAAATGTATCTTCAGCCCCCACAAAATTGGAATTCTTGGCAGCAACCTTGGCCTCAACCTCAATCTCAATCTCAAACTTGGCCTCAACCTGAATCTCAATCTCAACCATGGGCACAAGGAGTACAAAATCCTTATGGGAGATTTTCTCAATATTGTCAATATCCTCCATCATATCAGAATTATCCTCCCCCACACATTTCACAACAAAATCAACAGCCACAACTTCAAAATCAGAACCCTTAGCTTTCATACCATTTCCACAACAAATTCCACAATGAAATCCAAAACAAAACCAAAGCCCTCAAATCTTACTACCATTTCAGCAGAAACTAAATTAGCTACCTACCCAACCATTACTAAACCCCAACAATAAAAATCCTAAGAATGCTTACATGGTAGAAGGACAACAATTTCCAACTTATATGAATACTCCTCTAGATCTTAATGATGTTCAACTTAGATCTGGTAGGATATTAGAAAAGGAAAGAACTTTTGTAGTTATTCAAGAACAAGACAGTTCTGAGGAAGATACTCTAAAGATCAATAAATTTTTTTAGGGAACATCTCTCCAAAACCAAAACATTGAAAAAGAAAAAAAAAAGAATCAGTGAACCCAACTCCTATCGTTGAGCAACCAACATCTACTTCTACACCTCCTTTTCCTGAAAGATTACAAATTGATAGAGGAGTAGAAAAGCAGATTATGTTGCCCAATTATGATTTTCTAGATGAATTGAAGAATTTCTATATCAAAATCCCTTTGCTATAAGCCATTAAAGAAATTCCAATTCTAGCCAAAACAATAAAGGAGTTGAGCATAAAGAAAACAGGAAGAAAAACAAAGGAAACAAAAAGAATTCACCTGGTAGGAAAAATAGCAGATATAATGATGGGAAAAATTGCCATACAAAAATACGTGGATCCAGGAATTCCAATTGTGAAAGCACATATCAATGGATTTGAAATTCCAAATACATTGATTGATTTAGGGGCAGAAATAAACATCATGAGAAAACAAACCATGGAACAACTCAAGCTTCCTAATCTTCTTTACATGCCTACATTACTGCAATTAGCAGACAGATCTGTAATCAAACCAGATGGAGTATTAGAAGATATTTTAGTATCCTTAGATTCTTGGGAATATCATGTTGATTTTATGATCTTGACACCCAGGAACAATCTAGGAGGACATCCAGTCATATTAGGAAGACCTTGGCTAGCCACAACTGATGCTTTCATTAGTTGTAGATATGGTGATATGTATATTTCTGATGGGAATTCAACAAAAAAATTTACTCTATATCCTCCAGCAAAAGCAATCATAGAAATAGATGACAAAGAATGGATTGATGATGAAGATGATATTCAGCCTCTCTTTACTATTTCAGATATTAGTGAAGATAGTCAAATTTTAAATACATTGGAAAATTTTGAATCATCTTCAGAATATGACCATGAGCAATTACAAGAAAAATCTAATGTTGAATATTTTTCATCTAGGTAGATGTCTCTCTATTCTATGGAAGAATTTGGTAGCTCTATGATTGAAATTTTTCCAGGTAAGACATTGAACATAAACAAAAACTTGGAGAAACTACAACAACAAGAGCTAATCAAAACATTACAAAAACATTCTGTTGCATTTGCATGGGATACACCAACATGAAAGGCATTAATATTAAGACTTGTATCCATCACATATACATTAAGGAAAAATGTAGATCTATCAGACAACTTCAGAAAAGGATGAATCCAAATCTTAGAGAGATTGTGAAAGAAGAGCTCCAAAAGTTACTGAATGTAAACTTCATTTACCCAATTTCAGATAGCCAATGGGTTTCTCCTCTGGTAATTGTGCCTAAAAATAATGGTAAATGGAGGGTGTGCATTGATTATTGAGAATTGAATAAAGCAGCCCTTAAAGATCATTTTCCTTTTCCTTTTATAGATCAAGTGTTAGATACATTAGCAGGTAAGAAGTATTTCTCATTTTTGGATGGTTTTAGTGGTTATAATCAAATTCAAGTAGCACTTGAAGATAAGGATAAAACCACATTTACTTGTCCATGGGGAATATATGCCTACCAAGTACTTCCTTTTTGGTTATGTAATGCACCTGCAACATTCCAAAGAGAAGTACTAAGGATTTTTTCAGATCTAATACATGATTGTGTAGAGGTATATATGGATGACTTTATAGTCTATGGCAATACATTTGATGAAGCTTTGGGTAATTTGGAAAAAGTTCTTAAAAGATCTAAAGAAGCAAACCTTTCACTAAACCATGAAAAATGTTTTATGATGTTTACAGAAGGTATTGTTTTAGGACATCACATTTCAGGAGATGGGATTAAAGTTGACAAATCTAAAGTTGAATTCATCTCTAAATTATCAATTCCAAATTGCCAAAAGGATGTTAGAATTTTTCTAGGATTTATAGGATACTATAGAAGGTTTATAGAAAATTTCACTAAAATAGCATCCCCACTTTTCAAATTGCTTACCAAAGATTGTGAATTCAATTGGAATTCTGATTGCCAGTTGGCATTTGAAACCTTAAAAACAAGAAATTCTGAAGCACCCATTTTAAGAGGTCCAAATTAGAAACTCCCTTTCCATATTTGAACAGATGCTTTAGATACAGCTTTGGGAGCTGTATTGGGACAAAAAGATTTGATTCTTTATGCCATTTACTATACAAGTAAGAATTTGACTCCCACTGAGTTAATTTATACTGTGACTGAAATGGAATTTTTAGCTGTTGTTCATGCAATTAACAAGTTTAGACACCATATAATAGGCCATGAAACCTTTGTTCATACATATCACTTTGCAATTAGATATTTAATGAAGAAACCTATTACTAATGGCAGAATTACAAGATGGCTTTTACTTTTGCAAGAATTCAACATTACTGTGCTAGATAGACCTGGAAAACAAAACACAGTTGCTGATTTCTTGTCCAGGATTCAGAATATCAAAGAAGATTCTCCGGTTGAGGATAAGTTTCCTAATGAATATCTTTTTGCAATAACTACTCAAACTCCTTGGTTTGCAGATATTGCTAACTATTTAGTCATAGGAAAGTTACCTTCACATTTGTTTCCTAGAGAGAAAAGAAAAATTATTCAGGTAAGTGTAAGATATTCATGGATCACTAACGAATTGTATAAAACAAGCCCAGATCTTATGATCAGAAGGTGTGTCATGGAAGATGAAATGCCCAAGATTCTTCATGCATGTCATGATGAACCATGTGGTGGACACTTTGCTGACAAGAGGACAAGCTATAAAATCCTTTCTTTAAGATATTATTGGCCATGCATCTTCAAAGATGCTAAAGAATATGTCAGGAGATGTGACAGCTGCCAAAGGGTAGGGAAACCTGCTCCCTCAAATGAAATGCCATTACAAATTCAGGTACTCCTCGAACCTTTTGAAAAGTGGGACTTAGATTTTGTTGGGCCAATTAATCCTCTATCTAAGCAAAAGAAGTATATATTGGTATGCACTGATTATGTCACTAAATGGATAGAAGCTAAAGCATTACCTTTTGCTAATAAAAAATTTGTAGTGAATTTTCTTTTTGAGGACATCTCTACTCATTTTGGTGTTCTAAGAGAAATTGTGACAGATTAGGGATTTCAATTTACATCTAACATGGTGGAAGGGTTTGTGGAAGAATACAAGATCAAACATAGGAAATCTACTTCTTATCATCCTCAAGCAAATGGTCAAGTGGAATCTACAACTAAGGTGATTGAAGGAATCCTCACCAAGACTGTGCATCTACATAGAAGAGATTGGGCAGAAAGACTTCATGAAGTATTATGGGCCTATAGAACTACATGAAGGAACACAAAGGGACATACACCCTATGAACTTGTTTATGGGAAACAAGTCTTGTTCCTTATAGAGTTCCAAATCAAAACTTTCAGGATGGCAGTCCAACTAGGAATAGATTTATCAGAGGCACAAAAGCATAAGCTGGAGCAATTAAATGAACTTGATGAAATCAGGCAAGAGGCAGTTCAAAGGACTAGTATAGTCCAACAACATGGGGATAAATGGCATGACAAATATATCAAGGAAAAGAGGTTTCAAGTGGGAGATTAGGTGCTATTGTTTGATTCAAGGTTTAAATATTTTCAAGGGAAGTTTCAAACTCATTGGCTTGGGCCATATGAGGTTGAAAAGGTCTTTAGTAATGGAGCAGTGAGGATTAGAACAATATATGAAAGTAAAACTCTTCTTCTTGTGAATGGTCATAGATTAAAGATATATCAGAAACCAATATCAAAAGAGGAGTTCATTAAGATTTTCCAAGACAATTCTAAAATGAAGCTAGTGAAGTAGAATTCTTCTTCTCCACTAACTTAGTCTTTATTTTTCCAAAAAAGAAAAAAAGAAAAAAAAAAGGATTGTATAAGGTTGAAAACCAATCATTGATTGGCATACTTATACAGAAAATACAAGGTGAAAATAAGAGGTTTCTAACATCCTATATTTTCCATTTTATTTCTGTAATAAGTAGTGACAAAAAGCTACAGTCACTCTGCGGTTTAGATTCTACAGATTCATCATCTCATCTCACCTCACTCCATTTTATTTTTTCAATTTCACTTCTTCTCATTGTCATATTTCATCAATAAATTATTCAATTTTTCCTTTTACAGCTTTGATTCCATTTTCATTTCATTTATCATCTTGTCTTACATCTCATTTCATTTCACTTATATAGCCACTTCCATTTCATTCATGATCCATAAGCCATATTTCACTTTCTTTTTCACATTCGGCAGCTGATTCTATTCTGCAGATAATCTAATTCTGCAGCTACAATTTGTTTACCAGTTCAGGCACAAGTGTACAGCTCATAATAAAATCATGTATGCAGGGAATTGAAAAAAAAATCAATTTTTGAAGACCAACCATGCTAAAGCTCCCTGTGGATCAACATCCAAAAAATGAGCAAGCAAAAGGTAAAGGTTCCAAAGGTAAATGCAAAGATTTATTTCAAAAAGGAATTTGAAAACATAAGCTTGTATAGTATTTATAATCACATGTCTCCTTATCGACCATCATTTGATTTGGCCGCAACTATATCTCCGCCATATCTTCCATCTTTAATGACAAATAGTCTCAATGATTCTTTCATAACAAATCTCCGCTTCAAACTCCATAACCTGTACTCAAACAGTCCTCCACAACTCCACCTGTTAACGGTCAAGATGACAATGTGACCTACCTATCTATGACTCTCTAAACCCTTACTGTCTATTTATTACACGCAAACCTTAAGTTTATCTCTCCTATACCACGCAATCATTTTGTATACATAGTGTTTCCATTTTCTATATACACAGTCATTCCATTTTTCATATACACATAATCTTTCCATTTTCATATATACATAGTCATTCAATTTCCATACACACAGTCATTCCATTTCTTAAATAGCACTTGTTTTATAGACAGTCAGAGTAATTTTGAAGGTTAACTGAAAACAGGGGATATGGGTCTTATTGTCAAGACAGAGCCCATAGGGGTAAAGTATATGGAGGGGTATCCATAGATTAAAGGGATGCTACAGAAGGCCGGATGGTTAAATTTTATTGAGAAATTTGATGGCTACCACAAGGAAATTACGAAGTCTTTTGCAAGGTCATTTGATGGCACAGAAGTGGAGATAGGAGATATTAAAATTGCAGTCACAGAATCCTTCATAGCAGAAGCAACAGAGTTGCCAAGACAAGGAGAAAGATGGTTTTAAAACAAGGAATTTCATGGTGAATCTTGGAAAGTGATCCTTAGAAACCCAAGTATGGATGTTACAGTATTTAGGAAGGGAATTCCTATTTCATCACTCAAGAAAAAATGGGGTAATATGCTATTGATATTGCAAAAATTCATTTACATGTGAAGAAAGATTTGGGTTTATGTATGTTTACCATATACACTTATTAATGAATTTCTTAGAAAATGGAACCATCAACCTGTTAGGACTCCAAATTGACCATTTTTGACCTTGTATTTTTGCTATAATATTACCCTTTTTCAGTCCATAAGTTGAAAGCTTTGATTACATAATGACCTAATCATCACAAGGTATGAAGTAACTCTCCGCATGACTATATGTTTAATTATTCATTACATATTCATGTTATCTTTATAATTATCTTTGGAAAAGTTAACCAAGTTGCTAAGTAACCGTTGAACTGTCTAAAGTCTGCAGAAATTATAATTCATAGTTGCTGTAACACCAGAAACAGCAACTACGCAGTTACTGCAGCACCAACAACAACAACTATCTAAAGCAGGGAAAACGTTATTTTGCAACAACTGGAATACCGGAAATAACAAACAGCAACTATCAGAAGATCGCTAGAGTTCCATGCTGACACAACACGATCAACAACTGTCCAGAAAGGGTAAAACACGGTTACAGTTGCTAAAACACCAAGAACGGCATGAGCTTACTAAATCAGCAACAATAGGGAAGCGACAAAGGATAGTATGAGGATTCCAAGAAGACGGTTGAAGTTTGGTTACCAGCTGTGTAACAGTAAGAGACCCAAGAAAGAATACACCGTCACACTGTTGTAACGGCATCCTGTAACAAGGATGGATTTCTTATTTTTGACAAAAAGGTTTAACTGAATGAACTATGATAGTCTATTGTAATAGATGTCTCCTCTATAAAGAGGAGACATCTACAGTAGAAGGGGGGAGACGTGTAAGGAAAATTTTGAAAAACAAAAGCAAGTCTGAATCTTTATTGTAACTGGACATTTTGGCAGATGAATAAAAAGTTGTTCTGAGCATCTAATCCAGCATTTGTGTTCTGGGGAATCTTGTAAGAGCGACAGGGCCCACCTTCTTCACAAGATTCACCCATTTATTTTCTGTTAGCGTGTGAGTGTGTTTGGCAATTTCCTTTCTGCTGGTACTCTGTTTGGATTCTATAGCATTACCTCTGATAATTTCCTTTTGCCGATACTCTGTTTTGTTAATTGCTTGATGTTGTAAAAGAATACTTCACCGGTGAATTAGAATTGCAGTGTGTATTAGCAATCTGGTTACAGGGGTAGGTGCTGAACATCCTTACCTTGAGGATAGGGTCCCGATCCTCTGCTAACAGAGCAACCATTACTTTTCTTTTCAGATTTGTATTCTTAGTTAATTTCTTTCATTTTATCTTTGCAATATACTGTAACTGTTATAACATAGAATAAGGGGTTTGACAGAAACATATTTGTGTATACTACAGCTTTTAATGTTTTTAGAATTAAGTACATACAGTACGAGGTCACCTTTGAAATAAAAGGGCTTTCCCAGGTTGACAAATTAATGTGGTACTTGACTGTTTAATCAATAAACAATTCAAGTAGCCAACATTTTGGCGCCGTTGCCGGGGAAGGGGAATAGAGATTTTAAAAGCATTAATGATTTCTTTTTAAGAATAACAGGTGCATGAGAGGACGCAGGAAACCTAATTTCACAGGCGGCAAAGGCGGAGGAGGAAGAAAAACCTTTATTGACGAAATTATGTCAAAGGCCGAGACATCACAGAGGACAAGCTCCCGGAGACCTCAGATCTAGTATTCCTCACAAACAGATTGACAGACGAAGGAAGTACTAGGACCTGAAAGGAAGCTGGAAGTACCAGAATACACTGAGGAACCGGTAGAAGAACCTGAAGAGACAGAAGATACAGAAGATAAAGCAAGCGATTCAGGAAAAAGACCAATGGAGGATAACAGAGCAGAAGGAAGGGGGGAAAACTCACTCTCTACTCTGGAGTTCCCTATTGGGGAGCTCCCGAGAGGAGCTACCACTATGAAGAACATTCCACTTTCAGCATTACCCAACTTTGATGGGTTATCCTCTGAAGACCCAGATGAATTCCTCTTTGAATTCGATATACTATGTAGGAGTTATGATTATGTGAGCCCTAATTAGAAACTAAAAATGTTTCCAGCAACACTGAAAGGGAATGCGTTAAGGTGGTTTATGAGCTTAGGAGCTCAGGCAATCACTACCTGGGATCAGATGAAAGAAAGCTTTCTGGCCAAATATCAGGATTACTGCCGAACAAGAGAAAGGAAGGAAGAGTTGTTTAAAATGGTTCAGAAGGAAGACGAGAATCTGGAAGACTTTGTGGAAAGACTGCAATATAATATGCAGCGGTCTGACCACCCTGACATGAGTAAAGATATTCTGAAAACAATATTGCTGAAAGGGGTACGAGATGACTGCTTGGACATGTTGAATATGCTAGGAAAAGGGGACATTTCCAAGGAACCATTTGATGAAATTATCAACCTCTGCATGAGATGTTCAAGAGGAGCAGTAAGCAGATCAAAAAGCAGGGACAATGTATATTCAAGAGTCCCGAAGTCAGCAAGTGGAGGAGCAACAAGGGCTGAAATAGGTAATTTGTTGGAAGAATTTAAAACTGAGATGTTAAGCTCTTTTGCTTCACAAATTGATGCTCTGCAGGTAAAAAAGAAACAGGCAAAAGCAGAAGCCTAGCTATTTTTTGTTCCAAATGCAGAGAAAAACACCCACTCAGGGAATGCCCACTAGATAAGGTACCAATCTGCACGATCTGCGAAAAGGACCATGAAACCCAGCAATGCCCCTCTCTGCCTGGAATAAAAGCAGCATTGCAGTCAACTGAAGAAGAGGCTGAAGCAGTGTACTTGATGACACAGAGGAGGAAATGGCCACAAAGACAAGGTATGAATTCTAACACAGCATTTAGTCGTTGGAATAATCATTCTCCTTTTCAAACAAATTACCCACCCATGAACCAAATGTAGTACCCACCCTTTAACACAATGAATTTTCTACCCATGCAGCAACCGAGTCTTCCTTTTCCTGATCCTACCATATGGAATCCTTGGGCTCCCCAGCAACCGTATTTTAATCAATGGAATCCGAACTGAGCAGGCCAGCAGATGCAATTTCCTTAGCATCAACAGTCTCTTTCCTTACCATCCAATACTCCTCCGAATAACCAAGCAATTAGACCACAGCTGTCTGTGCAACCCAACCCCAACCCAAATAACAATAAAGCCCTACAAGTAATTGATATTCAAAATCAGCCTGTCTCCCCCATGCAATGTAACGATATCCATCTTCTCTCAGGGAGAATTGTTGAACCCATCATTGATAACATTACTGACTCTGATAAAGAGGAAGTTAGAAAAGAAAAACCAGCTAACAATAATGCTGAAACAGTTGAATCAGCATCTAACAACAATGATCAAATAGCAGATCCGCCATTCCCTGAACGTCTGGCTTTCACTAAAACACTTGAGCAACCCGCTTTTAACCTTTTAGGTGAACTACAGAATTTATATGTTAAAATTCCATTGTTGCAAGCGCTAAGAGATGTTCCCATTTATGCTAGGACTATTAGAGATATCTGCATAAAAAAACCTGGAAGAGAAACTAAGGACCCCCTCACAGTTCATGTGATGGGAGAACTGACTGCTTTAATGACAGAAAAAGATCCTCCTGTGAAATATGGTGACCTGGGTCACCCTACAGTAGCAGTTTAGGTTGGAAAAACCTTTGTCTCTAAAGTTCTAGTAGATTTAGGTGCTGCAATAAACATTATGACACTTGAAACAACACAATTGCTTCAGTTAAAAAACTTTATTAGGGAAACTCCAACCATCCTAGAGTTGGCTGATCGCTCTACAATTAAACCTGAAGGAGTCATTGAAGATCTAATAATTTCTGTAGAATCCTGGAATTACCCAGCTGAATTTGTGGTGTTACAAACTAAAACAAAGTTGGGGGGTCATCCGCTGATTCTAGGAAGACCTTGGCTAGCTACAGCGGATACTTTCATCAGCTGTAGATCAGGATCAATGACTATCTCTAATGGGCAGGAAACCAAACAACTTACCCTTTATCCTCATGCTACACCCATGATTAATAATGACAATTCTGTATGGGTAGATTATGAGGATGAAGAAACCCAACCTATCTTGACTATCGGACAAGCTTTAACTTTCAAAGACTCTACCGAAGATGAATTAATCAGCGGCTTCATTTCTGAACCTTCTTCGGTCAGCCCAAAAATGTATAATCACTTCACTGCAATCTTGGAATCTAAATCTCAGCAGAACCTGAAAGATAAAAATTTATCTCAGACAACAGTAGGCAGCCCCTCCAAAAGTACAACAATAGAAATTGAGCCTGGCAAAACATTAAATATAAATCCTAACTTAATTGATAATGAAAAACAGGAGTTAATAAAGTTACTCCGGGAAAATAAAGAAGCATTTGCATGGGATTATACGAACATGAAGGGGATCTCTCCTGAGCTATGCACTCACCGCATTTATATTAAAGAAGGATCCCGCCCAGTCTGTCAACCCCAGCGGCGGATGAATCCCAATCTAAGGGAAATTGTGAAGGAGGAACTTCAAAAACTGTTGAATGCAGGATTTATATACCCTATATCTGATAGTGAGTGGGTTTCCCCACTTGTAATTGTACCCAAGAAAAATGGAAAATGGAGAGTATGTGTGGATTACAGAGCTCTGAATAAAGCCACCCAGAAAGACCATTTCCCTTTACCATTCATTGATCAGGTATTAGATAATTTGGCAGGCAAGAAATTCTTTTCATTTTTGGACGAATTTAGAGGATACAATCAGATTAAGATTGCACCCCAAGACCAGGACAAGACCACGTTTACTAGCCCATGGGGGACCTTTGCTTACAAGGTTCTTCCATTTGGGCTATGTAATGCTCCAACAACATTTCAAAGAGTAGTGATAGGGATTTTTTCTAATATGCTAAATGATTCCTTAGAAATATTTATGGATGACTTTACTCCTTATGGAGTGACTTTTGAAGATGCATTGCAGAATCTTGAAAAAGTACTTAAGCGATGTGTAGAAGCACACCTTGCCTCAAGCACTGAAAAATGTCATATGATGATGAATCAAGGTATTGTATTGGGTCACTTCATCTCATTCCTAGGAATTCAAGTCGATCCAGCCAAAATACAGGTAATTCAGACCCTCCCTATCCCCAAAACACAAACTGATGTAAGAAGCTTTTTAGGACATGCTGGATACTATAGAAGATTTATCAAGAATTTTTCCAAAATAGCTTCTCCTCTATTTGTGTTATTAACAAAAAATGCTGAATTTAAGTGGACTGATGATTGTGAAAAATCATTTAATGAACTTAAACATCAGTTGTCTACAGCTCCCATTTTGAGAGGACCTGATTGGGCACTACCCTTTCATATATCCTCTGACACCTTAGATACTGCAATTGGAGCTGTCTTGGGTCAAGAAGAAAATAGTCTTCCCTATGCCATTTATTTTATCAGTAAGAATATGACACCAGCTGAACTGAATTACACAGTCACTAAGAAGGAATTCCTAGCAGTCATTTATGCCATCAATAAGTTTCGACATTATATTACTGGCTACACTACTTTTGTGCATACTGATCACTCGGCCATTAAATATCTAATGAATAAATCAGTTACAAATTCCCGAGTTACCAGATGGTTATTATTATTACAAGAATTTGATATCACAATTGTAGATAGGCCAGGAAAAGAAAATGTAGTTGCTGATTTCCTTTCTCGATTAAAAACTGATGAAAACATTCCAGTAGATGATTCTTTTCCCGATGAATATTTATTTGCAGTATCTGCTCACTCACCTTGGTATGCAGACATTGCCAACTATTTAGTTGCAGGAAAATTACCGTCGCACCTATCACATAGGGAAAAAATAAAGATCATCCAGCAAAGTGCTAGGTACAGATGGATAAGCGGGTGCCTTTTCCACACAGGAATCGATCAGGAAATCCGGAGATGCATTGGTGAAGATGAAATTTATGATGTATTAAAAGCTTGTCACGATGACCCTTGTGGAGGGCATTTTGCAGATAAAAGAACAGCACACAAGGTACTCAGAATGGGTTATTATTGGCCCTCACTCTTCAAAGACGCAAGGAAATATATGAAGGCCTATGATAGCTGTCAAAGAATGGGCCAGCCTAATCACAGGGATGAAATGCCACTCAATATGCAGGTGATTCTTGAACCTTTTGAGAGATGGGCATTAGATTTTATAGGTCCCATTAATCCCCCATCCAATCAAAGAGTGTACATATTAGTATGCACAGATTATATGACTAAATGGGTAGAAGCTAAGGCACTCCTTAAAGCTAATGAAGAAGCAGTACTAACATTTTTATTTGAAGAGATCTTTGTTAGATTTGGATTGCCTAGAGAACTAGTCACGGATGGAGGACCTCCTTTCAACTCTCATGGCTTCAAGGATACACTTCAGAAATATCATATTAAGCACAAAATGACTACACCTTATCACCCCCAAGCAAATGGGCAGGTAGAAAGCACCAA
This sequence comes from Pinus tabuliformis, assembly GCA_031772625.1. Taxonomy (NCBI): domain Eukaryota; kingdom Viridiplantae; phylum Streptophyta; class Pinopsida; order Pinales; family Pinaceae; genus Pinus; species Pinus tabuliformis. The sequence continues at coordinate 215,385,841 of CM062816.1, read as the reverse complement.
TAAAGTCATAGAAGCCATTTTGACAAAAACAATAAAGGAGAATAGAAGGGACTGGTTTCAAAGGTTGCCTGAGGCATTATGGGCCTATAGAACTACTTGGAGGAATACTACGAGCTTTTCACCTTATGAATTAGTTTTTGGAAAAAATGTTGTTTTCCCTGTAGAGTTTGAAATCAAAACTTTAAGAACTGCTTTAGCTGTTAACCTTGACTTTACTGATGCACAGACAGCCAGGTTGCAGCAGCTTCAGGAATTGGACGAGAAGAGACTGGATGCCATACATCAAACAAACACGATACAACAACAAAGAAGTAGGTGGCATGACAGAACCATCAAACAAAAGCAGTTCCAGAAAGGTAACTGGGGTCTACTCTATGACTCTCGTTTCGAGAATTTCCAAGGTAAGTTAAGAACAAGGTGGTCAGGGCCTTATGAAGTGGATGTTGTTTTTCCAAATGGGACAGTCAGACTTTTAACGATTGATGGAAGCAGAACACCACTACTAGTGAATGGGTATCGACTCCGTTTATATCAGCAGCCTGTTTCTAAAGAAGATTTTAAAGCTACTTGCATGGCAAATAAACACTATGCTTCCCTAGGGGAACTTGTTGTCCCTCAAGGCACTTAAATTTCTGTTTATTTATGCATTTTTTTTAGATTAGATATTCTTTTCAACTAATAATCCCTGCCAAGGGTTGCCATATTACAATCTATTATTTTGCAGATCTTAGCTTTGGAAAAGGGCTGACAACAAAAGCTTCAAAGGGATCACTTTGCGGACTTGGGAACCCCGTTGCTGCAACACCACTCCCGTTGCTGCAACACCATTTCCCGTTGCTGCAACACCAACTCCCGTTGCTGCAACACCACTCCCGTTGCCGCAACACCAACTCCCGTTGCTGCAACACCATTTCCCGATTGCTGCAACATCACTCCCGTTGCTGCAACACCAACTCCCGTTGCTGCAACACCATTTCCCGATTGCTGCAACATCACTCATTTGCTGCAACACCAACCCCCGTTGCTGCAACACCAACTCCCGTTGCTGTAACACCACTTCCCGATGCCGTAATGCCTTTTTCAGTATTTCTCTCATTTATAAAAGTACCAGTTTCTCCACTTCAGCTTCCAAGAAATGAATTATTATTTGCATTTCCTACCAAAAGAACCAGCCATACACTATGATGATTACAATTCTCCACTATTACTTCCCGTCATTACTAAAAATCGCCGGTATTCTCATACTGTTAGATCCGCTTTAATCATTGTGAATCCAGCAAAAGACAAGAAAAGACTTTTTGACGCAGCAACTAAAAAGGTAAAACATAAAGGTACGCATGATTATGTATGGACATTAAATAATAGTTAATGTGGAGACATTGATAGGACTACCGAATAATTGTACTTCCAATCATATCACTTACTCGTAGCTTTTTGGGGGGGGGATTACCAAAGCGCTGTCATAATTGTATAGCACGCCAACTGCCGCCGCCCTTAACTCTCCCGGTAATATGTAAAAGTCATCTCATCATGGCATGTTACCATTTGCAACGATTTACTCTGGACTGAACTCGGAAGCTCGGCTCTGAACTGAGAATTTTCACTGAAACAGCAGCTATGGGAGGAAATCTCATCACATACGAACCTGGCACAACAGCACTTCTTGAGCTCTATCCCGAGGCTTATCAAATCTTTCGGCAAGCGGGATGGCTAGATTATTTTAGGAGACTTCGACGCACAGCAAGTCCTCGAGTTTGCATGCAATTTAACAGAGGGGTTTTCCGTCGTTCAGGGGGTTCAAATTCCAGTCACAGAGGAAGTCATAGCCCAAGTTACCGGGCTACCAACTAATGGCATGCGATGGTTCAGTAGGAAGCACCTGATCCTCAATACGGAGCAGGATTTTCTTCAACCAGGCGAGCAGGTGGAACCCAAGGGCAGAGGCGTAGCACTTCAATCACTGCCTCAACCATGGCCGAAAGTCACTGAGTTTGTAAAGAAATACTTGACGTGCGAAGGCCGGTACCAGGTAATTTACCAGCACGATTTTGTCTTGTTGAATCACTTGAGGCATGGCCAGTTGATAAATATGCCATATTATCTATTGGGATGTCTTAAAAATATGTCACATTACACTATCAACGCAAAGCGTCTGCTCCATTCCTTGAAACACCATCGTCTAGCTCAATTATTGATAAATATAGGCCTTGCCTTAAATAACCTCCCTCCTCTCATTAATCCCCATCAAGAGGCAGAAATCCCTCAGCCAGAGCAGGAAATTCCTCATCAGGAAGAGGAAATTCTTCACCAAGCTGAGGACATACCTCAGCAGGATGAAGAAATCCCTCAACAAACAAAGGACATTCCAGAGCAAATACCTGAAGAAATCCCTCAGCAAACAGACGATATTCCAGAACAAATGCCCGAGGAAATCCTCCAGCAAACGCCCCCACAAGTTGCTGAAAATGTACAATCAGCAGTAGAAATACCCACGGAAACAACCCCATCCCCCAATAAAACCAACCCATCCATTCCCATACTTGGTATTTCTACCGATGACTCTGATGATAACATCCCTGTTACCCTTCTCAAACAAAAAATGCAGCAGAAAAATGAAACCCCACCGAAAAGAAGAAGAACTAGGGCTTCGGCTAAAGTAGCTGCTATTTCCGCCACTGCCCCTATTTTAAAGAAAGCTGGCCTAAAAAGAAAAATTTCTGAATTCCCTGCTTCTCTACCCAAGCAAAGGACTCGGTCGTCTGTAATAGCTGAATCCCCTAGCCACACCCTCCCCAGCTCCCCACCCATCATGTTAAAAACCCGTACTCCCACCAGCCCTGGAAACTCCTCTCCCTCACCCTCGGGGGCTGAGATGCAGAGTGTTCACAGTGTCGTGACATTATCTTTTGAGGCAACTGTCACACAAGAACCAGCTGCCGACACCCAAGGTAATATTGGCCAAGTGGCTGCAACACAAGAAACAACCACTACCCCACCAGGTGACACACAAGAACCACCTGTTGGGGGTATAAGTGATCAAATGAATGCTGAAACACAACCTCTGCCTCCACTGGAACCTGCCGCTCCACAAGCTCAGCCTACCATATCTGCCCTGCAGGAAGAAATTGAATTTCTGAAATCCCAAATTCAGGATTACCAGGAGGAAATAATAAGGGTCAAGGAAGCCTATCAAAATGAACGTAGCCTGCACATTTTAGCACGGGTAGCATCTGCAGCAGAGAAGAGTAAAGAGAGTGAATACATGTGCGCCAACTGTGGTGAGATATACACTCAAGCAGGATACAAGATAGTTGCAGAACCAATGACTGAAGTCATTCCAGAATCTTCTGCTATTGTGGTTGAAACGAAAGAACCCGCTGTTACACAAACTGCAGAAGAAAAAACAGAACCACCACAACCCTCTGCTGAAACAGAGCAACCTGCTGTAACACAAGTACCAGTAGGTTCTCGAGAACCTGTGCAGGAGCAAACAGAGGAACTTGCTGTAACACAAGAACCAGTAGGTTCTCCAGAAACTGTGTAGGAGCAAACAAAAGAATTTGCTGTAACACAAGAACCAGTAGGTTCTCCAGAAACTGTGCAGGAGCAAACAGAAGAACTTGCTGTAACACAAACTGTGCAGGAGCAAACAGAGCAACCTGCTGCAACACAAGAACCAGCAGGTTCGCCAAAAACTATACAGGTGGAAACAGAGCAACCTGCTGTAACACAAGAACCAGCAGGATCTCCAAAAAGTGTAAAAGAACTAGAAGGGCTTGTTGTAACACAGGAATCAGCAGGGAATGGAGAAGAAGACATAAAGTCACCCCGGCCTACCCAAATTGCTATGGAACAAGAAGAAGAAGCAGTTACACAGGAATCAGCAGGGAATGAAGAAGAAGACATAAAGTCACCCCGGCCTACCCAAATTGCTATGAAACAAGAAGAAGAAGCAGTTACACAGGAATCAGCAGGGAATGAAGAAGAAGACATAAAGTCACCCCGGCCTACCCAAATTGCTATGGAACAAGAAGAAGATGCAGTTACACAGGAATCAGCAGGGCATGAAGAAGAAGACATAAAGTCACCCCGGCCTACCCAAATTGCTATGGAAAAAGAAGAAGAAGCAGTTACACAGGAATCAGCAGGGAATGAAGAAGAAGACATAAAGTCACCCCCGCCTACCCAAATTGCTATGGAACAAGAAGAAGAAGCAGTTACACAGGAATCAGCAGGGAAGGAAGAAGAAAACATAAAATCACCCCGACCTACCCAAACTGTTATAGAACAAGAAGAAGAAATATTAGCTGGAAATGGAAAAGAAGACATCGAATCACCCCGGCCTACTCCAATTATCATAGAGCCGAAAATTCTTGTTGATGCCTTTACACAAACAGAATCTCCCTCTGTCAGTGATGCATACATAGAGGCCGCTAGTTTTCAAGAATTAAAAGGAAAATGGTGGAGAGAATATGAGCTGTCACAAGGCAAAGCATTCCAACAGCAAAAGGGAATCTGGTTCAATTATGCATATAAGAACTGGGAAGCACTTGAGCAGTCTAGAGCTCAGTACAAAGAAATTAAGGAACTAAAAGCTAGACTGTCCCAGATGTTTGAGTTGGTTCAAAGAATACTTGCCACAAGGAAAACCTCTTTCAACTATGCAACATTTTTAAGGGAACGACTAACATTGTTACAGATAAAGGTAGTTAGAGATGGTAGACCTCATCAGGTGATTACATCAGAACAATTTATTGAAACCTTTGCAGAGGCACCCAAAAATGATCAAAATTTGTTGTGTGATCTTTATCTCCACAACGAAGCCATGTTTGAAGACAGAAAAATGAATATACTCCCTCTTTGTGGTGACATACAACTCAGAGCTTTCATTTCCTTTTTAGCCAACCAACTCACTTGGCAAAACGCCTTCATCTCAGCACAACATAATGAACAGAACTGCCTCCTTTGGATTAGGGATGAACCTCAAAATGCAGCCACTTTCATTGCACAGCACCAAAGAATGTTAAGTGAACCTGGAATGACTGATCACATTAGGCAACTACAAGCAGTGGTCCTGCGAGATTGCCAACACTATGTGAGAACGAAGGCACCTTTGGCTATTAAAGCCAACAACCTATTCTGGGAAAACTGTCCCAAGGAAAGGCAAGAGTATCATCCCTACAATCCACCTAATTTACAAGCAGCAATTTCAAGGGTACCTTACTATGTTAGATGTATGGAACAATGTGCTGAAAATTGGATTGGCTACAGATTTAAATTTCCACTTTTATGGTTATCTGGTCAGCAATACAAGGGTCAGTTTGGATTATCCAAAAAGGAAGAGGCGGCAACATGGAGGCAACTACAGACTGTCTGTGGGTTCAGAGACAAGTTTGATAACACTTTCTATAGCTACTGTCTCAGTAATTTACACTGTTCATCCCAGTACTCCGACTCAGATTCAGAGTAAGCATTGCATGAGGACATGCAATCCCTTCAGTTGGGGGGGGATGTTAGGACTCCAAATTGACCATTTTTGACCTTGTATTTTTGCTATAATATTACCCTTTTTCAGTCCATAAGTTGAAAGCTTTGATTACATAATGACCTAATCATCCCAAGGTATGGAGTAACTCTCCGCATGACTATATGTTTAATTATTCATTACATATTCATGTTATCTTTATAATTATCTTTGGAAAAGTTAACCAAGTTGCTAAGTAACCGTTGAACTGTCTAAAGTCTGCAGAAATTATAATTCATAGTTGCTGTAACACCAGAAACAACAACTATGCAGTTGTTGCAGCACCAACAACATCAACTATATAAAGCAGGGAAAATGTTATTTTGCAACAACTGGAATACCAGAAATAACAAACAGCAACTATCAGAAGATCGCCAGAGTTCCATGCTGACACAACACGATCAGCAACTGTCCAGAAAGGGTAAAACACGGTTACAGTTGCTAAAACACCAGGAATGGCATGAGCTTACTAATTCAGCAACAATAGGGAAGCGGGAAAGGATAGTACGAGGATTCCAAGAAGACGGTTGAAGTTTGGTTACCAGCTGTGTAACAGTAAGAGACCCAAGAAAGAATACACCGTCACATTGTTGTAATGGCATCCTGTAACAAGGATGGATTTCTTATTTTTGACAAAAAGGTTTAACTGAATGAACTATGACAGTCTATTGTAATAGATGTCTCCTCTATAAAGAGGAGACATCTACATTAGAAGGGGGGAGAAGTGTAAGGAAAATTTTGAAAAACAAAAGCAAGTCTGAATCTTTATTGTAACTGGACATTTTGGCAGATGAATAAAAAGTTGTTCTGAGCATCTAATCCAGCATTTGTGTTCTGGGGAATCTTGTGAGAGGGACAGGGCCCACCTTCTTCACAAGATTCACCCATTTATTTTCTGTTAGTGTGTGAGTGTGTTTGGCAATTTCCTTTCTGCTGGTACTCTGTTTGGATTCTGTAGCATTACCTCTGATAATTTCCTTTTGCTGATACTCTGTTTTGTTAATTGCTTGATGTTGTAAAAGAATACTTCACCGGTGAATTAGAATTGCAGTGTGTATTAGCAATCTGGTTACAGGGGCAGGTGCTGAACATCCTTACCTTGAGGATAGGGTCCTGATCCTCTGCTAACAGAGCAACCATTACTTTTCTTTTCAGATTTGTATTCTTAGTTAATTGCTTTCATTTTATCTTTGCAATATACTGTAACTGTTATAACATAGAATAAGGGGTTTGACAGAAACAGAATCGTGTATACTACAACTTTTAATGTTTTTAGAATTAAGTACATACAGTACGAGGTCACCTTTGAAATAAAAGGACTTTCCTAGGTTGACAAATTAATGTGGTACTTGACAGTTTAATCAATAAACAATTCAAGTAGCCAACATTTTGGCGCTGTTGCCGGGGAAGGGGACTAGAGATTTTAAAAGCATTAATGATTTCTTTTTAAGAATAATAGGTGCATGAGAGGACGCAGGAAACCTAATTTCACAGGCGGAAAAGGCGGAGGAGGAAGAAAAACCTTTATTGACGAAATTATCTCAAAGGCCGAGACATCACAGAGGACAAGCTCCCGGAGACCTCAGATCCAGTATTCCTCACAAACAGATCGACAGACGGAGGAAGTACTAGGACCTGAAAGGAAGCTGGAAGTACCAGAATACACTGAGGAACCGGTAGAAGAACCTGAAGAGACAGAAGATACAGAAGATAAAGCAAGCGATTTAGGAAAAAGACCAATAGATGACAACAGAGCAGAAGGAAGGGGGGAAAACTCACTCTCTACTCTGGAGTTCCCTATTGGGGAGCTCCCGAGAGGAGCTACCCCTATGAAGAACATTCCACTTTCAGCATTACCCAACTTTCATGGGTTATCCTCTGAAGACCTGGATGAATTCCTCTTTGAATTCGATATACTATGTAGGAGTTATGATTATGTGAGCCCTAATCAGAAACTAAAACTGTTTCCAGTAACACTGAAAGGGAATGCATTAAGGTGGTTTATGAGCTTAGGAGCTCAGGCAGTCACTACCTGGGATCAGATGAAAAAAAGCTTTCTGGCCAAATATACTGCCGAACAAGAGAAAGGAAGGAAGAGTTGTTTAAAATGGTTCAGAAGGAAGACGAGAATCTGGAAGACTTTGTGGAAAGACTGCAGTATAATTTGCAGCGGTCTGACCACCCTGACATGAGTAAAGATATTCTGAAAACAATATTGCTGAAAGGGGTACGAGATGACTGCTTGGACATGTTGAATATGCTGGGAAAAGGGGACATTTCCAAGGAACCATTTGATGAAATTATCAACCTCTGCATGAGATGTTCAAGAGGAGAAGTAAGCAGATCAAAAAGCAGGGACAATGTATATTCAAGAGTCCAGAAGTCAGCAAGTGGAAGAGCAACAAGGGCTGAAATAGGTAATTTGTTGGAAGAATTTAAAACTGAGATGTTAAGCTCTTTTGCTTCACAAATTGATGCTCTGCAGCTAAAAAAGAAACAGGTAGAAGCAGAAGCTGCCCTAGCTATTTTTTGTTCCAAATGCAGAGAAAAACACCCACTCAGGGAATGCCCACTAGATAAGGTACCAATCTGCACGATCTGCGAAAAGGACCATGAGACCGAGCAATGCCCCTCTCTGCCTGGAATAAAAGCAGCATTGCAGTCAACTGAAGAAGAGGCTGAAGCAGTGTACCTGATGACACAGAGGAGGCAATGGCCACAAAGACAAGGTATGAATTCTAACACAACATTTAGTCGTTGGAATAATCATTCTCCTTTTCAAACAAATTACCCACCCATGAGCCAAATGCAGTACCCACCCTTTAACACAATGAATTTTCTACCCATGCAGCAACCAAGTCTTCCTTTTCCTGATCCTACCATATGGAATCCTTGGGCTCCCCAGAAACCGTATTTTAATCAATGGAATCCGAACTGGGCAGGCCAGCAGATGCCATTTCCTCAGCATCAACAATCTCTTTCCTTACCATCCAACACTCCTCTAAATAACCAAGCAATTAGACCACAACTGCCTGTGCAACCCAACCCCAACCCAAATAACAATAAAGCCCTACAAGTAATTGATATTCAAAATCAACCTGTCTCCCCCATGCAATGTAACGATATCCATCTTCGCTCAGGGAGAATTGTTGAACCCATCATTGATAACATTACTGACTCTGATAAAGAGGAAGTTAGAAAAGAAAAACCAGCTAACAATAATGCTGAAACAGTTGAATCAGCATCTAACAACAATGATCAAACAACAGATCCGCCATTCCCTGAACGTCTGGCTCTCACTAAAACACTTGAGCAACCCGCTTTTAACCTTTTAGGCGAACTACAGAATTTATATGTTAAAATTCCATTGTTGCAAGCGCTAAGAGATGTTCCCATTTATGCTAGGACTGTTAGAGATATCTGCATAAAAAAACCTGGAAGAAAACCTAAGGACCCCCTCACAGTTCATGTGATGGGAGAACTGTCTGCTTTAATGACAGAAAAAGATCCTCCTGTAAAATATGGTGACCCTGGTCACCCTACAGTAACAGTTCAGGTTGGAAAAACCTTTGTCTCTAAAGTTCTAGTAGATTTAGGTGCTGCAATAAACATTATGACACTTGAAACAACACAATTGCTTCAGTTAAAAAACTTTATTAGGGAAACTCCAACCATCCTAGAGTTGGCTGATCGCTCTACAATTAAACCTGAAGGAGTCATTGAAGATCTAATAATTTCTGTAGAATCCTGGAATTACCCAGCTGACTTTGTGGTGTTACAAACTAAAACAAAGTTGGGGGGTCATCCGCTGATTCTAGGAAGACCTTGGCTAGCTACAGCGGATGCTTTCATCAGCTGTAGATCAGGATCAATGACTATCTCTAATGGGCAGGAAACCAAACAGCTTACCCTTTATCCTCATGCTACACCCATGATTAATAATGATAATTCTATATGGGTAGATTATGAGGATGAAGAAACCCAACCTATCTTGACTATCGGACAAGCTTTAACTTTCAAAGACTCTACCGAAGATGAATTAATCAACAGCTTCATTTCTGAACCTTCTTCGGTCAGCCCAGAAATGTATAATCACTTCACTGCAATCTTGGAATCTAAATCTCAGCAGAACCTGAAAGATAAAAATTTATCTCAGACAACAGTAGGCAGCCCCTCCAAAAGTACAACAATAGAAATTGAGCCTGGCAAAACATTAAATATAAATCCTAACTTAACTGATAATGAAAAACAACAGGTAATAAAGTTACTTCGGGAAAATAAAGAAGCATTTGCATGGGATTATATGGACATGAAGGGGATCTCTCCTGAGTTATGCACTCATCGCATTTATATTAAAGAAGGATCCCGCCCAGTCTGTCAACCCCAGCGGTGGATGAATCCCAATCTAAGGGAAATTGTGAAGGAGGAACTTCAAAAACTGTTGAATGCAGGATTTATATACCCCATATCTGATAGTGAGTGGGTTTCCCCACTTGTAATTGTACCCAAGAAAAATGGCAAATGGAGAGTATGTGTGGATTACAGATCTCTGAATAAAGCCACCCAGAAAGTCCATTTCCCTTTACCATTCATTGATCAGGTATTAGATAATTTGGCAGGTAAGAAATTATTTTCATTTTTGGACGGATTTAGTGGATACAATCAGATTAAGATTGCACCCCAAGACCAAGACAAGACCACGTTTACTAGCCCATGGGGGACCTTTGCTTACAAGGTTCTTCCATTTGGGCTATGTAAGGCTCCAGCAACATTTCAAAGAGCAGTGATAGGGATTTTTTCTGATATGCTAAATGATTCCTTAGAAATATTTATGGATGACTTTACTCCTTATGGAGTGACTTTTGAAGATGCACTGCAGAATCTTGAAAAAGTACTTAAGCGATGTGTAGAAGCACACCTTGCCTTAAGCACTGAAAAATGTCATATGATGATGAATCAAGGTATTGTATTGGGTCACTTCATCTCATTCCTAGGAATTCAAGTCGATCCAGCCAAAATACAGGTAATTCAGACCCTCCCTATCCCCAAAACACAAACTGATGTAAGAAGCTTTTTAGGACACGCTGGATACTATAGAAGATTTATCAAGAATTTTTCCAAAATAGCTTCTCCTCTATTTGTGTTATTAACAAAAAACGCTGAATTTAAGTGGACTGATGATTGTGAAAAATCATTTAATGAACTTAAACATCAGTTGTCTACAGCTCCCATTTTGAGAGGACCTGATTGGGCACTACCCTTTCATATATCCTCTGATGCCTCAGATACTGCAATTGGAGCTGTCTTGGGTCAAGAAGAAAATAGTCTTCCCTATGCCATTTATTTTATCAGTAAGAATATGACACCAGCTGAACTGAATTACACAGTCACTGAGAAGGAATTCCTAGCAGTCATTTATGCCATCAATAAGTTTCGACATTATATTACTGGCTACACTACTTTTGTGCATACTGATCACTCGGCCATTAAATATCTAATGAATAAATCAGTTACAAATGCCCGAGTTACCAGATGGTTATTATTATTACAAGAATTTGATATCACAATTGTAGATAGGCCAGGAAAAGAAAATGTAGTTGCTGATTTCCTTTCTCGATTAAAAATTGATGAAAACATTCCAGTAGATGATTCTTTTCCTGATGAATATTTATTTGTAGTATCTTCTCACTCACCTTGGTATGTAGACATTGCCAACTATTTGTTGGCATTATGGCTAAAGTGTTGTCCTTGATGGCAACCCATACAGGTGATAGATCACAGTACTTCAGGTCAGTAGCAGAGATTGATGATCAGCTCTCAAATATTGAAGAAAATAAGGGGTACGCAGACACACCTTACAAAAGGTGCGGACACGCATGCATGTCTTAGAAAAAGTGCGTACATACCCGCAGGTACACCATGTAAAAGGTGTGGACCCCAGTTCACGCACTTTCATGCAGTGAAAAAGTATTCTCACATGGGAATCCGATGGTGGACCATAGTATTTAGCCCGACGTATTTGATCCTATGGTTTAGTCAGTGGTATTGTTTTATATTATTATTATTATTATTGAGCCCCATGTTTTTGGGCCCCTTGTATTGGTTATCTATGGTATTGATCCATGATTTTAGGAAGAGCATGCCTATATAAAGCAAAGGAGATCATTTGGCTAGACACTTTTGTAAAAGAAGAAGATCTTAAGAGAAGCTAGATCTGAAATTCTAGTGATGGGTGTGTGAGAGATAGCTGAATCTAAATCAAGGAGAAGCATGAGGGTTACAAGTCAGATCTACTAATGGGTTGAGATCCTTTCAGCGCATGATCAGATCTATAGATCTGATAGTCTGGGTTATCCTTGAAGTCTGAAAATTGTTTATACCCGCAGGTCCGCAAGTGCAGCGAAAGAAAAGTGCGGAGATACGCAGGCGCAGAAGCGTTGCAGGTGCGCAGATACGCAGGCGCAGAAGCGCTGCAGGTGTGCAGATACGCAGGCGCAGAAGCGTTGCACGTGCGCAGATACGCAGGCGCAGAAGCGCTGCAGGTGCGCAGATACGTAGGCCCAGAAGTGCTGCAGATGTGGAGGTACGCACGAAGCCCGTGAGGCACAGTGCGTGGGTGCGCAGGAAAGCAGTTGGAAACAGTGCGTATGTACGCAGGTGTTCTATGGGTGAAGCTGCGGACTTTTCATGAAATCTATTTAGCTGCCCCTATTTATTATTGTTGTGTTCTGGGTTTTGAAGTGATGTCTGGTATTATGTTCTGATAACAGCAGTGATTGATTGAATGATTATGAATAGCTTCAGTATTGATAGATGAATGGATCAGGTTCATAATGACTTATCCTTATATGATCTGGTGGACTAGATCTGGTTGATAACTCTCATTGTATATGGTGATTGGGTGATTCAGAAGGTTGTTTGATTATGAGCTTCAATGTTGTTGTTGGGTCCAGTATGAAAATTGGATGAAGTGTGGCCTTTCAGATTATGTGTTGTGCTTCAGTGTATCCAGTCTGAAATTTGATGAAACGTGGTACCTGGAGGAGAGAATATTGTAGGACAGCACCTACGTACTAGTATCTAAGCTAGTACAAGAGCTAAAGGAAATCTTTGGAGCATTGTAGCAGGTAGCAGCCTGCGTACTAGTAAATGGATCGGCTAGTACAAGAGAAAAGGGGGTTGTAGCTCCCGTACTGGTATAAGACTGCACCAGTACAAAATATTGTAAAAGGATTTTCTTATTAAGACGAAGATTGAGATGACTTGCAGCAGGTGGTTTTCTCCCGCGTTGGGTTTCCACCTTATATCATGGTGTTCATGTGTGTGCCTTATGTGTGATGATCTACTCTATGTTACTGCATCTGTTAGCTGATAATATGGTTGATAATGTTCTAATGCACTCATTGAAGATCAATTAACTTAATCATAAGAAGTTGTGGAAGTAGAATATCTGAATCAGAGTTTGGAAATGAAAATTTTTTATTGACTTGATAGTACTGATTCACCCCCCCCCCCTCTCAGTATTATTTCCAACAATTGGTATCAGAGCAGGTCCTTTTATAGAAACTTGATCGCTTGAAGGAGATCCGTGGAACAATGGGAAAGAAGCTTAAGAAGAAAGCACCTAAGAAGAAGAAGACATCTCAGAAGAACTATGACAGTGGGAGAATCGATTGGGGATTAGGTATAAGAAGCTCTTCAGATTCAGAATCAGATTCAGAATCATTTCAGAATGAAGATGAACTATCAGGTATGAATTTGCTATCCTCTGATGTTCCAGCTATCTTTCCTTTTGGAAAAGATGAAAGTGATAGTGAGACTACTGAATTTGCTCTTATGGGTGAGCAAGAAAGATATCAAATTGAGGCAGAATTTAAAAGTCTTACAGACAAAATTAGAACTCAGCAAGATCTGTTGGACAAAAGGAACTGTGCTTTTGAAAGGGTAACTGCCGATCTAAAAGCTCATCAAGAGAGAGGAAGCAAGGTAAGGAAGCTATTTAAGGACAAATATCAAAAGTTGTTGGATGAAGTAACATCACTAAGAAATGAAGTCATTGAAAAGAACACAACAATCAAGGAGCTCAGAGATCGATCCAGTTATTATGAAAATCTTGAAGCCACGATCCTCTCACTAAAAGGAGATCTTGAAGAATCAAAGAAGCAGAATGAAGATCTACACCAAGCAATTGAAAAACAAGACAACGAAGTCATCAGCTTAAAATCCCAGCTGGAATGTGCCTTCAGAATTCGTCAAATGCAGCAGGATCTGAATGAAGAACAAGAAAATGAGATACTCAAACTAAGGCAGCAAATGGAAGAAGGAAGAAAAGCTGAAGAAGACATGAAGAAGCAATGTCTAGAAAAGGAAGAACAACTTCAAGTTGAGGTAAATATCTTGAAAGGTAAATTAGAAGAAAAGGATAAGCTCTTACGATTTCAAGATAGTACTAAAGTCTTGGATGATATTCTTAATAGTCAAAGGTCTCCTGCTATCAAAACTGGTCTTGGCTTCCATGAAAATGTTGAAGGTGAATCTAGTTCACAAGGTGAGGCAAGGAACTCTAAAGAGAAATCTAAAGTGATCAACGAAGAAATGAAAGGTCAATATCATCATCTACCAAGGAAAGAGATGCTTCAAAGAAAATCTTTTACTCCTCCTATGAATAATGTTGAATGTTATGTATGTCATAATCTTGGACACGTTGCAGCCAGATGTAGAAGTAGAAGGGTTCAAGACCATCATGCAGAAAGATCATCTCATTCAAGGTACTTTAATGGATATTTCTTTGCTTGCAATATGTATGGTCACAAAGCTGCTGATTGCTACAAAAGGAATATGAAACATGTAAGATGTTATGCATGTAACAAGCTTGGACATATAGCAAAGGAATGCAGGAACAAAGCACGGACATCACACCAAAAGGAGAAAACATCATCACGCTTGAAGATATGGAAGAAAAAGGAAGTTCAGTCAGAAAGTGGCGGCACAGCACAACATACAGACATACCAGAATCAGAGGGAGCTGAAAGTACAAAACTTCAGTGTCCTGAATCTCATATGCAAACTCCATAAAGGGAAGTCGCGTATATACGCGAGTTGGATACTGCACAATCGCGTATATGATTGTTTGAAGAAAGGCAGTAGGGAAAGTGAAGTTGGAAGTGAATCTATGAAGTGTGATCTCTCGAGCACAAGATCAGATCTGGGAATCTGACTGTCAGTAGCACAGAGGAGGACTATTTAATTGGGTCCTAATCAGAGGTACGTAGGTGATACATAGTGAAAGTGCGAGGGTACGCAGCGCAGCAATGGTCCTGGTGCGTAGGTACGCGGCGACATAGAAGCAGTAGTTGCGAAGGTATAGTATAAGTACGCGGAGTAACAAAAGGGCACATGTGGACGGACGCAGCGAGACAGAAGAAGCGGTGCAGAGCAAGATCGGAGGTATGCGGCGCGATAGAAAGAAAACCTACGGAGGTACATAGAAGTACGCGGTGCGATAGAAGCAAACAATGCGTGAGGTACGCGGCGCAATTGATGGCACAGGTGCGTGGGTATGCACTGTAATAGAAGGCTGTTTGCGTGAATACGCAAAAACACAGAAAGTGAAGTGCGGGGATACGCAGAGGAGCGGAAGGTGAAGTGCGGAGCCACGCAGGCCATATAATGAGAAACTACAGACTTGTCTTAGGGCATTTATTGGCTAACTTTTCTTGTTGATAAGATCTGACAGATGGCACCAGTTTAGGGGGAGCATATGTTCTTAATGCATTGTTGGCATTATGGTCCTTGGTGACGATGCTTATGATTCATCTTGCTATGGTTATGAGTTGTTCACATGGTTCTTGGATCAGATTTGTAGTTGATTCTCTAATGGTGCTTGCATGGAGTCTTTATTGTTCTTGGCACATATATGGATGAGGATTGTTGGCTGGATTCATGGTTGATTATTCAAAGTTGCATTGTTGGAGACATGATGATGATAAGCTCTTACCTATATGATGATAGGTTGTTTCGTACATATGTTGATTGATGTAGATATTCCCAAATGATGATCTGGATGGCTTTTGTGTTTCTCCTTATGATAAAAGATGTTATGGAGCAGATCATACAGTGTTGTTGCTGATGTTTATCTTAGGTGATTGGTCTCTGTTATAAATGTCATATCACGAATCATGATGTAATAGTGTGTCTCTATCTATTGTAGTCATCTCTTCAGGTCATGCAATGACCTATGTTGGTTTCCCCACTATGCCTGGGATGAAGATGTAATATCCCCACTTGGTTGGGTGATGGATGTATGTATTAAGTCTTTTGGTGATAGGAAGGTTATTTATGATATATAGAGTCATGTTCTTCTTGTAGAACATCTTTTTGCAGACCTTGCTTACAGTCAGGGGGAGCTTGAGCATGAACATCACTATATAGCAGAGCAGACATTTCAGCTTGTTCTCAGAAAGAGCATTATCAGATTGGTGCACCATGGCATATACAAAGCGGGAGCTCATTCAAAGATTTCAGTAGATCTGGTTTATCGTCAGGGGGAGCATGTTCTTAGGGGGAGCATAACCCTTTGCCCTTGATGTCAAAGGGGGAGAGTGATTTGGTGTTGTTGCCATCAAGTCCAAAGGGGGAGATTGTTGGCATTATGATGTATGTGTTGTACTTGATGGCAACCCACTCATAGAAGAACATCTCACTTATATACATTCGGATGAATCTACAGAAGAGATATCAGATGTGACATAATACATGGGATGCAGGATAGCTTAAAGGAATCAAATGACAAGTCCTTAGTATGACAAGTAAGCCTTGTCATCAAGTCCAAAGGGGGAGATTGTTGGCATTATGGCTAAAGTGTTGTCCTTGATGGCAACCCATACAGGTGATAGATCACAGTACTTCAGGTCAGTAGCAGAGATTGATGATCAACTCTCAAATATTGAAGAAAATAAGGGGTACGCAGGAACACCGTACAAAAGGTGCGGACACCGAGGCATGTCTTAGAAAAAGTGCGTACATACCTACAGGTGCACCATGTAAAAGGTGCGGACCCCAGTTCACGCACTTTCATGCAGTGAAAAAGTATTCTCACGTGGGAATCCAATGGTGGACCATAGTATTTAGCCCGACGTATTTGATCCTATGGTTTAGTCAGTGGTATTTTTTTATATTATTATTATTATTATTGAGCCCCATGTTTTTGGGCCCCTTGTATTGGTTATCTATGGTATTGATCCATGATTCTAGGAAGAGCCTGCCTATATAAAGCAAAGGAGATCATTTGGCTAGACACTTTTGTAAAAGAAGAAGATCTTAAGAGAAGCTAGATCTGAAATTCTAGTGATGGGTTTGTGAGAGATAGCTGAATCTAAATCAAGGAGAAACATGAAGGTGGAACCCAAGGGCAGAGGCGTAGCACTTCAATCACTGCCTCAACCATGGACGAAAGTCGCTGAGTTCATAAAGCAATACTTGACGTGCGAAGGCCGGTACCAGGTAATTTACCAGCACGATTTTGTCTTGTTGAATCACTTGAGGCATGATCAGTTGATAAATATGCCATATTATCTATTGGGATGTCTTAAAAATATGTCACGTTACACTGTCAACGCAAAGCGTCCGCTCCATTCCTTGAAACACCATCGTCTAGCTCAATTGTTGATAAATAGAGGCCTTGCCTTAAATAACCTCCCTCCCCTCATTAATCCCCATCAAGAGGCAGAAATCTCTCAGCCAGAGCAGGAAATTCCTCATCAGGAAGAGGAAATTCTTCACCAAGCTGAGGACATACCTCAGCAGGATGAAGAAATCCCTCAACAAATAGAGGACATTCCAGAGAAAATACCTGAAGAAATCCCTCAGCAAACAGACGATATTCCAGAACAAATGCCCAAGGAAATCCTCCAGCAAATGCCCCCACAAGTTGCTGAAAATGTACAATCAGCAGTAGAAATACCCACGGAAACAACCCCATCCCCCAATAAAACCAACCCATCCATTCCCATACTTGGTATTTCTACTGATGACTCTGATGATAACATCCCTATTACCCTTCTCAAACGAAAAATGCAGCAGAAAAATGAAACCCCACCGAAAAGAAGAAGAACTAGGGCTTCGGCTAAAGCAGCTGCTATTTCCGCCACTGCCCCTATTTTAAAGAAAGCTGGCCTAAAAAGAAAAATTTCTGAATTCCCTGCTTCTCTACCCAAGCAAAGGACTCGGTCGTCTGTAATAGCTGAATCCCCTAGCCACACCCTCCCCAGCTCCCCACCCATCATGTTAAAAACCCGTACTCCCACCAGCCCTGGAAACTCCTCTCCCTCACCCTCGGGGGCTGAGATGCAGAGTGTTCACAGTGTCGTGACATTATCTTTTGAGGCAGCTGTCACACAAGAACCAGCTGCCGACACCCAAGGTAATATTGGCCAAGTGGCTGCAACACAAGAAACAACCACTACCCCACCAGGTGACACACAAGAACCACCTGTTGGGGGTATAAGTGATCAAATGAATGCTGAAACACAACCTCTGCCTCCACTGGAACCTGCCGCTCCACAAGCTCAGCCTCCCATATCTGCCATGCAGGAAGAAATTGAATTTCTAAAATCCCAAATTCAGGATTACCAGGAGGAAATAATAAGGGTCAAGGAAGCCTATCAAAATGAACGTAGCCTGCACATTTTAGCACGGATAACATCTGCAGCAGAGAAGAGTAAAGAGAGTGAATACATGTGCGCCAACTGTGGTGAGATATACACTCAAGCAGGATACAAGATAGTTGCAGAACCAATGACTGAAGTCATTCCAGAATCTTCTGCTGTTGTGGTTGAAACGAAAGAACCTACTGTTACACAAACCGTAGAAGCAAAAACAGAACCACCACAACACTCTGCTGAAACAGAGCAACCTGCTGTAACACAAGAACCAGTAGGTTCTCCAGAAACTGTGCAGGAGCAAACAGAAGAACTTGCTGTAACACAAGAACTAGTAGGTTCTCCAGAAACTGTGCAGGAGCAAACAAAAGAACTTGCTGTAATACAAGAACCAGTAGGTTCTCCAGAAACTGTGCAGGAGAAAACAGAAGAACTTGCTGAAACACAAACTATGCAGGATCAAACAGAGCAACCTGCTGCAACACAAGAACCAGCAGGTTCGCCAAAAACTATACAGGTGGAAACAGAGGAACCTGCTGTAACACAAGAACCAGCAGGATCTCCAAAAAGTGTAAAAGAACTAAAAGGGCGTGTTGTAACACAGGAATCAACAGGGAATGGAGCAGAAGGCATAAAGTCACCCCGGCCTACCCAAATTGCTATGGAACAAGAAGAAGAAGCAGTTACACAGGAATCAGCAGGGAATGAAGAAGAAGACAAGTCACCCCGACCTACCCAAATTGCTATGGAACAAGAAGAAGAATAAGTTACACACGAATCAGCAGGGAATGAAGAAGAAGACATAAAGTCACCCCGACCTACCCAAATTGCTATGGAACAAGAAGAAGAAGGAGTTACACAGGAATCAGCAGGGAATGAAGAAGAAGACATAAAGTCACCCCGACCTACCCAAATTGCTATGGAACAAGAAGAAGAAGCAGTTACACAGGAATTAGCAGGGAATGAAGAAGAAGACATAAAGTCACCCTGGCCTACCCAAATTGCTATGGAACAAGAAGAAGAAGCAGTTACACAGGAATCAGCAGGGAAGGAAGAAGAAGACATAAAATCACCTCGGCCTACCCAAACTGTTATAGAACAAGAAGAAGAAACATTAGCTGGAAATGGAAAAGAAGACATCGAATCACCCTGGCCTGCTCCAATTATCACAGAGCAGAAAATTCTTGTTGATGCCTTTACACAAACAAAATCTCCCTCTGCCAGTGATGCATGCATAAAGACCGCTAGTTTTCAAGAATTAAAAGGAAAATGGTGGAGAGAATATGAGCTGTCACAAGGCAAAGCATTCCAACAGCAAAATGGAATCTGGTTCAATTATGCATATAAGAACTGGGAAGCACTTGAGCAGTCTAGAGCTCAGTACAAAGAAATTAAGGAACTGAAAGCTAGACTGTCCCAGATGTTTGAGTTGGTTCAAAGAATACTTTCCACAAGGAAACCCTCTTTCAACTATGCAACATTTTTAAGGGAACGACTAACATTCTTACAGATAAAGGCAGTTAGAGATGGTAGACCTCATCAGGTGATTACATCAGAACAATTTATTGAAACCTTTGCAGAGGCACCCAAAAATGATCAGAATTTGTTGTGTGAGCTTTATCTCCACAACGAAGCCATGTCTGAAGACAGAAAAATGAATATACTCCCTCTTTGTGGTGACATACAACTCAGAGCTTTCATTTCCTTTTTAGCCAACCAACTCACTTGGAAAAATGCCTTCATCTCAGCACAACATAATGAACAGAACTGCCTCCTTTGGATTAGGGCTGAACCTCAAAATGCAGCCACTTTCATTGCACAACACCAAAGAATGTTAAGTGAACCTGGAATGACTGATCACATTAGGCAACTACAAGCAGTGGTCCTGTGAGATTGCCAACACTATGTGAGAACGAAGGCACCTTTGGCTATTAAAGCCAACAACCTATTCTGGGAAAACTGTCCCAAGGAAAGGCAAGAGTATCATCCCTACAATCCACCTAATTTACAAGCAGCAATTTCAAGGGTACCTTACTATGTTAGATGTATGGAACAATGTGCTGAAAATTGGATTGGCTACAGATTTAAATTTCCACTTTTATGGTTATCTGGTCAACAATACAAGGGTCAGTTTGGATTATCCAAAAAGGAAGAGGCGGCAGCATGGAAGCAACTACAGACTGTCTGTGGGTTCAGAGACAAGTTTGATAACACTTTCTATAACTACTGTCTCAGTAATTTACACTGTTCATCCCAGTACTCCGACTCAGATTCAGAGTAAGCATTGCATGAGGACATGCAATCCCTTCAGTTGGGGGGGATGTTAGGACTCCAAATTGACCATTTTTGACCTTGTATTTTTGCTATAATATTACCCTTTTTCAGTCCATAAGTTGAAAGCTTTGATTACATAATGACCTAATCATCCCAAGGTATGAAGTAACTCTCCGCATGACTATATGTTTAATTATTCATTACATATTCATGTTATCTTTATAATTATCTTTGGAAAAGTTAACCAAGTTGCTAAGTAACCGTTGAACTGTCTAAAGTCTGCAGAAATTATAATTCATAGTTGTTGTAACACCAGAAACAGCAACTACGCAGTTGCTGCAGCACCAGCAACAACAACTATCTAAAGCAGGGAAAACGTTATTTTGCAACAACTGGAATACCGGAAATAACAAACAACAACTATCAGAAGATCGCCAGAGTTCCATGCTGACACAGCATGATCAGCAACTGTCCAGAAAGGGTAAAACACGGTTACAGTTGCTAAAACACCAGGAACAGCATGAGCTTACTAAATCAGCAACAATAGGGAAGCGGCAAAGGATAGTACGAGGATTCCAAGAAGACGGTTGAAGTTTGGTTACCAGCTGTGTAACAGTAAGAGACCCAAGAAAGAATACACCGTCACATTGTTGTAATGGCATCCTGTAACAAGGATGGATTTCTTATTTTTGACAAAAAGGTTTAACTGAATGAACTATGACAGTCTATTGTAATAGATGTCTCCTCTATAAAGAGGAGACATCTACATTAGAAGGGGGGAGACGTGTAAGGAAAATTTTGAAAAACAAAAGCAAGTCTGAATCTTTATTGTAACTGGACATTTTGGTAGATGAATAAAAAGTTGTTCTGAGCATCTAATCCAACATTTGTGTTTTGGGGAATCTTGTGAGAGGGACAGGGCCCACCTTCTTCACAAGATTCACCCATTTATTTTCTGTTAGCGTGTGAGTGTGTTTGGCAATTTCCTTTCTGCTGGTACTCTGTTTGGATTGTGTAGCATTACCTCTGATAATTTCCTTTTGCTGATACTCTGTTTTGTTAATTGTTTGATGTTGTAAAAGAATACTTCACTGGTGAATTAGAATTGCAGTGTGTATTAGCAATCTGGTTACAGGGGCAGGTGCTGAACATCCTTACCTTGAGGATAGGGTCCTGATCCTCTGCTAACAGAGCAACCATTACTTTTCTTTTCAGATTTGTATTCTTAGTTAATTGCTTTCATTTTATCTTTGCAATATACTGTAACTATTATAACATAGAATAAGGGGTTTGACAGAAACAGAATCGTGTATACTACAACTTTTAATGTTTTTAGAATTAAGTACATACAGTACGAGGTCACCTTTGAAATAAAAGGACTTTCCCAGGTTGACAAATTAATGTGGTACTTGACTGTTTAATCAATAAACAATTCAAGTAGCCAACAAAACCTTCCCTTCTTCCTTCTAAACAGTCTAAGAAGGATGGCTACAAATGTCCAAAAGAAAATTGAATCCATAGAAACAACTATGTATCATCATGGATTAGTGAAAATACTAGTTGAATTCCATTTGAAAAGTATAGGGGATACCTAGGAAGATTTCTTGGTAAGAATTTTTTTCCAGGATGCTCCAGAGTCACCTGAGGAGAGTCATGTTAAGAAAAGTAGGAGGAGAAATATCAGCATTAACATTCAAAACAAATCTGGAACCTCCTCACAAAAGAATGATGCAGAGACAGCTTCTAAACCAGAGGTTAGAAAGCAGACTAAACAGAAAGGAAAAATGAAAGAGAGAGCTGAAGAAATCAATGAAGACATTCCTGAACCTTCATCACCATAAGAAGATGAATAGTTACTCTCCGAAAGACTGACCAAGATTAGGGAGCAAATCAAGAAAAAGAAGGAGATAAGGAAGAGGAAGAAGGACACAAGAGAAGAAACCATAAGCTTCCAAAACCTGAGAAGGAGCTCTAGACTTCGAGGTAAGGTGAGGAAGGTAACATCAAAAGGAGCCCAATTCATAAACATAGAAGAAGAAACCCCAGTTCAATCTCCTGACAGTATTCCACCTGAACACAATCCACAAAACTCTCCTCGACAAAATTTTGATGGTAGCCCAAGAAGAGCTTCTCCTGGCATAGATCCAGTACAACAACAAGTCTATGACTACATAGAGTCATTAGAGAGGAAATATACCTCAATGGATCCAGGATCCTCAACCAATCTAGAGCAACCTGTCAATCCAAAAGAACCTCTAACTAGCTCTCTCAAACAAGAAATCTTTGAGTTAGAGATTTTGAACAGGCATATTCAAAAAGAAAATTAAACCTTGAGAGAACAGAACAATATGGATAAAGCCATTCATGAAAACACAATGCTACACCTAGGATTATGGTACAAAAGAAATAGGATGCTGAAGAGGAAAAATAGGAATTTGAGCAGAACACTTATCAACCTCAAATACAGACTTCTTATGAAGAAACCTAGGATGGCAGTCAGTGCAAGGTGAAGTAAGAAAAGGAAGTTGGATGTGCTGGCAGAAGTGTCAGAATAGATGCAATAGGAGAAAGAAGTTCACGTTTTTGAACTTCTTTGGGGACATGCAATGATTTTGTAGTGGGGGTATTTTGAGCCTCAAAATTACTCTTTCCCTAGCAACTCTTCCCATTCCTCTTCTTTGTTTTTCCTTAAGAAAGATGCATTCTCATCACTAATAATTGGTATATATTGTTTTGAGGAGGACATTTAGTGATTTACATGTTATGCTTTTTATGTTTTTCTATTTGAATAAATTTTTGTATATTAGCTACGGAACACAGCCTATTCTGCAACTAACCGGTTGTTTTGTAACTACCTCCATGTGCTAATAGGTTCCAGGTGTCAAAAGGAGAAACTAGCCACATGGGTAGCTTTGAAATCATCATGACATGGACCCTGTCCTATTCATTCAGCCCAGGTCAACAAAGAAGATGGCATAAGACTACGGTCAATGGATAAGTGAATCATAAAGAAACCGAGGGTAACAAGACTCTGTTTCGTGGTTAGTTAATACGTTTCACAGTGATGGGAAGCGTTATCTGGAGTAGCGACTTGTACCTATGGACTCC
This sequence comes from Pinus tabuliformis, assembly GCA_031772625.1. Lineage (NCBI taxonomy): Eukaryota > Viridiplantae > Streptophyta > Pinopsida > Pinales > Pinaceae > Pinus > Pinus tabuliformis. The sequence continues at coordinate 215,362,276 of CM062816.1, read as the reverse complement.
AACAGCCACTTGTACAAAGGAATCCAATAGCCACCATGTCTTGGATTTATTTCTCTAGTAGCCGAGGAAGAAATTTCGCATATCTGACTTCTACATTTTTGGCTGTAGCATGCTTTTCTCCAAAAGTAGTTATATGATTTTTCTTATAAATACCTGTGTAAGAGATCAGAAAAGTTGGTAATAGTTTTAATGTGAAATCAAATTTCTAGACTCTGTAATTTTTGGGCATTTTGTGTCCCTGTTTTAATATGAGAAGACAACATGCTTTTATGAACATCTGAAGGAGTTTTCTTGGAGTTGATTGAGAAAGCGTAGCCTAATTAGTTGCAGAGGCCCCTGCACTGAAGAAGGTTTCATTTTATTTATTTTTATTCTTCTTGTTAACTGTAAATTCATCATTTTCTTTCTAAAACAGTGTTTATAATCATTTTCTTACTAACAGTTTTTATAATGCAATTTCTATCATTTTCTTACTAACAACGTTTATAATTTATAGCAGTTTCCATTAGCTTGATTTCTTTTTAGTTCTTATCAGTAGTTTAGAAGATAGAACTGAATAGTGTAATCTTGTTTCTTCAATTAAAAACTAACCTTGTTTCAGGATGAGAGTAGGATTGAAGAATGATAAGGATACATTGTTGGTTAGTTTACTTCATTCACTGTTTTGCTAGTTTAAATTCTCAATTAAACTGATTAGTGTCATTTACTGCCTTTGCCATTTCATTTTTAGTTTAAAATACTAACTCATGGTGTTAATGAATGTTTATAGAAAACCCTTCAAGTTGATAATTCATCCTTAACTAAGTGGTTGAAAATTTCATCTATGCAATGAGTTATTTCTGCATCTTTGTATTTGCTTTCTCTTAGATTAATGAAGTACAAAATTACTTAAATGTCATCCCAAGGAGACTTTCTCCCAAAATTGAGAGGCAGAGTAACCAAGTATTTCGTTTAGTTTTATTTCTATAATTAGTTAGACATCAATTGCAATTTTCACTTTTAGTTTTAATTCATGATTTGGAAATAATGGTAAAATAAGAATAAAAACTTTCTTTTCATTTCTTTCTTAGCTTTGTTTCCATATCTTTCTTATCTCTGTTTTCATTTCTTTCTTAGCTTTGTTTTCATTTTTAGATTTTGAGCAGTCTTTAAGAAAGTTAGATTTAGTTTTGTTAATTACATTGTAAATCATTAGGAATTAAAAGACCAAAACCCCCCAAAACAACATAAAACATAAAAACAACGAAGTAAGATGGGTTAGCTAGCACAAACAATGCACTACACTTCATCAATTTATGATACCCGGACTGATAATTTATCTAGAGCAATTTAGGACACTAAATTGACCAAACAAGTAATAAACCCTTTTCTCCTTTGATGGATGACGTTAAATGTTACATTTTCCATAACTATGGACATGCTGCAAACAGCTATAGAAGAAAATTGTTTAAACCTTATCAAAAAAGCATGCAATAGTTTGGGCAGTAAAAGAGAAAGAATCCTCAAGAAAGTAGTCAATTAAGGGAAGACACTCCCCTCAAGAAGATCACCAACCTTCAGGTATAAAATTGTATTTCATGGTTATTCTTTCTCATGTAACATCTTTAGCCATAAGGAAGTTGATTGCAAACCTCATGCATGGAGTATAAGTATGATAATTTTAAAGCAGAGATCTAATGTGAACAATAGAGGGTATGATCCTCATGCCTCATATCTTGATCTTGTAAGATGCTATACATGTAACAATATTGTTCACATTCCTAGAGACTATAAACTATCCAATTTTTCAAGGAAAATCAACCAGAAGGAAGTGCCTATCTAGAGTAGCCTAGCAAGAAGGCGGAAGAGAATGTGCACACCAGAAAGTAGCCTACTAAAGTTTGGAAGAAGAAGGAGTAGTATCAAGTGAAATGTGGTCTTGTTCTATGCACAAATGAATGTTATGGGAATAAATACCCTAGGGCTTTGGGTTGAAACCCCAACAAAGCAAGAGAAAACTACAGTAAGAAACACTCATACAACTCAGGCAACATGCTTATATAAACAAACTATGCGATAATGATCATACCTGGATGTCTTCTGTTTGGGTAGTTCCAGCAAGGTTCAGACCCTCTGCAACTCCTAATGATCTTCGAATATGCAAATCAACCAATCTGAACATACATAGCAGCATATAGATAAAGAATCTTAATGAAATCAACTATATACCATATAAGGAAGATGATTATTTATACATCAAAATAACATTCATACATGAATTACAGTAGTATTTGCTGCATAAACAAAGTTAATCTCAGGAACAAGACAATGTTTCTTTTTATTGTAGAAAGCTATAACCAACACGGAGAGAATTCACCTGAGTCTTCTTCTTTCGGCTCCAAGTGGAACCGTCCTCCAGATCCATCCAGTCCCAATCTTCAACAGCCTCCTTCCATAACCAATACCATGATATCTCAAGCAAGTGGGAGAATATCAACACTCAAGGAAACAAGGGTTTCCTGAAACTTGGGGAAGTGCTTGAAGCATAGGGATACTTCAGACTCAGTCAGGGATAATCTCAGTATAGTAATTCTATCTCTTCTACCCCTTAAGGGCTTCCCATAGAAGTCCATTTATACTTCTCCCAGTTAGTTTCTTAGTTGGGCAATAGTTGGGAAATAGCTGGGCCACAGGAAGTAGGAGGTAATCAACAGGTAAAACTCGTGAATAGGGCAAAGTAGTTTATAGGCAATAAAACATTGTTTTTAAATATTTGGACCAAGTCTAGAAGGAGGGGTTGCCCTAGGCCATAAACCAAGCATCACAAGTACCAAGGGTGGTATTTGGAGCTATAATAGATGCCTTCTAATATTGAAAGATTCCTTGAGTTCCATTTGTAGTACATCAATATGAATTTTGACTATGTGCAACTTAGCTGCATGTGAACTGTCTGCTACTAACTTCATAGGCTGTAACTCCTTGAATTAATCCTTTAGTTTCTTAATTTCTCCTTTCTGGATAGACAGGTTTTGAACAGCTTCAACGAGCTGTTCAACTCCTTCTGTTGTACCTGTAGTTGATATTGTAGCTGAAGTAGAAACCTTGGTGGTAGGAATTGCTGCAAGGGGGACTATATCCATTGGATTTTGAGCCTTTTTAACAACTTCCTCTTTTTCCTTGACTAGTTTCTCCATCTGCTCCTCCATTTGTTTTATCTACAGATTTTGTTCTATGATGACCTTCATCATGTCAGACTTCTGATTTTCTATTTCTTCAATTTGTTTAGCCATTGGGTCCTCAGAGGCTGGTAATTTGAGTTACTTCTTTAATGCTGCAACTTCAACATTCTTCTTCTTAATAAGCTCTTCTGTAGCATTTATGTTGGAGGGATCGTATCCCATATTTAGCACTAGATTTTCCAAGGATTGAATCTTTGTGTCCTTTTCTAATGAGGAGACTTTCTCCAATTTAAGTTGTGACTGAGTTTTGGCCAAGGTAACCTGCATTTTTCACAAACTCATGGCAGTGTTAGTCAAGGTGGAATAAATCATCTACCCAGTTTGTTTGTTCATCTCAATTTGATCAATTGGATGCACATCCTTCACATTGAACTCAAATTTTTTTTGTGTTTGATAGTGAGCAACAACCCTAGGCTGTGGAATTTGGGCTTGTAAGAAAGCCATATGCATCTTTCCCTTCTCAGAGTCAAAGACTAAGAGAAGCCTGGCTTGAGAGCTAGAAGAGTGCTTCTAGAATTGGGTATAAGTGTTCAACTGTAATTCTTCATTCCTGCTTTTAATCTCATTGAATACATGAAAAAAGTATTCCTCCTTATACTTTGGAATGCCTCCACTAATTTGAATTACTTGCTGTTCATGAGAAGTAGTAGAATGAGTTGGGGACTATATAGATTTTCTAGCAGACTATGTATAAAGAAAAGTCTCTCCAATTCCATCTAATGTTGTCTTCTAGGCTTCATTTTTTGCACCAACAATCATAGATATCCTTGGTCTCTTCTTTCTCTCCATAATTCTGAAGCCTTGGCGTGATGCTTCAGCTGTAGGAGAAGACTATTCTTCCCTTCCTCTTTTTGCTGACTTTTCTTGTGCAAGTGGACTTTGCACATTTGATTTAGATGTTGGAATTAGTGTTGTCCTTGATGGAAACTCACACAGATGGTAGATCATAGTGCAGCAGATCAGTACCAAAGAATTGATGATCAGACTACAAAGAATGAAGAAAGAAGAGTATATACGCAGGTTCACTATATAGCAAGTAGGGTATACACGCAGGTTCACTATATACCAAGTCGTGTATACGCAGGTTCGCTATATACCAAGTAGGGTATACACGCAGGTTCACTATATACAAAGTCGCGTATACACAGTTTCGCTATATACCAAGTAGGGTATACACGCAGTTTCATGCACGAAAAAGCGCATACATGTCGGAAAGCTTACTTTTGGTCCATGGTAGTTAGTCCTCGGTATTTGAACCTATGGTTTTGGACCATGGTATCTCGACAAGTGTGTTGATCCCAAGTATTGGGATCTTGGTATTGATTTATTATGGTTTTGGACCGTGGTATTAAGCAAGGCCTAAGACTATAAAAGGAGAAGAAGATCATTAGGCAAGTGTATTGGAAAAGTCTTGAATATCTGATGAAGGATGAGATCCAGTATGCAGGATATGGGTTGATGATGCATTGCTTGATCTGAGCTAAGGAGGGATCTCACTAGTGGATGGAGAACAAGATCTAAGGAGAGATCGGGATCAAATGGTTTGAAATGAACTATCTCTATATGATTGATTATGTTTATTCCAGATCTGTATACTGACGCATGCAATGATCTGAACTGGGTATAACTTAAGTTTGTAATCACTGCAAGTGATGATTGAATATTTATAGATCTGTACGCGGGTTGGATTTGGTGTAAGCATGTATGTATGCAGGTCGAGTTCATTGTAGTAGCGTATACCTTTTTGAGCTATGATATTTGAAGTTCAGGTGGTTTTGGTTGTTAAAGGGTTCTGATGACAGTTTAAAGGTGTCAGTATTCTGCATATCTTGTTTGGCTGATTGTGTTTAGCTTCAGTATTGATGGATGAGAACTAATATTGGATCAGGATCATAATGACTCATATTTATGAGATCTGATGGACTAGATCTGGGTGCTAACACATATATTATCCTTGTATATGTCATGATCTGGTTATATCTGAAGTCAGGGAGTGCAGCAAAGTTATGAATAAGTGATTAATGACATATACGCTGGTTTGGCACTTCCAAGTAGCGTATGCACTCTGATGCATGATTTTGATGGTATAGTTGGTTCTGATTGTTATTGCAGAGTTCTACTCTCTGTTCTGGTGACTGTGTTGTTGACAGGGCTTCAGTGTTTCAGTGATTCAGAGATTGATGATGCGAGTATTGATTGTTTTGTGCTTCAATGATATTTATGGGTCCAGTATGAAAATTTGATGAAACGTGGCCTTCAGATTATGTGTTGTGCTTCAGGAGTATCCGGTCTGAAAATTTATGAAACGTGGTACCCGGAAGAGAGAAGATTGTAGGCCGGCGCCTACGTACTAGTATCTTGGCTAGTACAAGAGCAAAGGTGGTTGGAGCTCCCTTCCAGGAGAGTCTGGAGAACGAGAGAAGGTTGTAGACTTCTGCAGGTTGTAGCCTGTGTGCTGGTAAAGAACTGCACCAGTACATTGTAAAAGAAGTTTCTTAATAAAGGAAGATAGAAACGAATTGCAGCAGGTGGTTTTCACCCACACTGGGTTTCCACCTTATATCCTGGTGTTCATGTGTGTTGCTTATGTGTGTTGATCTATCTATTTTACTGCTACTGTTGACTGTTAATATGGCTAATAATGTTCTGATGCATCCATTGAAGATCACATAACTAAACTGAAGTAGCGTATATGAATCTGAGTATGGAAATGAAAAAGTTTTATTGATCTGATAATACTGATTCACCCCCCCTCTCAGTATTATTTCCAACAATTGGTATCAGAGCAGGTCCTTTGGTAGAGGCTTGATCGCTTGAAGGAGATCCATGGAACTATGGGAAAGAAGCTTAAGAAGAAAGCACCTAAGAAGAAGAAGACATCTCAGAAGAACTATGACAGTGGGAGAATCGATTGGGGATTAGGTACAAGAAGCTCTTCAGATTCAGATTCAGATTTGGAATCATTTCAGAATGAAGATGAACTATCAGGTATGAATTTGCTATCCTCTGATGTTCCAGCTATCTATCCATTTGGAAAAGATGGAAGTGATAACGAAACAACTGAATGTGCTCTTATGGGTGAGGAAGAAGGATATCAAATAGAGGTAGAATTTAATAGGTTGAAAAACAAAATTAGTGAACAAGAAAGACTTCTAAACATAAAGAGTGGTACCCTCAAAGAAGGTGTTACTAGACAAACGGCTCAACGAGAGTTATTCAAGGACAAATATCGAAAGTTGCAGGATGAAGTAACATCTCTAAGAGATGAAGTCAATGAAAGAAGCACAACCATCAAGAAACTCAGAGATAGATCCAATTACTATGAAAGTCTTGAAGCCACGATCCGCTCGCTAAAGGAAGATCTTGAAGAAACAAAGAAGCAGAATAAATATCTACTCCAAGCTATTGAAAAATAGGAAAACGAAGTTATTAGCTTAAAATCTCAGCTGGAATGTGCCTTCAGAATTCGTCAAATGCAGTAGGATGTGAATGAAGAACAAGAAAAGGAGATTCTCAAACTAAGGCAACAAATGGAAGAGGAAAGAAATGCTGAAGAAAACATGAAGAAACAATGTCTGGAAAAGGAAGAACAACTTCAAGTTGAGGTAAATATCTTGAAAGGTAAATTAGAAGAAAAGGATAAACTATTATGATTTCAAGATAGTACTAAAGCCTTGGATGATATTCTTAGTAGTCAAAGGTCTCCTGCTATCAAGACTGGTCTTGGTTTTCATGAATCTATTGAAGGTGAATCTAGTTCACAAGGTGAGGCAAGGAACTCTAAAGAGAAATCTAAAATGATCAACAAGGAGATAAGAGAGATGAAAGGTCAACCCCATCAACAATCAAGGAAAGAGATTATTCAAAGAAAATCTTTTACTCCTAACTATGGAAGTAATAATCAGCCATTTACTCAGATGAATAATATTGAATGTTATGAATGCCATAATCTTGGACATGTTGCAGCTAGATGTGGAAGAAGAAGGGTTCAAGACCATCATGTAGAAAGATCATCACATTCAAGGTACTTTAATGGATATTGTTTTTCTTGCAATATGTTTGGTCACAAAGCTGCTGATTGCTACAGGAGGAATATGAAACATGTAAGATGTTATGCATGCAACAAGCTTGGACATACAGCAAAGGAATGTAGAAACAAAGTACGGGCACCATACCAAAAGAAGAAAACATCATCACGCTTGAAGATATGGAAGAAGAAGGAAGTACAGTCAGAAAGATGTGGCACAACACAATATAATCAGACACAACACAGCACAGACATAACAGAATCAGGGGGAGCTGAAAGTATGAAACTTCAGTGTCCTGAATCTCATACGCAAATTCCATAAAGGGAAGTTGCGTATATACACGAGTTGGATGCTGCACAGTCGCATATATGATTATCTGAAGAAATGCAGGTTCAGGAAAAGGATTTGTTATGTTTCAGTCCATTATTTTCTTTGTTTGATAATATTTACAGTCTGCTGAGGATGTGTGGAAATATCTTGATACTTGTAAGATGTTTAGAAGAGTTTGATCCTAACTTGATGATGATGTCTTGATGCTTATTACTGATATATGCATGATCAGATCTAACAGTAAACAGATGGCTTAGGTTGAGGGGGAGCATATGCCTTTAATAATGCATTGTTGGCATTATGGATTAATAGTCCTTGGTGATGATACTTATATGGCTAAATGATATATCTTTCTATGATGTGGTTGTGAGTTGTCTATGATAAACTCTCATATGATTCTTGAAGTTACATAGTAGATGTTCAGATCAGATTTATGGTTGATTCTTTGATGATGCATATATGGTGCTTACATGGTGATCTTCATAAGGATAAGGAGAAGTACAAAGCTTGAATACACATCTTCCTCACTTGATGATGAGTCACTCATATACTATTGTTGTCATATGCATAAAGATCATACAGTTATGATGCAGGAACTCATGTGGATAAGGATTATTGCTATTGATGATATCAAGAAGTTTTGTCAAAAGAGCTTGAGCTCAAGATACATAGTGCTGATACATGGATGACTACTCAAAGTCGCTTTGTTGGAGACATGATGATGAGTTCGTATCTATATGATGATAGGTTGATACTTACATATGTTGATTGATGCAGATGTTCCCAAGTAATGATACTTGGATCATGTATAGCTTGATGTTGATGTAATGGCTATGGTGGTTTCACATATAATGTGAATGATTTCATGATGATGTTTAAAAGGAGGAGTTGACATCTATGTTCAGACATACCTTGTTACAAGACTTTTATAGGTTGCTGATATGGAAATGGTTGTACGTGAGTTTCATAAGGACTATCCGCGTATATACGCTTGTTTATGTGGATACAGTCGTGTATATGCTAATTTGAAGAAAATCAGTGGGTCAAAATCAGAATGGGAAGATTCTGATATGAGTCTGACAGAGACCATCAGGCACAGGTTCAGGGGGAGCAGATAATCTTCTAATAATGCATTGTTGGCATTATCTTAGAAGCTTTTGGTTCTACTTCACAGTTGTTGTTGTTTTCAGGTGGAACAAAGGCAAAAGGAGAACACAAGGATATCATGGTTGCTGATCTGAAAAGCGTTTGACAGATGCTGCTGCTATTAGTTATTGGTGACTTTCATAAGTGTTGCTCTAGATATTTCGTCTCTATGTCATGTATCTCTTGTATGGTGTCAAGGTCATGTAACGGCATATATTGGTTTCCCCATTATGCCTGGGATGAAGATGTAATGTTCTTGTTTTATCATGTGTAAACTTTTGATGTATCCCCACTTGGTTGGGTGGATGAGTGAAATTTTGTATATCCTCACTTGGTTGAGAGATGGATGTATGTATGAGTCTTTGGTGATAGGAAGGTCATTTATGATAGAGTCATGTTCTTCTTGTAGAACATATTTTTGCAGATCTTTTCTACAGTCAGGGGGAGCATGAATAGCACACTTCAGCAGCGTAGAGACTCAGCATGTACTCAGGGGGAGCATGGACAGATTGGTACACTTTGGCATATACAAAGGGGGAGCACATTTGGAGATTTCAGCAGGTACTCAGGGGGAGTATGGACACCGGAATGTTCAGCAAAGGAAGAGAATATCTTGGTCCGCCCTTTGCCCTTGATGTCAAAGGGGGAGAGTGATTTGGTGTTGTTACCATCAAGTCCAAAGGGGGAGATTGTTGGAATTTTTATGCATGTGTTGTACTTGAGGGCAACCCACTCATAGAAGAACATCTCACTTATGTATAACTGGATGAATCTTCAGAAGAGATATCAGATGTGACTAATGCAGGACAACTCAAAGGAATAAGAAGATCAAGTTCTAAGTATGACAAGTTAGCTTTGCCATCAAGTCCAAAGGGGGAGATTGTTGGCATTAGTGTTGTCCTTGATGGCAACTCACACAGATGGTAGATCATAGTGCAGCAGATCAGTACCAAAGAATTGATGATCAGACTACAAAGAATGAAGAAAGAAGAGGATATACGTAGGTTCACTATATACCAAGTAGGGTATACACGCAGGTTCACTATATACCAAGTCGCGTATACGCAGGTTCGCTATATACCAAGTAGGCTATACACGCAGGTTCAATATATACAAAGTCGCGTATACGCAGTTTCGCTATATACCAAGTAGGGTATACACGCAGTTTCATGCATGGAAAAGCGCGTACATGTCGGAAAGCTTACTTTTGGTCCGTGGTAGTTAGTCCTCGGTATTTGAACCTATGGTTTTGGACGATGGTATATCGACAAGTGTGTTGATCCCAAGTATTGGGCTCTTGGTATTGATTTATTATGGTTTTGGACCGTGGTATTTAGCAAGGCCTAAGACTATAAAAGGAGAAGAAGATCATTAGGCAAGTGTATTGGAAAAGTCTTGAATATCTGATGAAGGACGAGATCCAGTATGCAGGATATGGGTTGATGATGCATTGCTTGATCTGAGCTAAGGAGGGATCTCACTAGTGGATGGAGAACAAGATCTAAGGAGAGATCAGGATCAAATAGTTTGAAATGAACTATCTCTATATGATTGATTATGTTTATTCTATATATGTATACTGACGCATGCAATGATCTGAACTGGGTATAACTTAAGTTTGTAATCGCTGCAAGTGATGATTGAATATTAATAGATCTGTACGCGGGTTGGCTTTGGTGTAAGCGCGTATGTACGCAGGTCGAGTTCAATGTAGTAGCGTATACCTTTTTGAGCTATGATATTTGAAGTTCAGGTGGTTCTGGTTGTTAAAGGGTTCTAATGACAGTTTAAAGGTGTCAGTATTCTGCATATCTTGTTTGGATGATTGTGTTTAGCTTCAGTATTGATGGATGAGAACTAATATTGGATCAAGATCATAATGACTCATATTTATGAGATCTGATGGACTAGATCTGGGTGCTAACACATATATTATCCTTGTATATGTCATGATCTGGTTATGTCTGAAGTCAGGGAGTGCAGCAAAGTTATGAATAAGTGATTAATGACATATACGCTGGTTCATCTTGATGAAGTTGCGTATACACACAGGTTCGACACTTCCAAGTAGCGTATGCACTCTGATGCATGATGTTGATGGTACAGTTGTTTTTGATTGTTATTGCAGAGTTCTGCTCTGTGTTCTGGTGACTGTGTTGTTGACAGGACTTTAGTGTTTCAATGATTCAGAGATTGATGATGCGAGTATTGATTGTTTTGTGCTTCAATGATATTTATGGGTCCAGTATGAAAATTTGATGAAACGTGGCCTTCATATTATGTGTTGTGCTTCAGGAGTATCCAGTCTGAAAATTTATGAAACGTGGTACCCGGAAGAGACAAGATTGTAGGCCGGCGCCTATGTACTAGTATCTTGGCTAGTATAGGAGCAAAGGGGGTTGGAGCTCCCTTCCAGGAGAGTCTGGAGAACGAGAGAAGGTTGTAGCCTTCTGCAGGTTATAGCTTGTGTGCTGGTAAAGGACTGCACCAGTACATTGTAAAATAAGTTTCTTAATAAAGGAAGATAGAAACGAATTGCAGCAGGTGGTTTTCACCCACACTGGGTTTCCACCTTATATCCTGGTGTTCATGTGTGTTGCTTATGTGTGTTGATCTATCTATTTTACTGCTACTGTTGATTGTTAATATGGCTAATAATGTTCTGATGCATCCATTGAAGATTACATAACTAAATCATGAATTTAATGGTTATACGCTAGTTGCAATAGACGCAGTCGCGTATATATGCTGGTATACTTAACTGAAGTAGCGTATATGAATCTGAGTATGGAAATGAAAAAGTTTTATTGATCTGATAATACTGATTCACCGCCCCCTCTCAGTATTATTTCCAACATTAGAAACTACTGGCTCTTCAGCCTCTTGGAGGGTGTTCTCTATCCATTCCAACTGATTCTTATATTGTCCCATTTCAGGCCTGGTTGTATGGTGATATGCAGTGAACTTGTTTTCTAGCTTGAGTTTAGAAACCACTCGCATTGGGTCATAAGATGATGTGAAACTGATACAAAATTCCATCTCCTTTAACAATTTGTTTGCTTCCTCTCCTGCTGCATGGGTGTTACAGATGAATGGGCCAACTTGGGTTTTTAGCTTGAATTGTGATTTATTCTTTGCAGCCACAAAGTGCACTTTGGTTGCATTTAACCTTTATCTTATGTATTCCAGTGCAAATATTTTGATAGGCAGGTACTTGGACAGTTTGTAAGGTGGAAGCTCACAACCATAAACCTTGATCTCTATATAGTTTTGGTAGCAATACCAATCCCCTATTGTAGCTTGATGAACCAACTGTAATACTTTGACAATCTCCTCAGTAATCCTTGTTACTGGAGTGCTGCTCATAAGACTGATAGTTGGATGAATAAACAATTCTATGAATTGTTTATAAGTAAACTCTTCCTTCTCCTTCATTTCCATTGAAGTCCAAAATAGCACTGATTGTTGATTTCCTTCCACATCTAGCTTCTATAAAGAAAATGGAAATTTGTCTCCCTAAAAATATATAAAAAGATATAAAATTACTGAAGGATACTTGAATACTTCTTCAGTATAAAACATGAAAAATTGCTCATGTATTGCTTTAGCTAGGAAATGACTGAAATCATAAAAAATAGTGGGTTTAGAATCAGCAGAAAAGATGGACAAGAAACCAAGGATGGCTTCATTAACATATTGATCAGAGTTGTAACCAAGAAAATAGGACAAAATAGAGGTGATTTGCTTGGTTCTATCAGGGAACATGGATGAATGATACGGAGGGTTTCTTTTAGGGAAAGGACTATCAGCAGCTAGAAAAAGTTCAAGGGTTTGGGATCTTTTAGTAAAGTCTAGTTTTTGATAGGCTTATATCAGGTTCTCATGGGAAAAAGGATGAGTTGGTGTAGTAGAAGGGGCCTACAAGATTTTCTTAATGGAGTCAGAATTGATTAAACAAAGGATTTCTCCTGTGGGTGAAATAATTTTTCTCTGACTGGGATCATAAGACTCATGGCATTTCCTCACAAATTCAGGTGCTATGTGTATCTGAGGGAAAATATAGTGTGGGAGTTGGGAGTCCCAGAGCCCTATCTCATCTGTCTAATCAATTAGTTGATCTTCCATCCAGTAATAGATTTCATATAAATCAAATTGAGAAGAAGTCTTAATGATTTTACAATCTCTGTCGACCAGTGGGGTATGATGGAAGTCGACCTATGGATGAATCATGGGATTTGGGACTTCTGCAATTTCTCTTCCCTTAGGAGGCATTTTGTCAAATGAATTGCAGATTGAGAATGATGGAAATAGGCCTGAAACAGAGTGATCACAGTCAAAACAGTATAACTATAAAAGAAGCAAGTGGACCTGGATGTCAGTTTCCTAAACAAGAAAAATAATTTCTTAATGTCAGACACTAGTCGAGCTGTAGGGAAGAAACCTTCAGTGATCAGTTTGGTTACAAAAATGGATTGTGTAACCATTTTTGTGAATTAATGGGGTTTATAATGGAGAAATTGGAGCAGGGTTGGCAATGAACTATTAAATTTTGCATTAATTATTCAACATGATTAATTAATGGGTGTTTGAATCATAAATTCATGGGAGAAAAATTGAATGGATAATGGATAGGTGATAGTTGATTGGATGGTAGACATGAGATGGAGTGTGACGTGGAGTGTGATGTGGAGTGGGACGTGGAGTGACGGTAAAGGGTCGCTTATATACCGTGTTCAGGACTAATGTGAGGAGATAAGTAGTTTCAGGATTTTAAGTCCTGAAACACTAAAACATGGAAAAGGTTGTTTATGACAACAGTTTAGGAAATTGCCCATTTCGGATGCCCCCCCCAATCGATAAAGTTTGGACGATGAATGAGGGCCAAGGAGGGACATGGGCCATTAGATCTTGTGCGAGTATGCGGGATGAAAGGTAAGGTGGGGTGTGTTTAACACGTGAGGCGGAAGTCATGGTGGGGTCACGACTTTGAGGGCGAATGTGACAGCTGTGGGTTATGGTGAATAAATGAATAAATGGGGACATTTATGAAATAATGTGGATGCTTTTAAAAGTTACGATTAATTAAAACCCATTATTGAATGCATAGATTTCCAATGTTACAACTTAGGATAAAATCAATTTGATGCTTCAATTACATTTCACATGTCTACCTACCCTTTTACTCCTAACATTTTCATTTATTTATCCGAGTGCATTTAAGCTAGCAACTCAATATTTCCTTTTTATGACTAATCTACCTCTATCCATTATTTCCTCCATTAGCTCAAATTAAACTGTTGAGCCAATTTTATTTTCTACCTATTTACAATCAAATTTAAATCAAATCCAATCATGATTAAACTGTATAATTGGATCAAATAAACTAGTGTGGCATCTAAACAAACCACACACAACTATTATTTGTAAAACTGAACTAGACTAGGAGTAGTGGCATTTAGATTTGCAACACTTTCAGAGTTTATTTTTTATTTTTTTGCTTTTCTTTCTAACCTAACATTTTGCTTTTGCCTTCATTTTTTATGGCATCTATTCTAACATTTTATTTGATATGGACTTGTTTATTAAAAATCCCTAAAAATTTTTAAATCAATATTCTTTTTGTCCATATCCTAACTTAACATTTTTTGAAACATATTTTCACTTTTTGATTAATTGATTCTAACTTACCAAAACCCAAAAAATGCTACAACAAACTCATTCATTCACACCATACAAATTGTACTAGAGTACCTTGAGAGCCATTAACATCATTGATGGTTTCTCTCGCGTATATTAATGGCTTACATCATTGGGCAGTAATCAGATGGTATCTACCAAGTTCGACATTAGCTCATTAATTCACTTGTAGACTCATACATTGGTTAGTCGTGTGAACGAGATAGAAGACCCTTGATCTAGTTTCATCCATCCAAGCTGCAATTTCAGGATTAATACAAGATCACAATCTATGATGGCTATGATCATACAAATAGTCATCTAGTCATGGGTCCACCATCAGTCATCTGTGGACATGTATTTTAATCAATGTACATGTAGTGTTAGCTTATGTGTTGAGCATGCATATGCCTCCCTCAACAAATATATCATGATGTAAATGTATTGTAATAGATGATTCTCTTGACTTGTTGTTCTTGATCCTGACTTGTCACAAGGTAAAGTACTTCAGTCATCAGTTGTCATTTCTGACCTTGTGCTTTAGGGGGAAATCTCTTATAGGCCATTTTGTAGCATCTGGTCAATATGTGTTCAAATGAGGCCAAATCACATCCTTCAACATATTGTCATCATCCCTACATGAATCCCTAAGCATGACTATATTGAATCCGTGAGTTTTTTCTCTTGACTTCTGGGTTTCCAAGCTTTTAAGGCCCATCATACCCTGGCCCTTTAGGGACAAACGTTGACTACCAAGTTGACCCTCTTTGCACCTGCGCTAATCACTAGCAGGTTTCTCAGTCTTGGGGGTGTGTTGATTCTAGAAATTTAGGAAAAATAAAAAGAATCCCGAAGCTTCCTCTTCTAGAAGGTTCCTAAGTTGTTTCAACCATTTACCTTGGATAAGAGTCTCAAATTCTATCCTATCCTACCTTCGAGTATTTACCTCTTATGCCTTGATCTCATCCTTCCATATCAAGTGGATCTCAAGCCTAAATTGTTAAATGGATAAGAATTCATGAACTACCTCCCTTATCTATATAATTACAACCATACATGGGCAAGGGGTTTACTTTTGGAGATTGATTCTACCCTCATGCTATTGCTTTGAGAGTCATTATTCCATGAATTAGGGTGACACATAAGAATACTTTGTGGAAAGGAAAGTGCAAGTCAACTTGGGGAGCTATTGTACAAGATCAACTCCTATATTTGGTTGTAACTCTCTCCATTTCTATTAATAGAAAGAGTAGACTGTTTTCCTATATGTGATGTTATGATTTCATGTATTTAAATACCATGTTGATCTATTGGATAAAGAGATTGGATTATGATAAATAAATGTAGTAGATATTTGGCTTATCTTGTTTGATTGCACAGGTTCTAATTATAGAAATCAGAGTTAGGATTGGAGTATATAAGCCAAGGAAGGAGCATGTATCACCTGGATTGAACCTCAAGCTGAAGGAAGGCAATGCCAGAGTAACCACAAACCATGCTTAGCCAAGTAGCTAGCCCTACTAGGCCGGGAGAGGACTCTGTCCGTAAGGATCTCAACCAATATGACTGGATTAGGTAAAGGATATTAGGCTAGGTATAGCAGCACGAAGTTTTGATTGGATTTTGAAGGGGTTCTACCGAATCAGGAGGAGCTGGACAATTTAGGTATAGGGAATTAGGTCAAAATTTCAGTGTGTTCCATGGGGTAAGGTAGGCATAGGCTTTATCACTCAAGGGCTTGATGGGGTGAGATGTTTTAGACTGATGAGAAGCTAAGAAGAGCATTTGAAACCATGGATACTTCGTAGACTATAGAAAACATGAAATGGTAAATGGTTTCCCAAGGCAGAGCACTGATGTAATGAATTCAGCCTATCAACTTGAAAACATTTAACTAGAAGCAATGAAATGATTAAAGGAATACATGAATTAAATTAACATATGATCATAGAAGAAGAAACTGTACTAAAACTCATACAACATGGATCCCATAAAAATAACTGCAATTCTTATTAATCTCCTGCTAAACTGCTTACAAAAGGTGTACAATCAATGTCTGAACATCCAGCTGAGTCCAACCCTTTAAAATGAGAAAGAATAAGAAGATATAGACATGAATTTAACCTCCTCCCATCCTCAGGGGTCGAATCCCTAAGATGAGGAGCTAATCTAACTAATACTAAACAAGAAACAGGAATATAGGCATTTCAACAACTTGCCTCTAAAAGTGAAAAACTGATTCATTTGAGCTCAAACTAACTTCTAAAGCAATGAATCTACCCTCTATTACTGTTTATCTATCATAGTTACATGCCAAGTCATCATTTACAAAGTTAAATCATCCTCCATGAGAGAAAATGTAAGAACACAGTCAAAAAATGGAAAAATAGGCATCCTGAGCAAAATCTGCCCTATGCGCAGCGCCACTGGCCCAACGCGAACACCACTTTCAGATCCCTTTTGTAGGCCTTCCTGGCATCCAAATTGAGCTCATGATAGCTCATTGGAAAGGTATTAAAGTATAATTTCCAAAACACCTAGAATGGCTTCATTTGAAACTCATTTGACCCCACAAAACTTGATTCTCCCAAGAATGCTTTTGTGTGTCCAAAAAGTGGCAGAAAGGTCATTTTTACGGTGCTTTTTGACATTTTGGTGGACCAATTCTGCTCCAAAAACTTTGAAAATATCTAGGGTGCATGTACTCATCGCTTTGAATCCAAAAATGTAACCATTTCTTCATTGGGTTCACCCAGGAAAGGCGCAGCGCCGGTGGTGTTGCGCATTTAGGTAGTTTCCCGGTGTGTAGAATTTCAAAAATTGGAAAATGAAAAAAATTTCTCCAAACTTGCCCAAAATTGGTGAGAAGCACCATCATAAAGTGTCCTAAAGAGACAAGGAAGATTCAACAAGAATCATAAGCCTATCCTCCTCCTTTTTTCCTTTCAAGGCCCGCCTTAACCTAACTTTCATCTTCTTGACCCTCATACTGCAAATCTTGTTTTGGGTCCTATAATGATAGGCCATGTGTTTGATCATCTGATTGTCTTTATTGGCCTTCTGTAGCAGCTTCTCAAGGTGCAAGTTGACTCTCTCAAGCCAAGTCTCTCTATAATCTTCAATCTCTTTCTCAATAGAAGTCAAAGTGACTTGTGCCTCTTTGCCACTTTGTCGTTTTACCTTGAGCATTTCTAGCTCCATGAGGACTTGTTTGTCACTCAATTGCTTGTTTTCTTGCTCCAAATATGTGACATATTTTTCCCTCTCCAAATTGTCCACCAAAGCTTGTACTTGAGCCTCATTTTCTTGTACGATGATGTCCTTTATGGTTTCTTCATCCTCAGCCTCTAAGTCAACGATTTCAACTCCACGATGAGTATAACACTACTCTGTCTCATCATGCTCAGTGAAGTCAAAGTCCCTGTCCTCCTCATCATCAAGACTCTCCTCCAATATATTTTCCTTCCCTTTGTGCAGCTATTGCACCTGTACCTGTTGTGCTAAAGAAGAAGGCAAAGCCCCTTCCACATCCTGTGGAGCTAGCATTTGCCTATGGGCTGATGAAGAAGGCAATGTCCCTTCCACATCACGTGAAGAAAACAATTGCCTATCATCTGCAAATAGTCTCCTTGTGCCCCTTTGATATGTCATGTAAACGAGCAGCTCGGTAGTTCTAGTATCCTTGGCCTCTTCATCTGTTTTCACTTGAATATGACTAGAAGGTCCCCCCTGCTTCTTGAGACACTGGTGGAGGAATTTGAGGATGCCTGAAGATGTCATGAGAAATAAATCTCCCAAGTGATGTTGAGGAGACTGAGATGATGAAGCACAATCATCTTGATAAGGGAATAGTGATAGAGACTGCTCATTTGCTAAGGGTATGGCTTCTTCTGGACAAAATGAGCCATCTTCTCAATATTCCTAAACAATAAGTAAGGGAGGTTTAACATAATCACCCTAGTAAAATGCATGAGGAGCCTAACGTGATAGGTGTACAGCCTAGAGAATCTTCCCTCACAAGTGAAATACTTCATGATGATTTTCATCATGGGACATACTTGTCTTCAAGAAATCTGAAAGGAAAAAGTCTCTTCACCTCATTTCTGTGCTGGGGTTTGATATAAGGCTCATGGTAGTGTTCATCCATGTCCTGGGCCTTGTACCACTTCTCCCCTACATTTGGAATCCCGGTGGCATTTGAAATGATGGAAGGTGAAACTTTGAATGTTACCCCAGCAAGAGTCACCCTGTTGTCCTGAAGAAGAGCTACAAAAAGTCTAGTGAGCTCAAGGTGATGTTGAACTCTCTCTTCCTGCTCACATAACTCATAGCAGCCAAGATATCTGAAACATGTCATAACCAACTGAGAGGCTTGCAATTCCCTAAGGTTTGGTGGCTCTTCTCTGATA
Source organism: Pinus tabuliformis (assembly GCA_031772625.1). Taxonomy (NCBI): domain Eukaryota; kingdom Viridiplantae; phylum Streptophyta; class Pinopsida; order Pinales; family Pinaceae; genus Pinus; species Pinus tabuliformis. The sequence continues at coordinate 215,343,469 of CM062816.1, read as the reverse complement.
ATCCTACCTCCCATGTATGGTTTTCTCTGCTACCTAGCTCTATCTACTGAGGTGTCACTGTCTATGTTTTCCTCCTCTTCATAGTCTCGGTCTTCTTGGTCCATGTTTGCAAGGCTGGAGGTTGTATGAAGGGAATGAGTGAGATTTTTTTAGGAGTGAGGGGATGGGAATGACTTTATGGGCTAAAAATGAATGACGGAGTAGGAAATGAGATGGAGGGCTTGTTTTGTTTGAGAAATTGCCATTGGGGAAAAGGGATAAAGGGATGGAAATGATATGGAATAGGGGTAAAGGGATAAAAGGATAAGGGGATAGAGTTTATAACTATAGGGATAGGTGATAAGATGAACAATGAGGGTTTAGGGTTTTAGGCACCACTAGGGAGATTTTTAGGGTTTCATATTTAACATGGTGAATGATGTTTATGATGTTGATAGTCAAACCAAAACTGCAGGAAAGGAGGTCAACTTTCTTGTATGCAGGTGAGAGAGGGAAAATTTGAGGTTTGTATGAAGATTTGAGGCTTTTCTAACCCTCCTGCACAACGTGCAGTGCCGGTGCATAGACATGCAGCGCCACCCTAGAAGGGGAGCGCCAGTGTAAATTAACACTGCGAAATTTTGCCAAACACACAGTGTCGGTCTCCACACGTTGCGCCAACCTTGCCTACCTCAGATGCATAGCGCCACTCTACCAACACGCAGTGCCACTCAACCATTGCTCCAGAAGCATAGTGCCACCCTCCAGAAGTGCAACACCAACTCTTCTTCGCCCAAAACTCGCTCAAGCTTGCCTCTTCTTCTCACTTTTTGACCCCTTGCCTTCCAAATGAGAATAATGAACTTGAAAATGAAATGTGAGAGCTTAAATAGGAGTAGATTTTGATTTTTCACTTGAAAAACCCACTTTCTAATGTTTCTTGTCCTTCTTCAAAACTCTGTTTTTAATGCCTTTTCTTCTTTGTGTCTTTGCAGGTGGATAATGCTCAACTTGAACTTATTTTTGCAGCATTTCTTTGTAATGCAGCAAGGAGAGATGCTATGGTGTAGCTGGGATGATTTATTACATATAGTGACTTAAAATTACATAAGAAATACAAATAAACTCAAAATACTCTATTTTCATCTCAAAAACATGTTTTTGAGGTGAAAATTACATTAGGTTAAAAGATAATTATAAAGTGACTATAACCTACAAGCCATCATGTTTGACTTATTTATCATCCGTATATCCTTGCTGACCTTTATTAACAATTTTAAATTAGGCTCTTGACCTTGGTGATGAAACCCTAAGACCTGATGAAAGCATGCCCTATGACCTAATGAAAGAATGATTGCAAATTGACCATAAAACCATAACTGAAGACAACCTGAAGAAGGGTTAGCAAGTATACTCTATGAAGGAAAAATTTAGATTTTCTAAAGAGAAGACAATGATCAGTGGATCAATTTGACATGACCTAATGAAATGATGTCAAAATTTCAGTATGGGGCCCCTAAAATGAAAATACAAAGAGCAAAATTTTGATCCTTGATGGAAGTATGCAGATACTGACACCAACAGAGCAAACCCCATGATAGATTCCAAGTAGGCTTCATCTCCTCATTCAATTACTTTAAGGATGACATTTTCCCCTTTTCTTTCTATTGTTTTAGGTAATTCCACCAGGCCTAGGGAAGACACTTACGTCCGCAGTCATAGATTCCATACAATAGGGGCATTTCCCCATACTATGTTTTCTAGGGTGTTCAAAAACAACTCTTTAGAGAACCCCCTAGGAGAGGTTCAAGGGAAGCACCCCATAAGAGATTTTTTTGGAAAAATTACTTGGAAAAATGTTATAATTTCATAGTCAATATGTAATATTCATTATTAGATTGCAGATTTCAGGATAAGTTTTAAGTTAGGCATTCCTTCCCTAGAAAACAAATTCCTTTTATGAGGGAATTGTATTGTACATGTTTGTTATTAAGACAACATTCTAATTGGGAGAGAGGAGACTGTGATATGGAAGAGGAGATTGTAGTGGATTTGCTTTGGGTTTTAATCCCTTCATTTTGGTAGACATAATAAAAGGAAATAATAGTTTTTTTTCTTTATGGATGTATTCAAATTAGGTGAAGAACATATATTGGTGTCTCCTTTATATTGTTTCATTATATTCTTTAATTCTTCATTCATTTATATTTTAATTCTCTAATAATTCATTCCAAAAATTTGTTTCAGATCTTAAGGTTTATTTTGGTTGATAAATCTCATAAAGGGTTCTTGGTTTGAGTGGGAGAGTGACAAAAGAAAAAGTTTTAGGGTTGATAGGTTAAATTACTATAACTACTAGATATGGGAGATGTAAATGGAAGAGTATATATATCAAAAAAATCTTTTTTTACCATAATAGCAATAATAACGAAGAAACTAATGACTATGAAAGATGAAGAATGGGATATTCTTGATAGAAAGGTGCTAGGAACAATATGACTATGCCTATAAATATTTGCAGGGGCTTCACTCAATGAACCTCTAACATATCATGTGCATTCATGGCATAGTAACAATACCCATAATTTGACTACATAGTGGAAAATAACTCGAAAAATCACATTATTTAACCCTCTATATGAAGCCAATACACCTTCCCAATTTTAAAAACCCCTATTTTAACTAGATATTGTAGGTATCCATTTTTTCATTAACATTTTTTATACCCCTTTATATTTTTTCATTAACTTTTACCTCCATTTCTTTTACCTTCTAATATAAAAATCCTTTATGCCCTATTATATGCTTAATATATGATGTCTTTTTTCATCAATATATATCCCCCAATATGAGCACACGTGGTATGGTATTTCTCCCCGAGTGAATCCACCATGGAAATATTGGTGGTTTTAAATATTTCAAAAGAAAAGGAAACAAATTTTTTGATGATGGCACTGGATACACTAAATGAAACCCCTCAACTTTCAACAAGGTATTTCTTATGAAGCGTTTATTTAATATGGAGATGTCAAAATATGGGTATGTTGCTAAAAATTTAAATGAATACAACACATACATTGATATATTAATTTTTGTAGGAGTAAACTTTGATGATGAGATTGGGGCACTTTTGATTTTGTGCTCATTGCCAGAAAGTTGGAATGGCTTGCTCATGGTTGTGTGCATTTCTATCTCTGGTTCAAACACTTTAAAGACTAATGATCTTGTTGATATTATCATTAGCAAGGAATTTAGATCGAAAAACATATGTGAGATGTCAAATAATGCCTTGAATGTGGAGAATATAGGAAGAAAAAGGGAGAGAGAAAAGATCATAGAGAATCATGGAAAGTATAAGAAGGGAAGATCCAAATCTAAGGGGAGGATGGAATGTTGGAATTGTGGGAAGAAAGGACACAAGAAGAAATACTATTGGTCTCTAAAAGAGAAGAAAGGAGATGGACAATGAGAGAATAATAAGGAAGAAAATATATTAGGTGATGTGTTACAAGATAATTTAATCCTTTTAGTAGATAAGATTGTTGATTCTTGGTTGATAAACTTAGAAGCTTCATTTCATGCCACATCCCATAATAAACAATTTCTATATTATGTTCCCTGTGATTTTGGATAGGTTTATTTGGGTGATGATGAACCATGTAAAATTGTTGGAAAGGGTAAGGCATGTATAAAATTATAGAATGGAAACCAATGATTGTTGAAAGAGGTAACGAACATTCTTGATTTAAGAAGAAATATAATTTCAATAGGGAAATAGGGAAGTTAGGGTTATACAATTATATTTACGATAAATACTTCGAAGGTCACTAGAGGAACTACGATAATAGAAAAATGAGAGAATGTAGGTACATTGTATTTATGTACTGGTAATGTTGACATTTCTATTTCTTTAGCTTCTACATGAGTAGATGCATTGTTGTGGCATCATAGGCTTGGGCACATGGGTGAGAAGTGGATGAAGATTATCTACTAAGGGAAATTATTGCTAGATGCAAAGAAGGTTGATTTAGAGTTTCATGAGCAATTTGTTTATGGAAAACAAAGAAGAGGTAGATTTGTTAGAGTTGGGAAGGAAAATAAGAGGAAAAGTTAGAACTAGTGCATATAGATGTATATGGACTGACACATGCATCATCTCTTGGTAGATCTTATTATTATATTTCTTTTTTTAATGATGCAGCTAAGAAAAAATGGGTGTATTGCATTTGAAACAAATTTGATGTGTTTAATACTTTTAAGAAATTGAAATATTTCATTAAGAATGAGACAATAAATAAGATGAATTGTCTCGGATAAGATAATGGAGGTGAATATTGTAGAAAGTATTTTGATAGTTACTATTCATAGAATGTGATTCATAAATAGAAGAAAACTCTAGGAACGTCATGAGAAAATGGTGTATTAGAAACAATGAACATGATAATCATGGAGTCTACAAGGATTATGAGATTTCATGCAGGATTTCCCTTACAATTTTGGGAAAATGTTGTGGATATTGTTGTGTACTTAATAAATAGAGGGCCTTAAAGTTCTTTGGGTGGTGGAATTACAGAGAAGGATTGGAAAGGTATAATGGTAAAGTACCCAAATGATATTTTTGGTTATGAAGCATTTGTCCATATCAATAAATAAAATAGAAAAAGGCTTAAGGAAAAATCCAAGTAGTGTGCTTTTGTTGGATATGGAGTTGATGATTTTGACTATAATTTTCCTATGGGATTATGAAAATTGAAAATTTATTACGGGTATAGATGTGGTATTCAATGAGAAGGTCATGCACAAAGATTAGTTTCAAATAAAGAGACTTGAAAAGGAAAGCACAAAATACAAAATGTTTGATGAAATCATAGAAAAAGAAATTCCCAAGGTATTAGAAGATGAAAATGTTCAACAACAACAACAATAGTAGGTACCTCAAACTCCAACAGTAGTTAGAAGATCAATTAGGTTAAGAAAACCCACCAAATGATACTCTCCATTGTACTATGTACTGTTGACTAATTTTGGTAAAATAGAAACATATGAAGAAGCAATTCAAGTAGAAACTAGAAAGAAAGGGAGCATGCATGAAAGAAGAGATGGACTCTTTGGTACATAACCAAACTTGGCACTTGGTCTTGTTGCCTACATGTGAAATAAATTACAGAATAAATCAGATTACAGGTTGAAGGAAGAAGAAGGAGGAAAAAAGCGATACAAGGGAAAACTTATTGTAAAGGGGTTTTCATAGAAGAAAGTTATAGATATTGATCAAATAAAGGACTTCATTTAGAACTATTTTTAGTGGTGGTAGAATATTTGCATCTTGAGTAATTAGATGTCAACAAAACGTTTCTCCATGGGGGACTTGGAGGGATAAAATTTTATGTAAATTTTCTAGGTTATGAGGTCAAAGGGAAGGAAAACTTAGTATACAATCTAAAGAAGATATTTTATTCAAATAAAGCTCCAAGGAAATGCTATTTAAGGTTTGATAGGTTTATAATAGAACAAGGTTATTGTAGATGGAAATCTAGCCACTATGTTTAGTTTAAGAGACTAGAAAATGGAGGCTATATTATCATGTTATTGATGCAAATGCCATGCTTGTCACAAATTTTAACATGCAGGACATAAATGTGCTCAAAAGAAATTTGGATAATTCATTTACTATGAAGGATTTTGGGAGCTACAAAATAAATCCTTAGTATGAGAATAACAAGAGTCAAGAAAAAAATCAACATTGTCTCAGTGTGAATACATAGAAAAGGTGTTGGAAAGATTTAAAATGAAATATGAAAAACCAATTAGTACACCTTTGACTAGCCATTTCAAATTGACTAAGATATCAGTGCCAAGATAGAAGGGGAGATAGAATACATGTTCAAGTTTATATATTCATAAACAACTAGAAGCTTGATGTATGTAATGATGTGAAAAAGGTCATATATTATGCATGCAGTGGCGAGTTGTGAGTAGGTATAAACAATTCCAAGTAAAGAGAATTAGAAGGTAGTAATTTGGATTTTAATGTATTTAAGAGGTACTACTACTCAAGAATTATACATTGGAGGTTCAAACACTATTCTATAGAGATATGTTGACTCATATATGGAAAGTGAAATAGATAATAGGAGGATCACTATAGGTTATATTTTTGTTGTAAGTGGAACAACGGTAGACTGGATTTTGAAATTGCAAAGGGTTTTTGCACTTTCAAAAACACAAGTGAAGTATGTTGTTTATACAAAGGCTAATAAAGAGATGACATTTTTACAGAGGTTCATGGAGGAATTGGGAAAGAAGTAGTGGAATATAAATTTCTATAGTGATAGTGATATTTCCATTCATATTACAAAAAACGTAGCCTTAAATTCTAAGACTAGGAATATACATCTCAGGTACCATTTCGTATGATCAATTTTGCAAGATGACTGGTTGAAGTTGGAAAAGATACCTACTAGTTAGAATCCTATAATCACGTTAATGAAGGAAGTAACTGATGAGAAACTCATTTTCTCCTTAGATTAGTTGGTCTTCAAGGATGATGACGAAGATGAGAGATTATTTAGATTTGAACTTGAAGCATAGTCTAGAACGTGCATTAGTAATGAAGTAATTGTAAACAAACTCGAAGTGGGAGATTATTTGTTGTGGAGACTAATTATATTCATTTTCAAAGATCTTTTTTTTAGTCACGCTTGGACCTTCGTGCCTGATGGAAGGTGTAGGGGGGATTTCCCCCTACTATTGTCACCAAGGGGTTTGGTGGGGTGAGGACAACTCTTTGGATCCCTCGTTGATGGTGGTTTGGGATAGCACCATTTAAGATAATTTTTTGGAAAAATTTCCATGTAAACTATTGTGATTTCATAGTCAGTCTTGATCATTCATCACTAATTCATATCTATGATGGTAATTGTTATGTTATGATTTCTTTTCCTAGAAGGAAACCTTATTTTTACGAGGGATTTGTATTGTGGCCATGCATTATTGAGATAACATTATAATTTAGAGAGGGGATATTCTGAGAGAGAAGAGGAGGTTGGATTGGATATGCTACAAGTTGTAATCCCTTCATTTTACTATATGGAATAAAATGAAGGACTTACTATTTTCTTCATAGACATAGTCCAAATTCGATGAACCATGTATATTGTTGTATTCATTGTATTGTTTCATTCTATGTTCTATTTGTGCATTTATTTTGATTTTATTTCTCTATGATGTTATTACTAACACTACATTCTAGTCCACTGTGGCAAACACATAGTTGGAACCCATGTTCATATGCCACTATGATGGGTGGATACTAGTGTAATAGATGTGTACATTACCTAACCACTCATATTATATGCTTTCTTCCCATGTTTCGAGGACAAGACACGTGAAAGGAGATGGAATCTAATGTACTTATGGAGCGTGAATAAGGGGTACCTAAAGAGGTACCCAAGAGAATAATAATAGATATGTAATAAAGTGAACACAAGAATGTTCTTAGAAAATAGAAGGAGTTACTAGAGTTATCCTTCTCTAGAATGTTCATAGGAGATAGAGATCACTATATAAAGAAATGTAAGAAATGTGATGGTGCATGACGAAGAATATTGTAATAAGAAAGTCTTGTTTGATGAGTGTTTTGATCTTTTTGGAATAATATATGGTGTTTCCTTGCCTCAATGGTATTTTTCTACATTAGCATGTTAATTGTTTTGTCTGAATAGTTTGGTTTTTATTTTATTTTGAATTTAAGGATTCTCTAACAGATTATATTTTTAGATATAAGTCATGTAACCATTTATCTCTCTTTTATCGCAAGTTGTTGGGTTTTTGACTATATTTATGTGAATTACATTACATTGTTAGCTCTTTATTTATTCAAAAGGAACTAGGTGAGAGGAGAGGATACAAGATGACTACCATATAGGAGTCTGACATGAAATTTAATCCTACAAAATAGTTAAAGGTCAAGGCTTATGTTAATTGGCGTAAAAAACACTATGTGAAATTGACTTGTCTCAGGAAGGTTGAATAAATGAAATGTAACTTTGAACTCAGGATATATTTTTCATCCTAGTTATAATCAACACTTGGTGCATTTATTTTAATCAGTTTATCCAAACTAGTGATAGGCAACAAATCTAAATTAGAAGCAAAAGAGAGAACTATGGTTCAAATTTTCTCAATATAAGATTCTGAATGGCGTTGGGTTTTGGAATAATAATAATGGGGCATTTTTTACATGATTGTAAAAATAGGACGCTAACCATGTCCTTAAGGAATTACATAATGGAGTAGTTGGAGGGCATTTTGTTGGTGAAAAGACAACTCATAAGATTGAATCAAGAATAAAACCAAGTGAAAAATCACTTCAAAAAGTTCAATTCGGCATGTCATATGATATAATTTTTCATCATACTATGGAAATTATGACAATTTGCATTTTCCATTTAAATCCTTAACTACATAAAGGATATCCATTGGGAATGGTTGTCTTATTTTTGTTCTCAAACCCTCATTCTTATAATTCTAATGGAATGTTTTATTTAACATAGATATATTAGATTTCATCATTGATGCATATAATGTTACATGAAAATTGGGTGGAAGAAGCACTTCCTGTAAGTTTTCTTGAATTTACTATAAAAGATGAAGAATGTAATGGGAAGTGGTTACTTGAAGTTAAAGAAATTTGTAGGCATACCAATAATATTGGTACCTTGAAGTTGTGCATACACAACCAATGATTCTAGATTATTGAGTACAAAAAATGTAGAAAGGATATGAAGCAATCCAAAGGGTGGTGTATTGGAGACATATTAAAGAGGACTATATAAGAGACATGGTGTGATTAGAGGAGGTTTGCGAGGAATAACATATGGAAATTTTTTTTTATATGAGAATACAACTATTTTTAGTTTCTCATTGATGATATAAATATTACAATTAAGATAATGTTTTGATTATAATTTTTCATGTTGAATATTTTCTAATGGTAGTGTTATTTACAAATACAAAACCAATGTTTTGCAACTATTTTATGGATCCACATAACTACGAAAATAATTGTATACATAGCACTTGACCATTTATCTATTTCATTTGTAATAAATTATGTGTTACCATGAGCTCCCATGCATGGGACCTTGGCTTATGGATGAGTCCTTTACGGATGCACTTCTTAGACTATTTCACTATTATAATTGAGGGTAGCACTTGTACATAGGTCACTATCTTATGGATGTACATCATAGGATAACATTTGAGAGAAATTCTTCTCTAATCTGATAATCACCCTATGAGTGACCTAAGTTAAAGATTTATTGAATACATGTATTACAAACTCATGTGTTGGTGTGCGTGTCTATGTTATTTAAGCAACGGATCGATCAGATTGCCAATACACAGACACTTGAAATGGAAAGACAACAAAGAAATATAGTAAGCAAATACAAGAACACAATAATTTAACAAGGAGTTCACCCTATCCTCCAGAGCTACATCTCTGGTCCAGCTCTCAGTGGTGGCCTTATTTTATTATGTCTTAAGCAGAGAATTACAATTTAGGGACTCAATATGAGTCTCCTAAAACGAAAATTTACTTGGCAGGGTGGTTCTTGGATGCCCCACACCACTAGAGTACACAGAATCTTTTGCCTACCAGCTCTGTGACCTTCTGGTCTACAATGAAGGGAGCCCAATGTGGTGCTCAGTCTGGACAGATCCTCTCTAGGATGGTTTGAATCTCTCAAGGTCTCTGGTGCTCGATGCTGCCTTTGGTCAGCTCGGCCCTCTGTCTTCCGTTCTGCTTTTGCTTCACTGTCTTCTTTTCTTCTCTGTTTTCTATCTCTCTGTGTTCCGTCCTCCTTTCGGGGTTTTGGTTCCACTTCTCCCTTTGTATGTTTTCTATCTCTATTGATGGCTTTAAGCCATTCGAGCTCAAGACTGTTTAGTTCCTCTTCCACCTCCATCGAATCACCTTCTGCAGCTACGTTTGGAGTTCCTTGTTCAGTGTCATCACCAAGCTCACAGGGAGTGGCCACATGTCCTCTTGTAAAGCGCCAGCCTGCTTCGTCAGTTCATTTCTTCGGTTACGTCGTGGAATGAGTCTTCCTCCATCGTGGTGGTCAGAGCGGACCTCAAATCTTTACAAACTGCAGCTTATTCCCTCATCGATTCCACTTCCCCATCAGGCGTGATCTCAGCTATTCGATCTGGATCCACCAGATACAACGCCGTCTATTCATTTCGTGCAGTTGACTTGCTCGACCATTAGGGCGTGATGAGCAATAGTTTTCTCTCTCCTCCACTCGCCACGTGTCGATCGCTGAGTGGAATTGCTCCACTTTCATCCAAAATTGCTTACCATTAAAGGAGCCCCGATCAATACCGCAGGTTCAGAGTGGGTCCCGCCTTTTAGCTTTTAGCCCTTTTTTTCCTTTCGGCCTTTGGTTCTCTGTATATCCACGTGACCAAGCACTTGGGTCTTCTCCATTTCAAGCCTTTTTTCCCAGCGATACGTGATTAGTGCTAAGCGCTAATCGCACATCAAAAACCTCCTATGTTTCCCAATCGGGCATCCTAGAGGCTAATTCTACCTCCCGTGTAGTCTCCATGGGCCTTGGTCAGCGTGCTTTGACCAAGGTCCTCATCGTTCCATGCTGGCTACCAACTTCCATTGGTTCAGAGGTTTTTTTATCGCTATTTTGAATTCTTTGATGCTTGTCACAACCTGATGCAGTCATGGTTCTTTTCACAGTTCTTTATGGATCCAATTCAGATCATGACCTTCCCACTGAAAAAGCTTTTGGACCACCAAAAGTTGGTTTTCAAGCATCGACTAAGTGACAATACTACTGTCTCACTTGTCTAATCTCAATCCACTTTGCACTACTTGGCTTTGAACCTTTGAGCCTAATCCTGAGGTACTCCACATCTCCCCTGCGCATTGTCCTCACCTTCCTGTCCAACACTGTGTCTTCCTGCAATTCATGAAGATATTTAGGTAGCAAGTCTTCAATAGAAGGCAATTGACTTTGCTCTTCAAGGTCCTCAATCATTGAAGGTTCAAACAATCTGCATTCACGACTGAGTAGATGTGCATGTAAGCTAGTAGATCAAGGCGAAAAGCATTTTCACCAATATTCTCAAGTATCATAAAGGGTCCATACCTGATAGGATTTATCCTTTTACCTTCACCTTGCATCCTTTCCTTGCTGATATACAGCCAGACCTGGTCACCAACTTGAAAACTATGCTCCATCCGATGCCTGTCATGCCTAGCCTTGTATTTGGCTTGGCTCTTTTCCAGCTGTTCCTGTACTGCCTGGCGGATCTCCTAGATTTGTTCAATGAACCTAGTTGCCCTGTCCACATCACTATGTCCATCAACCATTGTATCTTTACCAAAGACAAAATCCAAAGGAGACCTTGGTGTGAAACCAAAACAGGTCTCAAAAGGAGATCTCTATGTAGAAGAATGTTTTGCTCTGTTGTAAGCACGTTGCACATAACACAAGTGTTCGTCCCGAAGCTTAGGATGTTTGCTACAATATCCTCTCAGTAGCTGGATCACTGTCCTGTTAACTACTTCTGTCTAGCCATCTATTTGTGGATGAAAAGCTGTGCTTTTATTTAGTTTGGTGTCCATCAGTTCCCATAGACTCGACCAAAAATTCTCCACAAATCGGGTGTCTCGATTAGATATAATGGAAGTGGGTAATCCAAAATGAGCCCATATATGTTCAAAGAATAATTTTTCAGTCTGTTCAGTGGTAATCTGTTTATTACAAGGTATCAAAATACACATTTTGCTGAACCTATCCTCAACAACATATAGATAATCATGACCTTTCGTAGATTTAGGCAGTCCTCCAATAAAATCCATGGAAATACTTTCCAAAGGGTGAGAAGGAACTGGCAATGGAGTGTACAAGCATAGTTTTCTGTTGCTGGGATTGCTTTTAGTACACATAGCGCACCCTTTTACATATCTAGAAACTGTCTCATTCATTTTCAGCCAATAACAAAACCTTTGCAGCTGTGCAAATATTTTACTTACCCCAAAGTGACCTGATATCAGAGAAGTGTGTGCTTCCCTAATTATCTTTACTTTCTCAGTTTGTGGAATGTAGAGTTTCCCACAATGATATAAGAGTCGGTCCTTCACATGATAGTCCAATTCTTCTACTCTTTTGCCTTGACTCAAATTTGCATATACATATTTAAAGTCCATATCCTGAGCATATTGTTCAATGTAGCTCTCATGTAGTATAGAATTATGCTTAAGTATGGTAGATGCATTTATAATGGGTCTATACAACATGTATGCAACTTTGTTATGTATGCCCTTTTTATATCTGATGACTAAATGAAACTGTTGTAGAAAACGAATCCATCTGTAATGTCTTGATTGCTGCAACTTAGATTGGGAGTGTAGATATTGAAGTGGTTGATGATCAGTATGTATTACTGTCTCTTTGCCCATTAAGTAATGTTTCCACTTTTTCACACTCTGAACTAATGCATACAATTCTTTATCATATGTAGGATAGTTAACTACTATAGGATTAAAAGTCTCAGAATGATAACATATGGGTTTACCGTGCTGTGTCAACACTGCTCCCATGGCATAATCACTGGCATCAGTTTGGATCTCAAATGGTCTTTGCAGATCTGGTAGTGCTAGTACAGGTGTTGTACTAATCTTTTCTTTCAAGGTGTCAAAGGCTTTCTGATGTTTTCCTCCCCACTAAAACACCTTGTTCAATCATGTTAAAGCATGTAAGGGAGCTACAATTGAGGAAAATTTAGAAATGAACTTCCTCCAATATTGTGCTGCTCCTAAGAAGCTTCTCACTTTTGTAGCAGACTTGGGTTTAGGCCAATTTACAATGACTGCCACTTTAGAGGGATCTATTTTCAATTCACCTCCCCCTACCATATGACCCAAGTAGTTTAGAGATGTTTTGCCAAATTCACATTTTGAGAGTTTAACATAAAGTTTTTCTCTTTTCAAAACATCTAATGTCTGCTTAACATGATTTAAATGTTCTTCCCACATTTTACTAAAAATCAGAATGTCATCCAGGTACACAATAACAAATCATCAAGAAAAGTTCTAAGTACATCATTCATTAATCTCATGAAAGTAGCAAGAGCATTGGTCAAGCCAAAAGGCATAACCAGCCACTCATACAATCCCTGCTTTGTTTTGAAAGCAGTCTTCCATGCATCTTGCTTTGTAACCCTAACCTGATGGTATCCACTGTGCAAATCTAGCTTGGTGAAATAAACAACTTCCTTTAATTGATCTAAAAGATCATCTATGCGAGGAAGGGGATAACGATTTTTGATTGTTATCTTATTCAGTGCTCGGTAATCAATGCACATTCTACACGAGCCATCTTTCTTTCTCACCAAAATGATTGGTGACCCACATGGTGATGTGCTAGGGCTGATGAATCCCTTCTCGAGCAACTCCTTCACCTGCTTCTTGATTTCAGTATTCTCTAAAGCAGACAACCTGTACATCCCAATGTTAGGCAATGGAACATCTTGCTGCAAAATAATATCATGTAGTATTCCCTTTTTGGGTGGTAGACCTTTAGGTTCTTGAAATAAGACATCATACTCTGAAACAACCTTTTCTATTTCAGCTTGCTGTTCAGCATTACAACCCTCAAATATATTGGTTTTATCAGGTTTCTTTTCCTTTACAACAATCAATAAGAATTGTTTGCATGAATTTATCATTCTTTTCATCTACCCTGAGTTTATGAGAGTATAATTATTCTTGAGCTTGTGAGCTCTTACAAAGTATTTGATTCCATCTTTAACAAGTAGATACTTGTTCTTAGATCTATAGAAAATATCCTTTCTATCATACAAGTAAGGACTTCCTAAAACAATTCCACATATATCCAAAGGAATTATGTCTAACTCAACCTCATCTACAAATGCTGACCCAAAAGAAAACTTGAGTTTGCACTGTCTAGTAACTTGTAGTTGTGCTTTATCATTCAACCATCCTAATGGATATGGTTTCTTGTGAGGTGTAGTTGCTAATCCCAATTTCTTTACAATTGCTTCAGAAATTAGATTTACTTGTGAGCCACTATCAAACAAAGGATCAATCTTTTGATGTTTGGAAACAACTTGAATATGGAAAAGCTCATGTCTTTTTCTCTCATTTTCTTCATCAATAACAGATTGAGCAGAATTACTAGTAGATGCTTCAGAATTCTTACCTTTTATACCTGTGGTTGCAATAGTTGTTTCATCTCCTGAGTCTAACCCCAAATCTTTTTGAATAGCTGCAACAGTCTTCTTCTTCTTGCCCTCGAACTTCTTAGGTCTCAGCTCTGGATGCAGAATCCAACAATGCTCATCATCATGCCCATCCTTTTTACAGTGAGTGCATGAAGCTTTGCTTTTCTGTGCAGTATTAGCCTTCCCTACTTTCCACTTCTTTTTTCTTTTCTCCTTGCTCTTGCTTGTAGTGGGTTGGGATGGTCCCTCAACTTCTGGATTTCCATTCTTTCCTCTAGCTTCTAGATGAGTAGCTTGTACAGATACCTCATCTATACTAGTGAGATTAAACATGAGGATGGTATGCCTTATGTAGCTGTGTAGAACACCAATGTACTTGAAAAGAGTCTCTGGTGAGTCTAATGAGATACACAAAATCAATTCTCTCTTTCTAAATTCTTGAGTATACCCTTGCACACTTTGCCCTTTCAACTGTCGAAGAGTTTTCCAACTCATCATGGCTTGTTGCATGTAGGCCAATGGATAGAACTGCTTTTTGATTGCAGAAACAAATTCACTCCAGACAGAGACGATCTTACCATGTCTTTTCATATCAGCTTGGGTTATTCCTTCCCACCAAACCAAGGCAGTGCCTCCTAGGCGTAGGCTTGCCAGCTAAATCTTACTCTTGTTTGAGTCTATGTTCTATACTCTGCAATACACATCAATTTGTCTTATCCAATTGTCCAACTTTTCAGCATTTAGCTCTCGATCATATATAGGCAAATCAAATTTAGCATCTAGCTTGATCAAAGATTCTTTCTTATTATGCACAGGGCTATTGGGAGGTGTGAGAAAGCTTTCCTCTTTCCCTTTTCCTTTGGAGTGTTCATGGAAGTGAGACTCATCTTCTTCTTTATCTTGTTTAGAACCTGATGAATCTTCAACCTTATGCTTTCTAAAGTCCCTATACATTTATTCTACCATAGAATTTATAGCTAGGAAACTTTCTATGAATTGAGGGTCTGGCCCCAGAGAACCTTCCTCTAACATTCCCTTCCGAGGATAGACTCTCCCAATTTCAGGACTAGTTTCCACCAACTCTCCTTCTCCTAATTTGAGCTTTGATCTAGTGAGCATTCAACAACTAAACCAACACAAGCTTTTCTAACCTTATAGCCTAAAGCTCTAATACCACTTGATCTGAGAATCACCCTATGAGTGACCTCAGTTAAACATTTATTGAATATAGGTATTACAGACCCATGTGCTGGTGTGTGTGTCTATGTTATTTAAGCAACGGATCGATCAGATTGCCAATACACAGACACTTGAAATGGAAAGAGAGTAGAGAAATACAGTGAGCAAATACAAGAACAAAAGAATTTAATAAGGAGTTCACCCTATCCTCTAGGGCTACATCTCCGGTCCAGATCTCAATGGTGGCCTTATTTTATTGTGTCTTAAGCAGAGAATTACAATGCAGGGACTCAATATGAGTCTCCTGAAATGGAAATTTACTTGGAAAGGTGGTTCTTGGATGCCCCACACCACTAGAGTACACAGACTCTTTTTCCTACCAGCGCTGTGATCCTTTGGTCTACAATGGAGGGAGCCCAATGTGGTGCTCAGTTCAGACAAATCCTCTCTGGGATGGCTTGAATCTCTCAAGCTCTCTGGTGCTTGATGCTGACTTTGGTCAGCTCGACCCTCTATATTCTGTTCTACTTTTGCTTCACTGTCTTCTTTACTTCTCTATTTTTTGTCTCTCTGTGTTCCGTCATCCTTTCGGGGTTATGGTTCCACTTCTCTCTCTATATGTCTTTTGTCTCTGTTCATGGCTTTAAGCCATTCAAGCTCAAGAATGTTCAATTCCTCTTCCACCTCCGTCGAATCACCTTCTGCAGCTGCGTTTGGAGTTCCCTATTCGGCGTCATCACTAAGCTCACATGGAGTGACCACATGTCCTCCTGTAACGCACCAGCCTGCTTCATTGGTTCATTTCTTTAGTTACATCGTGGACTGAGTCTTCCTCCACCGTGGCGGTTAGATCAGACATCAAATCTTTACAAACTATGGCTTATTCCCTCGTCGATTCCGCTTCCCCATCGGGTGTGATCTCAACCCTTCGATCTAGATCCCCTAGATCCAATGCCGTCCACTCATTTCCCGCGGTTGACTTGCTTGACCATTAGCACGTGATGAGCGACGGTTTTCTCTCTCCTCCACTCGCCACACATTGATCGCTGAGTGGAATCGCTCTGCTTTCATCCAAAACCGCTTATCGTTCAAGGAGCCTTCGATCAATACCGCCGGTTTCAGAGCGGGTCCTGCCTTTCAGCTTTTAGCCCTTTTTTTCCTTTCAACCTTTGGTTCTTTGGCTCTCCACGCGACTAAGCACTAATCGCGCATCAGAAACCTCCTCTGTTTCCCGATTCGGGCCTCCCAGGGGATAATTTTGCTTCCCGCACAGTCTCCATGGGCCTCAGTTAGCGCGCTTTGACCGAGGTCCTCGTTGTTCCATGCTGGCTGCCAACTGCCATTGGTTCAGAGGTTTTTTTATTGTTGTTCTAAATTCTTTGATGCTTGTCCCAACCTGATGCAGCCATGGTTATTTTGACAGTTCTTTATGGATCCAATTCAAATCATTCTCAAAGAGGAACGAAGTGGTGAAATGCACCTCGATGATGCAATGGGGGTCAAATAACCCGTTAGAGTTAATAGTAGTCCAGGAACAATAGCCATTTAATGCAATTTAGACTAGGTCCATTATGTTAGTTATTATTAAACAAGGTCCACTATGTAGTTATCATGTAATATATATAATATGGGCCATTCATTAATGTGCATGCCAATAGTGGTTAAGGTAGGGTTTGTTAGATAATTCCAAAGAAATATGGAGTTCTTCTTATTATAAGCCATGTATTATGATTGTATTGGGGAATTGACTTATTGGAGGTTTCCCCCTTGAAGAGGCAAGTGAAAGTAAATTTATCCTTCCCTAAAAGGATAATTATATGTTGTTTCCTTACATTAAGGGTTTTATAATTTAATTAAGTAAAGGGGAATTTATCATACTTTTGGTTGTATTAATTATGATTCGTGTTCAAAACTAAGAATTTTATGCCTCCATGGATGTAAGTAGCATATCATAATGAGGGACTCTATCACACAATTAATAGATACTTATCATACGAAATGGAAATTTATTGCATTGTCAATGAAGGAATTATTTTTTGGAAATTAAATTATATTACACTTCAACTGTAGCCCTTTGTAATTTATGTAGACTCAAGGAATGTTGTATAATCACCATAATAAGTGGTTGGCATATCTTCAACAATTTACCTTTGCATCAAGTACAAGAAGGGAAAAAAAATCAAGTTTTCTATTGCCTCAACTAAAATATGGTTGTGCAATTGAGCATAGTTCTCAACGAAGGAAATTTGACAATTCACACTTATCTTTTTTTTGGTTTGTAAACATTGTAGAGCTCTCTGTATTTACTTTTTTAGGAAAATTTTTACATCCATATCCTCCGGTTAGTCACCTGCCCAAAGGAAACCAGGTGACCACCGATCAACATTATAACCATTCCAAAATTTGAATAAGTTCATCAGAAACCATCTACTTCTAGAATGCTTGTCTCTACTATTGTCTCTACAGATCATAACATAATTACTTATTTTTTGCATCTAAAACAGAATTCAAAGACAAAACTCAGACTCTAAACTATACTAATCCTCATCAGAGGATGCTATCTGAACTGAATCCTTTGCACCAGGGCCTGAAGCCTTTACCCCAGGGCCTGGAAGCTCACGTCCCTGTGTCAGTTTCCATTTAATCTCTGTCAGAGTCTGCTCAATCTGGCCCAGTGCAAGATTATTCCTGTAGGTTTGGATCTATATAGTCACGATATCTTTGAGAATTTCCACCCGGACTGGGTCTGTCTCCTTGCTCCTTTCCTGTTTGTCTAGAACTTCGCCTTCCATGTGTTCTTGGTGAAGAGTCATAGCTCGGGCTACGACGTGTTTCATGATCCAGTATTGCTGCAGGGTCTTTTTGAACAACGATTGCCTACCATTTGATGTCCCCAGGTCCTGCAGCATTCCTTCCCATTCTTCCATGGGTAAGTCTCTGCACCTGAGGTTGTTTCTTAAATCTCTCTCCCAACTCCAAATTTGGTCTCTGACCTCCTTCAGGTTTCCTTCCATATAGGAGTCTATGATTTTCTTCATTTTCTCTCTGTCAGGCTTCCTGCCCCTTTTCTTTCCTTTGCTGTTGGTGCCTTCTTCTTTTTTAATCGTCCTCTTACTTCTCCTAGGAGCCATTCTTCTTTCCTCTTGGCCTTTAGCTCTCTTTGCCTGTTGCTTTTCGTTCTGATTCACAGTCTTGCCCTGTGCTGAGGTGAGACCTATCACAAAATAAACACAATTGTCAGTCCTATCAATTAAGTTTGCATTTTTATCCAGGGATTTTCTGCCCCCCCTCCTCTTCTTTCCACTCCTTTGGTTACCCACCCTCTGAGTTTCTAACCTCTGGTTTCCTTCCCTGATAGGAATAGCTATGGCCGTTATAGTTCTTTTGGTTTTGGGGTACCCATGTTTACTTGGATTTTCCCAATTCATACAAAAAGCCCTTTCCTGGTTCGAGTGCTTTTTCTTTCTCGAAAGTTCGCTCCTTGTGCGAATTGGGTTGCAGGCCCCTCTCTTTGTTATGGGGCTTTCGGCATGGTCAGCCAGATTTTGGCTAGCTACGGTTTCGCCCCTCACCATGAGGTGCAACTCCATCCCCCCGAGGTTTTGGTTCAACGCAGCATGCGTTCTTCCTTTCCCTGGACTATGATTTACCAGGACCTCTATTCTACGGTGGGGGTCAGGTGAAATTGGGTCCTGCAAGCCATTGCTCTCATACTCCTCACCCTTGCTCTTGCCTTTCTCTCCGTCCTTGGCACCCAGGAGCTCTTCACGGTAATTTCCTTTCATCTCTCTAAGATTTCTATGACAATTGCTATTATCAACCCAGATCTGCATAACATTCTTCATTCCTACTCTATGATTCAGACTGATTACTTTTTCATAGATTGGGGTGAGAAATGTCACATACCCTTTTACCATTCTGCGCTTCGCTACCACCTTCTGCTCCCGCTTGCTATCTGCTCTTTCGTTCTCACCACCTTTCTCCTTTCTCGTCCGCATGCAAAATGCCTATTTTCCCTTTTCCTTAGGCTTTATCCCTTTTTCATTACCCCTTCATGATTTTACCGCCAGCTGTCCTCCCTTCCCTCCTGCCTTGGCATGCCTCCCTTCCCGCCTGCCTTGGGATGCTGCCCTCTTATCCTATCCATCGTCCTTCATTTACTTCTTTCCTCTCTCAGCTGCTCTTGCCGTCGGGTCACTAACTCCACTCTGCCACTTGGCATTAATTCACTGCCCCTCATCAGATTTATGGTCTTGGCCTCTCCTCTTCCATTCCTCTCCATCTCTATCCCCGTGCTCTCATGGGTTGTCCTTCCACTACCCTCCTTCATCATCCTACTAGGATCCGGTCTTGCATCTGTCCTGTGCTGTTCCATTTCTGTCCTGTTTTGTCCCTCTTGCATCTGCCCTTGTCCTTCTCCACTCCCGTCAAGTCTGGGTGAATTCTCTAGATGCTCACTTTGGTGCCTATCTTGTTCTATTATCTAGATCAATTGTCCCATTTCCTCTTTCTGATGAAGCTCTTCCGCGCTCACGTCCAATTGCTGCTCTCCTTTTCGACATCCCCAATTCGCAAGGTGATCTGCAGGAGCATTTCCTTTGCGCTTCACATGAGAAGGTATGGTGTAGGCTACCTTCCTCAATTGATGGCTTATTTTTGTTACTATCCATGCCGTCCGCCAACTTTTACTCAGTTTCTCTACTGGTACTCCTTGCTGTAGTTGTTTGATTGTTTCTATCACTAGCATCGAGTCGCCTTCTATCTGCAGGCTTTGGTACCCTTCCCTGATCGCTATTTCTAACCCCCTATTCAGTGCGTGGAATTCTGCCTCATTGTTGGAGGCAATTCCACAATCCATCGCATAGACCTGGTGGATTTTCCCTCCATCATCTCTGAATATCCCTCCTATTCCGGCCTCCCCTGGGTTGCCTTTTGCCGTGCCATCGAAGTTTAGCTTGGTGAATCCCTGTGGCGGGTTCCTATAGCGGTCTTTGGCTCTTGCATTACCTACCTTGTGTTCTCTTCCTATCATGCATGTAGTGCTTACTTTGATTTGCAGGTGGTTCATAATGTGTGTCTCTGTTGAATCAGTCTTCCAATCTTCCTCGTTCCATTTTTCAAGGATTATTGTTTCTCTTATGTTCTTTATGGTTTGACTCCATATTTCCTCTTTGGCTTTTTCATCTTCCCTGAATATCACCCGATTTCTTGCCTTCCATAGGTTCCACAGGAGGAATCCTATGGAGAGATTCCAGGCTCGGTTCAAGATTATGTTGCGGTACGGCTTGCTCCTCCATTTCTCTACTGTTGTGGTTATGCTACCTGTTTTCCTATCACTAATCTCGAAGAGCTGATGGTGGTTTTGCCACAGGTTGTTGCTGACGCTACAGGAGTTTGCCACATGCTCCATAGTTTCTTCGTGGTCCTAGCATAGGGTGCAGTGTGAAGGTCCATGCATCCCCTTCCTTCTCAATTGGTCCCAGGTTAAGGCTCGCCCATGCAGCAATATCCAGGTAAATAACGCCACTTTTGGCCAAGTTTTTAATTGCCAGATTCTATCCCATTTTTTGATGTCTGGGTTGCTGGTTCTTCCGGCCTTTATATGATATCCTTCTGTTATCGTAAACATTCCTTTGATGCATTTTCCCCACCTTATTATATCTGGACCGTCTTTGACTGCAATTTTCCTTGTCTCCATTTCCTTTTGGTAATTTACCCATTGTTCTGTTTCTGGTGCTTCTTGCCAGTCATTTTTCATTTTCCATTTTCTCCAGTAACCGTCCTGTTCAGGCAGCCAATAGTTTCTGACTGCATCTTCCTCCATTTGGGTGGTGAACTGTTGAATGTCTTGGAGTTGAGGTTGCTGGTTGAGGGTTTCTCGCTACTGCCACGCCTCCTGCCAGAAGTTTGCTTTGTTGCCCTCCCTAATTTCCCAAAAATTGTGTTCTCTTATCAAGTCCCTATTTAACCTTGCTAGGTTCCAGATGGCTAAGCCTTTCTTTTCTGATTGGCTTCAGAGTTTTCCTTCAGGTGACCTTGCCATCTCGTATTTCTTTTCCCATAACGTTTTCCATAGATCTTCTCCTCCTTGAATCCACCTCCACCATAGTTTTGCACCCATGACTTGGTTTAATATGTAAGGATCCCTCAACCCTAAACCCCCTTCTGTTACAGATTTTCTTAGCCATTTCCATGAGAGCAGTGCCCACTTTTTAGTTTTGCTTGTTCCTTGCCATAGAATTTTTTTGAAAATTTCCACCATTTTCTAACATATAGTTTTTGGGATAGCTTGACTAGCCATTTGATATATTGGCATAGCTTGGAGGACCGACTTCAAGAGGATGAGGCGACTTGGTATATTTAGCATTCTGAACGTCCAGTTATCCATTCTTTTTTGAATTTTCCCTATCAGGCCTCCCCAGTTCGCTATTCTATTCTGCTTGTCGCTCAGCTGTACTCCCAGATATTTGGTAGGGAACTTCCCAATTCTGAACCCCATTGTTCTGGCTAGGAATGCTTGTGACAACATTGGGGTATTGAAGAAGAATATTTCTATTTTATCCTTGTTTATCTCTGTTCCTGATGCATTTGTAAACTCTTCAAGGATTTCTAGTAGTTTCTTCGCTTCCTTAAGATTAGCTTGACTATACATCATTACATCATCTACAAATTGTTGATGTGTAATAGTTAATTCTTCTCCCCATAATCTAAGGCCTTTAAGTTTTCCACTGCTTACTCTTGCTTTTATTAATCTGCCCAAACCGTCAACTGCTATTATGAACAGGAACGGTGACAGTGGGTCTCCCTGTCTGAGCCCGCAGGATGGCTTGAAGGTTTCTGTAGGTGTTCCATTCAGTAGTATGGACATACTTGGAGTGGATATCATGGACATTATCCATTCTGTCCATCTGTCATCGAACCCATAAGCTTTTAGGATTCTCTGGAGGTATTCCCAGCTGAGTTTGTCATAAGCTTTTTCTAGGTCAAGTTTGATCATCATTCTTTTGTGTCTCGAATTCTTCAGTGATTGAATTGCCTCTTATGCGGCTATGATTCCAGCCACTATCTGTCTCCCTTTCACAAACCCTGTTTGCTCTTTTGCTATCAGTTCTGGGAGTATTGATTGTAATATTTTCACCATTATGGTGGCTAGAATTTTGTATATTACATTACATAATGCTATTGGTCTAAAACCCTGGGGTTCATCCGCCTTTTCTAGCTTTGGTATCAATGCTAGGAAGGTTGTGTTCCATGCTGGGTGCATTCTTTTATTGCATCTTGATTCTTCCACTGCATTTACTATGTCTTGCTTCATAAAACTCCAGGTTGCTTGGAAAAATTCTGTTGTAAATCCATCCGGACCTGGGGCTTTGTTCTTGGCCATTGTCTTCACTATCTCCTCTACCTCTTTTTCAGTGATTACCCTTAGGAGGGCCATGTTTTGCTCCCTATTCACCTTTTTAGGAATGTATTGACTTATTTTTGCTATCTCCTACAATTCACACTTATCTTAAAGCAAAGAAACCTTGGCAAATATTACTAATATTTAGATACCGACCATAGATTGTTTAATGATATTTTTGTGAAAATATTCAAATTTATAATGATTTACATAGTTTCTATAATAATTTGTTGATTTTTAGAGTAAATTACTTTAACCTATCAAGGAACAACCTTTTCCAGCAAGATCAACTATAGGTTGATAAAATTACTCAATACTCTTGCAATCATTTCTAATATAGATAGAAAAAGAAAGGAATAAAATAATTCTCAAACTAGCATACAAAGAAGGTGAGGAGTTACCCCAAATGGATTTCTTTCATGTGGTAGACTTTAGCCTTCAATACATCAATCTAGTTATCTTATGGAAGACTTGAACATTTATAATCAATCTAGTTAGCTTATGGAAGACTTGAACATTTATAATCAATCTTTATGTACCAAATCTAGCCAAGATACAGAAGCTTCTAGAATTAGCACAAAATTAGCACTAACATCCAAAAAGAAAGAACCCTTATACATCCACATGCTTCAAGAAAGATATGTCAATTAAGCTCCAAGGATTCAATTTCAAAAAATTTAATTATAAGTATAAATGATGAAGGCATACTCTTTATATATAGTCTAGCATAACTTCCATTATAATATAACAATAATATCTAATTTGGGGACTAAAAGAGTTGTTTCCTCAAACAATTTTTAGATCTAGCCTATGGGGGAGTACAAAAATGTTTCCTCAAATTATAATTTAGATATAGCCTATGGAGGAGTAAAGAATTGTTTCCTCCAAAAAAACTAATAAAAAATACATAAAATAATGAGGCAATCAAGGCACATGTAAAATACTCCAACAAAATAGACCCCAAAGAGTGGGGCATCTCCATGAAAGAATGGAGAGGATGATTCAAAGGTGTGGCATCCAATCTCCGAAGGTCTCCAAGTGGGTAGATCTACAATCAACTTCTCAAAGTAGGAAATGAAGGGCTCCTAGATCTCCAAGGTGGATGTGTAGCTCTCCAAGATGAATTATCCCAACAATCAATGAGTAAAAGCCCTAAAGAGTGGGTGTATCCCCTAAAATCAACTCCAATGGTCATTTGTGAGGTCTCCAATGTGTAAGCTCCTCCATATATAATGCTAAGTACCTTCTCAAGTCCATGAATGCTTACAAGGGTCCACACATACTAAATAGAAGACCCAATGGCAAGTAAGGCATCCTCCAAGGTGGATATCCCATCAAACTATGTGACACATGCCTTCAAATGTGTGAACATGTTGAGCAGTCTAGGATCTATGATGTATCAAGGCATAAGAGGTATTG
This sequence comes from Pinus tabuliformis, assembly GCA_031772625.1. Lineage (NCBI taxonomy): Eukaryota > Viridiplantae > Streptophyta > Pinopsida > Pinales > Pinaceae > Pinus > Pinus tabuliformis. The sequence goes on along the minus strand of CM062816.1, from coordinate 215,319,219 downwards.
GTACATAAAGAACAACCCCAAACTGCTTATGGAATTGTGAGTATGTTCCTCAAGAGTTATCAACTACTTAGAGAATTATAAAATACTAAATGTTATGACGAAGTCAATGCAATGCCTACATAGTCCCAAAATGTTAGGTTTATCCAACAAAAGAACTATACATCCTCGTGCACGACCATCTACTACATAATGAAAAGTACAACATTAAATGATTTATCCATATACCATTAAATTTTTATCCTATCATCATCTATATCCTTAACACTCCCTAAAAGCAAATGTATGCCCCAATTATCCAAAACTCTTTATAATGAAAATGACAAAGGTAGTTAGGAGATTCAGTGATACCACCCATTAGCAAAATGAGATAACTCAAACCATCAATTAAATAAAGCTACAGTATAAACGTTACATACCATATAAAAGATTCCATGGAAAGCCTACCTATTTTTGTTATGATGTTGATAATACATTAAGATGGTTGCAGTTACCATAGAAAGGAAATGTAATGGTCAAAGCCTAACATTAACATTCAAAATTGTAATGGTTAAAGCCTAACATTAACATTCAAAATTGTTCTGGATAATATTGTAGTGTCCACAGCTTAGCGAGAGGCTGTAATGTAATAGTGACACCGCATCCCCATGCATGCATGTGGTGTCCTCCCATAGCTTAGCAAAAACATGGACATAGTGACCCTCTTGTACACAAAAACAAGGAACATTTAATAAGATAAAATGCAATGTTGAGTCTTATGGAATTGAGTTGACAATGGTGGCTCTAATATCAATTAACATCACACGCCCATTACAATGTTTTTTTACATTATCAATGCAACTCGCCTTACTAAGTAAAGAAATTTGTCTTTTAACATCACACGCCCATTACAATGTTTTTTTACATTATCAATGCAACTCGCCTTACTAAGTAAAGAAATTTGTCTTTTTTGGGGAAGAAAATTGGGTACATCGTTATCTCCATTGGTAATAAAACAACGACGAAGATAAAGCTTTTGTCCTTTTAGTCGTTTTATATTTTAGTCCCTCTCTCCTTAGACTACTTCGTTTGGCATAATTTTGCTCCTCGGGTTACTTCATCTAAGAATGTGTTTGCCTCATTTGCTCCAAAATATAGGGGATTGCAATCCATTGTTATTAGTCACTTTGGAATCAATGCAATAGATAACCGATGAAGACATTCTATTAGAATGTCGTGTGATTTGATTTTTATTTAAGTAATGGGTTATACTATTATGAAGTATTATATAAATTATGAAAATTTTCATAAAATTTTTAATGGAAAAAATATTAATAAAAAATAATTTTTTTCTTAAAAATATATAACAATGTTATATTGTTTAATTTTTATAATCAAAATAAGATTTTTATTTTTAAAATTCATTAAAATTTTAATATCATATATATAGAGTATGTATATCTTCAATAATATTTTAAAACTAAAATATTAGTAAAGAATTATGCATGTAGAATATAAATAAAAAATAAAATAAGTAGTGAATTACATTATTCACCAAATAATTTCAAAATAACAATGTTTGCATTAGTTTGATACTAGATTTAGTATTATATTGAGTATGTAGAATATAAATAAAAAATAAAATAAGTAGTGAATTACATTATGCACCAAATAATTTTAAAATAACAATGTTGGCATTAGTTTGATATTAGATTTAGTATTATATTGAATATGCATAGAAATATATTAAAGAAAAAGTTATCCAATTTTTTAACTTTCTTTCTTAATTGAGCCTTCTACAACGCTGTATATGCTGTATATGTTAGATATGTAGATGTAATGTAAGTATATAAACAATTTTAAATGTCGGACCGATGAAAAAATAAAATAAAGAAGGTTAAAAGTGTAAACATTTAAATGTTGGGTTAATTAATAATAAAAGTTGAAGTAATAAAAATAATAAAATTCAATTTGTTATATTTTTATTTTGTTATTAGCTTGTGAATAGACTTTCTTACAATACGATGGGCCAATACCATGACTTAAATGTCCAAAAACCATAACTTATTTCATAACCAAAATATTTTATAACAATATGACAAAATTCTTAACCATGGATATTTACCCCACTTTACCGTGGATATTATTAACTTGTAAAAATTACGCTTTCTTACAATACCATGGGCCAATACCATGGTTTATCAAAACAACATGGCTGAAAAACATAACTTATTTCACAATCAAAATATTTTATAACAATACAAAGAAAATCTTAACCATGATATTCATCCCCACTTTTCCATGATATTATGAACCTGTGAATAGGCTTTTTTACAATAGCATGGGCTAATACCATGGCTTATCAATACCACATGCTGAAAAATGATAACTTATTTCACAATTAAAATATTTTACAACAATATGATTCTTAACCATAGATATTTACTCCCACTTTACCATGGATATTATTAACTTGTAACTAGTCTTTGTTACAATACTATGGACCAATACCATGGCTGATTAATACCACATGCCCAAAATCCATAACTTATTTCAAAATAAAAATATTTTATTTTAATTTAATTTTATAATGTTTTTTAATTGAAGATAAAATAGGAAATGCTATAATTAGTTTTGAGATATATCTAAACCCTCTATCCTTACTACTACTAAATATATTCTCATAGAAATTAAATTAAGGTTTTAATAAAATTAAAATAGAGAATACTTTTATATTTAAAGATGTGAAATTTATATAATACAGGTAGTATTGGTAAGAACTAACATAGATCCATTTTAACTGGACCCAAGCGATGGTGACAGACAAAGTGAAGGGAAGAGACGGGGAGGGGGAGAGAGGGAGGGCGATAGTGACAAAGTTGGAGGGTGGAGAGAGAGAGAGAGTGATGGAGGAGAGGGAGAGGGGGAGGTGGGAGAGAGAAGAAGGAAGAGAGAGAGGAGGGGAGAGAGAGAAGGAGAGAGGGAGAGATGGAGTTGGAGGGGGAGAGAGAGGGAGGAAAGAACAAAGACTTGGAGAGATAGAGGTGGAGAGAGAGAGAGGGAGTGAAAGGGAGAGATGTAGAGAGAGTGAGGGAGAAAGTAGAGGAGGGAAGAGAGAGAAGAGGAGGGGAAAGAGATAGGGAGTGAAGGGAAGGAGAGAGAGAGGGAGACTTAAAGATGGAGGAAAGAGAGAAGGGAAGAGAGAGGGAGATAGTGAAAGAGTTGGATGGAAGAGAGAGAGAGAGTGATGGGGGGGAGAGAAAGAGGGAAGTGGGAGAGAAAGGGAGAGAGAAAGAGAGTGTGATGACCCCGGGAAAAATGTAAATGTGGGAATTTTACTGTGGTAAGAAACATATTTGAAAGTTGTTGTTCTTTTATTTTCTTTAAAAAAAATAAAGAACTATAAAGACATTATCCTATTGGCAAAATTAAATATATTGGAAAGTATATATATTTCTTGAAATGCTGGCAGCCTCTGGGAGGAGGATTTAAAAAAAAAAAGAAATCAGTTATGAAACTGAAGAAACTACCCTTTCACACAGGAAAAGTCCTGGGAAGGGGGACCCCTGTGCTGTAGAGACAGACAGGAGGATTCCAAAGGAAAGGAAAAAAAACAAGAAACTGGTTAAGTCTGGTAAGGACCAGATAACCAGGCACAAAGTGCATGAATCTTGTTGAGGGCTGTAGGCCTGCAAGATAGCTCAGGGGGAGAATCCAAAGTGATGATGGATCTCAAGGTTGGGTGGATAAGAGCAAGCATGGAATGCAGGTGAACTTCTGGAGTACCTATTCATATATCTGTCGAACCAGGTACGAGTTTACCAAAAAAGATTAGTTAGAATATAAACTGTATTACAGAGTAAATGTACAGTAATCACATTCTAAATCTCTCTTAGATGATATAATGCTTAACAAATTTATGGCAGAAGAACATGCGTGTTGAAATGACAGAATGTTATGTACAATAATCACATTCTAAATCTCTCTTAGATGTTATAATGCTTAACAAATTTATGACAGAAGAACATTCGTGTTGAAACGATAGAATGATATAGGTTAAGTAAGCGCATAGAGACTATCTGACATAATACCCAGAAGTATATAAAAGTACAGAGATACCAGTGCGGTTCAGAGAGACCAATAAAAGAATTGTAAAATTTCATTCAGAACAGTACATCATAGTGATTATCTAAATGGCTTAGCACCCAGAAAGAAAGGAAGCGACTTGAGGAATACGTTATTGATTCCGGTGCCATGAACTAATCAAACCTTAAAAAAAAACTATTTCCATTCAAACCCGAGCAGGGGCGTAATTAATGGTTACAACAAGCGAACATACAACGAACCCCTGAGTCGAGGGTTAAGGCATCAGAACTGCATGAGGTGCCGTGTATCACAGAGCCAGATTAAACCGGCTAAGGTACACGATGCAACTATTAACAATCAAAAAAATAACCGAATGATGCTAAACAGTAAACCATACCAGAACGAGCGCATCCAGCCATTGGTACACGGTCGTATACATTGCTGTAGGTGTAATCATACATCGACAAGCAATAACATATGCATATACTGTGATGGGAAAACCCTAAATATGATTTAGTCCAACCCTGTAACTATTGAAAGCAACAATCAATATCACTGCACAATCGAGAATAATGGCGCATTGAAAAAATGGAAACCGACCATTATTTGGAACGGACTCTACTGAGTATGGAAAACGAAATAATATCTTCATATCATTCAGGAGAAAAGCATAATAAACGGAACTGTAAGAACATTTCTAAATAGCACGCTGTAAACATTAGGACATTAACAAACAGTATGCTGTAAACATTCCGGTAGGGCCGGTAAGAAAATAATACAGTTCCATAATAAACAAAGACGAAGGTCTGAAGTGCAAATCATAGACATATATATAAACATTGGAAAACAAAGGGTAATGAGCGTTCATTCACCCAGAGTTAAACTCTGTCAAGTCGGGTCGACTCAGAGGCCGAGAAATCACCATTGTTCATAAGTATATATATATATAAATACAACCGGGCATAAATGCCGGAAACACAATAAAACAAGTTGCCCTTTGATTAACTAAATTGCTGCACAAATCCAAGTATGGAATAGACGGCCGCGATTCATAACTCAGCAGAATGGGTCGAAAGCATAACCCTGAAGACAAACGAACACGAGCGCCATGAGGGACTCCTCTGGCAAATTTCCATCTAACACTCAAGAATAAGAGGAACGGCATGAACAGAGCATGTGATTTATCAGTGCGGAGCGAACCCCAGGTCTCGCACCCAGCTAAGGGTTGATGACTTACCTGGAAGGTTCAATGGATGGTGGCTCGGCCATCCTACGAGCAGTGGGAAGGCTGTAGCAATGTTCCGCCTGCACACCACAATAGATAAGCCATGAATTAGTATGAGTTCTCAACAGTAGTAATACAATCAAAAACCCTGAATCGAAACAAAATGCGCAGCATATGTTAAACGGCGGAGCAAAACAGGAATCCGTAGTTAAGCAGCGAATAGAGCAGATACCTGTGCAAACTGTGGCTGTAGTAACCTTGACACCTCGGTGCAGAGGAGGAGCCGGCTTAGTGGTGGAAGGAATCGATCGCGGGTTGAGCAAACAGAGAAGTGTCGCGAGACCTTCTCGCATACCAAATGAACCGGAGGTGTGACCCGAAGGGTTATGAAAACCCCAAAACCCTTGAACGCATATGAACCCTCGGATGTGGACAGCAGATCTCCACCGTAAAAAACGAGCGGGAGACCAGGGCGGGAAGACCAAGAACGTAGAACCCAAGGAGTCACATGGCCACGCGGGTGAGCCATGCCACCTGGCAATGTGCTGGTAAGAACAATTTAATTCTGTCAACCACCTGGCGCCGGAAAGGGATGCGACTAAACTTTCCGACCGTCGACCAACTCATGGCGATCATTAAACTTAAACGTTAGATATCATATCCAAGGTTCGACCATATACCGTAAACCAACTATAGTATTATTCCATTGTGCGGAAAGATTAAATCGCACAGTCATGGTCACGAACAAGTTTAGTTAGGGGTATGAGCCGTATGGTTTAATTAAATTTTTTTTTTTATTTAATATATGAATTTATTTTGGGAACATGACAATGTGGTATCAGAGCAAAGTTTCAATACTGTGGCCTCTAGAGCAGTATGATTCAGTTGTATGGATAATTATCCCATATACATATAAGAGAGAATTAATCCAACTAACTATCTTTCTTGTCCCATTTATTAGGGGTGTAATACAGGAACAGTAATTAGCTAAAAGTCAACAACAGAACGCAGAGGAAATGCAGGGAGCTGGCAGCATTCCTCGGGAAAACCCAGAGCTGTGGGTACAACTTGGTGAGGAGACACGTAGTACAAACCTTGCGATATTAGAAACTGTTCAAGAGCTGAAAAATGAGATGGCACGTCTACGAGAAGATAATGCGCGATTGACGATGGAGCAGGAAAGAATTCTAAAGAGTTTGTCGGACAGACAAAACCCACCGTTAGCTAATCCCAGTGCAGAACAGCAGAGGGTAACAAAAGAACGAAATTATCAAACTGCACCTGAAAATTCAGAGGAAAAGGAGGACCATTCTGATAATGTACTGGAACAACAGACCTCAAAACGACAGAAGATGGAGTTGCAGGGAGAATTTCGAAAAATTAAACCCCCACATTTCGACAGGGAACAGGAAGAAGCGGCTGAAGCATGGTTAATTAACATGAACAAGTATTTCCAACTGTATGAGTATGATCATAATTTGAAGGCACGGCTGGCCATCTTCCAGCTACAAGGAAAAGCAACCCTGTGGTGGGAAGAAATTAAGATTGTTAAAGGAGTAAGCGAGCAGATCATAACATGGGAAAAGTTTAAGAAATACTTCAAGGAGAGATATCTGACCGAGCGTTTCTATGATGAAAAAGCACAAGAATTCCATGATTTACGGTTAGGAAAACAGTCTATGGATGAGTTTCTTAACCGCTTCACTTCCCTGCTTCGCTATGTGCCGTATATTAAGGAGGAGAAGGCCAAGGTGCAGAGATTTGTGAGCAGTTTACCTTTATATATAAGAGAACGAATTGAGTTTGACAATCCTAGAACAATGGATGAAGCTATCTGTAAAGCGAGAATCTGTTACCAACAGAATAAACAGAAAGGAGATATTTCAAATAAAAGATGGAATGAAAGAAGGGGTAACAGAACTGCTGGGAATAGCAAAGGAAGTCGCGGTAACGGTAGTAAGGGTGCTGGCAAAGGACAGAATAGAAAAAATGTAGCAAAAATTACCTTTCGGGCTAAGCCAGCCAATGAGACCAGAGTAAGCGAACAGCCTGCCAGGCCGAACATTGAAGGTATGGCCAGACCTCCAGTCCAATGTTGGGGCTGTGGAGGACCGCACTATGTTAAGAACTGCCCGCAGCGGAAGGGTGTGGACCAGATATCTCAGATTCACGAAGCATCGACCGTTGGGGAGGTGGCACGTAGCGTACCAAGGATTAACGCAGCCTTGTCGTCAAGCGGAATACCAGCCGACTATAGTGGAATTTGAAGGTAAAATTTCAAATCTTTCTATAGCTGTTCTTATTGATCCAGGAGCTACTTTAAGTTATATTAGCCCAAAGATAGTAGAACAATGTAAGCTACAATCTGAAAAATTCAGAAATCCATGGCTGGTACAGTTAGCTATGGGAGCCAAGAGACGAGTCTTGGCAAAAATTAATAACTGCTCTTTAACCGTAGCAGGACAGCCAATAGTAGTGGATCTGAATGTACTTCCATTAGGCTCATACGACATCCTGATTGGGATGGATTGGCTGGAAAAACACTGGTAATTAGTAAACTGTAAGACCAAAACCATCTACTACAAAGATGACCTTGGAAAGCAGCAGGAATTGCAGGGGATCAAGCACCCCGTGCAGATCCGACCCATTACGGCATCCCAGCTAGCTAAATGCCTAAAAAAGAAATGTCAAATTTACGCTATTCAGGTCGGCTATGCAAACCAAAAAGACAAAACATCTGCACTGGACAATATCCCAGTGGTACAGGAATTCGCGGATGTTTTTCCAGACGAGATACCGGGGCTGCCCCCTAAAAGGGATATAGATTTTACTATAGAACTATCACCAGGGGCAGCACCAGTGTCACGGGCACCTTACTGAATGAGCGTACCAGAATTAACCGAATTAAAAATGCAACTGCAAGAGCTGTTAGATAAGAATTACATTCGCCCCAGCGTATCACCATGGGGAACTCCAGTGTTATTTGTCAAGAAGAAAGATGGAACTCTCCGGATGTGCATAGACTATCGTCAGCTGAATAAGCTCATGATCAAAAATAAATATCCTTTGCCTCGGATTGATGAACTTTTTGATCAAGTGAAGGGGGCGAAAGTGTTCTCTAAGATCGATTTGCAATCTGGTTATCATCAGATTAGGATTAAAGAAGAAGACATTGCTAAAACAACTTTCAGAACACGCTATGGGCATTATGAGTTTGTGGTGCTACCTTTTGGTTTGACCAATGCACCTGCCACCTTTATGTGTTTGATGAACAACGTGTTTCACAGGTTCTTGGATAAATTCGTGCTGATATTTATCGATGATATTTTGGTATATTCTCGTTCCAGGGAGGAACACGAGGAACACCTTAGAGTAGTGCTGCAAACTCTCCGGGAACATCAGCTATACGCTAAGTTTAGTAAGTGTGACTTCTTCAAGGAAGAAATCCAATATTTAGGCCATGTAATTACCAAAGAAGGGATTGCAGTGGACCCTGAGAAGATAAAGACTATAATGGAATGGCCCGTACCCAAAGATGTAGCTGATATCAGGTCCTTTATGGGGCTAGCTGGCTATTATAGAAGATTTGTGGAAGGTTTCTCGAGGATAGCATACCCTATCACCTCCTTACAGAAAAAAGGGAAGGTATTTAGGTGGACGTCAGAGTGTCAGTGGAGCTTTGAACAATTGAAACATCTACTTACCACTGCACCCATTTTGAGTATAGCTGATCCTAATAAGGATTACGTGGTATGTACTGACGCAAGTAAGGAGGGTGTGGGAGGAGTATTGATGCAAGAAGGGAAAGTAATTGCATATGAATCAAGAAAACTAAAAGATCATGAGCAGAAATACTCTGCTTATGACTTAGAGTTGACAGCTGTTATACATGCACTGAAAATGTGGCGACATTATCTCCTGGGGAGAAGATTTCTGTTATTAACGGATCATCACAGCTTGACAAATTATTTCAGCCAACCTACCTTGAATACAAGGCAAGCTCGTTGGGCAGATTTCCTAAGTGGATTCGATTTCGAAATTAAACACTTAAAAGGTAAGGAGAACCGGGTGGCTGATGCGTTAAGTCGAAAGGTACAGTGCTTGTGTGAACTTTCGATCAGCAAGTGGCGGAATTCCTTGTTTGAGCAAATAAAAACAGCAGCAGATCAAGATGTTGAATACCAACAAATAAAACAACAGGTACAACAACCTTTTAATGGAAAAACACAGCAAGGATATACATTAGATGGTGCCGGAATGCTGTATTTTAATAAAAGGCTGTACGTACCTAACCAGAATGGCCTTAGGAATCTGATTTTGGACGAATTTCACATCAACCACTACACCGGACACCCAGGATACCAAAAGATGGTCACTGCACTTAGGAAAGAATATTATTGGCCAGGAATGAAGAAGAATGTAGCTAAGTATTTGGCGCGGTGCCTGGAGTGTCAGCAGATTAAAGCAGAGCATTTGCATCCGACCGGGCTGCTACAACCTTTACCTATTCCAGAGTGGAAATGGGAAACTATTTCCATGGATTTTATAACTGGATTGCCACGGACAAGGAAAAACAATGATTCCATTATGGTGGTGGTTGATAAGTTGAGTAAGGCAGCACACTTCATACCTGTGCAGTCCACTTATAAGGCTGTGCAAATTGCTCACCTTTTTATGCAGAACGTGTTTAGACTGCATGGACTGCCGAAAATAATCATATCAGATCGTGATGTAAAGTTCACGTCCACTTTTTGGAGAACGTTGTTTGCTGAGTTAGGAACACAGCTGAACTTTAGCATGGCCTATCATCCCCAGACCGATGGTCAAACCGAACGAGTGAACCAGGTAGTGGAGGATATGTTGAGAGCATGTGTAATGCTGAAACCAAACCAATGGGAGGAGTATTTACACCTGGTTGAATTCGCATATAATAATGGATATCATACATCGACACAGCTAAGCCCCTTTGAGGTCTTGTATGGGCGGAAATGCCGCACACCCTCAAGTTGGGGTGGACCTGAGGATAAACTAAGTTTGGGTCCAGAAATGCTTAAAGAGATGGAAGACATGGTGAAAAGAGTGCGTACCAATTTAAAGGCTGCACAGGATAGACAAAAAAGTTTTGCAGACCGAAGGAGAAGGTTCAAAGAATATCAGGTTGGTGACCATGTGTTTGTGAGGATCCAAGCCAGAAGGAGCACACTGCAATGGAGTGGGTGTGCCAAACTTGCTCCTCGGTATTTTGGGCCTTTTCAGATCTTGGCAAGAGTGGGGCCGGTGGCTTACCAACTCGCCCTGCCAAGTCATATTAGGATTCACAATTTTTTCCACATTTCTGTTCTAAAAAAATATGTGTACGACCATAAACATGTGATCAAGTGGCAAGATGTTCGGGTAATAATTAATCTGGTTGTTTTAGTTAAGCGTTTATGCTTGACAGAAAGTGACTGAAAGTGTTGTTGTTTGCAGGTCGAGCCGGAAGGCGAGGTTCTGGTCAATCCACAGAGCATCCTCGACCAGAGAGAAGTGCGGCTGCGGAAGCAAGTTATTACCCAAGTTAAAGTGCTGTGGCAGCACTATGGGCTTGATGAGGCTACTTTGGAGGACGAGGAACTCATTAAAAAAGCCTATCCGGACTTGTTTAAGGGAAATAGACATCGGGACGATGTCCAATCACAAGAGGGGGAGATGTGATGACCCCGGGAAAAATGTAAATGTGGGAATTTTACTGTGGTAAGAAATAGATTTGAAAGTTGCTGTTCTTTTATTTTCTTTAAAAAAAATAAAGAACTATAAAGACATTATCCTATTGGCAAAATTAAATATATTGGAAAGTATATATATTTCTTGAAATGCTGGCAGCCTCTGGGAGGAGGATTTAAAAAAAAAGAAATCAGTTATGAAACTGAAGAAACTACCCTTTCACACAGGAAAAGTCCTGGGAAGGGGGACCCCTGTGCTGTAGAGACAGACAGGAGGATTCCAAAGGAAAGGAAAAAAAACAAGAAACTGGTTAAGTCTGGTAAGGACCAGATAACCAGGCACAAAGTGCATGAATCTTGTTGAGGGCTGTAGGCCTGCAAGATAGCTCGGGGGGAGAATCCAAAGTGATGATGGATCTCAAGGTTGGGTGGATAAGAGCAAGCATGGAATGCAGGTGAACTTCTGGAGTACCTATTCATATATCTGGCGAACCAGGTACGAGTTTACCACAAAAGATTAGCTAGAATATAAACTGTATTACAGAGTAAATGTACAGTAATCACATTCTAAATCTCTCTTAGATGATATAATGCTTAACAAATTTATGGCAGAAGAACATGCGTGTTGAAATGACAGAATGTTATGTACAGTAATCACATTCTAAATCTCTCTTAGATGTTATAATGCTTAACAAATTTATGACAGAAGAACATTCGTGTTGAAACGACAGAATGATATAGGTTAAGTAAGCGCATAGAGACTATCTGACATAATACCCAGAAGTATATAAAAGTACAGAGATACCAGTGCGGTTCAGAGAGACCAATAAAAGAACTGTAAAATTTCATTCAGAACAGTACATCATAGTGATTATCTAAATGGCTTAGCACCCAGAAAGAAAGGAAGCGACTTGAGGAATACGTTATTGATTCCGGTGCCATGAACTAATCAAACCTTAAAAAAAAACTATTTCCATTCAAACCCGAGCAGGGGCGTAATTAATGGTTACAACAAGCGAACATACAACGAACCCCTGAGTCGAGGGTTAAGGCATCAGAACTGCATGAGGTGCCGTGTATCACAGAGCCAGATTAAACCGGCTAAGGTACACGATGTAACTGTTAACAATCAACAAAATAACCGAATGATGCTAAACAGTAAACCATACCAGAACGAGCGCATCCAGCCGTTGGTACACGGTCGTATACATTGCTGTAGGTGTAATCATACATCGACAAGTAATAACATATGCATATACTGTGACGGAAAAACCCTAAACATGATTTAGTCCAACCCTGTAACTATTGAAAGCAACACCCAATATCACTGCACAACCGAGATTAACGGTGCATTGAAAAAATGGAAACCAACCATTATTTGGAACGGACTCTACCGAGTATGGTAAACGAAATAATATCTTTATACCATTCAGGAGAAAAGCATATCAAACGGAACTGTAAGAACATTTCTAAATAGCACGCTGTAAACATTAGGACATTAACAAACAGTATGCTGTAAACATTCCGGTATGGCCGGTAAGAAAATAATACAGTTCCATAATAAACAAAGACGAAGGTCTGAAGTGCAAATCATAGACATATATATAAACATTGGAAAACAAAGGGTAATGAGCGTTCATTCACCCAGAGTTAAACTCTGTCCAGTCGGGTTGACTCAGAGGCCGAGAAATCGCCATTGTTCATAAGTATATATATATAAATACAACCGGGCATAAATTCCGGAAACACAATAAAACAAGTTGCCCTTTGATTAACTAAATTGCTACACAAATCCAAGTATGGAATAGACGGCCGCGATTCATAACTTGGCAGAATGGGTCGAAAGCATAACCCTGAAGACAAACGAACACGAGTGCCATGAGGGACTCCTCTGGCAAATTTCCATCTAACACTCAAGAATAAGAGGAACGGCATGAACAGAGCATGTGATTTATCAGTGCGAAGCAAACCCCAGGTCTCGCACCCAGCTAAGGGTTGATGACTTACCTGGAAGGTTCAATGGATGGTGGCTCGGCCATCCTACGAGCAGTGAGAAGGCTGTAGCAATGTTCCGCCTATACACCACAATAGATAAGCCATGAATTAGTATGAGTTCTCAACAGTAGTAATACAATCAAAAACCCTGAATCGAAACAAAATGCGCAGCATATGTTAAACGGCGGAGCAAAACATGAATCCGTAGTTAAGCAGCGAATAGAGCAGATACCTATGCAAACTGTGGCTGTAGTAACCTTGACACCTCTGTGCAGAGGAGGAGCCGGCTTAGTGGTGGAAGGAATCGATCGCGGGTTGAGCAAAAAGAGAAGTGCCGCGAGACCTTCTCGAATACCAAATGAACCGGAGGTGTGACCCGAAGGTTTATGAAAACCCCAAAACCCTTGAACGCATATGAACCCTTGGATGTGGACAGCAGATCTCCACCGTAAAAAACGAGCGGGAGACCAGGGCGGGAAGACCAAGAATGTAGAACCCAAGGAGTCACATGGCCACGCAGGTGAGCCATGCCACTTGGCAACGTGCTGGTAAGAACAATTTAATTCTTTCAACCACCTGGCGCCGGAAAGGGATGCGGCTAAACTTTCCGACCGTCGACCAACTCATGGCGATCATTAAACTTAAACGTTAGATATCATATCCAAGGTTCGACCATATACCGTAAACCAACTATAGTATTATTCCATTGTGAGGAAAGATTAAATCGCACAGTCATGGTCACGAACAAGTTTAGTTAGGGGTATGAGCCGTATGGTTTAATTAATTTTTTTTTTTTTATTTAATATATGAATTTATTTTGGGAACATGACAGAGAGAGAGATGTAGTTGAAGGGGAGAGAGGGAGTGATGGAGAGAGAGAGGGGGAGTGATAAGGGAGTGATGGATAGAAAGAGCAAATAAGAAAGAGATACATAGACACAAATATAGATATCATATTGTATTATATAACCAGTCTAGATCCATCTTAACCCAGATCTGCCAAGTGTAAAAGAGATCAAATTTCTCAAGATACAAACCTTTTTCAAATTTTACACTTACAAAAAAATTATATCTTGAAAAATTGAATCCCTGTGGATGCTTGATAGATGAAAGTTAAAATAGATTTAGATTGATAGATGAAAGTTAAAATAGATTTAGATTAATTATATGTGTGTAAAATATAAAATAGTAATAAAATTTTATATGGTCCGTAAACATAGAACTTGGTGTGGATGGGATGTGAAAAGTTCATGGAATGTGCTAAACATGCCCACTAAATGTTAAGTGCGTGTTCGCTCATAAACTTTACACGCATTGCGTCGTTTATGTAAATATTATTAAGATTTCAAAGCATTACATATTTATTATATAAAGATAAAAATAATTTAATATAAAATATATATTAGTATAATATATAAGCGTGTTTTTAATACAAAAATTATACATTGAGTAAATATACTGATATTTTCATATTAGTCATAATTACTATATATTAAATTTTTCCATATTAATTATAATTATTATATATTAAAATTTATTAAAAAAGGTAATTCATCAAAAGAAAATTCGTAACATTTTGATTTTTTAAAAGTTCATTTTTAACACTATGTAATTTTAAAATGTTATTAAACCCTTAGAGAATGAAAAATTGAGATATCTTGGCTTTTTAGTTAAAAAAAACTATTTAATTATAAAAAAGTTATTACATAGGTTAGGTCATTAGAAATTTTATTTTTTAAGTCATAACCGACTTGGTGTCTGTTTGTTTTGTTTTTTAAATATATGTTTTACATTAATTTTTTCTTACTTACATAAATAAGTAAGTAAGAAACATAATATATTTTTAACATAGTAATTAATTGCGTTGAAAACGTTTTATTATGAGAGAAAATAATTTAATGAAGTATTAAATTAAAAAAGAATATTAAATTTTTTTAAAAAATTTAAAAAATTTAAAAATAAATAATAATAATAATAAAATAATAAACCAATTTATTTTATGAGTGATTGGAGATTTTTATAGTGATTTCTATTGTTATAAATTTTGGGAAAATCACTGTGTAATATATGCGATCTGTTCTTTTTGGTCTTTTTAGTTCTTGATGATGGATAGAGTTCCATATGATAAATGGATCACATATATTACAATCTATAACAACAACTCACTTTAATTTGTTATATTATAATTTTATTCTATTAACAAATTTAAAAATGATGATTGGTATTCATAACTATTATATCTAGAATTTCATGTTAGAAAACACACCTATATCACATAAATTAAAAAATAAACAAATTATAAAACATATTTATTTATCTCTATTTGTAACTATATCTATTAGGAGAGTTTTAATAAAAATAAAAACATTTTTGCATATAAAGATGTGAAATATATATAAAATATGCATAAATTTACATTACCATGTCAAGTAAAATAATGATAATTTTTATTTTTATTTTTTTTTGCTAATGTAAGAGTCGTGCCTTCTATTCAAAATAACCAAAAAAGATTAATTACATAAATCACTACCAGCCCAGAGGACATAGAATTAACTTTCCCCCAGGGTATGGGGCAACTAACCAGAGGCTCAATCATTGTGCCATAGGTACAGTGCCCTAACAAAACGTCCTTCACAAAACATATACATTATAATCCATTACAATGGAAATGATAATTTTTATTTTTATTCTTAACCATGATATTTGTTTTATGTTTAAGTTCAGTGAATTAACATATAAAAATTACTACTCATAAGAATCAATTTTTTTTTTTTTTTTTGCTATTTATATCAAATTAAAAGAGATAAATAAAAGAAATTGTAAATATTTCAAAGAAAAATATCATGTACATATGTACATAGTTATATGTATTATGACGGTTTTAACAAAATAAAAAATAAAAATATTTACAATTTTTTTTTTAAATTTTACAATTTAAAGAAATTTACATCTTAAAAAAAATGAAATTTAATCTTTCTCAGCTTTATAAATCCAAAATTAAAATAAATCTAAATTAATAATATATACTATTTAATTTAAAATATTTTGAAATAAAATAATATATATTTCCATATATATAATATTAATTATTCTGTTATTTCATATATATTAACTAAGGGTAAAAATTATATTATTAACTAATTATAATACTTATATAATAAGCTCAAAGGCTATTTAGAGGAAGCAAGATGTGATGGCACGATCTTAGCTGGGATAGTCGTCATCCTTCTTCTTTATGCTGACGATATTGTTCTTTTGGCAAGGTGCCCATCTGATCTTAATAAGCAACTCAAGGTTCTTAAGGATTTCTGCTCTACCATGGGTATGACTGTTAATAAGCAACTCAGGCTTCTTAAGGATTTCTGCTCTACCATGGGTATGACTGTTAACACTGACAAAACAAAAGTTATGATTATCAAATCCAAGAAGGACACTTACGCTAATTTTATGTATGACAATAATAACTTGGAGGAAGTGTATTCTTACAAGTACCTAGGAATTGATATTCATCACAAGCTCAACTGGAACCATAACATTGAGAAAAGGATTAATGGGGGGTGGAAAGCTTACTTAGGTCTTGAAAATAATTGTAAAATAGCAAACCTTGTAATGTGGGATAAAAAGAAGTTCCTCTTTGAAACTTTAGTCACTCCTGTTATCTTATATGGCTGTGAGGTTTGGGGTTGCAGCATCTCTAGAGAATCATGGAGAAAGATTGAGCAAATCCAGAAGCGTTTTATAACTTATAACCTGAAAATTAAAAGTAATACACCCTATCCTATTCACCTTATAGAAGCAGGTCTTTCCCCTATTGAGAGCGTAGCTATGGTTAGGTTTCTGTTGTACAAGCACAAAATCAGTAACATAGACGATCATAGACTTCCTAAGCTAGCTTTAAATTCTAGCCAAAACCACCTAAGGCTCAATCGAGGGTGGCATAAAGACACAAGGGCCTGGTTAAACTATTGGGAGATCAATGAAAATGATGCATTGCAAAACATAAATAACATTAAAGATATTGTTACTTCTAAGTTCAAAGAAAAAACGTGGTGTGAGAAAGACTTAGCAGCTAAAAGAAAATTAAGTTATTATAAGAAGGTCATCAACCCCACCCTAGAAGATCAAAAGTATCTCTCTATTTTAACTAGCTCAAAGAAGAAAATTAATATAGCAAAGATTAGAACGAATTCTCATGAGCTCCATAGTGAAACAGGTCGTTTGGCAGTTCCTAAAACGCCATGGACAGAAAGGATCTGCCACATATGTGAGAATAGGAACATCGAGGATGAAAACCACTTCCTCTTAGAGTGCCCCGTGTATAACCACATTAGATCTCAGTTTCACAATCTTTGTTACAATACTGACCTTCCCAACCTTTTACAATGTCAAAATTATAATGAGCTCGGGAGGCTTCTCTCCAAGCTTTTTGAGCATAGGAATAAAATCTTAAATCAAAATAGATAATTTGTTTCTTTGGGTCTAATAGACCATTATTTGGTCTCAGTGAACGTTAACCATCATCATCATCATCATCAACTAATTATTCTGTTATTAACTAATTTAATACTTATATATAATTTGTAATAATTTTTTAAAAATATTTGAAGTAAAAAGCATTGTCCATTTTATCAAACTGAATCTACATATATAATTTTTTAAGAAATCACTTAAAATATTAATTTTAAAAATAATGTTAACACTATTACATTATCAAACGTATACACATCACCATTAGAAGCTTTAAAACATGTCCTGAGATTTTAGTTTGCTGTTGAATCCATTTGAATTTCAACTCTCTAATCAAATAGCGTGAACACATCCATATTGTTTAGTGTATTTGCATTCATGCACCATGTTTGGACGCATTTGCCTTTGTAACATTTGTCTAGTTTATGTTGTTTTTGTTCGAAACTCTCATCTAGTTTAGTATCAAAGTTTATTTGCCTTTATTGGTTTAGAATTGTTAACTAATTGTTTATAATCATGTTTGTGTTTTTTTTTCCCAAAAGTTATTAAGAGGTTAGTGAAACATAATTGTCTTTAATCTATTTTTCATTTGTATAAATAAATGATTTCAGTATTAATTTATCTATTTTTTATTGTGGAGTTTATAGGGGAGCAATATTATACCACTTGCATTTATATTGGGGGATATATATTGATGAAAAATGACATAATATATTAAGCATATAATGGGAGTAAAGGGTTTTTATATTAGTAGGTATAAAAAATAAAACTCAAAGTCAATGAAAAAATATAAAGAGGTATAAAAAATGTTAATGAAAAAATTGATACCTACAATATGTAGTGAAAGTAGGGGTTTTTTAATTGGGAAGGTGTATTGGGTTCATATTGGTAGGGGGTTAAATAATGTGATTTTTAGAGGTATTTTCCAATTTGTGTTCAAATTAAGAGTATTGTTTAGTATGCCATGAACATGTGTGCTATGTCAGAGGTTCATTTAGTGAAGCCCTCGTGAGTTTATTTATGGTCTTGTTTACAATGGTATCAGAGCATCAGTGAAATTTTAAACTCCACATTGTAGTAAACAATGGTTTTTTGAGGAATGTTGTTTGTTGGAGCACTACATTGCATGGAAACCCTTCGAACATTGCAACTGAATCTATCAATTTATTGAAAAGTCTGCCTATGGGGATACAACCCTACGACGATGTTGTGGATGAAGTATTGTAAACAAAGGAGTAACAAGATATATTTTCATGCCAACAATGCATGCAATGCTCTTCTCCTTGCGATCGTCCATGGCTATTTGTTGTTGTCAGCATTCCACCTTGTACATTATTTCGAATTGAGATTCTATGAGGCAAAGGTTCAAAAAGTGTTGAGCTATAGGAGAAACTATAGGAGGAACCGAAATATCAGAGAGTAGTCTGTAGTAGCTAAGCCACATAGGATTTAACTGGATGCAAAGAAAGTAATCAAAGACAATAACAATTCCAGTTTTAGTATAAAATTTTATGAAAGGTGTACAAAAAAGGCTTTACTTAAGTTGTTGGTGACTAGTAACCCTAACAACAAAATATGGTTGTATCTAAGCTTTATATGATCCAGATGAATATTGGTGGCCACCTGCCTATTCCACCTAGACCCTCCAGTCAGTTTCATATATTTACTTGTTTATTTTATCATTTACTATTTTTACCATTTGTTCAGGTCTTGAACTTTCGAAGAAGTTTTGACCCCCTAAATGGCATTTTTTAGGCTCGTTGTAGGCCCATAGCCATAGGCAAGGGCCTGCAATGAAACCTATAGTACCTAGAGAAACCTTTCCAGCAAGATATCGTACGCGCCAAACATAGATAATATGACCAAGTTACAACCCTGGGATGTTCGCTGCCCAATTGACCTTAATGGGGCCAACAAACTCTTGGTGTTACATCTCCTCGGGTCAGGGTTTTGGTCTAGTGTAGAGTTAGGTAAAGTGTGTTTCTTTACTATGTACTTTTGTAACTTACAATCTGACGGTCATGATATGTTCTAGACATGAAGTGATCCGATGGTTCATTCTCTCATCACTGTTATCGAAACTTGATCCGTAGCTTAACCCCTGATTGGTCCATGATTTGTATTTAAATAGCATGGAGGGTCATTTGTAGGGTGACCGTTCATGAGAGAAGCTTACGTAAAATTTCTTTCTTTTATTAATAAATTTCCTGAAGTGGCCGCATTGGCTCAGGCGGTGGACTATTTCCCTCTTTAAGGGTTTTAACCACGTAAAGAATACTAGTGTATTCATCTGTGATCTATTTGTGAGCGTTGTCCTTTGGTGTTCTATCTAAGGAACTTACCTTGTAAATTCCTACATGGTATAAGAGCTATTTGAGGGCCGCATCCATTGGTGATCCAAATCCAAAGCCGATACAACTACATTCGAGTGTCGTTTCCTAGATCTACTTGTTTTTATTGCTTTTGGGCTGAGAGGACTACTCTATTGTGTTAGGAGCATCTATTCTGGTGAGGAACCTCTTTCCTTTCACACGAAAATGTTTCTGGTAGCCCTAGCTATGCCATTTTTAAGATCTGGAAGTATACAATTTTTATTTGTAGTTTTAGTTATTTATCTCTTTGTTTATTTTGGTTTATTTATCTCTCAATTTTTTATTACTAGAACTATACCTTTCATTTCTGCGTATGATTTTTGCTCCGCGACTCGGTGCGATTTGGGAAAATTAGAAACAAAAATGAAGGATTTTTCTCATGTGTATGCTCATTTTCACTACACCCTAGTGTGATCTCAGAAAATAAAAAACATTGAGGAAAATATTTGGTTTCCGGAAAAACCTAACTTCAGGCCACAAGGATTGGTATTTTTGCATGTCCGTGTTGGGTTGTGTGGTTTTTTATTTTGTATGCAAAAAGAGCCTTTTCAAGTAAGCATGCACTCCAAAGATCCAACGACTAAAAAATAAAAAAACAAAAAATCCCCTTCCTCTTTTGCAAAAATTATTATCATTTTAAACTAGCTCACTTGGTTCAAAGTTACTTGATGAGAATAGAGGTCTTAGTTCAAGTCTTTCCTTTTTTTGAGTTATTTTTTCAAAAAGCACATGTAACTTATGTTTTAAAGTTACTTTATGTAAAAGTGTTCTCAATCATTATAAAAAGTGAGTCACTATAACTTTAAAGTCTCTTTATCTTTTATTTAAGTTACAATTTAGTGGGTAGCTCATAAAGTACCATTGTAAAAGTGGCTTTCACTTATTTATAAAAGTGGCTTACATATTTTTTTTTAAAGTGAGCTAATTAGATTAAGTTTGTAAATGGGCGAGATTTTATTAGAATATAACATTATCATTCACTTTCGCACATTCAGCATCTTCAACAACGTTTCATCAGAAAACCATAACTTCTTCATCTGGAAGCCATTTTTAGAGCCATTTTTTTTTTAATCGGCCTAATTTTTCGAGATCTTTACATTAGAACACTTAGTTTCAACATCTACAGCATCAGTTTCTATTAAAATGGAAAGTCCATGTCAAGTTATTCTCAATAGAACCAACTACTTCCAATGGTTATCCTACACTGTGGATTTACTTGGTTATCCTACACTGTGGATTTACTTAGAAGTAAAGGTCTCTATGGAATAACCTCGGGCCAAGAATCTAAACCTAAAGATGAAGATAAGACAACCAAATGAGAAAATAGGAAAGATCAATCACGTGGGTTGATAGGGATGTCTATTTCTCCAAACCTTAGATTCCATATTGAAGAACTTGATACCCTTGATGAAGCAATGAAACAACTCAATAAAGTTTTTGGAATTAAAAATGAAATTAGAGACCATCAACTCGAAAATGAGTTGCTTACATTTGACCCCAATAATTTTTCTTCCATTGAAGATTTTTTCTCCAAGTTCAAGACCCTTAGACTTCACTTGGAAGGTGTTAAGGTTAAGAAATAAGATAGTAGCCTTATCTATTCCATTCTTACAAATTTAGGACAAACATACTTTGTGTTTGTTTCCACCTTCCATTATACTAGAGAAACCTTTATTTCTCAAGGACAAGCCTACAAGTCCCCCTCTTTTGATGCCTATTGCGATTCTTTAATAAGAGAACAAAAAATGCTCTTACATATTAGGCTTCTTAATCTTGGAAACTCTTCTAAGAAAGCCTTATCCACCCAACAACAATCAAGTTCAAATAATCCTAAGAAGCATCATCCTAAAAAGAATGGTCCTAAACCAACCAAGGGTCCTAAGCACTTTTAGTCTCAAAATGAAAAATCAATTCTACAAAATGATAAGGCAAATAAAAACAAGGGGAAGAATACTGATAGACATTGAAATTTTTGTAATTGAGATAGCTACATAGAATCCAAATGCTTCACGAATATGGATGCCTTGGAAGCAACAATGAAGAAGCATGACATCCATTTGGAACACTCTTCAACTTCAACTTCATCTTCAGGAATAACACTTTATGCATGTGGTGTCAAGCATCTTGGTCTGGTTATGCACTAAATGTATACTCTTCTTCTCATTCTCATGAGTGGCTCATTGATTCTAGAGCTTCTTATGACATGGCCAAAAACAAAGCCATGTTTTCTTCTTGAAATGATTGTAACACCAAAAATATATGTGTTGGTGATGATAGATCTCTTAGTGTTGTACGGACTAGAACTATTCATCTATACAATAGTCAATTTAATGATGTATTATGTGTTCCTACCTTATCTTGCAACCTTCTATCTGTATATCAGATAACTCATTCATGTGAAGGTAAAACCGTTGAATTTTCACCTCATGATGTTTGTAATTAAGGACCTCAGAGATCCTAGATAGATTTTAGCTACTGGAATTGCTAATGATTCTACAAGGTTGTATAAGTTTAACAACTTTGGGTCATCAACTCTTCCCTCAGTATTTGTTGCTCATAATGATGAAGTGATAAAACTTTGGCATGAGAGATTTGGTCACTTCAACTATCACTCCCTTCAAAATATATGTAAAGAAAATATGGTGACAGGTCTTCCTATGGTATCTTGCAGAGATGGTGTTTGTTTTGGATGTGTACTAGGAAAAAATCATCAGGATAATTTTGAAAAACATGCCTCTTGGCATGCCTCAACCCCTTTACAGCTTGTGAATAGTGATCTATGTGGTCCACTTCCAGTTGTTTCATTCTCTGGCTACAAGTATTTGTTAACTTTCATTGACAATTTCTCCAGACGCACTTGAGTATACTTCTTAAAACTCAAGAGTGAAGTATTTAACATGTTCTTGGCCTTTAAGACCTTTGTTGAGAAACAATCTGGACATCAAATTCTTAAGCTAAGATCTGATAATGACATAGAATATGTTAACAACAAATTCATCAACTTTTGCACTGAGCATGGAATTCAAATGCAACATACTGTTCCATATACTCCACAACAAAATGGTGTAGCTAATAGGAAGAATCACACCTTAAAGGAAATGGCTAATTGTATGCTACAATCTAAAGGACTTAGTCTTAATTTTTGGGTAGAATAAATTAACTATGCAAATTACATAGTAAATCACACTCCTCCTAAGGTTTTAAAGAATATCACTCCATAAGAAGAATCGAGCTCAATTAAACTAGATGTAAGTCACTTTCGTGTTTTTGTAAGTGAAGCACGGGCCCATATTCCATATGCGAAATAGAAAGCATTAGAACCTAAGAGTGAAAAATGTATTTTTGTTGGATATTCTGAAGATGTCAAAGGATATAGACTTCTTTCACCTAAATCAAAAAGTGTTATCATTAGAAGAGCTGTAAAGTTTGTTGAAAATATATCGGCCTATGAGCCTAGTTCGACAGATGTGCCACCTCTCTCTATCCCTTCTACTTCTGAAAATATTTCTTCTTTAGATGGTGATAGTGAGGAAGAAAATCCTCCCCCACCTTCTCAGTATCCTCCTTTAGCTCCTCAGCTTCCAAAATGGGCCTGTGCTACTCGAGATGAAGCAGGTTCTCTTACAGGTATTCCTACAAACCAACGATGTACACGTTCTTAGTTTGATAGAGCCTCTTCTTTACTAGCTCAAGCTTCAACGAATTATGATCCTGACACTTTTGCAGAAGCTTCAAGCCATCCAGATTGGGATGCAACTAAGAATGAATAATACCATTCATTCTTGGCAAATGATACATGAGATCTTATTCCTCTTCCAAAGGGAATAAAACTTGTTAGATGTAAATGGGTTTAGAGAACCAAGTTTTGACGAGATGGAAAAGTTGATAAACATAAAGCTCATCTTGTTACTAAGGGATTTTCAGAAGTTCAAGGCATTGAATGTACTGGAACCTTCTCCCCTATTGCCAAAATGAACTCTATCTGCCTTGTTCTTTCCCTTGCTGCCTCTCTCAAATGGGAAGTCCATCAGATGGATGTTAAATCTTCCTTCTTACATAGGGACTTTCATGAAGAAATCTATATGGAACAACCTCCTGGATTTATACAAACAGACTCTAGCCTTGCATGTCGGCTTAAGAAATCCCTTTATGGTCTCAAGCAAGCCCCTCGGGCTTGGTATGCCAAAATGGATAACTTTCTTTTAGATACTGGCTTTTCTAGGTGTCATTCTAACAATACTATCTACACGAAGAAATAGGGTAAGTCTCTTATCATTCTTGTTCTTTATGTTGATGATATTATCCTTACTCGCATTGGTCCCAACATTATAAACCATATGAAGTACAACCTTAAAATGCATTTTGGAATGACAGACTTAGGACACTTGCATTATTTTCTTGGTCTTCAATTCTTACAATCCAAGGAAGGTATTTCCCTTACCTAGTCCATGTATGCTTGTGATCTTCTACGCCAATTTCACATGGAAGATTATAACCCAGCCCCTTCTCCCTTTCAGTATGGAGCCAAAATTTCAGTCACTTGTACTTCCCCTGAAGTTGATGCTACCTTATACCATCAGCTTGTACGAAAAATTTTGTATTTGACCCATAATCATCCTGACCTTTCCGTTGATGTTGGCCTTATTGCTCAGTTTATGAAAAACCCACATGAAATTCATTGGAAAGAAGCTAAAAGAATACTTCATTATGTTCGAGGTACAGTTCATTTTGCGATTCATTACAATGCAGAAGCTCTCGTCTTGGTTGGTTTCACTGATTTTGATTGGGCTCGTGACCCTAATGATCAGAAGTCTACTGCAAGTTATGTCTTCACTCTTGGTTTTGGACCTATTACATGGACTTGCAATAAACAAAGTGACATTTCTCTTTCTTCAGTAGAAGCATAGTATCGTGGTGCCATAGAAGCTAGTAAGGAAGCTATGTGGCTTCATCAGATCCTGTCAGAGTTTGGCTTTTAGCAGCAGCATCCGACTACACTTTGGCGTGATAATCAAAGTGCCATTCAACTATGCAAAGATCCAGTCCAACATCAGCGCAACAAACACACTGAGCTACACATGCACTGCATCAGAAATCTCATTCATGACCATGTTCTTGAAGTGCAATATTGTTCAACAGATGATCAAGTTGCATAAATCTTTACAATGGTTCTCACAGAGGCGAAGTTTACTAAAATTCGATTTATGGTTGGAGTTCAGGAAGTTGTCACTAAAGGGGGATGGGTTCTAATGCCTCCTTCCTTCTCTTATTGTGTCATATTTGTACATCCTTCAATCCTATCCCAAGTTTTTCTTAAGGGGCATGTTCGGATATTCTGACACATAGGAAATAGTTAAGTATAACTTGGTCTAGTGTAGAGTTAGGTAAAGTGTGTTTCATTACTATGTACTTTTATAACTTATAATCCGACAGTCACGATATTTTCTAGACATGAAGTGACCCGACGGTTCATTCTCTCATCGGTATTACCAATGCTTGATCTGTGGCTTAACACCCAATTGGTCATTTGTAGGGTGATCGTTCATGAGAGAATCTTATGTAATTTTTTTTCTTTTTTATTAATAATCCTGAAGTGGCTGTGTTGGCTCAGGCCATGGACTATTTCCATGTTTGAGGGTTTTAACCATGTCAAGAATATTTGTGTATTGATCTGTGATCTGTTTGTGAGTGGTGTCATTTGGTGTTGTATCTAAGGAACTTACCCTATAAATTCCTACACCTTAAGCCTCATTGTAACACAGTTCAGAGGCATGTCTCTGCCACATCTCTTCTTAGAGATAAGATACCATCACCCGAGCTATCTTATTTTCATTCTGTTTGTAAGCATAGTTCAATATTTTTCTATTAATGAAATGAAGTTACTTTCTACTACATCTCTATATTTATGATTATATCTGTAATTCGTTGTGTTCCTATTTAAGTTCATATCAATGGTATAAAAGCAGTATGCCCTTCCTATGCTTTCTTGTGCATGTCCCCAATGAGGTCAAGGTATAGAGAGTTAGGGCTTGATTTGGTTGAACTATCACAAGATCAACCTCACAAACCCCGATGACCTCCTGTGGCAGAAGAAAAGAAAGATGAGGGGGGTAGGAGATGCTTTCAAAATGTTACTCAACAAAGCCCTCGAGTGACAGAGGAACTCGTTGATGGATAACTTTGTTGACATCCTTCGATGACTACCCACATGCGACACATCTTCATTCAACAGTCACTCTGGCGGCACTGCTCCTTTTAAGGGAGTTGTGAAGATAAATACATAAAGTGGACCACGCTACGACAGCGAGGGGACTAAGATGTGCTAGATTTCACAAATAATTTCCACACCCTTCGTACGAAGCTGGGTATCAAGGATACTGAGCAACACTTGGTACTCAAGTACCGCGACTGTCTAAACAAGTACATCCAGGATGAGATGGATTTCCTAGACATTTCCTTGCTGAGCATGACGTATCGATACACTTTCAAGATTGAGCATAACTTTAAATAGAAGAAGCAAGACTTTGAATTTGCAAAAGAAAATTAAGGAAAAGGCCCCCCAAACCATAGGGCAAAGGATAGAGACAAGGTGGGGTTACCCAGGAGAACCCGCCAAAGCTACAAGAAAAGAACAACACCACGAAGACAAATAAGGACACGGGGAAATGGTGTGAGTTCCATAAGAGCTCCACTCACAAACAAGTGAGTGTTGAACCAAGCAGTCATTAGTGGCTGACCTGAAGGCCTCTAAATCAAACACATGTTCCGACTCTGAATCAAAACCCAATAAGGGGAATGAGAAAGGGAAGAAAATCATTGACACATAACCCAGTGCCACTGTGGCCACCACTAAGATCTAGAAGATTGAGCCTAAAGATCCAGAGGAGGGGGAATGCCTCTTCCACTCACAGATGTGGGTGAAGGGTTCTCTGCTGCAATTAATTGTCGAAAATGGGAGCAAAAAGAACCTCATTTCAGCAGAGGTCGTGAAGCAGGTGGGTCTAAAGACTAAATCACATCCACAACCATACACCATTTGGTGGCTTCACCAGGTACAGATCTCCATGTTAGCCAACAATTCCACCTTCCCTACAACATCAAGCCCTTCACGGATGAGGTACTGTGTGATGTTTCTCCTCTTGAATTTTGTGATGTATTATTAGGACAACCATACTTGTGGAAGCGACATGTTGTATATGAGTCTAGATCTCACTCTGTGATTATTACTTTGGCCAATATATTGTACAGGATGTTGGAGGTAGCCCTGGCTAACTCCATCTCCTTGATCACTACAAAGAAATGTAGTAAGATCATTTCCCAAACCGGGAAATTTGTTTTCCTTAGGATTCACCCTCATGGAAAGAAGAAGGTTGTGGCCACGACTTCCAAGCAGGGCTCCTTTACACAAAAACAACAGATGGAAAAGGTAATGGAGTAGTACATGGATATTTGCACCTCAACTACAGGGGTACCTCTACACTGTCAAGTCAAGCACTCCATCAATCTGACCTCGACCGCACCATTGCCAAATGGACTAATCTATCGATGCACTATTATGGAGAACAATGAGATCAAGAGGCAGAATCATGAACTGTTATAGAAAGGGGACATCAGACAAATCTCATCACCCTGTGGGAACCCAATTTTATTGGCATAGAAGAAGGATGGGACCTGGAGACTCTGCATTGACTATCGGGTGCTAAACAAGATCACTGTTCGGAATAGGTATCCAATCCTACAGATTGATGACCTTCTAGACTAGCTCAAGGGGCCCAAATATTTTAGCAAGATTGACTTGAAGTTAGGTTACCACTAGGTGCTTATCAAACCCTCCGATGTGTGGAAGACTACCTTCAAAGCCAAAGAGGTCATTTTTGAATGGTTGGTCATGCCATTCTGATTGACGAGTGCCCCTACAACCTTCATGAGACTGATGGATGACATCTTCTAATCCTTCACCAATGCATTCATGGTGGTGTATTGAGATTATATATTGATCTTTAACCAATGTTGGGAATACCACCTCCACTATATTCGACAAGTCCTTCAAACCCTGTGATAACACAAGCTGTGTGCTAACTTGGAGAAATGAAATTTTTTCCTAACCCAGGTTTAATATTTGGGGTACGTCATTGATGAGCAGGGTGTGCATGTGGACCCAGCCAAGGTACAAGTCCTTCGGGATTGGACAACCCCGAGCACTCTAACAGAGCTTTGCAACTTTTTGGGTCTTATCATTTTCTACCGCAGATTCATGTTGGGGTTCTGTCATATCACTTGGCCTTTAAAACAAGTCACCAAGGGTAGAGCAAAAGCAATTTTTTTTGGTTTGAAACGCAATATCATTCATTTTTTGAGTTGAAGCATCGCCTCTGCTCCGCACCAGTGCTCACATTACCAAACCTATAATAACCATTTAAGATTGACACAGACACCTCCGACTATTTTATTGGTGTGGTTCTTACTTAGCATGGGAATTGAGTGGCTTACCATAGTAAGACACTTTTAGACGCAGTCCGAATGTATCCCACTTAAGACAAAGAAATGTATCCCATTGTACAGGCCTATCGTCAATGGAAGCATTACATTCTAGGGAAGGAAATGATCATCCACATATACCACTGACCCCTGAAGTTCATACATACAGAAGGGAAGTTGCAGAATGATTGCGATCAGAAATGGTCCACTTACATGCAATAGTTCCATTTAAACATTAAGTATAAGAATGGCAGCACCAATAATGTTTCTGATTGCCTCAACCAACCACCGGTCATGGCGTTGATCATTGTGCTTGACTCCTGTGGGTATGACACTTCAGGGTGGCCTTATTTTTACAAGAGTAATCGAAAATTTGGTAGCACATACCAGACACTCCTGGAAGGGGATCATGTTCGAAATTTTCACCTTTAGGATGCACTTTTATGCCACCTAGGACAAATATGTGTTCCTTCAAGCGATCATGCTAAGATGTTTTGGTAGGTGCACTAAAATGAGTTCGCTAGACATTTTGGAGTAGAGAAAACAATGGTGGTATTGCAAAAGTATTTTTATTGGTTGAAAATTTGTTAGGATGTTGGGAAGTACATTAGGTCCTGCACCGCCTACGCCATTGCCAAACCAAACATCAAGAAGAAAGGCATGTATACTCATTTACCTATTCCTAATCAAACTTGGGAATCTATCTCCATGGATTAAATCTCGAGCCTTCCTTCTACTAAGCACACCAACAATTGCATTTTGGTAGTCTTCGACAGATTATTTAAGATGGCCATCATGGCAGCTTGCAAGAAGACTATCACAATAGAGGCCACTACTAAGCTCTTCTTTGAGTTAGTGTTGGTAAAATTTGGGATCCCACATTCCATTGTCTCATATCAAGACAACAGATTCCTGAGTGCATTTTGATTCAAAACTTATTAAGTTCACAACTTTCCATCCCCAAACTACTGGCCAATAAAGGTTGTCAACATGATGATCATACAAATTATGCACATGTACAACTCGAAGCATCCACGCACATGGGAGGAAAGTCTCCCTTATGTCCAACACAGCTATAATAGAGTTCTCCATAGCTGAACATGCCACAACCCCCTTTTAGGTAGGGTTGGGATTTCAGCCATTATGTCCCATTGATGTGGCGATACCATTTGCGTCCACTCAGGCATATTCGACTCACATCCAGTCTGAAGATGAAAGGGCTAACAACTTCATTGAGTGAATTCAACACATCCACTAGTAGGTACATGATATATTAGACTGAGCCAATGCTAAGTACAAGTAGCACCATGATCAACATCGAGTGTTGCACAAGTTCTAAGTGGGTGACAAAGTTTGGCTACATTTGCAGAAGGAGCGCCTACCTGGACCCCACCACAAGCTTCGCCCACTCCAATATGGGATATACACCATAACCAAGGCTGTTGATGACAATGCCTCCGATATCAACACCCCATCATTCCTTGGTCTACACCCAATGTTCAATGTAGACCGTCTTTTTCCATACTTTCCACCATTGTTGGACACATCTGACATTGTAGAACAAATCACACCAACAGAGATCAACCCAGATTACATGGAACACACCACACCTAATCACATCCTAGATACACAGATCAATAGCACTCACCAATAGAGGATACATCTATATCGTGTTGTCAAAGCAAGCCAACTCCTTCAATAGGGCAAGTGGTTCATGAGGGACTATGTTCAACAGAAATTTCCTCACCACACGGAGGCTCTTCATGAAAAGGGGACCATTGCTTCCTAATGTGGGAGGAATGATCCAGGTGGATATTGGTGGCCACCCACATATTCCACCTAGACCCTCCAGTCAGTTTGATATGTTTCCTTGTTTATTTTAGCATTTACTATTTTTAGTAGTTTTTCGTGTCCTGAACTTCCGAAGTAGTTTTGACCCCCTAAACAATGTTTTTTGAGGTCCGCTGCAAGCCCATTTTCATAGGTAGGGGCTTGTAGTGAAACTTGTAGTACTCAAAGAGACCTTTCCAACAAGGTACTGTACACGCCAAACGGAGATAATGTGACCAAGTTACCACCCTAGCAAGTTGGCTATCCAACTAACCGTAATGAGGCCTAGTGATTTATATATATATAGTGATTTATTTTATTATTCTCATGGTGGATTTTGGGTTTTAGTGAGAAATAATTTAGGAAAATGGTTCACTAAATTATTTCGTAATGTGAAACTGGATTTTAATATGTAAAAACCCATCCTACATGGTGCATTTCAATCAACCTAGTGATACATGGCTAGGTGATCATTTTCTGGGTGATAAAAGATCCCCCCCCCCCTCCCCCAACATAAGAGTGTAAGGAGCAAATCGTATGAATGAAATACGTTGTAGGTTATGTTTCACAAGACACCAAAGGGGAGAGAGAGCGAGAGAGAGAGAGAGAGAGAGAGAGAGAGAGAGAGAGACGGAGAGAGAGAGAGATCGCTGAAGCAAAGGGAAAAAATTTAAATGGATGGGGCAAGACCTACTTGTCAAATAGAAGTCTCCTTTTATTGGTAAGTACATGAACCCAATGAGGCTAAGGAGGCATACCCACATCCGGCGAGATAAGTGAGTAGAAATAATAATGATGTGCCCAAGAATGTGGGTCCAAGAAATAGAGTACATGATATGCTCTCATCAATGGGCCAAAAAATGATACAATGATATAATGAGTCCCATATACGTAATTTCCTAGAATAGACAGACCAGGACAAATACAATAAAATTTGTTGAACTGAGTACATAGGAGATAATGCCCCTTGAGCTGATAAGAGGGGGATATCAAAACCAAATAATCCTTGTTGAATAGGAAAGGGCTCTGAAGATTTGAATGGACCATCTGAAAGAGAGGTGCTTGTTGTGGGCTCCACAATCGACGAAAACTGAGTGAGTAAAATCTAGGAAAATAGATTTGAGGCTACTATTGGGTTGCGTTATATTCTTTCCACGTAGTTAATCGGGGGTTTGAAGGGCACCCGTAACCCCACTTTATGGGGTCCGGGGCAGCGCCCCGGAAAATTTTGGTTTTGGACCATATGTTAGGTTGGGCGGACCCACCTATGGTTTTGTGCATGATTTTTGCACATGTTTTTTGGACGCGATGGTTTTCGGTCCATGGTATTAGATGCGATGGATTTCAGTCCATGGTATTGGATGCTTCGGCATGTATAAATATATATTGTAACATTGAAAGGAACATAAAGAAAAATCAAGCTGGTAGTCCCGGTTTTGGGATCTAGGGAAAAATCTCTGTGCATATGTGTTTTATGGGTTATGCTCTTGCATTGTTTATTTTCTTTGTTTAAGAATTCATATGCAGGTAATTTATGTACAGGGTTAAAACCTACATTTGGTATCAGAGCTGTTTTGTCTTCAAGGGGACGCCTTTGTTGCTGAGGGGTTTCGCTCGGGCTTGTGGTAGACCCTGTTCAGTGGGAGATCTGCGAGATCAATTTTGGTGGTGAAAGAAGATGGCGAGCAGTGGAAAGATAGAGATTGAGAAGTTCAATGGTCAGAATTTTGAGTTGTGGAAACTCAAGATGGAGGATCTGTTGGTGGATAAAGATCAGTGGATCGCGGTAGATCCGGGGACTAAACCATCGGGAGTGACCGATGAAGAATGGAAGAAGTTGGATCGG
Source organism: Pinus tabuliformis (assembly GCA_031772625.1). Classification (NCBI taxonomy): domain Eukaryota; kingdom Viridiplantae; phylum Streptophyta; class Pinopsida; order Pinales; family Pinaceae; genus Pinus; species Pinus tabuliformis. Next base: position 215,287,242 of record CM062816.1, on the reverse strand, counting down.
AAGGCAAAGAGCACAATACAATTGTGTGTCTCAGATTAAGTATTGCTAAATGTATCAGGGGAAGCTACGACAAAGGCTTTGTGGGTCAAGTTAGGGACTTTGTACCAATCTAAGTCTCTAGTGAATAAACTGTTCCTGCGGAAAAAGCTGTATAACCTGAGGATGAAAGATGGAGACTCGGTGACAGAGCATCTGAATGCGTTTAATACCGTGGTAAGTCAGTTATTATCTATTGATATTAAAATTTCAGATGAAGATAAGTGCATCAGTCTGTTGTGTTCTCTACCAGATTCGTGGGATAGTCTGGTTATTGCAATAGGTAGCAATGCAACTGCTTTGCAGTTAAATGAAATAGTCTCAGCCTTGCTGACGAAGGAGATGAGACGGAAAAATATGGACAACCAGAATGGTGATGCCTTGTCTGTACGAGGACGGTCCCAGAACAGAAACAAAAATAAGTCATCGAGTGGGAGATCTAAATCTCCAGGAAAACCTACAAAGGTGGTGTGTTGGAAATGCGGAAAGGAAGGGCACTTCAGAAGGGATTGTAAATCTAAAGCTCCTAATAAAGGAAAGGGATCTGATGATGCTCCTTCTGCAGAGGCGAAAACCACTTCAGATGAAGGTGGGGATGTGTACTTGGCTTCTTCAAGTACACATGTAGATCATGAGGCATGGTTGATTGACTCAGGTGCATCCTTTCACTTCACTCCCCATAGAGAGTGGTTCTGTGAGTATGAGAAATACGATGGTGGTGATGTCTTCTTAGGAGATGATAGGAAGGCTAGAATCATTGGTCGGGGAAAAGTAAAGTTGAAGTTGCAAGGTGGAAGGGTTAGAACACTTCCGGGTGTTCTACATATTCCTGCATTGGCCAAAAATCTGATTTCTGTAAGCAAGTTGGATGATGCAGGTGTAAAGACGGTGTTCGAGAAAGATACCTGCAAGATGGTTTGAGGAGCACTGATATTGATGCGGGGAGTTCGGATTGGAACTCTGTAAAAGCTGCAAGGTAGCACTGTTGTTGATGGTGTTAGCGCTTGGAATTCACCTAGGCTGAGATAGACAAACTCTCAAGGCTACATCAAACCATTTCACCTCGTAGCTAGCCCTACGAGGTATGAGAAGGCTCTCTCGGGTCAAATTTGATAGATCTTATAATATAATAAGGCTGACCAATTAGGATCAAAGATATTAGGCTAGTAAATTGATAGAGGGGGGTTGATTTAAAGATTTTTGGGTTTTTTGGTGGCAATTGGAGGGAGTGCAATTTAGGGTGCGGGGATGGAGCACAGTTTTTGCAGGGGGTTCTTTGGGGCAAGGTAGGAACTTGTGCTGATGCCTTTGACTTGGATGAGTGATCAGGGAAGAAAGAGAGGAGGTTAAAGAGGGCAAACAAGGACTTTGAATCCTCTTTAAACAGTGGAAAACATATATATTGAACAGAATTAAAAGCTGAGCATGGCATGCATGAATTCAAACTTTATCACTTCATCTTGTTCAATTAGCAGCAAAGAAAGAGAGATGTAACACATAAACAAACTTACAGTAACAATTAGAAGACACACCATCAACACAATGATCCACAAGAATCCACAATGAAGTCTGCAAAACCCTGGCCTTCCTTTCCTTAAATTGCAGAAGTAGATGTACAATACACAATAATGCTTTCTCCCACAAGAGTCCAACCATGAAAATGAGAAGGAGAGAGCATAATATAGACCTCCTAGACCATCTAACTCCTTTCCCCACCTCTAGGGGTCGAGCTCAGCTTCCTAGGAGCAGTTTGAACTAATTCTAAACTAAGAACTAGAAAATAGGCAGCCCAACAACTTGCCTCTATTACTTAGCTAACTCATCCATGCATTAATTATTCACTATTTACATCAAAGAAGCTTCTAGAAGAGTAAAGAAAGATAAAACCTATCAAAGTGCCATGAAAATATTACATTCATCCATCATCTACAAGTAAAAATGGTCAACCATAGTCAAAACAGTGTTTTTTGACCGAAAATGGCAATTCTGGCAAATCTGGAAGTTCTGGTCGCGCCCCTGGAAGTTTTGGTCGCGCCCCTTCACAGCTGATTTTGAGTGGGTTCCACTGGTCCAAATCAGGTGCAAGATGGCTCATTGGAAAGCTTGGCCTGTCTACTTTCCATCCCAAGTGGAATTTCTGAATTTGGTGTTGATTTGACCCCTCAAAAACCATTTCTCCCAAGGTCACTTTCTGCAACTCAAAAAGTGGGCAGAAAGTCATTTTTTAGGTGTATTTTGAGCTTTTGGAGGCTCAAAACTCAAAATCAGGCTTCTCCCAAGTATTGGTAATTTTTCTTTTTGCATGCCCTTTCCAAAAATGCCAAGTTTTTAAAATTCCGAGCAGTCCTCCAAAATGGTCTCACCCGGGGTGAGACCATTCCAATGGCCTAAACCTGTAAATTGCACAAAAAATTCACAAATGACAAAATTTTCTCCAAATTTCTTGAAATTTGGGCTGGGAGTCCCCAATCAAGTACCATGCTCAGTCAAAGAGGCTTTGGCCAAAGTTTGGAGTGGATCGGGCGTTTTCCTTCGTTTTTGTGCTTTGGCCAACCATCCTTGGAGCACCTTCGTTCTCTCCGGTATTTTTGATATTTCTCTCAAACCATAACACCTGTGTAAAAAGTGAAAGAGGTTTTTCTTCCTTGGCATGTTGTGGACAAAAACCTCTCTCAGTTTTGCAAAATTCATCTTTGATTGCTCAGAAACAGCTTTTGAGTGCACCTTGTCCCGATGTGTGAAGCAAGGAATTTTGTCGAAATGGAGCGAAATGAAGGGGATAGAGGGCTTCTAAATTCTTGGGGAAATTTTTGGGAGTGGGGAGGGATGTTAGGAAGCAGGGGAAAGTGGAATCTCAGTGATTGAGTGAGGGGAAGGGGTCGAAAAGAGAAAAACACAGGCCCAACCTAGAAAATTGCCAGGTTGTAGCTAGAAACTAGGGTTTGTACAAAAATGAGGAATTTGGCAGATCTAAGGGATGGGGAGTGTTTGATAAGGTACTTTAAGGATAGGGGAAGGTGTATGGACATCAGGAAACAAGTTTTGCTGGTGATTTGACCATCCAAGAGAAATTGCCTTCAAAACCCTAGGAGAGGGAAATGAGCTTGCCTAGGCACAACTGAAGCATGAACAAAATGTAAAATGACCCATTAGATACTGACATGACGATGAAAACCCTCTGAATGATGATAGGCTCAGCTGAATGATGACATGGACTGACATTTGGGCAAACCCTAGACCTAATGCCTAGTGACCAAATTTTGCTTGAAAACTCTTTGAAATGACAAAATTTGACCTTGACACTTCAAAATCACTTTGAAAGAGCATATTTGATCACTGATGGAAGGCTGTAAAGACTGACACTAACATTGGCTCCAATGGGGATGGTAGCTCCTTGGAGGTGCCAAGAACCTTAGACCTCTGGGAGAGCAGACCAGTGCTTTCAGCCATTGGGCAATGGAGTCATTATTTCGGCAAACGACACAAGACTTTGACTCATTTATTGAATGAAACTTGACTGAAAACTAACTGAAACTTAACTGAAACTTGACTCAAACCGCCTCGATGACAAACTGAAATAACTTGAAACAAACTCACTCAATAGACCAAACACAAATGGCTCATGACCGACTTAAAACAGAACTTTACAAAGCTTTTGGAAAAACGGCAGCAATCCATCAAGATTTGAAATCATGATGACAACCACCTGTGTTGCTTACAAGACAATATACATCAAACTATATCAAAATGCCAATGCAACCAATCAAGCAGATGCCTTCTTGATTGATTCTTCTTATCAGATCTTCTGGTCAACAATACAAACCTATCACTGGGCATCCAAAAACATAGTTGACCATATTCTCCTTCATCACTGAATACTGCAATAAACACTATCACTGCTGGCTGCAACAAACTTGCTAGAGGATCGTGAAAAACATGAAGATTTGCCACTGCCACCTCCTGCTGAAAGAACAAGGTTTCCTTTGCTTCAAATTCTGATCTGCCTTCCTCATGTGCTACGGTGAAAGTATGCTCATGGGCTTCAAAAATCTCTGAACAAATGCATGAGCAGATCTCTTCTTGGAAAAACATTTCAGCACATGAAACATATGAAGAATCTGAAAGGTAATCCTGTATGCTATGATCTTCGGTGGTCAGACAATATGGTGGGTGATCTTCATATGATATGACATCCGGATTATCATCTTTGTGAAGGAAAACATTATCTATTTGCTGATCTACAAGACAGTCATCGTTTTCAACAGAGGAAGAAGTTTTCCCAACACTTTCCTGACTATGTGTGCATTGCAAATCTGCTGTAGCTTGGGCTGTAACAAGACCTTTCAAAAGCTGATCTATCTCCTCTTCAGACAAAGGAGACAATGCCTTTTGTTTTCTTCTGCTTAAACAATAATTATCTTCATATGACAAGGCATTCAAACTATCATTTATTACTGAGTTATTGAAAGGAGATTCATCACTTACTTGCACAAAGATCTCACCTTGTTGTTCATGAACATCTGAATCCAAAACTCCGTCTATGATCTCAACAACAAAGCTCTCTTTGATGGGTTGCATGCTGCTGTCTTCTGTGGGCAGATCTGAAACAAGCTCTTCTCTTTCATCAATTACATCCATATGGCCATCTTCAACCTGCTGATCTTGACAAGTATCCTCTAAGATTTCTATGTGCTGCTGAAACGGATTTTCATACAGGGCTTCCATGATCTCTTCATCCATGAAATTATCATCTTCATAAAACTTCTCAAGACTTTCAATAAAACTATAGGCATGCTTGCAACAGTCTTGAACTAAATTCAATGATGGATAAAAGTCCTTATATCTTTCAATGAACATAGCATGAAAATCCTTTAAACAATAAATACAAGCAGGCAGCAAACCTTCATACCATGATTGGGCTTTACCTTCTAGAGTGGCCAAGAATATCTTCATCAAACAATCCTCAGGAAAATCGATCTTGAATTTGCGAATATGCATGTGAAATCTAACTAGATGAAGAGCAGCATCCTTCTTACCATCATCATTAAATGTAGGCAAATTCTTTGACCAATCTACCTTCGGAATTTTATTTGGAAAACCTGGAATGTGATCTCGGCTCAAGGGAGCATATCTTCTTGCAATTAGGTCCATCATGAAAATCTCACAGCTACTGATCTCTCTGTAGTGAAGTCACCATGAGGCATAGGTTGCTGGATTCTTCAGTGAAAGGAGTCGCCAAGTGAAAGATTCAGCCTGTCAAGTGTCTGATCGTTGTTCACCATCAACAATCAGATCTGAACTTGATACATGTACTGGGGTAAAATGCAAATGAAGTTCTGTATTCACAAGCTCACGGAGATTGACTGAAGCAGCGTTTATCTACTAACGCTGATGTAAAACAAGAGCGTTTTCGAAGGCTTCTGGCATAACTTCAGGCTCCGTCTAAGACTTATGAAACAAACACATCAACTCACAAACAAGTTTGTTCTCCCCAGTATGGTCGCCAATATGTTAGCGCTTGGAATTCACCTAGGCTGAGATAGACAAACTCTCAAGGCTACATCAAACCATTTCACCTCGTAGCTAGCCCTACGAGGTATGAGAAGGCTCTCTCGGGTCAAATTTGATAGATCTTATAATATAATAAGGCTGACCAATTAGGATCAAAGATATTAGGCTAGTAAATTGATAGAGGGGGGGTTGATTTAAAGATTTTTGGGTTTTTTGGTGGCAATTGGAGGGAGTGCAATTTAGGGTGCGGGGATGGAGCACAGTTTTTGCAGGGGGTTCTTTGGGGCAAGGTAGGAACTTGTGCTGATGCCTTTGACTTGGATGAGTGATCAGGGAAGAAAGAGAGGAGGTTAAAGAGGGCAAACAAGGACTTTGAATCCTCTTTAAACAGTGGAAAACATATATATTGAACAGAATTAAAAGCTGAGCATGGCATGCATGAATTCAAACTTTATCACTTCATCTTGTTCAATTAGCAGCAAAGAAAGAGAGATGTAACACATAAACAAACTTACAGTAACAATTAGAAGACACACCATCAACACAATGATCCACAAGAATCCACAATGAAGTCTGCAAAACCCTGGCCTTCCTTTCCTTAAATTGCAGAAGTAGATGTACAATACACAATAATGCTTTCTCCCACAAGAGTCCAACCATGAAAATGAGAAGGAGAGAGCATAATATAGACCTCCTAGACCATCTAACTCCTTTCCCCACCTCTAGGGGTCGAGCTCAGCTTCCTAGGAGCAGTTTGAACTAATTCTAAACTAAGAACTAGAAAATAGGCAGCCCAACAACTTGCCTCTATTACTTAGCTAACTCATCCATGCATTAATTATTCACTATTTACATCAAAGAAGCTTCTAGAAGAGTAAAGAAAGATAAAACCTATCAAAGTGCCATGAAAATATTACATTCATCCATCATCTACAAGTAAAAATGGTCAACCATAGTCAAAACAGTGTTTTTTGACCGAAAATGGCAATTCTGGCAAATCTGGAAGTTCTGGTCGCGCCCCTGGAAGTTTTGGTCGCGCCCCTTCACAGCTATTTTTGAGTGGGTTCCACTGGTCCAAATCAGGTGCAAGATGGCTCATTGGAAAGCTTGGCCTGTCTACTTTCCATCCCAAGTGGAATTTCTGAATTTGGTGTTGATTTGACCCCTCAAAAACTATTTCTCCCAAGGTCACTTTCTGCAACTCAAAAAGTGGGCAGAAAGTCATTTTTTAGGTGTATTTTGAGCTTTTGGAGGCTCAAAACTCAAAATCAGGCTTCTCCCAAGTATTGGTAATTTTTCTTTTTGCATGCCCTTTCCAAAAATGCCAAGTTTTTAAAATTCCGAGCAGTCCTCCAAAATGGTCTCACCCGGGGTGAGACCATTCCAATGGCCTAAACCTGTAAATTGCACAAAAAATTCACAAATGACAAAATTTTCTCCAAATTTCTTGAAATTTGGGCTGGGAGTCCCCAATCAAGTACCATGCTCAGTCAAAGAGGCTTTGGCCAAAGTTTGGAGTGGATCGGGCGTTTTCCTTCGTTTTTGTGCTTTGGCCAACCATCCTTGGAGCACCTTCGTTCTCTCCGGTATTTTTGACATTTCTCTCAAACCATAACACCTGTGTAAAAAGTGAAAGAGGTTTTTCTTACTTGGCATGTTGTGGACAAAAACCTCTCTCAGTTTTGCAAAATTCATCTTTGATTGCTCAGAAACAGCTTTTGAGTGCACCTTGTCCCGATGTGTGAAGCAAGGAATTTTGTCGAAATGGAGCGAAATGAAGGGGATAGAGGGCTTCTAAATTCTTGGGGAAATTTTTGGGAGTGGGGAGGGATGTTAGAAAGTAGGGGAAAGTGGAATCTCAGTGATTGAGTGAGGGGAAGGGGTCGAAAAGAGAAAAACACAGGACCAACCTAGAAAATTGCCAGGTTGTAGCTAGAAACTAGGGTTTGTACAAAAATGAGGAATTTGGCAGATCTAAGGGATGGGGAGTGTTTGATAAGGTACTTTAAGGATAGGGGAAGGTGTATGGACATCAGGAAACAAGTTTTGCTGGTGATTTGACCATCCAAGAGAAATTGCCTTCAAAACCCTAGGAGAGGGAAATGAGCTTGCCTAGGCACAACTGAAGCATGAACAAAATGTAAAATGACCCATTAGATACTGACATGACGATGAAAACCCTCTGAATGATGATAGGCTCAGCTGAATGATGACATGGACTGACATTTGGGAAAACCCTAGACCTAATGCCTAGTGACCAAATTTTGCTTGAAAACTCTTTGAAATGACAAAATTTGACCTTGACACTTCAAAATCACTTTGAAAGAGCATATTTGATCACTGATGGAAGGCTGTAAAGACTGACACTAACAGATGGGTCCAATAGTTCTATGGTTCCTGAAAATGGAGTAGAAAATCTAGTGGTCTTTGGAGAGAAGACCATGTTGTGGCATCAAAGGCTTGGACATATTGGAGATAAGGGCCTTCGAATACTTCATGGTAAAGGTATGGTAGAAGGTATGAATAACAGCTCTCTGGATTTTGATTTCTGTGAAAATTGTGTATATGGGAAGCAGAATCGGGTGAGTTTCCCCTCTGGTGGTAAGAGGACGAAACAGATATTAGAGCTTGTGCACAGTAATGTGTTTGGACCTGTGAAGGTTCCATCACTGGGTAAGTCTGTGTACTATGTATCATTCATAGATGACTTCTCAAGAAATACATGGATATATTTTCTTAAGAAGAAATCTGAAGTCTTTGACAGGTTTAAAGAATTTAAGGCTCTGGTGGAAAGTCAGATAGAGAAGAAGATAAAGGTGATGAGGATAGATAATGGTGGAGAATTTTGCAGCAAGGAATTTGAAGAATTATGTAAGAAGTGTGGTATAGCACGGCAGAAGACTACTCCATATACACCTCAGCAAAATGGAGTCGTAGAAAGAATGAACAAGACGTTGATGGAAAGGGCAAGAAGCATGCGCAGTGGTGCTGGGTTAGGACAGGAATTCTGGGCAGAGGCGGTGGATACTGCATGTTACCTGGTCAACAGGTCACCTTCATCAGCGTTGGAGGATAAGACTCCACAAGAAGTATGGACTGGTAAGAAACCCTCTCTTTCACATCTGAGGGTATTTGGATGTGATGCATATGTACATGTTCCAAAGGAGAAACGAACCAAGTTGGATAGTAAATCTGAAAAGTGCATCTTTATTGGGTATAAGGATGGTTTAAAGGGTTATAAGCTTTGGAACCCAGTCACACGGAAGGTTGTGTACAGCCGAGATGTGGTGTTTAGAGAGGTAAAAGATGTTATTCAACATGAAGTCCAACCAAAGGAACCTGAGAAGATAGAGTTTGAGCCAAAGGAGGAAGAATCAGACTCTACAACAGAGGAGGAATCAGAAGATGAAGAGCCACAAACTCCGGCTGTGAGAAGATCAGTTCGAGAAAGAAGGCAACCAGAAAGGTATAGTCCATCTGCTTTTGCTTTGTCTGTTATTGATGATGATCCCAGAACTGTGAAGGAAGCAGTGGATTCAGAGGATGGAAAAGTCTGGAAAGAGGCCATGGTTGATGAAATGGCATCTTTGCACAAAAATAAGGCTTGGGATCTGGTGGAGTTGCCGGCTGGAAGGAAACCCATTGGAAGCAAATGGGTGTTCAAGAAGAAGACAAATGCAGAAGGAAAGGTGGATAAATACAAAGCTCGGTTGGTAGCAAAAGGTTATTCCCAGGTGCCGGGAATTGATTTTGGTGATATTTTTTCTCCTGTTGCCAAGGTAACTTCTATTAGATTACTTTTATCTGTTGCTGCTGCTTTTGATTTTGAGGTAGAACAGATGGATGTGAAGACAACATTTCTTCACGGGGATTTGGAAGAGGAAATCTACATGAAGCAACCTGAAGGCTTTGCGGTGAAGGGTAACAGTCACCAAGGATGTGGTATCAGAAATTTGATACATTTATACGGGGACTTGGCTTCACCAGAAGCAAAGCAGATCATTGTGTGTATTTTAAATTAATTGGTGACTGTGTTATTTATCTGGTCTTGTATGTGGATGATATGTTGCTGGTTGGAAATGACAAAGAAATTATCCAGGATTTGAAGACCCAATTGTCCTCCAAATTTGACATGAAAGATCTTGGTGTTGCAAACTATATTTTGGGCATGGAAATTAAAAGAGATCGGTCAAAGAGGAAGCTCTGGTTGAACCAGAGGAAGTATGTCGAGACAATACTGCAGAGGTTTAATATGCAGGATAGTAAACCGGTGAAGGTTGCTATTCCTGTAGGTGTGAGGTTATCCGTTGAACAGTGTCCCAAGACACAAGAAGAGGAAGAGGACATGTCTCGTGTTCCATATGCAACTGCAGTGGGTAGCCTGATATATGCAATGGTCTGTACTAGACCAGACATTGCACATGCAGTGGGAGTATTGAGCAGGTTTATGTCAAAACCTGGGAAGGAGCACTGGACAGTAGTGAAGTGGGTTTTCAGGTATTTGCATGGCACTAGTGATTATGGTTTGTGCTACCAAGGAAGACCAGGATCGGACAGAGTGTTGGATATTCATGGCTTTGTTGATGCAGACTGGGCTGGAGATCTGGATCAGAGAAGATCTACAAGTGGGTATGTGTTTAACCTATTTGGAGGTGCAGTCAGTTGGATGAGTAAGAAACAATCTGTAGTGGAACTATCAACTACAGAGGCATAATACATGGCAGCCACTCATGCAAGTAAGGAAGCAATTTGGTTGCAGATATTCTGTTCAAGTATGGGGTTCGTATAGGGAGCTATAAGAATAGACTGTGACAGCCAAAGTGCAATTTTCTTGGCAAAGAACCCTGCTAATCATTCAAAGACAAAGCACATTGATGTTCAATATCACTTTGTGAGGGATATGATAGAAGACAGAAAGGTGTTGCTGGTAAAGGTGGACACTTTGAAGAATACTGCAGATGCATTGACAAAATCTGTGAGCTCTGAGAAGTTCTCTTGGTGTAGAGAAGCAATGGGAATCTCAGGGCTGAAAAAATGACTAAGCTCTCCTGTGGCCCCCTGTGGAAAGAAAACAACAAGTGGGAGATTGTTGGGTTGTGTTATATTCTTTCCACGTAGTTAATAGGGGGTTTGAAGGGCACCCGTAACCCCACTTTATGGGGTCCATATGTTAGGTTGGGCGGACCCACCTATGGTTTTGTGCATGATTTTCGCACATGTTTTTTGGACGCGATGGTTTTCGGTCCATGGTATTGGACGCGATGGATTTCAGTCCATGGTATTGGATGCTTCGGCATGTATAAATATGTATTGTAACATTGAAAGGAACATAATGAAAAATCAAGCTGGTAGTCCCGGTTTTGGGATCCAGGGAAAAATCTCTGTGCATATGTGTTTTATGGGTTATGCTCTCGCATTGTTTATTTTCTTTGTTTAAGAATTCGTATGCAGGTAATTTCTGTACAGGGTTAAAACCTACAGCTACATCATGATCCTACTAACATTTGGCCATGTGGGGGGATACCTGGATGGCCACATCCTGATGAGGTATGGAACATCTCACTCACACTCAGGAAAACTTGGGACAATCTGTTGGATAATTGGACCATCAAGTGTACAATTCTCGATCATGCAATGATGAGTTGGAGTCGAGCACGCGAGAAACAACCAACTCAAAAGGAAATGATGATTCCCTTTGCTTGACCTGAGGCATCGAACAAAGATGAAGGTTGGGACAAAGATACACCATCCACTAGACCATGCTCCTAGAATAAATGTGCTGAAGTCGAGAAAATAGGGCCTGCTATTGTTGAGGCAATGATGAGTCCTTAACAAAGGGACAAGGATCATAGTAATGTGACTAATAGAGACTGACACCAGGGATGATGATGGGGAAATAAGGGGACTAGTGGACTTATGAATTCCGTTGTTAGAGAATTTATGTAAGGTTGACATGAGAGTGTCTGACATGATTCTAGAGGGGATTGTCAATTACTTAGATGAATGCTTTTCAGAGACAAGTCATGATAGATGGAGGCCAAAAGTGAGAAAAATGGGATGAATGAGATGTAAAAAAGGGTAAGATATGGTAACATGAATCAATGGGACTCTAAATAGACTCCTTAGATACAGGGGTGACTGATCTCTTATGCTATGAACAAGGGTGACCCTATGATGCTTCCACATGGGAAATCCCCAAAGGGCACCATAAAAACATGAGTAAATGTTGGTCTCTCATGAAGAAACTAAACACATAATTCGACAAGTTGAAATGAAAAGTGGTACCAGAGTACAAGTGACTCCTATGAAGAGATTATATTTTAACAAGCGACAAGGTGAGACCTCATGGAAAAAATGGCTTCTCAACAAGACTTCAAATTTCCGAAAGTGAAGTGATCCCCATAGTAGAGACTAGTGAGATATTTCCAATGGTGTATATGGTTTATCAAACTAAGCTATGATTTTCTCATAATAGACAAAGAAAAAATGAGGATTTCTTATAAAAGAGATTCTTGCCCCCAATTTGCAATTCATTTTCATAATGAACTATTGGAAAATTTTGGGAGGAGGAGGAGGCCCTAAATCTTGGCGAGCTTGTAGCAGACAAACCATCCATTGGATTTTGGATTTGTAACTTTCAAGTTGGCGGCATTACTTGTGTGAAAATGGACTTAATGTAGCTTAGAAGGATGGTTCCTGGTGAAAAATAAAGGTAAGAAAGGAGTACAAGAATTAACTACTACAGAAGGTATAGGATCATCCTCACCCACCAAGTCAAACATGGGCATCGGGTGGTAAGTGTGGAATCACATATATTAGAATGTTTTAATATATGGTATCAAGCATCTACAATATTCGATGTGTATATGGCTCATTGGAAAGGCCAGTAGGAAAAAATGTACAAGGAATGAAACAATAATCAACCATACCTAGATTGTTGAGCTCTAGGCTGAGACTAACATTGATCTAGTGAGAAGGTGGCCAAGGTGGGGCATCATGCCCCTAAGCATGGTATACTGACCCCCAACATATGTGATGGAGGGGACTGATTGAGTATGCAAATGTGAGAATGATGCCCCTAGCTAGATGAGGTTATGGAGCACTATTGTGTTCCAAGTAATCAAATAAGGGATTCAAGCATCTGAACCTGCTAGCATGAGATCCTCCAAAGGATGATCAGTAGCTCTACGGGCATGGGTGCCCCCATGTTTTGGATTTGTGTTTATAGAATTCTATGGACATGATAGATGTATTTATAATAATGGATTCCAAACACTTGTTATGGATGTACATAATATGGTTATGCACTTTATTGTTCTCTGATTCAAAATTGATCAATGAATGGTCAAGGATCCCGAAAAGGTCAAAAAATCAGAGTTGTTGGATGCAAGCGAAATCGGCACTGTCACGTAGAGCTTAGAAAAACGATCCCAACCCAACTTGAATGGATACATTTGGACTCCAAATGAAGGAGAAAGAGTTTGTTGAATTTTGTGTGCGAGTAGGCAAATGAGGCCTTGTAGGCCAAGAGGCAGCTCCACAGTTTGACGTGGTAGTCAACAAGTCAAAGTCAACTCCAGTTTGGGTGCAGATCTTCATTACATGGTGAAGGTATAAGTATCATAGCACAAACATATGGTTTATGAAACATATATAATATTTGGTATAAAAACCATATATTAAAACATATGCCTTGTTATTAAAGTTTCCTATCGTAATTATATACATAATACAAAATGTTGAACGCATATTACAAAATGGTGGGTACATTACATATGGTTGAGAACCATATATGTTAATGCTACAAAGGATATTAAAATTATGTATTAAACATAGTTTATGGTATAACATGGGTCCAAATGACATGTCATGCTTCGAAATGATTAAAAAATGTGCCACGGGAACCATCGCTCCACCATGACCATAGAGGGTTATGGCACCACTTGAAGCCACCATTCACATGCGACCACCAACTAATGTGGCATCACTATGGGGAGAAGTTATCACTGTATGTTATGTTTGGAAACCATATAAAACACGCCGAAGCTTAATGTATTATATGGTTGCTCTTAATATCTGCCATATTTGTATAGTTTCGATACCTATGTGCATAGTTTTCATTGCACCGAGAACCAAATGTAATGTTTTATATGGTGCAGTTTTGAACTATATGTTATATTTGTAACAAAATTGCAACCAATTGCCATGTATAGAGTTTCAAAAACTTATAAATTAGCATTACACCAATGTGCCAGAGGCGAGAGGAGAGAGTGAGCTTGGGATTTTGAAGAGAAGTGGTGACATTCATACAGCATAGGAGTTTTTGAGCAGGTGTAGGCAGCGAAGCTAAGAACTTTGAAGAAACTTTCTGGGAGATTTGGGAAATATTTTTCAGAACCGAGAGTTTCTACAGGATCCTAAGATGGAGCAGAGTGCATCTGTATGGTGCAAGATTGTATATGAAGCAATATTCTCTTATGTATTTATGGTTTTGAAGTTTCTAATATAAATCCCTCCTCGTTGAAGAATAGGGCTCGGAGATGTAGGCTTGAAAATAGCCAAAGTATGTTAACAATCTCTTGTGTCATTTTTCTTTTCATGTTTTGATGTTCAATTTTGCTGCAAATTTCTTCTCAGTTCTTCATGCTTATTTGTTTAATGGTGTTTTTAAGAATCATGCATTAACACTATTTTAAAGGTAAATACATCACATTTCAATTAAATATCTTTCTGGGGATCATGGTGTCACCATTTATGACAATGGTTGTCTTCTTATGGGAAGAATGGATGAAGGATGCAGTAAGAGAAAGGAAATGGTTACCAATCTCATTTGACACTGCATATATAGGTCAAATGGATTGAATTTTTGGGTTTTCATACATAGTGTTGTGATACCAAAGAGTGGATTTGAATATAATGAATTGATGATCAACTAGATGACAGTAGGGTTGAACAACAAAAATATGTAAGGGACTGGGTTGTTGATGGAAAATGGAGGAATGATTAAGTGGATCATCCCCATGTTGATATGGACTGATATGGGACTCTATAGGATTTTCAAGATGGGGAATAATAGTCTTAATAGATTCAACACTACTAGAGGCACTAGAAAGGTTGGGGAGAACTACTTCTCTTAGACTCTCAAAATTGGATGCCCCCTTACCCAAACATTGGGTGGCAATGTAATGGCCATAAGGTGGATGTGGTTCAAATTCATGGGTTTTAAGTATGGGGTGATGGAACCAATCATCATCATGGGAGACATGGTTCACATACACACTTTTTCTATGGTAGACTGGAGACAAGTGGATTCAAGGTCCATTGATGTTGAGACCCAAGTGTCTTCGGAAGATGGATCTAAAGAAGCATAATTAGAACCTCCTGGGGGGTCTGAATAATTCGATCCCATGGATGATGAAAAGTAGAGAATTGGTGTTGAATTACCCATCATCTCAACATTAGGAGGGGGAATCACAATAGTGGGTTGAGAGGCCTCTTGTCCTGATGAAGAATTGGGGCCAGAACCTAAAATTAGAGAAGAAGGAGAGCCACTATGAGCATAAGCTAACTTGCAAAGCACATGAAGTGTAACATGAAAATATTTGAGATGAGGACAATGATGTAAATAATTCCCTTATTTACTGCATAAAGCACAATGGTGGTTTATGTGTAACAATTTCTTCTTCCTAGAAGAGTCAGGTAAGGTAACATGGACCTCAAGAATGTTAGGATCAGGTTGAGTATCTAAGACCACACTTTTAACTCAAGAGATTTCAGGAAAATTATGTTTTCATGCCTAAGAGCATCACACAAAGCACATGGAGGAATAAGATTTGGTGGTTTAGGAGGAGTGGTAGTCACTTGGGTTTCCTTGTCTTTTTTCCCACTTTTTATGGACTTCCCCCCCCTCACCAAACATGAGTATATTCCTGCTGAGGTTGGTGTGGAACTAAAGCAATGGATGGGGAGGAAGGAATGGGTTAAACTGAGGTTAAATCCATGTGAGTTTTGAGCTAGTTGGGAGGATTGTTTGCAGGAGGATTGATGTACTAGACTAGGATTCGCAAAGTCATGTTAGGAAGACTCAACATCACCTTTACACGAGTAGAAAAAATTCCTCATTGAGGAAATAAGAAAGGTATCTGAACAAAGGGATAATGACCTAGAGGAGCTCCTCTAGATGGAGGAGGGCCATAAGGAAAACCACCTAAAGGGAAGTGACTTGGAGGAATTGTTCCTGAAGGAAGAGTCAAGTTTTGTGCTGCATATTATAGAGGTGCTGACTGCTAGGAAGAAGTACCAGGTTTCTTATTGGAATCCCATGACACTTAAAATATGAAAAATGTTGAAGAGCTATGTTCAAATGAAACATATGGTGGGTCATAGTAAGCCCCAAGCAGCCTAGAATATTTATAGACTCTAGGGGAAACAACGGTAAAGGTAGGGGCTGTCTTATTTCCTATCGTTGATGAAATGGTGGTCTAAGGAGAGGTCTGCAATTGAGGGTCATATTAAGTTAGTTGATTGATAGTGACGATCTTTCATTATGAGCAAAACACATCTTGCGAAAGACAGAGGATGTGGAAACTAACGTGGTGTATGTGTAACTACAACCAAGGAAGAGGTTATGATCTAAATGGGCATTGATGACTTGGATATCAATCAAGATAATCTTTCTAGCAATAGTGATGGGGCCATTCCGATATAAACCAAGAGGATGTGAGAGGTGAACATCTTGAGCATGAAGAGTGATAGTGGATGGTGATAGGTCAAGGGAACGAAGTTTCTTCTAGACACTACCAACCATCACACAAGTGGAGGCGGCTTCATCGATTATACATCATTGAAAAATGGCATTTTCTATTGAGACTAGTATTTTAAAAGCAACAGATGAAGGGAGATGAGGATGTTCTACTTTAAAAATGTTAGAGATAATTAAACAATTTTCAGAAGGATCCACAATGCCTAGAGTTGATAGTAGAGTTTTCCATTGGGATGGGCACATCTAGAGGTCTTCCAAAAATGGCATGGTGGCAAGGGACTGCACCAAGTCATCTACTATAGTATATGTATGAAAGGATTTAGAAGAAGAAAAATTTCGACTTAATGGTCCTTTTGTGATCTTAAGTTGAACTTCTACCTTAGGCTGAGGGATATGTGAGGTACCATTTGGTTAAAAATGGGTCTCAATGGAATTTTTGGACTGAGAATCAGTTGTTGACTTATCAAGAGGATTGTCATACTTGCACGACCAAGTTTGGAGGTTGATGTCTTCAGAATTCATCTTGATAATTTGACAATTTCCTTTCCTAGGTTGCAAAGGTTGGGGGGATAGAGGATTATGGGCAAGTTGGGTGGCCACATATCCTTAGTGAGGGATTGGATTGGTAAGCACAGCTAGCTATAAAGAAGAAGGAAGGGGTTGAGAAATGGGTTACAACCCTATAAAGATAGTTTTTTGGGCTTCCCATACCTCGCATTTGAGAGAGAAGGGGACATTCATGAGTATAATGGCCATAAGTATCATAATAAGAACAATGTTTTCTAGTTTTAAGAGCCTTGTTCTACTTGAGATATTCACTGCGTTGCTGGGTTGCAGGATTGGACTGGTCACCCTTATTGGAATTAGGTTATTAGGCCCCTATACTACTAGTGTAACCCCTTATTGTTATTAGTACAACCCACTTATTATATTTATGTACCCATGTAGTGCCCATATTGTTACTATTGTGCCACATAGAAGCCCACTATTGTTATTATTGTGCACTTACATTTTTATTGTTATGTCGACTCTGATTATGTTATGACCCCTTGGACTCCTATATATAGAAAGGAGGTATTTTCATTTGTATCATCCAAGAATTGCTTATTTATGTAATGTAAGGGAGGTTGCCCCCTCTAAGAGGATGAATTCTAAGGCGTTGATCTATCTTTTCTATCTTTTTCTTGAGCTGGTTTCATAACATTTGGTATCAGAGCTTTCGATTCTAGGGTTTCGCTGCTCCAAACAGGTTATCGTGGAATTTTTGCTATAAATTTTTTTCTGAGACGTTTCAGAAGCTAAAAAAAGAACCCATTTTAGAAGAAATCGCTCTAAATCTTGGGTCCGAATTTTAGAGCTTTTCGTACTATATTTGCAGAGATATGATCTGTGGAAGTTGGTCTTTTTGAAGACCACTGAATTACATTCCAAACAGGTGACTTGGGGAAATTGTCATAACTTTCTCTCTGAGCATCAGATTGAAATTTTGTAAGAAGTTACAGAAAGACGACGGACTGTAGTTTCTTGTATATCATTTTCAAATCCAAAGGTCGAAAAAGTGACTCGTGGAACGTCGTACAAGTTCGCTCTATTGAACTAGTCTATAATCAGGTCATCTTGGGAGATTGTGCATAACTCTTCCTTGGAGAATCCAATTTGGATCAGACTGGTGGCATTGGAAAGAGGACATAAAGAGCTACTACAGGTCACAATTTCAGAACTTAAAGATCCGAAAATACAGAGCTACATTCGTTTCAAGATCGAGCTCCTAAAATAAAGAAAAAGCAAGATGAGGAAGTTTGATGGCAAGGATCCAGTAAATTGGATACTTCAGATGGAGCAATATTTTGATCTACATGGGGTACCACTGTTACAAAAGGTATGTATTGCATCTTCATATTTAGAACTGGATCAATTTTTATGGTATGAAGGGCTTTGTTCTCGTAAACAACTTATTACGTGGTCAATTTTCACAGAGGAAATGATAGCACGTTATGAGGATACAAAGAACAACACCTTCTTTAGAGCAACACCACAACAATTGGAAAGAGTAAAAGGGCTTTGTGACATAGTGGAAAGAAAAATTATGGAAACCAGGAAGCATACCCCTCACAACTATAAAGATGGAAGTGTTGTTTCTCCCAGCCTTCCACAACCTACAAGGGTTACACCACAACAATTGGAGGAAAAAAGAGAAAAAGGGCTTTGTTACAATTGTGATAGCAAATGCACTAAAGGTCATAAGTTTACTGAGAAGAAATTATTTTACATAGAATATGAAGAGGAGGAAGAAAAGGATCAAGAAACATCAAAACAAGAGGATATACGCTAGGACCCCACCCCAGAGAAAGAAGAAATGAATCAGACCATATCTTTAGTTATAAGTAGAATTTCGGCGTAAATCACATAAAGAGAGACATTTGTAGACGTGTTTCGAACCATATCTTGTAAGGCATCGACAAGAATTACCACTCCTCAAAATCTCGAGATAGAAGGACATATCAAGAAGGAAAAGGTGCAAGAAGTGAAAGATCACATCGAGAAAGAAGAAATGAATCCAACCATATTTTGTAATTCATTGGTCGAAATTACCACTCCTCAAACTATCAAGATAGAAGGAGATATAAAGAATAAAAATGTTCCAGAAGTGAAAGATCACATCGAGCATCAAGAAATGAATCTGACCATATCTTGTAAAGGATTGGAAGAAATTACCACTCCTCAAACTCTAGAGATAGAAGGACATATCAAGAAGAAAAATGTTCAAGTAGAGAAAGATCACATCGAGCATCAACAACAAGTTCTCCAGCTTTTTAAGGATAACGCCACTTCGGTGCAAAATCAAATGAAACAACATTGTTGTGGGGAAAAATGCCTATGCAGGACGATCCTATCCACCTAAGGTGTGACAGTGCCTTAGCAACAAATAGAGACAACTATTCTAGTATTCTTCCTTTATGAATTAAGAATGAAGAGAGATGGATGGACTAACCGGTGTCTTCCGTTTGTCCCTCGATCCGGTTTCTCTTCTCTTGGAGAGTTCCCAGCTACTTGCCTTCTCGCTCGCCCAGCTTCAAGAGGTTTCTGGAAGATCACAAGAAGAGAACACTACACAAGACATGGATTCATATTCATAACTAGTTCAGGATTAGAAATAAACTAAACATACTAATGCAATCATACATAAAAAATACATCAGTATATAGGAGAAACCAAGATAGCTTTATTGATGAATAACAAGGTTCAGGAAGAGATACAACCCAGAGGGCTCCAATCCAGCATCTCCTTCCCAGCAAATGGAATTCCTATCTTCACCCCCTTCAAAGCATTAAGCACCCAATGATTCCAATCTCAAACCAACAACAATTCTTTGCAATAACAAAATTCCAGCCTCTAGATCTCATGGAGGAGAGATCCATATATAGATGTTTGGAGAGAGGATGAGTCAGCTTGAGATCTGACTAGTGTCCTCTCCCTCTGTCAGTTCTTTATTCCACTTGGAGGTTCTTGCTCACTTGGAGATTTGGAACCTCTTACTCATCACCAGTCGAATTCCCTGAGGCAAGTGTCATTGAGGAAGATTTTGGAAGCTTCCTGGGATTTGACACCTCGTGTAATGAGCTTGCCACATGTCAACTTTCGCTCAGCGCAGGTAGCCAGTGTTGCCTTTGACATTCAGCAGAGGTAGCAAGTGTTGGCTTTGACATTCAGCGCAAACAGCTAGTGGAGCCACTGAATTGATCTTGAATTGACTTGTTTTTGAGCAGTTTCTGGTGGAGAACTTCTGTGAATTGCTGTGGTTTGTTAGCCTTGTTCCTCTAGAGGTAGGAACAACATGTTTAGGGACTTTGGATCCCTTAGATTATGGACATTTTATGCTCAATGCTGTAAGGCACAAAAATGTCTATAACAAACAGGTAGATCAACATCATGGTGAAATTTTTTTTGATGTAGGTGATTGGGTATTTTTACTACTACATCTCAAGCAAGCTATTTATGAGAAGGAAATGTTGGAAATACTACATGCACTTAAAAAATGGCGACCTTACCTAATGGGAAGACTCTTCAAGGATGAGGATGTGGAAGCATTGTTTTGTGCTATTTCTATTATCCAACCAGATTGGATAAAAAAAGCAAGGGATGAATGGAAGAGGGATGAAGAAGTATGGCCACTTATTCAAAAGTTGCAAAAGATCCCAATTCAAACAAAATTGTCAGAAATTGAAGAGGAAGGAAAAATTATATTGGAACCTGGAGTAGTCACAGAAAAAAGAACCCGATAGCTACGAAATCGTTCAATTTCAGAGTATCTCATCAAGTGGAAGAACTTACCCACTAAAGATTCCACATGGGAGGACAATAATTTTATACAGAAGCATCAAGAACTACTCAAGCGTTGAGTACAACGCTTTTTGAAGGAGAGGGGCATGTTAGGCCCCTATACTACTAGTGTAACCCCTTATTGTTATTAGTACAACCCACTCATTATATTGATGTACCCATGTAGTGCCCATATTGTTACTATTGTGCCACATAGAAGCCCACTATTGTTATTATTGTGCCCTTACATTATTATTGTTATGTCGGCTCTGATTATGTTATGACCCCTTAGACTCCTATATATAGAAAGGAGGTATTTTCATTTGTATCATCCAAGAATTTCTCATTTATGTAATGTAAAGGAGGTTTCCCCCTCGAAGAGGCTGAATTCTAAGGCGTTGATCTATCTTTTCTATCTTTTTCTTGAGTTGTTTTCATAACATTTGGTATCAGAGCTTTCGATTCTAGGGTTTCGCTGCTCCAAACAGGTTATCATGGAATTTTTGCTATAACTTTTTTTATGCGACGTTTCAGAAGCTAAAAAAAGAACCAATTTTAGAAGAAATAGCTATAAATCTTGGGTCTGAATTTTAGAGCTTTTCGTACTATATTTGCAGAGATATGATCTGTGGAAGTTGGTCTTTTTGAAGACTCCTGAATTACATTCCAAACAGGTGACCTAGGGAAAATAGTCATAACTTTCTCTCTGAGCATCAGATTGAAATTTTGTAAGAAGTTACAGAAAGACGACGGACTGTAGTTTCTTGTATATCATTTTCAGATCCAAAGGTCGAAAAAGTGACTCGTGGAACATCGTAGAAGTTCGCTCTATTGAACTAGTCTATAATCAGGTCATCTTGGGAGATTGTGCATAACTCTTCCTTGGAGAATCCAATTTGGATCATACTGGTGGCATTGGAAAGAGGACATAAAGAGCTACTACAGGTCACAATTTCAGAACTTAAAGATCCGAAAATACAGAGCTACATTCGTTTCAAGATCGAGCTCCTAAAATAAAGAAAAAGCAAGATGAGCAAGTTTGATGGCAAGGATCCAGTAAATTGGATACTTCAGATGGAGCAATATTTTGATCTACATGGGGTACCACTGTTACAAAAGGTATGCATTGCATCTTCATATTTAGAAATGGATCAATTTTTATGGTATGAAGGGCTTTGTTCTCCTAAACAACTTGTTACGTTGTCAATTTTCATAGAGGAAATGATAGCACGTTATGAGGATACAAAGAGCAACACCTTCTTTAGAGCAACACCACAACAATTGGAAAGAGTAAAAGGGCTTTGCGACATAGTGGAAAGAAAAATTATGGAAACCAGGAAGCATACCCCTCACAACTATAAAGATGGAAGTGTTGTTTCTCCCAGCCTTCCACAACCTACAAGGGTTACACCACAACAATTGGAAGAAAAAAGAGAAAAAGGGCTTTGTTACAGTTGTGATAGCAAATGCACTAAAGGTCATAAGTTTACTGAGAAGAAATTATTTTACATAGAATATGAAGAGGAGGAAGAAAAGGATCAAGAAACATCAAAATAAGAGGATATACGCTAGGACCCCACCCCAGAGAAAGAAGAAATGAATCAGACCATATCTTTAGTTATAAGTAGAATTTCGGCGTAAATCACATAAAGAGAGACATTTGTAGATGCGTTTCGAACCATATCTTGTAAAGCATTGACAAGAATTACCACTCCTCAAACTCTCGAGATAGAAGGACATATCAAGAAGGAAAAGGTGCAAGAAGTGAAAGATCACATCGAGAAAGAAGAAATGAATCCAACCATATCTTGTAATTCATTGGTCGAAATTACCACTCCTCAAACTATCAAGATAGAAGGAGATATCAAGAAGAAAAATGTTCAAGAAGTGAAAGATCACATCGAGCATCAAGAAATGAATCTGACCATATCTTGTAAAGGATTGGAAGAAATTACCACTCCTCAAACTCTAGAGATAGAAGGACATATCAAGAAGAAAAATGTTCAAGTAGAGAAAGATCACATCGAGCATCAACAACAAGTTCTCCAGCTTTTAAAGGATAACGCCACTTCGGTGAAAAATCAAATGAAACAACAGGTAGATCAACATCATGGTGAAATTTTTTTGATGTAGGTGATTGGGTATTTTTACTCCTACATCTCAAGCAAGCTATTTATGAGAAGGAAATGTTGGAAATACTACATGCACTTAAAAAATGGCGACCTTACCGAATGGGAAGACTCTTCAAGGATGAGGATGTGGAAGCATTGTTTTGTGCTATTTCTATTATCCAACCAGATTGGATAAAAAAAACAAGGGATGAATGGAAGAGGGATGAAGAAGTATGGCCACTTGTTCAAAAGTTGCAAAAGATCCCAATTCAAACAAAATTGTCAGAAATTGAAGAGGAAGGAAAAATCATATTGGAACCTGGAGTAGTCACAGAAACAAGAACCCGACAGCTACGAAATCATTCAATTTCAGAGTATCTCATCAAGTGGAAGGACTTACCCACTAAAGATTCCACATGGGAGGACAAGAATTTTATACAGAAGCATCAAGAACTACTAAAGCGTTGAGGACAACGCTTTTTGAAGGAGAGGGGTATGTTAGGCCCCTATACTACTAGTGTAACCCCTTATTGTTATTAGTACAACCCACTCATTATATTGATGTACCCATGTAGTGCCCATATTGTTACTATTGTGCCACATAGAAGCCCACTATTGTTATTATTGTGCCCTTACATTATTATTGTTATGTCGGCTCTGATTATGTTATGACCCCTGAGACTCCTATATATAGAAAGGAGGTATTTTCATTTGTATCATCCAAGAATTTATCATTTATGTAATGTAAAGGAGGTTTCCCCCTCAAAGAGGCTGAATTCTAAGGCGTTGATCTATCTTTTCTATCTTTTTCTTGAGCTAGTTTCATAACATTTGGTATCAGAGCTTTCGATTCTAGGGTTTCGCTGCTCCAAACAGGTTATTGTGGAATTTTTGCTATGACTTTTTTCCTGCGACGTTTCAGAAGCTAAAAAAAGAACCCATTTTAGAAGAAATCGCTCTAAATCGTGGGTCCGAATTTTAGAGCTTTTCGTACTATATTTGCAGAGATATGATCTGTGGAAGTTGGTCTTTTTGAAGACTCCTGAATTACATTCCAAACAGGTGACCTAGGGAAAATAGTCATAACTTTCTCTCTGAGCATCAGATTGCAATTTTGTAAGAAGTTACAGAAAGGTGACAGACTGTAGTTTCTTGTATATCATTTTCAGATCCAAAGGTCAAAACAGTGACTCGTGGAACGTCGTACAATTTCGCTCTAATGAACTAGTCTATAATCAGGTCATCTTGGGAGATTGTGCATAAATCTTCCTTGAAGAATCCAATTTGGATCAGACTGGTGGCATTGGAAAGAGGACATAAAGAGCTACTACAGGTCGCAATTTCAGAACTTAAAGATCCGAAAATACAGAGCTACATTCGTTTCAAGATCGAGCTCCTAAAATAAAGAAAAAGCAAGATGAGCAAGTTTGATGGCAAGGATCCAGTAAATTGGATACTTCAGATGGAGCAATATTTTGATCTACATGGGGTACCACTGTTACAAAAGGTATGTATTGCATCTTCATATTTAGAACTGGATCAATTTTTATGGTATGAAGGGCTTTGTTCTCATAAACAACTTGTTACGTGGTCAATTTTCACAGAGGAAATGATAGCACATTATGAGGATACAAAGAGCAACACCTTCTTTAGAGCAACACCACAACAATTGGAAAGAGTAAAAGGGCTTTGTGACATAGTGGAAAGAAAAATTATGGAAACCAGGAAGCATACCCCTCACAACTATAAAGATGGAAGTGTTGTTTCTCCCAGCCTTCCACAACCTACAAGGGTTACACCACAACAATTGGAAGAAAAAAGAGAAAAAGGGCTTTGTTACAATTGTGATAGCAAATGGACTAAAGGTCATAAGTTTACTGAGAAGAAATTATTTTACATAGAATATGAAGAGGAGGAAGAAAAGGATCAAGAAACATCAAAATAAGAGGATATACGCTAGGACTCCACCCCAGAGAAAGAAGAAATGAATCGGACCATATCTTTAGTTATAAGTAGAATTTCGGCGTAAATCACATAAAGAGAGACATTTGTAGATGCGTTTCGAACCATATCTTGTAAAGCATTGACAAGAATTACCACTCCTCAAACTCTCGAGATAGAAGGACTTATCAAGAAGGAAAAGGTGCAAGAAGTGAAAGATCACATCGAGAAAGAAGAAATGAATCCAACCATATCTTGTAATTCATTGGTCGAAATTACCACTCCTCAAACTATCAAGATAGAAGGAGATATCAAGAAGAAAAATGTTCAAGAAGTGAAAGATCACATCGAGCATCAAGAAATGAATCTGACCATATCTTGTAAAGGATTGGAAGAAATTACCACTCCTCAAACTCTAGAGATAGAAGGACATATCAAGAAGAAAAATGTTCAAGTAGAGAAAGATCACATCGAGCATCAAAAACAAGTTCTCCAACTTTTAAAGGATAACGCGACTTCGGTGCAAAATCAAATGAAACAACAGGTAGATCAACATCATGGTGAAATTTTTTTTGATGTAGTTGGTTGGGTATTTTTACTGCTACATCTCAAGCAAGCTATTTATGAGAAGGAAATGTTGGAAATACTACATGCACTTAAAAAATGGCGACCTTACCGAATGGGAAGACTCTTCAAGGATGAGGATGTGGAAGCATTTTTTTGTGCTATTTCTATTATCCAACCAGATTGGATAAAAAAAGCAAGGGATGAATGGAAGAGGGATGAAGAAGTATGGCCACTTATTCAAAAGTTGCAAAAGATCCCAGTTCAAACAAAATTGTCAGAAATTGAAGACGAAGGAAAAATCATATTGGAACCTGGAGTAGTCACAGAAATAAGAACCCGAAAGCTATGAAATCATTCAATTTTAGAGTATCTCATCAAGTGAAAGAACTTACCCACTAAAGATTCCACATGGGAGGACAAGAATTTTATACAGAAGCATCAAGAACTACTAAAGCGTTGAGGACAATGCTTTTTGAAGGAGAGGGGCATGTTAGGCCCCTATACTACTAGTGTAACCCCTTATTGTTATTAGTACAACCCACTCATTATATTGATGTACCCATGTAGTGCCCATATTGTTACTATTGTGCCACATAGAAGCCCACTATTGTTATTATTGTGCCCTTACATTATTATTGTTATGTCGGCTCTGATTATGTTATGACCCCTTAGACTCCTATATATAGAAAGGAGGTATTTTCATTTGTATCATCCAAGAATTTCTCATTTATGTAATGTAAAGGAGGTTTCCCCCTCGAAGAGGCTGAATTCTAAGGCGTTTATCTATCTTTTCCATCTTTTTCTTGAGCTGGTTTCATAACATAGGTTGTCTACCTGAATTCCCTTGATTACCCTAAGATAGTTGGTTTTGGTTACCTTTACTCCTGTTCGTTCTCCTGGGGTTGGGGGGAATGGTAGCACTCTGCTGAGCATACACTTGAGTTTGTGGGGGGGGGGGGGGGGGGGGTTTGTTGCAGCAGAGGTGGTGGAGTCATGGAAAATTGAGGGACTCATACCATTGGGGTTGGAGTGTTAGGAAGTGTAAAGGGATAATAAGGGTTCACCGCAACGTTTTGGTAACTAGGTTGAGAAACATCTGACCCTAACATCAACTAATGTGAATGGGAAACTACAGAGGATGTGCTAGTAGGTTGGTAATGGTTGACACATTAAGTGTTAGAAGGGGGATAAGTGTAAGTAGAACTGGTCCCCTCTTGGGGTTGACGATAACTCATAGGAGGTTGAGAATATGGTGATGAATGAGGGAAGGATTGCATCCAATAATATTGTAAGTGGCATGAGATGCCCTCATCACAGAAATGACATCAAGCCATGGTAGATCGGGAAGGATAATATAAGCATAACATGACTGTGCAAAGATAAAATCATATTTCAATGCTATTAGGAGAGTTTCTTACGTAGTTCGAGGGAAGTGTGAGGTGACATATTTACATATGGGGGAAAGGAGAGTTTTCAAAAACCAATCCATATAAACATGATCCTCAAACTCAAGAGCTTTACAAAGGCTCCTCCTTTTGTTCCATTCTTGTACATGGCCATAAAGGAAAGCGGCAGAAGTTTGATGAAGAAAGTCAATAATTTAGTATCACTATCATATGGAAGAGGGAATTTGAAATATGAAATAAATGTGCTAGAAAGAGTAAAAATGGTGGAATGAGAGGCATCAGTTGATAAAAATATCACTTGGTAGCAACTCCAATTAGAGTGCATTAGAAAAGATGTTAAAGTAAAACCAATATTTAGTGATGGAATTTGATGAATACAACATGTGGAAAGAGAAAACGTGATTGGTAGGGGTTTCTCCAGGATTACCTTCAAAATTTGGGATACCTAAGGGAAGTTTGGTGGTCATGGGAGACCAATTTTGGTGACGGAGAAGGGGATCATTGAGGAATTGGCTTAAGTCGAGGAGGCTCAAATCAACCATGTATGGAAGAAGAGATTTGTTAGAGGCATACTTGAAGAGGTTCCGATGTTACATCCTTGACAGCTACCTTAATTAGACTAGTGTTACCACTTGGGTTTCCACCACCTGCATTAGCTCCTAACATGGTAGCATAGTGGGGTTGGGAGGATGTGGAATCAAAGGAAGATCTAGAAGAATCAGAAGAACTCGAGTTTGTTTGTGGACTCAAAGGAAAACTAGGAGGATGGATCCTAACTCAATGAGCAAGAGTAAGAGGATGTCTTAAAGGAAACTGGGGGAAAAGGCCACGAAGTCTCCATGAAAAATGCCTAGGGGGCATAATGGTGTCAGGGGAAAATTATGACACTAAAGGCTAAAGGGTAAGATGAAGGAAGAGAGTAGGAAACAGTAAGAAAATACCTAATGTAGTGGTGCCAAGTGTAAAATAGCTATACTGATATGCTACACTAATCCAAGAAAAAACATCCTATCAAAATAAAAAATGACCGTTAGCCTAAAGGTTGTTTGAATCCTCAAACAAGTGTTAGTTCTACTGTTTTAGATGGGCTTCCAAAAGACTTATTACATGTTAAGGTCGGGTCCCTGCAATAAGAGTTGTCTAGGGGAAGGTAGGGTGGAGGAGCCATCACTTTTCCCATAGCCATTACCTATAGGGTGCTTTCCTAATATTGGCCACTAAGGTTACCTTCGTATGATGGGGATAGTTGAGGCTTAGGATTCTTGGCATTCATTCAACAATGTGGAAGCCTAGACCAATGATTCAGGTTAGCCTCATGGACAGTCACACATGCTGAGACCTAAGCATACCCCCCTCTCAAATGGGTCTATGGTGCACACTAACTTTGGACCGTGGGATCGTGAAGGATTTTGACCTCCCTAGTGTTGGCATTATGACACAGGTTTGGCACTATGACACAGGTGTTGTCCTTGATGGCAACTCACTCAGATGACAGATCACATTTCAGGCTCACAGAATGAAGGAAAAAGAGGCAATGAAGGAAAAATAAGTATATGTAGGTTCCCTTTGACCAAGTCGAGTATACACGCGGGATATCAGACCAAAAGATGTGTATGTGTATACACGCACTTTCACGCAAGGAAAAACACGTACATGTTGGAAAACTTATTTTTGGTCTGTGGTGTTTGGTCCAAGGTATTGATTCTAAGTGGTTTTGGACCATGGTATTGAGTAAGGCCTAACACTATAAAAGGAGGAGGAGATCATTAGGCAAGGGGACTCAAGAATTGAACATCTAATGAAGA
Source organism: Pinus tabuliformis (assembly GCA_031772625.1). Taxonomy (NCBI): domain Eukaryota; kingdom Viridiplantae; phylum Streptophyta; class Pinopsida; order Pinales; family Pinaceae; genus Pinus; species Pinus tabuliformis. Next base: position 215,258,783 of record CM062816.1, on the reverse strand, counting down.
GAAATATCTAGAATATTGGTCATTGGGTTATGGTGCATAGCTAGATGTGAATCAAGGAGGAACCTGAGCGCTTGAAGAAGGATAAGTTCTATTGATGGGTCAAGATCTTTAGGCTTGAAGAGAAGTATGTTTGTGTGGTTTTAATATTTTATAATTGGCGCATGTCATAATCTATAAATCTGATGATCTGGGTATAACTGATATTTGAATAGTTGTAAAGGTTAAATCATCTTTTGCAGATCTGTATGCAGGTTCAGTATAGCAAAGGCGCGTATACACACGGGCTCGACATTTCAAAACTGAGTATACGCAAGTTTACCTTCATATAATAGTGTATGAATGCAGGTTTGACACATTGAAGTAGTGTGCATCTCATAAAATATGTTTTAGCTACTTCTGTTAGTTGTTGCAGTGTTCTGGGTTCTGGATTGGGTTTTGGTTAGCGTTAGTGTATTCTAGTTACAACATTTATAAAAGTGATTGTTTGATTCAGTTTTGGTTGGTTCAAAGGATATCGGTTGATGTAGATATATTTGATGTTTGATTGATGTTATTGATGGATCCAGTCTAAAAATTTATGAAACGTGGTCCCTGGAAGAAAAGAGAAGGTTGTAGGCTTATGTAGGTTAGAACCTACGTACTACTAAACACATCAGCTAGTACAAGAGCTAAGGGGGTTGTAGCTGCCTTCCAGGAAAAGCTGGAGAACGAGAGAAGGTTGTAGCCTTCTACAGGTAGAATCCTGCGTACTGGTATAAGGCTGCACTAGTACAAAATTTGTAAAAAGAAGTTTCTTATTAAAGAAATATAGAGACGACTGTAGTAGGTGGTTTTCACCCACATTAGGTTTCCACCTTATATATTATGTTCATGTGTGTGATTTCCTCTGCACCTGATTACTGGTTATATGGTTGTGATACATAGATTAAAGATCAACTAACTAAATTATAAGTTTGCAACGTATACGTTGGTTGCTCTAAACACAGTTGTGTATACATGCAAGTTTCATTAACAGAAGTAGCATATATAAATCTGTTTATGGAAATGAAATATTGTTAAATTGCTAATACTGATTCACCCCCCCAGTATTATTTCCAACAATTGGAATCAAAGCAGGTCCTTCAGAAGAAGCTTGATCAATTGAAGGAAGATCTATCATCATGGGCAACTACGAAAGAGATGTATCCATTAGACCACCAATCTTTGATGGGAGAAACTTCGTCTATTGGAAGGTAAGAACCACAACCTATCTTCAATCTCTTGGAATAGATGTTTGGGAAATCGTGGAAGGAGGATATACATTTCCATCAACAATTCCTACAGATACGGCAGGTAAAAAGCAGTATGAAACAAATGCCAAGGCTGTCAATACACTATTGGGGAGTTTGTCACAATCATAATTTGTCAAGGTTATGTAGCTCAAAACCACCAAAGAAATATGTGACAATATTGTTCTAAGCTATGAAGGAGACAATCAGGTAAAACATGCAAAACTACAATCTCTCAGAATTCAATATGAAACTCTCAAAATGCACAATGATGAAAATATAGCTCATTACTTCCTACGTATAGATGAGATTGTTAATCGCATGAAAAACTTGGATGAAGAGATAAAAGAAGTTACTTTAGTTGAAAAGGTTTTAAGATCCTTGTCTTCTAAGTTTGAATCAAAAGTTTCCGCCATAGAAGAAAAGCAAGATCTTAAAAGTATGACTATGACACAGCTGCATGAAATCCTAACTGCTGTTGAAATGAGAAAGGAGGTCCATCAGATATGAGAGAAGCTGCATTCAAGGATTCAGGAAGAGAAGAGCTCAATGAATCGGGACACATTTCAGAAGGAAAGGAAGAGTCGGTCATTGTGTAGCCAAATGTCCTCATAAAGGTAAGCTTGATAAAGGTAAGGAACTAGAAAAATGGAATAGAAAAAAATGTAAGTGAGAAGAGCTACTATATGCATGAAGATAGCGATAGTTTATCAAAGAGTGATGAAGATGAATATGGTAATGATTATAGACTTTTTATGGTTTTTGAAGATGATGATTTCTTGGATGCTTTAGATGAAGATGGTCTCTATGAAGAAATTTCTAAAGTTAAAATTTGTTTAGAAGAAAAGAGTATGATTATAGAGGCTCTGACATTCCAACTTGCTGAAAGGGAAAAACACAATGAAAAGTTATAATGTGAAATTGTGGGTCTAAGAAAAGATATTGAGAAAACAAAAGCTCTCAATCTTAAATTTGCGAAAGGATCATAAACTTTAGATGAAATTATTAAAGTGTAGCATTCTCCTCTGATAAAGACAGGTCTTGGATATACTGAAGAAGCATCTCAAGCACAGAAGCCATCAACCTCCAAAAGCTATCTTGATGTAGCAAGGAGAAGTGAATAGGTTGACAATCATCAGTAAAGGCATAAAGTAGATCACCAGGTAAATCGGGTTGAATATACTTCAAGGATGAATAGAAGCTATAACCAACCACAGGTAAGTCAGTCTCATTTTTCTTCAAGAATGAATGCCAATGGAAACTACAATCATCAAGTTAGTACATTCGATAATCGTAGGAATTTCTTTAATGCCAATGTTTTTCATGTCATAAGTTTCGACACAAAGTTGTTCAATGTGTTTCTTACAAGACCATCGTGACTAGAGAAGCACGAAATCAAGGGAATGTGACTGGGATCATGAAAAGGACCTACAATAACTTTTCTGCTCTTGAAAATGAAATAGAATTCTCTATCTGTAACAACTTCAGTAATGAAGATTCTGAATGCAGGAGTAAATTTCGGCAAACATCTCAGAAGGATAAAGCTTCATTGGGTCCCAAAACATGGAGAAAGAAAGAATCAAAAACAGAAAGATGTGGTATAGCCTTGTATGCAGAAGGTCAAGAAAATTACTGGTACATCGATAGTGGATGCTCGAAACACATGACAGGTGATAAACAAAAACTTCAGTCATATAATGCCTTAGAAAAGGGAAAGAATGTCTCATTTGGTAATGAAACTCCTGCAGTCATAAAAGGTAAAGGCTCCGTTCTCTTAAAAGAAAAAGTTAAAGCTAGGAATGTTATGTATGTAGATGGTCTAAAGCATAATCTATTGAGTGTCAGTCAAATGCGTGATCAGGGAAATGAGGTAGTATTTCAATGAAATGGATGTGTTGTTCGTGAGCTTGATACATGAGAAACAATGATCAAAGGTGTGAGAACTCCAAACAACCTGTACATAGTCAAGGTGGGACAACAACAATGCTACCTAAGCAAAAACGATGAACACTGGTTATGGCATAGAAGATTGGGGCATCTAAGTTTCTCTCAAATAAGAAAAGCATGTAGATACTTGGTTGTTCGTGATATTCTTGATATCAACATTCTATAGAATATAATATGAAATTCATGTCAATTTGTTAAGAAAACTAGAGCACATTTCCATGAGAAGGAAGGATCAGCTTGTAAGCCTCTTGAACTTGTTCACATTGATTTATGTGGTCCATCTAGGAAAAGGTCACCTCGTGGAGAAGAATACTTTATATTGTTGATTGACGACTGTTCTAGAATGTGTTGGATAGGACTTCTAAAGCATAAAGACGAAGCTTTTGAAAAGTTCAAAGCCTTCAAAGCCTTGGTTGAAAATGAATGAGATCGCAAAATCAAATGCCTCAGGTCTAATCAAGGAGGGGAATTTACCCCGGATGAATTTTTAGACTTCTGTGAAGAACATGGAATAAGAAGAGAATTATCTATCACAAGAACTCCTCAGCAAAATGGAGTGGTAGAAAGGATGAACAGAACTATTCAAGAAATGGCTCGTGCTATGCTAGATGAGTCTAGAACTCCTGCAATCTTCTAGGGTGAAACTACATTTGCTGCCATCACTATTCTCAACAAAACAAATGTCCGGGTAAATAGCACTCAAACTTCACATGAACTTTGGTATGGTAAGACTCCTACTGTAAAATACTTCAAAGTTTTTGGAAGAAAATGTTACATCAAAAGGACTGATGAAAAACTTGGCAAGTTTGAACCTAGAGCAGATGAAGGCATTCTCCTTGGTTAGTCTTCCTGAAGTAAAGGATATAAGTTTTATAATAAAATACATGGGAAAATTGTTGAAAGTATTGATGTTGTGGCTAATGAAGCAGGCAAAAATCCAAAGTAGGTAAAAACCAAAGATTATGAAGAAGATGAGGACTATCCTTCCACATCAAATTAGACTAATTCTGAAGAAGAAACCAATGAAGCACTAGAAGAACAGATAAGGGTAGAAGAAAAGACTCCATCTAGGTATGTTCAGAAGAATCATCCAAAGACTCAAATTTTGGGACAAAAAGAAGTAGGTGTGTAGACAAGAATAACTATTACAGAAGCTTCAAGCTATCTAACATTTCTTTCCTCCGTCAAACCGCAAAATGTAAATGAAGCATGCAAAGATGAACGTTGGGTCAAGGCCATGAATGAAGAACTTGAGCAGATTGAAAAGAATAATACTCGGGAATTGGTTCCTAGACCTAATGATAAGAATGTCATAGGAACCAAATGGATATTCAAAAACAAGCTGAATGAAGATGGAGAAGTTATTAGAAACAAGGCCAGACTTGTTTGTAAAGGGTATGCTCAACAAGAAGGTATAGACTTTGAAGAAACTTTTGCACCTGTTGCTAGACTTGAAGCCATAAGAATGTTCCTTTCTCTTTCTAGCTTTCAGAAGTTCAAAGTATATCAAATGGATGTGAAATTTGTGTTTCTTAATGGAGACCTAGAAGAAAAAGTATATATTGAGCAACCAGATAGATTCATCCTTGGAAATGATCCAAAACTTGTATGCAGACTCAGAAAGGCTCTCTATGGTCTAAAAGAAGCTCCAAGGGCATGGTATTATCATCTTGACAAATATCTTCATCAATAAGGTTTTTCAAAAGGATCAACTGATAGCAATCTATATATAAAAATTGACAATGATAAATTGTTAATACTTGTTGCGTATGTTGAAGATATCATTTTTGGTAGCAATGAAGAAGCCATGAGTCAAAACTTTGCTTTGGTAATGTAGAAAGAATTTGAAATGTCCCTACTTGGTGAGCTCACATATTTTCTTGGTTTAGAAGTTCAACAAAATAATGATGGTATTTTTCTATAACAAACCAAGTACCTCAAGCAGATCTTGAAGAAATATGGCATGGAAGATTCTAAACCAGTATGTACCCCTATGGTAACAGGATGCAGCCTCAGCACAAATGATGAATTAGCAACAGTACATCAACCAACCTACAAATCCATGATTTGTAGTCTACTCTATATAACAGGTACCCAACCAGACATCATGCATGCAATAGGAATAGTTGGAAGATTTCAAGCAAATCCAAAGAAAGCACACCTTCAGGTAGTCAAAAGTATTTTCAAATATCTTCAAGGAACATTTTTTATTTTTTATTTTTTTATTTTATGGTATCCTAGGGATATAGATCTTACACTTCATTCATATACAGATGCAGATTGGGTAGGAAGCGTGGATGACAGAAAAAGCACTAGTGGTGGTGCATTCTATATGGGTTCCAGATTAGTATCTTGGTTCAACAAGAAACAAAGTTCAACTACATTATCTACAGCTAAAGCAGAATATGTGGCTGTTGCATCTTGCTGCACACAAATCCTTTGGATGAAGCAAACATTGCAAGACATTTAGATCACATGTACTCCAACCATCTCCATTCTATGTGATAATACAAGTACAATCAGTATTTCAAAGAATCCAGTCATGCATTCCAAGACCAAGCACATAGCTATCAAATATCATTTTCTCCATGAACAAGTGCTTGAACAAAAGGTAGAATTGGAGTATGTTCCCTCCAAAGAACAGGTTGCTGATATATTCACCAAACCGCTGCCCAGAAAGACATTTGAATATCTCAGACATAAGCCAGGAGTAGTTGATGCATCATCTTGCTATTGAAACCTATCTTATTTAGAGAAAAGTGGTTGTACGCGAGTTTCATGAAGCATATCCGCATACATATGCCGGTTTCTGTGGATACAATCGCGTATATGTTGGTTTGAATAAAAATAGTGGGCCAGACTCAGGAGGAAAAGAATCTGATATGAGTCGGACAGTGATCATCTAGCACAAGTTCAGGGGGGGCATATACTTCTAATAATGCATTGTTGGCATTATCTTGGTACAATTTCACAGTTGTTTCTGATTCAGGTGGAACAGGTGCAGATGGAGATCATGGTTGCTGGTTTGGATGGTGATTGGCAGATGCTACTAATGATAGTTGTTGATGACTATCATAGTCTTGTTTTAGATATTTTGTCTCTATGTCATGTATATCTTTTATTATCAAGGTCATGTAACGACCTATTTTGTTTCCTCACTATGCTTGGGATGGATGATGTATTGTTCTTGTTATGTCATGTATAAACTTTTGTTATATCCCCACTTGGTTGGGTGGAGGAGTCAATCTTGGTATATCCCCACTTGGTTAGGAGATGGATGTATGTATGAGTCTTTGGTAATAGTAAGGTCATTTATGATGTATAGAGTCATGTTCTTCTTGTAGAACATCTTTTTGCAGACCTTGCTTATAGTCAGGGGGAGCATGAAGAACACACCTCAACATATCAGAGAATTCAGCATGTACTCAGGGGGATCATAACCCTTTGCCCTTGATGAAAAAGGGGGAGAGTGACTTGGGGTTGCCATCAAGTCCAAAGGGGGATATTGTTGGCATTATGACACATGTTTAGTGCTATGACACAGGTGTTGTCCTCGATGGCAACTCACTTAGATGACAGATCACAGTTCAGGCTCACAAAATGAAGGAAAAAGGGGTATACACAGGTTCCCTTTGACCAAGCCGCGTATACATGTGGGATAGAAGACCAAAAGACGCGTATGCGTATACATGCACTTTCACGCAAGGAAAAGCGCGTACATGTTAGAAAACTTGGTTTTGGTCCATGGTATTTGGTTCTTGGTATTTTGACCTATGGTATTGGTCCAAGGTATCTTGTACGAAGTGTTGACCCCAGGTATTTGGTCCAAGGTATTGATTCTAAGTGGTTTTGGACCATGGTATTGAGTAAGGCCTATGATTATAAAAGGAGGAGGAGATCATTAGGCAAGGGGACTCAAGAATTGAATATCTAATGAAGAGCAAGATCTAGAATACTGGTCATCGGGTTATGGTGCATAGCTAGATCTGAATCAAGGAGGAACCTGAGTGCTTGAAGAAGGATAAGTTCTATTGATGGGTCAAGATCTTTAGGCTCGAAGAGAAGTATCTTTGGGTGGTTTTTATCTTTTATAATTGGCGCATGTCGTAATCTATAAATCTGATGACCTGGGTATAACTGATGTCTGAATAGTTGTATAGGTTAAATCATCTTCTACAGATTTCTACGCAGGTTCAGTATAGCAAAGGCACGTATACATGGTGGTTCGGCATTTCAAAACTGTGTATACATAGGTTTGCCTTCATATAATAGCCTATGAATGTAGGTTCGACACATTGAAGTAGCGTATGTCTCATAAAATATGTTTTAGCTACTTTTGTTTGCTGTTGCAGTGTTCTGGGTTCTAGATTGGGTTCTGGTTACTGTTACTATTTTTTGGTTACAACATTCAGAAAAGTGATTGTTTGATTCAGTTTTGGTTGGTTCAAAGGAGATTGGTTGATGCAGATATATTTTATATTTGATTTATGTTATTGATGGATCTAGTATGAAAATTTATGAAACATGGGCCCTAGAAGAAAAGAGAAGGTTGTAGCCTTCTGTAGGTTAGCACCTATGTCCTAATAAACACATCAGCTAGTACAAGAGCTAAGGGGGTTGTAGCTCCCTTCCAGGAAAAGCTGGAGAACGAGAGAAGGTTGTAGCCTTTCTGCAGGTAGAAGCCTGCGTACTGGTATAAGGCTGCACTAGTACAAAATTTGTAAAAAGAAGTTCCTTATTAAAGAAAGATAGAGACGATTGCAGTAGGTGGTTTTCACCCACATTGGGTTTCCACCTTATATCTTGTGTTCATGTGTGTGATTGCCTATTCTGTTTACTGCACCTGATTACTGGTTATATGGTTATGATACACAGATTAAAGATCAACTAACTAAATTATAGGTTTGCAAGGTATACGTTGGTTGCTCTAAACAAAGTTGTGTATACACGCAAGTTTCATTAAAAAAAAGTAGCGTATATAAATCTATTTATGGAAATGGAATATTGTTAAATTGCTAATACTGATTCACCCCCCGCCCTCTCAGTATTATTTCCAACACCTAGAATGTCAAATTCTATGTCTCGGTGTAAGCCATTGATGGTTTCTTTTGGAATCCTATCCCACTGATCCTAAACCTAACTACAAATATTGTTTTACCATATTTCCAAGTTGTCTTAATCTATATGAGTAAATTTATTGTTAATGTGGAGTGTTTCAAGTCATGGATTGGCAATTGTAACCAAGCTCATGTTTTCTTAGGGTGTGAGTGTGTGGAAAATGTGGAAGTGGATGAGTTAATTGAGCATGTTGTATGATGCCAATGCTGCTAAACATAAAGTCCATAAACTGTAAAATAATATTGAAAATGAAAAGTAAAATAAACAACAAGGTCAAACACAAAATTTACCACCCAAAAGGCTATGAATAAGTAATACAAATAATGGCAAAACAACCAAATGAAAGAAGCAAAATGACCAATATATATAATGTCTGAAGGAATTGGGATCTTAAGGAAAAAAATGTTAAAATGATGCGAAAAAAACTGCAAAAAATAGAAAGAAAGGTTTTGGACAATTGCAAAAAACAAGCTGCAGAAAGAAGGATGGTCAATGGGTTCCTAGAGAACAAACACAACACAAGCCTCAAAGGGAAACAAAATGGCCTTTGAAGGACAGGAAAATCATTGAAAAAATGTTGAAAGACAATGGTTGAATGTTTTGTAAATGTTGGGTGTCGAGCCTGATTATCTTATTGATTCAGAGGTCTTTGTTTCAACTGGATGTATAGCGGAAGAACACTGTACACCCCTCCACGCGGGGGAGAGGGGGGCACCTTCCCCCCACGAGGGTCTGGGGGTAATCATCCCTCTTGGATGGGGGGTCTAGGGGCTAGCAGGCCCATGATGGTGGTTTGGGGGCAACACCCTTGAAGCTAAAAATAGATGAAAAATTACCTTGTAGAATATTGCAATTTCCTAGTCAATCTGAGTTGTTCATTAAGCGGATGATCTGACAGTAGAAGTTATGTTAATCTAGAGTGCTTTTTCCCTAGACGGAAAACTTCAGTTTATATGAGGGAATTGTATTTTTTTTGTGGATTATTATTTTGAGTGTGTGTGAGAGAGAGAGAGAGGAGGCTTTGTGAGAGCGAAGAGGAAATTATAGGGGATCTACTGTAGGTTATATCTCTTCATTTTGTTGGCTAATATAAAAGGAAGGACTTGATGTTTCTTCGTGGACCTGGCCCAAATTGGGTGAACCACGTATATCTATCTCTCTCTTGTTTTATGCGTTTTTGTATTTGTGTTTCCACAATATTTTATGTTTTCCAATGCTCTAGAATATATAACTTTCTAACAACAAACTAGACTCCTCAACTTAGAAAAATTTCTCCTAAATGGTAGAGGTGTACTCTAAACTGTAAGTGGTTTTTTTTCCTTAAAATGAGAAAAAATGCTAAGAGACTTTAGGTACCGGGGTGGCTAAGAAAAATATAAAAACCCTTCCTGATACACCCACAAAACTCTCATAAAAAACTGAAAAATTCTTGAAAGATTCCAAAAACAGGAGGGCGCTAGTGCTAACTTGTTTAGTGTGCCCTCATGTAGAAACATGCATAAAAAGTCTATTCTAGAGCATAGGTTATGGACCAAAAAGTGTTTTTGTTCCTGAAGATCTCGCTTGATAGATCTATTGTAGACTATGTTATCTCCTATGTGGTTGGTACCTATGACCTGAAAAAAGGATGCGGAAACCCAACATAAGAAATAATTTTCCAGCAAAAGGAAAAACTCTGAAAATAGAAATGAGAATTGAGAGAAAAAAGAAAATTTGAAAAATATTGAAAATTGTGGAACTAACAGTCAACATGACTTCAAAATTGCTACACCAATGGAGTTGCCATTTGTTAGTATAAAGTTTTCTGGAAGGCATACCAAAAATGTTTTACTTAAGTTGTTGGTGACTAATAACCCTACAATAAAATATGGTTGTATCTGTGTTTCAGATCTACATTATAAAACTAGAAAACATGCAAGAAAAGATTAACAACAAAAATAGTGTGTGACAACCCAATGGAGAATGAAAATGATTAACTTTATTATTGGAAATAGTACACTTCATGGAGGGAGATTGTAGCCTTGGGTCTACAAATCCCCCTTCGTGGGATGGGTCCTTTTAGTGACACTGTGCTTCAACTCTATTTTCTCTTTGTCAATGTGTGCAATGGGAAAAATGTGGTCATGGAAGCTTGAACTCAATATGGGAGCTCAAATGTTATAGGAAGATAATGGGGATGTTGATAATGGTCATGGTGAAGAATGAGGAGAAAACTCCTCTATTTATAACAAAATATTGAGATAAATTGAGGATTAGAAAATAATAAAATATTATTGACTAAATCATAATCTAGTTGTTATGAATATTTTATTATATTTTTTGAGAGGGAAAAGATATTCGAAATGGTCAAGTATTTTTATTTAGAAAGTGGTTAAATTAATTAACAAATAAAAATGATTTATTAATTACATTATGGTGATTAAGTCAAATTTGAATTAGAAACAATTATTAAATAATGATTTAATTATTATTTCATGAGAGAAATAAGGGAATAATAAGTAAAAAATAGTTAGAATTAGTCATTAAATAATGATTTAATAATGATTTCGAGAGAATAATATATAAATAATGATTTATTTAATTATTCTCATGGGGTTTTTTGGGTTTTAATGAGGAATAATTTAGGAAAATGGTTCACTAAATTATTTCCTAAGGTGAAAGTGGGTTTTAATATGTAGAAACCCATCCTACATGGTGTATTTCAATCAACATGGTAAGACATGGCTAGGCGGGGTGATAACACCTAGTGAACAACAAAGTCGATAAAGGAGCCATTTGCACGCAAAGATATTAGTTGTCGAAGAAAGGACACGGGATGTGAGTGGATCCACAAGAGCCTAGGTGAATCACCCTTTGGTGAGTCCTCTGTGTAGTGGCCTCTCAATTTAAAATTTGTGGGCTGCAAGATTTGAAGGGTCTTTAGTTCAATATTTAGATTATATGTATGAAGTATAATTTTGAACTTGTGTATGGTTATGGATAAAATTACTTTTGTGATATGCATCCATGTAGACCTCGCATTCCATTAATTTTGGTAAAGATTCCAATCTATGGTGTGGCTTCCATTTATCAAATTAGTTTTGGCTAGAAAATATTTATGAAAATATGAATTCTTTGATCTCCATAGTAGGAATTGTTCTCAGCGGGAAGGAAAATTATCAAGAATCATTTCAAGAAATAAAAAATACTCTTATTTTTAATGATTTATGGGAAGGTGTTTGTGAATGTAAGGATGTCAATGAACCATAACAACCTAAAAGTGACAAACAACTTTCAATTTGGAAGAGTAAAGTGAAAAATGTATATGCTTTAATTTATGCTTCTCTAATAGAAGAGCTAAGTTGACACATTCTTTCCAACGCCACAACATTTGAATCATTAAAGAAATTAAAAGATATTGATGACTCCCATTCAGAGTTGGAAATCATACAGTTAGTAATGAAATTGTTTAAGTTGGAGCTGAAAGATAATCATCCAGTGAAGTTACCCTAAAAAATTAAAGCCACTTATCATGATATTGATTCCATTGGTGTTAAAGTTGATATGCAAATCACTGCATTCATTAGAACCCTATACCCTACCTATTCACACTACCTAGAGTCTCTTTAATATAGTGAACACATGAAAGCAGTGACATTCGATAAAATGTTAGAGAAAATTGCACAAAGAGAGAAAGAATTTGGGAAGAAGGATTCACTTCCCAATTCTAATGTTGAGACTTTTTGTATTGCACAAAAGGAATAGAAGTATCAGGGAGAGTCTACTAGAAATGAAAAAAGGTAGCAGAGGTCATGGTAAGAAACAATCTAGAGGAAGGGGGGTAATAATCGTGAAGGTGACAAGCAACAAAAGCATTTTTAGAATGATAAAAAATCTAATAAGTGTTATAGATGTGGTAGACTTGGTCATATTGCCCCTCATTGTCACATTTCTTGAGAAAATATTAGTAATAAGAAATAGCAACAACCTCCAGAAAAAGGAAAAGCACCTAAATCTTCGCAGTATATTGTTGCACATTGTAATTTTAGTATAAATGGTGTTTTTAACACTAACGTTTCCTCTTGGCTAGACACTTTGATATTAGAATTTGGAGCCACTTGTCATATGACCTTGATATTAGATTTATTTGAAACATTCAGTGGTCATATTGATGGAGTAGTTTATTTTGCTGATAAATAAAAAATAAAGCCTTCAAGATTTGGATCTATTTGGCTAAAAATATTAGGACTTTCTGATTATGTTTCACATGAATTTATTTAGATTCCTCAATTTCAAAGAATTTGATGTCTCTCGTACATACTAGGAAACAAGGACATTCAATACATATGTTTGATGGTATAATTGAAATCCATAAAGAATCTGATAGCGCGATTGTTATGATTAGTGTTGAAGAAGACAACCTTTTCAAACTCAAAGAAACATGATCTTCTATATTCAATTCTACTCATTGTACTAAGCAAAGAGATACTCTATCTTCTAGTTCATGATGGCATGCTCATTTTTGTCATATAAACTATGATAATACCGAGATTATGAAACATGAAGGCATTAAAGGGCTTCCTACTATTCCAAGAAAACTTACTCCATGTGATGCTTGTATTTTAGGCAAGCATTATAAGTAGCCTTTCCATACCTATACTTCTAGATCTTACAAGGAGTTAGGTCTGATATATTTTGATTTTATATGGACCCATGCCTATTCCATATGCCAATGGTAATAAGTAATTGCTGACTTTTATTGATGAGTACATAAGGATGTGTTGGGTTTATCCGTCGAAAGAGAAATTTCAAGTTTTTGCAAATGTTAAGAAATTTCATTTATGGATTAAAAATGAAAATAAACTTAACAATGAAACTCTACGATCTAGTAATGGTGGTTAATATACATCTCATGATTTTGGAAAGTATTTGTACGAAAGTGGCATTAAACATCAAACTACAACTCCTTATAATCCACAAAAAATGGTGTTGCAAAACGTATCAATAGATCATTGCTAAATATGTTGATGTCAATGATTTTTTTAAAGAATATTAAGTTGATGTTTTGGGGAGAGGTAATGCTTTGTGCAGGATATATTTGTAATCATTTTCCTTCTTCTGCAATCAATAATAAGTCTCCTTATGAAATTTGGTATAATCATCTTCCTGTTGTTAAACATTTTAGAGTTTTAGGTTCTCTATGTTATGCATTAATCCCTAAACATCAATGTGACAAATTGGGTGCCAGGAGTCGCAAATGTATTTTCATGAGATATTCTAATAATTCCAAAGTTTACATGATGCATGATGGAGAGAACAAGAAATTTATTGTTTCACTAGATGTAATTTTTCTTGAATCTCCTAAAGATGCTTCCACTATTGATAGAAAACTTGGTCATTTGGATAAATTCACTTCAAAAAAGATTTATTATGAATGGGATAGTGATATTCCACATCCTGAAGGGGGGGATTCAAATTATAGACCAATATGTGGATTTTCCTTCAATAAATTTTCCATCTTCATTAGAGAATGAAGAAAAAAGGAATGATGATAATGTTTCTACGAAATAAAAATTAGATGATGATAATGTTTCTGTGGGATCAGAAAGTCCTCTTGAAGAGCCTATTCTTCAAGATGAGCAACCACCACAACAATCACTACGAAGATCAACATGGATCATGGCATTTCCAAAAAGGTATGATGAATTTGTTAAAAGAAGTTCTACTAAAAAAAATGATTGTGGATTTCTTTTTTTATGCTATTAATGAACCTACTACTTTTGAATAAGATACTAGTTGTGATGAATGGAAAGATGCAATGAAAAAAAAATATGATGCTCTCATTAGAAATGGGACATAGAGGGTATTGGATCCTCCTATATGAGTCAAACCCATTGGTTGTAAGTGGCTTTACAAAATTAAATATACACGAGATGGTTCACTTAACAAACAAAAAGAAAGGCTTGTAGCAAATGGGTATGCACAAAACCAAGGTGTTTATTATACATAAACATTTTCTCCTACAACTAAATGGGGCACTATTAAAACTTTATTTTCTCTTGTATCTTAAAAAGGATGGAAAATACATCATATGGATGTGATAAACACTTTTTTAAATGGAGATTTAAAAGAAGATGCCTATATCATTTAGCCAGAAGGTTTTTATGTTAAAGGAAAATAGAAAATTGATGAAATCTTGGTATGGTTTGAAACAAGCATCTCATGCATGGTATGAGAAGTTAATAGAACATCTTCTCAAATTGGATTATAAACATTTCCACCTAGATTATGCAACTTTATTTGTCAAGAAAGTTAGAAGATCAATTGTATATCTGGTTGTCTAAGTTGATGATTTACTTATCACAAAAAACAATGATGATTATATAGAATCTGTTAAAAGGGAGCTACAAAAGGTTTTTGATATGAAATATTTAGGTTTACTTCATTATTATTTAGGAATTGAAGTTGATCAGAAACCTAAGCATATTTTTATTTCTCAGAAAAAATATATTGGACAGTTATTGAGTAAATTTGGAATGCAGGATTGTAATCCTGTTTCTACTCCAATGGAGTAGAACCTAAAGCTTACTTCAAATGAAGGAAGTACATTTGAAGATCCAACAAAGTACAAGCAACTTGTTGGAAGTTTAAATTTTCTTACTACTACTTGTCCTGACATAGCTTTCGCTATAGGAATAATTTCCAAGTTTATGCATCAACCCTGTGAATATCATAAAGCAATATATTTCTGTTGACTCTACCACTAATGTTGAATATATTGCAGTGACACAAGCTACGAAAGAAATAATTTGGCTTCACAAAATACTTGAATATTTGCAGGAGAAACAAAAGACTTCAACTCCTCTATTCATTGACAACTCTTCTGCAATTCAATTGGCCAAGAATCCTAAATTTCATGATCGAAGAAAACATATCAACACCAAATATCACTTGATTCGACATTATGTAGAGGCCAAAGTCATTCATCTGACACATTTTCCTACTTCAGAGAAAATCAGAGATATCTTTACTAAAACATTGGGATGTGAAAAGTTAGAAAAATTTAGAATGTTACAGAGCATGTCAGAGGTCCCTTCTCATTAAGGGGGGATGTTAACTAATCCTTCAAGATCACGTTTTACATTATTAGTTATATAATACTTTATTTTCCTGTTAATAATTTACCGAGAAGTTATTGAGAAATAATTGTCTCCTACCTACTTCTCATTTGTATAAATAAACAATTTCAATATCAATACATCAATATTTGATTGTGGAGTTCATTCACAATCCTGTTTACAATAATCCCCATCTTTCACATCTCAAAAAAACATAAAGAGAGCCAACATGTCCCTAAAGAAGAAAAAATACATAAAGCAATAATAAAGATGGAGAAATGGCCATACAATATCAATCCTTGCTAGAGAGAGACAAGTTAAGTAGGCATGCCATTGGTGCTTTATGATGGTGAAAGAATTAGATTGTAAGAAAATTAATGTGAAATCTAGTTATAACATGTGTTTAGGGACTTTAACTTATACAGTTGGGAAAACAAATTGTTCACCAAATAATTTGAGCTAAGATCTTTTGACTTCTAATAAAGGAGGACATGGGGTGTTCTTTTATCCACTTATGTGTGCATGGGTCATGAAAGCATTTAATATGGTCTGTTTGGGTAGAACCACACGTTGAACCATTACCTCAAAGTACCCCATAGATACAAGGAAGTCCTTGTGAAAATTGAACGTTTCCCAAGAGTAAAAAATTCCTCAAACATTGAAAAATATTAATAAATTAACCTATATTTATTATAAATTAATAATAAAATACCTGTAAATATAAAGTGAAGTTAAAATGTTATTATAGTGATGGGGAGGAAAGATAAATTAATTCAAAAAAGTAAAGAATGATGAGATAAGGTCAATGCATGAAATTACCATATAAATAAACATAAATTAATACTATTTTAAATTTATGTTTAGTTATACAATAATTTCATGCTTTGACCTCACCTCATTTTTCTTTACTTTTCAGAATTAATTTATGTTTTTTCTCATTTATTATAATAATATTGTAATCTTACTTAGTATTTACAACCATTTGATTATCATTTACAATGAATATAGGTTAATTTATTAAGTTTTCTCAATGTATATTTCATATTTTGTATTTTATTTATTCTTATCCCAACAGTCTTTTATAACATTATGAAAGCTTTATCTATCCCTCATGCTTGGTGGAGAGTCTACCCAAAAATTAGGTATTTCAAAAACAACAAGAATTTAATATATGGAAATTTCAAGCACAATTGATCATTTATATCAAATACAAATTAAATAACCATCTAAATTACTAACATATACTTACATATCACTAGTAGTTGTAGATGAAGATTGTTACACAATGGATTACGATATCAAGGTTACATTTTTCTCGTTCACTCCATTGGATGCTATGATAAATTATTTTAACTATCCTCAACCTTGTAGAAGAGAGGAAAAGCCACAAGATGGGAATTGCAAGTGGAATCATCCATATGAACAATGGTGAAAAAGGTGAAGGGAATTTTGAAGAACCCAAAGATTTGACATTTCCTTCCTTACAATCTAATTCTTGCAACATCGTGTTGTAACAACAACTTGCCTTTAAATTCTCTCTGAATTCTTGGAATTTATAGTGTATGGAAATTTATTTATATTTATTATTGCTTCCATGTATTTTATCTACACACATGTTTGACTACTTTTCTGTAGAATTTCCTATTTATGAGATATGCTAAAAAACAAGACAACAATCTACTGTACTCTTCAGTGGAAACCAAAATTGATCAGTGAAAACAATAAGTAGAAAAGTAAGAATATCAATCACACGTAACACAATATTTCTCTGGGGAAAGCAACTGCTAAAAACCTTGACTATCTATATTGCATTAACCAAAAGATTTGAGAAGAAAATACAATGCTTGTTCAACCTGAATAATTCTTGCACAAGTACAATCTAACTCTCTCGCTCACAAGCTAGCTCAAGCCAACACCTAACCAATTATGTTTCTTGCAAAGCCCCTACTTCTTTGCACAATCCCTACAAGAATTAACCCATATTTAAATGGGAAATTGACTCTCCATAACTACGCAATCCAAACACAAGTCCTTAATTGATTACAAGCACCATCTGTACAACTTGGAAAATTATAAAACTGATAGTACACTATCCCTGAACTATAATCTCAACTCGGTCTTCATCTGAAATGATAGGCATGTGTTATTTATGAGTGAATATTCAGTTAACTGGTGTGGTATTGATGATGCAATGATGCACTACTCCACTACTAGGCCTCTACTAGTTCCTCCAGCAATTAGAACTAGTTTAACTGACTATAACTCAGCTAGAAAAAGTTATCTAATTAAAACACAAAAGAACTCAACTCGGGCCTCTAAAATTTAAGGACCACTCTACATGACTCTAGGTAGACTTCCAAATCGATTTTTCTAAGTCAATTAAGTCAAATTAACTTAATTAACTATTACAAGTTGCTACGAGAATAAAATTACAATTTAATTCACAATTTAATTCAAGGACAAATTAAAATGGAATTTCTTTTTTCTATTTTTAACAATCCCTCTCAACAAGAAAGGGATTATCGACTACCCTAATCCTGTCTCTGTGAAACTTGAATTTGTATCTTGACAATGGATTTGTCAAAATTTCTACATCCCACTCCTTTGTAGGAATATACTACAACAACATAATTCTCCTCTGCACACAATCTCGAAGATGATGATACCATATATCAATATGCTTGGACCGATCAATAAAATATGTATTTTTAGAGAGTTTGATACAACTTCGATTGTCATAGTAAATCACAGTTAGATCTTCCTCATCCAGATAGCCTCACAAGTTGCTTGACTAGAAGCCATATACTCTGCCTATGTTGAACTGAGTGTAATTGATCTCTGTTTTTCGCTGTACCAAGAAACAACTGATGATCCACTACTGAAGATCCTACCTAATGTGCTCTTCTTGTCAGATGGACTCTGTGCCCAATTTTCATCGGTGAAGCCTTGAATATTCACTCCCTCTATCTGTGTGTACCATAAACCATACTGAGTAGTGCCTCTAGGGTATCTCAACACATGCTTCGTTTCCTTCCAATACAACTTGGTTATCTTAACCATCACTTGACTAAGCTATATAACTGCATAACGCATGTTCGGTTGTGTGTTCACCAAATACATGAGTGAACCAAAAAGCTTCCTGAAAATAGTAGCTTCCACTACTTCAATAGAAGTAGCATCCTCCTTCCTCTAGGTACTTCCTAGAGGAGTCTCCATGAGTTTACTTCTCTACATGTGAAACCTTTTCAGTATCTCGTTGGCATAATTTCCCCGAGAGGAAAAAATTTCCTCATCACCTTGCCATACTTCCATGCCTAGAAGCTAGTGCATGAGATCCAAGTCCTTCATTTTGAACTCTCTTGCAAGGTCATCTTTGCAAGACTTGATAAACTTATCATCACCCGTCAGAATCAAATCATCAAAATATAAAACAATAATCAACAATTTACATTCAACCACAATGTGGTAAAGTTTTTCATCTGCTTCACTTTTGCTGAAGCCCAACCCGGTGAAGTAGATAACGATCCTACTGCGTTAAGTACCTATACTACTAATGTATTCCATTATTGTTATTAGTGAAACCCCCTTATTGTATTTTTATTCCCATGTAGTCCCCATGTTGTTATTATTGTGCCCCATAGAAGCCCATTATTGTTATTGTTGTGCCCCTACAATATTATTCTTATGTAGGCTCTGATTATATTGGGACACCTTAGACTCCTATATATAGAAAAGAGGTGTTCTCATTTGTATCATCAAAGAATTATTCATTTGTGTAATGTAAAGGAGGTTTCCCCCTTACAGAGGCTTATTTGAAGTTGTTGATATATATTTTCTTCTATTTTGTGAGCTGGTTGCATAACATTTGGTATGAGAGCTTTGGATTCTAGGGTTTTGCTGCTTCAAACATGCCATCGTGGAATGTTACCTATAATGTTTTTTCTACAAAGTTTCAGAAGATGAAATTAAAACCCATGTGAGCCTAAATATTGATGAAGCTCATGCCGTACTTTCATATTTTTTCTCGCTATAGTTTGGGTGATATTATCCAAGGAAATTAGGGGTTTTGCACGCTCTCGAATTCAATCTCAAACCATCGACCTTGGGAAAATCATCATAAATTTATCTCTAAGCATTAGATTCAAATTTAATAAAAAGTGATAGAAATAGAATGGACTGTAGTTTTTTGGTATCTTTTTTAGGGCTGAAAATCAAAACAATGACACGTGTCACTCCGTAAAAGTTCGCTCTACTGAACGACTCTATAATCAGAACATTGTGGGATACTAGGAATAACTATATCTTGGAGAATCCAATATCGATCAAACTTGTGGGGTTGGAAAGAAGTCTTAGAGGGCTACCATAGATCTAAATTTCAGACCTTGAGGATCTAAAATTACAAAGTTACAGTCATTTCAACATCGAGCTCCTAAAAAGAATCACTTGAATCAAGAAATTAAAAACACCTAGTAAGCAAAATTGGATGGATGATTTGAAGAATGTAACAAAAGCTAAGATAAATGATTTTATCTATGGCATGGAAGTTAAGGCTAATGGTATAGAAGAAAATATTAAAGGCAACATGGAAAATTTAAATAAATATAGGGAAGGTTTGAAGGAAGGATGGACAAAATTGCTACAAGAAAGGCTTCCCAATGACGAAAAGGTAGTAAGGAAAACTTATGATGAGAACAAAAGAAATGTTAATCATTATTTCATAGAATATAACGTTGTATTGAAGGCCCACCATATTCCAAATATAGATATGAGGAAGTTTGATGGAAAGGATCTGTTAGCTTGGATAATACATATGGAGCAATATTTTGATCTACCTGATGTGCAACTGCCACAAAAGGTACGTATTGCATCTTTATATTTAGAACCAACTCAATTTGTATGGTATAGAGGGATTTTTTCTTGTAAACCACTTTCCATCTGGTCATTTTTCATGGAGGAAATGATAGAACATTATGATGACACAAAGAGAAACACCTTCTTTAGCCAATTGATAAATCTCAAACAAAAGGGTTCAATGAAAGAGCACATTGAGGACATCCAAAAATTGAATATAAGGGTAAATTATATTCTAGAGAAGCATATGATTGAATTATTCATAGGGACTTTAAAGGATAACATCCAACATGAGGTTTGAGGTTGGGAACCTTATTCATTTGAGAAGGTATACATGCTGGTAAGAAAAATTGGAAGCAAAATCATGGAGGAAAGGAAGCCTACCACTCATAAATATAAAGATGGAAGTGTTGTTGCTCCTAGCCTTCCACAACGTACAAAGTTGACACCCAAAACCATTGGAAGGAAAAATAGCAAAAGTGATTTGTTACAATTTTGATAGAAAATACTCTAAAGCTCATAAGTTGTTGAGAAGAAATTAATTTGCATAGATGGGGAAGAGGAGGAAGAAAAGGAACAAGAAATGTCAAAAGAAGAGGATATACACCAGGAACCAACCCCAGAGAAAGAAGAAATGAATATGACCATATATTGTAATGCATTGACCAGAATTACCACTCCTCAAACACTCAAGATAAAAGGACATATCAAGAAGAAAAATGTAATAGTGTTGATTGATTTAGGTAGTATCCATAATTTTATTGATTGTAAGATAGCCAAGGAATTTAATTTCTTCCTATATCTAGTACCACAGTGTCAATTGATGGTTGCAAATGGAGGAACCATACATTTCTATGGAAATTTCCATAACATGAAGCTATCCATGGGAGAATGTGTATTGAATAGTTTAATGTTTTCCATTCCAATGTGTGTTTCTCGTGTTGTACTAGGAGTCCAACGGTTACAATCTTTGGGTACGATAGCTTTTAATTTTTAAGAACTTTTCTTTAAATCCTTTTGGGAAGGAAAGGAAGTTGAATTAAGGGGTATTGCAGGGAAAACAAGAAAGATAATCATCTCTAATGGCATAATAAGGATTCTAAAGAAAGAACAATTATGCATAATAAGTTCACTAGAGGTTCAAAAATTGAAATCATCTATCTCTTCAGATCTCAAAAGGGTATTAGATAATCATTCTAAGGTTCATGAAGTGGAATATCACGACAAGAGTCAACAACAAGTTCTCCAACTCTTAAAGGATAACCTCACTTTGACACATAATCGAATGAAACAATAGGAATATCAACATCACAATGAAATAAGTTTTGACGTAGTTGACTGGGTATTTTTATGGTTACAACCATACAAACAAATGTCCCTCAAGAAAGCTAAGAAGGATAATAAATTATCACCAAAGTATTATGGTCCCTACAAGCTGCTACAAAAAATTGCTACTATGGCATTAAAATTAGATCTTCCTGCATCTTCCCGAGTGCCCCTAATTTTCCATGCTTCATCCTTAAAGAAGGTTATAGGTGAGAAGCTCCCAGTTGAAACAATATTGTTAGAACTTGATGAGGAAGGAAAAATCATGTTAGAACTGATAGCAGTAACGAAATCAAGAACCTGATAGCTACGAAATTGATCAATTTCAGAGTATCTCACCAAGTGGAAGAACTTACATGTTGAAGACTCCACATGGGAGGACGATAATTTTATACAAAATCATCCAGAACTAATCAAGCATTGAGGACAACACTTTTTGGAGGAGAGGCACATGTTAGGTCCCTATACTACGAGTGTAGCCCCTTATTATTATTAGTGCAACCCCCTTATTGTATTTTTATTTCCATGTAGTTCTCGTGTTGTTATGATTGTGCCCCATAGAAGCCCATTATTGTTATTTTTGTGCCCCTACAATATTATTGTTATGTAGGATCTGATTATATTGGGACCCCTTCGACTCCTATACATAGAAAGGAGGTATTATCATTTGTATGAGCCAAGAATTATTCATTTGTGTAATGTAAAGGAGGTTGCCCCCTTGAAGAGGATTCTTTGAATTCATTGATTTATATCTTCTTCTATTTTGTGAGATGGTAGCATAACATGGAGTAACAAGCACGGGGTGCCTATTTCACCCCATACAATGATCGGTTGAGTTGGCACACATGTGACTCTCTATGGAAGGTCTCAAAACCTTCAGGTTGTTTAATATACAACTCTTCCTCAGTCATACCATTAAGGAAGGTTGTCTTTACATCCATATGATGTATCTTCCATCCCATATTCACTGACAGTGCCAAAATAGATCTGATTGATGAGTACCTTGCAACAGGAGCGAAGGTGTCATCATAATCAATCCCCTCCACCTAAGAAAATCCCTAGGCCACAAACCTAGCCTTGTGCTTCTCCACACTACCATCAGCTGCTTGCTTTACCTTGTAAATCCATTAAGAACTCACCACTTACTTGTCTGTTGGTATTGGGACCACATCCAAAACACTTTTCCTAACAATGGAGTCATACTCCTCAACCATGGCATTAACCCAAACTGGTTGCTACACTAATTCATCAAAATAGGATTTCTCAGTCTCAAAACATCGCTCATAAGATCCATGTATCCATTGGACCTCTCAGGTGACCTCCTCTATCTGTGCTTTGATGTGGGTGCTCCCACATTCTCTCTTTCATCTTACAATAACCTGTCAACCTCTCTTGTGCGCTTTCTTCCATCTATGGGAGACTCCGCATGAGTGGGTGTCTCCACTCCATGATCCTCTACATGTGGCTGCTCCACATCAATATGAGGTTCCTCCTTAGGAGCTAAAATCTCTGCAACCACATGTAGCTGAAGCTCCCTCTCAAGGGAACATCTCATAACCCTCTCTTCATTGAATATTTCATCCCTTCGAACCATTGTCTTCCTGTTGGTTGGAAGTTACACCCAATAATTGTGAGGTGTATCAGTGTACCCCAAAAATATCCCCAACTATGTTGTTGGCTCAAGCTTCTTCCATGCATATTTGGTTACATGGAAGTAGACTAATTAACCAGAATTCTTGAAGTGGCCAACATGTGATCTCTTTCCTCAAAAATCTTTTCTGGTGTACTCACTTGAAGAATTCGATGAGGGTTTATGTTTTGTAAATAAACAGTTGGGTTGCATGCCTTGGCCCACAAGTGTAGTGGTAAGCCCTGATCATGCAACATCGCTCGTGCTACCCCTACTATGCTTATATTCTTCCTTTTAGCCACCCCATTCTTCTATGGGTTATGAGGTGTTGTCAACTCTCATCGAATGCCTTCTGTCGCATAGAATTTTTTAAACCCATTCAACACATACTCTCCACAATTATCACTCCTGAGAGCTTTAACCTTCCTCTGAGTATCTTTCTCGACCAATGTTTTAAATTCACAAAACTTTGCAAAAGTCCAGTCTTTCTTCTACATGAAGAAGAGCGAGCATTTACATGAAAAATCATCAACAAATATAACATACTACCTGTGCTTGGTCATGGATGCCGTCAAGAATGGTCCACCCACATTTGAATGGACTTGATCAAGGATCACCTGTGCTCAATTGTATTTATCGTGAAAGGAAGCTTTGGTTTATTTCCCAAAGTACACCCTTTGCATGTGTAAACATTCTCCAGTGTACCTTTGGGAACATCAGTAGAAATTTGCTGCATGATTTTCAAAGTGTCGTGATGAAAGTGACCTAACCTCTTGTGCCACACCTCACTAATGTATCGGCTCTACACCTTCTTTCGAGGTCAAGGTAGCACAATATTCTACCTCCAAATTGTAGATATTCTTCACTCAAACCCCTACCCTCTTCACCTATCCTCTGGCTATGTGACGAAGGAATTCCTTTCCCTTACTAAAGATCACATCATAACCTCTATCCTCCAACATGGAAATAAATGCTAAGTTCTTCCTCAAACCAGGAACATACATACCATCTCTCAAAGTGAGGGGAGAACCGAATCCCTCTAAAAGTTAAGTGTAACAAGCTCGGTATCACTATACCTCATGTCATCACCCATCTTGATATGCATATTGAGATCCTTCTCCTCCATGTTACTAAAGAGATATTTGCTACCAGCCAGGTGGAAATATGCTCCACTATACAAGTACAATACACTACCCATCATAAATGACACCATACATACGATGAGGGTAAAGTCCAATTCAAATTGTGAGGCAAGAGCCTCACCTGCCACTCCTCCTAAGGGCTTCATACTAGCCTTCTTGAACAGACACTTTGTGGAAAAATGTCCCAGCTTGTGAAAGTGAAAGCACTTGAATTTCAACATGTCCTTCTTGCTGCCATGACAAGAATCTGATTTGGAATGGGATGCCTTACCGTTCACTTTGTTTTCCTTACCCGCTAAGGCACAATTTTCCTCATCATCAGTCTTTGATGAGGATCTGTCTATGGTATTCCTCCAAATCTCTTCCTGTACCAAATATGACAACAACCATTCCCAATCTGGTAGCTTCTCCCTCCCGTTGAAAGATTCTTGATAATTTTTCAAACTCTTGGGAAGTTGTAGAAGAGCTAGGCTCACCATATCATCCTCAGCAATAGTAATCTTGAAACTTCCAAGCTCATCATGACAATTGGTGAGCTTGGTCAAGTAATTCAGAATTGAGCCGCCCTTATCCATTTTGATCTTTAGAGTTTGTCCTTTAGTGCCAATTTCCTATGGTCACTGATATTTTGAAATAGGTTTGTCAATTCCTTCCATCTTGAGTAAGGAGTATCCTTTCCATGGAGACTCGAGACAATGTGGTCTTGAACTCCTTCCAGGATAATTCTTCCTGCTTTTGCAACACACTTTCTCCATTCAGCCAGATATTTAGCATCTGATGCTGGAGGCTTAGGAATTTCATGATCTATGAGTTCCTTGAGGCCATTGTCTTCCAACACTGCTTCCATCCTATCCTTCCAAGGTATGTAATTCGAGCTGCCCTCCAAGGCATACTCAAGTCACAAACCATAGAATGACATATTACTGCTATGACGTATGAACTTGAAAATTAAATTTTCACTTGAAAAACAAACTCGAATTCTCCTCTTCTATACTGTCTTCAACTCCGACACTATGTAGAATTTCTTGTAGATTCAACAACTTATGTGATATGCTAAAACACAAGACAAGAATCTACTCTACTCTTCAGTGGAAACCAAAATTGCTTGATGAAAACAATCAGAAGAAAAGGAAGAATATCAATCACATATAACACAATATTTCTCTAGGGAAAGCAACTTTTGGAAACCCTGACTATTTAGATGGCATTAACCAGAAGATCTGAGAAGAAAATACAATTCTTATTCAACCTAAACAATTCCTGCACAAGTACAATCTAACTCTCTGCGTCACAAGCCAGGTCAAGCCAACACTTAGCCAATTATGCTTCCTTCCAAGCCACTACTTCCTTGCGTAATCCATAGACGAATTAACCCATATTTAATTGGGAAATACACTCTCCATAACTATGCAATCCAAACATAGGTCCTTAACTGATTGCATGCACCATCTGCAGAACCCAGAAAATTATATAACTGATAGTACTCTGTCCCCAAACTCTAATCTCAACTCGGTCTTCATCTGAACTAACGTGTATGATTTATTTATGAGTGAATCTTCATTTAACTAGTGTGGGACTAGTGATGCACTGGGGCACTACTCCACTACTAGATCTCTACTAATTCCTCCAACAGTTAGAACTAGTTTAACTAACTATAACTCAATTACACTGAGTTATCTAATTACAACTCAAAATAACTCAACTTGAGCCTCTAAAATTTAGGGATCACTCTACACGAATCTAGATAGAATTCCAACTCGAATTTCCTAAGTCAATTAAGTCAAATTAACTTAATTAATTATTACAAGTTTCTATGAGAATAAAATTACAATTGAATCCACAATTTAATTCAAGGACAAATTAAATTGGAATTTATTGTTTCTATTTTAACATTTCTTTTGTTAGGGGGTTTCTCGTAAGCTAAATATTGTGAACAAAATGAGGGAAAATAATATTTGACACCAAACAAATTAGAGCAAGGCCCCTAAACAAACATGTGTAATTTAGGTTGATATCGATGCCCAACTACCTCTTCCATTGCTTCAATAGTTTCCCATCTTCTTGTTGGTTTTCTATGGTATCTTTGGTATGTTGTAATCTAGCAAAAGGTATGCATTGTTACAAGTAGACAAATACGAGTAAACATATAGAAAGTAGATAGACTATATTATATATGTAATCACTTTTTACATTGGTATACCGACAGGTATATATAAATTGATAAGATAGCTACAAGAGTCTAACTTTTTAACTAATTGTCGTGGCGGAAAAAGTCGTTTGTGCGGACACAACTGACCTCCCTAGGAGTCTAAACTCTCTAGCGACAAACAAGACAAAATGGAGTGATCTTTCTCTAAATATACCTTTTAAAACATGAAAACTACAAGTGTTTAGGCTTACCTTATTCCAAAACGCTGTTGTTGTAGTCCGTCCTTGCCGATCCGGATGAGCTCCTCCTTCAAGTCAATTCCTGCAACCACAAACAATCAAACAATTACCAAGCACTTGCATTTCATATAATAAAACAGATATTCAACATGCAGACCAAGGAACACATGAAATAACTCATTAACACAAGCTATTGAGAAAAATAAACCAGTTTGTATTAATAACGGAACAAAGAAACTCTTACAACCTGGCCTTGGTGTTGTGCAAGTTCCTCCCAAGGTCCATCAAGGGTTTTCCTCTACTTTGACAAAGCTCACCCACTTCCAAGTAGAATCAAGCAAAGACAATCTCTCCTCACAAGGTTCTAAATGGGAGTCCTAATTCCTGCAGCATTTACCCAAAGAAAATGTATAGCTCCAACCTCTCCTCCCTCTGGCTCAATGCCTTTATTTATAGTGCTGTAAAGAGGTTATTCAGGTCCACCATCAATGGGATAATCCCCCTCTTTGGGTGGGATAGCTCCCTTATTGATGGGATAAGTTCCTCCTTAATAGGGATACATGAACCAACTGGAGGCGCATCCATTTCATCAAACCGACCTCTAGAAAGTTCTAGAAGTAACCACAAGTAACTTTTTTAAGATGAAACTCGCGCATTTTGCCTTTTACAGAAGGACGCACCTGTCCCTTAACATACAGAGCGTCCAAGGACGCAAATTTTGTGAACATTGTGAGCGTCCCCGCAGGTAAGGCTAGAGAGAACCTGCGACCCCAGAGATAAACACATTTTGACAAGACTTTCTCTCTTCTTTGAGTTTGATATGGATAGCAGAGGCATACGACTTGCCTAAGAGGGTAGCATGACTGTTGATTTGAGCCATACTAACTGTAAGTGGTCATGGTGACATTTTTTAGTGTAACAGATTGCCCCCTAAAGTGCGAAGCCTGGAATAGATTAGGGTTTTGTAATTCTAGGAAGGGTGAAGCGCTTTATCATTTCAAGGATTGTCTTGTGGATGACCTGGTTGGAACCTGCAATTTTCAACACAAAATACATGTATAAGATTATATCATCACTGAGGTAGGCATTCCCATACTCAGATTCAAAACTTTAACTAATGGACTAACTATTCTGATACAGGAATGATCTTGCAGTACATCATTTTTTATAGACTTTTGTAGACACAGTATGGATGCAGCCATCTGTTTATGATTAGTCTACATAGATAATGAATACAAAACTCCTCGCAGCCTGGATGGTAGAAACTAGATCCAGGGTCTTCACTTCTACTTCCCGAATTGGTACGATTCTAGGCATGTGATTTAAATGATTTGATGTCGAACATGTTAGAAACCACTTGATTACCAGTCGATGATGTAAACTGTTAACAAGCGTGAGAGAGACCACCAGTAATGTCAATGGTTCTCAAAGTACCAAGCACAACCCGTGAAATGTGAATAGATGTTTTGATGTCGAACACTTCACGGAATCCTTTGATCGAAAGTCAATGATGTAAACTGACGTCAAAGGCGAGAAACCTGCCATTGATGCATGCAGACTTCAAGGTACTGTCGATTCCTAAGTCATCTTTCTAGATAATGTGTCGATGTCGATAGAAAGCGACCCGTTGCAGGCAAGCCCGCAACACGAAATCATTGTTCAAGTTGAAGAAATGTTGCTGTAAAGACTGACTCAGGGATGGTCAAATGGATGACAAGTATTTTGCAGATGAAAGTTTTGCTTGCAGACCTCTTGAACACATAACGACACGACAGATGGCTTGGTGATGAATAACTCAAAGTTAATCCCCGGAACCCGGTTAAAGACTTTCAAAGTGGTTTGGTCAACTGTGAGGTAAAAGATTTCCCAACCCAGGTGAATGAAAAGTGTCGTGTTCAAGAGTGGTAATAAAGTTTCTTTTGAGACAAAAGGTAACAAACAGGTTCATTCTTCTCTCTTTTCCCCCACCATTTCTGGCAAGTACCTCTTTATTTTTAACAAGCTTGAGGAGGATAACATATGCTTGATTATAAGCTCATCCTTCGGACGAGTCCAACCTAGTTTAAATTCGAACCCTAGGAAGGAGTGGTTCGTTCCTGTTTGTAATTGAACAGGTCCTTTACTGTAAAAGTTTAACGAGCCCAGTATAGGAGAAACTCGGCGTTTTTCATTTTTAGAGAGTCTGAAAAAAAAAACAAAAGGAGACTCCAAGTTGAACTTTTTCGTAAATTTGTGTCCCTCAAGCCCAAAAAAGTATAAAATAATACCTGGGGGAACCGCTTGATCTTGCGACCAAGGAGTACTTTCATAATAGTGTCGTTGACCTGAAAAGTAAAAAGCGATCAAGGACACGTCGTTTTATTTCCTTATCGAGTTTGAAACGACAAAAACCCGGCAATCTTTTCCTGATTTTGCGGTCAGAAAAGAGCTAAAAGGGGACCGTCTTTTAATTCCGTTTTAACGAGTGTAAAAGAAACGCTCGGCGATCTTTTCATGTTTTAGGAGTCAGAAAAGGGCTTAAAAGATGACTCTGATATTTTTGTTTGTGAAAAATTACAATTTCCCTCGAAATCCCTTTGTCCTGCACAAAAGCAACACATTACTCATACCTGTTTAAAATAGGCAAAAATACATCGAAAAACACCTTTTCATGGTAAAAAATGAACTAATTCATCCAAAAAACCTATAAAAAGACCTTTTACCATGTCATTTTTACCGTTTGACTGTTGAGGTTGAAAAAGGAGCTTTTGACAAGAAACTTCCCGTGGTCGCTGCGGAAAATCTGACCGTCGGAATCGAACGCCGTCTAATCCAGGTATTTTACACATCCTACTCTGCATTTCTATCCGTTTAGAATCAATTTTTAGGTCTTAGTTTCATTTTTTGGGGGGGTTTTGGTTTTGGAATGCGCTTCTCGGCGGACGCGGGTGCCCTTCGGGTGACCCGCGTCCCCCGACTTTTTCTCATACGGGAAAATGGTCGGAAGACGCGGCCCGCCTTCAGGCCAGCTGCGTCCGGGCGCCCTGTGCTACAAAGCCGGGGTGCGTCTTCCGAGAAGTGCGCATTTCAAAACCCCAACTCCCTCAAAAAACTACCAAAAATTCCCAAATCAATTTCTAATTGCTATTTCTGATGTGCAGGGTATTAACCATGTTAGATTGGAGAGAAAGAGAGCATGTAGAGGATGATGAAGTTGCAATAAATCATCAACCTTCCCTGGATGCCCTAAGAGCATGCGGATTATACAAATATTGGACCATACCGGGCATGAGGGGCCAGGTAAGATTCTTGGAATGGCTGGTTGAGCGATGGAACGTTCAAGAACAATGCTTTTACATAGGAGGGCACCAGCTCGAGATAGAGCCCTCGGATGTATACTTTCTCACTGGCTTGCCGAACAGAGGTGAGCAACTCAGTCTTGCGGGGACTAGGCCGGGTGGCCAATCCCTTGATAGTCTCCGCGACGAGTGGTGCACACCTGGGGCTCACCATTCAAAAGGCATAGAGATAAAACACATCACTCTGCTGGAACTCAAAGTCATAGCGTTCACGGTTACCAGAATTTGCGGCGCGGCCGCTTTACACATTGCTTCCGGATCCCAAATGCGGATGGCAATTGACTGTTACCAAGGCACCATTTTCAACTGGTGTGAAGCTGTGTCGGCTCATATGAAGAGCCAACTGACCAAGGCAAAGAACGGACGACTAAAGACTTTTGGATATGGGCCTCTAGTCGTGAGCTTTGCCTTGGAGAGAGTTCCAATGCTGATCCCTCAGCAACTCACTGTTGATATCTTGGGTCCTCGGCAGCCAAAGCTGATACGATGGGTTGCGGTGATGGCCCGGCATCCTGACGAGGGTGCGACAGTGGTTCGATTCTCAGATAGTTACTTTCACTGGTTAGAGGACCAGGTTTTTTCGATACAGGACTTTCCGTATGCCGGAGTGGATTTTAGAGGTGATCCGGACATGGTTCTTCCACGGGAGAACAATGGGATGACAGAGGTACTTTTATTTTCACAAGTTCTCTAATTATGTATTTTTTTTATTTTTCATATATATCGTCTCAAAACTAACAGTAAAATTTTCAAAATGCAGATGTTGGTCCACAGCGTCCAGCCAACCTCCGGCCTTTTGATAGACTACATCCAGCTGCACCGGTACCGGCCCCACAGGACGCGGCTGCAGAAGTACTAGCTGAGTTGGAGCATGATCTAGAGCGTCTCACGGCAGATATACCTGAGACTACTATGGATGACATTCCTATCAGGCTTCAGCGCTTCGTAGTCGCGGTCCCTGGACCGTTTAGGAGATTTTTGCGTAAGGTAGCCCGCGCAGTGGTGTCATACAGAGAGCACCACCAGTGATTGACTAGTCACTTTTGTAGTCACATGTGACATTTTGACTTTTTGTACTATCATTTTGCCGATCATAAGGTGTTTTCAACCTATGATCGAAGACGATGTATATATTTTTTGACACACTTCTATCTATATATATCACTATTACCGGCTTATCTTGTTTAACATATATGATGAAATGTTTTTTAAATTTACTTGCATGATTATCGTAAATGTCTGTCCAACATTCGAGAAGCAATTGCATCTGCTAATGTATTCAAAGACCTTGGAATATGTTGATATTCAATGTAATCAAATTCACGTTCCAAGAGACGCACTCTCAAAAACAACCTTAATAACACAGGATTCCTAATGGCATAAACTCTATTAAGCTGTAATACAACAAGTTCAGAATCTAACCTCACTATCAAACGTCGAATTCCAAATGAAATAGATTCGGATAATAATTCAATCACTGCACTGTATTCTGCAATGTTGTTCGTTGTTTGACCGAGGCTTACCCCATGCATAGAAACTAACTCGTCAGAGGGCGAATAGATAACCCAAGCTGCGGAAGAGATATTCCGTGTACTACGACAAGCACCATCAGCAAATCCAATGTATGTTTGGAGAGGCGTCGACATCTGCAATATCAAGAGTAAAACCAAGATAAGCCAGAATAACGACGAAAAACCACACTCTCTAAGCTAAGCACACTGACTAAACTAACACACTTGCTAGCTAGAAAGAAAATCTAACCTATCTAAAAATTTCTCCATACCCATCATTTAAGCATAATACCTCTTTAGGTAAAGTCCATTTCTGGGTTTACCCAAAGAGTCCCCATCAAAGTCAACTAGCTCATAAGCCCCTTTTGCTAGCTTTCGCTTTACAATGTAGGGCCCATGCCACATGGGAACGAATTTTCCGGCACCTAGCTTATCGTTAGCTTGATCATATAATAGTACTAGGTCTCCTTCCGAAAAACTTCGAGGGGTTACATTTCTATCATACTGAGCTTTCATTCGTTTCGCGTGAGTCTCGATTGCTAATGTAGCGTCACGTCGAGTCTCATCTAATTTAGCCAAGTACAATAAACGTTTCTCCTCTTCGGAAGTAGCTGGAAGTAATTCGACAGCCATTTGAAGTGATGGGATTTCGCATTCAATGGGTAACACAGCTTCTAAGCCATAAACTAGCTGGAAAGGAGTGAACCCTGTTGAATTTTTCACTGAGGTTCGGTATGCCCATAGCGCTGAAAATAACATGTTGTGCCAATTCGACCGATGAACACCAATGGTTCGTCGGATCATGATAACTAGAACTTTGTTGATAGACTCAACCAAACCGTTGGCTTGCGGATAATAAGGAGTAGAGCTATCGTGGCGCAAACCAAGCTGGCTTGTAAGCTCAGTCATCATGACGTTTCGAAAATGGCTCCCATGGTCAGTAATGATTGCTTGTGGGACACCAAACCTAGTTATGATATGATTGAATACGAAAACTGCAGCTGTTTTGCCGCTTGCGTCGAATGTAGGCATCGCCTCGGCCCACTTAGTAAAATAATCAACCGCAAGGATGATATACGCATGCCCCCGGCCGAGTGAGGGTTACAAGTAATAAAGTCGATACCCCATTTGGCGAATGGACCAACGGCAATTATAGGGTGGAGAGGAGCAGGTGGAGCGCGCATCTTGCGATCAAACACTTGACAGTTGTGGCACTTCCTGACTGCAATGATACAATCTTTAAACATAGACGGCCAGAAATAGCCAGCGCGCAACACCTTCTGAGCTGTGGCATACCCAGACATATGACCGCCACATGCTCCAGAGTGACAATCATTCAAAACCCTCTCAGCCTCTTCGTGAGTTAAACAACGTCGAAAAACTAAGTCTGCCCCCCGGCGATAAAGTGTATCTCCAATAATTTTGTATGGCTGGGATTGAAACCGAATTTTTCGACGTTCCGCTTTGGAAGCTTCAGGCCGAAAGGTTTGGGTTTGGAGATAAATGATTATATCCCCGTACCACGGATCTACAGTACTGATAAGAAACAAAGATTCGTCCGCAATGGACTCCTCTGCCACAGTCTCTGTGTCAGCACTCGGGAAATCACACATCAATTCCGCAAAAACTAAGGATTTCTTAGACTTGGACTTCTCGAACTCCAAGTCGAACTCTTGCAGGATGACAATCCATTTAGAGTACTTGCCCCCTAGCAGTTGTTTTGTCAAAATATAAATCATAGGGTTGCAATCCGAAATAACTGTAGTTTTGCGGAGAAGAATGTAGTGACGAAACGCTGGACAGCTTGAACGGCTGCCAGGGCCAATTTCTCCACATGCGAATATTTTAGCTCAGTGGGATTTAAGGTCCTACTAAGATAATATATCACATGCTCCGCTCCGAATTCATCTTCTTGAACTAACACCATTCCAATGGTGGAATGCGAAGCTGCGAGGTATAAGAAGTAGTCCTGGTTGTAGTTGGGAGGATGCAATAACGGTGCATGGGTCAACGCGTGTTTAAGTGCATCAAAAGATTGTTGGGCAATCTCGTCCCAAAAGAATTGTGCATTCTGTTTCAACAACCGTGTAAAACCTTTAGTGACCTCGGCGTAGTTTGGGATGAATCGGCGTAAAAAGTTCGCTTTCCCTTGCAAACTTTGGAGTTGGCGCAAACTCGAAGGAGGAGGCAATTTGATGATAGCCTCGACTTTCGAGGGATCGACGCGAATGCCGGCTTTTGAAACAACAAATCCCAGCAATCGACCTGTTTCTATACAGAAAACACACTTGTGGGGATTCAACCGAATTCGATAATGCCTACACCTCATAAAGATTGCTCGTAGGTGGACAAGGTGATCAGCTCGATGTAAAGAATGAGCAGGCAAATCATCGAGATAGGGTTGCACAATGTGCTTGATGTCATGAAATGCATAAGACATCGCCCGTTGAAAAGTGGCCCCGGCATTCTTAAGCCCAAAAGGTAATTTGCAATAAGCAAATGTCCCCCATGGACAAATGAATGCCGTTTTTGGTTGGTCGGCAGGTAGAATATTGATTTGATTATAGCCCGAGAAACCATCCATGAAGGAAAACATTTCACTTCCGGCACAATCATCAATAATTTGATCGATATAAGGCGTAGGATAGTTGTCTTTTGGACAAGCTCGATTTATATCCCTATAGTCGATACAGATTCTTATTGTTCCTTGTTTCTTATTGACGGGAACAATATTCGATACCCAATCCGTTAACGGGATCGGATAAATGAAACCTGCTTTCAACAGCTTTTCGACTTCTGCTTTAATCGCAGCCGCTTTTCGAGGGTGAATTTGACGCAACCGTTGCCGAACGGGTTTAGCATCCGGGTAGGTCTTTATTTCATGAACAACAATGGCAGGATCAATTCCCGGCATTTCCTCGTAAGACCAGGCAAACACGTCGCGGAATTCTTGGAATAGGGCCTTGTAAGTTTGGATTTCTTCTTCAGTACATGCGGCACCTATATGAATGTTTTCCTCGATTCCGGGCTTCACTGAAATATCAATGGGAATAGTACGAGAAATATTCCCTAAATTCAACTCTGAATCAGAATGTTTCGTTGGATCCTGAGCGTCTTTGACATATTCAGCGGTAAAGATAGATGAAAAATCATTTTCAAATGCATCATCCTTAGGTAAAAACGAAGATCTGTGATGGAGATCCTCCCATGGTAGATCATCTACACTTAGGATTTCGCGAAGTTGTTCGTCAGATGACACGACTTCGGGAAACGTTATCCGTTCTAAGGGTGAGGTGAAAAGTGACTCTTCACTGACCACATTCATTTGGTCGACTTCGGTTGAATGAAAGTCAGTAAAAGACATGAGAGCTTCATAAGCAATTTCATATGGACTCAAAGGCATAACATCACCGAGTGAGTCTATCTCAGAGTCAGATGGGACGAACCAAGGATCATCATAAATAATGTTTTCTGATGTAATCATATGAATGGTTGCAAACGAAGGATCTGCGCTGAGTGGAGGGAGAGGAAAAGTTCCCAGTAAACCGGAATCCTTAACTAAACCTACACCAACGTCCCTATAAGGGATTGTCGTCTTACCAACATGCTGGATACTCTCTGAAGAGGCTGGGTCGGATGAAAAGTATGTCAGCTGATCAATAGTCACGATCTTACCGTTATGTGGAAACTTAATTACTCTGAAGACCGATGAAACGACCGCTGTCATAGCATATGACCAACTTCGACCCAAAAGAAGGTTGTAGTCTAGAGGGGCATCAACCACTTCCACATCCAGACTAACGGTTTTACCTTCAACCCCTATAGGCAATTCTTGTAGAATACCAAACGGACGGAACCCACGGCCATCAAAGGCCTTAAGGATGGTGGGGGATTGGTTCAACGAAGGAGAACCAAGCGATCTCCAACATTGAATCGACATAATACACGTAGAAGCTCCCTCATCAATCACAGTCCGATGAATAGGCCTGTTTTTGACTATCACTGGAATTTGGAAAGCCATTTGATGGGGGAGACGTGGCGTACTATTTTCTAGATCAAAGATCATTAGGTTCGGGTCCTGAACATCGACAGCTCCGATAGCCGACAAAAGCAATTTCCGTTGTGCTGGGCATGATTGCAGCACTTCGAGTGCCGACATTGCTGAAGGTGAAACAGCTAAGTCCTCAACAATGTTGTAATTCTGGGCTGCTCTCGCATGTGGATTGAAAGCAGACCTTCGAAGTACACCCTTGGCGGGCGGCTTAATCACTAAGTCTGGGTTAGGTTTTTCGATCTGTAGTGGATCGGAACCAGGAGCTGAGGTTGATGGGTTAGAGTGAGAAGATTCTGCTTCCTTGCCATCAACAGGAGCCTTACTACCATAATCTTGCGATCGAGTCGCAATCCTCACATGAGACATCATCAAAATGGGTTCTTCACTGGCATTCGAAGAAGAACCTATCATCTTATTCTCCTGCTCTGGAAATGGATTCTTTAACACAGCAGGAGTGGGAGAACCTTTGACTATTTTACAACCTCGGCCCGATGAGGGCAATCTCTCGTAAAATGATCCTCTTCACAAATAAGACAAGGATATCGAGGTTTGCGTTTTTCGTCATTGGTTTCCGACTTTTCAGTTTTCTCCTTTGGAGCCTTGTCTGCTTTAGCCTTCTTCTTTCCTTTCTTCTTTCCACCGTTTTTTGGTTTGGCCGTAGATGACTCTACAGCGTGAATGTCGGCGGTAAGTTCAGGAGAAGACTCTCCTGTCGGAGAATCAGGCAAAGTGATAATTGGAGTAGTTGAAGCCTTGGAAGACTTCTTCTTGCTCTTCGTAGTCACGATACCAATCATACCATCAGCGGCATGAGATCCCGAAGGAGCAGCAGCGATTTGATTCGACTTTGGAAGATCCGGAATCTTCTCGTGTAACGTACCCGACTGAGTGTAAACTAAGTCAAGGTATTGTGCCTGAGCAATGACTTGCTCCTCAGTAACTACTCCGGCCTTAGCTACATCTTCAGTAATCTTCGGTAATAATGATTTGACAAACCATTCAGCTAAGATTTGGTCCGGGATAAAAACTTTCACTAATCTCCTTCGACGTCTCCACTCATGAATGTGATCAGAAATATACGTGGACGTCGATTGTTTTAGTGAAGTTAATAACTCCGTGCCGTTATCGTATCTGACTGGCAACTGAAAGTGAGTTAAGAACGAGGTAGCTAACTGGCTAAAGTTGTAAAAAGAGGCCCGTGGTAACTCAATGTACCACTTGGCCGCGAGACCAATGAGTGTACGCTGGAAAAGACGTAAGCGGATGGAATCATCTGAGATAGAATTCGAAGCACACCAGAGGTGGTAAGTCATCACATGATTGGACGGATCCTCTCCAGACTTACCTTCGAACTTGGGTATATCGCTGGGCAACTTATTTGGCATTGGCGGCCAGAACTGAAGATATTGAATTGGATCGTTCGTTAGGCGCGTCAAGTCGGGTAAATCCAAAGTTGCAATAAACGGTAACTGCCGGTTAGGATCTCTAAAACTCTGGGTCACAATACCAGCCCCAGGAGGAGGATATCCAGGATAACTAGGAACAGGAGTCGCATTTGGGATATTATATCCTCCTGGAAAACCAGGATTAACCGGACCGTACTGGGGTTGTTGAGGTTGTTGATAAGTGTACCCAGGATACGGTTGATACTGGTAAACCGGTTGTTGGACAGCTTGCCCAGGTTGGTACTGTCCCTGGTACGGAGGTTGAACAAATTGAGGTTGAGTAGTCACAACCGTACTTGTACCAGGCTGACCTACAGGCATCTGGACCGTGGTTTGAATCGTAGATCCAGACAACGGTAAAGATGTCTGAGGTGTGGTAACAGGGACAGTAGAAACTGGAGCCGTCGATACTCCAGAAGTAAGTATGGTAGATGTAGCGGTAGTTGCAGCAGCCGTTTGAGATGGAGTACTAGGTGCAATTGACGGCTGAGTAACTACCGAAGCTACAGAAGTTTGAACATTGGCTGGACAGGTTGCGGTTGCTGGGTTGGACCAGAAACTACGGGTTGTCCAGCTTGAGGAACCATCTGTACACTTGGCTGCAACACCTGTTGACCCTGTGATGGATCCCACACTAACATTCCAGGGTATTGACCCGTAACAGGTTGAGGATACTGAGATCCATAACCAGATTGAGGGTAGGATTGATAATTGTAAGGTGCAGTTCCCATACTTGGAACATATGACTGACCTTGAGGCGGTTGATAACCTTGACTTGAGTATTGACCTTGAGGTTGATAACCTTGAGGTAAATACTGATACTGGGGTTGACCTTGACCTTGAGGTTGGTACCCTTGAGGTTGATAACCTTGGGGTTGATACCCTTGAGGTTGCCATCCTTGGGTTGCCATCCTTGAGGTTGATATTGATACTGAGGTTGACCTTGGGGTACATATTGAGGCTGAGGTTGACCTTGAGGCAAGTATTGCACCATAGGTACATACTGACTTTGAGGTTGCCCCCCAGACACGATTTGTGTACCTTGAGGTTGCCCCCCAGGCGTTAACTGCGGTTGCCCCCCAGGCGGTAATTGGCCACCTTGAGGTTGGGAAACGGGAACTGAACCTGACATCATGTAAATGTCTCCTACACCCAATGGTATATTACCACTGTTTCCAGCAAATAACCCATGATCAATGGGTTGAGGAGATGCCCCCGCAAAGGTACCAGAAAGTGACTGATACCCAGTGGGAACAGAAGGACCGCCGTGTAAAAAAGATTCAGGACTTTGTGTAAACACAGACGACTGACCAGACATATTTACAGGAGTATGAATACCTCCAGGTGGAAAAGGAGTACGAGGTGTAGAAAAACCGACTGAGTTGTCTAAAAAATTGGTTAACGCAAGGTACCAAGAAGTACTTCTAGGAGGACTGTAAAAGATGGATTCACGCTCCCTTAGATCAATAGTAAGTTGACCTTCAAGGTGAGAAACACCTATATCTTCTTCTGGAGCAAGTTCTTCTATAGCAATCAAACCAGAAGGTAGATTTTCGGTGATAATTCTTTCTATTCTCGGTGAATCAGGGACACTAGAAGTTGGAGTAACAGGTTCGGAAATTTCAGGTTCTTCGCCTGTTTCACTGGCAGATGAAAAACTACCAGCAAGCTCGGAAACTGTAACAGTTTCGGGATTGTAACCTGTTTCTAAACTTTGGTAATCTGGATGGACTACCAAGGAAGATTCTCCTTCTTCAGGTGAACCTACTCTACTGTCACTAGGAGGAGTTACAAGGACCTTTAACCCTTTGTACTGACCCGGAATGTCTTCAGGAGATTCACCCCGCGATTTACGGAGTTTTCTTAACAAATCTATTTCGGTAACAATCTCAGGAGACTTGCCCCGAAGTCGACGGGACTGTCTCGGTAATTCCGCCACAATTAAAGATTTTTAACTACAACACACGAAAACAAAGTAAAAATTTCAAATCAAACCACCTAAAGTCTTCTAAAGAAGCAAACAAATTTGAAGCACACGCCTAAAGAATCTAGAGCGTCAAACCAAACACAAACAGTAGTCTTCCGGACCAAAAGCGCTAGTTGGTGATTAGGCCCAACCTCGCAGGATTCAGTACAGAAATGGTGGGTGGAACAGTTACCCCGGCAACCTGCTTAATGAATAGACTGGCACAAGTTCCTCCACTTTAACCGTCTCGAAGTGAAGTGAACCCCCCGGAAAATCCAAGTGAGTATAACCGACGTCTGCTCCAGGTACAGTGGGACCTTCCCTCCACCGTCACCTCGGTAGAACCCTAAAGATTATGGTCACTAAAGTTACCAATCACAACAATTACACCTGGGGGAACAGTCTAAACTCCGACAGCACGCAAGGGCAGAGTAACAAGCTCAATCCCCTTACCGGCTCCTTGACAATAATCCAAGGTTTACCGATAAGTGACCCCTGGCTCCTCGACAATGGTTAATCCGAGGTTTACCATTTGTAATACGTACTGTCTGGCGTCGTTCCCAACGAGGGGGGAATGATCCCCTCACTGGTTCGGACACGAGCTCGTGCTTCTCCTTTAAGAGGAGCTTTCCCAGAGTATAACTGAAACAATTGGATTTAATCTACTCAAGATAAACTATCTGTTTGGTTTTGTAGTCTTGGAGAGTTAAGTACTCACCTACTCCAAGACCCTAGCCTAAGCTATGTTGGTGTTTCAGAGCCCTAGAAAAATAAAAATTACTAGATTGATTTTAATTTAAGCGTTACTTTTAAGGTTGTTTCTTAAGTCAAAAGGTGATGGAAGTGAAACCAGTGGTGTGTTGACTCGACTCGAAACCACTACAAAATGCACCTAGGATGATTTACCCACTACTTTAGTTTTTCGATGAATTGCTTAACTAAAAAGTTGAGAGAATGCAATCTTTATAAAAGCAACTTCTTAATTGAAGACAATCAAAGAAACAATTCGTTTGTCTTTTCCAAGCATAAAAAACATGACCGCTCTTTACATGCACGAAAAAACTCTTTTTCTTTTTCAAAAACAAAAAGCTACTTGAAACAAGACTTTTAAAGAAGATGTTTTTGTATTTTTCTTTTAATAAAGCAAATAAATCTAATATAACCAAAAATCAATCTTAACAACTATTAAAATCTACGAAAATTCACTCATAAGCAAACTAAAAGGTAAATTTACTCTAAGCAATCTTAACGAGGCCAAAACCAACAATGATTATTCTAAGGTGTTTTACTTGATCACAATCAAATCAAGGACTAGCTTATTGCAGAATCAAAAACTAGCCAAAACAAAACTCTAATCTTTTTGTTCTTTTGTAAAATGGAAATCAACACTTTATAAACAAGTAATTCGAAATTTGACCCAAAACAACTTTAAATGGCAAGCTGCTCACACAAGGAGACTTTACGACAGGCCCGACTTCTAAGAAGGCTGACTAACCAGAGAGATCTAAGGCTGGACAACTTTCTACCGTCAAAGTCACTACAGGACCTATTGAAAAATCAAACCCTAGGCCTAAATTTCGTTGAAATCCACTAAAACACTCAAAGCTCACAAAACAAGTTCAGGTGAAAATTTTTGACAGGGTACTAAAGGATCTGGGTAGAAAACACTAAGAAAAATCAAAATCTAAAAGCAATTAAAGCAAAAAATGGAATTTTCCTAAATTTTACAGGAAGACGCAGGCAACCTGTTGTAACAGGTGCGGGCCCTCTCTGTGCAAACGGAAACAGCGCGTCCAAAGACGCACTGTACAGCACTCAGAGGGTGCGTCCTTCTGGAAAAGTTAAGAAAAACCAAATCTAACTAAATCTAAAGCTAAGCCACCCAAATACTAATTCTCATAGTCAAAAACCAGAAAATAAAAATGATTTTCTCAGAGCAAAGTTCACCCAAAGGAAAAGACTTTCTCATTAATGGATTCCCCAGTGGAGTCGCCAATTTGTCGTGGCGGAAAAAGTCGTTTGTGCGGACACAACTGACCTCCCTAGGAGTCTAAACTCTCTAGCGACAAACAAGACAAAATGGAGTGATCTTTCTCTAAATATACCTTTTAAAACATGAAAACTACAAGTGTTTAGGCTTACCTTATTCCAAAACGCTATTGTTGTAGTCCGTCCTTGCCGATCCGGATGAGCTCCTCCTTCAAGTCAATTCCTGCAACCACAAACAATCAAACAATTACCAAGCACTTGCATTTCATATAATAAAACAGATATTCAACATGCAGACCAAGGAACACATGAAATAACTCATTAACACAAGCTATTGAGAAAAATAAACCAGTTTGTATTAATAACGGAACAAAGAAACTCTTACAACCTGGCCTTGGTGTTGTGCAAGTTCCTCCCAGGGTCCATCAAGGGTTTTCCTCTACTTTGACAAAGCTCACCCACTTCCAAGTAGAATCAAGCAAAGACAATCTCTCCTCACAAGGTTCTAAATGGGAGTCCTAATTCCTGCAGCATTTACCCAAAGAAAATGTATAGCTCCAACCTCTCCTCCCTCTGGCTCAATGCCTTTATTTATAGTGCTGTAAAGAGGTTATTCAGGTCCACCATCAA
Organism: Pinus tabuliformis; assembly: GCA_031772625.1. Taxonomy (NCBI): domain Eukaryota; kingdom Viridiplantae; phylum Streptophyta; class Pinopsida; order Pinales; family Pinaceae; genus Pinus; species Pinus tabuliformis. The sequence goes on along the minus strand of CM062816.1, from coordinate 215,217,083 downwards.
TGGGATAATCCCCCTCTTTGGGTGGGATAGCTCCCTTATTGATGGGATAAGTTCCTCCTTAATAGGGATACATGAACCAACTGGAGGCGCATCCATTTCATCAAACCGACCTCTAGAAAGTTCTAGAAGTAACCACAAGTAACTTTTTTAAGATGAAACTCACGCATTTTGCCTTTTACAGAAGGACGCACCTGTCCCTTAACATACAGAGCGTCCAAGGACGCAAATTTTGTGAACATTGTGAGCGTCCCCGCAGGTAAGGCTAGAGAGAACCTGCGACCCCAGAGATAAACACATTTTGACAAGACTTTCTCTCTTCTTTGAGTTTGAGATGGATAGCAGAGGCATACGACTTGCCTAAGAGGGTAGCATGACTGTTGATTTGAGCCATACTAACTGTAAGTGGTCATGGTGACATTTTTTAGTGTAACACTAATCAGACTATCTACTCTATTATTAGTTATCCCACTGTTGTATTACAATATATTACAATGAGGCTAGTCATCTAGGCTAACTAGCCTTTTCATATTCTACTGTCAACCCAACTAGATCCTTCAACATCTCCCTCGCCCTGAACGTCTTCTTCATGACGAAGAAGGGGCAGTGTTTAGTAATTTAATTGATGTTAAATTACTTGCATAAATTATCAACCAGAGCTAGTAAGTTGATGAAGTGTAAGTGCATTGTATGTGCTAGAAGTCCTTGATTACTCACACCTCTATATTAAATTGAGTTATCCAAATATAGATTCTAAATTAAGTTCTTGGAATGCACATTAGTAGAGTAATTTGTTATAGAAAATAAAATGATCACACTATTTTATCAACTGTTTCAAAAGAGCTTATAGAACTCTGCATAAAAATAAATCGATCCCATACTTCTGAAAATTAATTCTAATTATGAAATCCGCACAAATTATGAAAATCTCAGAATTATAATTCAATCTCACACTTGTAAAATGAAATTTAACTCAGAAAATCACACACTCTCTCTCTTTGTCGTATGTCTGAATTATGCTTTGAAAGAAACTCGATTCTCTAAAGGAATCAAATCATTTATCATACTAACACACTTTTACATGAAAATCCAAAGTGAATTGAAAATATATTCTCACTTGCTCAAAATCGAAAAACAATTCTTGCTTGAAATAAAACCTATAATCAAATCCTCTGTTTTTAAGAATTACAATTTTAATCTAAATATAATATCTCACTATTGTTATCATTACCCATTAAAATCAATTCATGGGCTCTTGAATCAATAAAGAAAATTGGTTAACAAAACAATCACACCACCACTATTTAACTCATAAATCAACAAAGGAAAATGATATGGAAATTCTACAGGATCCATTCAGAAAAGAATCTTGTGAAATGTTATAAGGAAATTAACTTAAAAACATTAAAAAATCTTACTATTGAGGGGGCCCTCCACAAGCAAATGGTCATGAGATCCGATTGAACAATCAACCATGCATCAAAATAAGAAGGATTCTAAATTGAAAATAGAGTTTTAATTCTCACTGTCACATAATAAAAGCACTGTGCCTTTGCTTGCTTGCGAAGTCCTTTTATAAATCCCATGGAATTAAATGTTTAGATCTTCATGAATAGCTTCGCTTAACAAAATACTAAAATTAACTATGAACGATCTCGTAATGAAATTCGTTGACGATTTTCGATTTAACAAAGAAAATTGTTAAGTGTATATATCATTCCTTGCTTGCCTGTAATACTGACAAAGTTGACTTTTCCCTTTGACCACCTACCTGGAAGATTTCTTGATCGATCTGGTTCACGAAGGTAGGAAGGAATCATGGAGGGCATCTATTACTATCTTACCATATATTTCTCACTCCAGTTGGTACCTTAGAACCTATGAAACAATGGACTTAGTTGCAGAATTAGACATTAGCTACATAACCATCCTAATCAAGTAGCTAAAAAAAATATTAGTCTAATAATAAAGAACATTATTAACTTATGAAAAGCAAGATTTTCATATACCTACCATGCCATGGATTCTGGGATTTGTTTCTCATTGAGTGATTATGGTGATCAAAAAGGAGTAAAATAGGTGGAAAAAGGGTGTCAAAAAGAAGCAATTATGAGGCTCAACAGGGAGTGTTGGAAAAAAAAAAGGACAAGACAAAAAGACAAAAGAGACTTTTACATTAATATTTCTGAATTACAATTAAAAGAAAAGATCAATTTTTGACAATTGGAGGATCATAGCCCAGAGCCCAGTGCTTCTATTATTGCGATCGACATCTATGAGTTTGGCAGCGGTGATCAGTTCACTGTTTGATCAACATATTCTATGTGATATTGTTGTTCTGAATTGACAAAAAATGTGTAAACAATAGGTGCATAAAATTTATGGGTAGGTTGTTGCTGAAGTGGAGAAGAGAAACGTGCCCGCGGTGTTGCAGTTGTGCTAGGAAAATTTGTCTGGTAAATCACTGGAACTAGAATATGAAAATTTTCATCAAATATTGACCATTCACAGATTGCTACTTGAGCGCTTACACTCGAATCTATAAGAGAAAATAAGTATTTCACATTGTCTTCTACTGCTGCAAAGTCTTGTATCCTCTAATTGAATGGTCCACTTTTCTTTATACCTTCCACAGGTTGCAGAACTTGTGTTAGGAACCGAGAGGAACCTGAAGCTTCAAGTTTGGATTTCTTTCCTTCACACAACCACTCTCTATGCTGCTACATAAGCTTTGCATAATTTTTCCTCTCTTGTTCTAGTTGAGTGTTTATTTTCTGTTGAACTCTAAGGTCTGATGTTTTCTTGGTTGAGAGGTCTTTGTCATCTTCTTCTTGGGCCCTTATCTTTGAGTGAAAAATAACCAAATATGAGGGCCAATTATTCCGAGTAGTGGTGATAGAAACTCCTTTTTCCAGTGTACCTTCTATTGTCTGCTTTCCTAGTAAGAAGTCATTGTGTGCCCTATGTAGAGCTTGAGTAAAACTAGGATTAGCAACAAATGTACGTCAGGACTACAAGTCTAACACCCATGCATTGAGCTGGGCATTCTGGCTGATCAATTACTCTACCAACTATTTAATAACACTGTGATTATCATCACTCTTGGTTGGTGTGGGAAAGTTTAATTTCTTTGTTTCCTAGCTCTAGCACTTCAACCAAGTCTTCCTTTCTCATTCCTGTAAGCACTACAACTTATCAGTATCTTTATTTCTTTTCTAGAGTCATTTATTAGAAACTTTGATAAAATGTTTCATAACCGAAAAATGTTTTCTGTCACTGGCGAGATTAATGTCGACATACATAGTAGTGATATCAGCATGCTTTTTCCTGTCCTTGGCTATTGAAGTGGTTTGTGTGGTCAAGTCTGCATTTACTTGGGAAGTTGAAATGAGGTTGGTACCTGGATTCGTTCCAGGTGTATTAATGACAGGTACTCCTCCTACTTTTCCTTGTTATGACTCAATCAAGCAATGTCTTCTCTTCTAGTTGATTTCTATGATGTTCTCATCAGACTGAGTTCGCTCTGACGAGTTATCCTTAGAAGTAGGACCTCAGTTGTTTTGGATGTCTGATTGGTTATCCTTCGACTGATTTACATCCAACTGGGTATTTTCTGTTTGAGTGCGATCTTACTAACCCTACTCTACATTTTGGTTCTCTGCCTGGTCCCTGTCGGACTGCTCTTCTCCTGACTGTTCTACATTAGATTTCTCTTTTTGAGACTATTCTTTGCTAGGGTTCTATTTGTTTGACTCCTCTTTCTTAGACATTTCTCCACCTAAATGTTCCTCTTCAGAATGATCTTGGCCAATGTCATTGTTTTCTTGAACAACTCGAGTCAAAGAATTAATGGGGGTATCCTTGTCTAAGTCAATCTTAGGAAATGAGGCCGAATGAATTTTTTTCTTATGAGGTTGAGAAGACGAGTCAATATCATGTTGGCCCTTTTGAAGCATTTCATCTATTTTTTTTCAATATTATCAACAAGAAACCCTTAAGAACTCTCTTTGGTGTCCCATATATGAATTTTGATGGATGGAGTTATGCGCTTAGGAGGCTTGTTGACAATTGTTTGTTTAGAATGTATATCTTTAAGAACTGCATCCAACTTCTGTTGCCTGGATGGATTAGTTAGTTTAATATTTTTAAGAATTTTTTTCCATTAGGATGGCATAAATTTGGAAGGGGTAGACTTAGGACTCACATGATCTTTACGTGCAGACTTATGTGAGGCTTCATGAAAGGGCAAGGACAAATCAACTTTGAAGGGATGCAAGAAAAGACTAGCCTTCGATTCCTCCTCAAATTTTGCATCTTTCAGGGGTGTGATGATTTCATGGAGAGGTTTGAATACATTGTGTGGGACGACATATTTAGTATTAGAATGATGACTTAACTCAACAAATATTTTTTGTATTGTGGGTTGGGAAGGTAGTTCTTGTGGGTTGACCTCGGGAAAACTATCACACTAGAATTTAGCATAATCTAGGCCCAATTGAATATTAGAGAAGGGAGGCATGACACAATGAACATGTTGGGGCATTCAAAATTTTTCACAAATATTCTTAATATTCAACAATCAATTCCTAACAATTTCATTAGGCCCTAATGACTATGGTTCCCCTCACCAGCTACTAGAGAAAAGTTTAAAATTATTCATCATGGGTAGATCTCTCTTTGTAAAGTCGACTTCCCTAACTGGTGGGTTTTCCCTCATAGCTATCCATACCAACAAAGAAGGAAAACAAATATCCTTACCAAAAATTTGGCAGTCTTGACAGATAACATTAATTAAATTGGCTACATGATCTTCCCAACTATACTAAACTCCATATTTTTCTATTTCACCAATAACTTCTAGCATAGTGATATTGACAACTCAGGATTGTCCTACCAAAGTCAAATAAAGACACAATTGTACATATCCATATTTCCAAGGAGTGCTACACCTGACTGATCACCATACATCTTGAATTTTTCCCAGAAGCCCATCCAACAAGTTTTGTAAGCTAATGGCTTATGTCGATCGTGGTTGGTGCCTTAGGTCCCTTGTAGGGAAGTTCAGTGATCAAATGGATGATCATGCTGTAAACAGAATGTGGTTGGTCCATCCACAATTTTCCATTGTGGTATCTTCTCACTAGATATTTTGGCATCTTCTTCCTTCATCCCTTAAAGGTCTACAACCAACTGGGCTGCAGAATTTCATGTACTCCAACTTTCTTCAACTAATCTATTTGAGGATTCCATTGATTTCTCATCTTGGCCTATTGGAGATAAGCATTCGAATTATTTTCCCAAATGACTTCTTTGACCTTCACCTAGCACATTAGAAGCCAGTGCAATACTTCGAGGGGGTGAATCAATACTATAGGATTTTACCAATTTAAATTTCCTCTTACCTTGTGCACAACATAAAATAATTCAGCAATTATTTAAATAACCATAGCAAAGATTGGTGTCAACAATCACAATGAAACACACAAGAACAAGTAACTTTCAGAACTTCTCTTCAATTCGTTCATAGGGAAAGCTAAAATTTACAATTAATAAGTATTGGTTACAACTCGCAAGAAGATACAACTTCCTAGTTTATCATCTGCAACTAAATGGAGCTACAACCCCAACTATTCTCCAACACCCACTAGAAGGAGCACCAACCCAGAATCAGCAAGCTATAAATTGCTAGACACTCACTATTTCACTATTTCATCCATTTTCAAACTCAGAAACATGAATTCCTTCTTTGCTTACAAAACAATTGAATCTCTCAACCATCAACACCTTCAATAATACCTTATCGGTAAAAACACCATACCAACATCTCACTACACCAAGGTTCATGCCTAAAAAGCTCGTGTATATATTTTTCTTGCTTAGGCTTGCTTTTATATATTTTCCTTTTTGCTATCTTTTGCTTTTAATTTTGTGCATGAAGCCTTATTTTTTTCCTTTTCCATATTTAGTTTAGTCTTCTGGAATTGTTCACCATGTTCTTTGATCGCATCAGCCATTTTCTACAACTTAAACTAATTTTATTTACCAATTTTAACCATTCTATCCTTTCGCAAGATTTAGCAGTACACTTTCTATTTTTATTTGCAGTTAAATTGTCTTAACCACCAAAATTGATGCTAAAGTGATTATTCCACCATTTTTTCCTTTAGCCCCTTTTCTTTGGATCCCTTACCTATTTTACTTGCAATTAGACTGGTCTCCATGACCATGTTCTAAGCCATTGGGCGCTTAGTCATTTTAACCCATGTCGGTGGTCTATTTCACCATATTAACGACTCTACACTATTGGTCACACCTCTACGTGAGGCAACCAAACCTTAGCTCAAAGGTCAAAGATGGTATGATTCTATGTGAAATAATATGTGAGGCTAGCACTTAGCTTCTCCCGAAGCCTGCATGGCTCTTTTATTTTCCCACATCCCTAGCCTTCCAACAGATACATGGGACCCAGTGCGGGTGCGTAGACCATCACCCCCTTCCTCTCATCGCATACTATTTTTGTGCAGCATGATACCCCACCAGAGTGTTGTTGCCATGTTGATGCATCTATAAGGAATGCCCAATGATTTCTCTATTGACTACCACTCCACCTCCATGGCTCGCTCCCTTTTTCACACCGACGCTGCAAAATTATTTCAAAAAAACTACTAAAGAAATGCCTATGGAATTAGTTGTCTTGTGGGTCCTCCTGGCTCCTTTTTAATTAGGTACTACTACTATCAATAGGATGAGGTGTCCCAACACCCACTTCCTGAAAAAACCTCTTAATTTGCACCCTTTTAAAACAGGAGAGGCCATATCTCTGGGATGATGTCACTCTTGCCACATGTTGACCTTTGAGTGGTGACACATGTCATATGAAAATGGCCCATTTAGGTATTTGAAAACCTTGACTGTGCTTGTCATGTTTCTCTATTGATTTCATCCTTTGACGTTGTCTTGACCAATCACAAGCTGCCACCTGTCTTCCTGGGGAGAGAGAAAAAGGTCCTTCGAGGTCTTATTTTGCGACCATTTCCTTTGTTATTTTGTTTCTTTTAAAAACTATCAGGTTCAAGCCTTTGGTCTCTGGCACCACCCTTGAGGGGATTGTGGGTTTTGGAAGGGTTCCCATGTAGTAGATTTTTTTTATTGATCTGCATGATCAATTTGTGCAGGAAACCACTTCCGGGACCATAAAACCTGTATAACAAACTATCTCTAGTCCCCACGAAAAGTAGTCATGTGGCCCGTCATTTTATTATATTTCATGTTCTGCTTTTCCTCTAGGATTTTACAGTTAAGTTCACCTTGTGTGGGTTAAGCCAGTGGAGTGGGCTTCTGCCATAAATTCTTCATTGATCCATGTTATGGTATTTTGGCCCAACGTTCACCACCTAAATCAACCCCTTTGTGCGCCAAAAGGATAACGCTAGGGTGAACCCTTTGGGGTATTACCATTGGGTGGTTGCCACTTGCTTGGTCCCCACTAGACAATGCATAACTATCATGTCGTAGTTGTTTCCTCCTGGTCACTTAGACTTGGGCCTTAAAGTGATTTTGTCAGGGTAGATCTGTCGGGGTAATCCTGTCAGGACAACCTGTACTGTGGGCTCTTCCTTTGGCCAATGATATTGATTCCCATTGTTGCACTCTCTCTATGTTAGCCTAGAGCTTCACATAGAGGCTCTACCACTAGGTTTGGCACTTGTTCCTACTTTGGCTACATGCCAAAGGCTCTTCTAAACAACTTTATTATGAAGTCCTTGGGCTCAAAAAACTTTGAATGACTCTATCTCTCACACCAGGAAGCCATTTTGGGACTTCCATATACTGTTTGAAATCTCTTTCAGATCTCTATCCATTCAAGTGGATTTTATTATCTTGTAAGATGATCCACTTCCCTATAATTGGTTGCAAATTCTTTGCTCCTCTTTGTCATTATGTTTCTCCATTAGTATGCTCCCATAGACCTTATATGACTTCTGTGCCTCTTGTTGCCACCTGCTACCACTTTCTACCACTTGTTGATATCAATGAAAACCTATTTCCAACATTCTCCCCCTTTGGAATTGATGGAAACACTAAAAGAAACACCTTTTACTCTTTTAAGTCTTTTCAAGTCCTTCTCCCCGTGAAATGGTCACTCCTCTTGTCCTTCAGTTGTTTGTGATTTTATTGTTCTTTACTATCCCTTTGTTGTGCACGATCTAGATCACTCTACCTCTGTTGTCTAGACCACTCCACCTTTGTTGTTTGATTTATTTAGATCTTCTCTGCCCCTTTGATATCAATTTCAAAGACACCACTATGATCCCCCTATCACCATACTCCATCTTTCAAAATTTTGTCTCTGTCATGTTGATCTTATGGACCTGGTAGCTTCACCTTGATTTTTTGACGATGCAACAATTGCCCTTCTTCCTTTTAAAGGAGGGAGGGAGGCAAGAGGAACAACTCCCAATATTTCCTCAAGTACTCAAATTGTTCTCTAGGAAGTGGCTTAGTGAAAATATTAGAAACTTTTTCTTTGGGAGATAGATAATCTAACTTCACAACCTGAGCTGTAACTTTCTCTCTCGAGAAACGATACTTGATGGGGATATGCTTGGTATTTGAGTGAAATATTGGATTATTTGACATGTTGATTGCACTTGTGTCGTCACAAATAATGGGAATAGGATGATCATAAAACACTTGGACATCCTATAAGGTTTTCTTCGTCCACAATAGTCGAGCACAAAAATAATATATTGCAATATATTCTCCTTCGGTTGTAGATAAGGAAATGGAAGCTTGCTTCTTGCTCAATCACGAAACAAGAATTTCTCCAAGAAATAAAGCACCACCACTTATTCTTTTTCTGAATCATCTATGTCACCTTCCCAATCAGCATCAATATAACCAATGAATGAGAAATCTTTACCTTTCGGGTACCACAATCTATGGTCAATTGTTTCTCCGAGATATCTAAGAATTCTCTTGGCTACCAGTAGATGGGTTTTATTGGGAGCTGCTTGAAATCATCCAATTATAACAACAACCCGCATGATGTATGGCCTTGAAGCTGTCAAATATAAAAGACTTCCAATAACGAATCTATATAATGTTTGGTCCACTACTACAAATTCATCCATCTTTCTAAGCTTACAACCTATCACCATTGGAATGCTCACTAAAGAGCATTCTTATGTCCCAAATTTCTTCAACACTTATTTGAGATACTTTCTTTGAGATATAAATATTTCTTTAGGAGTTTGTGTTATTTGCAATCCAGAAAAGTAGGAAAGTTATCCAAGCATGTACATCTCAAATTCTGCCTTCATATCAACAGCAAATTCATTGTTCAAAAAATATGAATTACTTTCAAAGATAATATCATCAACATATAATACCACCACAATGAGTTTGCCATCCTTTTCTTTGACATATACATTGTTGTTAGCTTCTCCTCTTTTAAATCTTCACTTGTTCAGGTAGTTGTCAAGCTTGGAATACCAAGCTCTAGGAGCTTTTTTTAGACCATACAAAGCCTTCTTATGTCTGCATACATAATCTGGTTTCTTTGTCATTTGAAAACCATTTGGTTGTTGTATATATACTTCCTCCTATATATCTCCATTTATAAAAGTATATTTGGCATCCATTTGATAGATTTTGAATTTATTGAAGGAAGCATTTGCATAAAACATTCTTTTTGCTTCTAATATACCAACAAGAGCTAAATTTTCATCAAAATCGAAGCCTTCTATTTGAGCATAGCTTTTGCATACCAACCTGGCCTTATTTCTTACCACTTCTCCATGATTATTTAACTTAGTTTTGAAAACCCACTTTGTGCCAATGACATTCTTGTTTGTAGACCTTGGAACAAACTAGCAAGTCTAATTTTTCTCTATCGAGTCCAATTACTCATTCATAGCCTTTAGCCAATATTGATCTTGACTAGCTTGAATAATTTCCTTTAGTTCCTCCAAGGACAACAGGGCAACATGTGCTTGCATAGGGACATTAATCAACTTCCTTCTCGTTTGTACTCCAAAATTTAAATCACCAATAATTTGATTAGTAGTGTGATGTTTTTGTGCATACCTTGGGGGATTTTTTGCTTGAGCACTAGAGGGATCTTCCTAACTTTATTTTGCAACTAACTCATCATTCTCATCAACAATGCTTATGGTTCATCAACAATGGATTTTTCAAGTTGGTTAACTTTTTGATCTTCGTGCTCATCTACCTTCACATTGATATAGTCAACAATCCTTTTGTTCACTTTATTGTAGCAGTTGTATCCTTTGTTGTTCTATGAATAATTCAGAAAAATTCCTTCCTCAACTCTCGCATCAAATTTCCCAAGTTTCTCAACATTTCTCTTGATGTAGCACCTGCTGCCAAAATTTTTGAAGTGTTTGACTATTGCTAGTCTACCACATGACAGGTCATAATGAGCTTTGTCATTGCCACGCCAAAAATGAGCCTTGTTGAGAATAACGACTGCTGTATGAATTTACTTTGCTTAAAAAAAATTTCAACTTGCTTTTCTATCATCATAGCTCTGGCTAACTGCTACAGTGACCTATTTTCTCTTTCCACAACACCATTTTTCTAGGGAGTCTTTACTATTGTAAACGCCTTTTAATGACATTTAATTTGTAGAAATCATCAAATTCTATTGAAGTGAACTCACCTCCATTATTTGAACTTATGATTTTGATTTTTGCAATTAGTTTAATTCTCAGCCATAACTTTGAATTCTTTAAAACTTATGAAAAGCTTTAGATTTCTCTTTGATGAATGCAACCCATATCATCCTACAGGAATAATATATGATTAGCATAAAATATATCTCACGTGTGGTTGATTTTATTCTAGATGGTCCACACAAATCCATGTGTACCAACTGTAATGGTTTTCCTAAGGTGCTTTCCATTCCCTTGAAGGAAACTCGAGCTTTCTTTCCTAGTTGGCATGATTTGCAAATAATATTCTCTGGCTTTGAAAGCTTAGGAAAATCCTTAACAATGTTTTTATTTATTAGCTTGACAATCTGGTCAATGTTCAAATGTCCAACCCTTTTGTTCCATAACCAACTATCATCAATCTTTGTCAAACAACAATCTTTGACCTACAACACCTTCATCTAACTTCTCTTCAAGCCCTCTTATGGTCTTCACAACTTCATCAACTCTTTGAAAATAGTTTGCAATATATTCATCATCATGCATGCTCAATGATTCAAATTTGATCCTAAAAACATGGATTTCATATTTCTTTACCTTGTTTTCTCATTCATAACAGTTTCTCATCTTGTCCTAAATTTATTTGGCATATTTTCAATCCATGACCTTGACAAGTTCTGATTGAGGTAGGCTAGTAAGTAGGGCATGCATTTATTTAGCATTGTATGTGAATTCAAACTTCTGACCTTTAGTTACCAACAGCGGGGTTCTTTTATATTCTTCTTCCACAACATCCCATACATCAACTCAAAGTGATTAAATATAGGTCTTCATCCTTACCTTCCAAAACATATAGTTTGTTCCATTAAATGTAGATTCCTTATTGATAAAACCTACTTCCTAGTTCGACATGGTCCTTGATCTTTCTTCTAGCTGTTAGACTGGTTAGAAGTAACTTGCTTTGATACTAATTGTTGGAAACCATGACAATAAGAAGGGTGTGGGGTTGAATTAGTATTGTAGGAGTTTTACCAATTTAAATTTCTTGTTACCTTGCGCACACCATTAGATGCTTCAGAAATAACTTTAAATAACCATAACAAATATTAATGTCAACAATAAAATTGGAACACACAAGCACAAGTAACTTTTAGAACTTCAATTCATTCATAGGGCAAGCTACAACTTGTAATTACAAAGTATTGGCTATAATTAGCAGGAAGCTACAACTTCCCGGTTTATCAGTTGCAGCTGAATAGAGCTACAACCCCAACTATTCTCTAACACCCATTAGATGGAGCACAAACCCCTAATCAACAAGATAAAACTTGTTAGACACTCACTATTTCAATATTTCATCCATTTTCAAACTTAAAAACATTAATTCCTTCTTTACTTAAAAAAATTGATTCTCTCAACCACCAACAACTTCAGTAATCCCTGATTGCTAAAAACACCATACTAACAGCTCGCTACACTAAGAGCCGTCTTTCAGAAACTCATGTATATATTTTTCTTTCTTAGATTGATTTTATAGATTTTCATTTTTGTTATCTTTATCATTGAATTTTGAGCATGAAGCCTTGATATTTTCCTTTGTCCTATTCATTTTAGTCTTTTGGAATTGTTCACCAAGTTATCTGATCTTATCAACCACTTTATACAACTTAAATTGAGTTTATTGTCCAATTTTATCCATTCTGGAATTTTATAGGATTTAGCAGTGTGCGTACTATTTTTATATGTAGTTAAGTGGGATTAGCAACCAAAACTGCTGCTAAACTAACTATTCCACCATTGTTTCCTTTAGCCCTTTTTCTTCATCTCCCTTACCTGTTTAGCTTGCCATAAGACCAGTCTCTGCAATCACGGTCTAAGCCATTGGGTGCTTAGTTGTTTTAATACCTGTGGGGGTCTATTTCCCTATATTTATCTCTTCATGTTGTTAGTCACATCTCTACATGAAACAATGTATGGGGCTAGCACTTAGTTTCTTCTGGAGCCTCCATAGCTCTTTTATTTTACTGTGCCCCTCCAATAGCTACACAAGACCTTGTACATGTGTGTAGCCCATCGCCCCCTTAACCCTGGTACATTCTCTTTGTGTGCATAATTATAACCCACTGGGGTCATACCTCCGATATCACATCACCATGATGTCATTCTTGTCATGTGTTGACCTTTGAGTGGTGACACATGTCATACAAAAATGGCCCCTTTAGGTATCTAAACTCCTGAAATCTACTTACAACATGTCCATGCTAATGTCATCCACTCATGTTGTCTTTTCCAATCACGAGTTGCCACCTATCTTCCTAAGGATAGAGAAAAATGTCCTCTAAGGCCTTGTTTTGTGATCATTTCCTTTGTTATTTCGTTTCTCTGAAAAACTATCTGGTTCAAGCCTTTAGTCTTTGACGCCACGCCTGAGTGGATTTTTCTTTTGGGAGGGTTGCCTATGGAGTATCTCTCGGCCATTGATCTGCATGATCAATCTGTGCAGGAAATCACTTTTGTGATCACATAGCCTGTATAACAGGCTATCTGTAGTCCCCCTAGAAACAACCACGTCTACCAATATTTTCTTTTTTCTCCCATTCTCCTTTTCCTTTAGGATTTTCTTTCTAGGCTTGACTTGTGCAGGCTGAGCAAGTGGAGTGGGCCTCCACCTTAACTTATTCATTGGTCCATGTTATTCTACCATGGCCCAATGTTCACCGCCCAACTCAACCCCTTTATGCACCAACATTATAACATTGGGGTGAACCCTCTAAGGAGTCACTGCTAGGTGGTATCTACCCACTCGGTCCCCATTGGATAGTGTGTAGTTGTCATGTCCCATATATTTCCTCAAAATCACTTAGAAATGGCCTTCAAAGTGATTCCACTGGGGTATATCCACCGGGGTAACCCTCTCAGGACAACCTATACTATGGGCTCTGCTTTTTACCAATTGGACTACTTCCTGCTACTGCATTGTCTCTCCATGTCGGCTTGGAGCTTCGTATAGAGACTACACCACTAGGTTTGGCACTTGTGAAAGCTTTGGCTGTGTGCGAAAGGCTCCTCTAAACTCTGCTAACTATGTTATGGATTCCTTGGGGTCAACCAACTTTTATTGACTCTATCTATCACACCAAGAAGCCATTTTTGGACTTACATATATTGTTGGAAACCTCTTTCATAACACTATCCATTTGAGTGGCTTCCATCAGCATCTAAGATGATATGTTTCCCCAGAATTAGTTCCAAAGCCTCTGCTCCTCTTTGCTACGATGTTTCTCCATTTGCCTGCTCCTTTAGACCTTCTCTAACTCATATGCCTCCTGCTTCCACCTTCTACTAGATGCTGCCACTTGTGGACTTCCATGAAAACCTATTTCCAACATGGTGGATGTTGTGCATATGAACTTGAAGCTCCATTTTACCAGCAGGATTGAATCGATCTTTGGTTATGGGTTTGACTATATTTTCTTCATCTGATCTAGTATTGTGCTTTTCCATGGTGAATTATTCATGGAATTATTATTTTCGAAGATAGTCAAGCAACTTTCGATCAAATATTATAGGCCTTGGACTGATAGTTCGAAGATTTCTGTGGAGGGTATCTTGAGTTTTAGTGTTCAGAACTAATCCCATAGTAGCCATTTTTGGATTGACATTTCAAGTCTATAGCAAGACTCATCGCCAGGATAATACTTACAGAGAAGAGCAAAAAGTGTAAGGGATTAATATAAAATGGTATGAAAATGAAAGACTCAACTTGCTTAATACTATTAATAGAAGGAAATTAAAATTAATTTTAATATTAATTTATGATAATATACATCTTTATTATAAAATAATAAGGTAAATAATAAATATTATAGTTATTATTGTTATTATTAAGTATTATTATTATTAGTGTGAATTGATTGATTAATACTAATAATAAAGCTAATTAATGATAATAATGACAAGAATGTGGAGGAGAGGGAAAGAAAGAAAGATTAAGAATGTGGAGGAGAGGGAAAGAAAGAAAGATTAAATGAGGTTAGAAGCACATGAGGGAGACAGAGACAGAAGTTAAAGTCAAGGTCGCCAGACATGGGTAATTGGGTGGGTAAGGGCATCCAACTATTACGGGGATGCTTTATAATTTCAAGGGCTTCTCTGATCTTACGCTTGTATTGATGCTTTTCTTTGGCAAGAATTGTATTTTCTTCACGGCAAATATGGTGGTATGTTTTTTTTGAGTGTTCTGTAAGAGTTGAAGTCATAGAATTTCCATTTCTGATGTCTGAACCATGTTCCTTGAGTATAATATTGAACGATCTCCCTGTCTCACCAACACATGAATACATGACTTTGTAAACCCCTTTGTGTTGGAGGTGATCAAGATTGTCTTTCACTGATATCATTTCCTATTTTAGACTGACAGCATGTGGATGAAGATATAAAACATTTGAGGAAGGTATTTACTAACATTGAATATAAAAATAAAGACATCATTAGAACTAGCAATAAAGCTAAAACTCGAAAGAGAGTCTCGATTGCCTCCAACACAAAGAAATGTGATCACTGAAAGACAACCTTGATTGCCTCCATCACAAAGGGGTTGACACAGTGATTTGTTCACGTGGAGAATGTTATATTGGTGAGATAGGGAGATCCTTCAAGATCAGACTCGAGGAACATAACGTCAACATCAGAAATGGTAGATCTAGATCTTCGGCTCTTCAAGAACACTCAGAAAAACCATGGCACCATGTTTTCCTAGAAGAAACTAAAATTCTTGTCAAAGAAAAGCATCAATACAAGCGTAAGATTAGACAAGCCCTTGAAATATAAAGAATCCCTGCAATATTAATAAATATGGGGGCATGGATATTAGCAGAATTTGGATCCCCTTACTCACTCAAGTACCCATGTCTCGCAACCTTCACTAGTACCTTTCTCCATGTCTCCCTCCTACGCTTTTAACCTAATTTAACATTTCTTTTGTTCGCTCTCCTCCACAATATTTTCCCTCTTAATCCTCTCTTTTCTTCCCCATTCCTTATTCCTACCTTAAAGATCATAGCATCTCTAACCTTGTTTACCCTAATAATATAACCATCCACTTCTAATAATTTATCACCTTAATAACAAATATGATTAATTTAATATCTAATATAAGATAATAATGATTCATTTATTATTATTAGTAATTAACATTTGTTATTAGTGTTAATTATATAATTAACACTAATAATAATAATATCTAATATTATTAGTACAAATGATTAAATTTATATAATAATAATAAATACTAACAATAAATTTATTATAATGTTAAAAATTTATTAAAGTCACCTTAAACAATCACAAATAAATAATAGGGTTAATAATAATAATTAATAATAACAATAATAATTATAATCTTCATTATTTACCTTATTATTTTATAATAAAGATGTATATTATGATAAATTAATATTAAAAATAATTTTAATTTCCTAATAAATTAGTTTCCTCATATTAAAAGTATTAAGGAAGTCAGCTATTTTATTTTCATATCATTCTATATTAATCCCCTACTCCTTTTGGTCTTGTTTGTAAGGATTATCATGAGGATGAGTCTTGCTATAGACTCGAAACGTCGATAAAAGATGGCTAATGTGGCATTAGTTCTGAACAATAAAACTCAATTCTTTAGAATGTCCAAGATATCCTCCAAGTCAGAGGGAATGTTTCTTGGAATTTTTGACAAGATTTTAAGAAACCCGGGGTGTTCCTTGATTTTTATAGAGGTGGAATTAAATGCACAATCATTGTCATTTTCTTCTGATCCCTCAGGATGTCTCTTCAATTTTCGTGTCAATTTTTTTTTTTTATTTCACACGTGCATGGCATCAACTCACCACCTCTACTGTGGAGTGGGAAGTAAATGTTGAGAATATTGACATGACCATGGCTGGATATTTGACGGTGTTGAGATGTGTGAGGCATGGGATGTGTCAGAATATGACAACAATACTTGATCGCCTTGATCATTAAATCCACCTTTTTGTCTTTTGTGAGTTTCTTAGTCGAGTTCATGCACATTGTAGTTCTACAATGATAGATTTTATGAACTAGTCTCTCATAAGTATTCATCATTTCCATCTATGCTTAGTGATCTATGGAATTGTACTCTATGAGTGTGGTCCATATATTGATGCCTATGAGGTACATGTAAGCTCTTCTATGTATGCCTTTCATCTTGATTATCTTCATGTTGGTGTGGCTCTAAACTATGCTTTGCTTTTAAAAGGTTGCGTAGGTCGGCCTCACACTCCATTGATGTTACTTGCTTGATTATATGATTATACCTATTTTTTTAATGGATATGCTGGCTGTTACATCAATTAAAGCAACACCATACAAATTAATAAATGGCGAACTCTATAAACTAGCCTTTCCAGCAGTGTGCACAAGGAAGAAGAGTTTATAACATAAGTATTATATCTAGTAAATACTAGTTTGAAGCAATAATTGTGTATCTTTTCCTTTGTATTTACTTATAAAATTTATGTATATTCGCTCTATTGTTCACTATTTATCTCAATAAACACTTAAATAATGTGCGAAAGTGGTATATCTACATGTTTAATTGATACTATGAATGGTTAAAGTGTTCCGCGAAGGGTTAGATTCTGCCTTCAATAAGTTACTATGATTTCTGCATTTTAAGGATTACGATTCACGAAGGTTGGGATAAAACCCTAGAAGTAGCAGAAACCCATCACATAGAACTCTAGATGCAAAAATCTAGCTATGTCATCCCCCAATACTGCGTCAAGTGAGACTGCAGCTTGCGCTACGCGGGTTATTGCTAAAAGGGCCAGCAGTTTAGGGTTTTGTTGGTTGGCGATGCTAACTCTGAACCTGGGCCACGACCCTTCAAGCCAAGATATGGTTATGTTTCTAGAACCATGATCTATTTGAAGAATGTGTGATATCAAATAAATGGTTTCCAACTAAGAATGAAATCAAGAAGTGGATGGATTGGAAGTTGCATGAATTTGCAGCCCAAGAAAAAAAGAGTTCATGCCTGTCAAAGGAAGAGTGGTTGAATAGAACCTTTATACAGACGAGCACAATATTTTTGTCTACTCTTTTCCATGCGAATTACACTAGTGGCTATCTAAATTGGTAGATAGTCAGGGTACGTGGAAGGTGGACAACCCTATTGTGTAGATTCCATAGTTGGTAAGGCATATGGAAGCTTCAGAAAACAATATCGCGAGGGTTGTCGATTACTAGATAGATAGCATTTTGGGCATATTCATCAATGAGTTCATGATGGATACATCTATAAGTTATAGTGAATCTTAATGATGATTATTAAAAGGACCAAGAGCGAAGTACTATGGAAAATTTTAAGGATGGAAATTTATTTTAATGTTTAGAAACCTTTGTGAATCTCACTATTGAGTAATATGCAATCTGAAAAAACATTGAAAATTATCCCACTTGCGAATACTAGCCCCTAAAATTTTCCTTGGTAAGTACCTGAAATCCCTGAAGGCTTGGATTAAAATGATATTGTGCGAGAAAAGGGTTATGCCACTGAATTTATTTTTAGAAGAGATATGGCAGGAGCTATGCGAAGCAGAAAAACATTTAGAAGAGACCTAGATTTAGGTACTGAATATAGTCCTCTATTAGGAGTGTTTGATAGTGACGAAGAAATTAGTGTTTTGAGGACACTTCTAGGTGTGGTATAGATGGTAAAACAAGGTATTACGGGGATACAAAATCCATCCACTCTGCTTCCACCATCACCATCACCTCCACCTCACACACCTACATTGACACCTCCATCTCCACCTCCACCTCCACTATTCAACATGGCCAACATGATGAAGATGCCCATTTTCAGAGGTCTAGGGACAGAGGACCCTGAACATTTTTGGTTTGTAGCAGATGTTGTGTGGAAGTCATAGTAGGTTACCGATGATGATTTTAAGAAGGTAGAGCTGGTTATAACACTGCAAGATAGAGAACTAAGCTGGTATATTAAGTATTGTTCGGTGCATCCAAGTGTAACATTGGAACAGACAAAGAAGGTGCTCAATAATGAATTCAAGAAGCCTAAGTCACAAGCCTAGTTTGTGAGGGAGGTCAAAGAGATCTAGCAAAAGGTAAATGAATCTGCATGGGACTTTGATCATAGACTAAATTTTCTGCTCCAACAGGCTAATATGTAGATCACAGATGATCAACATAGGGATCGGTAAATTGCTTCGCTATTACCCTATCTGAGATTTCCATTGTCACAGTAGAAAATTAGCATGCAGGCTAAATAATTAGAGATTTCTATGAGATTGGAAGCTTCGCCCATTCTGGATATGAATCTGGGAGTGCAGCAGATTTAGTCACAATTGGCTAGCCTGCATTGTTATAGA
This sequence comes from Pinus tabuliformis, assembly GCA_031772625.1. NCBI lineage: Eukaryota > Viridiplantae > Streptophyta > Pinopsida > Pinales > Pinaceae > Pinus > Pinus tabuliformis. The sequence goes on along the minus strand of CM062816.1, from coordinate 215,197,999 downwards.
CATTTTTGTGCCTCGCAGCACGGAGCATGAAATGTCCATAATTACAGGGATCCTCAGTCCCTAAACATGTTGTTCTTACCCCTAGAAGAACAAGGTCAGCAAACCACAGCACTTCCCATCAGTTCTCCACCTGAAAACACTCAAAAACAGGCTATTTTTGGATCATGTCAACTGCTCCACTGAGCATCTGCGCTGGAATGCAACTGCTCCTCCTTGTACCTGCGCTGAAAGTCAAATCTAATGAAGGCTACCTGCGCTGGGCGAGATTGGCCAAGTGGCACAGTCATTCTGCAAGGTGTCAATTGCCCAGGAAGCTTCCAAACTGACACTTGGTTCAAGGGATTCGCCCTGTGATGAGTAAGAGGTACTTGATCTCCATGTGTAAACAAGGATCTCCAAGTGGACTCAAGAACTGAAGTTTAACTGAAGAGGGAGAGGACACAAGGCAGCTTTATGTCAGTCTCAAGCTGACTCATCCTCTCTTCTTCTATCCTATATATAGAGCTCTTCTATGAGGTCTAAGGAGGCTGGAATTTTGTGCAAAGCAAGGAAGTGCTGTTGGTTTACAGTTAGAGCTATTGGGTGATTGCTTTTATAGAGGTGAAGAGGAGATTTCTTGCTGCTGGGGAGGTGCTGCTGGATTGGAACCATTGATGGTTGTAACCTTCTCAGAACCCTTTTACTTCTATCAATAAAGCTTTGAATGTTCTCCTATATACGTGTATTGCATTGATGTATTGTATTTACTTGTATATCTGATTCACTCTAATCCATGCATCAGTTATGAGTACATGTTTCTTGTAGTTTCCATCTCTTGTTTGTGCAGGATCTGTGTGTAGCTGGGCCGGCAAAGGGAGCAAGGAGCTGGGAACAAGAGACAAAGAGAGAGGACAGGATCGACAAAAGCGAAAGACACCGGTTGGTCAATCTTTTCTTCCTTCTCTGTACTTTCATAAAGGAAAATATCAAAGCTTTACTTTCAGTTGTTGCTAAGGACTGTCACCCTTAGAGTAGGGATAGGGTCATCCGAGTCGGATACTTTTCCCCACAACAAACTGGCGACTCCGCTGGGGAGCCTAGTATCTTGTTGGTGTTTGTAGTATCTTTGCTATTCATTTCCTGAACCAAAGAGTACCAAATCGAAAAGCTTTTGACTATATCAAAAGCGAAGTAGAGGGACTGCTACTCTTGCTCATTTACTGAGCAGATTCATGATTTGAAGAGCTGATCTACAAAAGACTCTTGTACTCTTTGTGATAGCTTTTCATCCTCTTGATCATCCCTTAGCTTGTACTTGACCTATAGCTTTTTATTTCAGCAAAAACAGTGCATTTTTGAGCTTTTTATGACCCGGAAATCCTTGTAAACGCAACTCTCGTGTCTCAGTGCAGGCTGTCCACAGGCAGCCTGCATTCCAGTGTGGGTACTCCCTTCGAGAACTACGCTGAGAGTCAGTTTGACAGACCAGAGCCTGCGCTGAACCAGTTAGGCTATGTCTTGCTGAGGTTTCCTACTGAGTCTTAGCCCTGTTTTCACTGTTATTTTGCTGCTGATTGCTTGTCATTTGTACTTGCTGTAAACCAACTTTCCTTGACATTATTCCGCCTCAGTTGTGTGATGAAACTGTGATTGTTCTTTCAGTATTTCTTGTTTCAGTTACAGTTTCCCATTGTGAAAAGAAAACCAGTATAGCTGTGGCCTCTTAGATCCTGAACTGTGAAAGTGTCTTTGTGATCTTAAGAGCTAGTTTTATTACTGTTCATGGCTGTTTGAGTTTGTTTGTTTTTTCATTTTATGGTTTGAATTCATACATTTTTAGTGTCGAAACAAGTACCTGTAAGGCGTCTTTTGATTTTAGACAAAACTTGTTTGTTTACGCTTCAAATTGAATTCGAAAATTATACGACAGTTTCCTTTTGTCTTACATCAACATTAAAGGAAAAGAAAAGAAATACATGCATCTTGCATTTGCATTTTTTGATAAGTTTGCGTGATTGATCTAGGAGAAAGTGCATTAGTTTGTGCTTTGTGCTCTGTGTGGAAAGATTATGTTTTTCTCTCCCCTCAGTAGTTAGGATTTTCAAAGCTAAAAAGATTGTAAAGCTTGCTTATCATTTTAGCTGCATTTAGGAATTTGTACCAATACATCTCGTGGTGATCCTGAAAGATAAACTGCTAAACAAGATCAACTTAAAATATATTGAATGAATCTAAAAACGCTTTGTAACATAATGCTCACAATAGAGGTCTAGGTAGAGACGTGTTCCGGCGTCGTTAAACGTAGTGACTGTCGATCTCTACGAAGGTGGGTGATTCCTCCTGAGGGACGATAGCACTAATACGGACTTGTGCTCCCGCGTACCGTCGCGTATATTGGGAGACCCCTATAGGCATTTATCCTTTATCCTTAGGAAGCCGTGTCGGCCGCCCTACTGATCGCGATGCAGTGAACACAGCATTCACGAAGATCGACCACCTGTACCGTAAAACGTATTCTGTGGTTTCGCGAAAGGTTTGGCACACCCTCTGCCTAGATCTCCAGAGCAGTTTCTTTTGGCCTTTTTCAAACTCTATAACTGAAAAAGTCCAACCGAGCATTTGTCACTTCGGGCTCGTTAATACATCGAAGGCGACTAGAGTCATCTTTAGCTTTTTCTCGACTCTTAAAACATGAAAAAGCAAAGTTGTGTCTAAAAGCGTCTAATAAAATTCATTCAATACGGAAACATAATTCCCCTTTTTGTATTTTAGTTGATCGAGTAATCCGCAACCGTGGAGGAAAGTCAATTAGAACTCCGTCGTTCGAGGAGACTCACGAGTCAACCGTCTTTGTCTCCGGAATCGAGAGTAGTACGGACGAAGCAAACTCGCTTGACCGGGTCAAAATCTCCCATTAAAGTTAGAACAACAGTTCCGACAACATCTGAGATTCTGGTCACTCCTAATATTTCTGGAATCCCTGCCTCTATTGAAGAAGTTCAACAGCAACAGAGGGACAGTTGTACTGATCCTAGTCTGAGGACAATTACTTGCATAACTGAACCAGTTCCATCTGAAACTGGTCCACAGAGTCTTGTTGCTCAAACAACTGTCGCTGTCGAAGCAACCCCTTCTTCGGCACCAGAAATCTTTTACGGACCTGACGGTCTTCCTCTTCCTCCTGGTCTGATTGCAATAGAGGAAATCGTAGAGGACCAGCAAGCAAATACTCCAACTCATTTTGGAGTAGGTGCCACTCTTTTTCCTTCTACATCAGAAGTTTGTCCATCGCCACTGGAAGTTCCTGTAGAATCGTTAGGCAGTTTATTGGATAGACTTAAAATGTCTGAGCAACCGTCGACATCTAGGACTGTGCCAAATGACACAGCGACAGCAGAAGCTCCTGCTGTCACTCCGACGATGTTTGCCGGCATACCAGCTGTCCCGACTAGCTCTCAATAGCTAGAAGGAGTCCACCCAGGGACTATTATGACAACTTGGTCTGTTCCAGTTTGTTCTTCTGGTATAATACCCGGTAATTCTTATGTTGAAACTAGACAAATTGATCCCTTTGGAAATCAGTTTGGACCATCCAGTCCTCAAAGGCAATCTATACCCTTGAGCTCCGGATTGTTACCGTATGGGGGGAAATATGCCCTTTCACTTCCCCCTCCGGGAGGATACCCATACGGCAGTTTTCAACCGCATTCAGGTTTGACTGAAGTTACGACGAGTGGTTGGGTGCCTATGTTGCCCCAACAACCGAGAGTTGTATATTCCATGCAACAATGTGTACCTATGTCTAGCATCCCGACGACGCCAGCAATTGTAACCGTGTCGCAAGTTCAATCAATGCCTGTTGTATGTCAACCCCAAGTTGTAATGCAACAGCCCCTTGACCCTGCAACACAACCACAATCGCCAACTGCCGGGACGACACAGATACAAACAGGAACCATAACCCCGCATCTTGGTCCGTCGGTTAGTATCGCACAGCAAAACATGGCTTCGCAGCCATGGATGATGCAATACCAACAGCCTCAGTTTCAACAGGTGTACCAGGGATCTGAGCGACAGATCTTTGCAAATAGTGGGCAACCCTATATTCAAAACGGGTTAAATCAACCACTTTACAGTGGCCAAGCCCACCAGCCATATCAGTCCTATCAACATCAGTTGCATTATGCTGGTATGCAAAGGTCTACTGCTCAGGCGATTCCATCGTATCCTGGGTACACCTCGCCAAACCTAAATCAGCAGTTTCCATTCGTGGCGACTCTAGAATTACCAGATTTACATCGATTGACGAATGATCCAATCGCCTATGCCCATTGGTGGCCAGCGATTCCTCACAAACTTCCTTCGGACATTCCTAAATTCAATGGAAATCCTGGCGAAGACCCGTCGAATCATGTGATGACTTTCCATCTGTGGTGTTCGTCGAATACCTTGAATGATGATTCGATAAGGCTTCGCCTTTTCCAGAGGACATTGACTGGTCCGGCGGCTAAATGGTATATTGAATTACCTAGAGCCTCTTTCGACAATTTTAGTTCCCTAGCCACGACTTTCTTAACACACTTTCAGTTACCTATAAGGTACGAAACTGGAACCGAGATCTTAACCAATTTCAAGCAGACAACGGCCACACATATATCAGATCATATACATGAGTGGCGTCGTCGTCGCAGAATGGTAAAGACTTATGTTCCAGATCAGCTTTTAGCTGAGTGGTTTATAAAGTCGCTTCTTCCTGCTATAACAGAAGATGTGGCCAAGGGAGGAGTCGTAACAGAGGAGCAAGTTATTGCTCGTGCCCAGTATTTAGACTTAGTATATACTCAGTCTGGCACGCTCTATGACAAGATACCTGACGCCCCTAGACCGAAATTTTCAATTCCTCCCCCTCCTGGATCAAATAGTGACTCTCATGCCGGCGATGGTGTGATTGGCACTGCAAATGCAAAGTCAACACGGGATTCGTCTAAGAAAACCCGTAAGACTTCGAATCAAAATGCAAATGAAGAACTTCTTGCCTCGGAAGTAAGTGCCGTGTCGGACGACAAGGGCAAACAACTGAAGCAACCAGGAGACAAGAAGAAAAAGAAAGGGAGAAAAGGGAAACCCCCTTCGGGGTGTCATATATGCGATGAGGATCATTGGACAGTAGATTGTCCATGCAAAGCTGAGCTTAAAAGATTCTTTAAGAGTCCGAAAACCTCAGCTGTGTTGACTGATCCGTTTCCTAATCCTGGTCAAAATCTGGTTGCTAATCAAAATGCTTCCCGATCCCAAGTGCTTATGTTGTCTACCTCAAAGCAACAGAATAATGCTTTGACAAGGAATAAAGATTACGGGATTCCATGGCTGTCAAATAACAAGGCTAATGAACAACCTAGTAGTTCGACGACAGCTTTGACCAAAGTTGTGCCACCCATCATTCCTGAACCAATGGTAAAGTTGCCAAAGGGAGTAGTACACAAATCGACATTTAATCCTCGTGCCAAAATAGCACAGAATTATAATATAATAGAGGACCTGGCCCAATCACCGTCCGCTATGTCGACACTTGAGGTACCGCAAAATTGCCCCTCCCAAGAGCAAACTTTATTATCAGCAATAGGTGGGATTGGCCCAATGGATTCCAATCTTGTGGCCTTTGATCATAAAGGATATGACCCTAAGTTACCAGCTCAACTAGCTTTCCTTATTCAAGTGAAAGCCCTCAACAAAATTGTTCATAGAACAATTATTGATGAGGGGGCATCTACATGTCTTATGTCGATGAGTTGCTGGAAAAATTTAGGCTCACCACCCTTGTCGAAATCGTCAACGACCTTAAAAGCATTTGATGGACGATCATACACTCCATACGGGATTTTAAATAACTTGCAAGTTGAACTGGAGGGCAAAACAGTAGAAGTTGATGTTGAAGTAATCGATGGAAACCTCGATTACAACATCCTACTGGGAAGGCCCTGGATATATGCCATGGCCGCAGTTGTGTCGACCTACTTCAGGAAGATTGCATTTCCCTTTCAAGGAGGGATTACAGTCATCGACCAACAAACTTTCCTCCCCGACAGTTCACAAGTTACGGGAAGCATTCCAATGACACATGGAAGCGATCATTTGCTTCAAAATATTGGAGTAGGTCTCCTAAAAGACCCTGCCTTAATGGGTACTTTTTCCCTACCGCCTGCAAGTAATCTGGCGGAGGTGGCCACAGTGGAAACCTACAATATGAAATCTTCTATATCTAATGGATTCGGAAGATTCCTAAACATTTTGTCAGCATGGATCATCGCCCTAATAGAAATACTGTAAATACAGTGGGCTTCGAGGATAGTTCCTATCTCAGGTCAACCTCGTTAAAAAATGAAATAAGGATAGTTCTTTACCGTGTCAACCTTGTTAAAAAATGAAATGACCCTATAAAGACTAGGGGGCATGTGCCTCGGTTGCATTATTATGTTGGGGGCATATCGAGCAGTTTTAGCACATAGTTCATGCTCGTTAAAAAATAAACGCAAGATCCGAGCAGTTTTAGCGCATAGTTCATGCTCGTTAAAAAATAAACATAAGTTCATGAGCAGGCTTTCCTTTAGAGTTCAAGCTCATTCAGAAAAAATGAACCGGTAAATACCCTTTTGAGATCGTAAATTCATCAGCCATAAAAGCCTTGGTCGTGTTTGTGCACCGTCACCTCCACCGTCATTTGGCCGATCATTCACTTCCATTTGTGTGTTTACCCATTTTGAGGAACATCTGCGAAGAGTGATTTCACCTAGCCATCCTTGTGACACTACCATGATTGGAAAATTCCAGTTTGTACCTGGAATCTGCTACTATCCCTGTTTATCACTCGTTCCTCAAAAGACGAGTCTTCTTTGAGCTCTTTTCACTGACTCGTAAAATATGAAAAGTTTGCCGAGTTTTGGCCTTCCAGCTCGTTAAACAACCGGAACGCTATCCCTCCTCTAGAGTTTAATCTTTTTGGACCTGAGGGATTATTACACAAAAAGATCGAGCGCTTGTCTTGTTCGGCTCGTTAAAAGTACCGAACACCCATCCCTTCTGTATTGTTTTATACTTTTTCGGACTTAAGGGATTAGATGACGAAAAAGGAATTATGGAGTTAACTTTCTGTACCTTTTCAGACTCTCTAAAAATGAAAAGGACCGAGTTTTCCTTGTCGTTAGACTCGTTAAAATGATTAAATAGCGACAAACTTGTCTTTAGACGAGAACGAGTTTCCCTATCGCTAAGCTCGTTAAATCATAGCGATGGGCTTGCCCGAAGGGCAGGTTATAGAACAAGCATATGTTATCCTCCTCAAGCTTGACAAAAATAAAGAGGTACTGGTCAGAAATGACTGGGGAAAAATTGGGAGAACATCAAAGCTTAATGGTAGCAAGTCGCTCTTGAACATGACACTTTTCTTCCATACCACATCGGGTTGGGTTGTTTCATTCACCGGTCTCATCACCATGGTCTTCGCCAAACCATCCACATTTTGGGGTAATGCTACCGATCCATCGCATCAGTGTCGTTATATGTTCAAGAGAGGTCATTCTGAAAGTGTCAACCGTGTCCCATCCACTGCCATACATTATCCTTCATCCATTCATGATCGCCACCCTGAATCATATATCACAGTTTGTTTTCACCTCCACTAAAATCATTAGCTCCGTTCCATGTCATTGATGTGGGATTCATTAAGGCCCTCCTTTGACGGATCGCTTCTTGTCGACTTCAGCTCATTATCCAAGAAGTTGACCTAGGAACAACCCCATCAGTACTTTGAAGCTTGCATGCCTCAATGGCAAGTTTCTCACTTCCGGCGACAGGTATACATCAATGACCTCCGACCAGAAGATTTTGCGTGGCGTTCGACACCAAGTCCTTTATTCATGCCACGTGAATTGTACTGCAGTACCTTGAGGGTCATTATCATTATCGGTGATTCCTCTCGCGCTTGTTAACAGTTTTCATCATTGACCGGTAATCAAGTGATGTCTTTCCATGTTCGACTTCAGCGAAATTCTCACATGGATCGACTTGTACTTAGAGTGAAGATCAAACGAGTTTGAAGACCCCGGATCTAGTTTCATCCATCCGGGCTGCGATACATATTCAGGAAATATAAAAGCATTTGTCATGTACATCATTGCAGCAGATGATCATCCTACTCAAAGGATGATAATTTCAGCAGAGAATTATCAGTCTACCATCAGACGATCGTCTATTCTATGTACCAAAATGTGTTTATAAAGCTGAGCATGGGAATGCCCGCCTCAGCTAGATCATGAAAACAGAATGAAAAATAATGTATTGTATTGTATTGTATTACAGGGCGCCTCCTCAGCACTGGAATGAACTTCGGACCCTCTAGATAAAGCATTTCACCCGATAAACGGCCTCATACTTTAGGGGGCAACTGTTATAGACATTTTTGTGCCTCGCAGCACGGAGCATGAAATGTCCATAATTACAGGGATCCTCAGTCCCTAAACATGTTGTTCTTACCCCTAGAAGAACAAGGTCAGCAAACCACAGCACTTCCCATCAGTTCTCCACCTGAAAACACTCAAAAACAGGCTATTTTTGGATCATGTCAACTGCTCCACTGAGCATCTGCGCTGGAATGCAACTGCTCCTCCTTGTACCTGCGCTGAAAGTCAAATCTAATGAAGGCTACCTGCGCTGGGCGAGATTGGCCAAGTGGCACAGTCATTCTGCAAGGTGTCAATTGCCCAGGAAGCTTCCAAACTGACACTTGGTTCAAGGGATTCGCCCTGTGATGAGTAAGAGGTACTTGATCTCCATGTGTAAACAAGGATCTCCAAGTGGACTCAAGAACTGAAGTTTAACTGAAGAGGGAGAGGACACAAGGCAGCTTTATGTCAGTCTCAAGCTGACTCATCCTCTCTTCTTCTACCCTATATATAGAGCTCTTCTATGAGGTCTAAGGAGGCTGGAATTTTGTGCAAAGCAAGGAAGTGCTGTTGGTTTACAGTTAGAGCTATTGGGTGATTGCTTTTATAGAGGTGAAGAGGAGATTTCTTGCTGCTGGGGAGGTGCTGCTGGATTGGAACCATTGATGGTTGTAACCTTCTCAGAACCCTTTTACTTCTATCAATAAAGCTTTGAATGTTCTCCTATATACGTGTATTGCATTGATGTATTGTATTTACTTGTATATCTGATTCACTCTAATCCATGCATCAGTTATGAGTACATGTTTCTTGTAGTTTCCCTCTCTTGTTTGTGCAGGATCTGTGTGTAGCTGGGCCGGCAAAGGGAGCAAGGAGCTGGGAACAAGAGACAAAGAGAGAGGACAAGATCGACAAAAGCGAAAGACACCGGTTGGTCAATCTTTTCTTCCTTCTCTGTACTTTCATAAAGGAAAATATCAAAGCTTTACTTTCAGTTGTTGCTAAGGACTGTCACCCTTAGAGTAGGGATAGGGTCATCCGAGTCGGATACTTTTCCCCACAACATGCATATGGAGTTGTAGAGCCCTAAGAAGGGAAAGGAAGTCCAGATTAAGGTTTGCGTAGAGGTTTGGTGCTTGAAATGCAAAGGCCATGGTCACTATAAGGACCATTACCCGGTCTATCTGAATTATCTTATGGGGCGAGGCCCTATCCCCCTGGAACCAGAAATTGTCGTTGGGCCGAGCAAGGTAGTAGCACCATGGTGTGCTATATGTAAAGTTACAAGACAACATGTGACAAATAATTGTCATCGACTATAGAAGTTTGTCTAGACCCCCCAACAATTGTTTTGCAACTTATGCAAATCTATAGGTCATGATGAGAGCCATTGTCGAAGTTATGAGTTGATGTTGGATAGAATCCCTACGTATAGAATGGAAGTATATACTCATCCCAAAAAATATTAGGTCACAACTGTAGTGTGTAGTTGATTCCAAGGCCAACGAAGAGGACGCGGACAAGGAGCTAGAAGGGGTCGTGGTTGGGTCATCTATTACAATTGTGGGGAAGCAATTCATTTTACCTGTGATTCTCAGAATCCAACACATCCTTCCTATCAATATTATCAATAGTTTGACGATGTTATAGAAGATTTCCCAGTGCTTATCATGAATATGCAATAAAATAATACTCAGACACAAAAACCTACGCAAAACATCGAGATGATGAGGTTGGAGCTTTACGAAGATGGGCCCAGTGTCAATGTTGTTACGTGAAGCAGTATCACTATTTGATAAGATAATGGGAAACAGTTGTAAGACGATGTGTGGGTGTGCAAGGCTACTAATAAGGAAACAAGATTTGCTATAAATAAGGTGAAGGAAACATTTATGGAAGCAAAAAGGAGCTTCTACATCAAGGACTAAAAATACGGGAAAGCTTGAAGATACCAGTGTTGCAAAGGAAGCAGACCCCTCCTTATTACTATCATTTTTGAAAACCTGCATGAAACTCCTAAGGGATAAGAAGGCAGTAGAAGGACTGCAATAATCAATATATAATTGCACTAGTAAGAATAAGCCTCTACTAGAACAACGTGCAATGCATAAGGTGGGCAAAAATAAGAAACGAATTGGTCACGGAATGAGGTTGTCTTTGCAGATTGGAGAATATGAAATGGACCAAGTAATTCTTGATTTGGGGTTTGATGCAAATGTTCTTCCAAAGAAAACTTTGGAACGAATGGGAAGACCAATGCTATAGTAGTCCTTCATCTAGCTGAGAATGACTAATTAGCAGAAGATTATCCCTATGGGGCACCTACATGGAGTGACTTTGGATATTGAAGGGGCACACAACATAGACAACTTTGAAGTGATTGAAATAGTGGACAATAGTAACCCATATCCATCACTTCTTCGAATTGATTGGGGATTTGATATGAACACAATCATTAATCTGAACAAGTGCAATATGACGTTTGAAAAGAAATAAATAAGGGTAATTGTGCCATTGGATCAAACTGAATTTGCGTGATATACTGAACCAATCCACGATTATGAGCAAGGATATATAAGTTGATTGCACGAGATAAAGATTGGATCAACCCTATAGCAGATGGTTGAATTACGTGGGAGAAGGATAGATCATGTAATTCATATTTTGGCAAGGAGCTCGAGCATGATAAGAACCAATTGAATGAAGTATCATCATTGCGCTACAATAGCCTTACCAAATTGCTACGATGCATATCCATCGAGGTACACAATTTACCTTATTATGATTGTTTAGAGGATGTCAATTTATTTCTGGATATGTTTGAAAGGGATGTACCAGAGGAACATTGGTTCCAAGTGTTAGATATTGTGCTGCGAGCTATGCCTGCCCATTGGTGGGGAATGCATAGAAACATTTTTGCAGATTGGGCGGAGTATCAAAGAATGATGAAGTTGAGGTTTGTGTGCTCTAGTAGCTGCATTGGGGAGAGGTACACAGGAAAGGATGATCTGCATGAGCACTTAGCTCATTGGACAAAAGCATGGGAAGAAGCACCGCAACCGGAGTGGGTTCATATATTCTGCCACACTTTGGATACAATCTTGATGAATTGTTATTTGGAAATGGAATTGTGACACTAGACCATAGAATAAGATGTTTTGAAAGAAATTTTTCTATTAACATTTAGCTTCGATGATGGGTTTGGATGTATAGATGAAACACAATAGACAATCAAAGATGTTGTATTCAAAATACCTAAAGAATCGATTGAATTGGTACAACCAGATTGGGGTACACAACTGCGCCATGCGCTCGAATGCTACAATGTGTCTGCAGAGGATGGTGAAGAAGATCCTAGGAATATCCACATTACTGACTTCAAAGGATAGTGCAAAGTCGAGGGACATAAGGAAAAATCCCTGATATATCGAAGCCTTGAAAGACCAAGTAGGTGAATATTGGATCGAAAGCACAGCCAGAGTTCGTGAGCATAGGAGACTATTGGGATGAAGATAAAATATATAAGGTCACCGAGCTACTGCATGAGTATCAGGACTTGTTTCCCACCAAGTTCTCTAATGTAGAAGGGATAGTAGGGGATCTGGGAGTCATGAACATCACTTTGAGGCCATATGCAAAGCCAGTGAAACAACACCCTTACCGATTAAATTTTAAGTACAAGGAAAAAGTGCACAAGGAATTGGATAAAATGCTTGAAGTTGGGATCATTGAACCTGTCAAGGAATCAAACTGGTTTAGTCCCATGGTCATTCAAGAAAATAAAATGTAGGGAGAAATTTGGATATGTGTAAACTTAAGGAGGTTGAATGATACACATGTCTGTGATCCATTCCCTACGTCATTCACGGATGAGGTAATGTAGAATGTTGGAGGATAGGAAGGCTATTTGTTCGCGGATGGATTCTCAGGGTACCACCAGATCAAGATCACGATGGAGGACTGGAGCAAGACCACCTTCGTGACTGAGTGTGGCTGTTTTGAGTATATAGTGATGCCTTTCCGACTTAAGAATTCGCCTACAAGATTCTCTAGGTTGGTAATTGTGGCCTTTAAGGAATTTATCCAGAAATTTTTGGAGGTTTACCTTGATAACTGGATAGTGTTTAGGTTAGTAAAGGGACATGTTTCTAGTATGCGCCTCATGTTGGATAGTTTTCGAAAGCATCACAAAGCCCTTGATTTGAAGAAGTTCATATTCTGCGTATCCTATAGGATACTCTTGGGCCATGTTGTTTACAAGCAGGGATTGATGGTAGACCCTGCAAAAATTGTAGTAATCGTCAATTTGAAAGCCACAAAGAATTTTAAACAATTGTGTGAAACCTTGGACCATATGGGATATTATAGGAAGTTCATCAAAGCATATGTGCAAATCGCTGCACCCATGGAATAATTATTGAAGAAGGAAGTGACATTTTGCTGGGATGAGGACTGCCAAAAGAGGTTGGATATCTTGAAGGAGAAAATGGTCACCACGCCCATTTTAGTGTTCCCCAACTAGAAGAAGGAGTTCCATGTATATGTAGATCCATCCTGCATAGCACTAGGAGTTGTGCTGATCCAACTAGTTGAAGGAGATATCGACCATCGAATAACATTTGCAAACATAACGTGAAGGCTTAGTAATGGTGTATTCACTACAGAAATTCAGGCACTATCTGTTCGGTGCACACTTCAAGATGTATACAGATCATTCTTCTATGCAATACTTGGTCAACAAGCCTATGTTGGGGGGGAATATCTGCAGATGGTTGTTTCTCTAATATGAATATGATTTCAAAGTAATTGTGAAGCCAAGGTGCTTGAACGCTGGTCCAGATCACTTATTGCGTGTTGAGAATGGGGATGAGCCTATGAGCCTAGAGGAAGGGTTTCCAGATGTGTAACTCTTCACTGTTTGTGTCACAGATGATCATTTTACAAATATAATTCAATTCTTTTCTATAGGCATCGCTCATGAAGGGTAATCGACGCAACAAAAGAAAGAACTAGAGGTCCAGGCTGCAGATTTCTCTGCTATTGCTGGACACTTATACAAAATGGGCTCTGATGAAATATTTCATAGTATGTTCTGATGTATGAGTGGCATAGTATTCTTGCAGAAGCACATGGAGTAGTAGCAAGAGCACATTATGCAAGAAGATAAACTATGTAGAAGATCCTACACGCAAGACTTTGGTGGATGACTATTTATAAAGACTCCAAAATATATTGTAGAGTGTGGGATATCTATAAGAGGACAGGGAAACCATCGTGAAGAGATGAATTTCCACTGAATCTGTAAGTGACGTTGCAGTTGTTTGATAAGTGGGAAATAGACTTTGTGCAACCAATAAAACCACTAGGGAAGAAGACATGGCTAGATATATCATTACCACAACTAAATTATTAACTAGGTGAGCAGAGGCACAACTTGTAAAATATTGTAGCGTTGCTACTATATTGAAGTTTATTTTTCAATATATCTTGTCTCTATTCGGCTGCCCTAAAATTTTGATGAGTGATAGGGGCATCCACTTCTTGAATGACACAATTGCTGCATTACTTGAGGAATTCTAGATATACCATCATAAGATTACTCCTTATCACCTGTAATCGAATGGCACAGTAGAAGCCTTCAACAAGATTCTGGAAAGTGCTTTGATAAATATTTGCAACACAAAGTGAAATGATTGGGATGTGTGCATACCATTTGTTCTCTAGACATACAGGACTACCTGCAAAACATTGATAGGACAAACACAGTTCAGACTGGTGTATGGGCAAGAGGCTTTAATTCCCATGGACTACATAGTGACAAGCTTATGGATTGTAGTAGCTACAAACATGGCTAATCATTATAGCATGGAGGACCGACACACGCATATCGTTGAGTTGGAGGAGGATTGCTCCTTGGCTAGATTTCATCAACATGTGAAAAAGGACCATGAGAAGGTATGTCATGATCTCCATATCAAACAATGCACCTTCAGGATTGAATATTTAGGGCTTCTATATGACAGTAAGTTTAGAAAGTTCCTAGGAAAATTCTGGATGCATTGGCTCGGGCCATATGTTGTGAAGGCAATTACAGATGGAGGCACAGTTCAGCTTGCAAAGCTGAATGGAGAATTATTTCTGAGTAAAGTCAATGGGAGTCGATTGAAGTTGAACAAGCATGATCTTGCTTTTGTGCAATGACTATATGACAATGGGATAGTCTAAGTACTCTAGGGAGTTGAAAGGAAGTACAAGACTATAAACTACATTGCCCGGAAATTAAAGAGGAAAAGTGAAGGGTCCGAGTGACAAGTCAAAGGATGGTGCTGAGGGGAGCTGTGCCAAAGGTGCTGCTCTTTGATGGTGGGTCGCATGCAGCTAGGCCAAAAGGTGACCATTGGGAACACTATAGCTGATTGGATGTAGAATTTTCCATTTAAAGGAGTGGGGGGGGGGTGAGCATTTAAGATGCAAATCTTTAGAAATTTGCCGCCAAATGTGCATTAATGACTTGGAATTGGAGGGAACGATTGGATTTGAATTCAAATTGGTCTATACATATGGCGTGCTGCAACGCATTCAAACACTTTTCTTCTTGAGAGTTTTCCTTAAGATGTCTTTCCTTGATTTTCTCCAAGTAAAGTGTTGTATGTCTGAGATTGATTGGGAGGAACTTCTTTCAAGACCGGCATTTGCAAACTTGCTTGAGTGGAACCGTAAGAACTTCCTTGAGAGAATGCCTGTAACTCACCTTAAGACGAAGGCAATCCAACCTGATATAGCGGAGGCCTAGCCTATACCTACAGGATTGCCTACTACCACTCCTAGGTCACCCAGGTCTAAGTCATCTACTTCTACAAAGAAGAAGTGACCTCAACAAGGGCCAACGCAACAATTAGCATGAAAAAAATCGATAGAAATCCATGATAAGGGAAAAATGGATAAGTCCAAACATCCTACGGATCCATTAGATCTGAATGAGGAAGAACTACACGTAGGAGTAGAGGAAATTGATGCAGAAGAGGTTGAACCATTAACTCTGCTACCGAAGTATATCCCACTTAGAAAATACAAAACGGAGGTGCCCAAAGACTCGGTTTCGGCAAAGTTCATGGGTTTTATGCCTTTACTACCAGAGAATGTGTTGTTTGATGGATCGTTGCTGGCTTGGATACCAAATTTTAAAATGGAGGATTGAGACCTAGGGGACCACGAGAAGTTTTCACAGTTGGTGTTGATTATGTACCTTAAGAAGTTCTACTATGAAGAGTCAAATGTTACGCACCTTGAACCGATGAGATGGGTGGCTAGAACTGGGGGCGCAGGGCTCCTAAACATGTTGTGGGTACCACACTTCAATCGCACCATTATTAGCACAGTTTGTGTATGCCAATTGCTAACGTTGGTGCTAGATGGGTGCCTCTGGTTGGGAGAACCCATCTTGATCACAAACATGTTGATCTACCACATAACACTGCTGCCATCCCAAGGAGTGGACCCTGTGGAGGATTTCATAGGAAAGTTGTTATAGAAGAAGTTAGTAGACCAAATGAAGGGTGAGTTTCGTCTGTGAAGAAGCCACATGGATACTCTATTCATTCCATATCAGATGGTGCAGTGTAGTTTTCTATGTAGATATTAGTTGGTAAGATCATGAGAAAGTGACATGTGGATGAAGTGTCGGCGCCAATTGTTTCTTTGGCTGTGTAGCGCGCGAAAGGGGTCTAGTATAACTGGGTTCAATATCTATGTAAAATGTTTCTGGAGGACTGCAAGGAGGCCTAGGATAAGAGCAAGGTGTTTCAATATGCCTAGTTTTTGTTATTGATCTCTTTAGTGGCATGGAGGATGCCCGAAGAGAGCCAATTCCCTTAGTAGGACTTGGACCAACCGGAGGCTGCGAAGTTTGCTTTGCTATGGGAAACTAAAGATTCCCTGCACTTAATGGAGACAAAAATATTCTAGGTTTTGCTAGAGACAGAACTAAGTATGGTGATCAACTAGCGGCCAAGGTTATCACCTACCTTGCATGCACAATATGCTAATATTGCTGATTTTAAGGAAGATTTCCATAATCTGCACATTCGTGCAAAGAAGGATGCTAGAGGCATATGACACAAGTTTCCTTACTCGGTTGCCGAGGAAGATATAATAGGGGTTATCATCAAGTGGCCAAGTGACTAGTGATGAGCCTCATCATTGGGGAATTATATGGTCCTTAATTCACCTCCTAGCTTAGTCAAACCAATGTTTCTCATAACCTATTACATGTTTTTTATTATATTTTGTTTACGAGGTGAGTTAGAGTTGGATATTATGCTTTGTGGACTAATATGCATTGAATGCAGGACTAAAGGAGAAAATCAAGGAGTTTTGGCAAATACTATGGTCAAAACTCGAATGAGACAAGGGAGAGTGATTCTAGGACGTAAATCCTCCTCATTTACTACCCCTCCATTCATCGCATCAGCTCAGAGTGCAAAGAACCAAATCATCATGACTAGAAGGCAACCGAGAAAGTGAGAGACAAAGCACCAGTTTATCTCGACTTTGGGAGCCAAGCCTCCCTAATTTTAAGGAAGTCGTTGGGGACTTCAGATGTATAAGTAGAGAGGTATAGGGCCTTAGTAGGATTCAGTTTTTTATTTTAAAACTCTAAGCTATTTTCGAGCTACAATACTTGTGAAAGTTCTCTTGATGTAATTTGTTGTTTTGGTAATAAGAATGAGTTTTGTTTTGAGCCAACACTGAGTTAACTTAGAGGGCTAAAGCTCTTGGGTTAGGGCTCAACCATAGCAACCAAGGATCCTCTTTATTGTACATGTGTGTTTAGTGTAGATGCAGAGCTTCAGTGTTAATTTGCTTTCTAGATGCATTTCCATTACAAGTAGTGTAGATTAGATTGGTTGTTTAATATTTTGCTTCCATTTGTGCCTTATTTCAAGTAGAAGGATAGAAGGGAGAAAAGGGATCACCACAAGGTTATTAGTAGGTGTCTCGGACCCATTTCCTCCCTTTCGGACCATGACTTGAGGAAGGGACCCTTAAGCAGCCCCAAAAAGACAAATTTCTAGTTCTTTTATCAGCTTTGGAGTTTTTGGTCTTTAATTTAGTATTTGGTTAGTTTTGCAAGGTAGATTTCATTGTCATATTTTTCATCTCCATTTCTACAATAGATCTCACTCATTCTTTCATTCCTTTAAGCAACTTTCTTCATGCATCGTATAAGCAGTTGATTCATTAATTCGGCTTTTCTAGTATATGAAAATGTATCTTGTTCCATAGCTTTTTGGTAGACACACATGTTTTATGCAGAGTAGGTGCTTCAGGAGGAGACTAAGAATTGATAGCCAGTAGCCACCTTCCACTTGATCCACCTTATCCATCCCTTGTTTTCACCATCACCTTCACTAGTTTTTCATCATTTTTCATAGAAATTCTCCCAAGCACATTGAGTGAATCTAGCCATCTATTATCTTGGATATTGACTCCGGAGTGATCCTAGAACTTCTCCCACTCCATTCCACCCATCACAAACCTTTCCTACACCTCCCATCACCTCCAACAGCTCACATTTAGCTCTCGGTTGTATCCTATAATTCCTACAAGATCATCATGTAGGTTTCTAGTACATCCTGCAGGTTTTCCTATATTAGACTGTTTTGAGGAAAAATTGATGGGAATCCTCTAGGAAGTGACCAAAAGCCTCCCAAGGGTCCTCCACACCATCCAACCATTTCATAACCCTTCTAGGCATCCTCGAATATCCTTAATTCACTTGCCACATCCACGAAAACAATTAGTTGCATACTTGATTTTGCATAAAAAGACAAAAAAAGGAAAAACAGATTTAGTCAGTGACTTTACTTCCACATTAGTACTGTTTGATGCTTCTTACTTTTGCAACTTAGATACTAGCATTTGTTCCATGTTGATTTAGCATTTCTTCCTAGCTTAGCTTCTTAAATTGTTAATTAGGGAATGGTGTGATTTAGCATTACATGTAGAGTAACTCTCTTAAAGTAGATTTACCTTTCTTCCATCACAGAATCAAGCTTCTTCTGAATCCATAGAAGTATGGCTTGGAACCCCAGTGGTCTCTCACCAGCTGAACAGTGACAACAGGAAAAACCATCACTTTTACTTGTGCATACAACACTGTCACCTCCAAGTTTGTACGAACCCCAGGTTGATAAGTAAAGCTGGTAGTCAAGGAGTTGGAACATCCTTGCTGCAATACTGATGCTCATCACCTTTTGGCATTGTTTCTGGGGAGGTGTCTAAGTAGAATTTGATTATTGCTTTCTTTTCTTCTATTTCTTGTCTTCAATATTCTGCCATTAGTTTATTTCTACAAAAGTAACTAGTTGTTTCCTTTCTTTCATTTTGCAAGCAAGATTTCAATTCAGCAAGTATATTTTTCATTCTATCAGTAATTTTCATTCAATTAGCAATTTCAATTCTGCAAGTACTTTCCAACTTTAAAAGAATACAAAACAAAACCAAAAATATTTCCATTTGTGCGTTGTAGGAATAGGGACAACTTAGGGAAATTTTTGCCAAATACCCCCACTACATGCAACAACCAACCTTCCCTCTTCTTCAGTGGCTGTGAACTGGAGGAAACCTTAGGTAAGCAACCTGACATATTTGAAGAACCTACAGGGGAGGAAGAAAATGAAGAACCCATTCCTATTAAACCAATGGCTAAAAATAGAAATGATAGAGGGAATAAAGAGAGTGTTGAGGGTGCCTTCCCCATCGGGGAAGCCAATGGGGAAACTAAGATGAAAAATATAAGCCCCTTTTTCCTACCTCATTTCCATCGCCTAACCATAGAGGACCCCAACACTTTCCTATTTTATTTTGTTGTTATATACTGAACCTATGACTATAGAGATGATGAGAAAAAGTTAAAACTATTTCCATATACCCTGAAGGATGAAGAATTGCGCTGGTTCATGGGTTTGCCTAGAGATAACATCACAACTTGGGCTCAGATGAAGCAGGCCTTTAACAACAAATATCAGGACTACTGTTGGTCAGAGGATACTAAAGAAGGAATTTTCAGGATGACCATAGGAAACGATGAATCCCTAGAGCGTTACAAAGGAAGATTCTAGCTTAGTTACAAAAGGGCCAAGTGCACACTTGACCTTGAGTCACTAAAGGTTGTCCTGCTTAGTGGAGTAAGAGAAGACCTTATGGATACCTTAAATTTTTTAGTAGGAGGAGATATCTACGAATTACCCTATGAGGATATCAACACTGTCTTTAGAAACCATTCTAGGGAAGCTAGGAAATAGGGTAGGGGTAGTCAACCTATGGTTAGTACATCGTCTTCCAACTCATCCATTAAGGGTGAAATTGGAAACATGCTGGAAGATTTCAAAAGTGAGGTTGTGCTAACCCTTGCCTTGAAAATGGACACCATGCACATTAAGAGGAGGAAAGAGGAAGCAAAGAGAGCCTTGGCCATTTTTTTGTCCTAGATGCACCAGGAGGCATCCTAGGAGTGAATTTCCATTGAACTCTATTAAAATTTGCTCGTTCTATGAAGAAAACCACTCCAAAGGCAAGTTCCCTTCTTTTCCTAGACTCAAATTTGTATATCAAGGAGTTGAAGGGGTCACTGAGAAACTCTGCTACATTAACCAAAGGAGACCTCATGGGCCTAGACCATAACAGCAAGGCATGCAAGGGTCATCCCATGAATATTACAACCCCAACCAAACCAAAAACATACCTTCTTGGGGATCCCTTGCTCACCCTTCCTAGTCTACACCCCCACCTTGGACCTATGCATCTCAGTATGACTCCCAGCTAGCCAGCCAGACATTTCAACCTTATGCTACACCGCTCCATGGGTGGAGGCTCCAATACAACAATGCTCGAGCTCTATTGCCTCCACCACATGTCCAACAATAGCTCCTACACTCCGCCACTCCCAAGAAACCCCAGATGCCTGCCCAGCCAAATCCAAACCCAAACAATAGGCAGGCTCAACAAGTGTACAGTGGAGAGACATCACATCCAGCTTATGTTGTGGAAATCTAGGAGATTAACCTGAGATCTAGGAGAGTTCTCCACCTCCGCCTAGGGAGTTTGAGGAAGAAGGGGAGGACAACAATCTTAAAGTAAATCCACCCTTTCTTGAGAGGTTAGCCTAACCACTCCAGCCTACCCGAGAAGACACTGAACTTCAACGAGAATTGAGAAATCTATATGTAAAGTTTGCACTCCTCCATGCAATAAAAGATGTTACTATTTACAATAAGTTGATTAAGGAGAAGTGCTTCAAGCATCTAGAGAGGTGAAAAAGGGATGCCCCTACCATTAATGTCATTGGGTAGTTGTCTGACTTAATGCTGGGGCAGGTAATCTATCCAAAATATTTGGACCCTAGAAGCCCTGTAGTGGATGTGCACATAAATGGCACCATTGTCCCACACACTCTGATTGATCTTGGGGCTGCCATTAATGTGATGACCAAGGACATAATGCTTAAGCTCAACCTCCAAGGTTCATTGAGGAAGACCACAACAGTTCTTCAACTTGCAGACCATTCCACAGTTTTCCCTGAGGGAATTGTGGAGAATGTGATGGTCTCCATTAACTCTTGGAAGCACCCTACAGATTTACTAGTTCTCCAACCTAAGTCTAAGCTTACTGGTTACCATCTCGTCCTTGGGAGACCATGGTTAGCCACTGAAAATTCTTACATTAGCTGCAGAGCTGGGAATATGACTATCAAGAATGAGCATATGTCCAAGTAGTTAGTCCTATACCCTCCTGCTCAACCTTCTCTAGAGCATGACTTACCTTTATGGTTGGAGGAGGAGGAAGAATGTGAAGTTTATTCCGCCCAAATTTATACTTTTGAAGCAACCATGGGAGGAGGACATCAAGATGAGGATGACTTGATTGAACACCTACTCCAAAGTCCAACTCCCAGTTCATTGCCCTTAGAAGAAGCAGAAAAGGAAACCCAGAAAAATCATCCAATTGACTTATGTTTGGTCGATTCCCACCCAATCTGTGTCAAAACCATAGAATTCGGCCTAGAGAGAACCTTGAAACTCAATCCATCTCTTTCTGCTCTCCAAGAAGAGAAGTTATGTAACAAGCTAAAGGAAATTTTAGAAGCCTTCGCTTGGAGTTACAAAGAAATGAAGTGAGTACACCCCTCAGTCTGTACTCACCACATATACATCAAAGAAGCTTGCAAAATGGTCTAGCAACCACAAAGGAGGATGAATATAGCTCTTAATGATATAGTCAAAGAAGAACTGCAAAAGCTACTAGATGTAGGATTCATTTACCCTATCTCTAACAGTGAGTGAGTCTCTCCTTTGGTGTTAGTTCCCAAGAAAAATGGTAAGTGGAGAATTTGTATCGATTACAGGGTGTTGAATAAAGCCACAAAAAAGGATCATTTTCCTCTACCCTTCATTGAGCAAGTGCTAGATGGCTTGGAAGGGAAAGGTTTTTCTCTTTCCTAGATGGATTTAGTGGGTACAACCAAATCCAGATCTGCCCAGAAGACAATGATAAAACCACATTCACTTGTCCTTGGGGTACTTTTTCCTACAGGGTCCTTCCTTTTGGCCTATACAATTCTCCTGCCACTTATTAGTAAGAATTTATCAAAGGCTAAACTAAATTATACAGTGACCGAAAGGGAACTCCTGGCTGTTGTGCATTCATTGAACAAATTTAGACATTATATTACAGGCTATCAAACATTTGTGCATACTAACCATGCTGCAATCAAATATTTAATGAAAAAACCAGATGTGAATGCTTGAATTATAATATGGTTACTTTTATTACATTAGTTTGACCTAACCATTGTTGCTAAGTCTTGTAAGGAATTTTTTTTTTGTAGACTTTATGTCTAGAGTAAATTTTCCTGTAGGTGAAGAAGGAATGGTCGATGAGGTCAGTTACCAGATGAGCACTTATATGGTATTTTAGTTCTCTTTCCATGGTTTGTTGATATATCAAAATATTTTGTATTAGCATAGTTCCCACCAAACTTGTCCTCCAAAGAAAAGAGCAAGATAGTAAGGAAAAACACCCCCCTACTCTTCGATTAGGGGAAATCTCTTCAAGCTTGGCCCAGATCAAATATTGAGAAGGTGTGTCAGGGAGGAGGAAATCTTTGACATCCATCTAACTTGTCATGAGGGGCCTTGTGGAGGTCACTCCGTAGCAAAGAGGACAACATTCAAAGTGTCACAAGAAGACTATTATTGGCCCAATCTTCATCAGGATGTGAGAAACTATACTAGTTAGTGTGGTCGGTGCTAAAGGATGGGAAGGCCTACTCCAAGAGATGAAATTCCTCTCTAGCCTTAAGTGACTTTCGAGCCATTTGACAAGTGGGGCATGGACTTCATTAGGTCTATTCACCCTCCTTCCAAGAAAAAACAATATATTTTTGTGTGCACTGATTATTTGACTAAGTGGGCTGAAAGCAAGGAAATTAGGGTAGCAACAGAGGGGAAGGTGGCTGAGTTCCTAAGGGAGAATGTGTTCTACAAATTTGGGTACCCTAGAGAGCTAGTCATAGACCAAGGCAACCAATTTACCTCCAACATGATTCAAGACCTACTTATCCTTCACAAGATAAAGCATAGAACCTCCACTCCCTATCATCTATAAGCTAATGGGAAAGTGGAGGTGACCAACAGAGCACTGGAAGGCATCTTGACCAAATTAGTAAGTAGCAGCACGAAGGATTGGGACGATAGACTAGTTGAGGCCACCCGGGCCTATAATACCACATGGAATATTACCACCACTGGATTCACCCCCTATGAGATTGTCTATGGGAAAACAACCTTGTTGTCCATTGAATTTGAGTATAACACATTAAGGATGGCAGCCCAACTAGATCTGGATCTTAGCAGTGCACATAAAGAGACATTGTTCCAATTGAATGGTTTGGATGAATTCAGAATGCACGCCCTCTTACATACAGAGGTAGTTCAACTTCAGAGAAAGCCCTGGCATGATAAAAATATCAAGGAGAAGAAATTTTAGGAAGGAGATTGGGCGTTTCTATATGATTCTAGGTACAAAGATTTCAAGGGCAAGTTAAGGACAAGATGTCTAGGACCTTACGTTCAGGAAAGATGCCATGATAATGGTTTAGTGAAAATCAGAACCATAGATGAAGAGGCCATTCCTTTTCTTTTTAATGGACAGCAATTGAAAATTTACAGGAGACCTTTATCAAAAAAAGAGTTCATTGAAGATATCAATAAAACATTGATGATAGTGGAGCAAGTTCCATCTCGTCCCTCATCAAATCACTGAGAAAAAGAAAAAAGAATAAGGACTCAGGTGAAAACCTCCATGAGGCGCCTAAGTCCCATCATTGGGTTGAAAACCTCTTGAGGCGGCTCAGTGGTGTCAAAAAAAAAGAGGAAAAAAAGTAAAGGAATTAGTGGTGCGCACATAATATTTCTCTGTCATAGCTGGGCATCTATATAAAATGGTGTCTGATGAGATATTACAAGGATATGTCCCCAAGTTTGAAAGAAGTAGCTTCCTTGCTGACGCTCATGGGGGCACTGTGGGAGGGAATTATGCAAGAAGAGAAACTACACAGAAGATTCTATGCGTAGGGTTGTCGTGGCCAACCCTCCATTAGGAATTCAAAGTGTATTGCAACGTGTGTGATGTATGTGAAAGAACTGGCAGGCCATCCCAGAGAGATGAGATGCCTTTGTATCCACATATGATGTTGGAACCCTTTGAGAAATGGGCAATAGATTTTGTGGGACCCATTCAGCCCCAAGGAAAGAAAGGAGCAAGGTACATTATCATCGCAATGGAGTATTTGACTCGTTGGGCAGAGGCATAGTCTGTGAAGGATTGCATAGGTGTGACTGCTGCAAAGTTCCTCTTTGAGCATGTATTGATGCGATTTGGATGTCCAAAGATCTTGACGAGTGGTCGAGGTATGCACTTTCTGAATGAGATGATCAACGTGCTAATGGAGGAATTCCAGGTATATCACCAGAAAAGCACACCTTATCACCCGCAGGCTAATGGGATGGTGGAGTCATTCAATAAAGTGTAGGAGAATGCACTGACCAAGGTTTTCAATGCTCAATGAAGCGATTGGGACCTACGCATATTTGCAGTACTATGGGCTTATCGAACGACATGCAAGAAGTTGACTAGACAAACCCCTTTTAGGTTTGGTTATGGTGTTGAAGCAGTAATGCCTATGGAATATATTGTGCCTAGTCTATGCATAGCAGCACTCACAGGTATGACAGATCGCGGAGCCCTGGAGGAAAGGCTCGTATAGCTAGATGAACTTGAGGAATAGAGATCTCTAGCTGGATTTCAACAACAGGTCCAAAAGAAGCACAAAAAGGCATGGCATGATCGACATATTAAGTTGTGCACATTTAAGGTAAATGACCTGGTTTTGTTATATGATAGTAAGTTTGATAAATTTCCAAGGAAGTTCAGGATGCATTGGTTAGGGCCTATTTCATTAAGGAGATTACCGACGAAGGAGCGGTACATTTGGTTAAATTGAATGGCGATCCCTTCCTAGGAAATGTGAATGGTAGTCGATTGAAGCCATACACTGGCGGTCCAACAATGTGACTAGATGGAGGTAGCATAGTCTTAGCGCTCTAGGTAGCTGAAAGGAGGCACGGGACTATAAACTACACTGCCCAGGTTAGCGAGCTGCGTGATTGGAGGATTGTGTGAAGCGAGGAAGTGTCAGAGGGTCAACGACAACACGGAGGGAGCTGCGCTACCCAGGGAGAAATCACGCAGGTTGGCCGGAAAGTGACCATTCAAGTTATTGTTCATGATTTGACAGTTGAAATGCGGCCAAATGGAGTGGGCGGCAGACATTTAAGATGAAATTTATGGCTTAGATCCTTGAAAATATACCGCCAATCCAGCATTAATGAACCAAATTTATAGGGAACAGTCGGATTTGAATTCAAAATGCCCTATAAATTACAAGAGGTTTCTGATATGCTGTGCATGAAGATTCCAGTGCGATAGTGATGCTGAATTAAGCACTGACCATCGAGAATGAGGCTGACAGGCCCACTGTCAACGCCTTAAAGAGAGGCGGGTTGAACCTGGCATCGCTCCCACGTGAAGCACTCCACCTCTTGCAGGATGGAGTAATTGCATAATAATGGATCAATAACTAGGAGATGGCCCTACAGAGAAATGCTGCCATTACCACTGAGATCGAGGAAACCAATCAAAGAAAGAACATTTTGCAGGTCGTTGAAGAGGCATGCAGAATGGTTCCAAAGTTGGCCCTTCCATAGGAGGAGCCAGTTAGGGTACGCATCCGCAAGTTGGCTACAGGGGTGTGCGACAATCGGATTGAGCTAGCGTTGGTTCAGTTGGAGTTGAACTTGCAAATTATAGAGTTACAATTGAGGGCCCAACCTTAAACTCTGCCAGAAGTGAACGAACAATGGGTGACCGTTGTCATAGAAGCAGTAGCAGCGGTGGATAGTGCAGTAGCAAACTGCACACAATTATTTGAACAATCATTTGGGGTCCTGACCAGCTTGTAGGAGGACCCCAATGTACAGAGGCTAGAGATGGAACTGCGTGAGCTACAATAGTGCTACGAGGAGGTTAAGGGCACAACGTGAACCATTGCACTGACACAGAGACTAGCCAACGTGCAGGAGGCTAGGCAATTGAAGGATCAGGTGGACGCAACGCTGCACAAGGAAGCAGTGCTCAAGGTGAGACTAAAGCCCTAGCTGGATGAGTCTTATGCAGTAACAGGGAATATTGAAGGCAAGCTTGTGACTCTACAGGCAATCCAACAAAAGCTTTAGGCTGATAGTGCAGGAGTAGTGACTGAGAAGACAGTGGAAGATGTGAAGCAAGTGACATCTCAGTGCACGACTGAAGTTGCGGTCATATGGGTCGAGCTGGAAGGGCTTCGTGCAAAGATCTCCACGCCTACTGAGTGACTTGAGGGCGAGTCATGATGTTTGTGTTGGGGGCTTGTCTGGAACAAGATCCTCGAGAGGGTAGTTTTGGGGCTAAAATCCCATGTTCGAGTCAAATTTTGTAATAAACTTGTAAAGACTCCACATTTTGTGGTCGTTGAGCACGTAGGTGTCATAAGTCATAAAGTGTTGTCCGCTCTTAGTTTTGTAAAGAAAATTCAGTTGTAAGAGATCTACCCATGGTCCATGGACCATGGGATTATATAAAAAGAGCTAAGCTCTAAGTAATTTTAAGGAGACACACAAGATTAGAGAGTGATAGCTCTGAAGCAAGAAGTCTAAGTTTTAGGTCGTAGCGTAGGTAGAGGCTCTGCAGCTGAGTGCATAGAGGCCTAGGGTAGAAGTCCACAGCTAAGTGAGCAGACCCTTGTAGCTGTGTGCGCAGGGTGGATAGAGTCTGTAATCACATGGAAAAGATTAATAAAGAGAAGTATTATGTAATTTCCGTGTCTTCGTTTCGATTAATGCATCTTATCATTTTATGTATGAATTTCCTTTATAATGCTTATGTGATGCACGAATGTATATGATTATGTTGGATAATTGAACACATATAAGAATATTTGTTTACATGGTGTTAACTGTGAGTACCTATTAAGATAAGTAAGACATTTTCACTAGTTTAGGAATCTCCACGGTACGGTGCCTTAGTAGTGCGAAAGTGTCTAGATCAAGGGTGTGAATAGAGGGCTCGTCTACAAAGCCCTAGAGCGAAGTGACTTATGGGAAGGCATGAATAAAAGGAATAAAACAACATCATGACCATTCATGGTGCGGAAACTTGGTTCCAACATCCCCCCATACTACCTCGGGTGAGACTTCGATCTACACTCTATGGGCGGATGCCAAAAGGGCTAGTAGTGTAGGGATTTGTTTGGCTCATTAATGTTGAATCTGGGTCAATCCCCCTCAAGCCAACAGAAACCTATCAACCCAAGAATCCACAGGAGTGGTTGGATATCAAGATATTGGTTCAGTGTTGCTCCTTAGAATGACAAGCAATGTGTTAGCAATAGGACTAATGCTCTATGCTAGATAATGTGGAGTGTTATAATACTCTGGATTTCTCAAGGAAGTGTGTTACAGAGAAGCAGGGTGCAAAATATGTCCATTCAGGGTTTGATTAGAAGTTGTGAGTAGCAGAAGAGGTCATGAAGTACATAGGGTGATCAAAATATGAATCCTAAAGAGCAGGAAGGTCTCGAGAGAAGGAGAGATCTCGAAATAAGGAATGAAAAGCTGGGAACTAATAGCATTCCCCAACAGAGTTGCCAATTCTGTTATAGGGATTAATGCACAGTTGGTTATAGATAGAAAACCCCTATTGGGTCTCCCGGGACCCAAGGAAGATGAAGTTAGGTGACCTACAACTGTTCAAATACACATGCATATATTTATGTTACTCTCATAATCAACAAAGTAAAAGATAAGAGTTACCTCTTATTCTCTATTGAAGTTTCATCAGATATCTCAGTGTGGCAGAGGGAGGATCGCTTCACCCACTTCTCAATGAGAACCTTCACATAAACAAGATACGTAGTAACCTTCACAACATATAAATCTTGACAATTAAAATAATTAACATACAGGAATATATAAAGCTAACATGCATCTAGGATAATCATGAGTCTCAAATTCGCATCAGCATATACAAAAAGGAGTTTTCAACATCATAAAGTAGAGAAAACAAGAGAAGATATAGATTATCATATGACATAAGAATGATTACAACCATGGTTTTCGAATCAAGTCTTCCCTTATCTCCTTGTCTCCTTTCCCTCTGTCTCTCTCAACTCTTCGATAACATAAGAATACTTGTCTCAATATTTAGATCCCTGATACAATGGCCAAGCATCTAATTTATAGAAGATGAGAGACTCTCTCCTTGAAAATTCCTTCATGAGCCAATGAGGCAAAATATTGGATGTTGCCTCGCTTTATTTCTCTTTCCCTTCCTGTGAAGCTCTGGTAGGATTAGCAATGTCCTTAGTTAGGAATGAGGTGGATGTTTCCTTCTTTTTGATCTCACATTTGAGTGAAAAGCCTAGTGTCATTTAGTTAACTTGTGCTTTTACCTCCAGAATCTCATAAATATCTAGTAACGCTTCCCTTTACCAAAACAGTGTGTTAATTTTAGAGACTAACTCCCTTTTCTAAGCCATGAGGAGCGTTATAAATCCTCTTGTCTATTTCTGGGGTATGTTACCCTGGAAAATGGGTCTCTAACTTAATGTTTTCTTCCAGTCAAAGTGTCCTCCTTCTCTAACCTCATGAGGATTTGATTTTTGTATAACATGTATGATGATTACTACAAGAATGTATTTTTAATTGTATCATCATTATGTATTGGTTGAGAGTCCATTCTTTAGTATGATAAGTCATCATGGTGATAAGATTATTATGGAGTATCATGAGTATTTTTTAGCCACTTGTATGGGCTAATTATGATGTAATAGTCATTACGTATCATGTTTTTGAGTAAATGGTCCATAGGATATGATTATAGCAATAATGCAATTCATTGAAAATCTATGTAATATGCTCATGAAGCCATGTACAATTATTGTATGTATCATTGGGTCATATAGTGATGAGTGATGAGGCATGAGGTCATGTTATGATCATATGAGAGTATGTATGATGTATTATTTCACTGCTAAAACCGTGTTTTTATCATGTATATGTCATTAAGTGATGGTTATATGGAGTCTATGGTCCATATGGTGCTTCTATTTGTCGAAAGGAAGTATTATTCGTAGTGGAAGCGATCACTACAACTTGGAGATGACACGCATTTAAGGGGAGCATTTAATTTCTCTTATTCATTTCAGCCATATATTGTTTCCATTATGATCCACTTAGAGGTTTCATGGTGTACCTTATGCTATGCTATGACAGTTGGAGTTCTTTTCCTCATGTTATGTTCAAAGATACTTGGTAGTTGTTTCTATGTAGTAGAGGAGTATATTTCTGTGTTGTTGCATACTATATGATGATGCTCATTGATGCTTGTATGGCTACCTCATGTTGGCATATTACTTCTTGCTTCTAAAGGTTGATGGTTGGTATGCTACCCTAGATGATGATTGGTTCATTTTCTTCTTTTTTATACTAATGTGGAGAGATATGGATGTCCATTGACATGCATACTTTTTAGCCATGTTGAGATCAATTGCTTCACTATTTGTGCTTCAGTTCTTATTGCCTATTCATATGGTGTTTGACCCTTTCCCATTGATTTCAAAGGGGGAGTGATAGTGGAGATTGGTCTGGAGTATGTGTATGGTTTCCATCAATGCGAGAGGGAGAGATTGTTGGAATTGTGGTGTGCAAGGATCCAGCTATTTGATGTGGGCATTGGTTCACAATGGCAACTAGCTCATTTTGGCATTGATGTCAACCCTTGTAGCCTAGTTGATGTATGGATTCTTTCGTTGTAGTATGGTTGTAGTTGGTTGTGTTGAGATTGAGATGGTTATGTTGGAATCGATTTCAATTGTATGATGTCACACTCATGATGGTCAAATTATGGCATTGGTTTGGTTGATGATGCTTCTACAAGTGGATGATGCAAATCTAGATGTGATGGAAATGATGATTGGCACACCAGTTGAGCTGGAAATTAGGTCTTCATCTAGTTCTTCATTATTATTCTCATGGAGATGAATTTTTCCAGTGTGATGGACTTATGTTTGATGATGAAGATGTGCTACATAGTATTCCAGGTTTCTCAGAGGTGTTGCAACTTATGGATATAATTTTTGGAGAGTGGGAACTTGTTGGCGCTCTTTCTAACCATGTTTGTTGGCCCTTTTAGGTCAACTTGATAGTGAAAATTGGGAGGCATGTTTTATCACATACATATGCATCAAATCCTATTTCAAAGGTTTGGAGGCTTGTACAAGAGTTGAAGAAAAACATCCAACAGGTGGTAGAGGTTCTGAGTTGAAGGCTTGATGTCTTTCTTCATCCTTAGACCCAGTCGCATAGATACAAGCTTGTGAGAGAAACTGAAAGGATCGAGTTGCTGGAAGATAGGCCTATGGGAGTGACTAAAGGTTCCATTCAAGTTTTTCCATTGCTATGCATGTGAATGAGGATTTTCATGAGAATTTATTAGCATTCCTTGTGCAAATCGGAAGGAAATTAGCATATAAATTCCCAGAGGCTTCTAGAATTAACTGAAAACATCAGGAATGGTTTCAAAAGGTCCTCCAATGATGTGAACTCATTTAGTGCACAAGTAGTAATTTTAGTGGATTGATTTTTCCAATTTTTGCACCCTTGATCCTAGCTCCAAGCTCAATTTTTTCCTACATGTTTTATATTCATCACCTAGGAGTTGTGTGAGTGTGGATATTGATTGTATACATGGAAGAGAAGGTTGCAAAGAGTGATGATGCTTCAGACCTATTGGAGAGAATAGATGCATTAGTGAGTGAATTTTAATGACAAAGAATGGAGTAGAACTGAAGCATGTTACAGAATGGATCAGATTTGATGTTGTTGTAGTGGAGATTGTTTTTGAGAGTTTTGTAGGCTACTGGATAACGTTTTTGTTGGTGACTCTCACACTTGTTTTTGTAGGAGTTGTTGATGTATTTGGAACATATCCATAGTGTATTTTGTTTTTTATTGTATTATGCAACATTATATTCTGATGTGAGGGTTTGATACTATGATGGTATTCCATATTTGATGTGGCCACAATTTTTTTATTTTGGAGAGAATATGCTTGTGGTATTTATATTTGATGATGATATCTTTCCTCTGAGAGAATGATTGCAGAGTTGAAACAAAGTTGAGCATAATTTCTTGGATTCATTTTAAAAATAGATGGGAGGAGGTCTGCATAGAGTAGAGGAGTAGTGACTTCGTGGATGTTGAGCAGTGATTGTGAAGTTTTAGCGAAAGGAACAATTTATCAATCTAATGGTAGATTGATAGTCCAATCGATGTTGAGCGAGGGTAAATTGAACTTAGTGGCTTTTAGTGGATGGTAGTTCGTAGATCCATGGGGAACATAGTCTTTTGAGATGATCAGTACAACCAAGTCTCCAGGCTGGTCAGAGTCAATTGATTGTATATGAGGTCGAGTCTCCATTTTGATGGGAGTTAGAAAATCTATGTAAAAGACATATTTTTCTTAATATAAGATTTAGAGCAATGTAATAACAACAGGGGTGTTTTCTTTCCCAGTCAAGGGTTTTCTACTATATATCTTTTGTCTCTTGTGTGATGGTTTATATGGTTGTGTTTGATGGTTTTTTTCTCTCATTGTTGTTTGATTTAGCTTCTTAAATTGTTATATGCATTTGATGATATAATATTTTGTTGGTTATATGCATTATTTAGTAAGTGAAGTGATAATTGTTAAAATTATTAAAGAAGTCACACTACTGATTCACCATTGCACCCCCCCTAGTAGTGCTCAAAGGTTTCCAACAAAATCAACTATTATACCTGACTGATGGAGATATTTGTTATCAGGAAAAGTGTCTATTCAGAACGACCCTATCCCACTAAGGTGTGACAATGACCTTAGAAACAAACAGAGAAAACTACTTTTGTATTCTTCTTTATGAACTATAAACAAAGAGAGATAGGATGAACCAACCTGTGTCTTGCGCTAGTCCTTTGGTCCAATCTCTCTCCACTTTGACAGCTTCCAGCTACCTGCTCCCTTACTTGCCCAACTTCACCAAGTACTTGCAAGATCACAAAAGAAGGAAACTATACAAAGACATGGGTTTATATTCATAAAAAGCTTAGGATCAGATTTAAGCTAAACATACAAATGTAACCAACATCAATGATACACAAGCATGTAGGAGAAACTCAAATAGTTTTATTGATATAACAAGAAGATCCAGGAGGAGTTACAACCGATGATTCCTGATACAGCATCAACCTCCCAGCAAAGAAGCCCCTCTTCACCTCCAACAAAGCATAAATCACCCAATACTCTGATATCTATCTCAAAACCAACAACAATTCTCTGCAATGTACAAAATTCCAGCCTCCGGATCTCTGGGATGAGGGATCCATATATAGATGTATGCAAGGAGTATGAGTCAGCTTATGATTTGACTAGTGTCTTCTCTCTGTCAGTTCTTGCTTCCACTTGGAGACTGAGAGCCTCTTACTCATCCTTGGTCGAATTTAGTGAGGCAAGTGTCATTGGAGAAGATTCTGGAAGCTTCCATTGTCTCTCCACCTCGTGGAATGACTCTGCCACTTGTCATTTCCCGCTCAACGCACCCTAGTAGTGCATTTAGGTGCGTTGCAACGCACCTAGCTAGTGGACTTGGGTGCTATGCAACGCACTTGGCTAGTGGAGCAGCTGAAATGATCCTGATTTGACTGATTCTGAGCAGTTTCTGGTGGAGAACTTCTGGGAGAAGCTGTAATTTGTTGAACTTGTTCCTTTAGGAGTTATAACAACACTTTTAGGGACTTAGGAGCCCTTGGTTTATGGACATTTCATGCTTAGAGATGTAAGGCACAAAAATGTCTATAACAGTTGCCCCCTAAAGTATGAGGTCGTTTATCGGGTGAAATGCTTTATTAGGAGGATCCGAAGTTCTTTCAATGCTGGGAGGAGACCTGTAATAAGATACAATACAATACATTATCTTCATACTATTTTCATGATCTAGCTGAGGCGGGCATTCCCATGCTTAGCTTTATAAATCCATTTTCATGTACATAGGACAGACAATCGTCTGATGGTAGACTGATGATTCTGATAGAGTCATCATCATTTTGGTGGGATGATTATCTGTGCTGCAATGCTGTACATTTCAATGTCTTTATTTTCCTGAATATATATCGCAGCCCGGATGGATGAAACTAGATCCGGGGTCTTCAATCTCATCCGATCTACACTCGAAGTACAAGTCGATCCATGTGAGGAATGTTTTGAAGTCGAACATGGAAAGACATCGCTTGATTACCAGTCAATGATGTAAACTGTTAACAAGCGCGAGAGGAATCACCGATAATGATAATGACCCTCAAGGTACTGCAGTACAATTCACGTGGTGTGAATAAAGGACTTGGCGTCGAACACCATGCAAAATCGTTCGGTCGAAGGTCATTGATGTATACCTGTCGCCAGAAGTGAGAAACTTGCCATTGAGGCATGCAAGCTTCAAAGTACTGAATGGGGTGTTCCTAGATCAACTTCTTGGATAATGAGCTGATGTCGACAAGAAGTGATCCGCAAAAGGAGGGCCTTAATGAATCCCACATCAATGACACGAAACGGAGCAAATGATTTTGATGGAGGTGAAAACGATTTGATGATATATGGCTCAGGATGGCGGTCATGACAGAATGAAGTATAATGTATGGTAGTGGATGGGACACAGGTGACTTCTCTAGATGACTTCTCTTGAACATGTCGGCGACACTTATGTGATGGATTGGTAGCATTTACCCCAAATGTGGATGGTATGGCGTGACCATGGTGATGTGACCGGTGAATGAAACAACCCAACCCGACTCGGGCACGGAGTGGAAGTGTCATGTTCAAGAGCGACTTGCTACCAATAAAGATTCTTTGAGTTTTCTTCCCAATTTTTCCCCACTCATTGCTGACCAGTACCTCTTTATTTTTGTCAAGATTGAGGAGGATAACATATGCTTGTTCTATAGTTTGCCCTTCGGGCAAACCCATCGCTATGTTTTAACAAGCCTAGCGATAATGAAACTCGTTCTCGTCTAAAGACAAGTTTGTCGCTATTAATCTTTTTAACGAGTCTAACGAAAAAGATAACTCGGTCCTTTTCATTTTTAGAGAGTCTGAAAAGGTACGTAAAGGCAACTCCAAAATTCCTTTTTCGTCATCTAATCCCTTAAGTCCGAAAAAGTATAAAACAATATAGAAGGGATGAATTTTCGATCGTTTTAACGAGCCAAACAAAACAAGCGCTCGATCTTTTTATGCAATAATCCCTCAGGTCCAAAAAGATTAAAATCTAGAGGAGGGATAGCACTTCCGGTCGCTTTAATGAGATGGAAGGCCAAAACTCGGCAATCTTTTCATATTTTACAAGTCAGTTGAAAAGAGCTTAAAGAAGACTCGTCTTTTGAGGAACGAGTGATAAAATGGGTAGCAGCTGATTCCAGGTAAGGGTTGGAATTTTCCAATCACGGTAGTGTCACAAGGATGGCTAGTGAAATCACTCTTCGCAGTTGTTCCTCAAAATGGGTAAACAATCAAATGGAGGTGAATGATCGGCCAATGGAAAAGTGGAGGTGACGGTGCAAACACGACCAAGGCTTTAATGGTTGAAATGCTTCATTCACGGTGGTTATTTACCGGGGAATAGTTCATTTTTTAACAAGCTTAAACGCGGGTGGAAACATTTTCTCATGTCTTATGTTTATTTTTTAAAGAGCTTGAACTATGTGCTAAAACTGCTCGATTAATCCAGTCATATGATAAGAATGTCTCATATAAAAACGACAACTTTTAGATTTTTGCCCCAAATCCTTTCTTTATGCAAGTTAGGAAATGACTAATCCAAAAAACAGATAAATTATCGCTCTTTTCTTGCACTCCAAAAGGTTTGCATGCCCCCAGGTATAAAATATGGTTTCAAGGTTACCCCTCAATTGCAGACAAAACATTTGTTCTATCAGGAGAGGCCTACCTCTTACAGGTTACCTAAAGATTGTTCTATTCGTGGTGCAAACACAACACTTCTTCGACGATGTCTACCGAGATAAACAAAGGTGAGCGACGACGTCCGCCAACTCACATAACTTTGACAAGAGAATCTTATTCTAGAATAACCCCTCTTCCACCGACGGACGAGGTACAGACTAGTCATATTCTCCCACGGAAACCTACCCTATACCCGAAGTTTTCCTACCGAAGCAGACCAGGACGCATGCCCCCTGGGTTTCAGTCATATCCCTCCGAATTACTCGCGCTCATCGGGAGGACGGACTGGGGATTGAGACATTTCTTGCGTGAAGAGACCATTTAGGGACGGTATATGACTATTTTCTATGCGTGAACTGAGAAATGAAAGCTGGTCCACGAGCTTGACCACTCTTCCTTCGTGCGGAAAACACATTACTCTAAAGAGTGAGGAGACGATGGCTCCCATGCAATAAATATAGTCTCATCCAAGGAGTAGGTTATAATCCAAGGGTCCTTGAACTACCATGACGTTCATGCGAACTGTCTTCTTTCTCAATGTTATGGGCACATCGGGAAGGATCCCTAAAAGTCGACTGGTTCCTTTATCGAAGCCTGTCAGATTTCTCATCTCAGGCGAAAGCGATGGCGAACCACGCGCTTTCCAAGCAATAGAGGAAAGGATACTCACAGAAGCCCCCTCATCTATGATGGTACCAACCATGACCATTCTATATATTTGAACGATAATTCGGAATGGTATGCTTGCTGGTAGGTGGGGTCTGCCTAGTTGATTCCAGTCGAAGGAGACAACTAGGTTGCCTGGAGGTGGGACCGAGTAGACGGCTGGGTATGGCTCTAACGAACTTCCTTCCTGCGGTAAAGGAATGGGTAGATTGCCCCCATGTTCGTCGGAGTCTGTGTTGATGAAGAGAATTTAGACGGTGTCATCCTTGTTCTCTTCAGTGACTGTATCATCCGAAGATAAAACCTCTGAAGGCAAGACTGGGTTAACTGCCGCCTCGACCTTTTGACTTTTGTCTGGTATGGATTCAGTTGGTTTGTCTTCAATGATAGGCGCTTAAGCCGACCACCTGAGCAGGCCAACTGGATTCTCAACTAGTGACGGACTCGGCAAGAGTTTTTTATATCCAAGAGGAAGTCGTAACGGTGAAACCAGACGATCATCCAAAACTCTTTTAGCTTCGTCTAAGAAGGGACAACGGTGGAGGGCATGATCACCTTCGCACTGTTTACAAGGAAATCTAGCTTTCCCTTTTTGTCCTGGGGCTTCACTTTCACTAGTTGACGGTGTGCTTTCAACATGATCACCAGAGGTTGATGACACTAGATTGTGCAAACGAGGAGACCAGTCCCTTAGTATCCGGGGGATGCAAGGACAATCTCTGTGAAAGTGGTCTCCTTTGCAAATGACGCATGGCGATTTAGGTCTGATCGGTGCTGTGTGTGGATTTTCGTTAGACGACACTCGTTTTCCCACATTCGCCTTTGGCTCCTTCTTCTTCTTCTCTTTCTTCTTCTTTTCCTTCTTCTCCTTAGGAACTTGGCTTTTAGTTTTACCAGTTCCATCAAGCGAAGAGGAAGGAGGAGATGAAGAATTAGAGGAAGTAGAAGGCTGGTGGGCAACTCTGGACTCGTCTAATTGCTGATTCGATTGTTCAGGAATGGTGGTGTTCTGAACGACATTGGTTGAGAAGAGCCATACTGGCAAGCCAATTGTCAATCCTGGAAGCGACAATGTGGCCATATGGGGTGCACCAACATTTCCCCAAGAGGAGAAGGGATTAGGATTTCCACCAAGGGGAATTCCTTGGTCGGTAGGCTCCATTTTCTCAACCCAAGATCAACGTAGGAAAAGGGGATGAATATTCCGTTTAAAATAAATTTTAACACGCTTTGACACAAATTGTTTTTTCAGTTTTTAAGAGTCGAGAAAAAACAAAAGATGACTCTAGTCTCCTTCGATTTTTAATGAGCCTGAAGTGACAAGTGCTTAGATGGACCTTTTCCGTTAAGAAGTCTGAAAAGGAATGAAAGGGACTGCTCTGGAGGTCTAGGTAGAGGGAGTACCAAACCAATCGCAAAACTGCAGAATACTTTTTACGGTATGGCAGTCAATGTTCCCGAATGCTGTGTTCAGTGCATTGCGATCAGTAGGGCGGCCGACACGGCTTCCTATGGATAAAGGTTTTAAGCCTATAGGGGTCTCCCAATATATACTCAACGGTACGTGGGAGCGCAAGTCCGTACTGGCACTTATCGTCTCAAAGTGGAGGAATCACCCAACCATCAATGAGGACAACAGTTACCAGGCTTTACGACGCCGGAATACGTCTCTAGCCTAGACCTCTAAATGTTGTGCGTTAAGTTCCAAAGGGTTGTTAAGTTCATTGAGTTTATTTTAAGTTGATCTTTCTTATGAAGTTTGCCTTTTGGGATCACCATGAGATGTAGATGTAATTGCTAAAATGCAATCTAAATATGATAAACAAACTTTTATCTCTTTTCAGCAATGAAAATCCTAGCTACAAGGGAAAAGAAAGGCAAAATCTTTTCGCAAAGAGCAAAGAGCACACTGTAAATGCACTTTTCCTAAATCAAGCCAAACAGACTGTCAATATGCCAATGCACATGCATGTGTTTTGTTTTTCACTTTCTTAATATTGATGCCTAAAAAGAAAGTTGTTGTACAAATCTGAATTCGCTTTCAAGTGAAAAACACAAACAAGCTTCTTTTCAGAACGACCCTATCCCACTAAGGTGTGACAGTGACCTTAGAAACAAACAGAGAAAACTACTTTTGTATTCTTCTTTATGAACTATAAACAAAGAGAGATAGGATGAACCAACTTGTGTCTTGCGCTAGTCCTTTGGTCTAATCTCTCTCCTCTTTGACAGCTTCCAGCTACCTGCTCCCTTACTTGCCCAGCTTCACCAAGTACCTGCAAGATCACAGAAGAAGGAAACTATACAAAGACATGGGTTTATATTCATAAAAAGCTTAGGATCAGATTTAAGCTAAACATACAAATGTAACCAACATCAATGATACACAAGCATGTAGGAGAAACTCAAATAGTTCTATTGATATAACAATAAGATCCAGGAGGAGTTACAACCGATGATTCCTGATCCAGCATCAACCTCCTAGCAAAGAAGCCCCTCTTCACCTCCAACAAAGCATAAATCACCCAATACTATGATATCTATCTCAAAACCAACAGCAATTCTCTGCAATGTACAAAATTCCAGCCTCCGGATCTCTGGGATGAGGGATCCATATATAGATGTATGCAAGGAGTATGAGTCAGCTTATGATTTGACTAGTGTCTTCTCTCTATCAGTTCTTGCTTCCACTTGGAGACTGAGAGCCTCTTACTCATCCTTGATCGAATTCAGTGAGGCAAGTGTCATTGGAGAAGATTCTGGAAGCTTCCATTGTCTCTCCACCTCGTGGAATGACTCTTCCACTTGTCATTTCCTGCTCAACACACCCTGGTAGTGCATTTAGGTGCGTTGCAATGCACCTAGCTAGTGGACTTGGGTGCTATGCAACGCACTTGGCTAGTGGAGCAACTGAAATGATCCTGATTTGACTGATTCTGAGCAGTTTCTGGTGGAGAACTTCTGGGAGAAGCTGTAATTTGTTGACCTTGTTCCTTTAGGAGTTAGAACAACACTTTTAGGGACTTACGAGCCCTTGGTTTATGGACATTTCATGCTTAGAGCTGTAAGGCACACAAATGTCTATAACAATATTCTTTGCATGCATACATGAGGTTGCTACTCCTTTGACCAATCATTTTGGTGAGAGGGTTTGATCTCTTCATTATTTAAAATTGTTGCTATGTGTCCACGTATTCCACAATTATAACAAATTCTGATTCTATTCTTCTTGTTTAGCCTTCTATTCTTCTTCTTCTACTTATTTCATGGTTGTTTATTATCATATTTAAGGTTACTATTGGTTCCTCCAACAATTTTATATTTCCTTATTGCTTCTTGAGCACTAGATCTAATTCTCTCTAATTCCTTTCTTCTAGAAATTGCTTTATCCTTCAATTTTTGGCACTCACCTTCTAGTTCCTTATATTGCTTTTTCTTTCCATTTTTTTCTTCCTTCTTCCACATGAGTTTTTAGATCTGAAATATCTTCCTTGAAAGGACACTCTTTTTCATCAAAAATCTGCAGCAACATTCGTTGATCTATATTTTCAACCATGAGTCTTTGAATCCCTGCTTCTCATGCCATTATTTTGATTTCTCATCATATTTGCTATTGATCTCTTCTTGTTATTACTCGTTCTTGATGCTTGATCCATAATTGTTATCACTAGGGATTTCATGTTCTTATTGTGAGGAGGATTTATTTTTCACTGCAATAAGAGTATAATCCTTTGCATGGTTCTCCATTTTTGAAAATCCTATCTTTAGAATGACATCACAAAGTATGAGCCACACCTAGTTTCTTCTGAACTATCCAACCACTATTGGATTGAGAAAACTACTCACTTATATTGAATTCATCGGAGTCACCAAACTCCACTCCTCTATGTGGTTCTTATTTCATACATTTTCATACTAGAATCGAGAATTTCTCAACTTGAGCACTAAAACAACCTATCATCAAGGCACACTATCAAAAATTGAATCCATACACAATCTGGAACACAATATCTCCACACACTGCATAAAATAATATGATCAATGCATCAACTAAAACCCACTTTGCAACAAATAAAATTTCTCACAACTAAATGCTACACTCAAACAATAAGATGGAGAATATACTAGGAGAAAATAATATCCAAATACACCTACAATCACACAATAAAAAACAACTTCTACCAATCCACACTTCATCTTCTAACTCATTGCAAAAAAACATTGGATGGAACATATTTCAGCTATCTTCTGTAACATTTGCAAACTACTTCAGAGAATATGCAACATACAACTCTCACAGCTTGCACACAATCCTCCAAACTTAGACTCACTCAACACACCAATATAATCAACCATACTATCATTAACCTTCCTCCAATAAATAGATGAAATGTGGTGCTCAATTCAATAATTACCAAGAACTATTGAGCTCCACAAACTCTATTCATATGCTTGATTTGATCTACATTCAACTCATTGACTAGCTTCTAGAGTTCCCGCTACCGTTCCTGACCATATACTAATTTTTTTTATCAAGAACAACACCAAAATGCCAAAATTAGCTGAGTTGTGCAAGGAATGCAGATAAATTTCTGTGAAAAATCTCAGTTGCACACACAAAACAGGATAAACTCGATTGAAACTCTTTAGTCACTTACACAATCCTATCTCATAGCAACTGGACACTTTCAACTACTCTACTGACCCATCATCCATGCGACTAGGTGAGAGGATGAGGAAAACTCAAACCTATTCAAGCCAGATCTTTGCCAAACATCTTGGACACCTTCATTAGCTCCTAAAAACACCTCCAATCCTATGTAACAAGTTTGCAATTGATGACATAGGCCAATAAATTCTACAACAAGTCAATGACATGTAGACACTAGTCTTCCCAACTCCTCATCATGACCAACACCTCCGGCTCCTCAAGCAGCAATGACAACATGTCCAAACACCTCCAACACCCATAACAACATCTCTAAGTCCTGTATCAGCATCATCAAGTCATACAACTTTCTCCAAAACCTATAGAGGTACCTCCATGATAAGAAACAACATCTCAACACATGTAGCCAAAATCCAATGCTTCCATCACATGTAGAAGCATATGTAACACCTGTAGCAACAATCCAACCACCTGCAGCAGCAACATATTCAATCAACACAACATGTCTAGAATCCATCTCTACTTAGCCTCCAAATCACCTCCACTAAGTCATGCCACAACCAAGTTGAGATCAATGTGAACCAATAAGACCATCACGCTAGACACTAATCAGACATCATAAGGAGGACTAATCATCATCAGGTAGACATAAGTCATATAATGAAGAACACTATGACCCTGTTGACATCAATGGAATACTACATTTACATCACAAGTTAACTTTAGTTTCCCCTTATTTAGAGGCCAAATAGATGTCCATTCTTTAGAGAAATGGTTAAATCTAATAGAGGCATATTAAAATATCCATTTTTTCTAATAATGAAAAGATCTCCTTCACTCTCTTGAAATCCCTTCCCTAAGTCAAATATTGGTGGAAAGGTTATTCTAAGAGAAACAATGAAGATGAGTGTTATAGAAATATTTGGGCACTGCAACCCCAATCACATATGTCCATAAACCAAGGGCTTCTAAATCCCTAAAAGTGTTGTTT
The DNA here is from genome assembly GCA_031772625.1 of Pinus tabuliformis. Taxonomy (NCBI): domain Eukaryota; kingdom Viridiplantae; phylum Streptophyta; class Pinopsida; order Pinales; family Pinaceae; genus Pinus; species Pinus tabuliformis. Next base: position 215,156,550 of record CM062816.1, on the reverse strand, counting down.
CATACGCTAAAGGAACAAGGTTAGCTGATTACATAATTTCCCAGAAGTTTTCCCTGAAAAGCTGCTCAAAACTGGTCAAAACTGGACCATAGAGACTGCTCCATGCTAAGGGTATGATGTATCTCACCTATTACACACAGGGAGTGCGATGCATACTGAAAAACCCTTCTATTGGGTGATATGCACGAGAGCAGAAAAATGGCAGAAGCAGTTTTCTAGGTGGAAACTGAAATAATCTTCTAGAAACTGCTCATATGACACTTGCCTCTCTGAATTCACCCAAGGATGAGTAAGAGATCATGAAATCTCCAAATGGAACCACGGATTATCAGTGAAATGACACTAATCAAAGTCCCAGAAGCTAACCCACTCTCCTATAAACATCTATATACGGATCCCTCATCTTAGAGATCCAGAGGCTGGAATTTTGTAATTTGTAAGGAAGTGTTGTTGGTTTCTCTTTGAAGACATTGTATTGTTGGGTGATCTTGATTTGTATGAGGTGAAGAGGGCTTTCATGCTGGGAGGATGATGGTAGATCAGACAGCTTGGTTGTAATCCTCTCTTCTACTACTGTCAATAAAGCTATTTGAATTTTCCTCCATATGCTTGTATATCTCTGAAGCTTGTATTTGTATATGCATTTATATGTTTAATGTACATCTGATCCTACATTGTTTATGGTTATAGATCTCTATGTTGATGGTATTTTGCTGCTTTGACTCTACAGGTGTTCTTTGAAGTGGGACAAGTAAGAAAGGAGTGGCGAAAGGTCTATCAAGGGAGAGAGGAAACAAGCAAGGAGACTAGCGAAAGACTAAGGTTGGTACTCTTTGCTTCTCTTTCATCTATCTGTCATAAAGGAAAACACAAGTAACTTTAGTTTGTTTGTTTCTAAGATAGCTACCCGTCTTAGTGGGACTAGAAACTATGAATGGACACTAGTTTTCCCGATAACAAAATGGCGACCATAGTGGGAGCGAATAGTTTTTTGTTTTTTTATTATTGTTTGCTTTATAAACTTCAAACAAAGCTTGAAGTTAAGCCAGCTAGCCTTCAAACTACTTTTGCTATGCAACTGCAAAGTAGATCAACGCTACTTCAGTCAATCTCCATGTTGTTTTATGGATTAAATATCTAGCTTGCAAACATCCTAAGTGCCCTAGTGGTAGCTAAAATAACCTCATTAGATCAGCCCCTATACTTTGTGTTTACTGACAATCATTACCTTAGCCTAAATCCCTGAACTTAGCTGCAAACTGTGAGTGAAAACCAAGCTCAGTCTCGTCCCTGGACCATCACACTATCTCTCATTGGCAATCTGGATGCATCACACCTCCCGTGTGTTGCAAGTGAGATGCATCCCTATTTCCCTGTGTTACAGGTGCGATGATTGACTGATACTGTTTCTGCCTCCAGATTTTGGTTTTTTCTTCATTGTCTTCAACTTTATTTAGTAGTTTTGTTGTCTATGATCAGTACATCACTGTTGAAACCATCTTCCTTTGCATTATTTCAGCCTCCACTGATAAGGAATTGTGAATGTTTTTTTTATGTATTTTTCATCATTTACAGTTCTCCTTTGCAAATAGTAGCTTAATCGAACTATCATCTTTTGATTTGAAAGTGTTGCAAGTGTCGTTTTCAGTCAAGAAAAAGAGTTTCGTAAAGCATTCCTCTTTTAGATAATCGATTACAATTTTGCCATCGTATTTGATTTGAATTAATAGTATTTCAGGTGTCGAAAGAAATTTTAAATTCGAAATTGCAAAGTGTCGTCTTAGCCTTCCTTTCATTTTTTGAAGAGAAAATTGTTATTACTGTCATTTTGAAAGGAGATAGTTCAGATCTATACTTAGTTTTCTTTTGTCATTCTTACATTAAGGAAACTAAAAAACAATACATGCATGTGCATTTGCATTTAGACTGCGTGCTACAATTGATTTAGGAAAAGTGCATCTAGTGTGTGCTCTCTACTCTATGTTGAAAGAATTTCATTTCTCTTTCCTTAGTAGCTAGGATTTTCATTGTAAAAAGAAAGTAAACGACTGTTTATCATCTTAGATTGCACATTTAGGAATTGTATATCTACATCACGTGGTGAACCTTAAAGGAAAACTTATTAAGAAATATCAACTATAAAATAAACCTCAATGAACATAAAAATGCTTTGGAACTTAACGCACAACATTTAGAAGTCTAGGCTAGAGACGTATTCCACTGTCGTAAAACTTGGTAACTATCGCTTTCATCGTAGGTTGGGCGATTCCTCATCTTTGAGACAAAAAGTGCCAGTATGGACTTGTGCTCCCACATACCGTCGAGTATATATTGGGAGACCACAATAGGCTACATCCTTTATCCTTAGGAAGCCGTGTCTGCTACCCTATCGATCGCAATGCACTAAACAAAGCATTCGGGAAGATTAACTGCTGTACCATAAAAATTATTTTGTAGTTTTGTGATTGGTTTGCTAATTCCTCTCTCTAGATTTCTAGAGTAGTCACTTTCGTTCCTTTTCAGACTCCTTAAAAGAAAATGTCCATCTGGGCACTTGTCACTTCAAGCTCATTAAAAATCGAAGGTGACTATAGTCCTCTTTAGCTTTTTCTCGACTCTTAAAAATTGAAAAAGCAAGTTGTGTCAAAGCGTCATAAAATTTATTTTAATCGGAATAACATCACTGTTCCCTCGTTGGTCTTAGGTTCAGAAAATGGAGTCTACGAATCAAGGATTTCCCCATGGGGGAAATCCTATTCCCTTCTCCTCTTGGGGAGTTGTTGGTGCTCCACACATGGCTACATTGTCCCTTCCAGGACTCACAATTGGCTTCCCAGTATGGCTTTTCTTGACCTCTATCTTTCAAAATGCCACAATTCCTCAGCAATCAAATCAACAACCAGATGATATTGAAGTTGCTACCCCACTTTCTACTTCATTTGTTTCTCCCTCTCCTTCTTGCTCTTCGCTTGGTGAAGCTAGTAATGCTAAAAACCAAGTAACTGAGAAGAAAAAAAAGGGAAGGAGAAGAAGAAGAAGAATCCAATGGCGAAAGGGGGCAACCATGCATCATCTGGCGAAAATCCACACACCACACCTTCCAAACCTAAATCTCCATGTGTCATTTGCAAGGGAGACCACTATCATCGAGATTGTACCTACATCCCACAAATCCTGAGGGACTGGTCTCTCCGCTTGCACAATCCGGTGTCTTCAACCACTCACGATCATGTTGAGAGCACACCATCATCTAGTGAAAATGAAGCCAATGGACAAAAAGGAAGATCTAAATTTCCTTGTAGACTATGTTAAGGCAATCATCCCATCCACTGTTGTCCTTTCCTAGACGAAGCTAAAAGAGTCTTAGATAACCATCCTGCTTCACCGTAGCAACTTCCTCCTAGATACAAGAAACTCTTGCCCAGTCCATCACTAGTTGAAAATCCCACTAACACACCATTGTTGTTGGTTGAAGCACCTATCATTGAAGATAGACCTTGTGAGTCCACATCGAACCAAAGTTAATAGGTCGAGATGACAGTCGATCTAGTCTTGTCTTTAGAAGGTCCACCTTCAAATGATACAATTACCAAAGAGGATGAGAACGCCACCGTTCAAATTACTTTTGTTAACACAGAATCCGATAAACATGGGGGCAATTTACCCATTCCTTTACTACAAGAAAAAAGTTCTTCAGAGATTTATCCAATTGTTCATTTGGTCCCTCCTCCAAGCAATCTAGTCGTTTCCTTTGATTGGAATCTACTAGGGAGACCTTGCCTACCATCTAATGTACCATTCCGAATCATAGTACAAGCTTACAGAATGTCATGGTTGGTACCATCATAGATGAAGGGGTCTCTGTGAGTATCCTTTCCTCAACTACTTGGAAAGCGCTTGGTTCGCCATCACTTCTGCCTGAGATTCGAAATTTGACAGGCTTCAACAAAGGAACCAGTCGACTGTTAGGGATCCTTCCAAATTTTCCTATAACTTTGAGAAGGAAAACCATTCATCTAAACGTGATGGTAGTCCAAGGACCTCTAGATTACAATCTACTCTTGGGGCATGACTACATTTATAACATGGGAGCTATTGTTTCCTCACTCTTTCGAGTGATATGTTTCCTGCATGAAGGTAGAGTGGTCCAGCTCGTAGGCCAGATTTCATTCCCTAGTTCAAACACAACTACTATTCAAGTGCCATCCCTAACTGGTACTTTTACACAAGGAATATCTCATCAATCTCCAGCCTGTCCACCTAATGAGTGCGAGTGATTCGGTGATTGTGATTGAAACCCAGGAGGCATGCGCCTTGGTCTACTTTGGCAAAAAAACCCCAGATATAAGGTAGGTTTCCGCATAGGAATATGACTAGTCAGACAATCCTATCCATTTAGGAAAATGGATCAGACTAGAAAAGGATTCCCCAGTCAAAGGTTAGGTTATTGGAACTTGAATCACCTTCGTCCTTTTCGATGGACAAAGCCGACGAAGTGTTTATCTGCTACATAGATGGAACAATCTTTCTAATGCAAGAACTTCTGTACGGTAACTTGGAAGCTCTATTTCATTATACCTAGGGGCATGCAAACCTTTTTGGCATGCAAGTGAAAAGTGATCATTTATTTTATTAGTTTGTGGGCTCTCAACCCTTTAAACTCATAGGTTGGTCATTCCTAGCTTGCACACGAAAGGATTCGGAGCAAAGTTTCGAATAGAGAAAGCTCCCTAAAAAATGAACCTATCGATTAGACATCCTTATTATACAACTGGCACAAGTAGGTGTATGGGAAGTTCAAGCTCATTAAAAAATAAACCTTGCAATGAGCACATGTTCCCCCAAAGTTCAAGCTCATTAAAAAACGAACCCACCTTCGATAAATAACCATTGTGATTGCATAATTATCAGCTTTTGAACCTTGGTCATGTTCTTACCATCACCTCCACTATTTTTTAGCCGATCATATGCCTCCAATTGATTGTTTACCCTTTTGAAGAATGGCTACGATGAGTGATTCTATGAGCCACCTTCTTTACACTACCATGATTGAAAAGTTCCAAACCTTACCTGGAACCAGTTGCTATCCAGAAACATCATTCGTTCCTCAAAAAACAAGTCTCCTTTAAGAACTTTTCATCTGACTCATAAAATATGAAAATATTACCGAGAAGTTGTCCTCTCCAGCTCGTTAAAGTGAATGGAAGTGCCATCCCTCCTCTAGATTTTAGTCTTTTTGGACCCGAGGGATCATTACACAAAAAGATCGATTGCTTCTCTTGTTTGGTTCATTAAAACAATCGAAAAGTCATCCCTTTCATATTGTTTTATACTTTTTCAGACTTAAGGGATTATATTATGATAAAGGATTACTAGAGTTGCCATTATGTTTGTTATGAAACCAGCTCAAGAAAAGATAGAAAAGATAGATCAACGCCTTAGAATTCAGCCTCTTCGAGGGGGCAACCTCCTTTACATTACATAAATGAATAATTCTTGGATGATACAAATGACAAAACCTCCTTTCTATATATAGGAGTCTAAGGAGTCACAATATAATCCAGCCGACCTAACAATAATAATATAAAGCCACAAAAATAACAATAGAGGGATTCTATGGGGCACAGAAATAACAACATGGGGGTAATAGGGGCACAACAATATAAATAAGGGGTATAACTACAATACTAATGGGGTAATCACTAGTATTATAGGGACCCAACATGCCCCTCTCCTTCAAAAAAGTGTTGTCCTCAACGCTTGAGTAGTTCTGGATACTTCTGCATAAAATTCTCATCCTCCCATTTGGAATCTTCAGCGGATAAGTTCTTCCACTTGATAAGATACTCTGAAATTGATCGATTTCGTAGTTGTCAAGTTCTTGTTTCTATGACTGCTTCCGGTTCCAATATAATTTTTCCTTCCTCGTCATGTTCTGGCAATATTGTTTGAACTGGGAGCTTGTCACCTATAACCTTCTTTAAACATGAAACATGGAAAACTGGGTGCAATCAGGAAGCTGCAGGAAGCTCCGATTTGTATGCCATAGTACCAATATTTTGCAACACCTTGTACGGACCATAATACTTTGGTGATAATTTATTATCCTTCTTAGCTTGCTTTAGGGACATTTGCTTATATGGTTGTAGCCATAGGAATACCCAATCACCTACATCAAAACTTCTTTCACTACGATGTTGATCTGCATGTTGTTTCATTCTATTTTGTGCCAACACGAGGTTATCCTTTAAGATTTGGAGAACTTGTTGTTGATGTTCGATGTGATGTTCCACTGCCTAAACCTTAGAATTTTCTCTTAAATAGGATGTGATGGATGGTGGTTGATACCCATAAAGTGCCATAAATGGGGTCATTTTTGTTGCTGTATGGAAGGAAGTGTTATACCACCATTCAGCTAGAGGCAACCATTTGACCCACTGTGTCTGTTTATCAGAACCAAAGCAATGAAGATATCCTTCCAAACATTTGTTTACTATCTTAGTTTGCCCATCAGATTGAGGATGATAAGATGAGCTATGAGCTAACTGAGTACCAAGACAAGAAAATAATTCTGTCCAAAAATTTCCAGTGAAAATGGGATCTCTGTCACTTACAATAATCTTTGGGTTTCCATGTAGCTTTTGAATTGTTTCCATAAATGCAGTAGAAACTATACTGGTTTTAAATGGATGTGATAATGCACAAAAGTGTGCATACTTGGTAAGTCTGTCAACTACCACCATGATTACACTCTTCCCCTCAGACTTGGGTAAACCTGTGATAAAATCCATTGAAACCTCCTCCCAACGTTGGCTTGGAATGGATAAAGGTTGTAATAGACCCGGTGTCTTAATTGTTTCAACTTTATTTTGTTGGCAAACCAAACATTCCGCCACAAACTTTTGAATATCTGATTTAAGGCCATCCCAGAAGAATTCCTTCTTAACCCTATGGTAAGTTTTTAAAAATCCCGAGTGCCCTCCTAAGGGAGAAGTGTGCAATTCCATAAGAATATTTTGTTTTAGCTGGGAATTCTTATAGAGGTATAAGCGATCTTTGTACCATAATGAATCTTTTTTCCAGCTAAATGTATCAGACGTACTGGAATCTTGTTGTAGCTTTCGAATAAGTGCCCACACTTCTTCATCATTCTTCCATTCTGTTGTAGGGAAAAGTATCCGATTTGGATGACCCTATCCCACTCTAAGGGTGATAGTACCTCAGCAACAACTGTAAAGAAAACTACTTAAGGTTTACTTCTTTATGAAAGCAAGAGAGAATGAAGAAATGCACTAACCGTTGCCTTGCGCTTAATGTCGAATCCAAACTCTTCCCTTTGCTGCTTGCTCCCAGCTCCTTGCTCTTTTGCTGGCCCAGCTACAATGAGATCCTGCAAAATAACAAAGAAGGAAACTACAAGAAGCATGCAATCATAACTGATTCAAGGATTAGCATAAATCAAATATACAATTATCACAATACATCATTGAAACAAGTGCATGTAGAAGAACCTCAATAGCTTTTATTAATGGAAGAAGTAAAGTTCTGAGAGTGTTACAACCATTGAAGGCCCCAATCCAGCAACACCTCCCAGCAGAAAGAATTTCTCCTCTTCACCTCCTTCAAGCAATCACCCAATAGTTCTATAGTGAAACCAACAGCATATCATTACTTTGCACAAAATTCCAGCCTCCTGAGCTCATAGGAGAGAGCTCAATATATAGATGAATTGAGAAAGGATGAGTCAGCTTGCAATTGATGTGTAGCTACCTTGTGTCCTCTCTCTCTTCAGTTGATCTTCAGTTCTTGAGTCCACTTGGAGAACCTTGCTTCCACTTGGAGAAAAAGAGCCTCTGACTCATCACAAGGCGAAATCCCTGATCCAAGTGTCATTTTTGGAAGATTCCAGAGCAATGACTCAGTGTGCCACTTGTCCCATCTCGCTCAGCGCAGGTGGCCTTTGTTCTACCTGCTTTGCAACGCAGGTACACCATGGAGGAGTTGAGTTTCAGCGCAGAAGCCTAGTGGAGCACCTGCTTTGATTTCAGGATTACTTGTTTTTGAGTGTTTTCAGGTGGAGAACTGATCTGAGAGCTGTTGGTTTGCTGACCTTGTTCCTCTAGGGGTAGGAACATCATGTTTAGGGACTTTGGATCCCTTGGATTATTGACAATTCATGCTTGATGCTGCAAGGCACAAAATTGTCTATAACAGATGCCCCCTAAAGTATGAGGTCATTTATCGGGTGAAATGCTTTATTAGGAGGATCCGAAGTTCATTCAATCTGCTGAGAAGTGTCCTGTAATAAGATACAATACAATACATTATTTTTCATACTTTTTCATGATCTAGCTGAGGCGGGCATTCCCATGCTTAGCTTTATAAATTCACTTTGGTACATAGAACAGACGATCGTCTGATGATAGACCGATAATTCTCTGCTGAAATTATCATCCTTTGAGAAGGATGATCATCTGCTGCAATGATGTACATATCAAATGTCTTTATATCCTGAATATATATCGCAGCCCGGATGGATGAAACTAGATCTGGGGTCTTCAATCTCTTCCGATCTTCACTCGATGTACAAGTCGATCCATGTGAGAATTTCTTGAAGTCGAACATGGAAAGACATCGCTTGATTACCGGTCAATGATGTAAACCGTTAACAAGCGCGAGAGGAATCGCCGATAAGGATGATGACCCTCAAGGTACGACAGTACAATTCACATGGTGGGAATAAAGGACTTGGCATCGACCACCATGCAAAATCTTCTGGTCGAAGGTCATTGATGTATACCTGTCGCCGGAAGTGAGAAACTTGCCATTGAGGCATGCAAGCTTCAAAGTACTGAAGGGGTTGTTCCTAGATCAACTCCTTGGATAATGAGCTGATGTCGACAAGGAGCGATCCGTCAAAGGAGGGCCTTAATGAATCCCACATCAGTGACACGGAACGGAGCTAGTGATTGTGATGAGGTGAAAACAAACTATGATGTATGATTCAGGGTGGCGGTCATGAAATGGATGAAGGACAATGTATGGCAGTGGATGGGACACGGTTGACTCTTTGCAAAACAACATCTCTTGAACATATAACGACACTGATGTGATGGATCGGTAGCATTACCCCAACTATGGATGGTGTGGCGAGGACCATGGTGATGAGACTGGTGAATAAAACAACCCAACCCGATGTGATACGGAGGACAAAGTGTCATGTTCAAGAGTGACTTGCTACCATTAAAGCTGTGAGGTTCTCCCAATTTTTCCCCAGTCATTGCTGACCAGTACCTCTTTATTTTTATCAAGCTTGAGGAGGATAACATATGCTTGTTCTATAACCTGCCCTTCGGGCAAGCCCATCGCTATGTTTTAACGAGCCTAGCGATAGGGAAACTCGTTCTCGTCTAAAGACAAGTTTGTCGCTATTTAATGAATTTAACGAGTCTAACGGCAAGGATAACTCGGTCCTTTTCATTTTTAGAGAGTCTGAAAAGGTACATAAAGTTAACTCCAGAATTCCTTTTTCGTCATCTAATCCCTTAAGTCCGAAAAAGTATAAAACAATACAGAAGGGATGAATTTTCGATTGCTTTAACGAGCCGAACAAAACAAGCGCTCGATCTTTTTGTGCAATAATCCCTCAGGTCCAAAAAGATTAAAATCTAGAGGAGGGATAGCTCTTCCGGTCGTTTAACGAGCTGGAAGGCAAAAACTCGGCAAACTTTTCATATTTTATGAGTCAGGAGAAAAGAGCTCAAAGAAGACTCGTCTTTTGAGGAACGAGTGATAAACAGGGATAGCAGCAGATTCCAGGTACAGGTTGGAATTTTCCAATCACGGCAGTGTCACAAGGATGGCTAAGTGAAATCACTCTTCACAGCTGTTCCTCAAAATGGGTAAACAAACATATGGAGATGAACGATTGGCCAAATGAACGGATGGAGGTGAGACTGCAAGAACACGACCAAGGGCTTTAGTATGGCTGTCAAAGGTTACATTTACCAAGGTTATTTACCGGTTCATTTTTTCTGGGTGAGCTTGAACTCTAGGGGAAGACTGCTCACAACTTATGTTTATTTTTTAACGAGCATGAACTATGTGCTAAAACTGCTCGGATCTTGCGTTTATTTTTTAACAAGCATGAACTGTGTGCTAAAACTGCTCGATATACCAGTCATAATACAAGGAACGCCTCAGGTGAGATAGCTATTTTTTAAGGAGCTTTATCTCATGAAGCTATGCTCCTATTTGGCAATTTTTGACTTTTGCCCCACATCCTTTCTTTATGCAAGCTGGAAACGGCTAATCCTACGAGTTTAAAGGGTTAGACCTACAGGTTTAAAGGGAGGACCTAAAAATTTAAAAAAATAAATAGTCATCCCATGCTTGCACTCCAAAAGGTTTGCATGCCCCCAGGTATAAAGTATAATTTCGAGGCGCTGCCTCTTTCTTATTATCCGAAAAATGGTTTTATTTGCTGCCGCAAACTGAACTCTCTTTTCGGCGATGTCTATCATTAGGTTGCTAAGGATGGTGACTACTTGTTGCAGCAATTTCATCTCTTTCTTTGGAGGCTGCCCCTACTTATCCTTCAAAACATATGTTTTAATGGGTGAGGCTTGCCTTCAAAGATGGTGGCTACTTGCTGCCACAAATGGACCTCCTTCCTCAGGAGAGCCTACTTACCTAGACAAGGGGAGCGAGAAGCTGATTATCTCACTCACATAACTTTGACAAAAGAATCTTATTCTAGAACAACCCTCTCTTCCTTCTTTCGGACGGGGTACGGACTAGTCACATTCTTCTGCGGAAATCAACTTTATACCCAAGGTTTCCTCTGCCCAAGGCAGGCCAGGGTGCATGCCCCCTGGGTCCCAGTTCTTTCTTCCGAATCACTCGCATTCATTGGGAAGCAGAACCGGGGGTGGAGGCATTCCTTGAGTGAATAAACCGTTAAGGGATGGTATTTGACTATTTGCAAAGCGTGATCCTGGAAATGAAAGTTGGTCTACGAGCTTGACCATTCTTCCTTCGTGCGGAAAACACATAACTCTGAAGAGTGAGGACACTATTGCCTCCATGCAATATATATAGTCTCGTCCAAGGAGTAAGTTATAAACCAAGGGTCCCTGGACGACCATGACGTTCATATGAACTGTCTTCCCCTTCAATGTAATGGGAACATTGGGGAGAATCCCTAACGGGCGACTGGTTCCTTTATCAAAACCTGATAGATTTCTCATCTCAGGTAAAAGCGTCGGGGAACCCAGTGCTTTCCAAGCAATAGAGGAAAGGATACTCACAGATGCCCCTTCATCAATGATGGTTCCAGCCATTACCATTCTATAGATTTGGACAATGATTCTGAATGGTATACTGGCTGGTAACCGGGGTCTGCCTAGTTGATTCCAATCAAAGGATACAACTAGGTTGCTTGGTGGTGGGACCGAATACACGGCCGGATACGACCCTGACGATGTTCCTTCCTGCGATAAAGGAATGGGCGCATTGCCCTGATGCTCATCAGAGTCTGTGTTGATGAAAAGAATCTGGATGGTGTCATCCTTATTCTCTTCAGTGAGGGTGTCATTTGAAGATGAATCTTCAACGACGGTGTCATTTGAGGATGAAACCTCTGAAGGAAGAACCGGGTCAACTGCCGTTTCGACCTTTAGACTTTCGTCTGGTCTGGATTCAGCAGGTTCATTCTCAATGACGGACACTTCAGCTGACCACTTGAGCGGGCCAGCTGGATTTTCAACTATCGAGGGATTAGGCACGAGTTTTTGGTATCCAGGAGGAAGTCGTAACGGTGATACCGGACTATCTTCCAAAACTCTCTTCGCCTCGTCTAAGAATGGACATCGGTGGATGGCGTGATCGCCTTCACACAACATACAGGGTGATCTTGGTCTCCCTTTTCGTCCTTCACTCTCGCTAGTTGATGGACTGCAATCAACATGACTACCAGAGGTTGATGCTACCGGATTGTGCAACCTGGGGGACCAGTCCCTTAGTATCCGGGGAATACAAGCACAATCACGATGGAAGTGGGTCCCTTTGCAAATGACACATGGCGATTTAGGCCCGGTCGGTGCAGTGTGTGGATTTTTGTCAGATGTCTTTTGCTTGCCCCCAGTTGCCTTCGCCATAGGCCCCTTCTGCTTCTTTTCTCTCTTCTTCTTTTCCTTCTTCTCCATGGGAGGCTGACTTTTGCCGGCCCTACCCTGCGAAGATGAAGGATCAGAGGAAGAATTGTAAGAGGTGGAAGGCTGGTGGGTAGCTCTAGACTGGTCTGACTGTTGATTCGACTGCTCAGGATTAGTGGCGATTTGAACTACATTAGTTGAAAAGAGCCATACAGGTAGGCCAATTGTCAATCCTGGAAGTGACAATGTGGCCATATGAGGCGCACCAACATCTCCCCAAGAGGAGAAGGGATTGGGACTTCCACCAAGGTGACTTCCTTGGTTGGTGGGCTCCATACTTTTCAACTGAAAGATCAACGTGGGAATAACAGGTGATTATGTTCCGATTAAAATAAATTTTATTAACGACGCTTTAGACACAACTTTGCTTTTTCATGTTTTAAGAGTCGAGAAAAAGCTAAAGATGAATCTAATCTCCTTCGATGTATTAACGAGCCCGAAGTGACAAATGCTCGGATGGACTTTTTCAGTTATAGAGTTTGAAAAAGGCCAAAAGAAACTGCTCTGGAGTTCTAGGCAGAGGGTGTGCCAAACTTTTCGCGAAACCACAGAATACGTTTTACGGTACGGGTGGTCGATCTTCGTGAATGCTGTGTTCACTGCATCGCGATCAGTAGGGCGGCCGACACGGCTTCCTATGGATAAAGGCTTTGTTCCTATAGGGGTCTCCCAATATATACGCGACGGTACGTGGGAGCACAAGTCCGTATTAGTGCCATTGACTCTCAGGAGGAATCACCCACCTTCGTAGAGATCGACAGTCACTACGTTTAACGACGCCGGAACACGTCTCTAGCTTAGACCTCTATGTGTTTGCGTTATGTTTCAATGCGTTGTTAGGTTCATTCAATATATTTTAAGTTGATCTTTTTAAAGTTTGCCTTTCAAGGTTCACCACGAGATGTATATGACAAATTCCTAAATGCAGCCTAAGATGAGAAGCAAGCTTTTTTCAAATCTTTTTGACTGATGAAAATCTTAACTACTGAGGGAGAAGAAAGGCATATCTTTTCACACAGTTCATACAGCACAAACTAATGCACTTTCTCCTAAATCATCATGCAAACTTTTTCAAATGCAAAATGCACAATGCATGTATTTTCTTTTCCCTTTCTTAATGTTGATGTATTACAAAAAGAAAGTTGTTATATCACTTTGATTTCGATTTAAAGCGAAAGTAAACAAGCTAGTCCAAAATCAAAAGACACCTTAAGATTTACTTGTTTAATCACTGGAAATACATGAAATCAAACCATAATGACGAAAATAAAAAGACTAATCAGCTATGGACAGCAAACAAGCTAACTCTTTAGACCAGCAAAATGCCTAACATAGGTTCAGATCTAAGAGGCCAAAGCAAGACTAGTTCACTTTCGTTATGGGAAATTGTAAATGATGGAAGAAATACAAAAGAACAAGTACAATTTCGTTATATAACAGAGGCGGAATGATGCCAAGTAAGGTTGGTTTCAGAATAGGTGCAAGACTGGTAACTGGCTGCAAAATCTATAGTGAAAACAGGCAAGAAAAAGGGAGGAAACCCCAAATGCACAAGGCAAAATTGGGCCAACGCAGGTGCTGCACAGCCAGTCTGGCTCTCAGCGCAGGTAGCCCCTTCGGGACCTGCGTTGCAAAGCAGGTAGCCTGTGTACTACCTGCTTTGGAAAACGAAAGTTGCGTTTTCACAGTTTCCGGGTCACAATTTTCTCAAAAATTCACAGTTTTTGCTCAAATCAGAAGCTATCAGTCAAGCACACACTAAGGGATGACAAGGAAGATGAAAAGCTATCACTAAGAGCTTACAAGGATCCTTGTAGATCAGCTCTTCAAATCATGAACATGCTCAGAAATGAGCTAGAGTAGCTGCCCTCTACTTCGCTTTTGATATAGTCAAAAGCTTTTCGATTTGGTACTCTTTTGTTCAGGAAATGAATAGCAAAATACTACAAACAATCAAACAGATACGATCCCCAGCGGAGTCGCCAGTTTGTTGTAGGGAAAAGTATCCGATTCGGATGACCCTATCCCACTCTAAGGGTGATAGTACCTCAGCAACAACTGTAAAGAAAACTACATAAGGTTTACTTCTTTATGAAAGCAAGAGAGAATGAAGAAATGCACTAACCGTTGCCTTGCGCTTAATGTCGAATCCAAACTCTTCCCTTTACTGCTTGCTCCCAGCTCCTTGCTCTTTTGCTGGCCCAGCTATAATGAGATCCTGCAAAATAACAAAGAAGGAAACTACAAGAAGCATGCAATCATAACTGATTCAAGGATTAGCATAAATCAAATATACAATTATCACAATACATCATTGAAACAAGTGCATATAGAAGAACCTCAATAGCTTTTATTAATGGAAGAAGTAAAGTTCTGAGAGTGTTACAACCATTGAAGGCCCCAATCCAGCAACACCTCCCAGCAGAAAGAATTTCTCCTCTTCACCTCCTTCAAGCAATCACCCAATAGTTCTATAGTGAAACCAACAGCATATCATTACTTTGCACAAAATTCCAGCCTCCCGAGCTCATAGGAGAGAGCTCAATATATAGATGAATTGAGAAAGGATGAGTCAGCTTGCAACTGATGTGTAGCTGCCTTGTGTCCTCTCTCCCTTCAGTTGATCTTCAGTTCTTGAGTCCACTTGGAGAACCTTGCTTCCACTTGGAGAAACAGAGCCTCTGACTCATCACAAGGCGAAATCCCTGATCCAAGTGTCATTTTTGGAAGATTCCAGAGCAATGACTCAGTGTGCCACTTGTCCCATCTCGCTCAGCGCAGGTGGCCTTTGTTCTACCTGCTTTGCAACGCAGGTACACCATGGAGGAGTTGAGTTTCAGCGCAGAAGCCTAGTGGAGCACCTGCTTTGATTTCAGGATTACTTGTTTTTGAGTGTTTTCAGGTGGAGAACTGATCTGAGAGCTGTTGGTTTGCTGACCTTGTTCCTCTAGGGGTAGGAACATCATGTTTAGGGACTTTGGATCCCTTGGATTATTGACAATTCATGCTTGATGCTGCAAGGCACAAAATTGTCTATAACACATTCCTCCCTTGCTTCGTTTATCCAATCTGGTTGGATAATAGAAATGGCGCACAACAATGCTTCCACATCCTCATCCTTTCTTGAGAGTGCATCTCCCACCACATTTTGCTTCCCTTTTTTGTAGATGATTTCAATGTCATAACCCAACATCTTTGTGACCCACTTTTGTTGCTCTTCAGAGGATAATCTTTGTTCTAAAAAGTATTTAAGGCTATCATGATCCGTTTTTACCTTGAAGTGTCTTCCCATTATGTAGGGTCACCATTTCTTAAGTGCATGGAGTATTGCCAACATTTCCTTCCCATAAATAGCTTTGCTTAAAAACTTTCCCTTGATTGGACGACTTTCAAAAGCAATGGGTCTTTCATCTTGGATTAGAACAACACCAATTCCATTTCTTGAACCATCACATTCCAGAATAAAGGTTTTTGTGAAGTCCGGTGTAGCTAAGACCGGTGCTTGGCACATTGCCTCTTTAAGATGTTCAAAGGCCTTTGTTGCTTCCGGAGTCCATGAAAATGCATCTTTCTTCAATAATGTTGTTAGAGGTGCTACTATTCTCCCACAATTCTTAACAAATTTGCGATAATACCCTGTCAACCCAAGAAATCCTCGCAGATGCTTTATGGATGTGGGGACTTTCCATTCCTTAATGGCTTTAATTTTGCTAGGGTCTACCTTAACTCCTTCATGAGATACAATATGACCTGAATATTCCACCTCCTGGACTCCAAAGAAACATTTGCATCTTTTTGCATATAATTGTTTCTCCTCCAATAGTTGTAGCACCTTGTCAACATGTTCAACATGATCCTTCCAAGACTTGTTGTAGATTAGTATATCATCAAAAAACTACTAACACAAATTTTCTAAGGAATGGTTTGAAAATTGAATTCATCAAACCTTGAAATGTTGAAGGTGCATTGGTAAGGCCAAAAGGCATGACCAAAAATTCATAATGACCCTCATGAGTTCTAAATGCCGTTTTCAGAATGTCTTCAATCTTCATTCTGATTTGATGATATCCTGAACGAAGATCCAGCTTGGTGAAGTAAATTGATCCATAGAATTCATCCAGTAATTCATCAATGATAGGAATGGGGAACTTATCTTTAATAGTGAGCTTGTTGAGCTCCCTATAATCTGGACACATGTTCCATGATCCATCCTTCTTGTGCACCAATACTACTGGAGCAGAGAAAGAACTTTGACTTGGTTGAATTATACCAGCCTCTAACATATCTGCAACCATACGTTCAATTTCACTTTTTTGGACATAGGGATATCTATATGGCCTGATGTTTGGAGGAACACTTCCTGGAATCAGATGAATAGCATGATCATGATCACGCATAGGTGGGAGACCCTTGGGACTCTCAAATACCTTGGAATGATTGTCCAGGACTTTTTGGAGATCTGGAGAAATAGATGATTCCAATGTGGAAACATCTAGCGAGCATAATTGTGCAATTACACCTCTTTGCTCCTTTTTTAGAAGCTTTGTCATACCATGAGAGCTGATTATCTTTCCTGGTTTCCCTGCAATACCCCTTAATTCAACTTCCTTTCCTTCCATAGAAAATTTCATGAAAAGTTCTTGAAAATTAAAAGCTATTGTACCCAAGGATTGTAGCCATTGGACTCCTAGTACAACATCAGCACCTCCCATTGGAATGGAAAGCATTGGGCTAGTCAATACATATTCTCCCATGGATAGCTTGATCTTATGGCACCTTCCAGAGCAATTTATTGTTCCTCCATTTGCAATCATCACTTGACACTCTGGTGCTGGATATAGGAAGCAATTCAATTCTTTTGCTACCCTACAATGAATAAAATTGTGGGTGCTTCCTGAATCAATCAACACTATTACCTTTTTCTTCTTGATTTGTCCTTCTATCTTGATGGTTTGAGGAGTGGTAATTCCCGCCAATGCATTACAAGATATGGTCGGATTTATTTGTTCTTCATCTAGGCTTTGTTCCTGGAGTATATCTTCTTCTTCTGACCTTTCTTGCTCCTTTTCTTCTTCCTCTTCATAATCTATGTAGAATAATTTCTTCTCAGCACACTTATGACCTTTAGTGTATTTGCTATCACAACTGTAACAAAGCCCTTTTGCTCTTTTTTCTTCCAATTGTTGTGGTGTCAACCTTATATGTTGTGGAAGACTAGGGGCAACAACACTTCCATCTTTATAGTTGTGAGTGGTATGCTTCCTGGTTGCCATAATTTTGCTTTCCATTTTTCTTGCTAACTTGAATGCCTTCTCTAATGAATCAGGTTCCCAAAGGCGAACATCATGTTGGATATTATCCTTTAAAGACCCTATGAACACATCAATCTTTTGCTCCTCTGGAATATCTTTTACCCTTATGTTCAATTTTTGGAACTCCTCAATTTGCTCCATTACTGAACCCTTTTGTTTGAGATTTATCAATTGGCTAAAAAAAGCGTTGCTTTTTTGTATCTTCATAATGTGCTATCAATTCTTCCGTAAAAATTTCCCAAGTGATAAATTTTTTACGAGAGCAAAGCCATTGATACCATACAAGCTGATTTGGTTCCAAATATACAGTTGCCATACATACCTTTTGTGTGTTTTGTACATTATTGAGATCGAAGAACTGCTCCATCTGTAATATCCATGTGGCGGGATCCTTGCCATCAAACTTCCTCATATCGATTTTTGGAATATGGTGGGTCTTCGATCCAACATTAGAGTCTATGGAATCATGACTAACATTACTTTTGTTCACATCATGAGTTTCCTTTACAACCTTTTCACCATTAGTAAGTATTTCTTGTAGAAAATTTGTCAAATCTGTCTTCAAATCTGCCATGTCTATCTTCAAATCTGTCTTCAAATCTGCCATGTCTCTCTTCAAATCTCTCTTCGAATCATCCGTCTTAGCTTCCATGCCCTTTATCTTAGATACCACGCCATTTATCTTAGCTTCTATTAGCTTTTGTGAGCGTGACATTTGTTGCACGTGTTCTTGTAATTTTGATATATCATGTAGCATTTCTTCCTCTTCTTCATGAGTCATGCTAGAGCTTTCAGGTTCCTTACTAGGTGTTTGCATTTTCTTTCCTCGGGGCATCAGTTACCGATAATAATTCTTTACTATGCCCTTTGAATTCCTTCAAACCCAGCTTACACAAAAATTAAAAAAAAAACTACACACCTTTTTTCACTTTGTAGAAGCCTGATATTGAATCTAATGTATCTCTGTAATTCCAGATCCTCCAATTCTAAAATTGTGACCTGTAGTAGCCTTTTGTGTCCTCTTTCCAATGCCACAATTCTGACCCTATTTGGATTCTCCAAGGAAGAGTTATGCGAAATCTCCCAAAGTGACTTGATTATAGACTAGTTTAGTAGAGTGAAGTTGTACTACGTGCCACGAGTCACTGTTTCGACCTATGGATATGAAAAATGCATACAAAAAATGATAGTCCGTTCTCTTTCTGTACCTTCTTACTAAATTTCAATCCGATCCCCAGAGAGAACGTTATGATAATTTTCCCCAGGTCACCTGTTTTGAATGTAATTCAGGAGTCTGCAAAAAAACCAACTTCCTCAGATCATATCTCCGCAAATATCGTGCGAAAAGCTATGAAATTCGAACCCAAGGTTCAGCGCGATTTCTTCTCAAATGAATTTTTTTTGCAACTTCTGAAACATCACAGAAAAAAAGTTATAGTGAAAATGCCACGATGAACATTACATAAACCTCATTTACATTACATAAATGAACAATTCTTGGATGATACAAATGACAAAACCTCCTTTCTATATATAGGAGTCTAAGGAGTCACAATATAATCCATCCGACCTAACAATAATAATATAAAGCCACAAAAATAACAATAGAGGGATTATATGGGGCATAGAACTAACAACATGGGGGTAATAGGGGCACAACAATATAAATAAAGGGTATAACTACAATAGTAATGGGGTAATCACTAGTATTATAGGGACCCAACAACGTCTCTTTTTAGACTCTCTAAAATTGAAAAGGACTAAGTTATCTTTGTCGTTAAACTCATTAAAACAATAGCAACCAACTTGTCCATGCATACAAGAGCGAGTTTCACTATCGCTAGGCTCGTTAAAACATAGCGAAAGGTTTGCCCGAAGGGAAAATTATAGAACAAGCATATGTTATCGTCCTCAAGCTTGACAAAAATAAATAGGTACTGGTCAACAGTGACTGGGGAAAAAGGGAAGAAAACTTGAATAACTTCATTGGTAGCAGGTCGCTCTTGAACATGACACTTTCACTCCGTCACCATGATTGAGTCAGGTTGGGTTATTCCGTTCACCGGTCATCTCACCATTGGTCTGTTGTACCATCCATTTTGGGGTTAACACTACCAATCCATTTCAGTGTCGCTGATATGTTCAAGAGAAGTCGCTTAGAGAATTCACCAACCTAGCTAACACCTTATCTGCTGGAATACCTTCACTCTCCATTTTTCATGACTGCCACCCTAAACCTTGTATCATCATATCGTTTTCACCTCCACAAAATCATTTACTTCGTTCCGTGTCTTAGATGTGGGATTCATAAAGGCCCTCCTACGATGGGTCACTTCTTGTCGACATCAGCTCATTATCCAAGAAGTTGACTTAGGAACAACCCTTTCAATACTTTGAAGCTTGCATGCCTCAATGGCAAGTTTCTCACTTCTTGCGATAGGTTTACATCAATGGCCTTCAACTGAAAGATTTTGCGTGGTGTTTGACATCGACTCATGTATTCACACCACATGAATTGTATTGTAGTACCTTGAGGGTCATTATCATTATTGATGATTCCTCTTGCGGCTGTTAACAACTTTGATTCCTCCGTGCCTGTTAACAACTTACATCATTGGCTAGTAATTAGGCAATGTCTTTCCAAGTTCGACATAAAAAAATCTTTTCACATGGATCAACTTGTACTTCGGGCGAAGATTGAATGAGTTTGAAGACCCCGGATCTAGTTTCATCCATCCGGGCTACGATGTATTCAGGAAAATAAAGACATCAAATGTACATCGCAGCTGCATAGATAATCATCCAAGCTAAGGGATGATGGCTCTACCGGAATCATCAGTCTACCACACAGACGATTGTCTGTCTTATGTATACGAAGATGAATTTATAAAGCTGAGCATGGGAATGCCTGCCTTAGCTAGATCATGAAAATATGATGAAGATAATGTATTGTATTGCATCTTATTACAGGTCACCTTCCAGTTCAAAAAACCTCAAATCCTCATTATAAAGCATTTCACCCGACATCAACAGGTTTACAACCTCATGTTTTAGGGGGAAACTTTTATACACTACAACCCCCAATCACATATGTCCATAAACCAAGGTCTTCTAAACCCCTAAAAGTGTTGTTTCATACCCAAAAGGAACAAGGTCAGCTGATTACATCATTTCCCAGAAGTTCTCCCCGAAAAACTACTCAGAAGTGGTCAAAACTGAACCATACAGACTGCTCCATGCTAAGGGTGCGATGCATCTCACTTATTACACACGAGGGGTGCGATGCATACTGAATAGGCCTTCTATAGGGTGCGATGAGCGAGAGCAGTCAAATGGCAGAAGCAGTTTGCTAGGTGGAAACTCAAAGAATTTTCTAGAAACTGCTGATATGACACTTGCCTCTATAAATTCGCACAAGGATGAGTAAGAGATCATGAAATCTCCAAGTGGAACCAAAAACTATCAGTGAAATGACACTAATCAAAATCCTAGAAGCTGACTCACTCTCCTACAAACATCTATATATGGATCCCTCATCCTAGAGATCCAGAGGCTAGAATTTTGTAATTTGTAAGGAAGTGCTATTGGTTTCTCTTTGAAGACATTGTATTTTTGGGTGATCTTGCTTTGTATGAGGTGAAGAGGGCTTTCATGCTACGAGGATGATGCTGGATCAGACAGCTTGGTTGTAATCCCCTCTTCTACCACTTCTATCAATAAAGCTATTTAAGTTTTCATCCATATGCTTGTATATCTCTAAAGCTTGTATTTGTATATGCATTTATATGGTTAATGTAAATCTAATCCTACATTTTTTATGGTTATAGATCTCTATGTTTTGATGGTATTTTGCTGCTTTGACTGTATAGGTGTTCTTGGAAGCAGGACAAGTGAGAAAGGAGTGGCGAAATCTCTATCAAGAGAGAGAGGAAACAAGCAAGGAGACTAGCAAAAGACTGAGGTTGGTACTCTATACTTCGCTCTCATCTATCTCTCATAAAGAAAACACAAGTAACTTTAGTTTTTTGTTTCTAAGATAGCTACCCATCTTAGTGGGACTAGCAGCTCTGAATGGACACTAGTTTTCTTGATAACAATGAGTCTGTGATATTCAAGGTAGGTTCCACTTGGGAAAATTTTATTGATGCCATCAAGGAGGAATTCTACCCTTTAAATAAATATGATGACCAATACATGAGAAAGACAAATTTGTAATAGAAGAGAGTCTACATACTGTTGGAGTACATTAATATCTTCCATACCTTGCACTTAAACCTAGACATTAGGGATTCTAACTTGAAATTAGTTCTAAATTACAATTGTCATCAACATAGGTACATTTAAATAGAGATTGATTCCTTGTATATCTCCTTGCTAGGAGCCATTTATCGATATCTTGTCAAAATTGAGAAGAAAAATAAAATAGATGAATAAGTGGGAGTTATATTTACAAATCCATTTCGAAATAAACTTCGGAAAAGTGGCTCCAACTCATAAAACAAGGGATAGATTAAGGAGGGATAGCCTCAAGATAGCCAGCTCAAGTCATAGGCAAAGAAGGGTAATGGGAAGTTGAAGAAGAACACTAGAAAGTGGTGAGAGTTCTAGAAAAAACCCTAGAACAACACTCATGATTGCCAGTCAAAGTAATTATTATTAGTTGAGCTTAAGGAATACATAACATACTTTGGCTAAAATTCTAATTTGAAATATGATAAAGAAAAATATATTGTCAATGTAGAACTTAAAGATATCATCAGAACTACAAAGATACAACCAAACGAGTAAAAGGATGATGAGGAGGGGGGATTCCTCTTCCATTAATAGATGTGCGTGAAGGAGACCCCACTACATTTCATTGTCAATAATGGAAGAAAGAATAATATGATCTCAAATGAGCTTATCAAGTGATTGAAATTGTTGAAAATTCCATACCCGTGACCATACACCATTGGTTGGTTGAGATAGGGACAAGAAATCCGTTTTAGCAAAAAATGTCTCTAATCATATGACATCAAACCCTTCAAAGGTGAGGTATTGTGTCAAGTATCCCACACAAATTTTGTAATGTTATTTTACAGAAACCTTATATGTGGAAACACCATGTTATTTATTAGTCCCATCCTTGTATTGTCATTATTACTCTAGGACGTTAGTTATATATAATATCAAGGGTAGTTCCAATTGTTGCAATTTCATTGATCTTAGGAAAACAATGCCAAAAGGAAATCTCTTCGATTGTAAATTTGGTCATCTTCACGGTGTGTTCAAAAGGTGAAAGAAGGGCCACTGCAAACACCACTATGTCAGCATAGGGTCTCTCTACACAACAAATGAAGGAAGAAAAGGTTGTATAGGTGTGCATGGATATTTTTTCTTCACCTATGGGAGTGCCTCTGCACTACTAGGTAAAACACTCAATTGAATTGATACTTAGTTTTCCTTTACATAATGACCCAATATATATATTATCCCTCTTAGAGAATGAGGAAATTATTTTTTTGTATTCATGAGCTCATTTAAAAGGGCCACACTCAATCAAGCACCTCACCTTACAAGAGCTGAATTGTGTGGGTGTACAAGATGAGATATGGAGATTTTGTATTGATTATATAACCTGAAAAAAAATGTTTTGGATTATACGTTGTAGCTATTCAAAAACCCTTTTATGGTTGTAAATTTGGATGACATCATGATCTTTAGTTAAACATGGGAAAAACATTTGTGCACATTCAATATTTTTGAGTACTGAATGAAAACACAATTTGTATGCCAATTTAGAAATGTGCTCATTTGTCATGCATAGAATTAAATATTTGGGATACATAATGGATGAAGATGGGGTGAATGTGGGCCCAACAAAGATATAATCCATTCGATATTTTCTTGCCTCGATGACTTTGAAAAACATTCACAACTTTTTGGGCCTCACTAACTTCTATCAATGGTTCATGTTGGGGTTCACTTGGCACTTACATCAAGTGACCAAGGATAGATCTAAAGCAATTTTTTCCTATTCTAAGTAATAATAGAAAGCATATGAGGATCTAGAACTATCTCTGCTCCACACCATTCCTCACACCTATCATACTGGAAACAACCATTTGATATTTAATACATATGCATCAACTATTCTATCAATGTGATAATTATTCAACAAGGACCTCCAATGGCCTATCATAGTGAAAGCCTCTCATATGTTGTTTAGAGATACCCCACACATGATAAGGATATGTACTCCATCATGTAGGTATGCCAAAAATGGAAGCATTATATTCTAAGGAAGAAGACTATAATCCACATTGGCCATAGGAATTTGCAAATGCAAGTGCAAGCAAATTTATAGAATTACCACCATTAAAAATGTTCTACATATGTGTAACAATTCCACTTGAACATCCAGTACAAGAAGTGTAGCAACAACCATAATAAAGAATCCCTTAATTAGCCACTAACTTTGGCGCCAACCATAATTCTTAACACATGTGGGCATGAGACATCCAGGTGGCCACAATTATACAACAACAACTTTATATTTGCTACTACATACTACATGTTGATAGCAAGAAAACAAATTCCATATTTCCACCTCTAAGATGTGCACTTGTGCTACATAGGCTACCCTTGTGTTCCTTCAAGAAAGCATGCAATGTTTGTCTAGGAAGCACATTATAGTTAGGTGGCAAGGAAATTTATAGTGCAGAACAAAATAGTAATGATTTGAATGCATTTCTACTAGTTAAAGCTTGATAATGAGTTAGTTGGTATATCATATCTTGGACTTCTTGTGCAATTAATAAACCAACCATCAAGAAGCAGGGGTTGTACATTCCTCTTCCCACCCAAAACAATACCTAGGAGTCAATATCCATAGATTACATATCATGATTTCCCTCCACCAAGCATATTGATGAATTTTTGTTTGTGAAACTTGACAAACAATTCTCTAAGAAAACTATTTTGGTACATGGAAGAGGAGTATTGTAACCAAAGCTACTTAGACTCTTCTTTCAACATATTTAGGTTCATTTTAAGACACCTGAATCATTATTTCAGAGAGGGAAACTAGGTTCCTCAAGACCTTGTAGTTCATCCCATGATATCTGAGAGATACTAAGCTGACCAAATTGATCATATTTAATCCCAAAATACATGGGAAAATAGAAGTCTTCAACAAGATGATTGTGCATATCTTGCACATATGCAAATCCAAGTATCTGCATGCATGAGATGAAATCCTTCCATATGTTTAGAATAGCTATAATAGAGCCCTTCACATTTGCATTGACCACAATCCTTTTCATATGTTCTTGGGGTTCCATCCATTCACCCCAATTGATGTAGTTCATTCCATTGCATCTCCACCGATAGAGTCCTCCCATGCTCAAAATGAGGTAGATAGAGCAACCAAATTTTTTAATGGATCCAAAACCTATAATAATAGGATCATGATATCATGTAGAAAACTAATGTTAAGTATAAGCAATGACATGATTATTGGTGAGCTCCAGTATTGTAGCAATAATGCTACAACTCCTGGGGCTTCCTGTCTCTTAATTTTATCAACCCGGTAGTTTGTACAAACTTGGAAGCGGCGGTGCTATATGCACAAGTACTAGCTCTTGTCGCAGCTGTCACTTGGTCAGCTGGCACAAGTCCGCTAGGGCTCAAGCCAACTTCTATAGGCTCTCAAAAGAAGCTTGGTAATTGATGGACGAAAGCTAATCTCAAAGGAAAGCTACTTTACTTGACAAGAATGAACTGAAAGCAAATCAAAGCATGTAAACCTAGGAAACCCTAATTCTACCAACTAGTCCTACTGATGCAAGAATGAGAATGCAAACTACGAGAAGAGATGCCATTACTTCTAGGAAGGTAAAATGCATGTGTCTACGTTATCACTATCTGAAGAAAACATCTTTTTGTATTTTTGACTAAGTTGTTGAAATTAGCATGCATGTGCTTCTAACTAGTTTTCCACTGTGCAGGGATGGATCAAGGGATGAAATACTTTGGGAAAGGTTGGGATGGTACAGAGAGGGTCTAAGGGATACCTGACATTCTCTCTGAGAGTTTCACAAAGTTTGGATGACATGCAACCGTGTTTATGAACTTCTACAGGAAGTCTGCAGGGGTTTCTACAGGATAGTCCTGTAGGTCTTCTACAGGATGTTCTGTAATTCTTCTACAGGATGTGCTGTAAGTGGAAGTTTGAGGATGGATGGCTGATGGAAGATGCATGGATGGTTATGGAGGTAGGATGGGGGTCTGAAGTGATCCAAGAGCTGATGGATGGAGTGGTGAGATGATGTGGAAGGCTGACTTGGCTTGAAGGTAGTTGAGACAACAATGGAGAAGAAGGTAAGGTTACTTGGCAGAAGAGAAGATGGGAGATGAGGGAACAGACTTGGTGATGGAAGAGCTGATCTGAACGAGGCTCAAATGAACGAGGAGGTGATGAAGGTGATAGAGATGCCCTGCACAATGCTTATTGAAACAAATCAATGAATTCTTGCAAACAAACCAAGTCCTAGCTAACTCAATCCAACTGTTAATGAACGAGTAAACAACAGCCTTGTTTGAAAAGAGAACCATATACATCACATGAGAAAGAACATGCCAAAAGATCTAAATGCATACAAACTCCTACCAATCTATTATAAACATGAGAAGCTACTTGAACCATCAAAAGAAACCTAAGTAACAAAGCATGAATTAAATCTAAAGAGCAGATTTTATTTCAAGAATGCAGCAAACACATAAAGATACACAAGGGAGGTACTGGGCGCTTGAGATGGGCCCAACCCCAAGAACTACAGCCTCCCAAGAGCGATTTAGAGCTGGTGCAAAGCTGGATCCATCTTTATTAATCAAGAAATGAAAAGTACATCAAAACTGTCCATAAGGAGAGCTTGAGAATGAGCTGAAAGCAAAGCTAATCCATGGCCTAAAAATCGAACTACAAGCTAGCTAACTAATGGCTAAAACAAAATGACTAACTAGCTAAACGAATTGACTACCAACTAGCTACCAAAAATGACCAACCACTAGCTAACAAAAATGACTACCAACTAGCTAACCAAAATGAGGCCCCAAGCCTTCTTATTTATACAATTTGAGGACCCAACAGTCCTCCTAAAAGTTAGGGACTTGGCTGCCCAAGACTTGGAGTTAACAGCAGTCCAACTTGACTTGCTTGGCTGCCCTTGTGCTCATTAATTTGGTGGCCTTTGAAATCCGAGCTGATGGTGGAGAATTCGAGGTAAGGGTCCATAAATGAGGGGGACACCTTCCTACAAATCCTCTAGCTTGTTCTCCCACGAATTTGGCTGCCAAGTGCTCATTAAGACCTTCAATTTTGTCTCCAAGTTGACCAACAAGGCTACACAAAGCACCCATTAGACTTGTTGGCATAATGGCTAACCAAATTCACTCTATTAACATAAAAATAATAAAAAACATGCAATAAACAAATGAGAATGGTGGATTAAGTCAAATTAGGAGGTTGGATGAGCCGAAATATTTGTCCATTTTTGGGGCTCATCATCACCCCCCTACTGAAAGTGTTGCTCATCCTCTGAGCAACCAAATCTCTCCCCTTGTCTTTGATGGCCTTGGTGACTTTCTTGGCTAGCATTTCGGCCGATTTCTCCTTTGGCTTCCCTCTTTTCAAACTTTCCTGTAGAAACTGTTCTGTCTTCCTGTAGAAACAGTCTCCACTGTTTCGGCCTGCTTGGCTGAGGGTGCCTTCTCTGTTCTTGCCTTTGACCTATGATTTGGATGTCTTTCAAATGTGAAATTTGACCTTTAGTTGTTTGCCTATATACACCTTTTCCTGTTCAACTGCCTGGAGGTGTAATCTGCTGATTCCCTGTTTCATGAGCTGTCCCATATCTATGTTTGAAAGAATAATCTTTGTCAGCTATTGAAGTATATGATACAAAATCTTTGCGTCATCTGACCCTTTTGAAAAATATATTCCTTCTTTATTCATGGGTTACTTCTTGTAAAAGTAGAATTACTAGAAAAACTCAGCAAAAATTAATTACTTTCTTCCTGGTCATCTAGCAAAACTTTGACAACAAAATTGGCAGTCAAATGTTTCATTTAAGGCTCTGCATGTGTGTCAAGGAAAATAAGAACTTCATGTCAACAATTTTAGATATGGACACTGCTGAATTCATTCATGTTATCAACATTCTAATGCTCTGTTTTGACTTCATGATCATATTGCAGAGATGGCATCTTTCCTCAACAATTAATTCTCCCCATGTTCCATATTGGTCTAAGATAAATTTGAATTATTTTGAAGAAAATCTCATACAACTCCTAAGAGATGAAAGAACCTACCAAAGGTATTCTTACTCTTTGATTTCCATATCGATCAATGAAGCAGGGGGCTTTCTCCAAGAAGGATAAACTTCCATCAATATCCTTCAACGCAAGCCTATCTATAACTAAGAACTTCACTGGTCATTTTTCCCTCTACTGCTTTGGATAACTTTGAATGGTATGTATCAACTGAATCACTTCAAAATATACAGTTCTGTCCAAACTCTGCCGCGGAGAAGCAATCCATTTGTTCCTGGGCCTGTTGGCTCAGCTTCCGTTCCTTGTCCCATGGCAGACCCATAGGGAGTTCTGTGATTCTACTGATATGTTCTGGGGTGAGCTTGAGGCTCAGACCTCTGAAGTTTACTGTAGCCAGTGTCTTAGATTTCGGCCTTAAAGCCTGCAGAAATTTTTCAGCTACTTCATCATCGTAACCCTGCAAATTATCACAAAAAGACATCCATTGAACCCTTGTGAATAGTTCTACCACCTCCTGGTTTTCTCTTAATTTGGTGGAATCTGTGGTTTCCCGCCTGATAAGCCCACCCGGCATGATGAACACGGGGGTTTTGACTAAAGGTGACAAATGCAAAGGAGATTCGGTCTATTTTAGACAGGGCATGCATACAATTCACAAAACACAGTCTAGTTATACTGCTATCCTTGAGAAGCGATAGTATAGGCACAGCAATCCGATATTTTTATGACCGGACTGTGAATGATGATCTTGCCACCTTTGAAAGCCAATTGCGGAAGGAGTTTCAGGGTTACCCTTTTTTCTGCCACCCTTTCTTACGTGAGGAATTCACCTTCCTGTAGAAACAGCGTTCCTGTAGGAGCAGCGCGTGATTTCTGGGAAAGACTGCAGCTGGTCTGCGCCCTTGGTGTTACTTCACAGGCGTTCTAATGGCCAAAGCTCGGAGTGTTGAACTGCAGAGGGATCCGGATGATCATTCGAGTTCAAAACTGGAAGTCAGCCGAGCATTTTTCAATTACGGCCTGATTCACGTGAGAGAGTGAAGTGGCCAAGTGTACGTGGCCACATGCAACTGTTGTCTCCACTGCAGTGTAATTATGAACTGTAGTTCTCTGCCTGTAATCACTCACCATTAGTTGCACTGGAGCTCAAACGGCCAACACTTCCTGTTTTTTAAATTTCCACGTGAGTCAACCGTCCACGTGTACTGCGTGACTGCCAGCTGAGTTCTTAGAGAAGGAAATCAGCTTAACCTTGCTACATTCGTGGCTTAATCTCACCATTTCATTCATTCATGCAGTTTCCAAATTAATTTTATGCAATAGAAGAATGGGTTTGTCACATACCTCGAAGTTGAATGGCTGCCGTGAGCTGTTGTGGGCTGTCATTGCTGCATGCATTTGATTTTATGGTTGCATGATGGCTGGGCTGCTAATCCATGGCTGGTTTTCTTGTGCAGGTGTCCTCTGGCCAGATGCATGCAACAAGAATTCATTTCCACGTTCAGATCTGCATCCTGAACCTGCTGCCATTGAATTTTCACAGGACCAGAACTTCTTTTTTCCATTTCTCCCAAACGGCAAACCGGATTGAGCTGAAACTTGGTGGGCATGTTCCTACCATCATGATGCATCTCCCATAGAAAATTCGTGATCAATGGATGCACGGATTTCGAGAAAATTGGAAAATGGCTGAAGATTTCAGAGCTCGATTTCTCGGAAACCGTGCATCGGAATTGGCTGAAACTGCTTGGGTAGGCTACTATCATCCACGTGCATCTCCCCATGAAACAGGTTTTGAAACGGATGCACGGTTATGGAGAAAATGCAAAAATGGCTGATGGTGATGGAGGTTGATTTCTTGGAAACCGTGCACTGGAATTGCATGAAACTGCTCAGGCATGTTGTCATCGAACTTGTATAATCCCCCATAAAATGGTTTGTCAAATGGATGCATGGTTCTCAAGTTATGGCAAAAACAAATTCTTCTCTATGTGTTTTTGGCTTCAAGGCTTTTTGCATGTGCTTGCATGGGATGACAAAATGAATTTTTGCTGTGATGCAGGTATGGAGATGATGGAGGATGACTTGGAAGACTGCAGGAGGACTCTTGAACCTTTTAGGAAGCTATCATGCCCTCCAAACCACATTTTGAAATGCATGCCTAGTTTCCCACAATTTCTACAGGAAGATCCTGTAGAAGCACAATGAGAAGCACAAGGAGGTGAAAAAATGATGGATGAAGGCAAGGGATGGACACACAAGTGCTTGTAGGCCTAATCAATAGATTCCCACCATTAGATTCACTTTTGAGATTGAATTTGGCTCGTCCAAAGGTTCTACAGGATGTTTCCTGTAGAAATACAGAGCATCCTGTAGAAAACACAGTTTTGAGGAAAGAAGCATAATGACATGAAAAGAATGATGGAAAAGGGGTGAGGAATGGAAACATGGATGTGGGTAGGCCTCATGGACATTTTCCAAGCCTTCAAGTCCTCCTCGGAGATCAATTTGGCTTTTTTGTAAGCTTCCTGTAGAAGATACGAAACTTCCTGTAGAAGGCACAAAAACTCCTTTGTCTTTGATTTGAGTGCTCCTCCTGTCATGAAACGTCCTTCTTTAACCTGCAATGTCATTGCTGCAACATGAAATGGAGATTAGCTTTATTTTTCTTTTCTTTTTCTCTTTTTTTTTTTTTGAAAAACAACTAGGGCGCCTCATGGAGGTTTTCACCCTAATTGCCTGCCTTGGGCGCCTCCAAGGGAGGTTTTCACCCAAAGATCTTTTTCTCTTTTCTCTTTTTTTCAACCCATTGACCGCCTCATGGAGGTTTTCAATCAATGAGCCAATCTAAGGCACCTCCGAGGAGGTTTTCACATTAGATATCTATTTTCCTTTTTTCCTTTTTTGTTTTGTTTTTGTTTTTCTTTTTTTTTCTTTTTTTCTACCCTACCCTACTTGAAAAACAAAATCATTTTCAAGTATAAGAATACTTCCAATGGAGCCATGTGCACATCGAGATTAGAGAAAAAATGATGTGAAGGCTCAAAATGCATGCTTGGACAAGTATCCAGATCTCAGAGACCAAATGACCTGGCGTTGAAGGGATCAAACAAAACTGAGGAAGAAAGTACTGCTGCAACTTAGTGACCTTCTGAAACCATATCTCAATATAGCTTTGATATCCTTGGTTCTTTTGCTGCTCTGGATCATTCTTCATGTCACCTTCTAACATGACTTTCTCATCTTCCTCTTTTTGCTGATCTTTCTCTTGAATACATGGAAGATCTGATGGTAACCATGAAGGAACTCTCTCGATCTCTGATTCTGATCTCTTCTCTTCATTAAGTGCAGCCCATGGTTCTTTGATCTCCTCTTTGGAATCTTCTTTTGCTTTTGGTCCTTCAATGTTGTCAATAGATTCTCTCTTTTGCAACACTCTTCCTGAGCTTTGGTGAACATCACTGAGCTCAAAAGGAGTCATTTGCACATGTTGTGCCTCAGATTTGCAATTGGGTTGAGCTGCTCCATTGCATGGTTTTGGAAATGGAGGTACGGGTAGCTGAGTGGAGGTGTGAAATTGGGATGGAGATGGATGGCATTGTGGTTGGGTAGGCATTTTGGGTTGCCTTGGTGGAGGACGAGGCGATGGTTGTGGATGAGCCGGTGGTGGAGGAAAATGAGCGGGATGAGAGTTATACTGGGGCCTCCACTCCTGATAAGGTGCATTCCACTGAGGCTGTCGCTGAGCATAAGAGTGAAATGAATGAGCAACTGGTTGGGCATAATATGGATCTGTGAAGGAACAAGGAGAATATGACCAAGGAGGAGGTGTAGACCAGGAAGGATGAGCAGGGGGATCCCAAGAAGGCATGAAAGTGGCTTGATAAGGGTCATAATAGGTCTCGGGTATCCCTTGCAGTTCCTGCTGGTAAGATCTAGGTCCATGTGGCCAACTTTGGTTCATATAATAGAGTGATTCAGTGGCTCCCTTGGCTCTTTGATATGCAGCTTTGATTCTGGGCAAGGAAGGGCACTGATCTGTAGGATGGTATTCTTCACATACAAAACACACTTCTAGGGAGTGCATTGGACATTCGTTCCTAGGATGCTTTCTAAGGCACCTAGGAAAAAAAATGACCAAAGCCCTCTTGGCTTCTTCTTGCTTCTTTTGGATCCGCAAGGTATCCAGTTGCATGGCAAGAAACTGCCTCATATCACTCTTGAAATCTTTGATCTGATTTTCAAATTCATCTTTGGACAAGATGTTGCTCCCAACATCTCTACTTGTAGCCATTTGCTTCAGAGGAATGTTTCTTCTTCTTCTCCCCTAGAGGTTCTTCAGATATGTCTTGATGTCCACCCAGGAGTCCTTTCATCACAGCCATCGAAGAAGAACGTTGGCTGTGTGAAGCAATGGGGGTGTTGTGCAATCATTTTTCTAACTTATCTCTACTCCTACAAAGCATGAAATAGATTGAACTGCAACTAACTATCTTGCGAAATTGAAAGGACTAATCTATTTTGCTCAAATGAAATTGCAAGAATGAAATGCTAGTCTACGCTTACGGAATTGAAATGCTAATCTACGCTTGCAGAATTGAAATGCGGAATTGAAAGGCTATTCTAGGAATGCAGGAAATGCTAATCTATGAAAGCAGGGAATGCTAATCTAGGAAAGCAAGAAAGGCTAATCTATTTTTGCATAAATGAAATTGCATAATGGAAATGAAATAAACTACTTAGAAGAAGGTTGTAGTGGAAAATAGAAGAATAGCAACAATCACCAATACTCTGCCGCTTCCCCGGCAACGGCGCCAAAAAGATGGTGAGCTCCAGTATTGTAGCAATAATGCTACAACTCCTGGGGCTTCCTGTCTCTTAATTTTATCAACTCGGTAGTTCGTACAAACTTGGAAGCGGCGGTGCTATATGCACAAGTACTAGCTCTTGTCGCAGCTGTCACTTGGTCAGCTGGCATAAGTCCGCTAGGGCTCAAGCCAACTTCTATAGGCTCTCAGAAGAAGCTTGGTAATTGATGGACGAAAGCTAATCTCAAAGGAAAGCTACTTTACTTGACAAGAATGAACTGAAAGCAAATCAAAGCATGTAAACCTAGGAAACCCTAATTCTACCAACTAGTCCTACTGATGCAAGAATGAGAATGCAAACTACGAGAAGAGATGCCATTACTTCTAGGAAGGTAAAATGCATGTGTCTACATTATCACTATCTGAAGAAAACATCTTTTTGTATTTTTGACTAAGTTGTTGAAATTAGCATGCATGTGCTTCTAACTAGTTTTCCACTGTGCAGGGATGGATCAAGGGATGAAATGCTTTGGGAAAGGTTGGGATGGTACAGAGAGGGTCTAAGGGATACCTGACATTCTCTCTGAGAGTTTCACAAAGTTTGGATGACATGCAACCGTGTTTATGAACTTCTACAGGAAGTCTGCAGGGGTTTCTACAGGATAGTCCTGTAGGTCTTCTACAGGATGTTCTGTAATTCTTCTACAGGATGTGCTGTAAGTGGAAGTTTGAGGATGGATGGTTGATGGAAGATGCATGGATGGTTATGGAGGTAGGATGGGGGTCTGAAGTGATCCAGGAGCTGATGGATGGAGTGGTGAGATGATGTGGAAGGCTGACTTGGCTTGAAGGTAGTTGAGACAACAATGGAGAAGAAGGTAAGGTTACTTGGCAAAAGAGAAGATGGGAGATGAGGGAACAGACTTGGTGATGGAGGAGCTGATCTGAACGAGGCTCAAATGAACGAGGAGGTGATGAAGATGATAGAGATGCCCTGCACAATGCTTATTTAAACAAATCAATGAATTCTTGCAAACAAACCAAGTCCTAGCTAACTCAATCCAACTGTTAATGAACGAGTAAACAGCAGCCTTGTTTGAAAAGAGAACCATATACATCACATGAGAAAGAACATGCCAAAAGATCTAAATGCATACAAACTCCTACCAATCTATTATAAACATGAGAAGCTACTTGAACCATCAAAAGAAACCTAAGTAACAAAGCACGAATTAAATCTAAAGAGCAGATTTTATTTCAAGAACGCAGCAAACACATAAAGATACACAAGGGAGGTACTGGGCACTTGAGATGGGCCCAACCCCAAGAACTACAGCCTCCCAAGAGCGATTTAGAGCTGGTGCAAAGCTGGATCCATCTTTATTAATCAAGAAATGAAAAGTACATCAAAACTGTCCATAAGGAGAGCTTGAGAATGAGCTGAAAGCAAAGCTAATCCATGGCCTAAAAATCGAACTACAAGCTAGCTAACTAATGGCTAAAACAAAATGACTAACTAGCTAAATGAATTGACTACCAACTAGCTACCAAAAATGACCAACCACTAGCTAACAAAAATGACTACCAACTAGCTAACCAAAATGAGGCCCCAAGCCTTCTTA
Organism: Pinus tabuliformis; assembly: GCA_031772625.1. Lineage (NCBI taxonomy): Eukaryota > Viridiplantae > Streptophyta > Pinopsida > Pinales > Pinaceae > Pinus > Pinus tabuliformis. The sequence continues at coordinate 215,122,282 of CM062816.1, read as the reverse complement.
TTTATACAATTTGAGGACCCAACAGTCCTCCTAAAAGTTAGGGACTTGGCTGCCCAAGACTTGGAGTTAACAGCAGTCCAACTTGACTTGCTTGGCTGCCCTTGTGCTCATTAATTTGGTGGCCTTTGAACTCCGAGCTAATGGTGGAGAATTCGAGGTAAGGGTCCATAAATGAGGGGGACACCTTCCTACAAATCCTCTAGCTTGTTCTCCCACGAATTTGGCTGCCAAGTGCTCATTAAGACCTTCAATTTTGTCTCCAAGTTGACCAACAAGGCTACACAAAGCACCCATTAGACTTGTTGGCATAATGACTAACCAAATTCACTCTATTAACATAAAAATAATCAAAAACATGCAATAAACAAATGAGAATGGTGGATTAAGTCAAATTAGGAGGTTGGATGAGCCCAAATATTTGTCCATTTTTGGGGCTCATCAATTATCATAAGTTGTGATAATCTTAAGTTGGTGATAAGATGTGGTTGCATTTATAGGAAGAGTTCCTTATAAGCCTCCACAAGAAGCTTAGACCACTCCCATATGGGCCTTATACATTTGCAAATATTTTGGTGGAAATATTCCCCCTTTCCTTGGCTTGCACCTAATATTTAATGTGGAGTTACTTCGACCATATTTTCTACCTCTATTGGACACGATAGAGGTATATGAGAAATTGGCTTCAAGAGAACTTAATCCTGACTGTATTGAATACGATACAATGAATTTGATCATGGACACCAAGATGAAGAATACCCACTAATGGAGCATAGAACTCTATCAGGTTTTCATAGCATGACAACTTCTTTACCAAGTGGCTCATCAAGATCCAAATTCAGTACAAATTTCCCCATTTTTTAGCGAACATGATGCAATGGAGACCATTGCTTCATAAGGGGGGAGAACCAATATAATTGAATATTGATGGCCACCACCTCTTCCAATGAATCAATGATTCTCTATATTCATTATAGTTCTTCTATGTTATTTCAGGTCTCAAATTTTCGAGGCCATTTTGACACCCCAAATGATTTTTTTGGCCATCGCTGGAGATAGGGTTTTCCACGGCATGTCGTTAATTAGCCAAAAGTTATCATCTTTGGATGGTTTTTTCAACAAACTACTATGCACCCCAAATTGGGATTGCATGCAAAAGTTGTGGCCTCACAAAGTTTATATACCAGCTAACCACATCGGGAGAAACAAACCTTTTGGTGGTTCATCTCCTAGGGTTATGGTTTTAGATCACTAGGTTTATTTCTTTCTGTTAAAAAGCCATTATCTTTGCCTCTTCTAATAGCTTTTTGAATGAATATAAGCACCATCTTCCTTTTGAAAGATAAACTACCACCCTTCTAACTAATTTGTGTTGTATGATATAATTATTTGATTTCTTTATTGCCTCTCCGTAGAAAAATAAATTACCACCATTCTAACAAATTTATATTATATGATATAGTTGTTTTATTTATTTACTAATATAAATTAGACTTTCAATAAATATATATATATACAATTGCACTCTATACCTCTCATTTTATTCCTTTATACAATCAAAGATAAACCTACCTAAAAATGTAAACAAAATAATATATATAAAACAAACATACTCAAAATTAATCCATAAAAAATAGGCTATTGAATTTAGCTCCTACAAAAGACTAAATGAACCTACAACATAACAAATTTAAAGCATCGACGATTAAAATATGAAGGTTGATGCATGCACCATCACGTTACATAGCACACTTCTCTGCGATTCATTGGAACGTAAGCCACTTCTCTTGGAATGCTTTACCCCATGCTACTAGTTTACAAAGATTAATATTGTAGTGCTGACTAAATGCTAGTTGTGATGAAGCGGACTTCTGAATGCTATAAAAGAAACCACTAGGTGGGAGTTGTTTGATCATGAGTCGGGTCTGAATTACGCATATAAAAGATATTACTCAGTTTTAAACTTTAAATCCAAGAAGTCATTATCCAAATTAGTCTTCTGATGATCATTGATGGGTTTCTTGCCATAAAATAGAACTAGATCGAGATATTTCTGTTGTACGGAGAATCAAGTGACATCATTTTATAAGCTGCATATCTGGAAGTACTTTCCGCTACGGTCTTCGTCAGCTCAGAGTCGATCTAGTAGAACATGAAAGCAAAATTTAGTTCATTGGGGCATGACAAGACCATTTCTGAGGTCTGGATTTTGTGGCCACCTTTTTTCTGAAGCAAATGAGATCCTCCATGCAGTATTCCAGGATTTTGGTGGTGGGATTCATGTCCTTGTGCATAATGTAACCTCCTACCACACTATTTCCTAGTGATTTAAGCACAAAATCCAGCAAGTGAGTGTCTCCTATATAACCCATCGCAACATCTCTGACATCTTGTCGAGGAAACCATTTGCGGGCATCCATGGTTTTCAAACTTTCCACCGTAACCTGCATCGCAAGTTCGAACCTCCTCACTGATCAAGGACAAGGCATGCCTACAACATGAGGCAGCGACGCGTTCTCGAAAAGGATTGTAAAGGAACATGAGCCTTCAATTCCATTACGAAGCTCATCATATCCCCGACAGTCTGTAGGGCAAATCTCCGACCCGCTCATTCTCTGGTACAAGGAAATGATGGAAACAAGCTAGTGGTCGACACACTGCTGAAAAGGCTGCAACATTATGGACAACGACATTATGCGAAGCACATGAATGGATTTGAAAAGGAATAGTCCTATCAGGTAACAGGGATTATTGACTCCGCGAGTAGCGACTTTACTCTCCTACTTCTATGACAATGAAATCACCGTCTCACAGAATATTAATTCTGCAAATCTGAATGTCTTCATGCTTTATAACGTGATTTTCCAATGGTGCCACTTGTAGTTTTACAACGAAACTGATGGATGGAATTTGGTTGTGAAATTTTATCTTAGTGCTTAGGTTTCCATGGTTGTACCGTGTTAGTTCATGTAAATGATTTTATTGTGTGAGGGAACACAATTTTAGGTTGCTTTGGAATCTATGCTTGAAGTTGCTCTAATGGAATGAAGTGTCTTGGAGTTTAAAACACGTATTGAGATTCACGACCTCAATATGAAGTTGTTTGTTAGAATTAGTGAATGTAACAAATCACAGGGAATTATGGAGATCCAATACTACCATTAATGATCCAATACTACCATGAATGATATAACAAACAAGTCTATGGAATTTGGTTGAAAGATAACATGTCACAATGATAATGAGTACAATGGAAAACCTCTCAAAATTTCTAAAATAACTAAAGTGTGAGACAAGTTATTGTTGTGTATTAATGAAAAGGATTAGTGGTTCTTAAGTTGGAAGCCCTTGTTTCAGGAATATCAATTTTTGTGTGTTACTAAGGTCAAGTTGTTTGATCAACTTTTGAACACATTCAATAAATAGACTTGCATCCTAGCAACTCACAGCTAGTTGAAAGTGAAATATTCAATAGATGGTAGTAGGTCCATAGAGTGGTTCATTACATGACAACTCTTATCGCGGAAGCCCTGACGAGTTGAGCATGACAATATTATTCATTTTAGAAGTTCCTCAACGATGCTTAGAGGCAATTGTGTTTTAAATGGAGGTCAAGTGGTAAATGTCAAAATAAGAATCAACTTTATTAAATCAAATCTGAACTCATAGGTGTGGAACACCATCTGGAGACTGCCACTGCAGAACCCGCTCTGCTTACATGCATTACATGAGAGATATTTATAATTTACATGCATTTAGGGAAGTTGAAACAACAACCTAGAAAACAAGAACAAAATCCTAATCTAAGGTTCAGTTTGAATTGTTACTCCATTAAGACATTTCAACATTAATCTCAACACTCCCCCTTAATGGAGAAATGGATTCACAGATATGCCTAACACTTCCCTAAAAACTCAAATTTGATATTACCAAGAGGTTTGGTAAAAATATCAGCAACATTGTCACAACTATTACAATATTCAATGTGGATTTCATTTTACTGAACTTTCTCCGTGACAAAATGAAACTATGTATCGATATTCTTTGTGTTCTTATGAAATACTCCATTATTTGCAAGTTTGATGGAGCTATAGTTGTCACATTTGATTCTATTCTTCTCCAAAATCAAGGAGAAGTCTCCTCAATCAAACTGCTTCACATGTTGCTACACACATAGCTTGATATTCAGCTTTTGCAGAAGACAAGGATATTGTGTTCCACTTTTTGTTGCTCCATGTAATGACCCCAGATCCAATGTTGAATGCATAGCCTGTTATGGATGGTTTGTCATCTACATTTCCAGCCCAATCGGAGTCTGAAAAACCTGTCAATCTAACATCACACGAATCAGTATAAACAATACCAAAATCTAAGGTTCTCTCGAGATACTTCAAAACACCTTTTGTTGCAACCCAATGGCTCTCAAAGGGCTTTGACATAAATTAGCTCAATGCATTGATTGCATAAGCCAAATTAGGCCTTGTAGTAGTCAAGTAGATTAGACTCCCAACTAGCAGTCTATACAGCATTGCATCTGCCTCTTTAGATCCATCATCATTTTGAAGTTTTAAATTTTGTTGTAAAGGTATTGCTGCAGCTTTGCACTGATCCATTCTGAAATTTTCTAGCAAGCTTCTGACATACTTACTCTCTGACATAAAAGTTTGTCCAGAATCCCTCGAGACTTCCAAAGCCAAACAATAATGTAGCTCTCCAAGGTCTTTCATCTCAAATACTGGTGACATATGCTCCTTGATTTCTTTAATGAGATTAGAAACATTCCCTGTAATGATTAGATCATCTACATATAAAGAAATCAAAACAATCCTTTCCTCTTTATCAAACACGGTATAAAGATTAGGGTCATTTTCGCTTCTTTTATAGCCATGATGGAGGAAAAATGAAATTTTATCATACGATGACCTGGGTGCCTATTTTAGTCCATGCAATGCTTTCTTCAACCTGCAAACTAAATGTTCTTCACCCTGTTTGAAACACCCCTCAGGTTGCACTAAGTAGACTTCTTCCTTTAAGTCCCCATTTAAAAATGTAGATTTGACATCTAGCTAGTGAATCATCTAATGGTGTTTGGTAGTTAAAGCCAGTATCATTCTGATTGTGCTTAATTTAGCTACAAGGGCAAATGTTTCATCATAATCTATGCCTTCTTGCTATGAATACCCCTTTGGAACTAGCCTAGCTTTATACTTGTCTATGCTCTCATCTTCTTTAAATTTAGGCGTATAGAGCCATTTGCACCCTATGGGTTGTTTGCCTTAAAGGTAGTTTAACTAAATTCCAAGTTTTGTTTTTGAGGATTGATTCATATTCCTCTTCCATAGCAGCCCTCCATTCGCTGTACTGACTGGATTCACTATAATTAGAGGGTTCAACAACATTCATCATACTAGTTATAGAAGCATTTTGCCTATATCCTGTTGGCAACTGAAACTTCCTACCTGATCTCCTGAGTGTTGGGGTAGCTTCAAACCTTGTCTGATCATCATTTTTTGGACTTGGCTTGATAGCTACATCATCTTCTTTCCCTTCTTGCTGCTACTGCTCATTGTTTTCACCTAATTCATCACTTCCTTCTTCCACCAACAAAGACACATGCCATTCTTCATTAGCACTCTCATGGCTTCCATCATTAACCTGCTCATGAAACACTACATCTCTCCTCACAAAAACTTTATGAGTAGAAGTATTAAATAGTTTGTAAGCCTTAAATTTTGTACAATACCCAATAAAAATACATTTGATGGCCTTTGAATCCAGTTTCTTTCTAACTTCCTTTGGGACGTGGGCAAAGTCTTTACTGCCTTAACTGCAGCCTTATAACTAAATAAAGCTTCAAAAGGAGTTTTGAAATCTAAACTTCCTGTTGGAATCCTATTTTTTAGATATACTGTATTATTAATTGATTTAGCCCAGAATCCATTAGAAAGATTTTTACCTTTTAACATACTACGAGCACACTCCATAAGGGTTGTGTTCTTCCTCTCTACAACCATGTTTTGTTGAGGAGTGTCGGGTACTATAAACTATTTTTGTATCCCATTTCCTTTGCAGTATTTGAGGACACACGTTTTCTTGTACTCTCCCCCTTGATCCAAGCGGAGAATCCTAATGCTTTTACGTGTTTGATTTTCAACCATACTTCTGAACTCCTTGAAGTATTCAAAAGTGTGGCTCTTCTTCCTCAGGAAATACACCCAAGCAAATCTAGTACAGTCATCAATAAACAATAAAAAATAGTATGCACTACCTAACGATCTTGTATGCATAGGCTGGCATAAATCTGTGTACCAGCTCAAGTATATATCTCCTCCTTCTATTAGTATTCACAGGAAATTCATCTTTGTGCATCCTTCCTAGTGCACATGCATCACAATCAATATGAACAGATTTTAAAACAGGAAGACATTTGACCATACCTCTTTTCTGTAATAGTAGTAGATCATTGAAGATAATATGGCTAAACCTCTGCTGCCATAAGTCCACTGTAGTCATGGCAGATGATGTCAATGCCTGATGTAGTGCGCTTTTGACATTTAGCTTGTATAATCCTCCCACATGAATACCTGATGCAATAGGCTTCATACAATCCAACAGGCCTTTAATGAGACAATATGACTTATAAAACTCTACCTTGCGATTCTGATTAGTTATCATAGAAACAGAGATTAGATTCTTTTTTATCCCAGGTACATACATTACATTATGGATATGTCTAATATATTTCCATCACACAAAACAATAGGAATATTATCATAACCTTTAATTTGGTACCCTCCATCATTGCCAAGATAGATGCTTGCTCCATCGCTGGTCTCTTTGAAGTCTTCAAACCATTGTCTGCTTCCTGTCATGTGGATGGATGCACCTGAGTCCACAAACCAGGTATCTGCTTCATCATCCTTAGTCGAAAGCATAGAGTAAGATATGAATAGTGTGATGTTCTGGTTCTGTTCCTCATCAGCAAAATGACTTGCATGTTGTTTATGTCTCTTCTTGCCTTCATCAAACTTCTTCTTCATGAAATATCTGACTATATGGCCGGTTCTACCACAATAAAAAATTTGGTTGTAGAGTCATTTCTATTGAAAGACGTACCTTGAGGTGGGGATATCTTTCTTTACATTGGGGTTTCACTACTCTTCTGTGCTGCATTTGCCTTTCCTCTGAAGGGTTTATTCTTCGCGATCAAAGCTAGATCCAAACTTTGAGGTTTATGAGTCACCCACCTTTCCTCCTCTTCCATGAGGATACTTATCAATTCTTGAAACACGGGGATTTTTTTTCTTGCATTCAAGCCAGTGATGAACATTTGATACTTGTCAGTCATACCATTTGTTGTATCTCTGAGATGATAATGGTCAGCTATCATGTCAGAGCATCTAAGATAATTGTTTTGGGGGTTTTGTTTTCATTTGTAAGACCAATGAATGAAACAAATGTAACACTATAATGACTAATGATTTAAATAATATTAATACCAAAGCAGTGGGCTGCTATAAAATTTAACACAGTGAAATAGCTTGTATAGTGGTGAGAAGAAACAAGAAATAATATGATTATCACAATTTTCAAACAGAAAATTAGATAATCATAAGTATGAAAACCTTTGACCGACATTCAGAAGGTTCAAGAGAATATGCTTAAGCTTACAACAAGATGCTGATGATTTATTGATTCAGGTGGAATTGATTAAACAAACGGTTTGTTAATCCATTCTCTTTATAGATTATCACTTTAGAAGCTTATATGAATAGATTGAAACACAATTATTCCTACCTGGTTATCTCTGTAAGACATAAGAATATGAATAAAAACATAATGAGTAATAATGGAAAAACCTACATGAAACATAAACTGTGTAAAACAGAGTTCAGAATACTTTGTTTTGTATTAAGGTTCCAAAAAAGTCAAGTACATCAAGTGCTCAAAAATGCTTCATCAAGGGTGAAGCCTTTCTTCAAGGATGCCACTCTTCTTCAATGGTGCAACCTTTCTTCAAGAGTGAAACTCTCTTTCAGTGGTCAACCTAGTTCAATGATGTGTTAGAGTCGGTTTGGTCAGTCCTCCGTCAGAGATCAAAACTCTTTATGCATTTCATGTTTAGGTGTCCCACTCCATTCATTCAGCTGCATTCCGCTAGGGGCATGCCATGATCTGACAGAGAAAGTCATGCTAGTCATTTACCCTGATGTCTGGCTCTTGCTGGCTTATGTCTTTGTGTCAAATAATCAAAACGTCCATAGCAGTGAAGGTCTGGTCCTTTAATGGACACAAATCATTTTTGGTCATTAGGTCTAGGGATTGATCAATTTGGTCTTTGATATGTCCAATAAGGCCATGCAGGCTAGAGGGATGCTCTTGCGAAGTAATGATCTACAGATTTCCATCATCTTATTGATAGACTTCAACTATTCTTCAAAAATCTGTTTTGAAGAAAAGTCAAATAGTGTCATTTGTGAGAAAATTTTCAAAAAGAGTCGACAGTTGGTTTCTTCAGGTGCAGTCATGGTTCCCGTGACCAGATGCTCTGTCATGCAATCCCTACAAAAAAGTGTCGAAAATTTCATCGTTTGAGCCAAAATTTCAGAGGAAAAGTGAAAATCGGGGTTATATTAAAATCAGTGAAAAAGTGTTGAACAGGACATTATGAAAGTGGGTTTTTTTAAAAATGTAAATTTAAAACATGACCTCCAAGGCTATATATACAAGTTTTCATCAAAATCAAAGGCATTGTGCTAATCCAAGCCTTGGAGAAATGTTGCAAATGGTGTGAGTGTGCATCATGAGTATTTGAGGGAGTTGGAGGCAGTTTGAAGGCGCGCGGCGCACATAGCTAGGGGCACGTCGCACACAGGGCCTGCTCGTAGTTCAAATTTTCCATAGGCGCAACGCATACCCAGTGCATGACGCATTAGGTTTTGCGTGCGGCGCACACAGACCAAGGGCCGAAAACAGTGCCAAATCACTTCAAATTTTTGTGAATCCCATCAAATTGAAAGGTAGGCTCTATGACATCACTTGTTCATCAAATTTTATAAATGATATGGGGGTTTATAGCGATGTTTGAATGCAACCAAATTCATAAAATCAACCACAAGAAATCACCAAAAACCATGATGGCTAGGGTTGCTAAGGTGTGGTGTTAGTGCCAAGGTTCCATTTCACCCCTCATTTTCCCCTCACCTACCATTTTTTCCTACCCCCCTTTTTCTCATTTTTCCTACTATCACTACCCTAACACTACCAAATTCCTTATTCCCTTACCCCTCCTCCTATCACTCAATACAAACCCTAAAACCCTACCTTGCCAAAAAACCAAACCCTACCCTATCAAAATTCTCCTATAACCCCTATGCCCATTATATTATCCCCCTCCTAATACTCCCTTGTTTCATTGTCCCCTTGGTGGCAGATTATCAAAACAACCTAGCTTTCATCATCATCAAAGGGGCAGCCTAAATTCAGTTTATAAAACAACAGCCATGGCATCCAAGGTTTCATCAGACTATGAGGAGGAAACCCACAGTGATACAGCTTCAGGAGAACAGGCCCCCAGGAGACATCACCGGAGTGGCAAACATGTTAGAGATGAGCCAAACACCCTCACCAAGTTGCAGGCATGCCCTCTTGCTATGTCATGTTTCCAACATTTAGCATGTCTTGAATTTTGTCAAAGGGTGGCAAAGGTCAGAGTTCATCATGAGTTGGCCCGTCTTTTTACACTTCACCTACATGGAGGTCAGTCTATCTTGGCTGGGGTCACTTTCACATTGACACCCGAAGCCATATCAGTGGCAACATGCATACCAAATTTTGGAGAACAGTGGCATAAGAAGAAGAAGGTGGAGAGGCATCATTATGAGCCTTACATTAAGGCCAGTTGTTTGAGTCAGCTTACAAGAGTCTTCCCATTCAGATTTTTGAGAGATGAGTATGCTCCGCTCATGAAATTGGTCATGAAATACTTCAGTTGTCAGGGGAGGTTTTCTCACCTTTATGCCTATCACATCATGTTGCTCATGCACTTTACCAGGGTACGAATGATGAACCTCCCATTTTTCATTTGCGGGAACATAGAGAGGATGAAAAATTTCATGCAGCACAAGACCCCTCGACAGCAGCTCAACAATGTTTATCACTTTGCTCTTATTCAGATATTGGTGGACCACCAGTTGGGATTGCAGGGTATTTCTTGGGAGGACTTCATCTCCCGTGACTTCTTCAGTGCTCCACAGGTAGTATCAGAGGCAGAGCATGAGATAGGTGGCCCATCTCATCAGTATGAGCGCCATGAGGCTGCTACTATGCCAATAGTCATCACCTACCAGAGAGGCAGTAGATCCTTATTTGTTGCAGCAAAGCGAGTGTTATCTCCACCCGGGGTGGAAGGGGCCTCGCTTCCGAAATCAGCATCACATGAGGAGGGCAGAGGTAAGGAGCCAGTGTAGGAGGAAGGGCCATCAGGTGAATGAGAGACCGAATTTGTTCTCCTCCATGATGATGAGACAGATACAGAACCAACAAATGCAGAACTTACAGATATCATCCAGGAGTAGAAATCAGTCATTGAGTCCTTATCCCTTGACTTGGAGAGGGTCAAGTGGAACATGAAGTACCTGGAAAAGAGGAACAAGCAGCTTGAGGATCAGCAGGCGATTATGGAGCTGCAAAAGATTCGTGAGCATCGCCAAGCTTTTCAAAGGAGAAGAGTTGAGCTCACATCATTGGAGCAAGAAATCAATGAGGATCGGGAGGCCCATCTCGAGAGCGTGAACATGCACCTGGAGAGGTTGTTGGACAAGGCCGATCAGGACCTGGCCTTGCTGAGACACATGGCTTATCGTTACAGAACACGAAACATGAGTGCAAGGGCCCGGATAAGGAATTTGAAGGCGAAATTGAGGAAAGCAACAAGAAAGGCAAAAGAGGCAAAAGAGAAAGATCGGCTTCGAATCTTGGCTAAGGCTTCCTTGGCTCATCATAACACCCCATAAGGAACCTCCAGCCCAAATTTTGAGAAATTTGGGGAATTTTTGGTCACATGACAAAATTTTGGGCAAAACACAGGGTTTTTCTCCCAGTGGCGCGACGCTAAAATTCTAGAGCTCCAAATGAGGAATGGTTTGCATTTTTGGATTCAGCATGGAAAATCACGACTACTAGTGCCTGGACAAGGAATTTTGGCAAGATATGAGTCTTCAAAAGGTCAAAAAACACCCAAAAATGACCTCTCCGCCCCTTTTTTGACACACAGGAAGCAGTCTTGGGAGAATGGAGATTTGGAGGGGAAAATGAGCACCAAATTCAAAAATTCCAGTGGGGTTAGAAGGTAGATAGGACAAGCTTTGCAACAAGCCCACTTGGGCACATTTTGGACACCTAAAAGTGCCCCAAAACAGGCCCCATAGTAGCGCGACGCACAGGGAAAATAGTGCGGCGCACAGAGGAAAAATTGCCAAATTTTCTTCTGTTTCGCGAAATTTCGGTTCACAACTTCTCCAAGTGGGCCCACTCATCTACACTTCGGGTTTTTGGCACCAAAGGCGGCATTTAAAGTATTTTGTTTCTAGTTTGGCTTCTATCCAAGTGGCGAAGGAAGGCAAACGGTCACCCAAGCCAAATGTCATGTTTGTAGCGCTGCACCTGTAGCTGATGGTTGGCTCTTCATCTCCATTTTGTAATGATTCGAGTAACTCCCCAACCCTTGGGAATTCTATCTCTTCCTTACACATTCTATATATTGTATGTGATCCAGATTTAAACAAAGAATGCCACAAATTACAGAGATAACCATAAACACAGATATGCAACGGAAATAATACTTCACTTCATTAATGTAAAATACTGAAATATGCTTACAAACAGTAATAGAAATAAACCAGCTTGGGCGATGGTAGCTTATCTCTGAGAAGAGATGTGGTGGCTACATGCCTCTGAACTGTGTTACAATGAGGCTTGAAGGCCTATTTATTGTTGAGAAACAATGGAAAACGTTTCACATCCCGAAACCTAACCCTAGAAGATGAAACACCAAATTGTGGGCCCCGTTTGGGTAAATTGGTACATTAATTTCCTGGGGTCGTAACTTTGGCATACGATCTCTGTTTGACGCGTACAATAGCTCGTTAAAAAGATCTATCCGAGCACTACCACTTTGGGAGGCAACATGGGTCCATGGACCCATGTTGTCGCAGATTTCCCAAAATACGTCGTTTAGGGCCTCAAAACAGCTCCGGAAGTTCAGGACCCGAAAAACTACTAAAAATAGTAAACTGTGCTACAATTTAGGAAACTGAAAAAGCTGAAAGAGACAGTTGTGGGGGTCCAAATGGGATAGGTGGTTGGCCACCAAAATCCACCTGGATCATTCCCCCCCCCTTAGGAAGTAATGGTCCCCATTGCGTTGAGTTCCTCCCTGAGATGAGGAAGCTTCTGCTGAGCTGGGTCTCTGGTGAGTTGTTCTGTAATCTCTGATGTGACCAGAAATGGTGGGAAGCATGGTCGACGATGGTCCACATTGAAAACTCGGTGCAAACGAAGGAATGGAGGAATGTTGTGCTTCAAAGCATGCCCGTAGCCTTGGTACTAGTGTAAGGATCATGTCAGAGTGGTCGGAGCTTCTGATGGGCTCTTCTAAGGCGTTCTTTCTGCAGATGTAACCAAACTTTGTCGCCCACCTGAAACTTGTGTGGTACCCCTGTGGATGATGAGAAGTTGTTCCTGTGTTCTATCATGACCGTATCCCTTTGCTGCTGCTGCTGCATGGAGGAACCCTTTGTGGGGGTCATGGACGTAGCAACGATCTTTGCGTTACTTTGGGAGTGAGCCAGACAGATGAATTTCCTGGTCTGGGAGATGAGCTTGCTACCTTTCTTAGCAGTGATCAAAGGGGTGGTGGTAGGTGGGACTACCTCCGGTATCCTTTATAATGAATCACCCAAAGAAATAATGACAGCGCGAGGCCTTGACTCATACACAGCATGTCGCCTCCACAAGTATGGCTGGCCTAATAGTACATTGCAAACATCTAGAGGTGTAAAATCACACAATACCTCGTCTATGAAGGGCTTGATGTTTTAGGGGAGGCGACACTGCTGGCAAACTTTGAGATCTCGTCCTTCATGAAGCCACCCGATACTGTACGGCTGTGGGTGTGGTGTAGTCGGTAGGCCCAACCGCTTCACGAACTCTACTGAAATAAGGTTCTTTTGGCTGCCACTATCAACAATGAATTGCAGTGGCGAACCCTTCACCCACATATGTGAGTGGAAAAGACGCTCCCCTTCCTCTAGATTTTCGAACTCATTTTTCTGGATCTTGGCGGTGGCAATAGTGGTGTTGGGATCCGCATCAATGATCTGCTTCCCTTTGCCATTCTCCTTGTCGGCTTCTGGCTCAGGGTTGAAACATGTATCTGATTTGGAAGCCTTCAACTTGGCCACCAGTGACTGCTTGGTCTGACACTCACTTGTGTTATGAGTGGGACTCTTGTGGAACTCACATCACTTTCCTATGTCCTTCTTCGGCTTCATGGTGTTGTTCTTTTCTTGCGGCTTCGACGGGTTGTGTTGGGTCACCCCGCCTTGGCTTTGTCCTTGGGCTTCGGATTTGCAGATCCAAAGTCTTGCTTCTTCTGTTTGAACTTTTGCTCGATTTTGACAGCGTATCGGTATGCTGTGCCGAGTGAGGAGATGTTCAAGAACTCCATCTCTTCCTGGATGTATCTGTGTAGGCAACCATGGTATTTGAGTACCAGATGTAGCTCAGAATCTTTGATACCCAACTGTGTGTGAAGGGTATGAAAAATGTTTGTGAACTTCGACACATCTTCGTCTCGTCCCTACCGCAGTGTGGTTCATTTGATGTATTTGTCCTCATAGCTTTTCACAGGGTAATACTGCTCCTTGATGGCATCCCGAAATTCATTCCAAGTGGGTGCGGCTGAAAATAGTGAGCCTGTACTTTCATCCTTCTGCTCGCAGTAGGTTTCCCACCAGTCCTTGACGTGGGGGGCTACTTTGAGAAGAGCGAAAACAATAGCTCATTAGAACGATCTCCGTTTGATGCGTAGAATAGCTCGTTAGAAAGATCTATCCGATCACTACCACTTTGGGAGGCAACATCGGTCCATGGACCCATGTTGCCGTAGACTTCCCAAAAAACGTTTTTTAGGGCCTCAAAACAGCTCCGGAAGTTCAGGACACCAAAAACTACTAAAAATAGTAAACTGTGCTACAATTTAGGAAACTGAAAAGGCTGAAAGAGACAGTTGTGGGGGTCCAAATGGGATAGGTGGGTGGCCAACAACATCCACCTGGATCAGTATGCAAGTTATTTGCAAAGGGTTGGTTGGCTTGTAACTTCTGGGAGACTTTGGGAAAGAAACTCTGTTTCTTCACTGTGTATTTTTGACAGAGAATTAATGAAAGGCAACAGCTCTATTTCATGAGATTCTTGTGGTTGTGAGTGTAGCAAATGTGTCTCTTTTGTTTTCATATATATTTCGTTATGTTTCATAATTCAATTCATGTTCATTTCCAGTGAAATTTTCAGAGTGACATTAGGTAGAATTCAATTTTATTGCTCTGCCTGTGGGAAAATTTCATGTTCAGGGTTTTTCTTCTGTTGAAAAGGATTCATGTAACTATGCCCTTTTCACTTTCTTCAACAATCTATTCATTCCGCGTTACCTCAAACTAAATTGCTACATTTTCCACATGCCTTGCCTCACGAAATAATCTGTGCCTTTGTATTAAATTCTCTGCTCCTTGCTGACCGTTGGTCCCATACCATCCCAGAAGCTCGGTCATTCATGAAAATGGTTTCTTGTAACCCTATTCACTTACTAGCCTAAGATCAACATTTCACCGTAAGTCATCTTAGACCGATTTTGCTTATATATTCACTGAGCGTGACTCGAGAGAGCTCTCTCCTGTTTTGGTAGGGCTAGCTACCAGACTGAGCGTGGTTTGTGGTTTCCCTAATTTTTGCCTTCCTTCAGCTAAGGCAGATTTAGGTGCTAACATGGTGAACATTGAACCCATAATAACTCATAAAGAGAGTTATTTATACAACAATACAACTAAGAAAATATCCTAAACTAATTTTACAAAAATAGATTATTATGAAATCAAAATAAAGAGTGGTATTTGATGTGGCACTATTTTGATGCTATTCTATTGGTGACTGTTCCTTTTATTTAGGTTTTGATGTCCTTTAGACGTTGATTTTTTTCCCTTTAAGCTGCTTGGTTGTTTGATCTTCTCGCTAGATGTCATTTTTTACTTATGACGTTTCATCTGATACACTTTCATCTGATACTCTTTGACCTTATTGACCTGTCAATATCCTTTACTGTGCTTTTATAATTTTACTATAAATTTCAAGTTTTTACTGTGTATTTCAACAACAAATCATTTAGTTTTTACATGTCTCAGTATCTGGTTGTTGGATATTGACCATCTTTCTGTATATTCCATATGCTTTTCTTTTAACTGTATGTCTTTATCAGTGTCTTCTATTTTAACATTTAGCGTGTAAATTACTTCTTTCTATTTTGTAATAAATGTCTTTTCTTATAAACAAAGGATTTAGAATGGATTTCCTTGTGAATCTGGAACACACAGATTTTATATGATCGACTGCAAAAATAAACCAATATGTAATGAAAACATAGGTTTGTAGGAAGGAAATAATGGTTTGAGGGAATAGGGAAGTGTATGGATGGAGTCCTCGTAGTGTTTGTACAGTAATGGGACGTCAAATTTGGTTGCGGAGGCTCAAGGTGGCGCACGCAGGGTTAAATGGGTTCTACTTAAAAAACGAGTGAAAAGAGTGAAAATGAGGGTTTTCGCATTTAAATGATTAACTTTGGCACGAAAATTCATAATTGTGAATAGTGAGTGGTTTCGGCCTACGCAGGGAGGTGGTTTCATTACTCAACGCACCACTTTTGGACGTGGGGTGGTTTTTCTCCGAGGGAATGTGAGTTAACATAGAGCTACCATTTGACCACAAGGGGCCTGAGAAAAACCATGAATCTCGCATGCTCTCAGGCAGGTAAAGGTCGGAGATCGAGAGTGCACGATATTGATGTGCACCATTAGATCTGGGGGTGAAAGATCTAATGGCTATCACATGATAAAGTTGCACGGAGGGCAATCAGTGGAGATTAGGAGGGTTTAATAAAGCTTTTAGGATAAAGGGTTTTATGGGTTTTTAGGGAAATTACTAGGTGAAAATGATTTTTTCAAGAGGAAAGGGTTTCACACTAGGGAAAAGGATATTTTAACAAGAAATGAGGGAAAAATGGGGGAAATTGTAAATAAGTAGTGCGGGGTGAAATGGAATGAGGGGAAGTTAATCAAATCAACCTGTGAACATCCTTTCACTTTCATGACTGCTCCTCCACACTAAAACACTAGATTAAGCATGATAAATGTGCTTATACTTCAATCAAGTTTGTACTTCTGCAACATTTCTTCTACCTACCTTTTACTTATCCTAAAAAAATTTCTTCACATAATTTGGTTCATTTAGGCTAGAAGACCCTTTTCTTTCCTTTCTTTTTTTGAAAATAAAACTATCTAATTCTAAAGTTATAACATCCAAGGGCTCAGATTAAACTGATGAGCTCGTTATTATTTTCTACCTAAATACTGATCTCCCAACATTAAACAGTTTGGCTAGATCATTATTCTCTAACTATAAACATGAAATTTAAAGCATGAACTAGCCAAGATTAAACTTTTTGACTATCATGGGTTTTGGCATTTATGACAAGCTGTACACAACCATTATTTTGCATAATAAACTAAAAAGTAGTGGCACTTGCATTTGCACACTTTCATAGTTTATTGCTTAATTCTTTTCTCTCTAACCTAATATTTTATTTTTTCCTTCTTTTTCTAGGGCATCTATTCTAAGATTTTCTATGATATGGACATATTTATCAAAATATTTCCTAACATTTTTATTAAGTATTATTTCTGTCCATATCCTAGCTTAACATTTTTTGAAAAATATTTTCATTTTTCGGACTAATTTATTTTTAACTCATCAAAACCAAAAAATGCTACAAGATTGGCTCCATCTGGGGACTGCTTTCTACTGTAGAATGCAGAGAACCTGCAGATCCATGTGCCTTCTCCTCGAGCTATGGAGTCTTTTGCTATAAAATGTCACATTGACACCTTAAAAAGTAAAAGAAACTGGAGTTTTTACAATGGTGGTAATGAAATCTACTTCAACTTCTCAGTACTGAATGTAATGTTTTAGAAGCCTTCCATTTACAGGATAAGTGGAATATAACCCCTTAATATTTTGTAGCACAAAAGTGTTGCTTCCCTTCACTTCAGCAATTGCTAAAGGTCCAAACCATAGGTTGTCAAACTTTCCATGCTTTCCCTTTTCTTCTCTCTTGGAATCCCATCTTAGAACTAGATCAGCTTCCTTGAAGTCCCTTTCCTTGGCTCTTCTGTCAAACAGGCTCTCCATCTTATTCTGATACTTTTTCAGTTTGTATTGAACTTCATCTCTATTTTCATTTAGTTCAATAATCTGATTTATTCTCCTTGAAAAATCATCAGGTTCATCTGTTGAATCCTGGAGGAATTTTAAAACAGGGAAGACCAAATTGGTAGGGAAGATTGCATCTCTCCCATAAACTAATTTGAAAGTATATTTTCCAGTAGATCTCTATGGAGTAATTCTGTCACCCATACTGCATAAACTAAATGAGAGTCCCAGCTCTTTTTATGATCTGCTAGAGTTTTTTTTATTACCTTTACTAGACTTTTATTGGAGGATTCTGCAATGCCATTACCTTGTGGGTAATATGGAATTTAATGATGTAACATAATCCAATACTTTTGGAAAAACTCAATCATTTTAACACTAGAAAAGTTGTTGCATTATCAGTGACAATTTGAGTTGGGCAACCAAATCTAGATAAGGTGTTCTCTTCATTAAATTTGATTACTACTGAATGAGTAGCATTTTTCACTGGAATTGCTTCCACCCATTTAGTGAAGTAGTTTGTTGCAGTGTGGATCTATCTATGCTAATTACTTGAAGTGGAATGAATCTCTCCAAAAAAAACTAATCCCCATTGGAGAAAAGGTTGCGAGACTATTGATGGTACCAGTGGAAGAGCTGCTAAGTTTTGCTTACCAACAAACATTTGATAAGGAACACAACCTCTTAAACTTTCTCCTACTTGTAAGAACAATGTTGGCCAATAAAATCCTCCCCTTAATATCTTATATGCTGTCTCCAAGCATAATGTCCTCCACAAAATCTTGCATGAAACTGGTCAATGATTCCTTCAGTTTCTGATTCTGTTAAACTTAATAACAAAATATTTAGTGGGTCTTTCTAGTACAAATTTTCATTTATGATATAATACGTGACTACTTTTAGTTTAATATTTTTACACCGGCCTTTGGAGAATGATGCGGGACATTCAAAATGGATCAATAAATTTGCAATGTCTTAGTACCAATCTGACAACAAAATTTTTTCATCAATGTATAAAGGGTGGATCTGATCTGAAGGTAAAGGTTCTTGTTGATTCTTTTCTTTAGGATGAAGGGAATTTTCTTGTGGATTCTTCTTATCTGAATTTTGAGAAGGTTCTTATGGATTCTTCCCTTGTATCTCTAAAACAAAATTGATTCCGAGAACTTTGCAGTTGGATTCAGCTAGCAGCTTAGCTAATCCTTGGCCTTTTACTAGCTTTGTAGTTTTGATAGTTAGATCAAACTCCAGTATTTGAGTGATCCATATACCTCTCTTCCCATCAGTGTATGGTTGAGTTAAACTATTTTTACAACACTATTAGGAACATAAGCAGTAATAAGAGAATATAGGACATACATCCTCAATGATTTCAGGGCTTGAATAAGGGCATAGGCTTGCTTCTCAATTATGTCATACTTAAGCTCAGGATCTCTCATAACCTTACTGAGAAAGGTTATGGGTTGTTCATGGGAATCTTCATTATTTTGTAGTAGAACAATAGCAAGGGTTGTTTCTGAGGCAAAGGAAAAGATACTGAATGGTTTAGTGTAATTAGGGTTGGCCAAGGTGGGAGCTTTAGAGATAGCTTTCTTGATCTGATCAAAGGCATGCCTGGAAGAGATAGTCCATTTAACTTCATGATCTTTTCAGAGCATGTCAGTTATATCTTTTACAATCTCAGCATAATTTGGAATGAATCTCCTTAAAAAATTAATCTTTCCTAGAAAAGCTTGAATCTCCTTCTTGTTTCTAAGTAAGGTCAATGTTTCAATGTCAGGCACATGCTTGGGATCAATCACTACTCATTCTTTTGAAATTATATGGCCCAACAATTTTCCTTCTTTGATAGCAAACATAGGCTCTTTAGGATTCAATGATATTCCAAATTTTCTACACCTGTCAAAAACCTTCATAAAGTGCTTTAGATGTTTCTAATCAGATTTATTAAAAATAGTTATGTAATCAAGATAAATTACCACAAATTTATTTACCTGACCCATAAAAGCATCCATAGCTCTCTGAAATCTTGCTCTAGCATCGGTTTAGCCAAATTGCATTCTAGCATACGTGAATGTACCCCATGGTGTAGTAAAGGTTGTCTTCTCTCTATCTGCTGAATCAACATTTACCTTATTATAGCCTGAAAAACCATCAAGCATAGAATGTATTTGTGCTCCTGAAACAATTTGAAGTAACTAATCCATTTTGGGCAAAGGATAGTTATCATTTAATGATGCTTTGTTCAAATTTCTAAAGTCCACACAGAGTCTAATTTCTCAATTCTTCTTTCTAACAAGAACTAAATTTTCAACCCAATTAGAATATCTAAGAGGGATAATGATCTCGGCATCTAGCATTTTATTAATTTCCTTTTATACAGTTGGTAGAAGAGCTGGATTGATCCTCCTAAGTTTTTGTTGATAAGGAACTGCTTCCGGCTTTAAAGGAATATTATGTTGTATTAATGAAGTATCATAGGTTTTCAGATCAGCATAGGTCCATGCAAAAACATCCTTATGATTTTGAAGCAACTTAATATATTGAGCTCTGATCTCAGGGTCTAGGGATGCACAGATTTTGATGTTTTTAATATCATCATTTGTTCCAATATTAATTTATTCTATGTCATCTTGTGAAGAAATGGACTAAGGGTTTCAGAGGACATCATTTTGATCAAACAATTTTTCTAAAGGAATGAGGCCTTTGGGAATAAAATTGTTAGACAATTGAATAATGTCATGATCAACAATTTTTGAATTGATATTTGAAGTATCATTTCCATTTGTATTTTCATGTATTTATGTTGTATATTCATCAATTTGTAGAACTGAAAAGTCATCTATAACCTGCAGAAAATATTTCAAATGTTCATCATATTGAAATATCTGCCAGCGTTTTAGATTATCTGGGATGTATGATCTATACTTGACTTGTATTTGATAGAGTACATTGGTCTGATAAGGAATTTTAAAAGAACTAGCAAAAACAGCTAAGGAATCTACATGAATATTCTGATTTTTTGGAATAAAAGTCAAATTAAAAGCATCAAAGAAGTTTTCAATTGAATCCCAAACTTTATTTCAATAAGACCTAAGTTTAGGATGCTTAGTCTGGAAAATATTTCTCACTTGTTTGACAATAAGTTCTGAATCAGTAAAACACTTAAGTTTTGAACCTTTAAGCTTTTAGCTAATTGCAGTCCCAAAAGGAAAGCTTCATATTCAACCACATTATTTGTAACTTCGACGTCAAGTTTGCATGATTGGGTGATATTTTCTTTTTCTAGTCAAATTAAAACTACCCAAGCTCCTGCTCCATTTTTTGTACAAGATCCATCAAAAAATAATATTTGGTTTGAGGAGAGCTGAAAGCAACCAAAATCCTTATCAATTGCATAAATGGGATGGTTCCCTGGCTGGTCTGTTTTGCAAATAGTGTGCATAAATATTACCTCTCTATATAACCTTAGTTGTTCTCCAGCATAAACTGGAATAGTGGCATAAGACATATCCATATGAAGAGTTCCCGCTAATTTGGCACAGCAAGACCTAGAAAGGAGCATTCCAAATTTGGGAGGAATATCTGTGACAAGTATATCAAGCACTACGCTTTTTACTGGAATTTGGGCAAGGGTAACTACTAAATCCTTAATCAATCCTAAGAAGGGCACCCTTTTAGAATCAAAGGTGTACAAGTCATGATAGGATCTAGTTATGTCAAGTTTCAAATGGTCCATGATAGTTTTTGGCATGAGGTTATGTGATGCTCCAGAATCAAGCATACAATTATATAACATCGAATCATTTGTCTTAAGAGTTACATAAAAAGAAGGTACTATTTCATCTATCATATCAGAGCTAGGACCAAAGACAAATGCTGATTTTTCATATTGAAAACTAATGATATCACCTTCAGCATCAATCAAGGTGTTTTGAATCCATTTGGAGACTTGCTTCTTATACCCAAGGTTTTTAAAAAGTTCTGAAAGTGGAATTGGGATTTTAACTCTTTCTAACTCTTTTTCAACATTAAATGTAGTCAAAGCATTTTTATCATTTTGAGTAGTATCAGTTTACTAATTTAATGGTCAAATAACAATTTTTTGAGTTTCAACAGCTTTGGTACAAGGTTCCAATTATTGGAGTCTCCTTAGGAGGCCTTCCAAGGCTGGGTCTAGGCCTAAGATCATATCTCTTGTTCAATTCTGCAATTAAAAATTTAGAGTAGGCATGGTATTTAGAAACCTGTGAGGATTCTTGACCTACTTGAACCTGATTTTGTTGTGAGAGAGGAATAATAGCTGTTTGATTAGAAGAAATTTCCATGTTATTGATATCTTCAGTAGCAATCATAGTATTTTCATCAGGTTGCTGGTCATTTATCAGTAAAGGAGTGGGAACCTGCTGATCATTACTAGGTCTCTGAAGAATTTGTAATTGTGGATTCCTTCTATACTGACCTTGATTTTGATTTTGGGGTCTAGTAACTGTTTGTTGAACTATCCTAGGATGAGTTTCAATATTGGAAATTCTATTAGATAGATTTCTAAGAAGAGAAGTTATTTCATCTATTTTAAAATCTTCAGTTTTAGTCTTACAATAACAAGAGGAACTAGAGGCTTCTTAAACAGATTTGAGTTTTCTTTGGTCCTTTTCCTCTTTAGATTTCAAGGAAGTCCAAACAACCCTATTTTCTTCAACCTCTATAGCATTTGTTTGCATATCTTCAAGAGTTATTTAAGTTCTCTCTCTTAGCATTACAGCGAAATCATCGTCAAAGGTTTAGAACCTAGACTTAGTTGCTGGTATAGGGGTTTTACAATCAGGGGGCATCTTATGATCAAGTTTGTTGAACCTCTTGATAAAGTCTGATACAAGTTCAGCAAAGTTTCTTTTAATTTCTTCAAATTCAGTTAGAAAATAAAGAGGATCTTTCTTTACACCCCATTGATTTTTAAATACGCTTGTAAGATATTCCCAATTTCTAATGGAATTTATAGGTAACTGCCTAAACCAAATTCTTACATTTCCTTCAAGCGACTGTACACATAATCTCATGTAAACATTTTCTCGTTTGATATTCATGTTGTCTGCAAAGTCTACAAAAGATTGAAGATGGTCCTCAGCTGAGGGACTAGTTTCTCCATTATACATGGGAAGGTATTTCAATTAACCAGCTGGGAATGCATCGAGGTTAGCAGGTAAGACTAAAGCTACGTATCTACACTGTAAAATAGGTTGGAATGCCATAGTAGAAGGTGATGTATGAGGTGTTTGTGTAGATGAAGAAGAGGAAGATGAAGAAAAAGAAGATGAAGAAGAGGGAGAAGAAGGTGATTGAGGGGGTGTGTGACTATGTGGAGGTGAAGAAGGAGGGGGTCTCCTGAATATCTTTAGAGGAGTATTAATAACTAACTTTGGGACCTCTGAATGAATACCCTCTTTTGTCTCAAAGAGTGGGTTTGAATATACAGAGATGGTCTCTTCAAGTTGTTTAGAAGTGGAAGGAAATGAGTAAGTGGTAGGGGATATGAAGTCTGTGGGCTTGTATTCAGGTAAATGAACACCCAACTTAGACTCAATTTTAGGTGATTCTGGTGGTAGAGGGGGTTCTTGATGTGTTTGAAAAGAATGAATGAGGAAAGTTGAATCCTAATCAACTCCCCTATCTAATAGTTTAGAAACCCTAAGAGATATTTGTGTCAAATAAGGATCAAATGGAATATTACTAAAAGGACCAAATGATTCTAATTCTTGAGACTACAAGGATGAAGAAGAAGAAGAATATGGATGACGTGTCCTTTTAGTTCTGGCTTTTATTAGAAGCTTTTCAGGATTTGACAGAGGATTTACTAAGTCAGATTCTGAATGAGATCTGGTGTGCTTAAAAGGTGCCAGTTTGGACCAGTGGAGTCACCAAGTGAAGAATTTTAACCTTTCTAGACCTTTAATCACCTTAAAGGGATAGAATGAATATCATTGCCCAAGGAAAACTTAATGAAATTCGAATCCTAGGCAATGACGCCAGATCGATGTTGTATCTCTGAGATGATAATGGTCAGCTATCATGCCAAAGCATCTAAGATAATTGTTTTGGGTTTTTTTTTTTTTTAATTTGGAAGATCAATGAATGAAACAGATGTAACGCTATAATGCATAACATTTTGAATAATATTAAGGGCTGCTATAAAATTTCACACAGTGAAATAGCTTGTATAGTGATGAGAAGAAACAAGAAATAATATGATTATCACAATTTTCAAACAGAAAATTAGATAATCATAAGTATGAAAACCTCTAACCAATGTTCAAAAGGTTTAAGAGAATATGCTTAAGCTTACAACAAGATGCCAATGATTTATTGATTCAAAGGGAATTAATTAAACAGACAGTTCGTTAATCCATTCTCTTTATAAATTATCACTTCAGAAGCTTACATGAATATACGGAAACACAATTATTCCTACCTGGTTATCTCTTTAAGACATAAGAATATGAAGGAAAACATAATGAGTAATACTGGAAAATCTTACAGGAAACACAAACTGTGTAAAACAGAATTCAGAATCCTTTGTTTTGTATTAAGATTCCAGAAAAGTCAAGTACATCAAGTGTTCAAAAATGCTTCATCAAGGGTGAAACCTTTCTTCAAGGATGCCACTCTTCTGCAAGGGTGCAACCTTTCTTCAAGAGTGAAACTCTCTTTCAATGGTCACACTGGTTCAATGGTGAACCGTGAACCCATAATAACTCGTAAAGAGAGTTATTTATACAATAGTAGAACTAAGAAAATATCCTAAACTATTTTTACAAAAATAGATTATTACGAAATCAAAATAAAGAGTGCTAGTTGATCTCACACTATTATGATGTTGTTCTGTTGGTGACTGTTCCTTTTATTTAGGTTCTGTTGTCCTTTAGACTTTTATTTTTTTCCCTTTAAGCTACTTGGCTATTTGGTCTTCATGTTGGATGTCATTTTTTACTTATCACCTTTCATCTGATACTCTTTGATCTTGTTGACCTGTCAATATCCTTTACTGTGCTTTTATACTTTTACTCTAAATTTCAAGTTTTTACTGTGTATTTCAACAGTAAATCATTTAATTTTTACATGTCTCAGTATCAGGTAATTGGACATTGACCATCTTTCTGTATATTTCTTTTGTTTGTCTTTTAGCTTTATGTCTTTATCAATCTCTTCTATTTTAACGTTTACTGTGTAAATTACTTCTTTCTGTTCTGTAATAAATGTCTCTTCCTCAGAATAAAGGCTTTATAATGGATTTCCTTGTGAATCTGGAACAAACAGATTTTATATGATCACCTGCAAAAATAAACCAATAATTAATGAAAGCACGGGCTTGCAAGAAGGAGATAATGGTTTGAGGGAATAGGGAAATGTATGGACAGACTCCTGACAATGTCTGTACCGTAATCAGAGGTTGAATTTGGTTGCAGAGGCTCAGGGTAGCGCAGGCAGGGTTAAATATGTTTTACTTAAAAAACGAGCGAAAAGAGTGAAAAACGAGGGTTTTCGCATTTAAACGGTTAACTTTGGCATGGAAATTCGTAATTGTGAACAATGATTGGTTTCGTCCTACGCGAGGAGGTGGTTTCATTGCTCATCGCACCACTTTTGGCCGTGGGTTGGTTTTTCTTCGAGGGCATGCAAGTTAAAATAGAGTTGCCATGGGGGCTCAAGAAGAACAATGAATCTCATGTGCTTTTGGGTGGGTAAAGGTTGAAGATCGGGAGTGCACAATATGGATGTGCGCCATTAGATCTGGGGGTGAAATATGTAACGAATATCGCGCGATAAAGATGCATGGAGGGCAATCGATGGAGATTAGCGGGGTTTAATAAAGCTTTTATGATAAAGGGTTTTATGGTTTTTTAGGGAAACTACTACAGGTAAATGTCTTTTTCAAGGAAAAATGGTTTCACACTAGGGAAAAGTGTATTTTAACAAGAAATGAGGGAAAAATGGGGGAAATTAGTAAATAAGTAGTGAGGGGTGAAATGGACTGAGGAGAACTTAACTAAATCAACTTGTGAACATCCTTTCACTTTCATGACTGCTCCTGCACACTCAAACATTGGATTAAGCATGATAAATGTGCTTATACTTCAATCAAATTTGTACTACTGCAACCTTTCTTCTACCTACCCTTTACTTATCCTAACATTTTTTCTTCACTTAATTGGGTGCATTTAGGTTAGCATACCCTTTTCTTTCCTTTTTCTTTTGAAAAGAAAACTATCTAATTCCAACCTTATAACATCCAAGGGCTCAAATTAAACTAATGAGCTTTTTATTATTCTCTACCTAACTACTGATATGCCAAGATTAAACAGTTTGGCTAGTCTTTATTCTCTAACTATAAACATGAAATTTAAAGCTTGAACTAGTCAAGATTAAACATTTTGACTATCATGGGTTGTGGCATTTACGACAAGCTGCACACAACCATTATTTTGCATAATAAAGTAAAAAGTAGTGGCACTTGGATTTGCCCACTTTCATAGTTTATTGCTTTTTTCTTTTCTCTATAACCTAACATTTTACTTTTTCCTTCCTTTTTTAGGGCATGTATTCTAACATTTTATTTGATATGGACATATTTATCAAAATATTTCCTAGAATTGTTATTCAGTATTCTTTTTGTCCATATCCTAGCTTCAAATATTTTGAAAAATATTTTCATTTTTTGGACTAATTTATTTTTAACTTATCAAAACCGCAAAATGCTACAACACCATTCATGGTAATCGGGACAAAATCTATATCTGACATAGCTTCACCGATGTCACCCAACTTGTTCTTGAGCTCCTTGATCTGCGAAATAAATGCTACAATTGTCTCATTCTCCTTCATCTTGATGGAGAGAATCTTGCTCTTCAAGAACAACAATCAATTGGTGTTGTTGACCTCATAGAGATTCTTGAGCATCTTCCAGATCTCTGGTACAGTCTTGCAATCACGAATATGGGGAATAATTGAATCTTTGACCGACAATTTCAGCAACATTCTCACCCTTGTCTCCCAGTTGTCCTAGTCTTTGATTGTTTTTGTTGTTCCTCCTCCAGCAAGGTTCGGCTTCATCTCATCATTATTCACAATTGTCCATGCACTGTGTCCCTCAAGCAGGGTCTGCAGCTTGAATTTCCAACCAAAGTAATTGGATCCGTCCAACTTGTTGTTTTCATTGAGATAAGCTTCTGCTAATTGATTATTCATCTTGAATGAATAAAAAAAACTTCAAACCCAACAATTTAAAAAATCAACCCCAAATATTCAACATTACTACAAATGCCAGATCCAATGAAAACTGAGCCCAGATCCCCTTTTTTTTAAGAAATCACTTCAATTCCTTCTTAAAAGAACGAAATTCACCCCTTTATCAAATAATAAGCCCCCTTTTTTCAATTAAAATTTTTATTTTTTATTTTTATTTTATTTTTATTTTAATTTTTAAAAACTCAATGAAAAGCAAATTCCAATCTCCTTTCACCGTGACTTATTAGACATAAAAAATATCACCATGACTTATCAAACGGAGGTGGAAGAGACCATCCAATTCATTCCCAAAAGAACAACTTGCAGCGACGCCCATGTCTTCAACCACGCAGACAACAATCCTTGATTACCTCTGAATGAACACCATCATCGGTGCCTCGATGCCCTTTGGTTACCTTCGTTGTTATTATTTAGCCATCAACAACTATTTTTACGTAGAAGCATCAAAAAAATATTATTATGGTGACAACATACGACAAAAAATATTTTATCAGAGGCAAAAAATTGCCACGCCTCTTCCTCAGCCTCTAGGAACGTGATCTTGGCCTCCTAAACCATTTAGTGATTTTTTTCAAACTATATTCAATTCGAATACCATGATATGGAAGTTGCAGAATTTATAACCTGAAACACAACCCTCCTATCGGCAATCTTCTCGTGACCAACTTCGCGTCGTCACAACTTATCTCTCTGGATAGCTCATTCCTTTACATCTCCCTTCGGTCAACTTTTCTAGCAACAACCATGCTCTGAAAACCTGAGCACATCTTGCCCCGGCTATATTTAGGCTCCGAAAATGTGGACCGTGATCGGTTGCTCATTGCATTCAATTCCAATCAGTAAATCCCAATTCAATTTCAGATTCTCCCCTCACAGTTATCCTCAACACAACTTCCTCCTCTTTAAGAATGGCTCACTTGCTCCATTCTTGAAACAAAAAATCGTGTAAGGCCAGAAGTGACTTGGCATGACTATGACGCTAAATTCCACATTCATCTCCATTCAAATAGACCGTTCTCTCTCTCCACTCAGTGTTACAAGTGTCCTTATTGTTGTAGCTTTGATACCATGTCAAAATGAGAATCAACTTTACTAAATCAAATCTAAGCAGCTCATAGGTGTGGAACACCATCTGGAGACTACCACTGTAAAACCCACTATGCTTACATGTATTACATGAGAGATATTTATAATTTACACACATTTATGGAAGTTGAAACAACACCTTACAAAACAAGAACAAAATCCTAATCTAAGGTTCGGTTTGAACTATTACTCAAACATATGTGATCTACATATGATTTTTTATTTATGTAATAATGTAAGTATGAAGGGGGGGACATGGAAATGTTGCTTACATTAGTAAATAGGTAGGTTTGGTTTGTTGAGTTATTGAGTTGTTGAGATATTTTCTAAACATCCACACTCTTAAGTTTATAAATTTTTGGATCTCATAAAATCCATATATATGTGATATAATTGTACGATTTTGGTCCGTAATATGCAAATTGTTTTATGTGTATTTTGTTAACCATGTCTGATTTTCCAATTTCTTTGTAAATGTAATGAATCAAAATACGACAAAAGACGTCATGAATGCAAATATGATAAATAATACAAATGTTATTCATTCTACTTGATCAATGAAGGACGAAAGGTTTGGAATTCAAATAGATTTAATAATTGTGTTTGGAGAAATTTAAGGGGTAGCTCCAATCACATTCTCAAACTGGGGCCTTATAGTAGTTGTGTCTCAATATATGATTCCTTATAATGAGAGAAATATTACAACTCTACACAACCCATTGCTAACCATAATGACTTTGGATTTATCCTTACTATGGATTCCTGATGTGTGACACGGTGCAATATTTGTACCGTTTCACACATGGCATCCGACCAATGCCTAACCTGGAGAAATTTGCAAATGCTCATGGAAGCACAATCATTTTTGCTTAGATATGTTACACGCAACAATAAGCAAATTGGAAAAAGACCCTCATATTCGATAAATATTTAAGAAGTCTATATCAATTACAATTTATCAAATCTAAAATATTTAATATTTAACTATATAATTTAATATACATTATATTTCTTTTTAACATATAAAATATTTATATTTAGTTATATCTTAAAAAGATATTAAACTCATGATCGTACATTTAAAAAAAGTGTTAACGTGTAGACCTTTTTTACTAATAAAAGAAGATCCACAAATATGAAATGTATTGTTGATATTTGAGAGCCACCAATCATATCCATTGCCAATTCATAAAAAAAAATAAAGAGCATGGGAGGAATTAATACTACACAAGCCATGGAGAATGACATGACCATAAAACCCTAAATCCCATTGAAAAAAAATATATTGAAATATTCATAATGATTAAAAGCATATTATTAATAAACGAATTATTAGATTAATACAAGATAAAATTAATACTTATGGACTTTATTAAATTAATGCAATAATATGTGTACATAATTAATGTAATTATTTAATTCTTTAATTACACTTAATAGATACAAGTATGTATCATTAAGTGTCCTCTATGAGGTGTTTATAATAATTTAATTCCTCCTATTATATTATTAAACATGAATGTTGTATATGTGTAACATTCCCTTCTCAAGTGGTTTTCGGATAGTAATTTTTTTTTTCAAGCATATAAATGAGAAAATTTGTGCATAAATATAATTTTTCCAAGTGTTCAACAAATTCCTTATTCCTAAATCTATAATTAATTTACAAACAGTTTATAATAGACCCCTCAAGACTAAATGGAAGCCTCAACTCTGTGTTTTCTGCAAGTGAGGTTGAGCATTTAGGCTTCCGCTACTGCTATGTTCATGACAACCCTTTTTTTTTAATCTCTAGATTTCACCATCTATTTTCATTGGGTCATGACCAAGTATAAGTATACCATGATGCATATATATATATATATATACTTTCTGTTGCGGTCCTCATCAACTCAAAATCGATCTAGTAGAACGTGGTGGGGGATTTAGTTCATTTGGGGCATGATAAGGCCATTTTTGAGGTCACCAGAATGTCTATGTTGTTCTTACTATTGGATTTTGTGGCAACTAAGATCCTCTATGCAGTATTCGAGGACTTTGGTGCTGGGATTCACAACCATTTTCATAATGTGAGCTCCTCCCATGTTATTTTCCAGTGACTTAAGCACAAAATCCAGGAAGCAGGTGTCTCCTATATAAGCTATCACAACATCTATGACTTCTTGTCTAGGAAACCATTTTTGGGAACTATAGTTTTCAAAGCTTCCCCTATAACCTGCATCACAAGTTCAAGCCTCCTCACTGGCAAAGGACAAGTCATGTCTATAACATGAGGTAGTGCCACGTTCTTGACATGGTATTTTAAAGGCATATGAGCCTTCCAATCCATTATCAATTTCATCATATTCCTTGTAGTCTATAATGAAATGCTCTCGCTCATTCTCTAGTACAAGGCAATGATGGAAATAAGCTCATGGTCGAGACACTCTTGAAAAGGCTACAACATTATGGACAATCACATGCTGCGAAGCACGTCAATGGCTTTGAAAAGGAATAGTCCTATAAGGTAACATGGATTATTGACTCTGCCAATAGTGACTTTACTCTCTCCACTTCTATGACAATGAAATTATCGTCTCACAAAACCTTAATTCTGCAAATTTAAATCTCTTTCTTCCTTAGAACGTGATTTTCCAATGGCGTGAATTGTAGATTTAGAAGGAAACTGATGGATGGCATTTGGATGTGATATTTTATCTTAGTGCTTAAGATTACATGGTTGTAGACTGTTAGTTCCTATTTATTGTGTGAGGGAAAATAGCTCTATATAGCTTTGGAACATATACTTGAAGCTTCACTAATGGAATGAAGTGTCTTGGAAATTAAAATACATACTGAGATTTGTGAAATCAATATGAATTTGTTTTGTTATAATTTATAACTCTAAAAAATGACATGGAATTATGGAGATCCAAGATGAGCATAAATTATACAGCAAATAAGTCTATGTAATTTGGTCGAAGGATAACATGTGATAGTGATGATGAGTACAATGAAAAATCTCTGAAACTTTCTAGAATAACTATCAATTATTATGAGATCAAAGTGTGTGAGACAAGTTAGTGTTGTTTATTTATGGAAAGGATTGGTGGTTCTTAAGTTAGAAGCCACGAACATCAATTCCTATGTGTTAGTAAGATTAAGTTGTTTGATCAAATTTTGAACACATTCAATATATAGACTTCCATCTTAATAACTGACAGATAGATGAAATTGAAGTATTCGGCGTTATTACAGAAGCCCCGATGAGTTGAGCATGTCAATATTTTTCATCTTAGAGGTTCACCAACAATGGTGAGAGGAATTTATGTTTTAAATGGAGTTCAAGTGGTATCTCGAGTAGTAGTGAAGAAATATAAATGTCTACGAGATTCTAGAGTGGACTTGAGTGCCAATCAAGACTAGTCAATTAGATGTGATCTATATAATTTGTGATGTAATAATGTCAGCATTAAGGGGGGAAGTCGAAAATAATGCTTACATTAGTTGATCTAGGATTTTTTTCTTATAGATGCACTAGAATTACATGTAACTGAGCTTATTAAAAACCATGAAACGTAAGCTTATAAATGAAGAGTAAATACATAATAATGCATGAGATGAAGACATAGATATTTGATTATCGAGTTCAGCCAATTTGGACTATGTCTCCAGGCCCATCTCAAAAGTGGGGAGGCCTTCATTTATTAAATGGAATGAAAATATAAGAAGTACAAGTAGATTTTACAGAAACGCCCTTATACCTCCAATCTAGAAGATAGCTAACAAATGGAGCGCTCATCTCTAGAAGCAGACAACATCACTAAATTCCTGGTGAAAATTCGTGTAGAAATGTCTGTCTAAACGCCCAATTCTAATAATTAGGATTCCTACACCTCTTAGAACATTTATATACTTGACTCTGCCAATAGTGACTTTACTCTCTCCACTTCAATGACAATGAAATTCTCGTCTCAAAAAACCTTAATTCTGCAAATTTAAATCTCTTTCTTCCTTAGAATGTGATTTTCCAATGGTGTGAATTGTAGTTTTAGAAGGAAACTGATGGATAGCATTTGGATGTGATATTTTATCTTAGTGCTTAAGATTACATGGTTGTAGACTGTTAGTTCCTGTTTATTGTGTGAGGGAAAATAGCTCTATATAGCTTTCGAATATATACTTGAAGCTTCACTAATGGAATGAAGTGTCTTGGAAGTTAAAATACATACTGAGGTTTGTGAAATCAATATGAATTTGTTTTGTTATAATTTATAACTCTAAAAAATGACATGGAATTATGGAGATCCAAGATGAGCATAAATTATACAGCAAAGAAGTCTATGTAATTTGGTTGAAGGATAAGATGTGATAGTGATGATGAGTACAATGAAAAATATCTGAAAATTTATGGAATAACTATCAATTATTATGAGATCGAAGTGTGTGAGACAAGTTAGTGTTGTTTATTTATGGAAAGGATTGGTGGTTCTTAAGTTGGAAGCCACGAACATCAATTCCTATGTGTTAGTAAGGTTAAGTTGTTTGATCAAATTTTGAACACAATCCATATATAGACTTCCATCTTAATAACTGACAGATAGATGAAATTGAAGTATTCGGCGTTACAGAAGCCCCGACGAGTTGAGCATGTCAATATTTTTCATCTTAGAGGTTCACCAACAATGGTCAGAGGCATTTATGTTTTAAATGGAGGTCAAGTGGTATCTCGAGTAGTAGTGAAGAAGTATAAATGTCTATGAGATTCTAGAGTGGACTTGAGTGCCAATCAAGACTAGTCAATTAGATGTGATCTATATAATTTGTGATGTAATAATGTCAGCATTAAGGGGGGAACTAGGAAATAATGCTTACATTAGTTGATCTAGGATTTTTTTTCTTGTAGATGCACTAGAATTACATGTAACTGAGCTTATTAAAAACCATGAAACGTAAGCTTATAAATGAAGAGTAAATACATAATAATGCATGAGATGAAGACATAGATATTTGATTATGGAGTTCAGCCAATTTGGACTATGTCTCCAGGCCCATCTCAAAAGTGGGGAGGCCTTCATTTATTAAGTGGAATGAAAAGATAAGAAGTACAAGTAGATTTTACATAAACACCCTTATACCTCCAATCTAGAAGATAGCTGACAAATGGAGCGCCCATCTCTAGAAGCAGACAACATCACTAAATTCCTGGTGAAAATTCGTGTAGAAACGTCTGTCTGAATGCCCAATTCTAATAATTAGGATTCCTGTACCTCTCGGAACCTTTATATACTTGACTCTGCCAATAGTGACTTTACTCTCTCCACTTCTATGACAATGAAATTATCGTCTCACAAAACCTTAATTCTGCAAATTTAAATCTCTTTCTTCCTTAGAACGTGATTTTCCAATGGTGTGAATTGTAGTTTTAGAAGGAAACTGATGGATGGCATTTGGATGTGATATTTTATCTTAGTGCTTAAGATTACATGGTTGTAGACTATTAGTTCCTGTTTATTGTGTGAGGGAAAATAGCTCTATATAGCTTTCGAATATATACTTGAAGCTTCACTAATGGAATGAAGTGTCCTGGAAATTAAAATACACACTGAGATTTTTGAAATCAATATGAATTTGTTTTGTTATAATTTATAACTCTAAAAAATGACATGAAATTATGGAGATCCAAGATGAGCATAAATTATACAGCAAAGAAGTCTATGTAATTTGGTCGAAGGATAACATGTGATAGTTATGATGTGTACAATGAAAAATCTCTGAAACTTTCTGGAATAACTATCAATTATTATGAGATCAAAGTGTGTGAGACAAGTTAGTGTTGTTTATTTATGTAAAGGATTGGTGGTTCTTAAGTTGGAAGCCACAAACATCAATTCCTATGTGTTAGTAAGGTTAAGTTGTTTGATCAGATTTTGAACACATTCAATATATAGACTTCCATCTTAATAACTGACAGATAGATGAAATTGAAGTATTCGGCGTTACAGAAGCCCCGACGAGTTGAGCATGTCAATATTTTTCATCTTAGAGGTTCACCAACAATGGTCAGAGGCATTTATGTTTTAAATGGAGGTCAAGTGGTATCTCGAGTAGTAGTGAAGAAATATAAATGTCTACGAGATTCTAGAGTGGACTTGAGTGCCAATCAAGACTAGTCAATTAGATGTGATCTATATAATTTGTGATGTAATAATGTCAGCATTAAGGGGGGAATTCGGAAATAAAGCTTACATTAGTTGATCTAGGATTTTTTTTTCTTATAGATGCACTAGAATTACATGTAACTGAGCTTATTAAAAACCATGAAATGTAAGCTTATAAATGAAGAGTAAATACATAATAATGCATGAGATGAAGACATAGATATTTGATTATGGAGTTCAGCCAATTTGGACTATGTCTCCAGGACCATCTCAAAAGTGGGGAGGCCTTCATTTATTAAGTGGAATGAAATGATAAGCAGTACAAGTAGATTTTACATAAACACCCTTATACCTCCAATCTAGAAGATAGCTGACAAATGGAGCGCCCATCTCTAGAAGCAGACATCATCACTAAATTCCTGGTGAAAATTCGTGTAGAAACGTCTATCTGGACGCTCAATTCTAATAATTAGGATTCCTGCACCTCTCGGAACCTTTATATACTTGAGGCAAGGTTCCAGCCACCTGCTAGGAGCAGGTGCTGCTGTGCTGTAATGGTATTCTGAGAAATCTCGCAGCTACTCTCCACCTTTCTCTAACATGAATAGTCCTTTATATATGTTGGTGGTAAATCTCTCAATTCCCGAGCATTTCTAAACCAATGACAAGTTTAATAGGGGGTTTGTTTTCTTTAATACAAAGGATCTTGGGTTCCATATAATATGCGGCAATAAACCTCATAAATATGGAAAAACTCCTAACTACACATTTAACCCGGTGGCCTTTTACTATCGACATTTCCAATCAGCGGATAGACTAAAAGCCCATACATCAAACGCCTTGTGATAACCATGGACCTAACAAACTATTAACCAAGATATATAATATATCGGGTCTTGGAGTCCATATCGCAAATCATAATTAGTGGAAACCAAAATTAGTACAACATGCAACTTCTTCCCCTTTGTGAAACCTGATTTCGATATCACAAATCGAAACATAATTTTGCAATTGCGATATATCACATCGCAACCAGGACTTGCTTCAGGGGCCGATTCTCTCACCTTCTCCTTTGGCGATGGGTGATTGCGATTTGATTGAGTTGCAACCATGGGTTGCTTGAGACCGATTTTCTTTAAGATGCAACCTCTTCCTTCTATAATCTGCGATATGTGGGACCAATGGCAGCATGCCACTTGGTGCTTCCCCATTTGCTGAGAATGTCTACCACGTGATCTCCTCCTGCCACCTATCCAAGTCAAACATAAGCTTTGACTTGTTCTAACTTCTTCATATGAAATTGGATATGACTGTCTTTCACATTGTTGGAATCAGGATGATGAGAACTTCGATCCAATACCAAGTTTATTCAAATTCTACCATTTTGAATTTTTGAGCCTTTTACCATGCCACTGGTACTTTTTGAAGATCCATCTGGATCATTAGTAAATAGATAGATTTGGTTTTTTGATTTGTTGTGTTAAGGAGATGTCTTCTCAACATCCACTCTTAAGTTTAGAAATTGTTGGATCTCATAAGCACCATATATACTTGATGTAATTATATGATTTTGGTGTGTAATATACAATTTTTTTGTGTGTATTCTATTAACCATATCTGTTATTCTAATTTCTTTGTGAATTTTATGAATTAAAATACACCAAAACACATCATGAATGAAAATATGATAAACAATACAAATGTTATTCATGCTATTTGATCAATGAGGGATGAAAGAATTAGAATTCAAACGGATTCATTGGGTGCAGTTGAAAAAATTTAAGGGGTAGGTCCAAGCATGTTCGTAGATTGAGACCTTATAGCAATTGCGTATTGATATAGGATTCCTTATAATAAGATGAATATTACAATTGTACACAACCCATTGCTAACCCGAATGACTTTGGAATTTTCTTTACTATGGATGCGTGCTGTGTGACATGGTGTATTGTTCGTAGCCTTTCACACATGGCATCCTACCAGTGGAGAAATTTCCAAACGATTATGGAAGCACAATCATTGTTTCTTAAATAGGTTACACACAACAACAACCAAATTGGAAAAAATCCCTCATAATTGATAAATATTTAAGAATGTTATATGAATTACAATTTATTAAATCTAAAATATATAATACTTAACTATATAATTTAATATACATTATATTTTTGTTTCAACACATATAACATTTACATTTAGTTACATCTTAAAATTATATTACACTTATCATCATACATTTAAAAAAAAAAAGTGTCAATGTTTAGTTTTTACATTTTTGTGATTAGATTTATTTCATAGTAAAATAAAATCCACAAATATGAGATTTATTAGCCAACAATCATATTAATTTTCAATACATGAGAAAAGACAAAGAGAATGGGAAGAAATAATAGTACACAAGACATAAACAATAGCATGACCATAAAACCCTAAACCCCACTAAAAACAAAAAAATATTGAAATATTCATAATGATTAAAAGTATATTAATAATACACGAATTATTAGATTAATACAAGATAAAATTAATACCTACAAGATTATTAAATTAATGTAATAATATATGTACCTAATTAATGTCATTCTTTAATTCTTTAATTATAATTAATAGATAAAAGTATGTATCATTAAGTGGCATCAATGAACTATTTATTATAATTTGATTCCTCCTATTATATTATTAAATATGAATGTCCTATATGTGTGTAACCTCCCCTGGTTAAGTGATTTTCACCGCATTTTTTTTTCAAGCATATAAATCAGAAAAATTGTGTATAAATATAATTGTTCTCACGGTTATGTGATTTTGACAAATATCTCTCTTTATATAATTTATGCTAAAATTCTACTTATAATTGTTCTAAGTGTTCAACAGATTCCTTATTCCTAACTTAGTGATTCCTTTACAATCACTTTATAACGGTAACCTCATGACTAAGTGGAAGCCTCAAATCTATGTGTCTTTTCTGCAGGCGAGGTTGAGCATTCAATCTTCATGTTTTTTCTAATCTCCCCATATTTCACTGTCTATTTTCCTTGGCTCGTCATGAACTATAAGTATACCACGATTGATGCATATATGTATACATCTTTTATTGTTGGGACTCTTCCTTTAATTATTTCCCGTGCTTTTATGTATATATATATATATATATATATATATATATATATTTATATTTATTGCCAAGGTATGTTTTACGTCAGAGGAACCTTGTATACATTATGGAAATATCTTAGCTTGGGAACGTTAATTTTTTTTACATAAATTATCCTCTTCTACAACGGGATTAGACCTTATAGCCTTGTCCCTCATGTGCATAGGAGATGAGACTTTCAATCCAATGTAGGGACTTTGTATGCCTAGGCTTGGGATCAAAAATAGTTTGATTCCCGACTTATGTATATAGTATTGTGTTCGGAGTTTCGTAGGAAATGTTATAATTCTTATGCTTATGCGACCTATGTTAATTCCTTTGGTGTATACGTGCTTGGCAATTTTGTTACTGATATGTTTGAATGTTTTATCAGTATTGTATCGAGCTTTCCATCTGCATGTCTATTGCATGACAGCTTGCACTTCAGATGATCTAGATTGAACTTCAATTTGAACTATGGAGATTACTTCCCACAATGGTTAGGGTAACCACGTCCCTTTCGATTCACTAACGTTCTCATTCTCTCTGAATATTTTCAAAGCAGGAGTCTCTGCTAGGGTTTCAAAACTCTCCTACAAAACTTAGGGTTATTTCCATGGAACTTACAGAGTTTTCTCGTTCCACCATGTTCGATACGACAAACTCTATTTCCTCATCTATCTGAGTTCACAATATTAACCAGGCCATTTATTAATCTGGTCCCCTACAAGTAATTTCTTAACCCTCGATTGAACATTGCAATTTTGTTAAAACAATTAATATAATCCTTTCCTGGTAGATTACAGGCCTATATTTGTAAGGGAAAGCTCATGTTTTCTTTTGCTATCGTGTGGAAGGTTAATGTCCTCCTGCACATATGGTTTTTCCTCGACTTTTGAATACATCTATAGATCCAAGGATTGACATTGTATCTCCTTACCCTATCAGCTTATAGGCATGGAAAGGAAGTTTTGAACTCTTAACCCTTGTGCTACATGCAATATTTGGCTAAATTCTTTTCCTTTCTTTCTTGGTTTTTTTTTTTTTTTTTTTTAATAAGGTTGTTTTGTTAACCTTTGGTTGATATGCTGCTAATAGGTGGAATAATGGCCACACTCCACGACTCATACAGGTACTAAGAGATACCCAGTCTTAATTTTTTCTTTCATTGTATTGTTTTGTTCGACGGTTGAATGTTAAAACTTATAGCTAACAATCTTCGCTCCTCGGTTCTTATAGGTATGAGGGTTACATTGGAATTAAGGGTTGAGTAGGAGATATTGTGAACACGTTTTATATTTAAGTCTACCATTGCCTACGAAGGATTTCAATCTTATGCACTAGGTTCTTACACCATTTCTTTTTATTTGTGCCAGGGTTCTGCATTGGTTATAAAACCCAACTCGAATTGAGTTGGGTTCTTACCATTTTATATTTTATGTACCTTTATAATCCAGCCGTCGAACGCTTGATTTTGTTTTCAATGTATAAGTAATGGTTGACTACAAGGACATTTGAGAACCCAAACTGTTATAATGGCTAGAACTACAAGGGTTTGATGAATGGTATATATTTATGTGTGTACATTATATAACGTAAACCACATGGGGGTACCTTATACGAATGCACTGAGTTATCATTACATACTTTTTTTGAAAGGAGGATTTTGTATTTTTCCTGTCTTGATTTATTGGTCGAGGGCCACTATTAAATTCGAAATATAGTCTTTACCTGTAATATATTATGTTTAGTAATATATTTATGTTTATTTATGATTTATGCACTTTCTAGTTCTCAGAAGGAAAAATTCTTTCGTTTCATGGTATTGGATA
Source organism: Pinus tabuliformis (assembly GCA_031772625.1). Lineage (NCBI taxonomy): Eukaryota > Viridiplantae > Streptophyta > Pinopsida > Pinales > Pinaceae > Pinus > Pinus tabuliformis. Next base: position 215,083,253 of record CM062816.1, on the reverse strand, counting down.
TTAAAGAAATAATTACTCTCTTCTGGATCATTTCTATGGATCTTGTTTCTTTCATTCAACTCTAGGTTATTTGAATATATTTTGATTGGCTTGTAAAATGTTATGTTTATATATGGAATTTAGTTTTCTTTTTAATAATTAGGCAACCTATATGATATTTTTTTTTTTCCTTGGCATGAGCATATTTAGACTTAGGAGTAGTGGGGAATCTTTGTCATTGGGAATTCGTGATAGGCCTATTTGCATCCTAATTTCCCCATTCATAACTGAGGGTTGAACTATAGACATTATTATATGTTTACCCCCTAATTTGTTTGAACAACTCTCTAGCTTCATGTAACATAGATTAGATATATTTTATTGTAAGTAATCATTTTTCATGAATAGGCATATTGAATCTCTTCCATTATTCAAGATATATTTGTTACCACTAAAAAAATTGTAGACACTCGAATTTAGCAATTCCTATTATGTAAGTTTACTTCTTTTGTTCAACCTTAACACATAGTCAATATTTTTACCATTTTCACATATGGCCATTAATCCAATCACATGAGGTATCCACTGGGGCAACAATATCATACTACTTGCATTCATATTGGGAGATATATATTGAGGAAAAAATGAAATAATATATTGAGCATATAATGGGGGTAAATGGATTTTATATTGGGAGATATAAAGAATGAAGCTCAATGTTAATGAAAAAATGTAAAGACATATTAAAAAAGTTAATGAAAAAATGGATACCTACAATATTTACTGAATGTAGGGGTTGTTTGAATTGGGAAGGTGTATTGAGTTCATATTGGTAGGGCGTTAAATAATGTGATTTTTAGAGATTTTTCCAATATTTAGTCAAATTAAGGGTATTGTTTAGTATTCCATGAAGGCACCTACTATGTCAGAGATTAGTTGAGTGAAGCCCCTGTGTTCACACATAATCCTCATACTCTGCTTAACTTCCTGCAATACATAGTTCGTCCCTTATTCCTCTACAGAACACAAAATTAGTTGAATATAACTTATAGACACTAGAATAAACAACTATCTTTTCTTCTGCACACAAGCAATTTAACCTACTTATTTTAACCCTTTCATGAAATAATACTTATTCAAACCCTTTCAGGAAATAGGTTTAAGTCCTCCACATTCCACCTAACCTTGAACCAACTTATTTTCCTCATTCTCCTCGAGTTATCTTCTAATTTTTAAGTAGAATAAACAACAGATTTGTCAAAGTTCTACCTTGGTTGATTACATCCTAGACCCTTTGAAACATCCTACTAAATCATATGGGCTCAACAAGTAATTATCTCCCACTGGTATTTTCTAAGAACAATCTTTATCTCCCATAATTCTTTCTCATATCTCACACACTATGGAATTTATCTCCAACCATAGATAGTTATATGTGGTCTAGTACTGTATTTTTCTTCTCTCTCTCTCCTAGAAGAAACATCTCACAGAAAAAGGAGGACTTCTTTTTTTGAATTGTGCCTCATTTGGCACAACCAACTCCAACTCTTGACATTTAGGGGTTACTCACTTGTGTTAGCATTTTCACTTTTACCTGAGAGGATTTAAATGTTAAAATAATTGAATTGTGCCTCATTTGGCACAACCAACTCCAACTCTTGACATTTAGGGGTTACTCACTTGTGTTAGCATTTTCACTTTTTCCTGAGAGGATTTAAATGTTAAAATAATTCCTAATTTTCTTTATTCTCAAATAATATTTACATCAAGTAATTTATCACAGGTCTTTTAATTTATTTTTTAACTAACAATAATAAAAATAAAGTCATGTCATATAGTCATTTCACTAGGGGTGTTACATCTCCTCTGCTAAAAAAAAGATATTGTCCTCGGTGTTTTCCTATCAGTTCATACTCACTTGAAAAGAATTGAAAAAGTATTATACATGCCATCTCCTAATTCCTAGGTAACCTCCTCATGTCCAAAGCGATTCCATTGCACTTTAACTTGGGTGATGGCTTAATTCCAGAGTATAAGTTCGCTAAGGTCCAAGATTTGTTGTTGTTCAACTTAGAATTCTCCTTTCATTTCAACTGGTACCACATACCAATCAATTACATGAGATGGATCATGTACATATGTTTTTAATAATTAAAGATGAAAAACATTATGAAATTTAACATGTGCTCGTAATGACAGCTGATAGCCATTGTCCCAATTCTAGATCTTGCCATTGTCCCAATTCTAGTCAAGATCTCAAAGGGTCCACAGAACCTTGGAGCTAATTTACAAAATTTCCCTAGCCTTAGGGAAATAATTTTGGGTTTGACTTTTGCCTAGCTTTTTTATCTATCCTCACTAACTTTTAAATTATATCTGATTTTCATTACCATGTTTTCCATTTCCTGCAACTGTTCTAGACCTATTACAAGCTTGTCTTTCAGTTTACATTATTTCAAAGGAACACACCGTATTTTGTCATACAAGGCTTTGAAAGGGCTCATCTAAACCGAGGCTTGGTAGCCATTATTGTAGGTAAAATCTACCAAGTGTAGAAAATCTTCACACCTATTGGGATGATTCATGACATACATACACAACATATCTTCTAATACTTAGTTAACTCTTAATATTTTTCCGTGTATTTGTGGTGACAGGAAAGATTGAAGTTTAATTGTGTCCCTAGACCAACAAATAAGGATTTCCAAACGTTTGATGTAAAATTTGCATCCTAGTCTGAAATTTCTATCTTAGCCATTCCATGTAATTGAAATATTTATATCATAAACATTCCTTCCACTTGTACAACCTTATAGGTGGAATGTACATGGATAAAGTGTGCATCCTTTGCTATCTTGTCCACCACCACCTTAATGGAATCATGTTTCTTTCTTGTTCCAGGTAACTTGATGATAAAGTCTAGATATATCACCTCCCATTTCCATTTAGGAATTGGTATGGGGTTCAACAATCTAGTGGGATGTTGATGTTTTCTTCTTACCAACTCATAGTCATGACATTTTTTTAGGTATTATACAATTTCCTTTTCCAACCTAGGCTAATAAAATTCTTTCTTAAGTGAAAAAATCATTTTTTGGTAATCTCGGCGTGTGTCATATGGTTTCTTATGCTCTTAAGCCAAAATAACTTGTCTAATTTCATATTCATTAGGAATGTAAAGTATGTTTTCGTATAACATAATTTCATTCTTGTTAAGTTCATATTCTAGATGTTTTTCTTTGGAGATCATATCTCTCACGTTATCATAAATATTTTTATAATATTGATCATTTCTGGCTGCCATTTTTACTTGTTCAAAAAAGTATGTTTTTAACTAAATTCACTAGAATTTCACATAAGGATCTTATGTTTCTTCTTAAAGCATCAGCCACCCTATCCCCCTTTCCTTTAATATGCTTTATATAAAAATCATATTCACTAAAAACTTCCATCCACCTAGCTTGCCTAGCACTTAAATTGGCTTGGCTGGAAAATATCCCAAGCTAAGATGGTCTATTATTAGTATGAATTTATTAGCCATAAAATAATGCCTCCACATCTTGAGGGCATGAATAAAATGGACTAACTCCAAGTCATGTATTTCATAGTTTTTCTCATGATCCTTTAATGTGGTGGAATCATATGCTATTACATCTCCCTTTTGCATTAATACTCCCCCTAGCCCTTCCAAACTTGCATTGGTACACAACAAATTCTTTGCTTGGCTATGGTATTTGTAGCATGGATACCTCTGTCAACATTTGTTTTACCTTCTCAAGATTGTCCTGGAATTTCTCAGGTCATTCAAATTTCACCCCCTTCTTCTGTAAATAAGTTATGTGGTGTTTTATTCTTGAATTTTTTTTTATAAATCTATGATAATATCTAGGTATTCCCATGAATGATCTTATTTCTACAATGTCCATTGGGACTAGCTAGTCAAGTATAGATTTTACCTTCTCAATATCCATCGCTATGCCTTCCTTGGATATAACATGACCGAGATACCATATTTCATCTTGGTAGAATGCACACTTTCTGAATTTCACATATAGCTGATGGCCACACAATGTTTCCAACATTATTTCTAAATGTTGTTCGTGTTTCTCCAACATGTTTTAATACACTAGTATGTCATCTATAAATATCAACACAAACTTCTCCAAAAACTTGCAAAACACATTAATCATTAAACACATAAACATACCAGGGGTGTTTGTGAGCTCGAAGGTTAAAACTATAAGTTCATAATGCCCATACCATGTTTGAAAGGTCATCTTGGGAATGCCCACTTCCTTGATTCTTAGCTTGTGATATCTAGACCTGAGGTCTACTTTTGATCGGAATTTGGATTAGAGCCAAAATTTTTCTCAAAAATAAAAATGCTTAGAATTGAAATCAAAACTTGAATGACCTTGTCTGTCTTAGTGAAACGATCCCAACACAACTCATTTAACTAAAAACGGAAGTTGTATGAGAAAGATATCGCGTTATGATCGTTTGGTCAAATAGGGAAATTCTTGTGACTCAGATGTTGACTATGCGTCCATATAGCCCAATGAAGAAAAAAAAAATTCCATGGAATATTCCTAGAATATTCCCACAAGTGGCTCAATTGCATCTTGAGACTTGGCAACACGTTATTGGTTTGGAGCATTTGGGTGGACCAATGAAAAGGTGACACATGGCAAGCCCGGAGGCTGCCAAGTGTCCCTCCCCAAAGGCCTATGAGAATCAGCGTGTAATGGAAAATTTTTATCAGTAGGCTGGGGATTCGAACCCTTGACCTTGCATGCACAAGCTCAATGCTCCACCGCTACACCACAACAATGTTACTTAACAATGAGGGGGCGCCAATTCTATTTGAAGTTTAGCTTTGGTGGATTGGGAGGTAAGGCTAGAATTAACCATGCATGTGAGTAATGGTAACCTTAACCTCTAGCTGTTATGTAATCGCCAGGTAGCCTTACCATCGGGTAACTCTCCACATGTGACCAGTTTGCAAAGCTTAACCGCTAGGATTTTATGTTAACCGCGTGATTAGCACACTAAGTGGGATTAGTGACAATTAATCTGTGTTTATCACTAATTAAGCAGGATTAAGATGGCATCGATTTGGCAAGCCCACCAAATTTGGTAGTTACTCAAAATTTGGTAGAGTTAATTGGATTTTCTCCAGTTTTAGTGGAGCTTTCGTAGGAAAAACTAAAGAAGCCATAACGTTGGGAGTTTTCGACCAATTTTGGCTTAGAAAGAGTCATTCCTAGATGACTTGGATGCTATGAATATATTGGAATATTTTGCGGAGGTAGAAAGGCACTTATGTACATGATATTTCTACGTTGAAGTTTAAGGAAGCCCAGGGCCACTAGGAGAGGAGGTAAAGCCTAAATCAATTGAAGTCAAATTGCAGAGCTTAGAAAGTTATTTTTGGGGTTTTTGGGTCTTCTGAATCCAATGGAGCAAGTTGAAAAACCATTCGAGCACTTTCGGTGCATGTAATTAGAGAATTGACCATTAATCCAAAGAGGGCCTATTCATTCAAGCAGGTCCAAGGAGATGTAGCCCAGGAGGGGTGAACTCCTTTAGCATCTTTGCATTATCAGTTTGTTGTGTTTTATTTCTCTACAACTTACTTGTTGTCCATGTGTTTTAAACAACTAATTAATCTCATAATTTGCCCATAAAATTTACTCAATACTTGACACATAATCTTTCACGTTATGGTTAATTTGAGATGATCCTAAACACATTTTTAATATTGTTGAGGGATCTTGCATAGAATTAACAAGTTTCCCTAATATTCAGATCAAGTTGGTATCAGAGCACTTGTTAGCTCATTTTAACCCTGAGATGGTTTGCCAAGGTTAGCTAGAAAATTAGGTATCGGTTTTGTATTTGTGCAAGGATAATTTAACTTTGTGTAAGTTTATGTGATGTAAGCTTCAACAAGTGATGTTTCTAATTCATCTTCCTTAGCAATACTCTTTGATAAAGAGATGTTGCAAGAGCTTATCATCATGAGAGATATGGTGCAAGAGTTGTTTGAATATAGGAAGGAGAACACTATGCATCAAGAGGAGTTGATGGCCATGAAGGACGAGAAGCAAGAGCTTCTTGAAAATATTCATGAGATGGGGATTCCACTCCTTGATGCCAAGGAAACCCTAGCCAAATATGTGCATAAAAATGAGGTATAAAATTCAAGTTTATTTTCAATTTTCTCTCCAAATGAATGTTTTGGTGCTTTTGAAAGACACACTAGAGGAATATTGTCCAAATTATTGATGAATATGGGTTATGAAGGTAAAGTTTTAGGAAAACATGCACAAGGCATAGTTGAGCCAACTATTGTTGAGGAAAGGCCTAGTTATTTGGGTTTTGGTTATAGACAAGATGATGGAGAATGCTCCAAAGCCAAGGTAGCACATGAAGGTGTTCCAAGAAGGACTTTCATTACATGCTCATTACCTCAAGCTTTTGAAGCTTTAGTTCATGAGGAATGCAAAATTTTTATACCCACTTTGCAAGAAGATGCTCATAAGCATGCAACTAGTGGAAATGACGAACAAGAGGATTTTTAAATATCTAAGTTCATCAAAAATATTATTCGTATTCTGAAGAGAGCCACTACATCATCGAATTCGCCTCCTCAAGAAGGCGACAAAGGTGAATGTGAAAGGTATAAATATGCCTTTAATCAAGTTTCTTTTGATTATGATAAACATGGTAAATCTTCACATACGATTTGGAGAAAATTTACATGTTCCTTTTGTGGTTTGAATAACCATATTGTTTTGAGGTGTTGGAAGACAATAGCCATACATAGGAAACTTTCAAAACAAAAGAGACAGAAGACCAAAGGTCAATGGATAATGGAAACCATGTTGAAAAAAATATGAATTATTTTGCACTCATTTTCATATGCAGGGTCATCTTGTAGACAAGTGTTGGACTTTGAATCCAACAAGTCATCCATGACATTTGAAGAAGGTGGAGAGAGATTTTGGAAACAATGGAAAAGAAGATTCCATAATTGATGTGGGCCAGGATGATACACGTGATGAAGTGCAGCTGAAAGAAGCGCCATTGTAATGGTTTGTAAAAATATGGTTATATTTCTTAACCAATTAAGGCCTTGCATTTATTTTTATAATTGATGCAAATCATGCCTTATTGATGCATTTCCTTGTTATTTGGATGCATTTCTTTCTCCTAAAAGTATTGCATGAAGCAAGGTGTTGGAAAAGTAGAGTTATATTGACTCACTTAGATGCAACAAAGATGGCAATTTGCAACTACAAATTTTCATGCATGTTGTATTCATGAACTTGCATGTTTACGGCAGGAAGGTGTTCGAAAGTGGAGTATTTTGGCTCACTTTATTGCAGAAAATTTCGTCATTTCATCTCTTTAAGTACTCGTACATACCAATGGGATTCTTTTACTTGTGATTGTACTTGTGAGAGAGTTGAGAATTTTTGTACATGCATGAGTGTTTGTGTGTGTGAATGGTGGAATTTTTAATAGTTTCACTATGCTTGAACATGCATGAGAGATTGACTTGTGTTGGTTGATTGCTTTGTTAACATGTATGTTGTCAACCTGTGAATGTTCATCATTTTCACATGCATCAGTGCCATCTTGTGTGGTTGATTGATTGTTACATGTATGTTATATCGACTTGGAAGAGTTTATTTTGTATCTAAAGGTGAAAGGGAGATGTGACAAATTGTTTCATGAGAATGTGGAATTCTTGTTGTAAATCATCAAGTTTTTGTACTTCCTTTTGCTTGACTTGAAGGTCAGTTGTTTGAAGAAGCATGTTTTGTTGACTTGTGTTTAGTCGATGGTTTATACACCAAGATGTAAGAGTACGTGGAAATTTTCACATGATGTGACATTTGTTGCTTTGAAGAAGAAAAAGGAAGAGGTCATCAAGTTATATTCTTGCATGAGCGTTTTTTCATGGTTAATGGTGTTTCTTGAGACAAGATGTCGTAGGATTTTGGAAGGTCCAAGCTTGATAAAGAGGCTCATGATTGGCATTCATTCTCAAATCATGACATGAACAACATGTTAATACTAGAGGATGATGGAATCAAGAAGAAAAAGTGGACAAAAATGCCAAAAAACAAATTGCATCCCTTTTAAAATATCAAATGGTCTACAATGTGATTTGATGTATTGACGCCAAGAAGAGAAAGAGATGGTGAATGAATTCTTCCATATGTGGAATTTGGAAGCGTGGAGGTAAACGAATGGTCATTTCTTTTCTTGTTATTACTGATATTGGAACTCATCGATGTAGTTCTCTTAGATGGGCTGAACTTGGAAAAGTGGTTTCCAAGGATAAGCTTGCATCGAATGCATGTGTTGCAAAGGAGGAACATGATTCGTAGTGGGAAGGCCATCAGTTAGTTTTCCAAGCATTGATGGATCGCTTTGGTATAATAGGGTGTTTAATCAGTGAGCAACCAATAAGTGTTGGATTGGATCAAGAAGAAAAGGAGAACATTGGTTGAAGTGCCAAGCCATTTGCAAGGCAAGGCATGTCAGTGAACCCAAGTGGTTGTCATGGATATTTTTCCAAGTAGAATCAATTGATAGAACTTGGGAAGGAGAAGAGTATACAACGCTCATCAGATAACCAACTTTTGTGGGTCCAAAAGCCTGTCAGTGAGAAGGAGTGATCGAAATTTGGATCAATGTCAAAAATTTGCTCAAAACTCAAAGTTCTCACAATCGATCAAAACCTAAATGGCCACACTCATCTCAGTGACATGATCCAAACACAACTCATTTCACTCAAAAGAAAGTTCCTATGAGAAGGATATCGTGTTCTAATCATTTGGTCAAACATGCAAAATTTTTTCATTGGGATGTTGAATAGGAATCCGTACAGCCCAGCCAGCAAAAAGAATATTCCATGGGATATTCCTAGAATATTCCCACAGGTGGCTCAATCGCATCTTGACACTTGGTGGCACGTTATTGGTTTGGGGCATTTGGGTGGACCAATGAGAAGGTGACACGTGGAAAGCCCGGTGGCTGCCACGTGTCCCTCCCTAAAGGCCTATGAGGATCAATGCGTAATGGAAAAATTTATGGGCAGGCCAAGGAGTTGAACCCATGACCTTTCTCGCACAAGCACAATGCTCCACTGCTACACCACAACAATGTTATTTAACATTGAGGGGGCGTGAATTCTATTCAAAGTTTAAATTTGGTGGATTGGGAGGTAAGGCTAGCATTAACCGTGCATGTGAACAATGGTAACCTTAACCGCTAGTGGTTATGTAACCACTAGGAAGCCTAATCGTCGAGTAACTCTCCACATATGACAAGTTTAAAAACCTTAACCGCTATCATTTTATGTTAACTGCGCCATTAACGTGCTATGCGGGATTAGTGCTAATTAATCTGTGTTTATCACTAATTAAGTGGATTTAGGTTGGCAGTGGTTTGACAGGTCCACTAAATTCAGCAGTTACTCCAAATTTGGTGGAGTTAGTTGGAGTTTCTCTAGTTTTTGTGCAGCTTTCCTAGCAAAAACTGAAGAAGCCATAACTTTGGCCATTTTCAACCAATTTTGGCTCAGAAAGAGTCATTCCTAGATGATTTGGATGCTCTAAACATAATGGACCAGGTTGCCAAGGTGGAAAGATGCTTATGTACATGATTGTGCTACTTTGAAGTTTAAGGAAGCCTAGGGCCACGAGGAGAGGAGGTTAAGCCTAGATTAGCTGAAGTCCAATTATAGATCTTGGAAGGTCATTTTTGGGGTTTTTGGGTCTTTTGAATCCAATGGACCATGTTGCAAATCCATTGGAGTACTGCATGTTCATGTAATCGAAGAAACGAAGTAGGTCCAAGGAGATGTAGCCCTAGAGGGACGAAATCCTTTATCAGCTTTGTGTTATGAGTTTTTTTTGTTTTATTTCTCTGCAATATAATTGCTATGTATATGTTTTAAGTAGCTAATTAATCTCATAATTTTCTCATAAAATGCACTCAATATTTGAAAAATAATCCTTCACATTATGGTTAATTTGAGACGACCCTAAATGCATTTTTAATACTGATAAGGGGGCTTGCATAGCATTAACAAGTTTTCCCAATATCCACATCAATTTTTGAAAATATCATCACTCCTTTGACTTGATTAACGAAGTCATCAATCCTTGGATTGAGAGGATGTCTTTTTTTAATAGTCAACTTGTTTAATTGGCAATAACCAATGTGTAACCTAAAGTTCCCATCTTTCTTTTTGAAAAAATAACCAGTGCACCCAATGGTGACATGCTCAGTCGTATATACTCTTTATTAAGCATTTCTTTCAATTTAGTTTTAGTTCAGTAAGCTCTTTCACACTCATTCGGTATGGACATTTTTCCACTAGATTTTCTCCTCATATCAATTCTATGAAAAAATCTATCTCCCTTTTTGGGGGTAGCCCCAAAATATCATTCAGAAATACGCATGGATAATTTCAAATGACCTTGAATTCAACAATAGATCTATTCACTTTTCTTGCTATTGATTTTCAACTTGGACAAGAAAGCGTTGACACCCCTTCCTTACAAATGGTTCTAACTGTAAAGTTGTTACTTGACACATAAATATGGGTCTAGGTTTGCCTTTGATAATCTTTGCTTCTCCATTTTCTGTTGTGCATGTAACAATTTTGTTTAAATAATCAACAATTGACCACTGCCCCTCTACCCAATCCATGCATGTTAACATATCATAAGAGCCCAAAGCTAATATGATTAAGTTTACAACAATTTCTATGCTATTCAAGGTCACTTGACAAGTTTTTATCCAATGAGTGACTTTCCCTTTTGTTCCTATGCAAGCTATACTAGCCACAAATTATTATATTTTTTAGATTTAAACTTGCATATTTTTACTACTTGAGGGCTAACATAGCTTAAACTAGCACCAGGATCTAGTAATACAATTGTTTCTTGGTAAAACATGGTACCATAAAGTTCAACCATAGTGGATTGATGCTCTACATAACATCCTTCCAATGTTGCATTAATATGAGGTATACTTATGCCCACATCATTGACTGCATAGGCTTCATTTAAATATTGTAATTTTGTACATTTTTATTGGCTTAAGTACAATTTCTCAATAAATGAGGCTTCCCACAGTCGTAAAACCTTAATGGTTCTTTATCCTTGCCATTTCCTCCTTTATTATTTTTTTCTTATTTTGTTCCATCGTAGGAAAGATTTTGTATCTTAGAAGGTCGATTTCCACCTTTTCTCCAATTGCAACTTTGATTACTCCTTACTCACTACTTGAACAATCCAATTTTTTAACTTTTCATTATGTGATTCATGCTATCATTTTTCTTTCCTAACCAAGACTTTTGATTTTCACTTCTATGTTTAGATATTTTATAACAAATCTAAGTTTTTCTAATTACTTTGTCCATAGTATTTGGATTATCATATTTAATTCTTTCCTTAGAGGAAAGTGGAAGACAATTTATAAAACATTATACTTTTACCTTTTCATCGTTAAGGTATGATACATAACTCAACAAATGGTTAAATTTTGTTATTAGTTTGTTCATTGACATCTTCCCCAATTCTAAATCATGAAATTATTTCACTCTATCATCAAAATAATCCTCGTTTAAGTACTTTTCCTTAAACAGTTTCTAGAATTCTTCCCAATCCACCTCCTTACCTTCTAGATTGTGGAAAATCCTAATTTTTTCCCACCATAAGGAAGCTTCTCCTTATAACTAACATGTCACTATCTTGGATTTTAATTCCGTAGAGTAGTCGTATACTTAAAAATATATGTTAATACTCAACAACCAGGCTTCAACCAGTTCTTTTGTTTCCCCATCAAATACTGTGGGTCTGATTTTTCAAAATTCCCCATGAAGTTTTGTCTTTGGTTTCTTCCCTTCCTTCTCCTACATTTTGATGGAACTATGTTCCTATACTTTAGTGGCTTTCTCCTCTTTACTATCTGCTACTTCTTGTGTAGCCTTTTCTTTGGATATTCCCCTCAGATTTTCGTCATCCTTTAATGTATTTATAGTTTTGAGGTTTGACTTGTTAGTTAAACTTTTAATTAACTACTCTTGTTCCACACTAGCCTTCAATAATATCTCATTTCCTACACAGAAGTTTAATATTTCAGCCTGCATATTTCTCATCATGTCCAACAACTCTATATTGGGATTTTTTGCATGTTGTCCCAGGTGGATATAAATTTCTTCTTCTACAATATATGTATTTTATGGTTCATCGATTATGCATGCCTCATTTTTTCTATACACACACAATTATCATTAATCAAGGAAATCATAGTGAACGCAAGAGGCCATAGTTTTGAAACTTGGCTCTAATACCACCGGTAACATCCCCTTCTCAAGGGATTTTCTGATCCAGGTGGATATTGGTGGCCACCTGCCAAGTCCACCTGGACCCCCACCATTGTCTTTCTCAGCATTTTCAGTTTCCTTAATTGTAGCACAACTTACTATTTTTAGCAGTTTTTCGGGTCCTGAACTTCCAAAGCCGTTTTGAGGCCCTAAACGACGTTTTTTGGGGAATCTGGGGGCAACATGGGTCCATGGAATGGACCGATGTTTCCCGTTCCAACAATGATAGTGCTCGGATAGATCTTTCTAATGAGCTATTGTACACGTCAAATGGAGATCATATGCCAAAGTTACGACCCCGGGAAGTTGATGTACCAACTTACCGCCAAACGGGGCCCACAGTTTGGCGTTTCATCTCCTAGGGTTAGGTTTTGGAATGTTAAGGGTTTTCCATTGTTTCTCAACAATAAATAGGCCTTCGAGCCTCATTGTAACACAGTTCAGAGGCATGTAGCCATCACATCTCTTCTCAGAGATAAGCTACGATCGCCCTAGCTGGTTTATTTCCATTTTTGGTTGTAAGCCTATTTCAGTATTTTCCATTAATGAAATGAAGTATTATTTCCGCTGCATCTTTGTGTATATGGTTATCTCTGTAATTTGTTGCGTTCCTGTTTAAATCTGGATCAGTGGTATCAGAGTGGTCTGTTTTTTCTCTGTTTTTCTTTGCATGTCCCCAACAAGGTCGGGATATAAGGAGTTAGGGCTTGAACTGGTTGAACCTTTGCAAGACCAGCCTCGCAAATCCCGACGGCCTCCCATGGCGGACGAGAAGAAAGACGAGGGGGCAGGAGATCCCATCAAAATCTTGCTCGAAGAAGCCCTCGAGCGACAACGGAACGCGATGATGGACAGCTTTGCCCAGATCCTTCAGCGGCTACCCAGAAGCAACGCATCGGCTTCCAGCAGCTACTCTGGAAACGCCACACCCTTTAAGGTACAAGTTAATTTTGAAATCCCCATATTCGAGGGTCAGATAGACACAGATGTCGTAGATAAATGGTTAAATCTGCTAGAGGGTTATTTTTCTGTTCATGAATTTTCGAGTCGGGAAAAGATTTTTTTTGCTCTCCTCAAAGCAGCCCCCCATGTCAAGGTCTGGTGGGAAACCTACTGCGAGCAGAAGGATGAAAGTACTGGCTCACTATTTTCAGCCGCACCCACCTGGGATTCATTCCGAGATGCCATCAAGGAGCAGTACTACCCTGTCGGGAGCTATGAGGATGAATACATAAAGTGGACCACGTTGCGGCAGGGAAGGGACCAAGACGTGCCGGAGTTCACCAATATTTTCCATACCCTTCGCACAAAGTTGGGTATCAAGGATTCGGAGCAACATTTGATACTCAAATACCGTGGCTGCCTGCACAAGTACATCCAGGAAGAAATACAATTCCTAAACATTCCCTCGCTCGGCGCAGCATACCAGTATGCCGTCAAGGTCGAGCAGAAGTTTAAACAAAAGAAGCGAGACTTTGGATCTGCGAATCCAAAGCAAGGGAAAGGTGCCCCTAAACCACAGAACAAAGGACAAAGCCAAAGCGAGACAACCCAAGACAACCAGCCGAAGCTGCAAGCAAAGAACAGCGCCGTGAAGCCGAGAAAGGACACTGGAAAATGGTGCGAGTTCCATAAGAGCTCCACTCACAACACAAGTGAGTGTCGGGCCAAGTAGTCACTGGTGGCTGAGCTAAAGGTTTCAGAATCAGATGCATGTTCCGACTCTGAGTCAAAACCCGATAAGGGGTAGGAAAAAGGGAAGCAGGTCATTGATGCGGACCCCAGCGCCACTGTTGCTACCGCAAAGATCCAGAAAAATGAACCCGAAGATCCAGAGGAGGAGGAGTGTCTCTTCCACTCCCAGATGTTGGTAAAGGGCTCCCCGATACAGTTCATTGTTGATAGCGGGAGTCAAAAGAACCTCATTTCGGCAGAGGTCGTGAAGCGGTTGGGCTTACCGACCACAGCACATCCACAACCATACACCATTGGGTGGCTTCACCAAGAACGAGATCTTCGCGTGAGCCAGCAGTGTTGCCTTCCATACAACATCAAGCCCTTCATGGATGAGGTATTGTGTGACATTGCTCCTCTTGAAGTTTGTGATGTATTACTAGGACAACCATACTTGTGGAAGCGACATGCTGTGTATGAATCAAGGCCCCGTGCTGTTATTATTACATTGGGAAATAAGTTGTTCAGGATACCAGAGGTAGCACCACCTGCTGCCCTCTCTTTGATTACTGCAAAACAATGCAGTAAGATCATTTCCAAAACTAGGAAATTTGTTTTCCTGATGATACGCCCTCAAGGAAAGAAGAAGACAGTGGCCGCGGCCTCCAAACGGGGCCCCTCTGCATGACAACTACAGATGGACAAGATTGTGGAGGAGTACGAGGACATCTTCACCTCCCCGGCAGGGGTTCCTCTGCACTGTCAAGTCAAGCACTCCATCGATCTGACCCCAGGTGCGCCGCTACCCAATGGACCAATTTATCGGTGCTCCGTTCTGGAGAACGATGAAATCAAGAGGCAGATTCAGGAGCTCCTGCAGAAAGGTCACATCCGTCCGAGTTCATCACCCTGTGGGAGCCCGATCGTGTTGGTACAGAAGAAGGATGGGACGTGGAGACTCTATATTGACTATCGGGCGCTGAACAAGATCACTGTCCGCAATAGGTACCCGATCCCACGGATTGATGACCTCCTAGACCAACTAAAGGGGGCGAAATATTTCAGCAAGATCGACCTGAAGTCGGGATATCACCAGGTACCAATCGAACCCTCCGATGTGTGGAAGACTGCCTTCAAATCCAAGGAGGGCCTCTTCGAATGGTTGGTCATGCCTTTCGGATTGACGAATGCTCCTACAACCTTTATGAGGCTAATGGATGACATCTTGCGGCCATTCACCAACTCCTTTGTATTAGTATACTTGGATGACATTCTGATATTCAGCCAGAGTTGGGAAGAGCACCTCCACCACATCCGACAGGTTCTCCAAACACTGCGGCAACACAAGCTATGTGCCAATTTGGAGAAATGCACTTTTGGCATGACCCAGGTTCAGTATCTGGGATACATCATTGATGAACAGGGGGTGCATGTTGATCCAGCCAAGATCCAAGTCATTCGGGATTGGCCCTCTCCAACCACTCTAACAGAGCTCTGCAGCTTTCTAGGTCTTGCCAACTTCTACCGCAGGTTTGTGTTGGGGTTTTCTCATATTTCTTGGCCCTTGAGTCAAGTCACCAAGGGCAAGGTGAAAGCAAAATTCTTTTGGTCTGAATCTCAATAGAAGGCATTCAGGGAGTTGAACGATCGCCTCTGCACGGCACCAGTGCTCGCGTTACCAGATTTACAACAACCATTTGAGGTCGAGACAGATGCCTCTGACTATGCTATTGGGGCAGTCCTTACTCAACATGGACATCCAGTGGCATATCACAGTGAAACACTTTCAGACACAGTCCGGAAGTACCCCACTTATGACAAAGAGATGTATTCCATTGTACAGGCCTGCCGACAATGGAAGCATTACATTTTGGGGAAGGAAACGGTCATCCACACAGACCACCAACCTCTGCAGTTCATACAGACCCAAGGGAAATTGCAGAATGATCGCCATCACAAGTGGTTTACATACCTGCAACAGTTTCACTTGAATATCAAGTATAAAAAGGGCAGCACCAATAATGTTGCAGATTGCCTCTGTCGACCACCGATCATGGCGCTAACCACCGTGCTCAACTCTTGTGGGCACGAGACTTCTGATTGGCCACTTCTCTACAAAAGTGACCCAGAATTCCGCCACACATACTAGACACTCTTGGAGGGTCAGCAGGTTGCAGATTTTCACCTCCAGGATGCCCTATTATGCCACCTCGGTCACCTTTGTGTTCCTTCAAGCGAGCGTGCCAAGTTGATTTGGGAAGCACACTACAGTCGGGCTGCTGGGCATTTCGGGGTCAAGAAAATAGTGGCAGTACTGCAAAATTATTTCTATTGGCTGAATCTTCGACAGGATGTTGGGAAGTACATCCGATCATGTACTGCCTGTGCCATTGCAAAACCGGCCATTAAGAAGCACGACCTCTATACCCCGTTGCCTACCCCTAGTCGACCTTGGGAATCCATCTCCATGGATTACATGTCAGGCCTTCCTTCCACTAAGCATGGAAATGAATGTGTTTTTGTGGTCGTCGACAGGTTCTCGAAGATGGCCATTATGGTGGCCTGCAAGAAGAATATCACAGCAG
Organism: Pinus tabuliformis; assembly: GCA_031772625.1. Taxonomy (NCBI): domain Eukaryota; kingdom Viridiplantae; phylum Streptophyta; class Pinopsida; order Pinales; family Pinaceae; genus Pinus; species Pinus tabuliformis. Next base: position 215,066,600 of record CM062816.1, on the reverse strand, counting down.
AAGCCACTGCTAAACTCTTCTTTGAACGAGTGTGGGTGCACTTTGGGATCCCACAGTCTATCATCTCAGATCGGGACAGTCGGTTTCTCAGCACATTTTGGTCTAGTCTCTGGTCAATGCTAGACACCAAACTCACGAAGTCCACAGCCTTCCATCCTCAAACTGATGGCCAGACAGAGGTTGTCAATAGGATGATTGTGCACATTCTGTGCATGTATAACTCAAAGCATCCACGCACATGGGACGATAGCCTCCCCTATGTTCAGCACAGCTACAACCGAGCTCTTCACAGCTCCACTGGCCATAGCCCTTTTCAGGTGGGTTTGGGATTCCAGCCACTATGCCCCATTGATGTGGCCATGCCACTTGCAGCTACTCACATGAATTCAGCTCATGTCCAGTTCGAAATAGATAAGGCCACCAGCTTCATTGAGCGCATCCAACATATTCGCCAGCAGGTCCATGACATTCTTGAGAAATCAAATGCCAAGTACAAGGAGCGACATGATCAACATCGGGTGCCACACAAGTTTCAGGTGGGCGACAAAGTCTGGTTGCATTTGCAAAAGGAATGCCTTACTGGAGCCTATCGGAAATTGAGACCACTCCGATATGGTCCTTACACCATTACTAAGGCTATGGGAGACAATGCATTTGAGCTCAGCATTCCCCCATTCCTTGGCTTGCACCCAGTGTTCAATGTGGACCGCCTTCGGCCATACTTCCCACCATTGCTAGACACATCCGACATTGCAGAACAGCTCAAACCCACAGAATTAAATCCAGATTACATGGAACAAGCTGCAACTGATCGGATCATGGACACACAGATCAAGAACACTCGCCAACAGAATATCCAACTGTATCGAGTTGTCAAAGCAGGCCAACTTCAGGGAACAAGTTCAGCAGAAGTTTCCTCATCTCATGGAGGAGCTCAATGCAATGGGGACCATTGCTTCCTAAGGGGGGAGGAATGATCCAGGTGGATATTGGTGGCCACCTGCCAAGTCCACCTGGACCCCCACCATTGTCTTTCTCAGCATTTTCAGTTTCCTTAATTGTAGCACAACTTACTTTTTTTAGCAGGTTTTCGGGTCCTGAACTTCCGGAGCCGTTTTGAGGCCCTAAACGACGTTTTTTGGGGAATCCGGGAGCAACATGGGTCCATGAAATGGACCGATGTTGCTCATTCCAACAATGATAGTGCTCGGATAGATCTTTGTAATGAGCTATTGTACACATCAAACGGAGATCATATGCCAAAGTTACGACCCCGGGAAGTTGATGTACCAACTTACCCCCAAACGGGGCCCACAGTTTGGCGTTTCATCTCCCAGGGTTAGGTTTTGGAATGTTAAGGGTTTTCCATTGTTTCTCAACAATAAATAGGCCTTCGAGCCTCATTGTAACACAGTTCAGAGGCATGTAGCCATCACATCTCTTCTCAGAGATAAGCTACCATCGCCCTAGCTGGTTTATTTCCATTTCTGGTTGTAAGCATATTTCAGTATTTTCCATTAATGAAATGAAGTATTATTTCCGCTGCATCTTTGTGTATATGGTTATCTCTGTAATTTTTTGCGTTCCTGTTTAAATCCGGATCATTTTCACCACAATAAATTCATTTTTCAAGCATATAAATCAGAAAATTTGTGTATAACTATAATTGTTATTAGTGTTCAACAAATTTGTTATTCCTAACTCCATAATTACCTTACAATCAATTTATAATAGTCACCTCATGACTAAATGGAAGCCTCAAGTCTATGTGTCTTTTCTGCATGTGAGATTAAGCATTCAGGCTTCCGCTACTACTATGTTCATGATACATTTTTTTTATCTATAGATTTCATTGTTTATTTTCCTTGGGTCATGGCCAAGTATAAGTATACCATGACTGATATATATATATATATATATATATATATATATAGATATATATATAGATATAGATATATATATATATATATATATATATATATATATATATAGATATAGATATAGATATATATAGATATAGATATAGATATAGAACTAAATGTATTAGATGATTTTCCAAGGTATGTTATACCTTATAGGAACCTTGTATACATTATGGAAATGTTTTATCTTGGTTGCCTTATTGTTTTTGACATACCATATCCTCTTCTACAATGTGACGAGTCCTTATGATATTGGTTGTCATGTGTATAGAAGATGGCACTTTGAATGCAATGTAGGGATTTCGTATGCCTAGGCTTGGGTTACAAAATAGTTTGATTCTAACTTATGTATATATTATTGTGTTGGGAGGGTAGAAAGAAATGTAATAATCCTTATTGTTATGTGATCTATGTTAATTCCTCCATTTCATACGTGGCTTTCGAATTTGTGTACTCATATTTTAAAATGTTGTATCATTGTTGTATTGAGTTTTCCATTTGCATGTCTATTTTGTGACAACTTGCACTTCAAACGATCTAGATTGAACTTCGATTTGAAACTTACAGATATTTCTCGTTCCACCACATTAGATACAACAGGATCTATTTCCTCATCTATCCAAGTTCACAATTTGACTAGGCCATTTCTTAATTTGGTCTCCTACATGTAATTTCTTAACCCTCTGTCGAACATTGCAAATTTCTTAAAACAATTAAAAAAATCCTTTGCCTATGGCTTACATGCCTATATTTGTAAGGAAAATCTCATGTTTTCTTTTTCTATTGTGTGGAAGGTAAATGCCCTCTTGCACATAGGGTTTTTCCTCAAGTTCTAAATACATATACAACTCCAAGGGTCAAGGTTGATTCTCATTACCCCGTCAGATTACATGGATAGAGACAGGCTTTTGTTCTCCTAACTCTTGTGCTACATGCAATATTTGGCTAAATGATTTTCCTTTCTTTATCATTTTTTTTAAGAAGGATGTTTCAATAACCTTTGGTTCTGTAGAAATTCCTTGTAGATTATGTAGGTGTTAACCCCGTACAGAATTACCTTCATATGAATTCTAAAACACAGAAAATAAACAATGGGACAGCATAACACATAAAACAAATATACATGTTGGGTGCAGGATCCCCCAAGGGAAGTTTTGGGGATTAAGGCCCAGATTTTGACCAAATCCAACATAAAAACTCCGCGTTTCGTGGGCATGGAGCGTGAAGATTGTAAATTAGTCATAGGATTGTCCGCCCTCATTTTTGTAAGGTAATGTCAGCTTTAGAAACCTTCCCATGGTCCACGGACCATGGGATTGTATAAATAGAGCGAGGCTTTAAGTTGTAAAGAGGGGAATGATAGTCATGAATGAAGGATAAAGAATTGAGTCTTATCTAAGTGTAGAGTCAAGTATTTGGGTCATAGAGTAGGAGACGGCTTTATATCTGAGTGCGCAGAGGCCTAGTAGTCCACAGATGAGTGCGTGGACCCCTACAGCTGAGTTCATAGGGCGGGTTGATTCTGTAACCTATGGAGAAGTAATAAAGAGAAGTTTTACATCATTTCTATGCATCTTTTTCCTGTTTTCTACATTGAATGTGTCAGATATAAATTGCATTTCTATTGTCTATATGATTCACGAACTTATATGAATGTGTTGATAAACTAAATATAAGATAAAGTATCTGTTTACATGAAGATAACTAACTGTTATAAGAAGAGACGTAAGCTCTGCGGTATAACTTGGCGAAGTAGCGTAGATCGTTGCTAGTGTAGCATGAAGTCACCTCAACCCCTAGTGAGGGCTATGCGAAGGTGATTATAATAGATTGTGAAGGCCTCGCAGGTCAGGATAGTGCGTGAAGCAACCTGCATGAAGGTATTCACAATTGGACTAAACTGACCCCTCAAACATCTCAAGGGTGCAGAAACTTGGTTCCAACATCCTCCCATACTGCTTCGGGTGAGACATTAGTCCATGCTCTGTGGGATGTTGCCCAAAGGGCGAGCAGTGTATGGATTTGTTTGGCTAATTAACTCCAAACCTAGGTCGGGCCCCCTCAAGCCAACAAATGGTTCCGTTGCCGGGACCGGAATCTACATAGAGATGTCTAATGTTGTATCATTGGAATCCAACTAAAAGGAAATTGAAGGTTGGTGGGACAAAAGAATTCAGGAGTTCGTGACGCAGGAGAACAGGAACTCGCAACTGACAAAAGAAGAGTGGTTAGACTGCTACCTGTACATAGAGATCCATGAAATATTTTTCGTATCTTTCCCTACTGAGTTGTATGAGTAGATCGCAAAGCTAGCAGATAGCCAAGGAAGGTGGAAACTCGACAATCCTATTGTGTGGACCCCAGAGTTGGTGTGCAGATTGGAAGCATCGGAGGATAGGATCGCGTGCTCTGTTGATCACTGGCTCGATCGAATTATAGAAGGATTCATTACGGATTTCATGGTAGATACATCAGTCAGCTATAGCGAGGCATAGAGATGCTTTCTCAAAGGAACGCGAGGTAAGTATTTAAAACATATGAATACTTGGATTAAAATTATATTGTGTGAAAAGACGGTTATGCAATTACTTTGATGTCTGGAGCTACGCGAAGTGAAAAAACTTAGAGAAATGAAGGAAGTAAGGGACCAAAGAATGAACTTTGATTTTACCTCCGCGAGGGGACAAGGAAGAGCTCACGAAGGTCTTGCCGCAAAGTACGATCCATTTGATAAGGAAGAGAATTCCGTGCATACCATCCACATCCACACTACCACCAGTTTCACCGCCTTCACCTCCATCTTCACCCGTACCACCTCTGCCACCACCGCGAGTCAATATGGTAAGCACGATAAAGTTGCCTGTGTTCAAGGGAGTAGGAAATGAAGATCTGGACCAGTTTCGGTTTGTGATAAGGGCTGTATGGGAAGCACAAAGAATTATAGATGATAATATAAAGAAAGTGATGCTGGTCAACACTATATAGGATTGCGCACTAACCTAGTATGTTAAGAATTCTAATGACAATCTGAATGCAGGAATCGCGGATATCCAAATTGTGCTAAAAGGAGAATTTAGTAGGCCGAAGTCAGAAGCGTAGTCGATCATTGGATTCAAAGATATCACAATGCTACTAGGCGAGACTCCTTGGGAGCCAAATCAGAGACTCAAGTGTATGATTCACGAAGTTAATATGACTTTGACGGATGGATAGCACGACGAATGGTTTGTAGCATTGCTAACGCCGCATATGAGGAATGCACTGTTGCAACAGAGCTTAACGACTCAGGCAGAGGCCTTTGAGATTGCGATGAGGTTGCATGACACCCCGATGCAGGATCCTAACTTGGGAGTTCAACAGATCCACACGCAGTTGAAAAACTTATGCCTTGAGATGCAGAGTCTAAAATATGACAAGACAGCACGACCAAAAGTGTGCAAAGAGGTGTGGTGCGTAAAATTTAAGGGTCAGGGTCATGAGAAGGACCACTGCCCTATGTTTGCGAATTACCCCATGGGAGGAGGACCGATGCCATTAAGGCCGGAAGTGCAAGCAGGACCTAACGTAGCACCTGCCTTGTGGTGTGCTATTTGTCAAATAGGAGGAAAGCATGCTACGAACAACTGCCATTTGTTACAAAAGTACACACAGAATTTTCAACAGTTGTTCGGTAATCTTTGTATATCGGCTGGACATGATGAATGCACTTGTAGAGGCTATGAGCTCATGATGGATAGAACTACCACCTATAGAGTTCAGGCTGAAACGCAGCCCCTTGACCCGAATGTAGGAGTGGTGCGAACCGAATTTCATGGGCGTGGATGAGGTCATGGTGGATTAGGACCTAGACGAGGTCGTGGATGGCTGATATGCTACAATTGTGGAGCACCAGGACATTATGCCCATGATTGTACAAACCCAACGCATCCATCATGTCTGTATTGTACCTTGTTTGATAATGAGAGAGAGGATTGTCCTACACTGATAGCTAGGATACGCGACAAGGGAGCGCTACCACCTCCCCCAACTTAGAACCTGTAGATGATCAGGCCTGAGCAGCGCAAGGAATACCCAAATGTGAACATTGTGCTTCGAAGTGGAATCACAATGGGAGATGATAAAGGAAAACAACCTAAATATAGTACTTGGGTTCGCAAGGCTCTGACGAAAGAAGTATAGTTTGATTTGGAGCGTGCTAAGGAAACCTTCATGCAAGCTAAGAAGGGCTTCGATGATGCCTCCACTTCAGAAAGAAAAGATAGAATGGAGCAGGAAATGGACCCATGTATGGTTACGACGTTCCTGGAAACATGCATGAAGCTACTGCATGATAGTAAGGCTGTAAAAGGATTGCAGGAACTATTAACAGATGTGTTGGGACTGCGCCAAGAGAACCGCACTTAGTCCGGAAGATTGAGAAACACAAGAATAGGACAGGGAGGGAAATGAGGCTAACCACTCAAATTGGAGAATATGAGATGGACCAAGTAATTATGGATTTAGGATCGGATATGAACGTTCTGTTGAAGCATACATGGGAGCGCATGAGGAGGCCTACGCTGCAATGGTCTCCTATTTAGCTATGAATGGCAAACCAGTAAAAGATAATACCTATGGGGAGATTGCTAAGAATCACCATGGATATTCAGGGAATGAATGTGCTAGTAGACTTTGAAGTAATAAAGATTGTTGATGACAAAAATCCACACCCCATGCTCTTAGTAATTGATTGGGCCACTAACATGAATGGGGTAATTAATCTAAAGAAGTGCAAGATGATTTTTGAGAAGAAGTCACTGCGCGTAGTTATAATCTTGGACCCAGTGGAAGGATCATACTATATAGAGTCGGTGCATGACTATGAAAGTGACGATGATTTGGACTGCATCTACAGGATAACCACGTGAGAGCAATACTAGGTAAATCCCACCGCAGACGGACTGATCTCATGGGAGCGCGAAAGCTCTTGTACATCAGATTTTAATGAAGAGATAAAGAAATGGTAGAATCGGTTACACAAGGTAACCATGGTGAACTATAATATGATGACAAGGTCCCTGTGCTATCTATCGAGACAAGCGAGAGATCTGCCTACATGTGATGGTTGAGTTGAGGTAGATGCCTTCTTGGACAGATTCGAACGGGAGGTGTTAGAAAAGAAATGTTTCCAAGGCTTGAATTGGGTACTGCGCACTATGCCCACAAAGTTGTGAGGTACACACAAAGGAAGCTTTGAAGATTGGCATGCATGTACGAAAATGTTGTGCTCACAGTTTGGGAAACCTATAGTGCGATGGGCAGATAAATTCAATGGACGGGATGGTCTGCGCACGCATCTGTCCAGGTGGGTACACACATATGGTAAAAGACCTGCACGGATGCACATGAGCTTTGCGTTGGGAAATATGATCAATAAGCATGTCTTGGGGATGAAAATGTGTGAATGGTTCCTCAAGTTGGAATCACAAAATGTGGAGAGAACGATCGCGTAGAAGGTTATCCTCGCAGAAGCATTTAACGAGGTCTGTGAAGCACTAAACAAGGTATGTATTGCGCAGCGAAATGATTGGGACCTATGTGTGCCAATAGTTTTATGGGCTTATAGGATCACAAGCAAGAAACTAATGGGATAGACAGCTTTCTGATTGGTCTATGGAGTGGAAGCTGAATGCCGATGGAATACATCGTGCCTAGTCTATGCAAAGCAGCGCTCACATGTATGATGGACCATGGAGCGTTGGAGGAAAGACTCACACAGTTGGAGGAACTCGAGGAAGAACGATTTCTGGTTGGATTTCACCAACAGGTAGAAAAGTAGTGTGAAAAGGCATGACACGATCGACATATTAAGTTGTGCATCTTCAAGGTGAATGATTTGGTGTTACTGTATGATAGTAAGTTTGATAAATTCCCGAGAAAATTCAGAATGCATTGGCTGGGACCGTATGTTATTAAGGAGGTCACAGATGGATGCGTAGTGCAGTTGGTAAAGTTAAATGGAGAACCTTTCCCAATAAGAGTGAATGGCAGTTGGTTGAAGCCATACACAAGTGGCCCAGATATCTAACTAACCCACCAAAGCACAGTATTAGCACTCCAGGTAGCTGAAAGGAGGCGTGGGACAATAAACAAATGTAGGGAATGCAGGAGCAGATACAAGGAACCAGTTAAGATACAACAGTCTCTAAACAGCGCGTGTAGGAGATACAATAGGCAACTGATCAGTGCGTTGCCGATATTGCAACAGTTCAGATAGAGTTGGGAGGTCTCCATGCGAAGATCTTTGCGCCGACAGAGTGTCTCGAGGGAGAGTCACCATGTTTGTGTTGGTGGCCTGTTGGTTGTAGGATCCCCCAAGGGAAGTTTTGGGGCCTAAAGCCTAGATTTTGACCAAATACGATGTAAAGACTCCGCGTTTTGTGGGCAGAGAGTGCGAAGATTTCAAATGAGTCATAAGGTTGTTTGCCCACATTTTTGTAATGTAATGTCGGCTTTAGAAACCTACCCATGGTCCACGAACCATGGGATTGTATAAATAGAGTGAGGCTCTAAGTTTTAAAGAGGGGAATGATAGTCGTGAATGAAGGATGAAGAATTGAGTCTTATCTAAGTGTAGAGTAAAGTCTTTGGGTCGTAGAGTAGGAGAAGGCTCTACAGCTGAGTGTGTAGAGGCCTAGTCGTCTGCAACTAAGTGCGCAGGGTGGGTCGAGTCTGTAACCTTTGGGGAAGTAATAAAGAGAATTTTTACATCATTTCTATGTATCTTTTTCCTGTTTTGTGCATTGAATGTATTAGATATAAATTCCATTTCTATTGTCTATATGGTGCGCGAACTTATATGAATGTGTTTATAAAGTGAATATAAGATAAAGTATCTATTTATGCAAAGATGACTAATTGTTATAAGAAGATAAGTAAGATCCATGGAATAACTTGGGGAAGTAGCGCAGATCACTGCTAGGGTTGCCCGAAGTCACCTCAGCCCCTAGTGCAGGCTACGCAAAGGTGATTATAATATATCGCGAAGGCCTCGCAGGTCAAGATAGTGCACGATGTAACCTACATGAAGGTATTCATAGTTGGACTAAACCGACCCATCAAACATCTCAAAGGTGGGGAAACTTGGTTCCATCATCCCCTCATACTACTTCGGGTGATACGTTAGTCCATGTTGCATAGGTTGTTGCTGAAAGGGCCAGTAGTGTAGGGATTTCTTTGGCTAATTAACTCCAAACCTAGGTCAGGGCCCCTCAAGCCAACAATACACAGAGATTTTCCCTTGGATCCCAAAACCAGGACTACTAGCTTGATTTTTCATTATGTTCCTTTCAATGTTACAATACATATATATACATGCCAAACCATCCAATACCATGGACCAAAAACCATCGCGCCCAAAACCATGTGCAAAAACCATGCAGAAAACTATAGGTAGGTCCACCCACCTAATATAGGGTCCAAAAAAAATTTCACAGGGCTCTGCCCTGGACCATGTAGAGGGGGGCTAACCACTCCCCTCAAACCCCCTGTGACACCCCCACTGCTCAATCAGCGCAACGAATTCAAACTATTTTTGTAATTTTCGAAAACAAAAGACTTGAATCTACTCTACTCATCAACGAAAACAATTATTCGATTGAGAAATCACGAAGGATACAAGAGAAAGAATTAAATCAACACATTACATAATGACTTCCTCGTGAAAGCCACAAGTAAAAACCCTTGCTATATTATATTGCATTATTCAAAAAATATGAGAAGATTACAATGCTTTGTTCAATCTTGAGCAACCTCTACACTATCTCTATCTGTATCACAACTTCCTAGACAAGCCTAGGCCAACACTTAACCAATTTTCTACTTTCTCAAGTCCCTATTTCCTTACACTCCTTCCTTGGGAATTAGCCCCTATTAATTAGGGAAATTACTCAATTGGAATTGTGCAATCCATCATAGGCCTTCCTCTGATTTCCCAACTGTACAATTTGGATGATTATACAACTGATAGTACACTTCCCTTGAACTCCAATCTCAACTATGCAACTCGTAGATCCGACATGCATGAGTTATTTATGGCTGAATTATTAGTTAACTAGTTGAAGACATGAAGAAACACCCCATTGTTAGACCTCCTACTAGTTCCTCCATCAGTTGGAACAAGTTTAACTGACTTTAACTCAAATAAACTGAATTTATTAATTACAACTCAAAATAAACTCAACTAGGGATCCTAAAAAGTAGGAGACACTCTACATGACTCAAGTTAGACTCTACAATCGAATTAACTGAACCAACTAAGTCAAATTAATTTATTTAACTCGTACAAGTTGTCTAGTGATGTGGAATTACAATTTTCCTCCTAATTTAATTCAAGGTAAAATTAAATCAGGGTTTTTCTTGCTATATTTTCAACACTCCCTCTCAACAAGAAAGGGATTATTATATACCACAATCTTGCCTATGCAAAACTCCAATTTTCCTTTTGACAGTGTGATTCATAAACTATTGTGGACATTCAACTCGACAGTTCCTCACAACAGATCTAATAATATTTTATTAAAAATATGAGATTCTACACTATTACAGATTTATTTAATTTATGGATTTGTAAAATTAATTGTAATTAGTGCATGAATTTAAAAGTAAATCAAGCAGAAAAGTAGAGAATGAAAAAATAAGATCACACACACATAATACATGAGATATCCTCTTTGAGAAACCCTTTCAGGAGAAAACCCATATGGAAGGTGAGGCCACTTCGCTCTCTTTCTCTGTTTGGAAATATGACTGCAGATACAAAGAAGTAATATATATGGCCCGTGGGATGCTGTAGTGCAAATATACTCTTTGTGTGCTCTACCTCCTATCTCTCCTAGCTACCTTTGCCAACTATGGAACAAAATGCTCTCGAAAGAATGGGATGCCTCCTCCTAGTGGCCCGATTATAACACAACCCGATAGCCTACTAGTGGTTAATTTTGACTACACCAACTATTAAATAGAGTTAGAAAATAAAACCTTATAGAGTATTTTAAATCACCAACACGTGTCTAAGCCCTTTTCCATGAACAATGGGGGCTAATACGGCATCCTCGCGAACTATAGGTGTGAAAAGAGGAACGTTAACTTCTTAGTGGCATAAATTTTGCATACAGACTCCAATTAGCATGATTCATGTGTCGTTGCAAATATTTTTGTCTGTAGAATACCATGAAAGGCTGTGGCACTTAAGCATAAATGTTTTACCCCCAAAAAACTTCGTTTGATGCTTCAGTTCACTCCTATAAGGTTTCAGACCCCATTTCACCAAACTAGGTCCCGTTGGTAAAAATGGTCCTGTGAGCTAATTCCTCCACTTTTTCCACTCCAAATGCATCAAGATGGATGAAAAAAAATATAATGATATAATTCGAATCACACCTCCCCATTTTGGGAGGCTTTTGGTCCCCAAAAGATTTTACTAAACAAGGTGAGGAAATTTCTCTTCCACTTTCTCTCTGGTGTAACATTTAGCTTTTCCTGGAAGTTTTTTCTTCAAACCAATCTGCTAAAGGTTTTGTTGCCCTTGTCTTATAGTTGTAAACCTCTTTTTCAAAACTGTATCTTCTATTAAATCTGCCTAAGCATCTTCTGCCAAAACCTCCACAGACTGTAGGATTTGTTCCTCTTCCTAATGTAGCATGGAAGGCTCATAGAGTTTCAAATTGTCCACATTTACAACTAAGTAAATGCACATATATGGTGGTAAACTGCGTTGATAGGCATTATCACCCACCTTTTCTATTATCTCAAAGGGACCATACCTTAGAGCCTTGATTTTCTTACCAAAACCCTCTAACCTTTCCTTGTTCAACTCTAGCCATACTCTGTCTCCCACCTTGAATGATTTCTCTATTCTATGTTGATCATGCCTGGCCTTATACTTCACCCGCGACTTCTGCAGTGTTTCATGTACCTGTAGATGGATATGCCTGATATTCTCTATAATTTTTTCAGCCATTAAATCATCTCTTGTAATGTCTTCCTTCACTCCTCCTTGCTTTCCATATGCAATATCCAAAGGTGAAGGTGGAAAATATCAAAAAAAGGTTTCAAATGGGGACTTTCCTATATAAGTGTGGACTACTCTATTATAAGAATTTTTAATATATACCAAATTTTCTTCCCAAGTGTTCAGATGCTTCTAGTTGTAACCCCTTAGAAGCTACACCAAAATCTTATTGACTACTTTTGTCTACCCATATGTGTGTGGATGGAATGTTGTAGATCTCTTGAACTTCATGTCCATCTTCTCCCAGAATGTAGTCCATAATGCACTAAGAAATCTTGTATCCCTATCTGAAATGATGCTCCTTGGTATCCCAAAGTGTACCCAAACTTATCCAAAGAACAAGTTTGCTACTTATGATCTGCTGATGGTATTTTTATAGGGGCATCAGAACACACATCTTTCTCAACCTATCAACTACCATGAATTGGTATTCATGTCCCTTCCTGGTTGTTGGTAAACCTAGAACAAAGTCCATGGAAATTCTTTCCCAAGGACGAGTAGGTACAGGTAAGGGATGATAGATACCTTGTTTCATGTTTCTAAGCTTTTTGGTACAACAAAGTATGCATCCTCTTATGAACCTAGCTATTTCTTCTTGCATCTTGGGCTAATACACATACCTCTGAAAGTTAGCCGCAGTCTTCCCTACACCAAAGTGCCCTACAACCTTGGAGGTGTGAGCCTCTCTAATCATCTGTAAATGGTCACCTTTAGGAACGCATAGCTTATCCAACTTGTAGAGTAACCCATCCTAGAGATGGTAGTCAACAGTGTTGGCGCCATCATTCACATGACTCTGACTCTACAACTGTTGATACACCTCCTTGAATTCCTCATCTTATGAATATGCCTCTCTGTATGCATCATGGGTGAATGGCTCCATGTGTATAAGAGTCCCCAAAGCTGTAATGTTTGATGTGGGTGGCCTTGAAAGCATATCGACCAACATGTTTTTGTTTCCCTTCTTATACTTGATCACCAAATGAAATTGCTATAAAAATCGCATCCACTTGTAATTCATAGTCTATTGTACCTTATTCTGGGCCTACAGGTACTATAGCAATTGGTGATCCATGTGGATCATTGTCTTCTTTCCCATCAGACAGTTCTTCCACTTCTTCACAACTTGCACCATGTCATAGAGCTCTTTGTCATAGGTAGGGTAGTTAAGAACTTCCCCGTGAAATACTTCAGAATGGTAGAAGAAGGGCCTTTCTCCTTGCATCAAGACAACTCCCATAGCATACCCCCTCACATCTCTCTCCACTTCAAAGTGTCTGTTATCACAAAATCGTGTACTAAGGGCTGCTACTTAGCAAGATCTCATGTAACTATTTCAAACCAGGCTTCAGACTAAGGCTTAGCCTCCTTAGTCAGAGAGGGCTCTCTCACAAATTTTTCTTCTTGATATAAATTAAGGGCAAGAAAAGATGGCTAACTCTTAAAACAGTATGTTGAAAATAAGCTGGTTGGAACAACAAAATAAGACCTCTTCCATTGGGCTCATGGAGTCAAACACTTCTGCAGTAAATAATCAATTACTCATTCATGGAAGCCAAGGCATACTATGTCTAAATCCTCAGAACATTTCTCAAGAAGGACTCAACTCATAAACATACATAGGAAGTCTGAGCACTAGGTGAATTCAGAGTGATTGCATATTTAGTGAGCTCTAAAACAAGAAGAATAAATACCAAACTACATATACTCTGAGCATTTAACACATGATGAATCTTGGGAAGAAAAAGTACTGCTTGTATTACTGTCAAAGTCTTTTTTACAAAAGCCAATATGAAAACTCTGTTTTTTTATAAAACTCCAACCCCTATTACATCCTAATTTGATCCCTTTATAGGAATACCTTCTTCCCTCTCTAGAGCGAGCTCGAAGGCCCTATTAACTACTCCTACATGCTATTTAACTAATTCATTAATTACAAACATGCTGAGCTGTAATTACACAAAATCCTAATCAAACTAAAACACTAATTCCATTCTCCTCGTATGCTTGATTCTTCTTGGATCTTTGACAGCTGTCCTCCTTCCGTTAGGCTGAGATGGCTGAGCTAAAGATGCAAGGAACGCTGACTTAGGATACCTGTTAGCGCTGATGGATCATTTATCATCAGGATCAAAACACCTATTTTTAAGGTCCCTGTCTCCTACCATCCTTCGAAAGTTCAGCAACTTGTCCCAGCTCTTTTAATAACCCCAGGTATGGAATGCTGCCATGTTTCTGATGTGCTGTAGGTGATATTGATAGACAGGTGTCTCTTTTCCACAAATCCCGCTCACAGTATCACAATAGCTGCTCTGCGTTTAAAATCACCACCTACAGCAGTTTCGTAGCGCGCTACGAAACTGCTGTGTGATTTAAAAAAAACACAGTCTACCTCTAAACTCTTCACAAAATTGAATAGCTACTGTTTGCTATTCTTCAGTTCCACTTCAAAATCTGAAAGAAGAAATGTATGCCAATCATTGGCCATGAAAACAAAACCCTCCTCGTAAGGTCCACTAAAGTGTTCACTGCTTTGAGAGATTAGTTTCAATAGTTGCCTGACATAAGAGGTTAAAACAAAGTTCATTGCCATCCTTCAATTTCTGCTGTAATAACAAATAGCTCTGCATTCCTTGCTGTAACCTTTGCTTGTGTACTGGTTGGTTTACCATTACCGCAGGTAGTGACAATTTTACCAGAATCTAGTGGACCAACAGGAAGTTCATTAGTAGAAACAGAACCTTCTAACATTGCACCCTGTGTATTTTCCAAGTACTTCTTGCTTTTATCTCTAACAATACCAACATATTAACAAAACTGAGGCAATTACTGTTGCACCTGCAGCAACACCAAAGAGCACTAAACCATGTTGCTTGCTGGAACCATGACCTATTCGAAGATGGAAAAATCTTCCAGCTCAACAGATGATAAGTTCCAAAGGCATCACGAAGATAAATTTGATGTCCATTCAAATGGGAGATGACTGTCTCTGCAGTACTGTTTGTCATATGATTACTAGTGTTAGCTAGCAAAACAGCGCATTCAATCTGTAATGTATCTCCTCTGTTTCTGACATTCAGCATATTAACCAGTGTTTGCTAATCAACAGCAATTCCAGTCTCCGTGCCATATCCTCTTTGAATTCATTCACAAGGGACCCATCCTAGAACGTTAAGACAATGGCTTACTTGTGAACGCTGTGCCAAGGTACATATACCCACATTACCCAAATGAATCTATGGATACCCAAATGCAGTAAACCGGGAATGAGAAACCCCGACATATTCACAACTATCTCTGCTACTCCCGGTGCAAAATCCCTAGATTATTATAAGCTTCTGTATATGCAGGATTTGCCATTATAGCCTTTTCAATCATGCTTGCAACAGCCTCCAACCATAAGATGTAGAGGTTCAATTTCCAGTTCTGTTTTTTCTAAAGTCGGCGTTCAGATGTGAAGTAGAAATATTCCCAATTTCATCTCGGTAATAAACCGAATGTGCTTGAGGTGGCAGTCTTGCCACTAGACTCTTAAAAGATGATGCGCCTCTAGCATTTGGTCTTGATGGCTGTAGTTTGCACTTTAACTAGATAAGGAGAAAGAAAGTAGGCACTGTCACGATAAAGAACAAGCTGAATTTGTGCCTAAGGGATCTTCTTCACTGAATGTGTAAAGACTGAAAGCACTTCTATAGTTACAGTGTCACCCTTTTTAATGCCGTCACCAAAGAGCTTGAAAATAAAACTATACCACCAGGTGCGTCCTCTGATTGAGAAGGGCTCACTATAAGTGAAACAGAAACCTTATTTTTACCCTTTCCTTTACGGGCAGCTGCTTTCAGATACGCCAGATTTTCAACCTGGTCAGGAGGAAAGGCAAGAAAACTTCTGAAGTCGTGCCCAAACCAGTATTTTCAACCTTCAAGAATGTAACAACCCGTATAATGGGTGATGTCAAGTCAATCCGGCGTTCCACCTTTAGGAGCACCAATTCTGATGACGGTGCCGCCAGACATAGATGGCATAATGTCAAGAGCACTACACATGCAAACACTGAATGCTTGAGTTTTGACGGGATCACTCCACGAATCGCCATTACCATTGCTGATATCTGCATTTTCTCAATTTTATAACCTCCTCCCAAAGCAACTTCTCGTTCCAGATATGCACAATAGGTCTCAAACACACTAACAGTTACCAGTTTGTATTTGGAGTAGTAATTCTGGATCATGCTGCGACAATCTGATCAAGGCGGAATTACCTTAAATAATATGAACACCTTTCTGGCAACGATAAGCTAATTTCGACCATGTGTCTCTGTCTTTTGTCGGTGGCAGAGCTAATGAACGAACAGCTAATATCGTTTGCCACATCTTCAACGTTTCGTTTGTCAAAACTCATGACTGACACGTACGCGATCCCACAATCATGTACACCTGAAGATGACATATGCACTTCCTTAGATTCAGGATCCAATGCCTTTGTCGTTGCAGAAATTGTCTTAGGAGTGAAAGCCTGTAGAAAACATGACTCTGGGCAATTTCAATTCGCTCCCGAGGATCATACATGATCTCATCCTGTAACTAGCTCATTTTCCCGCAATCACTGAAAATGATAACTGCGCCAGGCCACAGATATCGAACCAGAAAACACTAGTACACAGGTTTTGCAATGATAGATCATCACATACCACTCTGACATCTACTCTCTGGTTCCAAAATCCATGTTACTAACTAACACCAATTAAAATTCCCTTCATACTAGCGCAGATATTCCCTTACAATTCACTTTCATGTCTTCAATATGTGCATTAATAATGAACCAACGTGCTTAATAAGATTCACGACATTTTCACCTATATCAGTCATCTGTAAAGCAAATGCAGAGTTAGAGCAGGCTAATATTTTGCTCCCAACGAGCTGCCAACTGAACAACTGTTTGTGATGGACCAAAAAGGCTCTGGTGTGGCTCTAAACACTGCAGTGTCAATAGTAGTAAGCACCATTCGGGCAGGAACCTTATCATCACAATTTAGGTATATGAACCTTCTGCTGAAAGCTCAAGCCAATCCCCAATTTCGTAGCACGCTACGAAACCGCCTAAACATGTAGCGCTGCGAAAACACCCTGTCTTTAAGCTAGGCTAAATTTTTTTTGGCTCCACAGCATTTTCAGTGATAACAGTGGCTCCACTTGGGATAGTGTGCCCTTGTGGTACACTAAGAACCTGCAGTTCCAGTGCCTTATCCATTTTGACAAACTGAAATTTGCTCGACAATCATCCCTGTAGGAGAAAGAAAGCTACATCTACTGAAAAAAGAAATGCTCAGTTAACCTTGAGCTTATTTGCAATTTCCTACCTACCTACCCTAACAATTCAAACTTCCCTCAGCTCAATCAATATGAAATTTCCAATACAGCCAATCATTTGTCTTATCTGACATTTGAGTCCTTTGGCTGTGCTTGAAACAAAAATAAGCCAGATACTGAAGTAACTGAGGCAGCATGAGGTGTAACTGTTCTTCAACATGAAAATATAACTGGAAGCCGCCTGAACAGTAAATCTTTTCCATGTATTCAGCTATAGGGTCAAAAAACACATGGTTAGTTTGTTGATTCTCAAAACTTTCTGTATCTTTAGACAACTTATCTTCAGCCACACCAAATTTATTTGATATGCTATCCAACTGCCTTTCTAAATGATGCTCACAAACAATGTAATTTTCCTCACTACTATGATCATTATTTGAAGTAAGCTGCTGCAAGGAATCACAAAATTGAGCAAGCTTTTCCTCTGCCTGAGGGTCATAGAAAATTTCCTCCAATATTTCTTCTTGCTGAGTGCAATCAATTTCATCTCCATCATGATCTGAAACCTGACAAATCTGCTGCATCTCTACATTCATATAAAGGGATGAAACATGGTTTTCACAAGTAAACTCCTGCTGCTCCTCATGCTGTGTTTCATGGGATGTTATATCCTCTCCTTGGTGCTGAAATGCATGGTTATGAAGAGCCTCTAAAATTTCTTCATCCGTGAATTCATCATCATCATAACCATCCTCTAAATACTTAATAAGACTTAAAGAATGTCTACAGCAATCTTTAAGCATCAATAAGGAAGGATAACCTTCTTTATACATTTCACAGAATTCATCATGGAAATCAGCAAGAGAAGATAATGAACCATTCTCCAAACTTTTATACCAAGACCATGCTTTTCCTTCTAAAGTGGCCATAAACATCCTCATGAGACAATCCTCGGGGAAATGAACCTTAAGACTGCGTACATGCATATGAAACCTAACCAAATGAAGAGCAACATTGTCCTTCTTTTCATCTTTGAATATTGGAAGATCATCTAACCAATCAACCTTTGGCATAGGATTTGGAAAACCAGGGATATGAGACTGATTCATAGGAGCATACCTGGCATTCATTCTTGCAGTGGGACTCATCTTGTAACTTCATCAAGCTACTGATCTTCTGGTAGTGGAGTCACCTTCTAATTTATTCTTTGATGTGTGGAGTCGCCAAGGTAGTTTTGCAGCTTCAAAATGATGCCTGAGCTCCTGCTACCTTCAGAAGTTCAGCCTCTACATTTCGGGAATGAATAGACTTCAGGCTCCCGGCAGACGCACCAAAATGTTATCACAAAATCGTGTACTAAGGGCTGCTACTTAGCAAGATCTCATGTAACTATTTCAAACCAGGCTTCAGACTAATTCTTAGCCTCCTTAGTCAGAGAGGGCTCTCTCACAAATGTTTCTTCTTGATATAAATTAAGGGCAAGAAAAGATGGCTAACTCTTAAAACAGTATGTTGAAAATAAGCTGGTTGGAACAACAAAATAAGACCTCTTCCATTGGGCTCATGGAGTCAAACACTTCTGCAGTAAATAATCAATTACTCATTCATGGAAGCCAAGGCATACTATGTCTAAATCCTCAGAACATTTCTCAAGAAGGACTCAACTCATAAACATACACAGGAAGTCTGAGCACTAGGTGAATTCAGAGTGATTGCATATTTAGTGAGCTGTAAAACAAGAAGAATAAATACCAAACTACATATACTCTGAGCATTTTAACACATGATGAATCTTGGGAAGAAAAAGTACTGCTTGTATTACTGTCAAAGTCTTTTTTACAAAAGCCAATATGAAAACTCTGTTTTTTTATAAAACTCCAACCCCTATTACATCCTAATTTGATCCCTTTATAGGAATACCTTCTTCCCTCTCTAAAGCGAGCTCGAAGGCCCTATTAACTACTCCTACATGCTATTTAACTAATTCATTAATTACAAACATGCTGAGCTGTAATTACACAAAATCCTAATCAAACTAAAACACTAATTCCATTCTCCTCGTATGCTTGATTCTTCTTGGATCTTTGACAGCTGTCCTCCTTTTGTTAGGCTGAGATGGCTGAGCTAAAGATGCAAGGAACGCTGACTTAGGATACCTGTTAGCGCTGATGGATCATTTATCATCAGGATCAAAACACCTATTTTTAAGGTCCCTGTCTCCTACCATCCTTCGAAAGTTCAGCAACTTGTCCCAGCTCTTTTAATAACCCCAGGTATGGAATGCTGCCATGTTTCTGATGTGCTGTAGGTGATAATGATAGACAGGTGTCTCTTTTCCACAAATCCCGCTCACAGTATCACAATAGCTGCTCTGCGTTTAAAATCACCACCTACAGCAGTTTCGTAGCGCGCTACGAAACTGCTGTGTGATTTAAAAAAAACACAGTCTACCTCTAAACTCTTCACAAAATTGAATAGCTACTGTTTGCTATTCTTCAGTTCCACTTCAAAATCTAAAAGAAGAAATGTATGCCAATCATTGGCCATGAAAACAAAACCCTCCTCGTAAGGTCCACTAAAGTGTTCACTGCTTTGATAGGTTAGTTTCAATAGTTGCCTGACATAAGAGGTTAAAACAAAGTTCATTGCCATCCTTCAATTTCTGCTGTAATAACAAATAGCTCTGCATTCCTTGCTGTAACCTTTGCTTGTGTACTGGTTGGTTTACCATTACCGCAGGTAGTGACAATTTTACCAGAATCTAGTGGACCAACAGGAAGTTCATTAGTAGAAACAGAACCTTCTAACATTGCACCCTGTGTATTTTCCAAGTACTTCTTGCTTTTATCTCTAACAATACCAACATATTAACAAAACTGAGGCAATTACTGTTGCACCTGCAGCAACACCAAAGAGCACTAAACCATGTTGCTTGCTGGAACCATGACCTATTCGAAGATGGCAAAATCTTCCAGCTCAACAGATGATAAGTTCCAAAGGCATCACGAAGATAAATTTGATGTCCATTCAAATGGGAGATGACTGTCTCTGCAGTACTGTTTGTCATATGATTACTAGTGTTAGCTAGCAAAACAACGCATTCAATCTGTAATGTATCTCCTCTGTTTCTGACATTCAGCATATTAACCAGTGTTTGCTAATCAACAACAATTCCAGTCTCCGTGCCATATCCTCTTTGAATTCATTCACAAGGGACCCATCCTAGAATGTTAAGACAATGGCTTACTTGTGAACGTTGTGCCAAGGTACATATACCCACATTACCCAAATGAATCTATGGATACCCAAATGCAGTAAACCGGGAATGAGAAACCCCGACATATTCACAACTATCTCTGCTACTCCCGGTGCAAAATCCCTAGATTATTATAAGCTTCTGTATATGCAGGATTTGCCATTATAGCCTTTTCAATCATGCTTGCAACAGCCTCCAACCATAAGATGTAGAGGTTCAATTTCCAGTTCTGTTTTTTCTAAAGTCGGCGTTCAGATGTGAAGTAGAAATATTCCCAATTTCATCTCGGTAATAAACCGAATGTGCTTGAGGTGGCAGTGTTGCCACTAGACTCTTAAAAGATGATGCGCCTCTAGCATTTGGTCTTGATGGCTGTAGTTTGCACTTTAACTAGATAAGGAGAAAGAAAGTAGGCACTGTCACGATAAAGAACAAGCTGAATTTGTGCCTAAGGGATCTTCTTCACTGAATGTGTAAAGACTGAAAGCACTTCTATAGTTACAGTGTCACCCTTTTTAATGCCGTCACCAAAGAGCTTGAAAATAAAACTATACCACCAGGTGCATCCTCTGATTGAGAAGGGCTCACTATAAGTGAAACAGAAACCTTATTTTTACCCTTTCCTTTACGGGCAGCTGCTTTCAGATACGCCAGATTTTCAACCTGGTCAGGAGGAAAGGCAAGAAAACTTCTGAAGTCGTGCCCAAACCAGTATTTTCAACCTTCAAGAATGTAACAACCCGTATAATGGGTGATGTCAAGTCAATCCGGCGTTCCACCTTTAGGAGCACCAATTCTGATGACGGTGCCGCCAGACATAGATGGCATAATGTCAAGAGCACTACACATGCAAACACTGAATGCTTGAGTTTTGACAGGATCACTCCACGAATCGCCATTACCATTGCTGATATCTGCATTTTCTCAATTTTATAACCTCCTCCCAAAGCAACTTCTCGTTCCAGATATGCACAATAGGTCTCAAACACTCTAACATTTACCAGTTTGTATTTGGAGTAGTAATTCTGGATCATGCTGGGACAATCTGATCAAGGCGGAATTACCTTAAATAATATGAACACCTTTCTGGCAACGATAAGCTAATTTCGACCATGTGTCTCTGTCTTTTGTCGATGGCAGAGCTAATGAACGAACAGCTAATATCGTTTGCCACATCTTCAACGTTTCGTTTGTCAAAACTCATGACTGACACGTACGCGATCCCACAATCATGTACACCTGAAGATGACATATGCACTTCCTTAGATTCAGGATCCAATGCCTTTGTCGTTGCAGAAATTGTCTTAGGAGTGAAAGCCTGTAGAAAACATGACTCTGGGCAATTTCAATTCGCTCCCGAGGATCATACATGATCTCATCCTGTAACTAGCTCATTTTCCCGCAATCACTGAAAATGATAACTGCGCCAGGCCACAGATATCGAACCAGAAAACACTAGTACACAGGTTTTGCAATGATAGATCATCACATACCACTCTGACATCTACTCTCTGGTTCCAAAATCCATGCTACTAACTAACACCAAGTAAAATTCCCTTCATACTAGCGTAGATATTCCCTTACAATTCACTTTCATGTCTTCAATATGTGCATTAATAATGAACCAACGTGCTTAATAAGATTCACGACATTTTCACCTATATCAGTCATCTGTAAAGCAAATGCAGAGTTAGAGCAGGCTAATATTTTGCTCCCAACGAGCTGCCAACTGAACAACTGTTTGTGATGGACCAAAAAGGCTCTGGTGTGGCTCTAAACACTGCAGTGTCAATAGTAGTAAGCACCATTCGGGCAGGAACCTTATCATCACAATTTAGGTATATGAACCTTCTGCTGAAAGCTCAAGCCAATCCCCAATTTCGTAGCGCGCTACGAAACCGCCTAAACATGTAGCGCTGCGAAAACACCCTGTCTTTAAGCTAGGCTAAATTTTTTTTGGCTCCACAGCATTTTCAGTGATAACAGGGTCATTGAAAGTTTGGTAATGTCAGAATTAGTTCTTCACTGATATTCTTATTTAACTCATCGAAAGCCTTATGCTGCTCTTTTCCCCACTAGAAACTCTTGCCACTTGTTATGGCATGGAGTGGTGCTTCTACCACTAAAAAAGAGGTTATGAATTTCCTCAGGCACTGTGCTAGTCCAATGAAACTCCTAACCTCAATAACATTAGTAGGCACCGACCATTTCATGACGGCCTCCATCTTGGAAGGATCTATCCTCAATTCTCCTCCACCAATCGCATATACCAAATACACCAAGGACTGTTGCGCAAAATCGCACTTCTTGAGATTTTCTAATAGTTGGTGCTTCTTCAATGTTTCCAACACCTGTGTTAAATGTGAAATATGCTCCTCCTAGGTAGCACTATATACTACTATATCATTCAAATAGATAATAACAAATGAATCTATAAAAGGGTACAATACATCATTCATTAATCTCATAAATGTATATGATGCATTACATAGGCCAAATGGCATAACTGACCACTCATGAAAACATTACCTGGTTTTGAAGGTAGTGTTTCATGTGTCTTGTTCTTTGACTTGAACCTGGTCATATCTAGACTTCAAGTCTAGCTTGGTGAAATACTTCTCCTTCTGCAACTGATCTAGTAGATCGTCAATCATGGGCAGGGGGTATCTATTCTTGAGGATTTTATTCAACGCCACATACCATCCTTCTTTGGAACAATGATGATGGGTGACCGACATGGTGATGTACTTGGTCGAATGACATCCTGTTCCAGTAGCTACTACAATTATTTCTTCACCTCACTTTCTTCTATAATAGAATACTTGTACAACCCATTATTTGGCAATGGGGAGTCTGGAAATAGCTGGATCTGACACTCCACTTCTCTCTTAGGGGATAGCCCTTTAGGCTCTCCAAACATGTCCTTGTATGCCTGTAACAACTCCTCCAATTGTTGCTTTTGTTTCGTAGTACAACCCTCTAGGGATTCCTTGCCTCTTATTGACTCTCTATAGACTGATTTTATCTTTAAAAAAATAAAACATACTTCTTGCTGGAACTAATCAATTTCATGGCTTGGTTGGCACCTACCAGTGAAATTTTCGAGCTATCTGTGTGCATTTTGATGATGAATGATTTTCCATCCTTGATAAGCCAATACTGGTTAGGTCTCCTCATAAATATTGCATCACGCATGTACATGTATGGACTCCCAAACACGACTCCACATACATCAAGGCGAGCCACATCTAGATCTAATCCATCAATAAAACCAAGGTTGATAGAAACTCTAATTTTACAATGTTTTGTTACCTTCAACTATGTATCCTTATGTACCCATCCCAGTGGATTTGTGTTTGGATGATCACGAACTTCGAGCCCCAACTTCTTGGCCAGATTTGCTACAATGAAATTTTCTTGCGATCCTAAGTCAAACAGAGCATCAATCTTCATCTTCTTGACCTGTATCTTTACATGGAAGAGTGTAGTGATTTGTTTCTGTTCATGTTGTCGAAGGCTACTTAGATTCACCTCCTTTAGCACTAACGTACAAACGATCTTCTCATCCACGTCTGAGTTTCTTTCAACTTGGTTGCTCAAATCAATGGCCATGAGATTCTTCTTATTATTAACTTTCTTCTTGTTCTTTAGGTTTAGCTCTAGCTGCAACTTCCAGCACTTTTCCTCTGTATGGCCATCAATGTTGCACAGTGGTTGCTAGGATCCTTGCACTGGTGTTTTGTGGCTACCATATTTTTATCTTTTCACCTTTTTTTTTTCTTCTTCCCCTCATTAGAAGCATCTTGTTTCTCCTTTCGCTTCGATCAACTTGATTGAGCTCTTTTCAGGCCTATGTTCTCTAGGTAATGTGCCTATAAAGAAGCCTCCTCCATCGTTTTCAGCTTGAAAAACATCACTTGCTCAAACAAATGGAAATGTAGACTTGCCAAATACTTGAGGAGTACATCTGGGTTCTTTTTAGAGATACCCAACATTATAGCCATCTTTATGAATTTTGTGGTGTACTCGTGCACACTTTGGCCCGACATTTGCCTGAAGTAATCCCACTAGATCCACTAGTCTTCCACGTGCCCAATGGGATAAAACTATGACTTAATGAGGGTTTTGAAATCCTCCCACTTAGTCACTAGAGGTTCTCCCCCCAAGCTAAGGGTTTCCATGTGGCTCTACCACCAAGTCATCATGGCTCTCTAATTTCGGTTGCTCGAATGACTTATTATGCCCTTCCTCGATTTGATGGACACTAAAGTAAACTTCCAGTTATTTCAACCAGTGGCTTGGCTTTAGAGCATTGATCTCGCCATGGTATGGCTTGAAATTGAATTTTTCTTCCAATTTAAATAGGGATTGGTTCATGGCAATCAAACTCGGTTGATATTTTCTGGGTTCTTTCTTTTGCTAGTTATCTGCTTCTTTCCAATCTCCCGATCCCCATATTGATTTTTCCTTTGCATTTGAACCCCCTTCTTCTCCAAATATCCCTATATTATTGCTTGGGGATGCCATGAGGTGTTTGAATTGTGGTTTATATCCATGACTTGTTCTTGGAGCCGCGAAAATGTCACCTCTGCAGTGTCATAAGGTTCATTTACACAATTGTCGCCCATGATTAAGGTTTTATAATTTTTGGCCATGTCAGTATAGATCCCTTCAATCTCCACAAAATACCCAAGGAAACTTGCTCTAATACCAAATGATCCATAAACTGACATGGATATTCCACTAGAGAGTTCGTCACAACAGATATGATAATATTATATTAAAAAACTGAGATTCTACACTATTACAATTTTATTTAATTTATGGATATATGAAATTAATTGTAATTAGTGCATGCATGTAAAAGTAAATCAAGAAAAAAAGTATAAAACGAAAAAATTAGCTCACACACACATAATACATGAGATATTCTCTGTGGGAAATCCTTTTGGGAGAAAACCTAGTTGGAAGGTGAGGCTGCTTTGCTCTCTTTCTTTGTTTGGAAATATAACTAGATACAGAGAAGTAATAATTGTGGCCCATGGGCTGTTACAGTGCACAGATCCTCTCTATTTTCTCTACCTCCTATCTCTCTTCGATATCTTTGCCCAAGTATGGAACAAAACTCTCTTGAAAGAATGGAATTACTCTTCCTCCTAGTGGTCCAGTTATAACACAACCCGATAGCCTACTAGTTGTTAATTTTGACTACATCAACTCTTAGTTAGAGTTACAAAATAGACTCTTCTAGATTGTTTTACATCACAAACATGTGTCTAGCCTGTTCTACATGAATAATGGAGGCTGGTGCGGTATCCTCCCAAACTATAGGTGTGAAAATAGGAAGGTCAACTTTTGAGTGGCATAACTTTTGCATATGGACTCTGATTGACACAATTATTGTGCCATATTTATGTGTGTAGAATAGTATGAAAAGGTGTAGCACTTAAGAAACAAATCTTGCCCCCATCCCAAAATGTCGTTTTATGCCTCAAAATTCTCCCAAAAGGTTTTAGGCCCCATTTCACCAAACTCGGTCACGCCAGTAAAATTGGTCCCATGAGCCGATTCCTCCACTTTTTCCACTCCAAATGCATCAATATGGATGAAAAAAAAATATAATGAGCCAATTTAGATCACAATGCCTTGGTCAATATGTTTGCATCCAGATCCTTTTTAGGAATGTACTCTAGTGACATGATTCTCCTCTGCACACAATCTTGTAGATGGTGATACTAGATGTTGATATGCTAGGACTGATCATGAAAAACTAGATTCTCATAGACTTTGATACCACTCTAATTGTCATAGTAAATCACTATAGGATCCATTTA
Source organism: Pinus tabuliformis (assembly GCA_031772625.1). NCBI lineage: Eukaryota > Viridiplantae > Streptophyta > Pinopsida > Pinales > Pinaceae > Pinus > Pinus tabuliformis. The sequence goes on along the minus strand of CM062816.1, from coordinate 215,040,228 downwards.
TTGATGAAATAACCCAACAAGGATATTCCTCATCGAAATAGCCTCACAAGATACTTGACTAACAACCATGTACTCTACTTCTATTGAACTGATTGTAATTAATCTCTACTTCCTACTGTACCAAGAAACTATTGTTGACCCAATACTAGAGATTCCCCCTAGTTTGATATGCCTATTTGATGGAATCCCTACCCAATCTGCTTCAGTGAAGCCTTGAAGATTCACTCCCTCTGTATGTTTGTACCAAAGACCAAACTGAGTGGTGCCAATGAGGTATCTCAACACATGTTTAGCTACCTTCCAATACAGTTTGGTTGGCTTAACCATTGCTTCATTAATATCTTTAAATACAAAACACATGTTCGGTGATGTGTTAACCAATTACATAAGTGAGATCACAAGCCGCCTATAAATAGTAGCCTCCACTACTTTAGTTGAAGTATCATCTTCCTCCCTCCAATTCCATACTAGAGGAGTCTCCATGGGTTTGATGCCCTTCATGTGGAACTTCTTGAGTATCTCGTTGGAATACTTTCCCTGAGAGATAAAAAATTCCCCATCTCCTTACCATACTTCCATACTGAGAAAATTATGCATGAGCCCCAAGTCCTTCTTCTTGAATTCTCTTGAAAATCCTCTTTGCAAGGTTTGACCATCTTCTCATCACCTATTAGAATCAAATAATTGACATATAATACTATAATCAATAACTTACCTTCAACCATAATATGGTGAAGGTTCACATCTGCTTCACTTTTGGTGAAGCCAAACCTGGTGAAATAGTTGTTGATCCTGGTGTACCAAGCACAGGGTGCTTGCTTCAATCCATACAGTGCTCGCTTGAGTCTGCACACATGCGACTCTTTGTTAAAGGTCTCAAATCCTTACAGATTCTCTATGTACACCTCTTCCTCAATCACTCCATTGAGGATGACTATCTTCGCATCTGTTTGATGTATCTTCCATCCCATTTGCATTTAAAGTGGTAAAATAGATCTGGTTGAATATTACCTTTCTACTGGAGCAAAAGCATCCTCGTAATGAATTCCCTCCACTTGAGAGATCCCCTTGGCCACAAATTTGGCCTTTCTTTTCTCGACACTCCCATCTACTACTTTCTTCACCTTTCATATCCACATGGAACCTACCACTAACTTGTTCTCTGGCCTTGGGACAACTTACCAACCACTGCTATCGATAATGGAGTCATACTCCTCTACCATGACATCAACCCATATTGGTTTTTGCACTGCTCCCTCTAATGAGGATGGCTTAGTCTCTACACTCTCTCTCATCAGATCCATATAGAGAGTGTACTGATATGGTGACTTCCTCTGCCTGCGCTATGATGTGGGTGCTCCCAAATTATCTCTAGCATCAAGCATCAATCTATGAGCTTCTTTGGTGTGCTTCATTCCATGTCTATATGTTTTTGCATGACTTGGTTCTCCCACTCTCTTCTCCTCTGCATGTGTCTGCTCCACATCATCCTTAGGTTCTTCCTTTGGAGCTAAAAGCTCCTCATATACATGTAATCCAAGGTACCCCATCAAGGGAACATCTGATGGCCTTATCGTCATCAAACTTCACATCTCTACGAATCAATGTCATCTTGTGATATGGTAGGTACACCCAATAGTTGTGAGGTGTATTAATGATCCCAAAAAATATGCCAAACTAAGCTGTGAGCTCTAGCTTTTTCCTTACATCCTTGGTAACATGAAAGTAAACTCATGAACCAAATATCCTGAAGTGTGACACATCTAGTTTCTAACCTGAAAACACTTCTTCAGGTGTACTCATCCCGAGAATCTGATGAGGACTCTTGTTCTACACATATATCATTGTGTTGCATGCTTCATCCCACAAGTGCAATGGTAAGCCCTGATCATGTAACATTTCCCGATCCCACAATACTTTTGTTATTCCTTTTAACAAACCCATTCTATTATGGGTTATGGGGTGTTATTAACTCCCATCAAATGCCTTATGATGCACATAAGTCCTTAAACTCATTCGACACATATTATCCACTGTTATCACTCCTAAGAACCTTCATTTTCCTGCTAGTATCTTTCTCAACAAGTGCTTTAAATTAAAAAGAATTAGAGAACATCTGATATTTCTTCTGCATGAATAAAATCAAGCACTTGCATGAGAAATCATATACAAATATTACATAATACCCATGCTTGTCCATGGAGGCTGTCAAGAATGTTCCACACACATTTGAGTGAACTCTTTGAAGGATCACTTGCACTCATCTATCCTTATCATGAAAGGTGGCTTTCATGTAGTTCCCCAATGTACACCATTTTCATGTATCTTGCTTCTCTAGTGCACTACTGGGAAGTCCTGTAAAAAATTGTTGCATGATCTTCAAGGCTCCATGGTTCAAATGGCATAATATTCTATGCCATAATTCACCAATGCCTCGGCTCTGCACTTTCTCTACTTTTGTGCTCAATGCAACACAATCTTCTACATCCAATTTGTAGAGGTTTTTTTCCTGAACCCCGATCCACTTCACTTGTCTTGTGGCTATATGACGAAGGAAATCATTTCATTTGCTAAATATGACATCTTATCCATGATCGTCCATCATAGAAACTTAAACTGAATTCTTCTTCAGACCTGAAACATACATGACATCTTTTAATACGATAGGAGAACCAAACTCCCTCTAAAAAGTAACAGTACCAATGTTGGTTGTGCTATAACTTCCATCATCTCCCATCTTGATGTGAATCTGGAGGTCCTTCTCCTCCAAGTCATTGAAAAATTCTTTGTTGTTTGGCATATGGAATGAGGCTCCACTATCTAGATACCAACACTACCCATCACCGATATCACCATGCATGCAATTAGGGTGAAATCCAACTAGAATTGTGAAGCTAGAACTTCACCTACCACTCCTCATGAGGGCTTCTTGCCTTCCATCTTCTGTGGACACTTCGACACATAGTGTCCTAGCTCATGATAGTGAAAATATTTAATCTTCAAAAACTCATTCTTCTTGCCTCCCTGTCTATAATCCCGTTTGGATTAGGATTTATTCCCTTTTGCTTTCTTTGCCTTTAAATCCAAGGCACAATTCTCCTTATCATCATTCTTGGATGAGGTTCCATCTATGGTGCTCCTCCTTATCTCTTCTTCCACCAAATTGGACCATAAACACTCCCACTTTCGTTGATGCTTTGTTGGGTTGTATGGGCCTAACCCAGGTTTAGAGGTGATTTAGCCGAGCAAATACTGGTGCTACTTTCCCTTTCGGCAACAGTCCGCAAAGCGCGGACTGAGGTCTCACCCAAAGTAGTATGGGAGGGTGCTAGAACTAGGTTTTCCCACCCTTGGGATGTCTCATGGGCTTCTGGAGGTCCGTGGTCTGACCTGTAACTACACACACTTGCGATCCCTTCACAACCTGCGGTGCAGCTTTTGCGCAGCCCTGCTCAGGGCATGATCCCTATAATACCCAAGTTCCTTACTAATTAACCAATTACTTAACTTGTGTGTGTAATATTTATGGTTATTACATCATATTCAACAATCATATCGGTGCGCGCGATACATAATCTAATACAAACATAAATAAGATAATGCATAGCAAATACACAAAAAATAAGAATCAACTTCTCTTTATTAATCTTCAATCCCACTTACAGACTCGACACTGCCCTGTGCACTTAGCTGCAAGGGTCTGCACACTCACCTACGGACTTTACTAGGCCTCTATGCACTCAGCTGCAGAGCCTCTTCCTACTACTACGACCTAATACACTTAGAATCCTACTCTAAGCTCGAACCATTCCTTCGCTACATACTCTATCTTCAACTATCTTTACAACTTAGATCCTCACTATATTTATACAATTCCATGGTCTCCAGACCATGGGTAGGCTGACATGACTTTGTATTACATTACATTACTTTAGAGTGGACAGCCCTATGACTTAACCTCTACTTCATGCTCCGCGCCCACACTTCGTGGAGTCTTACAAAACCTTTGACCAAAACTTGTGCTTTGAGCCCCAAAACCTGCTGTGGGGGGATTCCATGCCCAACAAGGCCCCATCACAATCATCGTGACTCATCCTGAGTCACTCTGCTGGTGTGGTGATCTTGGCATAGAGCCCCTCCAACTATTCCCATACTGCCCGGAGGTCCGCGGTGCATTAGTTTGTTGTGTTGTTGGACTTGTTACATGTGCTCCTACGTTGCTTCCTAGTGAGGCTCCGCTATCTATATTAGCGCGTATAGTCCCTGCATCTACGCGAGCTTGCCCTCGATCTCGGCTGTAACGATGAAGGCCTCATCAATCCAAGGCTGGAAGTGTGCTTTGAGAAGGGCCTCTTTCAGTCTTGCAGCATCCACCTGCTCCTTTAGTGCCCTTGCCTGCCTCATCTTAGGCAGCCGTTGGGTGAGGATCACTATCTGCACTATTCCCCTGACATTGTCATACTTCTGCTCTAGTTCACGCACCTCTGTTTCAAGGCGTTGTATGTTGGGGTCCTCCTGTAAGGATGTGAGGACATCAAACACTTGGTCCATCATACCGGTGAATTCCTGCACCACCCTTCCAATCTCTGCCAATCCTCTTTGAATCATGCTAACGAACTGTTCTTTAACTTTTGGGGGAGTGGAAGGTTGTGCCTTCATCTGCAGCTCAAGAATCTGGAGGTTCAGCTCCAGCTACACTCGTGTTGATTCTTCGTGCATGCTTTGGACTCCACTTGCCAGACAGTGGATCTGCATCTCGGTTGGTAGGTCTGCGGCGATGGATAATTCTACAACGCATTAGCACGCTTCATCCATTGTTTGCATGATCTGTCGATTCTATGACACTAGCTCGCCATGTTGCAGGCTGAGCTGTTCAATGTTGATCTTCTGCTCACTCAATACTTGGATCACGTAGCCTTCTCGGCTGTGTTGCTCTTTTGTTATGTCATCCTGTAACTAGTACAATGTGTCCTACGGAAGGGCAACCAAATTTAGGCCAAGTCCCTTGATCTGGACCACACGGCTCTGTCCTCCTTACTCTCCGCTAGTAGCGCTCCTTCCAGCAGCATTATGGTGTTGGCCACTTTTGCACGCAACAGATGCTTTGCTGTTGATATATCTGTGATGTCGTAGGCAGCTACTATTCCTTCCTATGGGGGCGCACCTAAAGTTCCTACAGCTACACCCTTATGGCCCCTAACACAATCTGTTGCTTCGTCATGGCTTTGTAGAGCGCTTATCTGGTGAATATGCGAACTGTGTCGCCGATGTCGTAGAGGTCACTCTCTGTCAATGTAATTGGTTCGATGTCCAGTTTGGATGCCTTGGACTTCTTTCGTGGACCTGATCGCTCCGTGACGTGCAGTCGTTGTAGTTGGGTGGATGTTGTGCTCAGGTCCGCACCTTCTACTGTATTTGATCCCTATCTTATAGACACGTTCTGGCCCCCTTCCTCCTACGTCACGGTGGCCCCTGTTGCCTATGCTGCTGTTGTTCTTTCGACGGCCTTTCCTTGTTCTGTGACTGCCTTTGCTGTTTCATGGGTGGCCGTTACCTCCGCGGCCACTTGTTCATTGCACCTCTACTAGGCCAACTTCGTGACACACAACTTGGTGGCATCCTTCTACTTTTGTGCTACTATTCTATCCCTTTCTACCAGATTTGGGGCGTATCACTCGGGAGGCCATGATTTGAGCACAGAGAAGATGGCATCATCAATTGCGATGAAAGGAAGCTTGGTCCAGTTCTGCATTGGATCCTTACACGCCTTGATATACACTATGTGCATATCCACCTTGAAGTTTGCAAAGCTCCGCAGACTGTTGTACACTGTTGCAGACTGTTGTACATCTGGATGCTCGCCTCCATGAGCACCCAAAAGATCTTAGTTTCACAAATCCATGTGGTGTCCTTTGTAGCACAGAGCGATGCATGTTTTGTAGCCTCTACCAAGTCCTGTTCAATATGACGGAACTGACTGTCCTCAGGCATTTCCCCTGTCACTAATAAAATAGACAAGAACAACCACGTATAGTGGAAGGTCTTGCCCTGCTCTTGAGCTTCCTTGAAGTTAGTTAGGAATTCTTCGCAGAGGAACTCAGCCAGTTGAATTGGACCCCTTCCGCGCATTGTTCTACCAGTGTAACTACCGACGCAGGTACCTTGTCTCTGCAGGATTTTCTCATCACCTTCCCAACCAGGATTTGGGTTGCTATGCGCACCCCTTTATCTTTAATACTACTGATTGCGTAGCCTCTCTTATTCTTTTCCAATTTTTACTTCTTCTTCATGGCCTCTGTGAGCGCAAAATCTCCATTTTTTTCGGCTATTTCCACGGGGTCCTTTCCCTTATACGGAAGCCAGGAAATCCTATGGATAAGCTCCACCATGATGGGAATAGTCTCCTCCAGCCATAAGTACCATCGTGCACCAGGCAAAGCAACTGCCTGATGATGAAAATTGTGATAGGTGCGCGGTGAAATTGCGGAATCCATAGTAGGTGGAGTAGTCCGACTTCTCCGCACCGAACAATCATTTTTGTGGCTCTAGCATTGTAACTAACCCCTCCTTGCTCTTTTTCATGAGGCTCTCAGTCTCTACATGTGGAAACTTCTCGCTGTCTACGAGGTCCCAATCTTCAAATTTCATTATGGACACACGGCCCAGGGCTGGGCCCTCAAACAGAATTCCATCTCTGAGGAGCAGGGTTTGGAGTGCACTCTTAGCAGCATCCAAATCATTCGGTACCTTAGCTTTCCCTTTTCATAGAGGAACGTACTTGGGCAATTTTGCTACAGCGTGCATCGGCTGGATTTCTTCTTCCATTTCTTCATCTGCCTCTATATCATCTACGAGAGCCTGTAGGTCCTCCTCATCATCATCTGTCTCAAAGGTGACAACCTTTCCCTTTTCTTCTATGGAAATTTTACCAAACTACAGATTTCGTGGGGACATACGGATTGGTACCGCTACCTATTTATCCTCCTTGGGCCTCGGCGTCCGAGGTGATTTCAGAATTTCGGGCGGATCCCCCACCTACACTCTAGGGTTCTGCACGGCTTCCTTGGCGGTACTCTCTACAAAACCCACACTTCTCCTGGTAGTTGTCATCTTGTTCGAAGTGTTTGTGGTTGCTCGCGAACTTGGGGGCTCAAATACCACTTGGTGCTCAACACTCTGTGCTCTTCGTAATAGCTCAAATCTCAAATGAACAAGTGTTGTCTCGTGGCTAGCCCTTGGAGTTTTATAGCGTCTTTTAAATTTGAATTCGACATCTCCCCCCACTTCTGAGTCATTAATGCATTCTTGGCAGCAGATCATCCCAAATCTAGTTCTTAATTTGTGTCTTAATTGCCCATCACCCGATCCCTTTTGCCTTAAATTGGACATCTCGTCATGAACAGTGATGCCAATGGTTATTTCCCAGTCTACTGGCGTGGCAATGCAACCCCCCATGCATGGGCACAAACCTTGTGCCATGTTGGTTCTACGCGCACCCCCCTCATCGCGCAGTTCCCAAACATACTCTTTTAGAGTCCCGCGTTATCTTTCAACTATCTAGAACACTGAGACTATGCTCCCTATGGCTAGTCAGGTGTTTGCACCGCCTGTGCGAGACTTCAACTCGTCTTCCAGCATAGCCCATGGAGACTCCTCACTTTCCCTCGCAATAGCCGGCACCGCATGTTCTACCTTATGTGGTGCACTCCCCTTGTTACTGCGTTCGGTAAGGTGCGGTCTCAGCCATGGTAGCAGAGTCATAAATTCTCAGTGACAATATTCTAATGCAGTGGTATGACCATCCGTATCTTGCCTTATCATCCTTGGTTTATCGACGAGACATGCTTGCATGACCTCGTTTTCTAGTATTTTGATCTCAGTGTCCACAAACATGCTTTTCTTCCTCAATTGTACCTGATCTTCTTCGAGTTCGCAAAGTTTAAGGTTCCATCATTGAATGGCTTCTCAAATCCTTATATGGTCATCCTTGCGTAGCTGTGTGATTCCATCCTCCTAGTTTTTGCGCGCTGCCATAACTGTGGGAGCTATTATGTGTGGATTCCTTTTGGTATTCTCTTCATAAATTTCTGTTTCTACTCTGTTTCGCAGCTTTGTAATCATTTGAATGCTCAGATTTTTGCATATGGTATTATAGGCCCATCGAACTGCTAGCATGTGCAGGTCCCAATCAGTTCGTCTTGCCTAGTGAACCTTGTTCAATACTCCACGCACCTTATGGAATGCCTTGTCATGGAGAATTGGTAGCGCGCGTCGCCTTTCCTGCCACTATGGTTGGTTTCAATTCTCTAGGGTGGGGGTGGCGAGCACTTGTGTAGACTGTATAGCATATGTCTATACCCATCAGGAAAGGTGGGTGCGCAAGTTGTTTCGCCCCTGCTGATTGACTTGCATTTGAAGCTGGGGTTTTCCAAACTGCAAGTGCATCATCCTTCTACATCTATGTCAGTCTTCAAAAGTTCCTTGATGCATACCCCACCATCATGCTGGTGTTGCACGGAGTGCCCACTTCAGCATAATGAACCGATGTTGTTTTGGAACTGCACTTTTGAATTTGCTCAGAAATTCATCCACTGCTAGCAATCCATCCTATTTCGGCAGCTCCCTTGCCTCTATTTTAACGCAATATAATGACCTGATCATCATATTGCATTTCAGCATTGTTACTTCATGCAGCCGATTCTGCCATTGCTCTATCTCTTCGTCCAGATCCGAAGTGCAGGAGCTTTCATGCTCCCATGAAATCCTTCCAACTGCAGTTGGATTCACCCAATCCTCTCCTTGCATAGTTACCTTGTAAATACATTCGGGATCTTCATCACTATCATTGTCTTGCACCGGTTCGGTGTATTGTGCTCCTTCGGCTGGATCTAGCGGTACTACTATGCGTAGTGATTTTTTCTCCATCATTTTGTGCTTCTTTATATTTATGATCCCATTCATATCAGTAGCCTAGTCTATTCCTAGTAGCACAGGATAGGGATTGTTGTCATTGACAATCTCTATCACTTCAAAATCTGCCCGCGTGCTCGCGCCTTTAATATCGACTCTCACCCCTTGCAATCTTCCTATGGGAAAAACCTTATGTTGGTTCACCATTTATAACTAAATAAGGGACTATTGTAATGGGGGTCTACCCATGTGTTCCCATGTTTTCTTTGTTAGTACATTTGCATCTGAACCCAGGTCTAGGATTACCTAATCCATTTCGTACTTGCCTATTTATGCAGTTAACCTCAACTCCCTTCTTGTGCGCAATTCATGCCTTCCAAGTTTTCAGACCATGCGTAGTACTCCTGACCCGGCGCACTTGGTGATAAGTTCCTATAGTGCTTTGACTGCCTTGTTGTTGCGCAGTGGTTTCATGCATGCCTCCAAAAAGGTAGTGAGAATTAAAGGATCCATCCCTGGTTCTAGTTGATTCTTACAACTTGAAGTGGAGGCCTCCGTGAAGCTCTTCTTAGCTTCCATGAATTTCTCCTTCGCATGTTCTTAGTCAAACTTGGGTTCCTTTGTAGGAGCCTTGCGAACCCACACGCTTCATTTTGGCTGCTTCCCTTTATTGTCTTCCATAGTCATACCACTCCTGAGCATCATGTTTACATTTGGGTCTTGTTCGCACAGTTCAGACCTCATCATTTGTAAATTCTGGGTTGGAGGGGGCTGGAGTACACACTTTTCACGCATCTTCACTATCAGCAAAGGGTAATCTTCTGCCTCATGATCAAACTGATTCCAGTACCAACATGATATCCTAGTTGGGTTCGTACAATCACGGGCATAATTCCCTAGAACTCCTCAATTGTAACAAATTATCTGGCTACGACCCCTTTTTCGTCCCATTCCACATCGACCTTGACCGCACCCGTGAAACCCAGCCCATGTGATTTGTGCATTTGGCTCGAGGGCTTGTGTTTCAGCCTACACCATGTAGTTAGGAGTCCGATCCATCATTAGTTCATAGCTTTGGCAAGTGTGTTTGTCCTGGCCTATCAAACTACAGAAATTACAAGACAATTGTTGGGATGTCTGCATATACTTCTGTAATACATGACAATTATCCGTGGTGTGTTTTCCTCCTATCTGGCAGATCACGCACCATAATGTAGATGCCACGCTCGACCCTGCCTTTGCCTCCTGTCTTAATAGCATTGTCCCTCCCCTTGCCAAGTAGTTTGCGAACACTGGACAGTGGTCCTTGTCATGCCCTTAGCCCTTGCATTTTATGCACCATACCTCGTCGTGCACCTTCGACTGAGTTGTCCTGTCTAGTTTCAAACTTTGCATCTCCAAACATAGATTATACAGTTGCATGTGGATTTCTTGGACTCCCAACCCAAGGTATTGTATAGGGGTCTCATGCAATATTATTGCCTTCTCTAATGCTTTGGCATGGGTGGAAAGTTTTTGTTGTGACAACGTCGTCCTTAAGTGTGGTGTAAGTGAGGCTACAAACGATGTGCGATGCTGTGCATCTATTAACGTCATATTAGCTTCGAAAATCATACTCTTCAGCCTTGGGTCTAGATCCCAGGGGGTGTCGCCTGGGAGCATCACAATCTCCTTAAACCTGATGATTGATTGTGTCTCTGATTTTGACCTACTAAAATCCCTATTCAGCGTGCTCTAGATATCTGCAATTCCTGCATTCGGGTGGTCATTAGAATGCTTGATATACCACGTTAATGCACAATCTGGTAGGTCACTCACCAGCGTAGCCCTTTTAATATTGTCATCCACGACACTCTGTGCTTCCCATGATGCTCTTACCACGAACTAGAATTGGTCCAGATCTTCATTTCCTACTCCTCTGAACACTAATAGTTTGATCGCACTTGCCAGACTAAGCTATGGTGGTGGTGAAGGTGGAGTGGGTGGAGATGGAGGTGAGGAGGGTGAAACAGGTGGTGGTTTGGGTGGGGGTGGTAAATGTGGAATTCTCTGTCTTATCAAACTGACCGTGCTTCTCGGAGAGACTTTCACAAGATCCTCCTTGCTTTCCCGCGAGGGTGAAATTAAGGGACTGTATTCCAACTCCTCACTACTTCCTTGTCTGTAGATATTTCTGCTTCACGTAGTCCCAAACATTAATTTATTCACATAACCCGATTTTTATACAATAGCATCTTAATCCAAGTGTTCAAAGATTTAATATACTTACCTGGCGGTCCCTTGAGAAAACGTCGCTCTGCCCCATTGTAGCTGACGATCGTGTCTACTACAAACTTAGTGATAAATCCTCCTATTATTCGGTCGAGCCAGTGGTCTACAACTCTTGCTATCTTATCTTTTGATGCTTCTACTCTGCCAACTAGTTTTGGAGTCCACACTATTGGCTTTTCGAGCCTACACCTTCCTTGGCTATCTGCTAACTTTGCGATCCACTCATACAACTCATATGGAAAAGATGCAAAGAAAATTTTGTGGAGTTCCATGTATAAGTAGCGCTCCAGCCACTGTTCCTTAGATACTTGTGGATTTCTATTTTCATGTGCCGTGAACTTGTGAATCTTCTTGTCCAACCACTCTTCAATTTCTTTCTTCATAGGATTCCAGTGGCATCACATTAGACATCGTTTCTACAGATCGTGGTCCCAGCAACGGAACCATTTGTTGGCTTGTATGGGCCTGACCCAGGTTCAAAGGTGACTTAGCCAAGCAAATCCCAAAACAACTGGCCCTTTTGGCAACAATTCGTAGAGCGCGGACTGAGTCTCACCCAAAGTAGTATGGGAGGGTGCTAGAACGAAGTTTCTGCACCCTTGGGATGTCTCATGGGCTTCTAGACGTCTGCGGTCTAACCTGTTGCTACGCACACTTGCAATCCCTTCACAACCTACAATGTGGCTTCTTGTGGCCTTGCTCGGGGCGCGATCCATATAATACCCAAGTTCCTTGCTAATTAACCAATTACCTAACTTGTTTGTGTAAGATTTATGGTTATTACAGCATATTCAGCAATCATATGAATGCGCATGATACATAAACTAATACAAACATAAAGAAGATAATCCACAGCAAATACACAGAAATAAGAGTCAACTTCTGTTTACTAATCTTCAATCCTGCTAACAGAATCGACATCGCCCTATGCACTCAGCTGTAGGGGTCTATGCACTCAGTTTCGGACTCTACCAGGCCTCTGTGGACTCAGTTGTAGAGCCTCTTCCTACTACTATGACCCAATACACTTAGAATCCTACTCTAAGATCGAACCATTCCTTCACTACTTACTCTATCTTCGACTATCTTTACAACTTAGAGCCCCACTCTATTTATACAATCCCAGGTATGCGGACCATGTGTAGACCGACATGACTTTCTATTACATTACATTACTTTAGGGCAGACAACCCTATCACTTACCCTTTACTTCGCGCTTTGCGCCCACAGTTCACTGAGTCTTACAAAACCTTTGACCAAAACTTGGGCTTTGAGCCCTAAAACTTACTGTGGGGGGATTCCATGCCCAACTGCTCCCTCCCATTTACCCAATCCTAGTAGCTATGTTAGTTCTTGGGAAGGCCTAGAAGTTCTAGGATGACTAGATCATCTTCAAAAACCATAATGTCAATGATCCTAGCCTCATCCCGACATTGGTTGAACCTTCTCAAGTACTGTAGTATTATGTCGCCCTTCTCCATCTTGATATTTTTAAGATTTTCCTTTAGTGCCAACTTCCCGTGGTCACTGTTATTATAAAACAAGTCTATCAAGGTAGCCACATTGTATATGGTGTATCCTTCCTGTGGATATTTGAGACAATATTATCTCAAAATCCTTCTAGTATGAGCATCCTTGCCTTTGCCACACATTTCTTCCATTCTACCAGATCTTGAGAATCAATTGTTGGAGGCTTAGGGAAATCATTTTATATGAATTCCTTCAGCGTGTTGTCTTCTAACACTGCCTCCATCTTGTCCTTCCTTCAGCCTGTTGTCTTCTAACACTGCCTCCATCTTGTCCTTCCAAGCAATATAATTCGAACTACCCTCAAGGGAATATTCAAGTTTCAAACCATAGACAACATCTTGTTGGCTTCGAAGAGTGATCCTACAAATTTGATTTCACCTACATAGAAAAAATCATATTCTTCTCTTCTAGTGTTATTTGAGCTCTGATACCATGTAGAAATTCCTTGTAGATTCAAAATTCTTATGTAATTTTTCTAAAACAAAAGAGTTGAATATACTCTACTCATCAATGGAAACAATTAATTGATCAATAAATCATGAAGAATACAAGAGAAAGAATTTAATCAACACACTACACAATGATTTCCTGGGGAAAACCACAACTATAAACCCATGCTACTTGTATACTACATTGGTCAGAAAATATGAGAAGATTACAATTCTTTCCTCAAGCACGAGCAACCTCTACACTATCTCTATCTGTATCACAACTTCTTATACAAGTCTAGGCCAATACTTAACCAATTTCCTTCTTACCCAAGTCCCTATTTCCTTGTGTTCTTTCCTTGGAAATTAGCTACCAATCCATCATAGGCCTTCCTCTAACTACATGCACCACCTGTACGATTTGGATGATTATACAATAGATAGTACACTGCCCTTGAAATCTAATCTCATCTGGGTAACTCTCAGATATGACATGCATGAGTTATTTATGGCTGAATTATTAGTTAATTGATAGAACACATGAAGCAACACCCCACTATTACACCTCCTACTAGTTCCTTCATCAGTTGGAACTAGTTTAACTAACTTTAAATTAGATAAACTAAATTATTTATTTACAAATCAAAATAAACTCAACTAGGGCTCGTAAAAGGTAGGAGACACTCTACATGACTCAAGTTAGACCCTCAACTCAAATCAACTGAACCAACTAAGTCAAATTAACTTAGTTAACTCATACAAGTTGCCTTGTGATGTGGAATTATAATTTTCCTCCTAATTTAATTCAAGGGAAAATTAAATCAAGATTTTTCTTGTTGCATTTTCAACAGGTTTATATGCTTATAATAGGCAAAAAAATGGTCACACTCCATGGCTCATACAGGTACTAAGAGGCAATCCTAGTCTTATGTTTTTCGTTCCTTATATTTTTTTGTTTCACGGGTGAATGTTAAAATTTATAGCTAAAAATATCCGTTCCTCAGTTCTTACAAGTATGAGCGTTACATTAGAATTAAGAGCAGGTGATATTGCAAACATGTTTTGTTTTCATTTTACTTTTATCTATGAAGGTGTTCGGTGTTGTCCACTAGGTTCTTAAACTGTTTCTTTTTATTTGTGCCAAGGTTCTGCACTAGTTATAAACCTTACTCAGATTAAGTCGGGTTCTTATCATTTTAACTTTTATGTACCTTTATAGTCCAAGCAGTCGTCCCTTGAAGTTTTTTTCAATGTATAAGTAACAGTTGACTACAAGAACATTTGATACCTCAAATTGTTATAATGGCTAGGAATACAAGGGTTTTTTGATTGGCACATATTTATATGTGTACATTATGTAACATAAGCCCCATGGTGGTACCTTAGCTGAACACACTGAATTATCATTACATAATTCTTTTTAAAGGAGCCTTTTGTATTTTCAATCACATTTACTTATCTACAAATTTTCATTTATTGGTCGAGGGCCACTGTCGAATTCAAAATATAGCTATTGCATGTCATATATTTATGTTTGTTTATGATTTATGCACTTTGTAGTTCTTAGAAGGAAAGTTCATTCGTTTACTAGAGTTTCATCTTAAAGAAACAATCTCTCTTGTATATTGGTTCTCCGCATGTTATTTCTTTGATTCAACACCAATTTATTTAATATATTTCAAATTGTAAGGTCATGTAATTTTTTTTTTCTATATATGGAATTCAAGTTTCTTTTTCGTAACTAGGCAACTTATTTGATATATTTTTCTTTTTTTGGCATGAGTATATTTATACTTGGAAGTCTCATGGAATCTCTGTCACAAGGAATCATTGATAGTTCTATTTGGGTCGTAATTTCCCCGTTTAGGACCGAGGGTTGAATTGTAGATATTTCTCTATGTTTACCCTCTAACTTGTTCGACCAACTCTCTAACTTCCTGTAAGAGAGATTCGATATATTTTCTTGTAGGTAATCATTTTTCATGAATAGGCATATTAAATATCTTCTAGTATTCAAAATGTATTTATTACCAGTATGGAAAATTGCAGGCTATCTAATTTTACAACTCCTACTCTGTAAGTTTACTTCTTTCACTCAATATTAACACACAACCAATATTTTTAATATTTTGCACATATGACCATTAATTTACATAGAATCCTCATACCCTACTTAACTTCCTGAAACCCACAGTTAGTCCTTTCTTCCTTTGAAAAACACAAAATTAGTTGAATATAAATTACATACACTAGAATCAATAACTATCTTTTCTTTTGAACACAAGAAGTTTAACCTACTTATCTGAACCCTTTTAGGAAACAATTTTAAGGCCTACACATTACACCCAACCTTGAACCAACTTCTTTGTCTGGTTCCCCCCTAGCTTTCCTCTAACTATCAAGAAAAATGAACACTAGCTTTGTTTGAGTTCTTCCTTGGCTAATTAACTCCCAAACCATTAGTAGTGTCCTTCTAAATCATATGGGTTCCACTAGTCTTTATCTCTCACTAGTTTTCTCTAAGAACCGTATTGATCTCTCGTAGTTCTTTCTTAGATCTCACACACTATGGAATTTATCTCTAGCCATAGATAACTATTAGTGTGGTATGTGTACTGTCTTCTTCTTCTCTTTGTGTCCCAGAAGAAAAATATGACAGAAAGAATACCTTTTTTTTCCTTAATCCTTTCTCGTTTGGCACAACCAACTTCAATTGTTTTCTTCTCGGAAATTATGGGCTAATCTATCGTGTTAGCCTTTTCACCTTTTCCTAAGAGGATTTACATACTAATTTTTTTTCTATTTTTCTAAATTATCAAACAATATTTAGATCATGACATTTATTACAAGTCTTTTAATATTCTTTTAACTAAGAATAACAAAAGTAAAGTCATGTCATATATTCATTTCCCAACGGTTGTTATAGTCCATGTATGCAATTAAGCATCTACACAAAATAGACCATCTATATATATATATATATATATATATATATTTATTTATTACACTAAATTAGTGGACCTTAGTGAGAAAATGATCTAAGAAGGAAACCAAACCAATGTGACCAAGATACCAGAAAAATCAAAGGAGAAACAAAAAGGGAGTCGAGAGGGTCAAAGGGAGGAAACATTTCAGTAGAGGAGAAGGAGGGGGGTAGGGTGAGAGGGGGTGAGAGGGGGAAGTAGGTGGGTGTTGGAAAGGGGAAGAAGTTTAGGAAGGGGTAAGTGGGGTAGGGGCGATTGGGAAGGGAAGACATTTAGGAAGAAAGAAGGAGGAGGGGGGAAGGGATGAAGAAGAGGTGAGAGGAGGGGGGAAGGGATGAAGAAGAGGTGAGAGGAGGGGGGAAGGGATGAAGAAGAGGTTAGAGGAGAGGAAGGGCATATAGAAGGAAGAGAGTAGGGGGGTATAATAATTGAAAAAGGGAGTAATACTAGAGGAGGAGAAAGAGAAGGGAGAGAGTGCAGGTAGGGAAAAGAATATAAGAGGGAGTAAGGTGGGTGAAAGTTAAACAAGGAGAAAGAAAAGAGGGAAAGGTGAGAGAACATGTGGAGTATGGGTAAGCATAGAGGGGAAGGGAAGGATGGATAAGGGAACGCATTTTAAGGTAATTAGGTTAAAAAATAAAGAAGGGGAACAAAGATCAAGAATGAAGGGGGACAAGAGCCAAAAGATTATCCATATGGGACCATAATATGTAGTTTATAGTATGTAAGGGAAGTCAATTACTGTTGATCCAAATCCACTATCTCTATTGATGTTGTTAGGATGTTTCTTGATTTCAATTGCTCCTCCAATTTTACATTTGTAATAATGATTTTTCTTAGTGATGATGTTATTTATTTCCCGAAAAACATGAGGCTCTATAGTGTTGGCATGTTTTTCTAGTGCTTATTTTCCAATTATTTTATGTTATATGTCAACACCATGTTCCTTGATCCTTACTTGTAGGGAGCATCTTTTTTCACCAATATAACACTTGTCACAAGAGCAATAGTCTACTTTATAAATACCTTTGTAACTAAAACAATCTTTACCATCCTTAATAGATTTCATATTTTGTCTAATAGTGGTGAGTGGTCTAAAAGATATTATGATCTCTTTTTGTTTTAGAACATTGGAAATCAGTGTTTCCTTTGAGGTAACAAAGGTAGGAAATCTTCCTTGAGTCTTGGATATTAGTGTTATTGTTGTCTTGTCTATCCAAATATTTTTGAAGGGCAACCATTATACCTTTCTTTTTATAACTAAGATCCTTGAAGACTTTAATCAAGTGGTTTCTATCATTTTCACTATGGTCTTTCCTAGAAATTTTAAAGGCTCGAGTGGCTAGAGTTCTAATGACACCAATATTTTATGCAGGAAAGTGGTGAGAGTAAGCATGGAGGTAATTTTTGGTGTGGGTATTCTTTTAGTAGATAATACAATATAATTGTCTATCAAGTTTCCTCATTATTAGGATATCCAAGAAGGGTATGCAACCATTATTTTATGCTTCTATAGTGAACTGAATATTAGTTGAGATGTTTTTACTTAAATGTTGTAAGAATTTTGAGAGCTCTTCCTTCCCATGCAGCTAGATGACATCACTATCATGAATGAATCTCTTCTAAATCTTAGGCTTCAGATGATAAGTGTTAAGAGCCAAACTTTAAAATGTTTAATATAATTTAGGTTTTCTGTTGCTAAATAAAGGGGGCATCCCATCATTACTTTGTTTGTTTCCTTGTAGTATTCTCCCTTCAAGTAGACGAAAGTGGATATGAGACATACCTCTGTAAACTTTGTAGTTTCTAGGTCATGCACCTCTTTAATTACCTAGAAAACCTCAATGCTCATTTAGGGATTTTTTGTAAAAAGGGATACTAGGTCAAAGCTAATTATGAATTCTTTAGGATTAACCTTCCCATCTTTAATTACCTTAATAAATTCATTGGAATCAGTCATGTATGATTTATTATGGCCAACTAAAGGACTTAAAGCATTGTCCACAAATTTGGCTAGTTAATAGGTTTGAAAAGCCAATAGTGTGCATTGTTGGTCTTAATGAAATATCATTATTGTGGATTTTTGGAGCTTTGTAAATCCTAGGGACTATCTTGCTACTAGAAATCAATTGTGTCCAATCATTTAAATTAGAAAATAGAATATCCATTTTCACCTCTCTAATAACTTTTGCAACATACAATTAACATTCCCTTATGAATGTCGAGCAAATCACATGAATATTATGCATCTCACACCCAAACCAAAACATCCCGTGTGACACTACAACATCTCACACACCAAGTCTCATGTTTACGCATACCGTAAAAATATATTATTCTCAATACTACACGCCTGCCATAAAAAAAATTCTAATGATTTTTGTGCCTATCATGGAAGCCAACAATAACACCTAAGTCAAAAATATGAACAACCATTATATTAAGACTTACAAAATATTGAGTTACAAAATTGGACCACTTTCATATATTACATCAACTTTCTTACGAGTAAAATGTATTTTTATAATATTAAGTATGATACTAACTTTGCCATTAAACTAATAAACACATTCTTATTCTATTTTTCTTTTATCATGCAACCTTTATTTTATTTTTAATTCGCATTTATACATCATAAAATTATAAGTTAAATATGCTTACAATTTTTTATCCCATAATCATATCAATAGACCTAATTGAACTTTAAAATACCACTAAAGGTATACTTAAAACACATGTAATAAAGCAGTTCAAGGATAATAAAGCATTTATGCATTTATAGGTAAGGATAATGATCATCTAATAAAATATGAAGCTATGCAATTGATACCTCACATTGTAAATGACAATCTTGACCCATGGTAATTTAACTCAATTTAAAACATTTTAATATAATTATTAAACATTTATTTACTATCACAACAATATCATAGATCTCTAAGCGCAAATCCATATCCCACCAAATAAAAAACATATTTCTCGAGAGCGTATTTACCAACATTTATCTCCACATTCCAATAAAAACTACCACTAATAGCCCTCTCGTTGTCCGAGCAAATGATGCAAAACAAAAACTTTCTTTTCATCTTTTCTTTATCATCGATGGAGACAAATATCCCTAAAAAGACAAATATCCAATCTTTGTCTGATTGGTAGCATTGGTATTCTTAAAAATACCGCGATGGGCGTGTGATGTTAATAGTCGATATTAGAGCCACCATGGTCAACCCAATTCTAGAAGACTCTGCAACGATACATTTCATGTTATTGTGCACCGAGGCCTTTGGAGATGTCGACGCTAAGCGTTGGGAGGACATGGCCTACATTGTGGTACAAGTTCTCGCTAAGCTTTGGACAATGCAATGTTAAGATTTGGCCATTAAATTTCTTCAATTCATGGAATCACAACAATCTTAAGAGCATTATAACAAATACAGGTAGGTTTTCACTAGAATCTTCCATTTCGTATCCAACTTTTTTACTGCATTTTCGCGTTGGTGGAGTTATCCTTTATTTTGCGCAAGGGTGGTAGTATTGATTTTCTTTACTTTTGCGATTTTTATTATAAAGAGATTTTGATAGTTGGGGTTACTCAATTGGTTCCATGGATTGCTCATCCTCGATAATGATGTGAAGCGGAATTAATGAAGTATGGGTTAAATTTATGATGTTTTGATCTCAATTCTTCGCTAGATAGTTGTACATGAAGATGTATAGTTCATGTGTTGAAGCACCTTAGTATTATGGGACTAAGTAAAAATTTCATTGACTTCACCATACAATTTGGAATTTTACAACTCCCAAAATAGTTCACAACTCTTGAGACACTATTCACAACAACCTAAGTGGTTTGGGTTTGTTCTTCATATACGAGGATATCTTATGCCATGACACATCATAGATATTCGAGAGTTCAGCTTGTTCACACATTTGGCAGTGCATGTCACATAGTTTGATGGGATGTCCACCATGGAGGATGGATTATTTAGCAATGGGCTTCTATTTGGCACATGTGGATCTTCTTGGGCCTTCCTTGATTTGAGAATGTAGCTAGCATGGTTTGGGGAGGTTAAACATTAGAGGCCTCATACACGACCATTAGACATAATTTTAGGGATCCACCCACTCCTAAGGGATTTTAGTCATTGATTGTTGGAATATTTAACCTTGAAGAGCTACACATCCACCTTGGAGGAAATTTAAGAGGATTTCACTGCCTACTTTGAGGAGTTGGTTGTGGATCTACCCACTTGGAGGCCTTTGAAGTTTATATGTTATAGCTTTAAATCATCTTCCCCCCTATTAGATGGAGATGCCCCACTCTGTTTGGTCTATTTTGGTTGGAGTATTGTACATGTGGCTTGAATGCCTCATTATTGTATATATTGTTGATCAACATTGGATCATTATATTATTTTTCATTCATCTCGATGCTTTTATAGTGAAATAACTAAAAGAATCAAAAAACAAGAGTTGCTATATCGATGAGACTTTATTTGGAGAATTGGGGATTGAAACCTTCTAGAGCTAGTTTGAAGCCTGAAAAAACAATTATTGGGGGGCAAAAGTTTCATACTTAATCATGAGACCCCGTGACATTATTTTGCAGTCAAAGACCTTTCCAACAGTGCAACAAAGACATCAATCAAAGTTAAAATGCAAAAGTTATGGCCCTTGAAATTTGACCTTTTTTTATTTACCACCATAATTCGATAGGATGCCATGTCAACTGCCATTACTCATGGAAAATGGGCTAGCCACATGAGGGTTATGAAAAAGACTCTAGAAGAGTCAAATTTGTAATTCTAGTTGAGACTTGGAGTAAAGCTTAATCCCTAATCGACTATTACGTGATTTTATAATTAGGCCATTAGGAAGAAAAGGGGGTTCTATTGGGCCCTCATTTTTAGGCCTTTGCTATTGTAAAAAATGCGATTTTTCCCCTTTCCACTCCCTTTTATAACCTATTTCCATCCCTTTTTTAGTCAGAATCACTGTTTTATGGTCATTAGATGCTCGTGAGGTATGATGTTGTTTAATTCAAAGTATTTCCATTTTGTTTTTAATGAGTTTTTTGGACACCTAATCTGCTAAGGCTTATGTTGTGAAATGTGAATAGTCATTGGAGTCCAGATGACTTCTTGTAATATGATACGAAGGGTCTTAATATGTGCAACTATGTGAATAATAAGCATCTCATGAGTTTATCTTAATTGTGCCTATTCTTTTCTATGAGTTTACATGGTATCAGATAAAACATAATCTTGCCCTCATGAAATTTGAGCCACTAGTTTTATGACCTTTGTATATCTGGGTGATACTCCTTATTGGTATTTTTCTTTTCAAAATATTTGTAAGAGAAGAGGCCCATTACCTCTCTCTTTTCCTGTCACATTCTTGGTTGTCTCTCAGCCTATCATACCATTGGTTATTGACTCTCTTTGTCATAACTCTATATATACAACTCAAAAACACCACTTCGGTTATCTTGCCAATGAAGAACTATTATTTAAGTTTCCCCGAGTTCTTGTCACTCTTTCCCTCTGCTTTTCTCCTACCATGTTAGACCTCTACTATTCTAAGCCCGCCAGTCTAGTATCTTTGTCTTACATCTATGTTCATTCCATCTACACCCATTTCATTCTTGTGCATTAATTGCGGGCTCCTTCCACTCTACTCTCTCCTTAGTCTCTCTTCATCATGGGGACTTTATTAGGGGAGCAATACGATATCACGTGCATTCATATTGGTGGATATATATTGAGGAAAAAATGACATAATATATTGAGCGTATAATAGGGGGTAAAGGGTTTTTATATTGGAAGGTAAAAAAAATGGAGCTCAAAGTTGATAAAAAATAATAAAGGGGTATAGAAAATGTGAATGAAAAAATGGATAACTACAATATCTAACGAAATAGAGGTTTTTTAAATTGGGAAAGTGTATTGGGTTTGTATTGGTAGGGGGTTATATAATGTGACTTTTAGAGATATTTTCCAATATGTAGTCAAATTAAGGGTATTTTTTGGTATGCCACGAACGCATGTGCTATGTGAGAGGTTCATTGAGTGAAGCCCTCGTGCTCCTCATCTTGGTTGCCAAAACATGTAGAAGAAAAAATAAGTAGAAGGAAGTTCTATGACAGTTGTTTACAAGGCCATCTGAAAATATGTTGTTCAACCTTGATATCCTTCTCTTCCCTAACAATTGAAATGTCGATCATGTCGACGATTCCAAATACCATTGCCGCCCCTTTGATCTGTTGAGGCATATGCTACTACTCATGTAAATATTGGTGTCATTATAGTAGTCTTCCTTCCCCTTCCAGCTCATGTTCCAATAACATTAATCCGAGCAGATAAGGGCAAGTGTAGCCCAACAAGTTCCCATCTTTAAAAGCGAACTTGTATGATAAAATCCTACCTGTGATCTAGTCCCTATCCTTGACGAAAATGGGACACTCATTACATAGTCACCTGTAATATTTGAGGAAGATTCCACATTATCCAACACCAAACTATCTATTTTAAGAAGCTATATCTTGTTGTCTCAATTTTAGGCTGATTTCGCCAAAGAAAAATATTTGTTCATAGATATTTCTTTCATGAGGGAACTAACCTCCTAAAATGGTTTGGGGAAAACCACGCCAACATGTGAAAATAATGGTTGAACATTTTTTAACTTTGGAGAAGAAAATGTAGATTACTGGCGAAGAGGGTCCCTTCCTAGGTGAGATGATGAGATTGGCGAATGTGGTGTTAGCACCCTTTATCACATGGTTTCTAACCTTTCAAGCATATGGTGAAATCAAAGCTTCACATGTATACCATCGCATTATCAGTTTTACAACCTTTCAGTGCTGCCTCTTATTCTTACATCCATGTGTTGCTCCGCACATTGACCAATGAATTTCCGTTGGAAGTGGACTCCCATATGTGCAAATGCTGGCATGTAAGGTGTGCTTGTGATTTTATTTCCCTCACAATTGATGTAATATTGTGATGGTATGAGAACCTTTTATATCGATCCACATACTCAATTATCTTGTTCAATAAAATAAGTGAATAATCTCTTGCCTCCTTTGGTCAACTAGTTTCAGACAATGTAAGGTGGTGGGTTGGTTAACATGTATCCTTACCTTCCTCATGGTTTTTTGTTCCTCATGGTTATGGCTTCTTGAACACATATTCTCGTGAACCAGTATCATTTGAATTCAAGGTTGTCTTCATATCTGGAAGCTCAATTTTGAAATTGAAGTTTAACTGCATTAACATCAAAACTATAATCAATTTGATCCAAAACAAGAGATGTTGTAGTAGAATTTTATGTTACAGTTGTTACGAAATCAAAAATATAATTATGTGCATGTGATTAGCGGGGACAAAAATTTTTGCTTGACAGATTCCATTGCCAAAGTATTTATGGCTGAACTAACTTCCTTTATTTTTTGAGTCTTTATTTTTGCTGATAAAATAGCTTAAATTGGTAAAGTATTAGAGTTATTGAATTCTTTAATACACTCCATTGTTCATGGTATAGTAAAAATCAATAAGGATACACTCTATGACATTCAAATATGTTTGTAAAATGCATAAGACAAGGCCAAGTTTTCGCAACTTGAATCTTAGCTACAACAAGATGAGCTACAACAAAAGAGACATCATTATGAACTAGTTCTTGGTCAAAACAATTCTCTATTTAAGGTTGAGACAATCTCCCATCAATCTCAAAAAACTGATCAAAACAACGAGCTTGAGATTTGTTCACATCCAGTGCCCACTTCAGGAGTAGATTTTCTTGAAGATACAAAGGTTCAACCTACTCTTCCCAAGCCCATCATCAGAACATGGAAAGAAGTTATTAACGATAGGAAAAAAAAGGTCTTGGATATGACAAGGATGTTTGCTTTCATATTCTATACTATTCTAAGCCCATCCAATTTCAAAGTGCTAGGCTTCTTCAAGGAGGCCTGTCTTCACCTTTTATAGATCCCGCTCCTCATCCACATTCACAACAAAAAATTTGTAGATACCAACATTCTGATCAAGTTAGTCATGTGAAAGATCCATGTTTTGATCTTCATCTGTGTGAGCATTGTGGTAGGAACACTCATCATTCAATAACATGTTCCAAAAACAAGCCTCCTGTAAGAATGAAGATTCAACTTTCATCGGATTACTTCTTGGCAATAGGATTCAAAAACCAAGAAGATATTTGGGTCATGCCACAAAATTTATTCTTGAGTATTAACATGTCTCGTAGATGATATTTATTCATCTTATCACCTTGTATTTAACAGAGGGGGAATTGATGTTTAGTTACTAGATTCGAAGCCAAATCAAGTGAGTTGAGCCACAACTTGAGCCACAGCCACAACCTGTTTCCTAGGCTGAGAGCCAAAGAAAGCCATGCTCATATTGAGAGTTGTAGCTAGAGACAGAGTAATGCTCCATGAGCATGCCTTTTGGTTGGTGGTCTTCCTTAAACCACCACCATTTGAGACCTCAATGGTATCCCATTTAAAACATTAGGGAACACTTCCACTAGAAAAATACTTCAACTTCTATCCATATTTACAATTGTTCCAAGAATTGCATCAAGTGTTCTAGATTTGGTGTCTAGCCTTAAACCACTACTGATTGACACTTAAATTTCATACACCTTATTGGGTTTGTGGTTTTCCTTAAAAACCACCATTTTAGAGAGTACATATAGTAATTGGAGTACATCCTGTCATTGGCTACCATGTGTTTTTTGACTTTTTTTATTTCAACTCTCTTCTTGGATTCATATGAAACCCTTGAGATTAAGTGTGGGGGGATGGGGGGGATGTTGAACACCTAATCTGCTAAGGGTTATGGTGTGAAATGTTAACAATCATTGGAGTCTAAACAAAATCTTGGAATATGGGACCAAGGGTCATAAAACATGTATTGATATGTACATATTTGTGAATAATAAGCATCTGACAAGTTTATCTTAATTCTTTCTATTCATTTTTGTGGGTTTAATGGAGTTAATTGAGCTAAGTATTTAATTTTTCTAACAAGGTTATTAGATGTTGTAACCACAATATAGATTTGGTAAAAAAAATTAGTCATTTTCATATATGTGCACTCTAGGGGTGAAATCTACCACATGGGTTTTGTTCTTAAGTGGATTGACATGCATCAATGTTGGTCAAACTACTCGTAGGTTTGAAAAGAAAAGTTCCAGCTCAAAATCAATGCCCCAAGACAAAATAGAGACAATAAACACAACCATTGTTCAAAAGTTAAAACATTTTTTATTTTTGGAAAATGCATGGGTATTTTCATGCATAAAGAAGTAAAAATCCCCCCAAGACGTTATTCTCGTCTCTGTTTCGAGTTTGCAATATTTTGTAAAAATGTGAAAATAGGGATCAACTCTTGCTCAACATGCCTTCCCCTATTTTCATATAAACTTCATGTAATGTATAAGCCAATGAGGGTATTGACTATAAGTCCATAATTTGTGTGAGCCTAATCGTTGGTGGTTGGTTGCATTTGTCTATGAGAGATATAGTCTATATATGGAGTATTAAATAATTGTGCTATGAAGATTGTATACCACTGTGCATTGTAACTTGATGACAAGTGTTTAAGGATCATTTCCAACCATTGTAATATAAACCTATAATTCATTTCTTAATATTAATGATGTTATTTTCAAGTTCATTCCATAGAAAAGTACTTATCTTGTAAGTTTTATTTCCAATATATATCAGTTAGTAGGTAGGCCCCCCTACATAGTTTATGTTGAAACTTCATTTTATTTTTAGTTATAATAGCTCAATAGAATCATATTTCCATTTTGTAGATTATAGTTTCCAAATAAGTATCATTTTCATTCCTTGAAATGTTACATGTCCTTCATTGTAAATTGTGTAGTCCCTATAACTTTAACAAAGCATTATGGTTGAGGGACAAAGTTTCTTCACAAGGAATCATGAATTGCAATTTTGCTAACCTCAATTTTGACTTTTTTTTTTCAAAGCTTGACAATACTGAGATGAGGGTGGGGGGCTGGGGGAGTGAATAAGCATTGTGCTATGTATGACCTAATTAAAAAATTTTCCCTTCTCTTTAACAATTAACGGAATCATGCATTAGTCAACCAATATCATATATAAAAAAAACATGCATAGTCGTAAACATAAGCGGTAATTATAATAAATAATGGTAACCATGAGCAACAAAACATCAATAAATACAAGAGGACACCATGTGTAGGTGGAAACCCTTCCAGGAGAAAAACCAGCGTATGCTACAACTTTGCTTCTTCTTATTATTATTGATCAAACATTCTTTTACATAATCAATGGCCACTACAAGTCTGCAAGCTACAACTTTGCAATCATGTGAGGAACTCTCGTTCCAAGCTACTACTTGATGGAAGCCACCACTTCTTGAAATTTATAGAACACCATCTATTAGAAGCCAACACTTCTTGAAATTTTCAAAACACCATCTATTAGAAGCCACCACTCCCATGAATTTATAGGGCACCACTTGCTGGATGCTCGAACACCAAATAATATTTCCATCCACCATTGGAACAAAGTCACTACTCCAAAATTCTCAGGCCACTACTTGAAGGATGCCACTACACCCTGAATATGCAAGTGACCATTTGATTCACTTAAGGCCTCGACCTTCAGGCTCTCTTGTGGACCACATTTCACAATTTTCTCACCAAATCCATCTAACTCAATACAAATAACCATGGGTCTCATTTCATCATATTTTCATACTGGGCCTACACTAACAATAAGCTCATCAAAATTCAATACGAACATTTTGCAACGCCAAAAACTTCTCATAATCAATTAGCCTTCTCTCTCAAAAAATCTTCTCATGACAAATCCTCTTAAGGCATGGCATCTCAAACAACACTAACAACATCAAAACAACTCAACAACATGTATCTCTCTCAATAACATAAGACTAACAATACAATGCTATATATGGTATGAGGATTACAACAATCAATGTATCACACTCAACCAAACATTAGAAAACAACATATAGTTACTCTGAGAAGTATATCAATAGAAGCACACTCTCAAACCGTCACTAAACCAACTATCGAAAACAATACATTAAGACACTATTGGAAGAAACCACACATTATAAGCCCCTACAACACACTATCATATACTCTATGAAATACAACAAAAATATGAGCATACATAAAACTCAACATCATAAACTTTACTACATGTACACAATGTGCACTAATGTTCTTAATAACAGCTAACACTAATCTCTGCAAACACAAATTATGTAAATATTGTGTCACATATACAATATGACATCGATTTACACTACTTAGTAAAATCTTAATATCAATCCTATGCAAAAACATCATCATTATCACTTTGACCATACTCTATTTCCTTTGTCTTGTCATTCCATCTCTCAACTTCAATGCACCAACATTATGATCTCTATCTTGTCAATATACTCTAGTCATCACACTCTAACTCTTTTGTTATTACTTGATACTATAGGCATATCCACACCATCTCTTAGTCACTGCATATGCAACTCCTTTGGAAAACACACTTTGTCAATTTCTTAGTGCAGAGATAAACTCTATCTATTAACTCCATGTGAACTTGATACTATAGAACCCCAACATTGAACAATTACAAGAGTTATTTAACCTTGGGGATTCATGAACAGATCAAACCTTTTTCTAAGATGGACTTGATCAAACCACCGTGTTCATAAAAATTCAATCAGTGTGTTTAGTAACTTCTTCATCTTGATCAACACACAGCTTCAATCATCTTGTGACCAAGTTGACCATTAGATCCATAACTCAATAAATAATAGCAGAGTATTCTCTTTTACCTGACCTTAGTTCGTAGAAATGACTTATCATACAACCTTTTTTTTTACATAAGTAATAGTTTAGATTCTCTCGCCTAGTTTTGCATATACTTTGTCAACATCTCAGAAGCTTAAAAAAAAATTAATTGATAATTTAATGATCAATATTTTAAATATATTAATTTCCCAGCATTTTTGATGTCATTATTATGGACATGTTAGGGGACTAGGCAGTGAAAGTTTGATTTATTTTCCTTCCTACATTATATTTTGGTTGTACCAACATTATAACACTCCTAGGTTGACCCTTGTATGTGATGTACATATCATGTTTAGGCTAGTGAGTTGAGGACTATTTTGAGTTAAGTGTGCCCATATAAGTATTTGTTTTAGGAAAGTGTGCTTGCGTTTGTATGTTTTGAGGCCAGAAAGCCTAGCTTTGTAAATATGAAATCACATGCATATTAATAAAATACACCATTGTTGCATAGAAATTTAAAAAAGAGAGTAGTAACCCTTCTCGTTCTTGGAGAAAATGAGGAAAAACATGCTTAGATTGAGTAATTTAGAGTACAAGTGGGACCAAAATATTCCAAGTGAAGAAGTAGTTTGAAGAGGAAACTGACTAAAAAGACAAAAACTTTCTTTTCATCATTTCTTTTTTACCTATGGGGACAAAGGTATACCCAATTTTCAACCCTAAAAGGACAAATATCCAATATTTGTTTAACTGGTAGCATTGGTATTCTTAAACATACTATAATTTCTTTAATTAGTAATGTGAGTTGCATTGGTATTCTTAAAAATACCGCGATGAGCATGTGACATTAATAGTCAATATTAGAGCCACCATGGTCAACTCAATTGTAGAAAGGTCTACAATGATACATTTCATCTTATTAAATGTGCCATGTTTTTGTGCACCGAAGGCTTTGGGAGGATCATAGGGACGACACAACCTACAAGGTGATACAAGGTCTCACTAAGCTTTGGACAATGCAATGTTAAGATTTGGTCATTACATTTCCTCCATTCTTGGAATCGCAACAATCTGAGTGCATTCTAACCATTATAACAAATATAGGTAGGTTTTCACTAGAATATTCCATTTGGTATGCAATGTTTTCATTGCATTTTCAGGTTGATGGAGTTATCCTTCATTTTTCATAAGGGTGGTAGTATTGAATTTCTTTACTTTGTGATTTTTATTATAAAGATCTTTTGATAGTTTGGGTTGCTCAATTGGTTCCATGGATTGTTGATCATGAATAATGATGTGACACATAATTTATGATGTATGAATTAAACATACGATGTTTTAATATCCATTTTTCAATACATAATTGGACATGAGTATGTATAGTTCCTTTGTTGAAGAACCTTAGTATTTTGGGGCTAAATAAGAATTTTGTTGACTTCACCATACCATTTGGCATTTTATAATTCCCAAAGTAGTTCACAATTCTTGAGACATTATTCACAACAACCTATGTGGTTTGCGGTTATTCTTCACATATCAAGACCTCTTATGCCATGACACATCATAGATCTTTGAGAGTTCAAGTTGTTCATACATTTGAAAGTGCATGTCACATAGTTTGATGGGATATCCACCATGGATGATGCATTATTTAGCCACTAGAGCTTCTATTTGGCACATGTGGACCTTCTTAGGACCTTCCTTGATTTGATAATGTAGCTAGCATGGTTTGAGGAGGTTACACATTAGAGGCCTCATACATGACCACTGGAGATAATTTTAGGGGATCCACCCGCTCGTAAGGGATTTTACTCATTAATTGTTGCAATATTTAACCTTGAAGAACTACACATCCACCTTGGAGTAAATTTAGGAGGATTTCACTGCCCACTTTGAGGAGTTCGTTGTGGATCTACCAACGTGGAAGCCTTTGAACTTTATATGTCACAAATTCAAATCATCTTCCCCCTTATTAAATGAAGATGCCCCACAATTTTCGGTCTATTTTGGCTGGAGTATTATACACGTGGCTTAAATGACTCATTATTTTATATATTATTGATCCACATTGTATCATTATATTAATTTTCATTCATCTTGATTCTTTAGAGTGAAATAATTTAAAGAATCAACAGACAAAAGTAGTTATATCGATGGGACATCCTTCGGAGTATTAGGGTTTGAAACTTCCAGGGATAGTTTTAAGCCTTAAATGAACTTTATTATGGGATAATACTTTCATACTTAATCATGGGACCCCATGATGTTATTTTGAAGTTAGATACATTTCCAATAGTGCAACAAAGTTATCAATTAGAGTTAAAATGCAAAAGTGATGCCTCTCGAAAGTTGACCTATTTTGATTGATCACCATAATTCAAGAAGATTCCATGTCAACCCCCATTACTCATGGAAAATCGGTGAACCACATCAAGTATATCAGCAAAACTCTAGAAGAGTCAAATTTGTAACTCCAATTGAGACTTGGAGAAAAGATTAATCCCTATTCAACCATTAGGCTATCTTATAATTGGGCCATTACGAAGGAAATGGGGTTCTATTGGGCCCTCATTTTTAGGCCTCTCCTTGATCTAGATTTAAACAGGAATGCAACAAATTACAGATATAACCATAAACATAGAGATGCAACATAAATAATACTTCATTTCATTAATGTAAAATACTGAAATATGCCTAAAACAAAAATGGAAATAAACCAGCTAGGGCGATGGTAGCTTATCTCTGAGAAGAGATGTGGTGGCTACATGCCTCTAAACTATGTTACAATGAGGCTCAAAGGTGTATTTATTGTTGAGAAACAATGGAAAACCCTTAACATCCCAAAACCTAACCCTAGAAGATGAAACGCCAAATTGTGGGCCCCGTTTTGGGTAAGTTGGTACATCAACTTCTCGGGGTCATAACATTGGCACCTGATCTTCGTTTGACGCATACAATAGCTCGTTAGAAATATATATCTAAGAACTACAACTTTGGGAAGAGAAACATTGGTCCAATGACCCATGTTGCTCCCATATTTCCCAGAAAATGTCGTTTAGGGCCTCAAAACGACTACGGAAGTTCAGGACCCAAAAAACTGCTAAAAATAGTAAATTGTGCTATAATTTATGAAACTGAAAAACTGAAAGAGATAGTTGTGGGGGTCCAAGTGAGATAGGTGGGAGGCCACCAACATCCAGCTAGATCATTCCTCCCCCCTTAGGAAGCAATGGTCCCGATTCCATTGAGTTCCTCCATCTACTGAACTTGGTCCTTGGTGAGTTGTTCTGCAATCTCTAATGTGTCTAGTAATGGTGGGAAGCATGGTAGATGGTGTTCCACATTGAACACTCGGTGCAAAAAAAGGAATGGAGGAATGTTGTGCTCCAAATCATTGTTTCCCATAGACTTGGTAATGTTGTAAGGGCCATGTTGGAGTGGTCTGAGCTTTTGATGGGATCTTGTATGACATTATTTCTGCAAATGTAACCAAACCTTGTCGCCCACCTGAAACTTGTGTGGTACCCCTGTGGATGAGGAGAAGTTGTTCCTGTGTTCTGTCATGATCGTATCCCTTTGTTGTTGCTGCTGCATGGAGGAACCCTTTGCGAGGGTCATGGATATGGCTACGATCTTCCCCTTACTTTGGAAGCGAACTAGACAGAAAATGAATTTCCTAGCCTGGGAGACGATCTTGCTCCATTTCTTAGTAGAGATCAAAGAGGTGGCAGTAGGTGGGGCTACCTCCAGTATCATGTATAATGAATTACCCAAAGTAATAATAACAGCGCGAGGCCTTAACTCATACACAGCATGTCGCCTCCACAAGTATGGCTGGCCTAATAATACATCACAAACATCCAGAGGTGCAACATCACACAATACCTCATCTGTGAAGGGTTTGATGTTGTAGGGAAGACGAAATTGCTGGCGAACTCGAAGATCTCGTCCTTGGTGAAGCCACTCGATACTGTACGTGTTATAGACATATTTGGGCACTTCAACCCCAATTTTATATGTCGATAAACTAGGGCTCTTTAATCCCTAAAGGTGTTGTTTCATACCCTAAAAGATCATGGTCAACTGATTATGTCATTCCCAAAAATTTCCACCTGAAAAACCATCCAGAACTGGCCAAAACAGGACCATACTGACTACTCCACTGTCAGGGTGCGATGCATACTGACTTCTACACTAGCCAGGTGCGATGCATACTGATGAGGCCTTCTATGGGGTGCGATGGGACAGAATGGAAAAATGTCCAAGACAGTTTGCTAAGTGGATGCTCATGTTATCTACTAGAAACTTCTCCTATGACACTTGTTTCTCTAAATTTGCCTAGGGATGAGTAACAGATCCAAGAAATCTCCAAGTCGAATGACACTAATCAAAAACCCAGAGATGACTCACAACCTTGCAGACATCTATAAATGGATCCCTCATCTGAGAGATCTAGAGGCTGGAATTTGGTAATTTGTAAGGAAGTTCTGATAGTTTATATATGAGAAAGAGCATTGTATTGTTGGGTGATCTTGCTTTTCATGAGGTGAAGAGGGCTTTGATGCTGGGAGGATGATGCTAGATCAGACAGCTGGGTTGTAATTCTCCCTTCTATTATTAATAAAGTTCTTTGAGTTTTCCTCCATACAATTGTGTATTTGTGAATGTTATTGTATGTTCATTGTATTTCTGATTCTGCAATGCTTATGATATAATAGATCAAGATGCTTTGATGGTGTTTTGTTACTTTGTCTCTACAGGTATTCACTGAGCGGGATAAGTAGGAGAAGAGGCACAAGCTCTATCAAGGGGGAGAGAAATCAAGCAAGGAGTCAAGCGGAAGATCCAAGTTGGTCCCTTTGCTTCTCTCTTATCTATCATACATAGAGGAAATCGCAAATTGCTTTGATTGTTTGTTTCTAGGATAGCTGCCAATCTTAGTGGGGCTAGCAAATCGAAAAGACACTAGTTTTCCCGGAAATAGTACAGTTGCGGGTGCGGTGTAGTCGGTAGGCCCAACTGCTTCATGACCTCTGTTGAAATGAGGTTATTCTAGCTCGCACTATCAACAATGAATTGCAGCAGTGAACCCTTCAACCACATTTGTGAGTGGAAAAGATGATCCCCCTCCTCTCGGTCTTCGGGCTTATTCTTCTGGATCTTGGCAGTGGAAATAGTGGTGCTGGGCTCTACGTCAATGATCTGATTCCCTTTGCCATTCCCCTTGTCGTGTTCTGACTTAGGGTCGGAACATGCATCTGATTCAGAAGCCTTCAACTCGACCATCAGTGACTGCTTGGTCTGACACTCGCTTGTGTTATGAGTGGGACTCTTGTGGAACTCACACCACTTTCCTCACTACTTCTTCGAGTTCATGGTGTTGTTCTTTTCTTGCAGCTTCAGCGGGTTGTCTTGGGTCACCCCACCTAGGCTTTGTCATTTGGTCTTTTGATTTGTAGATCCAAAGTCTCGCTTCTTTTGTTTCAACTTCTACTTGATTTTGATAGCGTATCGGTACACCATGCCAAGCGAGAAGATGTTTAAGAACTCCATCTCTTCCTGTATGTACCTGTGTAGGCATTTGCGATATTTGAGTACCAAATGTAGCTCAGAATCCTTGATACCCAACTGTGTGCGAAGGGTATTAAAAATGTTTGTGAACTCTGGCACATCTTGGTCCCTTCCCTGCCGCAGCATGGTCCACTTTATGTATTTGTCCTCATAGCTTTTGACAGGGTAATACTGCTCCTTGATGGCATCTCAAAATGAATTCTAAGTGTGTGCAACTGAAAATAGTGAGCCCGTACTTTCATCCTTCTGCTCGCATTAGGTTTCCCACCAGTCCTTTATGTGGGGGGCTGCTTTAAGAAGAGCGAAAATAATATTTTCCCGACTGGAAAAATCATGAACAGAAAAATACCCTTCTAGCAGATTCAACCATTTATCTACAGCATATACCTCTATTTGACCCTCGAATATGGGGATTTCAAAATTAAATTGTACCTTAAATGGTGTGGTGTTTCCAAAGTAGCTATTAGAAGTTGACACGTTGGCTCTGGGTAGCTGTTGAAGGGTCTGGGAAAAGCTTTCCATCATCGTGTTCCTTTGTCGCTTGAGGGCTTCTTAGAGCAAGATTTTGATAGGATCTCCTGCCCCCTCGTATTTCTTTTCATCCACCATGGGAGGCCTTTGGGATTTGAGAGGCTGGTCTTGCAAAGTTTCGACCAGTTCAAGCACTAACTCCTTATAACCCGACCTCGTTGGGGACATGCAAAGAAAAACAGAGAAAAAGCAGACCGCTATGCTACCACTGATACGAATTTAAATAGGAACGCAACAAATTACAGATATAACCATAAACATAGAGATGAAACGGAAATAATACTTCATTTCATTAATGTAAAATACTAAAATATTCTTACAAACAAAAATGGAAATAAACCAGCTAGGGCGATGGTAGCTCATCTTTGAGAAGAGATGTGGCAGCTACAAGCCTCTGAACTATGTTACAATGAGGCTCGAAGGCTTATTTATTGTTGAGAGACAATGGAAAACCCTTAACATCCCAAAACCTAACCCTAGAAGATGAAACACCAAATAGTGGGCCTCATTTTGGGTAAGTTGGTACATGAACTTCCTGGGGTCGTAACTTTGGCACCCGTTCTTTGTTTGACGCATACAATAGCTCATTAGAAACATCTATCCAAGCACTACAACTTTGGGAAGAGAAATATTGATCCATGGACCCACACTACTCCCAGATTTCTCAAAAATCTTCATTTAGGGCCTCAAAACGGCTCTGGAAGTTCAGGACCCGAAAAACTGCTAAAAATACTAAATTGTGCTACAATTTATGAAACTGAAAAAATGAAAGAGAGTTGTGGGGGTCTAAGTGGGATAGGTGCATGGCCACCAACATCCACCTTGATCACTCCTATTGTAAAAAGTTCCATTTTTCCCCTTTCCACTCCCTTTTATAGCCTATTTCCATCACTTTTTGGTCCTCTTTTCCCCTTTCCACTCCCATTTATAGCCTATTTCCATTTATTGTTTTATGGTCATTAGATGATCATGAGTTATGATCTTGTTTAATTCAATTTTTTCCCTTTTTATTTTTAATGAGTTTTTTGACACCTAATCCACTAAGGGTTATTGTTACAGGGAAAAGTGTCTATGCAGAATTGCTAATCCCACTAAGGTGTGGTAGCTACCTTAGAAACAAACAAGGTAAAACTACTTTCATTTTCCTTTATGAAAGATAGATGAGAGAAGAATAAAGGAGACCAACCTCTCTCTTGCGCTTGGCTCCTGGTTCGATTCCTCTCTCTTCTGATAGTCCTTTGCTACTTGCTTCCTTGTACACTCAGCTTCACAGAGTACCTGTAGAATCAAAGTAGCATAACACTATACAAGAACATGGATCTATTATCATAAACAATCTAGGATCAGATGTAAATTGACCATACAAATGCATAAAACATAAACGACACAAGAGTATGGAGGAAAACTTGAATAGCTTTTATTGATAATCAAGAAAGAGCCAAGAGAGTTACAACTAGTTGTTCTAACCCAGCATCATCCTCTCAGCATGTAAGCCCTTCTTCACCTCATGCAAAGTTTAGATCACCCAACACTATAATGTTGCCTCAAGAAACCAACAGCAATTCCTTACAAGATGAAAAATTCTAGCCTCCGGATCTCTGGGATGAGAGATCCATGTATAGATATCTGTAAGGGAGATGAGTCAGCTTGTGATTTGATTAGTGTATTCCCTCTTATAGTTCTTGCTTCCACTTGGAGATTGATGGTCTCTTACTCATCCTTGATCGAATTTAGAGAGGCAAGTGTCACAGGAGAAGTTTCTGGAAGATTCCATGCCTCTCCACCTCGCGGATTGACACTGCCATTTGTCACTTCTCGCCCATCGCACCCTATAGAAGGGATTTTTGAAATGCAACGCACCCACAGAGTGTACTTAGGTGAGACGCAATGCACTTTGCCTATGGAGCAGGTGAAATGATCGTGTTTTGACCAGTTCTGAGTAGTTTTTCATGGAGAACTTCTAGGAGAAGCTGTACTCAGTTGACCTTGTTTCTTTAGGGGTTAGAACCACACTTTTAGGGACTTAGGAGCCCTTGGTTTATGGACATTTTATGCTTGGGGTTGCAGTGCCCAAAAATGTCTATAACAATTGCCCCCTAAAGCATGAGGTCGTTAATCGTTTTTTTTTATGTCGGGTGAAATGCTTTATCATGAGGATCCGAAGTTCTTTCAAGCTGGGAGGAGACCTGTAATAAGATACAATAAAATACATTATCTTCATAATATTTTCATGATCTAGCTGAGGCGGGCATTCCCATGCTCAGCTTTATAAATTCATTTTCATGTACATAGGACAGACAATCGTCTGAGTGTAGACTGATGATTCTGGTAGAGCCATCATCCCTTTGATTCGATGATTATCTGTGCAGCAATAATGTACATTTGATGTCTTTATTTCCCTGAATATATATCGGAGCCCGGATGGATGAAAATAGATCCGGGGTCTTCAATCTCGTTCAATCTTCACTCGAAGTACAAGTCGATCCATGTGAGAGATGTTCTGGAGTCGAACATGGAAAGACATCGCCTGATTACCAGCCAATGATGTAAGCTGTTAACACGTGCGAGAGGAATCACCGATAATGATAATGACCCTCAAGGTACTGCAGTACAATTCACATAGTGTGAATAAAGGACTTGGCGTCGAACACCACGCAAAATCTTTCTGTCGAAGGCCATTGATGTAAACCTGTCGCCGGAAGTGAGAAACTTGCCATTGAGGCATGCAAGCTTCAAAGTACTGAATGGGGTGTCCCTAGATTAGCTTCTTGGATAATGAGCTAATGTCGACAAGAAGCGATCCGTCATAGGAGGGCCTTAATGAATCCCACATCAATGACATGGAAAGGAGTGAATGATTTTAATGTAGGTGAAAACGATCTGGTGATATAAGGTTCAGGGTGGCGTTCATGAAAGAATGGAGCGTAAATGTATTGCAGCGGGTGAGACACAGGTGAATTCTCTGAGTGACTTCTCTTGAACATATCGGTGACACTGACGTGATGGATTGGTAGCATTAACCCCAAATGTGGATGGTGTGATGGGACCATGGTGATGTGACCGGTGAATGAAACAACCCAACCCGACTTGGATGCGAAGTGAAAGTGTCATGTTCAAGAGCGACTTGCTACCAACAAAGTTTCTTCAAGTTTTCTTCCCAATTTTTCCCCAGTCATTGCTTACCAGTACCTCTTTATTTTTGTCAAGCTTTAGGAGGATAACATATGCTTGTTCTATAATTTTCCCTTCGGGCAAACCCATCGCTATGTTTTAACGAGCCTAGCGATAGTGAAACTCGTTCTTGTCTGCTATGGACAAGTTTGTCGCTATTAGGTTTTAACGAGTTTAACAACAAATATAACTCGGTCCTTTTCAATTTTAGGGAGTCTGAAAAGGGACGTAAAGGAAACTCCAAAATTCCTTTTTCGTCATCTAATCCCTTAAGTCCAAAAAATTATAAAACAATATAGAAGGGATGAATTTTTGATACTTTTAATGAGCCGAACAAAACAAGCGCTCGATATTTTTGTGTAATAATCCCTCAAGTCCAAAAAGATTAAAATCTAAAGGAGGGATAGCACTTCCGGTCCCTTTAACGAGCTAGAGAGGCCAATGGCTCGGCAATCTTTTCATATTTTATGAGTCAGTTGAAAAGAGCTTAAAGGAGATTCGTCTTTGAGGAATGAGTGATAAAATTGGGTAGCATCTGATTCCAGGTAAGGTTTGGAATTTTCCAATCATGGCAGTGTTACAAGGATGGCTAGCGAGATCACTCTCTGCAGTTGTTCCTCAAAAGGGGTAAACAATCAAATTGAGGTGAATGATCGGCCAATATAGAATGGAGGTGATGATGGGAACATGACCAAGGCTTTAAAGGCTGAAGTACTACATTCATGATGATTATTTACCGGGAATTGGTTCATTTTTTATTTAGCTTAAACGTTGGGGGAAACATTTGCTCATTGCTTATGTTTATTTTTTAACGAGCATGAAGTCCGTGTTAAAACTGCTCGATTAATCCAGTCGTATAATAAGAATGTCTCATATATGAAAACGGAAATTTTTAGAGTTTTGTCCCACATCCTTTCTTTATGCAAGTTAGGAAACAACCAATCCTATGAGTTTAAAGGGTTAGAGGACCTACAAATTTTAAAAATAAATGGTCGCTCTTCGCTTGCACGCCAAAAGGTTTGCATGCCCCTAGGTATAAAATAAAGCTTCAAGGTCACCTTTTATTCTACCGACAAAACATTTGTTTTATCAGGAAATGTCTACCTCTTTCAGGTTACCAAAGATTGTTCTATTCACACCGCAAACAAAACACTTCTTCAGTGATGTCTACCGAAATAGACAAAGGCGAGCCAATCCACTCACATAACTTTGACGAGGGAATCTTATTCCAGTCTAACCCCCTTTTCAAATCACGGGCGGGAGTACAGACTAGTCATATATCTCTCGCGGAAACCTACCCTATACCCGAAGTTTTCCTGCCGAAGCAGACCAGGGTACATGCCCCTTGGGTTTCAGTCATGTCCCCCGAATCATTCGCACTCATCAGGTGGGCGGACTGGGGATTGATGAGACATTCCTTGTGTGAAAAGACCATTCAGGGATGGTATATGACTATTTGCTATGTGTGATCCGGGAATTGAAAGCTGGTCTACGAGCTTGACCACTCTTCCTTCGTGCGGAAAACACATTACTCTAAAGAGTGATGAGACAATGGCTCCCATGCAATAAATATTGTCTCGTCCAAGGAGTAGATTATAATCCAGGGGTCCTTGGACTACCATTATGTTCATATGAACAATTTTCCCTCTCAATGTTATGGGCACATTGGCAAGGATCCCTAACGGTCGACTGGTTCCTTTGTCAAAGCCTGTTAGATTTCTCATCTCAGGCAAAAGCGATGGCAATAGTCTATTCAATGTTGGACAAGTTTCACTCAGAATCCACCGTGTTTATAGTATTTGATAGAAAATCAAAAACTGAAGGATGATAAAGGTCATCAGGAGTATCTTCTTCACAATCCGGAAGAAGGGAACGATGGTGGTAATCTTCCCATGGTGCCCCTTCAATTACCATTGATTGAACAATTCCTTCGTCGGTGTCATGCACTCGTGACCAAGGATCTAAAGGGGTGCCATATTCCTTAGACCTATCTATCCAAACACTTGATGAGTGTTGATTTGGGTTTTCCTCCCATGCTAGGAACATTTATTGCTACAATATTTCCGTTGGGCTTGGAGGCAATACCTGCACATGATCCATGTTGATATCGTTTTCTGAGATCTTTTTAATCGAAGATATCATATTGCAGGTTCCTACCAACACTACTTCTGCCAAATTGATTGGAGGCGGAAGGGAAAAAGTTCCCATTAATATAGGGTCTTTTAGTAGGCCTATTCCAATATTTTGAAGCGAATGGGGGCTTCCATGGATCATTGGAATGCTTCCCGTAACTTGAGAACCATTGGGGAGGAAGGTTTGTTGATCGATGATTGTAATCCCTCCTTGAAATGGAAATGCAATCTTCCTAAAATAGGTCAACACAATAGCAGCCATAGCATATATCCATGGTCTTCCTAGTAGGATGTTGTAATCGAGGTTTCCGTCGATTACTTCAACATCTATTTCTACTATTTTCCCCCCAAGTTCAACCTTCAAGTTACTTAGAATACCATATGGGGTATATGTTCATCCGTCAAATGCTTTTAATGTCATTGAAGATCGCGACAAGGTTGGAGATCCTAAAGTTTTCCAACAACTCATCGACATAATACATGTAGATGCCCCCTCATCATAATTGTTCGATGAACAGTTTTGTTGAGGGCTTTCACTTGAACGAGGAAAGCTAGTTGAATTGGAATCCTTTGGGTCTATCCCACCGATGGCTGATAATAAAGCCTACTTTTGGGATGGGCAATTTTGCAGTACCTCAAATGTCGACATAGTGGATGGCGATTGGGCCAGATCTTCCACTATATTATAATGATGTGCTGCTCTAGCACGAGGATTAAATGTCGACTTGTGTACTACTCCCTTTGGTGGTTTTATTGTCAACTCATGAATGATGGGCGGCGCAACTTCTGTCAAAGTTGTTGTCGAACTACTAGTTTGATCTTTATCCTTGTTGTTCGACAGCTGTGGATTCCCGTAATCTTTGTTCCTTGTCGATATCAAAGCATCATTTTGCTATTTGGAAACCGACAACATCAGCACTTGAGACGGGGAAGCATTTCCACTATCAACCAGATTTGTTCCTGGATTTGGAAATGGATCAGTTAATACTGCTGAGGTTTTTGAATTCTTGAAGAATTTTTTAAGCTTAGCTCTGTGTGGACAATCTGTTGTCCAGTGATCCTCATCGCATATAAAGCATGGATGATTTGGTTTCCTATTTCCAGAAGGGTTTGTAGAATATTTTTCAGGTGATGACTACTCATGTTTCTTCTTCTTCCCTTTTCCTTTCTTCTTGCCCCCTGGTTGCTTGGTTTCATTGCCTTTGTCTGTCGAGATGGCATTTACTTCCGAGGCAAGAAGTTCCTCTTTTGCATTTTGACTGGAAATCTTACGGGCCTTTTTAGATGTAGCCTTTGTCGATTTCGTGTCTGTTGTGCCTATCACACCATCACTGGCATGAGAGTCCATGTTTGATTTAGGAGGAGGGGGGACCGAAAATTCCGGTCTAGGAGCGTTAGGTATTTTATCGTAGAGCGTGCCAGACTGAGTATAAATAGAGTCTAAATATTGTGCACGAGCAACGACTTGCTCTTCAGTGACGACTCCCCCTTTTGCCACATATTCTGTAATAGAAGGAAATAATGGCTTAATAAACCATTCAGCTAAAATCTGATCAAGAACATACGTTTTTACCATTCTATGACGACGTCGCCACTCATGTATATGATCAGATATGTGAGTGGCCGTTGTTTGTTTGAAATTGGTAAGAAGTTCCGTTCCCATTTCGTACCTTATCGGTAACTGAAAATGGGTTAGAAAGGTTGTGGCTAGGATACTGAAGTTGTCAAATGAAGCTCTGGGCAATTCGATATACCATTTTGCTGCCGGACCAGTTAACGTCCTCTGAAAAAGGCGAAGCCTAATCGAATCATCGTTTAGGGTGTTTGATGAACACCACAGATGAAAGGTCATCACATGATTCGACGGATCTTCACCTGGATTTCCATTAAATTTAGGAATATCTGATGGAAGTTTATGCGGAATCACTGGCCACCAAGGGGCATAAGCGATTGGATCGTTTGTTAACCGATTTAAATCAGGTAACTCTAAAGTTGTCACGAAGGGTAATTGTTGATTCAGGTTAGGTGAAGCATACCCAGGATAAGATGGAATTGCTTGAGCAGTTGGTCTTTGCATACCAGCATAATGCATTTGATGCTGGTAACTTTGGTAAGGTTGGTGGGCATGACCATTGTAGAATGGTTGATTTTGACCGTTTTGAATATATGGCTACCCACTATTTGCAAAGATTTGTTGCTCAGATCCTTGGTATACTTGTTGGAATTGCGGTTGTTGGTATTGCAGTAGCCATGGTTGTGAAGCCATGTGTTGTTGTCCGATACTAACTATTTGACCAAGATGAGGGGTAATTTTACCCATTTGGACCTGTGTCATTCCACCAGTCGGCGATTGTGGTTGAGTCGTAGGGTCAACAGGCTGTTGCATTACAACCTGAGAAACCTGAGGTTGGCATACAACAGGCTGGCGTAGTTGGTATATTTGACATAGGTAAACATTGTTGCATCGAATATACAACTCTTGGTTGTTGAGGTAGTATTGGTACCCAACCGCTAGACGTAATTCCAACATAACCTGAATTTTGTTGTGAACTCCCATATGGCTATCCTCCCAGAGGGGATAGTGAAAGGGTATACTACCCCCCATACGGCGGTAATCTGGTACTTAAAGGAATGGTTTTCCCTTGAGGACCGGACTGCCCAAATTGACATCCCAATGGATCAATTTGCTGAGACTCAACATAAGAGTTTCCAGATACTATTCCAGATGAACAAACAGGAACGGACCATACCGTCGAAATAGCCCCTGAGTGGGCTCCTTCTAGCGATTGAGAGCTAGTTGGGACAGATGGTATACTAGCGAACA
Organism: Pinus tabuliformis; assembly: GCA_031772625.1. Taxonomy (NCBI): domain Eukaryota; kingdom Viridiplantae; phylum Streptophyta; class Pinopsida; order Pinales; family Pinaceae; genus Pinus; species Pinus tabuliformis. The sequence goes on along the minus strand of CM062816.1, from coordinate 214,998,038 downwards.
TTGTTGGAGTGATAGCAGGAAGTTCTGCCATCGCTGTGTCAGACGACACAGTCCTAGATGTTGACGGTTGTTCAGACATTTCTAGTCTATCCAAAAGATTACCTAGCGACTCTATAGGAGCTTCTGCTAGTGGTAGACTAATTTCTGATGAAGAAGGATACAGAGTGATCCCGACTCCAAACTGCGATGGAGTACTAGATGGAGGATCCTCCACAGTCTCTTCTATAGCAATCAGACCAGGTGGAAGAGGTAGACCGTCAGGTCCGTAGAATATTTCTGGTGCCGAAGAAGGTATGGAATTTGCAGCGACAGATGTTTGGGGAACAACACTCTCCGATCCGGTTGTAGATGGAACGGGTTCAGTGATATAAATATTTATCCTCAAACTAGGATCAGTACTACTGTCCTTCGGTGGTTGCTGAACTTCTTCTGTAAAGGCAGGGATACCAGAAATGTTTGGAGTAACCGGAGTCTTTGATGTTGTTGGAACACTTGTTCTAACTTTACCAGGAGATTTGGAACCGGTTAAACGAGTTTGCTTTGTCCGTAATAGTTTCGATTCCGGAGACAAAGACGGTTGACTCGTAAGCCTCCGCGAACGACGAGGTTTCAATTGACTTTCTTCCATGATTATGGATTACTTGATCAACTAAAAATAAAGGGGAAGTATGTTTCCGAATTAGATGAATTTTAGACGCTTTTGACACAACTTGTTTTTTCAATTTTAAAGAGTCGAGAAAAAACAAAAGATGACTCTAGTCGCCTTCGATTTTTAATGAGCCTAAAGTGACAAGTGCTCAGATGGACCTTTTCCGTTAAGGAGTCTGAAAACGAACGAAAGGGACTGCTCTGGAAATCTAGGCAGAGGGATTACCAAACCAATCGAAAAACTGCAGAATACTTTTTACGGTATGGTAGTCAATCTTCCCGAATGTTGTGTTCAGTGCATTGCGATAGATAGGGCGGCAGACACGACTTCCTATGGATAAATGATTAAGCCTATTGTGGTCTCCAAAAATATACTCGATGGTACGTGGGAGCACAAGTCTGTACTGGCACTTATCGTCTCAAAGTGGAGGAATCACCCAACCAACAGTGAGAACAACAGTTACCAGGCTTTACGACGCCTAGATGTTGTGCGTTAGGTTCCAAAGCGTTGTTAGGTTCATTAAATTTATTTTATAGTTGATCTTGCTTAAGAAATTTGCCTTTCAGGTTCACCGCGTGATGTAGATGTACAATTCCTAAAATGCAATCTAAGATGATAAACAGTCTTTTATCTTATTTGTGCAATGAAAATCCTAGCTACTAAGGAAAGAGAGACAGTATTCTTTCACAAAGAGCAAAGAGCACACACTATATGCACTGTCGTAAATCAAACCAATCAAACAGTCTAAATGCAAATGCACATGCATGTATTTGTTTTCAACCTTCTTAATATGTGAATGATAAAAAGAAAGCTAATGCGCAAATCTGAATTACTTTTCAAGTGACAATTACTAACAAGTTTCTTTTCAAATTCAAAATGAAGACTTGCTTTCGACACTAGAAAGACTACAAATTAAGATCAAATACAACAGTAACAGGGTAATCGACTATCAAGAGCAATCAGATTCTCTTCTATGTGAAAATGACACTTGCGACAGTTTCAAACCAAGAAACGACAGTACAATTTCATTACTTTTTTTTTTGCAAAGGAGAACTGAAAATGACTCAACAAATACACAAAAACACTTACAGTTCTTTGCACAATGGAGGCGGAATATCAGCAAGGAAAGGGGTTTCAAACAGAGGTATACTGACTACAGGCAGCAAAATTCATGAATAGAACTGAAAAGAATGAACACAGAAACCAAAATTCAGGAACAATGCCTAGTCTGATCAGCGCACCTGTAACACAGTGAATTTGAAATGCAGCGCACCTACTACACTCGGGAAGTGCGTTGAATTTCAGATTCATAGAACAGAGACTGCGCTGGGCCAGAGACGAGACTTTGCTTGGGTTCTGGGTCATAGTTTGTAGTTCAGTTCAGGGATTTTGGCCGAGCAAGTGGTAATCAGTAAATCAACAATAGGGGTAGATCTAAGGAGGTTACTAGAGCCACCATAAGGGAAATTAGAGAGTTTGTAAATCAGTTGTTTAATTCTTAAACAAAACCCAGAGATTGACTAAAGCGACATTTACCTACTTTGCATTTGCATAGCAAATGCAATTCGAAAGCTACCTGGCTCAACTTCAGGCTTCGTCTGTAAGTTTATAAAGTAAACAAAAATGTAGATAAACAAACAACCTAGTCGCTCCCCAGCGGAGTCTCCATTTTGTTATAGGGAAAAGTGTCAATGCAGAATTGCTAATCCCACTAAGGTGTGGTAGCTACCTTAGAAAAAAACAAAGTAAAACTACTTTCGTTTTCCTTTATGAAAGATAGATGAGAGAAGAATAAAGGAGACCAACCTCTGTCTTGCGCTTGGCTCCTGGTTCGATTCCTCTCTCTTCTGATAGTCCTTTGCTACTTGCTTCCTTATACACTCAGCTTCATAGAGTACATGTAGAATCAAAGTAGCATAACACTATACAAGAACATGGATCTATTATCATAAACACTCTAGGATCAGATGTAAATTGACCATACAAATGCATAAAACATAAACAACACAAGAGTATGGAGGAAAAATTGAATAGCTTTTATTGATAATCAAGAAAGAGCCAAGAGATTTACAACCAGTTGTTCTGACCCAGCATCATCCTCTCAACAAGTAAGCCCTTCTTCACCTCATGCAAAGTTTATATCACCCAACACTACGATGTTGCCTCAAGAAGCCAACAACAATTCCTTACAAGATGCAAAATTCCAACCTCCGGATCTCTGGGATGAGGGATCCATATATAGATATCTGTAAGGGAGATGAGTCAGCTTGTGATTTGATTAGTGTCTTCCCTCTGATAGTTCTTGCTTCCACTTGGAGATTGATGATCTCTTACTCATCCTTGGTCGAACTCATAGAGGCAAGTGTCACAGGAGAAGTTTCTGGAAGATTCCATGCCTCTCCACCTCGCGGATTGACACTGCCATTTGTCACTTCTTGCCCATCGCACCCCATAGAAGGGCTTTTTGAAATGCAGCGCACCCACAGAGTGTACTTAGGTGAGATGAAACGCACTTTGCCTATGGAGCTAGTGAAATGATCCTGTTTTGACCAGTTCTGAGTAGTTTTTCATGGAGAACTTCTGGGAGAAGCTGTAATCAGTTGACCTTGTTCCTTTAGGGGTTAGAACAACACTTTTAGGGACTTAGGAGCCCTTGGTTTATGGACATTTTATGCTTGGGGTTGCAGTGCCCAAAAATGTCTATAACAGTTATGCTATGCAATGTCAACAATAATTGGAGTCCAAATGACCTATTGGAATACGAGACAAAGGGTATTAATATGTACATATTTGTGAACAATAAGAATCTCATGAGTTTATATTAATTATTCTTATTCATTTATGTGAGTTTAACATGGAATCAGAGTAGATGTACTCCTACCCTGTTGAAATTTGAGCTATTAGTTTTGTGGCTTTTGTATATATGTGTGATACTTATTGGTACTTTGCCTTTAGGAACATTTTTAAGAGAAGAGGTCCGTTACCTCTCTCTTTGTCTGTGATATTGTTGGTTATCTCTCTGCCTATCATATTATTGGTTATTCACCTTCTCTATCATAACTCTACCTGCACCACTCAGACATTAGAGAAATTTTGATGTCTAAAATGGGCCTCCTAAGGAATATTATAAAATAATAGTGGAGATAATAAAATAATATTAAATTACATTGTCAAATTTTAGAGGGGAAAAAGAAAAAACTACTTCTTCAACTCGTATTTTCAACTTATCTCCCTACGATTTTATGCAAATTTCGAGTGGGAGCACTCATTTGGAGCATAATTTAATTCACCATCCAAGGAGTACCCATGCTACATACTTTTGATGGACCTTGCTACATGAAAAATTAGAAATACATGAAAAAACTGATTGCAATAACGTTTTTCATTTTTTTTTGTAGCAAGGTCCATCGCAAGTATGCAACATCGGTACTACTTGGATTAGGAATTAATTTTTGTATGCAACGAGTGCTCCCACTCATCATTTGAGTAAAATCATAGGGAGTTAAGTTGATAATACATGTTGAAAAAGTAGTTTTTTATTTTTAATTTTTTTTAATATTTTCACCTTTTTACTCCAAAAATGGTGAATCATATCCCATGGTTGACATCATCATCTTCAATCCTATTTTTTATTTTAAAGTTGATTTTTTTTGCACATTTTTGTTTTTAGGCCCATTTTGTACCTCAAAATCTCTCTAATGAATGCCATTCTGGTTAGCTTGCTGGCGATGACATACTTTCAATTTCCCTAAGTGTTTGGATATCCTACCATTTGCTTTGCTCCTATTGTGTCAGACATCTGTTATTTTAAACCCATCAATGAAGTATATTTTTTTTCATCTCTATTTATTATATCTGCACCCATTGCATTCTTGTGCATTAGTTGTGGGCTCCTTCCACTCTTCCCTCTCCTTAGTTGCTCCTCATCTTGGTTTCCAAAACATGTAGAATCCAAAATAAAAAGAAGGTATTTCTACGAAAAATTATTTACAAGGCCATCTCAAAATATTTCATACAACCTTGATGTCCTCCTCTTCCCTAACAATTGAAACATTGATCACATCGATGATTCCAGTTACCATTGCCATCCCTTTTCTCTATTGAAGCATCTTCTATTGCTCGTGTAAATATTGGTGTTATTATAGTAGTCCCCCTTCCCCTTCCAGTTGATATTCTAGTAACATTAACACGAGTAAACAAGGGAAATCCTATCCCAACAAGTTCCCATCTATAAAATCCAACTCGTATGATCGAATTTAGCCTACATTCCGGTCCCTATCCGTAATGTTATCACCAAAAAATGATCACCTAGGCCATTCCTAACTAGGTGGATCGAAATACACCATGTAGGATTAATTTTACCATACTAAAATAACTTTCACCATGAGAAATAATTTAGTAAACCATTTTTATTAAATTTATTCTAGTTAAAATGAAAAAACCCGATGAGAATAATTGAATAAATCATTATTTATTTAATTTTCTCTAGGAATAGATATTAAATCATTGTTTGATAATTATTCCTTGTCACATATGACTAAATCACTTAGGAATAATTTAATAAATCTCTATTTATTTATTATTCCTTAATTATATTACTAGAATACTTGTTAAATCACTATCTAATAATAATTTCAATTTCACACCATTCTTAATCCTCGCAAAATAATTAATAAATCGTTTTATTTGTTAATTATTTCTAAATAAAAATATCTGACCATTTTCAATATATTTTCTGTTTCCAAAAGATATAATAAAGTATTCCTAACGGTTAGACCTTGATTTGGTGAACATTATTTTATTATTTTCCATTTTCGAGGTCAACCAAATACTTTGTTATAAATAAGAGGGTTTTCCATTCATTCTTCACCATGATCATTATCATCATCACCATTATCGTTTGTTTCCATCTGCCCTCCCACTTGAGTTCTACACATAGTTTTGGGTTTTTCACATATTGACAGAGAGAATCGATTACTGGTGCATCAAGGAAATTAAAGGGCCCGTCCCACAAAGGGGGACTAGCAGACCCTTTTTGTATATCTCCTTCTCCAGGTGTTATCAATAATGATTATTATTCATTTAAAAGTCTTTCCATGGGTTATTACATTGGATATATATTGCTATTTTAGATCACATATGTCTTTTTTGTTGCAGGTTTTTCTCATTTTATTATTGCAGATCTGAAGCATAAGAAATCACAAAATAGTAAAATAATATTGACGAAATCAAGATCTAACTGTTAGGAAAACTTTATTATATTTTTTAAAGCAGGAAAAGATACTCAATATGGTCAAAAATATTTATTTAGAAATAATTAACATATAAAATGATTTATTAATTATTTCGTGAAGATTAAGAATGGTGTGAAATTGAAATAATTATTAAATAATTATTTAACAATTATTCTAATAATAAAATTAAGGAATAATAAATAAATAGTGATTTATTTAATTATTCCTAGGTTATTTAGTGAAATGTGACAAGGAATAATTATGGAGCAATGATTTAATAATTATTCATAGAGAAATTAAATCAATTATGATTTATTCAATTACACTTATGGGGTCTTTAAACTTTAACCATAAATAATTTAATAAAAAGAGTTTACTAAATTATTTCCCATGGTGAAAGTGATTTTACTATGGTGAAATTAATGCTACATGGTGTATTTCGATCCACCTATTTAGCAATGGCTAGGTAATCATTTTTTGGTGATAACACATAATGACAATGAGACACTCCTTGCCTAGTCACTTTTAATATTTGAGGAAGTTTGGAGACTGCCCAACACCACACTATCTATTCTATGGAGTTGGAGCTTGCTTTCTCAATTCTAGGTTGATGTTGCCAACAAAAAATATTTGTTCATGAATATTTATCACATAAAGGAACCAAGATCCTAAAATTGATTAGGGAAAACAATGCGAGCATGCAATGATAATGGTTGAATAATTTTTCACTTTGGAGAACATGATGTAGACAATTGGCTAAGATGAGCTCTTTCTGGATGAGATAATGAGCTTAGCAAATGTGGTGTTGGCACCATTGATCACGTGGTTTCTCACCTTTCAAGCATAGGGTGACATCAAGGCTTCACATTTATGACATCTAATTAATAATTTTACGACCTTCCAATGGCACCTCTTGTTCTTACCTCCATCTATTGCTCCACACATTGACTAATGAATTTCCATTGGCAGTGTCTCCTTCCTAGGTTTTGTTCACATTTCACATTTTTTACTCCCACATGTGTAGATGCTGGCATGTAAGATGTGATCGTGATATGATTTCCATTGCAATTGATGTAATTTTGTGATGGTGTGTGAACCTTTTATATTGATCTACATACTCAAGTAGTCTGTTTGACAAAATCGGTGATTCACCTTTCACCTTCTTTGGTGAACTAGTTTCACACAATTTAAGGGACTAGGTTGGTCAGTAGATATCCTCACCTTCCTCATGGTTTTCTATTCCTCATGGTTATGGATTCTTAAACATGTATTCTCATGAACACGTATCATTTGAATTCAAGGTTTTCTGCATATCCAGAATCACAATTTTGAAATTGAAGGGTAATTGCATTAACATCAACACTACACTCAATTCAATCCAAAAAAAGAGAGGTTGCAATAGAATTTTATATTACATTTGTTATAAAATCATAAATATAATTATGTGCATGTGATTAAAGTGGAAACCAAATTTTTCTTGACATATTCCAGCACTGATGTATTGCTGGTCGAACTGACTTCCTTTATTTATTGAGTCTTTATTTTTACAGAGAAAATGGCTCTAATTGGTGAAGTATTAGAGTTATTGAATACTTTAATACACTCCATTGTTCATGATATATTGAAAATAAACAAGGATATTCTCTCTAGCATTCAAATCTATTTGCGAAATGCACAACACATGATCAATTTTTTGCAACTTGACTCTTAGCTACAACAAGAGGAGCTATAACAAAGGAGACATCATTTTGAACAGGTTCTTGTTCAAAACAATTATTTGTATGAGGTTGAGATACACTCCCATCAGTTGACAAAAGGTGATCAAATTAGTGAGGTTGAGGTTGATTCACAGTCAGTGCCCACTTCAGGAGTAGATTTTCTTGAAGATGTAAAGGTTCAACTTGATCTTCCCAAGCCCATCATCACACCTTGGGAAGACATTGTTAACAACAAGAACAAAAATAGCCTTGAATATGACATGGATTTTTCCTTTCATATTCCATACTATTCTCATCACATCAAATTTCAAAGTGCTAGGTTTTTTCAAGGAGGTTCATCTTCACCTTTTCGAGATCTCGCTCCTCATCCACATTCACAGTGACAAATTTGTAGATGTCAACATTGCAATTAAGGTTTCCAAGTGAAAGATGTGTGTTTCGATATTCACCCTCGTGAGTATTGTGGTAAGTACACTCATCATTCAAGTAGATGTTCCAAAAACAAGCCTCCTATAGGAATGCAAATTCACCTTGGATGAATGGCTTCTTGGCAATGAGCTTCAACAATCAAGAATATATTTTGATCATACCATAAAATTTGTTCTCGAGTATTAAAATGTCTTGTAGTTGAGATTCGTTTATATTATCACCTTATATCTGACAGGGGGTGAATTGATTGTTAGTTACAAGATTCTAAGCCAAATCAAGTGAGCCTGAGCCATAGCTTGAACCACATCTTGAGCCTAGAGCCAAAGTCAGCCATGCCCAGGTTCAGAGTTGTAGCTAGAGACAAAGTAATTCTCCATGAGCATGATATTTGGTTGGTGACCTTCCTTAAACCACCACTGTTTGAGACCTCAATGGTCTCCCATTTAGAATTTTAGGGAGTACTTCCACTAGCATCAGACTTCAACTTCTAGCCAGATTTAGAATTGTTCATAAACCATGTATTAATATGTACATATTTGTGAATAATAAGCATCTAGTGAGTTTATCTTAATTTTTCCTATTCAATTCCATGAGTTTAATGGAGTTAATTGAGCTACGTATTTACTTTTACTAACAAGGTTGTCGAATAATGTATCCACAATATAGATTTGATAAACCAAATCTGTCATTTTTATATATATGAACACTTAGACGTTAAATCTACCACATGGGTTTTGTTCTTAAGTGGACTGACATGGATCAATGTTGGTCAAACTACTCCTATGTTTGACAAGCGAAGTTCCATCTCAAAATTAGTGGCCCAAGTGAAAATATAGATAATACACACAACCATCATTCAATAGTTAAAACAATTTTGTGTTTTCAAAAATGGCATGGTTATTTTCATGCATCAACAATATAAATTTCCCAAAGACATTGTTCTTGTCTCTGTTTCAAGCCTATAACAATTTAGATAAATATGAAAACAAGGATCAACTCTTGCTAAACATGCCCTCCCCTATTTCCATATAAACTTCATGTAATGTTTAAGAAAATGAGGATATTGAATATAAGCCAATATTTAGTGTGAGCCTAATCCTTGGTGGTTTGTTGCATTTTTCTTTGAGATATATAGTCTACAGATGGAGTGTTAAATTAGTGTGTGATGATGATTGTTTACTAGTTTGCATTGTAACTTGATGACAAGTGTTTATGGATCAATTTGAACCATTGTAATATAAACATATACTTCATTTCTTAATATTAATGATGTTATTTTGAGGTTCATTCCATAGAAAAGTACTTATCTTGTAATTTTTCTTTCCAATGTATATCAGTTAGTAGGTAGGCCCCCCTTGTTGGGATGAGATCCCCTGGGTCAGTTTGGGGTTAGTTAATCCAAATTTTGTATACAGTTTTGTAAAAGACGTAAAGTCTTCATGATATATGGAAGTGAACCGCGTAGATGAATAAGAGACAAAGGGGCTTAGCCCCTTGTTTTAAGTAAAGTTTTGAGTCAATTTTGAGATTCACCCATGGTTCGTGAACCATGGCATTGTATTGAAAATTCTATATATAGTTGATTCATAGTGAGTCTAAGAGGTAGCGAGGTAAGAAAATATAGAGAACTAGGCTCATTGAGGAGTTTTGGGTAGGAGCTAAGGTAGGAAGGCTCTGCTTCTTGCGCTTAGGTAGAGAAGGAAAGGCTTCACAAATGAGTGTGCAGAGACCTGGGTAGAGTCCGCAACTGAGTGCGCAGACCCCTGCAGCTGTGTGTGCAAGGTAGTTTGAGTTTGTAACTAGTGAATTGAAGATCAATGAAGACAATTTTCCAAATAATTACTGAATATTTCCATTTGTATTTGTTTATGTTATATGTTGCCAGTGAATGACATGTTTTATGAAATAATGAGTGAATGCTAAGTGAATTTAATGAATATGTCTTAATAATGTATAAAATGAATTCTTAGCCACTTCCATGAAGTTTTAGACCATTTCTCTTGTGTTTTCTGACAAATAAAGTAGATCTCCGTGAACTCCAATCTAGGGTTACTTTTTTATGTGCGTAAGTAGGTAAATCGATTTTTAAGGGTCTGTAAGGACTGAGCATGGACCTTCGCAAAGGTGTGAAGGCTGCTTTAACTGAGTCACTGTGACATTCCCTTGAAGTTTGTATATCTACGCAGAGGTAGATCCAAGGCGCTAGAAGACATCACACTAGTCTCTAAATGCAAAAACTTGGTTCTTGCATCCCCCCATACTGCTTCGAGTGAGACTACAACTTGCACTACAAGGGTTGTGTCTGAGAGGGCAAGTAGTGTAGGGTTTTTTTGGTTGGTTCAACTAACTTTGAACCTAGGTCAAGACCCCCTAATCCAACAAATGGTTCTGTTGCTGGCAATAGGATCTGCTTAATAGAGATGTCTGATGTCATATCATTGGGACCCGACCAAGAAAGAAATTGAAAAGTGCTTGGATCAAAAGATTCATGAGTTCACGGTGCAAGAAAATAGGAATCCACACTTGTCAAAGGAGGATTGGCTAAATAGATATCTGTATACATAGATACATGAAATCTTCTTCTACAGCTTTCCAACTGAACTATACAAGTGGTTAGCTAAATTGAAAGACAGTTAAGGAAAGTGGAATCTCGATAGTCCTATAGTGTGGACTTGAGAACTGGTGTGACGACTAGAGGCCTCTAAAAATAAGATCACATGGGATTTCGATCATTGGTTTGATTGACTTCTGGGAGGATTCGTTACGAAATTTGCAGTTGATACCTCTGTCAGCTATAGCGAATCAGAGCGAAGATTCTTCAAAGGACCGTGAGGTAAGTATTTCAGATTGTTGAATACTTGGATTAAAATGCTATTGTTAGGTGTAGTATATGGTCCATAAATGTACCAACATTTAATTTTCAATCCGGCAGTTCATGAAATTCGAGACACAACACTCAAAATGCCAGAGAGAGCCCCTCGCAACCATCAAAACAAGTTCTGGTTTATCTTGCTTATTAATCTCGACAATAAATAAAATCTTGCACTAAAAGAGAATTTGAGAAACAACAATCCAAAAATTTAAAATCATGTGGGAAATTAAAGGCAATCCTGTACTATTTAACAATGTGAAAGGAAATTCTGTGTACGAGAAAATAGAAGGGAAATCAAAACTGGAAACCAAGTAGTGCCAACACAATATCAAAAAGACTGTAAATGCCGGAATAAGTTCATGAGCAAATCAAAACCATTCTTCCTGCACTAATTCTATTGCATCTACCTCTATGGAAAATTAACTTGAAAGCATTGGAAAAATTTATTGTGTAAATAAACTTATGAAGGAAATGGATTCAATATAGATTCTCCCACCTTCCTTGTCCCTAGAAATAAATCTTGTAGAACTGTCTAGAATTTTAAAGTCAAGTACAACGGAAAATAAACATTATCATTTTTCAAACATGCGGCAGTTTCATTTTCTTAAATGTTGGCTCTACAAGCATCATGATTTAAAATGACAGAAATATATATGTGATCTCTTCTTCTGAGCAACATATGGTTTCTTGTAAGCATAGATTGAATGAATGTGTTAATGCCTTGAAAATGTGAACACTTATATCGATCTCAGGTTTTGGAATATAAATTAAACAGATCTGAATCAATTCAATGGTTTCAAGTTGCACATTACATCTCATAAAGGAAGAGTGTCAATGCATAAGCTGACCTTGTAAGTTTAGATGTTCGAAAGCGAATCAATACTTGTTCGGTATAAATAAATATTTCAAGTGCAAGAACAATTTCTAATGCACAAAATAAAATCAATCTTGTAGTCGAAAGGAAAACATTGCAATAGATTTAATAACGTTAGTTTGGAGAAAGAAAGAGACTGAAAGTAATTAAATCCTGCGATAAGAATTTCATACACAACCAATAATCATTTAAATAAAATTTAATCTAAACGATGCAGAGCGGTGTCGAGCTAGTCTGGAAACCAACCCAGCCGGCTCTCACCCTCTATGAGTGACTTTGTTCACACAAGAATTAAATCTATGAGTTGCATGAAATAGATAAATAGAGCATGGCAAGAAATCTTCGATTAACATTTAAAAGTAGTCTTTTACATTATGCAGACAAACAGTTAACCACAACAAGCAGGAGAAGTGGTCCATAAGATATGATCTGCATGATGCTACATTGGGACCAACTTCTCCTTCCTTCTACGTGTTCCTTCTATGCCTTTGCATGCTTATGCTATCGACTGATCAATTAGCAGACTAACTCCCCTGCTCTAGGTAGTCTCTTAAACTTATATATGGATCAAAATACAAAGTAAGGCTTTTAACATCCAATCGAAATACAAGAGGGGGAGATTATAAATCTTAACAATTTTCCCTGAATGAAATTACTTTTGTAACAAAATGTCGAAATAGGTGAATTGTTCGTCTTTTCCTAGAATCATAATACTACTGGAAAGTGCAATTTGACTGCTCCCTTCATCCTTGCGTGATGATGAACTACTCATAGTTGTATCACTTGGAGGAACGACTTTTATTAGAGACTTCGGAATATCAATATCATGTTCTCTACATTCACAGGATTCGCCATCACAATTGTTCGAACACATTCAAGTCGCTACACCATGATGGTCTGCATGGGGGATTCTGAAAGCATCTGGGCATACCATTTGGTCGATTCTATATGGGATGAAAACCACAGTCAACACACGCAATATGAAGGACTACCAATCTTTTCCTGACTTGCAAAATCCATCGGTCATCGATAATACTACCACGAGAATAAAAACAAGCCGAAATTCCATGATCTAGTAGGTGCTTTAATATGAACATGGGTATTTTGGGATGTCAAGGAAGGGTTTATAGCCATATACAAAGAAAGAGCGATTAGGTTTTAGGTTGTAAAGGAACAAAGAGTGTGCCAGATTCCATTAAATAGGGATTGAAGAGGGGGATTGCTTCAATCGCATTGGGATTGAATTATACCCAACAAGGAATGAATATTCCCCACTGTTATTCTCGTCCAAGTGTAGTGAACATCCTAAAATGCTGATTTAGCAGAGTCCTATCAACTACTTCACCCATTCTCTCCTTATCAATCAATCCTAAAAGGGCAGTAATTGTCTTATGCTCAACTTCTGTACATAGTGACAAATTCTTGAGGAATAATTGCAATCCCATGTCTCAAAGAGAATGAACAATTTGTATAATATATGTATGGTCAAGAAATAGATCTATGATTCGAATAATTAGCATTTGATCACAAATATCTCGCCAACATTCTTCAACACGTGACAGAAATACTACATAATCAGAATTCTACCCAACTGAATACTGTAATGTATCAGCAATATGTGCCTCATCTTGCTAAAGCCGACTATAAAGGTTGCCTACCATTTCGCATCGAGTTTGAGATGCCATCAGAGAATGGTATTTGATGCTGCAGCATCCAATTCTCTATTTGGACGAAAACATGCTATTAACTTGTTCTAATTCTGGCAAATTGTATTAGAGAAGTATACATAACTGTACACATCCTCTAGTGCAGCAACATGAGTGTAGTCCAGGAATCCTTCAGAGTGAATCCTTTAGAGTACAGGTAGCCATAAAATATGCCTAGACTAAACATGCCTACACTTGAACATGCTCAGACTAGTGCAAGAATCCATTGCACAGTACGGGTAGGTAAATGTAGGTCCATAGCCTGTGTAAGAGCATGATCAAATCAATTTTAAACCTGCAACAGACAAACATTTATTAATAATGTTTTAATCTTATTAAAACCAGTGAAGCAACAAATACTTTGAACAATAATCACTTAACCAACAATAACATGAGAGATTTCGAGTAAAAATAAGATAAAATAGAGGCCCAACATCCCCCCATGCTAACCATCTTGCATGTCGTCATGCAAGGAAATATGGTACTTCCACTCCCTTGCAAAAAACAAAATTAGAAACATTTGTAGGCATTCAAAATGATGTTCCTACAATTTTGTGTGATCACATTTTCTGCACTAGATAAAGCTTGTTCTAAAAACAAAGAGTCTACTAGATTCTTTGTTAGACTGGTTTCAAGAAAATCTAAAACAAAAGCTTCCATGGAAAAACTAAATTGCAAGGATGGTGTTGTTACTTGAATAAAAATAGTCAGCTTTTAAAATTTCCAGAAATATCTCGGAGGCATCTCTGGTCAGGAGTTTCTCTTAAACAACCTCGTTATAAACATGAGTGACATGATTTAAAAACCATGGTGTTAAAAGTAAACATAGTAATACCTTCCTATAGTGACCATTTTACCATTATCCATCTATAGTTGAAGCTCCTCTTTCCTGGGCACAATGAATTACCTACACTAAGGGTTCCATGTTTATAAAACTCATTTCAAAAGGATAGAACTCCTAGGTATAACAACAAAAGGATTTTAAAGCCATTCTCGAAGAGATATATAATGAGTTCAAGGAAATAAAAAATAACCAAGTAAATCATAGTGTAAAACTAAATTTAATACCACATGCATGGCCCTGCTGCCAGCAGATTTCTATAGCCTCGACAAGAATACATTTTAACCTCATGAAATGCTTGTGTCCCACCTATTAGATATAGACTCAAAGTTATTTAAGAGAATTTAGTTCTTCTCTTTTTAGAAGTTAATCTAAAGCTGTTGTCTTGGCTTCGTAACCAACTAACAATAGTGCCATTCACGAGAACTAATAAGCATGAACAAGCCAACTCACGATGAGACCTCTTGTCTTCCAGCTTCTTCAAGTAAAAGCCATTACCCTGGCTTGGTGACCAGTGTGGTAATGTCATTCTCCTCAAGATGCATGATTATAGTAGGTCAGCTCATAATGAGACCTCGTATCCCTAAATTAATTCGTTTATGTTTAAAACAAAAAATCTGATTATGATTGACTTCAAATAGGTTACTTAATAGGTGGGGAGCAAATCTACTCCTTAAGAGTGCCGGATGGTGTGAAAAGTTTTTAATTACTATTCTTTACTGGTTGGTCATGCTACACTAAAGACTTATTTAAAAAATATCTGGGATAATGACTAAAAAGATTCCTTGAGTTGATCATGTCAAGGTTCCTTATGAAATCTTATTAGAGTTTTGTAGGTGTGGTCCACCATAGGAGGTTTTTCATCGGTCCCTTCGAAGAGGAACCTGAAAATATTTTCTGGATGATAGTTTGTTAGAATAGGAGAGAAGTATTATATGTAACTTATAACAATACCCTTCATTGACATATTGATCAACAATCAAAGTCACTTTAAAATATGAGGCATTAAGTGTGAATTTCCACCGACAAGTATCACCATGAGAGTGCATAATAATAGAAATTTCCAAAGCTGTGCTTTTAGGGAATCACAAGTTCAAGAGTGTTGTTATACATCTTTATTCATTACTCTCATATTACCCTACCCTATTTTTAAATAGAGAAATATCACCTTGAAGTATAGGCATACTTCCAATGAAGCCATATGTGTAACAAAATGTTGATTATACTCACACTTCATTTTAAAGAATAAAATTCAAGGCATACCAAAGCGTGAGAAACCAATTGCTTCATTGGACATGGTATCAAGAAATTTCCGAATGATGAGGAAATAAAGTGGGTTCATGACTGCTCGAAACCAAGATTCAATGAAATCCACATATTTATGATTCTATAACTGGTGCAAGTCTTCCACAGTTTGATAGTCACTCTCTTGGAGGCACAAAGAATCTGGTGAAAGACAAAAGATAAATCCCTCATGTTTAGGCTCAAATATTTGATTTTCAAATTGACAATAATGGTTGAGAGAGATTCTAGGGTTTTGAGCTTCAACAACAGTTTGAGAACAAGTTCCAATGAAAAATTGCTCCTCTGGTGTTCTTTGAATTATATCTTCCTCAGGTAAATGTTCTACAGTAATGGGGGAAGTTTCCAAATTCATTCCCTTTCCCAACGTGGAATATGTGATAGTTTCTTCAATAGCGAGAAGAATAGGTGTTTCAAACTGTTGCGCAACCTGATGGTTTAGATTAGGGTTTAAGGTATGGTTTGGACTAGGGTTTTGATTAAGGCTTGGACTAAGCTTTGGATTTGGATTGGGATTAAGCTTTGGACTAGGGTTAGGTCTAGGTTTTGGATTAGGACTAGGGTTAGCTCTAGGGTATGGATTAGGGTTTGGGTTAGGAATATGGTATCGATTAGGGCTAGGTTATGGACTAAGGCTAGGATAAGAGTATGGACTAGGGTTAGGGCAAGGATTAGGGTAAGGTTACACATGTAGCTGGGACCATGGAGGGGGATGACTTGATGGTGCATTCGAAAGAAATTGTGCTTGTTATTCATGCTCAAGTGATTGAATTTGCATGGGAGATTTCCCTAGAGAGAAGGATCCAAATGATTCTTGAGTCCATGGAGATAGCTGGGTTGAGGATGAGGGCTAAGGAGAGGGCCACTGCGGCCATGAAGTAGGGTGTCCAATTGGAGGAGGATTCAAATTTTTCCATGAAACTACAGGATTATAAACATGTTGAGGAACTTGCTCAGGATAATAAACATTATTCCAATTATCAGATGGTGATGGGTTTTGAGTTATACCTGGTAGTCGATTTGATTTCTTACTTGATTTCCTGAGTGCCTTTAGTAATCCTGGTAGTGCTGGGAAATGTTCTGTTAGATGATCCTCTTCACAAATTTTACAAACTCTCAGGCTACTAAGTGGACACTTTCCGAGGAAGTGTTTCTTTCTGTAGTTGGCGCAAAAGATAAGCAGTGGTTTTTCATCCTTCTCCTGCTATTCCTGCAAATCATCCAATTTTTAAATCAAATATCTAACAATATCATTCTTATGTTAGATCAAAATATTAAATTTTTCACTTGTTAATTCTTCATTGGATGAATTGTATGTCTCTCTAGCAGCATAAAAACTTCTCACTGGATGATTCCTCAAAATACCATTTTCCTGTTTTTAACAAGCCAACCGGTACATTCGTTAGCAAATGAATAGTGTATCTATATCTGTGTGTGTGTGTGTAGGGTGGGGAGCTGGTTTAGGGGATCACCCACACACACCCATAGTATGCACTTACAATAATGCATCCACAACTATCCCAGGTATCTGACTCTACAATGGAGTCAAACATTCAAACCATAAATGCTCAAGTGGCCCTCTTATACTGTTCCTTTGTAACGGAACTTCAATCACCTCGCTAAACCTTTCTATCGGCAATCAAAACCCTTCAGAACCTTCAGTCAACGCTTTTAATTCCCTGCATAATCCTTACACAAAGGATTATTACACAATACACCTTTTCTTTCTTTTTATGGTTCTGCACAGAACCCAAGGCTAAAACCTCATCGCAATCGGTCTTCACATAGTTCCATGGTCTTACCACTTGTGTGTCGTATCACCCCTTTTTCCTCTGACATGCAACTACATAATCGCTATCGGAAACATTATTAGCACTTTCTCCCATAGAACCCTCAAAACCATATCAACTATTGTGCACGATAATACACAGGAATACAAAGGAAATTCCCCTCCGAGCATCAAACATGGACTTCAAATACTCTAGACCCGCGACTATGATTGTCATCGGGTCTGGTCACTACTTATTCCATGCTTTTGCTATGATGAACTCTGATGTGTCCAAGCTCCGATATTCCGATAATCACTATCGGATATCGCTCATCCACCCATATCTGACTCCTTCCACTTTAAATCTCCAACTACCCAATCACTGATCAGGTTTTTCGATGATATCACCACACCACTCATCGAAGTATCACTGGGTTTGTTAACGCCATCCCTTAGCACCTCTGAAATGTGATTGCAATTTCAATCGTAGTAGTTGATCTTTAAATATCCAATGGCTGATGAGTATCAATTCTGGACTTCTACGCTCATCCCTTTTACTTGGAATGTTACGTTGTTTCCTTCAATTTCTCAGCGATTTGGCTTCTTTAAAGGTTTCGACCTTCTGCTCATTGCAGCTCGCTCTTCCTTCTGAGCTTAAACTCCTCACACTCCTTTGATCTCTATCCTTCTTGTAGAGCTCTAATGGATTCAATGATCCATTTTTATTCTTTTGAATCGTGCTCCTCTTTCTTTGCTTCTTCTTTAGAACTACGCCTTCCACTGCTCAGCTTCTTTGAGCTTAACTCTTAAGCGCATCCTCGCTATGCCATTTCTCCAGAGCTTCCTCTATCTCTTTAATTGGATTCAAAATCCATTGTGATTCCTCTGAATCACTCCATCCCTATGCGTCCTTCAGAATTCTGACTGCAACCTACAGAGCCTACGAATTCATAGTAAATCATTCATGAAATACTTCAATATTATGACAGAGTTAGGAAATAACTTTGCATCTATTAATGTAAAAACAAAGATTACATTCGAGACTCCTCGGTCTCGTTCACACACATACACAAGCTTGATTCTACTATTAGTGGCCTCCTTATTTCTCGTAGGCTTACATATATTTATATGGAAACATTGGATCAGATCATTGAAGGGTCCGATCAATCCTCTTACAAAAGCCTAAAGCTCGCTACATGCATGCATATGTGGCAGATAAGTCTCCTTGAGACTTTATCCATTCCATTTTTTCCTTAGTTTTAAAATAGAAAAGTCTCCTTATTAGCTCAATGATCCAGATCTACTCTAATTAATTCCTAAAACCTCTCTCTTTCTCCTAGAGAGTTGGATTTGACTTCTACCCCTCATGTTCTCATTTATTTATTTTGAGAGAATTTACATATTCTCCCATTATCTAATTAAATTACTTAAAAGCCTAAATATTGCATTAACCTTATACTTAGGAAAACTATTTCCAAAAATGCATGACCCCCTATGTCTACTATTTACAATGATTTCCCTTGGGCTGAATGCTCCTGCATCAGACTCCCAAAGTAGAAAATATTCATGATCTCCTGATCTTGTGTCTTCTAATCTTTGTCTTCTTGGATCCCACACTTTGTTCTGTAATTGTCCAGATGCTTTGTACCTTTTTTGTTGCTTTATGTCTGCTAACTTCTTCTTCTTGTCATTCAGATTCAACTTCTGATTGATCTTGCTTGTTGTTGCTACCATTTTCCTCCATTTGAATTTCTTCATCATCTGCTGCCATATTTCTTCAATGTCTATGTCTGGCATATCTTTGGGTTGGTCCATCTTCTACTTCATATTTCTTTGTTCCAGGTTGTTGCTACTATCTTCTACGCTGGCTTTGCTTGCTACCATTGTAGACATTACTGTAGACTTTGCCTCCACTTTTTCCTTGCTTGCTATGCTAACTCCTATGCTGACTCATACTTGGCTTGCTGCCATTTTGTTGCCTCCCTATCATCCTTACCCTCTTTCATGATTGAATCCTGATGGTTCACTACTTTCTCCAGCAAATTAACTTCTCTACTCCATGGATTGAGTTCTTCCATAGAATTCTCTTCTTTCACTTTTATTTGGCTATTCACTTGTGCCAAATCTCCTCCAGCACTTGCAACAAAACCTGCACACTCAAAACACTTGTTCAAATAAAAAACATAAGGTTGTTGTGCCTTCTCTTCCTTTGGCAACAATTTAGTTTGATGCTTTGTTTTCTCCTTCTCCTCTATCAGCACATCAGTGTGCTAATTCGAATTCTCAACATAATTCATGAGACTGACAGTTAATTTCTATTCCACACCATCTATTCTAATGATGTCTTCCTGCTTGGGTTCAGAGTAGTGAAATTCTGCTCCCTTAACCTACTGTTGGTTATCTTCACTTTGAAATTGTTTGATTCCTACTGTCTCTTTACCATCTTCAAACAATCTCTGCTCAATCTCTCTGATCACATACTCATACTTGTTCATGCTTTTTAATGAACCTGGAAACAAATTATTGCATCTTCTAATCTCCATGGCTACTTGAGACACATCTTTTTCTTCAGAAACTGTAACTGCAGCTTCTGTCCTACCATCAGGTTCTCTCATCTAATCTCCATGGCTACTTGAGACACATCTTTTTCTTCAGAAACTGTAACTGCAGCTTCTGTCCTACCATCAGGTTCTCTCATCAGTTTCTCCAGCAGTTTAATTTCCTCTTCACACTTACCAAGCACTTCATCACAATGCTCTCTTCTTCCAGCTTCATCCTTCACATGCTGTGTTACAGTATCAAAATACTATCTTCCTTTAACCCTTCTACTCTTAAGGTCTTTCTGTTGTAGCAAATCACTACTTCCCTCATTCAAGAGGTCTTCTTCATCATACTTTGTTCTCCTAGAGTACTCCTCCAGACTTTCGACATCTTCAAAAGACTGTCCATCCTCTTCAAAACACTCCTTTGTTAGTGTTCCTTTTCCCAAGGTTAAATCCTTTGCATAGGGTTCCTCCTTCTTAACATCTTTTAGTAGATGTCCTTCTTCCCTACTGTCTATCTCAATAGTTTCCATGGTTATCTCCACTGTGCCTATCATCATAGTGAATTGATGATCCTTTACTATGTTTTCAGCTAACATAGTCTCTTCCTCAAGTTTGCTTTCAGTCCCTTGCTGTTCTAAATCCTTCAGATGATTTAGAAATTTTGCAATTGTCTCCTCTCCAAGCTCTTCAAGCCCTTCACTTGGTTGCTTGATATCTTTTTCCAAAACAAAATTTTGATTCTGATGGTATTCTTCCTCTTTCATGACAATATCATCTAATTGTCCTTCACATGTTTTACCTTCAATCATACACAAATTGTCAGATTTGAAACTATGTGACCCTTTAGCCTTACTTGAAGTTTCAGTCTTCAAGTCTTCATCTTCACTTTCTCCCAAAAATTCTCCTTGTTCTGGTTCACAAATGGATTCTTCCATTTCTAACTCAACTTCCTTGAGTTTTTCCTTCAACCACTTCACTTGCTTTTGTTGTAGCCTTCTCTACATCTCATGCCATTCCACTGGCTTCTTCCTCAAGACCCAACCTAGTCTCTGGCTTTCCTCAAGCATTCTCCTTAATGCATTGAGTTTTTCTTTTAATTCAGCAACCTATTTCTCAATTTCTTCTTGACTCATCCTCTTTCCATTTGCTTTGGCATCCTCTTTCTTATATCCTTTATTGTGGCTTCTCTCTGAACCTCTGCTATGACTATCAGTAGTCATATTCTTCTCTTCTTTCTTTGTGAGCTCCTTCGCAACAAGCCTCTACAATAGCTAGTCCTCCTGGATGCAATCTTACCTCACTAATCTCTCCTCACTCAGTCTTTTGGTAAGCATGGGTCCTCTGTCTGGAACCTCCCCTTGAGCAACACCTTTGCTCCTTCTAGGCTTATGTAATCTCTCACTCTCTCTTGAGAACACTTCAGTTGTCTTCTCTGTCCAATTTCTGATTGGATTCTTCAGGTTCACTGCCACTTCTCTTTTAGAGTATTCTCCTTACTCTGTCTTCAAGAACTCACCTAGTTCTTCTCTCACAACTTCTCTTTTTGTCACCTGTGCATTAGTACAAAAACACACATTCTTAATTGGAAACAGAACATATTACCTCACCTTCAAGATCTCAGCATGATCTTGTTTCACCCATTCTTCTGTACTTTGAATGGCTTGCCCTCTCGTTGGTTTCCATGTCCTCTTTCCTTCAGAACTTTCACTAAGCAATCTTGTTTTCTCCTTCCTTCAAGGAATCCTCTATTCCTTCTATTCCAAACCTCTACTGGAACTGCTATAGTCTTCCAAGAACTTCAAAAGTTCTCCTTTTACAGATTACAAATCTGCTCTAATAACAAACTTCTACTCTAATACCACTAATGGTGCAGGGGAACACCCACACATACCCACAGTATGCATTTACAATAATGCATCCACAACTGTCCCAGGTATCTGACTCTACAATAGAGTCAAACCTTCAGACCATAAATGGTCAAGTGGCCCTCTTATACTATTCCTTTGTAACGGAACTTCAATCACCCCGCTGAACCTTTTCATCGGGAATCAAAACCCTTCAGAACCTTCAGTCGGCGCTTTTAATTCCCTGTGTAATCCTTACACAAAGGATTAATACAAAATACACCTTTTCCTTCTTTTTACTGTTTTGCACAGAACCCGAGGCTAAAACCTCATCGCAATCAGCCTTCGCATAGTTCCACGGTCTTACCACTTGTGTGCCGTATCACCCCTTTTTCCTCCGACATGCGACTACACAATCGCTATCAAAAACATTATTAGTGCTTTTTCCCATAGATCCCTTGGAACTATATCAACTATCATGCACGATACTACATGGGAATACAAAGGAAATTCCCCTCCAAGCAGCATACACGGACTTCAAATACTATAGACCTGCGACTATGATTGTCGTCAGGTCCAGTGACTACTTACTCCACGCTTCCGTTGCGTCAAACTCCGATTGGTCCGAGCTCCAATATTCTGATAATTGCTATTGGATATCTCTCATCCACCTATATCTGACTCCTTCTGCTTTAAACATTCGACTACCTAATCGGTGATCGGGTTTGTCGGCGATATCGCCACATCGCTCGTCAGAGTATCGCTGGGTTTGTTATCGCCATCCCTTGGCAGCTCTGAAATGTGATTGTGATTTCAATCATAGCCGTTGATCTTTGAAGATCCAACGACTGCTGAGTATCAATTCTAAACTTCTCTGCTCATCCCTTTTACTTGGAATGCTAAGCTGTTTTCTTCAATTTCTTAGTGATTTGGCTTCTTTAAAGGTTTTGGCTTTTTGCTTATTGCAGCTTGCTCTTCCTTCTGAGCTTAAATGTCTCACACTGCTTTGATCTTTGTCCCCCTTGCAGCGCTCTAATGGATTTAATGATCCATTTCGATTCTTCTGAATCATGCTCCTCTTTCTCTGCTTGTTCTTGAATTGGAACTACACCTTCCACTACTCAGCTTCTTTGAGCTTAACTCTTAAGTGCATCCTCGCTATGCCATTTCTCTAGAGCTTCCTCTGTCTCTTTAATTAGATTCAAAATCCATTGTGATTCCGATAAATCACTTCATCCTTGTGAATCCTTTAGAATTCTACCTACAACTTGCAGAGCCTACGAATTCATAGTAAATAATTCATGAAATACTTCAATATTCTAAAATAGTGAGGAAATAACTCTGCATCTATTAATGTAAAAACAAATATTACATTTGAGACTCCTGGGTCTTGCTCACACACATACACAGACCCAATTCTACTATTAGTGGCCTTCTTGTTCCCTGTAGGCTTACATATATTTATATGGAAACACTGGATTGGATCATTGAAGGGTCTGATCAATCCTCTAACAAAAGCCTAAAGCTCGCTACATGCATGCATATGTGGCACAAAAGTCTCCTTATCAACTCAATGATCCATATCTACTCTAATTAATTCCTAAAAGCTCTCTCTTGCTCCTAGAGAGTTGGATTTGACTTCTACCACTCATGTTCTCATTTATTTATTTTGAGAGCATTTACATATTCTCCCATTATCTAATTAAATCACTTAAAAGCCTAAATATTGCATTAACTTGATACTTAAGAAAACTATTTCCTAAAATGAATGAACCCCTATGTCTACTATTTACAATGATTTTCCTTGGGCTAAATTCTTCGGCATTAGGATTTCTTACAACATCAGAGAAAATGATAAACCTTAAAACGATAGTGCAGGAAAGAAATAAATTCAAAGAACATAAATTTTCAAGAAAAACTAGGTGAAGGAAGAAAATAAATGCAACAGGTCACCAAGGTCAATCCCAAAGCGGCTCCCCGACAACAACGCCAGAATGTTGGGTGTAGTATAGGGTCTATAAATATACCAACATTTAGTTGTCAACCCGGTAGTTCGTGAACTTCGATACGCAGCACTGGAAATGCTAGAGAGAGCCCCTCACAACCACCAAAACAAATTCTAGTCTATCGTGCACATTAATCTCGACAATAAATGAAATCCCGCATTAAAAGAGAATTCGAGAAACACCAATCCAAACAATTAAAATCATGCAGGAAATAAAAGGCAATCCTGTACTATTGAACAATTCGAAAGGAAATTATAAGTACGAGAAAACATAAGGGAAATTGGAACTGGAAACCAAGCAGTGCTAGCAGAATATCAAAAAGACTGTAAATTTTAGAATAAATTTGTGAGCAAATCAAAACCATTTTGCCTGCACTAATTCTACTGCATCTACCTTTGTGTAAAATTAACCTAAAAGCATTGGCAAAATTTACTGTGTAAATAAACTTATGAAAGAAATGGATTCAATATAGATTCTCTCACCTTCCTTGTCCCTAGAAATAAATCTTGTAGAACTGTCTAGAAGTTTAAAGGCAACTATAATGGAAAATAAACATTATCATTTTTCAAACATGAGGCAGTTTCCTTTTCATAAATGTCGGCTCTACAAGCATCATGATTTAAAATGACAGAAATATATATGCGATCTCTGCTTCTGAGTAACATATGGTTTCTTGTAAGCATAGATTGAATGAATGCATTAATACCTTGAAACTATGAACACTCAAGTCGATCTCAGGTTTTGGAATATAAATTAAACAGATCTGAATCAATTCAATGGTTTCAAGTTGCACATTATAGCTCATAAAGGGAGAGTGTCAATGCATAAGTCGACCTTGTAAATTTAGATGTTCAGAACGGATGCAATCCTTATTCGGTATAAAGAAATATTTCAAGTGGAATAACAAGTTCTAATGCAAAAAATCAAATCAATCTTGCAGTCGAAAGGAAAAAATTGCAGTAGATTTAATAACATCAGTTTGGAGAAGGAAAGAGACTAAAAGTAATTAAATCCTATGATAAGAATTTCACACACAACAAATAATAATTTAAATAAAATTTAATTTAAAATATGTAGAGCAGTCAAGCTTCTTTGGCGGCCAACCCAGACAACTCACACCCTCTATGAGCGACCTCATTCACACAAGAATTAAAGCTATGAGATGCATGAAATGGATAGATAGAGAATGGCAAGAAATGATTTGATTAACATTTAAAATCAGTATTTTATATTATATAGACAAACACTTAACTCCAACAAACACGAGAAGCGATCCATAAGCTATGATCTACGTGATGATACATTGGGACCAGCTTATTCTCCCTTCTACACGTTACTTCTGTTCCCGTGTGTGCTTATGCTATCGATTGAGCAATTAATTGACTAAATCCCTTGCTCCAGGCAGTCTCTTAAACTTATATATGGATCTAAATACAAATTAAGGCTTTTAACAAGCAATCAAAACAAAAGAGGGGAAGATTATAAATCTTAACAATTTTCCAAGAATGAAATTAGTTTTGTAACTAAATGTCGAAATAGGTGCATTGTTCCTCTTTTACTGGAATGATAATACTACTAGAAAGTGTTCTTTGGATGCTCCCTTCTTCTTTACATGATGATGAACTGCTCACGGGTGTATCACTCTGAGGAATGACTTTTATCAGAGACTTCAGAATATCCATATCATGTTCTCTACATTCATGAGATTCACCATCACAACTGATCGAACGCATTTGAGTGGCTCGACCATGATGGTCTACATGGGGGATTCTACAAGCATCTAGGCATACCATTCGGTTGATGTTATATGGGATAAAAGCCATGGTCAACACACGCAATATGAAGGACTACCAATCTATCGCTGACTTACAAAATCCACCGACTATCAATAATAATTCCACGAAAATAAAAAGAAGCTGAAATTCCATGATCCAAGAGGTGATTTAATATGAACATGGGTGTCTAAGGATGTCGAGGAAGGGTTTACAGCCATATGCAGAGAAAGAATGATTAGATTTTAGGTTGCAGAGGAACAAAGAGTGTGAAAAATTTCATTAAATAGGGATCAAAGATGGGGACTGCTTCAATCACACTGGGATTGAATTATACCCAACAAGGAATGAATATTCCCTGCTATTATTCTCCTCCAAGTGTAGTGAACATCCTAAAAAGATGATTTAGTAGAGTCATGTCGACCGCTTCACCCATTCTTTTGCTTCTCAATAAATCCCAAAAGGGCAGTAACTGTCTTATGCTCAACTTCTATACATAGCGACTAATGCTCACAGAATAATTTCAATCCCATGTCCCAAAGAGACTGAATAGTTTGTATAACATATGTACGGTCAAGAAATAGAGCTATGCTTTGAATAATTAGCATTTGGTAAGAAAGATCTCACCAACATTCTTCAACAAGTCACAGAAATACTACAGGATCTGAACTTTGCCCAACTAAAGACTGTAATGTGTTAGCAATATGTGCCTCAGCTTGCTAAATCTGACTATAAGGTTTGGCTACCATTTCTCATGGACTTTGAGATGTCATCAAAGAATGGTATCTGACGCTGCAGTAGCCAATTCTCTATTTGGAGGCAAACATGCTATTAACTTCTTCTAATTTTGTCAAATTGTATTAAAGCAATATACACAATTGTACACATCCTCTAGTGCAACAATGTGAGTGTAGTCCAGGAATCCTTTAGAATGCATCCTTCAGAGTTCAGGTAGCCATAAAAACATGCCTGGGCCAAACATGCCCGCACTTGAACATGCTTACAATAGTGCAGGAATCCATTGCATGATACGGGCAAGTAAATGCAAGTCCATAGCTTGTGTAAAAGCGTGATCAAATCAATTTTAAACCTGCAATAGACACACCTTTATTA
Source organism: Pinus tabuliformis (assembly GCA_031772625.1). Classification (NCBI taxonomy): domain Eukaryota; kingdom Viridiplantae; phylum Streptophyta; class Pinopsida; order Pinales; family Pinaceae; genus Pinus; species Pinus tabuliformis. Next base: position 214,971,364 of record CM062816.1, on the reverse strand, counting down.
ATAATGTTTTAATCCTCTTAAAACAAGTGAAGCAACAAATACTTGAAACAATAATCATTTAACCAACAACAACATGAGAGGTTTCAAGTAAAAATAACACAAAACAAAGGACCAATAGCTATTATGTGAAAAATGGGTAATTCCATTACCTTGATGTTCGGGGCTACACAAAGTAGATGATTATTTAGAAATCATGAAGGATCGAGACCAAAGTATAGTTCATTGATTAGACCTCCTTCAAGTGACAACGAAGGGGCATGATAGACTACACTGCAAAGCGCTGTTTGGCTAATAAACTAGGAAATTCTTAGAAAAAATAATCAATCCACTCCACCTCCACCTCCACCTTCACCACATACACCTTTGTCCACACCTCCACCTCCACTGCTACCATTTATCATGGTGAATGTAATGAAGATGTCAATCTTCAAGGGAGTAGGAAGCAAAGATCCAGAGCAATTCTGGTTTGTTGCGAATGTTGAATGGAAAACGCAACAAATCACCGATGATAATATAAAGAAGGCATAGTTGGTTACCGCTTTGTAGGATCGCATGCTAACCTGGTACATTAAGTATTGTGCTGATAATCTTTTCGCAATGCTAGTAGAAACTAAGACAACTTTGAACTATTTTTTTTTATTTTGAGGAAAAACCTGTGAACAGATTTGAAACCAATGTTTTGGACTAGCTTAGTGAGTCCATCATCAGGGCAATGAGATTTGTTTTTGAGAATAGAAAATCAGTGATTGAATTTAAAGAAATCATGATGAAGGTTGAGGAGATGCCTTGGGACTTTGATCAAAGGTTGAAGTGTCAAATCAAATAGGCTAACAGGCAGATCACAGATAGCCAACATCACAACTAGTTTATCGCGTCACCTTTGCCACATTTTAGAATCACTCTGTTACAACAACAGATAGCAACACAGGAAGAAGCCCTAGAAATCGTGATGAGGTTGCACACATCACCTATTCAGGACACGAACCTAGGGGTGAAATAGATCCACTCATATTTAGTAAGCCTACACCTAGAACTACAGATTTTGAAGAAAGACAAGGAGACTAAGCTTAACATGCATGCACAAGTTTTGTGTTTGAAGTGCAAGGGCCACAAGCATGTTAAGGATCATTGTGCCATGTTCGCGAATTATACTACAGGGGGAGAGCAATTCCCCCGAAGCCAAAAGCCTTTGTAGGGCCGAGCATGGGGATTGCACTATGGTGTGCCATTTTTTAGGTTACTGGACAACATGCAATGGATAACTGCCACATTCTTCAAAAGTTTGTTCAAACACCTCAATAGTTCTTACGTAATTTCTGCAAATCTGTGGACCATGATGAGCGCCACTATCTAAGCTATGAGCTAGTGATGGAAAAGAATACTACTTACCATATCTAAGCAAGGACTTGGCCTCTAGATCAAGGTGTTGGAGGAGCGCACAGAGGTTTTCAGGACCGAGGATGGGACCGAGGAGGAGGACCTGGTAGAGGACGCAGATAGTTTATCTGCTACAACTACAGATAGTCAGGGCACTTCGCGTGAGATTTCCTGAATCCAACACACCCTTCGTGTCAATATTATAGGAAATTCAACCATACCATAGAAGAATGCCTGGTGTTAATAGAAAAATGCAAGAGAAGAAAACGCAGCCTATGCAGAATTTATAGATGGTGAGGGTTGAGCCATGTGAGGAGGATCAGAGCATTAATATTGTATTGTGAAGTGGAATGAAGAATGGCGCTGATAAAGGTAAACAACTTGAAGAGGATGGATGGGTTAGAAAAGATCCAGAGAAAGAAGCGGGCTTTGACCTTAATCGAGCAAAGGAAACATTCATGGAAGCCAAGAAAAGGTTCATTGAGGCCTCCACCTCAGGAAGCCAGGACAAGGCACAGGAAATCAGTGTGACTCAAGAAATCGACCCTTTTCATACTTAATACATTGTCAAAGGATTGCAGGACTTAATAGAAAAGTGCACCAATAAGGAAAATAATCCCTCAGAGCATCAGATAGTGAGGAAGATTTGTAAGCATAAGGTGCGAATAGAGCGTGAAATGTGGCTAACGACGCAGATAAGTGATTATGAAATGGACCAGCTCATCTTGGATCTAGGGTTGGATGCGAATGTTCTACCGAAACAGACATGTGAAGGATGGGGAGACCTGTGCTATAGTGGTCTCTGATTCAGTTCAGGATGGCAAATTAGTAGAAAATTATCCCCATGGGATGGTTATTTGGGGTAACAGTTGACATTGATGGTGTGAGTATGGTAGCGGACTTTGAAGTTATAGAAATTGTCAATGATAGTAATCCCTACCCTGCACTCCTGGGAATCGACTAGGCTATTGATATGAATGGGGTCATTGATTTGAAGAAAAGGACAATGTTGTTTGAAAGAAAATCACTTCGAGTTATAGTATCATTGGATCCCGCAGAAGGAGTGCACTATACTGAACCAATCCATGACTATGAAGAAAGTGACAATGAGCTGGATCAAATTTACAACATAGCAACGTGAGATCAAGACTGGATCAATCCAAAAATAGATGGATGGATTGCATGTGTCCGAGAGAGTTCCTGCACCTTTGATTCAAACGAGGAATTAGAGCATTGGCAGAATCGCTTACATGAAGTTTCTACATTGTGATTCAATATGATGAGAAAGTCGTTGCACTGTCTTTCGTCGGAGGTAAGAAAGTTACCTTATTATGATGGTTTAACTGAGGTAGATCTGTTTTAGATGACTTTGAGCATGAAGTCTCTGAGGACCACTGCTTTCAAGCATTGGAGTTGGTGTTGCGCGCTACACCTACACGATGGTGGGTTATGCATAAGGATAGTTTTGCTAGATGGCGTGATTACAGAAGAATGATGAAGCTACGGTTTGGGCGTGCTAATACCATAATGACTGAGAAGTATAATGGAAAGGATGATCTATGTGATCACCTTGCAAAATGGACTAAGGCACGAGGGACAAAACCACAGCCAGAATGGCTACACATATTTTTTCATACCTTTGATACAATCCCCATGAACTGGTATCTTGAAACAGAGCTCAACCATGGCACTGCGGAATGGGATGTATTGAAGGAAGGTTTCTTATTAACTTTGAGCTTTGAAGACGAATTTGCAAGAATCGATGTAGCACTGCAAGAGATAAAAGAAGTTATCTTCACAACATCGAAGGAACCTATGGAATGGACCCAATCGGACTGGAGCACCTAGCTATGCCATGCATTGGAATGCTATAATTTGACTGCTGAGGAGGATGAAGAAGACCGGAGGAATATTAATATTCCAGAGGCAACAAGGCACTGCAAAGTCAGAGGCCCACAAATAGAGAACCCGGACAACTCCACACCTTTGAAGACGAAGCAAGTAAACATTGGCATTAAAGAAGAACCAAAGTTTGTGAAAATTTGAGATTATTGGGATGACCCTATAGTAGATAAAGTTGTTGAATTAATCCAAGAATACTAGGATGTCTTCCCCACTAAGTTTTTGGATTTAAAGGGCATAATCGATGATTTGGGCGTTATGAAGAACACATTGAAGACTGTCACGAAGCCTGTTAAACAGAGTTCTTATCACCTTAACCATAAGTATAAGGAAAAAGTTCGCCAAGAACTGGATAAAATGTTGGAGGCAGGCATCATAGAACTTGTTGAAGAATCCGATTGGGTGAGCCTGATGGTGGTCCAAGAGAAGAAACAAAAGGGCAAAATAAGGATTGGCATAGATCCGTAGAAGATTAATGATGCATGCGTTCAGGATCCATTTCTGACGTGACTTATAGACGAAGTGTTAGATAATGTGGGAGGGCAGGAGGCCTATTCCTTTACTGATGCGTTTTCAGGGTATCATCAAATCAAGATTGTGCCAGAGGATAGAAGAAAAATGACCTTCACAATGGAGTGGCATTGTTTTCACTACATGGTTATGCCATTTGGATTAAAGAATGCACCTACGATAATTTCCCGCGTAGTCATAGTAGTGTTCAAGGAATTCATTCATAATTTCCTAAAAGTGTACTTTGATAGCTTGATGGTGTTTGGCTTGGTGAAGCACCATGTAGAATGTTTTTGCCTTATGTTAGATACATGTCACAGATACCAGATCAGGCTGAATTTGAAGAAATGCATATTTTATGTTCCTTTTGGAATTTTGTTGGGTCATGTTGTGTGCAAGCAAGAATTGATAGTGGACCCTCTAAATATTACATTAATTGTGAGCTTGGAGGCCCCTAGTAACATCAGGCAACTGTGCACGACGCTGGGACATACGGGATACTATAGCAAATTTATGAAAGCATATGCTCAAATTACTGTGCCCATGGAAGACTTTCTAAAAAAGGATGCGACATTCTATTAGGATGAAGAGTGTCAGCACAATTTAGATTTGTTAAAGGAAAAGATGGTAATTGCGCCAAACTTTGTATTCCCTGAATGGAAAAAGGAGTTTCATGTGCATGTCAATGCTTCTTGCATTGCATTGGGTACAGTGCTAACACAGGCCAGTGAAGGATAAATGGACCATCCTATTGCCTTCATAAGTAGGAAGTTATCGAATGCTGAGAAAAATTATTCAACGACTAAGCGTGAAGGGCTGGCCATGGTCTACGCACTGCAAAAATTCAGGCATTATCTATTAGGAGGGAATTTCAAGATGTATACAGATTATTATACCTTAAAATACCTAGTCAGCAAGCCTGTGTTGGGGTGGAAGATTTGCAGATGGCTGTTATTATTTCAGGAGTATGACTTTGAAGTCATTGTGAAGCTAGGGAGGTTGAATGATGGACCTGATCATTTTTTGCAAATTGAAATAGGCGAAGAACCCGGTAATTTGGAGGAAGGGTTGCTAGATGCTCAACTCTTTGTGGTGCATGTAGCTAATCACCATGTTGCAGACATTATTCAATTCTTAACTACAGGGATGGATCCAGAAGGATATACAAGTCAGTAGAAAAAGGAATTAGTAGTGTGCGCAACTAACTTTTCAGTCATTGCAGGACATCTGTACAAAATGGGTGGAGATAAAATATTGCAGAGATATGTGCCCGGTTTTGAGCATGATATCATTCTCACTTAAGCTCATGGGGGATCTATGGGAGGCCATTATGCAAGTAAAGCAACTACACATAATATTTTTGCACGTAGGACTATGGTGGTCAACATTTCATAAGGATTCTAAGGCATATTGTAAGGCGTACAATGCATGTCAAAGAACTGGCAAACTATCGCAAATGGATGAGATACCACTACATCCTCAAGTATGTTTGTAGGAATTTGAGAAGTGGGCTATTGATTTTATTGGGCCAATTGAGCTCCATGGAAAGCAAATGGGCATGCGCAACATTATCACTTTGACGGAATATCTAACCAGATGGGAAGAAGCACAACCTGTAAAGTATTGTACAGGGGCTACGAAAACCAAATTCTTGTTTGGATATGTCTTAACAAGGTTTGGATCCCAAAAGCGTTCATGAGTGACAGGGGTATGCACTTTCTGAATGAAACAATCACCGTGTTGACTGATGAATTCTATTCTACCATCAAAATATTACACCATATCACCTGTAGGTAAACGGAACTGTCGAAGCTTTTAACAAAATTTTGGAGAATGTGCTGATAAAGATTTGTAAGGTGTGACAGAATGATTTGGATGTACATGTACCTTCAATTCTATGGGCTTATAAGACTACTTGTAAGAAGTTGACAGGACAAACATCATTCATATTAGTGTATGGGGTTGAAGCCATAATGCCGGTGGAATACATTGTGCCTAGTCTGTACATAACAACTTTAACGGATATAGCAGATCATGAGGTACTGTAAGAATGGCTCTCGCAGCTCATGGAGCTCGAAGAGGATCAATTTTTGGCAGGATTCCATCAACAAGTACAGAAGGAATGCGAAAAAACATGGCATGATCACCATATCTAGCTTCACACATTTAAGGTAAATGATCCTGTATTGTTATATGATAGTAAGTTCACTAAATTTCCGAGTAAATTTTGAATTCATTGGTTAGGGCCATATATTGTCAAGGAAATTATAGATGGCGGCATAGTTTAGCTCACAAAACTAAATGGGGAATCCTTCTCGGGAAGAGTGAATGGGAGCAGGTTGAAATTGTATACAGGGGATCCTGCGCAATGACTATATGGCAGCAAGACAGTCTTAGTGCTCCAGGTAGTTGCAAGGGAGTGTGGGATTATAAACTACACTTATTGGTTTGGAGAACAACGCAACAACCACGCTGTGTGGAGATTGACAAGGATGCACCAGATGGAGCTACGATCGAGGCACTGCGTGAGAGGGAAAGGTACTATGCAGCCCAGTAGGAAAATGATTGTTGGAGTTACTATTCATGATGAAACGACTAGAAAGCATTTAAGAGGAGTGGTGAGGCAGAAATTAAGGCAAAAATATTTGAAGATTTTCCACCAAAACAACATTTACTATCAAAATTTGGGGGGAGCGGTCAGATTTGAATTAAAATCCCACTATAAATTGTGTATACCAGTCCAACCGAGAACACTTTGCGCTCTAAGACTTGTTGTTGCATTTTGCTGTCTGTCGCATATGAGTCGAGCATTCTAAGAAGAATTTATACTACTCGGGAACTGTTCTACTATAGCCTGAGAGTTATTTATGGAAAAAATGACTGCCACTAATGCCGCTGAAGCACTTAGTTCCAAATCAGCTATGTCTGATGCACTACGACCAAAAGTGTCTAGTATGGAGGCTACGCCTACTGTGCCCATGGTGCCAAGGTCGCCTAGGCTGAAACAAAATGTGGCTAAAGAAAAGAAGCCTTCTATGAAATAAAAGCAACTAGCCATGAAGGAAAAATAAAATAAGTTAGTGTTAGCACACGCGTCACCGAAAAAGCATATCGAGACACAGGCAAAGCAAAAAAAGGATAAGCAGCTAGAAAAAGTAGTGGACCTATAAGGGGAAGAATTCTAGGGTATTGAGGATGTTGATGGCAAGGGGGTGGAGCCTATGATGAGGCTGCCTGAGTATATCCCTCCACGGAAGGGAAAAACTAAAGTCACGAAGGATCCTGATACAGGGAAATTTTCAGTTTCAACAACTTTGCTTCCTGAGTAGGTTGTGTTTGAGGGTCCTAGGACGAAGTGCATTCTATTGCTTAAAATGGAAGATTGGGACCTCGCGGACAATACAATGTTTCTACATTTGAAGACTCACAAATATATGCTGAGAATACACTATGATGACATGGGGTTTACGATTTTTGAGCCCATTAAGTGGGTCTATGTTGTTGAGCAGTCAAGGTTGTTGAATCTGGTGTTAGTGTCACATTATCATCACTCCCCCATTATTAAGGTCTGTGTGCGCCAGCTTCTCACACTGGTGCATGATGGGTTCGTATGGCTAGGAGAGCATATCCCCATCACTAACATGTTGATCCACAACATCACAAAGTTACCTTATAAAGGGGCGAACCCTACCAAAGAGTTTGGAGGAAAAACCAGAGAGAAAGAGTTGTAAGATATGATGAAGAAGGAGTTTGGTATAATAAAAAGGTCGTGAGAGTACTCTATCATGTCCATATCAAATCTGGCAGTACAGTGAGATGCCTAGACTCTACCAGGCAAAGTAATGAGAAAATGTCGCACAAGTGAAGTTCCGGTGATGTTCATATCGCTCGCATATTAGTGCGCGAAGGGGGTTCAGTACAACTTGGCCAAGCATCTACGTCAGGAGTTCCTCGTGAACTACTGAGAGGCCCAAGAGGAGACTAGACCCTTTCATTATGACTAGATGTTATCTTCGATTGTTTTGGTTGCTTGGAGGTTACTAGAGGATAGCTAGTTTCCTCTGCACAAAGAAGAATTTTCTGAGGCAGTGTAGTTTGCCTCGTTATTGGCCTCAAAAAATCCAAAGTGTGTTAAGGAGACAAATATATTTTGGGTTTTAATGGACATGGACATGCACATGGTGGTTAACCAGCAACCCAGGTTGTCTCCCACCTTGTACGTGTAGCTATCGGTGTATCCAAAATTCAAAGCCGATTTTCATAGGGTCTCGATCAAAGCGTGAAAATACCCTGAGTAGAAATGGCACCCATTTCCTTATATGGTAATGGATATAGATATCCAGGAAGTTGTCGGGATTTGGCCGCAGGAGTGGTGCACGCCTATGGAGTTAGATGCCAGAATAAGCACAGGCACTAAGAGCTCTACTATGCAGAAGCGGAAGGAACTCACTCAGAAAGCTACGTGCACCTTGACAAAACAAAAGAAGAAGGAAGTTGCTAAGGCCGCTGTAGAGAAGGCCCAAATGGAAAAAGAAACGTTGCTAAAGAGTTAGTGAACAAAGAGCAGTAGAAGTGCAGGAAGGCGACAAATCAGCTTCGCCTAAAATAGAAGAATATGAGCTGTTAGACTAGGGTAGAGGTGTTGATGAAGGGCAGAGCACCCTGTTCCTTCTGAAGAAGCAAGGGTAGGAATAGATTGCAGGATCGTGAAGCAAACAAAATTTTGATAAATAGACACTTGTTAATCTGATGATATTAACAGAATTTGAACTCGATGAGATCATTGACAAGATATGGGACACCACATTAGAAGTGTTGCAACAGTTCGAGCAGTAATACATGCAGACTCTAGGAAGCATCCAGAAGGATCTACTCGAGCTAAAGATCCAAGCAAACAGAATTCAACAGGATGTCGAAAAGGAAACCATCATGTAGGAGAACCTAACGTAGGGCCGTAGCACTGTCGTGGAGATCGATTGGCCTTTGGATCCTAGAGTCTTTCCTCTTCTAGAGGGGTCGGTCTACGTGGAGTCAAATGAGGATCACGCGGTGCTTCACGCAATAAAATATATTGGGCTAAACCTTACCCCACTACCGCTCAAGTTTCTGCATGTGCTACATCAAGGGGTCGCAGATGAGATAAAGATCAAATAACAACAGAAACTCACTTACGTCACTGAGTTTAAAGTCAACAACCAACAGCTTTTTGCAGAAAATACTTAGGCCCTGAAGAATCAGGAGGAGTTGTGGACACGATGTCAGAACCTAGTCACAGTGATTAAGCATTCCTGCAAATCCATGCCTAAGTTGGGTATACCCGATGATGTAGAGGCTTCAGCCAAGGTAAGGAAATTGGCTGCTATAGTGCGCGCCTCAAAGGAGAAGGCCAACAAGGTGACTTTCGACCTACGGATGCAGATAATTGAGCCGCAGTTCAATTTGTAGTAGATTACACCACCGGAGATTCAGGAACGAAGAGGAGAAGCAATAAAAGAATCTATGGCTCAGCTAGATGTCCTCTTTCAACGATGTGACCATCTCTTTACTTAGTCATTGGGCCTCTAGGATACACTACAGGAGGATCCTATAGTGCAATTGTTGAACATAGAACTCAGGGAAGCGCAACAGAAGTACGATGAGCTTAGTACGATAGCGCAAACATTGGTACGAGTCCAATCCCTCACATGCTTACAGGAAGGAAATGTTGGAAATAATACTGCGAGGGGGGTGAATCAGTATTATCAGATCAATAATTTTATTTCCCAAATAGATTTATATACGCTACTTCAGTGAAGTGAACTAGCGCGTACCCGCAACTATGCTTAAAGAAACCAGCATATATGCAGAGAACTTGTGATTTAGAAAGTTTATCATTTGTTGAGCTTAAACCAATATATCAGAGATTTATTAGACAATGCAGTAAAATTAGAATAAAGCATCACACATAAGCGACACACATGAACACCATGATTTAAGGTGGAAACCCAATGTGGGTAAAAACCACCTGCTGATGTCATCTTTGTCTTCTTTTAATAATAAGAGAATCTATTTACAATCTTGTACTGGTGCAGACTCATACCAGTACGCAGGCTTCTACGTGTGGAAGGTTACAACCTTCTCTTGTTTTCTAGCTTCTACTTGAAGAGAGCTACAACCCCCTAGCTCTTGTACCAAGCAATATGTTTACTAGTACGTAGGTGCCAACCTATAGAAAACTCCACTCTTCCACCAGGGACCATGTTTCATGAATTTTTAGACTTGATACTGCTGGATCACAACACCACAAGCTGAAGGCCACGTTTCATCAAATTTTCACACTAGACCCATCAAATTCTTTTAAACTTAAACTGCGTCAACCAATATTCAGTTAATCGGAACAATCAGATTACTAACACCAGAACACTGTACTGAGCCTAGAACCCTGCATCATCATCCAGAACCAGCTGTAACCTCAAAAATCATGCATTAGAGTGTATACGCTACTTGGTTGAACCCAACATGTGTGTATACGCTACTTCCTTTAACCCAAACTACGTATATCTCTAAATATACTGAATCATAAAGTTTTGAACCACAAACTATACCAATCAGTGACATTTTGAAGGTATACTATCATATTACATAGTTCAAAACAGATAGCAGCAAGGATCGCCCTTCCTCCTCAATCAATCAATCAATCAGACTCAGTTTCCTTATACAACAGTTCTATGTTCATATCTAAGAGGACTTCATTGACAGAAAGCAGTAAAACAATAGGATTTGATCAGATAGATCAGTCACATTTGAATAGGAGTTTTTCTTTTTGTATAGACTACTTGAAAGAGTCGAACCTATGTGTACACGCACTTTGGCTGAGACGAACCTGCATACAGACCTGCAAATTTTTACTCAGAAATTTTCTGCAATTTCGAACTTTAGACAAACCCACATCATGATAGATAAAACGTAGAACAGGCACAAAACATTAGATCTGGTCTCAACCAATATCAGGTAATTCAAGAATAAGTCATTTCAAGTCTCATGATTCCTGATCCGTTGTTGAACTCAAGGTGCACATGAAAATTTCAGATCCAGTCCCAAACATAACCCTGCAACATAATATATACTTCAGATAGAAGTATTCCTTAGAATCTCATTGCTTGCACACCATGGCCTAATGATCTTCTCCTCCTTATATACTCTTAGACCTTTCTCAATACCTTGGACCAAAACCACTTAGGACGAATACCTTGGACCCAATACCTAGGGTCAATACCTTCGACCAATTACCGTGGAACAAAATACCTTGGATCAAATACCTTGGACCAAAAACTTGGTTTTCCAACATGTACATGATTTTCCTCCTGTGAAAGTGTGTGTATATGTTATATGCTACTTTTGTTCTATTAAACTGCGTGTATATGCACCTTGGACAAAGTGAACCAGTGTATACCTCTCTTTCTTCATTCTTTGGAGTCTGATCTGTAATCTTTTGTTTTTGACCTGCTGCATTGTGAACTTTCATCTGAGTGAGTTGCCATCAAGGACAACACCTGTATCATAATTCCAACAATCTCCCCCTTTGGACTTGATGGCAACAACAACACCAAGACACTCTCCCCCTTTGACATCAAGGGCAAAGGGCGGACCAAGATATTCTCTCCCCTATGCTGTTCATGCTCCCCCTGAGTACATGTTGAATTGTCTGATTGAGCTCCCCTTTGTACATGCTGAGATGCACTGAAACCATCCATGCTCCCCCTGAGCACAAGCAGAGTCTACAAAAATATTCTCCAAAAGAATAACATGACTCTATAACTCAACTATGTGAGTATGACCTTCCTATCACCAATGACTCATACATACATTCATCTCCCAACCAAGTGGGGATATACCAAATTTGACTCATCCACCCAACCAAGTGGGGATATACCAATTGTTTATACATGACAGAAATATAATTACATCATCCATCTCATGCAAAGTGGGGATACAAATTACATCATTTGTCCAATAGGACTCATTCAAATGTATGAGAAGACATATCACACCCTAGAATTTTACATGACTTAAGCAACAAAAGGTATAAATATCTGAAGCCATAGCTGGACTCAGCAACCATAATGCCAACAATGCAGAATGCGAGTGAAGGCTAATGCTCCCCTTGAACCTGTGCTACCTATGCATTGTTAACAAGTCAATGATCAAGGCATCTTTGTCAGTTAGATAAAAATTAACGAACATAGCATATCAATAGAATGTAATCATCAACATCAGACAGAGCACCCATATCAAAGCCTACCCCACTATTTTTCTTGTCTGAAAAACATATATGCTCCTTGACCCACAGAAACCCATGTGTGTAAGCGACTAAATTTCATGAAAGACGCGTATAATAACCTTTCTCTGAAAAATTAGATTTAACAGCTGGATGATGCAGCAATTACTCCCAGATTTTTCTATGATATTCAAATGTTTCTCTGGGCAGTGGTTTATTGAATATATCAGCAACCTATTCTTTGGAGGGAACATACTCCAATTTCACTTTTTGTTCAAGCACTTGTTCACGTAGAACATGGTATTTGATAGGTATGTGCTTGGTCTTGGAGTGCATGACTGGATCCTTTTAAATATTGATGGCACTTGTATTATCACATAGAATGGAGATGGGTGGAGTATATGTGATTTGAATGTCTTGCAAGGTTTGCATCATCCAAAGTAGTTGTGTGCAGCAAGATGCAGCAGCCACATATTCTTCTTCAGATGTAGATAAAGAAATTGACTTTTGTTTCTTGTTGAACCAAGACACTAACCTGCAACCCATATAGAATGCATCACCACTAGTACTTTTTTTGTCATCAAGACATCATGCCCAATCTGCATCTCTATATGCATGAAGAGTAAGATCTACATCTCAAGGATACCATAAACCAAAGTCCTAAGTTCCTTGAAGATATTTGAAATTTCTTTTGACCCCCTGAAGGTGTGATTCCTTTGGATTTGCTTGGAATCTTCCAACTATTCCTACTGCATGCATGATGTCAGGTCGGGTACCTGTTAGATAAAGCAGACTGCCAATCATGGATTTGTAAGTTGGTTGATGTATTGCTGTTGATTCATCATTTGAGCTAAGACTGCATCCTATTACCATTGGGGTACATACAGGTTTAGAATCTTCCATTCTATACCTTTTCAAGATTTGTTTGAGATATTTGGTTTGTGAAAGAAAAATACCATCTTTATTTTGTTGAAATTGCAGACCAAGAAAATAGGTAAGTTCACCAAGCAAGGACATTTCAAATTCTTGCTACATTACTGAAGAAAAATTCTAACTAATGGATTCTTCATTGATACCAAAAAAGATATCATCAACATAGACAATAATAATTAGCAATTTATCAGTTTCAATCTTTGTATAGATTGCTATATGTTGAGCCTTTTGTAAAACCTTGTTGGTGTAGATATTTGTCAAGGCGGTAATACTAGGCCCTTGGAGCATGTTTCAGACCATAGAGGACCTTTTTGAGTCTACATCCAAGCTTTGCATCACTTCCAAGAATGAATCCTTCTGACTATTAAATATAAACTTCTTCTTCTAAATCTCCATTCAGGAAGGCTGATTTTACATCGATTTGGTATACTTTGAATTTATGAAAGCTAGAAATAGCAAGAAACATCCTTATGGCTTCAAGTCTAGCAACAGGTGCAAAAGTTTCTTCAAAATCTATACCTTCTTGTTGAGAATACCCTTTACAAACAAGTCCGGCCTTGTTCTAATGACTTCTACATTTTCATTCAGCTTGTTTTTGAATATCCATTTAGTTCCTATAATATTTTTATCATGAGGTCTAGGAACTAACTCCCAAGTATCATTTTTTTCAATATTCTCAAGTTCTTCATCCATGGCCTTGACCCAACATTCATCTTTGCATGATTCTTTTACATTTTTAGGTTCGATGGAGGATAGTAATGCTAGATAGCTTGAGGTCCCTGTAATAGTTCTTCTTGTCTGTACACCTACCACTTTTTCCCCTAAAATTTGAGTTTTTGGATGATTTTTTTGAACATACCTCGACGAAGTATCTTCTTCTACCATTATCTCTTCTTCTAGTGCTTCATTGGTTTCTTATTCAATATGATTTTGATTTGATGTGGGAAAATAATCCCCATCTTCTTCATTGTCATAATCTTATATTGATTCTATCTGTTTTAGATTTTTGCATGCTTCATGAACTACAACATCAATGTTTCAATAATTTTTTCAAGTCTTTTATTATAACATTTATATCCTTTACTTCTTGAAGAATAACTAATAAGAATAACTTCATCTACTCAGGGTTCAAACTTACCAAGTTTTTCATCAGTGCTTTTGATATAACAATTTCTTCCAAAAACATTAAAGTATTTTACAGTAGGAGTCTTACCATACCAAATTTCATGTGGAGTTTGAGTTTTGTTTACCTGAACATTTTCTTGGTTGAGAATAGTTACAGCAGCGAATGCAGCTTCACCCCAGAAGGTTGCAGGAGTTCCAGATTCATCTAGCATAGCTCGAGCCATTTGTTGAACTATTTTGTTCATTCTTTCAACCACACCATTTTGTTGAGGAGTCCTTGTGGTGGAGAATTGCCTTTTTATTCCATGTTGTTCAAAAAAGTCAAAGAATTCATTCGAGGTAAATTCCCCTCGATCAGATCTGAGGCATTTGATTTTTCGATCTGATTCATTTTCAACCAAAGCTTTGAAGGCTTGGAACTTTTCAAAAGCTTCATCTTTATGCTTTAGAAGACCTATCCAACACATTCTGGAAAAATCATCAATGAACAAAATAAAGTATTCTTCTCCATGAGGTGATTTTTTCCTTGATGGTCAACATAAATTATTATGGACAAGTTCAAGAGGCTTACTAGCTGACCCTTCCTTTTCCATGAAGTGAACTCTGGTTTACTTGCCGATTTGACATGGTTTACATATTGTATTTTCTGGGATGCTGATATCTGGAACATCATGAACAACCTTGAATCTCCATGCTTTTCTTATTTGAGAAAATCTTAGATGTCTCAATCTTCTAGGCCATAGCCAGTTTTCATCATTTTTGCTTAGATATCACTGTTGTTTTCCTCCCTTGAGTATGTATAAGTTGTTTGGAGTTCTTGTACCTTTGATCATGGTCTCTCCTGTATCAAGATTATGAACAACACATCCATTTGATTGAAACACCACTTCATTTCCTTGATCACACATTTGACTGACACTCAACAAGTTATGCTTTTAACCATCTACATACATAAAATTTCCCGCTTTAACCTTTTCTTTCAAGAAAACAAAGCCTTACGCTTTTATGATAGCAAGATTTTCATTTCCAAATGAGACATTCTTTTCCTTTTCTAAGGCATTATATGAGTGAAGTTTTTATTTGTCACCTGTCATGTGTTTTGAGCATCCATTATCGATGTACCACTGATTTTCTTATCCTTCAGCATACAATGTTATACCACATCTTTCTGTTTGAGATTCTTTCCTTCTCCATATCTTGGGATTTAATGGAGTTTGCTCCTTTTGAGATGTTTGCCGAAATTTTCTCCTGCATTCAAATTCTTCATGACCAAAGTTGTTACAGATTGAGCATTCTATTTCATTTTCAAGAAGAGAAAAGTTATTATAGGAACTTGTCTTCATCCCTGTTACATTCCTTTGATTTCGTGCTTCTCTAGTCATGATGTTTTTGTAAGCAACACATTGAGCAGCTTTGTGTCCAAAATTATGACATGAAAAACATTGCCCATTAAAGAAGTTCTTGTGACTATCGAATCTATTGACCTGGTGATTGTAGTTTCTATTGATATTCATCTTTGGAGCAAATTGAGTATGATTTACCTAAGGTTGGTTGTGGCTTCTATTCATCCTTGGATTAAATTGAGTCTTATTTACCTGGCGATCTTCTTTAGGCCTTTGCTGACGATCGTCATACTATTCACTGGTCTTTGCTACATCAAGATAGCTTTTGGTGGAGGTTGACGGCTTCTGTGATTGAGATGCTTCTTTAGTATATCCAAGACCTGTCTTTAACAGAGGAGAACACTGAACTTTGATAATTTCATTTAAAGTTTTTTATCCTTTAGAAAATCTAAGATTGAGAGATTTCGTTTTCTCAAGATCCTTTCTTAGACCCACAATTTCACATTCTAGTTTTTCATTGTGTTTTTCTTTTTCAGCAAGTTGGTATGTTAAGGTATCTATAATCATATTATTTTCTTCTAAAAAGATTTTGATTTAGATATGTCTTCATGAAGGTATTCCTCTTCTAAAGCATCCCAAAAATTGTCATCATCATAAGCCATGAGAAGTTTGTAATCTTGTCCAGTTTCATCTTCATCACTATTAGATAAACCATCGCTATCTTCATGAGTATAGTAACTCCTTTTATTGCCAACTTGTTTTCTATTCCCTTTTGCATATTCCTTTCCCTTTTAAAATTTATCTTTATGAGGACATCTGGTAACATAATGACCGACTCTACCACAAGAAAAAGATTTGAAGTGTAACTTACCTCTAAACCTTCCAGAAGCCTGTTCAAGCATTTGGACAAAGTTTACCTCGTCTTCTTTTTCTGAAATATGTCCTGATTCATTGCGTTCTTCCTTTCCTTTTGCTGAAGCTTTGAATGTGGCTTCTCTCATATATGATGTTCCTCCTTTTCTCATCTCAAAGGTAGTTAACATTCGGTGAAGCTGCGTCATAGTAATATTCTGTAGATCCTATTTTTCTTCTATGGTAGACACTTTGGATTCAAATTTAGCAGACAAGGATCTCAAAAATTTCTCAACTAAGGTAACTTACTTAATTTCTTCACCCAGATTCTTCATACAATTGACAACCTCATCTATATGTTGGAAGTAACTAGCTATTCTTTCATCACTATGCATCTTAAGAGTTTCATACTAAATTCTGAGAATTTGAAGCTTAACACGTTTTACCTGAGAGTCTCCTTCGTAGCTCAGAATGATTTTGTCCTATATTTCTTTGGCTGATTTGAGCTACATGACTTTGAAAAACTCTGATTGTGACAGACTTCCCTATAAAGTATTGATGGCTTTGGAATTGGTTTCATATTTCTTTTTACCTACCGTATCTGTAGGAATTTCTATTGGGAATGTATATCCTCCTTCCACAATTTCCCAAACATTCGTTCCAAGCGATTGTAGATAGGTTGTGGTTCTTGTTTTCCAATAAATAAAGTTGCTCCCATCGAAGATTGGCAGTCTGATGGATCCCATGCTTTATTGATTATTCATGTTGATGGATGTCCCTTCAAGTGGTCAAGCTTCTTCTGAAGGACCTACTCTGATACCAATTGTTGGAAATAATACTGAGAGGGGGGTGAATAAGTATTATCAGATCAATAATTTTATTTCCTAAACAGATTTATATACGCTACTTCAGTGAATTTAACTACCATGTACACGTGAATGTTCTTAAAGAAACCAGCGTATATGTAGAGAACTTGTGATTTAGATAGTTTATCATGTGTTGATCTTAAACCAGTATATCAAAGATTTATTAGATAGTGCAGTAAAAGCAGAATAAAGCATCACACATAAGCAACACACATGAACACCAAGATTTAAGGTGGAAACCTAATGTGGGCAAAAACCACCTGTTGTTGTCATCTCTGTCTTCTTCTAATAATAAGAAAATATGTTTACAATCTTGTATTGGTGCAGACTCATACTAGTACGCGGGCTTCTACTTGTAGAAGGTTACAACCTTCTCTCATTTTCTAGCTTCTACTGGAAGGGAGCTAAAACCCTCTAGCTCTTGTACAAGCCAATATGTTTACTAGTACATAGGTTCCAGCCTACAGAAAACTCCACTCTTCCAACAGGGACCACGTTTCATGAATTTTCAGAATGGATACTCCTGGATCACAAAACCACAAGCTGAAGGCCAAATTTCATCAAATTTTCACATTGGACCCATCAAAGTCTTTTAAACTTAAACTGCATAAACCAATATTCATTTAATCTGAACAACCAGATTATTGGTACCAGAACACTATGATGAACCCAGAACCCTGCATTGTCATCCAGAACCAACGGTAACCTCAAAAATCATGCATTAGAGTGTATAAACTACTTGGATGAACCCAACATGCGTGTATACGCTACTTCCTTTAACCCAACCTGCATATATCTTTAAAGATACTCAATCATAAACTTCTGAACCACAGAACATACCAATCAATGACATTCTGAAGATCTACTATCATATTACAGAGTTCAAAATAGATAGAAGCAAGGATCACCCTTCCTTCTCAATCAATCAATCAATTAGACTCAATTTCCTTATACAACAGTTCTACATTCAGATCTAAGAGGACTTCATTGATAGACAGTAGTAAAACAACAAGATTTGATCAGATAGATCAGTCATATCTAAATAGGAGTTTTTATTTTGTATACGCTACTTGAAAGAGTCGAACATGCATGTACACGTGCTTTGGCTGAGATTAACCTACGTACATATCTGCAAATTTTGACTCAAAACTTTGTTGCAATTTCAGACTTTAGACAAACCAAGATCATGATAGATAACAAGTAGAATAGGTGCAAAACATTAGATTTGGTCTCAACCAATATCAGATCATTCAAGAATAAGTCATTTCAAATCTCATGATTCCTGATCAAATGTTGAACTCAAGGTGCACATGAAAATTTCAGATCCAGTCCCAAACACAACCCTGCAACATAATATATACTTCAGATAGAAGTATTCCTTAGAATTTCATTGCTTGCACACCATGGCCTAATGATCTTCTCCTCCTTATATACTCTTAGGCATTTCTCAATACCTTGGACCAAAACCAATTAGGACAAATACCTTGGACCCAATACCTAGGGTCAATACCTTGGACAAAATGGCTCGGACCAATTACCTTCGACCAAAATACCTTGGACCAAAAACTTGGTTTTCAAACGTGTACGTGCTTTTCCTCCTATGAAAGTGCGTGTATAAGTAATATGCTACTTTTCTTCTATTAAACCGTGTGTATATGCGGCTTGGACAAAGTGAACCAGCGTATACCTCTCTTTCTTCATTCTTTGGAGTCTGATCTGTAATCCTTTTCTGTTGACCTGCTGCACTGTGAAATTTCATCTAAGTGAGTTGCCATCAAGGACAAAACCTATATCATAATGCCAATAGGAAAAGAATTTTTTTTGCAAATACATAAATTACAGAATAAGAAGTCTGTGCTCAGTGCACAACTTGGGGCTTGGATAGAGGAAGCCAGCTACTTTTCACAGACCATTCATGAGAAGATGAAGGTAATGCAACAGACATAAAGGACTATGCAACTGGCAGTAGATGGGACAACCATTGAGAAAATAGTCTAGGAAGTACAGCAAGAAGCCGATCAGAGTACCGCAGAGCTTCCTGTGCTGACCAAGGCATTCAACGAAATTTGTAAGACAGTGGAACAACCAACTAAGTGACTCGAGGGTGAGTCACGATCTTTGTGTTGGGGGCATGCTGGGATGGGGTCTCGTGGGTTAGTTTTAGGATTCTTAATGCAAATTTTGTATGCAATTTTGCAAAAGATGTAATGTCTCTGCGATATGTGGAAGTGGAGCGCGTAGATGAATAAGGGTAAAAGGGGCTTAGCCCCTTATTTTAAGTAAATTTTTCAGTCGGTTTTGAGATTCACCCATGGTCCATGGACCATGGCATTGTATTGAAAATTCTATATATATTTGAGTCATTTTGAGTCTAACAGGTAGCAAAGAAAGCAAAGATAGAGAATTGGGCTCATTGAGGAGTTTCAGGTAGGAGCTAAGGCAGGAAGGCTCTGCTTCTTGTGCTTAGGTAGAAAAGGGAAGGATCCGCAACTGAGTTTGCAGAGGCTTGGGTAGAGTCTGTAGCTGAGTGTGTAGACCCTTGCAGTTGTGTGCGCAGGGTAGTTTGAGTCTGTAACTAGTGAATTGAATACCAATAAAGATAGTTTTCCAAAAAATTATTGATTATTTCCCTTTGTATCTGTTTATGTTATATGTTGCCGATTAATGACACGTTTTATGAAATAAGGATTGAATGTTATGTGAATTTATTGAATCTATCATAATAATGTATGAAATGAATGTTTAGATACTTCCGTGAAGTTTCAAACCATTTCTCTTATGTTTTCTGACGAATAAAGTAGATCTACGCGAACTCCAATCTAGGCTTACTTTTCGATGCACGTAAGTAGGTAAATCGATTGTTAAGGGTCTGCAAGGACTAAGCATGGACCTTCGTAAAGGTCTGAAGGTCACTTTAACTAAGTTGCAATGACATGACCCGGAAGTTTATCGATGTGCACAGAGGTAGATCCAAGGCACTGGAAGACATCACAATAGTCTCTGGATGCAGAAAGTTGGTTCTTGCATCCCCCCATATTGCTCTGGTTGACACTGCAGCCTACGCTATGTGGTTTGTTGCCGAATGGGCCAGTAGTGTAGGTTTATCTTGGTTAGATCAACTAACTTTGAACCTGGGTCAGGACCCCCGTAGCCAACACCCCTACATAGTTTATGTTGAAAATTTATTTTCTGTTTCGTTATAATAGATCAATAGAATCATATTTCCATTTTGTAGATTATAATTCGAATTAACTACTGTTTTCATTTCTTGAATTGTTCCTTGTCCTTCATTGTAAATTATGTAGTCCCTACAATAGCAAGGTATTATGGTTGAGGAACAAAGGGGCTTCATAAGGAATCATGAATCATAGTGCTACTAAGCTTTGATTTTGGCATTTCTTTTGTTGGAAACTTGACTATACTTAGACAAGGGAGCTAATCAGTACTATGCCATGGATCACCTAATTAAACATTTTCCTTTTCTTTATCAATTAACTAGATCATCTAGTAGTCAACCAATAACATATATAAACAAGACATGCATAATCGTAAACATAAGCAATAATCATCACAAGCATACGTAACCATGGGCAACAACACATCAACAAATACATGAGGATACAATGTGTAAGGTGGAAAGCCTTCTAGCAGGAAAATCACCATCTACTTCTACTTTTCTTCTTCTTATTATTACTTATTAAATATTCCTTTTACATAATCAATGGCTGCCACCAGTTTTCAAGCTACAAATTGCCAATCATTTGAGCAACTCTCGCTCTAGGCCACTACCTAATGGAAGGCACCACTTCCTAAAATTTACATATCACCATCTGTTGGAAGCCACTGCTCCCATGACCTTTTAGGCCACCACATGTTGGATTCCCAACAACCAATAGTATTTCTAGCCACCACTAGAATGAATCCACTACTCCCAAGTTCTCATGACACTACTTGAAGGATGCCACTACACTCTGAATTTGAAAGCCACCACTTTTCTCACTTAATACCCCAACCTTCAAGCTCTCTTATGAACCACATTTCATAATTTTCACACCAGATCTATCTAACTCAATATAAATAACTATGGGCCTCATTTCATCCCATATTCATACTGGACCCACACTAACAATAAGCACATCAACAATTGAATACAGACACTTTGCAACAACAATCACCATTCACAATCAATTAGCCCTCTCTCAACAAATTTTCTTATGATAAACCCTCTTAAGACATGGCATCTCAAACAACTCTAGAAACATCAAAACAACTCAACAACATGCATCTCTCTCCATAAAACAAGAATAACCATACAAGGCTATACATTGTATGGGGATTACAACAATCATTGTCTCATACTCAACCAAACATTGGAAAAAAACATATATAACAATAGCATCAAACTCTCAAAACGTCACTAAACCAACTATTGGAAGCTGATGAGCCCCAACAATGTACAATTATTTGGGCTCATTCAACTTCCTAATTCGACTTGATCCACCATTCTCATTTGTTTATTGCATGTTTTTGATTATTTTTATGTTAATAGAGTGAATTTGGTTAGTCATTATGCCAACAAGTCTAATGGGTGCTTTGTGTAGCCTTGTTGGTCAACTTGGAGACAAATTTGAAGGTCTTAATGAGCACTTGGCAGCCAAATTCGTGGGAGAACAAGCTAGAGGATTTGTAGGAAGGTGTCCCCCTCATTTATGGGCCCTTACCTCGAATTCTCCACCATCAGCTCGGAGTTCAAGGGCCACCGAATCAATCAGCTCAAGGGCAGCCAAGCAAGTCAAGTTGGACTGCTGTTAACTCCAAGTCTTGGGCAGCCAAGTCCCTAACTTTTAGGAGGACTGTTGGGTCCTCAAATTGTATAAATAAGAAGGCTTGGGGCCTCATTTTGGTTAGCTAGTGGGTAGTCATTTTGTGTAGCTAGTTAGTCAATTTGGGGATAGCTAGTTAGTCAATTTGGTTAGTCATGTTGTAGCTCGGTTTTTGCTCCTTGTAAGCCAGTTTTGGCATGTCATTAGATTCATGATTATTCAATAAAGATAGGCAGCTTTTGATCCAATTCTGAGTTTTTAAGAGAGCAATAGACCTCCTCTGTTATGTAGTGTTAATTTCTTTTTGTTTCAGCACTTTAGTTCATTGCTTTACCATGCAATTTGAAATTACAGGTTTGCTGAGTTAGCTTTATGAATTTGAGTGAGTTTAGCTTATGGTTGAAATGTTTCTAGTTGCATCAGTTAGATTAGCAGGTTGATAACACACAGGAGCTCCAAGGAAAACGGTTGAGAAAGCCTCCACTGCCATCTCTGTTTGGAGATTGGAGTGCAGCCTATACCAACCACAAAAATACGCATTTCTTTACTTTGTGCTTGCTGCAACACAGTCACGGTTATGTTAGATTCTTTCATGTACTTCACACCTACACTACACACCTTCATCACAGCTGCATGCACATTTCTCTTCACGCTTTGGATTGCTGTTCATCGAATTCATAGCACAGATAGCCTTGGTTAATGAATCTTTGTCTTGGTGACAGTCATAAGCCATTTGTTTCCTTTACACTGCTCTCCCTCGTTCCATTACCTCCTCCTTCATCTTGATCACACATGCAACCACATCCTTGACCTCTGCTCCGTTCTGTTAACTCCCAAATTCCTCCACTCCTCACGTAACTTCATTCTCTAGCCCTCTCTTTGACATAGCCCTCTATCTTCCAACCTACTTCCTACACTCATTCCCCATCCTATTCCTCCACTTCTGAGCCATCACCAGCCTTATTCCTACCTTACATATCTCCCCCTACCATTCCATCACTCCTCCATCACTTCAAACACCCACGGTAGGTCATCCTGTAGCAATTTGTAGACTTCCTGTAGAAACCTCTGAGTTTCCTGTAGGATCCCCTGCAGACATCCTGTAGGAGGCCACTCACTCGGTTGCTGAGCTTCTGAACGTGAGGAACCTCTTTGGACGGATGCTAAGGATCCCTGGGGACCTCTCCTAGCCTCCCCAACCTTTCCCACGCTTTCCTTCCTGCTCCATCCCATCTGCACAACCAAACCCTAATAAGCACAAAATCACAATCATTCCATCCACTTAAAGAAAAAATACAAAAACATGTCTTTTATGATGCAAGTAGCTTAGATCCATGCATTTTCACTTATTAGAGGTAATAGCAGCATTGGTAGAAGTTTCATTCACATTCTTTGCATTATGGAGGTTAGACTAGTCAAATTAGGGTTTCCTAGGTTTACATGCTTTGATTTGCTTTCAGTTCATTTTTGTCAAGTAAATTAGATTTCCTTTGAGAATAGCTTTCGTCCATCATTTAACAAGCTTCTTCTGAGAGCCTATAGAAGTTGGCTTGAGCCCTAGCGGACTTGTGCCAGCTGACCAAGTGACAGCTGCGACAAGAGCTAGTACTTGTGCATATAGCACCGTCGCTTCCAAGTTTGTACGAACTACCGAGTTGATAAAATTAAGAGACAGGAAGCCCCAGGAGTTGTAGCATTATTGCTACAATACTGGAGCTCACCATCTTTTTGGCGCCGTTGCCGGGGAAGTGACAGAGTATTGGTGATTGTTGCTATTCTTCTATTTTATACTACAACCTTCTGCTAAGTAGTTTACTTCATTTCCATTCTGCAAAAGTAGCATAGACATTTCCTGCTTTCATAGATTAGCATTTCCTGCTTTCATAGATTAGCATTTCTTGCTTTCATAGATTAGCATTTCAATTCTGCAATTTCATTTCTGCAAGCATAGATTAGCATTTCAATTCCACAATTTCATTTCTGCAAGCGTAGATTAGCATTTCAATTCCGCAAGCGTAGCCTAGCATTTCATTCCTGCAATTTCATTTGAGCAAAATAGATTAGTCCTTTCCTGCTTTCATTTCAATTCCGCATTTTCATTTCAGCAAGATAGTTGGTTGCAGTTCAATCTATTTCAGTTTTGCAAGTAGAAGTAGGAAAAAGAAAAAACAACCAAAAAGATTTCATTTCATGCTTTGTAGGAGTAGAGATAAGTTAGAAAAATGATTGCACAACCCCCCCACTACTTCACACAGCCAACGTTCTTCTTCGATGGCTGTGATGAAAGAACCCCTGGGTGGACATCAAGACATATCTGAAGAACCTCTAGGGGAGAAGAAGAAAGAAACACTCCTCTGAAGCAAATGGCTACAAGCAGAAATGATTGGAGCAGTCCCTTGTCCAAAGATGAATTTGAAAATCAGATCGAAGGTTTCAAGAGTGATATGAGGCAGTTTCTTGCCATGCAACTGGATACCTTGCGGATCCAAAAGAAGCAAGAAGAAGCCAAGAGGGTTTTGGCCATTTTTTGTCCTAGGTGCACTAGAAGGCATCCTTGGAACGAATGTCCAATGCACTCTCTAGAAGTGTGTTTCATCTGTGAAGAATACCATCCTACAGATCAGTGCCCTTCCTTGCCCAGAATCAAAGCTACATATCAAAGAGCCAAGAGAGCCACTGAATCACTCTGTTATATGAACCAAAGGAGGCCACATGGACCCATACCCTACCAGCAGGAACTACAAGGGACACCCGAGACCTATTATGACCCTTATCAAGCCACCTTCATGCCTTCTTGGGGTCCCCCTGCTCATCCTTCCTGGTTCACACCTCCTCCTTATTCCTTCACAGATCCATATTATGCCCAACCAGTTGCTCATTCGTTTCACTCTTATGCTCAGCCACAACCTCAGTGGAATGCACCTTATCAGGAGTGGAGGCCCCAGTACAACTCTCATCCCGCTCATTTTCCTCCACCACCTGCTCATCCGCAACCATCGCCTCATCCTCCACCAAGGCAACCCCAAATGCCTACCCAACCACAATGCCATCCATCTCCATCTCAATTTCACATCCCCACTCAACTACCCGTACCACCATCTCCAAACCCACACATTGGAGCAGCTCAACCCAATTGCAAAGCTGAGGCACAACATGTGCAAATGACTCCTCTTGAGCTCAGTGATCTTCACCATAGCTCCGGAAAAGCATTGCAAAAAAGAGATCATCTTGAAAGCATTGAAGGACCAAAGGCTAAAGAAGATTCAAAAGAGGAGATCAAAGCACCATGGGCTGCACGTGATGAAGAGAAGAGATCAGAATCAGAGATGGAGAAAGTTCCCTCATGGTTACCATCAAATCTTCCATGTATTCAAGAGAAAGATCAGCAAAAAGAGGAAGATCAGAAGGTCATGATAGAAGGTGACATGAAGAATGATCCAAATCAGCAAGATGACCAAGGATATCAAAGCTATATTGAGATATGGTTTCAGAAGGTCACTAAGTTGCAGCAGCACTCTCCTCCTCAGCTATGTTTTGTACTCTCAAAGTCAGATCATTTTGTCTCTGAAAGTTGGATACTTGCCCAAGCATGCATTTCAAGCCTTCACATCATTTTGTCTCTAATCTCGATGTGCACATGGCTCCATTGGAAGTATTCTTATACTTGAAAATGATTTTGTTTTTCAAGTAGGGTAGGGTAGAAAAAAAAAAATGAAAAAATTGAAAATAAGAGAAAAATAAAAATCTAAGGTGAAAACCTCCTTGGAGGCGCCTTAGATTGGCTCATTGATTGAAAACCTCCATGAGGCGGTCAATGGGTTGGAAAAAAAAGGAAATAAAAATGGAATAAGATCTTTGGGTGAAAACCTCCCTTGGAGGCGCCCAAGGCAGGCAATTAGGGTGAAAACCTCCATGAGGCGCCCTAGTTGTTTTTCAAAAAAAAAAAAGAGAAAAAAAAAAAGAAAAAGAAAAATAAAGCTAATCATCATTGAATAATTTTATGTTGCAGCAATGACATTGCAGGTTGCAAGAAGGATGTTTCATGACAGGAGGAGCACTCAAATCAAGGTCAAAGGAGTTTTTGTGCCTTCTACAGGAAGTTTCGTATCTTCTACAGGAAGCTGACAAGAAAGCCAAATTGATCTCCGAAGAGGACCTGAAGGCTTGGAATATGTCCATGAGGCCTACACTCATCCATGTTTCCACTCCTCACCCCTTTTCCATCATTTTTTTCATGTCATTATGCTTCTTTCCTCAAAACTGTGTTTTCTACAGGAAGCTCTGTATTTCTACAGGAAACATCCTGTAGAACCTTTGGACGAGCCAAATCCAATTTCAAAAGTGAATCTGATGGTGGGAGTCTATTGGTTAGGCCTGCAAGCACTTGGGTGTCCATCCCTTGCCTTCATCCATTATTTTTTCACCTCCTTGTGCTTCTCATTGTGCTTCTATAGGATCTTCCTGTAGAAATTGTGGGAAACTAGGCATGTATTTCAAAAAGTGGTTTGGCGAACATGCTAGCTTCCTCAAGTTCAGAAGCCCTCATGCCATCTTCCAGCTCCTCCTCCATCATCTCCATACCTGCATCACAAACAAAATTCATTTTGTCATCCCATGCAAGCACATGCAAAAAGCCTTGAAGCAAAAATACCTAGAGCCAAATTTGTTTTTGCCATAACTTGAAAACCATGCATCCATTTGACAAACCGTTTTATGGGGAATTGTACAAGGTTGATGACAGCATGCCTGAGCAGTTTCATTCAATTCCGATGCACGGTTTCCAAGAAATCAGCCTCCATCACCATCAGCCATTTTTGCCTTTTCTCCATAACCGTGCATCCGTTTCAAAACCTGTTTCATGGGGAGATGCACATGGATGATAGTAACCTACCCAAGCAGTTTCAGCCGATTCTGATGCACGGTTTCCGAGAAATCGAGCTCTGAAATCTTCAGCCATTTTCCATTTTTCTCGAAATCCGTGCATTCATTGATCACGAATTTGATATGGGAGATGCATAACGATGGTAGTAACATGCTCACCAAGTTTTAGATCAAACCAATCTACCGTTTGGGAGAAATGGCAAAAAGAAGTTCTGGTTGTGACCATGCAGCAGCAGCAGCTTGAACGGGCAGAGTTGAACGTGGAAATCAATGCACGCAGCTCAGATCCGGCCAGAGGACACCTGCACAAGGAAAAAAACAATCAAAGATTAGCAGCCAAGCCACATGCAATCAGGAAAACCAATGCATGCAGCAATGACAGGCCACAGCAGCTCACGACAACCATTTAACTTCGAGGTATGTGACTAATCTCATTCTTCTATTGCATAGATTTAATTGGGAACTGCATAAACGAATGGGATGAGGGATTAAGCCACGAATGTAGAAAGGCTCAACTGATTGTCTGCTTTAGAACTCCGCCGGCAGCCACGCAGTGCACGTGGACAATGGACTCTCGTAAAAATTGAAAAAAAATTAAAAGAAAAAAAACAGTGATAGAAAGTTTAACTCCAAGGAACAGGATGTCAATTAATTAACAGAGAGAAGAAGACATGTATCACTGCAGTTTGAAAAATCTAGCGCACATGTTTTTGCCACCACATCACAAATCACGGAGAAATTAAAGACGACTTGGCTGAAACTCATGAACTGCTGTCCATCTGCACTTTCCACGTCCTCCACTGAAGTTTCCACAATCTATTAACTTTATATCCTCCACCGATCTTTCTCGGCCATTTTTCAAGACCCTTCGGCTCATCGGCATTCTACAGGGAGCACTGTTTCGTTCTACAGGAAGCGAGAGCCGCCTACAGGATGTCGTCTACAGGAAAGTGCAGCAGAGCAGAGGAGCCTGAGTTTCTCTTCATCAAGTTTGGAGCTTGAAGAAAGGTGAAAATAGCTGAGGTGGATCATGCTATTGATTTTATTGTTTGTTCACTTGCATGTGATATTGCAGAGGGTATGAAAGCCGTAGAATTGCTTTTAGAGCTTTCAAAGGATATGGCTGTGTGTGAACAGATTGGCAAGGTACAAGGTTGTATCCTCCTCCTTGTAACAATGTCAAATAGTGACAATCCTAAAACTGCTAAGGATGCAAACGAAGTTCTGGAGAATCTCCCATGCAGTGAGCATCATGTACTGCAAATGGCATAGGCGGACTATTTCAAGCCCTTGATACAGAACCTGAGAGAAGGGTCTGAAACAATGAAGATTGTTATGGCAAGGAAGTTGTCAGAGATAGGTTTAACAGATCAAAGCAACGCTGCATTTCTCAAAGAGGAGGGTGTATTTCCACTTCTTGAAATGATTTCCAATGTTCATTTGAAGGCAAAATTAGCAGCCATTTAAACACTTCAAAATCTTTCAATTTTACCTGAGAATGCGTTACAAATGATCAAAGATGGGGTGGTCTGACCCATCTTGGACCTTCTATGCACACCACTGTCAACTATATTTGCTTTGAGAGAAAAAGCTGCTAATACCTATGCAAACCTTGCTATGTCTACAGCATTGCCCCAAAGAACAAATGACACAACAGCTGCATCTTAAAAGTGTGATTCGGTATGAAGTTTTGCTCTACTCCTGGTTATACAGCAGCTTGAAACACAACTTGGGAATTCTCATTTTTGGCCTGTTTTGAAGCAATTGCAGATTGAAGGGAAATGCTGATTCATAGCAATGATATGTGAGCAAGTCATATTTTCTCTGCCCTTGAT
This sequence comes from Pinus tabuliformis, assembly GCA_031772625.1. NCBI lineage: Eukaryota > Viridiplantae > Streptophyta > Pinopsida > Pinales > Pinaceae > Pinus > Pinus tabuliformis. The sequence continues at coordinate 214,942,660 of CM062816.1, read as the reverse complement.
CTATCTTATGTTCTGCTCTGCCTCTGTTATCAATTCTTAGTAGAGTTCAAATCCAAGATTAAGAATGCCATTCGATTCAGTTAAAGGCCTGGAAACACTCTTTCCCATCCAGATTTGGCATGCACTATCTATTCTCGGGCAGTTCATTGTACTTGTGTGCTTTTATAATACATTAGACTTGCCATTCATGTTGGATTCGTCAGCTTTCAGGCAGCACAGTTCAAGGAGAAGGCATCCCCAGCCAAGCAAGCAAAATCAGAGAAAATTGTTCCTACAGGAAGTTAGCAGACTGTTTCTACAGGAAGACAGAGACTGTTTCTACAGGAAGCCAGCGAACAGTTTCTACAGGAAAGTTTGAAAAGCGGGAAGCCAAAGGAGAAATCGGCCGAAATGCTAGCCAAGAAAGTCACCAAGGCCATCAAAGACAAGGGGAGAGATTTGGTTGCTCAGAGGATGAGCAACACTTTCAGTAGGGGGGTGATGATGAGCCCCAACAATGTACAATTATTTGGGCTCATTCAACTTCCTAATTCGACTTGATCCACCATTATCATTTGTTTATTGCATGTTTTTCATTATTTTTATGTTAATAGAGTGAATTTGGTTAGTCATTATGCCAACAAGTCTAATGGGTGCTTTGTGTAGCCTTGTTGGTCAACTTGGAGACGAATTTGAAGGTCTTAATGAGCACTTGGCAGCCAAATTCGTGGGAGAACAAGCTAGAGGATTTGTAGGAAGGTGTCCCCCTCATTTATGGGCCCTTACCTCGAATTCTCCACCATCAGCTCGGAGTTCAAGGGCCACCGAATCAATCAGCTCAAGGGCAGCCAAGCAAGTCAAGTTGGACTGCTGTTAACTCCAAGTCTTGGGCAGCCAAGTCCCTAACTTTTAGGAGGACTGTTGGGTCCTCAAATTGTATAAATAAGAAGGCTTGGGGCCTCATTTTGGTTAGCTAGTGGGTAGTCATTTTGTGTAGCTAGTTAGTCAATTTGGGGATAGCTAGTTAGTCAATTTGGTTAGTCATGTTGTAGCTCGGTTTTTGCTCCTTGTAAGCCAGTTTTGGCATGTCATTAGATTCATGATTATTCAATAAAGACAGGCAGCTTTTGATCCAATTCTGAGTTTTTAAGAGAGCAATAGACCTCCTCTGTTATGTAGTGTTAATTTCTTTTTGTTTCAGCACTTTAGTTCATTGCTTTACCATGCAATTTGAAATTACAGGTTTGCTGAGTTAGCTTTATGAATTTGAGTGAGTTTAGCTTATGGTTGAAATGTTTCTAGTTGCATCAGTTAGATTAGCAGGTTGATAACACATAGGAGCTCCAAGGAAAACGGTTGAGAAAGCCTCCACTGCCATCTCTGTTTGGAGATTGGAGTGCAACCTATACCAACCACAAAAATACGCATTTCTTTACTTTGTGCTTGCTGCAACATAGTCACGGTTATGTTAGATTCTTTCATGTACTTCACACCTGCACTACACACCTTCATCACAGCTGCATGCACATTTCTCTTCACGCTTTGGATTGTTGTTCATCGAATTCATAGCACAGATAGCCTTGGTTAATGAATCTTTGTCTTGGTGACAGTCATAAGCCATTTGTTTCCTTTACACTGCTCTCCCTCGTTCCATTACCTCCTCCTTCGTCTTGATCACACATGCAACCACATCCTTGACCTCTGCTCCGTTCTGTGAACTCCCAAAGTCCTCCACTCCTCACGTAACTTCATTCTCTAGCCCTCTCTTTGACATAGCCCTCTATCTTCCAACCTACTTCCTACACTCATTCCCCATCCTATTCCTCCACTTCTGAGCCATCACCAGCCTTATTCCTACCTTACATATCTCCCCCTACCATTCCATCACTCCTCCATCACTTCAAACACCCACGGTAGGTCATCCTGTAGCAATTTGTATACTTCCTGTAGAAACCTCTGAGTTTCCTGTAGGATCCCCTGCAGACATCCTGTAGGAGGCCACTCACTCGGTTGCTGAGCTTCTGAACATGAGGAACCTCTGTGGACGGATGCTAAGGATCCCTGGGGACCTCTCCTAGCCTCCCCAACCTTTCCCACGCTTTCCTTCCTGCTCCATCCCATCTGCACAACCAAACCCTGATAAGCACAAAATCACAATCATTCCATTCTCTTAAAGAAAAAATACAAAAACATGTCTTTTATGATGCAAGTAGCTTAGATCCATGCATTTTCACTTATTAGAGGTAATAGCAGCATTGGTAGAAGTTTCATTCACATTCTTTGCATTATGGAGGTTAGACTAGTCAAATTAGGGTTTCCTAGGTTTACATGCTTTGATTTGCTTTCAGTTCATTTTTGTCAAGTAAATTAGATTTCCTTTGAGAATAGCTTTCGTCCATCATTTAACAAGCTTCTTCTGAGAGCCTATAGAAGTTGGCTCGAGCCCTAGCGGACTTGTGCCAGCTGACCAAGTGACAGCTGCGACAAGAGCTAGTACTTGTGCATATAGCACCGTCGCTTCCAAGTTTGTATGAACTACCGGGTTGATAAAATTAAGAGACAGGAAGCCCCAGGAGTTGTAGCATTATTGCTACAATACTAGAGCTCACCAGAAGCAATACAATAAAACATTATTGGTAGCAACCACACATTATAAGCCCATGAAAAACACTAGAAGATACTCCCTGAAATACAACAAAAATATTTGCATGCATAAAACTCAACATCATAAATTCTACTACAGGTACACAATGCACATTGGTGATCTTAATATGGACTAGCACTGATCTCTAAAAACACAAATTTTGTAAATACTTTGTCACACATACAATATGCCATCTATTTATTCTACTCAATCAAATCTTCATATCGATCCTATGCAAAAGCATTAACATTATCACTCTGACCATACTCTATTGCCTCTTTCTTGTTGTTCCATCTCTCAACTTCAATGCACCAACATTATGATCTTATCTTTTCAACAAACTCTATCCATCACACTCTCCCTCTTTTATTATTACTTGATGCTACATGCATATGCACACTATCTCTCAGTTGCTACATGCACAACTCCTTTGCAAAACACACTTTTCCAATTGCTTAGTAAGGAGATACACTTTGCCTCTTGACTCTATGTGATATTAATACTCTATAACCCTTGCATTGAACCATCACAAGACTTATTTAACTTTGGAGCTTCATGAACAAATCAAACCTTGTGATAAGATGGACTCGATCAATCCACTCTCTCCATAACAATTCAATTAGTGTGTTCAATAACTTCTTTGACTAGATCAACACAAAAAACCAATGATCTTGAGACCAAGTTGACCATTCGATCCATAACTCAATTAATTAATGAGTTCGCATTAATTTTAATGACCAAGTCATGATAACATTGAATAACCAATTCAATTCAAAGCTTCCAAGCTAAACCATGGGAATTACAATAGTTTAAGGCTCATAGAATTCTTTTTCTTCACCTATAGAAACAAACACAAACTCCTCATTCTTAATCCAAGCTATTGACAAATATTTTCCAAAGTGAATATGGGTTGTCAATGTTGAGTCTATGGTTTTTCCTCTTTTAATTAGTGTCTATAAGGTGAGTTAGGGAAAAAATAAAATCTCACTCCTAGATCAAAATCCTTATTTATCATCACATCCTCAAGCATGATGTTAACCTCCAACAACACTAGAACATCTATTTCAAGCATCATATCATCATGCATAAGTTCACTACCCCTATTGACATCAATGCCCAATACTAGAAGACTCACCATGGTTAACATCACTTCCAACACTGTGCTAAAAATAGACTTTGATAAATATGTATCTTGTTGTTAGTTTGTTTACCCTTCATTCTCACCAATTTAACATTCACTTTACCACATATTATATGATTTCACATCATAAGAGCTTACTAATACATGTGGTTATTAAATGTAATGATTTCCTATGTTTGATGGTGACTTAAAGTGGAATTTCTAGTTTATAACTACTTTTCGAGGTCCAAGTTTGTTTTTCTAGAATTATACAAAAAATTCAATAGTAGAATCCCATCTACAAGAAATCAAAGGGCACCAGTCATCTACATGAAATATGGTAGGTGATCGATGTTCGGGTTGGTTATGACCCCTAAGAGAGAATTTGGGAATATGGATTTTGTTAGGAATGATAATGTTATGCTTTTGTAGTATTAAAGAAAAGTGAACAACCATCCATTTGAGGTTAGAACTTCAGTAAAAGCTATAATCAAACCACTCAAAGAAGCATGTATCTACCATTCTCTTGGTTGGTCCACTCCAAATTCGATGCTCCACATCACCACAAGTAATATGGAAATCAAATTTACTTCCTTTCCTTGTTGTAAAGCTAGCGAAATGAAATTGATATTGTCCTAAGGAAGTAAACTCTAAGTGAGTTTAAGGTTGAGTGATCCTCTTGTATAGAGTACAATTTCAATGGTTATAAGCTAACCTAGTACGTTAAGTATTGTGCTGATAATCCTCTTGCAATGCTAGTATAAACTAAGACGACTTTGAACAAAGAGTTTAGTAAGCCTAAGTCTGACCCATGGTCGGTGATTGAATTTAAAGAAATCATGATGAAAGTTGAGGAGACGCCTTAGGACTTTGATCAGAGGTTGAAGTGTCAAATCAGATAGGATAACATGCAGATCACAGATAGCAAACATCACAACTAGTTTATCGCGTTGCCATTTCCCCATTTGAGAATCGCTCTATCACAACAAGAGATAGAAACATAGGAAGAAGCCCTAGAAATCACGATGAGGTTGCACACATCACCTATTCAGGACAGTAACCTAGAGGTGCAACAGATCCACTCACAGTTAGCAAGCCTACACCTAGAACTATAGAGTTTGAAGAAAGATACGGAGACTAAGCCTAACATGTGGGCAGAAGTTTGGTGTTTGAAGTGCAAGGGCCACAAGCACAATAAGGATCATTGTCCCATGTTCGTGAATTATATTACGGCAGGGGAGCAATTCCCTTGAAGCCATAAACCTTAGTAGGGTCGAGCATGGGGGTTGTGCTATGGTGTGCCATTTGTCAGGTTACTAGACAACATGCGATAAATAACTGCCACTTTCTTCAAAAGTCTATTCAAACACCTCAATAGTTGTTACGTAATTTTTGCAAATCTGTGGGCCACGATGAGCGCCATTATTGAAGCTATGAGCTAACGACGGAAAAAAATCCTACTTACTATATGTAAGCAAAGACTCGGCATCCAGACCAAGGCGTCAGAGGAGCACATAGAGGTTTTCAGGACTGAGAATGGGGCAGAGGAGGAGGACCTAGTAGAGGTTGCAGACAGGTTATCTGCTACAACTGTGGATAATTGGGGCACTTGGCGCAGGATTTCCCAAATCCAACACACCCTTCGTGTCAATATTGTAGGAAATTCGACCATACCATAGAAGAATGCCTGGTGTTATAGAAAAATGCAAGAGGAGAAAACGAAGCCTACGCAGAATTTATAGATGATGAGGGTTGAGCCCGGCGAGGAAGATCAGAGCATTAATATTGTACTATGAAGTGGAATGACGACTGGCACTGATAAAGGTAAACAACCTGAAGAGGGTGGAGGGGTTAGAAAATCTTCAGAGAAAGAAGCTACCTTTAACCTTAATCACGCGATGGAAAAATTCATGGAAGCCAAGAAAAGGTTTGTTGATGCCTCCACCTCAGGAAGCTAGGACAAGACATAGGAAATTAGTGTGACTAAAGAAATCGACCCTTTCATACTTAATGCATTTTTGGAGACCTTCATAAAGCTACTGCTTGACAGGAAGTTTTTCGAAGGATTGCAGGACTTAATAGAAAAGTGCACCAATAAGGAAAAGAATCCCTCAGAGCATGGATAGTGAGGAGGATTTTTAAGCATAAGGCATGAATAGAACGTGAATCGTGGCTAACAACACAGATAGGTGACTATGAAATGGACCAGTTCATCTTGGATCTAGGGTCCGATGCGAATGTTCTACCCAAACATAGATGTGAAGGATGGGGAGACATGTGCTGTAGTGGTCTTGGATTTAGCTCAGGATGGCGAATCAGCATAAAATCATCCGCATGGGACGGTTATTTGGGGTAACTGTTGATATTGATGGTGCGAGTATGGTAGCGGACTTTGAAGTTATAGAAATTTTCAATGACAGTAATTCCTACCCTGTGCTCGTGGGAATTGACTAGGCTATTGATATGAATGGGGTCACTAGTTTGAAGAAAAGGACAATGTCATTTCAAAGAAAATCACTTCGAGTTATAGTACCGTTGGATCTCACAGAAGGAGCGTGCTATACTGAACCAGTCTGTGACTATGACGAAAGTGGTGATGAGCTAGATCAAATTTACAACATAACAACACGAGATTAGGACTGGATCAATCTAACAACAGATCGATGGATTGCATGGGACCGAGAGAGTTCCTGCACCTCTGATTCAAACAAGGAATTAGAGCATTGGCAGAATCACTTACATGAAGTTTCTACATTGCGATGCAATATGATGACAAAGTCATTGTGCTGTCTTTCATCGGAGGTAAGTAAGTTACCTTATTGTGATGGTTTAACTGACGTAGATATTTTTTTATATGACTTTGAGCATGAAGTCCCTAAGGACCACTACTTTCAAGCATTGGAGTTGGTGCTATGTGCTACACCTACATGATGGTGGGTTACGCACAAGGATAGTTTTTCTAGATGGCGATATTACAGAAGAATGATGAAGCTACAGTTTGGGCGTACTAATACCAGAATGACTGAGAAGTATAATGGAAAGGATGATCTATGTGATCACCTGGAAAAATGGACTAAGGCATGGGGGACAAAACCGCAGCCAAAATGGGTACACATATTTTTTCATACCTTGGATACAATCCCCATGAACTGGTATCTTGAAACAGAGCTCCGCCATGGCACTGTGGAATGGGATGTATTGAAGGAAGGTTTCTTATTGACTTTCAGCTTTGAGGATGGATTTGCAAGCATCGATGAAGCACTGCAAGAGATTAAAGTGGTTATCTTCAGAACACCAAAGGAACCTATGGAATGGACCCAACCAGACTGGAGCACCCAGTTATGCCATGCATTGGAATGCTATAATGTGACCACTGAAGAGGAGGAAGAAGACCCGAGGAATATCAATATTCCAGAGGTAGAAGGGCACCGTGAAGTTGGAAGCCCACAAATAGAGAACCCAAACATCTACGCACCTTTGAAGACGAAGCGAGTAAACATTGGCACTAAAGAAGAACCGTAGTTTGCGAAAATTGGATATTACTGGGATGACACTATAGTAGATAAAGTTGTTGAATTACTCCGCGAATACTAGGATCTCTTCCCCACTAAGCTTTTCAATTTAAAGGGCATAATCAGTGATTTGGGAATTATGAAGATCACATTGAATCCGGACACGAAGCCTATTAAACAGAGTTCTTATCTCTTTAACCCTAAGTATAAGGGAAAGGTTCGCTAAGAACTTGATAAAATGTTGGAGGCAGGCATCATAGAACTTGATGAAGAATTTGATTGGGTGAGCCTAATGGTGGTCCAAGAGCAGAAACAAAAGGGAGAAATAAGGATTTGTGTAGATCTACAGAAGATTAATGATGTGTGTTCTCATGACCCATTTCCGACGTCATTTACAGATGAAGTGTTAGATAATGTGCAAGGGCGGGAGGCCTATTCCTTTACTGGTGGGTTTTCAAGGTATCATCAAATCAAGATCGCGCTAGAGGGTAGAAAAAAATAACCTTCACGATGGAGTGGGGTTGTTTTCACTACATGGTTATGCCATTTGGATTAAAGAAAGCGCCTGCGATACTTTCCCGCGTAGTCATAGCAGTGTTCAAGGAATTCATTCATAATTTCCTGGAAGTGTACTTTGATAACTTGATGGCGTTTGGCTTGGTGAAGCACCATGTAGAATGTTTGTGCCTTATGTTGGATACATGTCGCAAATACCAGATCAGGTTGAATTTGAAAAAATGCATATTTTATGTTCCTTTCGGAATCTTGCTGGATCATGTTGTGTGTAATCAAGGATTGATGGTGGACTCTGCAAAGATTGTAGTAATTGTGAACTTGGAGGCCCCTAGTGATGTTAAGAAACTGTGCGCGACGCTGGGACATACGAGATACTATAGAAAATTTATCAAACGTTATGCTCAAATTACTGCGCCCATGGAAAACTTACTAAAGAAGGACGCGACCTTCTGTTAGGAAGAATAATGTCAGCGCAGTTTATATGTGTTAAAGGCAAAGATGGTAATTGTGCCAAACTTCATATTCCCTGATTGGAAAAAGGAGTTCCATGTGCATGTCAATGCTTCTTGCATTGCATTGGGTGCAGTGCTAACACAAGTCGGTGAAGGATAAATGGACCATCCTATAGCCTTCGTAAGTAGGAAGTTATCGAAGGCGGAGAAAAATTATTCAACGACTGAGTGTGAAGGGCTGGCAATGGTTTACGCGCTGCAAAAATTCAGGCATTATCTATTAGGAGGGAATTTCAAGATGTATGCAGATCATTCTACCTTAAAATCCCTGGTCAACAAGCTTGTGTTGGGGTGGAAGATTTGAAAATGTATGTTATTATTTCAGGAATATGACTTTGAAGTCATTGTGAAGTGAGGGAGGTTGAATGTTGGACCTCACCATCTGTCGCAAATTGAAACAGGTGAAGAACCCAATAATTTGGAGGAAGGTTTTCCAGATGCTCAGCTCTTTTTGGTGCGTGTAGCTAATCGCCATTTTGCAGACATTATTAAATTCTTAGCTACAAGGATGGCACCAGAAGGATATGCAAGTCAGTAGAAGAAGGAATTAGTAGTGCACACAGCTGACTTTTCAGTCATTGCAGGACATTTGTACAAAATGGGTGGAGATGAAATATTACAGAGATATGTGCCCGGTTTTGATCATGACATCATTCTCATCGAAGCTCATGGGGGAGCTGCGGGAGACCATTGTGCAGGTAAAGCAACTGCGTAGAAGATTTTGTGCACAGGACTATGGTGGCCAACATTTCACAAGGATTCCAAGGCATACTATAAGGTGTGTGATGCATGTCAAAGAACTGGTAGACTGTTGCAAACGGATGAGCTACCACTACATCCTCAAGTATCTTTGTAGGAATTTGAGAAGTGGATGATTGATTTTAATGGACCAATTTAGCTCCCTGGAAAGAAAAAGGGTGCGCGCAACATTATCACTACGATGGAATGTCTGACCAGATGGGTAGAAGAACAACCTCTAAAGGATTGTATAGGGACTACGACAACCAAATTCTTGTTTGAATATATCTTAACAAGGTTTGGATGCAAAAAAGTGTTCATGAATGATAGGGGTATGAACTTTCTAAATGAAACGATCACCGTGTTGACTGATAAATTCTAGGTCTACCATTAAAATATTACACCATATCACCTGCGGGCAAATAGAACTATCGAAGCTTTTAACAAAATTTTGGACAATGCGCTGAAAAAAATCTGTAAGGTGCAGCAGAATGATTGGGATGTATGTGTACCTTCAATGCTCTGGGCTTATAAGACTACTTGTAAGAAGCTGACAAGACAAACATCGTTCATATTAGTATATGGGGTTGAAGCCATAATGCTGGTGGAATACATTTTGCCTAGTTTGCACATAACAACTTTAACAGATATAGCAGATTGCAAGGCCCTGTAAGAACGACTCGTGTAGCTCATGGATCTCGAAGAGGATCGATTTTTGGCAGGATTCCATCAACAAGTACAGAAGTAACGCGAAAACGCATGGCATGATCACCATATCAAGCTTTGCACATTTAAGGTAAATGATCCTGTATTGTTATATGATAGTAACTTCACTAAATTTCCAGGTAAATTTTGGACGCATTGGTTACGGCCATATATTGTCAAGGAAATTACAAATGGTGGCATAGTTTAGCTCATGAGGCTAAATGGGGAACCCTTCCTAGGAAGAGTGAATGGAAGCAGGTTGAAATTGTATACAGGGGATCGTCCACAATGACTATATGGTAGCAAGACAATCTTAGTGCTCTAGGAAGTTGCAAGGGAGCGCAGGACTATAAAATACACTGCCCGGTTTGGAGAACAAGGCAGAGACTAGGCTACGTGGAGATGGACGAGGATGCACCAGATGGAGCTACGATCAAGACGCTATGTGAGAGGGAAAGGTACTGTGCAACACAGTACGAAAATGACCATTGGAGTTACTACTCATGATGAGACGGCCAGAAAGAATTTAAGAGGAGCAGTGAGGCAGAAATTAAGGAAAAAATGTTTGAAGATCTACCACCAAAACAACATTTACTATTAGAATTTTGGGGGGAACGGTCGTATTTGAATTCAAATCCCACTATAAATTGTGTCTACCAGTCCAACCAAGAACACTTTGCACTCTAAGGCTTGCTGGTGCCTTTTGTTGTCTGTCACATATGAGCTGAGTGTTCTAGGCAGAATTTATGTCGCTCACAAAATGTTCTGTTGTAGCCTGAGAGTTATTTATGGAAAAAATGACTGCCACTAATCCCACTAAAACCCTTAGTTCTGCAACAGTTGCGTTCGATGCAGGAGGACTGAAAGTGTCTAGTATGGAGGCTACACCTACTGTGCCCACGGTGCCAAGGTCGCCTAAGTTGAAATAAAATGTGGCTAAAGAAAAGAAGCCTTCTATGAAAGAAAAGCAACTGGCCAAGAAGGAAAAACAAAATAAGTTGGTGTCAGTGCACGCATCACCGAGGAAGCATACCAAGACACAGGTGAAGTAGAAAAAGGATAAGCAGCCAAAAAAAGTAGTGGACCTAGAAGGGGAAGAATTATAGGCTATTGAGGATGTTGACGCTGAGGGAGTGGAGCCTATGATGAGGCTACCTAAGTATATCCCTCTGCAGAAGGGAAAAACTCAAGTCACGAAGGACCCCGATACGGGGAAATTTTTAGTTTCAACCACTTTGCTTCCCAAGCAGGCTGTGTTTGAGGGTCCTAGGATGGCGTGTATTCTATTGCTTAAAATGGAAGATTGGGACCTCGTGGATCATACAAAGTTTCTGCACTTGAACACTCACAAATATATGTAGAAAATATACTATGAAGACATGGGGGTTATAATTTTGGAGCCCATGAAGTGGGTTTGCAGTGTTGAGTAGTTAGGGTTGCTCAATCTAGTGTTAGTGCCACATTATCATCGCTCCCCCATTAATACAGTTTGTGTGCGCCAGCTCCTTGCACTGGTCCATGATGGGTGCCTATGGCTAGGAGAGCATATCCCCATCATCGACATGTTGATCCATAGGATCACAAAGTTACCGTATAAAGGGGTGAACCCTGCCAAAGAGTTTGGAGGAAAAACTGGAGAGAAAGAGTTGGAAGATAATATGAAGAAAGAGTTTGGTATGATAAAAAAGTCGTGAGGTACTCTATCACATCCATATCAAATATGGCAGTACAATTGGCTGCCTAGATTCTAGTAAGCAAAGTAATGAGAAAATGTCGCGCGAATGAAGTTCTGGTGCTAGTCATATCCCTCGCATCTTAGTGCGTGAAGGGGGTTCAGTACAACTGGGCCAAGAATCTATGTCATCAGTTCCTCGTGAACTGCCAAGAGGCCCAGGAGGAGAGTAGGCCATTTCATTATGCCTGGATGTTATTGTCTATTATTTTGTTTGCTTGGAGGTTACCGAAGGATAGCCAGTTTCCTCTGCACAGAGAAGAATTTTTAGAGGCAGTGAAATTTGCCTTGTTATTGGCCTCAAAAGACCCAGAGTGTGTTAAGGAGACAAATATAATTTGGGTTTTGATGGACATGGACATGCACATGGTGGTTAACCAGCGACCCAGGTTGTCTCCCACCTTGTATGCACAGCTATCGGTGTATCCAGAATTCAAAGCCGATTTTCATAAGGTCTCGATCAAAGTGTGCAAAGACCCTAAGTAGAAATGACACCCATTTCCTTATATGGTAACAGAATCAAATATCGAAGAAGTTGTGGGGCTTTGACCGCAGGAGTGGTGCATGCCTACAGAGTTAGATGCCAGAAGAAGAATAGGCACTGAGAGATCTACTACACAAAAGCAGAAGGAACTCGCTTAGAAAGCTACGCACACGTTGACACAACAAAAGAAGAAGGAATTTGCTAAGGCAGCTGCAGAGAAGGCCCAAATGGAAAAAGAACACACTGCTAAAGAGCTGGCGAACAAAGAGCAGAAGAAGTCACAAGAAGGTGATAAATCAGCTTCGCCTAAAACAAAAGAATATGAGCTATCAGAACAGGGTAGAGGTGGAGATGAAGGGCAGAGCACCCGTTCATTCTGAAGAAGCAAGGGCAGGGATAGTTCGAGTAGTAATACATGAAAACGCTAGGAAGCATCCATAAGGATCTATGCGAGCTATAGATCCAAGTGAATAGGGTTCAACAGGATGTCAGAAAGGTAATCATCGTGCAAGCGAGCCTAATATAGGGTCTAGCACTGTCACAGAGATCGACTGGCCTTTCGATCTTAGAGTCTTTCCTCTGCTAGAGGCGTCGATCCACGTGGAGTCAAATTAGGATCGTGCGATGCTTCACCCAATAAAATATATTGGGATGAACCTTGCCCCACTATCACTCGAGTCTCTGCATGCGCTACATCACAAGGTTGTAGATGAGCTAAAGATCATAGAACAATGTGCACTCACTTACATCAGTGAGTTCAAAGTCAACAACCAACAACCTTTTGTAGAAAAGACTAAGGCCTTGAAGAAGCAAGAGGAGTTGCAGACACAACGTCAGAACCTAGTCACAACGATTAAGAAGTCCTGAAAATCCATGCCTAAGTTGGGTATACCTGATGATGCAGAGGCTTCAACCAAGGTAAGGAAATTGGTTGTTGCAGTGCGCGCCTCAAAGGAGAAGGCCGACAAGTTGACTTTCGACCTACGGATGTAGATAATGGAGCTGCAGTTGAGGTTGCAGCTGACTACACCACTAGAGGTTCAGGAGCAAAGAGGAGTAATGATAAAAGAATCCATGGCTCAGATAGATGTCCTTGTTCAAGGATGCGACCAGCTCTTCACTCAGTCACTGGGCCTCTGGGATACACTACAGGAGGATCCTACACTACAATAATTTAACACAGAACTTAGGGAAGCGTAGTAGCAGTATGGTGAGCTTAGTATGATAGCGCAGATATTTGGTATGAGTCCAATGCTTCACATGCTTACAAGAAGGAAAAGAAAAATTGTTGCAGATACAGGAGTTATAGAATAAGAAGTTTGTGCTAAGTGCACATCTTGAGCCTTGTATAGATGAAGCTAGCCAGTTTTCACAGACCATTCATGAGAAGCTAAGGTAATGCAATAGACATAAAGGACTACACAACTGGTAGTAGACAGGCCAACCACTGAGAAAATAGTGTAGGAAGTACAACAAGCAGCCGAGCAGAGTACCACAAAGCTTCATGCACTGACCAAGGAATTCAGGGAACTCCGTCAGAATGTGGAACAACCAGCTGAGTGACTCGAGGGTAAGTCACGATCTCTGTTTTGGGAGCATGTTGGGATGGGGTCCCGTGGGTCAGTTTTGGGTTAGTTTTGTAAAATATGTAAAGTCTTTGTGATATGTGGAAGCAGAGCGTGTAGATGAATAAGAGTCAAAGGGCCTTGGCCCCTTGTTTGAACTAAATTTTTGAGTCGGTTTTGAGATTCACCCATGGTCCGTGAACCATGGCCTATTGAAAATTCTATATATAGTTGAGTCATAGTGAGTCTAAGAGGTAGTGAAGAAAGCAAAGATAGAGAATTGGGCTCATTGAGGAGTTTCGGGTAGGAGCTAAGGCAGGAAGGTTTTGGTTCATGTGCTTAGGTAGAAAAGGGAAGGATCCACAACTGAGTGTGCGGAGGCCTGGGTAGAGTCCGCAGCTGAGCGGGCGGACCCCTGTAGCTGTGTGTGCAGGGCAGTTTGTGTCTGTAACAAGTGAATTGAAGACCAATAAAGATAGTTTTCCAAATAATTATTGATTATTTCCCTTTGTATCTGTTTCTGTTATATGTTTCTGACGAATGACATGTTTTATGAAATAATGATCAAATGTCACATGAATTTATTGAATCTATCATAATAATGTATGAAATGAATGCTTAGCTACTTCCCTGAACTTTCAAACCATTTCTCTTATGTTTTCTGATGAATAAAGTAGATCTATGCGAACTCCAATCTAGGGTTACTTTTTGATGCACGTAAGTAGGTATATCGATTGTTAAGGGTTCGTAAGGACCAATCATGGACCTTCACGAAGGTTTGAAGGTCACTTTAACTGAGTTGCAGTGACATGACCTAAAAGTTTACCGATGTGCACAGAGGCAGATTCAAGGCACTGAAAGACATCACACCAGTCTCTGGATGCAAAAGTTGGTTCTTGCATCCCCCCATATTGCCTTGATTGAGGTTGTAGCCTATGCTATGTGGTTTTTTGTCGAAAGGGCCAGCAGTGTAGGGTTTTCTTGCTTGGATCAACTAACTTTGAACCTGGGTCAGGACCCCCTAAGCCAACACCACTACATAGTTTATGTTGAAATTCATTTTCTGTTTAGTTATAATAGATCAATAGAATCATATTTCCATTTTGTAGATTATAATTCGAATTAAGTATTGTTTTCATTTCTTGAATTGTTACCTGTCCTTCATTGTAAATAATGCAGTCCCTACAATAGTGAGGAATTATGCTTGAGGAACAATGGGGCTTCATAAGAAATCATGAATCATAGTGCTACTAGCCCTTGATTTTGACATTTTTGTTGCTGGAAACTTGACTATATTGAGACAAGTGGGGAGGGGTGGGGGGTAATCAGTACTATGCCATGGATCACCTAATTAAACATTTTCCCTTTTCTTTATCAATTAACTGGATAATCCAATAGTCAACCAATAACATATATAAAGAAGACATGGATAATCATAAACATAAGCAGTAGTCATCACAAGCATACATAACCATGAGCAAAAACACATCTACAAATATATAAGGATACAATGTGTAAGGTGGAAAGCCTTCTAGGAGGAAAATCACCATCTACTTGTACTTTTCTTCTTCTTATTATTACTTATTAAATATTCTTTTTACATAATCAATGGTTGCCACCAGTTTTCAAGCTACAACTTGGCAATCATTTGAGCAACTCTCGCTCTAGGCCACTACCTGATGGAAGGCACAACTTCCTAAAATTTACATATCACCATTTGTTGGAAGCCATAACTCCCATGAAACTCTCTTATGGACCAAATTTCATAATTTTCACACTAGATCCATCTCACTCAATACAAATAAACATGGGCCTCATTTCATCACCATTTTCATACTAGACCCACACTAACAATAAGCACATCAACAATTGAATACAAACACTCTGCAACAACAATCACCTTTCACAATCAATTAGCCCTCTCTCAACAAATTTCCTTATGACAAACCCTCTTAAGACATGGCATCTCAAACAACAGTAGAAACATCAAAACAGCTCAACAACATGCATCTCTCTCCATAAAACAAGACTAACAATACAAGGCTATGCATTGTGTGAGGATTACAATAATCATTGTTTCATACTCAACCAAACATTGGAAAACAACATATATGACAATAACATCAAACTCTCAAAACGTCACTAAACCAAATATTGGAAGAAATACAATAAAACATTATTTGTAGCAACCACACATTATAATCCCATGCAAAACACTATAAGATACTCTCTACAATACAACAAAAATATTTGCATGCATAAAACTCAACATCATAAATTCTACTATAGGTACACAATGCACATTGGTGATCTTAATATGGACTAGCACTAATCACTACAAACACAAAATTTGTAAATACTTTGTCACACATACAATATGCCATCAATTTATTCTACTCAATCAAATCTTCAGATCAATCCTATGCAACAACATTAACATTATCACTATGGCCATACTCTATTGCCTCTTTCTTGTTGTTCCATCTCTCAACTTTAATGCACCAACATTATGATCTTTATCTCTTCAACAAACTCTATCCATCACACTCTCTCTCTTTTATTATTACTTGATGCTACATGCATATGCACACTATCTCTTAGTCACTACATGCACAACTCCTTTGAAAAACACACTTTTTCAATTGTTTAGTAAGGAGATACACTCCGCCTCTTGACTCTATGTGATCTTCATACTATATAACCCCTGCATTGAACCATCACAAGACTTATTTAACCTTGGAGCTTCATGAAAAAATCAAACCTTGTGGTAAGATAGACTCGATCAATCCATTCTCTCCATAACAATTAAATTATTGTGTTCAATAACGTATTTGACCAGATCAACGCAAAAAACCAATGATCTTGATACCAAGTTGACCATTCAATCCATAACTCAATTAATTAATGAGTTCGCATTAATTTTGATGACCAAGTCACTATAACACTAAAGAACCAATTCAATTCGAACCTTCCAAGATAAACCATGGGCATTACAACAGTTTAAGGGTCGTAGAATTATTTTTCTTCACCTACAGAAGCAAACACAAACTCTTCATTCTTAATCCAAACTATTGACACATATTTTCCAAAGTAAATATGGGTTGTCAATGTTGAGTCTGTGGTTTTTCCTCTTTTAATTAGTGTCTGTAAGGTGAGTTAGGTAAAAAGTAAAATCTCACACCTAGATCAAAAACCTTATTTATCATCACATCCTCAAGCATGATATTAACCTCCAAAAACACTAGAACATCTATGTCAAGCATCAGATCATCATGCATAAGTTCACTACCCCTTTTCACATCAATTCCCACCACTAGAAGACTCACCATGGTTAACATCAATTCCAACACTATGCTAGCAATAATTTTTGATAAATATGAATCCTATTGTTAGTTTGTTTACCCTCTCACCAATTTAACATTCACTTCACAACATACTATATAATTTCACAATTTAAGAGCCTACTAATACATGTGGTTATTAAATGTAATGATTTTCCATGTTTGATGGTGACTTGAAGTGGAAATTTTGGTTTATAACTACTTTTCGAGGTCCAAGTTTTTTTTTAGGATTCTACAAAAAAATCAATAGTAGAATGCCATCTACAGGAAATCAAATAGCACCAGTCATCTACATGAAATATGGTAGGACATCGATGTTCGGGTTGGTTACGACCCCTAAGAGAGAATTTGGGAGTATGGATTTTGTTAGGAATCATATTGTTATGCTTTTGTGGTATTAAAGAAAAGTGTACAACCATCCATTTGAGGTTAGAACTTCAGTCAAAGCTACAATCAAACCACTCAATGAAAACATGTATCTACCATTCTCTTGGTTGGTCCACTCCAAATTGGATGCTCCACATCACCACAGGTAATATGGAAATCAAATTTACTTCCTTTCCTTGTTGTGAAGCTAGTGAAATGAAATTGATATTTTCCTAAGGACGTAAACTCTAAGTGATTTTAAGGTTGAGTGATCCTCTTGTATAGAGTAAAATTTGAATGGTTATAAGCAATTTCCTTCTTTAGACTACACATTGTAAATTTAAATGGCAAAGGCTTCAACCCCCTGAAAAGAGGGTCGAGTGCACACTAGTATTTATTTTTGGTAAATTGATTACCACAAAGTGATATATATATATATATATATATATATATATATATATATATATATATATATATATATATATATATATATATATATATATATATATATATATAGTTGTGCAAGGGTTGTAATATTTCTTTTTACTCATATCAACGGATATTGAAATAAAGGCTTCTTTTCTAGTAGTGCAGTTTAGTTTCCTCGCAAATTATACTGGAGGAGGAAGGGCTCCCTCTCTTTGGCATACCTTGCATATTGTTTATTTGCTATAGTTATATGAATCCTTTCATTTCCTTGTAGTTATTTCCTTTTATATTGTTCGTTCATGGCCTAAAGTTATCATTTAATTTACCTTTACATTCATTTATGGATTCCTTTAATTATCAATGCATGAAGCAAGCATGTTAATATAATTCTAGTAGTGTGTGCATTGAATTTGTTAACAAAGGTCTAAAGAATGTTAACCCAAGGAATTTTGAGAAAATGATAGTGTTCTAGGACATGAATCTACAACCATAAGATCCTTCGAGTGTGTTTTAATATTTTAATTTTTCATTTACTTTAGAGGTTTGGTAATTCTACAAAAATTGATTCAATTTTGGAGTAAGTCAATATTGAGCATCATTGATTAGCTTGTTACACGAGCAAAAATGGATTTTTAATTTTATTATTGAGAATATAATATACTCTTTTACCTAACCTTAAAACCTAGAAATGACTTATCATACAAAGTTATTTTTACAATAGGAATAGTTTAGATTATGTGACCTAGTTTTGCATATACTTTGTCAACATCTCAAAAGCTCACAAGAATTTGACTTGATAATTTAATGATAAATAATTTAAATTAATTAAATTTCCCAACATTTTTTATGTGTGGACGTGTTAAGGGATTAGGCACTGAAAGTTTGATTTATTTTCCTTCATGCATTAGATTTTGGTTGTATTGACATTATAACACTCGTAGGATGACCCTTGTGTTTGATGCACATATCATCTTTAGGCTAATGAGTTGAGGACTATTTTGGGTTAAGTGTGCCCATGTAAGTATGTGTGTTTAGGAAAGTGTGCTTGTGTTTATATGTTTTGAGGCTAGAAAGCATAGGTTTGTAAATATGAAATAACATGCATATTATAAAACACACAATTATTGTTGCATAGCAAGTCAAAAAAGAGAGTATGGAGGGACAAGAATCACAAGTGTGAAATGGGGCTAACTAATGAAGGGATAAAGCCTAGGTCATTAAATATTATTAAAATAAGCCTAAGTAAAAAGTGGACATGTTTTTATCTTAAGCCTGTAAAGGTACTTTAGGGAGAGCCATGTTTTAAAAGAGTGGAATGTACATAGAAGTAAAGTTTTTTTGTGTGATTACATACATATTACATCATTTTGAGTGATGGGAGGTGATTGAGTATCCCATAATAGAAGCAAGGATGACCCTGTGACATGATGGAACCTAGTAAAATCCTATGAGATTTATGGAAAAAAGGATATATTTCCTTGGTGTGAGGTAAGAGAGGTACTTGGTAACCCTTGAGTGTAGTTGTAACTCATGGGAAACCATAGAGCTCTAGAACATCATTTCTTGACCGAATTGAACACCATGGAAGCATAATAGAACAACTCTATGGACTATGGAAGAATAGAAGGGAGTGCACTACCTAGGTGTGGGACTGATGGGGGATGTGAAATTATTGGTATGAGATTGTTAGATTTGGTACCTTGGCCTAGTTATGATGGTATATATTATGTATGTTGAAAATTCAGCAAGAAATGCCTAATTTAATTTTTCCTTGATTAAATTAGGAGAAATTCGAATTTCAATTTTAGTAAAATATTTGGAGGTAGTTAAATTAGGTGATATGGCTCTTGTCACTCAATTAACTTAGTAAATTCGAGTTGGAGACACTTAATTTCAGTTATACGTGATTGATTTCTAATTTGTAACAATCTAGTTGAGTTAATCTGAGTTATTGTTAGTGTAACTAGTTCTAATTATTAGTAGAACTAGTGGAGGTTCAGTCAAGGGTGAGTAACTCTTTTCACACTGAGTAATCATCTAATAAATTGATTAATCATCCCAAATTAAGTCATGCATGCAAGGAATTCAATTTACCTATTTAAGATTGGAGTTAAAGGGAAGTATACTATTAGTTGTAAACTGGTCAAAGCTGTATAGGTCATGCATGCAGTCAGAGAAGGAACTATAGAAATTGCACAATCCAAATCGGTTATTTTCCTAATTAATAGGGGCCTAATTCCCAAGGGAACAACACAAGAAAATAGGGGCTTAGAGGCTCAAAATTTTTTCTAAGTGCTAGCCAAGGTTCGTTAGTCAGGCAGATGATAGAAGATACAGGTGCAAGTTGATCTCAAGCTTGAGCAAAGAATATTTTATTCATCCAGATTCATTGATTAATGTAATACAGATAGTAAGGGGTTTTAAGTAGTTGCTTTCCCCTAGAGAAATCTTTGTGTATGTGTGTTTAATCTTGATGCAAGTTAATGATTATGTTATCAGTCATGATTTTTTTTCTTTAGATGGGTAGAGTAGCTTCAAGTATTGTGATCTAGTAAATTTCATGAGAAATTTTGAAGCTACACATTAAAATTTCTACATAGTATCATGGCTAGAATCACTATAGAGCATAAAATTCAAAGTTTTGATTGCAGAAGTTTTGAGGTTGCATATTAGTTTGCAATTTTTCTTTAGGACTGAGAAGATGAATTTTTATCAACTAAGGTTCGAGTATGCCCTTGAGGGAAGCTCAAATTATGTTGCATGGAAGGAACACATGGAGGTAGTATTGGAGGCTAATGGGTTGAAGTAATTCATTGATAATGATATTCCAAACCCAACAATAGTTTATGCTCAAAATCGAGAAGATTGGAAGAATTGTGTTTCGAAGGCAAGGAGGATAATATTGGAGGAAGTACAAGACCATATTGTCACTAATCGCCTTGGGATAGAGATTCCATATGCAATGTGATAAGCACTGCCATATTTTTTCGAGAACATTAGTGATCATAGGAAGATGGAACTCAAGGAAAAGCTTCGGAATATCAAGATGCAAAAGAGTGACACAATACCACAGTACCTCAGTAGGTTCACACAATGTCGTGATGAACTTGGTCAAGTTGGTGTTACTGTAGTAGAGGATTATCTAGTAATCCTAGCACTTCTAGGCCTTCCCAAGAGCTGAAAAAAGTAAGAGGATTTAATGAATGGGAGGGAGAAGCTACTAAATTGGGAATGTCTTTGGATCAATTTGGTGTATGAAGAAATAAGGTGAAACACCAGAGATGGGAACTCTTACAAAGAAGAGGAAGAGGAATTTACATTAGTTAGCAAGGGAAAGAAGGCCAAGGGGAATAATTCCCAAGGTGAGGCTGATTCCAACCAAGAAGTCATGGAAAAATACTGGCCAAAAATAAAGTGCCTTCAGTGTCATGAATTCAGGCACTATGCTATAAAGTGTCCACAAACGAAGGCAAGAGAGGAGCCTACAATAGCAGCAATGGCTGAAGCTTTGGCTTCACAGTTCAAGCTTAACTTCACTCTCATTGCATGCATGGAGTGCATGGTGATGGGGAGCATGTGATACCTGAAAAGTGGTTCATCATCTCATATGACGAGGAATAAATAATTTTTCAGTGACTTGGAGGAGATGGATCTCCATATGAACATTGAGTTTGGAGACGAAGGAAGGTACAGTGTCACCGAGATTGGTACTGCCACCATTCAGAGGTAATCAGGATCCCCTCTCAGATTCAAGGATGTGATGTTTGTTCTGAGTCTAAAGAATAATCTTGTCTCCATTGCTATTTTGGAAGACTGTGGCTACAATGTGATCTTCAAAAGGAAAGGCATTCTTGAGAAACATAGCCATAGGAAAAGTCAAGCAGATCGAGGTTTGAGCCGATAAATTATATGCACTTCAGGTACAATATGCATGCAAAGCCTTGAGGAACAAGGCAGAGACTATATATTGGGTGGATGAGAGGGGGCATGTTAGACCTCTCAACACGCAACCTCAGAGGAAGCCTCAGGAAGTTGTGAAGCAGCCACAAATGGATAAGTAGATAGGAGGAAGAGTGGAGGCATCCACTCACGAAGAAAGCTTAGCAAGGGGAGAGATTTAGCCAAGTGGGCATAGGGATCACATGCAGGTATACCTCTAAGAGTGAGGTGGAGCGATGTAGAACCTTAGTCCAAGAATGTAGAAATTTGGGTAGGGTCCATTGAGGTGTGTTTGTCTCTTGGATCATTACTCTTGCTATAGGGGACCATAGTATTCAGTAGTAGGAGGTTCAATGTCAGTCAGATACTGAAGAGTGCAGAGAAGGAGTAGGAGGCTCAGTAACAAAGTCAGCAGCAACACACTTTTCCTAGTAGACAGTTGTAGATAGAGTTGATTCAATTTTTTCCGATGCTTCTCAGTTACAAATGTTTCAATAGGAGCAACAACAGAGAAAATTTTTGCATGCTATACATTCCAAAGGTTCTAGTTCGGGCTAGGTGTGAATCCCTTTCTTGGTGAGAGGGAGTAATGAAAATGCAGCAAGAAATTCCTAATTTAATTTTTCCTTGATTAAATTAGTATAAATTTCAATTTCAATTTTAGTAAAATACTTGGAGGTAGTTAGCTGAGGTGAAATGGATCTTGTCACTCGGTTATCTTAGTAAATTCGAGTTGGAGACACTAAAGTTCAGTTTTACATGATTGATTTCTAATTTGTAGCAATCTATTTCTATTAATTTGAGTTATTGTCAATGTAACTAGTTATCACTTTTAGTAGAACTAGTGGAGGTCCAGTTAAGGGTGTGTGACTTTTTTCACACTGAATCATCCAGTTAACTCATCAATTAGCCTAAATTAACTCATGCATGTAGATAATTAGAGCTACCTATTTCATATTGGATTTCAAGGGAAGTGTATTGTTAGTTGTAAACTATTCAAATTATACAAGTCAGGCATGCAGTCAGAGAAGGACCTATAGGAATTGCACAATCCAAATTTGTGAATTTCCTAATTAATAAGGGCATAATTCCTAAGGGAATAGTGAAAGGAAATAGGGTCTTGGAGGCTCAAAATTTTGTATGTGTGTTGAATCTTGATGCATGTTAATGATTTTTGTTCTTGATCATGTTTTCCTTTATGCGGATGAGTATAATAGCTTCAAGTCTTGTGATATCGTAAATTTCATGAGTAGTTTTGAATCTACACAATAAAATTTCTACAATTTGCTTGGATTTTTTTAAGTTATTTCCCTTATGGATCGATTCCCTAACTCAGGGGTGACTTAGTACTAAGAGATATTAGGAGAAGCATAGTCTGCTGGGTGGAATGTTTGAGGTATGTATCCAATCATGTGTCTTTTAAAAATAAGAATTTAATTCTATGTTTATATTATTATGGTATAATTATACATGTAATTTTCATAACCATATGTGAATATCAGTTAAATGGGTTCAATTATGCAATTTCATTTCTATATGTGAGTGCATTTCCTAATAGAATGCATTATTCATGTGACTAGTTATGGAATAAAAGGAAAAAAAATAGCATAGAGAGATATTGATGCACCCTAAAAAGTGTCTAGTGGTGTTACTAGATGTTATTAGAGAACACATTGCAACATTCTCGCCATATGTGGCTAACTCTTCTTACAAAGGAATATAACAGTGTTATAAATGTAATACCACTTGTTATAGCTCTGATTCCACTTGTTATAGATCTAACCTGAAAATATATGAGAAATAGAAATAAACCCAAGAATAACAAGATAGAAATAGATAGAAATGATTCTTTATTGATAGCAAACCCTTAAGGTAGGGCAACACCATACATTCACTCCTTAAGGAAGGAGAACACTCCACAAGCCATATGCCTATTCATACAATAATCCTTGACACCCCTCAATGTGGAGTCTCTAGACTTTATATAGGCCTCATACATACAATACCATGGGTCATTACCATGGTTCCCTCAATACCATCTATATAATACCATGGGCCCATAACATTATTACTAACTACTTGTGGTCCCTTACATGATACGGGTTAACCACCTTATTTATTACTATGGCCCATCCCATTATTACATTATTCCCTTGGGTACCTCCCTTTGTACCCCATATTATCCCCCCTAGGTATATAACATTCCACCCCCCTTAGCATGTTTCGTCCCTGAAACATGGGAAGAACATAAATAATAAGATCTACTCAAAAGAGTAGTCCACTGGTACCATGCACATGCATCTAGCCATCCAAGAGAAAGGTGAACCCTCGATCTCACTGGTGTCTTGCTCACTTGAGATGGAAGTTGACCGTGACAGCTCTTCTGTTTTGATGTGTAGTAGGTGGATCTTCACTCCTCTCTATCTGTCCTGCGGGGGTTGTTGTCCTTGTGGCTAATTGGTTTCCATCTTGTTGGTTGTTGTCTTGCGGGGTGATGTGGGCGATGATATGTTGAAGTTTTAACCCACGGTGTCTTTTTCTTTAATTCACCCTGTACTGGAGCCTGACTGTTATCTAGTGCATGTTGTGGTGTCTTATATTCCAATATTACTTCAACCACTGAGCCCTCATCTGATGTATCAGCATCTGTAACCTTTTCGGCTTCAACCTCTATTTGTGTTTGATTGTCGATCATCACTGGCTCATCATCTGATATGTCAGTCCATGGAACATATTCTGCTTCAGCGTCCTTGGACTCTACCCGTTTATTAATGGAAATATCCTGTAATGTAATTTTCTTCTTTTTATACCAGAGCTTTAGGAATTTCTTTTGCACATTAATATTGATAGTACCCACTCATTCCATCCAAGGGTATCCCAAAACAACATCCATGTTATCCATATCTGGAGTATAAAAATCACCATGCAACACATACTTATCCGTAGAAAGCTTAAAATCCTTATAAACTTGAACATCCTCATCATCAACCTGTGTGTTTTCAATGTGTTTGCCTAAAACTTTCAATTTTTTTGCCAAATTAACATTGATAAAATTATGCTTGCAACTAGGATTTATAGACACAATGATCTTCTCCTTCTGAATCAATCCTTGAACCTGCAATAAGGAGACACCCATATAAAATAACCCCTTACGTGTCTCATTCTCCTTTTTCTAGCCCAAGACCATTTGTCTAAAAGGACTCTTTTAAATTCTGCATCTGAAAGTTTGGTCAACTGCTTGTTGTCAATTGAGAACCACCATTTGGTAGCCTCATCGTGGAAACCAAAACATACTAAATTCTTCCAATCTTTCCCATATATGATCTTTCTTTGTTTTATGACTTCTTCAATAGTAGGACCATTATCTTTCCCTATCAAATATAGCATCTCCATGAAGAGGGTTTGAGAAAAATTCACTTACTTGGCGAAAATTTGAAATGGCCACAATTCTGTCAGTATTGCTCAGAATCTCTATTATGACCTATTTTCGGAAGGAACAACCATTCTACATCTTCCCATGTGGTAGAAATCCTGATCTAGGCACTGGAATTTCAGATCTACACTGCAACTCTCCCGCCGTCACCAAGAATTTTGAAAAAAGAGTTGATTTTAAATCAGCAATATCTCCCTCATCTGGACTTTGATTCGACTGATTTTTTTTTTTTGAAATTGGGTATTATTTCACAAAGAATCTAGATCTGCAATTAGATTTTGCAGATCTTGCACCAGGACGTCCAGATATGCGCTACAAACTCATTGCCCCGAAAAAATATCTGCAACACCACTGATTTTTAGATCAGCGATATCTCCTTCATCTGGACTTCGATTCAGCCGATTTTTTTTTTGAAATTGGGTATTTTTTCACAAAGAATCTAGATATACAATTAGATTTTGCATATTTTTCCCCAAAATGTACAGATCTGATCTGCAATCTCGCCGCCCCAGAAAGTTCCTGCAAAAGATGAAAAAGAAATTCTCCACTTTTTCCCAAGAAAGTGCTCTGATACCACTTGTTATAAATCTAATACCACTTGTTATAGCTATGGTTCCACTTGTTATAGATCTAACCTGAAAATATATAAGAAATAGAAATAAACCCGGGAATAACAAGATAGAAATAGATAGAAATGATTCTTTATTGATATCAAACCCTTAAGGTAGGGAAACACCATACATTCACTCCTTAAGGAAGGACAACACTCCACAAGCCATATTCCTATTCATACAATAATCCTTGACACCCCTCAATGTGGAGTCTCTAGCCTTGATATAGGCCTCATACGTACAATACCATGGGTCATTACCATGGTTCCCTCAATACCATCTATCTAATACCATGGGCCCATTACATTATTACTAACTACTTGTGGTCCCTTACATGATACGGGTTAACCACCTTATTTATTACTATGGCCCATCCCATTATTACATTATTCCCTTGGGTACCTCCCTTTGTACCCCATATTATCCCCCCTAGGTATATAACAAACAGGCTACATGGAAATAATTTGATAAAGTTTCATAGGGAATGGAGATAGGAGAAATTCTCAATTAAGGTAGAAATCCACAAGGAACAAAAAATATAATATTGATTTTATGATCATGAGCTCAGAGCCAGTAAAGTGATGGGTCGATTATAGTATAAAAGTTACTAATTTTGTTCACAATTTTTAAAAATAAATGTTATTTATGGAAAAAAATTTAAAAATGTATAAAACTTTAAATTTTTTTTAAATTTCATATTATGACATGAGTAGTGAGGGGGAAATGTTAGGTGGTAGTGCCAGGTGTGTTACACTAAAAAATGTCACCTTGACTACTTACAGTTAGTATGGCTCAAATCAACAGTCATGCTACCCTCTTAGGCAAGTCTCATGCCTCTGTTATCCATCTCAAACTCAAAGAAGAGAGAAAGTCTTGTAAAAATCATGTTTATCTCTGGGGTCGCAGGTTCTCTCTAGTCTTACCTGCGGGGACGCGGACCTTGTTCACAAAATCTGTGTCCATGGACGCTCTGTATGTTAAGGGACAGGTGCGTCCCTCTGTAAAAGGCAAAATGCGTGAGTTTTATCTTGAAAAAGTTACTTGTGGTTACTTCTAGAACATTCTAGAGGTCGGTTTGATGAAATGGATGCGCCTCCAGTTGGTTCATGTATCTCTATTAAGGGGGAACTTATCCCATCAATAAGGGAGCTATCCCACCCAAAGAGGGGGATGATCCCATTGATAGTGGACCTGAATAACCTCTTTACAGCACTATAAATAAAGGCATTGAGCCAGAAGGAGAGGAGGTTGGAGCTATACATTTTCTTTGGGTAAATGCTGCAGGATTTAGGTCTTCCATTAGAGCCTTTGTGAGGAGAGATTGTCTTCACTTGATTCTACTTGGGAGAGGGTGAGCTTTGTCAAAGTAGAGGAAAACCCTTGATGGACCCTGGGAGGAACTTGCACAACACCAAGGCCAGGTTGTAAGAGTTTCTTTGTTTCGTTATTAATACAAACTGGTTTATTTTTCTCAATAGCTTGTGTTAATGAGTTATTTCATGTGTTCCTTGGTCTGCATGTTGAATATATGTTTTATTATATGAAATGCAAGTGCTTGGTAATTGTTTGATTGTTTGTGGTTGCAGGAATTGACTTGAAGGAGGAGCTCATCCGGATCGTCAAGAACGGACTTCAACAACAGCGTTTTGGAATAAGGTAAGCCTAAACACTTGTAGTTTTCATGTTGTAAAAGGTGTATTTAGAGAAAGATCACTCCATTTTGTCTTGTTTGTCATTAGAATGTCTTAGACTTCTAGGAAGGTCAGTCGTGTCCGCACCCTTGACAGATTCCGTGTGACAAATTGGCGACTCCACTGGGGAATCCATTAATGAGAGAGTCTTTTCCTTTATATGAACTTTGCTTTGAGAAAATCATTTTTATTTTCTGGTTTTTGACTGTGAGAATTAGTATTTGGGTGGCTTAGCTTTAGATTTAGTTGGCTTTAGTTTTTCTTCCTTTTTCCAGAAGGACGCAGTCTCTGTGTGCTGCACAGTGCGTCCTTGGACGCGCTGTTGTCGACTGCACAGTGCGGGGCCGCACCTGTGACAACGGGTGGCCTGCGTCTTCCTGTAAAAGTTAAGAAAATTCCATTTTTGCCTTAAATTACTTTTAGATTTTGTTTTTTCTTAGTGTTTTCTGCCCAGATCCTTTAGTACCCTGTCAAGAATTCTCACCTGAACTAGTTTTGTGAGCTTTGAGTGTTTTAGTGGTTTTCAACGAAGTTTAGACCTAGGGTTTGATTTTTGGAAAGGCTTTGTAGTGACTTTGATAGTAGAAAGTTGTCCAGCCTTAGATATCTCTGGTTAGTCAACCTTCTTAGAAGTTGAGCCTGTCGTAAAGTCTCCTTGTTTGAGCAACTTGTCATTTGAGTTGTTTTGGGTCAAATTTCGAATTGCTTGTTTTTAAAGTATTGATTTCCATTTTACAAAAAGAACAAAAAGATTAGAGTTTTGTTTTGGCTAGTTTTTGATTCTGCAATAAGCTAGTCCTTGATTTGATTGTGATCAAGTAAAACACCTTAGAAATAATCATTGTTAGTTTTGGCCTCGTTAAGATTGCTTAGAGTAAATTTGCCTTTAGTTTGCTTATGAGTGCATTTTCATAGATTTTAAGAGTTGTTAAGATTGATTTTTGGTTATATTAGATTTATTTGCTTTATTAAAAGAAAAATACAAAAACATCTTCTTAAAAAGTCTTGTTTCAAGTAGCTTTTTGTTTTCAAAAGAAGAAAAGAGTTTTTTCGTGCATGTAAAGAGAAGTTATGTTTTTATGCTTGGAAAAGAAAAACGAATTGTTTCTTTGATTGTCTTCAATTAAGAAGTTGCTTTTATAAAGATTGCATTCTCTCAACTTTTTAGTTAAGCAATTCATCGAAAAAGTAAAGTAGTGGATAAATCATTTTAGGTGCATTTTGTAGTGGTTTCGAGTCGAGTCAACACACCACTAGTTTCACTTCCATCACCTTTTGACTTAAGAAACAACCTTAAAAGTAACGCTTAAATTAAAATCAATCTAGTAATCTTTATTTTTCTAGGGCTCTGAAGCACCAACATAGCTTAGGCTAGGGTCTTGGAGTAGGTGAGTACTTAACTCTCCAAGACTACAAAACCAAACAGATAGTCTATCTTGAGTAGAACAAATCCAATTGTTTCAGTTACATTCTGGGAAAGCTCCTCTTAAAGGAGAAACACGAGCTCGTGTCCGAACCAGTGAGGGGATCATTCCTCCCTCGTTGGGAACGACGCCAGGCAGTACGTATTACAAACGGTAAACCTCGGATTAACCATTGTCGAGGAGCCAGGGGTCACTTATCGGTAAACCTTGGATTGTTGTCAAGGAGCCGGTAAGGGGATTGGAGCTTGCTACTCTGCCCTTGCGTGCTGTCGGAGTTTAGACTGTTCCCCCAGGTGTAATTGTTGTGATTGGTAACCTTAGTGGCCATAATATCTAGGATTCTACCCAAGGTGACGGTGGAGGGAAGGTCCCACTGTACCTGGAGCAGACGTCGGTTATACTCACTTGGATTTTCTGGGGGGTTCGCTTCACTTCGAGACGGTTAAAGTGGAGGAACTTGGTCCAGTCTATTCATTAAGCAGGTTGCCGGGGTAACTGTTCCACCCACTATTTCTGTACTGAATCCTGCGAGGTTGGGCCTAATCACCAACTAGCGCTTTTGGTCCGGAAGACTACTGTTTGTGTGTGGTTTGACGCTCTAGATTATTTAGGCGTGTGCTTCAAATTTGATTGGTTCTTTAGAAGACTTTAGGTGGTTTGATTTGAAATTTTTTACTTTGATTTCGTGTGTTGTAGTTAAAATCTTTAATTGTGGCGGAATTACCGAGAAGGTCCCGTCGCATTGCGGGCCAGTCTCCTGAAGTTGTTTCTGTGGCCGAATTGTTGAGAAGATCCCGTGAACTTAGGGGTTCACCTCCTCGAGACGACCCCAGTTATTTAGAGGGTTTAAAGGTCCTTGTAACTCCTCCTAGTGGCAGTAGAGTAGGTTCACCTGAAGAAGGAGAATCTTCTTTGGTAGTCCATCCAGATTACCAAAGATTAGAAACAGGTTACAATCCCGAAGCTGTTACAGTTTCCGAGCTTGCTGGTAGTTTTTCATCTGCCAGTGAAACAGGCGAAGAACCTGAAATTTCAGAACCTGTTACTCCAACTCCTAGTGTTCCTGATTCACCAAGAATAGAAAGAATTATCACCGAAAATCTTCCTGTTGGATTAATTGCTATAGAAGAACTTGTTCCAGAGGAAGAAATAGGCGTTTCTGATTCTGAAGATCTAATTACCCTTGATCTAAGGGAGCGTGAATCCATCTTTTACAGTCCTCCTAGAAGTGAATCTTGGTACCTTGCATTAACCAATTTTTTAGACAACTCAGTAGGTTTTTCTACACCTCGTACTCCGGTTCCACCTAGAGGAATTCATTCTCCTGTAAATATGTCTGGTCAGTCATCTGTGTTTTCACAAAGTCCTGAATCATTTTTACATGGCGGTCCTTCTGTTCCTACTGGGTATCAGTCACTTTCTGGTACCTTTGCGGGAGCATCTCCTCAACCTGTTGATCATGGGTTATTAGTTGGAAACAGTGGTAATGTACCATTGAGTATAGGTGAAGTTTATATGATGTCAGGTTCAACTCCCATTAACCAACCTCAAGGTGGCCAATTACCGCCTGGGGGGCAACCTTCGTTAATGCCTGGGGGGCAACCTCAAGGTACTTCATTTGTGACTGGGGGGCAACCTCAAGGGTATCAACCCCAAGGGTATCAACCCCAGCCTCAATATGTACCCCAAAGTCAACCTCAGTATCAGTATCAACCTCAAGGATGGCAACCTCAAGGATGGCAACCCCAAGGGTATCAACCCCAAGGGTATCAACCTCAAGGATACCAACCTCAAGGTCAAGGTCAACCCCAGTATTCGTATTTACCTCAAGGTTATCAACCTACGGGTCAATACCCTGGTCAAGGTTATCAACCACCTCAAGGGCAATCATATGGGACTACACCTTACAGTTATCAACCCTATCCTCAATACGGCTATGGATCTCAGTATCCTCAACCTGTTACGAGTCAATACCCTGGAATGTTAACATGGGATCCGTCACAGGGTCAACAGATGTCGCAACCAAGTATACAGTCGGTACCTCAAGCAGGACAACCTGCAGTTCCTGGTCCACCCCAGCAACCGCAACCTGTCCAGTCAAGTGTTCAGACCCCTGTAACTTCTGTAGTTACTCAGCCGCCAATTGCACCTAGTACTCCACCTCACACGGCTGCAGCAACTACCGCTTCATCTACCATGCTTACTTCTGGAGTATCGGCAGCTCCGGTTTCTACTGTCCCTGTAACCGCTCCTCAGACATCTGTACCGTTGTCTGGACCCACGGTTCAAACCACAGTCCAGATGCCTGCAGGTCAACCTGGTACAAGTACGGTTGTTACTACTCAACCTCAATTTGTTCAACCTCCGTACCAGGGACAGTATCAACCTGGGCAAGCTGCCCAACAACCGGTTTACCAGTATCAACCGTATCCTGGGTACACTTATCAACCACCTCAGCAACCCCAGTACGGTCCGGTTAATCCTGGTTTTCCAGGAGGATATAATATCCCAAATGCGACTCCTGTTCCTAGTTATCCTGGATATCCTCCTCCTGGGGCTGGTATTGTGACTCAGAGTTTCAGAGATCCTAACCGGCAGTTACCGTTTATTGCGACTTTAGATTTACCCGACTTGACGCGCCTAACGAACGATCCAATTCAATATCTTCCGTTCTGGCCGCCAATGCCAAATAAGTTGCCCAGCGATATACCCAAGTTCGAAGGTAAGTCTGGAGAGGATCCGTCTAATCACGTGATGACTTACCACCTCTGGTGTGCATCAAATTCCATCTCAGATGATTCTATCCGCTTACGTCTTTTCCAGCGTACACTCATTGGTCTCGCAGCCAAGTGGTACATTGAGTTGCCACGGGCTTCTTTTTACAACTTTAGCCAGTTAGCTACTTCATTCTTAACTCATTTTCAGTTACCAGTCAGATACGATAATGGTACGGAATTATTAACTTCGCTAAAACAATCGACATCCACGTACATTTCTGATCACATCCATGAGTGGAGACGTCGAAGAAGATTAGTGAAAGTTTTTATCCCGGACCAAATTTTAGCTGAATGGTTTGTAAAATCATTATTACCAAGAATTACTGAAGATGTAGCTAAGGCCGGCGTAGTTACTGAGGAGCAAGTCATTGCTCAGGCACAATACCTTGACTTAGTTTACACTCAGTCGGGTACGTTACACGAGAAAATTCCGGATCTTCCAAAGTCAAACCAAATCGCTGCTGCTCCTTCGGGATCTCATGCCGCTGATGGTATGATCGGTATCGTGACTACGAAGAGTAAGAAGAAGTCTTCCAAGACCTCCAATACTCCAATTATCACTTTGCCTGATTCTCCGACAGGAGAGTCTTCTCCTCCTGAACTTACCGCCGACATTCACGCTGTAGAGTCATCTACGGCCAAATCCAAAAACGGTGGAAAGAAGAAGGCTAAAGCAGACAAGGCTCCAAAGGAGAAAACGGAAAAGTCGGAAACCAATGACGAAAAGCGCAAACCTCGTTATCCTTGTCTCATTTGTGAAGAAGATCATTTTACGAGAGACTGCCCTCATCGGGCCGAGGTAGTGAAAATAGTTAAAGGTTCTCCCACTCCTGCTGTGTTAAAGAATCCATTCCCCGAGCAGGAAAATAAGATGATAGGTTCTTCTTCGAATGCCAGTGAAGAACCCATTTTGATGATGTCTCATGTCAGGATTGCGACTCGATCGCAAGATTATGGTAGTAAGGCTCCTGTTGATGGTAAAGAAGCAGAATCTTCTCACTCTAACCCATCAACCTCAGCTCCTGGTTCCGATCCACTACAGATCGAAAAACCTAACCCAGACTTAGTGATTAAGCCGCCCGCCAAGGGTGTACTTCGAAGGTCTGCTTTCAATCCACATGCGAGAGCAGCCCAGAATTACAACATTGTTGAAGACTTAGCTGTTTCACCTTCAGCAATGTCGGCACTCGAAGTGCTGCAATCATGTCCAGCGCAACGAAAATTGCTTTTGTCGGCTATTGGAGCTGTCGATGTTCAGGACCCGAACCTAATGATCTTTGATCTAGAAAGTAGTACACCGCGTCTCCCCCATCAAATGGCTTTCCAAATTCCAGTGATAGTCAAAAACAGGCCTATTCATCGGACTGTGATTGATGAGGGAGCTTCTACGTGTATTATGTCGATTCAATGTTGGAGATCGCTTGGTTCTCCTTCGTTGAACCAATCCCCCACCATCCTTAAGGCCTTTGATGGCCGTGGGTTCCGTCCGTTTGGTATTCTACAAGAATTGCCTATAGGGGTCGAAGGTAAAACCGTTAGTCTGGATGTGGAAGTGGTTGATGCCCCTCTAGACTACAACCTTCTTTTGGGTCGAAGTTGGTCATATGCTATGACAGCGGTCGTTTCATCGGTCTTCAGAGTCATTAAGTTTCCACATAACGGTAAGATCGTGACTATTGATCAGCTGACATACTTTTCATCCGACCCAACCTCTTTAGAAACTATCCAGCATGTTGGTAAAACGACAATCCCTTATAGGGACATTGGTGTAGGTTTAGTTAAGGATTCCGGTTTACTGGGAACTTTTCCTCTCCCTCCACTCAATGCAGACCCTTCGTTCGCAACAATTCATATGATCACGTCAGAAAACATTATTTATGATGATCCTTGGTATGTTCCCTCTGACTCTGAGCTAGACTCACTCGGTGATGTTATGCCGTTGAGTCCGTATGAGATTGCTTATGAAGCTCTTATGTCTTTTACCGACTTTCATTCAACCGACCAAATGAATGTGGTCAGTGAAGAGTCACTTTTCACCTCACCCTTAGAACGGATAACGTTTCCCGAAGAAGTGTCATCTGACGAACAACTTCGCGAAATCCTAAGTGTAGATGATCTACCATGGGAAGATCTCCATCACAGATCTTCGTTTTTACCTAAGGATGATGCATTTGAAAATGATTTTTCATCTATCTTTACCGCTGAATATGTCAAAGACGCTCAGGATCCAACGAAACATTCTGATTCAGAGCTGAATTTAGGGAATATTTCTCGTACTATTCCCATTGATATTTCAGTGAAGCCCGGAATCGAGGAGAACATTCATATAGGTGCCGCATGTACTGACGAAGAAATTGAAACTTACAAGGCCCTATTCCAAGAATTCCGCGACGTGTTTGCCTGGTCCTACGAAGAAATGCCAGGAATCGATCCTGCCATTGTTGTTCATGAAATCAAAACCTACCCGGATGCTAAACCCATTCGGCAACGGTTGCGTCAGATTCACCCTCGAAAAGCAGCTGCAATCAAAGCCGAAGTCGAAAAGCTGTTGAAAGCAGGTTTCATTTATCCGATCCCGTTAACGGATTGGGTATCGAATATTGTTCCCGTCAATAAAAAACAAGGAACAATAAGAATCTGTATCGATTATAGGGATATCAATCGAGCTTGTCCAAAAGACAACTATCCTACGCCTTATATCGATCAAATTATTGATGATTGTGCCGGAAGTGAGATGTTTTCCTTCATGGATGGTTTCTCAGGTTATAATCAAATCAATATTCTACCTGCCGATCAACCAAAAACGGCATTCATTTGTCCATGGGGGACATTTGCTTATTGCAAATTACCTTTTGGCCTTAAGAATGCCGGTGCTACTTTTCAACGGGCCATGTCTTATGCATTTCATGACATCAAGCACATTGTGCAACCCTATCTCGATGATTTGCCTGCTCATTCTTTACACCGAGCTGATCACCTTGTCCATTTACGAGCAATCTTTATGAGGTGTAGGCATTATCGAATTCGGTTGAATCCCCACAAGTGTGTTTTCTGTATAGAAACAGGTCGATTGCTGGGATTTGTTGTTTCCAAAACCGGCATTCGCGTCGATCCCTCGAAAGTCGAGGCTATCATCCAATTGCCTCCTCCTTCGAGTTTGCGCCAACTCCAAAGTTTGCAAGGGAAAGCGAACTTTTTACGCCGATTCATCCCTAACTACGCCGAGGTCACTAAAGGTTTTACACGGTTGTTGAAACAGAACGTACAATTCTTTTGGGACGAGATTGCTCAACAATCTTTTGATGCACTGAAACACGCGTTGACCCATGCACCGTTATTGCATCCTCCCAACTACAACCAGGACTACTTCTTATACCTCGCAGCTTCGCATTCCACCATTGGAATGGTGTTAGTTCAAGAAGATGAATTCAAGGCAGAGCATGTGATATATTACCTTAGCAGAACCTTAAATCCAACTGAGTTAAAATATTCGCATGTGGAGAAATTGGCCCTGGCAGCCGTTCAAGCTGTCCAGCGTTTTCGTCACTACATTCTTCTCCGCAAAACTACTGTTATTTCGGATTGCAACCCTATGATTTATATCTTGACAAAACAACTGCTAGGGGGCAAGTACTCTAAATGGATCGTCATCCTGCAAGAGTTCGACTTGGAGTTTGAGAAGTCCAAGTCTAAGAAATCTTTAGTCTTCGCGGAATTGATGTGTGATTTCCCGAGTGCTGACACAGAGACTGTGGCAGAGGAGTCCATTGCGGACGAATCTTTGTTTCTTATTAGCACTGTAGATCCGTGGTATGGGGATATAATCATCTATCTCCAAACCCAAACCTTTCGGCCTGAAGCTTCCAAGGAAAACCGTCGAAAAATTCGGTTTCAATCCCAGCAATACAGAATTATTGGAGATACACTTTATCGCCTGGGGGCAGACTTAGTTTTTCGACGTTGTTTAACTCACGATGAGGCTGAGAGAGTTTTGAATGATTGTCACTCTGGAGCATGTGGCGGTCATATGTCTGGGTATGCCACAGCTCAGAAGGTGTTGCGCGCTGGCTATTTCTGGCCGTCTATGTTTAAAGATTGTATCCTTGCCGTCAGAAAATGCCACAACTGTCAAGTGTTTGATCGCAAGATGCGCGCTCCACCTGCTCCTCTCCACCCTATAATTGCCGCTGGTCCATTCGCCAAATGGGGCATTGACTTTATTACTTGTAACCCTCACTCGGCAGGGGGCATGCGTATATCATCCTTGCGGTTGATTATTTTACTAAGTGGGCCGAGGCGATGCCTACATTCGACGCAAGCGGCAAGACAGCTGCACTTTTCGTATTCAATCATATCATAACTAGGTTTGGTGTCCCACAAGCAATCATTACGGACCATGGAAGCCATTTTCGAAATGTCATGATGACTGAACTTACAAGCCAGCTTGGTTTGCGCCACGATAGCTCTACACCTTATTATCCGCAAGCCAACGGTTTGGTTGAGTCAATCAACAAAGTTCTAGTCGTCATGATTCGACGGATCATTGGTATCCATCGAACGAATTGGCATAACATGTTATTTTCGGCGCTATGGGCATATCGAACTTCAGTGAAAAATTCAACAGGTTTCACCCCTTTTCAGCTAGTTTATGGCTTAGAAGCTGTGTTACCTATTGAGTGCGAAATCCCATCACTTCAAATGGCTGTCGAATTACTTCCAGCTACTTCCGAAGAGGAGAAACGGTTGTTATACTTGGCTAAATTAGATGAGACTCGACGTGACGCTACTTTAGCTATCGAGACTCACGCGAAACGAATGAAAGCTCAGTACGATAAAAATGTAACCCCTCGAAGTTTTTCGGAAGGAGACCTAGTACTATTATATGATCAAGCTAACGATAAGCTAGGTGCCGGAAAATTCGTTCCCATGTGGCATGGGCCCTACATTGTAAAGCGAAAGCTAGCAAAAGGGGCTTATGAGTTAGTTGATTTTGATGGGGACTCTTTGGGCAAACCCAGAAATGGACTTTACCTAAAGAGGTATTATGCTTAAAATGATGGATGGAGAAATTTTTAGATAGGTTAGATTTCCTTTCTAGCTAGCAAGTGTGTTAGTTTAGTCAGTGTGCTTAGCTTAGCAAGTGTGGTTTTTCGTCATTATTTTGGCTCATCTTGGTTTTACTCTTGATATTGTAGATGTCGACGCCTCTCCAAACATACATTGGATTTGCTGATGGTGCTTGTCGTAGTACACGGAATATCTCTTCCGCAGCTTGGGTTATCTATTCGCCCTCTGACGAGTTAGTTTCTATGCATGGGGTAAGCCTCGGTCAAACAACGAATAACATTGCAGAATACAGTGCAGTGGTTGAATTATTATCCGAATCTATTTCATTTGGAATTCGACGTTTGATAGTGAGGTTAGATTCTGAACTTGTTGTATTACAGCTTAATAGAGTTTATGCCATTAGAAATCCTGTGTTATTAAGGTTGTTTTTGAGAGTGCGTCTCTTGGAACGTGAATTTGATTACATTGAATATCAACATATTCCAAGGTCTTTGAATACATTAGCAGATGCAATTGCTTCTCGAGTGTTGGACAGACATTTATAATAATCATGCAAGTAAATTTAAAGACATTTCATCATACATGTTAAACAAGATAAGCCGGTAATAGTGATATATAGATATAGATAGAAGTGTGTCCAAAAATATATACATCGTCTTCGATCATAGGTTTAACACACCTTATGATCGGCAAAATGATAGTGCAAAAAGTCAAAAATGTCACATGTGACTACAAAAGTGACTAGTCAATCACTGGTGGTGCTCTCTGTACGAC
The DNA here is from genome assembly GCA_031772625.1 of Pinus tabuliformis. Taxonomy (NCBI): domain Eukaryota; kingdom Viridiplantae; phylum Streptophyta; class Pinopsida; order Pinales; family Pinaceae; genus Pinus; species Pinus tabuliformis. The sequence continues at coordinate 214,905,301 of CM062816.1, read as the reverse complement.
ACCACTGCGCGGGCTACCTTGCGCAGAAATCTCCTAAACGGTCCAGGGACCGCGACTACGAAGCGCTGAAGCCTCATAGGAATATCATCCATAGTAGTCTCAGGTATATCTGCCGTGAGACGCTCTAGATCATGCTCCAAATCAGCTAGTACTTCTGCTGTCGCATCCTGTAGGGCCGGTGCCGGTGCAGCTGGATGTCGTCTGTCGTAAGGCCGGAGATTGGCTGGACGCTGTGGTCCAACATCTGCATTTTTAAAATTTTACTGTTACTTTGAGACGATATATATGAAAAATAAAAAATACATAATTAGAAAACTTGTGAAAATGAAAGTACCTCTGTCATCCCATTGTTCTCCCTGTGGAAGAACCATGTCCGGATCACCTCTGAAATCCATTCCGGCATATGGAAAGTCTTGTATCACAAAAAGCTGGCCCTCTAGCCAGTCGAAGTAACTGTCTGAGAATCGAACCACTGCAGCACCCTCGTCAGGATGCCGGGCCATCACCGCAACCCATCGAACAAGCTTTGGCTCCCGAGGACCCAAGTCATCAACAGTGAGTTGCTGAGGGATCAGCATAGGAACTCTCTCCAAGGCAAAGCTCACGACTAGAGGCCCATATCCAAAAGTCTTTAGTCGTCCGTTCTTTGCCTTGGTTAGTTGGCTCTTCATATGAGCCGACACAGCTTCGCACCAGTTGAAGATGGTGCCTTGGTAACAGTCAACTGCCATCCGCATTTGGGATCCGGAGGCAATGTGCAAGGCGGCCGCGCCACAAATCCTAGTGACCGTAAATGCAATAACTCTAAGTTCCGCCAGAGCGATGTGCTTTATCTCCACGCCTTTTTTATGGCGAGTCCCTGGTCTGCACCACTCCTCGCGGAGATCATCAAGGGATTGGCCACCCGGCCTGGTCCCCGCAAGGTTGAGTTGCTCACCTCTGTTTGGCAAGCCAGTGAGAAAGTATACATCCGAGGGCTCTATCTCGAGCTGGTGCCCTCCAATGTAAAAACATTGATCTTGAACGTTCCATCGCTCAACCAGCCATTCCAAAAATCTTACCTGGCCCCTCATGCCCGGTATGGTCCAATATTTGTACAATCCACATGTTCTTAAGGCATCCAGAGAGGGTTGGTGGTTAATCGCAGCTTCATCGTCCTCTACGTGCTCTCTCTCTCTCCAGTCTAACATGTTTTAGGCCCTGCACATCAAAAGAGTCAATTAGAAATTAATTTGAGAAAATTTGGTGGTTTTTTGAGAGAGTTAGGGTTTTGAAATGCGCCCTTTGCGGAAGACGCACCCCGGCTTTGTAGCACAGGGCGTCCGGACGCAGCTCGCCTGAAGGCGGACTGCGTCCCCCGACCTTTTTCCCGTGTGAGAAAAAGTCGGGGGACGCGGGTCACCCGAAGGGCACCTGCGTCCGCCGAGGGGCGCATTTTGAACCCAAAACCCCCCCAAAAAATGAAACAGAGACCAAAAACAAAAAACTAAACGGATAAAAATGAAGAGTGGGATGTGTAAAATACCTCGGTGAAGCGGCGTTCGATTCCGACGGTCAGATTTTCCGCAGCAACCACGGGAAGTTTCTTGTCAAAAGCTCCTTTTTCAACCTCAACAGTGAAACGGTAAAAATGACATGGTAAAAGGTCTTTTTATAGGTTTTTTGGATGAATTAGTTCATTTTTTACCATGAAAAGATGTTTTCGAATGTATTTTTGCCTATTTTAAACAGGTATGAGTAATGTGTCGCTTTTGTGCAGGACGAAGGGATTTCGAGGGAAATTGTAATTTTTCACAAACAAAATTTCAGAGTCATCTTTTAAGCCCTTTTCTGACTCCTAAAACATGAAAAGATCGCCGAGTGTTTCTTTTTCACTCGTTAAAACGGAATTAAAAGACGGTCCCCTTTTAGCTCTTTTCTGACCGCAAAATCAGGAAAAGATTGCCGGGTTTTTGTCGTTTCAAACTCGATAAGGAAATAAAACGACGTGTCTTTGATCGCTTTTTACTTTTCAGGTCAACGACACTATTATGAAAGTACTCCTTGGTCGCAAGATCAAGCGGTTCCCCCAGGTATTATTTTATACTTTTTCGGGCTTGAGGGACACAAATATACGAAAAAGTTCAACGTGGAGTTTCCTTAAGTTTTTCAGACTCTCTAAAAATGAAAAACGCCGAGTTTCTCCTATACTGGGCTCGTTAAACTTTTACAGTAAAGGACCTGTTCAATTACAAACAGGAACGAACCACTCCTTCCTAGGGTTCGAATTTAAACTAGGTTGGACTCGTCCGAAGGATGAGCTTATAATCAAGCATATGTTATCCTCCTCAAGCTTGTTAAAAATAAAGAGGTACTTGCCAGAAATGGTGGGGGAAAAAAGAGAAGAATGAACCTATTTGTCACCTTTTGCCTCAGAAGAAACTTTATTACCGCTCTTGAACACGACACTTTTCATTCACCTGGGTTGGGAAATCTTTTACCTCACAGTTGACCAAATCACTTTGAAAATCTTTAACCGGGTTCAGGGATCAACTTTGAGTTATTCGTCACCAAACCATCTGTTGTGTCGTTATGTGTTCAAGAGGTCTGCAAGCAAAACTTTCATCTGCAAAATACTTGTCATCCATTTGACCATCCCTGAGTCAGTCCTTACAGCAACATTTCTTCAACTTGAACAATGATTTCGTGTTGCGGGCTTGCCTGCAACGGGTCGCTTTCTATCGACATCGACACATTATCTAGAAAGATGACTTAGGAATCGACAGTACCTTGAAGTCTGCATGCATCAATGGCAGGTTTCTCGCCTTTGACGTCAGTTTACATCATTGACTTTCGATCAGAGGATTCCGTGAAGTGTTCGACATCAAAACATCTATTCACATTTCACGGGTTGTGCTTGGTACTTTGAGGACCATTGACATTACTGGTGGTTTCTCTCACGCTTGTTAACAGTTTACATCATTGACTGGTAATCAAGTGGTTTCTACCATGTTCGACATCGAATCATTTAATCACATGGCTAGAATCGTACCAATTCGGGAAGTAGAAGTGAAGACCCTGGATCTAGTTTCTACCATCCAGGCTGCGAGGAGTTTTGTATTCATTGTCTATGTAGACTAATCATAAACAGATGGCTGCGTCCATACTGTGTCTACAAAAGTCTATAAAAATGATGTACTGCAAGATCATTCCTGTATCAGAATAGTTAGTCCATTAGTTAAAGTTTTGAATCTGAGTATGGGAATGCCTACCTCAGTGATGATATAATCTTATCCATGTATTTTGTGTTGAAAATTGCAGGTTCCAACCAGGCCATCCACAAGGCAATCCTTGAAATGATAAAGCGCTTCACCCTTCCTAGAATTACAAAACCCTATTCTATTCCAGGCTTCGCACTTTAGGGGGCAATCTGTTACACTAAAAAATGTCACCTTGACTACTTACAGTTAGTATGGCTCAAATCAACAGTCATGCTACCCTCTTAGGCAAGTCTCATGCCTCTGTTATCCATCTCAAACTCAAAGAAGAGAGAAAGTCTTGTAAAAATCATGTTTATCTCTGGGGTCGCAGGTTCTCTCTAGCCTTACCTGCGGGGACGCTGACCATGTTCACAAAATCTGCGTCCATGGACGCTCTGTATGTTAAGGGACAGGTGCGTCCCTCTGTAAAAGGCAAAATGCGCGAGTTTTATCTTGAAAAAGTTACTTGTGGTTACTTCTAGAACATTCTAGAGGTCGGTTTGATGAAATGGATGCGCCTCCAGTTGGTTCATGTATCTCTATTAAGGGGGAACTTATCCCATCAATAAGGGAGCTATCCCACCCAAAGAGGGGGATGATCCCATTGATAGTGGACCTGAATAACCTCTTTACAGCACTATAAATAAAGGCATTGAGCCAGAAGGAGAGGAGGTTGGAGCTATACATTTTCTTTGGGTAAATGCTGCAGGATTTAGGTCTTCCATTAGAGCCTTTGTGAGGAGAGATTGTCTTCACTTGATTCTACTTGGGAGAGGGTGAGCTTTGTCAAAGTAGAGGAAAACCCTTGATGGACCCTGGGAGGAACTTGCACAACACCAAGGCCAGGTTGTAAGAGTTTCTTTGTTTCGTTATTAATACAAACTGGTTTATTTTTCTCAATAGCTTGTGTTAATGAGTTATTTCATGTGTTCCTTGGTCTGCATGTTGAATATATGTTTTATTATATGAAATGCAAGTGCTTGGTAATTGTTTGATTGTTTGTGGTTGCAGGAATTGACTTGAAGGAGGAGCTCATCCGGATCGTCAAGAACGAACTTCAACAACAGCGTTTTGGAATAAGGTAAGCCTAAACACTTGTAGTTTTCATATCGTAAAAGGTGTATTTAGAGAAAGATCACTCCATTTTGTCTTGTTTGTCATTAGAATGTCTTAGACTTCTAGGAAGGTCAGCTGTGTCCGCACCCTTGACAGATTCCGTGTGACAAGGTGGTTCCTGAGTTGGAATTTGGAGAAGGATACATGGCATCATTGAATACCATTGGAAGTTGATGGGATGTTAAGCCTCCTTGCACCTCCTAATCCACTATCAATAGGATATGTTTATCTACTCATATGTTAGTATTTGGATCCATCTAAATGTGGGCTTGAGTTAAATTTCAAACATGTTGGGATCTAATATGGATCTGGCCATCAGATTAGGTGGATCATGCTGTTCGGAGCCATCGAAGGTGTAAATCCGTTATAATTTTCATGCATGTTGGCAAGTGATATGGATCTTGTCTATTGGATTAGGTGGATTACAAATATTTGATGCATTGAAAGTGAAACTCCCTTATCAACTCCATGCATGTTGAAACCCAATACAAGATTTGGACCATAGAATAGACTTTATCATAATTGTTTGATCAATCATAAGTGTAACTCCCTTGTAACCTCCATGCATATGGAAACTCGATATAGGATTTGGACTATTGCATGGAGTTTATCATATTCGTTTAATCCATTGAAGGTGAAAATCACTTGTAACCTTTGTACATGTTGAATCTAGTTACAAGATCTAGGCCATTAGATGGATTTGAACATAGCTATCTGATCCATGAGAGGTGAAACTTGTATTTAAACTTTGTGCATGTCAAGATATGATATGGATATGGACCATTAGATAACGGTAATCTCGACCATTGGATCCATTAAGAGTGCATCTTATCATAAACTATCATGCATGGTATTTCTCTATATGAATTGTGAGTCATTTATCTACCTAGCTATCAATTGTTAGATATGTGAGTGTATAGGTTGCATGATATTGGAGAAATTAGGGAAACGAATCACATATGCAATTGTAGCCAGTAAACGAATGCCACATGGAAGTTTGGTAGATGAAGTGGGACCCTTCCATCTTGCCAAAGTTTAGTAAATATGTCATGTGAACCATGGGCCCTAGGTGAGGACTGAAAGGTAGGAAAGGTAGTTGCATGTGTGTTAAGCCTTGAAGGGAGGGAATGCAAACTCCGTTTGTGTATATTGAGAAATTAACGATATATCATTGTGTCTGATTGAAAGTCATTCCTCCAGCTTGGATCCCATCCACATCACATCAAAAACATGACAAACTTGTAGCATTACAATACTTGCTTCAAAGCCAAATCTCATAGTAGCATTATCTCCTTACAATTCAACATAATCGAGCCCCTGGTCACTTAGAAGAGTGGTCAATTTGTAGGGAGATGAAGGAGGCTTTGTCATAAATGGTGGCATTGAATGGCCTTCCATACTTAGAATTATTTCCATGGAGGAAGGGATGAGAGGATAGGATGTATCTTAACTCATTACTCATCCATTTTTGAGCTCATAGGAGTTGATAAGTGAGGGAACCTTTTATATGACTCCAAAAAATAAGAATATTCCCAAAACCATATGTGAATTTCGCTCAAGCTCGCCCAACGCAAGCGAAAAGAAGCCTCAGTGCTCTACAAAGCACCCTAGCATGGACTTAACTGCTCTCTAGTGCACCCTTACACGGGCCTACCTGCGCTAGTCCCTCTAGAGGGTATTTTTGGATGTCTTCAAGTCATGAAACTATCTGGGAAGGAGGCATTCAAAGCAGTGACTTGTTTAGGGCATGTAGCAACTGAAATTAGGGTTTGATGAGCCCTAAAACACTGATCTGGATGATGGGATTGATGTGCCCAAATGGATCTGTAACAGCTACCCCCTAAAGCATGAAGTTGGAAAAATGGCAATGTTGAATGAAATGCTTTACGATGTGATGAGGAGGTATCGAAGTGGAACGTGACCTGCATCAATTACAATACATATATCATGCTTTTTTATTTTTACATGAATTTTTGAGGGAAGGCATACCCATGATCAGCTTATAAACTTTCATTACATGTACATAAATAGTCATCTACAGATATAGACTCATCATTGAAATGACCATCAATGTAAAGCCATTCTACATATGATTAGTACTCCTGAAATCGCAGTTGAGATGGACAAAACTAGATCTAGGATCTTTTATCTCGTTCAATTGTTCGCTCAAGTACGAGTCTAACCATGTGAATATGTGATCTGAAGTCGAACATGGGAAGACACCATCTGATTACCAGCCAATGATGTAAGTTGTTAACAGATGCGAGAGAAATCACCGATAATGATAATGATCCTCAAGGTACTGCAGTACATTCTATATGGTGTGAATAGATGTTTTGATGTTGAACTCCGTACAAATTCTTTCGGTCAAAGGCCATTAATGTTAACCTATCGCCAGAAGTGAGAAATTTGCCATTGATGCATGCAAGCCTCAAATTACTGGAAGGGTGTCTCTAAGTCAACTTCTTGGATAATGTGCTAATGTCGACAAGAAGCGACTCGTCGCAGGAGGGCCTTGATGTATCCCACATAAACAATACAAAACGAGTGTAGTGATTTTGGAGATGGAATTTGACTAACGACACAAGGTTCAGGAATGGCAGTCATGAGATTGAAGGTTTATGGTATTGCGAAGATGAATTTTGACTGAATGACTCCTCTTGAACATGTCGGTGACACTGAAACGAAGTTGTAGTATTGACCCAAAACAAAGTGATGGATGGTATGATAAACCAATGGTGTGATAACCATCAAGCTAATAACCCAACCCAAATAGTCACAGTGATAGAGTGAAAGTGTCATGTTCAAGAGAGACGTGCTACCATAAAGTGGTTTCCCCTTTTTCCCATTTTCCCTAGTCATTGCTGGCTAGTACCTCTTTATTTTTAATCAAGCTTGAGGAGGATAACATATGCTTGTTGAATAATTCCACCCTTCAGGTGAATCCATTGCTATTTGATGTTTTAATGAGTCTAGCGAAGGTGAAACTCAGTCTTGTCTAGATGGACAAGTTTGTCGCTATTTGATGTTTTAACAAGTTTAACGACAAAGATAACTCAGTCCTTTTCATGTTTAGAGAGTTTGAAAAGGGACAAAAGAAAACTCCACAATTTCTTTTTTTTTTAAATTAATCTCTAACGCTTGAAAAAAGCATAAAATAATACAAGAGAGATGTCGTTTCCAATATGTTAACGAGTTGAAAAGGACAAGCGCTCAGAAATCTTTTCATATTTAGAGAGACTGGAAAGATCTTAAAGAGGACTCCACTTTGAGGAATGAGTGGTGTCTATGATAACAACTGGTTCCGGTGATGTTAGAACTTCTCAAAACATGTTGATTTATGTGAAGAGGCTGGCTAATAAGACCACTAATTGCAATTGTTCCTCAAAAAGGGTAAAACAACCAAGTGAAAGTGTATGATCGGCCAAAGGAATGGTGGCGATGGATGAAAACAACCAAGGATCATCTGATGAAAGAGGCTTACAGAATGGTAATCACGAGGGTTAAAAATGGAAATCGGTTCATTTTACACAAGCTTGAACCATAGGGAACTATGCTTGGGTTCAGTTTCATGTTTACACAACCTTGAAATGAAAAAACTATGTTTGGATTCAATTTAATTTTTACACAAGCTTGAAATGAAGAACCATGCTTGAGATTCGTTTACAGGCCCCCAACATGATGAAAGTGAGAGTCTCATATAACCAGATGGAAGTCACTGTGATGAAGCAGGACAGTTATCCAACACCCTTTTGGCTTTCTCCAGATAGGGACAAAGGTGAATGGGGTGATTCCCTTCACATAACCTACATGGAAACTTAACTCTACCACTAGGTGTATGCCCCCCAAGCTTCATTACATTCACCTAAGTAGACTACTCATGGCTATTAGGTTGATGGAGTGAAGGTTCTTTTATGAGATCAACTGAAATACTCGACTGAGATTTTACGAGATCTAACCAAAGGCTCGAATTGGAACTTTGCTCTAGGGGACCTTGTTTCATTTTTTAATGAGCTTGACACAAGACAAGGAACTCTCCTCATGGGAGGTGTTTCATTTTTTAATGAGGTTGACACAGTAAAAGAACCATCCTCATATTCCTTGTTTCATTTTTTAATGAGCTTGACACAAGACAAGGAACTATGCTCATGGGAGTTGTTTCATTTTTTAATGAGATTGACACAGTAAAAGAACTATCCTCATATCCTTGGTTTCCTTTTTAAACAAGGTTGACGCAAGAACAGGAACTATCCTAATATTCTTTGATCATGACTCATAAGAGATCATGACTTCCAAGAGGTTCTCATCAGATGGGAGAACAATGCTCTAGAAGGGATCCATAGCAAGGAATCCATTAGAGAGATATGGCTCCAAATCCCCCAGTACATAATGTGCAACATCACTTAATTGATCGTCAATTTATGTAGGCATGGAACGGGTTGACACATAATTGACCCATGGCAGGGAAGATACCATTGGGACAAAAGGACCATTTAGGGAATATGGTTAACTGGAAGCCGTATTTGGACCGGGAAATGAAAGCTGGTCAACGGTGACAATTCTGCCTTCATGCGGGAAACAAATCCCTGAAAAGAGTGTTGAAACAATAGCTCCCATGTCATAAACATAGTTGAACCCAAGTAAATTGTAATCTAAAGGGCTTGGGACTACCATCACATTCAGATAAAATATCTTTCCTCCCAAAGTAATAGGCAATTGCGGAAGGATCCCTAATGGTTGACTAGTTCCTCTGTTAAAAGCCAAGAGATTCTCGGTAACTGGAACAAGTGGCGGTGAACCGAGCACTTGCCAAGAAGTTGAGGAAAGGATACTCATTGATACACCTTCATCTATAATAGTGCCAGATACAGTCATATTACAAATGTGTACTATGATTTGGAAAGGTACAGAAGAAGGAAGACACAATCTTGCCTGTCGATTCCAATCAAAGGAAGTGACCAAACTACTTGGAGGGGATACCGTAAGAACGGGGGAATTAACACCTGGAGTTACGAGAGCGGGAGGATTTTCCTCCTGTCTTGATGGAACAAGAGGATTTCCCCCAATCTCGTTGGAATCTGAACAAACAAAAAGAACCTGAGTGGTATCATACTCACAATCTACGGGAAGGGTACAATTAACTGAAGGTGAAATCAGGTCAACTGTTTCCTTGACTTGTTGATTTGGGTCAGGTATAGACTCATAGGGTTCACTTTCAGAGAGAGTGGGTTTGACCGATGGTTTATTTTGGTTAGTCAATTCATCAACTAGTGAAGGATTAAGGGATAGTCTCTTGTAACCATATGGAAGTCGCTATAGTGAAATAGTACAGTTATCAAAAACTTTTTTAGCTTCATCTAAATAGGGACAAAGGTGAATGGGTTGATTCCCTTCACATAACCTACAAGGAAACTTAACTTTACCCTTCTTTCCATGAACTTTACTACCACTAGTTGATGGTATGTCACTAGCATGATCTCCAGATGTTGATGACATGGAATTATGTGAACGAGAAGACCATTCTTCTAAGATCTCAGGCATGTGAGGGAAATTTCGAAGAAGATGGTCTCCCGTACAAATTTTGCATGGATATTGAACTTTGTGAGGCTTGACGGATGGTTTCTCATCAGATGTGGCATTCAAAGAAATGGTTGCTTGGTTGCCTCTCTACTGAATTTGCTTCTTTTTCTTCTTCTTAGCCACCTGGTTACTAGTGCAAATAATTTCACCAAGTGAAGAGGAAGAATGGAAGAAAGAAACAACCAAGAAAGAAGGAAAAGGGTCAACTTTAGGATCAAATGGAGGTTGATTTTGTCCAGTTGGAGGAATACTCGATTGCAGAGAAATCACAACATTTTGAACCAAGGAGGTTGAAAACAACCATACAAGAAAGCCAATGGTAAATCCTGGTAGGGATAATGTAGCCATATAAGGAGCACCAATATTTCCGAAAGGAGGAAAAGGACTAGGATTCCCATCAAATCGAATTCCTTGATCGATGGACTCCAGATTTATCACCATATGTTTCAAGCTAAGATCAACTAAGGAGTGAGCATGGAGGATGTTATCCATGGTCAATTAATTTTATTTTAATCAAAGTAACATAACAAAACAAAAGAGGTATAATCTAGGCAAAAGGTTTACCAAGTAACTGTAAACTGTAGAATACCTCCTTGCGAACCAAGAAGTACAGGCAGGAAATCTCCCCGAATGTTGTGTTCGGTGTATCACAATGTACAAGGAGGCTAAATCAGTTACCTAAGGATGGATAGCAACCTAGTTTTGTCCTGCCATATATACCCGAAAGTACGTGGAGGCTTAATCTGTATAAGTGTTGTCTAATGCAAAAGCGCATAGTGAGAGCATTCCCATATACTTTACATACTGTAATACCACCCTATATACCCGAAGGTATGAGGATGAGCTACAATATACTCACGTACGTGGAATGAGGTATCAAACTCGGGATGTATTGTAGACAAGTTAGCAACAACTGCTTTGTCTAACGATGCTAGAATACGTCTCTAGCCTAAAACTACTATATGTTTTTTGTTAGGTGACAATGCTCCATTAGGTAAATTCAGATAAATTTTAAGTTGATCTTCTTTAGAATTTGCCTTTAAAGGTTCATCGTGTGATGTATATTTGCAATTCCTAAAATGAAACTAATATGATAAGCATTCTTTCCATTCAATTTAACAATGAAAATCCTAGCTACCTAGGGATAGAGCAATCAGATTTCTTTTGATTAAAGAGGAAAGAGCACAATCAAATGCAATTTCCCTACACTATTCCTATGAGAACACACAAAATTTTTCAATGCAACATGCATTTATTTCTTTTCGATTTCCTTAATGTATATATTAACAAAGGAAATATGTACATACAATCAATCAATATTTCACAAGAACGAAGACTTTTACGATAGTTTAGTTTCGAAGGAAAATAAGACTTGACGACACTTTCTTTCGAACAAAGATTAATCAAATATATTCTAACTTTGACTATAGACTGATAATGACAAAGAAAACATTTAAGAAACATTAATCGATCAAGTCAAAGTAGGGCTAGACAGGGAGATAGAAACTTGTTCACTGAGACATAACATTCATTGATCAGTTAGCAAACAAAAAATAGACAGAAGTTGGCAAAAACACATTCCAAAGGTGTCAAATTTACCCTAGGAGGATTAGCGTAGCGCTGAATGGGAGACAATGCACTTCAAAGCACTGTCACTAAGCCAAGGGTGCTTTGCAATGCACTGTGTCCCTCACAAGCCTATGCTAGTGACAGTGAGCCATTTCAAAAGGAAATTTGACACAGTTTTGACCAAATTTTCAATGCAAAAGAGCTAAATTACATTCTATGAACATAGGTATGGTCTGCAAGAATGTCCTAGGAGGTGGATAAGCTACTAGGAAAGAGGGTCTTCCCCAGTGGAGTCGCCAATTTGTTTGGGAGAATTTGGTATCTACAGATAAATACTAATTCCTTAGATAAGTAGCCATATCTAGAACAACAGTTTAAAGTATTTTTTTCTTTCCCTATAAGCAATAGATAAGATGAGAAGATGAGAAGACCTACTTGTAGTTCCGCTTTCCTCTGGTCTCCTTTGTGTTGATCCTGTCTCTCCTTCCCGTACTTAATACGCTTGAGAAGTACCTGTAAACACAATAGAAAACAAAGAATCGATCAAAGCAAAATATCTATTGAATATAAGTGAATGGAATCAAATACATTTCACACATATAAGAATTATGAAACAATACAAACACGTGGGAGAAAGGTTCAAACACTTTATTAAATAGAAGAAGGAATTACAACCATTGTGTCTGATTCAAAGTCATTCCTCCAGCTTGTATCCTATCCACATCACATCAAAAACATGAAAAACTTGTAGCATTACAATACTTGCTTCAAAGCCAAATCTCACAGTAACATTATCTCCTTACAATTCAACATAATCCATCCCCTAATCACTTAGATGATTGGTCAATTTATAGGGAGATGAAGGAGGTTTTGTCATAAATGGTGCATTGAATGGCCTTCCATACTTAGAATTAGTTCCATGGAGGAAGGCATGAGAGGATAGGATGTATCTTAACTCATTCCTCATCCATTTTCGAGCTCATAGGAGTTGATACGTGAGGAAACCTTCTAGATGACTCCAAAAAATAAGAATATTCCCCATACCCTATGTGAATTTCACTCAAACTTGCCCAATGCAGGTGAAAGGAAGCCTAAGTGCTCTATAGAGCACCCTGGCATGGACTTAACTACTCTACAGTGCACCCTTACAGGGGACTACCTGTATTGGTCCCTCTAGAGGCCATTTCTGGATGTCTTCAAGTCATGAAACTGTCTGGGAAGGAGGCATTCAAAGGGGTGACTTGTTTAGGGCATGTAGCAACTGAAATTACGATTTGAGGATCCCTAAAACATTGATTTAGATGATGGGATTGATGTGCCCAAATGGATCAGTAACACTTACACATCTATCAAAATTGTATTGTATTATCTAGCATTAGATAAATTTTGAGGTCTAAAATGGACCTCCTAATGAATATTATAAAATGATAGTGGAAATAATAAAATAATGTTAGAGTGCCTCATCAAGTTTTGGAGGGAAAAAAAAGACTATTTTTTCAATTCATATTTTCAACTTATATCCCTACAATTCTAGTCAAATTTTGAGAGGGAGAACTCGCTGGATGAATAATTTAATTTTTCATCCAATTAGTACACATGCTGCATAATTTCAATGGAACCTACTACACAGAAAATGTGAAATACATGAAAAACGTGGATGCAATCACATTTTTCATGAATTTCACATTTTCTGTGTAGTAGGGTCCATCGAAAGTATACATCATGGGTACTCCTTGGATGAAAAATTAAATTATGCATCCAACGATTTATCCCACTCAAAATTTAAGTAAAATTGTAGGGAGATAAGTCAAAAATACAAGTTGAAAAAAATAGGTTTTTTTAATTTTTTTACTCCAGAAATGGTGAATCGTCCCCCACAATTTACATCATCATATTGAATCCTACTGGTTCTTATAAAGTTAATTTTTGTTACACAATTTTGTTCTGAGGCCCATTTCTTACCACAACATTTCTCTAATGAGTATTTGGAAAAAAAAATTAGAAGAATATGGAAAAAGAGAGCGACTAAGGGTGAAAAATGAAATCAAAAGAATTAATAGGAATAGGAGTTCTGTTCAGACATCATGACCGAGGCAAGAAAGAAACTCAACAAAGAAATTATGACTATAGTTGATGATCCACGTGTTGCTATTCAACAGTTAGTCTACCAGTTGGTAAACAATGTGCAGATGAATGAAAAGGTCGTTGAGATTTAGCAATAGGAAAAGGCACAAGGAAACTAGGAGTTGTCGAGCATCATTCAAGTGGAATACAAGGAATTTATAAAGGACACAAAAAAATTATAAAAGTCATTGGAAAAGGTTGCCATATTAGGCACAATCCTCAACAACTAGCGGATGCATCTATCAGGCACATGTAGTCGACTAAGAGCACAACAAATGCTCATTCACAAATTGTCATAGAGAAATCACATGATCTTCGAGATTGGGGCGAGGACGATGTTTGAGAATTAAATTATGTAGGAAAAAAATACAAAAAGGAAATTAATTTAGAAGGAAATATAGTGGCTTGGGGAATGAAAGAAAGCACAAATGGAAGTATCCAATGAAACTAAATAGCTACAATGCATACATGATAGAATCCAACAGCTACAGAAGCAAGGCAAACCAAACCAATGATTGACCCAACAAACTTTGGTTTCAAAAAAAGTCAAATACTTGGTAGATTTAAAGACTTCATAGGTTCAAGCTCAGTATTCAGTAAAATATTGATTGATCTTTGACTGACATTTATAGTTAGTTTCACTATTCATTTATCAAAAGACTTTTGGAGAGGCACTAGTGCAGGAAAATTTGATAAAACTGGTACCTCCTCGACATAAGCTTCAATTTTTCGAAAAAAGAATGTCAGAATGTATCCCGACACTTGAACAACACTTTGATGTAGAATAGATAAACGTGGAAGGATCCAAATGGTTTCCAGTAGAGAAATAGAGACATAATCCACATTTTAAGCTCACCTACTAGGATACAAGTAGCATCAAGTGGCCAATATATAAGATTCGTTGACAAGCCAACTCACTAGCACCCAAATCACAATTGGTGCCATCGACAACAAAATAATTCTCCGCCATCTAATAAATCATCTCTTCTCTTTCTATCCTCTATACTAATTTTCTAAATGTTGTTTGTCCCCAAATCTATGGCTTCTTTGAAATGAAGAAGGCATTGAGGGTGGGGGAGATGTTGGAGCCCTAATCAACTCCACCCAGAAGAAATGTATTGTAATTTGGTTGACTCTCCAGTAGATTCAACCACCCAATTTGGTTTGGTGTAATCAGTTTAGGTGGTGAAATTGTTGTAATCACCTATCATATATATATATATATATATCTATATATATATATATATATATATATATATCTATATATATATATATATATATATATCTATATATATATATATATATATATATATATATATATATATATCTAGAGAGAGAGAGAGAGAGAGAGAGAGAGATATGATTCTAGGGGACTCTATGTATTATTATTGACTCGTTATTGAGGATATCTAATATAAGTGCTACTTTTCTAATTATCCACTACTTTGTGTCTCTTCGCTTCTATTTTCATTACATTGCATATGGTTATGTAGTTACTTGTTGTTCCTTCTTACTAACAATCAATGCATAGCTTCGGCTAGATTACAAGAGATTCCATTTGTGCTTAGCTTATACAGACAACCTACTATGAGTTGATAATCTATTTCCTTCACCACTAATTTTTTCTTCTTTGCGATTGAATAATTTATTGGTGATACTCATATGCTAAGCAACTTGACGACGTCTATGAAATATTCATCAAACATATCTACTGTAAACAAATGTGCATTGGGAAGAATGTCATCATATTCCCTATGTCTTCTCCTGTTAGTATATGCAAAATAAATGATATAGTCATCCATTAAGCCTTCCTAGTTTCACAACAACCTTAAAATCATATTCTTCAAAAAATTACAACCATCTACATATCCTCCCCCCCAACACTAGCTTATTAACTAGGGACCTCAACAAAAAATGATCAGTGTGCATATTAAAGTGTTACCCAAGCAAGTAGTGTTTGATCTTCTTTCATGCATACACCATCACCAAACCTTCTCATTCTATAGCGATATAATCCATTTTAGCAGTTGATAATTTCCTATTAGAAAATGCAATGGGGTTATGTATGTCCGCTTCTCCTAACTAAGGTAAAAATACATCCAAAGCTATGGATGATGGATCCAAATAAAAATGAAACTCCCCCAAGTTTGGCAAAACCCAAATTGGTATAGTAACCAACTTCTCCTTTAGGGTATCCAAATCTTATTTATGCTCTTCATGCTATTGTAACTTAGTATCCTTTTTTAATCGTCTTTCTAAAGGGGATGAAATTTGTGCATATCCCCTTATGAATTTTATATAGTATCCTATATGACTTAGTGGTGTGCACAATTTTCACAATCAAGTAAGTGGAGGTAAGTTCACTATGATAGTAATTTTTGCAAGATCAACCAACAAACCTTGATTACACACTACTTGACGAAACAAAATACTAATTGGTGAGAAAAAATATATTTTTTCAAGTTTAATGAAAATTTTAACTATCTATATCTATCAAGAATCACGAACGGAACCTAAATATGCTTATTTAAATTACTAAGTATTGTACAATCATCTAGATATACCACTAGGAATTATTGAATGAAGTCCTGAAAGCCTATAAATCTAACTCTGGAGAACAATGCAAGGGCATTGTCTAGTCCAAAAGGCATGAAAATATATTAAAATATCACCATTCTATTGCGAAGGTGGTATTATGTCTATCTTTCAACATAATATTAATATGATGATAACTTAAGAATCCATTACTAAATGAGGAAGCCTCATGTCCACCTACATTCTCCAATACTTCATCTATAAATGGGATGGGTAATGGGTCATGCACACAAGTATCATTCAACTTCCTTAGGTACACACAAATCCCCATCCCTGCATTACCATTGGGCTTATCCATTCTGACTCTTCCACTAGTTCAATGATCCTAGCTTCAAATATTATATCTAACTTGTTTCTCAATTTCTACTTATATACTACATTCAATCTATATGGTATTTGTTTGCCTCATTTTGTACCTAGTTTGAAAGGTATCTTCATTTCTCCTAGATCCCCAGAAATCCCTTTCATTTCTAAAAATGTTGTCGGAAAAAAATCATGTTGTTTGAACAATAAATCATCAATGTTTCCTACTATTTCCTCACACCAATATTCTCCAATACCTAAAAGCTTATGATCCTCTTCAATAACAATGTTCCATTTTCACATTCTAATATGTTTTGCATGTCTGTTAATTCAAGCTTTGGTCCTAATATTATGCACTCCCTTTTGTTTGTGGTACTTGTAAGTTCCGTGACTCATCCTCTTCTTCACATTCTTCCATGACATTATATCATTCCATAAATTGTTTAATAGTTTGATCATTTCTATCTGTGAATCATAAGGGTACTCACTTTTGTGTCACCTAGCCTTCTGGCGCAAAGACATTCTCTTTGACAATTTGCAAAGCTATATCAACTAAATGATCATTTGGTTCAAAATCGAATGTTACCTTAAAATTTTGGGGTATTTCTCCCCAGTATTTTATTCCTCTATGTACTTTTATTTTTGTATACTATTTTCTTGGGATAGTATCCAACGTGTGTATAAAACATGCACCCATTCTTGCTCAAGTATATTCTTCTTATTCCATATTGTGACACAATCCATGAGATGAGTGGTATGGAAACTCATTCTGGTATACCTTGCCTTAATGTTTTCAGTATCCAATTTGAACCTTATCTGCAACAAATGTCTACATGTTTTCCAATTCCCCATTTTTCATTGTGTGCATCCCACTAATGCACCAATGCCTAAGGGTTTCAATATTCGTTGTTGAGGTAACTATGATTAAAATTCTTCAAAAAATCTACCCTTGGTCCTAGGCCGAAAAGGAACCATAAAGATCCTATCCCCAAAGTTCAATTTCCCTATATCTGAAGTACCACTGATATGATTGCTCACATTTTAAGAAATAATGTGGTTTCAATGTCATTGAAGTCATTAAATATCATTTAGGGTATGTTGAAGTATGTTAAGGATATTTTCAACCCTTCTAACATGAAAGGCGTCTACTTAATTCCATGCTCATGTGGTGCTCCCTATGTTGGTGAAACCAACTGATGTGTTAAGAAAAATGATTCAAGAGCACATTATGCATGTTAGTCATTGTTAGTCATGTTACTCTACCCTTCTTGAGCATGCTGAGAAAACCAATCACCATATTTTGCATTAAAGAGTTCAAAATCCTAGCGAGGATTAATCACTAGCATCATAGGATGTTTGGAGAAGCCTTTGAGATTGAGAAACACTCTCGCAATTTAAACAAAGATTATGGTTGGAAGATTAGTAGAAATTAGATTCCTTCCCTTTCTTCCATTTTTTCTTCTTCCTGAATCCTTTTTCTCTCCCTTCCTTTTTTCCTTTTTTCTTTTGGATTTAATTGTCTTTTACTTTCTTTTATTTTTAGATTTTTTTTTCTTAATTCTTTATGATATTTTAATATATTACTTATATATTTATATTGATAAAGCCACATATATATATATATATATATATATATATATATTCTCATAATTGCTTCAAAATTTCTTCTCTTTTTTTTTCATTTTTAATGATTTAATTAGAATTATTTGGTCTCCAGTTATTTTAGTGTTGTTCTATATACAATGTATAAAAAAAATCCGTTTTATTATCCTTTTATCATTATGATTATTTATGTTAAAAAAAATAATTTATTGCATATCTATATATGTTACTGGATACATTAGATTTCTTTTTATATATATATATATATATATATATATAATATTTCATATTCTACTTTATTACGACTTATCAATTTTTATTTTTATTTTCAAAATTTTCACCATTTCTTCTATTTTTATATTTTCTATTGTTCTTTAATTTATTTAATTAAGACTCTTTAACCTTATACTTTTGTTTAAGAATTTCTTATTTTCATTTTTATTAAACATTAAATTATGACCATTTGAATTTTTTTTAACTCCCCTAATTAATTAATGTGAACGTTATAATTTTGTTTAAGTTAAGATTTTGTTTATTCTTCTTTAATAATTTCTTCATAATTAACCTCCTAGTGTTCTTTTAACGTAATGCCTCTTTCCCCGTGATTTTGTTTAAGTTAGGATTTTTTTATATTCTTCTTTAATTCATAATTAACCTCCTAACATTCTTCTAATGTAATGCCTCTTTCCCCGTGTCTCTCACTTATTTATCACTTAGCAGTTGATTATATTTCATATCTCTCTCCAGAGGATGATCTAGACTTGATGGATTGAAATATTGACCACTTAAACTTCGAGGTGAGTAATATACAAATGTTAGAACATAACTACTCTTCTTAAAGAAGCCTCCACTCTGAGAATACATATCCATCACTCAATTGAAATTTTCAGGATCATGTACCTCTATTCAGATCCATCGTACTACATGGGTAATATGTGTGCACCTCCTAGTGGATACTTCATGCAATCCATTTTACCAATTTTCAAGTGCTTCTTCTAAATCTATGGAAAAACAATTAATGTTGCACCAAATAAACACACCATATGCATTTTTATTGACATAGTCATTCCCTCATGTGGTCACATTGTTAATGTTGTTAAGGTTTTGTACATTGAATTCCTTCCTTACGTGAACCACATAGGAGTCTCGTTATGCTGGATCAAATGGTGCAGTGATTCTCAACTCTCCTAATTCAAATAATATGTGTATATTCTTCAAGTTGATTATGACTTGATTATTGAAATATCAATCAATGCCTAGTAAATTAGGATATCGATTGGTATCATCCATAATCTATATGAATTCAAAATTAGTGATGTTTCTGACTCCATCAATGTTCACTTCTACACCTATTATACTGCTAGTAGGAAAATTCCTATATGGGTTTGTTAAAATCAACTGGATGGATGGTAAAGTCAACTTTCGCCTCCCCATCATTTCCCTTGTATCTTCAAGGAGGATATTGACATATGGGCCCAAGTTCAGAAAAATATTGTCCATGTCATAATCTATTATCTATGTGCTAAATATGAATTCTATATTCATCTTTCTCTTGCACATAACCCTTTTAACTATGTGTCGGGGGTCTTTGTGGTAGGTACTTCTCTTTCTTCTGTGCACTGGTCAACCATTTTGTGTAACTTGTCTACAGATAATTCATCATTTGTTAGCCCTAAAAAACTCTTCAAGATGTTTTTAATTGGGCTTACCTCTCCAACATCTTCTCCAAGTGATGATTTGTCATATACTGGGGGCATATCATATATAAGCAGTCCTTTTGTGTAAGCTTGATGTACCCCATTATGTCACCACCACTTCCCTTCTAGCTACCCTGTTTGTGTCTTTTTCTTTCACTAGAACAAACCTTGGAGTTGGTTATGTGGCTTTTCTTACCCATTAGTGTGCCTAGATTCCTTGTCCAATTGTGTTTGCTCCTATCCTGATCCCTTAACACATAAATACTCCTATCATTTATATGTTATGGCCTCCCTTCTCCTGGCACTTTGAAATTATATAAGGAAAATCCTCCATATCGTGATCCAATTGTCTACAATATGGACACGTTTTGCAAGGCTTTAGGAAATATTGTGCAATATGCCCTAGTTGTGCATATTTATAATAGATTACCAAGCCCCTACCTCTTCCAAATCCTTCTTGTCCTCTAACTTAGAGGCCTTTTCACTTCCCTACAATCCTTTCCCTCTTCCTTCTTGATTGTAGGCCCTTGGTTGGCTATATATATGTGCTTCTCCTTTAGTCCCTTTACCCTCTTGTACCCTATGTACATTAGATGTGAATTCTGTCATGAATTATAGCGTGTGACATGTATGGAAATCATGTCACAGTGAATTTAAAAAGTCACAAAATGGAGTTTCGACTGCATTTTGGATTTTTTGCACCATAAGACATTATGTTGGTAAATGACCCCATTATTCACAAATCTTGCACCAAAATCCCCTACATTGTGACAAAGGATTTGTGGCCACTGTATCCATGTATTCTATCATAGTTGGGAACTCATTTCTATGATGGCCTTCTTTTCTATATATAGTACACTATACTTCCTCACACTTTTCCTTACCCTTGGCTATGTCTTGCTATTGTATTGTTAAATACACTAGATTTGATTGAACCTAAGCCATCCTTGTGCTATTCTCACTTCATGCAAGGATTCTTCTAGTTTCATAGAAATTTATAAGGTTTTTTACTACGATGTAATATTTTTTTGAGTTGGTGGGATGCGTAGATGATGCAACAATTCTCTTGATTAACCATTCCTTATGTTTCACATCTAGAATCTGAAATGTTAGTCAATCCATCAATACCTTAAACCTCTGGTCAAAGTCCCATACTGACTCATTTAAATTATGCGTGATCTCCTTGATTTATGTGATACATTGGTACTTTTATTTTGGCTTTTGAAATTCTTTTAGCAATGATTTCCCTATGTCTCTTAATGACCTAACCTTCCCTAGTCGTGTAGTTGCCCTATATTTCATATACCAAGTTAGTGCATAATCTTTGACGGTGGTTTATAGCTGCACAATCTTCATTGCTTCATCCTAGACCTGTTTAAAAGTCCATACAACTTTACAAACATACATATGTTGTCTGGATCCATTGTCTCAGTGCCATGAAAAATAGGCATTAACAAAGTAAGATAAATGGTCGTTGTTGTGTTATGCACAATATTACCTTGATACACTCATAATTTAATTTTTGGTGCCTTAGGTTCATCTCCCTTTGGGTTTCTACTGTCACTACTTTGGTTGTCTTTACTATTATTCCTAATGTGTTTGCTTATTATAAAGATATGCAACAAATTGTCAAACAATCTTACCTCTTGATTTGGATATGTGCATGGGGTCATGGGTTCAACACATGTTATGGCCTAAGTAGGGTCATTGGGATATACTGCATATTATTGTCCTAGACTAAGCTAATGATATCATTATTTTTGTCTATGCGCAATACTTCATCACGTAGATGGTCAACATTGATCTCTTCTTCTTAATCAATAAATCCCAATCTTCAATATTGTGTTGCTTTATCTTCCTTTCTATGAGTTTCCTTACTATATTCCTATGAGTTGTAGGCTTTGACACATATCACATCCTTATTGCACCATTCCCCTCCACTGTATAAAACTCTTCTCACTTCTTCCATCATGATTTCTTCCTATGATGATGTGCACTCTCTTAACCTTCTCAAAAGTTCTTCACATTTGTCTCTACAATTCCTTAGCATCCTCCGATTATTTGAGATTTACTCATTCTGTAATGTACCTCTTGCCTCTATTCCCTCAAGCCATCCTTTACTCAACCCCCAAATCCCAATCATTCCTAAGGATATTGAGCCGTGCATGGTATCTAACTGTAATGGAATAATTCCTTTGCTACAAAATAACATTTGTATCGAACTTAAAGAATGCTCTCATATATATTCTTCATGTACCCTTGAAAAGTTGCCTTTCAGTTGCATTGTTTTACTAAGTACCCTCTATAGTAAACTCAACAACATAGCCTTCCAACACACTATTCAACCAAAAATTGAATGCATAAAAAATATTGTTACTTATAGAGTTAATCCTCTAGATTAATTATAGATTCCACCTGCGAGACAACAGGCCACCAAGTTCCATTTTATTTTTCCAACCTTTGGAACCACTCAAATAAGACAATCGAAAATTTAGTAAAGAAAATTTCATGAAAATATGTAAAGATGTAGCTTTGCATCCATTTTTCAAGGTTGATTGGTTGATTTTTGTCCTGTTCTACATTTAACTCATGCTATTTTATCTCCACCATTTGTTGTATTTATTACTTAGTTACTCTCCACATCCCCTTAAGCCATAGATATTGATTTAGACAAAAAAACAATTTGTAGTGCAGAAAGGCTAAAATCGTATTTGAAATGAATTTTCCAACCTAACTCCTTAGACACCAACCCTTTTTAAAGCACCTGCAAGTAGGTAAAGTCTCAATTGAGGAATTTATGAGGTACTTAATAAACTTGGACAGTTATGCAGTCACGAAGGAGAAAAATACATTATATTATCATTACCCTATACAATATATTATTACTTCTTATCATTTAGAAAAATAAGATGAGGCTTACACCATTTTACGCAGTAAACCCATCACTCATACATGCAAAATAACAATAATGTGAAAAGAAGACAATCCATCACATAATGTGTAAAGACGCAGAATGAGACAAAACAAGCCTTTGTATTAGTACTATGACTTTTCCATTACAACTGCTTCCATTGCAACTCACTAGCCTAAATCAATTCTCATTACAGCGCAAGACTATAAAAAGCATACATCAAGCTAACATTATAGAGCATATTAGAAGCATAAGGCAAGACATTTGTTTTACAACACAACTTTGATCTATTTATTGAATTACAATATGTGCAAGCTAACTAAAACCCTTTAGTAGTAAAATATTACAAAGGTTGGTAAACGTTAAAATGGGTAAAAACATAAAAAATAAGCTTAATGACTTTCATTATTCTATGCATTTTTTTGCGTTGACCCTTAATTAATCTTTCTATGTGGTACCCTTTTGCGCGATTCTCTTATGTGTAGATCTCAAAAAATTGTTATCTAAAATGTTGATCCAACACCACACTTTCATATATTGCATGGATATCAAGATAAACCTATGTTACTTCCCATTTTTTTCCTAGATAGATATTTTGTTGCTGAGGATTGCAGGTAGTATCACCCTTGGTTAATTTTATTTGAGAGGATGAAGAAGAAGAGATTTATAACATTGTCATTTACTATTATAGAGATCATTGTGAAGAACTCTGCTCATGGTGTGGAATTATCTAAGCTATTGAAGCATTTTAATTTGGCTGAGGTTAAATCCACTCAAAGATTTGACCTTAAAGTATTATTTTCAAGACAGTAGACATGTGGTGTCAGTTGGATATGGAAACCCATTTACTATAATTGTTGAAGGAAGTGGAGAATGTCACATTATCCCATCAAAGGAGAACCAAACATTCACCCCTACCGATGAGATGATTACATTAATAAGAACCAATACTAAACGGAGAACTAAGGAATGAGGAAATAAGCCTACTACTATTCAACCACCTTCAACTCTAAGGGCTTGTTGGAGTCCCTCCTCAGCACAAAGAAGAAAATATACCATTACAATTCAAAGAGAGAGTAATGAACAAAGTTCTAATTGATTTGATGGAGTTACCCTGTAAAAGTTCCATATTATTAATTCATAAAAAGTATAATTTTGAGCAACAATGGGTCCCAACATGCAAAAGGATCCATACATATGGAAGTGGAAAAACCAATTAGTCCATATTGTCTCATATCGAGAATGGGTAAGACTCAAAAACTATTTGAAGAATTGAATGTTCAAGAGTTAATGACTTTTAAGGACCATTCTTTCACCATGCACAATACATGTTATGATAAGACCAACAAGAAGCTACAATTTCAGAAGGTACGCATCTGAGATAAGAGTATTACTAATCAATGGATTTCTGAGGTGGAAATTTTAGGAGTTAGACCTATGAGATTCCTAAAAATTCCCACACTACATGGGATGCCATTTCTCACTCTATCACTAAGAAAAAATTGAGATTGAAAAGAATAATAATTGAACTTGTGTTATGCACTTCACGTTTGAGAATAACAAAACGACAAAAATAGTAAACAATATTGCTAGAAACACGGAAATATCACATGACTTGAGACAAGTTGTAAAGATATTTTATTATTCAGAAGTAGATTACAAAATTCACTTGGCTCTTTGAGGGGGAAACCTCCAACAGAGAAGAGATTGATTAAAATAATACTTGATCTTTCTTCCCTTACTATATAAGGCTATTTATAGCTTAATGACATCCAAAACCCTAACTATTAATGCTCCTTTGCATAACATAGGTTAACCGCATTATTTATTAACTACAACCCATTTATAACTAACTGTGATCCCTTTTCTTTAATGAAAGTCAATCACTTACAATTATTATTAATGCAGATAACCACTTACAGGATTTATTGACTCAATTGACTAACTATGACTCTTACTAGGCCCCTTGGTCTTATTACATAAATAAAGGGGTTAGATTTGGACTGTAACATGACCTCCCCCATAAAATGAAACATTTTTGTCAAGGCTGAAGCTGCAAAAACTGTTCAAGAATAGTGGTTGGTTCCCATATCACATCTTCTAAAGTGGTGTCTTTCAACTTGATGAGGACTTCCTTGGTCGTGCAGTCATGGAGATGTATTTTGAAAGTATTGATGACCTACTATGGTCAGAGCCAAAGTGAGACTTCCTCATACAATTATGGAAAACTTGTTTGAACCTTGCAATTTTTCCCCACAACTTTCTTGAGGCATTATACATGGAAGACCTTGTGGATTTTTGAAGTAGTCGGTAGGGCTAGTTTGTAAGCAACTGCTCCTATACGTTAAAGTACTTGAGAAGGCCCATAGAATTTTGGTGATATTTTTTTTAAGCCCTTTTCTTTGAGAGATGTCTTCTTATATGGTCGGAGTCGTAGGAACACATCATCACCTACTTGAAATTACAACTCAGATTGATGTTGGTCAGCTTGTTGCTTCATTATGTTCTGAGCTTAATGTAGATTATATTTTAGATGAGTGGTCATGGTGGCACAAATTTGTAGGAGATGATGAACTTCTTGTACTTTAGAACACCCAGGGATATAAGAAGATAGTGAAGGTGGGAGTTCACCATACACCGCCTCAAATAGTGCCATCTTAGTGGCTTCATGATAGTTACTATTATACCACTATTAAGCTACAAGCAGCCACTCTACACATTCATGGTTCTTGTCTTGAGTGAAGCACCACTGATATGTCTCCAAACATTTGTTGAATGCTTATTTTTGACCATATGTTTGAGGATGATAAGTTGTACTTAGTTGGAGTTGTGTGGTTTGGAGCTTGAAAATTTCTTATCAAAATTTGTTAGTGAAAGTGGGGCATTAGAAAGACCAAATGGCTTGACCAAGAATTAATAATCGCCTTCATCAGTTTCGAAGGTTGTCTTTGGAATGTCAATTCCTTCATCCCTATTTGGTGATAGCGTGAGAGAAGGTCCATCTTGGTAAAAAAATTGGCACCATGTAGTTCATGAAGAAGATCATCAACTACTCAGATATGTAATTTTTCTTTGATAGTGAGTATGTTAAGGGCCCTAAAGTATGGACACATGTTCCATTCACCATATTTCTTTAGAACCACGACCACTAGAGATGAATTAGGGATAGTGTTGGGACAAATAACACTTGATTCGAGGATTTCCTTGATGATTTTTTCAATTTCATTATTTTGGGAACAAGGATATCGATAGGTGTAGACATTTGGGGGTTGGGTACCTAGTAGAAAAGGGATGTTATGATCATGTTCATGTCTAGAGGGTGGGAGCTCCTTAGTTTTTTTAAAGACCCGTTGGTGGCGATCTAATACTTGTTGCATCTAGAGATGAATGTGAGGGGGAGTGGAATGAAATGCATGAATCACATTAAATTGTGGGACTATCTAATGATGGCCTGTTTTTAAAAGCTTCTCCATTTGATGTGAGATGATGATAGTAGCAACACTTTCCTAGAGTCCCCTTAGTGTATGAGCGTGGTCATTCTACTTAAAGCTCATATATAACTCCTCGAAATCCATTGTGATAGGGACCAGTGTGTGGAGCCTTTCAACACAAAGGGAAATGTCACAACCACCAATTTGAATGCGAAAAATTTGGGTTTTGAGGTGATAATCCACAATCTGAAGCTTAATATTTTCATAGCAGCCTTCACATTTCATGGTTCCCCCATCAACGATAAGGACATGGAAATTAGATATTACCATGAAAAAATAATGAACTACTTTTGCTACTTTTTTATGGACAAAATAATGTGTGTTACCACTATCAATCAACACCACTACTGGATGATGTTTAATAAAACCTCATATTTTGAGAGTCTGGGGAGAAGAAATGTCGACTAAGGCATGGAGTGAGATAATCGCCTAATTTGGCATAGTTGGAGTATTAGTGTCCGTGGTTGTTAGGGGTTCACTCTCTTCCCTCTTAGTCACTTGAGTGGCTAGAGCTTCATCATCGGAGCTATTTTCAGAAGCGTCGTTTTGAAAGAATTTTGGTTCATTGCATTTATGTCCCAGGGAGTATTTGTCACCAAAATAGTAGCAGAGTCCTTATTTTCTTCTTTCAACCATTTTTGTCAGTGACACTTTTTGAACCTTAAGTGTTTGGGTGGGGCCCATAGCCATAGTGGGATGTTACTGTGAGATGAAATTTGGACAACTGGATTGGCAATTAAAAGTGACTTCTACCTCTACCTAGTTGCATGCTTCCAGCCAAGTATGTTTGTGATTCATTTTGACATGGGCTTGGATAGCTTCCTTTAAGACACTTTTGAAACATTCCAAGTAAAATATATCTCCTAGTCTTTCAGTCTGGATGGCCAATGGTTCAAAGGCTACAAGGTAGTCCCTTACTATACCTGTTTGTCTGAGCTTAGTGAGACGACCAAGAAAGTGAGATTCCTGATCAAATCTGTCACAAATGGCCTTTGAGAACATGTTCCAAGTTTGCCTCCTTGGATAGCATTTTTGATGCCACTGCCACTACTGCCATTTCTCTTGGTCCAGGTAAAGTGCTCCCACGTGTAGTTTAGTTTCCCCTTTCCAGATATTATTAAGGCAGAAATATTGTTCCCTTTATGCCACCCATATTGTCTCGTTAGAGCCATCAAATTTGTACATGTCTAGCTTAGGTGTCTGATGGATAGAGTATTGGTGATGTCCATGGAAATGAATGTGACGGTTGGATTCTTCTTCTACGTTTTCATCAACATTATGTTCTTCCTTTATGGGTTCACAAGGCAGCTGCAAGGAATTCAATATGTTTGTGATTTTGTCAAATGATGACTAGATGCCATAAAAATTTTTCTCAAGAGATTTGATTCTCTCCACTTCCTTCTCTGTAGCCACAACTTAAGACCTGCTGCCATACAAAACTAGTTTCGGTCAAATTTTAAGCTTACTTAAGAGTAGTATGGTTGGAAAGAGGGAAAGCTCAGGAGTCTAGTGATGTGGGTCACTTGAAACCATGTCGGGAAAAATTTGGGACGTCATAAAAATTGGGGGCTTATAGGTGAATGGTACCACTATGATCATCTCGGTATCTTGGATCTTATGGGCTAGGTCTATTACAGGCATCTTGTGATGGCCACAGATTATAATCAACTCGTTTTCCTAAATATTATGGGCTAGGTCTCTTGCAAGAGTCCTGTGATGGCCCAAGGTAATTTTTTTTTCACTCTAAAAGGAGTTTTACTCCCAACTGATCAATACTATTATGGCGAAAATCCATAATGATTGATACTACCAAATATCCTATGAAAATTGGGCCTGGACTGTAGTAATTGAAACCCCAAATTTTCGGCACTGCAAAAGGTGTTGTGGCAATCTGATCTAGATGACAAGGCAGGGGACGATCTAGCAGGAACTATGGCATAAAAGAGTTTCAGGCACTACATATCGCAATATACATTGGGTTCCAACAATAGTACATGGCCCAATATTTCAAAGCGCTAACTAAGGAGGAGCGAGCATACCCTTAGTTGTATTAGCATACTACCCTATTGTACGTGTGAGTAATCTCTCCGAGTGCCATTCTTAGTGTATTGTAGCAACAAGACGGTCAATAGCTTATCTAACATGAGGTTTTGAGTTACCCTACGGGATTTTGATATAACGAAGAGTACGTGAAATTGAATTTCATGTGTGGTTATGTCTATTATAGTATTTCTTGAAGGGTTACCACAGGGTTTACAAGGGAGTCCAATAAGTGTGACCACCTCTTATAGTTATCGTGTGCATGCCTGCCCAAATTTGTACATTTACAAAGTCAATGAAATATCATGTGGTTTAAAGAGGTTGAAATACGTCTCTAGCCTAAAAACAATTATGTGAAAATTGGAGGTACAACTAGCCCTGGAAAGTGATCTAATACCACTTGTTATTCACTTAACATTTGAGAATAATAGAATGCCATAAATATGAAACAATATCCAGAAACACAGAAATGTCTAATGAATTGAGACATGTTGCAAAGGTATTTTATTATTCAGAAGAAAATTACAATGTTTACTTGCCTCTTCAAGGAGGAATCCTCGAACATAGTAGAGCTCGATTATAATAAGACTTGATGATTCTTCCCTTACTATCGAAGACTATTTATAACTTAATCACATCCAAAACACTAACTATTAGTGGAACCTTGCATAACAGGGTTAACCACTTTAGTTATTAACTATACCCATTTATAACTAATTGTGGTCCCTTTTCTATAATGTGGCTCAACCATTTACAATTATTATTAATGTGGATAACCTCTTATGGGGTTTCTTGACTCAACTAACTCACTAGGACTCTGATTAGTCCCCTTGGGCTTATTACATAAATAAAGGGGTTAGGGTTTGACCCTAACAACTTGAAGAGGGTCTTAGTATGACTCCCGTGTTTGTGACCCCTCTATTTATTCTAGCACCTAAACTTGTAATAGTAATTACACCCACCACACCCTACAAAGTGAGAGAATAAGCTTAGGTTTTAACTTGAAAAATATCTTATGCTACAATGAACATAAATAAAAAGCTTGAAATTATTAAAGAAGAATGGGAGGTTTCTCTACATTTGAGGAATCTATTTTAAATAATTTATTCAGTGACAGAATATCTATAGAATGACCTAGAAAATGATGAACAATTTAATAATTATTATTTATTTACCTATTAAATTTGTTGAAGGCTGGTAGGGCACACAAATGATTATGGATTCAATTTTGACCCATAAAGATTTATTGAAATAATAATTTGGTATCATTATAGTATCTTTGGTTGTTACTTTTGGCAACCAGGCCAATTTTGTAGAAGCTCAAATCAAGAAATGGCTAGACACATTTGTTAATGAAAATTAGGAATAATTCGCTATAATAGAGAAACTATTGTAATATGCATAGGAGAGGAGATCATCATTTTTAGGAGAAACTGGCGGCTTAGTGTTCCACTATTGGAGTTACTGGTGGCTTAAAATTCCACTATTAGAGCTAGTGGTGTATCTTGGAACTTTTACTTAATGATTTAAAGCTCTCAGAGCCAACACACTTTCATGCATATGTTGTGAATGTTGTAAGAAAATTCTTTCATTGTTTGCAGTGTATGTTTGTGTTTAGCCATACTAATGAAAATGAATTATTTCATTGGCTTTAGTATGAATCTTTGAATTATGCGTCTCTTGTTTTCATAATTGTGGTTTCTTTGGGAATTATTCCACAAGATAATTAATGATTATTTTAGATATATTCTTGTGTCTTTATTAGGATAATATTATTACTTTTCTTCTAAAGAATCACTTACACAAATCAAGAAATGGTTGGTCACATTTGTTAATGACAATTAGGAATAATTGGTTGTGATAGAGAAACTATGGTAAGATGCAAATGAGTTAGTGGAAGAAGTATTTCCATTAAGAGATAAATAAGATATAACAATCTCTTTGTTAAAGCATTACATCAAAGAGTGGCTTAAAAAGTCCCTAAATGAAATCATTATTCCTGAGTAACTACTCGAGAAGTTATTATAATGATATTTTGAAAGACACATATATACATTCTTCTACAACAACTAGAAGGATCATCATTTTCTCATTTTACTCATAATCCTTCTACAATTTTATGAGTTTTCTTTGTTTAGTTTTAAAGCAATTTCCAACTTTCTTCATAATATTTAATAATCTAGCTTTATGAACTATCTTATATGTTCCTAAAGATGATCCCTAGCTATACCTTTTTATTCTCTTCTAAGTGTAGTTACATTTACCATTCCATTAGAGCCTAATCCAAACCGCTTAGGGATGAACTCCTTTAGGAATTAAGCATGATGATTTTTTGAGGTCCTTTAGGCACTTAAAAGTCAATAGAATTATTTTTTGACTCTTGTAGAAAGTAGGTTTTGAGCGAGAATATCATTCGTGGTTCTGGCACTTCTTAATAAGTAGCAGGAATATTGTGAAGTTTTTCCTATGCTCTTATCAATTTAAATGCATGAAATCATTTTATATCTCTTTGAATATCTGGAACATAATCTCTTTATTATTTATGTTGATTTTTTTCAAATATGTCCCCTCATAATATTTGAATTGATGAATGCAGTGGAATGAACCTTGAAATATACATTTATTTATGTTGTATTAATGATTTTTATTTTGAAAACAGCTTGTCCACCCACAAGTGCACATATTGAATGTTTAAATTTTGATATCAGATTTATTTGAATATTGATGTGTGTGAAAAGAGGAGTAATTCCTCTATATAAATGCAAAGGGAACCTAAAAAGGAACCCCAGGAGGTTGACTCTTTTCCCTAACAAGATAATCCATTAAAAAATCTAATGCATCACCACCCTAAATTTCATTTAAATAAGTTTCCTATGTCAAATACAAGAATTTGTGCTGCCAAAACTTGGATCTACTCTTCACTTCTTGCCATAACAAATGAACTATTGAAAATGAAAATCAATGTCCCCTATCTATATAGGGAACATGGGTATTAGTGGAAATCACATAAGAATGCATCTCCAAGGGTCACTAAATTGAGGAACTTTGCAAAAACCATGTTTGCTCGCTTTATCAAAGATATAAACATTCTTTCCTAGCTTACCAAATTGCACTAGGTAGATGAAAGACTATAATGATTCTTCCTAATGTTTGTATATTAGATTAAACAATTAAGCTAAATACATTTTCAATCAGTGATTTGGTAGTGACCTTAAGGATGAATTCACAACCCATGTAGACATGAAACACCATATTACTTGGCTAGAGGCTAGTCAACCTACTCATCATTCACAATTTATATCCTTCGCCTAATATAAACAAATTTTATCCATGTCTCCACCCAAATATGGAATCTATTTAGAAGTCGACGCAACCCATGAAATTTCAGCAAGTTAATATGTGCTCAAATTGAAAAGCGTAAACTCTCGAGTCTCTACTACAACTATCATGGCATGCATTCTCTAAGGTATAAATGTAAAAGAAAAAATTATGGTCATTTTCATTGACATTCCTAATTAGTAAGCTGACATCCAAACTCAAAAGAAATGCACTCCCAACATTTTTGAATTTCCTCCTCCTAACCAAACAAATGAAGAACCCTAAATCTCCCTTCATGCTATAACCAATATTACTTATTCTCAAATGTTAATATTGGTTTTCCTTACGAGGTAAAAGAAAGTCATTATCTTAACTGATATTGGAAAAACATAGAATTTCATTCATCATTTTATTTCCTATGAAACACATTATTATTATATCCATTTTGATAACAACTTTTAGATTTTGATTGTTAGGTGGCTAGCATGAAAATGTGACACGTCAAAGGAGGAGTATTCCCTGAAAACTCACATGTTTTCCATTAAAATTGATGGATGTGATACTTTTCGTGTGCTAAATGGATAAGAACTTTAGGCGCTAACACCTAGACTCCTAGATATATAAATGAGTTTTCAGAAGGATGGAACTTCACACATGTTCAAAATTATCAAAGTAGACTCTCCAAAAATTATCATTTTCCACCATATAAAAAACACTCTAAAAATATACCATTATGGAATTATTAGATAATTTAACACTATTTAAGCCTTTGAGGATGCTTCTCATCTATTTAATTTGGACATGTAGTTAGTATTGGAGAAACACCACCATGTCTCTAAACATCCCCAAGGATTACTACCCTCACACAGAGAGCACGATAATTGAACACCTCTCCTTCCCAGTACCGTACCACCAAATATTCATCAATATAATATTCCATCTAACAAAAATAATGAAGTTGAAAATATTGTACAGGAGCAATTAGTTCTTCATATCTTCTATTCTAGCACTATCCCCATACTCTTCTCTAATTTACATGGTCCTTAAAATAAGGAATTTGGTATATGTGTCCTTATATCCACACTAGTAACAACTTGATAGTTAAAGATAAATTTCACATTCCAATTACTGTTGATCTCACATATGAACTGCATCCTACACTGTTCCTCACCAAACTTGATCTTCATTTTTGGTTCCCACTAAACTTGCATAAGGGAAGCTAATATTCATGAAAGTGCTTCCCATACTTATGGAGGTAATTATGAGTCTTTCTTGACACACTTTCGTCTTTTCAATTCACCTTGAACCTTTAATATCCTCATAAATAACATCATTAAACCCCTTTTATGTCATTTTAACTTGTCAATCTTTTATAACATTTTTTTCTAAAAACTTGGGTGATACATGTGCCATGTGTTTATTAGGTCTTACAACTCCTTCACAATAATCTAACATTCTTAAAGCATAATGTGATTTTGGTGCATCCGAAGTTGAATATTTTGAACAATTTAAGTGAGGAGTGTGTGCATGTTGATTATAAGAAACTTATAGTGGAAGAAATTGGACTCATCCCAAGACAATTAAATTTCCGTGTGGATTTCTTGTGATCACAAGTTACTAGAAATGTCTATTCAAAACTATGGTAAAATTGTTACTCCTCATACCACCATATGCAAAAAAAAACTCTTTTAATTGGAATGATGTGGCTAAAAAGGATTTCCAAACTTTAAAATGTGCTTGTATCCCACCAATCCTCATCCTAGTTATCATCAATAAGTTTCTTTTTTACAGTTTTATTAATCCAAGAGTGATTTCCAATCACCTTCACCAACAAGAAATTATGTGATAGAGAATTGGAAAAATCCACCTATAAGACAAAAATGATGATCACTATTCATGGAAATTATATGTGACATCCCTACTTGATGGGACATCATTTGAAAATTAAAATATACCATAGTAGCTTGAAATATTTGATGGAATGAGTGTTTTTCTCCCAAGAGCAACAAGTGTATTTCACATAAATGTTAGTATATGCCTAACATATTATCTACAAGAAGGGCAAGGAAAATGTGGTGTTAATGCTCTCTCTAGGAAGTATAATAAGTAGGGTTCCATGTTTACCTTATCTTTCCTAATGGCTAAATGGCTGGTGGGCTCCAGTATTGCAGAAATAATGCTACAACTCCTGGGGCTCCCTTATTTACTTTTATCAACCCAGTATTTCGTAACAAACATGGAAGCGATGGTGTTGTATGCACAAGTACTAGCTCTTACTGCAGGCTATCACTTGATTAGCCGGCGCAAGTTCGCTAGGAGCTTTAACCAACTTCTATGAGTTCTCAGAAGAATCTTTTAACTGTGATGAAATAAAGCTAACTCCAGAAAGGCTATTCTACTTGCAGAAAGATAAGGAAAACTGAAATGAAATGCAAACCCTAGTTTACCCACTAATCGTACTTTTGCCAGAAAGAAGATGGAAACTATTGAAATGGGTGCCATTGTCTACTGAAAATGAAAATTGCATTTATTCAAGCTACTTCTGAAGAGAAATGAGAAAAAATCATCTTTTTGTACTTTTGAGCATTTTTATGTGGAATTATTATTCTTGTGTTTTAATTGGTTGTGGCTGTGCAGATGTTTGGTGGAAAAAGGAGATGGAGTTGGCTTTTGTAGAAGGTGAGGAAGGTGTGGAGGGGTCCTAAGAAGCCCCTATAACCCTTCTGGAGACTTCCATTATGATCATACTTCGAAAAATCACTCACAGGAAATTCTACAGGAGGTTCTATAGCAGGATCTACAAGAGGAGGCCGAAAGTGGTTTTTGGAGGTGTGAACGTGGAAAAATGAAGGAAAAACGGAAATGGAGGCTAGATGGAAATGTTGAGGCGTCTAGAACTTGTCAAGGAAGATCAGGGATGAATGAGATGGTTGGATTTGTTCAAAGGTCAAGAAAGCAACTTTGTAGAAAAATGCAGAAATTAGGGTAGATTGGCGAAATGTGGCGAATGAGTGGGTAAATTTTGGAGAAGTGAGTTGGTGCTAGCTATTTTATGGAGGGATAGTGAGCTGAGATGTCCTATAATATATGTGCACATTCACTTATCAAAACTGACCATAGCAAGAACAAAAAAATAGAGTTTTGTCTAACTTAACCTAATTTCTGACGTAAAACCAGAGAAATGCTAAATAGTATCTTATGAACAAGAAATCAAGTGAGAAAAACATGGTAAATAAACATGAAATGATCTAAGCATGTGAATCTAAACTAATGTCAACTTCTCCAACTCGAAATATCACACTAGCAGTTGCATTAGGAGAGAAAAACCTATGTTTTTGGTGGCAGCAGTAGTGCCTTGACCTGAAATCATGGTCCCAAGGAGGGAGAAAAGAGATCAAGACTTGTTGTTGACCTTTTTGGATCTTTTTCTGTCACTACAACAAACTACTTAAGCAATTTGAAGCAAAAACAACTATTCTAACCATCAAAAGCAACCTAATCTAATGAAGCAAAATGGACCTAAACAATAGAAATTATCTCATGCATGAAAGAAAAAGCATATAAATACACAAAGCAGGTGCTGGGCACCTTAGGTTGGGCCCTAACCCAAGAGGTTCATCCCCCTAGAAAAGATCAGTGCTGGTTCAAAACTTGGTTCATCTTCATTTATCAAAAATAGCAGTTACATCACAAAACTGTCTTCAAAAAGAGCTCGAAAATGTGCTGAGTACAATGCTGCACAAAAGTGCGAAAATAGACTAAGAAAATGGCTAACCTACTGAGGCTTGAAGCCTTCTTATTTATACAAGTGGGGAATCCCAACATTCCTCCTAAACTTAAGGAACTCGGATGTCTAGAACTAAAGATAACAGTAGCCCTACTTGACTTGCTCGCATGCCCCTTGGAATCATCAATGTGGGCCTTTGTACTTTGAGCTGCTGATGGAGAATTCAAGGAAGGGTAATTAATTAAGGAGACACCCCTCCTACAAGTCCTCATCCCTGTTTCCTCGAGTTTGGCTGCCATTTTGCTCATAAATTCTTGGTCCTTGTTTGAAATTATCTAAAAAATCTGCAATAAACACTCATTAGACTACATGGCAAAGTGACTATCCCCATTCTCTCTATTGACATAAATAAATTCAAAAAAATGCACAAAACTATTGAGAATGGTGGATTAAATGAAAATAATAGGCAAAATGAGCCCATATATTTACCCATTTCTGGGGCTCATCATCACCCTCCTGTTGAATGGGTTGCTCATCCTCTGAGCAACTAATCTAGTTCTTAATCATTAATAGCTCTAAAAAATTCCCTAACATCCCAAGCCTTTGATGTGATGTCTTCCTCTCTGTCATGGAAACCTACTTTCCTGTCCACTTCCTCCAATTGTTTTTGTTCTTTCTCCTCCTTAAATCCTTCCAATAGTCCTACCAGCATTGGAGGACTGAATTTAAGACCAATCCAGTTGGCTTTCAAGTTTTGCATTGATTTTTTATATAGGGGCACTCTCCTCATGGCTTCCCTCATTCTGATTGGGGAGTGATACTCTGTTATTTTAGGCTATGTGATAATGTATTCCACCTTCTCATGCATGCATGAAGGTAGTCATCACCAAACAATCTCTCCATATCTTCAAAGTGAGCAATAGCCTGTGCTTGCTTGTCAACATAGTCAGGGGCAACATGAAGATTGGCTGCAAGGTGCTGGTGGGCATAAATGAGATCCAATGGTTCTACTGGTTCTGCCCTTATCATCAGGGGTTCACTTAGCTCCTTTGCCACAATTTTCTGAATTTCCATTGCCCTCTTTTCTTCATGGTTCAACCGAGAAGCCATAGCCATCAGTTGTAGGTCTCCCAATGCAGCATTTGGATTCCATAAATTCATGTCAAGAAGTGCCATGTTGTGTAGGTAAAATTCTGCTATCTTTGATTTATCCTCGACTAAACTATTATCACATAAACGCATAAATTGACTATAATCTTGAAATGGTGTTGTGCCCCTCTGGGCCAATGTGTTAATCTGGAATTGGAGCCACTGGTCTTTGAGATACAGTGCATGTGATCTAGCTGGCTGTCTGCACTGTAAGGCCTCCATTACTCAGCTGGTCATGCAGGCATCTGGGCTTCCTTTTCCTGTAGTCATATTTTCAAAATCAACACTTCAGTTGCTGCCTCAGATTCCTTTTCTTGTTGTTGTCTCAACAGTGTCTCACTATATGTCTGTAGTTCTTCTTCTTTCTATTGTTTCTCTACTGCTTCACTATCTGCATGGGGTCCCTCTTTGTGTTGTTGTCTTTCCAAAATTGGCAGCATATCTCCTCCTTGACGTCCCCTTTCCTGTAGCTTCTTTTTCAACAATTCATTTTCTTCCTATAGTTAAGCTCTTCTAATGCTCTCTGTGTGCCTTACCATACCCAATTCTCTGGTCATCTCTCTCAACCTGTTTTCCATGTGCCCTATATCTTCGACCCCTTTAGATTTGGCAATCTGCATCCAGGTGTGGGTCCTGACTCTTTCTTTTTCTAGTTTGAAGAAAAGAGGCACTGTAAATTTTTCTTGGATGATCTTCCCACCTTCTAGAAGATTGTAATAGGAGACTAAATTAGGCTGAGGGCTTGGCTCAGGTATTCCTTTTGCCTTACCTTCCTCTTGGGACTGTCTTTCTACCTTCGTTTCCAATTTTTCAGTTTCTTTGAGCTTGGCCAATGTCTCCTGTAGAGAAGTTTGTTCCTCCTGTAGTACTGCTTTAGAGTCCATCAATCTGATCCTTTCCTTCCAGGTGGAGGTCTTAGGACTCCCTCTCTTGTAGGTGATAGAGATTTTGGAAGGAGATTCCTCTCTTGTCACAATAGGTGCATCCTCAATGATAATGGGTTCTTTTGATGGTGGTTGTGGCTTGCCTACCTTAATTCTGGTGCTCCTCTGGGCTTTAAAATACATAAATGTCCATCTCTTTCTTTTCCCCTTTTGCTTAGCTGGAGTGCTCAATGTAGCAAGGACAACCACTGCTTTCCTTGCTAGTGTCTCAGGAGACACTTCTTCTTGTTGTTCTTTTTCTTCATCCTTTGCAGCTTTTCTTGTGTCTGCTATTTTTGTTTTTGTTTTTGTTGTCTCTGGTGGTGTCTTCTCCTTTTCTTGCTGAGTCTCTGCCTTTCCTGTGGCAATATTTTTCTGAGCTTTCTTAGGCTTGTTCTTCTCAGTTTTTGTCCTCTTCCTCTTCTCTGCTTTTGATGCTGTTTTCTTTTCTGCCTTACGTTCAACTGTGGTTTTGTTCGATTTCTCTTCTTCTTTTTGTTGTTCCTCTTTTTCTTCTTTTATTTGAATATTTTGTGCTTCCCCATGAATTTCCTTCCCCAGTTCCTCTGTTTGCTCCTCCTCTTCACTGCCAGATGGGCTAAGGTCATCAGTAAGAGTTTTGATGTCATCTTCTCTGGACATGTTCCTAAAAAATTCCCAGGCTATAGGGATGGTGTATGTGTGTAGGGCATCCTCTACCAACAATTTGATGAGGCCATGGTGGGCCAATTGGTCTGGAACCCCTGCATTCAATTTGGTGCCACACTCTATCAAAGACTGGAGGAGAAAATATGGCAGACTGAGTTTTCTAGTTCCAGGTAAGTCCATTCCATATCTTAATTCATGCAATAATCTGAAGTCATAACCATAAACTATACTGAACCTTCCTTCACAAGAGGTAGATTTCATGATTTGGTAGCTGACCTCACCCCATGGATGAAGTAAACTTGTCCTTCTGACCCCATTCTTATCCTCTACAGGATGTTCATCACGCTGAAAAAATGTCTTTTTAGCAACCTAACCTAATGGTTTTTTTTCTTTGCTCCAGGGAAGCCCAAGTGGAAGATCTGTGACTTGGTTGATGAATTTTGGTGTAAGCTCTATGGTCAAACCCCTGAAACTGACTGTAGCATGGGTTTTTGAATGTGGTCTTAAGGACATTAAAAATTCCTCGGTCACCTCCTCATCATATCCATGAATTCTCTCAAAAAAATACATCTCGTTTTCCCTGGTGAAGAGGGCCACCACTTCTGGGTGCTCATGCAATTTGTTGGAGTTCAAAGGCTCCTTTCTCATAAAACCTCCTCGCATGGTGTTTAGTGACTTCTGAAAGTGCTCAGGTGAGGAAGAAGGCAACAACTTCCAAAACTGGAAACAGAGGAATAGCTAATGTTTTTCTTTCTCAAACCAGAGAAGGAGTTTCTCGTGTTCTTCTTTTTTTCACAACATCAATTTGGAATTCTTCCCTCCCTTCAAACTGCTTTCAACATAAATTTACTTCTCGGCTTTTGGAGGAACCCAATATTTTGACAGAACATAGAATATAAAACAATGTTTTTTCTTTTGACAAAGTAAACAGACTTGCAACTTCGTTTTTTCATAGGCTTGGTTTCTATGGTTGCATCCCCCTTTCTTTATTTTTTTATAGGAGAATACGGAAAAGGGAAAAAACAAATTTTTGAGCGCAGAGAAGAAAATGGAGAGACTGTATGGAATTTAGGAAAACACAGGCTGACTTTTGAGTTCTGCTTCCTTTTTTTTCAATCCAATACTTTGCTTCCAAACCACCACCTCGTATAGATATATCACATGCAGAGTGGGTTTCTAAGCCTACCTCCTTTCAAGCTTGAATTTGACAAAAATTATGAATTTTCCTCTGCAGAGTTGCTCTCCGACCTTCTTGTAGAAAGCCTCCTGTAGACAGCGTTCCTGCTCTTGTAGATTGCAATAATGCACCTATAGAGCCTGATACACAGGAGGGTTTTGAAAATTGGCAGAGAACGACTAGTTTACTGTTTTGAAGGTGATAGGTGAGTGTTGCAGTTGAGAACTCATCGATGCAAATGAAAGGAAAAGGTGGTGGAGGCTTAGACCGCAGTGTACTTAAGTTGATGGCGTCACCTGCGGTGACGCGGTGAGGTGGAAGGATGGGTACGTTATCCCCATTTGGACCGTTGGTCCTACTCCAGTGCCATTATGGTATTTCATGTCGCCTGACCCCCATAACTTCCATTATTTCATTATACACCGCCACCACTACCAGTTCTGAGCTTTTTTCTTCCCGAGTTGACGGGACACACATGCTGACTGTGTATCTGAACTGCTGTTTGAATGGGACAACTCTTGTTTGAAATCAACAAGGGTGATTTGAACTAAATGAGGGTGGCCCGTTAGATGCCCATCGATTTCATTTAATCGTGACCATCCTAATAGTTCATGCAGTTCCTAAATAATATTCATTCAACAGAGGAACAGGTTTAGCCACTTACCTATTAGTCGTTGTTGTGCTTTGCATTCTCGGACTTTGGCACTTCATTTTCTCATTGTTGCTGTTGGTGGTGCTGATGGCCTCCAAACTAGTGGCTTATGCTGGTGATTTTTTGATCAGGCTCTACTCCTTGCATGTTGTATACATCTTGGCTGTGCCAACCCTGTCTCTGGAGCTTGTTTTTTTAAAGGGATCAATTGCTACACGGATCCTACAGGATTTTCTGTAGCTACTTCTCCCTCTGAATTTTCAGGCTGATGCTTGAGCAGGGGCTGAAGAGATAGCTGAAGAAGGTTCTAAATGAAAGGAATAACAACTGGAATGCATCAAGTAAGAAACAAGTGAAGAATGATGTTGTTTTATTCATCATTTTTTTTAGACAACAGAAATAGAATTCTGTGTTTTCTGTGCAGGGAAGAAAAAGTGAGTGGAAATGTGGGTGTGTAGGGACGGAATGGAGAATTAGGAGTATCGATGGTGGCTGGGAGTTCCACAGGCCTTCTGGACAAATTTCTATCCCTCAGATTTTTTCCTAAACTCAATTTTGAGCTCTCTATGGTTTCTACAGGAGCCTCCTGTAGAATGCACAGAGTTTCATGTAGGATACGAAATTTTCAGAACAAGTGAGACCAAGGCCTGGGGAAAGATAATGGTGATGGAGGAATGGACTATGAAGGGCATATGTAGCCTGGCCATGTCCTTTTTTCTGTTTGTGAACCTCTTGCAATCTGTAATGCATTCAAAAGAAGTTAGTTTTCTGTTTTTTTTTTTTTTTTGAGACAGTTGGGGCGCCTCTAGGAGGTTTTCACCCCTCACTGCCTGCCTTTTTTCACCCAAGGATATTTGATTCCTCTCTCTCTCTCTCTCTCTATATATATATATATATAGAGAGAGAGAGAGAGATATATATATATAACTCAGGATGTGGATGGAGTGGAGACAGAGACCTGCTCCAGATTCTCAATAAATTCCTGCCTGGAAAGGGGCTTCCTGTAGATCTTCAACCTATGCCCATTGACGAGCATGGGGATGGCTTCCTCCTCAATGGTACGGATCAGGATTGAACCATTGTCATTGCATTTTTCTACTGTGTATGGTCCCAGCCATCTTGTCCTCAGTTTGCCCTTGAAATCTTTATATCTTGAATCATACAGCAGCGCCCAATCTCCTTGTTGGAATTGTTTTTCTTTGAGGTGTCTGTCATGCCATATTTTTCTTTGAGGTTGGACTACCTCTGAGTGGAGAATGGCCTACAATCTCTACTCATCCAATCCATTTAACTGAAGTAACCTTTCCTGTTGTGCATGGCTGAGATCTAGGTCCAGCTGAGCTGCCATCCTTAATGTGTTATATTCAAATTCTATTGATAGCAGAGCCTTCTTCCCATAGACCAGCTCATAGGGTGTGAACCCTGTGGTGGTTTTCCAGGTGGTGTTATAGGCCCAGGTGGCCTCAACCAATCGATCTACCCAATCTTTTCTGTTGCTGCTCACTACCTTAGTCAAAATCCCTTCCAAAGCTCTGTTAGTGACTTCCACCTGTCCATTTGCTTGCGGATGATAAGGGGTGGAAGTTCTATGCTTAATCTTGTGATGTGTGAGCAAGTCTTCAACCAGATTGGAGGTAAATTGACTTCCTTGATCTCTGACTAATTATCTTAGATAGCCAAACTTGTAGAAGATATTTTCCCTCAAAAACTCAGCTACCTTTTCTTCTGTTGCTGCCTTGATCGTCTTTGTTTCTACCCATTTTGTCAGAAAATCAGTACACACAATGACGTAAGATTTTTGTTTTGAAGGAGGGTTGATAGGACCCACAAAGTCCATGCCCCACTTCTCAAATGGCTCGAAAGTCACTTGAGGTTGCAGAGGCATCTCATCCCTTGGAGTAGGTTTCCCCATCCTTTGACATCGGTCACACTCGCTGATATATCTCCTGACATCTTGATGAAGAGTGGTCTAATAGTAACCTACTTGCAGAATTTTGTAGGCAGATCTCTTTGCTGCAAAATGGCCCCAACAGGGCCCATCATGATAGGTTAGGAGGATGTCAAAAACTTCCTCCTCCCTAACACATCGCCTCAAAATCTAATTTGTGCCAAGTTTAAAAAGATTGCCCCCAATCCAAGTGAATGGCGCACTTTTCCTCACGATATTTCTCTTCTCTTTTGAGGACAGGTGTGGCGGAAATGTGCTCAAACCAAATAGTTTGCTATATCAGCAAACCATGGAGAGAGTACTGAAATAGAAAATAGGTGTTCATCTGGCATTTGATCATCCACCATTCCTTCCTCACCTGGAGGCAGATCTAGTCTAGACATAAAATCAGCAACAACATTTTCCTTACCCAGTTTATCAACAATGGTCAAATCAAACTGCTGCAATAAAAGTAACCATCTAATGATAGGAGCATTTACATTTGGTTTATTCATAAAATACCTAATTGCAGCATGATTAGTGTGTATGAATGTTTGATAGCCAGTGATGTAATATCTAAATTTATTTAGGGAATGAACTACAACTAAGAGCTCCTTTTCGGTTACAGTGTAGTTTAGTTCTGACTTGGATAAATTTTTACTTACAAAGTATATGGCATAAGGCAGCTTCTCATCAACTTTCCCTAAGGTTGCTCCTATCACTTTGTTCGAGGCATCTATGTGAATGTGGCAAGGTAGGGCCCAGTTTGGACCTCTCAAAATTGGGGCAGTTACCAGTTTACCTTTCAAGGCATCCAGAGCCTCTTGACAGTTGTTAGTCCATATGAACTCAACATCTTTTCCCAAAATACCAAACAATGGAGAGGCTAGCTTACTAAAATCCTTA
This sequence comes from Pinus tabuliformis, assembly GCA_031772625.1. Lineage (NCBI taxonomy): Eukaryota > Viridiplantae > Streptophyta > Pinopsida > Pinales > Pinaceae > Pinus > Pinus tabuliformis. The sequence continues at coordinate 214,862,607 of CM062816.1, read as the reverse complement.
ATGAATCTTCTATAATACCCTACTAAGCCTAGAAAACTATGAACATCTCTTACATTTTAAGGAGGTGGGACCCTTTGGATGATAGCAATCTTGTTGGGATCCACCTGTAATCCTTGCTGAGAAATTGTATGACCTAGCATGGTCCCTTCAGTCATCAAGAATTCACATTTTTCAGGACTGAGGGACAGGTTCATTTCAATACACTTGGCTAGAACCTTCCTCAGGTTAGTCAAAGCTTCCTGGAAGTTAGAACCATAAGTGGTAAAGTCATCCATATATATTTTCACTGAATCATGAACCAGTTCAGCAAATATGCTCAGTACTGCTCTTTGGAAAGTGGCGGGAGCATTACACAACCGAAAAGGAAGGAGTTGGTATGCAAAAGTACCCCAAGGACAAGTGAAAGTGGTCTTATCTTGGTCTTCTGGGCTAATTTGGATCTGGTTGTACTCGATAAACCCATCTAGGAAGGAGAAGAACTTCTTCCCCACCAGGCCATCTAACACTTGATCTATGAAAGGAAAAGGGAAATGGTCCTTCTTGGTGGCCTTGTTTAGTTCCCGATAATCTACACAGGTTCTCCACTTCCCATTTTTCTTTGGCACTAGCACCAAAGGAGAGACCCATTCACTGTCAGAGATGGGGTAGATGAATCCTGCATCCAACAACTTTTGCAGTTCCTCTTTGACAATGTCCTTAAGGGCTGGATTAATCCTCCTTTGAGGCTACCTAATTGGTTTACAATCTTCTTTAATGTAAATGTGATGAGTAGAGACTAAAGGGTGGACTCCCTTCATCTCCTTATAGCTCCAAGCAAAATCATCCAAGTGATTTTTCAATAAGCTACACAGTTCTTTCTCCTAAGGGGTGGATAGGGATGAGATGATATTCAAGGTTCTTTCTGGGCCGAATTGCACATTCTTAACTCGAAGAGGGGTCGAATCAGCCACATAGAGATCAACAAAAGCATTGGCTTGGGTTTCTTCCACCAACTCTTCTAATGGAAACGCACTGGGGGGTGGATTCTAAATCAAGTTTTCAATAAGGTCATCATTGGTTTGTGGGCCCCCCAGGGTAGCCTCTATTGTACACAATGGTGTGGAATAGACTTCATCCTCATCTTCCTCCTCCAACTAGAGAGGTAAATCACGTTCTACCAGAGGTTGGGCAGGAGGGTATAGGACTAGTTGCTTGGACATATGCCAATTCTTGATTGTCATGTTCCCAGCTCGACAACTAATGTAGGCATTTGCAGTAGCCAACGAAGGCCTTCCCAGAATGAGAGGATACACAGTGAGCTTTGGTTTTGGCTAGAGAACCAGGAAATCAAAAGGGTACTCGCAGGAATCAATCGAGACCATTACATCTTCCACAATCCCCTTAGGGGTCACGATGGAGTGGTCTACTAACTATAGTACTATTGAGGTCTTTCTCAGGGAACCCTGAAGGTTGAGTTTGAGCATAGTGTCCCTGGTCATCAAATTAATGGCAGTCCCTAAATCAATCAAGGTATGGGGGATTACAGTGCCATTGATGTGGACATCGACTATAGGACTCCCAGGTTCTAGATATTTCGGACAGATTACCTGTCCCAACATCAATTCGTACAATTGACCTATGACATTGATAGTTGGAGCATCTCTCTTGTGCCTTCCTGGGTGCCTGAAGCACTTCTCGTTGATCATCTTGTTGTATACAGGCACACCCTTTATGGCTTGGAGAAGTGGTATTTTTACACATAACTGTTTCAATTCTCCCAGAAGTTCAGTTTCTTCTCGGGTCGGTTGTGTGGATTCAGTTAGTCTCTCAAGAAAGGGTGGAATGACTCTTGGTTCACTTTCCTGTTTTTCTTCCTCATCCTCCTTAGGAGGAGGTTTTCTATCTGGGAGAACATTCCCAGATCGTAGGTTAATCTCGTGAATCTCCACAGCACAGGTTGCGCATGATGTTTCTCCAGTATATACCTACTGGGCCTGTCTATTATTGGTGTTCAGGTTCGGTTGAGCAGGTATTTAGGGTTTTCTTGGTGGAGCAGGAGGTAATGGTTGTGGTTGAGCAGGTGGTGGAGGCAAAAGAGAGAGAGGAGAGTTTTATTGGGGCCTCCACCCCTGATGAGCTGCATTCCACTGAGGCTGTGGCTGAGCATAAGAGTGAAACGGAGGAGCAACTAGTTGAGTATGATATTGAGATGGATACGACCAAGGAGGGGGTGTGGACCAAGAAGGATGAGCAGGGGGACCCCAAGAAGGCATGGAAGTGGCTTGATTGGGGTTGTAAAAAGTCTGGGATGTCCCTTGCATTCCCTTCTGGTAAGGTCTCGGTCCATGTGGCCACCTTTGGTTCATGAAATAGAGTGGTTCAGTGGCTCCTTCATCCCCTTGATATGCAGCATTAATTCCAGGTAAGGAAGGGTACTGATTCGTAGGATGGTCTTCTTCACAGACTAAACACACTTCTATAGATTGTAATGGACATTCGTTCCTAGGATGCTTTCTAGTGCACTTGGGATAAAAGATGGCCAAATCCCTCTCTACTTCCTCTTGTTTCCTTTGGATACGCAAGGTATCCATTTGCATGGCAAGAGTCTACCTCATCTCACTCTTGAAATCCTCCAGCTAATTCTCAAGGCCATTTTTAAGGGATGAACTGGATAATGGTGTACTAGCTAAAGGTTGACTTCCCCTACCTCTCTTTCTGGCTGCCCTAGAATGGTTTCTAAACACAATCTTTATGTCATCATAAGGTAGTTAGTAGATGTCTCCCCTAGCTAGCAAATGGAGGGTATCTAGAAGGTCTTCAGGGACTCCTCTGAGCAGGACCAACTTCAGAGATTCGGGATCAAGTGTGCACCTATCCCTTTTATAACTGAGCTGAAACCTTTCTTCATACTCTTCTAAAGATTCATCACTTCCCATGGACATTCGGAAGATATCTTCCTTAGTATCCTTTGAGCTATAGTAGTCCCAGTATTTGTTGTTAAAGGCTTACTGTCTGAGCCCAAGTTGTGATGCTATTTCCAGGTAACCCCATGAACCAGCACAATGCTACATCCTTGAGGGTAGAGGGAAACAGTTTCAACTTCTACTCGTATTCTATATAGTCATAGGTTCGACAGAGAACAACAAATTGAAACAAGAACGTATCGAGGTCTTCAGTAGTGAATCCACGGAAGTGAGGTAAGGTTGAGGGACTTATGTTTTTCATTTTTGTGTCCCCGTTGGTCTCTCGGATAGGAAAGGCACCTTCTATTCTTTCCCCATTTCCTCTAATGTTTCTGTTTTCAGCCATGGTCTCAGGAGGAATGGTTTCTTGCTCTTCTTCTGTTATAGGATCTTCGTATATCTCTGGAGGTTCACCTATAGGTTCTTCTAGATCACTGCCACCAAAGAAGAGAGAAGGGTGACTTAATGATGTGGTGGGGGTGTTGGGTAGGAATTTTCCTGAATTGTCTCTTTTCCTATGAGGCATGAAAGGAAATCTCTTTTTGGGTGATTTTTGTTTTTTTTCTACTTGTACCTGCAAAACAGAAATGAGTTGAATAACAAAATACAACTAACTGAAATGAATCTTGCTGAAATGAAAATTGCAGAATTGAAATGAAAGCAGGAAATGCCTAATCTATGTTTGCTGAAATGAAATTGCAGAATTGAAATGAAAGCAAGAAATGCCCAATCTACGCTTACTGATTTGAAATTGCAGAATGGAAATGAAAGCAGGAAATGCCTAATCTACGCTTGCTAAATTGAAATTGCAGAATTGAAACTGCAGAATTGAAATAAAACAACTACTCTACTTTTGCTGAAATAAACTACTTAGCAGAATGTTGCAGTAGAAAATAGAAGAAAAGAAGTAATCACAAAGTACTCTGACGCTTCCCTAGCAACATCGCCAAAAATATGGTGGGGTTCAGTATTGCAGCAATAACGTTGCAACTCCTGGGGCTCCCTTCTTTACTTTTATCAACCTGGTAGTTCGTAACAAACTTGGAAGCGATGGTGCTGTATTCACAAGTACTAGCTCTTACTGCAGGCTGTCACTTGATCAGCTGGCGCAAGTTCACTGGGAGCTTTAACCAACTTCTATGAGTTCTCAGAAGAAGCTTTCAACTGTGATGAAATAAAGCTAAGTCTACAGAGGCTATTCTACTTATAGAACAGGAAGGAAAAATGAAATGAAACGCAAACCCTAGCAAACCCTAGTTTACCCACTAACCCTAATTTTCCCAGAAAAAAGATGGAAACTATTGAAATGGGTGCCATTGACTACTGAAAAGGAAAATTGCATTTATTCAAGCTACTTCTGAATTGAAATGAGAAAAAATCATCTTTTTGTACTTTGCTCATTTTTATGTGGAATTATTATGCTTATGTTTTAACTGGTTGTGGTTGTGCAGAGGTTTGGTGGCAAAAGAAGATGGAGTTGGCTTTTACAGAAGGTGAGGAAGGTGTGCAGGGGCCTAAGAAGCCCCTAATACCCTTCTGGAGACTTTCATTGCGATCAGACTTTGAAAATCACTCATAGGAAATTCTACAGGAGGTCGCAGGGGATCTACAGGGGGTTCTATAGGAGGATCTACAAGAGGAGGTCGAAAGTTGTTTTTGGAGGTATGAAGGTGGAAAAATGATGGAAAAAGGGAAATGAAGGCTGGATGGAGGTGTTGAGGGGTCTATAACTTGTCAAGGAAGATCAGGATGAATGAGATGGTTGGATTTGTTCAAAGGTCAAGAAAGCAACTTTGTGGAAAAATGGAGAAATTAGGGAAAATTGGCGAAATGTGGCGAATGAGTGGGGAAATATTGGAGAAGTGAGTTGGTGCTAGCTGTTTGATGGAGGGATGGTGAGCTGAGATGTCCTATAATAGATCTGCACATTCACTTAGCAAAACTGACCATAGCAAGAAGAAGAAAACCAGAGTTTTGTCTAACTTAACCTAATTTCTAACCTAAAACTAGAGAAATGCTAAACAGTATCTTATGAATAGGAAATCATGTGAGAAAACTATGGTAAATAAACATGAAATGATCTAAGCATGTGAATCTAAATTAATGTCAACTTCTCCAACTCAAAATATCACACTAGCAGTTGCATTGCGAGAGCAAAACCTATGTTTTTGGTGGCAACAGTAGTGCCTTGACCTCAAATCATGGTCCCAAGGAGGGAGAAAGGAGATCAAGACTTGTTGTTGACCTTTTTGGATCTTTTTCTATCGCTACAACAAACTACTTAAGCAATTTGAAGCAAAAATATTCTAACCATCAAAGGCAACCTAATCTAATGAAGCAAAATGAACCTAAACAACAGAAATGATCTCATACACGAAAGCAGAAGCATATAAATACACAAAGGAGGTGTTGGGTAGCTTGGGTTGGGCCCTAACCCAAGAGCTTGAGCCCCCTAGAAAAGATCAGTGCTGGTTCAAAACGTGGTTCATCTTCATTTATCAAAAATAGCAGTTACATCACAAAACTGTCTTCAAAAAGAGCTCGAAAATGAGCTGAGTACAATGTTGCACAAAAGTGCGAAAATAGACTAAGAAAATTCCTAACCTACTAAGGCTTGAAGCCTTCTTATTTATACAAGTGGGGACTCCCAACAGTCCTCCTAAACTTAAGGAACTCGACTGTCTAGAACTGAAGATAACAATAGCCCTACTTGACTTGCTCGACTGCCCCTTGGAATCATCAATGTCGGCCTTTGTACTCCGAGATGCTGATGGAGAATTTGAGGAAGGGGTCATTAATGAAGGTTACACCCCTCCTACAAGTCCTCATCCCTGTTTCCTCGAGTTTGGCTGCCTTTTTGCTCATAAATTCCTGGTCCTTATCCGAAATTGTCCAAAAAAATGCATTAAACACTCATTAGACTACATGGCAAAGTAACTATCCCCATTCACTCTATTGATATAAATATATTTAAAAACATGCACAAAAATATTGAGAATGGTCAATTAAATGAAAATAATAGGCAGAATGAGCCCATATAGTTAGCCATTTCTGGGGCTCATTAATGGCTATAGGTGGTACTTCAAAAATGGTCATTGTATGCAAAGAACATGCACATGGTCCGCTAGCTACAATTATGCCCTTAAGCACACCCAATGTACCCTTGAAAAAATAATGAGATCCCATATAAATGTTATTTTTGGGCTTAATATTCCACATTTATTCAAAAAAAATTAGGTTATATTCTCTCCCATAATAGCTCATTATAATATTCATAAAGAAATAGTTTTATGAAGTGTTTATTCTTTTGTGGAAGGCATCAAGAAGGATATCCACACGTTTATGGTAGAATCTTGATACTTGCCAATAGTATAAATGGTAAATAATAAAGCCTCTAGAAATCATACAACACTTATCCAATCCTACAGCTACATTGGGCGACATTTTTATGGATTTCATAAAGGGATTACCAAAATAAGAAATAAATATTTGATAATGGTTGTTGTTGATCATATTTCCAAATATGCTCTCTCTTGTTCCTCACAATACCCATTCAAAGCCTCCATAATGGAATACCATTCAAAGCCTCCATAATGGAATAGGTCTCTAGGGACAATATTTATAAAAGTTCTCACGTGCTAAAATTCATTGTTATTGATCATGGTTAGATGCTCACTAACAAATTTTGGAAGTGTTGTTTCGGTGCAAATATACCAAATTGAATCTTAGTACATCATATCATTTCAAAGTTAATGGATAGATGGAGCTAGTCACCAAATGTTTGAAAGCTTATTTATGTAGTTGTACTTTGGAATGATGAGCTAAATGGTTCTAGTTGTTATCCCTAGATGAATAGTGGTATAATACTTTCTACTATGACATTGCTAAAATGACGGTCTTTGAAATAGTATATGAACAATCACCCGCATTATTGATTTTTATCAATCCTCTCTAAGGTTTAGCAAGTGGAAAACACCTTGACATCCAACACTGATATTCTTCATATCCTCAAAGATTATTTGGTGTTGCCTTAGAATTGCATGAAGAAATATTTGAGCATCATTTTGAAGAAGAGATTTAGGTATTCTTGCATACCCAATCCATGGAAAATTTGATGATGGAAATTTATCTTAAAGTTTACAAATCTTGGTGAGTCGTACCAATCCATAACATGTAAACTAATAAATATTTGGCGATTTTTTTTATAAAAATATTCAAATTTCTAATCATTTAATACATTCTTTGTAAATTTTTGGCGATTTTAAGGTAATATAATTTTTAATATAAACTTTGGGTGAATTAAGTTTAAAAAAAACTGGAGAATCATTGTTTTGTAAAAAACATATAAAATTAGCCCACGTGTGAATATTAGCCCCTAGAATTTTCCTTATTCCAATCTTATAAGAAAACTTCTCTTAGGATGAAAAGTAACTAGAAGTTAGAACATAATATTATGGACATTATACTATACTCAAACTTACACATCCAATGGCTTATAAATTTGCAATGCCTAGCCATTCTAAGTTCCACCAAATTTTCGATCTGTTCTACTTGAGAAAACTGCTTGGATCCAATTGTAGAGTTCAAACCGCCCGCATAGATTTGGTAACAAGGGTTCCATTTGATTGCATGATGAGGTTGGTTTTGATAAAGATAAGTGTGATCTTCACTAATGCACTATCGAAGAAGTTTTTATCTAATGTAAGAATACACAACCTAAATATGCTATATGGAAAATAATAGAGATTCTTCTTCAATTTCCTTATTTCCAATATTGAGATTAAGATTTCTCTGAAAAAAAGAGGGTGAAGTTAAGATCTTACTCTAACTCCCCTATTTAGGGAAATAGATTGTTACTTACCAAATTAAACACCATCTCTATTAAATAAGGTTCCTAGGTTCCTGATATATTCAAATGTAAAATTCATATATGTAAGTAGCCTCATTTAAAAAACATCGGCTAAGTAATACAACCCCTGATGTAGGAGAGCTCTTGATTCTGCTTGTTGAGTTCTTTGGAAAAACTCATTAATAAAACTTTACTAAAAAATTAGGATTTTTATTAAGAAACTAAATATATTAGAGTGAAAAGTATGCACTTATGACTAAGCATTATTATATTTCTCTTTGTAATATTAATGCTGACAACTTAAGAAAAATGCAAGCAAACGTTACATCACACATTTGAATATTAATATACTTTTTAAAACCCTTGACTTTAAACTGATACGCTAACATCTCATACAAAAGCAATTAAGTCAGGAGTACTTGATATGCCTATGACGCTGCATGGAATACATACAATACCTACACAAGTGGAAGATTCATAAATCGATGATAGAAACTTTTAAGCACAAGAAATCCGTGAGCAATTTGTATAATGGGGCATATTGCTCAAGGCCTCTAAAGAGACAATCCTAGCCTATGAGATTGTAGGTTTCTATAAACTCCATGGCCTAACTCAGTGAATTCCCTGTTCTATCTTTCTTTTGCATGCAAGAACCATCCAGGTTCTGCAACTTTTAATGATATTCAACAGAACATTCAATTTCATGAAGGTTGTATCTAAACCCTTTCATTCTTTACCCAATAGTTTTCATTTATTTAAGCAGATAGAATTCTTACGGAAGGCGTGCACACATGGGAGTGAAGACCGTGTAGCTTCCCTACTTTACCATTTAAAATAATTATATACGGTAGGTCAAGGTACAGGGTTCTGAGAAGTTGTTGGAATTTTTTTTATATTGTAATAAGTCAAGGGTTGGTTTCAACGAATTTGAAGGGAAAACTTGGAAACTGACACATTTTCAAAGCAAATATAATAAAATAGTTCAAATTCAGCGAACCTTCTGACCACAATTTTCAAACCGAATTGCATGTCTAATAAATTTAATAAATTTAGTATTATATTCTTTTATCTCGACTTTGAAATTTGTAGTGGAATTTGTTTTAATGTGAGTAAGAAATTATTGAAACATAATACAAAATATTTCTTTATCTCGACTTTGAAAGGTGCGGTGGAATTTGTTTTAATGTGAGTAAGAAATTCTTAAAACGTAATACAAAATAAATAAGTCTAATCTGGTTTTTTTTTTTTTTTTTTTGTAAAATTGGTAAAAAATAAATAAGTTTAATGTTATTTTTTAGTAAAAAGTAATTGATAATTGAAGTTATTGATAGTAGAAGTTATTTATATCAATTTTTTTACTATTCTTGCTTTAAAGTATATTGATTTATCTATTTAAATATTTGCATAGTTATATAGTTATATATATATGAAATTGGTATTCAAAACACTTTTTAAAATTTAGTTAACTCTAAATCAATAAAGCAATGAATGGATTTTATTAAAATTATAAAAATACAGAAACTATAAATAGAAATAATTAGGAATTCTTTTAAAATTAAAAAATTTAAAATGGGAAGACAATACACTCAAATACAAAAAAAATAAAAAAAAAATCAATTGTTTTATTATTAAAAGTAATCATGATAATGAATAGAAAGAAAATATTAATTATGAAAAAAATATTTTACATACTTTGTGTTTTATTGACAAAAGAGAGGAAAAATCTCAAATATTTCCAATTTATGAGGACACTTGGTGATGAGAGGTTATTTTTTTCAAACAATTTTTAATTTTGACAAATTGACTTTAAATCACATAAAATTAGACATCGGCCAAGAAATTCAAATTTTAACAAGTGTAATATGCAACATTTCTTAGTACCAACCTCTTATGCAAAAAGTAATCAATAACAATTATTGAATGCTTGAACAAATTCATCCAACCTCTTATGCAAAATGTAATCGATAACAATTATTGAATGCTTGAACAAATTCATGAGTCATAATAAAACACATTTGAATATGACCTTGTTTGTTACAAAAGTTAAGAGTTTATTGAGATGTGCTTGTGCACATTTAATTGCACATTTTATTCCAAATTTAACTTATGGAACAAAACACGAAAGAAAAATTACAATGTTTAGTATCTTTATATTAAATAATGTGTATATATATAGAGAGATAATTTTTTAAAAAGATAATTATGATAACAAATTATTTATTTAACTTTAAATATATGTCTCTTAATTTAATGGGAAATAAATAATTATGATAAAATTTCTTTGTTGAAAAATCTAGGGGCAAAAAAATTATATGTAATAAAAAATATAATATAAAAATTTACACAGTGTACAATAATAAAATAAAAAATTAGTTAACAAAAACTTGAGTGCAAAAGATCCATAAAAAATATTTGTTTATATTATATTATTAAGCTATGATTAAAATTGTAATGATAAATGAGAAAATCTTATTTATTGTAGTGTTCATTTATTTTTTTATTTTTATATTGAATCATGATTTAAATTGAATTATGAAAATATATACTATAGATTAGGTTTACTGAGAAAAATGATTGAACTAAGTCGATTCAATAATAAAAATTGGCTAGGAGAAATATAAAGAAGATAAACAAGGGAAAAAAGACTATAATATGTAATGTTGGTGGTTTTGTTTTTTAAGAAAGCTAGTTTGTATGGTTAGTAAAATGTCAAATATAATGGGTTTTTAAAAGACAAATCTTAACTATACAAAATTCCATCCACTTGAAAAAAAATTGATAATTTATTTATTAGCAGACTTGCCAATCATATTTCTTTTAACAATTTATAATTTTGAAAATTCAAAAAATAACTTTCAATTTAAAAAAATAAGTTTAATATTTAATTTTGCCAAAATTTTAACGAACTGTAAAAACAGTTAGAAAAAAACATTCTAAATTTACACACTTATATAAAAATTAAAAAATTATTTCAAAAAAAATATTTTCACTCTCTACAAATAAAATAAATTTAACATAAAATTTTACAAACACTTTAATAATTTTAAAAAATTAAAACTTTAATAATTTTTAAAAAATTACAAATTAATTAAGAGGCGAGGCAAACTAGTTACAATATATTCTGTATAAAATAAACCCTAAAGCTCCACCATAACGCAGGCTTCTCCGCTCTCCGGGTGCAGTATTCTTCCTCTTTCTCAGTTTGTCGTATTACCCTGGCCGCTTACGACCAATGCAGATTAATCACTCAGAGGTTTACGACCAGGCAGGAGGCGGAGTTTTATGCTTTCATTTTCAATTTTTATAGTCGATACAATTTAATACCAAATTTGATTATTAAAATTTTAACAGTGGAATTTTTGCGACCTTCAAGGTTGCTGCCTGTGACTCAGATCTGCAGCACTTTCTACTGACCGACAAGAAGTCTATTCATTCTTCAATAATTACATTACAGGATAGTGAACAGTACGGTGTTTCGATTAAATATTTCATGGCGGTGGATCACAGAGCCCGAGGGCGGCAGCATACTTGGAGCGCATTCCGCGAGCTGATTGTTTTGTTTCTCTGTTTATAAGATGCATTTTGGTCCTCACCGGCAGGAAAATTGTCGGTGTCAACTAATTGTTAGAAATGGTTGAATAAGTTAAAACCTCTGGCATTAATTTATTAAAAAAATTGTCTTCTCTGGTGTAGTTTTTGCATATATATTTTGGGGTTTGAACTCTGGCGCGAACTCTAACTTGTACCCATGCACCCACGCGTCATGACTGCGATGATTTCCTTTATATTAATCGCGAATCGATCCATCTCGTCACATCTCCCAGACCAGGGGTTAATTTATTAATCAGGAAATGAACAAAAACGCCCTGTTACCAGAATCCTGGAGACGGATAAGTTCTCAATTAATCAAAAGAAAAAGATCAGAAATACCTGCTCCTCATATCCAAGGTATAAGACAAGACAGTGGTTACCATCTAGTGTACAAATAAAGACCTCGCAAATTGTCTATAATTCTATTGATTTCTAGTTTTAGTTTTATTGTGTAATCATGGAAAACGCATCTAGAGAATTCTAGAGTTGTTTATTAATTATAAATTTGTAATTTACATAGAATATACAATCAAGACAAGGCCAGTAATATAATAAAAATAAAAACTTTCTGTTGTCATTTCTGTTTTCATTTCTCAATGTCTTCTTGTTTCTAAACTCTGAGCTGTTGTCTCATTTCAGTTTTTACTTCAATGTAGCCCCATCAAAATGCCATATTAAATCCGTAAGCATATCTTAGAGAGAAGAGTAGCGGTATATCTTTGATAGTTTTGCTCAATGGATCCAGACCAGAATTCTTTAAATGTAGATTAGTATTTTGGATATTTTACATCATAAGAAAAAATAATGTCACTACCATACTTTCACCGTAATGAATAATCAATGTCAAACTTGGGACAATGCTCATGAAATATTAGACGTAATTCTACCGTTGAATAATTCATAAATCATATTATGGAAAAACCAATACCTAAATACATCATAAAGCCTAAGAATAAATCATATGATTGAAAAAACCAATACATTACTACATTATAGGGTCTAAGAATATACACATCATACAGACTAGTAATAAATCATATGATTGAAAAAACAAAACATAACTAACTCATTGGGTTTAAGAATATACAAATCAAAAGTTGGTTAACTGGTCTAAGAATATACAGATCATAAAGTCTAGGAATAAATCATATGATTGAAAAAACAAAACATAACTACATCATAGGATTCAAGAATATACACATCAAAAGTGGGTTTCTTTTAGTTAAGTTAGTTCCAAATATAGACATTAAAGGCTGCAAAGTGCAAAGTTCACATGCTCACATTAACGTGGAATGTGAAGCAAGGATGATGATGTTGTCATCATCTTTGAGAAGCAACAGAACTTCACTGTGAGGATGGATATTCAGATAAAGCGGCAACATATTGGTAACATTGGTTTTTTACGAGTTTAGGATTTGTAAATTATAATTTTTGGTATTAAATTATTTTTGATAATTATCAAATATATGTGTTTAAGTATTTTTTATTTTTTTTTTAATTTTATAGTATTTTATCCATTGTTTTAATAATTAAGTTGAGAGATTTATTTTATAACTTAGTATTAGGGAGATGTGTAATTTAGTCTATGCTCAATTTTGAGTTGACACGTATCGCTTTTAAAATTAAAATGATATTAACCTATTCTTTAAATGAAGAATGTGGTGTTGATGTCTTCTCCAAGAAGTACAATAAGCAAGGCTTCATGTTTACCATATCTTTCCTAATTTCTAAATGGCTATGAGCGATACTTCAACAATTGTCCTAGGATGCAAAGAACATGCACATGCACATGATCCACTAGCTACAATTCCACCCATAAGCACACCCAATGTACACATAACAAAATAATGAGATCCCATATAAATGTTATTTTTTTGGGTTAATATTCCACGTTTATTCAAAATTTTATTTAGGTTATATTCTCTCCCATAATAGGTCATTATACTATTCATAAAAATATAGCTTTATGAAGTGTTTATTCTTTTGCGGAAGGAATGAAGAAGGATATCCACACCTTTATGGTAGAATATTGATGCTTGCCAATAGTATAAATATTAAATAAATAAAGCCTCTGGAAATCATACAACACTTATCCAATCCTACAACTACATTTGGTGACATTTATATGGATTTCATAATGGGATTACCAAAATAAGAAATAAATCTTTGATAATGGTTGGGTTGATCATCTTTACAAATATTCTCTCTCTTGTTCCTTATCATACCCATTCAAAGCATCCATAATGGAATAGGTCTTCATGGAAAATATTTACAAAATTTCATTAGATGCTTAAAATCATTGTTATTGATCATGGTTACATACTCACTAACAACTTTTGGAAAGATTTGTTTCTGCCTCAATATACCCAATTGAATCTTAGCACATCATATCATTTCAAAATTCATGGATAGATGGAGCTAGTCACCAAATTTTTGGAAGTTGATTTATGTAGTTGTTCTTTAGAATGACGAGCTAAATGCTTATAGTCACTATCTCTAGATGAATAGTGGTATGATACTACCTACTATGGTGTTGCTAAAATCATAGTCTTTGAAATAGTATATGAACAATCACCCCATTACTCATCTTTATCAACCCTCTCTAAGGTTTAGAGAGTGGAAAACACCTTGACATCCAATATTGATATTCTTCATATCCTCAACGATAATTGGGTGTTTCCTTAGAATTGCATGAGGAAATATTTGAGCATCATTTTGAAGAAGAGATTTAGGTATTCTTGCATATCCAATCCATGGAAAATTTGAGGATGGAAATTTATGTTAAAGTTTACAAACCTTGGTGAATCATACCAATCCATAACATGTAAACTAATAAATGTTTAACAATTTTCTTATAAAAATATTCAAATTTCTAATGATTTAATACATTATTTGTAAAATTTTGGCGATTTTAAGGTAATATAATTTTTAATATAAACTTTGTGTGAAGTATGTTAAAAAAATTGGGGAATCATTGTTTTGTAAAAAACATATAAAATTAGCTCACATGTGAATATTAGCCCCTACAATTTTCCCTATTCCATTCCTATAAGAAAACTTCTCTGAGGGTGAAAAGTAACGAGAAGTTAACACTTCATATTATGGACATTATACTATACTCAAACTTACACATCCAATGGCTTATAAAATAGCAATGCCTAGACATTCTAAGTTCCACCAAATTTTTTATGTGTTCTACTTGAGAAAACTACTTGGCTCCAATTGCAGAGTTCAAACCACCGTTATAGATTTGGATAACAAAGGTTCCATTTGATTGCAGTATGAGGTTGCCTTTTATAAACATAATTGTCATCTTCACCAATGGATTGTCAAAGAAGTTTTGATCTAATGTAAGAATATACAACCTAAATATGTTGTATGGAAACCAATAGAGATTCTTCTTCAATTTCCTTATTTCCAATATTGATATTAAGATTTGTTTGAAAGAAAGAGGGTGAAGTTAGGGTCCTACTCTAACTCCCATATTTAATGAAATACATTGTTATTTACCCTATTGAACACCATCTCTATTAAATAAGCTTTATGAAATATTCAATATGTAAAACCCATATATGTAAGTAACTTCATTAAGAAAAACATCTACTATGTAATACAACCCCTGATCTAGGCGTGCTCTTGATTTTGCTTAATACAACCCCAACCCCTGAGGTAGGAGACCTCTGGATTTTGATTATTAAGTTCTTTGGAAAAACTCATTAGTAAGATTTTTATTAATAAACTAAATACATTATAGTGAAAAGTACACACTTATTACTAAGCATGGTTATATTTCTCTTTTAATATTAATGGTGACCACCTAAGAAAAATGCAAGTAAACGTTACATCTCACATTTAAATATTAATAAACTTTTTAAAACCCTAGAATTTAAACTGATTCGCTACCATCTCATATAAAACTAATTAATTCGGGAGCAATTGATATGCCTATGACGCTGCATGGAATACATACAAAACCCACACAAGTGGAAGATTCATAAATCGATGATAGAAACTTTTAACTACAACATATTTGTTTGAAAATTTGTATAAGGAAGCCATATGTCTCAAGGCATCTAAATAGACCATCGTAGCCTATGAGATTTAGGTTGAAAATTTGTATAAGGAAGCCATATGTCTCAAGGCATCTAAATAGACCATCGTAGCCTATGAGATTTAGGTTTCTATGAACTCCAGGGACTAACTCATTGAATTCATCGTTCTGTGTAACTATTTTTGTTCGGTAACTATTGCAGATTCTCGAATATTCGGAAATTTGATGGATATGGGTATGATCAATTTTTTGATCGTGCCCATGTTCATCAGATACTATTTCTGTTCGACTATTGTTAAGTCGATTGCAGATTCCCGAATATTCGCAAATTTAATAGACATGGGCGTGATCAATTTTTTGACCATGCCCATGTTCATCAGATTCTCGAATATTTCGAAAATTTACAATCGACTTAAGCTCACCGTCCCTATTTTGGTTCTGTATAATCATTCCTGTCTGATTCAATCAACAATCAATTTATGCTGCGGGCCAATTTCATGAAGGTTGTATCTAAACGCTTCAATCTTCACCTAATGATTGTTATTTATTTAATCAGAACTGCGAAATGAATATGCATAAAATGAACATTATAAGCATGTCGCAGAACGTAGATAGATTTCTCACGGAAGGCATGCACACATGCGAGTGAAGACCGACTAGCTTCCCTACTTAACCATTTAAATAATTATATACGGTAAGTCAAGTTACAGGGTTCTGAGAAGTTGTTGGGCTTTTTTTTTATATTGTAATAAGTCCCAGGGTTGGTTTCCGCGAATTTTAAGGAAAAGCTTGGAAACTGACACATTTTCAAAGCAAATCTAATAAAATCGTTCAAATTCATCAAACCTTCTCGCTACAATTTTCGAACCGAATTTCATGTCTAATAAATTTAGTATTATATTCCTTTATCTCGACTTTGAAATTTGGAGTGGAATTTGTTTTAATGTGGGTAAGAAATTCTTAAAACATAATACAAAATAAACCAGTTTAATGTTGCTTCTTAGTTAAAAAATAATTGACAACCTGAGTTATTGATAATAGTAGAAGTTATTTCTATTAGTTGTTTTACAGTTATTGATAATAGTAGAAGTTATTTCTATTAGTTGTTTTACCGTTCCCGCATGAAAATATATTTGTTTATCTATTTAAATATTTACATAGTTTAGTATATATAATTGGTATTCAAAATAATTTTTAAAAATTTATTAATTCCGAATCATAAATCAAGGAATGGATTTTAATTAAACTATAGAAATATAAAAAAAATATAAATAAATGTAATTAAGATTTCTTTTAAAATAAGGCAACACCTTAAAATATAAAAAGCAAGAAAGATAAAAAATAATTTAATTGTTTTATTATTAAAAATAAATATAGTAATAAATAGAAATAAAATATTAATTATTTGGAATTAATTAATTAGTGCTTTATTGAGAAAATAGAGGAAAAGTCTCAAATATTTGGAATTTATGAATTTATGAGGACACTTGTGATTAGAGGGGTCTTTTTTAACAATTTTTAATTTTGACAAATTGACTTTAAATCACCTAAAATTAGACATCTTCAACTAGTGTGTTTTTTTCAAACAATTTTTAATTTTGACAAATTGACTTTAAGTCACATGAAATTTTAACAAATGTAATATGCAGTGTTGTTGCTTAGTACATGCCTCATGCAAAAACTAATCCATAGAAATTATTGAATGTTTGAAAAACTTCATAAATTTTATAATAAAATGCTTTTAAATAAGACTAAAGACAGTGAAGGAAGTAGTTAATTCACTAGATAAACTTGGAGGAAAAAAGAGATAGACGCATATATAAGATAACCTTCGAGGAAAATAGAGACAGCCACATATATAATTTTTTATGAAACATTAGCCAGAACATCATCGTTTGTTACAAAAGTTAAGAAATTATTGAAATGTGTTTGTGCACATTTAATTGCGCATTTTATTCCATATTTAGTTTATGGGACGAAATAAAGAGAAATTACAATGCCTTGTATCTTTATATTAAATAATGTATATATAGGTGCATACATAATTTTTGATGAAACAGTCCCAACATCATCATTTGTTCCATCTTTAGCTTATTGGATGAAATAACCAAAGAAATTATAATGTCTACATTTAATTGCACATTTTATTCCATCTTTAGCTTATGGGATGAAATAAGGAGGAGAAATTACAATGTCTATTATCTTTATATTAAATAATGTATTTATACCATTTAAATAAAATAAATAAATTCTTAAAATGTGATTATTGTAACAAACTATTTATTTAACTTTAAATTTATATTCATCCTAATTGAATGACAAATAAATAATTATAACATTTCTTTGTTGGAAAATGGGGTGGAAAGGAATTCATATATAATAAAATATCTAATATAAAACTTTAAGTGTCTAGTATATTAAAATAATAAATTTAGTTACACAAAAGATTAAGTGTGAGTGCAAAGTATTCATAAAAAAATAATTTTATATTTTATATTTTTAAGTTATGATTAAAATTGTAAAGACAAAAGAGAAAATCTTATTATACAATACATGCTTTGACTTGCATATTAATTTGATCTTCACCAAAAAAAATGGTGGCTTATCCATAATTTAACATTAGGAATTTCAATTTTAATTAGTTTTTATTATTATTTAAATTTATTTCTTTATAAAGTGATTGGTTGAGATTTTATTAGAGGCTCTTTAGTAACTTCAATTTCTATTAATTACAATTTTTTTTTATTTATTTCTTTTTGTTTAACTCTTATTTCATGTTTTTTTTCATTTTTCTATTATTTCGATTTTCATGAATTATAGTCTTTTCTCCTTATTATATTAAAAACAAATTATAGCTATATATATCTATATCTATATATGTATATATAGTAAAGTGTATAAATGTTAATATAAACAATATTAGTTAATCATATTTCTTAATTTTTGGTGATAACATTCAACAATACAACATTTTATTAGTTGTTTTGTTTTTGTGATGAATTATTTGTCTTTATTAATTTTTGGTTTAATTAAACTATATTTAAGCTAAGATACAGGTAGTAGCTACTATGTAGCTCATGTTTATTGTAGTTTTGGTTTTTTTTTTTTTTAAATATTGTATCACCATTTCAAACTGAATTATGATTGAACCAAATCTATTTAATAAAAAAATTGTCAAAGAAAAATGTAAAAAATAAGCAAGGGAAAAATCATTGTAATATGTAGTTTTGTTCGATTTGTTTTTTAAATACTTCAATTTTTATAGTTAGTAAAATCTCCAAACATAAGGACAACTCTTTCTTTAAAAGATAAATCTTAATTATAGAAAATTTATCAATTTGAAAAAAAAAATCATGATTAATTTATAAAGATATTTGACTTAAAATATTTCAATTTAAAAAAAATAAAAATAAAAATTTAATTTTACCAAAACTTTAATAAAATTTAAAAATATTTTTTAAAAAACATTTTAATTTTACAATCTCATATAACAATTCAAAAATTATTTAAAATAAAATAAATAAATTTAATATTTAATTTTACAAAAACTTTACTAATTTTTAAATCCAATTAAAACCAACTCATTATAAAATAAACCCTAAAGCTCCACAATTAAATCTTACTGGGTATAAAATAAACCCTAAAGCTCCCCATAACGCAGGATTCCGTTCTCCGCTCTCCGCGTACAGTATTCTGCCTCTTCCTTCGTTTGCCGTATTACTCTGCCCGCTTAATCACTCACAGGTTTACGAGAAGGCAGTAGGCTGAGTTTTACGCTTTCAGTTTAAAATTTTATAGTCGGTACAATTTAATACCAAATTTGATTATTAAAATTTGAAGTGTGGAACTTTTGTCGACCTCCATGGTTGCTCTCTGTGACTCAGATCTGCAGCACTCTCTACTGACCGACAAGAAGTCTATTCATTCTTCAATAATTACATTACAGGATAGTGAACAGTACGGTGTTTCGATTAAATATTTCATGGCGGTGGATCACAGAGCTCGAGGACGGCAACATACTTGGATTGCGTTCCGCGAGCTGATTATTTTGTTTCTCTGTTTATAAGATGCATTTTGGCCCTCACCGGCCAGAAAACTGTCGGTGTCAAGTAATTGTTAGAAATGGTTGAATAAGTTAAAACCTCTGGCCATAATGTATTAAAAAAATTGTCTTGTCTGGTGTATTTTTTTCATATGACCAATGATGTATTTTGGGGTTTGAACTCTGGCGCGAACTCTAACTTGTACCCATGCAACCACGCGTCATGAATCCGGTGATTTCCTTTAAATTAATCGAGAATCGATCCATCTCGTCACATCTCCCAGACGAGGGGTTAATTTATTAATCAGGGAATGAACAAAAACGCCCTGTCACCAGAATCCTGGAGATGGATAAGTTCTCAATTAATCAAAAGAAAAGGATAAGGAAGACCTGCTCCTCAGATCCCGTCCAAGGTATAAGACACGACAGTGGTTACCATCTTGTGTACAAAAGTGTTAGAGGTGAAGTTAATAAAGTCGTGGCAAATTGTTTATAATTCTATTGATTTCTAGTTTTAGTTTTATTGTGTAATCATGGAAAATACATGTAGAAAGTTTTAGAGCTTTGTCTATTAATTATAAATTTATAATTTACCCAGAACATACAATCAAGGCAAAGCTAGTAATATAATAAAAACTTTCTATTTTAATTTCTGTTTTCATTTCTCAATGTCTTCTTATTTCTAAGTTCTGAGATGTTGTCTCATTTCAATTTTTGCTTCACTGTAACCTATCAAAATGCCATATCAAGACAAAGCTAGTAATATAATAAAAACTTTCTATTGTAATTTCTGTTTTCATTTCTCAAATGTCTTCTTATTTCTAAGTTCTGAGTTGTTCTCCCATTGCAATTTTTGCTTTACTATAACCTATCAAAATGCCATATTAAATGAGTAAGCATATCTTACAGAGAAGAATTGGGAGCGCGGGTGTTATGTTCCTAGGGCCTTCTTCTCTCTCAATTGATCAATGTTACATTATTTTGTTTATTTCGATGATGACGACGTTGACGTAAATTTATTTCGGTTTCCAATAAATGGAAATTTATATGTTTTTATTAATTTTATTTAGTATACAACGGTTGAGGAAATATTTAGTAGTTTTTCATTAAATTTCTAATTTTATAAGTATTTTTTAAATTAGAATTTAATATAAAAGAAATCACCATTAATATTATAAAAATCATAATTTTATTTATGAACAGATATTATTTAAATATTTTGTATAGTTATTTGATTTGTTTTTATTTTTAAAATTTTTCTTTAAGTGTATATGACTAAAATTTTAATTTTGATAACCAAAATTTCAACTTTAATGATGGATAGATATAATTACACATCATATTCAACTGTAAAATAAACTTTTAAGTTCAATAAAATATATCAGAAATATTAAGTAAACTTTTCATCGGTACTTGAAAAATGTGATTAGTATGACAATTGATTCTAGTTTATTTTATATTACTTATTTATTTTTATTATAATTTTTTTGTATTTACTATATTGTTTTATATAAGACAAGTGTATTATTTATTTTTATTTTTTGAATTGTTAAAAATTATTTACTTTGAAGGTGGATAGATTTGAAATATTTTTATGTAATTGCAGGCAAGGTAGCAATTTTAAATCTGAATTAGACAATTGTAGTACCCTTTTTCGTCATCTTAACCAAAAATATTGACGATTATGAATTTTTTTTAGTATATTTAATGGGCAAATCACCCCGTGACAAGCAAATTACCCATCAAATTCCATCATTGATGTGCAAGTAAGACTTCATTTTTTTAAACTATTTGTTAAGTTTCTCATTATTTTATTTTTATGACTCTATAAAAGTTTATTAGTTATTTTCTTTGATGAGCTTTTGTCATTTAATTAATTTTTAAAGAAAAAAACATATAAAAAACTCTGCGTGGAGACTAATTTTTACTCACTTGTTTAGTTTTAGTATTTTTTACTAAATTTATAGTACTGCAACAAAAATGGATTAGCTAATTTTTAAAGTATTTGTGTGTAGTTTTTAAAGTTAAAAAAAAACATAAAACATTTGGGTATAATGAAATTAGCTAATTTTTAAAGTATTTGTGTGTAGTTTTTAAAGTTAAAAAAAAAAACATAAAACATTTGGGTATAATGAAAATACCGTTCTTGTTGAGTTATCCATTTTGACTGCATTTATATTTTATAATAAAATTGATTAATTAATTTTTAAAGCATTTTTATACCATGAGGATAAAACATCTTTTCTGTTAAATTAAAGTAAAAATGACTTTAGCTTCTGATTATTTAGTTTTTACATATCTACTTATCTTCTCTAGTGTTTCTATTGCGATGTCATAATTATAATAAAAGTCTACATTCCCCATCAATCTTCTGTAGGAAATGAGCAACTCTTAGGTGAGCCTAGCTCAACCTAAAGGCAACTCTCAGGTGAGCCTAGCTCAACCTAAAGAGTGCCTGCACATGATACATCTATCGTGCACCAAATCATTCATACATAAATAAGATTGGAAGCTGTTGAGGAATTGAACACATTCCTTAAGAAGAGGATCGAATCTAATTGCAACAAATATCTAATAATAGAATAATCTGGAGAATTCTACATTTCTCCATTAATCCAAGTTCCCCTCTTAATGGATAAATGTATCAAAGAATAACATGAATAACATACGGCTGTTAGTCTCAGTCTCAACTAGGCTTACAATGATAGATAAAGAACTTGATGACTGAGCTTTGATTTTTTACTTTTTGCTAAAGGGTCCATGCTTGTTCAATTGTTGGTGCAGTTTCATCTTCACCTTTCTTGCCATAAGAGAGTGGCGGAGATTTTTATTTTCTTTATGTCTTCTGTGCCAAGGCTGGAACAATTGAACTATTAATCTCTTCTTTCGTGATCTTGATTGCATACTAACATTATTTCTATTCAACATTGCTGCATGTTCTTGAAATTTATACTTGTCCTTAATGTTTGCAATTTCTTCAAGTTTTATTTCTTCTTTCTGCCTGTCAATTTCTACACACTTAAAAGAAATGTTAGATTGATAAATAGAACCTATTGGTTCTTTTCATCCCTCTCTTTTAAGAAAGGTTTCCTTTCTTCATCTCTCTTTACTGACATGTGCATTTCATGTCTTCAACCTCTTTAATCAATTTTGTTGCTACAAAAATGTTGTCCTGCATTTGATTTGTGTATGGAGGCAGGCATCTCTTCTCACCAAAAAACAACTCATCAATAAGATTCTTTTCATGCATAATATTGAACCACTCTTCATGAGATACATAATTCTCATCAAATTTGAATTCATGCGTCTCTGCATTAGAGAGAATTTCTTCATAAGCAAATTCAGATTCTACAACAATGTATTTTTCTTCATCATCACATGTTTCAATGTCAACTATAGGCACACATTCATCATCCGTCATTGTAGCCTCAATGTTGACATCTTCAATTTCACAATCAATTATGACACTGAAAGCACAATCATCATTTTCAAGAATAATACTTTCATCATCTTCAACCTCATTCATACTGTACTTCATTTCTAGAATATCCATAATAATTTTGCATGTTGAATCTCACCATATTCATGCAGTATACTAAATAAGATATTTTCATCTAATGAAAATGTTATAAGGTGTAATGTGAATACATGTCTACTCATATCATGGTTCGAATTAAAAAAATCCTCTTCAACATAATTTAATACATATACTTTCCATAATATTGTTTTCATTTCAGTTACCGAGGTTTTATAATTTATACCTAATAAAGACGGTAGATCTGACATTAACCTTTTTAAGATTTCATCCATTTCATCAAATTCTTCACTGGGTTGATCCAAATTTGCATCTCGATCCTTGACTTCATTAGCTATATGTCCATCTCGTCAACCTGAAACTCTTTACCAAATTCAGCTCGAAAATATATTGCATCTATCTCTTGATGCTTTCTCGTCATATGTTTTAGTTTCTTTGAGACTATTTCAGTCTCCTTTGTTGATCCATCACTGAATTCACCACCAAACCAAATTTTGTGGCCTCTAAACACTCCTCCACTACAACACAGTCTAGTTGGCTCTTCCAATACGCATTCGCAGAACTCGTTCTGAGAACACAGACCACAAGTTGAATTCAGACACCCTCTAGACAACGTATGGCTCCAATGTAAAGCTCTAGTCGGCTCTCAAAGCAACTCCTTCTTCAACATTCGAACTTTGATATTCTACAACTCCATGAGTCGACTTGAGCACTCAGCCTCCACATAGTAGCTTCAATGATTTCCCTGAGAAAACCATATAGATTTGAAATGCCCTTTGAACATATTTTCAATTGATAAGATACAATTGTTATGGTCATGATGTGAATCTCTTGATTTCAGCAGGGAGAGCCATGCACAGGTTTTGTTCCATGCCATGATAAGAAATATAGCTTCACACACAATCTTTCTAACTCCCATGTCTCACGTTAACCAACTGACGAGTCTTCGAACAGCCATAGCAACATAGTTCTCCACCGTAGGCAGTCTTGATATTAGTCCACTGGCTCACACATGGTTACATTTCTCCTGAGCTCTTTATGACCCCACTAGATAACAAATTCGTGTTGACCAACCAACAGGGATTTGTACCACAAGTTGATTCCTCTCGAACCAACTCAAACCCAACCATACCATACAACTCGTACACCACATGATCTCCCATATCACAACAGTTGCAACAATATTCAAACAATGACGCAGTCTCTTCTTGACCAGGTCATCAATTTTTAGCTCAAACATGAAAGTGCCAAGAAAGTCTTGAAACTAGTGTCAAGTCTAAGTTCTCTTCGTTTTGAATCCAACAAAGTTTGTTTCACCTCAATCCGACACCGTATGCTCAAGTTATCATATGGTGACCATTTGTCACCACAAGAAAAATTTAAGTAGGTATGTTGACTAGGTAGTTGACTGGGTTGATCGTACAGTTGAATGAGTAGGGTGACTATGTAGGGTACGACCCAATGACATGTTGATGCTTGGCATCCTTCGATTTGCTACTTTTGATCACATTTGATTGGCTTGTACTGTGTGTGGTGGAGCAATAAAGTGGTGCCATGTGGCCCAGCCATGGGCTACCCCGTGGCATCCCAACAAAGGGAAATTTTTTTATATGGGATGAATGGGAATCGAGGGGTTCAAACGCATGACCTCATGCTGACAAATCCAGTGCCCTACCGTTGGACTATACGTTGGTGCTTATTAACCTATGGGTAGAAACCATATATAAAGTTTAATACAACGCCTATTAGACGATGGGGTCAGGCTACCAGCATCAACCCCAGGTCATTTTGTTGTCATATGCCCTTGGCGTGGAGGTTTAGAGATCGCGAAAGAGGGGCTTGACAATTGCCCTTGGCCCCTGGTCACCTCACCATCCATATCACTCGACGCCAAGAGAAAAGGGGCTGATAGCAAGGGTGCTTAGTAATATCCCAAATCCATGGGCACATGCTCCGCCAAGTGATCATCAGTTCCAGAGTTAAGGCGCTAAGCAGAAGCTCTAAAGGGTAGGCCACAGCCCTAGGTCCTTTGGACCTCGACATGACCACGCGCCCGCCTTTATGGTGCCCAACAGGAAAGGAGGGTAGTTAGTCCCATCCCTTGGACGCGTGGCGCCCATAAAACCATGAGCTCAACATTTAAGGGCTAGACCAGCGGGGGCAGGTGTTAACACCTAGCCCTTGGCCCCATGTGGCTTATATGACCACAATTTTCAAAGTTAAGGGAACATTGGGTAATTTAATGATCCTACAAAATCCACCGGTGGAGGGAAAATTTGTCTCTCAGTAAGCAGAATTTAGGGCTGAATTATAGGACCATTAGATAGATGGTCCGATTTTTAATATGATTAACAATAAAACTCATATTGGAGCTTGGAGAGCCATATTTTTTGGATTTTTTGGCCAAATTGAGCTAAAAAAGAGTGCACTTAGGGCTTTTTGGATGTTCTGAATCCATTGATTACCTCTAATTTTTTATTTGAGCACATCTACATAGTATTTTTGCATGTTTGGGACTAAAGGTGTATGGATCAATCAAGTTTTAGAAGCAGTTTTAGAAGGTGATTGGGCATGGAGAAGGTCTTGTAGGGGTATTATGACCTTCATAAGTTTACTGTAAGACCTATGACTTCTAGGGATCAAATGAGGTTCACTTTTCTCATTATGTTATGTTGAGGCAAGTTTTGTTTATGTACTTCAATGTGGAATTGAAGTGCTCACATGCGCATTTCAGTCGGAGTATGGAATATTTGTAGGAGATTATTTTTGGTGTTGTTGTTTGTGAGAGTTCATTGCAGGAGAATATTACTTTTGTAGGGGTAATAGCCACATGGTTCCATCATCAAACATTTATGTACTTCATTTTTCTACTGAATATATGAGTGATATAGCCATGTTGGGAGGCCCGAAGATGTAGCCCAGGATGGGTGAACTCTGTCAACAAATCTCTTGTTATCTCTTCATTATGCCTGCATGGGTTATGTGCTATTATGTTTCTTATGTTAAGTTACATGTGAAGACTAATTCATGACTTGAAGAGACATTGGAAAAACCTGTTTTGTTTCAAGATCTATTTCACCTTGCAAAGGGTCAACACAGTCTTATTTCTATTTTTATTTTATTTTAGAAACGAGGAAGAAACACCCACTCAAATTTCAAATCAATTTGTTATCAGAGCACCAGTTGGCCAAGCTGCAAGAGTGGGCAAGAAAAGAGCCTTCATGAGCTAGAGGAGTAGAATTTGGCTCTTCGTATGGAGAACATAGATTTGAGAAGGATGTTGGAGATGGCTGAAGAGGAGAAGAGTTACATGTGAATTCAGTTGCAGCATGTGTTTAAAGAACAAGTTGCTGAAAGTTCTACTCGTGTACTAGCAAGAGAAACCTCCAGAATGAAGCCAGTATGTGGTCATGGTTCAAATAGTGGTTTTGGACCATATGTGCATGTGCAATTTGCAAACATCGTCAAGAGGCACACCGTATGCCAATGGATAAGACTGGGTGGCTAGAGTCATCTACAATATCGTTATCATCATCATCAAAAGTTGAAAAGATGAATGACAAGTTTGAGGAGGTAATTAGCATTTCAAGTACCATTCCTTCCATTTACGTGCATAACACTTCTTTTGCAGCATTTGAGCAACATACCAAAGGCATACATATGAAGTTACTTTCTAAGATGGCTTATGAAGGTGGAGGCCTCAACATAAACGGCCAAGGTATTACCAATCAAATTATGGTTGAGAAGAGACCAAAGTATCAGTGATTGGGATATGGTCGAAAGGAGTTTGGAGAATGCTCCAAACGACTTGAGGTACATCAACCATCTAAGGATGAGATATCACCACCTTGTGACAATGTTCATTCATCTCCCAAACAGGATGAATGCTTGAAGGGACCTTGCATGGCATCGTCCACTCAAGTACTTCAAAGTTGCAGCCCTAGAGACAACAATGTACTTTTCATGTACAGGCTTAGCTTAAAGGCGTTAAAAAAAGTTTATGTTGTTTTTGAATTCCAAGGAATCAAGTTTGTCTTCAACAATTTAACTTCAATATGAAGTGTTTTTTAGCCTTGTAAAGATGAGATTAAACAGAATGTTTAGATTCCACTCATCAATATTTTTTTCCCGCATCAACAATAAGAATGTTGGCTCAATTCTTAACATGACAATAGGTCTTCACGAAGAAGATAGGTGAAGTGCTTTGTTTGGGGCTTGAAGGTCACCAATTGAAAAGTATGCATTTTGGATTGCATTTTTTTAGTGTTTTTGAGTTCCCGCCTCTTTATATTGCATAGATTTGGTAACAAGGGTTCCATTTGATTGCATGATGAGGTTGGTTTTGATAAAGATAAGTGTGATCTTCACTAATGCACTATCGAAGAAGTTTTTATCTAATGTAAGAATACACAACCTAAATATGCTATATGGAAAATAATAGAGATTCTTCTTCAATTTCCTTATTTCCAATATTGAGATTAAGATTTCTATGGAAAAAAGAGGGTGAAGTTAAGATCTTACTCTAACTTCCCTATTTAAGGAAATAGATTGTTACTTACCAAATTAAACACCATCTCTATTAATAAGGTTCCTGATATATTCAAATGTAAAATTCATATATTTAAGTAGCCTCATTTAAAAAACATCGGCTAAGTAATACGACCCCCCTGATCTAGGAGAGTAGCCTCATTTAAGAAACATCGGCTAAGTAATACAACCCCTGATGTAGGAGAGCTCTTGATTCTGCTTGTTGAGTTCTTTGGAAAAACTCATTAATAAAACTTTAGTAAAAAATTAGGTTTTTTATTAAGAAACTAAATATATTAGAGTGAAAAGTATGCACTTATGACTAAGCATTATTATATTTCTCTTTGTAATATTAATTCTGACAACTTAAGAAAAATGCAAGTAAACGTTACAACACACGTTTGAATATTAATATACTTTTTAAAACCCTTGACTTTAAACTGATACGCTAACATCTCATACAAAAGCAATTAAGTCAGGAGTCCTTGATATGCCTATGACGCTGCATGGAATACATACAAAACCTACACAAGTGGAAGATTCATAAATCGATGATAGAAACTTTTAAGCACAAGAAATCCGTGAGCAATTTGTATAATGGGGCATATTGCTCAAGGCATCTAAAGAGACAATCCTAGCCTATGAGATTGTAGGTTTCTATAAACTCCATGCAAGAACCATCCAGGTTCTGCAACTTTTAATGATATTCAACAGAACATTCAATCTCATGAAGGTTGTACCCAATGGTTGTCATTTATTTAAGCAGATAGAATTCTTACGGAAGGCGTGCACACATGGGAGTGAAGACCGTGTAGCTTCCCTACTTTACCATTTAAAATAATTATATGCGGTAGGTCAAGGTACAGGGTTCTGAGAAGAAGTTGTTGGAATTTTTTTTATATTGTAATAAGTCGAGGGTTGGTTTCAACGAATTTGAAGGGAAAACTTGGAAACTGACACATTTTCAAAGCAAATCTAATAAAATAGTTCAAATTCAGCGAACCTTCTGACCACAATTTCCAAACCGAATTGCATGTCTAATAAATTTAATAAATTTAGTATTATATTATTTTATCTCGACTTTGAAATTTGTAGTGGAATTTGTTTTAATGTGAGTAAGAAATTCTTAAAACGTAGTACAAAATAAATAAGTCTAATCTGTTTTTTTTTTTTTTGTAAAATTGGTAAAAAATAAATAAGTTTAATGTTATTTTTTTTTAGTAAAAAGTAATTGATAATTGAAGTTATTGATAGTAGAAGTTATTTATATTAATCTTTTTACTGTTCAAAGCAAGCTTTAAAGCATATTGATTTATCTATTTAAATATTTGCATAGTTATATAGTTATATATATATGAAATTGGTATTCAAAACACTTTTTAAATTTTAGTTAACTCTAAATCAATAAAGCAATGAATGGATTTTATTAAAATTATAGAAATACAGAAACTATAAATAGAAATAATTAGGAATTCTTTTAAAATTAAAAAAATTAAAATGGGAAGACAATGCACTGAAATAGAAAAAAAAAATCAATTGTTTTATTATTAAAAGTAATCATGATAATGAATAGAAAGAAAATAATAATTATGGAAAAAATATTTTACATACTTTGTATTTTATTGACAAAAGAGAGGAAAAATCTCAAATATTTCCAATTTATGAAGACACTTGGTGATCAAAGGTTATTTTTTTCAAACAATTTTTAATTTTGACAAATTGACTTTAAATCACATAAAATTAGACATCGGCCAAGAAATTCAAATTTTAACAAGTGTAATATGCAACATTTCTTAGTACCAACCTCTTATGCAAAAAGTAATCAATAACAATTATTGAATGCTTGAACAAATTCATCCAACGTATTATGCAAAATGTAATTTGCAAAATGTAATCGATAACAATTATTGAATGCTTGAACAAATTCATAAGTCATAATAAAACACATTTGAGTATGAACATGTTTGTTCCAAAAGTTAAGAGTTTATTGAGATATGCTTGTGCACATTTAATTGCACATTTTATTCCAAATTTAACTTATGGAACAAAATAAGAAAGAAAAATTACAATGTTTAGTATCTTTATATTAAATAATGTGTATATATATAGAGAGAGAGATAATTTTTTAAAAGGATAATTATGGTAACAAATTATTTATTTAACTTTAAATTTATATGTCTCTTAATTCAATGGGAAATAAATAATTATGATAAAATTTCTTTGTTGAAAAATCTAGGGGAAAAAAATTATATATAAGAAAAAATATAATATAAAAGTTTACACATTGTACAATAATAAAATAAAAAATTAGTTAACAAAAACTTGAGTGCAAAAGATCCATAAAAAATATTTGTTTACATTATATCATTAAGCTATGATTAAAATTGTAATGATAAATGAGAAAATCTTATTTATTGTAGTGTTCATTTATTTTTTTATTTTTATATTGAATCATGATTTAAATTGAATTGTGAAAATATATACTATAGATTAGGTTTAATGAGAAAAATGATTGAGCTAAGTCGATTCAATAATAAAAATTGGCTAGGAGAAATATAAAGAAGATAAACAAGGGAAAAAAGACTATAATATGTAATGTTGGTGGTTTTGTTTTTTAAGAAAGCTAGTTTGTATGGTTAGTAAAATGTCAAATATAATGGCAAATTTTTTAAAAGACAAATCTTAACTATACAAAATTCCATCCACTTGAAAAAAAATTGATAATTTATTTATTAACAGACTTGCCAATCTTATTTTTTTAACAATTTATAATTTTGAAAATTCAAAAAATAACTTTCAATTTAAAAAAATAAGTTTAATATTTAATTTTGCCAAAATTTTAACTAACTGTAAAAATAGTTTAAAAAAAAACATTTTAAATTTACACACTTATATAAAAATTTAAAAATTATTTCAAAAAATTATTTTCACTCTCTAAAAAATAAAATAAATTTAACATAAAATTTTACAAACACTTTAATAATTTTAAAAAATTAAAAGTTTAATAATTTTTAAAAAATTACAAATTAATTAAGAGGCGAGGCAAACTAGTTACAATATATTCTGTATAAAATAAACCCTAAAGCTCCACCATAACGCAGGCTTCTCCGCTCTCCGGGTAGAGTATTCTTCCTCTTTCTCAGTTTGTCGTATTACTCTGCCCGCTTACGACCAATGCAGATTAATCACTCAGAGGTTTACGACCAGGCAGGAGGCGGAGTTTTATGCTTTCATTTTCAATTTTTATAGTCGATACAATTTAATACCAAATTTGATTATTAAAATTTTAACAGTGGAATTTTTGTCGACCTTCAAGGTTGCTGCCTGTGACTCAGATCTGCAGCACTTTCTACTGACCGACAAGAAGTCTATTCATTCTTCAATAATTACATTACAGGATAGTGAACAGTACGGTGTTTCGATTAAATATTTCATGGCGGTGGATCACAGAGCTCGAGAGCGGCAGCATACTTGGAGCGCATTCCGCGAGCTGATTATTTTGTTTCTCTGTTTATAAGATGCATTTTGGTCCTCACCGGCAGGAAAACTGTCGGTGTCAACTAATTGTTAGAAATGGTTGAATAAGTTAAAACCTCTGGCATTAATTTATTAAAAAAATTGTCTTCTCTGGTGTAGTTTTTGCATATATATATTTTGGGGTTTGAACTCTGGCGCGAACTCTAACTTGTACCCATGCAACCACGCGTCATGACTGCGATGATTTCCTTTATATTAACCGCGAATCGATCCATCTCGTCACATCTACCAGACCAGGGGTTAATTTATTAATCAGGAAATGAACAAAAACGCCCTGTTACCAGAATCCTGGAGATGGATAAGTTCTCAATTAATCAAAAGAAAAAGATCAGAAATACCTGCTTCTCATATCCAGTCCAAGGTATAATACAAGACAGTCGTTACCATCTTGTGTACAAAAGTGTTAGAGGTGAAGTCAATAAAGACCTCGCAAATTGTCTATAATTTTATTGATTTCTAGTTTTAGTTTTATTATGTAATCATGGAAAACACATCTAGAGAATTCTAAAGTTTATTAGTTATAAATTTGTAATTTACCGAGAATATACAATCAAGACAAGGCCAGTAATACAATAAAACTAAAAACTTTCTACTGTGATTTCTGTTTTCATTTCTCAGTGTCTTCTTGTTTCTAAATTCTGAGCTGTTGTCTCATTTCAGTTTTTACCTCAATGTAGCCCCATCAAAATGCCATATTAAATCAGTAAGCATATCTTACAGAGAAGAGTAGCGGTATATCTATGATAGTTTTGTTCAATGCATCCAGACCAGAATTCTTTAAATGTAAATTAGTATTTTGGATATTTTACATCATGCATACATTAAAAACTATTAAAAGATGAAAGGATCCCTATTAAACCTTACTTTGTCATGACAAAAGAAAAAATAATGTCACTACCATACTTTCACTGTAATGAATAATCAATGTCAAACTTGGGACAATGCTAATGAAATATTAGACGTAATTCTAGCGTTGAATAGTTCATAAATCATATTAGGGAAAAACCATTACCTAAATACATCATAAAACCTGAGAATAAATTATATGATTGAAAAAACCAATACATTACTACATTATAGGGTCTAAGAATATACACATCATACAGAGTAGTAATAAATCATATGGTTGAAAAAACAAAACATAACTACCTCATAGGGTTTAAGAATATACACATCAAAAGTTGGTTAACTGGTCTAAGAATATACAGATCATAAAGTCTAGGAATAAATCATATGATTGAAAAAACAAAACATAACTACATCCTAGGATTCAAGAATATACACATCAAAAGTGGGTTTCTTTTAGTTAAGTTAGTTCCAAATATAGACATTAAAGGCTGCAAAGTGCAAAGTTCACATGCTCACATTAACGTGGAATGTGAAGCAAGGATGATGATGTTGTCATCATCTTTGAGAAGCAACAGAACTTCTTCAATGTGAGGACGGATATTCAGATAAAGCGGCAACATATTGGTAACATGGGTTTTTTACAAGTTTAAGATTTGTAAATTATAATTTTTGGTATTAAATTATTTTGGTTAATTATCAAATATATGTGTTTAAGCAAGTAATTTTTTTTTTAATTTTATAATATTTTATTTAAGTTGAGAGATTTATTTTTTAACTTAGTATGAGGGAGATGTGTAATTTCGTCTATGCTCAATTTTGAGTTGACACATGTTCCTTTTAAAATTAAAGTGAAATTAACATATTCTTTAAAGGAAAAATGTGGTGTTAATTCCCTCTCTAGGAAGTACAATAAGCAGGGCTTCATGTTTACCTTATCTTTCCTAATTTCTAAATCGCTATTGGCGGTACTTCAAGAATGGTCATAGGATGCAAAGAACATGCACATGGTCCACTAGCTACAATTCAACCCATAAGCACACCCAATGTACACATAACAAAATAATGAGATCCCATATAAATGTTATTTTTTTGGGTTAATATTCCACATTTATTCAAAATTTTATCTAGGTTATATTCTCTCCAATAATAGGTCATTATACTATTTATAAAAATATAGCTTTATGAAGTGTTTATTCTTTTGTGGAAGGCATGAAGAAGGATATCCACACCTTTATGGTAGAATATTGATACTCGCCAATAGTATAAATATTAAATAAATAAAGCCTTTAGAAATCATACAACACTTATCCAATCCTAGAACTACATTGGGTGACATTTATATGGATTTCATAATGGGATTACTAAAATAAGAAATAAATCTTTGATAATGGTTGTTGTTGATCATCCTTACAAAGATGCTCTCTCTGGTTCCTTATCATACCCATTCAAATCGTCCATAATGGAATAGGTCTTCATGGAAAATATTTACAAAATTTCATTAGATGCTTAAATTCATTGTTATTGATCATGGTTACACACTCACTAACAACTTTTGGAAAGAGTTGTTTTCGAGTCAATATACCCAATTGAATCTTAGCACATCTTATCATTTCAAAATTCATGGATAGATGGAGCTAGTCACCAAATGTTTGGAAGTTGATTTATGTAGTTGTTGTTTGGAATGATGAGCTAAATGCTTCTAGTCACTATCTCTAGATGAATAGTGGTATAATACTACCTACTATGGCATTGCTAAAATCACAGTCTTTGAAATAGTATATGAACAATCACCCCATTATTGATCTTTATCAACCCTCTCTAAGGTTTAGCAAGTAGAAAACACCTTGACATCCAATATTGATATTTTTCATATCCTCATCGATAATTTGGTGTCGCCTTAGAATTGCATGAGAAAATATTTGAGCATCATTTTGAAGAAGAGATTTAGGTATTCTTGCATATCCAATCCATGGAAAATTTGAGGATGGAAATTTATCTTAAAGTTTACAAACCTTGGTGATTCATACCAATCCATAACATGTAAACTAATAAACGTTTGACAATTTTCTTATAAAAATATTCAAATTTCTAATGATTTAATACATTATTTGTAAAATGTTGGCAGTAACATAATTTTTAATATAAACATTGGGTGAATTATGTTAAAAAAATTGGAGAATCATTGTTTTGTAAAAAACATATAAAATTAGCCCACGCCTCTACAATTTTCCCTATTCCATTCCTATAAGAAAATTTCTCTTAGGGTGAAAAGTAACGAGAAGCTAACACTTAATATTATGGACATTATACTATACTCAAACTTACACATCCAATGGCTTATAAATTAGCAATGCCTAGACATTCTGAGTTCCACCAAATTTTTTATGTGTTCTACTTGAGAAAACTGCTTGGCTCCAATTGCAGAGTTCAAACCACCCTTATAGATTTGGATAACAAAGGTTCCATTTGATTGCAGTATGAGGTTGTTTTTTATAAACATAAGTGTCATCTTCACCAATGGATTGTCAAAGAAGTTTTGATCTAATGTAAGAGTATACAACCTAAATATGTTGTATGGAAACCAATAGAGATTCTTCTTCAATTTCCTTATTTCCAATGTTGATATTAAGATTTCTTTGAAAGAAAAAGGGTGAAATTAAAGTTCTACTCTAACTCCCATATTTAGTGAAATACATTGTTATTTACCATATTAAACCCCATCTCTATTAAATAAGCCTTATAAAATATTAAAATGTAAAATCCATATATGTAAGTATCCTCATTAAAAGAATCATCTACTAAGTAATACAACCCCTGATATAGGAGAGCTCTTGATTTTGCTTAATACAATCCAAACCCTTGAGCTTGGACACCTCTTGATTTTGATTATTGAGTTCCTTGGAAAAACACACTAGCGAGATTTTTATTAATAAACTAAATATATTAGAGTGAAAAGTATACACTTATTACTAAGCACTATCATATTTCTCTTTTCATATTAATGGTGACCACCTAAGAAAAATGCAAGTAAACGGTACATAATATCAATAAACTTTTTAAAACCCTCGACTTTAAACTGATTCGCTACCATCTCATATAAAACCAATTAATTAGGGAGCAATTGATATGCCTATGACGCTGCATGGAATACATACAAAACCCACACAAGTGGAAGATTCCTAAATCGATGATAGAAACTTGTAAGTACAACATATTTGTGAGAAAATTTGTACAAGGAAGCCATATGTCTCAAGGCATCTAAATAGACAATCGTAGCCTATGAGATTTAGGTTTCTATGAACTCCAGGGACTAATTCATTGAATTCTGCATTTTTTAATGATATTCAACTGAACATTCTTTACCCAGAACTGCGAAATGAATATACAGAAAATGAACATTATAAGCACGTCGCAGAATGCAGATAGAATTCTCACGGAAGGTGTGCACACATGCGAGTGAAGACCGAAGTGACAACCATTTAAAATAATTATATATGGTAATTCAAGTTACAGGGTTCTGAGAAGTTGTTGGACATTTTTTTATATTGTAATAAGTCCAGGGTTGGATTCCGCGAATTTGAAGGAAGGTGACACATTTTCAAAGCAATTCTAATAAAATCGTTCAAATTCAGCGAACCTTCTAACCACAATTTTCTAACCGAATTTCGTGTCTAATAAATTTAGTATTAATCCTTTATGTCGACTTTGCAACTTGGAGTGGAATTTGTTTTACTGTGGGTAAGAAATTCTTAAAACATAATACAAAATAAACAAGTTTAATGCTGCTTCGTAGTTAAAAAATCATTGACAACCGGAGTTATTGATAATAGTAGAAGTTATTTCTATTAGTGGTTTTACTGTTCCCGCATGAAAGTATATTGGTTTATTTATTTAAATATTTACTTAGTTTAGTTTAGTATATATATAATTGGTATTCAAAATATTTTTAAAAAAATTATTAATTCTAAATCAATAAATGGATTTTAATTTGGTTTCAGTGGATGTTAACCATCACTATCATCATCATCATCATCAATTAAATTAGGATTTCTCACAAAAAATAATTTAATTTTTTTATAATAAAAAAAATGTGGTAATGAATAGAAATAAAATATTAATTATTTCGAATTAATTAATTAGTGTTTTATTGAGAATACAGAGGAAAAGTCTCAAATATTTCAAATTTATGAGGACAACTGGTGATTAGAGTTTTTTTTTAACGATTTTTAATTTTGACAAATTGACTTTAAATCACATAAAATTAGACATCCCCAATAAGTGTTTTTTTTCAAACCATTTTTAATTTTGACAAATTGACTTTAAGTCACATAAAATTTTAACAAGTGTAATATGCATTGTTGTTGCTTAGTACCTATCTCTTATGCAAAAAGTAATCCATAGAAATTATTGAATGCTTGAAAAAATTATAAATTTTTATATAAAATATTTTTAAAATAATTATATACGGTAGGTCAAGGTACAGGGTTCTGAGAAGAAGTTGTTGGAATTTTTTTTATATTGTAATAAGTCAAGGGTTAGTTTCAACGAATTTGAAGGGAAAAATTGGAAACTGACACATTTTCAAAGCAAATCTAATAAAATAGTTCAAATTCAGCGAACCTTCTGACCACAATTTTCAAACCGAATTGCATGTCTAATAAATTTTATAAATTTAGTATTATATTCTTTTATCTCGACTTTGAAATTTGGAGTGGAATTTGTTTTAATGTCAGTAAGAAATTATTGAAACATAATAGAAAATATTCTTTATCTCGACTTTGAAATGTGGGGTGGAATTTCTTTTAATGTGAGTAAGAAATTCTTAAAAACGTAATATAAAATAAATAAGTCTAATCTGGCTTTTTTTGGTAAAATTGGTAAAAAATAAATAAGTTTAATGTTATTATTTTGTAAAAAGTAATTGATAATTTAAGTTATTAATAGTAGAAGTTATTTATATTAATCGTTTTACTGTTCTTGTACATTGTTTAAATATTTGCATAGCTATATAGTTATATATATATGAAATTGGTATTCAAAGCATTTTTTAAAATTTAGTTAATCCTAAATTAATAAATCAATGAATGGATTTTATTAAAATTATAGAAATACAGAAACTATAAATAGAAATAATTAGGAATTCTTTTAATATTAAAAAATTTAAAATAGGAAGACAATACACTGAAATAGAAAAAAAAGGAAAAAAATCAATTGCTTTATTATTAAAAATAAGCATGATAATGACTAGAAAGAAAATAATAATTATGGAAAAAATATTACATAATTTGTGTTTTATTGACAAAAGAGAGGAAAAATGCAATATTCCGGGACAAAAGATGGTTCTAAATATTTTATTGCCAGTGTAGGTTAAAAGACATTGGACAATGTGCTATTTAATGTTTTGAATTAATTGTAATTGTTAACTCTGCACTTGAGAATTAAATAGAGTCATACTTGAAAATTGTAACTTCCCATTTGGAAGTTGTTTCTTTTAATAATAAAACAGTTGCCAAAAAACCTAACTGTTCCTCCCAACCGTAACCACCCAAGGAAAGGGGGTGGCAAAAGGAAAAGGAAAAGAGGGAGGAAAGGGGGAACAGTGCTGTTGGGACAGATGGGACAAGGATGGCAAAGTTATGCTAAGTCTGGTAAGGACCAGATAGTATTGGCATGACAATGCACGAAAAGTTTGCTGAAGGTTGTGACCTGGCAAACAAGCTTGGGGGGAGATTTGGTCGCGCAGACAAATCTTGCAGATGGGAGGAAGACAAGTAGAGAACCAGTGGTTACAAGGTTCTGAGTAAAGAGAAAACAAGTACTCTTCATACCGGATACAGGTAAGTGCCGCTATCACAATCTTGTGTTGTAGTTACTGTACTGCTGAAAGTTCTATTTAAGTTATTTGGTTAGTCCTGTTAGAAGGGTTGTGAAATAGGAAAAAGTTGAAATGATAAACAGTGCACAGAAAGACGGTTTGATATGAGGCAAATTTATAGTTTTGAGTTGGCCAGCAAATTTCTTCTTTAGATGGTCTGTAGGAGTTAGGTTAGTTTCATTATGACACATTGATAACAACAGAAGGCCTTTAAGGGTTAAAGCCACAAGGCTTAGAACAACCAGTTAAGCGGTAGCCTTGACCCTAGCTATGCAATTGAATCTTTGTCCTTTATACGGATGGAATAAATAAAAGAAAGGGAAAAGGAATGTCTTCCTCGCATTAAGGAAAAGACAAATGACAGAATAGAATGGGAATCTGTTCGAAAATTATTTTAGTCGTGAACCAGTAATCCTCAAAACTGTTACTGTTTATTTCACACAAAGTAAACTCAGATAATATGCCTAGTACAGAGATGAAACATACAGACAATTTAATGCATAGCCATGAACCTTGAGATAATAAGGCTATCGAAACATAAACTAGTCAAAAGAGAAAGGAAATTTCCTGAGCGGCATAACTGCACCTGTGTGGAGAGACAGGTTTTACGGCTAGGGTTAGGGTATATTCAAAACCCTTAGAAGACAGTAAGATAAGAAATTCAAGTAAATTACCCATATACATGTATATAAATAAAGCATAACTGCAATAAGACTCTACAGGACTTGACCCCGTACTGAATCGAAGGGCTCAGAAGGAACGTAAATACGAGGTCGAATTTAGAGTCTAGCCTTGACGGATATACTCTTGGGATTCATAGCATGCAGCGGCTATTGTATCTTAAACCAGAAAACTCGTTATCATGCAGAGTACAATATATCGAACATCTTGCAATACTGAAATAAATTCTGTGCATTATAGAACCGAACCCCATAGGCAACATACAACATATAAATATCGTCAAGATTTATACTATTACAGTAGTCTATCCTTCAAGCTTCATAACTTATAAATTAAAACGGGGTTTGTAACTACAGGATAGACAATGGCCATTACAATGGCAGAATTTGCTTGGCAGAGACCAAGCTAGTAACTAAGGAATAAAGGAGAACTGGTACTTGCATAATTTTAAGGAGCGCATGAATCACATTAATTTAGAAGTCAAATGCTTCACCAGGACAAAGACCCAGATAAAATTATTAACAAAATTCCATTACAATAATCAATAATGCATCAGAGCTCGAGAGCTCGACACAAGTACCAGCCTAGAAAGAAAATGGAACATTTTCGCAGAAGGATCTTTAACTCGGTGTGAGCTGGCAGATTCGCTAGGTTCAAACGTCGTTAGCATCCTGCCATTTTGTAGGAAAAGAAATAGAGAAAAAGACTGTAAGGAGTTGCTTCGAGTACCTCCTTAGTAAACTTAATCAATAAACAGTTCTTTTGGTTCAGCAAAACCCTC
Source organism: Pinus tabuliformis (assembly GCA_031772625.1). Taxonomy (NCBI): domain Eukaryota; kingdom Viridiplantae; phylum Streptophyta; class Pinopsida; order Pinales; family Pinaceae; genus Pinus; species Pinus tabuliformis. The sequence goes on along the minus strand of CM062816.1, from coordinate 214,823,347 downwards.
GATACTTGCAATAGACATTTATAGAGTAGGAACATACATGTTAATCGGCGTGAGTCAACTGCTTCCACATCCAAACATGACTTACAAGAAAGAAAAAAAGAAGGACACTTCCTTGCCTACAAGTAGCAAACAATCCTGTAGTGAGATAAGATCAAAACCTGAGCGGAGACAGAGTAATATGTAGCTATAGACCAAAATTTGTGTAACACAGAGAGGGTTCACCAATACCTTGGTTGTGGAAAGGAACATAGCTTCCAACCAACTGGTGATACGACCAGGTAGCAACCAATAGTCTTCTCGGTGCTGCGCAGGGGTTGCGGTAGTGCAGACCTGAATCAAATACGATATGGAATACCATAATGGAACAATAAAACTCAAAGGAAATACCTCGAGCTAGATCCACCGTCGGATGGACCTCTTTCCATTTTCATCGTCGATGCGGGGAGAGCCCCGAGGGCGCAAAGGTAGAGAGGCCACTGCCACGTGATCAAGCCAGTCTACATAAATGAAATAGGACAGGTGGACTGGAGGCAGCCAGTGACATTTATGTCCGCAGACAAACATTCCATCAAATATTCCATCCTCCGCAGAAAACTTTCAATGTGACCATAAACATCCAGATACCTCTACTCTTGAACCTTCCCTGTGTTTGCCGCGTGTCAAGGGTATTAAATTGGTGTAAACAACTATGTACCGGACCTTGCCGGGCAAGAAATATGTGTAACCCATGTAATTTTTTTTATTTACCGTGTAGATTAATTGACAGGGGTCATTACAAGTGGTATCAGAGCCAAGTTCCAGAAACTGTGACCTCTGGGACAGTGGCGTGGGAAATATATTTATATATTTATAACAATCAATAAACCTGTTTTATTATCCCCCTGATAAATTCTGTTTGAGTACAGGAGCAAGATCGACAGGATGAGAAGAACAGATAGCGCATCCCAGGGATTTGTAGCAGGTCAGGGACCTGCAGGGAACCATCTCGAGTTGTGGGTACAACTCGGCGAAGAGACTCGCAGCGCAAACCATGCCATTCTGGAAACTGTACAAGAATTGAAGCATGAAATGGCCCATTTACGGGAAGAGAACGCCAGGATCACAATGGAGCAGGAGAGGATTATAAAGAGTCTCTCGGATAAACAAAATCAGGTACCACCGCACCCCAGTGTTGAGCAATAAGGAATATCAGGGGAACATGACCAAAATACAGAACCTGGAGAATCGAAAGGTAGGGAGCAGGAACGGTCTGATAATGCCTCTGAACAGCAAATGTCAAAAAGGCAGCGGATAGAGTTGCAAGGAGAATTCCGCAAGATTAAACCGCCACATTTTGATGGAGAACAAGAGGAGGCAGCTGAAGCATGGTTGATCAACATGAACAAATATTTTCAACTGTATGAATATGACCACAACCTTAAGGCAAGATTGGCCATTTTTCAACTGCAAGGGAAGGCCACCTTGTGGTGGGAGGAAGTGAAGATGGTCAAAGGAGTGAGTGAACAGACTATTACCTGGGAAAAATTTCAAAGGTACTTTAAGGAAAGATACTTGACAGAATGCTTCTATGATGAAAAAGCTAGAGAATTCCATGATCTGCGATTGGGACAGCAGACTATGGACGAGTTCATCACTCATTTTACTTCCCTGCTCCGCTATGTGCCCTACATCTGGGAGGAAAAAGCTAAAGTATAGAGGTTTGTCAGCAGTCTACCCTTGGGTATGAGGGAAAGAATCGAATTCGATAATCCAAAAACGATGGACGAGGCCATACGTAAAGCCCGAATGTGTTACCAGCAGAGCAAGCAAAAGGGAGATGGCCTACATAAGAGATGGTTGGATAAAAAAAGCAGCAGATTGACCGGAAGTACCAAAGGTAACCATGGTGGAGGTAATAGAGGTTTTACCAAAGGGCAAACCAGCAGCAAAAATTCACAGAAGAATTCGCTGCGACTAAAGCCCCCCAATGAGTCTAGAACTAATGACCAATTTGGGAAAAATGACAATGAGGGGACAACAAGGCCTCCAGTGCAATGTTGGGGCTGTGGAGGCCCCCATTATGTGAAAAACTGTCCCCAACGCAAAGGAACTGATCAGGTGTCCCAGGTCTATGAAGCCTCTACAGTGGGTGATGTAGGACGAAGTCTACCGAGGATTAATGCTGCTCTAGAGGATCGCCAGGCAGAGTACCAGCCGACTATGGTGGAATTTGAAGGTACACTCTTAGACCTTGTTGTCACTATTTTAATTGATCCTGGTGCAACATTACGTTATGTTAGCCCTAGAATTATGGAGTAGTGTAGGTTACAGCCTGTAAAATTTAAGGACCCTTGGCTGGTTCAGTTGGCTACAGGGGCAAAGAGATGAGTAAATTCCAAAGTCAAAAATTGCCCTTTAAAAATAGCAGGCCAATTAGTTAAAGCAGACTTAAATATGCTTCCCCTTGGCTCATATGACATTTTAATTGGTATGGACTGGTTGGAAAAACATTGGTCTGTAATTAATTGTAAAACAACGACTATCAGCTATAAGGATGAGCTCGGGATTAAGCAAGAAATGCAGGGGATCAAACGGCCAAAGCAACTTCGGCCTATAACCACCTCCCAGTTAGCAAAATGCATTAGGAAGGGATGTCGGATTTACACTATCCAAGTGGGTTATGCTGACTCAAAAGACAAAATAGCCGCAATAGAGAATATCCCTGTGATACAAGAGTTTGTTGATGTATTTCCGAAGGAAATTCCCGGGTTACCTCCTAAGCGGGACATAGATTTTACCATTGAATTAGTGCCGGGAGCAGCTCTGGTATCCCAGGCACCCTATAGAATGAGTATACCAGAATTGACAGAATTAAAAATGCAATTGCAGGAGCTGCTAGATAAGAATTATATCCGCCCCAGTGTGTCACCCTGGGGAGCCCCGGTGTTGTTCGTTAAGAAGAAAGACGGGACCCTGCGCATGTGCATAGATTATCGGCAGCTAAATAAATTGACTATCAAGAATAAATATCCACTGCCCCGTATCGATGAACTGTTCGATCAGGTAAAGGGAGCAACAGTTTTCTCGAAAATTGACCTGCGATCGGGGTATCACCAAGTTAGGATTAAAGAAGAGGATATAGCTAAAACCGCTTTCAGAACACAGTATGGTCACTATGAATTTGTGGTACTACCCTTTGGGTTGACCAACGCCCTTGCCACTTTTATGTGTCTAATGAACAGCGTATTCCACCAATACTTGGACAAGTTCGTGCTGATTTTCATTGACGATATCTTGATTTATTCTCAGACAATGGAGGAACACAAAGAGCACCTTAGATTGGTATTGAAAACCCTTCGAGAGCATCTATTGTACGCTAAATTCAGTAAATGTGAATTTTATAAAGAACAGGTACAATATCTAGGGCATATAATCACTATGAAAGGAATTGTAGTTGACCCTGAGAAGATAAAAACAATAATGTAATGGCTGGTACCTAAAGATGTAGCAGACATCCGCTCTTTTATGGGATTAGCAGGCTATTATAGGCGATTTGTGGAAGGATTTTCAAGGGTAGCATACCCCATTACTTCCCTGCAAAAAAAGGAAAGGGCCTTCAAGTGGACCCCGGAATGTCAAAGGAGCTTCGAGCAACTCAAACACCTGCTCACCACAGCGCCCGTTTTAAGCATTGCGGACCCCAACAAAAACTATGTGGTGTGTACAGATGCGAGCAAAGGAGTAGGGGGTGTGTTGATGCAGGAAGGGAAGGTAATAGCCTATGAATCACGGAAATTGAAAGAACATGAGCAGAAATATTCTGCTTACGATTTAGAGTTGGCAGCCGTGATTCACGCCCTGAAAATGTGGCGACATTATTTGATGGGAAGAAAATTTCTGTTATTAACTGATCACCACAGCCTGACTAATTATTTTAGTCAACCCACTCTGAATGCAAGGCAAGTGCGGTGGGCAGATTTCCTGAGTGGTTTTGATTTTGAAATTAAGCATTTAAAAGGAAAGGAAAATAGGGTGGCAGACGCTTTAAGCAGAAAAGTGCAGTGCCTATATGAAATCTCCTACAGTGAAGGGAAAAGTCCCTTCAGGGAAATCATTACAAGTGTAGCTGAACAAGACGCTAATTACCAGCAAATAAAACGGCAAATACAGCAACCAGCCAGCAAGGAAAAACAGCCAGATTATGCCATAAACACTGCTAGAATGTTGTACTATAAAGAGAGGATGTATGTGCCTAATCAGAAACATGTTAAAAATTTGATATTGGACGAATTTCATAAGAGTCACTATGTCGGACACCCCAGGTATCAAAAGATGATTACTGCGTTGCAAAAAGAATATTTTTGGCCGGGGATGAAGAAAGGCATGGCAGGTTATTTAGCACGATGCTTGGAGTGTCAGCAAATCAAAGGAGCGCACCAAAACCCTGCAGGATTATTACAACCACTACCCATACTAGAATGGAAATGGGAAACCATATCCATGGACTTTATAACAGGTCTGCGTAAGACAAAGAAAAATAACGATTCCATCATGGTAGTGGTAGACAAACTGAGCAAGTCAGCACATTTCATACCGGTACAATCTACCTATAGGGCTGCGCAGATCGCACATGTGTTCATGCAGAATATATTTAAATTGCATGGGTTACCAAAAGTAATAGTTTCAGACCGAGATGTAAAATTTACATCAGTCTTTTGGAAGACTCTGTTTGAAGAGTTGGGAACTCAGCTGAATTTTAGCACGGCTTATCACCCTCAAACGGACGGGCAAACAGAACGAGTGAACCAGGTAGTAGAGGATATGTTAAGGGCATACATGATGCAGCAACCAACCAAGTGGGAGGATTATTTGCACCTGGTTGAATTCACTTACAATAATGGCTACCACACCTCATTGCTGATGAGTCCCTTCGAAGTGTTGTATGGGCGAAAGTGTTGCACCCCCTCGAGCTGGAGTGGACCGGAGGATAGATTGATGCTGGGTCCCGAGATGCTTAAGGAAATGGAAGAACTAGTGAAAAAGGCACGATCTAATTTGAAGGTAGCCCAGGATAGGCAGAAAAAATTCGCTAATAGGAAAAGAAGATTTAAAGAATATCAGGTCGGGGACCACGTTTTTGTGAGGATACGCACAAGAAAAAGCTCATTACAGTGGAGCGGGTATGCAAAATTAGCCCCTCGATACTGTGGCCCATTTCAGATCCTAGCAAGAGTGGGGCCGGTAGCTTACCAGCTTGCCCTACCAAGCCACATATGGGTTCATAATGTCTTTCATGTTTCCGTACTAAGAAAATATGTTTATGACCCTAAATATGTAATTAATTGGTAGGATATTCAAGTGAGAATTATCACCGATAAATGTTTATAGACGTCTTCCTTTTGGCAAGAAACTGATGTAGGATGTTGCATGTGCAGGTAGAACCAGAAGGAGAGATCCAGGTCGAACCACTGAGCATCCTCGATCGGAGAGAGGTGACACTGTGGAAGTAGGATATTACCCAAGTTAAAGTGTAGTGGTAGCACTTTGGGCCTGATGAGGCCACTTGGGAAGATGAAGAGTTTATGAGAAGAAATTACCCAGAACTGTTCATGGCTGGGAGACATCGGGATGATGTCCAATCTCAGGGGGGGAAGATGTAATATTCCTGGACAAAAGATGGTTGTAAATATTTTATTACTGTTGTAGGTTAAAATACATTGGACAATGTGCTATTTACTGTTTCGAATTAATGGTAATTTTTAACTCTGCACTTGAGAATTAAATCGAGTCATACTTGAAAATTGTAACTTCCCATTTGGAAGTTGTTTCTTTTCATAATAAAACAGTTGCCAAAAAACCTAACTCTTCCTCCCAACTGTAACCACCCAAGGAAAGGGGGTGGGAAAAGGAAAAGGAAAAGAGGGAGGAAAGGGGGAACCGTGCTGTGACGACAGATAGGACAAGGATGGAAAAGTTATGCTAAGTCTGGCAAGGACCAGATAGCATTGGCACGACAGTGTAGGAAAAGTTTGCTGAAGGTTGTGACCTCGCAGACAAGCTTGGGGGGAGATTTGGTCATGCAGAAAAATCTCGCGGACGGGAGGAAGACAAGCAGAGAACCAGTGGTGACAAGGTTCTGAGTAAAGAGAAAACAAGTACTGTTCATACCAGATACAGGTAAGTACCACTATGACAATCTTGTGTTGTAGATACTGTACTGCTGAAAGTTCTATTTAAGTTATTTGGTTAGTCCTGTTAGAAGGGTTGCGAAATAGGAAAAAGTTGAAATGATAAACAGTGCACAGAAAGACGGTTTGAGTATGAGGCAAATTTATAGTTCTGAGTTGGCCAGCAAATTTCTTATTTAGATGGTCTGTAGGAGTTAGGTTAGTTTCATTATGACACGTTGATAACAACAGAAGGCCTTTAAGGGTTAAAGCCACAAGGCTTAGAACAGCCAGTTAAGCGGTAGCCTTGACCCTAGCTATGCAATTGAATCTTTGTCCTTTATACGGATGGAATAAATAAAAGAAAGGAAAAAGGAATGTCTTCCTCGCATTAAGGAAAAGACAAATTACTGAATAAAATTGGAATCTCTTCGAAAATTATTTTAGTCGTGAACCAGTAATCCTCAAAAATGTTACTGTTTATTTCACACAAAGTAAACTCAGATAATATGCCTAGTACAGAGATGAAACATACAGACAATTTAATGCATAGCCATGAACCTTGAGATAATAAGGCTATCGAAACATAAACTAGTCAAAAGAGAAAGGAAATTTCCTGAGCGGCATAACTACACCTGTGTGGAGAGACAGGTTTTATGGCTAGGGTTACGGTATATTCAAAACCCTTATAAGACAGTAAGATAAGAAATTCAACTAAATTACCCATATACATGTATATAAATAAAGCATAAATGCAATAAGACTCTGCAAGACTTGACCCCATATTGAATCGAAGGGCTGAGAAGGAACGTAAATACAAGGTCGAATTTAGAGTCTAGCCTTGACAGATATACTCTTGGGATTCATAGCATGCAGCGGCTATTGTATCTTAAACCAGAAAACTCGTTATCATGCAGAGTACAATATATCGAACATCTTGCAATACAGAAATAAATTTTGTACATTATAGAACCGAACCCCATAGGCAACATACAAGATATAAATATCGTCAAGATTTATACTATTGCAGTGGCATAGTCATCATAACACATATCATATAAATAAGGAACAGATGCGCATTATTACAGTAGTCTATCCTTCAAACTTCATAACTTATAAATTAAAACAGGGGTTTGTAACTACAGGATACACAATGGCCATTACAATGGCAAAATTTGGTTGGCAGAGACCAAGCCAGTAGTTGAGGAATGAAAGAGAACTGGTATGTGCATAATTTTAAGGAGCGCATGAATCAGAGTAATTTAGAAGTCAAATGCTTCACCAGGACAAAGACCCAGATAAAATTATTAACAAAATTCCATTACAATAATCAATAATGCATCAGAGCTTGAGAGCTCGACGCAAGTATCAGCCGAGAAAGAAAATGGAACCTTCTCGCAGAAGGACCTTTAACTCGGTGTGAGCTGGCGGATTCGTTAGGTTCAAACCCCGTCAGCATCCTGCCATTTCGTAGGAAAATAAATAGAGAAAAAGACTATAAGGAGTCGCTTCGTGTACCTCCTTACTAAACTTAATCAATACGCAGTTCTTCTGGTTTAGCGAAACCCTTGATACTTGCAGTACACATGTATAGAGCAGGAACATACATGTTAATCGACGTGAGTCAACCGCTTCCACATCCAAACATGACTTACAGGAAAGAAAAAAAGAAGGACACTTCCTTGCCTACAAGCAACAAACAATCCTGTAGTGAGTTAAGATCAAAACCTGAGTGGAAACAGAGTAATATGTAGCTATAGACCAAAAATCTGTGTAACACAGAGAGGGTTCACCAATACCTCGGTTGTGGAAAGGAACACAGCTTCCAGCCAACTGGTGATACGACTGGGTAGCAGATAGTAGTCTTCCCGGTGCTGCGCAGGGGTTGCGGTAGTGCAGACCTCAATCAAATGCGATATGGAATACCATAATGGAATAATAAAACTCAAACGAAATGCCTCGAGCTGGATCCACCCTCGGATGGACCTCTTTCCATCTTCACCGTCGATGCGGGGAGAGCCCTGAGGGCGTAAAGGTAGAGAGGCCACTACCACGTGATCATGCCAGTTTGCATAAATGAAATAGGATAGGTGGATTGGAGGCAACCAGTGACATTTATGTCCACAGACAAACATTCCATCGAATATTCCATCCTCCGCAGAAAACTTTCAATGTGACCATAAACATCGAGATACCTATACTCTTGAATCTTCCCTGTGTTTGCCGCTTGTCAAGGGTATTAAATTGGTGTAAAGAACTATGTACCGAACCTTGCTGGGCAAGAAATATGTGTAACCCATGTAATTTTTTTTATTTACCGTGTAGATTAATTGAGAGGAGTCATTACAAAAAATCTCAAATATTTCCAATTTATGAGGACACTTGGTGATCAGAGGTTATTTTTTTCAAACAATTTTTAATTTTGACAAATTCACTTTAAATCACATAAAGTTAGACCTCTGCCAAGAAATTCAAATTTTAACAAGTGTAATATGCAACATTTCTTAGTACCAACCTCTTATGCAAAAAGTAATCAATAACAATTATTGAATGCTTGCACAAATTCATCCAACCTCTTATGCAAAATGTAATCGATAACAATTATTGAATGCTTGAACAAATTCATAAGTCTAATAATAAAACACATTTGAATACGACCATGTTTCTTACAAAAGTTAAGAGTTTATTGAGATGTGCTTGTGCACATTTAATTGCACATTTTATTCCATATTTAACTTATGGAACAAAATAAGAAAGAAAAATTACAATTTTTAGTATCTTTATATTAAATAATGTGTATTATATATAGAGAGATAATTTTTAAAAAAGATAATTATGGTAACAAATTATTCATTTAACTTTAAATTTATATGTCTCTTAATTCAATGGGAAAGAAATAATTATGATAAAATTTCTTTGTTGAAAAATCTAGGGGCAAAAAAATTATATGTAATAAAAAATATAATATAAAAATTTACACAGCGTACAATAAAAAAATAAAAACTTAGTTACAGAAAAACCTAAGTGCAAAAGATCCATAAAATATATTTGTTTATATTATATTATTAAGCTATGATTAAAATTGTAATGATAAATGAGAAAATCTTATTTATTGTAGTGTTCATTTATTTTCTTTTTTTTTTATTGAATCATGATTTAAATTGAATTGTGAAAATATATACTATAGGTTAGGTTTAAATGATTGAACTAAGTCCATTCAATAATAAAAATTGGCTAGGAAAAATATCAAGAAGATAAACAAGGGAAAAAACACTATAATATGTAATGTTGGTGGTTTTGTTTTTTAAGGAAGCTAGTTTGTATGGTTAGTAAAATGTCAAATATAATGGCAACTGTTTTTAAAAGACAAATCTTAACTATACAAAATTCCATCAACTTGAAAAAAAAATTGATAATTAATTTATTAGCACAATTGCCAATCTCATTTTTTTAAACAATTTTTAATTTTGAAAATTCAAAAAATAATATTCAATTTAAAAAAATAAGTTGAATATTTAATTTTACCAAAATTTTAACAAAATGTAAAAAACATTTTAAAAAAACATTTTAAATTTACACACTTATGTAAAAATTTAAAAATTATTTCAAAAAATTATTTTCACTTTCTAATAAATAAAATAAATTTAACATAAAATTTTACAAACTCTTTAGTAATTTTTAAAAATTAAAACTTCAATAATTTTTTAAAAATTACAAATTAATTAAGAGGCGAGGCAAACTAGTTACAATATATTCTGTATAAAATAAACCCTAAAGCTCCACCATAACGCGGGCTTCTCCGCTCTCCGGGTACAGTATTCTTCCTCTTTCTCAGTTTGTCGTATTACTCTGCCCGCTTACGACCAATGCGGATTAATCACTCAGAGGTTTACGACCAGGCAGCAGGCGGAGTTTTATGCTTTAATTTTCAATTTTTATAGTCGATACAATTTAATACCAAATTTGATTATTAAAATTTTAACAGTGGAATTGTTGTCGACCTTCAAGGTTGCTGCCTGTGACTCAGATCTGCAGCACTTTCTACCGACCGACAATAAGTCTATTCATTATTCAATAATTACATTACAGGATAGTGAACAGTACGGTGTTTCGATTAAATATTTCATGGCGGTGGATCACAGAGCTCGAGGGCGGCAACATTCTTGAGCGCATTCCGCGAGCTGATTATTTTGTTTCTCTGTTTATAAGATGCACTTGTTGGAATTTAATTCCAACTGTAACGATGAACAGCTGGAAAGGAATTTAATTCGCAGTAAATACTCCAGGTTGTTCGGTGCATCAAAGTCGCCTTTGATATTTTTGCACATAAATGTGCATTAAACTCACAAAATTGATTTCCCCTGCAGACAGCCGACTTGTTTTTTGATAAAAGCATTACCGCCTTGCTGCATTAAATACAGAGATAGGCATTAGAAGATATTTTGTAATATTTTATTGTTTAAATCAGATATGTTTTAGCATATAAATACATCACACAACAGTTCTGTTTTAAGGTTAGCAGCTAAAGAATCATACAGAGCAGAGGAGAGCACGCAGCAGCGTGAAGAAGAATAATTTCAGAATAGTGAAACGCACAACAGTGCACAACAGAGTAGACGCAACAGTGTAGTAGAGAACAACAAAGGGAAAATGCACAGCAGTGCAGATATTTTGAATGTAATTTGTTTTATGGTTGTTTGCTGAGAGAGAGGGACGAACCTGTAACAGTTTATTTTTTTTAATAAATACAAGTTATTTTTCCTGTTGCTGTTACACCGTCACCGTTGCTGTTACACCAGTTCCACCGTTGCTGCAACACCAAACTACGTTGCTGCAACACCGTTTCCAGCAAACGATTTTTCAGTTTTCTGTGTTAAAAACAGAGCAAAAACAGAGCATTTTTTTGTTGTCTGTCTGTTATGAAATTATCTCAAATTTTCCAACATGGTATCAGAGCCGGTCTAGGCACTCAGTGAGTCAAAAACAGAGCTTGTTTTTCACTGTAGGAGCTGTAAGAAGCTTGTTGAGCAGATTTTTCCAGCAGAGAAAGTTTTTGCTTGTTTTCAAAATACAGTCAGTATCTTTTCTTTACCAATACAGGTTAAGATGGCAGATGCTGGAACAGGTTTGACAAATTCCCAACTGCCACAGTTTAATGGGAAAAATCACAGTTATTGGTCCATAACAATGAAAGCATTGTTTGCTTCTCAAGGACTATGGGAGCTGGTTGAAACTGGCTATGCTGAACCTGCAGATGCAACAACACTGGCTGCTTTAACAGTAGCAGAAAGAGACCAGTTGAAGGGCGATAGAAAGAAGGATGCCAAAGCCCTCTTTTTCCTCTTCCAATCAGTACATGAAAGTGTTTTTCCGCGGATTGCAGCAGCAACAAAATCTAAAGAGGCATGGGATATTCTCAAAACTGCCTATCAAGGCATGGAGAAGGTGAAGACTGCAAAGTTGCAGATGTTGAGGAGAGACTTTGAAAATCTCAGCATGAAGGAATCTGATACAATAGATTCATTCTTCACTCAGGTTATTGGCTTGATAACCCAGATAAGATCTCATGGTGAGATTCTTGAAGATAGAAGGATTGTAGACAAAATCTTGAGATGTTTACCCTCAAGGTTTGAATCTATTGTGGTAGCAATAGAAGAAACAAAAGATCTCTCATAGCTCACCGTAGATGAGCTGAGTGCTTCTCTTTTGTCTCATGAACACAGACTGAGTAGAGGAACAGATTCCTCATTTGAGCAAGCATTCAAGACTCAGATGTCTTTTGGCCAAAGAAGAGGTCGAGGCAGAGCAAATAACAGAGGTGCTTTAAGAAGCTAAAACAGAGGCAGAAATTATCCTGCTAGCACAGGCGGAAGGAGCTGCAATCAAAACCAAGCTAAATGTTCAAGCAAATAGCAAGCTCATGGACAAAGGTATGACAAATCTCAAGTCCAATGTCATTATTGTAAGAAATATGGGCACTATGCCAATGAATGTAGGAAAAAAAAAATGACATGAATAATAGGTAGAATGCTAATTTTGCAAATAAAGAAGATAAGAACCCAAAGAACGTGCTGTTAACATGTAACATAGCATAAGACAAACAAGAAGATTTTTGGTTCTTAGACTCAGGTTGTAGTAATCACATCACTGGAAATATTGAAATGTTTGCCAATCTGGATGAAAATGTGAAATTTGAGGTAACAACAGGGACTGATGATAAGATATCTGTCAAGGGTAAGGGCAGAGTCAGTATTCGAGCAAAAAATGGAGAACAAATGATTGTGCCAGAGGTATACTATGTACCCAGTCTGAAATGTAATCTTTTGAGCATTGGACAACTCATAGACAAAGGTTACAACGTGTTCTTCAAAGATGATACGTGTACAATGAGAGATATACCTCCAAGTAAGAAGATCATTGCACAGGTGCAGATGACCAGCAATAGAATGTTTCCTCTCAAACTCAGGGCAGATTTGAAGGAAGAACTATTGCGGCTGTAACACAAGAAGTCTTTCAGGAACAAGTGAAAGATGTGAATTGGTTGTGGCATTTGAGATTTGGACATCTCAATTTCGGAGGCCTGAATCTGTTGCAACATATTGGTAACATTGGTTTTTTACGAGTTTAGGATGTGTAAAATATAATTTTTGGTATTAAATTACTTTTTGATAATTATCAAATATATGTTTAATTTTATAGTATTTTATTTATTGTTTTAGTGATTAAGTTTAGAGATTTATTTTATAACTTAGTATTCGGGAGATGTGTAATTTCGTTTATGCTCAATTTTGAGTTGACACATGTCCATTTTAAAATTAAAATGAAATTAACATATTCTTTAAATGAAGAATGTGGTGTTAATGCCTTCTCTAGGAAGTACAATAAGCAAGGCTTCATGTTTACCTTATCTTTCCTAATTTCTAAATGGCTATTGGCCGTACTTCAAGAATTGTGATAGAATGCAAAGAACACGCACATGGTCCACTAACTACAATTCAACCCATAAGCACACCCAACGTACACATAACAAAATAATGAGATCCCATATAAATGTTATTTTTTTGGGTTAATATTCCACATTTGTTCAAAATTTTATTTAGATTATATTCTCTCCCATAATAGGTCATTATACTATTCATAAAAATATAGCTTTTGAAATGTTTATTATTTTGCGGAAGGCATGAAGAAGGATATCCACACCTTTATGGTAGAATATTGATACTTTCCAATAGTATAAATATTAAATAAATAAAGCCTTTAGAAATCATACAACACTTATCCAATCCTACAACTACAGTGGGTGACATTTATACGGATTTCATAATGGGATTACCAAAGTAAGAAATAAATCTTTGATAATGGTTGGGTTTATCATCCTTACAAATATTCTCTCTCTTGTTCCTTATCATACCCATTCAAAGCATCCATAATGGAATAGGTCTGTAAAAATTTCTGTTTTCCCACCTCGGTTTTCAGTTTCTCCTTATTTCTCCCATGTAGTTAAATGCCCATTTCCATAACCATACATTTAACAGACTGAAAAAAATAAATATTGCTGAAAACACAAATTCTGGAAATTTTTCAGAATGCTGGAAATTACAGAATTAAAAATCAGCAATCAAAAACAGCCATTAAAACACATTAAAACACTGATATTTTTGGTCAACTTGACCCTGGAAAAACCCCCTACAACTCTTGGGGAAAACCAGTTTGAGAGCTCTTCTTTATTTCTGAAAAATTGCCTTTTTATAGTGAGAATTATTTCGCAAAAATCAGCAAGCAAATTTACAACTTATCTCCTTTCCCGTGCCTCACAGCAATCTGGAAATTACAGCAAACGTGACAGCAATAAATGCTGTATGGCCTCCGTTTTGTGTGCAGAAAAATCAGCAAACTGTTCCTCGATTTTTGTGCAAAAATCTGCCTTTCACTATGTGCTGAATCAGCTGTACAAATCTACTCAACTGCTGCCTTGAAATGTGTGCCAAGCTACTGTCTCCTTCTCCTTCCTGCTCAGAAATCTCTCTTGCTCTCTTGCTCTCCTTCTCCCAATCTGCTCATGAAAAAATGAATGACCTTTTCCTCCTTTAATATAACTCCAAGTGACTTTTGAGTGATCCAAGTGACTTTTGGGTGATCTCTAAATCCAATGGCTGAAATAGATTTAGATCAATGGCTGAGATTAAATGCTCATTTAAATCTCACTTTCTATTTTTTAATTCACCCCACTTTAATAAAGACCCACTTAGTCATTTATTTCCAAAGTCACTTTTCCTTTCTAATTTTTCATTTACTTTATAAAAGTTACTTTAAAATTAGACTTAGTAACTTTATCACTTAAAGTCACTTTTAAATTAGATTTAACTTTATAAAATTATAAAGTCACTTTAGGAGAAAAATTAAATTCTTTTGGACACTTTTCCCTAGGCCAAAGATCAAAGCCTAAGGGAACCACCTGTCCTCTGGTACCAAATTTCAACACTCCCTCTTACCGAGGAAGGTGTTCCTCACCACACTCATCTTGTCCCTGAAGTAGACATGCTTGCCCCGTGGTAAGGCTTTGGTAAGAATATCTGCAACCTGCTCATCAATGGAAATATACTCAAGTTTCACAACTCCCTTCTGAACATAGTCTCTGATGAAATGATATCTGATCCGGATATGCTTTGACCTGTCATGAAATACTGGATTCTCCGTGAGTTTAATGCAACTCTGATTATCACAGTAAATCACTGAAGGTCTCAACGGCTGACCAAATAAGGCAAACAACATCTTGCGAAGCCAGATAGCCTCACAAATAGCTAGACTAGCTGCCATATACTCTGCTTCTGCTGAAATCAGTGCTACTGGCTGCTGCTTCCGGCTGAACCATGACACTACTGCTGAACCCAACCCAAAATAGCACCCTGAAGTGCTCTTCCTGTCAAAAGCACAACCTGCCCAATCAGAATCAGTGTATCCTGCCAATCTCACTCCATCTCCCTGCCTGTAGTCCAGACCATAATCCACTGTCCCCTGCAAGTACCGCAAGATGTGTTTTGCAGCCACCCAATGAACCTTCCTAGGCTCACTCATAAACTGACTCATCGTGTTGACTGCAAAACAGATATCTGGTCTAGTGTTGACCAAATACATCAAGGAACCAATCAGCTGTGTGTACAATGTGGGATCCACCAACTCAGAATCCGAAGCATGAAGCTTCTTCCAGTTGGTGATCATCGGTGTCGACATGGGTCTACAATCCTCCATGTGGAATCTGCTAAGGATGTCCACAATATACTTACCCTGCCCTAAGAAGAAATGCCCCTCCTCCTGCCACACCTCCAAACCCAAAAAGTAATGCATCAAGCCGATCTCCTTCATCTCAAACTCCGCCGCAAGATCTCTCTTGCAGTGCTCTATGAGTCTCTCTGCACCTGTAATAATCAAGTCATCCACATACAGCACCAGAATGAGAGGCTCCTCACCAATCACAATAAAGTAAAGGTTCGGATCTACCTCACTCTTTGTGAAACCCATCCCCTACAAGTATGCATCTATCCTCGAGTACCAAGCTCTGGGAGCTTGCTTCAGGCCATAAAGGGCCTTCTTCAGTCTGCACACATGGGACTCCTTCCCATGCACCTCAAAGCCCTGTGGCTGCTCAATGTACACCTCCTCCTGTATGAAGCCATTGAGAAATGCGGTCTTCACATCCATCTGGTGGATCTTCCAGCCCATCTCTGCTGCTATCGATATAATGGAGCAGATCGAAGTATATCGAGCCACGGGAGCGAAGGTCTCCTCATAATCAACTCCCTCTACCTGGGAGAACCCTCTAGCCACAAACCTCGCTTTGAATTTCTCAATGCTGCCATCTGCAGCATGCTTTACCTTGTAAATCCATCTGGAAGTAACCACGGATTTGCCCTCAGGCCTCGACACCACCTCCCAAACATCATTCTTCATGATAGAAGAATACTCCTCCTGCATGGCCTCTCTTCAGACCTGCTGGCTAGCTGCCTCCTCATAGCTAGAAGGCTTAGAGTCAAGGATGCTGGTAACCATCGCCATATAACTACAAAACCTCTCAGGTGGTCTACTCTCTCTGACCGGCCTCTTCGGCTCAGCAACAGATGTGGCATCTCTCAAGGTGTCCTGAAGCCACTTGGGCTTCCTCTTCCCTGAGCATGCTTGTCCCATAGGAGAATGAAACTCCTCCTCCTCATCACCATCAGTAGCCTGAACTCCTGACTATCTGTCTGCTGTCCTCCTGCCTCCACCTGAACCTGTAGAAGCTGAGGTACCCTGTGAACTGTCCATCAGTGGACTCCCTAGTGAACTGCTTTGCATGCTGCCCGGAGCACCACCCCTCTGGCTCGGCGAGCCATTGCTCACTGACAGACCTGACATCCTCATAGATGTACCTCCGGATCCTCCTGATCCCTGCCCACTGGATCCCTGCGACTGACTCAACTGCTGCTAAGGGTCTTGCTGATCCAGATACTCTAACTCCCGTGACCTCCTAAAGGCCCTGTCCTCCTCGAACTTCACATCCCGTCTGACAACAACTCTCCTCTGTGCAGGAATGTAAATCTGAAAGGCCTTTGAGGTCTCACTGTAGCCCACAAAGATACCCTTCTCTGCGGTGGGCTCTAGTTTGGTCCTCTTCTCCTTGGGTATATAGGAGTATGCAATGCATCCAAAGATATGAAGATGACCAAGATCAGGCTTCTTCCCAGACAAAGCCTCCTCCGGAGTCATGTGCCCCAAGGCACGATGCGGACTCCTGTTCTGCAAGTAAACAGCTGTGTTGCAAGCCTCTGCCCATAAGAACAATGGCAACCCCTGATCATGTATCATGGCTTTGGCAGCCCCTATGATGGATCTGTTCTTCCTCTCCGCAACCCCGTTCTGCTTGGGGTTGTAAGGAACAGTGAAATCCCTCCTAATGCCTGCCTCCGCACAATAATCAATAAACTCTCCAAGGGTGTACTCTCCTCCATTGTCCGACCTCAGGGACTTGATCTTTCGACCTGTCTGAGTCTCCACAAGAGCTCTGAACTCCTGAAACTACTTGAAGACCTCACTCTTGGTCTTCAAGAAATAAATCCAGGTCCTCCTGGAGTGATCATCAATGAATAAGACATAGTACTCATATCCACTCAAGGAAACATGAGACATCCGATCGCTCACATCGAAATGAATCAAATCAAGTATCCCCGTCGCTCTGCTGTCACTGCTGGGAAAAGGGGATTTGGCAAACTTGCCCATCGCACAACCTCTGCAAGTATCAAAGTGATCAGTACTGAAATCTGGCACACCTGTGGTGATCTCCCGCAATGTCCTCAAGACTCCATGATATGTGTGTCCCATCCTGCGGTGCCAAATCTCACACAGCTCAGAACTGCTAGCTCTGCTGTCGGTACTACTGCTTAATGCCAAAAGGGGCTGAAATGCAAACTTGTACACCTTTGCATGGCGTACACCTATCACTCTAGCTGAATCAGCTGGAGTGCCCTTGGGATACATCAACACCTGTCCTCCCCTGAACAGTACCTCATATCCTCTGTCCTCCAAAGTTGAGACGGATATGAGGTTCTTCCTCATCCCTGGCACATAAAGAACCTCTGACACCTTCAAGGGAGGTTTGGACTCCCTCTGAAATGTCACTGTCCCCACCCCGACTGCTCTAACAACTCTGTCATCACCGAGTACTACCTCAATATCAGTGCCACTCTCTGAAAGCTCTGAGAAGTACTCACGGACTCCTGTCATGTGACATGAAGCCCCACTGTCCACATACTAGATACCTGTAGATGCTTCACTAATTGAGGGAAAAGCATGCTCCCTCTGAACCTGTGTGGCAGGTGATCCTGCAGTAGAGGACTCACACGTAGTGAACGCAAACTCTCGGTCAAAACGACTAGCAAAGTCCTCAATCTCTGCTGAAGCTGCCACGTCCTGGTTCTTCCCCTTCTTCTTCTTCTTCTCCAGACACACAACTGCATAGTGTCCCATCTTTTGACAATTCCAACACTTCACCTTGGAATAGTCCTTCTGTGTGTTCCCTTGTTTACCTTTACCTTTGCCTTTGCCCCCACCACTGCTTGTGGAAGCCTGCTTCTTCCCTTTGCCTTTCTTGCCTCCTGCCACCAGTGCTACGTCCTCATCCTGCTCAACTGGCTTGGATGCCCCAAGCTGTCCTTTGTTGATCTCTGTCTGAATGCAATCATCCCAAAACCTCTCCCATGTGGGAAGGGTCTCACGTGCACAAACCCCATCAGCAAAGTTCAACCATGAACGCGGGAGGTCATTCACTGCAATACGCACCAACTCAGTGGATGGAATGGCCTCTCCAATCGCTGCCAACTCATCTCTCACATTGGTAATCTTTGTGAGATATCCAACTGCACTATCATTACCCATCTTAATGTTCTTCAGCTTCTCCTTCAGGACCATCTTCCGGTTCTCATTGGTACTCTGGTAGAGATTGGACAATGCTGTCCACATCTCATGGGCATTGCTCTTTCCTCTCACATGAGGAATGCAATGGTGTTTGATTCCGTCTAGAATCAGCCTCTTACCCTTATTGTTCTTCTTTTTATACTCAGCCAACTGAGTAACATCAGTGGGCACAACAACAGGGTTCTGTGTGGTATGCACCATGATATCCCAGACTTCTGCCTCCTCAAAGATACTCTGCATTCTCTCCTTCCAAACACTGTAATTTGTATGCCCATCCAACCTATCCTCCACCCTCAATCCCAATGACATCCTGCTGTCCTAAAACTGAAAAATAGCACTGCTGTAGTAAAGATAAAACTGCTGTTTATGAAAAAATCAGCGTGCTGGAATTTTTTGAGTGAAAAATCAGCAACTGTAATTTTTCCTTTTGCTGTCCCAAACTGCCCTTCAGCACTCAAGCTCTGATACCATGTAAAAATTTCTGTTTTCCCACCCCGGTTTTCAGTTTCTCCTTATTTCTCCCATGTAGTTAAATGCCCATTCCCATAACCATACATTTAACAGACTGAAAAAAATAAATATTGCTGAAAACACAAATTCTGGAAATTTTTCAGAATGCTGGAAATTGCAGAATTAAAAATCAGCAATCAAAAACAGCCATTAAAACACATTAAAACACTGATATTTTTGGTCAACTTGACCCTGGAAAAACCCTCTACAACTCTTGGGGAAAACCAGTTTGAGAGCTCTTCTTTATTTCTGAAAAATTGCCTTTTTACAGTGAGAATTATTCAGCAAAAATCAGCAAGCAAATTTACAACTTATCTCCTTTCCCGTGCCTCATAGCAATCTGGAAATTACAACAAACATGACAGCAATAAATGTTGTACGGCCTCCGTTTTGTGTGCAGAAAAATCAGGAAACTGCTCCTCGATTTTTGTGCAAAAATCTGCCTTTCACTATATGCTAAATGAGCTGTACAAATCTGCTCAACTGCTGCCTTGGAATGTGTGCCAAGCTGCTGTCTCCTTCTCCTCCCTGCTCAGAAATCTCTCTTGCTCTCTTGCTCTCCTTCTCCCAATCTGCTCATGAAAAAATGAATGACCATTTCCTCCTTTTCCTCCTTTAATATAACTCCAAGTGACTTTTGGGTGATCCAAGTGACTTTTGGGTGATCTCTAAATCCAATGGCTGAAATAGATTTAGATCAATGGCTGAGATTAAATGCTCATTTAAATCTCACTTTCTATTTTTTAATTCACCCCACTTTAATAAAGACCCACTTAGTCATTTATTTCCAAAGTCACTTTTCCTTTCTAATTTTTCATTTACTTTATAAAAGTTACTTTAAAATTAGACTTAGTAACTTTATTACTTAAAGTCACTTTTAAATTAGATTTAACTTTATAAAATTATAAAGTCACTTTAGGAGAAAAATTAAATTCTTTTGGACACTTTTCCCTAGGCCAAGATCAAAGCCTAAGGGAACCACCTGTCCTTCGGTACCAAATTTCAACAAGGTCTTCATGGAAAATATTTACAAAATTTCATTAGATGCTTAAAATCATTGTTATTGATCATGGTTACATACTCACTAACAACTTTTGGAAAGAGTTGTTTTTGCGTCAATATACCCAATTGAATCTTATCACATCATATCATGTCAAAATTCATGGATAGATGGAGCTAGTGACCAAATGTTTGGAAGTTGATTTATGTAGTTGTTCTTTGGAATGACGAGCTAAATGCTTCTAGTCGCTATCTCTAGATGAATAGTGGTATAATATTACCTACTACAGCGTTGTTGAAATCATACTCTTTGAAATAGTATATGAACAATCACCCCATTACTCATCTTTATCAACCCTCTCTAAGGTTTAGCAAGTGGAAAACACCTTGACATCCAATACTGATATTCTTCATATCATCAACGATAATTTGGTGTTTCCTTAGAATTGCATGAGGAAATATTTGAGCATCATTTTGAAGAAGAGATTTAGGTATTCTTGCATATCCAATCCATGGAAAATTTGAGGATGGAAATTTATTTTAATGTTTACAAACCTTGGTGAATCATACCAATCTATAACATGTAAACTAATAAACGTTTCACAATTTTCTTATAAAAATATTCAAATTTCTAATGATTTAATTCATTATTTGTAAAATTTTGGTGATTTTAAGGTAATATTATGTTAAAAAAATTGGAGAATCATTGTTTTGTAAAAAACATATAAAATTAGCCCACATGTGAATATTAGCCCCTACAATTTTCCCTATTCCATTCCTATAAGAAAACTTCTCTTAGGGTAAAAAGTAACGAGAAGTTAACACTTCATATTATGGACATTATACTATACTCAAACTTACACATCCAATGGCTTATAAATTCGCAATGCCTAGACATTCTAAGTTCCACCAAATATTTTATGTGTTCTACTTGAGAAAACTACTTGGCTCCAGTTGCAGAGTTCAAACCACCCTTATAGATTTGGATAACAAAGGTTCCATTTGATTGCAGAAAGAGGTTTCTTTTTATAAACATAAGTGTCATCTTCACCAATGGATTGTCAAAGAAGTTTTGATCTAATGTAAGAATATACAACCTAAATATGTTGTATGGGAACCAATAGAGATTTTTCTTCAATTTTCTTATTATTATTTTAATATTAAAAGTAATCATGATAATGAATAGAAAGAAAATAATAATTATGGAAATAATATTTTACATACTTTGTATTTTATTGACAAAAGAGAGGAAAAATCTCAAATATTTCCAATTTATGAAGACACTTGGTGATCAAAGGTTATTTTTTTCAAACAATTTTTAATTTTGACAAATTGACTTTAAATCACATAAAATTAGACATCGGCCAAGAAATTCAAATTTTAAAAAGTGTAATATGCAACATTTCTTAGTACCAACCTCTTATGCAAAAAGTAATCAATAACAATTATTGCATGCTTGAACAAATTCATCCAACCTATTATGCAAAATGTAATTTGCAAAATGTAATCGATAACAATTATTGAATGCTTGAACAAATTCATAAGTCATAATAAAACACATTTGAATATGACCATGTTTGTTACAAAATTTAAGAGTTTATTGGCATGTGCTTGTGCACATTTAATTGCACATTTTATTCCAAATTTAACTTATGGAACAAAATAAGAAAGAAAAATTACAGTGTTTAGTATCTTTATATTAAATAATGTGTATATATATATAGAGAGAGGGATAATTTTTTTAAAAGATAATTATGGTAACAAAATTATTTATTTAACTTTAAATTTATGTCTCTTAATTCAGTGGGAAACAAATAATTATGATAAATTTTTTTTGTTGAAAAATCTAGGGGCAAAAAAATTATATGTAATAAAAAATATAATATAAAAATTTACACAGTGTACAATAATAAAATAAAAAATTAGTTAACAAAAACTTGAGTGCAGAAGATCCATAAAAAATATTTGTTTATATTATATTATTAAGCTATGATTAAAATTGTAATGATAAATGAGAAAATCTTATTTATTGTAGTGTTCATTTATTTTTTTATTGAATCATGATTGAAATTGAATTGTGAAAATATATACTATAGATTAAGTTTAGTGAGAAAAATGATTGAACTAAGTCGATTTAATAATAAAAATTGGCTAGGAGAAATATAAAGAAGATAAACAAGGGAAAAAAGACTATAATATGTAATGATGGTGGTTTTGTTTTTTAAGAAAGCTAGTTTGTATGGTTAGTAAAATGTCAGATATAATGGCAACTGTTTTTAAAAGACAAATATTTGGATTCGGCACCCTGAAAAACCCCTGGGACGCTTTGATGCTCACAAACTAGCTATCAAACTTGCCATTCCAATAAATTACTGCCGGATTTTAACTAGAAAAACCCACAAAAAAACAAAAAACCTCATTATAGACAACTGCCTTTTATATTCGATACAATTTAATACCAAATTTGATTATTAAATTTTAACAGTGGAGTTTTTGTCGACCTTCAAGGTTGCTGCCTGTGACTCAGATCTGCAGCACTTTCTACTGACCGACAAGAAGTCTATTCATTCTTCAATAATTACATTACAGGATAGTGAACAGTACGGTGTTTCGATTAAATATTTCATGGCGGTGGATCGCAGAGCTCGAGGGCGGCAACATACTTGGAGCGCATACCGCGAGCTGATTATTTTGTTTCTCTGTTTATAAGATGCATTTTAGTCCTTACCGGCCAGAAAACTGTCGGTGTCAACTAGTTGTTAGAAATGGTTGAATAAGTTAAAACCTCTGGCATTAATTTATTAAAAAAATTGTCTTCTCTGGTGTAGTTTTTGCATATATATTTTGGGGTTTGAACTCTGGCGCGAACTCTAACTTGTACCCATGCAACCACGCGTCATGACTGCGATGATTTCCTTTATATTAATCGCGAATCGATCCATCTCGTCACATCTCCCAGACCAGGGGTTAATTTATTAATCAGGAAATGAACAAAAACGCCCTGTTACCAGAATCCTGGAGATGGATAAGTTCTCAATTAATCAAAAGAAAAAGATCAGAAATACCTGCTCCTCATATCCAAGGTATAAGACAAGACAGTGGTTACCATCTAGTGTACAAATAAAGACCTCGCAAATTGTCTATAATTCTATTGATTTCTAGTTTAATCATGGAAAACGCATCTAGAGAATTCTAGAGTTGTTTATTAATTATAAATTTGTAATTTACTTAGAATATACAATCAAGACAAGGCCAGTAATATAATAAAAATAAAAACTTTCTGTTGTCATTTCTGTTTTCATTTCTCAATGTCTTCTTGTTTCTAAATTCTGAGCTGTTGTCTCATTTCAGTTTTTACTTCAATGTAGCCCCATCAAAATGCCATATTAAATCCGTAAGCATATCTTACAGAGAAGAGTAGCGGTATATCTTTGATAGTTTTGTTCAATGCATCCAGACCAGAATTCTTTAAATGTAAATTAGTATTTTGGATATTTTACATCATGCATACATTAAAAACTATTAAAAGATGAAAGGATCCCTATTAAACCTTACTTTGTCATGACAAAAGAAAAAATAATGTCACTACCATACTTTCACCGTAATGAATAATCAATGTCAAACTTGGGACAATGCTCATGAAATATTAGACGTAATTCTAGCGTTGCATAATTCATAAATCATATTATGGAAAAACCAATACCTAAATACATCATAAAGCCTAAGAATAAATCATATGATTGAAAAAACCAATACATTACTACATTATAGGGTCTAAGAATATACACATCATATAGACTAGTAATAAATCATATGGTTGAAAAAACAAAACATAACTGCCTCATAGGGTTTAAGAATATACACATCAAAAGTTGGTTAACTGGTCTAAGAATATACAGATCATAAAGTCTAGGAATAAATCATATGATTGAAAAAACAAAACATAGCTACATCATAGGATTCAAGAATATACACATCAAAAGTGGGTTTCTTTTAGTTAAGTTAGTTCCGAATATAGACATTAAAGGCTGCAAAGTGCAAAGTTCACATGCTCACATTAACGTGGAATGAGAAGCAAGGATGATGATGTTGTCATCATCTTTGAGAAGCAACAGAACTTCAATGTGAGATGGATATTCAGATGAAGCGGCAACATATTGGTAACATTGGGTTTTTACGAGTTTAGGATTTGTAAATTATAATTTTTGGTATTAAATTATTTTTTGATAATTATCAAATATATGTGTTTAAGTAATTTTTTTTTTTTTTTTAATTTTATAGTATTTTATTTATTGTTTTAATAATTAAGTTGGGAGATTTATTTTATAACTTAGTATTAGGGAGATGTGTAATTTCGTCTATACTTAACTTTGAGTTGACACGTGTCCCTTTTAAAATTAAAATGATATTAACCTATTCTTTAAATGAAGAATGTGGTGTTAATGCCTTTTCCAAGAAGTACAATAAGCAAGGCTTCATGTTTACCTTATCTTTCCTAATTTCTAAATGGCTATTAGCGATACTTCAAAAATTGTCATAGGATGCAAAGAACATGCACATGCACATGATCCACTAGCTACAATTCAACCCATAAGCACACCCAATGTACACATAACAAAATAATGAGATCCCATATAAATGTTACTTTTTTGGGTTAATATTCCACATTTATTCAAAATTTTATTTAGGTTATATTCTCTCCCATAATAGGTCATTATACTATTCATAAAAATATAGCTTTATGAAGTGTTTATTCTCTTGCGGAAGGAATGAAGAAGGATATCCACACCTTTATGGTAGAATATTGATACTTGCCAATAGTATAAATATTAAATAAATAAAGCCTCTGGAAATCATACAACACTTATCCAATCCTACAACTACATTTGGTGACATTTATATGGATTTCATAATGGGATTACCAAAATAAGAAATAAATCTTTGATAGTGGTTGGGTTGATCATCTTTACAAATATTCTCTCTCTTGTTCCTTATCATACCCATTCAAAGCATCCATAATGGAATAGGTCCTCATGGAAAATATTTACAAAATTTCATTAGATGCTTAAAATCATTGTTATTGATCATGGTTACATACTCACTAACAACTTTTGGAAAGATTTGTTTCTGCGTCAATATACCCAACTGAATCTTAGCACATCATATCATTTCAAAATTCATGGATAGATGGAGCTAGTCACCAAATGTTTGGAAGTTGATTTATGTAGTTGTTCTTTAGAATGACGAGCTAAATGCTTCTAGTCGCTATCTCTAGATGAATAGTGGTATAATACTACCTACTATGGTGTTGCTAAAATCATAGTCTTTGAAATAGTATATGAACAATCACCCCATTACTCATCTTTATCAACCCTCTCTAAGGTTTAGCAAGTCGAAAACACCTTGACATCCAATATGATATTCTTCATATCCTCAACGATAATTTGGTGTTTCCTTAGAATTGCATGAGGAAATATTTGAGCATCATTTTGAAGAAGAGATT
The DNA here is from genome assembly GCA_031772625.1 of Pinus tabuliformis. Classification (NCBI taxonomy): domain Eukaryota; kingdom Viridiplantae; phylum Streptophyta; class Pinopsida; order Pinales; family Pinaceae; genus Pinus; species Pinus tabuliformis. Next base: position 214,797,742 of record CM062816.1, on the reverse strand, counting down.
TAGGAATTCTTGCATATCCAATCCATGGAAAATTTGAGGATGGAAATTTATCTTAAAATTTACAAACCTTGGTGAATCATACCAATCCATAACATGTAAACTAATAAATGTTTGACAATTTTCTTATAAAAATATTCAAATTTCTAATAATTTAATACATTATTTGTAAAATTTTGGCGATTTTAAGGTAATATAATTTTTAATATAAACTTTGTGTGAATTATGTTAAAAAAATTGGAGAATGATTGTTTTGTAAAAAACATATAAAATTAGCCCACATGTGAATATTAGCCCCTACAATTTTCCCTATTCCATTCCTATAAGAAAACTTCTCTTAGGGTGAAAAGTAACGAGAAGTTAACACTTCATATTATGGACATTATACTATACTCAAACTTACACATCCAATGGCTTATAAATTCGCAATGCCTAGACATTCTAAGTTCCACCAAATTTTTTATGTGTTCTATTTGAGAAAACTACTTGGCTCCAATTGGTGAGTTCAAACCACCCTTATAGATTTGGATAACAAAGGTTCCATTTGATTGCAGTATGAGGTTGCCTTTTATAAACATAAGTGTCATCTTCACCAATGGATTGTCAAAGAAGTTTTGATCTAATGTAAGAATATACAACCTAAATATGTTGTATGGAAACCAATAGAGATTCTTCTTCAATTTCCTTATTTCCAATGTTGATATTAAGATTTGTTTGAAAAAAAGAGGGTGAAGTTAGGGTCCTACTCTAACTCCCATATTTAATGAAATACATTGTTATTTACCCTATTGAACACCATCTCTATTAAATAAACTTTATAAAATATTCAATATGTAAAACCCATATATGTAAGTAACTTCATTAAGAAAAACATCTACTATGTAATACAACCCCTGATCTAGGGGTGCTCTTGATTTTGCTTAATACAACCCCAACCCCTGAGGTAGGAGAGCTCTTGATTTTGATTATTGAGTTCTTTGGAAAAACTCATTAGTAAGATTTTTATTAATAAACTAAATATATTAGAGTGAAAAGTATACACTTATTACTAAGCATTGTTATATTTCTCTTTTAATATTAATGGTGACCACCTAAGAAAAATGCAAGTAAACGTTACATCTCACATTTAAATATTAATAAACTTTTTAAAACCCTAGACTTTAAACTGATTCGCTACCATCTCATATAAAACTAATTAATTCGGGAGCAATTGATATGCCTATGACGCTGCATGGAATACATACAAAACCCACACAAGTGGGGGATTCATAAATCGATGATAGAAACTTTTAACTACAACATATTTGTGAGAAAATTTGTACAAGGAAGCCATATGTCTCAAGGCATCTAAATAGACCATCGTAGCCTATGAGATTTAGGTTTCTATGAATTCCAGGGACTAACTCATTGAATTCATCGTTCTGTGTAACTATGTCTGTTTGGCCATTTTTAAGTCGATTGTAGATTCTTGAATATTCTGAAATTTGATGGACATGGGCGTGATCAATTTCTTGACCGTGCCTATGTTCATCAGATACTATTTCTGTTCGGCCATCTTTAAATCGATTGCAGATTCCAGAATATTTGGAAATTTGATGGACATGGACGTGATCAATTTCTTGACCGTGCCCATGTTCATCAGATTTTTGAATATTTCGAGAATTTGCAATCGACTTAAGCTCACCGTCCCTGTTTTGATTCTGTGTAATCATTCCTGTCTGATTCCCGAATATTTGGGGAATCAGCAATCAATTTAAGCTCCGGGCCAATTTCATGAAGGTTGTATGTAAACGCTTCAATCTTCACCTAATGGTTGTTGTTTATTTAATCAGAACTGCGAAATGAATATGCATAAAATAAACATTATAAGCATGTCGCAGAACGTAGACAGATTTCTCACGGAAGGCATGCACACATGCGAGTGAAGACCGACTAGCTTCCCTACTTAACCATTTAAAATAATTATATACGGTAAGTCAAGTTACAGGGTTCTGAGAAGTTGTTGGACTTTTTTTTATATTGTAATAAGTCCCAGGGTTGGTTTCCGAGAATTTGAAGGAAAAGCTTGGAAACTGACACATTTTCAAAGCAAATCTAATAAATTCGTTCAAATTCAGCGAACCTTCTCGCTACAATTTTCGAACCGAATTTCATGTCTAATAAATTTAGTATTATATTCCTTTATCTCGACTTTGAAATTTGGAGTGGAATTTGTTTTAATGTGGGTAAGAAATTCTTAAAACATACTACAAAATAAACCAGTTTAATGTTGCTTCTTAGTTAAAAAATAATTGACAACCTGAGTTATTGATAATAGTAGAAGTTATTTCTATTAGGTGTTTTACTGTTCCCGCATGAAAATATATTTGTTTATCTATTTAAATATTTACATAGCTTAGTATATATAATTGGTATTCAAAATAATTTTTAAAAATTTATTAATTCCGAATCATAAATCAATGAATGGATTTTAATTAAACTATAGAAAAACAAAAATATATAAATAAATGTAATTAAGATTTCTTTTAAAATAAGACAACACCTTAAAATATAAAAAGCAAGAAAGACAAAAAATAATTTAATTGTTTTATTATTAAAAATAAATATAGTAATGAATAGAAATAAAATATTAATTCTTTGGAATTAATTAATTGGTGTTTTATTGAGAAAATAGAGGAAAAGTTTCAAATATTTGGAATTTATGAATTTATGAGGACACTTGTGATTAGAGAGGTCTTTTTTAACAATTTTTAATTTTGAAAAATTCACTTTAAATCACGTAAAATTAGACATCTTCAACCAGTGTGTTTTTTTCAAACAATTTTTAATTTTGACAAATTGACTTTAAGTCACATGAAATTTTAACAAATTTAATATGCAGTGTTGTTGCTTAGTACCTGCCTCATGCAAAAACTAATCCATAGAAATTATTGAATGTTTGAAAAACTTCATAAATTTTATAATAAAATGCTTTTAAATAAGACTAAAGACAGTGAAGGAAGTAGTTAATTCACTAGATAAACTTGGAGGAAAAAAGAGATAGACGCATATATAAGATAACCTTGGAGGAAAATAGAGATAGCCACATATATAATTTTTTATGAAACATTAGCCACAACATCATGGTTTGTTACAAAAGTTAAGAAATTATTGAAATGTGTTTGTGCACATTTAATTGCGCATTTTATTCCATATTTAGTTTATGGGACGAAATAAAGAGAAATTACAATGCCTAGTATCTTTATATTAAATAATGTATATATAGGTGCATACATAATTTTTGATGAAACAGTCCCAACATCATCATTTGTTCCATCTTTAGCTTATTGGATGAAATAACCAAAGAAATTATAATGTCTACATTTAATTGCACATTTTATTCCATCTTTAGCTTATGGGATGAAATAAGGAGGAGAAATTACAATGTCTATTATCTTTATATTAAATAATGTATTTATACCATTTAAATAAAATAAATAAATTCTTAAAATGTGATTATTGTAACAAACTATTTATTTAACTTTAAATTTATATTCATCCGAATTGAATGACAAATAAATAATTATAACATTTCTTTGTTCAAAAATGGGGTGGAAAGGAATTCATATATAATAAAATATCTAATATAAAACTTTAAGTGTCTAGTATATTAAAATAAAAAATTTAGTTACACAAAAGATTAAGTGTGAGTGCAAAGTTTCATAAAAAAATAATTTTATATTTTATATTTTTAAGTTATGATTAAAATTGTAAAGACAAAAGAGAAAATCTTATTATACAATACATGCTTTGACTTGCATATTAATTTGATCTTGACCAAAAAAAATGGTGGCTTATCCATAATTTAACATTAGGAATTTCAATTTTAATTAGTTTTTATTATTATTTAAATTTATTTCTTTATAAAGTGATTGGTTGAGATTTTATTAGAGGCTCTTTTAGTAACTTTCATTTCTATTAATTACAATTTTTTTGTTTTATTTCTTTTTGTTTAACTCTTATTTCATGTTTTTTTTCATTTTTCTATTATTTCTTTTCATGAATTATAGTCTTTTCTCCTTATTATTATATTAAAAGCAAATTATAGCTCTCTCTCTCTCTCTCTATATATATATATATAGTAAATTGTATAAATGTTAATATAAACAATATTAGTTAATCATATTTCTTAATTTTTGGTGATAACATTCAACAATGCAACATTTTATTAGTTGTTTTGTTTTTGTGATGAATTATTTGTCTTTATTAATTTTTGGTTTAATTAAACTATATTTAAACTAAGATATAGGTAGTAGCTACTATGTAGCTCATGTTTATTGTAGTTTTGGTTTTTTTTTTTTTTTTTTAATATTGTATCACCATTTCAAACTGAATTATGATTGAACCAAGTCTATTTAATAAAATGTAAAAAATAAACAAGGGAAAAACCATTGTAATATGTAGTTTTGTTCGATTTGCTTTTTAAATACTTCAATTTTTATAGTTAGTAAAATCTCCAAACATAAAGACAACTCTTTCTTTAAAAGATAAATCTTAATTATAGAAAATTTATCAATTTAAGAAAAAAAATCATAATTAATTTATAACGATATTTAACTTTAAAAATTTCAATTTAAAAAAATAAATTTAATATTTAATTTTACCAAAATTTTAATAAACTTTGAAAATAATTTTTAAAACACATTTTAATTTTACAATCTTATATAACAATTCAAAAATTATTTAAAATAAAATAAATAAATTTAATATTTAATTTTACAAAAACTTTAATAATTTTTAAATCCAATTAAAACCAACTCATTATAAAATAAACCCTAAAGCTCCACAATTAAATCTTACTCGGTATAAAATAAACCCTAAAGCTCCCCATAACGAAGGATTCCATTCTCCGCTCTCCGCGTACAGTATTCTGCCCGCTTACAGTCACAGGTTTACGACAAGGCAGTAGGCTGAGTTTTATGCTTTAAGTTTAAAATGTTATAGTCGGTACAATTTAATACCAAATTTGATTATTAAAATTTGAACTGTGGAGCTTTTGTCGACCTCCAAGGTTGCTATCTGTGACTCAGATCTGCAGCACTCTCTACTGACCGACAAGAAGTCTATTCATTCTTCAATAATTACATTACAGGATAGTGAACAGTACGGTGATTCGATTAAATATTTCATGGCGGTGGATCACAGACCTCGAGGGCAGCAACATACTTGGAGCGCATTCCGCGAGCTGATTATTTTGTCTATCTGTTTATAAGATGCATTTTGTCTTCTCTGGTGTATTTTTTGCATATGACCGATGATCTATTTTGGGGTTTGAACTCTGGCGCGAACTCTAACTTGTACCCATGCAACGACGCGTCATGAATCCGGTGATTTCCTTTATATTAATCGAGAATCGATCCATCTCGTCACATCTCCCAGACGAGGGGTTAATTTATTAATCAGGGAATGAACAAAAACGCCCTGTCACCAGAATCCTGGAGATGGATAAGTTCTCAATTAATCAAAAGAAAAGGATAAGGAAGACCTGCTCCTCATATCCCGTCCAAGGTATAAGACAAGACAGTGGTTACCATCTTGTGTACAAAAGTGTTAGAGGTGAAGTTAATAAAGTCGTGGCAAATTGTCTATAATTCTATCGATTTCTAGTAATATAATAAAAACTTTCTATTTTAATTTCTGTTTTGATTTCTCAATGTCTTCTTATTTCTAAGTTCTGAGATGTTGTCTCATTTCAATTTTTGCTTCACTATAACTTATCAAAATGCCATATCAAGACAAAGCTAGTAATATAATAAAAACTTTCTATTGTAATTTCTGTTTTCATTTCTCAATGTCTTCTTATTTCTAAGTTCTGAGTTGTTCTCTCATTGCAATTTTTGCTTCACTGTAACCTATCAAAATGCCATATTAAATGAGTAAGCATATCTTACAGAGAAGAATTGGGAGCGCGGGTGTTATGTTCTTAGGGCCTTCTTTTCTCTGAATTGATCAATGTTACATTATTTTGTTTATTTCGATGATGACGACGTTGACGTAAATTTATTTCGGTTTCCAATAAATGGAAATTTATATGTTTTTATTAATTTTATTTAGTATACAACGGTTGAGGAAATATTTAGTAGTTTTTCATTAAATTTCTAATTTTATAAGTATTTTTTAAATTAGAATTTAATATAAAAGAAACCGCCATTAATATTATAAAAATCATAATTTTATTTATGATGGATAGATATAATTACACATGATATTCAGCTGTAAAATAAGCCTTTAAGTTCAATAAAATATATCAGAAATATTAAGTAAACTTTTCATCGGTACTTGAAAAATGTGATTAGTATGACAATTGATTCTAGTTTATTTTATATTACTTATTTATTTTTATTATAATTTTTTTGTATTTACTATATTGTTTTATATAAGACAAATATATTATTTATTTTTATTTTTTGAATCGTTAAAAATTATTTACTTTGAAGGTGGATAGATTTGAAATATTTTTGTGTAATTGTAGGCAAGGTAGCAATTTTAAATCTGAATTAAACAATTCTAGTACCTTTTTCCGTTATCTTAACCAAAGATATTGACAATTATGAATTTTTTTAGTATATTTAATGGGCAAATCACCCCGTGACAAGCAAATTACCCGTCAAATTCCATCATTAATGTGCAAGTAAGACTTCATTTTTTAAAACTGTTTGTTAAGTTTCTCATTATTTTATTTTTATGACTCTATAAAAGTTTATTAGTTATTTTCTTTGATGAGCTTTTGTCATTTAATTAATTTTTAAAGCAAAAAAACATATAAAAAAATCTGCGTGGAAACTAATTTTTACTCACTTGTTTAGTTTTTACTAAATTTATAGTACTGCAACAAAAATGGATTAGCTAATTTTTAAAGTATTTGTGTGTAGTTTTTAAAGTTAAAAAAACATAAAACATTTGGGTATAATGAAAATACCGTTCTTGTTGAGTTATCCATTTTGACTCTATTTATATTTTATAATAAATTGATTAATTAATTTTTAAAGCATTTTTATACAATGAGGATAAAACATCTTTTTTGTTAAATTAATGTAAAAATGACTTTAGCTTCTGATTATTTAATTTTTACATATCTACTTATCTTCTCTAGTGTTTCTATTGCGATGTCATAATTATAATAAAAGTCTACATTCCCCATCAATCTTCTTTAGGAAATGAGCAACTCTAAGGTGAGCCTAGCTCAACCTAAAGGCAACTCTCAGGTGAGCCTAGCTCAACCTAAAGAGTGCCTGCACATGATACATCTATCGTGCACCAAATCATTCATATGTAAATAAGATTGGAAAGGAATTGAACACATTTCTTAAGAAGAGGATCCAATTTAAGTGCAACAAATATCTAATAATAGAATAATCTGGAGAATTCTACATTTCTCCATTAATCCAAGTTCTCGTCTTAATGGAGAAATGTATCAAAGAATAACATACGGCTGTTAGTCTCAGTCTCAACTAGGCTTACAATGATAGATAAATAACTTGATGACTGAGCTTTGATTTTTTACTTTTTGCTAAAGGGTCCATGCTTGTTCAATTGTTGGTGCAGTTTCATCTTCACCTTTCTTGCCGTAAGAGAGTGGCGGAGATTTTTGTTTTCTTTATGTCTTCTGTGCCAAGGCTAGAACAATTGAACTATTAATCTCCTCTTTCTTGATCTTGATTGCATACTAACATTATTTCTATTCAACATTGCTGCATGTTCTTGAAACTTATACTTGTCCTTAATGTTTGCAATTTCTTCAAGTTTTATTTCTTCTTTCTACTTGCCAATTTCTACACACTTAAAAGAAATGTTAGATTGATAAATAGAACCTACTGGTTCTTTTCATCCCTCTCTTTTAAGAAATGTTTCCTTTCTTCATCTCCCTTTACTAACATGTGCATTTCATGTCTTCAACCTCTTTAATCAATTTTGTTGCTACAAAAATGTTGTCCTGCATTTGATTTGTGTATGGAGGCACGCATCTCTTCTCACCAAAAAAATAACTCATCAATAAGATTCTTTTCATGCATAATATTGAACCACTCTTCATGAGATACATAATTCTCATCAAATTTGAATTCATGCGTCTCTGCATTAGAGAGAATTTCTTCATAAGCAAATTCAGATTCTACAACAATGTATTTTTCTTCATCATCACATGTTTCAATGTCAACTATAGGCACACATTCACCATCCGTCATTGTAGCCTCAATGTTGACATCTTCAGTTTCACAATCAATTATGAGACTGAAAGCACAATCATCATTTTCAAGAATAATACTTTCATCATCTTCAACCTCATTCATACTGTACTTCATTTCTAGAATATCCATAATAATTTTGCATGTTGAATCTCACCATATTCATGCAGTATACTAAATAAGATGTTTTCATCTAATGAAAATGTTATAAGGTGTAATGTGAATACATGTCTACTCATATCATGGTTCGAATTAAAAAATTCCTCTTCAACATAATTTAATACATATACCTTCCATAATATTGTTTTCATTTCACTTACCGAGGTTTTATAATTTATACCTAATAAAGACGGTAGATCTGACATTAACCTTTTTAAGATTTCATCCATTTCATCAAATTCTTCACTGGGTTGATCCAAATTTGCATCTCGATCCTTGACTTGGTCAGCTATATGTCCATCTAGTCAACCTGAAACTCTTTACCAAATTCAGCTCGAAAATATATTGCATCTATCTCTTGATGCTTTCTCGTCATATGTTTTAGTTTCTTTGAGACTATTTCAGTCTCCTTTGTTGATCCATCACTGAATTCACCACCAAACCAAATTTTGTGGCCTCTAAACACTCCTCCGCTACAACACAGTCTAGTTGGCTCTTCCAATACGCATTCGCAGAACTCGTTCTGAGAACACAAACCACAAGTTGAATTCAGACACCCTCTAGACAATGTATGGCTCCAATGTTAAGCTCTAGTCAGCTCTCAAAGCAACTCCTTCGAACTTTGACAGTCTACAACTCCATGAGTCGACTTGAGCACTCAGCCTCCACATAGTAGCTTCAATGATTTCCCTGAGAAAACCATATAGATTTGAAATGCCCTTTGAACATATTTTCAATTGATAAGATACAATTGTTATGGTCATGATGTGAATCTCTTGATTTCAGCAGGGAGAGCCATGCACAGGTTTTGTTCCATGCCATGATAAGAAATATAGCTTCACACACAATCTTTCTAACTCCCATGTCTCACGTTAACCAACTGACGAGTCTTCGAACGGCCATAGCAACACAGTTCTCCACCGTAGGCAGTCTTGATATTAGTCCACTGGCTCGCACATGGTTACATTTCTCCTGAGCTCTTTATGACCCCACTAGATGACAAATTCATGCTGACCAACCAACAGGGATAAATACCACAAGTTGATTCCTCTCGAACCAACTCAAACCCAGCCACACCATACAACTCGTACACCATATGATCTCCCATATCACAACAGTTGCAACAATACTCAAACAATGACGCAGTCTCTTCTTGACCAGGTCATCAATTTTTAGCTCAAACATGAAAGTGCCCAGAAAGTCTTGAAACTACTGTCAAGTCTAAGTTCTCTTCGTTTTGAATCCAACAAAGTTTGTTTCACCTCAATCCGACACCGTATGCTCAAGTTATCATATGGTGACCGTTTGGCTCAACAAGAAAAATTGAAGTAGGTATGTTGACTAGGTAGTTGACTGGGTTGATCATACAGTTGAATGAGTAGGGTGACTGTGTAGGGTACGACCTAATGATATGTTGATGCTTGGCATCCTTCGATTTGCTACTTTTGATCACATTTGATTGGCTTGTACTGTGTGTGGTGGAGCAATAAAGTGGTGCCACGTGGCCCAGCCATGGGCTACCCCGTGGCATCCCAACAAAGGCAAAAATTTTTATATGGGATGAATGGGAATCGAGGGGTTCAAACGCATGACCTCATGCCGACAACTCCAGTGCCCTGCCGTTGGACTATACGTTGGTGCTTATTAACCTATGGGTAGAAACCATATATAAAGTTTAATACAACGCCTATCAGACGATGGGGTCAGGCTACCAGCATCGACCCCCGGTCATGTTGTTGTCATATGCCCTTGGCGTGGAGGTTTAGAGATCACGAAAGAGGGGCTTGAGAATTGCCCTTGGCCCCTGGTCACCTCACCATCCATATCACCCGACGCCAATAGAAAAGGGGCTGATGGGAAGGGTGCTTGGTAATATCCCAAATCCATGGGCACATGCTCCGCCAAGTGATCATCAGTTCCAGAGTTAAGGCGCTAAGCAGAAGCTCTAAATGGTAGGCCACAGCCCCAGGTCCTTTGGACCTCGACATGACCACGCGCCTGCCTTTATGGTGCCCAACAAGAAAGGAGGGTAGTTAGTCCCATCCCTTGGACACGTGGCGCCCATAAAACCATGAGCTCAACATTTAAGGGCTAGACCAGCGGGGGCAGGTGTTAACACCTAGCCCTCGGCCCCATGTGGCTTATATGACCACAATTTTCAAAGTTAAGGGAAGATTGGGTAATTTAATGATCCTACAAAATCCACCGGTGGAGGGCAAATTTGTCTCTCAGTAAGCAAAATTCAGGGCTGAATTATAGGACCATTAGATAGATGGTCCGATTTGTAATATGATTAACAATAAAACTCATATTGGAGCCTGGAGAGCCATATTTTTTGGATTTTTTTGCCAAATTGAGCTAAAAAAGAGTGCACTTAGGGCTTTTTGTATGTTCTGAATCCATTGATTACCTCTAATTTTTTATTTGAGCACATCTACATAGTACTTTTGCATGTTTGAGACTAAAGGTGTATGGATCAATCAAGGTTTAGAAGCAGTTCTAGAAGGTGTTTGGGCATGGAGAAGGTCTTGTAGGGGTATTATGACCTTCATAAGTCTATTGTAAGACCTATGACTTCTAGGGATCAAATGAGGTTCACTTTTCTCATTATGTAATGTTGAGGCAAGTGTTGTTTATGTACTTCAATGTGGAATTGAAGTGCTCACATGCGCATTTCAGTCGGAGTATGGAATATTTGTAGGAGATTATTTTTGGTGTTGTTGTTTGTGAGAGTTCTTTGCAGGAGAATATTACTTTTGTAGGGGTAATAGCCACATGGTTCCATCATCAAACATTTATGTACTTCATTTTTCTACTGAATATATGAGTGATATAGCCATGTTGGGAGGCCCGAAGATGTAGCCCAGGATGGGTGAACTCTGTCAAAAAATCTCTTGTTATCTCTTCATTATGGCTGCATGGGTTATGTGCTATTATGACTTGAAGAGACATTGGAAAAACCTGTTTTGTTTCAAGATCTATTTCACCTTGTAAAGGGTCAACACAGTCTTATTTCTATTTTTATTTTATTTTAGAAACGAGGAAGAAACACCCACTCAAATTTCAAATCAATTTGTTATCAGAGCACCAGTTGGCCAAGCTGCAAGAGTGGGCAAGAAAAGAGTCTTCATGAGCTAGAGGAGTAGAATTTGGCTCTTCGTATGGAGAACATAGAGTTGAGAAGGATGTTGGAGATGGCTGAAGAGGAGAAGAGTTACATGTGAATTCAGTTGCAGCATGTGTTTAAAGAACAAGTTGCTGAAAGTTCTACTCGTGTAATAGCAAGAGAAACCTCCAGAATGAAGCCAGTATGTGGTCATGGTTCAAATAGTGGTTTTGGACCATATGTGCATGTGCATTTTGCAAACATCTTCAAGAGGCACACCATATGCCAATGGATAAGAGTGGGTGGCTAGAGTCATCTACAACATCATTATCATCATCATCAAAAGTTGAAAAGATGAATGACAAGTTTGAGGAGGTAATTAGCATTTCAAGTACCATTCCTTCCGTTTACGTGCATAACACTTCTTTTGCAGCATTTGAGAAACATACCAAAGGCATACATATGAAGTTACTTTCTAAGATGGGTTATGAAGGTGGAGGCCTCAACATAAACGACCAAGGTATTACCAATCAAATTATGGTTGAGAAGTGACCAAAGTATCGGTGATTGGGATATGGTCGAAAGGATTTTGGAGAATGCTCCAAACGACTTGAGGTACATCAACCATCTAAGGATGAGATATCACCACCTTGTGACAATGTTCATTCATCTCCCAAACAGGATGAATGCTTGAAGGGAACTTGCATGGCATCGTCCACTCAAGTACTTCAAAGTTGCAGCCCTAGAGACAACAATGTACTTTTCATGTACAGGCTTAGCTTAAAGGCATTAAAGAAAGTTTATGTTGTTTTCGAATTCCAAGATGGAATCAAGTTTGTCTTCAACAATTTAACTTCAATATGAAGTGTTTTTTAGCCTTGTAAAGATGAGATTAAACAGAATGTTTAGATTCCACTCATCAATATTTTGTTCCCGCATCAACAATAAGAATGCTAGCTCAATTCTTAATAGGACAATAGGTCTTCACGAAGAAGATAGGTGAAGTGCATTGTTTGGGGCTTGAAGGTCACCAATTGAAAAGTATGCATTTTGGATTGCATTTTTTAGTGTTTTTGAGTTCCAACCTCTTTATATTGACTAGGGAAGTAAACCTTTGGAGTCCAAAAGTTCCTAGTGGGGAGGTGTGATCAGTTGATCAATTTTTAGCTCAAAAATGAAAGTGCCCAGAGAGTCTTGAAACCAGCATAAAGTTGAAGTACTTGTCATTTTGAATCCAACGACATTCATTTCACCTCAATCCAACACTATATGCTCACATTATCGTGTGCTGACCATTTGGTTCAGCAAAAAAAATTGAGCACGTCTGTTGACTGGACAGTTGACTCAGTTTACCGTACTACTGAGGCAACAGGGTGACTTGTGTAGAGTATGACCCAATGACATGTTGACACTTGGCATCCTTCGGTTCACTAGTTTTGGGTGCATTTAATAGGTTTGTACTATGTTGTGGTGGACCAATGATGTGGTGCCATGTGACCCAATCATGGGCTTCCACATGGCACCCCAATAGAGGCCAAAAATTGTGGATGGGCTTAATAGGCCTCCGGTGATTGTCAATCTCAATCCACCATTAGACTATACATTGGTGCTTATTAACCTATGGGTAGCACCCATGTGTAAAGTTTAATACAATGCCTATCGAAGAATGGGGTCGAGCCACCAGCCCCAACCCCTGGTCATGTTCTTGTCATATGCCCTTGGCATACAGGTTTGGAGCTCACGGAAGAGAGCCTTGGGAATGGCCCTTGGCCCCCAATCATCGCTCCATCTGTAGGACCTGATGACAATGAAAAGGGCATTGATGGGAAGGGCGCTTGGTAATAGACCCAACCTGTGGGCACGTGCTCCACCAAGTGACCATCAGATCTAGAGTTAAGGCACGAAGTGGAGGCGCTGACGAGTGGGGACTAGCCCTAGGTCCCTTAGACCCCAAAATGACCATGTGGTAGTGTTAATAGGGCCCGACACAAAGGCGGACAGTTAAGCCCAACCCTTGGAACCGTGGTGCCCATAAGACCACGACCCCCACATTTAAGGGCTAAATCGGTGGAGGGTGATTTTTTCGCTCGGTTAGCGAAATTCATGCTGGATTTGTAGGACCATCAGTTAATAGCCAAACTCGTATGGGAGCTTGGAGAGCCATATATTTTGGAGTTTTCAACCAAATTGAGCTCAGAAAGAGTGCACTTAGGGGTCTCTAGACGTTCTAAATTCATTGTTGACCTCTAATTTCTTATTTGAGCGCATCTTAGTAGTATTTTTTCCGGTTTGAAAGTAAGGGTGTCTGGATTAATAAGGGTTTGGAAGTATTTTTGGAAGGTGTTTAGGAATGGAGCAGGCCTTGTAGGGATATTCTCACCTTGAGAAGTCTACTGCAGTAGCTATAACTTGCAAGGCTTAGCTCAGGTCCAATTTTCTCATTATGTTATGTTGAGGGAAGTTTTGTTTATGTGATTCAATGTGGAATTGAATTTCTCACATGCTCATTTTAGCTCATTTTAGCTGGAGTATGGAATCTTTATAGGAGATTATTTATGTTTTTGTTGTTTGTTAGAGTTTTTTGCAGGATAAAATTACCTTATAGGGGTAATAGCCACATGTTTCCATCAACAAACATTTATGTACTTCATTTTTTTTACTGAATATATGAGTGGTGTAGCCATGTTGGCAGGCCTGGAGGTGTATTCGAGGAGGGGTGGACTCTATCAACAATTATCTTGTTACCTCTTCATTATACCTACATGAGTTATGTGCTATTATGTTGCACATGGTAAGTTACATGTGAATACTAATTCATGACTTGAAGAGATTATAAAAGCTTGTTTTGTTTCAAGACCCATTTTACCTTGCAAATTGTTAACACGATCCTTCTTTACAGACAGACTTGTGCAGTCTTCCAACAAATTCAACTATTGTAGAAAACTAAAGGTGGTCTAAGATTGAAAATATGCAATTCTCGATGGATTTGTTATGTAACAACTCATTCCATCAAAAACTGATACCACATGTCCATTCATGAATATGTTCCTCTCGATCTGATCAAACAATTGTGTCGGTGACCTCTCCCAACACCAACACTCTACAAAACTTGTAGTCATCTAAACGCAACAAGCAATTTCAGAATGACTTTCACCTTGAACACGAAGAGTTCAAAATTTTCATGGGAAGATCCTCCTTCGATCACCGCCTATTTCACATCCACACTTAATTAAAGCTACTTCCACAACATCACACCTCCACACTAGGTGATGCAACACTTAGTGACCTCTCCAAACATCAAACGCAACTCACAAGTAACTTTACCAAGCCATGTAGTCACACCTCCTTTCTCAAATTCTCTTACCTCAGCTCACAACTCCTCAACAAAGGCACCAAGAGGCACACAGTCCTGTATCCACGTTCTGAGCAAACCAAGTTTTCTCCCATGCAAGTGATTCTCTCTCTGTTCAATTCTTTTCATTGGATTTTGCAAAAAATTTTGCAAAGTAGCTCAATGAAAGAACTCAATAAAATGTTTCCAATAACATATTTTTATCATCTTCGTAACAACAATCTAATCTTGTAGCACCAATGATCTACTTAGTGGATTCAATGACTGACTTCTCCTTCAACACTAATTTTATGCACAATGATTTCTTCTCCACGTGCAATGTGGAGGAGCGTCTTCCTTCATGCAATAATGTTGGCAAAATGAGTCTCCTGCAGAAAACAATCAGCAGTAAAAGTTTTTCCTCATCCTTTTCCTCGCCCCCAAAATCTCTTCTCCTCAGCCTCATCTACACCATGCCTCCACACTCTCACTCACCCGATCCACACTCACTGCTTCAACTTCAAACTTCCGTATTGCCAATTTTTACAATGGTTGACTCAACCACTTAAACGCAGGCTTCTCCGAAACTTCTCCACACAAATCAACACCATCACACGTTCATGCCCTCAACCTCATCTTTGGTAGGTTCCTCCTTGTAGTCAACAACTATGCTCAGACACCAAAAATGTGTCAACCCAGTAGAAATTGCACTAAAGCACTTTTCATCAGCTCCGAAGGCTTTGGAAATTAAATACCTGAAGACCAAATTGCACACCACGCAGCCTCTTTAAAACAAATAATAGATTCTCGATCCTTGCCTTAAATTTTGGTTGGTTCAGGTGGTGCTGGTAAGATCACCACAAAGTCTACTCCAATGATGGCACGAAGAAAATCCTCCACCTCAAATTTGCAATCAAAAAAATTGAAGCACCTCTCACAACAACAATTACACACACAACAAACTCACCCCTATCCTGGCATTGTGATAACAATTGAAATTTAAGAGATACATAATATGGAGGAAATGAGAAACTCTCAAGTGAGCCTAGCTCAACCTGAAGAGTTCTTGCACATGACACATCTATCATTCACAAAATAATTCGTACATAAATAAGATTGGAAATATATTGAGGAATTGAAGAGATTCCTTAAGAATAGGATCCAATCTAACTAATCACAACATATCACAAGAAATCTCTAACAATAGAATAATCTAGAGAATTATACATTTCTCCATTATTCCAAGAAGAGTCCTCTCTCGGCTGTGGCCATATGAAAATTATAGATGACTTTTATCCTATAGTTTAAGAAATTTCAAAGATCAAAACTTTGAAAAAATCCTAAATGGCATTTCCATATTTGATGGCATAGAAGGAACAAAGTTAGCGTTTCATAGAAAAAGATCAACCAATATAGTTTTTTTTCTAAATATACTCAACAATTATTTAGATTCACTTATTTAGTAACAATGGATTGATTCACTTCTTTATCACATCATATCATTTCGAAATTGATGGCTATATGGAGCTAGTCACCAAATGTTTGGAAGCTTATTTATGTAGTTTTACTTTGGAATGATGAGCTAAGTGGGTCTAGCGGTTATCCCTAGATGAATAGTGGTATAATATTACTTACCATGGTGCTGCTAAAATGATTATCTTTGAAGTTACAGTATATGAAAAATCACTAAATCCAACACTGATATTGTTCATATCCTTGGTGTTGCCTTAGAATTGCATGTGGAAATATTTGGGCATCATTTTGAAGAAGAGATTCAGGTATTCTTTCATATCCGATACATGGAAATTTTTGAGGAAGAAAATTTATCCTAAAGTTTAGAAATCTTGGTGAATCGTACAATTCCATAACATGTAAACTAATAAATCTTTGGCGATTTTTATATAAAAATATTCTAATTTTTAATGATTTTATACATTCTTTGTAAAATTTTGGTGATTTTAAAGGTTAAATAATTTCATAATATAAATTTCGAGAGAATCATGTTTAGAAAAAAATGGAAATTGACGAATCATTGTTTTGTAAAAAACATAGACAATTAACCCACCTACAAATATTAGGCCGTAGAATTTTCCCTATGAATCCAATCCTATAAGAAAACTTCTCTTAGGGTGAAACATAACTAGAAGTTAGCACTTAAGATTTATGGACACTATTCTATGCTCAAACTTACACAACCAATGGCTTACAAATTAGCAATGCCTAGTCATTCTAAGTTCCACCAATTTTTTGATCTGTTCTACTTGAGAAAATTGCTTGGATCCATTTGTAGAGTTCAAATCACCCTTATAGATTTGAATAACAAGGGTTCCATTTGATTGTATCTTGAGTTATTTTTCATAAACAGAAAGTGTCATGTTCACCAATGCACTGTTGAATAAGTCCCGATCAAATGTAAGAATGCACAACCTAAATATGCTATATCGAAACAAATAGATATTTTTCTTCAATTTCCTTATTTCCAATGTTGAGGTCAAAGTTTTTTTGAAAGAAAGACAGTGAAATTAAGGTCCCACTCTAACTCCCCAAGTTAGTGAAATAGATTGTTACTTATCATATTAAACACCATCTCTACTAAATAAGGCTCATGAATACTCATAAGATATTCAAATGTAAAATACATATATGTAAGTAGCCTCATTTAAAAACTTCCACTAAGTAATACAACCCCTTTATGTGGGAAAGCTCTTGATTCTATTGGTTGAGTTCTTTGAAAAAACTAATTAATAAAGCTTCACTAAATAATTAGGTTTTTTTTATTAAGAAACTAAATATATTAGAGTGAAAAGTATACACTAGTCAGTGAGTATTATTATATTTCACTTTGTAATATTAATGCTGACTACCTCAAAAAATGCAAGTAAACTTTACATCTCATATTTAAATTTTAATAAATTGTTTAAAACCCTCGACTTTAAACTGATTCCCTACCATCTCATACAAAACCAATTCATTTGGGAGTAATTGATACGGCTACGAAGCTGCAAGGAATACATACAAAACCTATACAATTAGAAGATTCATAAATCGATGATAGAAACTTGTAAGCCTAACATATTCGTGAGGCAATTTGTATAATGGGGCCATATGTCTCAAGGCATCTAAATAGACCAACCTAGCCTAGGAAATTGTAGGTTTCTATGAATTCCATGGGTAACGGGCCTAACTCATTGAATTCCCTATTCCACAAGAACCATCCCTGTTCTACATCTTTTAATGATATTCAACAAACATTCAATTTCATGAAGATTGTATCTAAACCCTTTTATTCCTTACCCAATGGTTTTTATTTATTAGTCCCTTCTGTAGGAATGGCTTGGACTATACTAATCAAAAATCTCGAGTTAACATTAGTTTCGGCAGATTGTTGTGACAAATAACCAAACTTTTTATGAGTTGCACTGTATTTTCCTAATTCAATTGGTTTTTCCATCTTATTTGGCCTCTTCCCGAGGTGGGAGGCCAAAAGCATATGTTATTTTGATTTGTTTCCCTTTGGAATTTAAAAAAAAACAAACTAATGTTGGCATTAGTTGAAGACATCTTGGGAGGCACTATCACTTAGGCTAAGCAGTCGATGGGTTCAAATTCCTAATATTTCGTAACATTTAATGTTTTCAGTCTGCAAGGTTTCAAACTTTCCACCGCCCTGTAAATTTTAGGACATCTTCCTTGTTTTACAGCTCGAAATGTCTGGTAAGAACATCTTATTTACACTTGGAAACACCCAATAAGCACATCTTCATTATTCAGGTGACGACTCCTTCAATGTTCATGTTGAGTTCCTTTGCTTCACCTTCTTAGCCTATATAACCTATAGGGGAAGTTTGCTCAGGAAGGAGTACCGGAATAGATCCAATGGGACACGACTGGGGCTCTTAGATTTTTGTTCCTTTGCGATTGCAACATCAAGGTAAAATCAAGGTAACATCAAGGAATCGATATCAAGATAAGACAATGCAATGACAATACACAGTTTCCACGACCTTAAGCTTTCATTGTGCCCACTACAACAACAATTGATTTGCACTGTGCCAACTGCTATCAATGTGTTCATAGGTAATTGACCTGCCCTTTTCTTTGTTGCAAGACTTTGTTAGAACGAATCATAAATCTGGAGATTTTATAAACTTCAATTAGCTTACTACTAAAAACAAAAACTCCTAGTTCAGTTCCATATTTTTTCTCTGAAAAATATGCAATGTATGGTATGCAAATATCTAACTATTTTTCCCAACAACTCGCAGGCTTCATTCATTCAACCAACCCTTGCTACAAAACCCATGAATTAACCTTATAAAAGTGATAATAATGGAAATAAGATAGTTCATTATCATATCATCAAAAACTAAAGCCTTTGGCAACATTGTTTTAAACAAATAGGCTTGAATCAGACCATCATATGTGGAAGAACTAGGCACCCAAATTTTATGAATCATTTGATAATTAAAAACATTAGTTTGATGTAAATTCTCTCATTTCTTACTAATGAACAATGCATTCTCACAACGTTTACCTCTTATAGTCGGGATGGAATAATTTTCTTTGAGCTTAATCTTTAGACCCGATAATATCACCTTTCGAAAATATTACCTTCCGAAAACCTTGCGATTTCGAACCTGGAACCGAGAGAATGATAATACTCAGAAGGCAATTGGAAACGATTTGATGGGAGCCCATGGGAACACACTTCAAAAAAAATTTACAACCCTACTTGGAGAATATTATATGAATGGAAAAATCCTATCGATCTAGGGATAGCTGATGGCAATAGGACAGGTTGGTTGTGCTCCTACCTTTGCGCCTAAGGTTGGGATCGGGTAAACTCCATCTCGAGAAAATGTATCTGTGGTGGCTAAAAACTACGAATTCCAACCACGACAACGACGACAACTAAAATCGAAGAAAAAATGCAACTACAACGAATGGATATGGCACACAAATTGATTGCTTGCTGGATGGGCTGCTTGCTAGATTGATTTATGAATTTATTACTTTCGGCTAACGTACTTGCTGAATGGAGGGATTGATTTATCTCCCACTTGCTGGCTAGGTTGGATGGATGGGATGGTGAGCTTTACTGGGATGGAAAGATTTGTTGGATCGATTGCTGACTCTGGTTGATAGATTTTCTGGGGAGTGCACATGAAGTGCACAGATTATATTACTTACGATATTCTTGCAAATAGAATGACAACTTACCCGCCCCTTGCTTACCCATCTTCCCTCCAAATCGTTGAGTAGTTAGGCATAAATCAAACCTAATTAATATTTGTAAATGTGTTAGAAAACCTGCACAGATGAATCTAGCTAGTAAAGGTTGAACACACAGCTTTGCAGAGCAAAAACACTAAAAGAAAATTGAAAGAAGAAAAGAATGATTCAATAGAAAATTATGTTACAATGCTCATGATATAGCATTACTGGGTGAAGATCCCAAGGTAATGACTATAGTGGTGATCAATGAGAAAACTCAACACCTACAACAAGTTCCGGAGATAACTAGTCAGTTGCGGAGTTAAAGAAGGAGCAAATCAAGGAGTAAATCAAGGAGTAAATCATGCAAAAGGAATTTTGCATGCAATCCCATGCTCTAACTAAAAGTCCGCATGTAGATGTGTAGTAGTTCCAACATGCAAAAGGAATCTTGCATGCAGTCACATGCTCTAACTAAGAGTCTGCATGTAGGTGTGTAGTAGTTCCAACACCCCCCCTGAACACCACTATGGGGAAAAATAGAAAATGGGCCCTGGCAACTAAGGCCAAAGGTCACCCAAAATACAGTGCAACTTGTACTAAAATTGAGGAAAGAGGGAAAACCTCGTGGGAAAAACCCCCCCTCAAAATACAATGTAATCAAAAGAGAAGAGGAAGAAAAATACAGTTGCTAAGCAATCGTGTCCTTCACTCCAAGACGATCACGCAAAGAGCGAAACTTCTGCTCAGTGAATGTCTTGGTGAAGATGTCTGCAGTCTGTTCTGCTGAAGGACAGAACTACAAATCAATGACCCGATCATGTACTAAGTCTCTGATGTAGTGCATATGGATCTCTATGTGCTTCGTCCGCTGCCGCTGTACTGGATCCTTGCAAAATTTGAGAGTGCTCTGGTTGTCACACCAGATGACAATGGGCTGGTGGAACTAGACGCCCAACTCAGTGAGGAAGTGTTGTAGCCACAGAGCCTGAATGGTGATGTTGACTACTCCTCGGTACTCAGCCTCAGCTGAAGAGAGAGCAGTAGCAGCCTACTTCTTGCTCGACCAACAGATAGGGCCAGATCCTAGACTGAGTGAATATCCGGAGGTAGACTTGCGATCAATGCTGTCTCCCGCCCAATCAGAATCTGTGAAGCCAAGGAGATTCAATGCAGTGCCTGCTGCATAGTGAATCCCGAAGGTGATGGTGCCTTGCACATATCGGAGGATGCGCTTGGTAGGATTCCAGTGTAGCTCATGCGGCTCCTGCATGTATCTGGAAACTGCCCCTACTGCGTATGAGAGATCTAGTCTGGAGTGGGTGAGGTACAATAAGCTCCCCACTAGCTGTCGGTAGAGAGTGCTGTCAACTAATGGAGTGTCACCTCCATCCTCAAGGGGGACCCCAGACAGAAAAGGAGTCGGTGCTGGCTTGCAGTCAGTCATGCGAAATCTCTCAAGGAGATCCCGTGCATACTTAGCCTGAGAGAGTTTGATGCCTGTGGCATTCTGGCTGATCTCAAGACCAAGAAAGAAGTGTAATGGACCCATTTCCGTCATTAAGAACCTATCATGCAAGGCCCTTTTGACTGTAGCAATTGCTGAAGCCAAGCTACCAGTGATTAGGAGATCATCTACATAAAAAACTAAGATAAGAAAAGAATCATGTGTCCTAAGCATGTAAACATTCAGATCAGACTTACATCTTTCAAAGTTTTGTGATAAGAGAAAAGAATCCATCTTCGCGTACCAAGCTCTCGGGGCTTGCTTAAGGCCGTAGAGAGATTTCTTCAGTCTGCAGACCAAAGATTAATCCTGAATGAAACCATGTGGCTACTCCATGTAGATCTCCTTAGATAGGTCTCCGTGAAGAAAGGCATTCTTCACATCCATCTGATGTACTTCCCACCGCTGGGCAGCTGCAATGGCAAGTGTAAGGCGTATGGAATCCATCTTTGCTACTGGAGCAAAGGTCTCGTCATAATCAATGCCATGCACTTGTTGGAAGCCTTTGGCTACTAGCCTTGCTTTTCGTCTGGTGATTTTCCCATCTGCAGCACTCTTGGTCTTGTAGAGCCATTTGCATCGGACAAGTTTCCTTCCTAAAGGAAGGGGGACCAGATCCCAAGTCTGGTTCTCGAGGAGGGAGTTATACTCCTCCTCCATGGCAGACTCCCAAGATGGATGCCCAGCAACCTCAGCATAAGACTGTGGATCAGAAGACTGAACCAAATGACAATGCCAGGAGGGCGATGGTTCAGTGGCAGTGAGGACAAGAGGAGGCTCAATAAACTCTGAGCTAGTCCTCTGTAAATCAGAATTATCCCCCACAAGACCATTTCTAGCAGCTGGTTGGTCTTGTGCATATATCTCACGTAAGCTCCTTGTTCTCTGATTTATGATAGGGGAATATGATTCACTGTTGGAAGCCCGATTTGGGCTTGGATGTGGATCATCATTTGCATGCACTAGATTTGTATCTGAAGACTCTGTCTTTGCATCTGCATGCTCTTCCTCGGCATCTACATGATCTGTATCGGCATCTGAATGAACTGAGTCATCATCTCGGACATGAGGTAGATAAAAAGTGTTTGCATACGGCGCTTGAGGTGCATGCGAGAGACTTTCCTCAAATTTGACACTTCGCTCAATGATGAGCTTGTCCGTAGAGGGAATCAGGAGTCGATATCCCTTCACACCATCAGGGTATCCAACAAATATGCACTCAATGCTCTGTGGATCAAGAGCTTTCCTCTTTTTAGAGGGGATCCGGGCTCATGCTCGAGAGCCGAAAACACGGAGGTGAGTGACCTCTGGTTTAGTGCCGCTCCAAGCCTCAAAGGGGGTCTGGTCCTTGACAGACCTATGAGGAGATCTGTTCTGGATGTAGTTAGCACAATTAAGTGCTTCGGCCCAAAGCTTATGAGGCAGTGACTTGGCATGCAACATGCAGGAAGCCATCTCTTTGAGAGATCGATTCTTTCTCTCAGCAACTCCATTCTGCTGCGGAGTGTATGGAACTGTATACTGCAACTGTATGCCAGACTGAAGGCAAAGGTTCTGAAGTGCTGTGTTAACATATTCCCCCCCATTGTCTGTACGGAGGGCTTTGATCTTTCTCTCTGACTGTGTCTCAACTAGTGCTTTGAAATCTTCAAAGTGCTCAAAAACTTCAGATTTGTTCCTGAGAAGATACACCCAAGTATACCGTGAGAAATCATCAATAAATGTAAGCACATACCTTGCTTTGTTGATGGAAGGATGAGGAAAAGGCCCCATGAGATCACTATGGATCAGATCTAGAGGAGAGGATGCTCTGTGAGTCTTTCCGGTATCAAACTTTTCTCTGGGATGTTTGCCAAGAACACACCCTTCACAAACTCCTTTGGAGAAACTGATATTTGGCAAGCCTTCCACCATCTCATTCTTGCTTAGCTGCTGCATATACCTGTAATTTAAGTGACCAAACCTCTCGTGCCAAAGCCTACTACTATCATCAGCATGTGTAAGCAATAAGGAGGATTCAGATTCAATAAATTCAGAAAATGTATACAGTCTGGCTCCATTGTTTACCTCACCAGTTGCAATTTTGGCAGTGCTATGTAGATCATATATGTTCACTGCATCTGGAGTGAATTCCACTCTCTTTCCGATGCCGGAATGAGTGATCTGATAAACTGAAAGCAGGTTTACCGAAAGTTTTGGAACATGAAGCACATCTTCAAAGCTTCCGTGTAAAAGTTCCACTCTACCTTTTCCGGTGACCTCAATAGGTGAGTCATCTCCCATGAGGATGGGAGGTCCTTTGCATGCATCCAAAGAGGAATAGACTTCCTTTGCAGCGGCCATATGATGTGATGCACCAGAATCTATAATCCATGCATCAGGAGAAGAATTAATTGCAACTAAAGCATGAAAATTGTTACCTTTCCCGTGTGGCGGATCCTCAGTTTTCTTCTTGGCGCCCTGAGGGATGTGGTCCCCAAGGTTGTGCTTCTGAAGGATTTCTGCCATTTGGTCAATTTGTTTCTTCATGCAAGAGGATTCTAGATGGAATCCTCTTTGACAGTAGGTGCATCTGTTTCCTTTCTTCCCTTTCTCATTTCTTGAGCCGGAGGAGTCATTGAAGGGCTTGGTGTACCCTTCCTTCTTTGGATGGGAATGTGCTTTTCCTTTGTCTTTTTGCTGCTGATTTTTCTGATTTGAATCAGATCTGTGATTTTTATTGTGGCTGCCATCATGCACAGCAAGTGCATGTGCTTTTGGAGATTTGATTTTCCCCATGCCAATGAGTTTATCTTGCTCAAAAATAAGGGACTCCATAAATTCTTTGAGAGAAGGCATAGTGTAGGATTTACCTGTTGCGAGCCTTATTGAATGAAATGTAGACACAAAGACGGAGTATTCCGGTCCGAGCTTTGACATAATAGAGAGAACTTGGCGACTCTCCTCCTTGGATTTGTCAATTCCACAACCCTTGAGTTGCAGCAATAGATCATTATATTTGGTGAAGAAATCTTGAATTCTGTCATAGTTCCGTGGATCCAATGATAGCAGCTCCACTTCGAGTAGATGTCCTTTCATCTCATCCTGTTTCCCGTAGAGCTCTTCAACCTTTTTCCAAATCTCATTGGGAGTATTGCAGGCAGATAGATGAAACTGCAACTCTGGAGAGATGCACATGCATATGGATCCGTGGGCCTCATCCATACGGTTGAGGTATTTGGATTTCTCTATGGCTGAAGTGGGTTCCACTTCTGTAGCCATGGTAATCCTGTACAACCGTTTATGACGAAGGTATCGAGCCATTTGGTCCTTCCATTCATGATAGTTGTACGGTGTTAGGATCGATGCTTTGGGAAACTCCATTTTTCTGTCAATCTTCGATCTCCAAGCTGTAATACTTGCAAAATAAAGTACTGGTGCGCCTTTTATCTAGCAACCTGTGGGCTCTGATACCATGTAAATGTGTTAGAAAACCTGCACAGATGAATCTAGCTAGTAAAGGTTGAACACACAGCTTTGCAGAGCAAAAAAACTAAAAGAAAATCGAAAGAAGAAAAGAATGATTCAATAGAAAATTATGTTACAATGCTCATGATATAGCATTACTGGGTGAAGATCCCAAGGTAATGACTATAGTGGTGATCAATGAGAAAACTAAACACCTACAACAAGTTCCGGAGATAACTGGTCAGTTGCGGAGTTAAAGGAGCAAATCAAGGAGTAAATCCAGGAGTAAATCATGCAAAAGGAATTTTGCATGCAATCCCATGCTCTAACTAAAAGTCCGCATGTAGATGTGTAGTAGTTCCAACATGCAAAAGGAATCTTGCATGCAGTCACATGCTCTAACTAAGAGTCTGCATGTAGGTGTGTAGTAGTTCCAACAATATTTTAGTGCCACACTAGATAGGATGGATTGATTTATTGTTGGTTGGAGCACACAGAGAGATGGAACGCAATGATTTCCAACTTATGACCTTACTGCCTGAACCTTATATTAACAAGGAATGAAATACTATAAACCACCTAATAAACTACTTAGAGAATTTAGATTATTGCTGGCTTGATTAAGAGTGAAAAAGGGGTTGTCAGAGAGCACAATATAAGCTTTGTGCTACTAGGCGCAGTTATGAGTAGTGGGCAGAGGATGACTGGCAGCAAAGGTCGTTCTATATGGTGAGCTCTTATATCCTATATTTTCTGTAGGGGATGGCGGTCTGCAGACCTAGTATGCTGAGAGCATACTGGGCTAGGACTAAGAGAGTCCAAATCCACTTGCTACAACGTATGATCCATTTCAAACGAACAATTCCTTACAAAACCATTCACATTTCAAACGAACAATTCCTTACAAAACCATTCAGGGTGACTTTGGTGCAAATGACCATGGAATTGTAACTAAAAGGATTTGGGGAAATCTAAAAGACCTTTGCTTGCATTTCTAAGTAGAGTTCATGAGCTTGAGTAAATATATTATATGTTACTAGTTTCCAAAGAAGTTGTAATCAAGCATCAATCCATGTTGAACTGCATGGCTGAAGCTATTAAGGGCCTCTGCAATCATATCATATTTTCCATATCTCCAAAGAATTCTGCTCACAATTCCTTGGGTTTTTACAATCATATCTCTAATCAACAACAACTCTACCATAGTATGAACTTACACAACTGCAAAGCTATATTTCCCTAGGGAAAACAACATTGATATTACCATGGACACAAGTGCAAATGCATTGATTCAACTGGGCTCTAACCTACCTTCGGGTTTCTCCCTTGGCTGATGCCAATGTTAAGTTTCACTAGGGAAAGCAGCACCGAAATCCCCGTGGAAGTAGGTGCGAATGCATTGATTCAACTGTGCTCTCGCATCTGTTAAAAAACTATATATTACAGAGCAATGAAACGCATAAAATATATTGCAAAAATATAAACACATAAAACACATAAAATAAGAGAGACACAAATATACGTGGTTCACCCAATTTGGGCTACGTCCATGGAGAAACAGCGAGTCCTTCCTTTTATATTATCCATCAAAATGAAGAGATACAACCTACAACAGATCCACTGTAATTCCCTCTTCTCTCTCACACAATCTCCTCTCTCTTTCTCACTCAAAACACTGATCCACATAGACAAAAGACAATTCCCTCATATATAGCGAGGGGTTGCTTTCTAGGGAAAAAAAACCTTAAATTAAACATAATTTCTACTGTCAGATCTCTCCCTAATCAACGGCGCAGATTGACTACGAAATTACAACATTTTACAAGGCAATTTTACCTCTGTTTTTAACTTCGGGGGCACTGCCCGCGATCCCCAGCCTGGGGGGACTCGCAAAGATCGCAGTCGCCCCCCATTGGTGCCCCCTTGCAACGTAAATATTACGGACGTCATCGCTGTCACATTACAAATTGAAATCCAATGCGGTGATACCTCTTAATAAAGAAGATAATCAGGGTCCACACCCAACAGCGTCTCTTTTAAATGATAGTCAAATTACTAGTATGGAATGCGCCACATCAAATGTGACTACATGGGCTAAAGCATTGCTATCATCCTTCATGGACATTTGAATACATATTGACTACGTGTCTAGCGATATATGACATTTGTTGAACGTGATTTCTTAAAAGTGCTTTGACTTCAACAATACTTTTCTGGGGTGTATTTCTGGCCACCTGTCATCGGAGCATGGAGTAGCAAGATAATATCTTGAATCAATTGCATTTGAATCGATTGCATTTCCACCTGGATCAGTTATCGGCGATGACTCTCTGACTATGACTAGAAATAATTTTGTCGATTGATCACAATACCAAAAATTCGCCGAGCCTAGAATGCGCGACACTCTGTTGGTGTAGGAAGGCAACGTAATTACTTGAGTGCACGTCAGGAGACATCTGCCGCTCAAATTTTCATGAGCCAGCGCTTCAGCAAATTAAGCCTTCCCCTTATGACTATAATGTAAATGCCAGGGAGCGTGAATCCCATGGTGAACGGTAGGCTGCAAACAATACAATTCCTTTCAATACGCTTTATATCTGATGTTTGCTTTCTGATGTCTAAGAATCATGGACGCGATTTCCTTTTACGAACACAAAACAAAGAAGTCATGGTTTTAGAGGTACGTCAATGGATGGAATAAGAACCATGTTACATTTATGAATTATGCGCATTGTTTTATTTTATGAACACAAAATAAAGAAGTCATGGTTTTAGAGGTAGGTGAATGTATGGCATAAGAACCATGTTACATAGTTCTAGAGTCACTAGTGCCAGAAAAAGTCCACTGCCTCTTGTTTTATTGGCAAAGACTTGTTCCTCTGCAGGCATTCTTGTTTAATTGTGAAATGAATATAAAAAAATTAGCATTATAAGCGCGTCACATAATGTAGATAGAATTCTTACGGAAAGCGTGCACACATGGGAGTGGAGACCGAGTAGCTTCCCTAATTGACCATTTAAAATAATTATATTGTAAATCAAGTTATAGTGTTCGGAGAAGTTGAAGGATATGTTTTTATATTGTAATAAGTCACAGGGTAGGTTTCTGCCAATTTGAAGGAAAATCTCAAAATCTCAGAAACTGGAATATTTTCAAAGTAAATCTAATAAAAGAAGTTGTCTTAATGTGACTTTTTGAAGTTTTTATAGTGAGTTTTCCAGTTTAATTTCTCTAAAATCCAGTAGGAATTTATTGAAACCACAAGCTTGATGGGTAACCCATGCGCAATTCAAGTGCCCTAGGGGTTTTTCAGAGTGTTGAATCCATATATACACTCAAAATACCAACTTAAATAACACAAATCAAAATTTCACCTCAAATGTTTCCACCTGAAAGTCCAAAAAACCGCAGTAAAAGCATCTTCCTCAAATTCAAGGAACAATCTCACTACAATTTTCAAAGTGAATTGCAAGTCTAATAAATTTAACATTATATTCCTTTATCTCGACTTTGGAATTTGTTTTAGTGTGATTAAGAAAATCTTAAAACATATTACAAAGTAAATAAGTTTAATGTTGTTGTTCATGTGATTAAGAAAATAATAAAACATAGTACAAAATAAATAAGTTTAATGTTGTTGTTGAGTAAAAAAAAATTGACAATTCAAGTTATTAATAGTGGAAATTATTAGTTTTTCTATTGTGCGAGCATGAAAGTATACTAATCTATTTATCATAATATTTGCATAGTTATATATATTTATGTGTATGAATATATATATATATATGAAATTGATATTCAAAACATTTTTAATTTTTTATTAATTCTAAATCAATAAAGTAATGAGTGGATCTTATTAAAACTATAGAAATATAAAAAATATACATAATTAGGAATTCCTTTAAAATTAGAAAATTTAAAATGGGAGGAGAATATACTAAAATAGAAAAAGTGAAAAGAAAAAATTCAATTGTTTTATTATTAAAAATAAGTATAGTAATGAATATAAATAAATTAATGTTTTGTTGAGAAAATAGGAAAAGTCTCAAATACTTCCAATTTATGACCACACATAGTGATTAGAGGTTTTCTTTTCAAACAATTTTTAATTTTGACAAATTTTCTTTAAATTACATAAAAATAGAGCCTAGAAAATTAAATTTGAAAAAAATGTAATATGTTAGCACCTGCTCTTATGCAGCAAGTAATTGACAGCTAATAACTTTGGAGAAAAGTAGAGATAGACACGTACAAATAATTTTTTAAAAACTAATTATTATAACAAACTATGTATTTAACTTTAAATTTATACTCATCCTAATTTAATTGCAAATAAATAATTTTGATAGATTTTTTAAAAAGTAATTATTATAACAAACTATGTATTTAACTTTAAATTTATACTCATCATAATTTAACCAAAAATAAATAATTATGATAGAACTTCCTTGTTAAAAAGTCTTTTTATTGTAGTGTTGCTTAAATTTTATTTGTTAATATTACATGATGAGTTAAAACTCAATTATGAAAACATATAAAATAAATAAACTTTAACCAAATCAATTAAATAATAAGAATTGGTAAGGGAAAATAAGAATAAATAAGCAAAGGAAAAATCACTATCATATATAGCATTGTTACTTTTGCTTTTTTAAATAGGCCAATTTCCATGAAAAAAAAAATTGAGGTCTTCTTTTAACAATTTTGAATTTTTTTTAAACCACATTAAATTAATCATCCACCAATAATTAAAAATTCAAATTTTAAAAATTAAAAAAACATTTTTCAATTTCTAAAAAAATAAATTAACGTTTAATTTTGCAAAAACTTTAATAAAATTAGAATATAATTTTTAAAAATTTACCATTAAAATTCAACTTAAACCATACAATATAATACTGGACATACAATAAACCCGATAGCTCCCCATAAGGCAGGCTTCCATTCTCCACTCTCTGCGTACAGTATTCTTCCTCTTCCTCCGTTTGCCGTAATACTCTACCCGCTTACGCCTATTGCAGATTAATCACTCACAGGTTTACGACAAGGCAGCAGGCGGTGTTTTATGCTTTAATTTTCAAATATTATAGTCGGTACAATTTAATACCAAATTTGATTATTAAAATTTTAACTGTGGAATTTTTGTCGACCTTCAGGGTTGCTGCCTGTGACTCAGATCTGCAGCGCTTTCTACTGACGGACAAGAAGCCTATTCATTCTTTAATAATTACATTACAGGGTAGTGAACAATACGGTGTTTCGATTAAATATTTCATGGCGGTGGATCACAGAGATCGAGGGCGGCTACATACTTGGATTGCATTCCGCAAGCTGATTATTGTGTTTCTCTGTTTATAAGATGCTTATTGCGTCCTCACCTGCAGCAAAACGGTCGGTGTCAACTTATTGTTAGAAATGTTTGAGCCTTGAATAAGTTAAAAGCTCTGGCAAAAAATTGTTCTCTCGTTTATTTTATTTTTATTATTTTTTTTTGGTGCATATGACTGCTGTGAACTCTTTGAAGTCTGGCGCTACAGATACCTTTTACCCGTGCAACAACGCATCATGACTCTGGGTCATTTCATTTCTTTTATGATACCTGGTAATGTTTATTTTCTTCTTAACATTAGTTAAAATAGAAATATAATTTGGTTTTCGATATTGGGGTTGATCATAGCCTTATAATATCATAGTTTCATTTTTCTCTCTAACTTTTTATTGCTCTGCAATTTCTTACTAAATTTGGAAGTACTAATATTTTTAATATTATATGGATTCTACAAGATGATCTCCTCCAATGTTTCAACCAAGACAAGGCATCCTTATGCCACCCTCACTTGAGCGTCCTCACTGGCACGAAAACTGTCGGTGTCAACTTATTGTTAGAAATGCTTGAGCCTTGAATAAGTTAAAAGCTCTGGCAAAAAATTGTTCTCTGGTGTATTTTTTTTTTTTTTTTTTTTTTTGGCTGCATATGACTGCTTTGAACTCTGGCGCTACATATACCTTGTACCCATGCAACCATGCGTCATCACACTCAGTCATTTCCTTTATGACTCCTGGTAATGTTCATTTTCTTCTTAACACTAGTTAGAACAGAAATATAATTTGGTTTTCAATATTGGGGTTGATCATAGCCTTATAATATCATAGTTTCATTTTTCTCTCTAGCTTTTTATTGCCCCACAATTTCTCACTAAATTTGGAACTAATAATTTTAATATTATATGGATTCTACAAGATGATCTCCTCCAATGGTTCAACCAAGACAAGGCATCCTTATGCCACCTTCACTTGAGCGTCCTCACTGGCAGAAAAACGGTCAGTGTCAACTTATTGTTAGAAATCCTTGAGCCTTGAATAAGTTAAAAGCTCTAGCAAGAAATTGTTCTCTGGTGTATTTTTTTTTTGCATATGACCCCTTCGAACTCTGGCGCTACAGATACCTTGTACCCATGCAACCACACATCATGACTCCCAGTCATTTCCTTTATGACTCCTCGTAATGTTCATTTTCTTCTTAACACTAGTTAAAATAGAAATATAATTTGGTTTTTGATATTGGGGCTGATCATAGCCTTATAATATCATAGTTTCATTTTTATCTCTAGCTTTTTATTGCCCCGCAATTTCTCACTAAATTTTGAAGTACTAATATTTTGGATTCTACAAGATGATCTCCTCCAATGGTTCAACCAAGACAAGGCATCCTTGTGCCAACCTCACTTGAGCTAAAGATGGAGGTTTTGGCTAGAGGTAGAAGAAATTTTAGGAAACCTCTTGGTCTCTATGTTGTATAAGTTCTTCTTATACGTAACATACCTAGTCATAGTCACACTTACAATTGGAGAAATGATTGTTACAATGAGGAGGATATGCTAGGGAGTATTTCTTTTAATCTTGAGGTTGTAGGTTATAAAATGCTTCTAGATCTATTCAATATATGGCATCACTGGTCTAGGCAGATATTCATGGCGACCCACCTATTCCACTTGGACCCCCACTATTGTTTTTTTTAGTTTTTTTAATTGTAGCGTTGTTTACTCTTTTTCAATTTTTTTTCGGGTCTTGAACTTCTAGAGCCAATTTGAGGTCCTATATGATGTTTTTTTGGAAAACATGCAAACGTGAGCCAATACCTAGCATTTGTAGTCCTCTCAGAGATATTTCTAACGAAGTGTTGTACGCGACAAACGTAGATCGTATTCCAAAGTTACGACCTCGGGAAGTTGATGTACTAATTTACCCCAATAGTGCCCACACACTTGGCGCTTCATCTCCTAAGGTTAGGTTTTTGGATGTTTAGGGTTTTCCATTATTTTTCAATAATAAATAGGTCTTTGAGCCTCATTATAACACATTTCGTAAGGTATGTAGCCCCCACATCTCTTCTCAGAGATAAGCTACCATCGCTTGAACTAGTTTCTTTCCATTCTTCATGTTAACAGTTTTAAGTATTTGTTATTAATTAATTGATGTTATGTTTTCGTTGTATCTCTATGTTTCTTTTTATATTTTATTTCATTTCCTTCCTTCATAAATATAGATTAGTGGTATCATAGTGATCTTCTCTTTCTCTGTCTTTTTGGGCATTTCCCCAATAAGATCAGGCTATAAGGACTTAGGGCTTGAATTGGTTGAACCTTTGCAAGATCA
Source organism: Pinus tabuliformis (assembly GCA_031772625.1). Taxonomy (NCBI): domain Eukaryota; kingdom Viridiplantae; phylum Streptophyta; class Pinopsida; order Pinales; family Pinaceae; genus Pinus; species Pinus tabuliformis. The sequence continues at coordinate 214,765,102 of CM062816.1, read as the reverse complement.
GCCTTTTCAGCCCTGATGAGCTCCCACGGTGGAAGAAAGAAAAAAAGAGGGAGCAAGAAATCCTTTCAAAATATTGATCGAAGTTGCCCTCGAGCCCTAGTAAAGGAACATGATGATGGATAAATTTTCCCATATCCTTCGGCGAATACCCACAAGCGACACATCTTCATCCAACAACAACTCTAGAGGTGCCACTCCCTTTAAGGTAGAAGTCAAATTTGACATTCCCATATTTGAAGGATAGATAGATGCAGATTCCATAGATAAATGGTTGAATCTATTGTAAGGATATTTTTTGGTTTATGATTTTTCCAATAGGGAAAATATTAATTTTCCACTCCTCAAAGCCACCTTCCATGTCAAGAACTAGAGGGAAACATAGTGTGAGTAGAAGGACAAGAGGGAACACTCACTGTTTTCAGCTGCACCCACTTTGAATTTTTTCCAAGACACCATCAAAAAATAGTATTACCCTATCAGGAGATATGAATATAAGTACATATAGTGGACCAAACTATAGATGGGAAGGGACTAATATGTGTCGGATTTCACAAATATTTGTCATACCCTTCACATGAAGTTGGGTATCAAGGATTTTTAGAAGCATCTAGTACTCAAATACCATGGCTTTCTACATGAATACATCCAAGATGAGATGGATTTCCTGGACATCTCCTCGCTTGGCATTGCCTATTGATACATTGTGAAGATCAAGTAGAAATTTAAACATAATAAGCGATACTTTGGATATGTGAATCCAAAGTAACGAAAATGCGCTCCCAAACCACAAAATAAAAGACAAAGACAAGGCATGGTGACCTAGGAAAACCCACCAAACCGTAAGCAAACAAAAACACCATGAAGAGAAAGAAGGACACAGGAAAGTGGCGTGAGTTCCATAAGAACCATACTCACAAAACATGTGAGTGTCAATCCAAGAAATCATGTGTGACTGAGTTCTTGGCAATGTTCCTGGTAGTTGTTGCAAAAGGGACACATCTGACCGAGTTACTCACCTTGTGGAAGCCCAATTGTATTAGTACAGAAGATGGATGAGACCTGGAGGTTGTGCATTGATTATCAGGCACTAAACAAAATCATGTTCAGGTACAGGTATCCAATCTCATGAATTGATTACTTCTTAGACCAGCTCAAGGGGGGCAATTATTTCAGCAAGATTGATGTGAAGTTTGGCTATCACCAAATTCTAAATAGAGCCAATAGATGTATGAAAAATGGCCTTCAAATTGGAAGAAGGCCTTTTTGAATGGTTTCTCATGCCCTTTAGGTTGACAAATTCCCCTCGCTAATTTTATGAGGTTGATGGATGACATCTTGGAACCCATCAACTTGTTCGTGGTTGTTTATCTTGATGGCATGATCATCTTCAACAAGAGTTGGGAGGAGCACTTGCAACACATTCAAAAAGGTCCTTCAAACCCTTCGATAACACAAATTCTGTGCCAACATGGAGAAATGCACCTTTAGCATGAGCCAAGTGAAGTATATGGGTTACATCATAGATGAGAAATGCATGCATGTGGATCTAGCTATGATCTAAGTCATTCAGGATTGGTCTCTGAGTCAGATTACCAAGGGCAGAGTGAAAAAAAATAAAATATTATTTCTTGGTCTGAGTCCCAACAAAAGGTGTTCATTAAACTAAAGCATTGCCTCTACTATGCACTTGTACTCGCATTACCGGACCTACAACAACCATTTGAAATTGAGACAGATGCCTCCAGCTATGCTATTACTGCAGTTCTCACCTAGGACGAGCATCCAATGGCCTATCATAGTGAGACACTTGCAGATATAATTCAGAAGTACCACTCTTCTAATAAAGAGATATATTCTATCATACAGGCTTACTAACAATGGAATTACTAAATAATGGGGAAGGAGATAATCATCCACATTAATCACTGATCTCTATACTTTATACAGACACAAGGAAAGTTTTAGAATGATCGCCATCGTAAGTGGTCTACATATCTGCAACAATTCACTTGAGCATTAAATACAAAATTGGAAGCACCAACCATGTTGTAGATTTCCTTAGTCCGCCCCCAGTTGCAACATTGACTACTTTTCCAAACTCTTGTGGCCACAAAACATCTGGATGGCTGCAGCTATACAAAAATAATTGATATTTCACCACCACATACCAATTGTTAATGGATGGAAAGCAAGTTCTTGATTTCCACCTCCAGGATGCATTATTATTCTACGTGGGCCACATTTGTGTTCCTTCAAGCGAGCATGTCAAGATGATATGGGAGGCACACTACAGTGAGGTTGTAGGACACTTTGGTGTGGATAAAAATGTGGTCATACTCCCGAAGTACTTTTATTTGCTAAAACTATGACAAGATGTTGGAAAATATATCAGATCTTGCAATGCTTATAACATCACCAAGCCAACAATCAAGAAGCAAGCCTGGTATACTTTTATTCCTACTCCCAATCAACCGTGGGAACCCATCTTCATGGATTATCTGTCTAGCCTCCCTTCTGCCAAGGATGGTAATCACTGTGTATTTGCGTTGGTGGGTAGATTTTCTAAAATAACTACATTGGCAACCTCCAAGAAGAGTATCACAACAGAGGACACTACCAAGCTCTTTTTTGAACAAGTATGGGTACATTTTGGGATCCTGAAGACCATTATATCATACCAACATAGCAAGTTCCTAATCACATTTTTTTCATGCTCGTGGACACTATTAGACATCAATCTCACCAAGTTGACTGCATTCCATCCCCATACTGATGGTCAGAAAAAGTTGTCAACAGGATAGTGCACATACTACACATATAAAAATCCAAGAGTCCATGAACCTAGGATGATAGCCTTCTATATGCGCAGCACAATTATAAATGATCTCTCCATAGCTCAATTGGTCGCAGTCCCTTTCAAGTGGATTTGGAATTTCAATCACTGTGTCTGACTGATGTTGTCATACCTCATGTCACTACACAAATAGAGTCCACACAGCTACAGTCTTGGGATGATAAAATAATTAGGATTATTGAACAGATCCAACACATCCACCAGCAGGTTCATGACATCTTCGAGAAGTCCAATACCAAGTACAAGTAGTGCCATGATCGACATCACGTTCCACACAAGTTTTAGGTGGGCGACAAATTTTTGTTGCATTTACAGAAACAACACCTTACTTGAGGCCATCAGAAGCTCAAACCACTCTGATATGAGACTTACACCATAACCAAGGCTATGGGAGGTAATGATTTTGAGCTCACCATTTCCCCATTCCTTGACCTGCACCTGGTGTTCAATGTGGACTGCCTTTAGCCATAATTTCCACCATTACTGGACACATCAGACATTGCAGAACAACTCACACCAATAGAGCTAAGCCCAGAATGCATCGAGCATGACACAACTGATTGGATCATGGACTCACAATCAAGAAAACTCGCTAGTAGAAGATTCAACTTTATTGGGTTATCTAAGATGGCCGACTCCTGCACCAAGGAAAGTGGCTCACCAGGGACCAAGTTCAGTAGAAGTTTACCCATCTCATGTAGGCACTTAATGCAATAAGGACCATTTCTTCCTAAGAGGGATTATTGATCTAGGTGGATATTGGTGGACACCCACCTATTCTACTTGGACCCAAACCATTGTTTCTTTAAGTTTCCTTAATTGTAGTATTGTTTACTATTTTTGGTAATTCTTTGGGTGCTGAAACATTGGAGCCGTTTTGAGGCCCTAAATGACATTTTTTTGGGAAAATGGGCAAAATTAAAACTTTGATTGAGGTTTGCAGTTGAAATTTGTATTCCTTGGATAGATATTTCTAGCAAGGTATGGTACACGTGAAGAGAATATCGTATGCCAAAGTTACAACCCCGGGAAATTGATGTACCAATTTACCTCAACGAGGTGCAAATACTTCGCCTTTCATCTCCTAGGGTTAGGGTTTTGGATGTTTAGGGTCTTCCATTATTTATCAATAATAAAGAGGCCTTGGAGCCTCATTGTAAGATATTTCAGAAGGCATGTAGCCCCCACAATTTTCAGTATTTGTTATTAATGAATTGAATTTATGTTTTCATTGTATGTTTGTGTTTATGTTTACATCTATATTTCAGTTTGTTCCTTCATAAATATGGATCAATCAATCTCTAGATTTATTGCAAAACATAAAACCTCACATTCATATAAAGTAAGAAAAGTGATGAGAGTCTGAAAGAGGAGTTTAAATCCTAAATCCAAAGATCTGTTGACTTACAATTATTTTCAACCCAATAGTAAGCTTTCCAACCTCCATTTATCCTTTTATCAATGTTATAATTCCAATGGAGCTTATAATGGATGATTACTTTTATATGTTTGTATGAAAGAACTTCCTTGAACAAGCTATTCTCATTAACAAAAAAGGAAAACATAATGAAATCCCACCCGTCATATCCAATTCAAGCTATAAGACAAGAGAGTGGTGCCCTCACACTTAAAACACAAGTGGAGCACAAAAGCCTTTTTTGTTACGATTTCCATTATATTTTGATCTTTTCTTATGTTGAAAATTTCTTCTCTATAGAGGAAACTAAACATTACATCTAATTATGAATATCATTAAAGGTTTGGTCACTATTATTACTTCGCAATTCTAGTTATGTTTTTGGTTTTTTATTTTCTTTCTATCGTTATCTTTCTATCTATAAAATGTTATTTATTTGATTTCAATAACGAAAATCCATATAATTTTCTTTGAATATTTTGTTTCATGTAAAAGGTAACACCATAAGTATTATTGAAGCACTTTCTTTTGCCAATATAGGCTCAAATTTTAGTAATTATTCTTTTTTATAAGGATAGAGGGATGTTGCAATGTATTTAATATCATAAAGGTTTATTTTCTTAGTAGTAAAACCTATAGTAGGGGAAGAATATGAATAAAATACAGAATACGTATCACCTAGTTTCACACCATTGTAAGCTCTACTAATACTGCTTCAATTAAAACACTCTCAAATAATACCTATATATGGAATTATATTCCACAAGCTGTTGGGTATATCATAAGCCCCATATGAACAACTAAATATTTCCTTACATAACCTTATCACCATCGTATTATTGTAGTATATAATGAATAACACTTGAGAAGTGCACTCTTAGAAAATAATATGGTAGTAGAGATATCGGTATGGTTTATCCTTCTCTTTTGGTTCCATGAAATATTTGATTAGGAATTATTTTTTGAAACTGTTTAATTTATTAGTGAAATATACAAGAGACACTCATCTAGCCTTAGGACCCTACAAACCTTATCTTGTTTCTATAAGACTTAGTCTCTATAGCATAGATAACAAAATTTGTACACAATTTGCAAAATTAGCATTTGGGCTCTAATTAGTGTGGTAATACTCCACTAAAATTTAAGGAAAATATATTTCTAGGAAGTTTCTAGATCAGTATGGGAGATCTAGCTCAAACTAATCCTTGAATGAAACTAATGATTGTGGTCTTACTCTACAATAAACACTTTTTTCTTTTATTTACATGTGCTATTGTTTCTGACCCAAGTCTCCATAGATTCCTCCCGGGACATTGATGATGCTAGGATAACTCATAGATAACCTTTGTGGTGGACCTAATGGTCCCATTACAAGCATGTGTATCATTCTACTGATGGATGATGTAAAGGAAGCATTTCAATCTCTCTCTTAGTTGACAAACAAGATGGAAACTGATATCTCCTCCATTATTGCACAAATTTCCCTTTGCCTTAATTAGATTGTGAACTAAAAGGGTAGACATAAGTAAGGTGACATTGTGTTTCATGTAGTTTCCCATAAAGGTGATCACATTGAGGACTAATAATATCCTAGCTAATAATTTATCATTTTCTATTTTTTTCTAGAGTCTAATGCCTCACATCCCTACGTTTGATTTGAACAAGTTTGCTACATCAGATCCAACTAATTGGGATAGCCAAAATGGGTACTACTTTTCCATTCATGCCATAGAAAATGAACTATTGAAAATCAAAATCAGTGTTCTCTATCTAGATAGGGAAGATTGGTGGTAGTGTCAACGACATAAGAATGCATCTTCAGGGGTAACCACATGGTGTATTTTGTAAAAATCATGTTTGCTCATTTTATCAAAGATATAAATATTTTTTCCTAGCTTACCAAATTGCATTAAACTAGCATGATCAAAGACTATGTTGATGCTTTTGAATTTTAAGATATTAAAGTAGAAAACTAATCTAATTATCATTTTAATCAATGCTTTGTTAGTGGTCTTAATGAAGAAATCAAATCCCAGGTAGATATGAACCAACCTAGTATTGGTTGGACGCCACTCAACTCACTTATCATTCCAAAGTTATATCCTATGCTTAGTATAAATGCTCCAAATTGTCTCCATGTCCCCACCAAAATATGGTATCTTTTTAACAACCAATCTATCGCTTTGAGGTTTAACACCCTAAGGTGGGTTGAAATGGAAAACCATCAACTCTAGGGTCTCTACTATAACTATGATTAAAATTATTCCCCAACATATAGAGGTAAGAATAAGAAATCATGTATGGTCATATTTAAGGGCATTTCTAATGAGGAAGTTGATATCCAAACTCAAAGGAAATTCATTTCTATCATCATCGAAGTTCCTATTCCTAACTGAACAAGTGAAGAACCCCAAATGTCCCTTAATGCTTTAACAAATATTAATTTAGCTCAAATGTTAAAGTTGGTTGTATATATCAAGTAGAAGAATTTAATTGTCTTAATTCATACTAGGATAACATTAAATTTCATTCGTCATTGTATCTCACAGGAAACACATTATTATTTCCATTTGATAACAACTTTTATATTATGATTGCTAATGGGGTGTATGTGAAATGGCATTGGTACAATGAGAATGTGAAGCTTCAAATGGGTGACAATTCACTTAAAACTCTCATTTTTTCCATTATTATGAGTGGATGTGATATTTTTATGTGTTAATGGATAAGAACCTTAGGTGCTATCACCATGGACCTTCTAGAATTACATATGAGTTTTCAGAAGGATGGAACTTCCTACATGCTCACATTTATAAATTTAGTCTCTCAAAAAATTATAATTTTCCAACATATGGAAAATATTCTATAAAGAGACCATTGTATAATTATTGGATAATTTTACGCTATTTAATCCTTTGATGATGCTTCTCATCTACTTCATTTTAGCTTGTAGTTATTATTGGACAAACACCATCATGTCTTTGAATATCCCCAAGGATGACCACCTTCACATTGAGAGCACGATTAGAGAAACACTATCCTTCCTATTAGCTTACAACCCAATATTCATCCATATAATAGTCCATTTTATGAAGACAATGAGGTTGGAAAGATTGTACATGATCTATTAGTTGTTGATATCATCTATTCTAGTACTAGCCCCATACACTTTGTCAATTTCCATAGTCCTTAAATCAAGGAAATTGGGCATGTTATATGATTTTCACACTCTTAAAAGTTGATAATTAATGATAAATTCCAGATTCAAATCATTGTTTATCTCACCGAAAAACTACACCCTGCACTATTCTTCACCAAATTTGTTATTTATTTTGATTATCAACAAACTAGAATGAAGGAATCCAATATTCAAAAACTGATTTCCATACTTATGAAGGTCACTATGAGTCTTTGGTGACATCCTTTGGTATTTCAAATTCAACTTGAACTTTTCAAATCTTCATAAACCATATCTTTAAGCCCCTATTATTTCATTTTTACCTAGTCTTGTTTATTGATATCTTGGTCTAATAACTTGGAAGATGAATGTGGCACATATTGATCAGGTGTTATAACTCCTTTGTAATCACCTAATGTTCCTAAAGCATAATGTGATTTTAGTGACTTAGAAGTTGAATATTTCGGCATATTTAAAGTGAGGAGTGTGTCCATGTTGGTCCTAAAATAAATAATGTGGTGAAACATTGGACTCATCCCAAGATTACTAAAATTTTGTATGTCTTTCTTGGCCTCAAAATTTTCTAACAATGTTTATTCAAACATGTGGTAAATGTTTTTCTCCTATCACCATCCCACTCAAAACGAACTCTCTCAATTGGACTTAGGGGGCTAAAATGGCTATTCATACTTTAAAATGTGATTTATGTACCACACCAATCATCACCCCACCTAGCTTAAATAAGATTCTTTTTTGGAACCTAATGACTTCAAAAAAGGAATCAAGGTTTTATTAATGTTAGAGTGATTCACACTCACCTTCATCAACAAGAAATTATGTGATATATACTCAAACAAGTTCTATTACGAGAAGTAAATAATGATTACTCTTGATGCAAATGATGTGTGGAATCTTTACTTGATTAGATATCATTTGAAAATAAAAATATACCATAATAGCTAGAAATAGTTAATGTAATATATATTTTTCTTCCAATAACAACAAAATTGGGTTATGGAAATGCTAGGATGTTCCTAACATACTATCTACAAGAAGGGAAAGGAAAATGTGATGGTTAATTCTCCCTCTCCAAGAAGTATGATAGGAAAGGGTTCATAACCACCTTAGCTTTCCTAAATCCTAATTGGCTATAGGTGGCACATCAACAATGCTCATATGATGCCAATATCATGCACATGATCCACTAAGTACATGACAATCCATAGGCACACGCAAGTTACAATTAAAAAAATGATGAGATCCACTATAATGGACATTTATTGGTTCAAGATTACACATTTATCATAACTATTATTTAACTTCCATTCTCTTCCACAATAGGTAATCCTCAAGTTCAAAAAAATATATCATGATGAAGTGTTAATTCTTCTAGTAAGGCATGAAGAAGGACATACACACTTTTATGGGAGAATGTGTTGATTTCCAATAGAATAAATAGGAAATAATAAAACCTCTAGAAATATTACGACACTTACCCACTCTAACTACATTGGCTAACATTTCTATGGGTTTCATAATGGGATTACCAAAACGAACCAATACATCAATGATAATTGTTGTTGTTGATAGAATTTCCAAATATGCTAACTTTTGTTTCCTATAACACCCATCCAAAGGCTTCGCGGTGGAATAGGTGTTCATGGACAATATTTTTAAACTACATGATATGCTTAAACTCATTGTTATTGATCATGGTTCCGTGTTCAATAAAAGTTTTTGGCGAGATTTATTTCGGCTCCAAGATACACAATTGAGTCTTAGCACTTCATATCACCTCAATATTGATGGTTAGACAGAGCTAGACAACAAATGTTTGGAAGCTTAATTATGTAGTTTTACTTTTGAATGTTTGGCTAAATGGGTGTAGTGGTCATCTCTAGGTGAATGGTGAAACAATACTACCTACCATGGTGGTACTAAAATGACACCATTTTAAGCATTATATAAACAAGAACACCCATTAGTGATATTTACTTATCAATCCCCTATGAGGTTTAGAAAGTGGATGACACCTTGACATCCCACTAGAATTCTTGATACCCTCAAAGATAATTTATTATTTCCCTAGAATCATATAAGGAAATAATCTAATCAACATCAACTTGAACAACATTTTTAAGAAGAAAATCAAGTGTTCTTGAATATCTAACAAAAAAAAAAAACTTTTCTGAGGGTGAAAAGTCACTAGAATTTAGCTCTTATGATTTATGGATGTTATACTATGGTAAAATTTAAAAATCGAATGGCTTACAAATTGACATTTCCTAGCCATTCTAGGCTCCCCCAAAATTTTCATGTGTTCTAGTTGAAAAAAGTGCTTGGATCCAATTACATTATTTAAACCACCATTATGGAATTAGTTAAGGAGGGTTCTGTTAAGTTGTAGTTGAGGTTGTTCCAAATTAACCTAAGTTTTATCTTCTCCAATGCACTATCAAAGAAGTTTTGATTTAATGGAAGAATACACGTTTTCACTATGATATATGGAAACTAATAGAGATTAGTCCTCAATTTCCTCATCTCCAATGTTGAGTCCAAGGTTCCTTTGTAAGGAGAGGGCATGTTAAGGTCCTAACCTAACATCGCTAGCTAGTGGAATAGCTTGTTACTTAACGTATTGAAGGCCATCTCTATTAAATTAGGCCCACGAAGTGTTCCAATGTTAAATAGATTAATGATGGTTCTTATATTCTCTGGTTTGGTGCTATGTTTAGTTTCACATCCTCTGGTTCTAAATTGTACTTGATTGTCTAACACAAAATTCACATGATCTAAACTTAAACTATAAAGCTAACATTATTTGGCTAAGCTTGCATTTTCTCATGTGAAACTCAATTTTTCTATCCATTAACTCTTGATACAAAGCCACATGAGGTCATATGATCAAGTTCTTGTGACAATGCACTATTGATTAGTTCCTATATCGTATTTCGGATGAAGGATTATAAAAATTATTATGATATCTTGATATCCCAATACAACTATTTGTTATAATGCACTATTTCTTATAGATATTATGACTTAAGAAAATCAAATATTACCAATTAAATGAAAAATTAAAGAAACTAACCTCCTTTAGTAACTTTATTGACATACAGGCCAATCATAGGCTAGCCTAGAAGATGTTCTTGCATCATATAGATATTATGACTTAGGAAAACCAAATATTACTAATTAAATGAAAATTAAAGAAACTAACCTCCTTTAGTAATTTTATTGACCTATAGGTCAATCATGGGCGAGCCTAGTATATGTTCATGCATCATAGATAAATTTAAGTAATCTCAATAAAAGAAACTCACTAATTAGCGATTGAAGATTCATTATTAAAGGTTCACTAAACAATAAGTGATATCATTAAAGAAAACTCACTAATTAGTGATTGAAGATTCATTAATGAAGGTTCACCAAATAATTATCATTTTGGTTGATTGATTAATTGTCTAGTAAATATTATTAAATTTAAAGTTTGACTTATATTAATAATACTCCTAAAATGCATCTCACTTTAAATATTGATAAAGTTCATGTTTTACAACTCAATATGGAGGAGATGTGATAGTGTCACCAAATGAGTGTAAACAGTTAAATATAGACCCAATATACAAGGATATCCTATGGTAGTGTCAGTAAGTGAGGGTAAATATCTAAGTGTCAACTAAATATGTGAGGGATGTAGTGTCAACAAAATGAAGCATTGAATCAAATCATAATAATAATAACAAAGCATAATGTCTACTCAATTTGGAAAAAAAAGGAAAAAGTAATAAAAGTAATTCTATCAATCGAATCTAATTTATCATATTGTAATTTTTTTATTAATAAATTACAAACAATTTTTTACAAGAAAATATTATAATATACATATCACATTAAAATAAATTTAAATAATAATAATTTATATTGGTAAGCATGATATTTTGAAACATCTAATAAAAAAACTTAATAAATTTAATTAATATACATATAATTAAAAATAAGATATTATATATATATGAATCATATAAATTAAATTTTTATATTTAAATTTAATTAATAACTATATAAAAAAATTCAAAAATATTTTTTTCCTTCAATCTATTTATTTATCTATCTATATCATCAATGTTATGTATATTACACTAAAAATAATTTTTTTATTTTTAATATATTTTTTTAAAATATGCCTATTTATAACTCTTTCTAATAACATTAAAAATAATAATATTTTTATATAGAGATTTCAAATTTATATTAATATAAATAAAATTATTAAGAATCAACCTAATCAATCTTTTCATCCGCCAAATGATGAAATTTCAGAGTGTCAATCTTTCTTTAAGTTTTACAATGTGAATGAAATTTACATCTTAATAAATTTGATCGTTGGGAGACACTTTATTTACTTTTATAATTCTATTTCATTTAACTCAAAAGCCAACATTAACAGAAGAAAACGGGAGAGCGATGGCTTGCGCGAAGTTTTTCCCCTGCTCTGGTATCGAAACCACAGGCTCTGCGGCTGCTGGAGGAGGCGTTGCTGGGTTGGCCATAGCCATTACCCTCCACTGGACCGGCCAGAAGAGCGCGCTTAATGATGACTTCAAAGATGCAGGCACGGGTCTGGCTACGAGGCCTAGAGTCTGGAAAACATCTGAAGCCTCTGGCGTAGCAGAAAATCCACGCCCAAAACACCATCTGTGTGATGGGCCAAAGATAACAAAGGTAGATCTGGAAGGAAAGCTCGTCAAGAGTTATGAGCCGCACGCAAAAAATGCTTCTAGGTTCAGAACCCCCCACGGAGGCGGAAAAATGTCAGGTTTTGGATCCTCCAATACTGCCCATCTCCTCTCGACTTCTGCATGCAAGGTTGGGGGACTGCGGGCTACAGATCCGACCCACCACAAACCCGTAAGGCCCAATCTCGGCAGATCTGGGTCGGATCTACTAGATCTGAGACCCAAACAATGTAGATCTTGGCCGGATCTAACCGTTTGGAACAAGATCCAGGATTATACAGCATCCAGGCAACAGATCAGAAGGAATAGGCAACGACTGAGAAGAGGGCGCGCAATATCTGACATGCAAAGGGCAGATCGACTCAATAGGAGGCAAGATCTTGAAGAATGCTCATACCCGGATCATCTGGTAGCCAGCCTTCAGCCAGAGCAGGTAACAAATCCTTGTTTTCAGATTCTGATTAATCCCCCTCAGGGGAAAACACGCCTAGTTTGGGTTCATGCAGGAGACTCCCCGTTGCAGTTGAAACAAAAAATATGGGCTGAACTGGGTTACCCAGTCTAGATCCAACACCTGGTCAGTGGTAGACGGTCCCTCCAGGACGGTAGATCGCTGGAAAGTTATGAGATTGGGCTAGGATCAACCATTACGTTAAACTTCAGTTTGAGAGGAGGGACTCTGCCCCAGGGACAGACAAGCTCCTCAGGGGCAGACAAGGGGAAAAATGCTGCAGCCCAGCACCAACCCAAGTGAGGGCTATCTTACAAAAACATCTTACAGGGCAGCAGGAATTCAGGACCCGCTCGAGAACAAGGCGGACACATTCCCAGGCCATACATAGTAGATCAGTCAGAGCAAACTCCAGCTTTAAACTTAGATTCGTCAGGGATTGATGACTTCGTTAAGTCTTATGAAACACAAGCTTTAATCTGCCGTTTCAACAGTTTCTGGCCAAAACCCACGGATTTATTCCACTGGATCTTCACCAGCTGGACCATGGAGTGTGATATCCATCTATGTTCGAAGGGTTTCTTCATAGTAAGATTTACATCCAAGGAAGTCAGAGATACAGTCATAAGTGCTGGGCCATGGTTCTGGGGAACAGCGGGGCTGTTTATGACCCCATGGTTCCCAGATTTTGATCCAAATAAAATGACTATAACCAAAATGCCAGTCTGGGTCAGATTATACAATCTTCCACTGCACTTTTGGAATGAGCGAGTGCTGGAAGGCATTGGGAACAACATAGGGAAATATATCAAAACAGATCTAGAAAGGATCGATGAAAGGATCTACACTTTCGCACGTATCTGTGTGGAAGTAGATTTAAGTAAAGGGCTGCCAGACAATATAAGGCTGATCTACAAACAACAGAACTGGTTACAGGTACTAGACTATGAAAACACCGCTTTCAGATGTAGGCTCTGTAGGCAGACAGGACACCTACAAAGCTCATGTCCAGAAGTTAAGAATAAAAAGAAGCAGAAAGGGAAGCAGAAAAAAGGATGGCAATTTTCACACTCAGATTCAGAGGATGAAGAATCAGAAGCAGCAGAGGAAGAGATCCCAGCAGAAAAGACCGAGGCATCTCAAGAAATGGAGAATCAGAAGGAAATCCCATCAGACAACAAGGCAGAGAAGTCAAACATGGATCTGAGCACGGGAGGCATCAAACGACAACACCACTCAGATACTTCAGATTCAGACAAAGAAACTGGCCCACAGAATACAGAAACACAATTAGTCATTGCTTCGATCGAGCCCACTCCAGGAGAGTGGCGTAAGGTCGAAAAGAAAAAGGGGAGAAAAACTTGAAGCGTGAGTCCAACTCATTGCCGGAATTCAGTTTTTTGCCTCTTTTCTCTCCTCCCTCCTTTTATTCTTATTCTTTGTGCACGTTAGTCCTCTAACGTTGCGTGGGGTGCGGAAGCACTCGAGCCCTTGTGGCAGCTTACGGAATGCTTAATTGCATCTGCTAGTGTAACTTTTCATTATCTTTTTAATAAAAAGTTACCGTTTTTTTTCCCTTGGAAAAAAAAAAGCCAACATTAAGAATCTTAATAAGGAAGGATATGATCAAATAAGTACAAACATATCTTTAATGAGTTTATTCCATTTTGACATGATTCCTCACAATCTCAGTAAGCCTAGAGGTTCATTCTACAACCCACTATGAGGGGATCTGTTTCTCTTGAAAATAAAAATAAAAAATAAAATTTATGTTTTAAATAGAAAAATAACGTTGGCTATAATAACAAGAATCAATATGTTGTAAAGTAATTAAAAATATAAAAAAAATGTGTCATTAAGATGTTTACATCTTATATTTTCCAAAAATATTTAAATAAACTATTTATGCTTTAAATACAGAAATAAATGCCAGCTACAATAAAAAGAATGAATATGTTGTAAAGCAATTAAAACTATACAAAAATATTTAGTAAACTGTTTAAATCTTATATTTTTCAAAAATATTTCAACGAGATATTTAAATAAACTATTTGAAGATCCATGTTAACATTGTATTTTACACTATAAAAAAAATTACATATGAAGAAATTTAATCTCTCTCCACTCATGTTAGATCCATAATTAAGATAGACCTATGGTAATACAAAACCAGTCCAGTGAGGAAGAATTAAACCAGAAAAACATAGAAATCGAGTGGGGAACAATTAAACCAGAAAAACATAGAAGGATAAGATGGTTATGACGTTGCATGGAATCCATACAAATCCTAGACAGATAGGTCGATTTATAAATCGATGATAGAAACTTTTAAAGCACAACATAATCGAGGCCTTATGTTTCAGGCCATCTAAATAGACAGGCCTAGCTTAGGAGATTGTAGGTTGCTATGAACCGCACGGCTAACAATATGTTTCAAGGCATCTAAATAGACAGGCCTAGCTTAGGAGATTGTAGGTTGCTATGAACTCTACGGGTAACAGGCCTTTTACATATTAAATTCCCCGTCCCATCTTTGTTGGCATACAAGAATCATCTTGAGTCCCTTGTTCTCCATCTTTTTATTTTATGATATTCAACAGAGCTTTCAATGTCATCAAGGTTGTATCCGAACCCTTGCTTTCTTTACCCAACGTTGTTTATTTATTTAAGCAGAAATGCGATATGAACGCACAGACAACGAACAGAATAAGCACGTTGTAGAATCAAGATAGAATTCTTACTGAAGGAGTGCACACATGGGAGTGCAGACCTCGTAGGTTGCGTACCTTCCCATTTAAGAACAATTATATTATAACTGCTAAGTTACATGGTTCGGCGAAGTTGAAGGAGATTGTGAAAGCAAACCAAATAAATTTGTAGAAGTCCCGCGAACCTTCTCACGACGATTTTCAAGGCGAATTCGAAGTCGAAAAATTTTAGAATTATATTCTGTAAGTTCGATGTAAGTTCCCGTTCGATTTTGGAATCGCATTGCAATTTGTTTACTGTGTTCAAGAAGACATGAATAAACTAAGAGCTCTGCCATTTATGTCTCCGAAGTTTTGTCATCTCTGCTGTATTTTTTGCATATGATCGATGATCTATTTTGGGGTTTCAACTCTGGTTGTACCTCTGCTTTATGCTCATGCAGCACCTTGTCACGAATCTCGTAGAATGATGATTTAATAAAAAAGAAAAACATTATGAAAGCATACCGCTCATATCGAGTACAAACCATAAGACAAGATATTTTTAATTATGGTGAATGGGTAATTTATTTATTTATTTTTATTTTATTTTTTTTGACTAATCAGAGATGTCAAGTATCAATTCTTATGACTATCTTATAACACCAAGAGTATATCTAGCCATTTATAATTTATTCTCGGAAATGGGGAGTCTAGAATTGAGATCATCGCACGCCATATGCTCAAAAAGATTTGAAACACGGTCTAGTTGGTTTCACTCAACAAACCTTACTGTAAAACCACATATCACTATATAAATCTATGATAATTTTTATTAGAAACATAAGAGATTATTGGTAGTGTGGGGTTCATGTGATTGCCCTAATATTAGGGCCTTGTTTTTTAAATGTTGATCCTATAATCTTAGCACCTTATTTTCTTTAATGTTATCAATGGTACATTATTTTGGTTATTTTGATGGTGACGACATTGATGTCAATTTTGGTTTCAAATAATGGTTTTGTTTGAAAAGCTTTTAATCTTATAAATAATTTAAAATAAGGTTAAGTAGAAGTTAGTAATTTATATTTTTATGTCATTGCGTGACATATAAGGACGGTTTGGATACCTTAATTTGTCACTAAATGTGAAAATTTTCCCTTTTCCTAAAGTCGAGTTTGGTTTTGTATGTATATTTCTTAACAGGCGTCACATTGTCACCGCATGCCTCGGTCAAAACCCGAGGGATGATGGCTATTACACTGTTGCTAATGTTGTCCATCCATCAGTTTGGTTATTGTTCGTCCATCAGTTCAGCTTCCAAGGTAAGGTCATTAATGGCATTCCTATCTACCATTTCTTTCACATTTCTGAGAAATTTTCTTACAAATCTCATATCTGAACAGTCAAGACAAATACTTGCAAGATTTTTCCAGAGTGTTCTTGGAGCTCAGTGTCGTTGTCGACAAAGAAATGGCTAACAATGGGTAGCTGTCTTCCCAACCTATGATTTCAAGCTCGAAAAAACCACAGATGCCATTTATCATTGTCATCACTTTTGTTAAGCTGAACCATGTGCCTAATGGTGTTTGTCCTACCTATTTCCGTTAACAGTAATTTTGTAACTATATTCACCCCTGAAGCATTTTGTAATACATAGTTTCTTTTATTTTTTCTTATAGCCATGGCATTTGTTTTACATTCTTGGCTTTCACCCAGAGGCCCTTCTTGGGGGTTTTCCCTAAAACAAAAATCCACAATCTTGGGACCATAGGATTGCCGATACTCGTAAGCCTCATAGTCATGTGTAGCTTCGCACATCAATGTCTAGTTTATGTGGCACAAGCCTGCGATGCTCTAAATCTCATGGCACAAGCCTGCAATGTGAATAAACTCATGGCCTTTAGCATGGGTTTCACTCGCGCAATCATATGTAGTGAGCGTGGAGTCGCTAAGGTGATCCTTAACAACCTGACCTTTGCAATCATACCCATCAATGAATATGCTTATCAGTGGATGTTTGAAGAAGAAACTGGGTTTCATCCATGCAGTGAGTATTGGAAAAATTTTAAGTGAATTGTTACTTCACATCTCTTCTCTACATGAAGAATCTCTGCCTTTTAATACCACAGACAGTCATTGAGGAACTCCATGTTGGAGACCATTGAGCTTTCGACAAAGTAAAAAATGTTTGTTATTCGAATCTCAAATTCGAAAGTAAGGTTGTGTTTTTGAATCTCAAATGGCGGTTCGTAGAAAACCTGTTGATCAAAAGAAGTTTTCCTAATCCGGATTTAAACAGGGGCACAACAAATTATAGATTTAACCATAAATACATAGATGCAGCAGAAATAACACTTCATTTCATTAATATCAAATACTGAAATATGATTACAAATAGAATGCAAATAAGACTAGCTCGAGCGATAGTAGCTTCTCTCTCAGAATAGATGTGGTGGCTACATGCCTCTGAATTGAGTTACAATGAGGCTCAAGGGCCTTTTTCTTATTGAACAGTCAAAATCCTAACCCGAGGAGATGTAAAACAAAGAGTTTATGGGCCCCGTTGGGGTTAGTTGTCAGCCAACTTCCCCAGGTCGTAACTTGGTCATATTATCTCTGTTTGATGCGTATGATACCTCCTTGGAAATATATCTTCAAGGACTATAATTTTTGATGTGTTTTCCATAGAAATTGCATCAGTAGTTGCAGTCCTCAAAGATATCTTTTGAACGAGGTATCATACGTGTTAAACGGAGATAATATGATCAACTTATGACCCAGGGAAGTGCTGCCCAAGTAACCCCAACAGGGCCCATAAAATCTTGGTTTTACATCTCCTCGAGTTAGGGTTTTCTGTTATTTTTCAATAATAAAAATGCCCTTGAGCCTCATTGTAACTTAGTTCAGAGGCATGTAGCCACCACAACTCTTCTTAGAGATAAGCCACCATCGCTCGAGCTAGTCTTATTTCCATTATGTTTGTAAGCATATTTTAGTATTTGATATTAATGAAATGAAGTGTTATTTCTGCTGCATATCTACATGTATGGTTATATCAGTAATTTGTTGCATTCTTATTTAAATATTGATCAGTGGTATCAAAGCAGTCTGCTCTTTCTCTGTTTTTCTTTGCATGTCCCCAATGATGTCCGGATATAAGGAGTTAGCGCTTGATCTGGTTGAACCTTTGCAAGATCAGCCTTGCAAACCCTTACGGCCACCCATGGGGGAAGGAAAGAAAGATGAGGGAGCAAGAGATCCTATAAAAATATTGCTCGAGGAGGCCCTCGAGAAACAAATGAACGTGATGATGGATAACTTTTCCTAGATCCTTCATAGGTTGCCCACTGGCAACACATCCACATCCAACATCCACTCTGGAGGCTCCACACCTTTTAAGGTACAAGTAAACTTTGACATTCCCATGTTTGAGTGCCTAATAGATGCATACACCATAGATAAATGGTTAAATCTACTAGAAGGATATTTTTATGTTCATGATTTTTCCAGCCAGGAAAATATTACTTTTTCTCTTCTCAAAGTTGCCCCCATGTTAAGGACTAGTGGGAAACCTACTATGAGCACAAGGATGAAAGTACGACCACACTATTTTCATCCCCTTCCACTTGGAATTCATTCCAAGATGCCATTAAGGAGCAGTACTACCCTGTCAGGAGCTATGAGGACAAATACATAAAGTGGACCACGTTGTGACAGGGAAGGGACCAAGATGTGTCGGAGTTTACCACTGTTTTTCATACCCTTCGCACGAAGTTTGGTATCAAGGATTCTAAGAAACATTTGTTACTCAAGTAACGCGACTGCCTACACAGATACATCGAGGACGTGATGGAGTTCCTAGATATCTGTCGCTCGGCACGACGTACCGATATGCCATCAAGACCAAGTAGAAGTTTAAACAGAAGAAGAAATAATTTGGATATGCGAAACTGAAGCAAAGGAAAGGTGACCCAAAACCACAGAACAACAAACAAAGCGAAGGCGCGATGGCCCGGGAAAACCTGCCAAAGACACAAGAAAAGGACAACACTATAAAGATGAAGAAGCACATGGGAAAGTGGTGTGAGTTCCATAAGAGATCCTGTTAAAAATGGAAACTAGGGCCAAACTCCATGTGGGTCATCTTATTTATGGCAGTTGATATTTTTATTGTATCCCTCTCATCGAGAGGTGTAGGATTGATCTAAAGGTCATCTGATTCTGACAAGTATTTATGGAGTTATGAATTTATTTATGTTATAAGACAAATTGTCAAGTCGGCCAGCAACTTGAGTAGCCTCAAAAGCCCAATAGACATGCCTATTCCTCATCTACGTTTTAGTATAAATATAAGAGGATTTAAAGTCATTTGGACACACTGTTCACGTGATCTCCTCTCCACATCTTGGGTTTTTGGAGAAGGGGAGACACAAAAGAATACACTGGCCTAGTATGGTGATGCCCTAATCCAACAGAGTCATAAAGACTTATTAACACGCAGTCAATGAAGGCTCTATTCGTAGTTATGAAGATTCATACATGCAAGTCAAGAAGCCTTATACGCAGGCCCTAATATGCTATCCAAGAAGCCTTATACGCAGGCCCTAATACAGTGTCCAAGAAGCCTTATATGCAGGCCCTAATACACAATAAGAGAGGCCTAATACACACTCCAGGGATAGACCCTAACACAGCCAAGGGAGTCACTCATACGCTGTCCAGAAGCCCTAACACGTAGTCAATGGAATAGCCCTGAAAGTAGTTAAGGGAGGTACTCATACGCTATTCAAACAGCCATAAGCATAGTCATTAATGGAGGAAATTATACACTGTCCAAACAGCCCTAGACACAGTCAATGGAGACATCTAAGAGTAGCAAGGAGAGTTGTTTTGTTGTAGGTGACAGCATGAGGATAAACATTGTTACATATTACAGACTTTAGTATAGATTCATGGTGACTAAGTGTTGTCATAAAAGAACCTCTCTTTGACCAATGAGAACAACTCAGTGATATTTCGGTATAGCACTAAGATGATGGGCATGATGATGTAAAGGGAAACATGATTAATGAGACTGCATAATGACGTAAAGGGTAGCATGATTAATGAGACTGCATAATGATGTATAGGGCAGCATGATCAGTGAGACTACATGATGATGGAAGATGCAGCATAATGGGCAGCATGTTGATGAGAGCAGATGAGAGAAGCTTAGTGATCAAAGTCCAGCACTGTGATGGTACAGCATGGTGCTGCAGGTAAGGTGCAGAAAATGGACGAAACACAAAACTACGATAGGTGAAGTCGTCACCTTGGAGAATCAGTTGAAGCAAAATGTCTTCAACTAATCTCATCGTTATAGGAGATGATCTATGCTCAGATCTAGATAAGTCAAAGTGTTGACTTCTGTTATAAATGCACTATCTCTCTCTCTGTTGAACTTTGAAGAACATAAAAGAAGAATTGGTCAAGGGTTTCCCCACATTGGGGTTTGTCCCTGGCTAGCGCCACATCTTATGTCCTCTTGTCTTGGCTTGTCTTCTGTGATTTATATTTATGTTCTATCTGTAGTTTACTCTAATGCTAATGTGATTGCTAATCTGGAAAAGATATTGAAAATTGAAATAAATTGCTCTAGCATAGAACATACCTAAAATTAACATGGTATCAGAGCTGAGGTGAAGACAATGCCCAAGCAGGAGTAAAAGAGCAATCATCGAAGACAGTTGTGACAAGACAAAAGGATCAATGGGTTCCTCATCCCTCTTCTAATTCACTAAGGGTGAAGTTGAAGCAGAGAATATTATCAGACTGGTGCAACGGAAGTTTCTGATGGCCTACCTTAAGATAACTTCATTGGAAGACGAGATCTAAGGGTAGAAGGAAAGGTAGATGCCTTGAGTTCGGCCATTATGCGAAGAAGTGTCCAAATGGCAGAGACACATCTCTTGATGGAGATAACAATCATTCCAGGGACATCTTCAATGATCAAAGGAATGACTGGTAATGCATGTCATCAGATGGTCGACTCTTCAATGAAAGCAAGGAACCCTAGGTATGAAGAATTAAATATTGTTTCTGATAAGATAAAGAAGTGTTATCTTGTATTGGCCCTCTCCTTCAGATTCTTTGAATCTGGCTTATTGATTGTAGTGCTTCAAGGCACTTCATCGGATAGAAGGGTGCACTCTCTAATTTGGTAGAGATGGAAATAATCGTGGGATTATACTTGGAGCCGATGCCACCTATCCCAGAAAGGGTGTAGGGAATGTTACCCCTCAATTGAATGAGGGTAACTCGATTCATTTACAAAATCTCTTTTATGTACTTGATCGCAAGAAGAACCCGGTGTCCATTTCAGCAATGAAAGTCAAAGGTTACAAGGTGGCACTCATTGATGGAAAGGTACGTGTTTGAAAATAGAATTTTCAAAGATGTCTTTGAGTTCAAGGTTGTATCAAGTTGTTGGAAGTCCACTGGGGACCATGTCCACTGACACATGGTACCGGACGTCTGTGAGTCAGATGGTGACAAGGATGCCTGAATTCAAAAAGAGCATGAAAGTACATGTCTGAGATGTACTGAAAGAAAATCTTACAAGGGGACCATTCCCCTCATGTAGCAGGTCCATAGGTGTGGAACATCCCGAGGGGTTTGAGATTGATGATCAGGAATCTCACTTATGCAGGTGAAAGAAAGCCCTCTATGGCTTGAAGAAAAGCACCTCAAGCATAGTATGAGAGGATTGTTAGCTGTCTGATGGAGCTGTGATTCACTAGGAGTGAAACCGATCCAAACCATTACCTGAAAGTTGTGGATGATAGACCTCTCATACCAGCACCTTATGAGGATGACCTATTTCTGATAGGTACAGACCCTCTCATTTGTAGGAGTAAGAGGGAGTTGGATTCTAGATGTGGAATGATAAACTACAAGCCTATGACTACCTTGAGGATATTAACTTTTAGAAGTTATATGGTAGTGATGTCGGACCAGATTTGGGAAAATGCCTCTGAGTTTCATAAGCTCATTTTTGTTGATGTTCTTGGTGAACTACCATCTAGACATATGTTTTACAGTTAGCATGGTGAGCTCATATTTGGTTGAGCCTCACTAGATTGGTGGCAAGAATCTTCTAAGATATCTTTGGGGCACAATCTCTCATGAATTGAGATACATTACCGGAAATATGAAACTGCATGATTATTCGAATGTTGACTCAGCAGGCAGTGTGAAAGAACACTAGAGCACTTCTCAGTGCTGGTTCTCTTTGGATTCTGCTTCGATATCATGGATGAGTAGGAAGCAAATGTCGCTTGTTATAAGCACCGCTGAGACCGGATACATAACTATGAGTATGATCTCATATGAAGTTTCCTGGTTGTGGAAGCTCTTCAGTGAGCTGTTTGTACACATGATGAATACCACTGTGACTCTGTTTGACAACCAGAGGTGGGATTTGGTTATTGAGGAATCTTGTATTCGATGATTACTCCAGCAAATAGACATCAGATGCTACCTTATCTGGGATATGGTGAGTCGATGAGCAAGGAGGCTCCATCGCATTGAGACTGACGTACAGGTCACTGTCATTCTATCAAAGCCTCGGGGAAAGATCAAATCTGTGATCTTCCCGAATGACTTGATGTCATCTAGAGATCCTTGTAAAAGGGTCTTGCATACATTGAGCTCTAGGAGCTCTGGGGGCTTGGCGTACGTACTGGAGCAACTTATGACCACAGGGTGACTCACCATTCGCTGGTGGTGTACGTGTACAGGGTAAAAGAATAAAAAAATTCCCTATGACACCCCGTGGTGATTATGTAGTAGGATGATTAGTTCTCCTGTGAGGTCTGGATGATGTGTTCTCCATGACGATTGTGTAGTAGGATGATTAGTTCTCCTGTGAGGTCTGGATGATGTGTTCTCCATGAAGATTATGTAGTAGGATGATTAGTTCTCTTGTGAGGATTAGATGATGTGTTCTCCATGGCGATTGTGGAACATGATGATTCGCTTTCCTGTGGGCCAAGATGATTAGTTCTTCATGGCATCCACTAGACAGGATGATTCGCTCTCCTGTGGGAAAGATGATTAGTTCTCCTCTTGAGGCATCCTACCCATGCAGTCTGGGACTCATGGGAAGTACCTCTCATCTGATCAATGAGCAGGGAAATGAGGATAGGGACCATAGTAGTACCGATGGATGCATCGTTGTATCTACCGTACTCCCTATGCTAGGATGACCTTCATTGATCTGAGATCAATGATACTGGTCTGGGACCAGTGGTAGGAGTTGTACCCACTATGACATTGACTTTGTGTCATTAGAGGACTGGTTTGGGACCAGCGATACATACTCTAAGACTGACTTCGAGTTAGTAGAGAACTGGTCTGGGACCAGTGAGAGTGGTACATACTATGACACTGACTTTGGGTTGGTTGAGGACTGGTCTGGGACTAGTGGTACACACTCTGAGACTGACTTTGGATTAGTGGAGAATGGTATGACACATTCTTGATCAATTCTTCTTCTTCATGGTTTAGCAGAGCTGAGCAGAGCCAACGGAGTTGAGCAGAGCTAGCAGAGCTGAGCAGAGCTAGTAGAGCTGAGCAGAGCCAACAGAGCTAAGCAGAGCCAGCAGAGTTGAGAAGAGCAAGCAGAGATGAGCAGAGTAGTGTAGGGCACTGATGGCAGAGATAGTACAGTCAGACATATGGATCAGCGGATGGAGTTCTCCCTAGTTGAGAGGGAGTGTTAAAATTGACAACTACCGCCAAACTCCATGTGGGTCATTTTATTTATGGCAGCTGATATTTTTATTGGATCCCTCTCATCAAGAGGTGTAGGATTGATCTAAAGATCATCTGATTCTGACAAGTATTCATGGATTTATGAATTTATTTATGTTGTAAAACAAATTGTCAAGTCAGCCAGCAACTTGAGTAGGCTCAGAAGCCCAATAGACATGCCTATTCATCGTCTACTTTTTAGTATAAATAGAAGAGGATTTGAGGTAATTTTGACACACTCTTCATGTGATATCCTCTCCACGTCTTGGGTTTTTGGAGAAGGAGAGACACAAAAGAATACGCTGGCCTAGTATGATGATGCCCTAATCCAAAGTCATAAAGACTTATTAACACGCGGTCAGTGAAGGCTTTATTCACAGTTATGAAGATTCGTACACGTAGACCAAGAAGCCTTATACACAAGCCCTAATATGCTATCCAAGAAGCCTTATACGCAGGCCCTAATACGCTATCCAAGAAGCCTTATACGTAGGGCCTAATACACAATAAGAGAGGCCTAATATGCACTCCAGGGATAGACCATAACACAGTCAAGGGAGGCACTCATATGTTGTCCAGAAGCCCTAACACGCAGTCAATGGAACAACCCTGAATGCAGTAAACAGAGGCACTCATACACTATTCAAAAAGCCCTAAACACAGTCATTAATGGAGGAAATTATACATTGTCCAAACAGCCCTAAACGCAGTCAATGGAGACATTTAAGAGCAGCAAGGAGAGCTGTTTTGTTGTAGGTGATAGCGTGAGGATAAACGTTGTTACATATTACAGACTTGACTATAGATTCATAGTGACTAAGTGTTGTCATAGAAGAACCTCTCTTTGATTAATGAGAACAACTCAGTGATATTTTGGTATAGCACTGAGATGATGGGCATGATGATGTAAAGGGCAGCATGATTAATGAGACTGCATAATGATGTAAAGGGCAGCATGATTAATGAGACTACATAATGGTGTAAAGGGCAACATGATCAGTGAGACTGCATGATGATGGAAGATGCAACATAATGAGCAGCATGATGATGAGAGCAGATGAGAGCAGCTCAGTCATCAAGGTCTAACACTGTGATGGTACAACATGGTGCTACATGGTAAGGTGCAGCAAATGGACAAAATGCAAAACTACGATAGGTGAATTCGTCACCTTGGAGAATCAGTTGAAGCAGAATGTCTTCAATTGATCTCATCGTTATAGGAGATGATCTATGCTCAAATCTAGATAAGTAAAAGTGTTGAATTCTGTTGTAAATGTATTATCTCTCTCTCTCTGCTAAACTTTAAAGAACATAAAAGAAGAATTGATCAAGGGTTTCCCCACATTGGGGTTTGTCCCTGCCTAGCGCCACATCTTCTGTCCTCTTGTCTTGGCTTGTCTTCTGCGATTGATATTTATGTTCTATTTGTAGTTTACTTTAATGCTGATGTGATTGCTAATCTGGAAAAGATACTGAAAATTGAAATAAATTGCTCTAGCATAGAACATACCTAAAATTAACAACTCCACTCACAACACAAGTGAGTGTTGAGCCAATCAGTCACTAGTGGTCGAGCTAAATGCTTCGAAATCAGATGCATGTTACGAATCTAAGTTAGAACCCAACAAGGTGAATGATAAAGGGAAGCAGATTATCGATGTAGAGCCCAACACCACCGTTGCCAGCACAAAGATCCAGAAGGAGGAACCCGAAGATCCATAGGAGGAGGAGCATCTTTACCAGTCGAGATGTGGGTAAAGGGTTCCCCACTATAGTTCATTGTCGATAGTGAGAGCCAAAAAAACCTCATTGCAATAGAGGTCATGAAGCAATTGGGATTACCAACCACAACACACCTAAAACCGTGCACCATCAGATGGCTTCACCAAGGACAGGATCTTCATGTGAGCCAACAGTGTCGCCTTCCATACAACATCAAGCCCTTCATAAATGAGGTATTATATGATGTTGCTCCTCTTGATGTTTGTGATGTATTATTAGGACAACCATACTTGGGGAAACGACATACTGTGTATGAGTCAAGGCCTCGTGTTGTTACTGTTACCTTGGGAAATAAGTTGTACAACATACAGGAGGTAGCACCACCTATTCGCATCTCTTTCGTTATTGAAAAACAATGCAGTAAGCTCATTTCCAAAACTGGAAAATTTGTTCCTGATGATACGCCCTTAGAGAAAGAAGAAGATGATGGCCAGGACCTCCAGACATGGCCCCTCTGCACAACAACAACATATTGACAAGGTCGTAGGGGAGTATGAGGACATATTCACCTCCCTTGTAGGGGTTCCTCTACACTTTCAGGTCAAGCACTCAATCGGTCTGACCCTAGGTGCATCGTTTCCCAATGGACCAATCTATCAACACTTTTTTTTGGAGAATGATGAAATCAAGAGGCAAATTTAGGCGCTGCTATAGAAAGGTCACATTCGGTCGAGTTCATCGCCCTGTAGGAGCCCAATCATGTTGGTACACAATAAGGATGGGATGTGGAGACTCTGTATTGACTATCGGGCATTGAACAAGATCACTGTCTGGAATAGGTACCCGATCCCACGGATCGATGACCTTCTAGACCAACTCAAGGCAGGAAAATATTTCAGCAAGATCAATGTAAAGTCCATATATCACTAGGTACCAATTGAACCCTCCGATGTGTGGAAGATATCCTTCAAAGCTAAGGAGGGCCTTTTCGAATGGTTGGTTATGCCTTTCGAGTTGACAAATGCTCCTCCAACCTTCATGAGGCTAATGGATGACATCTTGGCCATTCACCAACTCATTTGTAGTGGTATACTTGGATGACATCCTGATCTTTATCCATTGTTGGGAAGAGCACCTCCACCACATCCGATAGGTTCTCCAAACATTGCAACAATACAAGTTATGTTCCAATTTGGAGAAATGCACTTTTCGCATGACCCAGGTTTAGTATCTAGGATACATTATTGATGAATGAGAGGTGCATGTGGATCCATCCAAGATCCAAGTCATTCAAGATTGGCCAGCCCCAACCACTTTGACAGAGCTCCACATCTTTCTCTGTATTGCCAATTTCTACCACAGGTTCGTGTTGGGGTTTTCTCATATCACTTGGCCCTTGAGTCAAGTCACCAAGGGAGGAGCAAGAGAAGATTTTTTTAATCTGAATCTCAACAGAAGGCATTCATAGAGTTGAAACATCACTTCTGGTCTGCACCAGTGCTCACAGTACCAGACTTGGAACAATCATTTGAGATCAATACAGATGCCTCTGACTATGCTATTGAGGCAGTCCTTACTGAACAGGGGCATCTAGTGGCATATGATAGTGAGACACTTTCAGAGACAATCCGGAAGTATCCCACTTATGACAAAGATATGTATTCCATTATGTAGGCCTGCCAGTAATGGAAGAATTATATTTTGGGGAAGGAAACGATCATCCACATAGACCACCAACCCCTGTAGTTCATACAGATGCAAGGGAAGTTGCAGAATGATCGCCAACGGAACTAGTTCACATACCTACAACAATTCCATTTGAATATTAAGTACAAGAAGGGCATCACCAATAATGTTGTAGACTACCTCAACCGACCATCCATCATGGCGTTAAGAATGTGCTCAACTCTTTTGGGCATGAGACTTCTGAGTGGCCACTTCCCTACAAAAGCAACCCAGAATTCGGCCACACATATCATATGCTCTTGGAGGGTCAAAAAGTTCCAAATTTTCTCCTCCAGGATGCTTTGTTATTCCCCCTAGGATACCTTTGTGTTCCTTCAAGTGAGCATGCAAAGATGATTTTGGAAGCACACTATAGTTGGGTTGTTGGGCATTTCAGGGTCAAGAAAATGGTGGCAATACTGCAGAAGTATTTCTATTGGCCGAATCTTCGACAAGATGTCGGGAAGTCCATCAGATCCTACACTACCTACGCCATTTCCAAACCGACCATCAAGAAGCAAGGCCTCTATACTTCGTTACCTACCCCTAGTCGACCTTGGGAATCCATCTCCATGAATTACATGTTGGGCCTTCCTTCTGCTAAGCATGGAAACGACTGTGTTTTTGTGGTCGTTGATAGATTCTAGAAGATGGCCATTATGGCGGCCTGTAAGAAGAATATCATAGTAGAAGCCACTTCTAAACTCTTCTTTGAACGAGTGTGGCTACAATTTTGGATCCCACAGTCAATCATCTTAGATTAGGATAGCAGGTTCCTTAGTATATTTTGGTTCAGTCTTTGGTCGATGCTGGACACCAAGCTCACTAAGTCCACAATTTTCAATCCCCATACTGATGGCAAGATAGAGGTCATCAACAGGATGATCGTACACATTCTGTGCATGTACACACTCAAATAATCCACGCACATGGGATGAGAGCCTCCCCTATGTCCAACATAGCTATAAATAGGCTCTCCACAGCTTGATTGGCCACAACACTTTTCAGGCGGACTTGGGATTCTAGCCACTATGTCCCATTGATGTGGCCATACAATTTACAGTGACTCAGGCAAATTTGATTCATGTCCAGTCCAAAGCCAACAAGGAAAATAAATTCATTAAGCACTTTCAACACATCCACCAACAGGTCCATGACATATTGGACAAATACAATGCTATGTACAAGCAATGACATGATCAACATCGAGTGCCACACAAGTTCCAGATGGGTGAAAAAGTTTGGCTACATTTGTAGAAGGAGTGCCTCGTTGGGCCCCACTACAACATTCGTCTGCTTCAATATGCTCCATACACCATGACTAAGGTTGTGGGAGATAATGATTTTGAGCTCATCATTCCCCCATTCCTTCGCTTGCATCTAGTGTTCAATGTCGATGGACTTTGGCCATACTTTACACTATTACTCGACACATTTGACATTGCAGAACAACTCACACCAACAAATTTAACTCCAGACTGCATGGAACAAGCTGCAACTGATCAGATCATGGACATGCAGATCAAGAGCACTTGCCAATAGAAGATCCAACTGTATCGAGTTGTCAAATCTAGCCAACTCCTACAACAAAGCAAATGGCTCACCAAGGACCAAGTTTAGCAGAAGTTTCCTCATCTCATGGAGGAACTCAATGTAATGGATAGCATTGCTTCCTAAAGGGGGAGGACTAATCCAGGTGGATATTGATGGCCACCTACCTATTCCACTTGGACCATAACCATTGTTCTTTAATTTTTTCTCAGTTTCCTTAATTGTAGCACAATTTACTATTTTTGGCAGTTTTTCACATCCTTAACTTCCAGAGCTGTTTCGAGGCCCTAAACGATGTATTTTTCGGAAAATGCGTCCGACGATTTCAAAGGAAAGATCTCTATTTGATACGTATGATACCTCGTTGGAAAGATCTCTTCGAGGACTACAACTACTAATGTGATTTCCATAGAAATCGCTAGAGGCATTTCGCCAAAAAAAACATCGTTTAGGGCCTCAAAACGGCTCTGGATGTTTAGGACCCGAAAAACTGCCAAAAATAGTAAATTGTGCTAGAATTAAGGAAACTGAAAAAAACTAAAAGAAAAATGGTCAGGGTCCAACTGGAATAGGTGGGTGGCAACCAATATCCACCTGGATTATTGTCTCATGAAGCTTGAAGATTGGACTTCAGTTCCTAGTGTGATGTATTACTAGGTTTTTGAAGGTCGAAAATTATGCTGAGAGAGTTGGAGGGGGTGCTCCATTATATGTTCCAGCTATACTTGAATATCTTGCTGCCAGGGTAAGTCAGTGAGCTCCTCTTCTTTTATCCACGCTCTTTTGGTGTTGGCTTTTGATGCTTCAAGATCAGAGCTTTTGGCAATTTTCTACTATTGACAGAGGTTTGGGGTTTTTCTTTCCAAGTTCTAGAATTGGCTGGTAACATGACTAAAGATAACAAGAAAACAAGGATTGTACCTCGCTATATTCAATTATTCAATAAGCTTTTGGGGATTATAGCTATAGCTAGCGATGGAGATCTACCAAATATTCATAATATCCTCTTGCCTAAAATGGTTGGGGCCTCTAATAAAGGTGTTCCTACATAGGAGATCTAGGTGGGGATATCTACATGGATCTTATTTTCTTCCTAATGGTGTTCTTTAACACCATTGTTTCCCATGTGAATATTTGGTTTCCTTGGGCATTTAACTCTACTTGTACACATCTTTTTACTCGGTAGCAAAGCAAGAAACTGCAAGGGTTAGCTTTTCTTGTAAATTAGTTAATTTGGGTAATCAGTCACATTGTTATTTTCATTAATTGACACAAAAATCTTCATTTACACCTGCTCATGGGTTCCTGACCTTCGATTTTTGAGGGTTTGAACATGGGCCTCATTTGGATCTATCGGTGCATTCAAGATCTTGGATTCTTGGGGATTTTGAACCTGAGACTCATTGTATACTTTTGTTAAATTGTAAATCTAATATAAATTTTATGCTTGCATTTATGATATGTAATAATGATTGTTTGTGGTGCATTTATTGTCATTTTGGATGAATATGTACTGTCAAAGTGCCATCATGAAATCCAATTACATTCCAACAATTTATCACCATTTTGCCAAATTTACTTGAGGTTGTGCTATTTTTGGCTTGGAAAACCCCCTCGCAGAGTAATATTTTTGATCTTTTGAAATTTATGGGGTTCCATTGTTCAAAACCTCCTTGTATTGAGAAGGAAAACACTAAGATAGGTTGAAGCCTATTTTGGCCCCTTTTCTCTGCCCCCTGATTGGAATCTCACCAGGGTTTTACGCTTATAAGATTTAAGGTCTGATAATGCCTATGGAATTCCACCATACAGAGTAGTTTTTGGTTTCTACGTAGCTTCAAACTCGCCACTGTTTTTTGGGTTGGAATATCGGTAAGGTGGCAAAATATCAGTAACACAACAAGGTTTTTGTGAGGTGAGAGGGATATTGTCTGATTCTAGGTTTTGGACTTTAAAGTGGTGTTAAAATTGAGTTTCTTTCGGTGAAATTTTCTATTGTTGGAGAACGTTCTTATTATCTTGGTGCTAGATGTCTGCGATTTCATTTGTTGTTTTAATTTTCCTCATAGGTTGAAAGGTTCAATCATTATGCAATGAGTGTGGAAAAACCCCTTCTACAAGCTGGATGGTTTTGAGCAACTAATGGTACTCATTGTCAATTTCACCTACTTTAACTTCCATAGCAACAATTTACAGGGTCATTCGCTAATGCAGTAGAAAATTTTAGAGCAGCAACAAGTTTCAAGAACCATTAGACAGCATCCTTGAGGATGTGAGGGAGCACATATGGGTTGTAATTGGAAATAATGAAAATAGAGATCAACTTGCTAATTTTCAAAAATCTCTTCAAAGGAGGAGCGATTTAACTTCAGGTACACTACTAAAGTTTCACAGGAAGTAGTTGGAGATCTTAGTTTCCTTGAAAAAAGGAATTCACACATTTTTATGTCAAAATAATCTCCCAACCATTCAGATAGCTGGCATATTCTTAGATGTCATGTGCAAAAACTTGGCATGTAAGAGTGAGTTACCATTGGATGACAGCGAGTGTAAAATTTGTTCTCAAAAAAGTGGGTGTTGAAGTGCATGCATGTGTCTTATTTGTTTCTCCAATACATGTAATTGGGTTGGCTATGACTTTTGTTTACATTTGTGTCATACAGATTGTTGGATTCTAATGTCATATATCAACCCTGTCCCTAACATTAGAGGAGCATTAGGGACTATGGAGATGTAGTTCCAATGCATTGCATTTGATCATTCTTTTGAGATGTTTGGGTTTTTGAACGAGGTATTTAGAACATGTTCCAAATACTGACGTATGGAGGCCCTTGCCAAAGAGATTGATTCTGTCAGGAGAATTTTTCAAGAAAGTGAGGACTCTGGAGGGAAAAATGTAACACTCCCTCCTCCCAATTCCACCTAAGCAACTAGCCATTCAGGAAAACATGTGATGAGAGAGGTTATTGAGGGAGTCAATCTCCTAGGTGACCTTAAGGAAATGGAATTGATGGAACATATCAAATAAACCCATCTAGATCAACAAAACACCCTCAAGAGACATGTTAGCCACTCGGAGAGCCTGTCCCTGAGTCCCACTAATTACTTAAGCCTTTTAACCCAATGTCACTCTCATGCTATAGGCAAGATAGTGACCAAAAACTCAGATTCGTTGCCATAGGCTCTATTCCAGCAACCTCGAGATTTGAGCCACTTTTCTAGCCCAAAATCGCATCCTCTGCCCAACACTTGGCACAACCTTCTAAATCGATCAAAGACATGAAAACAATGTTGATAAATAAAAAATCAACCTCAGGGCTAGGCTTGAGCATCCCCAACCGGGACTGACATTCTACAAACACTTGGGACCAATGCAACCTATGGTTCTCGGATATAAGACAAAGCATAAATGACTAGAACAACTTATGAAACATAACCAAAACGATCACCTCCTTCTCCATTGAACTATCATACCATCAATTAGGTCTTGCATCCATCCATTTAAAAATTGAATGTAAATACATGAAATAAGCATGACATGAACCAGTCACATAACCATGCTTATAACCAACATTGCACCATATAAATATGATAGATATGACAACCATTAAATCCACATATAAACAAGTACAAAATTAAAAGAGCTTAGCTTTTATTAATCATAGGAAAATCTGACTAGTTTTGGGACTTCCACATACCACCCAATGATAGACATGGTTGAACCAAATCTCTCTTTCAACCAATCACCCCTGTGCCATATTCCAAGCTTGAATGTGGGACATCATAGAACAAACAATCCAAGAACAACCAAGGGAATCTAGAGGTTATACCACCTCCACCCTCAACAAACCATTATCACACCAAAACCGGTGCTCCAATCACAACCGAACTGAACTTACAATTCCATCTGGAATCAATCACTATACTTGAGGAATTTTCTGTCTCCTTGTCTCTCCGGCTTTACTGCAATCCAATCCCAGATCACTAGGCGCTAAACCAAGACTAGTCTCTTAGGCTTTACTGCAATCCAAACTGGGATAACTAGGCCCTAAACCAAGACTTCTCCCTCAAGCTTCATTGTGTATCCTGCCAAAACTGGTCAAGGGATTCCTAGGCCTTTGGGAATGAACGTTGAGACCGCCTCCACCCCAGATTCCAAACTCCATCCAGCAAGCCAAAGCTCAAAATTGAAATAAACATCCCAACACCATGGAATTCAGAAAAAGGTAAGGCTAGGATGAAAACAACTATCATAACCTAACAAACCCATGTCACCACCAGCAAGAGAACCATATACCAATATGCAAATCCATTCATGTCCAAACCAACTAGGAAATCACACATACAAAAGGTTACCTGCAAGTATTCTTGCTGAAGTTGCCTGATCCTTCTCTTCTTCCTTGATCCTTGCTTTCGTTCCGTTCCCTTTGCTTACTTTTCTGTAACACCCCCTCCCAGTTCTACCCAAAATAACCATTCCAACTAGGGTAGACATGAGGATAGATGCTACTATGATTAGATTCAATCTCCTATGTCACCTTATGGAAGTGGAATCGACGAAACATCACATACAGTTATCCAACACCATCAACAGAACCCTCAGGAGACAAGTCAACCACTCAGATAGCATGTCCCTAGGTCCCATTTCTATTCTGTAGCTTTTAGACCATGGTCGCCCTCATGCTAAGGGCAAGGGAGGGACCAAAAATCCAAAGTCGCTCTCACAAGCTTTCCTGCTAGCAATTGTGGACCAAAATTGCTCGTTCTGTGCCAACAATTTAGAGATTTAAGGCACTTTTCTAGCCCAAAATCGTGGCCTCTACCTAGAACTTTTTGTAACTTCCAAAATTAATTAAAACCATGATAACAATGTTGATCAATAAAAAATAACCCTCAGGACTAGGCCTAAGGATACCCAACTAGGACCTACATTCTGTCAAACACTTGGTGTCAATGCAACCTACAGGTCTAGGATACAAGCCAAAGCATAAATAATTGAAACAAATTACAAAGAATAACCAAAAGGATCACCTCCTTCTCTATTTAACAACAACATCATCAATTTAGGACTTACATCCATCCATTTAATAGTTACAAGTAAATATATGAAATAACCACAACATAAACCAGTCATTCAACCATGCTTATAACCATCATAAAACCATATAAATGTCATATATATGACAACCATTAAATCTACATATAAATCAGTGAAAAAGTAAGAGAACTTAGCTTTTATTAATCATAGGAATATATGTCTGAGTTCAGGACTTCCACGTACCACGCGACCATAGACATGCCTAAACAAAATATTTCTTTTAGCTAGTCACCCCCATGCCATATTCCAAGAATGAATGTGGGATCTCATAAAACAATGAATGGAATCCAGAGGTTAAACCACTTCCACCCTCATCAAACCATGATCACTCCAAAACTGGTGCTCCGATCACAACTGAACCGAACCTGGAATTCCCTTCGGAATCCATCACTATCCTTTAGGAATTTTTAGTTTCCTTGTCTCTTAGGATTTATGCAATCCAAACCTGAATCACTAGGCCCTAAACTGAGACTTCTCCCTCAGGCTTTACTATGTATCCCACAAAAATTGGTCAAGGGATTCCTAGGACCTTTGGGATGAACCTCGAGACAACCTCCACCCTAGATTCTGAAATCCATCCAGTAATTCAGAATCTCAAAAAATGATATAACATCCCAACATACCATGGTATCCAGAAAAAGGCTAGGGTATGTTCAAATCCAATATCATAACTCAACAAAATGATGCCACCAACAACAAGAGAAACATACACCAACATGCAAAGCCATGCATGTCCAAACCATCTAGGAAAGCACACATGTGAAAGGTTGCCTGCAAGTGTTGTTACTGAAGTTGCTTGATTCCTTCTTTCCTTTCCTTGATAGTTGTTTTCTTTTCCTTTCCTTGATGTCCCTTTCGTTTTCTTCAAACAAGAGTTCTCCAAGAAAAATTTAAGTGGCCATGAGTGAGTGAGAGAGAGAGAGAATAATGAGAGAGATCCCAACCTGAACTGACAAAATCATAACACTGAGCAAGCCTAACATTGAGCAACCCAACACTGAGCAACCTGCCACAACAAGTCAAATTAACTATTTGATCAAAACATCATGTATAAACATATCACATCTAGTTAACTCAAAACACAACCATCATAGATCAACATCATAAATCACATGTGACTATGATAAACCAAAATCGTAGATCACATATAATCATCATATAGCATAGTCATAAGACATGCATAATACAACTGAAATTTTTTTTTGATACTTATCTGTTCATCAATACTTAGCTTCTACCTTTGTCTTTATTCTGTATGCACTCTGGATCAGTTGCCACACTAGACAAACACCCGGTGCCTTCTCCTCAATGATGTGCACATGCACATAGCGTGCATCACACATACAACTACACATGTCATACAACACCATGAAATACACGCATCTATACCATTACCATATGTACCACATGTACACAATATCACCTATACACTATAGCCACCTGCCCAATGTGTGCAAAACATCACATATATACAGCACCACTTGCATAACGTGCACACAATGCCAGATGTACACTGCACCATTGTATAACATGTACACAATACCAAATTTGCAGAGCATCACATACACGACATGTGCACGATGCCACATCTGCATAGCATCACATGCATGACATGTACACAACACCACATGTACAACATGTACACGGCACCACATGCTCACAACACCACTTGTATAATCATGCACACAACACCATATGTACATCGCACCATATGCACACAAAACCACATATCCATCATGTACATAGCATCATCCATACCCAGTGTTCCATATGCAATATTCGCACAACACTATTTGTACCATTCTATGCATAACATTGCATAAACAACATGTACACATGCTATGTATGCATAACACCACATGCCCAGAACATCATAGATGCAACATGTACAACATATGCAATATATGCACAACAATAGTACCTCACATCCAAAAGCACACTGACTCTACCAAGAAACCTTTCTCCTAATGTCTTATCTATGTTTGTCCTAGTATGTCGTAGACCACATTGCCTTCATTTCGTTGATGGATCATTCCACATTACCTATCATAAACATAGGCATAACACAAGTATATAATATCAATTCATATCCACATGATATTGACCTCGTATATTTGTCGTGACTACTCTTCCCAATTGATTGCTCATGAACCAAGAATCTGTTCATGCCATTCACCTGCATAATAAATCATTCCTCCAGCAGAAAGATCCTTGAAAACCCTATCCGACAGTGGCATATATACATACATACATATATAATCCTTAGCATCAAACATACATCATACTGTCAAAAAACAACATACCTACATACATACATGTATACATATATAAACATTAGCATAATCATGATCATAAAATAATTACCAGATAACATAAATTCTAGGCTAAGAGAACTTCCTTTTTTGTGCATATCTTGCCAAAAATTGAGAATAATCATTCACAACATAGCCAAGGCATCCAACACCTTAGATCCATTTAATTTACCATTTCTAGTTACCTTTCACATGTTTGTATTGCTACCATCCATTTACCACTATGGACAAACCAGCCCAACTAATAATCATAGTCTTACCTTCTACTACCCTTACTCACCCACAAAGTTTTATCTGAGTCTTACCTTACTGATTGGGTGCCACATAGCTCTCCTAGAGCTCCATTAACTTCCTCCTTTCCTAACCAATTCCAAAGACTCAAAACATGAAAGGCAACCCAAGTACAAACAAGAAGAAGATCATGAAAACCTATAACAACAACACGACACCGCAACAAAGTGGCATAGCTATGCACCATACAAATGTAGAATCACAAATCAAGCAAAATAATCACAAAATACCAAAAGCACAACACTAACAACAAACACCATCACTCAATCCCCATGGTTCCCAGTGCTTCCAAAGGAAATCTAACACATATCCACATAATGTGAACAAAATCAAGGTTAAGAAGATTCCTTGTATGCAAAACACTCATTTGTTTGTAGTTAGGGCTTCCAAATATAGCCAAACAAATTCTTGTCCACTTCCTTCCTTTTACTTTTTTACCTTTTTGCAACTGAGGCTTACAATATACTATCACATCACCCAACTGTTAGTTATATAAACACATTAAGTGGTACCTTGTCACACTAATACCTAGCATGTTACCCTGCAACTTCTCACACATGTCAACCACATGTTCCAAATATCAAGACAATCATATCTATCAATTTGAAATCAACTTTTACAAACAATCATGTCATAGTCCATAATCAACTCATAATCATTAGACATAATCATACAACTGTCAACTACATTCAAGTACATATCAACTGTCTTAGCACATATATGTTAGTACAATCACCTTAAAACATAATTATTTGAGCAGATACTCATATTATGTAATGCATCAAACATTCAACCAACTTTCAACATACCATGTTAAATAAACTAACTAGATGACATAATCAAACAGTCAAGCACCAAATATACAACATAAGAAAACTCGTACCTTACTATGTCTCAGGGGAGACTATATTTTTTGCACAATCAAGCTATTAGCACAAGATAACTTCACAACATATCAACTCAAACATAAATAAGATCAGAATATCCAGAATAGTCACTAGCTAACATGTTTTCACCATAACACATACATAATTATCATTCACACATATGAAAAGTCAATCTATATTAGTAAAACACCATATCACAAATATGTTGGCTCATACTTGAATATCGTAACCATAACCATCTGCATAGGCCAATCCAATTTGGCCTAATACATATAACATCAATGTATGAATGTTATAACCCTAATCATCAAGCTAACTATCATTCTCATCAAAAACATATAACCTAGATTTCATCAAGCTAACTATCATATAACAACAACAAGTTAACCTATAACATACTCTTCAGCAACATATAGCATAATCATCAGGTTATCTAATATAAAACAACAATAGCAATGCATATAACTATAGGTTACTATCATTCTTGACTATCTGACACATTTTCATATAACTACACTAATCGACAACAATGTAAACTTTCAAATGGGAACTGCTATGATTACTCGTTTCGTAGAGGTAGAAAAAGAGTGTCCCGATTTTGAAAAGTGGTGATGCAGAATACACATATTTTTTTAGCATAGTTTTTGACACTTTAATTTTTTTTTATGTACAGTAGTTTTTTAGAATGTTAGTGATTTTCATGCTGATTTTAAAAAGTGTCGATTCTGCTTCAAGCCCTTTTTTTAAAAGACCTATTTTTTGACTTTAAATTTTCTAATGTATTAAATGTGAATAATTATTTTATAAAATTAACAATTTTTAAAGTGGTCTTCTTCTTTATATTTTCTTGTTTTTTTTTTTTTTTGTAGTGAGGTTTTTATTTTTTTTCCAGAGTTAAAGAAGGTCGATATTTTAATGTTTCAATATTCTACTTATTTATATATCGTTAATTAATCTTTCAATGCACATCAAATAATTGTCTCTAAAAAAACAATTTCTAACAGTTGACATAAAAACAACCATTTTCAACATAAATATAACTAAAAGAATTACATATTTTGATAATTTTTTTGCTAAAAATGACATGTTAAAATCACAATTTTTATAGGAAAAATTTAACAAAAAATTGTTAAATAATAGTTTTTTTTTTATGAATTTCATGTCAAAAAATAATAATAATTGCTTTTTTTTCAAAAAAATGATGACTCACATAAGAATTAAAGCGATAATTACATAATATAAATATTGAACACATAACAACATTAATTGAATGCTTATTCTTCTTATAAAATCCCAAAGTCAAAACATTACAAGTATAACTGATTAATAGTTAAAAAAAATGAGCTTCATTTCTAAGCATAACTTAAATTTAATCAACAATATAACATAATCCAAACTCTTCATCCTCTAGAGTTTCATTATTTTCTTCTTCCACAATATTTTCTACTTCATTTTGCTCATTTTCCTCTTCTAATGGATCTTTGATGTTTGCGAATCTCCCAATGTATACCTTTCCAATCATTCCATGTAATGGCAGTTGAGGTTCCTTTGACTTTCTTGCCACACGTGATTCACTAAAATACCTTTTGTTCAACCCAATTTCTTGCATTCCATCTGAAAGAAATTGAAGTGCATTAATTCTTTGCTAAATAAATTTGCATTGTACTAAATCATTTTCAATGGTAATGTAGTTTCTTCCTTTTTGTAGGAAACATGCAAGTGTTGTACCTAATTATCAAGCACAAAATAAATAATGAATTAAATTAGTATAATGACATATAAATTAAGAAATAAGATATTGAAATTCAGCTCTATATGATAAAACTTACCTAAGCTAGAAAATAAATCCAGAACCCAATCTCCTTCATTTCAACATACGTCTATAATACACGCAGGTTAACAGACCAAAAGGAGTGTATAATGTACACACGCACTTTCACAAAATGAAAAGCGTGTATATCTTGGAAAACTAAATTTTGGTCCAAGGTATTTGGTGCACGATATTTTGATCCATGGTATTGGTCCATGGTATTTGGTCTGAGGTATTGACCCTAGCTATTTGGTCCAAAGTATTGGTCCTAAGTGGTTTTGGTCCATGGTATTGAGAAAGGCCTAAAACTATATAAGGAGGTGAAGATCATTAGGCCATGGTGTGCAAGGTGTGCAAGTATTGAATATCTGATGAAGTGTGAGATCTAGTATGCAAGTTATGGGTTTGTGATGCTTTGCTTGATCTGAACCAAGGATGCGCCTATGTGGATAATTATGGATGATGGATTAGGATCTTAAGGCTTGGAATGTATTATCATTATGTGGTTTGATCATGGATAGACTAGATCTGAATTACTGACGCATATTTTATTCTATAAATGCTATGATCTGGGTATGAATTATGTCTGGTATATCTGCAAAGTTATGAGTAAATATTTGTAGATCTGTATATGGGTTCACTTTGGAAAAAACGCGTATACACGTTGGTTCGGCTCTTTAGAGTAGCGTATACATGATGAACTATGATATTTGAATTTGCAGTTGGTTCTAGTGGTTGTTGCAGAGTTTCGGATTCTGATCTGTGTTCTGGTGACTATGTTTTGATGATAGACCTTCAGTGATTTAGTTGAGGGTGATTTAGAGATTGATGATTGAGTATTCAATGATTGGTTAATGCAATGGTTGTATTGCAGTGGTGATTGATTTTAAGCTTCAATGTTGTTGATGGGTCCAGTATGAAAATTGGATGAAACGTGGCCTTCAGATTATGATGTTGTGTTCCAGGAGTATCCAGTCTAAAAATTTATGAAACATGGTCCCTGGAAGAAGAGAGAAGGTCATAGCCTTCTATAGGTTGGTGCTTATGTATTGGTAAACATATCGGCTAGTACAAGAGCCAGGGCTTGGAGCTCCCTTCCAGTAGCAGCTAGAAAACGAGTGAAGGTTGGAGCCATCAGTAGGTCGGCGCCTACGTACTAGTAAATAAATCGGCTAGTACAAGAGCTAGGGGGTTGTAGCTCCCTTCCAGTAGTAGCTGGAGAATGAGAGAAGGTTGTATCCTTCTATAGGTGGGTGCCTGCATACTGGTATGAGTCTGCACCAGTACAAGATTGTGAACAGGTTTTTCTTATAGTAAAAGGAAGATAGCCGCAGGTGGTTTTTGTCCCACATTGGGTTTCCACCTTATATCTTGGTGTTCATGTGTGTTTCTTATGTGTGAGTTTCTGTTCTATTTTTAATGCACCTGGTTACTATTTATATGGTTAATGGAATATTGATGCACTGATTAAAGATCAACATCTGATGAATTCACTGAATCATAAGTTTGTTGGATATACGCTAGTTTCCTTAAACACAATTGCGTGTACATGCGGGTTACCTTCATTGAAGTAGTGTATATGAATTTGAGTATGGAAATGAAAAAGTTATTGATTTTCTAATACTTATTCACCCTGCCCTCTCAGTATTATTTCTAGCAATTGGTATCAAAGCAGGTCCTTTGGTAGAAGCTTGATCGCTTGAAGGAGATCAGTAGAAACAATGGGAAAGAAGCTAAAGAAGAAAGCACCTCAGAAGAAGAACACAACTCAAAGGAACGGTGACAGCAAGAGAGAAAATTGGCCGGTAGATGGAAGAAAGGATTCAGATTCCAAATCACCTCAAGATGAAAAATCAAATGAAGCATCAGATAAAATCATAGATCAACAAGATCTATTTTACAAAAGGGAGTGTGCCCTCAAAGAAAAAGTTACCAGATTAAAAGCTCAGCTGGAGTGTGCCTTCAAAGTATGTCAAATGTTGCAGGATGAAGTGATATCATTAAAAGATAATTAAAATGAAGAACTGCCTCAAGCAGATAAAGAACAAGATAATGAGATTCTCAAATTAAGGCAACAAGTGGAAGAAGGAAGAAAGGCTGAAGAAATCCTAAAGAAGCAATATCCGGAGAAGGAAGAACAACATTAGGTTGAGGTAAATATCTTAAAAGGTAAAATAGAAGAAAAGGATAAACTGTTATGATTTCAAGATAGTACTAAGGTTTTGGATAATATTCTTAGTAGTCAAAGGTCTCCTATTATCAAAACTAGTCTTGATTTTCATGAATCTGTTGAAGGTGAATCTAGCTCACAAGGTGAGGCAAGGAACTCTAATGCAAAACCTAAAATGCTCAACAAGGAGATAAGAGGTCAACCCCATCAACAACCAAGGAAAGAAATCCTTCAAAGAAAACCTTTTACTCCAAACTATGGAAGTGATAGTCGGTTATTTTCTCAGATGAATAATGTTGAGTTTTATGTATGTCATAATCTTGAACACGTTGCAGCAAGATGCAGAAGTAGAATGTCACACAGAAAGAACATCAGCTTCTAGGTACTTTAAGGGATATTGTTTTTCTTGCAATATGTTTGGTCACAAAACCATTGACTTATAGAAGGAATATTAAACATGTAAGATGTTATGCATATGACAAGCTTGGACATATAGCAAAGGAATGTAGGAGAAGATTTAGGGTGCCATACCAAAAGGAGAAAACATCATCACAGTCGAAGATATGGAAGAAGAAGGAAGTGCAATTAGAAAGATGTGGTATAGCAGAGTA
The DNA here is from genome assembly GCA_031772625.1 of Pinus tabuliformis. Classification (NCBI taxonomy): domain Eukaryota; kingdom Viridiplantae; phylum Streptophyta; class Pinopsida; order Pinales; family Pinaceae; genus Pinus; species Pinus tabuliformis. The sequence goes on along the minus strand of CM062816.1, from coordinate 214,722,803 downwards.
TACAGACATAACAGACTTAGAGGGAGCTGAAAGTATGAAACTCCAATGTTTTAAATCTCATATGCAAGTTTGATGAAGACAAGTCGCGTATATATGCGAGTTCGAAGCTACACAGTCACGTATATGTTGGTTTGAGGAAAAGCAGTGGGACAAACTCAGGAAAAAGGGTCTGATATGGTTCAGTCAATTATTTGCTTTATTTGATGATGGTTACAATCTGCTGATGATGTGTGGAAATGTGTTGGTACTCATTAGATGTTATTTTGAAGTGTTTTTTATCCTCACAAGTTAACTTAATGTATATCTGATTGATGATGATGCCTTGATACTTCTTGCTGATATATGCATGATTAGATCTAACAGTGAACAGATCGAATAGGTTCAGCGGGAGCATATGCTTTGAATAATGCATTGTTGGCATTATGTTAGAAGATCTTGGTACTTGAAGATGCTTATATTGCTTAATCCACATAACTGTTTTGATTCAGGTGACTCTTTGGATGAGGGAAATATACAGGTTGTTGATCCTGATATTGCTGATGGTGCAGATCATATGGTGTATGATAGTTGCTAATGACTATCATGATCTTGTTTAGATCATTTGTCCTTATTATAAATGTCATGTATATCATTTCATGTAAAGGTCATGAAAAGACCTAATTTGTAACCCCACTATGCATGGGAAGGATGATGTAATAATTTCTGTTTTCAATCATGCATAAACATTTGGTATATCCCCACTTGGTTCGGTGGATGAGTCAAAATGGTGTATCCCATTTGGTTGGGAGATTGATGTATGTGAGTCATTAGTGATAAGAAGGTAATACTCACTTAGTTGAGTTGTAAAGTCACATTATTCTTTTGAAAAATATTTTTGCAGACTCTGCATGTGCTAAGGGGGAGCATGGGCGGTTTGGTGCATCTAAGCATGTACAAAGGGGGAGCCCAATCAGATATTTCAACATGTACTCAAAGGGAGTATGGACATCATAATGTATATCAAAGGGAGAGAATATCTTGGTCCACAATTTTCACTTGATGTCAAAGGAGGAGAGTGACATGGTGTGGTTGTTGCCATCAAGTCCAATGGCAGAGATTGTTGGCATTATGATACAGGTGTTGTCCTTGATGGAAACTCACTCAGATGACAGTTCTTAGTGCAGTAGCAAAGAATTACAGATCAGACTACAGAGAATGAAGAAAAAGAGGTATACACAAGTTCACCTTGACAGACAACCGTATACATGCGGGTTAACAGACTAAAAGGAGCGTGTAACGTACACACACACTTTCATAGAATGAAAAGCGCGTATATCTTGGAAAACTAAGTTTTGGTCCAAGGTATTTGGTCCATGGTATTTTGATCCATGGTATTGGTCCATGGTATTTGGTCCAAGGTATTTATCGTAGGTATTTGGTCCAAGGTATTGGTCCTAAGTGGTTCTGGTCCATGGTATTGAGAAAGGCCTAAAACTATATAAGGAGGAGAAGATCATTAGGTCAAGGTGTACAAGGTGTGAAAGTATTGAATATCTGATGAAGTGTGAGATCCAGTATGCAGGTTATGGGTTTGTGATGCTTTGCTTGATCTGAACCAAGGATGCACCTATGTGGATGATGATGGATGATGGATCAGGATCTTAAGGCTTGGAATGTATTATCATTATGTGGTTTGATCATGGATAGACTAGATTTGAATTACTGATGCATATTTTATTCTATAAATGTTATGATCTGGGTATGGCTGATGTCTGGTATAGCTGCAAAGTTATGAGTAAATATTTGCAGTTCTGTATGCGGGTTCGCTTTGGAAAAAGTGTGTATACACATTGGCTTGGCTCATCAGAGTAGCGTATACATGATGAACTATGATATCTGAATTTACAGTTAGTTCTAGTGGTTGTTGTAGAGTTTTGGGTTCTACTCTGTGCTCTGGTGACTTTTTTGTGATGACAGAACTTCAATGATTCAGTTGAGGGTGATTCAGAGATTGATGATTGAGTATTCAATGATTGGTTAATGAAATGGTTGTATTGTAGTGGTGATTGATTTTGAGCTTCAATGTTGTTGATGGGTCCAGTATGAAAATTGGATGAAACGTGGCCTTCAAATTATGATGTGTTCCAGGAGTATCCGGTCTGAAAATTTATGAAACATGGTCCCTGGAGTAAGAGAGAAGGTCATAGCCTTTTGTAGGCTGACACCTACATATTGGTAAACATATCAGCTAGTACAAGAGCAAGGGGGTTGGAGCTCCCTTCCAGTAGCAGCTGGAAAACGAGTGAAGGTTGGAGCCTTCAGTAGGCCGACGCATACGTACAGGTAAAAAGATTGGCTAGTACAAGAGCGAGGGGGTTGTATCTCCCTTCCAGTAATAGCTGAAGAATGAGAGAAGGTTGTAGCCTTCTGCAAGTGGGTGGCTGCATACTGGTATGAGTCTACGCCAGTACAAGATTGTAAACAGGTTTTTCTTATAGTAAAAGGAAGACATCAGCAGGTGTTTTTTGCCCCACATTGGGTTTCCACCTCATATCTTGGTGTTCATGTGTGTTTCTTATGTGTGGTGGTCTATTATGTTTTTACTGCACCTAGTTACTGTTTATATGGTTAGTGAAGTAATGATGCACTGATTAAAGATCAACATATGATGAATTAACTGAATCATAAGTTTGCTGGATATACGCTAATTTCCTTCAACACAGTTGTGTGTACATGCGGGTTACCTTCATTGAAGTAGCGTATATGAATTTGAGTATGGAAATGAAAAAGTTATTGATTTGCTAATACTGATTCACCCCCCCTCTCAGTATTATTTCCAACACTCCTAACATTCGCATCATTAACTAGAATAGAGACATTCCTGGGCATTGTTACCTTTGGTCTATTATGGCTCTTCTCCTTTCTAACATCAGTTCTAATGTCATCCTCAGTAATGGAAACATATTCTTCAGCATTAGTTTCAACTTCATCATGTTCAAAAGTAACATGTTTACCTTTGCCAGATTTATCCACTAGAGGCATCTTTTTTTTATCCCTTCGATGTATTTTTGTAGCATTATGAATTACTACTTTTTGATTGTTTGCTATGCCTTCTTTTGATCCTTAGTAGAAACTACTGACAACATTCATAATATCTTTCTCTATGAAATGAATGCCTCCCAACATAATTGAAAGATTTTCAATAAAATTCAATCAAGCAAAATATCATATGTTAATAAAAACTAAGTTATAAAAATATAATCAGACAGTTACAATAACACAAAACACGAATACTAATAACAATACTCACTATATCTTATGAAATCTCATTTATGATTTATTTATACAACTTTATAGATACCTCTGTCGTGTCATACAGTGACAATGATAACTGATATTTAATCTTTTCATGTGACTTGGGTGGTTTTGTAAGTATAAACAACTTTAGTGTCCAGTATCAAAGGCATGTATATGACCTCTCCCAATACCTCATAAATTCAACTACCGCTATGGATATCAACATATAAATATATCTGCACATCTTCAACTTCTCTTTATTTCACATACCATAGATTTTCTTGAAGCTTCACTTCTTTTGATTTCTTTTAGTATGAAATCGTCTTCTTATCATTTGAGGTACTTGATAGATCTGTAGTTATCAGCTCAGGTTTGGTTCGTTCAAAAGTTTTTCTTGAGGATTCATCTTTAAGTTTAGCAGTCGTTGGTATAGAAAGATTCACATAAATTTTCTTTGTTTCCATTTTCCTACAAAAAAATGCACATATATATATAAATCAGTATATTACAAAAAAAATAATAGCTTAAAGTAACAAAAAAAATGATAAATGATAAATAATTTTGTAAAACATAACCATTTATTTTTTTTTTTAAATAAGAAATTAAAAAAATGCAGCCATCTCCCACCCCACCTTGGTGGCCCCAATCATGCAGCCCCTTCCTGCCCCAACTGCGTGGTCCAACGGCTCTCCAGGGGTGGTGGGTCGATTGTGCCCAACACCCCGCCCCTTTTCCACAGGCCCGTTGGGCCGCTGGTGAGCACAATCAGCCCACCACGCCCACTGAGGACATAGTGGGTAAATCTGGCTCATCTAAAATTTTAATTTATAAAAAAAAAAATCATTAAACCTATTGAATTTTAAAACTCGCACATGAGAAAAACAATTTAAATTTCATTAAAACTATTGAATTTTAAAACTTTCACACAACAAAAGGGAAACTAACCTTTCAAATGCGATAATCTTCCGTTGAATATGTTGTTGATAGCAATGTAACTGCTCCACAAATTCGCTCCAAGCCTTTTAATGAACCTCGAAAAACCTTGATGTGATGTGAGGAATAGTGATAATGAAATTTATGATATAGCGAAAATTATAGAATTGTTTTACCGCATGATTAATTTGGGACTAATTTGTTTTTATAAAAGCTTTAACATGTAAATTTTGTTATGGCGATATAGGGAACTATGATAAATCGAACATTACGGAACTGTTTTACCAAATGGTGAATGTGGGATTAATTTGTTTTTATAAAGACTTTCACATATAAATCTTGTTATGTAGATATAGGAAATTATGATAAAGCGAACATTACGGAATTATTTTACCACATGACGAATGTAGGATTAATTTGTTTTAGAAGATATAATAAAAGTTAAAAAAAAACATTCAATTGTCTAGTAAATGTTATATAGTTTAAGTAAAAAATTAATTTAGGTAAAAGATTTAGTTTACAATTTTAATTAAATATTTAGTTTTAAATATTTATTTCATATGAAAGTTTTAGTTATAGTTTTTCAATAAATTGTAAAAGAAAATTATGGAGGAAAGTACATGAAATGAAATTTTTTGAGGGAAAAATTTCGACAAAATTTTTTGGAGGGAAATTTTCATTCTTTAAGCTATATACTATCATTAGGACAGTGCATTTGTACCATTCAACCTCTTCAATTTGAAAGGCATGGATTCTTCTAATAGTGAAGTTTCACTTTGTGAAGCATCAACATCTTCATCGCGTAACAACTCTATTCATATTGATGAATATAACAGAAATTAATCCACTATGAATAGAGAGTCAAGTCTTCCACTTAGTCTGAATCCTAAGGACTATGAGAGCAGCACTAATTAAATACAAGGTGAATAATTTCAAATAAATAAAGAGTCACGGTTTCCATTTAGCCCTAATTCTATGGACTATAAGAGAAACAATGATGAAGAGAACAATGAAGATTTTCAAATAAATAAAAAGTTGTGGTTTCCACTTAGTACTAATCCTATGGACTATGAGAGAAATAGTGATGAAGAACATGATGAAGAATTTCAAATGAATAGAGTGTCACAGTGTCCACTTAGTCCTAATCCTATGGACAATGAGAGAAGCAGTGATGAAGAACATGATGAATCATTTCAAATGAATAGAGTGTCACGATGTCCACTTAGTCCTAATCCTATGGACTATGAGAGAAGCAGTGATGAAGAGCCTGATGAATATTCTCAAATAAATAAATAGTCACAGATTCCACTTAGTCCTAATCCCATGGACTATGAGAGTAGTAGTGATGAAGACCAGGTGAAGAATTTCCAATAAATCTAGAGTCACATTTTCCACCTAGTCCTAATTCTAAGGACTATGAGAGCAGTAGTGACAAAGGATGGGATGGAGCACTTAGTCCTAATCCTAAGGACTATGAGAGCGGCAATGACGAAGGGTAGGATGAAGAATTTTCAATAAGTAAAGAGTCACATTTTCGACATAGTCCTAATCCTATGGACTATGAGAGCAACATTGACAATTCAAATGATGAAGAATATCCAATAAACATCGATTCAGATTTTCCATTTAGTCGTAATTCTAAGGACTATAAGGGTAGCACTGAAGAAGGGAAAGATGAAGAATATCATCCAAGTCAGTATTTCTAAAGCACATATGATCATAATGAGGATAAGATTCCTCATAACGATGATGAAAATGCTTATAAAAATGATGATCTAATGATGGAGATGTTGCCAGGAAATATTGTATCGAGGAGTAGGAGCAGACCTTTTCATATCAATCCAATGTGTTCTAGTTATACAAGGGGTAGAGCCGAATGTCTGACGAGAATAAATTCTATCAATGCTCTCATTTCAAGTGAATGTTGTCAAAAAGATTTCTTGAAACATATGGATTTCAACTTTTCATTAGAAAAAATGAAGAGATATTTGTCAATGAATAAAACTCTGAATCACAAGAAATCGGGCAAGAAATAAGCAACTCTCAAGACAAGCAGGGAGAAAGCCCCGCCCAACAACCAAAATGTGAACTCGACAACCTCTCAAGCATCAACAGTTATGAGGATTCGAATACTGCACAAAATAAATCTTCATTTAACAACGAAGCAAATCTCCTAGACCAAACTTCTTCTCCGACTACCTTCAAAAGGACGAACACAATGGATCGCGAAGTTAAGACACCAATGTCCCAAGTACCAGAAGAGATGAAGGAGATGCAAAATAAAGGAAGTTGGAAGACCGTAGAGAAAAAAAAGAAAGCTACAACACTAATCTCGCCAAGAAAGACGAGGAGCCAGATAATTAAAAACTAAATTATAGGTCCGATAGACCAATTTGGTCTCAGTGGACGTTAACCATCATCATCATCATCATCATCAAAAGCATGCAAAATTCATATTTAGTGGGGTGTATGCAATCTACATTGTCAGGTTTTGATTATCATATTTGGTTTTTATTTGTCTGTAGAAAGGCTTTCAAAATGTTTCATTCAATGGGTAATTTTTGTCTATCAAGAATCCAAGAAAAATTGGAAAAGGATCCCATATTTTATTCAGAAGTATGTCATAAACGAGAGTTTGGGCCATTGTCAAATACTGCAATGTCATGGATGAAATATTTCTTTTCAAAGCATGGATAATGTATGGAAAATAGAGAGACAATACATATTCAAGATAATTTTTGAAAACAAGAAATCTACAACTTATACATTGAATATGTAGAAGGTGATAAGGGACATGGTCAATTTATTACATGTCCATATTTTATGAAGATATGGAAGAAAGAATTTAAGAATTTTTATATTCCTAGGAAGACAAGGATGGGGATTTGTAGTAAATGTGCTTCTCTTAAATCAAAAAGGGATAAATGTGAAGGGTCAGAAAGAGGTAAACATTCATAACTTTAACTTTTACAATTGTATAGTCATCAACAATGAAAACATATTTCTTAATGACTTTATTTTATGTTGTGTATATTTTATTGTCAAAGCAATTCAAGAGAATTGCGAGCAATAAACAAGTGAAAGGAAAAAGTTATACAAGCATAAAAATAAGTGTTATGATAATCCAAATAAATATTTGGGTTTAATAATTGATGGGATGGGCCAGAAGAAAAAGCTTATACCACATTTTGTTCGCACACACAAAAATTTACAGGAGTAAAATTTCATTTAGTATCACTTGGTCAATTGTATGGCATTCAATGAGAAAATGTTGCCAATGGTATACTTCACAACTCCAAATATTCATAATGATGCAAATCTGACAATAACCATAATTGATGATGTGATTTCTCATTGGTCTAGTGATCTTCCTGAAGTTTTGTATCTATAATTGCACAACACTTGTCGTGAAAACAAAAATCAAATTGTTTTTGGATATCTAAACATGCTTGTTGAATTGAGAATTTTTCACAAGGTAAAGGTTGGTTTACTTCTTGTTGAGCACACTCATGACCATATTGATCATATTTTTAATCATTTTTCAGTCGCATTGAGGAGGAAGGAAGCTGGGATCTTGCAATCATTAATTGAATGTATTAAGAAATCATACATGCCAGAGCCTACTTTTGATGTGTTGGAAGAAATTGTTGACATGCGAAGGTTTATTCTGGGATCGCATGGTGAGGAGAAATGCATTGAACAACTTAGTGACATTAGCTTCCACTATCAATTTCGTTTCAAAAAAATTGATGGGAAAACACTAATATGGGGCAAGAAGTATTCAACTAATGCAGAATGGGCACCGTCATCAGGTTTGTCATTTTTGAAGTCAATTCTAGATCATCCAATATTTGCATCAAATATATCGTTATTATAATCAGCTGTTGATGTTCATAATGCACGCAGGCAAGATAGAGATATAAATTATTCTGATTCTGTAGAAGAAATAAAAAAAATGTATTAGATATACATGAGTACTTTGATATTGTAGATTCAATTTTGTGGGAGTCTTTTTTCAATAATCAAAGTGATATCATTTCAAGAACAACAAATGAAGATATACCTTTGAAAAATCCATTTATTTTTCGAAAAAATGTGTCAAATGAACATGAGGAAACAAACATTGTTGAAAAACAACAATCTCAAGGTGTTCAAATGTGGAAACAAGAATATTCCAATTTAATTTGTCCTTGACTTAAATTGTGAATTAAAATCGAATTTAGTCTTAACAACTACTTGGAAATAGTTAATTAATTTATTTTAAATTAATTAGTTGGAGAAATTCAAGTTAGAAATCTTTCTGAAGTCATGCAAGATTTATCTCGTAAATTAAGGAGATAAGTTTGAGTTATATTTGAGTTGTAATTAGTTAACTCAGTTTACTGAGTTAAGTCCAGTTAAATTAGTTCCAAATTGTTTGAGGAACTAATAGCGAGTTAACAGTCAGTTGATGCATTAATGCACTCAACTATTGCTACTCCAGTTAACTGAAGATTCCCTCATCAGAAAATGATGCATGTTTATTCTGAGAAAGACCCAGTTGAGATTAATGTTCAAGGACAGTGTACTATCAGTTGCATGTGTTTTCTCCTGGAGAAAACAAATGCATGCAGTCAATGGCTCATCCTTAAGGATTGCACAATTTTGAAGGCTTGTTTTTCCACTTGGTAATAAGCTAATCATCCAAAAGGAATAGTGCAAGGAAATATGAGCTTGGAGGGTAGAGAGGAAGGCTGGAGAGAAGCAAAGATTACCTGTGAGCATCTGTGAGGATTGTATTGAGTGCTGGCTAGCTGTGAGAGCTAAGGGTTTGTATAATTCCCATGTATTTCCACCATGTATGATAATACAATAGTGTGGGGTTTTTATCTAAGACTTTCCCCTAAGTATTTTTATGTGCATTATGCCATTGATTCTTCTTCTTCTAGTTATATTGTTTCGCTCGATCTTTAACCTTCCACAAATTGATAGCATAAGTTGGTTATAGTATTTTGCTTTGATTTATATTGCATTATTGGGTTAACATATCACATATTTTCTACATTGTATCAGAGCTATGAACAGTATACTGATAAGAGAATTTGAAGTTTTAAGTTCGAGGTTGCAGGTGCAAATCAAATTCATATCATACTTCAAGGTTGGGCAATGGCATTCTATGGCTTGAGACTCGAGTATACCTTGGAATAGTTCGAATTACATATCATGGAAAGATAGAATGGAGGCTGTATTAGAAGAAAATGGCTTGAAGGAATTCATTGATCAATAAATCCCAAAGACAGCTTCAACTAATGCACAAGAGTTGGCTGAGTGGAAGAAGTGTGTGGCGAAGGTGAGACAGATCATCCTTGAGGGAGTTCGAGACCATATTGTCTTGAGTCTCCATGGGAAGGATATTCCATTTTCAATCTGGAAGACATTGAAGGAACTCTACGAGAACAGTAGCGACCAGAGGAAATTGGTGCTCAAGGATAAGCTTCGAAGAATCAAGATGGAGAGGGGGGATACTATTTCCACATATTTGAACAAGCTCACCACCTACATAGATGAGCTTGGCAGTGTGGGAATAACTACTGCCGATGATGATATGGTGAGCCTCCCTCTCCTTGGACTTCCAAAGAGTTGGAATAACTATCAGGACTCTCTGAATGGAAGGGAGAAACCACCGGATTGGGAATGAATGTGGTTGGATATTATCTAGGAGGAGATTAGGAGGAGCACACAAGATGGTTCTTCATCCAAGAATGATGATGAAGAAAATCTAGCCTTAGCAAGTAAGATAAGGAAAGGGAAGGGGAATACTTCCCATTTCAAATCGAATTCTTCTCATGGAGGGAAGAAGGGTGACATTTCTAAAGTAATATGCTTTAATCTTCACAAGATGGGACATTATGCGACTAATTTCCCATCGAAGAAGTCTAAGAAGGGATCCTTGGAAGGATCAGAAGGTGAGGCATAAGCCTCTCAGTTCGAAATGGACTTTACCCTCATCACATGCATGGTTTCATTGATGATGGGTTGTGTTTGGTATCTTGACAGTGGAGCCTCATTCCACATGACCAGTGATAAATATTTATTCAGTGCCTTGGAGGAGAAAGCCCTCAAGATGTGCACAGAGATGGGTGACGACGGAAGGTATAGTGTTTCAAGAGTGGGCACCATTTCTTTTCAGAGGGAGCATGGAGTGTTGGAAATAATACTGAGAGGAGGGGTGAATCAGTATTATCAGATCAATAATTTAATTTTCCAAATAGATTTGTATATGCTACTTCAGCTAAGTGAACTAGCGTGTATACGCAATTATACTTAAAGAAACCAGCGTTTATGCAGAGAAATTTTGATATACCCAATTAATCATGCATTGAACTTTAACCAGTATATCAAAGATTTATTAGACAATACAATAAAAGCATAATGAATCATCACACATAAGCAACACACATGAACACCAATATAGAAGGTGGAAACCCAATGTGGGTGAAAACCACCTGCTGTTGTCGTCTTTGTCTTCTTTTAATAATAAGAAAATATGTTTACAATTTTATATTGGTGCAGACTTGTACCAGTACGCAGGCTTCTACCTGCAGAAGGTTACAACCTTCTCTCATTCTCCAGCTTCTACTGGAAGGGCTAACTCTTGTACTAGGCGATATGATTACTAGTACGTAGGCTACGACCTACAAAAGGCTACGACCTTCTTTCTTCCTCCAAGGACCACGTTTCATAAATTTCTAGACTGGATCCATCAATAATATCATAATTGTAATTCAATCATCAAACACATCTGCATCAACCAATCACTTTCTGAACCAACCACAACCTAATCAATCAATCCCTTTGATAAGCCATCAATCTGATCATTCATAATACTATCACCAGAATACAATAACTAGAACGTAAACCAAAACCAGCACTCTGCAACAGCAAATAGAAACAACTGAAACATACTTTATAAGGTATACGCTACTTCCATTTGTTGAACTTGCGTGTATACGTGATTTTCTCAAATCCAACCAGTGTATACATCTGTGAATATTAATTCATAATTTTGTAGCTATTCCAGACTTCAGTGATACCCAGATCATAATATTTACAGAAAAACACATGCATCAATATTCAGATCTATAATAACCATGATCGAACCATATAAAGATAATTCATTTCAAGCCTTAAGACCCCGATCCATCATTAGATCTTATCCTCCATCAACCGCTAAGGTTCATCCCTGGTTCAGATCAAGCACAACACCATAAGCCAATAACCTGCGTACTAGATCTCACACTTCATCAAATATTCGATACTTTCACCCCTGGCCTAATGATCTTCTCCTCCTTATATAGTTTTAGGCCTTTCTCAATACCATGGATCAAAACCACTTAGGACCAATACCTTGGACCAAATACCAAGGGTCAATACCTCGTACCACATACCTTGGACCAAAAACTTAGTTTTCCAAGATATACGCGCTTTTCCTTCTATGAAAGTGAGTGTGTACGTATACGCTACTTGTGTCCAGTGAAATTGCATGTATACGCACCTTGGTCAAGGTGAACCTACATATACCTCTCTTTCTTCATTCTTTGTAGTCTAATCCATAATTCTTTGTTGTTAACCTATTGTACTGTGATCTTTTATCTGAGTGAGTTGCCATCAAGGAAAAAACCTATATCATAATACCAACAATCTCCCCCTTTGGACTCGATGGCAACAACAACACCAAGTCACTCTCCCCCTTTGATATTAAGTGCAAAGGGTCATGCTCCCCCAAAGTACATGCTGAATTCTCTGATATGCTGAAATGTATTGATTGAGCTCCGATGATTGATTCCATGCTCCCCTTGAGAACTAGCAAAGTCTGCAAGAATATTTTCTAAAAGAATAGCATGACTCTATAACAAGAACAACTGAGCGAAACAAGACCATGATAGTCATCAACAACTATCATACACCATATATGATCTGCACCATCAGCAACATTAGGATCAACAGCCTGTATATTTCCATCATCAAAAGAGTCACCTGAATCATAACAATTGTGCATATCTGTACCAAGATCTTCTAAGATAATGCCAACAATGCATCATTAGAAGCATATGCCCCCCCTGGACCTATACCAGATATTCACTGTCAGATCTGATTATTGTATATAACAGTAAGAAATATCAAGGCATCATCATCAATCAGAAATACATCAAGTTATCAACAACTTATGAGGACCAACATATTTCCACATGTTATCAATAGATTGTAACCATCATCAAACAGAGCAGATAATTGATAAAACCATATCAGACCCCTTCCTTTTGAGTTTGACCCACTGCTTTTCCTCAAACCAACATATACGCGACTGTGCCCATAGAAACCTACGTATGCACACGACTATGCTTCATGACACTCGTGTATAACAACCTTTCTCTGAAAAAAAGGATTTAAGAATAGGATGATGTAGCAACTATTGCCAACTTTTGTTTGAGATATTCAAATGTCCCTTTGGGCAGTGGTTTAGTGAATATATCAACAACCTGTTCTTTGGAGGGAACATACTCCAATTTGACCTTTTGTTCGAGCACTTATTCACGTAGAAAATGATATTTGATGGGTATGTGCTTGGTCTTGGAGTGCATGACTGGATTATTTGAAATACTGATGGCACTTGTATTATGGCATAGAATGGAGATGGGTGGAGTGCATGTGATCTGAATGTCTTGCAAGGTTTGCATCATCCAAAGTAGTTGTGTGCAACAAGATGCAACAACCACATATTCTACTTCGGCTGCAGATAATGCAATTGAACTTTGTTTCTTGCTGAACCAAGACACTAACCTGGAACCCATATAGAATGCACCACCACTACTGCTTTTTCTGTCATCAACACTTCCTACCCAATCTGCATTTGTATATGCATGAAGAGTAAGATCTGTATCTCTAGGATACCATAAACCAAAGTTTTGTGTTCCTTGAAAATATTTGAAAATCCTTTTGACTGCCTAAAGGTGTGATTTCTTTGGATTTGCTTGGAATCTTGCAACTATTCCTACTGCATGCATGCTGACAGGTCGAGTACCTGTTAGATAAAATAGACTACCAATCATCGATCTGTAAGGTAGTTGATGTACTGTTATTGATTCATCATTTGAGCTAAGACTGCATCTTGTTACCATTGGGGTACATACTGGTTTAGAATCTTCCATGATGTACTTTTTCAAGATCTGTTTGAGATATTTGGTTTGTGAAAGAAAAATACCATCTTTATTTTGTTGAACTTGTACACCAAGAAAATAGGTAAGCTCACCAAGCAAGGAAATTTCAAATTCTCACTGCATTATTGAAGAAAAATTATGAGTCATGGATTCTTCATTGCTACCAAAAATGATATCATCAACATAAAAAACAATTATTAGCAATTTATCAGTGTCAATCTTTGTATATAGATTGCTATCTGCTGACCCCTTTGAAAAATCCTGTTGGTGGAGATATTTGTCAAGATGGTAATACCAGGCCCTTGGAGCCTGTTTTAGACCATAGAGAGCCTTTCTGAGTCTGCATACAAGTTTTGCATCATTTCCAAGAATGAATCCATATAGTTGTTCAATATAGACTTCTTCTTCTAAGTCTCCATTAAGGAAGGCAGATTTTACATCCATTTGGTATACTTTGAATTTCTGAAAACTAGAAAGAGCAAGAAACATCCTTATGGATTCAAGTCTAGCAACACATGAAAAAGTTTCCTCAAATCTATACCTTCTTGTTTAGAATATCCTTTACAAACAAGTCTGGCCTTGTTTCTAACAACTTCTCCATTTTCATTTAGCTTGTTTTTGAATATCCATTTAGCTCCTATGATATTCTTATCATGAGGTCTAGGAACTAATTCCCAAGTATTATTCTTTTCAATTTGCTCAAGTTATTCATTCATGGCCTTGACCCAACATTCATATTTGCATGCTTCATTTACATTTTGAGGTTCGGTGGAGGGTAGTAATGCTAGATAGCTTGAGGTTTCTATAATAGTTCTTCTTGTCTATACACCTGCCTCTTTTCTGCCTAAATTTTGAGTTTCTAGATGATTTTTCTGAACATACCTGAATGGAGTCTTTTCTTCTATCGTTATCTCTTCTTCTGGTGCTTCATTGGTTTCTTCTTCAAAATCATTGTGATTTGATGTGGGAAAATAATCTCGATCTTCTTCATTGTCATAATCTTTGGTTTTTATCTATTTTGGATTTTTGCATGCTTCATCAACTACAACATCAATACTTTCAACAATTTTCCCAAGTCTTTTATTATAACATTTATATCCTTTACTTCAAGAAGAGTAACCAAGAAGAATACCTTCATCTGCTCTGGGCTCAAACTTACCAATTTTTTCATCAGTCCTTTTGATATAGCATTTGCTTCCAAAAACTTTAAAGTATTTTACCGTAGGAGTCTTACCATACCAAAGTTCATGTGGAGTTTGAGTGTTGTTTACCCGAACATTTGCTTGGTTGAGAATAGTTACGGTGGCGAATGCAGCTTCACCCCAGAAAGTTGCAGGAATTCCAAATTCATTTAGCATAGCTCAATCCATTTGTTGAACAATTCTATTCATTCTTTCTACCACTCTATTTTGATGAGGAGTCCTTTCGGTGGAGAACTACATTTTTATTTCATCTTGTTCACAAAAGTCAAAGAATTCATCCGAGATTAATTCCCCTCCTCGATCATATCTGAGGCATTTGATTTTGCGATCTGATTCATTTTCAACCAAAGATTTGAAGGCTTTGAAATTTTCAAATGATTCATCTTTATGCTTTAGAAGACCTATCCAACACATTCTGGAAAAATCATCAATGAACAATATAAAGTATTCTTCTACACGAGGTGACTTTTTCCTTGATGGTCCACATAAATCAGTATGAACAAGTTCGAGAGGCTTACTAGCTGACCCTTATTTTTCAATGAAGTGAGATCTGGTTGCTTACCGAATTGACATGGTTTGCATATTGTATTTTCAAGAATGCTGATATCTGGAAGATCACAAACAGCCTGGAATCTGCATGCTTTTCTTATTTGAGAAAAGCTTAGATGTCCCAATCTTCTGTACCATAGCCAGTTTTCATCATTTTTGCGTAGATGGCACTGTTGTTGTCCTCCCTTGAGTATGTATAAGTTGTTTGGAATTCTTGTACCTTTGATCACAGTTTCTCCTGTATCAAGCTCACAAAAAACACATCTATTTGATCGAAACACCACTTCATTTCCTTGATCACACATTTGACCAACACTCAATAGGTTATGCTTTAGACCATCTACATACATAACATTCCTAGCTTTAACCTTTTTTTTCAAGAAAACAAATCCTTTACCTTTTATGACAGCAGGAGTGTCATTTCCAAATGAGACATTCTTTTCTTTTTCTAAGGCATTATTGAGTGAAGTTTTTCTTTGTCCCCTGTCATGTGTTTTGAGCATCCACTGTCGATGTTCCACTGATTTTGTTGTCCTTCTGCATACAAGGCTATACCACATCTTTCTGGTTGAGGTTCTTTCCTTCTCCATATTTTGGGATTTAATGGAGTTTGTTCCTTTTGATATATTTTCTGAAATTTACTCTTGCATTTAGATTCTTCATGGCCAAATTTGTTACAGATTGAGCATTCTATTTCATTTTCAAGAAGAGAAAAGTTATTATAGGAACTTTTCTTGATCCTTGTCACATTCCTTTGATTTCTTGCTTCTGTAGTCATGATGGTTTTGTAAGCAACACGTTGAGCAGCTTTGTGTCCAAAATTATGACATGAGAAACATTGACGATTAATTAAGTTCATGCGATTATCGAATCTATTGACCTGGCGATTGTAGTTTCTATTGATATTCATATTTGAAACAAGTTGAGTATGTTTTACCTGAGGTTGGTTATTGCTTCTATTCATCCTTGAAGCAAATTGAGCCCAATTTACCTCGTGATCTGCTTTATGCCTTTTCTGAGGATTGTCATGTTGTTCATTGTTCTTTGCTGCATCAAGATAGCTTTTAGTGGAGGTTGACGGCTTCCATGATTGAGATGCTTCTTCAATATATCCAAGACCGGTCTTTATCAGAGGAGAATGTTGTACTTTGATAATTTCATTTAAGGTTTCTGATCCTTTAACAAATCTAAGATTGAGACATTTTGTTTTCTCAAGATCCTTCCTTAGACCCACAATTTCACATTCTAGTTTTTCATTGTGTTTTTCTCTTTCAGCAAGTTGGTATGTCAAGGTATATATAATCATATTCTATTCTTCTAAACATATTTTGCATTTAGAGATTTCTTCATGAAGCTCGTCTTCTTCTAAAGCATCCCAAAAATTATCATCTTCATAAGCCATCATAATTCTATAGTCATTACTATTTTCATCTTCATCACTATTTGATAAACCATCACTATCTTCATGAGTATAGTAACTCGTTTTACTTACACTTTGTTTTCTATTCCATTTTGCAGATTCCTTCACTTTATGATATTTATCTTTATGAGGACATTTGGTAGCATAATGAATGACTCTACCATAGGCAAAACATTTGAAAGGTAGTTTACCTCTAAATCTTCCGGAACCCCATTGAAGCTTCTTGACAAAGTTTACTACATCTTCTTATTTTGAAAAATGTCCTGATTCATTGATTTCTTCCTTTCCTTTTGCTAAAGCTTTAAATGTGACTTCTCTCATATCTAGTGGGCCTCCTTTTCTCATCTCAAAGGTAGTTAAGATATCGTGAAGTTGTGTCATAGTGATAGTCTATAGATCTTATTTTTCCTCTATGGCAGATACTTTTGATTCAAGTTTAGCAGACAATGATCTTAAAACTTTCTCAACTAAGGTAACATCCTTTATCTCTTCACCCAGATTCTTCATGCAATTAACAACCTCAACTATACGTAAGAAGTAACTAGCTGTACTTTCATCATTGTGCATCTTAGGAGTTTCATATTCAATTTTGAGAGTTTGTAGTTTAGAACGTTTTACCTGAGAGTCTCCTTCGTAGCTTAGAATGATTTTGTCCCATATTTCTTTGGCTGATTTGAGCTGCATAACTTTGACAAACTCAGATTGTGACAAACTTCCCAATAATGTATTGACAGTCCTAGCATTGGTTTTATATTGCTTTTCACATGTCGTATTTGTAGGAATTTCTGATGGAAATGTATATCGTCCTTCCACGATTTCCCAGACATCTGTTCTAAGTGATTGTAGATAGGTTGTGGTTCTCATCTTCCAATAGACAAATTTTCTCCCATCAAATATTGGTGGTCTGATGGATCCCACACTTTCTTGATTACTCATGATGATGGATCTCCCTTCAAGCGATCAAGCTTCTTCTGAAGGACCTGCTCTAATACCAATTGTTGGAAATAATACTGAGAGGGGGGGTGAATCAGTATTATCAAATAAATAATTTAATTTTCCAAATAGATTTGTATATGCTACTTTAGCTAAGTGAACTAGCGTGTATATGCGACTGTACTTAAAGCAACCAGCGTATATGCAGAGAACTTTTGATTTACCCAATTTATCATGCATTGAACTTTAACCAGTATATCAGAGATTTATTAGACAGTGTAGTAAAAGTAGAATAAAGCATCACACATAAGCAACACACATGAACACCAAGATATAAGGTGGAAACCCAATGTGGGTGAAAACCACCTGCTGCTGTCATCTCTGTCTTCTTTTAATAATAAGAAAATCTGTTTACAATTTTGTACTGGTGTAGACTTATACCAGTACGCAGGCTTCTACCTGTAGAAGGTTACAACCTTCTCTCATTCTCTAGCTTCTACTGGAAGGGAGCTACAACCCCCTAACTCTTGTACTAGCCAATATGTTTACTAGTACATAGGCTGCAACCTACAGAAGGCTACGACCTTCTTTCTTCCTCCAAGGACCACGTTTCATAAATTTTTAGACTGGATCAATCAACAACATCATAACTGTAATTCAATCATCAAATACATTTGCATCAACCAATCAATTTCTGAACCATCCACAACCGAATCAATCAATCAATTTGACAACCCATCAATCTAATCATTCATAATACTTTCACCAGAATACAGTAACCAAAACCCAAACCCAAACCCATAACTCTGCAACAGCAAATAGAAACAACTGAAACATACTTTATAAGGTATACACTACTTCCATGTGTTGAACCTGCATGTATATGCGCTTTTCTCAAAGCCAACGAGCGTATACATCTGCTAATATTAATTCATAATTCGGTAGCTATTCCAGACTTCAGTTATACCTAGATCATAATATTTACATGCGTCAGTATTCAGATCTAGAATAACCATGATTAAACCATATAATATAATTCATTTCAAGCCTTAAGATCTTGATCAATCATTAGATCTTATCCTCCATCAACCGCTAAGGTTCATCCCTAGTTCAGATCAAGCACAACACCATAAGCCAATAACCTACATACTAGATCTCACACTTCATCAGATATTCGATACTTGCACCCCTGGCCTAATGATCTTCTCCTCCTTATATAGTTTTAGGTCTTTCTCAATACCACGGATCATAATCACTTAGGACCAATACCTTCGACCAAATACCTAGGGTCAATACCTTGAACCAGATACCTTGGACCAATACCATGGATCAAAATACCATGGACCAAATAACTTGGACCAAAAACTTACTTTTCCAAGATATACGTGTTTTTCCTTCTGTGAAAGTGCGTGTGTACATATATGCTACTTGTTTTCAGTGAACTTGTATGTATACGAACCTTGGCCAAGGTGAATGTGCGTATACCTCTCATTCTTAATTCTTTGTAGTCTCATCTGTAATTCTTCATTGTTAACCTTTTGTACTGTGATCTTTCATCTGAGTGAGTTGCCATCAAGGACAACACCTGTATCATAATGCCAACATGGAGCTCCTCTCACCTTGACAGATGTGATGTATGTGCCTGGACTGAAGAAGAACTTGGTACGGTCATGATGTTGGAGGACAAAGGCTACAATGTTGTCTTTAGTAAAGGAAAGGTGTTCCTAAGACACATAGCCATGGGTGAGACCAAGAGGATAGAGATTCAAGTGAAGAATCTCTATAAAATAAAGGTAGATGATTGTGTAGCATTGAGTACGAAAGTAGAATTGGTGCAAAGCCAAGACATTGGTAAGTTGTGGCACAGGCGGTTGGGCCATTTGTATCATGGGGCTTTGAAGATAATGCAACAAATATCTACAGGCCTTCTCAAAGGTAAACTTGAGCAAGTTGACACATGCAAAGGTTGTACCTTGGGAAAGTACACCAAGTCTTCCTTTCATGATCGAGACAGTCAAGGAGAGGCTATCTTAGAGTGAGTTCAATAGATTTATGTGGACCATTCTCGATGGAATCCATAGTGAAGCAAAGGTATTATGTGATTTTCATTGATGACTATTCTCGTAAATGCTGGATTTATTTCATGCAAAAGAAGGACCAAAATTTCACAAAGTTTTGTGAGTTCAAAGCATTGGTCGAGAAAGAGTCAAGGAAGAAGATCAAGGCCTTGAGAAGTGACAACGGTGGGGAATATGTCTCTCAAGAGTTTAAGGACTTCTATGCAGTAGAAGGAATTAAATGAGAGTTGACAAATGTGATGTATGTGCCTGGACTGAAGAAGAACTTGGTACGGTCATGATGTTGGAGGACAAAGGCTACAATGTTGTCTTTAGTAAAGGAAAGGTGTTCCTAAGACACATAGCCATGGGTGAGACCAAGAGGATAGAGATTCAAGTGAAGAATCTCTATAAAATAAAGGTAGATGATTGTGTAGCATTGAGTACGAAAGTAGAATTGGTGCAAAGCCAAGACATTGGTAAGTTGTGGCACAGGCGGTTGGGCCATTTGTATCATGGGGCTTTGAAGATAATGCAACAAATATCTACAGGCCTTCTCAAAGGTAAACTTGAGCAAGTTGACACATGCAAAGGTTGTACCTTGGGAAAGTACACCAAGTCTTCCTTTCATGATCGAGACAGTCAAGGAGAGGCTATCTTAGAGTGAGTTCAATAGATTTATGTGGACCATTCTCGATGGCATCCATAGTGAAGCAAAGGTATTATGTGATTTTCATTGATGACTATTCTCGTAAATGCTGGATTTATTTCATGCAAAAGAAGGACCAAAATTTCACAAAGTTTTGTGAGTTCAAAGCATTGGTCGAGAAAGAGTCAAGGAAGAAGATCAAGGCCTTGAGAAGTGACAACGGTGGGGAATATGTCTCTCAAGAGTTTAAGGACTTCTATGCAGTAGAAGGAATTAAATGAGAGTTGATGATACCTCATAACGCATAGCAGAATGGGGTGGCCGAGAGGAAGAACAGAACTATTGTAGGGGAAGCACGGGCAATGCTGCATGACCAAGGCCTACCACTTCACTTGTGGGCTAAGGCATGCAACACAATGGTCTATTTGTAGAATAGAAGCCCGCATCGCATACTTGGGATGAAGACACCAGAGGAAGCTTTCGCTGGTAAGAGAGCAGATGTGGGTGACTTCAGGATCTTTAGCTCATCGGTATATTTCCATATGATAAAGGATGCACGGAAGAATCTTGAGCTGACAGAAGAGTTGGGGATATTTGTGGGGTACACTGATACACCTCAAAACTATTGGCTATACTTGCTTACCAGTCAGAGGACAATGGTTCGCAGAGATCTCATGTTTGATGAGTAGAAGGCCATGCGAGTTTCGCTTGAGAGGGAGCTCCAACTATAAGTTGTGGAGGAACTGTTGGTTCCTAAGAAGGAGGAGCCTCAGACTGATGCGGAGCAGCCACATGCAAAGGTTGCAGGAGTGGAGACATCCACTCAAGTGAAGTCTTCCAGAGATGGATGAAAGTGCACAAGAGAAGCTGACACATTTTTGGAGGATGCGAGAGAGAATGTGGTAGCACCATCTTCTCAACGCAGACAGAGGAGGTCACTTCAGAGGTACACTGGATACATGACCCTTGTTGGGGAATGTGTTGAGACCGAGCCATCTTCCTTTGAGGAAGTAGTGCAGTAGCCGATTTGGGTTGATGCTATGGTGGAGGAGTATGACTCCATAGTTCGTAATAGTGTTTGGGACGTGGTTCCGAGACCGGAGAACAAGTCAGTTGTGAGTTCCCGTTGGATTTACAAGGTAAAGCAAGCTACTGATGGTAGGGTGGAGAAGCATAAGGCAAGATTCGTTGCCTGTGGATTTTCATAGTTCGAGGAGGATAATGTTGCTGCAGTATATTTCGACAGAGGAGAAGGATGCTGACATTTTGACAAAGGCATTGTCAAATTGTAAATTCAAGTTCCAAAGAGACAGGATTAGGGTGGCAGATAATCCCTTTCTTGTTGAGAGGGAGTGTTGAAATATGGCAACAAGAATATTCCAATCTAATTTTTCCTTGAATTAAATTGTGAATTAAAATCGAATTTAGTCTTAACAGCTACTTGGAAATAATTAATTAATTTATTTTAAATTAATTAGTTGGAGAAATTCAAGTTAGAAGTCTTTCTGAAGTCATGCAAGAGTTATCCCTTAAATTAAGGAGATAAGATTGAGTCATATTTGAGTTGTAATTAGTTAACTCAGTTCACTGAGTTAATTCTAGTTAAATTAGTTCCAAATTATTTGAGGAACTAATAGTGAGTTAACAGTCAGTTGATGCATTAATGCAGTCAACTAGTGCTACTCTAGCTAACTAAAGATTCCCTCATCAGAAACTCATGCATGTCTATTATGAGAAGGACCCAGCTGAGATTAATGTTCAAGGATAGTTTACTATCAGTTTCATGTTTCTTCTCATGGAGAAAACTCATGCATGCAATCAAGGATTCATCGTTGAGGATTGCACAATTTTGAAGTCTTGTTTTTCCACTTGGTAATAGGTTAATCATCCACAAGGAACAGCGCAAGGAAATAGGAGCTTGGAGGGCAGAGAGGAAGGCTGGAGAGAAGCTAAGATTGCCTGTGAGAATTTGTGAGGATTGTACTAATAGCTAGCTAGCTGTGAGAGCTAAAGCTTTATATAATTCCTATGTATTCCACCATGTATGATAATAAAATAGTGTGGGGTTTTTATCTAAGACTTTCCCCAAAGTATTTTCATGTGTATTGTGCCATTGATTCTTCTTCTTCTAGTTATATTGTTCATCTCGATCTTTAAGCTTCCGCAAATTGATAGTAGAAGTAGTTTATAGTATTCTGCTTTGATTTATATTGCATTATCGGGTTAACCTATCATAGATTTTCTACACAAGGTATTATTAATTCTTCACATGTAGAGGAAAGAGAAAAGTATATTGGTTTTAGAAGATCTCATGCATAATGTGAAGCCATGGAAGACCTTTACAGGGGTTCAGTAAAGGATACTAAGGAGGGTTGCATGATCACAGTGCTAGCAGATGGAGATCCTAATGGCTATCTGTTATTTTTTTGTGATTTTCAATATTGGCAAGACAAAATCACAAAAGATGCATGAAACCTCTTAGGAGTCTAGGATCTAACCCTCCTAGACCTACAGAAGGCTCTCTCTTTATATTTAGGATTTAGCTATATTTCTAATGATTTAATGCATTAGTCTAGATAAATAATGAAAGAAATTTATCACTTGATTGCTTGGTTGTTTGTTTGTTTGGTTGGGGTAGATCATATTTGAATCCTTTCCATTGGGCTATGGAGTCGAAGGCTGGGCGGTAACATCAATTTTCCAGAGCATTTACAAGGAAAGCTAATTTCCTTTACTGGATCTAAAAGTAGAGTGAGAAACAAGATGACAAAAAAGTGATATCAATAATGATTAGAAACCAGTTAAGTATTTTTTAATCATACATCAAAGGAAAACATTTAGATTGCAAACATAGATAGAAATAAGGTGCTCCACGAGCATATCTTAAAGTAGAAGACATCACCAGGTCAAAACAGATCAAGTATCTTGCAAACGGTCCTTTTTATTGATGCTCGAGCTCAAAATTATAATGCTCTAAAAAGAAAAGATAGTTCAAATGACTTGGGTCGAACCGCTAATACTTCCAATGCATGAAGTATTTGACAAAAACCTACAATGATTGCCTTATACACTTGGCAATTTGTTATTAATTACACTGAAATAAAACAACTAGTGTAACCATGAAGTGGCCACGCTGAGAAAACTGGGACATCTGGTCCTCTTTTTTAGGTGATCCAAAATGGATCCAAAATACTCTCTAATTCTTCTAAAGATCAAAACTATCGCAAAAGAAGAATTCTTAGAAAAGGCAAAAAACACTATCGGGAGTGAAAAACACAAAGAAATGACCAAAAAAGAGAGCTATCGGAGGCTTGGACAGTGATGCACAGGAGCCGTCAAATCTGGCCGATCAACAGTCCAGATCCGATTATCATATCGCAATCAGTGGAGTCTACAGGAGACTATCGGAGGCTACCACATAAATATTGCGACAACGATCAACGCGGTGAACAGGAACTGTCGATCAAGTGCATAGATGATGACCCAGGTTACTCGCAATATCGCATCGGCAAAACACAAAGGGAAAGTATTACGGAGGACTGAAGGTTGTGTGACATGCGATTATGATATATCGCATCAGAGCAAAAAAAAGAACTGGGGCAGATACACTTACGACTTGCGATAGCTAGACCTGACCGAGATTATGGATGAAATATAATTCGAGTTTTGGAAAAAGGGCTTTTCCTATGTAAAATCGCGTTTTCGTTAAATAAACGAAAACCAAAGGAAACGTGAATTGGGTGATTTAATGAACCTAAAAGGGTTTTTAGTTGCAACGATATATGTATTGAGTTCTGAAATGAGCAGGATTTTGGGTCGGCCATAGGCGATAAGTGGTTTTGGCTGGGCTCCACCCGAGCCCATTTACTGGCCGCCACGTGGCTAGGCACTGGAGAGATAAAACCACCCTTATCGGGCGAATAATATCCATTTGTGTTAGCCACCTGAAATAGATAATAATCATCGTTCAAAAATCACTTGCGATCGTGCCCAGAGATGGATCTGAAGGGAATATAGGTCAGAATTAATGATTTTTGAAGTTCGATAGACGCGTTTGGGCGATTTTTGCAGGTTTTCTGTGTATTCTCTATGTAAATAGAGAATGACCATTTTTGGGATTTCAAAGGCACTGATGGTCCATTCCGTTACAAAATAGGTGGCCACCATCCTTGAAGGCATTTAGCAATGATTGCTAATGCTCAGAGGGGGGTTTGAGCAGACAGAAGCTGGAATCCAGAGAGCCCAGAAGATGAAATGAACAAACATTGCAGTTTGGCTTTAAAGCCACAGAATGACAGAGACAAAGGCAAGCAGTGTTGAGACAGAGCAAAGACAGAGATAGAGAGTGAAAGAAAGAGTCTGTGTACTCAGAGAGGCTTGAGGGATTCAAGAAAAAATCATGTTGCTTTGTATCTATTGTGTTGAGAATCAATTTGAGCTCACACTTTGTAAAACTCTTCTCTTGAAGACATAATAGAGAGGTCACCACTGAAGGCTGGACCAGGAGACGCAGCCCAAGAGTTTTGGGTGAAATCCATATTAAACGTGTTGTGTTATGTGTGTTTGTCTACTATGTTTCTCTAACTATTCATTGTCTATATTATTTTCAATATTATCGATCCATTGCACTAAATAATATAGGCAAATCCATGCACATGAGTCTGTAATACCTTAAAGGTAATCTAAGATCTTCATTTTTAGGTCAAGTGGTATTCGAGCTTTAGGTTTGCTATGGTTAGACAAGCTTGTGCTAGATTGTTGAATGCTAACTAGGTCAAAGCTCTAATTAGGAGAAGGAGAACTGGTTGAGGCTAATCCATAAATTGGAAGAGTCTATCTTAGGAGGAAAATGGTAGAACAAGTCTCATTAGAATCAGAATCTCAATTCATGGATAGTTTCATGACCATGAGAGCCATGGTAGAATAGATGTATCGAGAATTCAAGAAGGGTTGAGGTGAAAGCACTTCGACACCCAAACAAGATAAAGGAGTCGAGGAACCTTCTCCAGATGCCCTAGAGGGCGAAGGGAAAGGGGAAAATCTTCCTCCATCATCTCCTCCACCATCACCTCCATCATCCTCATCTCCTAGCCCTAAAAAGAGAAAGAGAAAACATCTTTGATTAAATTAGATGTAAAGTTTGATTTGCCAAACTATGATGGAGAATTAAATGCAAAAAAGATAGATAAATGGATTAGATAGATTGATGTATATTGCAAGGTGTAGAACATCGATTCAGAAAGGAGAAAGATTCAGCTGGCTAGCCTTCACCTTGAAGTAACTGCACTAGTGTGGTGGGAAGGCAGGACACAAGCTGATCTGAAGAAGCATGGTAAAATTCTCTCTACCTAGAATGAATTTGTTTCTGCCATTAAAAAATAATTCTATGCACTAGCTTATATGCATCAAGAAATGATGATTTGGCAAACTCTTCACCAATTAAAGGGCCAAAGTGTATAAAGATATACCCAGGAATTTAGAAAAAGAGCTTTAACTCTAGGCATTTCTCTAGACTCACCTGAAACTTTGTTGAAGTATATAGGTGGTCTGCATAGCTATTTGAGGCATGCCATTCTCATGTTTAACCCCACTAGCCTAGATGATGTATCAGTTCAGGCTACACATCTAGAGGCTAGAGGCAAGAATGTGAACCCAGAGATTGGGGAATCATCAAAACCCTCTGCAAGCAAGAACAAGGAAAAGAAGAAGCATAAATGGAAGGAGAGGAATTCAAATGTTGTACAGAAAGAAAAACTTTCATGCACTCACTGTTAGAAGGATGGACATGATGATGAACACTACCATTCTTTGCATCCGAAGTTGAAACCCAAGAAATTCGGTAGTAAGAAGAAAAAGAATGCTGCTGCTATTCAGAAAGACTTGGGGTTAGACTCAGGTGATGAAACAACAGTCACAGCTACAGGTATAAAAGGTAAAAATTCTAAAGCATCTACCAGTAATTCTGCACAATCTATTGATAATGAAGAAAATGAGAGGAAAAGACATGAGCTTTTTCATATTAGAGTTATTTCCAAGCATCAAAAGATTGATACTTTATTTGAAAGTGGATCACAAGTAAACTTGATTTCTGAAGCAATTGTAAAGAAGTTGGGTGTTATGAAACCAGCTCAAGAAAACATAGAAAAGATAGATCAACGCCTTAGAATTCAGCCTCTTCGAGGGGGCAACCTCCTTTACATTACATAAATGAACAATTCTTGGATGATACAAATGACAAAACCTCCTTTCTATATATAGGAGTCTAAGGAGTCACAATATAATCCAACCGACCTAACAATAATAATATAAAGCCACAAAAATAACAATAGAGGGATTCTATGGGGCACAGAAATAACAATATGGGGGTAATAGGGGCACAACAATATAAATAAGGGGTATAACTACAATAGTAATGGGGTAATCACTAGTATTATAGGGACCCAACATGCCCCTCTCCTTCAAAAAAGTGTTGTCCTCAACGCTTGAGTAGTTCTGGATACTTCTGCATAAAATTCTCATCCTCCCATGTGGAATCTTCAGCGGATAAGTTCTTCCACTTGATAAGATACTCTGAAATTGATCGATTTCGTAGCTGTCGAGTTCTTGTTTCTGTGACTGCTTCCGGTTCCAATATAATTTTTCCTTCCTCGTCAAGTTCTGGCAATATTGTTTGAATTGGGAGCTTGTCACCTATAACCTTCTTTAAACATGAAACATGGAAAACTGGGTGCAATCGAGAAGCTGCAGGAAGCTCCAATTTGTATGCCATAGTACCAATCTTTTGCAACACCTTGTACGGACCATAATACTTTGGTGATAATTTATTATCCTTCTTAGCTTGCTTTAGGGACATTTGCTTATATGGTTGTAGCCGTAGGAATACCCAATCACCTACATCAAAACTTCTTTCACTGCGATGTTGATCTGCCTGTTGTTTCATTCTATTTTGTGCCAACACGAGGTTATCCTTTAAGAGTTGGAGGACTTGTTGTTGATGTTCGATGTGATGTTCCACTGCCTGAACCTTAGAATTTTCTCTTAAATATGATGTGATGGATGGTGGTTGATACCCATAAAGTGCCATAAATGGGGTCATTTTTGTTGTTGTATGGAAGGAAGTGTTATACCACCATTCAGCCAGAGGCAACCATTTGACCCATTGTGTCTGTTTATCAGATACAAAGCAACGAAGATATCCTTCCAAACATTTGTTTACTATCTCAGTTTGCCCATCAGATTGAGGATGATAAGATGAGCTATGAGCTAACTGAGTACCAAGACAAGAAAATAATTCTGTCCAAAAATTTCCAGTGAAAATGGGATCTCTGTCACTTACAATAATCTTTGGGTTTCCATGTAGCTTTTGAACTGTTTCCATAAATGCAGTAGAAACTGTACTGGCTTTAAATGGATGTGATAATGCACAAAAGTGTGCATACTTGGTAAGTCTGTCAACTACCACCATGATGACACTCTTTCCCTCAGACTTGGGTAAACCTGTGATAAAATCCATTGAAACCTCCTCCCAACGTTGGCTTGGAATGGATAAAGGTTGTAATAGACCCGGTGTCTTAATTGTTTCAACTTTATTTTGCTGGCAAACCAAACATTCCGCCACAAACTTTTGAATATCTGATTTAAGGCCATCCCAAAAAAATTCCTTCTTAACCCTGTGGTAAGTTTTTAAAAATCCTGAGTGCCCTCCTAAGGGAGAAGTGTGCAATTCCATAAGAATCTTTTGTTTTAGCTGGGAATTCTTACAGAGGTATAAGCGATCTTTGTACCATAACGAATCATTTTGCCAGCTAAATGTATCAGAAGTACTGGAATCTTGTTGTAGCTTTCGAATAAGTGCCCACACTTCTTCGTCATTCTTCCATTCCTCCCTTGCTTCGTTTATCCAATCTGGTTGGATAATAGAAATGGCACACAACAATGCTTCCACATCCTCATCCTTTCTTGAGAGTGCATCTGCCACCACATTTTGCTTCCCTTTTTTGTAGATGATTTCAAAGTCATAACCCAACATCTTTGTGACCCACTTTTGTTGCTCTTCAGAGGATAATCTTTGTTCTAAAAAGTATTTAAGGCTATCATGATCCGTTTTTACCTTGAAGTGTCTTCCCATTAGGTAGGGTCGCCATTTCTTAAGTGCATGGAGTATTGCCAACATTTCCTTCTCATAAATAGCTTTGCTTAAAAACTTTCCCTTGATTGGACGACTTTCAAAAGCAATGGGTCTTTCATCTTGCATTAGAACAGCACCAATTCCATTTCCTGAAGCATCACATTCCACAATAAAGGTTTTTGTGAAGTCCGGTGTAGCTAAGACCGGTGCTTGGCACATTGCCTCTTTAAGATGTTCAAAGGCCTTTGTTGCTTCCGAAGTCCATGAAAATGAATCTTTCTTCAATAATGTTGTTAGAGGTGCTGCTATTCTCCCATAATTCTTAACAAACTTGCGATAATACCCTGTCAACCCAAGAAATCCTCGCAGATGCTTTATGGATGTGGGGATTTTCCATTCCTTAATGGCTTTAATTTTGCTAGGGTCTACCTTAACTCCTTCATGAGATACAATATGACCCAAATATTCCACCTCCTGGACTCCAAAGAAACATTTGGATCTTTTTGCATATAATTGTTTCTCCTCCAATAGTTGTAGCACCCTGTCAACATGTTCAACATGATCCTTCCAAGACTTGCTGTAGATTAGTATATCATCAAAAAATACTAACACAAATTTTCTAAGGAATGGTTTGAAAATTGAATTCATCAAACCTTGAAATGTTGAAGGTGCATTGGTAAGGCCAAAAGGCATGACCAAAAATTCATAATGACCCTCATGAGTTCTAAATGCCGTTTTCGGAATGTCTTCAATCTTCATTCTGATTTGATGATATCCCGAACGAAGATCCAACTTGGTGAAGTAAATTGATCCATGCAATTCATCCAGTAATTCATCAATAACAGGAATGGGGAACTTATCTTTAATAGTGAGCTTGTTGAGCTCCCTATAATCCGGACACATGCGCCATGATCCATCCTTCTTGTGCACCAATACTACTGGAGCTGAGAAAGAACTTTGACTCGGTTGAATTATACCAGCCTCTAGCATTTCTGCAACCATACGTTCAATTTCACTTTTTTGGACATAGGGATATCTGTACGGCCTGATGTTTGGAGGAACACTTCCTGGAATCAGATGAATAGCATGATCATGATCACGCATAGGTGGGAGACCCTTGGGAGTCTCAAATACCTTGGAATGATTGTCCAGGACTTTTTGGAGATCTGGAGAAATAGATGATTCCAATGTGGAAACATCTAGCGAACATAATTGTGCAATTACACCTCTTTGCTCCTTTTTTAGAAGCTTTGTCATACCATTAGAGCTGATTATCTTTCCTGGTTTCCCTGCAATACCCCTTAATTCAACTTCCTTTCCTTCCGTAGAAAATTTGATGAAAAGTTCTTGAAAATTAAAAGCTATTGTACCCAAGGATTGTAGCCATTGGACTCCTAGTACAACATCAGCACCTCCCATTGGAATGGAAAGCATTGGGCTAGTCAATACATATTCTCCCATGGATAGCTTGATATTATGGCACTTTCCAGAGCAATTTATTGTTCCTCCATTTGCAATCATCACTTGACACTCTGGTGCTGGATATAGGAAGCAATTCAATTCTTTTGCTACCCTACAATGAATAAAATTGTGGGTGCTTCCTGAATCAATCAACACTATTACCTTTTTCTTCTTGATTTGTCCTTCTATCTTGATGGTTTGAGGAGTGGTAATTCCCGCCAATGCATTACAAGATATGGTCGGATTTATTTGTTCTTCATCTAGGCTTTGTTCCTGGAGTATATCTTCTTCTTTTGACCTTTCTTGCTCCTTTTCTTCTTCCTCTTCACAATCTATGTAGAATAATTTCTTCTCAGCACACTTATGACCTTTAGTGTATTTGCTATCACAACTGTAACAAAGCCCTTTTGCTCTTTTTTCTTCCAATTGTTGTGGTGTCAACCTTATAGGTTGTGGAAGACTAGGGGCAACAACACTTCCGTCTTTATAGTTGTGAGTGGTATGCTTCCTGGTTGCCATAATTTTGCTTTCCATTTTTCTTGCTAACCTGAATGCCTTCTCTAATGAATCAGGTTCCCAAAGGCGAACATCATGTTGGATATTATCCTTTAAAGACCCTATGAACACATCAATCCTATGCTCCTCTGGAATATCTTTTACCCTTATGTTCAATTTTTGGAACTCCTCAATGTGCTCCATTACTGAACCCTTTTGTTTGAGACTTATCAATTGGCTAAAAAAAGTGTTGCTTTTTGTATCTTCATAATGTGCTATCAATTCTTCCGTAAAAATTGCCCAAGTGATAAATTGTTTACGAGAGCAAAGCCATTGATACCATACAAACTGATTTGGTTCCAAATATATAGTTGCCATACGTACCTTTTGTGCGTTTTGCACATTATTGAGATCGAAGAATTGCTCCATCTGTAATATCCATGTGGCGGGATCCTTGCCATCAAACTTCCTCATATCGATTTTTGGAATATGGTGATTCTTCGATCCAAAATTAGCGTCTATGGAATCATGATTAACATTTCTTTTGTTCTCATCATGAGTTTCCTTTACTACCTTTTCACCATTAGTGACCCTTTCTTGTAGCAACTTCTTTAATTCTTCCATGTCTGTCTTCAAATCTATCTTCAAATCGGCCATATCTCTCTTCAAATCTGTCTTCGAATCATCCATCTTAGCTTCCATGCCCTTTATCTTAGATTCCATGCCACTTATCTTAGCTTCTGTTAGCTTTTGTGAGCGTGACATTTGTTGCACTTGTTCTTGTAATTTTGATATATCATGTAGCATTTCTTCCTCTTCTTCATGAGTCATGCTAGAGATTTCAGGTTCCTTACTAGGTGTTTGCATTTTCTTTCCTCAGGGCATCAGTTACCGATAATAATGCTTTACTATGCCCTTTGAATTTCGTTAAACCAAGATTACACAAAAATAAAAATAAAAAACTACACACCGTTTTTCACTTTATAGAAGCCCGATATTGAATCTGATGTATCTCTATAATTTCGGATCATCTAGTTCTGAAATTGCTACCTGTAGTAGCCTTTTGTGTCCTCTTGCCAATGCCACAAGTCTGAGCCAAATTGGATTTTCCAAGGAAGAGTTATGTGAAATCTCCCACAGTGACTTGCTTTTAGACTGGTTCAGTAGAGCGAACTTGTACGACGTGCCACGAGTCACTATTTCAACCTTTGAATCTAAAACACACACACAAGAAACTAAAGTCCGTCCGCTTTCTATACCTTCTTACAAAATTTCAATCTGATCCCCAGAGCGCAAGTTATGATGATTTTCCCCAGGTCACCTGTTTTGAATGCAATTCAGGAGTCTGCAAAAAGACCAACTTCCTTAGATCATATCTCCGCAAATATCGCGCAAAAAGCTCTGAAATTCGCACCCAAGGTTCAGCGCGATTTCTTCTCAAATGGGTTTTTTTTGTGACTTCTGAAATGTCACAGAAAAAAGTTATAACGAAAATGTCACGATGACCTGTTTGGAGCAGCGAAACCCTAGAATCCAAAGCTCCGATACCAAATGTTATGAAACCAGCTCAAGAAAAGATAGAAAAGATAGATCAACGCCTTAGAATTCAGCCTCTTCAAGGGGGAAACCTCCTTTACATTACATAAATGAACAATTCTTGGATGATACAAATGACAAAACCTCCTTTCTATATATAGGAGTCTAAGGAGTCACAATATAATCTAGCCGACCTAACAATAATAATATAAAGCCACAAAAATAACAATAGAGGGATTCTATGGGGCACAAAAATAACAATATGGGGGTAATAGGGGCACAAAAATATAAATAAGGGGTATAAATACAATAGTAATGGGGTAATCACTAGTATTATAGGGACCCAACATTGGGATTGCTAACCACACCTCACAAGAAGCCATATCCATTAGGTTGGGTATGTGATAAAGCAAAGATACAAGTGACTAGACAATGTAAACTTAGGTTTGCTATTGGGTCATAATTTGTAGATGAGGTTGAGTTAGATATAGTTCCCTTGGATATATGTGGAATTGTTTTAGGAAGTCCTTACTTGTATGATAGAAAAGCCATTTTCTATAGAGCTGAAAATAAGTATCAACTCACGAAAGATGGAATAGAATATATTGTAAGAGCTCATAAACTCAAAAATAATTACTCTCTCATAAACTTAGGGCAGATGAAAAGAATTGTAAACTCATGTAAGCAATTTTTACTAATGGTTGTAAAAGAAAAGAACCCTGATAAAAGCAATATATTTGAAGGTTGTGATGCTAAAGAGAAAGCTGATTTAGAAAAAGTTGTTCTAGAATATGATATCCTATTTCAAGAACCTAAAGGTCTTCCACCCAAAAGGGAAATAGTACATGATATTCATTTGCAGCAAGATGCTCCATTTCCTAACATTGGAAAGTATAGGTTATCCGCTTTAGAGAATGTAGATATCAAGAAGCAGGTATAGGAGCTACTCGAGAAAGGGTTCTTAAGACCAAGCACATCACCATGTGGATCTCCAATCCTGTTGGTGAGAAAGAAAGATGGTTCGTGGAGGATGTGCATTGATTACAGAGCACTGAATAAAATAACGATCAAGAATCGTTATCCTCTTCCTCACATTGATGATCTATTAGATCAACTGAAAGAAGCAGTTTACTTTTCCCAGTTAGACTTGCTTAGTGGCTACCATCAGGTCAGAGTTGCAGAACAAGATGCATGGAAGACTGCTTTCAAAAAAAATCAAGGGCTGTATGAATGGCTAGTTATGCCTTTTGGCTTAACTAATGCTCCTGCCACTACCATGAGAGTTATGAATGATGTACTCTAACCTTTTATTGATGATTTTGTAATTGTATATTTAGATGGCATTCTTGTTTTCAGTAGAACATCAGAAGAACATTTGAAGCATGTAAAGTAGACTCTAGATGTTTTTAAAAGAGAAAATATCTATGTTAAGTTATAAAAATGTGAATTTGGCAAAACATATTTAAATTATTTGGGTCATATTGTAGGGGGTGGTGAATTGAAGATAGATCCCTCTAAGGTTGAATTCATTATGAACTGGCCTAAACCCAAATCTTCTACAAAAGTTAGGAGCTTCCTAGGAGCAGCACAATATTGGAGAAAGTTTATTGCTAACTTTTCCTTGATTGCAACTCCCTTACATGCTTTAACAGGATTGAACAAGGTGTTTCAGTGGGGTGGCAAATAGCAAAAAGCCTTCGATACCTTGAAAGAATAAATTAGTACAACACCAGTACTAGCACTGCCAGATCTTCAATGACCATTTGAGATTGAAACAGATGCCAGTGACTATGCCATGGGAGCAGTGTTGATGCGACATGGTAAACCCATATGTTATCATTTTGAGACATCTACTTCTGCAGTATTTAATTATCCCACATATGATAAAGAATTGTATGCATTAGGACAGAGTGTGAAAAAGTGGAAACATTAATTAATGGGAAAAGAAACAATTATACATATTGATCGTCAACCACTTCAGTATTTGCACTCACAAACTAAATTGCAGCAATCAAGACACTATAGGTGGATGGGTTTTCTACAACAGTTTCATCTAGTCATCAGATATAAGAAAGGCATACACAATAAAGTTGCAGATATGTTTTCCAGACCAATCATAAATGCATCTACTATACTTAATCATAACTCAGTAATGCATGAAAGCTACATTGAACAATATGCTCACGATATAGATTTTAAAGATGTATACGCAACTTTAAGTCATGGTGAACAAGTAGAAGAATTGGATTATTATGTTAAGGACCAACTCTTGTATCATTTGGGAAAGTTATGCATTCCACAAATTGAAAGAATTAACATAATCTAAGAAGCACATACTTCTCTTATATTGGGTCATTTTGGTGTAAGTAAAACAGTTACACAGCTGCAAAGGTTCTGCTATTGGCTAAGAATGCATGAAACAGTTTCTAGATATATTAAAGGGTGTACGATGTGTGCTAAAAGCAAGCCAAACAATAGAAAATTAGCCTTGTACACTCCACTTCCAGTTCCTTCTTGTCCTTGGGAAAGTGTTTCCATGGACTTTGTTGGGGGATTGCCAAAATCTAGAAAAGGTCATGACCATTTATATGTTATTGTGGACAGGTTCAGCAAACTGTGTATTTTAATACCTTGTAACAAGCAGATTACAACTGAACAAATAGCGAAGTTGTTCTTTCAGCATGTCTAGGTTCATTTTGGGTTACTCATTTCCATTGTATCTGATCGAGATCCCCAATTTGTTGGGAAGTTTTGGTCAAGTCTATGGGAATTGATGCATACCAGACTGAAGAAGAGCACAACCTTTCATCCACAAACAGATGGCCAAACAGAGGTGGTCAATAGGACAATGATCCAGTTGCTCAGGGGTTATTTCAACAAACATCTGAAGCTTTGGGATGAACATTTGTGTGATGTGCAACATGCTTACAACCATGCTAAGCACTCTTCTACACAAAAATCTCCTTTTGAGACTTGTTTTGGTTTTACACTAAAGTCTCCCTTGGATTTTTTCTTTGGAAAAGACATAGTAGCTGATGGACACAACAATGTGGACAAAGCAACCAAGTTCATTGAATAGATCCAGGAAATTTACCAGGTAGTGCAGGAACAATTGGAAAAGAGCCAAGCCAAGTATAAGGCAAGTCATGATAAGCATCGAATTGAGCATAGCTTCTAAGTTGGTCATCAAGTCTGGTTGTACATTAACAAAGACAGAATGCAAGGTGAACATAAGAAGCTGATGCCAATAAGGTATGGGCCTTTCATGATACTTGAGAAAATTGGTGAGAACACTTTTCACCTTAATTTTCCAACTTACATGCACATCTATTCAGTAGTTAATGCATAAAACTTGAGACTGTTTGAACCTTCATTGATTGAAGATCCCGAAGAGAAAAGTCAGTTGCCTTCTATTGATGATCTGTTGCCTGAATATCTCAATGAGTTGCAGGAAGATACAATTTGGACAGAAAGGTGAGAACTATGCATAGAGAGGAGATTGAGTACCTCAGAATTGGACTCAAAGGTTCAAAACCAAGCAGTGCACAATGGATGGAAATTGGACAAGTGAGGAAGTTGTATCCTCACTTGATCGATGCTTGAAAACCAACTTTTGGTGGTCCAAAAGCTTTTTCAGTGGGAAGGCATGATCCAAAATGGATCCAAAACACCCTCTAAGTCTTCTAAAGATCAAAACTATTGCAAAATAAGAACTCTTAGAAAAGGCGGAAAACACTATCGGGAGTGAAAAACACGAAGAAATGACCAAAAAACAGAGCTATCGGAGGCTTGGATAGTGATGCACAGGAGCCGTCAGATCTGGCCGATCAACGGTCCAGATCTGATCAGCATATCACAATCGACGGAGGCTATCAGAGGCTACCACATAAATATTGTGACAGCGATCAGCGCAGTCAACACGGACCATCAATCAAGCACGCAGATCGATGGCCCAGGTTAGCTCGCGATATCACATCAGCAAAACACAAAGGGAAAGGCTTACGGAGGATCGAAGACCATATGACATGTGATTGCGATATATCACATCGCATTATCACATTGGAGCAAAATAAAGAACTGGGGCCGATACACTTGCAACTTGCGATAGCTAGACTTGAGGGCTTTTTCTATATAAAATCACGTTTTCGTTAAATAAATAAAAACCAAAGGAAATTCAAATTGGGCGATTTAACGGACCCAAAAGGGTTTTTAGACGCAACGATATATGTTTTGAGTTTAGAAACAAGTGGGATTTTGGGCAGGCTATAGTCGATAAGTGGTTTTGGCCAGGCTCCACCCGAGCCCATACACTGGCCACCACGTGGCTAGGCATCGGAGAGAGAAAACCATCCTTTTCAGGCAGGTAATCTCCATGCGTGTTAGCCACCCGAAATAGATAATAACCGTCGATCAACAATCACTTGTGATCGCACCCAAAGACGGATCCGAAGGGAATATAGGGAAAAATTAATGATTTTTGAAGTTTGAGAGATGCATTTGGGCAGATTATTACAGGTTTTTTTATGTATTCTCTTTGTAAACAGAGAAAGACCACTTTTGGGATTTCAAAGACACCGATGGTCCATTCCATTACATAAAAAGTGGCCACCATCCCTGAAGTTGTTTAGCAATGATTGCTAATGCTCAGAGGCGGATTTGAGCGGACAAAGGCCAGAAGCCAGAGAGCCCAGAAGAGGAAATGAACAAACAATGCAGTTTGGCTTTAAAGCCATAGAATGACAGAGACAGAGGCAAGTAGCGCTAAGACAGAGCAAAGACAGAGACAAAGAGTAAAAGAAAGAGTCTGTGTACTCATGGAGGCTTGAGGGATTCAGGCAAAACTCCTAATGTTTTGTATCTATTGTGTTGAGACTCAATTTGAGCTCACACTTTGTAAAAATCTGCTCTTGAAGACATAATAGAGAGGTCACCACTGAAGGCTAGACCAGGAGACATAGCCCAAGAGTTTTGGGTGAACTCCATATTAAAATTGTTGTGTTATGTGTGTTTGTCTATTATGTTTCTCTAATTTCTCACTGTCTATATTATTCGCAATCTTATCAATCTGTTGCACTAAATAATATAGGAAAATCCATGCGCATGAGTGTGTAATACCTTAAAATTAATCTAACATCTTCATTTTTAGATCATTAGGGATGTTGTTGCTTGAGAAATCAATTTAACTGTAGTGGCCATGTTGACATGGTTGGGTTTGACTCAGATCTATGTTGTCACTTCAGTCATCCTTGTATCGTTCTTCTTGATAATCACACAGGTCCCTCCATGCTTCTTCGCCTAGAATATTGATCTTCATTAGCCTCTTGTATGTTTCACTAGCTTCAGTGTATTTTGCAAAAGTTGGTTTGACTACAAAAATATGCTTCAGTTCATGTTCAATGTAGATCTGATTGATGATAGCTTCTAGTAATGCCTTTCCTCTTATGCTACCTTTGATATTGGAAAGATTTGTAGCATTCGTGGCTATGCCTTGGAGTTTCTTGACATAGTCCTCTCTGGCCATGAGTTTTTCATTTATGACAGATAGAGAGGGGAGACCTTTCTGATTTAAAGGTTGAATGCTGTTGAAGAACCTGTTCACTTTAGCTCCAAATTTTGACATTTTTCTTCTAGATGTAAATTCAAGCTCTTCTTAGTCAGCACCTTCTTCACCTGTAACATAGTCTTTGACATGTATTCTACTCCTAGTTCTTCCATCTCATACCTTTTTTTGAATTTAGAAATTTTATTATGCTATTAGTTGTTGTTGGCATGTCTCCCAGCTCTTCACTTGTAGCTGAAATAGCTTCTTTAGCTTTATCAACTAATTATTTTTGTTCAAAGATAATTTGGATGCTAGGACAAATTTCATTAATACCATTGATTATGTTATTCCAAATAATCTCCTTAACTCTTCCTAGAGTGTTCCCAATAGATGATTCTTTCTCTGATTTTTGCAACCTTTCAATTAAGGTCCTTGCCCTCTGAGTGTTCACTTTCAACTATTTTGATTTGGTCCTGCAGAAAATTAACTTGGGTTTCTAATATTTTAATCTCCTCAGTCTGAAGATTCATGCCCTCCATTGATCCAACTAGTTATTCTATACTTCTTCTTGTCCCTATAGCAGCAGTTGCTAGTGTGGCTGTAGGAAGAGCTGAGAGAGGAAGAGCTTCCAAGTAGTGCTGGCCATTTGTGTTGCCTTATCTTTCTCTTATATCATTTTCTCCTTGTTTTCTCCAGTTACATTCGTAGATGAGGAAACTTGAAGAGATTGTTGCCTTTCTGAAATTGGAGTGTTGGGAAAATATCGACCTCGAGTTGGGGATGAATCCAGAATGTCAATGAGATTGATTATTGTTTGTTGCGGTGACTCTCTTCCTATGTCAATGTGTCTCCTGGCCCTTTTTCTAAATTTTAGTTTGAATTCATTCTCTAATGATTGGTCCTCTCTCGGTCTTTTCCCTGTTTCTCCCTCTTGTTGTTCTTTTCCTTTGTCTTGCCTATCTTCGATTCTCTGCCTTTCCTACTGTCTTGGGGTTTGTACACTTGAGGAAGAGATTAATTGTTCCTCAGCCTCTTGTAGTGTATCAAGCATCCACTCAATCTGCTTCATGTATTTTTCAATTTCAGGCCTTTGAGTGTGAATATAGGCTATCGACTTGTTATCCACCCTCTTCTTGGAGATGATGCCCCATGGATCGAAGGACCATGTAAAATTGTGGGTTAATTTGATTTCCTTCAATCTCTTATCTACCTCTTCCCTTGCTACTCTACTATTTCAAATGAAAGGGCCAATCTGGGATTTGATCCTAGTTTGTGACATTTTCTTGGCCGCTACAAAATGCACTTCATCTGCATTGATCATTTGTCTGATGTATTCAAGTGCATACATCCTCATGAGGAGGAACTTTGGCAACCTATAAGGAGCCAACTCATAGCCATATACTCTTAATTAAGTGTAATTTTCGTACAAGTACCAATCAACTGTTCTTTCTTCGTCTTCCAACTACATAATCCTTCTAATTTCTTCAGTGATTCTAGGTTCTACAGTTGCACTGAGGAGGCTTATTGTCGGATGAAGAAAAATTTCTACAAATGTGTTCTAGCTGAAGTCCTTTTGGTCCTTCATCACTAATTTTGTCCAGAAAATAACAGATTGGGGTTCACCTTCCTCATTCAACTTGCTCATTGAAAATTGGAACCCATCTACCTGAAAATGAACATATATACCAAAACTGAGGAGTATTGGAACACTTCCTCTGTGAATAAATTGACAAACCGCTCATGGATAGCATCTGTTAGAAATTGACCAAAATTGAAAAGGACAAAGGGCTTGGATTCTATTGATAAAATAGACAGAAAACCTATGATAGCTTCATTAAGACACTGATCTGAATAATGGCCAAGTAGATAAGAAAGAACAGTGACAATGTGTCTGGTTCTATTAGGGAAAACATAGGAGGAATAAGGAGGATTATTATTTGGTAGAGGTGTTTGCTCGGTCATGAAGAGTTCTAAGGTTTTAGCTCTCTTAGAAAGATCTAGTTTCTGATACATTTCAGTGAGAATCTCATGGGAAAATGGAGTACTTCCTTCAATAACATGAGCCTGCATCATCTTCATAATAGACATGGCATCTATAGTAAACAATATATGTCCTGTTGGGGCCATCACAACCCTTTGTTGTGGATTGTAGCATGACTGGCATTTTCTAATTAATTCTCAGCAACTATGGGTTTTAGGGAAGATATAGAAAGGTAAATTAGTTTCCCATAGGCCTATGTCATCCACTTCATCGACAAATTCATCCTCCAACCAACAGTAGATATCAAATAAATCAAACTCTGAATGTGTTTCAGGTATCTTAAAATACTTGTCTGCTAGTGGTATGTGATCCAAATCCAATGGCAGGTGCACCACTGGATTAAACACCCCATGTTCCTTTTTCTTTTGTGCCATGGTTGTCTTCCATAAAACCTTTGAAAACTGAACTGTGTTGAATTTGTAACACAAGGGGATAAGGAGAAATGGGAATTTAGAGAAGGAGAAAGAAAAGGAATAAACTAGAAGTGGGGTTCAAGAAATGGAATGTATGATCACTGCAAAAGAATAGATCCTTTTGCAACTGTACTACTATATGAGCATGCTCACTGCTTTCACTATGTATGCCTAAATGAATTTGAATTGCACCTGCGAATGAAGAGAGCCTAT
Organism: Pinus tabuliformis; assembly: GCA_031772625.1. Taxonomy (NCBI): domain Eukaryota; kingdom Viridiplantae; phylum Streptophyta; class Pinopsida; order Pinales; family Pinaceae; genus Pinus; species Pinus tabuliformis. Next base: position 214,682,758 of record CM062816.1, on the reverse strand, counting down.
TTAAATTTGTAAATGGTGTGAAATGGTGCTTTTGTAGCTTTGGGGTGTTCTCATTGGATTGGCCTCACTTGGTGCAGGTTCATTGGCTAACGGTCTAGCCAATTCAATGGGAAACAACGAGAATCGAGGTGATAGGTGGATGGGACAGGATGGTGTTGTGAGGTGGCGGAAGTGATAAACGGTCACAATTGGAGAGTGGTTTAATTAAAGGCATAAACCACTTTTTGGAGGGCCCTGGGAGTGATGAGAGGAATGATAGGGGGCTGCAAAATACTGAGAGTGTGACATGTGAGTGGTTTGAACCCACTTATTTCAAAACGTCGCCACCCCCCGGGATTAACTTTCGAAGGGTCAGGGGTTGCCGAAAAAGCATGTGTGTCGTCAGATAATATTATGGAGTAAGCAAAGATTAGGTGAGAGATGAGGGCGGGTAAGGTTGGATGTGATGGGTAAGTGATTGGTGTGGTAGGGAAATACATGGGGGGAGACTATAGGATATGAGGGTATAGAATAAGGTTAGGAAACATAGAAAAAACCCCCTCCGCTTTTAATTTCTTTTCCTGACCTTAGGAGAAACATTGAGATGTGTCGCCACAAAAAGAAATTTTTAGGTCTTTTTCCCTTTGAATTTTTATCAATTCTACCTACCCTTATTTTTCTAATCTAACATCTTTTTTTTTTTTTTTTGTAGGGTGCATTTGGACTTGTAAACCCTTTAACTTTTTCTTTCATTTCTAACCTACTATATCACTTATTTCTCCCATTGATCTAGATCAAACAGTTGAACCAATTTTATTTCTACCTAGCTACAGATTTGCCATGATTAAACTATTTGGCAGATCTTTATTTTCTACCCCATGGAAAATTTTAGGGGCTAATGTTCGCCCAGTGGGCTAATTTTCCATGATTTTTCCACAAAAAAGATTCGCCAATTTCCAATTTTATAAAAGACGATTCGCCCAAATTTTAGAATATAAAATTATTTTACCTTAAAAATCGCCAACATTATAGAGAGACTATATATAAAATAATTATAAATTTGATTAATTTTACAAATATATCAATAAACATTTATAATTTGCATATTAGGGATTAGTGAGATTCACCAATATTTTAAACTTCAAGAAAATTTTCCATCCTTAAAATTTTCCTTGTTCTACCCTATCAACAAAAATTGAAATTTGTTCAATCATGCTTAGACTGTATGATTTGAACAACATTTTGGGTTTTCTTTTTCTTCTTATTTTTTCTCCCTTTTTTTTGTGAAATCAGTTGAATATTGAAATCTGTGAAAAATTTGAAATCTGCAAACTGTGAAATACTCAATCACCTTGAGATCCTATAAATTAGAGGATCCTAACAGTGGCTCCAACTGTGGATGGCACTTCTCAGCTTGAAGTGTCAAGAAAACATGACCAATAGCCTAGGATCCTTCAAATCTGCATTATCTTCAATCTGGGTTTTTATTTTTTATTTTTTTTTATTTTAGTTATTTTTTTAATTTTATTTTATTTATCTAATGAATAATCCAACTAAAAACTTGAAATACGGTGATATTTGCAATGAAGGGAGGAAATTTGTGTACTCAAGAAATGTAATGTTTCAACATCCTGCCATTGGCAGGACCTCTTGGTAATTATGTTCCATCTAATTCCTTGAGGAAAAATGCATTATTCCCTCTGACAGCTAAAATAATATATGGACCCTTCCAAAGATTTTCAAATTTACCATGTTTCCCTTTGTCTTCTCTTCTTGAGTCCCATTTTAGCACTTTATCTCTCAGGTTGAAATCATCAGCTTTGGTTCTTTTATCAAGAAACTTCTTTATGTTTTCCTGGACAACTTGATTTCTATTGTATACCTCTTCTCTAGACTGTTGCAATTGAATTGTCTGATATATCCTTCTTTGTATATCACTTGGTTCACTTTGTACCTCCTGAAGGATCTTCATGACTAGCACTCCCATGGAAGAAGGGAAAACTGCATCTATTGCATAAACCAGTTGAAATGGGGACATGACATTGGATTTCTTTGTAGTCAATCTATCAACCCATAATGCATAGATTAATTTGTCATGCCATGACTTTTTATTTTCCTCCAGAATTTTTAATGATGTTTACCAAACTCTTTTTCGAAGATTCAATCAACCCATTACCTTGAGGGTAATAAGCTGTTGAAAGACCCAAAGAAATATGGTACTTATGACAGAAATACAAAATCCTTTTTTATTTGAAAGCTGCAACATTATCAGTGATCAATTTCCTAGGACAGCCAAATCTGGAAAGGATATTGGTTTCAAGGAATTTTATAATAACTGAATCAGTAGCATCTCTGGAAGGGATGGCTTCTATCCATTTGGTGAGGTAGTCTATGGTTGTTAGGATCCATTGTGTTGGGAAGAGGATGGAGGATGAATTTCACCAATGAAATACAATCCCCATTGTTGGAAAGGGCTTTCAACAGAGATGGGTTTTAGGGGCAAAGGTAGTAATTTTATATTCCCTTCAAATATTTGGCATTTATGGCTAGCAGTTACCATCTTATGGATGTTTGGGAAAAGTGTAGGCCAATAGTAACCTGCTCTAAGGATTTTATTAGTAGTTTTCTTCCAATAAAGATGCCCCCCATAGTCGTCTTTATGAAATTCCTGCATTACTTTTTCAAAATCATCTTTTAACAAACATTTGAGTAAGACACCTCTAGCATCTTTCCAACACAGTGTATTATCAACAATGCAAAAATTGACTGCTTTTAATTTAAGAAATCTAGCCTTTGTTTTGGATAATCCAGGAGGAGCATTTAAATTGAACAGAACCTATAAAATGTTTGCATACTAGGGGGAATTCAGATATGCCTCGTCTATTGGTGGATTTTATAGTTCCCCAAGATCGTCCAAAGAAAATACCATGTTGATATCTAATGCATTGAAATTTGATTCAACCATCAATTTGGCTAATCCCTGTCCTTTGATCAACTTGGTGGGCTTAATTTCTATATCATATTCTAGAATCACAACTATCCATTTGCCTCTCTTCCCATCCAGTCCATTTTGTGTGAGAATACCTTTGACAATTACATTAGGCGCATAAGTAATGATATGAGAATGTAAAATGTAAACCCTGAAATATTTTATTGCTTTGACTAGAGAAAGTCCCTGTTTTTTTGTGTTATTGTATTTTAAAGAAGCATCTCTCAGAGCTTTGCTAAAGAATGTTATTGGTTGTTCATGTCCTGCATTGTTTTTCTATAATAGCACAACAACAATAGTATGTTCAGATGCAAAAGAAAAGATAATAAAGTCTTTAGTGAAATCTAGGCTGATTAAAGCTGAAGATTATGTTAATGCATGCTTGACTAGATCAAAAGATTGTTTGGCTTCAACATTCCATTTAATTATGTGTCTTTCTTAAGAATCTTTGTTATATTTCTGAGTAGCTCAACAAGATTTGGTATAAATCTTCTCAAAAAAATTATTTTTCCAATAAAAGATTGAAGTTCTTTCATGTTTCTTGGATGACTGATTTTAAGGATACCTTCAATCCTTCCAAGGTCAATTCTGATTCCATCTTTGGAGATGATATGGCCTAAAAGTTTTCCTTCTTTGAGACCAAACAATGTTTTCTTGGGATTAAGGGAGATACCAAACTTTCTGCATTTTTCAAATACTTTTCTTAGGTGTGCTAGGTGTTCTTCATCAGTCTTTGAAAATACAGTGATGTCGTCAAGATAAATCACAACGAAATATCCAATTTCATCGGAAAAAGCAATGTCCATTACTCTCAGGAAAGTAGCACCTGCATTCATTAATCCAAAAGGCATTTTTACATACATGAAATTTCCCCAAGAAGTAGTAAAAGCAGTTTTATCTTGATCATCAGGATGTACCAAAACTTGATTATACCCTGAAAAACTATCTAACAAAGAAATCCTACTATAACCCACTACCCTTTGTAGTATGTGTTGGGTCCCTATAATACTAGTGATTACCCCATTACTATTGTAGTTATACCCCTTATTTATATTGTTGTGCCCCTATTACCCCCATATTGTTATTTCTGTGCCCCATAGAATCCCTCTATTATTATTTTTGTGGCTTTATATTATTATTGTTATGTCGGCTGGATTATATTGTGACTCCTTAGACTCCTATATATAGAAAGGAGGTTTTGTCATTTGTATCATCCAAGAATTGTTCATTTATGTAATGTAAAGGAGGTTTCCCCCTCGAAGAGGCTGAATTCTAAGGCGTGGGTCTCTCTTTTCTATCTTTTTGTCAGCTGGTTTCATAACATTTGGTATCAAAGCTTTGGATTCTAGGGTTTCGCTGCTCCAAACAGGTCATCGTGGTATTTTCGCTATAACGTTTTTTCTGTGACGTTTCAGAAATCTAAAAACAAACCCATTTGAGAAGAAATCACACTGAACCTTGGGTCCAAATTTCAGATCGTTTCGCGCGACATTTGCGGAGATAAGCTCGGAGGAAGTTGGTCTTTTTGCAGACTCCTGATTTACATTCAAAACAGGTGACCTAGGGAAAATCGTCATAACTTTCTCTCTGGGGATCGGATTGAAATTTCGTAAGAAGCTACAGAAAGAGGACAGATTGCAGTTTCTTGTATATTTCTTTCAGAACCAGAGGTCGAAAATTGTACACGTGGCACTTCATACAAGTTCACTCTTCTGAAAAGGTCTATAATCAGGTCATCTTGGGAGATTGTGCATAACGCTTTCTTGGAGAATCCAATTTGGATCAGACTGGTGGCATTGGAAAGAGGACACAGAGAGCTACTACAGGTCACAATTTCAGAACTAGATGATTGGAAAGTACAGAGATACATCAGAGGCAATATCAAGCTCCTACAAAGTGAAAAAAGGTGTGTAGATTTTTTTAAATTTTTTGCTTAAGCTTGGTTTGAAAATTTATTTTGAAGGAATTCAAAGGGCATAGTAGAGCATTATTATCGGTAACTGATGCCCCGAGGAAAGAAAATGCAAACACCTAGTAAGGAACCTGAAAGCTCTAGCATAACTCATGAAGAAGAGGAAGAAATGCAACATGATATATCAAAATTACAAGACCAAGTGCAACAACTGTCCCTTGCACAAAAAGGAACAGAAGCTAAGATGGATGGTTTAAAGAAAGGTGTAGAAGCTAAGATGGACTGTTTAAAGAAAGGCATAGAAGCTAAGATAGATGGCATGGAAGCTAAGGTCAAGGGCATGGACGCTAAAATTGATGGCATGGATGATAAGATGGAAGAATTGAAAATAAATATGAATAAGTTGCTACAAGAAATGGTCACTAAGGGTGAAAGAGTACTAAAGGAAACTCATGATGAGAACAAAAGAAATTTTAATCATGATTCCATAGACTCTAATGTTGGATCAAAGACTCACCATGTTCCAAAAATCGATATGAGGAAGTTTGATGGCAAGGATCCCGCCACATGGATATTACAGATGGAGAAATTCTTCGATCTCAATAATGTGCAAAACACACAAAAGGTACGTATGGCAACTTTATATTTGGAACCAAATCAGTTTGTATGGTATCAATGGCTTTGTTCTCGTAAACAATTTATCACTTGGGCAATTTTTACGGAAGAATTGATAGCACATTATGAGGATACAAAAAGCAACACTTTTTTTAGCCAATTGATATGTCTCAAACAAAAGGGTTCAATAATGGAGCACATTGAGGAGTTCCAAAAATTGAACATAAGGGTAAAAGATATTTCAGAGGAGCATAGGATAGATGTGTTCATAGGGTCTTTAAAGGAAAATATCCAACATGATGTGCGCCTTTGGGAACCTGATTCATTAGAGAAGGCATTTAGGATAGCAAGAAAAATGGAAAGCAAAATTATGGCAACTAGGAAGCATACCATTCACAACTATAAAGACGGAAGTGATGTTGCCCATAGTCTTCCACAACCTACAAGGTTGACACCACAACAATTGGAAGAAAAAAGAGCAAAAGGGCTTTGTTACAATTGTGATAGCAAATACACAAAAGGTCATAAGTGTGCTGAGAAGAAATTATTCTACATTGATTGTGAAGAGGAAGAAGAAAAAGAGCAAAAAAGGTCAAAAGAAGAGGATATATTCCAGGAACAAAGCCTAGATGAAGAACAAATAAATCAGACCATATCTTGTAATGCATTGGCGGGAATTACCACTCCTCAAACCATCAAGATAGAAGGACAAATCAAGAAGAAAAAGGTAATAGTGTTGATTGATTCAGGAAGCACCCACAATTTTATTCATTGTAGGGTAGCAAAAGAATTGAATTGCTTCCTATATCCAGCACCAGAGTGTCAAGTGATGATTGCAAATGGAGGAACAATAAATTGTTCTGGAAAGTGCCATAATATCAAGCTATCCATGGGAGAATATGTATTGACTAGCCCAATGCTTTCCATTCCAATGGGAGGTGCTGATGTTGTACTAGGAGTCCAATGGCTACAATCCTTGGGTACAATAGCTTTTAATTTTCAAGAACTTTTCATGAAATTTTCTGTGGAAGGAAAGGAAGTTGAATTAAGGGGTATTGCAGGGAAACCAGGAAAGATAATCAGCTCTAATGGCATGACAAAGCTTCTAAAAAAGGAGCAAAGAGGTGTAATTGCACAATTATGTTCGCTAGATGTTTCCACATTGGAATCATCTATTTCTCCAGATCTCCAAAAAGTCCCGGACAATCATTCCAAGGTATTTGAGACTCCCAAAGGTCTCCCACCTATGCGTGATCATGATCATGCTATTCATCTGATTCCAGGAAGTGTTCCTCCAAACATCAGGCTGTACAGATATCCATATGTCCAAAAAATGAAATTGAACGTATGGTTGCAGAAATGCTAGAGGCTGGTATAATTCAACCGAGTCAAAGTTCTTTCTCAGCTCCAGTAGTATTGGTGCACAAGAAGGATGGATCATGGCGCATGTGTCTAGATTATAGGGAGCTCAACAAGCTCACTATTAAAGATAAGTTCCCCATTCCTGTCATTGATGAATTACTGGATGAATTGCATGGATCAATTTACTTCACCAAGTTGGATCTTCGTTCGGGATATCATCAAATCAGAATGAAGATTGAAGACATTCTGAAAACGGCATTTAGAACTCATGAGGGTCATTATGAATTTTTGGTCATGCCTTTTGGCCTTACCAATGCACCTTCAACATTTCAAGGTTTGATGAATTCAATTTTCAAACCATTCCTTAGAAAATTTGTGTTAGTATTTTTTGATGATATACTAATCTACAACAAGTCTTGGAAGGATCATGTTGAACATGTTGACAAGGTGCTACAACTATTGGAGGAGAAACAATTATATGCAAAAAGATCCAAATGTTTCTTTGGAGTCCAGGAGGTGGAATATTTGGGTCATATTGTATCTCATGAAGGAGTTAAGGTAGACCCTAGCAAAATTAAAGCCATTAAGGAATGGAAAATCCCCACATCCATAAAGCATCTGCGAGGATTTCTTGGGTTGACAGGGTATTATCGCAAGTTCGTTAAGAATTATGGGAGAATAGCAGCACCTCTAACAACATTATTGAAGAAAGATTCATTTTCATGGACTCCGGAAGCAACAAAGGCCTTTAAACATCTTAAAGAGGCAATGTGCCAAGCACCGGTCTTAGCTACACCAGACTTCACAAAAACCTTTATTGTGGAATGTGATGCTTCAGGAAATGGAATTGGTGCTGTTCTAATGCAAGATGAAAGACCCATTGCTTTTGAAAGTCGTCCAATCAAGGGAAAGTTTTTAAGCAAAGCTATTTATGAGAAGGAAATGTTGGCAATACTCCATGCACTTAAGAAATGGCGACCCTACCTAATGGGAAGACACTTCAAGGTAAAAACGGATCATGATAGCCTTAAATACTTTTTAGAACAAAGATTATCCTCTGAAGAGCAACAAAAGTGGGTCACAAAGATGTTGGGTTATGACTTTGAAATCATCTACAAAAAAGGGAAGCAAAATGTGGTGGCAGATGCACTCTCAAGAAAGGATGAGGATGTGGAAGCATTGTTGTGTGCCATTTCTATTATCCAACCAGATTGGATAAATGAAGCAAAGGAGGAATGGAAGAATGACGAAGAAGTGTGGGCACTTATTCGAAAGCTACAACAAGATTCCAGTACTTCTGATACATTTAGCTGGCAAAATGATTCGTTATGGTACAAAGATCGCTTATACCTCTGTAAGAATTCCCAGCTAAAACAAAAGATTCTTATGGAATTGCACACTTCTCCCTTAGGAGGGCACTCAGGATTTTTAAAAACTTACCACAGGGTTAAGAAGGAATTTTTTTGGGATGGCCTTAAATCAGATATTCAAAAGTTTGTGGCGGAATGTTTGGTTTGCCAACAAAATAAAGTTGAAACAATTAAGACACCAGGTCTATTACAACCTTTATCCATTCCAAGCCAACGTTGGGAGGAGGTTTCAATGGATTTTATCACAGGTTTACCCAAGTCTGAGGGAAAGAGTGTCATCATGGTGGTAGTTGACAGACTTACCAAGTATGCACACTTTTGTGCATTATCACATCCATTTAAAGCCAGTACAGTTTCTACTGCATTTATGGAAACAGTTCAAAAGCTACATGGAAACCCAAAGATTATTGTAAGTGACAGAGATCCCATTTTCACTGGAAATTTTTGGACAAAATTATTTTCTTGTCTTGGTACTCAGTTAGCTCATAGCTCATCTTATCATCCTCAATCTGATGGGCAAACTGAGATAGTAAACAAATGTTTGGAAGGATATCTTCGTTGCTTTGTATCTGATAAACAGACACAATGGGTCAAATGGTTGCCTCTGGCTGAATGGTGGTATAACACTTCCTTCCATACAGCAACAAAAATGACCCCATTTATGGCACTTTATGGGTACCAACCACCATCAATCACATCATATTTAAGAGAAAATTCTAAGGTTCAGGCAGTGGAACATCACATCGAACATCAACAACAAGTCCTCCAACTCTTAAAGGATAACCTCGTGTTGGCACAAAATAGAATGAAACAACAGGCAGATCAACATCGCAGTGAAAGAAGTTTTGATGTAGGTGATTGGGTATTCCTACGGCTACAACCATATAAGCAAATGTCCCTAAAGCAAGCTAAGAAGGATAATAAATTATCACCAAAGTATTATGGTCCGTACAAGGTGTTGGAAAAGATTGGTACTATGGCATACAAATTGGAGCTTCCTGCAGCTTCTCGATTGCACCCAGTTTTCCATGTTTCATGTTTAAAGAAGGTTATAGGCGACAAGCTCCCAGTTCAAACAATATTGCCAGAACTTGACGAGGAAGGAAAAATTATATTGGAACCGGAAGCAGTCACAGAAACAAGAACTCGACAACTATGAAATCGATCAATTTCAGAGTATCTTATCAAGTGGAAGAACTTATCCGCTGAAGATTCCACATGGGAGGATGAGAATTTTATGCAGAAGTATCCAGGACTGCTCAAGCGTTGAGGACAACACTTTTTTGAAGGAGAGGGGCATGTTGGGTCCCTATAATACTAGTGATTACCCCATTACTATTGTAGTTATACCCCTTATTTATATTGTTGTGCCCCTATTACCCCCATATTGTTATTTCTGTGCCCCATAGAATCCCTCTATTATTATTTTTGTGGCTTTATATTATTATTGTTAGGTCGGGTGGATTATATTGTGACTCCTTAGACTCCTATATATAGAAAGGAGGTTTTGTCATTTGTATCATCCAATATTTGTTCATTTATGTAATGTAAAGGAGGTTGCCCCCTCGAAGAGGTTGAATTCTAAGGCGTGGATCTCTCTTTTCTATCTTTTTGTGAGCTGGTTTCATAACAGTATGTGATCCATCTTTGGTAAGGGATATTTGTCTTAAAGGGAAACCTTGTTTAAATTCCTAATGTCAATGCACAATCTTATTTCACTAGTTTTCTTCTTTGTAGGGAGAATATTGGATACCCATTTAGAATATCTAATTGGGACTATGATCTGAGCCACATACATTTTCTTGATTTCCTTTTCCACAAAAGGCATTAGGACTCCGTTTATCCTACGTAATTTCTGTTTAAATGGTTTTTGGTCTTCTCCGATTGGAATTTTATGTTGTATGATGCTAGTATCATAATATTTTAAATCTTGATAGCTCCACACAAACACATCTACAAATTCTTTGAACAGAGCTATATACTTTTGTTTAGCCATGAGAGGCAATGATTTTGACAATTTTATGATTTTGGGGTTTAGCTCACTTCCTATGTGTTGAAGCCCCGAAAATCGGGTCTACAACAAGGGGGATACCCACCCGGTCCGGACCTTGGTTAGCAGCTCCTTTTCCGTTTGGTATAGTGGGTCCGACTGGGGATATGGGACCAGTTTCCCAATTTATGTGTGTGTGTGAAGGATTGATATTTCTCTTTCTAACAGTTTCTAAATGGAATACTTTTATTCTAACTCTAATCTAATAATATGGAAATTGTATTCTAATAAGCAGAAATATCTAAGTCTACACTAACCCAGGGTGTAATCTTTCTGTTATGCAATCTAAAATGATTTCAAATAACAACTGGTAATATAGATCATTCAACTGTTATGAGAAAAGAATTCAATAAGGATGAACTACTTCGTATAAAAAGTTAGACGAAATAGTTGTGAAAAACATATCGCATAATAAGCTACTCATACATTAAGCATAAATAAATAGCTATCACTGTACAAAAGTGCCAAATGATAACTCAGGCATTTACGCATCAATATATAAACAATTGAACATGAATATCACTTTAACACAAAGGCAGAAATAGTTAAGAGATAGAAGTACCATTTATAACTAGTCCTACTCATGAGCTTCAAGCGATACTGATTTATCTCTTCTTGATCTAACATCCACTAAGAGTACAGAAGTGCAACATCAGTAGCAGATACTAAATGCAAATATCAATAAATCCGATTCCATTCATTAATCAAAACCTCCTCAGAGGGTACAAAAGTGCATGTTCTGGGGATAAATTTTTGACAAATTTCAGGACCCTTCTCTAAATGCATGAGAAGGGTTTAAATACTACTAACTAAATCTAAAAATAACTTATTACAAAAATGTAGGATGCGGTTTTAAATGACAGACCTCATTTCAGGCAAAAATAAAACAAAATTAAAACTAAAATTGAATCTAAAATTAAAACTACTTCTATATCTGCTCCTTGAAATCGCACGCATTCAGCATTTGTTTGAGAAGGGTCGGCTGGCTGACTTCCGATTTTAGCTGAGCTGAGAAAACAAAATCGGCAAGAGCTGGCGCCATCTTCTCGGCAGAATTGATGATACACTTGAGAGTCATGCACTGGTTTTCGGATTCAAATTTTACTTTTTATCTCTATTATTGCTTTCCTACAACTTTTTTGGGCTTACAGGTGACTGAGTAATTGGAAGCTTTCCTTTTCAAGAAATTTTTCTCAGCGATGCACGATTACTGCCTCCATGTCTTGATTCGGGCTTCCTTGGTGCGTTTTTTGCCTTTTCTGCGTTTTTTTTTAGCGGATATAAAGTTCAAATTGTATGAAAATAACGAATTTGTAAGCTCTTGACCCTGAGTCTTAAAATGTCTATTTCTGATATCAACGCTGTCCAATATCCATTTAACCATGTCTGTGTATGGGAGAGCTTTGGGCCTTGCTGCTATCTAGTGTAGGAATGAACAAGATAGCGCTGTGATGGATGCTTCAGAAGAACTATGTGAGCCCGCAGTAACAGTAACTTCCATTACTATGGGATTCTCCTCCTCAAGTAGATTATACATGCCTTCCCACGTAGCAATACCGGCATCTCTGTTACAAGCGGTGTTTGTATACAAGGGCGCCATTTCTTTCTCTTCAGAGCTCAGAGCTTTTCTTTTCTTTCCCATAATATCCTACGTATTGCTTTGTATCGTTCTCTGTTCTTCGTTCCTGCAATTCACAAGTGAAGTGAAAATAATGATAAGGAAGGGTGATGGGAAAGTTTTAAATGCCGAAGATGCATAAAATATACCACCTTACGTGAAATGATTTTTCGATAAGCACGAAACCATATTCCATTAATAACTGGCAACTAACTCATTAACTAGCATTAAAGCACATAACCAGTTGTTGGTTTATGGAAAATACTTTTTGAATCATGAGCCCGAAAGATCTGCGATGAAGTGATTTTGCGATTTTCTTTGCAATATCGCAGATCGCAACGTTGTGGAATCACAACATCGCAAAGTTGATAGCTCGCTATATCGCATTATCGTATTGCCGCTTTATCGCAAAACTGCAATATCGCAATATCGCAATATCGCAGGAACGTCATATATGACGATCTTCGTTAATCTGTTTTCTGCGAAATGCGATTTGCGATATGCGTCATCACATATCGGCAATTTAAGGTGCTTCAATGTAAGTTGTCTTTGATGTATGCGATGCGATATTTGTTTATTATCGCGTATCGTGATCTCGCAATGTTAGAATTTGGCTTGTAAGGAGGTATCCTGTTATCCTTTTGCGATGCGATATTTCCTAAGGAAATATTTTGTCTTATCTTATCATAGAACTTAGATTTTTAGATTTTTCAAGGGGGTCTTCCTAAGTTTATGATGGTAAGTTTTATTAAGAAAGGAAATTCAAGCACTAACTTGATTTTTTAAATTTTTAACTAAGGGTCCCCACTTATTTAGTATTAGGAATAATACTAAATAAGAAGGGGGGTTGTTGCTGGCCACAACAATTGGCGATTCACTTGGAAGAACTAGTTATCTCTATTGTTCCTTTGAATTTTCAAAACTTCCAAAACAAAAAATTTTCCAGAAAATTAAACTTTATTATAGAAAGATTAAGTACATTATGCTTTTACCTATCAATGATATTTCATTTCTTCTTTTTTCAACTTTGATTATTTACTCCCTCAAGCTATTCCTTGTATCTACATCAGTCATTACTTGGTTTATAAAGATAAAAACAAAGTCTTCTCTGCAAATCAGTTTTAAATATGATCATTTGTCGTAGGTAGAGCCTCTGCTGCTAGCAAGTGTTTACAGCTTCGATAGGGTTACCTATTAACCAGCAATGATCCTGTATCCTACTTAGAGAAATTTACAACTTTTAAAGAAAAAATCCATTTCCACACTTTTCGCTTTCATTTTCTTTTTATCCTTAAAGAACAATGTCTTGGTTTGGTATCCAATTCATGACACAACCATTCACTGATTTATAACTTTGTTGAACAAGCTGGCTCGTGATGAGACCCCTTGTCTTATGATTGCAACAATCTTGAGTCATTGCCCTGTTGTGGTATGCAGTATTGGCAAAGTCAGCAAGCTATAATATCTATGATCATGATAAGTCGGCTCGTGATGAGACCTCTTACTCTTTACGTTAAAGTGAATCTTCGGATCATTCTCCGAATGTTGTAGTTTCCTAGGCAGGGAGGAAGACATTGTTTCCTTAAGACAGCTCTGGATGACAATGATAGAGTTTTTGGAAAGAGCTTTTCTACAGAGAATCTTCATTTTTGTTATTGATACCTTTCATTGGACTGAAATAAAACAATTTCTAATTAAAGGTGTTTTTTGTCAAAGTTTATACAGTTGAAACTAGTATCATTTCTAGGTCTAGAGTCTTTAACTCATCTTTCAATAGTAATGATCAATTTTTAGAAAGAATTCTATTTATACAAGTGAAAAAAAACAAAATCTAAAAGAGAATTTGTGTCTTTTTCGTGAATCTCAAATGTAACCATTTACAACTGGTTTTGTTACGGAAAGAAAAACAACTAATCTACAAAAATAGAAGAATGATCTTCCATGGAAAATATTTTTTGAGGATCTGACCATTAACAGGTAAAGAATCTCTTTTCCCCATTAAATCCTGTAACATGAAAGTAGACGGACCTATGACTTCTATGATTTGAAAAGGACCAAGCCACATTCTTTGAAATTGTGTATGTTTCCCTTTTTCCCCATGAGCCTTGTCCCATTTTAAAACTAGATCTCCCATCTGAAAATATTTTCTGGATATCATGTTTGAATCAAAAGAAGCCTTCACTAATGCTTGGTGATGAGCATGAGTTATCTTAGCCCGTTCTCGTTGTTCTTCTAACTTAATTAATTCCAACTGCCTTTGGTGCTTCATCAATAGATTGAACCAAGGCTAAAGAGGGAATTGCCAAATGAGTTGGAACAACCACTTCTTTCCCATAAACTAAATTAAAGGGAGAGGTGCCAATGGAGGCTTTCTGCGTTATTCGATCTGCCCATAAAGCATATATTAAATACTTATGCCAATTTTTATGATTTTGGTCAATGGTTCGCTTAATGATTCTGATTAAATTCTTATTTGTAGATTCAGCTAACCCATTCCCTTGTGGGTAATAATTGGCAGAGTATTTAAGCTTGAAACCCCTTTTGAGTGCAAATTCAGTCATTGCATTACCAGAAAAATATGATGCATTATCAAACATTAAAGCGGAAGGTAACCCAAACCTGGTGATTATGAACTGATCTATGAACTCAATGATATTTTCAGCATTAGCCATCTTGAGTGGAACTGCTTCTACCCATTTAGTAAAGTAATCTGTTGCTGTAAGGATATATCTATGCTATTTAGAAGAGTGAGGAACGATCTCACCTATTACGTCTAATCCCCACTGATCGAAAGGCTGTTCAATGTTAACTAGTTGTAGTGGCAAGGATGGTTTCTTTTGTCTCCCAGCAACGGTTTGACAGACTTGACATTTCCTTACGTAGTTATGCGTGTCTTTGAATAATATGGGCCATTAATAGCCTGCACGTACAATTTTGTGCACAGTTACCTCTCTAGCATAGTGTCCACCTACTAGCCCATCGTGGAGTTCCTGCAAGACTTTTTCAGCTTCAGATTTCTCAAGACATCTAAGGAGAATAGAATCATAATTTATTCTAAAAAGAACATCATTCACGAGCTGATATTGTTTGGCTTTTAATTTTAGAGCTCTTTTCTTGGTATGATCAAGGTTTGAAGGAGCATATCCATTCTTTAGATAATAAATAATATTAGCGTATATTGACTCAACATTGTTTAGGCTTACCTCGTACACTTGTACCTTTGTAGATGGATTTTCGAACATTAGCGATGCTTCGGCCAGCATTTTGCAAAAGCCTTGACCTTTTACAATACTTGCTGGTTTGATTTCTATGTCATATTCCTGTAAGGCAGTAACCCAATTGGCCCTTTTCTCACCCACATCCTTCTGTACTAGAAGATTTCTTACCGCTGGAAATGGTACTATGATTTTGGTATGTGTTTTGAGTAAAAAAGGTCTGAAATATTTAATTGCTTTGAAAATAGCATAAGCTTGTTTCTCCATATCTGAATAATTCAACTCAGCTCCTTGTGAATTGGAACTGAAAAAAGCAGCTGGGGCTTCCGCCTTTTCTTGATTTGCTTGAGTGAGTATCGCAGCATATGATCTATCCGAGGCAAATGTATACAAAATAAAAGGGTCGGAAAAATTTGGAGTTGCTAAAGATGGAGCATTAATAATTGCTTGTTTGATCAAATTGAATGCCTCATGTTCATCTTGGCCCCATTTAAAGTTTGCATTCTTTTTAATCATTGCTTGTAAAGGAGACACAATTCTTGAAAAATCTGGAACAAACCTCTTTACAAAGTTGATCTGGCCAAGAAAAGATTGCATGGCTTTCTTGTTGTGAGGTAGGGGTACTGCGGAAATTTCCTTGATTCTGTCAGGATCAATGTGAATTCCAGATTTTGACACTATGAATCCGAGAAGTTTTCCTTCACTTAATGCGAAAAAGGATTTTTTCGGGTTAAGTGAAATCCCATACCTTAAACAACGTTGGAAGATTTGTTTTAAATCTCTGAGATGGTTGTTTTGTTTCTTGGAATACATAGTTATATCATCCAAATAGATTACCACTGATTTATTAACTAACCCCTTGAATGCGATATCCATGGCTCTCTGAAATGTGGCACCCGCGTTAATCAAACCAAATGGCATCTTTTGATATGCGTATGTGCCCCATTTAGTTCTGAATGTAGTTTTTAATTGATCATCAGGATGTACCAACACTTGATTGTATCCTGAGAATCCATCCAAGAATGACATTAATTCTGAGCCTGCAACTGCCTGCAGTATTTGTTCCATGGGGGGCAAAGGAAAATTATCCTTTTGGCAGGCCTTGTTAAGATTTCGAAAGTCAATGCAGATTCTAATATCTCCATTTTTCTTTCTAACAGGTACCATATTGGAGACCCATTTAGAATGTCTAATGGGAAAAATTATTTTGGCTTTCAATAACTTATTGAGTTCAGTTTTGATCTGGTTTTCTAAATTGGGATGGATCTTTCTCAACTTTTGTTGGACAGGTTTTTCATTATCGATCATTGGAATAGTATGTTGGATGATGGAGGTGTCGTATGTTTTGAGTTCATCGTAATTCCAAGAAAAGACACTTTTGTATTGTCTCAAGAGACGAATATACGCTAATTTTTCTTCAGGGGCTAGGCCAAGGCCTAGGTTGATATTCTGTGGTTTGGCATCAGTTCCTAGATTTACTAATTCATAATTCAAAGTTGAGCTTTGGATTTTTGAATTGGTATATCTTTTGAATCAATCTTTCAAATCATAAAGGTCTTCTAACTTGAGTATTGATTTAGGTATAGAATTGTTAGTACTATCCTGTTACAATTGTTGGTCATGTTGGTCTTTGTCAATTATTTGATTGGTGTAGGATTCTTCAGATGTGAGGAAACTCATGATATTAGGATCGTCATTGAAAATCCTCCAATTGGTAATGTTATCAGGAATAGATGGTCTAAAAATTAACTCAATTGAAACTTGGTCAGGGCTAAAATCTTCTGAAGGAATGAACCTGGAAGCTACATTGGCTAAGAGGTCTGCACTAGCATTCTGGAGTTTGGGAATTGATGAAATATTAAATGCTATAAAGTGTTCAGTCAAATCTTGAACTAAAGATTGGTAATGTTTTAAATGACCTGATAAACAATGTATAGTATTACGTACATGTCTGATTACAATTTCAGAATCTCCGAAAACTTGAAGGTATTTGATGTCTAATCCGATTGCTTTGTATAACCCTTGGATTAAAGCCTCGTATTCTGCGGTATTGTTGGTGCAATCAAATTCGAGTCTGCAAGTTAGCATAGTTTTATCTCCCTCTGGGCTTATTAACACGCATCCTGCTCCTGCTCCTTCGTTAGACTTAGAACCATCAAAAAATAACTTCCAAAACAAAGATTTATTTACAGGACTATCTATAAAATTAATACATTTAGAACTATCTGTTTGAGAGAAATTTTCTACTTGAGATAAAATAGAATGTTCTAAGTAAGGTGAAGTATGAGCATTAAAATTTCCTAGGAAAGAATCTACTGAATAGTTGCCAATGATGTTATTGCTATATGCTACTGGTTCATTTTCTCCCTCTAGTTCTGTTACTATGTATTTTTGATGTCGTTCGCGCTCAACTTTTATTTGGTTCGGTTTACCATTATAAGGGAGCCACATGTGGGACCAGTCAGTTGCAAAGTATCCGTGAAGTTTTTCTGACCAATCTCTGCTAAGGATTAAGCCATAAAATTCTGGAATATCAACAACTAAAATGTCGATAACTTGACATACCTTTGGGTTGGATGACAACCTTATGGTAACCTGATTTAATTCTCCAATTACTTCGACTTGCGATCGATCTAATTGGACTATGCGCACAGTGGATTTTTGGGGTTGAACGTTCAATTTTGCACATATTGACTTTGGTAAGATATTCAATGAAGCTCCAAAATCCACTAAGCAATTATGCAAATTTTTATTGAAAATTTCATAAGTAAGGAGAAATGGGGGAGTATGAGATCTCGATCTTCCTCCAATTAAGGCGATATCATTTGGATCAACCTTATTCATCGGATTAGTTGGAGGTCTTCCCATGTCATCGGAAGCTTGAGAGATTACAGCGGCGAGCAAATGTGCAACTGGTATAGCATGTAATTCTTTCAAAAGTACTTTTTGCTGGTGTTTTAACTTGCTCAATTTGTAAAAAGTGATATTGGCCCTAGTCTTTTTCATGTATTCTATGATATTATACTCCATTTCATCTGAAACGATCATTGTTTTAGATGGAGTTGATGGGTCTGTTTGGACTGGGTTGGTTTGAGTCGCTTTAGATGTCGTTTTCTTGGTTGCGACTTTATCCTTGGTCATTGAGCTTGTGCTCTTTGGCTTAGGTGTAGGTTGAGGGGGATCAAGTTGATTTCTACTGCAAGTACTAACCGGGAATTCCTCTTGGTCCTCTTCATATGGGAGGATGAAATCCCACATACCTTGTAACTCTACAACTTCTTCTTCATCGGTATGTTCTTCAGTAGCGATTTCCTCTTCTTCTTCTTCTGATTCAGCACTTGTAATTGCGTTAGGGGGTTTGGAATCGGTTGAAGGATTTCTTTTAAAAGGCTTGTATGGCTTTTTAGAAGAAGTTTCTGCCACTTGTTTCTTAATGTCAACCATCTCGTTAGACATGGTCTCCAAAACTTTTTGTAATCCTTCTAAATCGAATGGATCTTTCGATTTTTTTTTCTTGGGATCTTCTTTGTAAGAAACATTCTTAGATTTTCATTCTTTTATCGCATTTTTCTTTTCTAGGGCCATAATACGTTTCTCTACTACTATTTCTTCTTTCATATTTTCAACTAAGGTTGTTTTGTTAGCCCTATCAACAAATATTACTATGTTTGATGGTAAAGCAGTGATGTACCATTCACTTCGCACTTCTTCGCTAGGCTAGGAAGCAGTAGGAATTTTGTTTAAGATTTTATTGAAACGTAAATTGAAATATTTGATAGGTTCTCTTGACTCGGCCCTAAGGTTAGACAAGTCGTTGATCAGTGTCACCGTAGACCTGTCATCCCCGAACTTGGTCAGGAATTGTTCTTGGAAGATGTCCCAACTAGTAATAGATCCAGATGGTAATAAGAAATACCATGATCCGATTGTTCCTTGCAGAGTATAAGGAAAAAGTTGAGCAACAACTTCTTCGTTGTTAACTCCATTGAGATTTATGGATAACATAAAGTTATTTATATGTTCGTCCGCTAGCTTGCCTGCCTCAGAATTAAACATAGGCAACCATTTTTCAGGATGGGTCGGTAGCTGACTCAAGGGTGCAGGCATTAAGACTACCCCTACGTTATTCCATGGAGATTGGGCCATCGCTGAACTACTAACAGAGGAAAGTGCAGAAGATGATCCCTACGGTTGAGAAGATGAGGATATTATGACTCCAGATGGTTGAGAAGGAGTTGTGGAAGTTCCAGTGGGCTGATGGACAATGATCTGAAGTGGAGGAGTGGATGGTTGACTTCACGGTGAAGAGGTTGAGATGGATGATGATGATGAAAGAGTCTCGCTATCGGACCCTTTAAGGGACTTCCTTGCTCTTTTCCTTGTAGGTGGAGGTAACTCGGTTGGCTGAACACCAAACTTTTCGCTCTTTAATCTGGTAAAAGGATGAGTAGGGTTATATTTCGAAGTCATGCTGCCTTGAGATTTATCAGATTTTTGAGGAGATATAGAAAATCACTGAAGTTTGTGAATCAAAGATTCAACTTCAGGAGGTTCAATAGTAGATTGTTCTGAAATGTTAGGGTTTGTAGCAGTGGTTGTTACTCTAGTGACTTCTGACTCTAGATTTAAAGATTCTAAATGCAATGGAGAAGCCGGGGGAGATGGTGAGGGTGATTTACTCTCAGAATTGTATTTATATTTAGATTTTCTTGCCATTCACAGTTCGGGGCCCTCCTTCTAGCGCCAAATATGTTGAAGCCCTAAAAATCGGGTCTACAACAAGGGGGATACCCACCCGGTCCAAACCTTGGTTAGCAGCTCCTTTTCCGTTTGGTATAGTGGGTCCGACTGGGGATATGGGACCAGTTTCCCAATTTATGTGTGTGTGTGAAGGATTGATATTTCTCTTTCTAACAGTTTCTAAATGGAATACTTTTATTCTAACTCTAATCTAATAATATGGAAATTGTATTCTAATAAGCAGAAATATCTAAGTCTACACTAACCCGGGGTGTAATCTTTCTGTTATGCGATCTAAAATGATTTCAAATAACAACTAGTAATATAGATCATTCGACTGTTATGAGAAAATAATTCAATAAGGATGAATTACTTCGTATAAAAAGTTAGACGAAACAGTTGTGAAAAATATATCGCATAATAAGATACTCATACATTAAGCATAAATAAATAGCTATCACCGTACAAAAGTGCCAAATGATAACTCAGGCATTTACGCATCAATATATAAACAACTGAACATGAATATCACTTTAACACAAAGGCAGAAATAGTTAAGAGATAGAAGTACCATTTATAACTAGTCCTACTCATGAGCTTCAAGCGATAATGATTTATCTCTTCTTGATCTAACATCCACTAAGAGTACAGAAGTGCAACATCAGTAGCAGATATTAAATGCAAATATCAATAAATCTTGTTCCATTCATTCATCAAAACCTCCTCAGAGGGTACAAAAGTGCATGTTCTGGGGATACGTTTTTGACAAATTTCAGGACCCTTCTCTAAATGCATGAGAAGGGTTTAAATACTACTAACTAAATCTAAAAATAACTTATTACAAAAATGTAGGATGCGGTTTAAATGACCGTCCTCATTTCAGGCAAAAATAAAACAAAATTAAAACTAAAATTGAATCTAAAATTAAAACTACTTCTGTATCTGCTCCTTGAAATCGCACGCATTCAACATTTGTTTGAGAAGAGTCGGCTGGCCGACTTCCGATTTTAGCTGAGCTGAGAAAACAGAATCGACAAGAGCTGGTGCCATCTTCTCGACACAATTGATGATACACTTGAGAGTCATCCACTGGTTTTCGGATTCAATTTTTACTTTTTACCTCTATTATTGCTTTCCTACAAGTTTTTTCGGCTTATAGGTGACTAAGCAATTAGAAGCTTTCCTTTTCAAGAAATTTTTCTCAGCGATGCACTAATCGCGCATTGGAAACTGCCTCCATTTCTTGATCCGGGCTTCCTTGTTGCGTTTTTCACCTTTTGTGCATTTTCTTTTAGCGGATATAAAGTTCAAATTTTATGAAAATAACAAATTCGTAAGCTCTTGACCCTGAGTCTTAAACTGTCTATTTCTGATATCAACGTTGTCCAGTATCCATTTAACCATGTCCATGTATGGGAGAATTTTGGGCCTTGCTGCTATCCAGTGTAAGAATGAACAAGCTAGCTCTGTGATGGATGCCTCAGAAGAACTATGTGAGCCCGCAGTAGCAGTAACTTCCATTACTCTGGGATTCTCCTCCTCAAGTAGATTATACATGCCTTCCCACGTAGCAATATCGGCATCTCTGTTACAAGCGGTGTCTGTATACAAGGGTGCCATTTCTTTCTCTTCAGAGCTCGGAGCTTTGCTTTTCTTTCCCATAATATCCTGCGTATTACTCTGTATCGTTCTCTGTTCTCTGTTCCTGCAATTCACAAGTGAAGAGAAAATAATGATAAGGAAGGGTGATGGGAAAGTTTTAAATGCCAAAGACGTATAAAATATACCACCTTACGTGAAATGATTTTTCGATAAGCACAAAACCATATTCCATTAATAACTAGCAACGAACTCATTAACTAGCATTAAAGTGCATAACCAGGTGTCGGTTTATGGAAAATACTTTTTTGAATCACAAGCCTGAAAGATATGCGATGAAGAGATTTTGCGATTTGCTTCGCAATATCGCATATCGCAACGTTGCGGAATCACAACATCGCAAAGTTGATAGCTCGCTATATCGCATTATCGTATTGCCACTTTATCGCAAAACTACAATATCGCAATATCGCAGGAACGTCATATATGACGATCTTCGTTAATCTGTTTTCTGCGAAATGCGATTTGCGATATGCGTCATCGCATATCGGCAATTTAAGGTGCTTCAATGTAAGTTGTCTTTGATGTATGCAATGTGATATTTGTTTATTATCGCGTATCGTGATCTCGCAATGTTAGAATTCATCTTGTAAGGAGGTATCCTGTTATCCTTTTGTGATGCGATATTTCCTAAGGAAAGATTTTGTCTTATCTTATCATAGAACTTAGATTTTTAGATTTTTCAAGGGGGTCTTCCTAAGTTTATGATGGTAAGTTTTATTAAGAAAGGAAATTCAAGCACTAACTTGATTTTTTAAATTTTTAACTAAGGGTCCCCACTTATTTAGTATTAGGAATAATACTAAATAAGAAGGGGGGTTGTTGCTGGCCACAACACTATGTTGCATTCCTAAATGTTTTTCCTATTGGTTCCATTTTATGTACAGACTTATTTAAAGAATTTTTTTCATAAAAAATAGTAGGTTGATTTATACTAATCTGTACATCAGTTTGACTATGTAGTTCATCTTCCAGACCTATGCTACTATCCTCAAATTCATCCTTTGATTGCAGAAAACTCTCAATCTGTTTCTCACTTCCAAAAACTTGCCAGTATCTCATGTTATCAGGCACTATAGGACAGTGCTTCACTTCAACTGTGTATTTATTATTTTGATGAGGTAATTTGCAGATGCCCGCTGAAAAAGCTAATCCATTCCAAGGAATTCTAGAGCCTAGGGATCATAGCAAGGTCATACTCTTCAAATGTTTTGAGAAAATCAATCACAACATTTCGTATTCTTTCAATCTAAGATGTTTTGTAGAGTATTGACCTTTAATTTGTTTTATGATGAGTTCAGAGTCTCCCTGGACAAAAATTATTTTAGCACCTACCCTTTTGAGCTATTTCAAGCCTAAAGAGTAATGCCTTATATTCTACTATGTTGTTTGTACACAGAAAATTCGATTTGTAAGAGTGACCTTCAGCTTGATTAGTTTTTGAATTATACAACCAGACTCCTACTCCCGCCCCTATTTTACCACATGAGCCATCAAAAGTCATATTCCAGAGAGGTTCTGTTTCAGGGTCCTGTTGGATAATGGGTGTTTGAGTGTCAAGTCCTTCACTAAGATCATTTTTTACCTGATTGACCTGTGTATCTATGTCTCCATCATTGTACAGTATGAAAGAATCAAGATCAGTATGGACAGAGTAGAGGGGATAGTTGTTTGGCCTTTCTTGGCTACTCACCATATATTTCATTAAGGTTTCTCTATACAGTCTCCTTGGTTGGCCAAATACTGGTATTGTGGCATATGTCATATCCATTTGAAGTGTCCCTTGTAACTTAGCTCCCCAAGATCTTGATGATAGCATACCATACTTAGTAGGAATGTCTGCTACTACTATATCAATCACTAAACATTTTGCTAGTATCTGGGCTAGTGTGACACAAAGGTCTTTATTGAGACCTAGACATCTAACCTTGCTAGAATCAAATGAATATAGATCTTTGTATGGTCTAGTGATTTCAAGTCCAATTTTTTCCATAACAATCTTTGGCATGAGATTATGTGATGCACCTGAATCGAACATGGCATTATGAAGGATCTTGTCATGAATATTCAGGCTAACATAAAATGGAGGAACACCTCCTGCTTGAGGCTTGCCATCAACTTCTGGTCCAAAAAAAAGTTCAGGTTGGTCATCATTCAAGTTCATTGTATCAGTTTTTTCTCCTATGTTGAGTACCTTTGGAACTTGGGACCTATACATATTTTTGTTTATCAGTGCAATAAGAGGAATAGAGATCTTGAGTTTGGCAATTTCGTTCTCAATACTGAAGGGTGCTTGATCTTTAAGAAAATTTAAGAAATCAGTCCTTTCAGCCATAACCTTTTTTATGAGTTCTTTTTTTTGACTTGTAGTGGGCATTCCAGATTGGACAACTTTTGTTGAGACATCAATTATTTTCTTAGCAATATTTTTTGTGTTTCTCCTTTCTGGATTGTTTTCATTTTTGTTAGAACTTTCGATTGTCTTGTTGGGATCAGGCTCCAAAGGTTTCTTAGTAGAGTTACTAAAATCCTTTTTAATTGAGTTATAGTTGTTTTTCTTACTCCTGAGATTTTATTGTTTGTGGACTTCTAATATAGCATTCTCAAATCCATGTTTATAGTCATCATATTCTTTAGATTCCAGTTCTGTTTGAGTTAATAAAAACAATTCTTGTTCTTCTTGTGTAAGAAAAACAAAACTATCTTCATTTGTTCCCATTAAATTAATATGATTTTTCTCAACTTCTTCAACTACACTTATATCTTCATCAGCATAATTTTCTTGAAATGGTAGCCTAATTTGTTGATCTGGGCCTCTTTGATCTCTTTGTCTGATTTGTGGAGTGTTTCTCCTAGGGTTTGGATTTTGGTTCTGTTGGATAGGTGGGTTCTCCCTAGGGACATTTCTTTCATTCAAACTTATCCTCTCCATCATTCTTTCCATAGTCCTTACTAAGGAATCAATTTTGGCTTCTACTACAGAAGTTGAAGCTTCTTCCTTTATAGTAACCCTTCTTTCAGTTTTCATCCTAGCTCTTTTTGCTTGTAAATTTGCTTCTACACTCACAACATCTCTTTGCATCGCTTCTAATGTTGGAGAATTCCTTTCCCTAAGCTGGTAAGACATATCTGTATCAAAACCATCTGGGAACTTTATCAAGGCTAAATACTGGGGTGGTTTAGGATTTATAGGTATTGCATTATAAGTATTGTTGAATCTAGCACAATAGTCCTATACACTTTCACCTACATCTCTTTTAATATTTTCATATTCTAATAGAATCTGTAAAGGACTCTTCTTTACATCCCATCTATTAAGAAAGGTTTGGTGGAATGCAGAGAGATCATTTATACTATTTGCAGGAAAATACTTAAACCATTTTCTGACCTCTCCTCCTAAACTTTCAACAAAAATTATGAGCTTAATACTTTCGTCATCTACCTCTTCAAGGTCAAAACAACCATTCATTTTATCCACATGTTGTTGGGTTGTTAAAGGACCTTTCCCATTAAACAGTGTGATCTTGGACTGATAATCTTGTGGCATATTAGCCAATGGGGCTGGTAAGACCAAAGAAGCATACCTGGTAGCCATGATTGGTGGTGGTGGTGGAGGACTGCTTGAAGGAAGTTGAACGGTGGATGAAGGAATTTGAACAGTGGATGAGGTTGGACTAGTACTAGGTGGAAATGAGAGTAAAGGAATTTGGGCAACCTTATGTTGAAGGATGAAAGAAGGGGTAGGAATTATGGAGGCAGTAGGACTTGGTGACTGAATATGTGCAGGTTGATATGTGAAGGAAGAAGATGCTATGTTTAAGGCATTAAATTCTATTGAATGTTGGAGATAAGCATCATCGATTTCGAAGGTGAGATCTATCACTAGATCTTGTAGAGTATCAAAATTTTGTAAAAGGTGAAGATCTGATTCAGTTTGTGAAGAAAGTTCTCTCACTGGGCTCTTTGGTAAGATTGATGGATCAAAGATAATATGATCTTTCCAACTCTCTAATTTAGTCCTGAATAAGCCTTGTTCAAAGTGTAAATCAAAATGGACATCTTGAAATGTAACAAAGTTTTCACGAAGTGAGTTGGGTCTGTGAAGAAATCTTTTGCTTGTCTGACTCTCAGTTATAGGAGTTTTCCTTAAATCTTTTCAGGATTGTCCACTATGGTAGGAGGATTTGGATCTGGATGGGATCAAGTAGGGATTATTTTGGGAGCTAGTGTTCAGATCTAAAACAGAGGCAGACTGAATATACAAAAATAGAAAAGAAACAAATCTTAGCAATAAACTTATCATACAAATATTTTAACTGGGTACTCTGAATTCGAATGAAAGGATAAATTTTCAATAGCTCCCCATTATGGTCCCCACTATCTTATCGTTCTGTGATTTTGAAGATTAGCAAGACAAAATCACAAAACATACATCATACTGGTTAGGAATCTAGGATTTAGCCCTCCTAGACCTAGATAGGGATCTCTCTGTATATTTAAGTTTTAGCTATATTTCCAATTCTTTAATGTGTTAGGCTGGATAAAATAATGAAAGAAATTTATCACTTGATTGCTTGGTTGTTTTGTTTTTTGGTTGGGGTAGATCATATTTGAATCCTTTCCATTGGGCTATGGAGTCAAAGGCTGGGTGGTAACATCAATTTTCCAAAGCATTTACAAGGCAAGCTAACTCTCTTTACTAGATCTAAAAGTAGAGTGAGAAACGAGATGACACAAAAGTGATATCTGTAATGATTAAAAATAAGTTAAGTATTTTTTAATCATACATCAGAGAAAAACATTTAGATTGCAAATACAAATAGAAATAAGGTGCTCCAACAACATATCTTAAACTAGATTTTTTTCTTTACAATAAGACTTAATGATGCATAAATGAATAAAACAGAGATACATTTAGCATAAAAAGGAAGACATCACCAGGTCAAAATGATCAAGTATCTTGCAAATGGTCCTTTTTATTGATGCGCGAGCTCAAAATTACAATGCTCCAAAGAGAAATGCTAGTTCGAATGACTTGGATCCAACCCCTAATGTTTCCAATGCATGAAGTATTTAACAAAAACCTATAGCGATTGCCATAAACACTTGGCAATTGATTATTAATTACACTGAAAGAAAATCAACTAGTGTAACCACTAAGTGGCCACACTGAGAAAACTAGGACATATGGTCCTCTTTTTTAGGGATGTTGTTGCTTGAGAAATCAATTAAACTATAGTTGCTCTGCTGATATGGTTGGTGCTAACTTAGATCTACATTGTCACTTCAATCATCCTTGTCTCATTCTTCTTGATAATCACATAGGTCACTCCATGCTTCGTCACCTGGAATCTTGATATTCATCACCCTCTTGTATATTTCATCAGCTTCAACGTGTTTTTCAAAAGTTGGTTTGACTACAAAAATATGCTTCAATTCATGTTCAATGTAGATTTGATTGTTGATAGCTTCTAACAATGCCTTTCCTGTTATGCTGCCTTTGATATTATAAATATTTATAGCATCTGTGGCTATGCCCTAGAGTTTATTTTCATAGTTCTCTATGGCCATGAGTTTGTCATTTATGACAAACAGAGAGGGAAGACCTTTCTGATTTAAAGGCTAAATTCTGTTGAAGAACCTAGTCACTGTTAGCTCCAAATTTTAACATTTTTCTTCTAGTTGTACATTCAAGCTCTTCTTAGTCAGCACCTTCTTCACCTGAAGTATAGTCTCTCTCCTGTATGCTACTCCTATTTCTTCCAGCTCATACCTATTTCTTGAATTTAGAAATTTGATTATCCTACTGGTTGTTGTTGGCATGTCTCCTAGCTCTTCATTTGTAGCTCAAATAGCTTCCTTAGCTTTCTCAACTAATTCTTTATGTTCAAAGATGATTTATATGATGGGAAAAATTTAATTCATACCATTGATTATGTTATTCCAAATAATCTCCTTAACTCTTCCTA
This sequence comes from Pinus tabuliformis, assembly GCA_031772625.1. NCBI lineage: Eukaryota > Viridiplantae > Streptophyta > Pinopsida > Pinales > Pinaceae > Pinus > Pinus tabuliformis. The sequence continues at coordinate 214,655,280 of CM062816.1, read as the reverse complement.
GAGTGTTCCCAATAGATGATTCTTTCTTTGATTTTTGAAACCTTTCAATTAAGGTCCTTGCCCTCTGCATCTCTACTGAGTGTTCACTTTCAGCTCTTTTGATTTAGTCCTACAAAACATTAACCTAGGTTTCTAAGCTGTCAATCTCCTCAGTCTAAAGATTCATGCCCTCCATGGATTTGGCTAGTTGTTCTGTACTATTTCATGTCCCTGTAGTAGCAGTTGCTAGTGTGGCTGTAGGAAGAGCTAAGAGAGGAAGAGCTTCCATAGTAGTGTTGGCCATTTGTGCTGCCTTATCTTTCTCTTGTGTCATTTTCTCCATCTTTGCTTCCATTTGTTTAATTTGGAGGGATTGTTCTATTATTAACTTCATCATTTCGGCCTTCTGACTCTCTGTTTCCTCTATCTCTTTGGTCAAGGGATCATGTTTTGTAGGCATTTTGAACTACTTCTTCAAAACTGCTATATCCAACTCCTTTTTCTTGATTACTTCTTCTGCTTCTTTCACAACTGAAGGATCATACCCAATTCTCACTACTAAGTCTTCCAAAGAATTAATTCCTTTTTCCTTTGACTGAGATGAAATATTTTCCATCTTTAGCTGAGATAGAGCATTTGACAAGGCCACCTACATTTTAAACAAACTCATGGATGTACTGGTTAGAGTAGAGGAAATCATTTCACTTGTTTGTTTTTGAATTTCTAGCTGATCAATAGGATGAACATTCTTGACATCAAATTCAAAAGAAATATTTTTGTAATCGGCTGGAGTTTTAGGTTTTGATGTCTCTCCCTCCAAGAATGTCATATACATTTTTCCCTTTTCTAAATCAAAGGTTGAGAGAAGTCTGCCTTGAGAAGTTGCACTTTCTTTCCAAAATTGAGCATAAGTGCTCCTTTTCAACATCTCATTCCTGATCTTTTTCTCTCTGAAGGTGTCCAAGATGTTCTTCTCCTTTTCTCCAGTTACATTTGTAGATGACGAAACTTGAAGATACTACTGCCTTTTCGAAATTCGAGTGTCAGGAAAAGATTGACCTCCAGTTGGGGATGAATCCAGAATGTCAATGAGATTGATGATTGTTTGTTGTGGTGATTCTTTCCCTATGTGCATGCGTCTCCTGGACCTTTTTCTAAATTTTAGTTTTAATTCAATCTCTGATGACTGATCCTCTCTTGGTATTTTCCCTGTTACTCCCTCTTCTTGTTCATTTCCTTTGTCTGACCTATCTTTTGTTCTCTGCCTTTCTTGTTGACTTGGGGTTTGTACACTTGAGGAAGACATTGCTTGTTCCTCAGTCTCTTGTAGCATATCAGGCATCCACTCAATTTGCTTCATTTATTTTTCAATTTCAGGCCTTTGAGTGTGAATATAGGCTGTTGAGTTGTTCTCCACCCTTTTCATGGAGATGATGCCCCGTGGATCGTAGGACCATGTAAAATTGTGGGTGAATTTCATTTCCTTCAATCTCTTATCTGCCTCTTTCCCTGCTTCAATGTTGTTACAAATAAAAGGACCAATCTAGGATTTGATCCTAAATTGTGACTTTTTCTTGGCTGCTACAAAATGCACTTCATCTGCATTGATCATTTGTCTTATGTATTCAAGTGCAAGGATCCCCATGGGGAGGAACTTTGGAAGCTTATAAGGAGCCAAATCACAGCCATATAATCTTAATTCAATGTAATTTTGGTACAAGTACCAATCACCTATTCTTGCTTGGTTTGTCAACTACATAATCCTTCTAATTTCTTCACTGATTCTGGGTTCTGCAATCCCACTGAGGAGGCTCATTGCTGGGTGAAGAAACATTTCTACAAATGTCTTGTAGCTGAAGTCCTTTTGGTCCTTCATCAATAATGTTGTCCAGAAAATAATAGATTTGGGTTCACCTTCCTAATTCAACTTGCTCATTGAAAACTGGAACCTATCTGCCTGAAAATAAACAAAAATATATACCAACACCGAGGAGTATTGAAACACTTCCTTTGTGAAGAAATTGACAAACTACTCATGGATAGCATCTGCTAGAAATTGACTGAAATTTAAAAGGATGGAGGGCTTGGATTCTATTGATAAAATAGACGTTCTGTCAGGGAAAACAGAGGAGGAATAAGGAGGATTCTTGTTTGGCAGAGGTGTTTTCTTAGTGATGAAAAGTTCTAAGGTTTTAGCTTTCTTAGAAAAATCTAGTTTCTTATACATTTCAGTGAAAATCCCATGGGAAGGAGTAGTTCCTTCAATAAAAGGAGCCTACATTATCTACATAATAGACATGGGCTATAGTAAACAATATATGTCCTATTGGGCCCATCACTACCCTTTAATATGGATTGTAGCATGAGTGGCATTTACTAATTAATTCTGGGCAACTATGGGTTTTAGGGAAGATATAGAAAGTTAAATTAGTGTCCCATAGGCCTATGTCATCCACTTCATCAACAAACTTATCCTCCCACCAATAGTAGATGCCAAATAAATAAAAATCTGAGAGTGTTTCGCGTATCTTAAAATCTCTGTCTGCAAGTGGTATGCGATCCAAATATAATGGTGGGTGCACCATTGGATTAAACACCTCCTGTTCCTTTTTCTTTGGAGCCATGGTTGTCTTCTATAAAAACCTTTCAAAACTGAACTGCGTTGAATTTGTAACAGAAGGGGATAAGGAGAAATGGGAATTCAGTGAAGGAAAAAGAAAAGGAATAAACCAAAAATGGGGTTCAAGAAAGGGAATGTATGATCACTTTAGAAAAATAGATCCTTTAGCAATTGTACTGCTGTATGAGCGTGCTCACTACTTTCACTGTGTATGCCTAGATGAATTTGAATTTCACCTACGAATGAAGAGAGACTGTTTAAATTTGTAAATGGTGTGAAATTGTGCTTTTGTAGCTTTGGGGTGTTCCCGTTGGATTGGCCTGACTTGGCGCGAGTCCGTTCACTAACTGTCCAACAAATTCAATGTGCGACAACGGTACTGGAGGTGATATGCAGATGGGATGGGATGGCGTCGTGAGGTGGTGGAAGTGAGAAACAATCACAATGGGAGAGTGGTTTAGTTAAAGGCATAAACCACTTTTTGAAGGGCCCTGGGAGTGGTAAGAGGAATGATAGGGAGGGTGAAAAATCATAAGAGCGCGATACATCAGTGGTTTGAAACCACTGATTTCGGACCCCCGCCCCCTGGATTAACTTTCGGAGGGTGAGGGGGCACCAGAAAAGCATGTGGGCCATCGGATCATATGGACTAAGTGAAGATTAGGTAAGAGATGGGGGCGGATAAGGTTGGATGTGATGGGTAAGTGATTGGTGGGGTAGGGAAATACATAGGGGGCAGACTATATGATATAAGGGTATAGAATAATGTCAGGAAACATAACAAAAACCCCTTTCCCTTTTAATTTCTTTTCCCAACCTTACGAAAAACATTGAGATGTGTCACCACAAAAATAATTTTTCAAGTCTTTTTACCTTTGAATTTTTCTCAATTCTACCTACCCTTATTTTTCTAATCTATCATCTTTCTTTTTGCTTTTGTAGGGTGAATTTGGACTTGCATACCCTTTTACTTTTTCTTTCATTTCTAACCTACTCTATCACTTATTTCTCCCATTGGTCTAGATTAAACAGCTGAACCAATTTTATTTCTACCTAGCTACTGATTTGCTAAGATTAAATTTTTTGGCAGACCTTTATTTTCTACCCTATCAACAGAAATTGAAATTTGTTCAATCATGCTTAGACTGTATGATTTGAACAACATTTTGGGTTTTCTTTTTCTTCTTGTTTTCTCTTTTATGTGTGAAATAAATTGAATATTTAAATTTGTGAACAATTTGAAATTTGCAAACTACGAAATACTCAATCACCTTGAAATCCTATAAATTATAGGACCCTAACACTATCCATTCTGGGTTGCTAAGGTTATAAAGGTCATTACAGAAAATGAAGTTATTACATGGGTTGAAGTACATTGGTATGCCACAAATACACACCCATTCAATGGTGTGTACAAGCCAGAGATGGTAGTTGATAAAAAAAATTGGCGGAAACAGAAAAAGAAAGGGTACAAATATAAATCGTTGACACACAGAACTCTTAAAATTGGAGGATATTGACATAATTGTTTATGACTTCAATTTAACAAAGAGAGGAACTTTTCACTTCAAGATGATAGAGATTCTGAAGAGGTTGTTACCAGAAGGACATGTGTTGAGATGGGAGTCTGCTGAAACTAGTCATAGATATAGAAGAATTTTGAAACATGAAATGGTGGACATGCATGTAGACTTAGATGGGGCACTAGTGTATGAAAGAGAAGAATATGGAACATCTTCATCTACGTCAAGTCATTCATCTAAAGATGTGAATTCTGATTGTGTGCAAGAAAATATGAGTTATTTTGAATAAATTTCTAAGAGAGTTTATATAACTAATGTTTCCATCGTATCTTGAAATAAAAATTTTGATTTCCATATGGTGTTAAACGAAGTTATGAGTCATTTTTATGTTTATTTGATTATATTTTTTAATTATTATTATTTTTATTGTTTAAAATATATACAATGCAACAATAACTTAGAGATATAATGTATGTCTCATTCAATCTACAAGTACTGACATTTTGATTAATTTAGTCATGTACTGTTTTCATAATGGCATCATTTTTTAATTTTATGGTTGAAAAATTTCCAATTTGTTTTGTAGCTTTAATGTTAAGGTTGAAAACAATTAGAATTTTAGCAATCTTTAGTGTCATGTTATTATACGTTTAACAACATGGATGAAAACTGATAGAATTTTAATGTCTTTCGGATCCCATTATTTTATATTTATTGTCATTACTAAAAAATGTTGAAATTATACCTAGGAAAGAAAAATGTTATTCTACCAAAAACTTTAGTGTGTTTTTTTCGTCAAAAACAACTATTTTTTGCACAAAAAAATTTAGTTTTACTCCCATTTTTTAAAAATGTTGAAAATTGACCTAAAAAAAAAAGCCATCGTTCCAGTATACTCACTTTTTGTTTTAGCACTATTTTTCATGTTTTTTAGGGGTTTTTCTACCAACGTTCTCATTTTGAGTTTATAGTTCCCATTTCAAAGTTTACATTGTTCAACTAACATCTATCATGAATGTAACCATAACATCAAAACACATGTGCATAAACCTAATGCATATAGCAATCCTTAACTTACATACTTTCATGCCAAACATACAATACCGGTATGACGATATGCTCTTATACCAAAGTCTACTGTTGCAACATTATTATGGTGATCTACATATCCTTCTCTATCTTAGCCAACACATTAGCATCATAACATACCAATAGCACTATAATGACCTAAATTTCATACCATGAATTCATAAGGATGTTTGACCTACTATTCATGCATAACTATAACCAAGACCATACATCCATAACGTCTAGATATAGACATATAACACATGAGTACCAAACCATATACAAATCATTGTAGCTAGAGTCCAATCATCAATGCATGACCATATCTACCACACAAACCATTACCTCATGCATGACAACAACCATTACTCCATTGTACACATTGCCACATGCCACCATCAGCATGCATAAGTAATGCCTAACCAACTACACATACACATGAGTGCATGTAGTCGAGCATAAGCAATATATTCTTGTAACAAACATACAAGACTGATGCATGTAATCAAATAACCAATAATTCAACCCAACATACAAGAATGTAATCAAGATGTGTATCCTCATGTAACCAATCATATACTCTTGGCGATGCATTCCATAAAATCAACATCAAGTTCCTCATGACAACATTAGTACAACCATGATCAATTATTATGTAATGCAAAAAGCACATGGAATGCAAGTGTAAGAGACACACATGAAACTGACATGCATGCATGACCAACACATTCACCCAAGGAGAGAAAAACCATGCTCTGATACGAATTTGTGGGATCATATATGACCCAAAGGGAGTGAAACCATGCTCTGATACCACTCTGTATCACCCCCTCCCATGTCTACCCAAAATAATCATGTCAATCAAGGTAAACATGAGGAGAGATGATACTATGATCACATTTGACCTCCTATGTCACCTTAAGGAAGTGGAATCGACAAAACATCACATAGAATCATGCAACAACATCAACAGAACCCTAAGGAGATAAGTCAGCCACTGAGACAGCATGTCCCTAGGTCCCACTACTATTCTGCAGCTTTTAGATCATAGTCCCTATCATGCTATAGGCAAGGGAGTGACCAGAAACCCGAAGTCACTATCACAGGCCTGCCTGCCATCAATTATGGACCCAAATTGCTAGTTTTGTGCCAACGACCATGGGATTTAAGACAATTTTCTACCCCGGAATCTTAGCCTCTGCCTAGAACTTGTTGTAACTTCTAGAATTAACTACAAACCTGATAACAATGCTAATCAATCAAAAATCACCCTCAGGACTAGGCTTGAGCATCCCCAACCAAGACTAACATTTTGTCAAACACTTGGCGTCAATGCAACCTACAAGTCTAGGATACAAGACAGAGCATAAACGGCTGAATCAACTTACAAAGAATAACTAGAAGGATCACCTCCTTCTCCATTGAAATACTACATCATCAATTTAGGTCTTACATGCATCCACTTAACAATTACAAGTAAATATATGAAATAATAATGACATAAACCAACCATTCAACCATGGTTATAACCAGCATAAAACCATATAAATATCAGAGATATGACAACCATTAAATCCACATATAAATGTGTAAAGAAGTAAGAGAACTTAGCTTTTATTAATCATAGGAAAATTTGACCAGGTTCGGGACTTCCACATGCCACTCGACCATAGACATGGTTGAACCAAATATTTCTTTCAACCAATCAACCTCTTGCCATACTTCAAGCATGAATTTAGGATATCATAGAACAAACAATCCAAGAACAACCAAGGGAATCTAGAATTTAGACCATCTCCACCCTCATCAAACTGTGATCACACCAAAACAGGTACTCCAATCACAACCAAACTGAACTTGGAATTCCATTCCGGGATGCATCATTATCCTTGAGGTTTTTTCTGTTGCCTTGTCTCTCGTTCTTTACCGCAATCCAAACCTGGATCACTAGGCCCTAAACTGAGACCACTTCCTCAGGATTTACTGTGTATCCCGCCAAAATCGGTTAAGAGATTCCTAGGCCTTTGAGAATGAACCTTGAGACCATCTCTGCCCCTGATTCTAAAATCCATCTGGCAATTCCAAATCTCAAAAACCAAAATAACATCCTAACATGCCATGGGATCTGGACAAGGGCTAGGCTAGGCTGAAATCCATTATCATGACCTGGAAAAACCATGCCACCAACAACACGAGAACCATACACCAACATGCAAAGTCATTCATGTCCAAACTAACTAGAAAATCACACATGCAAAAGGTTACCTGCAAGTTTTCTTATTGAAGCTACTTGAGTCATATTTTTCTTTCCTTGATCCTTGCTTGCTTTTCCTTTCCTTTCCTTGCTTTCCATTTCCTTTTCTCCAAACTAGAGTGATCCAAGAAAACATTAAGTGACCAAGAGTTAGAGAGAGAGAGAGAATAATGAGAGAGCTCCAACTTGAAATGACCAAAGCTTAACACTAAAAAAGCATAAGATTGAACAACCTAACACTGTGCAACTTTCCAACTGATCGTCATAAGCCTTTTTAGCAATGAGGCCTCTAATTTCTTCATTTTCCATTATTTTGCTTCAATTTCCTCCTCACATGAAACCTGTGACCTTTTACCTTCCTTTTCTCCTATTTTCCTTTATTTCATTGTTGGCTTATTGGGGCCTGACCCAAGTTCGGAGTTCATTAGCCAAACAAATCCCTGTACTACTGGCCCTTTCGCAAATAGTCCACGGAGCGCGGACTAAGGTATCACCCGAAGTAGTATGGGAGGGTGCTAGAACCAGGTTTCCGCACCCTTGATATGTATGAGAGGTTCGACTGGTCCACTGTTTGCTCTTGCGCGTAGGTTGCTTCGTGCACTTTCCCGTTCCTCGTGGCTTGATACACTACCTTCATGCAACCCTAACCAAGGGTTCTGGAGCTTCCACTGTTATGAAACCAGCTCAAAAAAAGATAGAAAAGATAGATCAACACCTTAGAATTCAGCCTCTTCAAGGGGACAACCTCCTTTACATTACATAAATGAACAATTCTTGGATGATACAAATAACAAGACTTCCTTTCTATATATAGGAGTCTAAGGGGTCATAATATAATTAGAGCCGACATAACAATAATAATGTAAGGGCATAATAATAACAATAGTGGGCTTCTATGGGGCACAATAGTAACAATATGGGGGCTACATGGGTACAACAATATAATAAGGGGGTTGTACTAATAACAATAAGGGGTTACACTAGTAGTATAGGGGCCTAACATGCCCCTCTCCTTCGAAAAGTGTTGTCCTCAATGCTTAAGTATTTCTTGATGCTTCTGTATAAAATTCTTGTCCTCCCATGTGGAATCTTTAGCGGGTAAGTTATTTCACTTGATGAGATACTCTAAAATTGATAGATTTTGTAGTTGTTGGGTTCTTGTTTTTGTGACTGCTCCAGGTTCCAATATGATTTTTCCTTCCTCTTCAATTTCTGGCAATATTGTTTGAATTGGGATCTTCTGCAACTTTTGAATGAGTGGCCACACATCTTCATACTTCTTCCATTCATCCCTTGATTCATTTATCCAATCTGGTTGGATAATACAAATAGCACAAAACAATGCTTCCACATCCTCATCCTTTCTTGAGAGTGCATCTGCAACAAAAAATTTCTTCCCTTTTCTGTAGATGATGTCAAAGACATAACCCAACATATTTGTGACCCATTTTTTCTGTTCTTCTAAAGATAATATTTGTTCTAAAAAGTATTTAAGACTATCATGATCCATTTTTACCTTCAAGTGTCTTTCCATTGGGTAAGGTCACCATTTCTTAAGTGCATGTAGTATTTCCAGTATTTCCTTCTCATAAATAGCTTGCTTGAGATGTAACCATAAAAATACCCAATCACCTACATCAAAACATTTTTCACTGCAATGTTGATCTACCTATTTTTTCATTCGATTCTGCACCAAAGTGGTGCTATCCTTTAAAAGTTGGAGAACTTGTTGTTGATGCTCGATGTGATCTTTCACTGCTTGAACCTTTTTCTTCTTGATATTTCCTTCTATCTTGAGAGTTTGAGGAGTGATAATTTCTTCCATTGCTTTACAAGATATGGTTGGATTCATTTCTTGATTCTCATTGTGATCTTTCACTTCTTGAACATTTTTCTTCTTGATGTGTCCTTCTATCTTGATAGTTTGAGGAGTAGTAATTCCGGCCAATGCATTACAATATATGGTTGGGTTCATTTCTTCTTTCTCGATGTGATCTTTCACTTCTTGAAATCATGACCTGTATTAGTCAACTGTGTCCTCTTTCCAATGCCACCAGTCTGATCCAAATTGGATTCTCCAAGGAAGAGTTATGCGAAATCTCCCACAGTGACCTGATTATAGACCTTTTAAGAAGAGCGAACTTGTATGAAGTGCCACGTGTCACTGTTTTGACCTTAGGATCTGAAAAATATACAAAATAAAATACAGTTCATCCTATTTCTATAACTTCCTATGAAATTTCAATCTGATTCTCAAAACAAAAGTTATGACTATTTTCCCCAGGTCACCTGTTTGGAATGTAATTCAGGAGTCTGCAAAAAGACCAACGTCCTCAGATCATATCTCCACAAATATAGCGCAAAAAATTCTGAAATTTGGACCCAAGGTTCAGTGTGATTTCGTCTCAAATGGGTTTTTGTTTTTGCTTCTAAAATGTCATAGAAAAATGCTATAGCGAAAATGCCATGATGACCTATTTGGATCAGCGAAACCCTAGAATCCAAAACTTCGATACCAAATGTTATGAAACCAACTCACAAAAAGATAGAAAATATAGATCAACGCCTTAGAATTCAGCCTCTTCGAGGGGGCAACCTCCTTTACATTACATATATGAACAATTCTTGGATGATACAAATGACAAGACTTCCTTTCTATATATAGGAGTCTAAGGGGTCATAATATAATCAGAGCCAACATAACAATAATAATGTAAGGGCACAATAGTAACAATATGGGGACTACATGCGTACAACAATATAATAAGGGGGTTTTCCTCATAACAATAAGGGGTTACACTAGTAGTATAGGGGCCTAACACCTACGTCGTGCTCTGCGCTATTACTCGAGATCTTACCTATCTTCCAGTACTAGTTAATTACCTTCGCTTCCTTGAATGTCTTAATTTATAATTAGTTATACAAAAACATTCATACAGGTTCACACAATAAATAAAGTGTATACTTGCAAATTATATCGAATCATACGTTAAAACAAGAATAGATACACAGAAATGTAGTAAAACTTCTGTTTATTGATTCTCCCAACAGTTACAGACTTGACATGCCCTGCGAACTCAACTATAGGGTTCCGCACACTTAGTTGCGGACTACTCGACCTCTGCGCACTCACCTGCAGAGCCTTCTCCTACTCTATGACCCACATACACACTTTACACTTCAAATTAATCACTTAGACTTCTCCTCTTCTTCTATTCTATCCTTTATTAGTTATCTTATACACTTAGAGCCTCGCTCTATTTATACAATCCCATGGTCCACGGACCAAGGGTAGGTCTATCCAGCCAACATTACATTACAAAAACTAGGGTGGAAAACCTTGCCACTCTATTATAATTTCACGCCTCGCGTCCACAATTCATGGAGCTTTTACAAAAAGATTTGGTCAAAACTTGGGCTTTAAGCCCCAAAACCTGCCGTGGGGGGGTTCCATGCCCAACAGGCCTCCAACACAAACATTGTGACTCACCCTCGAGTCAATCTATTGGTGCGGAGATCTTTGCGCAGAGTCCCTCCAACTATGCTTGAACTACGGCAAGGTCGGAAGTGCATTGAGTTGTTTCTTGCTGGATTTGCTACATGCGTCGTTCCAAGACCGTGGTGTCAGAAGTGCTTCTCTACATCTGTTTTTGTATCCCCTATATATGTTTATAGTACCGCACCCTCTTCTGGATCCTTGTTGCGCGAAGACTGTCCTTCTACAGGCTAGTCAGATAGCTAGGCCACCCTGTAGGGCTTTAATTGGTTGCCATTCACATTGCCTGGGAAATGTTTTCCATTTAGTTTGACTAGTTGTATCGCATCTTCGTCTATGACCTCCTTAACAACATATGGTCCCAACCAATGCATTTTGAACTTTCTCGGGAATTTATCAAACTTACTGTCATACAAAAACACTAAATCATTTACCTTGAAGGTGCACAACTTAATATGGTGATCGTGCCAGGCCTTCTCACGTTGCTTTTGCACCTGTTGATGAAAGCTAGCCAGGAACTGTTCCTCCTCAAGTTCTTCCAACTGTGTGAGCATTTCTTCCAGGGCTTCATGGTCCATCATACTTATGAGTGCTGCTATGCATGGACTAGGTACAATTTACTCCATTAGCATGACAACTTCCACACCATAAACCAACTGGAATGGCGTCTGTCTCATCAATTTCTTGCACGTTGTCCTATAAGCCCATAGTACTGCAGGTACGCGTAGGTCCCAATTGCTCCACTACGTGTTGTAGACTTTGGCTAGCGCAATCTCTAGTATTTTTTTGAATGCTTCTACTGTCCCATTGGCTTGTGGGTGATACAGTGTGCTTTTCTGATGATACATCTGGAACACTTCTATTAGCATGTTGATTGTTTCGTTCAGGAAATGTGTACCGTGAGCACTCATTAATATTTTCAGACAGCCAAATCTATTCAACACCCATTCAAACAAAAAATCCGCAGCCCTGGCGGCCATGCAGTCTTTGACCGGCTGCGCTTCCACCCAACAATTCAGGTACATTGTCACGGTGATAATGTATTGCACGCCTGTTTTTCCCTGAGGTTTGATAGGGCCGACAAAGTCAATTGCCCACTTTTCAAAGGGTTGCAGCATTATTTGTGGATTCAAAGGCATCTCGTTCCTCCATGATGGTTTACCTGTCCTTTGACATATATCATAGGCCTTACAGTGTGCTTTTGAATCCTGATGAAGGGTTGGCCACCACAACCCTGCACGGAGAATCTTTTGCACGGTCGCTCGTCCTGCATAGTGTCCTCCTACAGCGTCCCCATGCGCTTCCACGAGGATCTAAATTCGTTCAAATTCAGGTACGTACCTTCGTAGTATCTCATCATTTCCCATTTTGTATAGGTACCCCGCGATGATAGAAAAATCAACGGCGTGCACCACCAATTCCGTCTTCTGTTGGATGGAGTATTCCTTCAGCGCAGTTCCCGTTGTCAGAAACTGGATTATATCTTCAAAGTGTCCGTCTGCTACGCGTACAACAAAGAGTTGTGCATCAAGTAATCCTTCCTCCAAACTAGTAGGTTCCTCTCCCATCTTAATATGCGATAAGTGATCCAGTCTTGGATTCAAGAGTCTAGGCTTTATGACATCCTCAAAGTCATATTCTTGGAACAATAGGAGCCACCTACAGATGTGCCCCCCCCAACACAGGCTTGTTAACGAAGTATTTTAGCATAGAATGGTCTATATACATCTTGAAATGTCCCCCTAGCAGATAGTGGCAGTATTTTTGGAGCGCATACACCATACCAAGCCACTCACATTTGGTTGTGGAATAGTTCTTTTCTGGTTTAGAAAATCTGTGACTTGCAAACACGATAGGGTGATCCAAGCCCTCTCCACCCTCTTGTGTTAGCACCACTCCCAATGCTATACATGACGTGTCAACATGGACATGAAACTCCTCATCCCATTTTTGGATGACCAAGATTGGGGCGGAGGCCAATTTCTCTTTTAGTACATCCAAGCTCTCCATGCAATCATCATTCCAGCAGAACGTGACATTCTTTTTTAACAATTTCTCCATTGGCGTGATCATCTGGGCATAACTTTTGATGAATTTCCTATAGTAACCCGTATGTCCCAGGGTAGCACGCAACCGTTTAACACTTTACGGTGCTTCCAAATTCAGAATCACTACAATCTTTGCAGGGTCTACCATTAGTACCTGTTTGTAGACCACATGTCCCAGCAGGTTCCCAAAGGGAACGAGGAACGTAGACTTTTTGAGGTTCATCGCAATTTGGTGTCGTTGTCAAGTATCCAGCATCAATCGTAAGCTCGCTACATGATGCTTAACCAATCCAAATACAGTCCAATCATCTAGATAGACCTCAAGGAATTTGTGGATATATTCTTTGAATGCTATAATGACTATGCACGAAAAGATGGTCGACACGTCGTTTAACCCAAACGGCATAATGGTGTATTGAAATCAGCCCCATCAGTCATGAAGGTGGTCTTGCTCCTGTCTTTCGGCACGATTTTGATCTGGTGGTACCATGAGAATCCATCAGTAAAAGAATATTCTTCTTTCCTACCGACATTTTCCAATACTTCATCTGTGAATAGGGTTAGGAATGGGTCGTGCACATAGTTGTCATTCAATTTCTTGAGGTCCATGCATATTCTTATCTGACCCTTCTGCTTCTTCTCTTGTACTACCATAGGGCTTACCCAGTCAAATTCTTCCACTGGATCAATGATTCGAGCTATGAGCATTTTGTCTATTTCTACATGGACCTCTTCCTTGTACTTCGGATTCAAGTGGTAAGGCCTCTGCTTAACTAGCTTCGCGTCAGGTTTTAGGGTGATCTTCGTCATCCCTAAATTTCCAACGATCCCCTTTAAGTCTGTGATCTTGGTTGGGAATAAGTCTTGGTACTCGCAGAGTTACTCAGCGACCTTATCCACTGTGGCATCATCCTAGTAGTCACCGAGTGTTGCATACTTCAGTTTGGCCTCTGTACCAATGTTTACCTGCTTTGTATTTACTGGAACGGTTATCTCAGGGCCTTCAATCAATGGCCCTTGAACCTCATGATAGCCTTCAATTTATGGAATGTTAACTTTTCATGTATCCTCATCATCTTCTTCAATATTTACGTTGTAACACTCCAGCAAGCAACTCAGCTGGGTTGCCCATTCAGGCTGAAGCACTTCCATTGGCTCCTGGGGTATTTTAAAGATAACTGCTTTTACTAATTTTAGCGCATCATCAACAATATCCCACCAATGATCCTCAAACGTGAAGGTTAACAAGAATCCTTTGCATAAGATATCCCATTCGTTCATGCCATGGCAGAGCTCTGTCTCTATATACCAATTCATGGGAATAATATCTAGCATATGACAGAACTGGTGCACCCACTCTGTTTGTGGCTCTTCCCCGTAGACCTTTGTCCATTTTACGAGGTGTGCACGTGGATCATCTCGTCTGTCATACTTGTCTTTTAACCACATCTGAGGCTTCCTAAATCACATGCGAATCATCCATCTGCATTCGTGCTAGTCCTCAAAACTTCATTGGTGCGTACCCCACCATCTTGTGGGCGTAGCTCGCAGTACCCATTTCAGAGCATCGAAATGTTGCTGTTTGGGTACTTCTCTTTCAAATTTGTTCAGGAAGTCATCCACCTTGCTTAAACCGTCATACGTAGGTAGATCTCTTACCTCTATCACTATGTAGTGCAGTGATCTTGTCATCATGTTACCGTTGAGTGTGGTTACCTCGTGTAATCGGTTCTGCCATCATTCTATCTCATCAAAATCTGATGTGTAGGAGATTTCAAGCTCCTAAGAGATTTGGCCATCCGTGGTTGGATTTACCCAATCTTGCTTGTGCGTAGTTATCTTGTAGATGTAGTCTAGATCGTCGTCGCTGTCATAGTCGTGCACTGGATTTGTGTAGCGTGATCCTTCTGCAAGGTCTAACAGTACCACTACGTGTAATGAATTTTTCTCAAAGATCACCTTGTGCTTCTTTAGATTTATCACTCCATTCATGTCAGTGGCCCAATCTATTCCCAATACCGTGGGGTAGGGACTGCTATCATCAACAATCTCTATCACTTCGAAATCAGCTAGTGCACTTGCTCCTTCAATATCTACTGTGATTCCTTGCAATCTCCCCATAGGTAGGATATTTTGTTGGTTTGCCATCTGTAGTTGGATAGGAGACCATTGCAGCGCAGGCCTGCCCATGCGCTCCCATGTCTGCTTTGGTGTTACCGGGAAAACTAGTGTCTATTCAGAACTGCTAGTCCCACTAAGATGGGTAGCTATCTTAGAAACAAACAAACTAAAGTTACTTGTATTTTCCTTTACGAGAGAGAGATGAGAAAGAAGCAGAGAGTACCAACCTCAGTCTTTCGCTTGGCTCCTTGCTTGTTTCCTTTCCCCTTTGATAGAATCTCGCCACTGCTTCCTTACTTGTTCCGCTTCAAGGAGCACCTGTAGAGTCACAGCAGCATAATACCATCAAAGCATAGAGATCTATCACTATAAACAATATAGGATCAAATATATATTGACCATACAAATTCATATATTAACACAATATTCAGAGATACACAATAATATGGAGGAAAACTCAAATAGCTTTATTGATGAAAGTAGTAGAAGAGAGGATTACAACCACTTGGTCTGACCCAATGCCATCCTCCCAGCTTGAAAGCCCTCTTCACCTCATACAAAGCAAAATCACCCAACAATGTCTTCAAAGAGAAACCAACAACACCTCTTTGTAAATTACCAAATTCCAACCTCTGGATCTCTAGGATGAGGGATCCATATATAGATATTTGCAGGGGGGTGAGTTAGCTTCTGGGATTTTGATTAGTGTCATCTCTCTGATAGTTCTTGGTTCCACTTGGAGATTTCATGATCTCTTACTCATCCTTGGGTGAATTCAGGGAGGCAAGTGTCAAATGAACAGTTTCTAGAAGATTGTCAGGGTCTCCACCTAGCGAACTGCTTGTGCCATTTGTCTACTCTCACTCATCGCACCCTACAGAAGGGCTTTCCAGTATGCATCGAACTTTTTTCATGTGGTAGGTAAGATGCATCACACCCTTTGCTCTGGGTAGTCTGTATGGTCCTGTTTTGACTAGTTTTGAGTGGTTTTTCATGGAGAACTTCTGGGAGATGATGTAATCAGCTGACCTTTCTCCTTTAGGGTATGAAACAACACTTTTAGGGACTTAGAAGCCCTTGGTTTATGGACATATGTGATTGGGGTTGCAGTGCCCAAATATGTCTATAACAGTTGCCCCGTAAAGCATGAGGTCGTAAATCTTTTAATGTTGGGTGAAATGCTTTATAATGAGGATCCGAGGCTTTCCGAACTGGAAGGTGACCTGTAATAAGATACAATACAATACATTATCTTCATAATATTTTCATGATGTGGCTGAGGCGGGCATTCCCATGCTCAGCTTGATAAATTCATTTTCATGTACACAGGACAGACAACCGTCTATGTGCAGACTGATGATTTTGGTAGAGCCATCATCCCTTAGATTGGATGATTATCTATGCAGCAATGATGTACATTTGATGTCTTTATTTTCCTGAATATATCACAGCCTGAATGGATGAAACTAGATCTGAGGTCTTCAAAACTTATTCAATCCTCGCTCGAAAGTACAAGTCGATCCATGTCAAAAATATTTTCTGATGTGGAATATGCAATGGCATCGCCTGATTACTAGCCAATGATGTAAGCTGTTAACAGGCACGAGAGGAATCACCGATGATGATGATGACCCTCAACGTACTGCAGTACAATTTGTATGGTGTGAATACATGAGTCGATGTCAAGCACCACGCAAACTCTTTCGGTCGAAGGCCATTAATGTAAACCTATCGCCGGAAGTGAGAAACTTGCCATTGAGGCATGCAAGCTTCAAAGTACTGAAAGGGTTGTTCCCAGGTCGGCTTCTTTGATAATGAGCTGATGTCAACAAGAAGTGACCTGTCATAGGAGGGCATTGATGGATCCCACATCTACGACATGAAATGGAGCAAATGATTTTGTAGAGGTCAAAATGATCTAATGATACAAGGTTCAGGTTGGCGGTCATGAAAGAATGAAGCGTGAAGGTATTGCAGTGATTGAGACACAAGCTGGGTAGGTGAATTCTCTGAGCGACTTCTCTTGAACATATCGGCGACACTGAAATGGATTGGTAGCATTAACCCCAAAAGTGGATGGTATGGTGGACCAATGGTGATATGACCGGTGAACAGAATAACGCAACCCGACTCAATCATGGTGATAAAGTGAAAGTGTCATGTTCAAGAGCGACCTGCTACCAATAAAGTTTCTTTAAGTTTTCTTCCCAATTTTCCCCAGTCATTTATGACCAATACCTCTTTATTTTTGTCAAGCTTTAGGAGGATAACATATGCTTGTTCTATAATTTTCCCTTCGGGCAAACCTGTCGCTATGTTTTAACGAGCTTAGCGATAGTGAAACTCACTCTTGTCTGAATGGACAAGCTTGTCGCTATTGTTTTAATAAGTTTAATGACAAGGATAACTCGGTCCTTTTCAATTTTAGAGAGTTTGAAAAGAGAAAGAAAGGAAAACTCCAATACTCCTTTTTCATAGTATAATCCCTTAAGTCCGAAAAAGTATAAAACAATGCGAAAGGGATGAATTTTTGATATTTTTAATGAGCCAAACAAGACAAACGCTCTATCTTTTTGTGTAATAATCCCTCAGGTCCGAAAAGATTAAAATCTAGAGGAGGGATGGCACTTCCAATCACTTTAACAAGCTAGAGAGGCCAATTGCTCGGCAATATTTTCATATTTTACGAGTCAGATGAAAAGAGCTTAATGGAGACTCATTTTTTATGAACGAGTGATATTTTCGGGTAGCAGTTGGTTCCAGGTGAGGGTTGGATCTTTCCAATCATGACAATGTTAAGAAGATGGCTAACAGAATCACTTGTCGCAGCTATTCCTCAAAAGGGGTAAACAATCAAATGGAGGCATATGATCGGCTAAAACAGAGTGGAGGTGATGGTAAGAACACGACCAAGGATCAAAAGCTAATGATAATGCGTTCACAATTGTTATTTACTGGAGGTGGGTTCATTTTTTAACGAGCTTAAAATCTGGTGGAACATATGCTCCTTGCTAGGTTTAATTTTTAACGAGCTTGAACTTTGCGTAAAACTGCTCATTGCTAGGTTTATTTTTTAACGAACTTGAACTTTTTCTAAAACTGCTCATTGTTAGGTTTATTTTTTAACGAGCTTGAACTTCACGTAAAACTGGTCATGGCCTGGTTCATTTTTTAATGAGCTTGAACCATGCGACAACATATGCTCAGATTCAGTTTCATGTTTACACAAGCTTGAAACGAGAAACTATGCTTGTTATAAGTTTGCATGCCCCCAGCATAATGACGCAAATCGAGGTGCATGCCCCCCAAGCTTCATTGCATTCAACGCGGTGGTTGGAATGAAGGTTTACCTTTGAAATCTTTGAAAGACTCGACTTGGATTTTACGAGATCGTAATCAAAGACTCAATTTGGAAAGGGAGTTGTTTCATTTTTTAATGAGGTTGACACAGTAAAAGAACTATCCTCATAATCCACCGTATTTACAGTATTTGATAGAAAATCAAAAACTGAAGGATGATTAAGGTTGTTGGAATAATCTTCATGGTGATCCAGAAGATGGGAACGATGGTGGTAATCTTCCCATGGTGCCTCTCCTATCATCATTGACTGAATGATTCCTTCGTCTGTAGAATGTACATGCGACCAAGGATCTGAAGAGGTGCCATATTCCTTAGACCTATCTATCCAAACACCTGATGAACGTTGATTTGCTTTTGCTCCCCAGGCAAAGAAAATTGATTGCTACAATATTTCTAAAATGGCGATGATCCATGTTGACAAAATGTTTGGGAATCTTCTGAATCTTTTAGATATAGAAGATATCATATTGCAGGTTTCCACCATGGCCACTTCCGCCAGATTACTTTGAGGCGGTAGGGCAAAAATACCCATCAATGTAGGGTCTTTTAGCAGGCCTATTCTAATATTTTGAAGCGAATGAGAGTTTCCATGGATCATCAGGATGCTTCCCGTAACTTGTGAACTATTGGGGAGAAGGTTTTGTTGGTCGACGATTGTAATTCCTCCTTGAAGAGGAAATGCAATCTTTCTGAAGTATGTTGACACAACAGTGGCCATAGCATAAATCCCGGGCCTTCCCAGTAGGATGTTGTAATCGAGATTTCCATCGATAACTTCAACATCGATTTCTACTGTTTTCCCCCCCAGTTCAACTTGCAAGTTACTTAAAATCCCGTATGGAGTGTATGTTCATCCATCAAATGCTTTTAACGTCGTTGATGATCGCGACAAGGGTGGTGATCCTAAAATTTTCCAGCAACTCATTGACATAATACATGTAGATGCCCCCTCATCAATAATTGTTCAATGAATAGTTTTGTTGAGGGCTTTCACTTGAATGAGGAAAGAGAGTTGAGCTGGTAATTGAGGTTCATATCCTTTATGATTAAAGGCCACAAGATTGGAATCTGTTGGGTCAATCCCACCTATTGCTGATAATAGAGCCTGCTTTTGTGAGGTGCAATTTTGCAGTGCTTCAAGTGTCGACATAGTGGACAACGATTGGGCCAGGTCCTCTACTATATTATAATTTTGTGCTGCTCTGGCACGAGGATTAAATGTCGATTTGCATACTACTCCCTTTGGCAGCTTTATCGTTAGCTCAGGGATGATGGGTAGCACAACTTCGGTCGAAGTTGTTGTCGAACTACTAGGTTGATCAGTAGCCTTATTGTTCGACAGTTGTGGATTCTTGTAATCTTTATTCCTTGTCGATATCAAAGCATCATTTTGTTGTTTTAAAATGGACAACATAAGCACTTGGGATGGGGAAGCATTGTCGCTAGCAACTAGATTGGTTCCTGGGTTTGGAAACGGATCAGTCAATACTACCGAGGTTTTTGAGTTCTTGAAGAATTTCTTAATCTCAACTTTATGTGGACAATCTCTCATCCAATGATCCTCATCGCATATATGACATCCTGAAGGAGGTTTCCTTTGCCCAGAAGGGTTTGCAGAAGATTTTTCAAGAGATGAATCATCCTGCTTCTTCTTTTTCCCTTTCTTTTTCTTCTTGCCTCCTGGTTGCTTCGGTTGTTTGCCTTTGTCGGTTGACACTGCATTAACCTTCAAGGCTAGAAGCTCTTCATTTTCTTTTTGACCAGAAAACTTACGGGTTTTCTTAGATGTAGCCTTTTTGTATTTTGTGCTCATTGTACCTATCACGCCATCACCAACATGAGAGTCCTTGTTTGATTTATGAGGAGGAGGAACGAAAAATTCTGGTCTTGGAGCATCAGGGATTTTGTCATAGAGTGTGCCAGACTGAGTATAGATCAAGTCTAGATATTGCGCACAAGAAATGACCTGCTCTTCAGTGATGACTCCTCCCTTTGCCACATCTTCTGTAATAGAAGGTAACAAAGACTTAATAAACCATTCAGCTAGTAGCTGATCAGGGACATATGTTTTTACCATTCTACGATGATGTCACCATTCATGAATATGATCAGATATGTGAGTGGTCGTTGTCTGTTTGAAATTGGTAAGAAGCTCTGTTCCTATTTTGTACCTTATTGGTAATTGAAAATGGGTTAAAAAGGTGGTGGCAAGGGCGCTGAAGTTATCAAATGAAGCTCTAGGCAATTCGATGTACCATTTTGCTGCTGGACCAGTTAACGTTCACTGAAAAAGGCGAAGCCTAATCGAATCATCATTTAGAGTGTTGGAGGAACACCACAGATGGAAGGTCATCACATGATTCAATGGATCTTCACCCAGATTTCCATTGAATTTAGGAATATCTGACGAAATTTTATGAGGAATCTCTGGCCACGAAGGGGCATAATTGATTGGACCGTTTTTTAGCCGATTTAGATCTGGTAACTCTAAAGTCGCCACGAAGGGCAATTGTTGATTCAGGTTCGGCGAAGCGTACCCAAGATAAAATGGGATTGCCTGAGCAGTGGGTATTTGCATACCAGCATAATGCATTTGATGCTAATAACTTTGATAAGGTTGCTGGGCATAACCAATTTGGGATGATTGATGATAACCATTTTGAATAAATCGCTGCCCATTACCTACAAATCTTTGTTGCTCAGGTCCTTGGTAAGCTTGCTAGAATTGCGGTTGTTGATGTTGCACCAGCCATGGCTATGAAACCATTTGTTGTTGCCAAATACTGGATGTTTGACCAAGATGAGGGGTAACAGTACCCATTTGAGCCTGTGTCGCTCCAGTTAAGGAGCCACTAACCGGCGATCGCCGTTGCGTTGTAGAGACAAGAGGTTGTTGTATTACGACTTGAGAAACTTGAGGTTGGCATACAACAGGTAACGCCTGTACTTGCAACACTGTCACAATAGCTGGTGTAGTGGTGATATTTGACATAGGTAGACTCGGTTGCATTGAGTATACAATTCTTGGTTGTCGAGGCAGTATTGGCACCCAACCACTGGATGTGATTCCATTTTGACCCAATTTGGTTGAGAACTCTCATATGGTTTTTTTCCCGGAGGGAACACTGAAAGGGCATACTGCCCTCCATACGGCAACAATCTAGTGCTGACAGGGAAGATCGACCTTTGGAGATTAGACTGCCCAAACTGATACTATCGTGAAGGATTAATTTGTTGAGACTCAACATAAGAAATTCTAGATGTTATTCCGGATGAACAAATGGGAACAGACCATACTATCGAAACAGTCCATGGGTGGACTCCCTCTAGTGGTTGAGAGCTAGTTGGGATAGATGGTATGCCAGCAAACATCGTCAGAGTAGTGGCAAGAGGTTCTGTTACCGCTGTATCGAATGACACAGTCCTATATGTCGACGGTTGTCCAGACATATCGAGTCTATCCAAAAGACTTCCTAGCGATTCTACAAGAACTTGCGATGAAGGGGTTTAACTTCTGAAGTTGAAGGATATAGGTGGATCCTAGTCCCAAAATGCGATGGAGTACTGGATGGAAGATCCTCCATAATCTCTTCTATAGCAATCAATCCGAGTGGAAGAGGCAGACCGTCAGGTCCATAAAATATTTCTGGTGCCGAAGAAGGTATAGATTCTGTAGCGACAGATGCTGGAGGGGTAACACCTTCTTAATCAACTCTAGATGGAGCTAGTTCAGGAATCAAAGTGCTTACTGTTACACTAGGATCAGTTCCAATGTCCTCTTGTAACTTCGGAACTTCTTCTGTAGAGGCAGGGATACCATAAATGGTTGGAGTAACTGGAGTCTCAGAGGATGTTGAAACACAAGTTTCAAACAAACCAGGAGACTTTGACCCAGTTAAACGAGTTTTCTTGGCCCGGAATGGTTTCGTTTCTGGAGTCAAAGACGGCTGACTCATCAGTCTCCGCGAACGATGGGGTTTTGATTGACTTTCTTCCATGATTGCGGATTATTTGATCAACTCAAAATAAGAGGGGAAAATGTTATTCCGAATTAAATGAATTTTAGATGCTTTGACACAACTTGCTTTTTCAATTTTTAAGAGTTGAGAAAAATCTAAAGATGACGCTAGTCAACTTCGATTTTTAATGAGCCTGAAGTGACAAGTGCTCATATGGACCTTTTCCTTTAAGGGGTCTGAAAAGGAATGAAAGAGACTACTCTGGAAATCTAGATAGAGGGATTACCAAACCAATCGCAAAACTGCAAAATAATTTTTACGGTACAGCAATCAATCTTCCCGAATGCTGTGTTCAATGCATTGCAATTGATAGGATGACAAACACGGCTTCCTAAGGATAAATGATATAGCCTTTTGTGGTCTCCCAATATATACTTGACGGTACGTGGGAGCAGAAGTCCATACTGGTACTTGTCGTCTCAAAGAGAGGAATCACCCAACCTACGATGAAAGCGATAGTTACCAGGCTTTACGACGTCAGAATACGTCTCTAGCCTAGGCTTCTAGATGTTGCGCGTTAGGTTCCAAAGCATTTTTATGTTCATTGAATTTATTTTACAGTTGATCTTTCTTAAGAAGTTTTCCTTTAAGGTTCACTGCATGAAGTAGATACACAACTCCTAAATATGCAATCTAAGATGATAAACAGTCGTTTATTCTTCTTTTTGCAATGAAAATCCTAGCTACTAAGGAAAGAGAAACAATATCCTTTCAACATAGAGCAAAGAGCACACACTAGATGCACTGTCTTAAATCAAAATCAACAAGGAGTCTAAATGCAAATGCACATGCATGTATTTGTTTTCTACTTTCTTAATGTGTCAATGACAAAAAGAAGGCTAAGTACAAATCTAAATTATTCCTTCTTTCAAAGCGAAAATACTAACGATTTTCTTTTCAAAAAATGAAAAGGAGACAAGACGACACTTTACGATTTTGAATTGAAAGCTACTTTCAACACTTGAAATACTATTAATTCAGATCAAATACAAGAGTAATAGTGTAATCGACTATCAAAAAGAGAAGGATTCTTTCCTTTGACTGAAAACGACACTTGCAACACTTTCAAATCAAAAGACGACAGTTCGATTAAGCTACTATTTTTTAAATGAGAACTGTGAATGGCGAAAAATACACAAAAACATTCAAAAATATTTGTACAATGGAGGCTAGATGTTGCAAAGGAAGGGGGTTTCAATAGTGGTCTACTAATCACAGACAACAAAACTCCTAAATAAAGCTGAAGATAGTGAAGAAAAAACCAAAATCTGGTGGCAGAAACAGTCTTATATGATCATCACACCTGTAACACAGGGAAACAGGGATGCATCTCACCTACTGTGCACGGGAGGTGCGATGCATCCAAATTGCCAAGAAGAGAAGGTGTGATGGTCCAGGGATGAGACTTCAACTTGGTTTTTGGTCACAATTTGCAGCTTAGTTCAGGGATTTAGGCCGAGCTAATGATAGTTAGTAAATACAAAGTATAGGGGCTAATCTAGTGAGGCTACTTTAGCTACCTCTAGGGCACTTAGAATGTTTGCAAGTCAATTGTTCAGTTAGTAAACAAACCCGGACATTGACTGAAGTAGCGTTGATCTACTTTTCACTTAAATAGCAAATGCAGTTCGAAGGCTAGTTGGCTTAACTTCAGGCTCCATCTGTAGTTTATGAATCAAACAAATAGAGATAAGCAATCAAACTATTTGCTCCCTAGTATGGTCACCATTTTGTTACTGGGAAAACTAGTGTCTATTCAGAACTGCTAGTCCCACTATGATGGGTAGATATCTTAGAAACAAACAAAATAAAGATACTTTTTTCCTTTACGAGAGAGAGATGAGAAAGAAGCAGAGAGTACCAACCTCAGTCTTTCGCTTGGCTCCTTGCTTGTTTCCTTTCCCATTTGATAGAATCTCGCCATTGCTTCCTTACTTGTTCCACTTCAAAGAGCACTTGTAGAGTCACAATAGCATAATACCATCAAGCATAGAGATATATCACTGTAAACAATATAGGATCAGATATATATTGACCATACAAATGCATATATCAACACAATGTTCAGAGATACACAAGAATATGGAGGAAAACTCAAATAGCTTTATTGATGAAAGTAGTAGAAGAGAGGATTACAACCACTTGGTCTGACCTAGCACCATCCTCTCAGCTTGAAATCCCTCTTCACCTCATACAAAGCAAGATCACCCAACAATGTCTTCAAAGAGAAACCAACAACACCTCTTTGCAAATTACCAAATTCCAACCTCTGGATCTCTAGGATGAGGGATCCATATATAGATATTTGCAGGGGGGTGAGTCAGCTTCTGGGATTTTGATTAGTGTCATCTCTCTGATAGTTCCTAGTTCCACTTGGAGATTTCATGATCTCTTACTCATCCTTGGGTGAATTCAGGGAGGCAAGTGTCAAATGAATAGTTTCTAGAAGATTGTCAGGGTCTCCACCTAGCGAACTGCTTGTGCCATTTGTCTGCTCTCACTCATCACATCCTACGGAAGGGATTTGCAGTATGTATCACACATTTTTCATGTGGTAGGTGAGATGCATCGCACCCTTTGCTTTGGGTAGTCTGTATGGTCCTGTTTTGACCAGTTTTGAGTGATTTTTCATGGAGAACTTCTGGGAGATGATGTAATCAGCTGACCTTGCTCCTTTAGGGTATGAAATAACACTTTTAGGGACTTAGAAGCCCTTGGTTTATGGACATATGTGATTGGGGTTGCAGTGCCAAAATATGTCTATAACATTTGGCAGGACGTTCACATCCAATCCTAGATCCAGAATCACTTGGTCCATCTCATATTCCCAAACTTTCATGGTCAATTTCATTTCACTTCTTGTTCACGTTGTTTGCTTCCCGAGCTTCCGAACTACACATGGTTTTCCTGGCGTGGTCCCAGCGCATCTAGTTATGAGTTCTTGTAGCCCCTTTACAGCCTTGCTGTCACGCAGCAACTTCATACATGTCTCCAAGAACGTAGTGAGCATCAATGGGTCCATTTCTAACTCTAGCCTGTCTTTACTTCCCAAAATGGAGGCATCAGTGAAGCTCCTCTTAGCTTCCATGAATGTCTCCTTAGCACGCTCCAAATCAAATACTGGTTCCTTCGTTGGAGCCTTGTGAACCTAGGTACTTTCTTCAGGTTGCTTGCCTTTGTCATCTCTTGTTGTAATTCCACTCCAGAGCACGATATTTACATTAGGGTCTTCTTCGCGTGGCTCAAACCTCATCATTTGCAGGTTCTGAGTCAGGGGAGGTTGGAGTGCTCCTTTATTGCGCAACCTCACTATCAGTATGGGACAATCCTCTGTCTCATGGTAAAAAAAAGTACAATACAAGCATGATGGTCACGTTGGATTCGTACAATTGAGTTCATAATGCCCTGGCCTTCCACAATTGTAACATATCAGTTGTTCGTGACCTCTTCCTAGTCCCCCTCCACCTTGGCCTCATCCATGTCCCTGAAATCTGGTGCACGTCATTCCTGTGTTTTGATTGAGGGCCAGTGTTTTGGCCTAAAATCTGTAGGTAGGAGTTCAATCCATCATTAGTTCATAACTTCGACAAGTGCGCTCATCATGTCCTACCAACCTACAAAAATTACAAAACAACTACTGTGAATTCTGCGTATACTTTTTAAATATATGGCAGTTATCTGTAGCATGCTTTCCTCCTATCTCACAAATCACGGACCACAATTCAGACATCACGCCTGATCCTACTTGTGCCTCTAGTCTTAGTGGCATTGGCCCTCCTCCCACAAGGTAATTCATGAACACTGGGCAGTGGTCCTTGTCGTGCCCCTGGCCTTGCATTTTACGCACCATACCTCATCGCGCATCTCTGGGTGGGTTGTCCTGTCTTGTTTCAAACTTTGCATCTCCAGGCACAAGTTTTTCAACTGCGCGTGAATCTGCTGAACTCCCAAGTTAGGATCTTGTATCAAAGTCTCGTGCAATCTCATCGCGACCTCCAAAGCCTCAGCTTGAGTGGTTAGCCTTTGTTGTGACAACGCATTTCGTAGATGCGGTGTTAATGATGCTACAAACCATTCGTGGTGTTTCCCATCTATTAATGTCATGTTTGCTTCACGAATTGTGCACTTCAATGTTTGATCCAATTCCCACGGGGTCTTGCCTGGTACCATTGTGATCTCCTTGAATCTAATGATCAACTGTGCCTCGGACTTTGGCCCGCTAAATTCTTTGTTTAGCGCAACTTGGATATCTGCGATCCCCGCATTCGGATTGTCATTGGAATTCTTAATGTACCAGGTCAGTGCACGATCCTGCAGAGTGCTAACCAATGTTGCCTTATTTATATTGTCATTCGTGACACCCTGTGCTTCCCTTACAACTTTTATCACGAACCAAAACTGGTTCGGATTTTCATTCCCTACTCCCTTAAACACTGGTAGCTTTATCATGCTTGCCGTACTGCTCCACAGTGGTGGCGGAGGTGGTATGGAAAAAAATGGGGGTGAAGACGGTAAAACTGGTGGTGGTGTGGGTGGGGGTGGTATGCACGGAATTCTATGCCTTATCAAATTGATCGCACTTCTTGGTGGGACCTTCGTGAGCTCTTCATTTCCCCCTCACGGAGGTGAAATCAAGGGGCTAGTTCCTAGTTCTATGCTACCATCATTTGTATATATTCTCCCACTCCTCGTAGCCCCAAACATCAATTTATTGGCATAACCCTCTTTTCACACAGTAGCATTTTAATCCAAGAGTTCAAAGATGTAATGTACTTACCTCATGGTCCCTTCAGGAAGCATCATTGTTCCTCGCTATAGCTGACTAAAGTCTCTACCATGAATTTGGTGATGAATCCTCTGATGATTTGATCGAGCTAGTGATTAATAGTGCACATGATCTTATCCTCCGATGCCTCCAGTCTGTGCACCAATTCTAGAGTCCACACAATAGGTTTTTCGAGTTTACACCTTCCATGGTTATTTGTTAGCTTCGCGATCCACTCATACAACTCAGTGGGGAAGGATGCAAAGAAAATTTCGTGGATCTCTGTATATAAGTAGCAGTCTAACCACTCTTCCTTTGATAGTCGCGGATTCCTGTTTTCCTGCACCGCGAACTCGTGAATCTTTCTGTCCAACCAATCTTTAATTCCTTTCTTTGTCGGATTCCAGTGATATGACATTAGACATCTCTATGCAGATCTCGGTCCTGGCAATGGAACCATTTGTTGGCTTGTTGGGGCCTGACCCAGGTTCGGAGTTAATTAGCCAAACAAATCCCTGTACTACTGGCCCTTTTAGCAACAATCCGTGGAGTGTGGACTGAGGTCTCACCCAAAGTAGTATCAGAGGGTGCTATAACCAGGTTTCCACACCGTTGAGATGTCTGAGAGGTTTGACTAGTTCGCTGTTTGCTCCTGTGCATAGGTTGCTTCGCGCAATTTCTTTTTCCTCGCAGCCTGATACACTGCCTTCGCACAGCCCTAACCAAGGGCTATGGAGCTCTCGCGTCGTGCTCTGTGCTATTACCCGAGATCCTACTTATCTTCCAGTACTAGTTAAATACCTTCACTTCCTTGAATGTCTTAAGTTATAATTAGATATACAAAAACATTCATATAGGTTCACGTAGTAAATAAACAATACACTTGCAAATTATATCCAATCATTCATTAAACCAAGAAAAGATACACATAAATTTATTAAAATTTCTCTTTATTGATTCTCCCAACGGTTACAGACTCGACCTGCCTCGCGCATTCTGCTGCAGGGGTCCGTGCACTCAGCTGCAGATCCTTCGCCTACTCCATGACCCACAGACACACTTTACAGTTCGAATCAATCACTTAGACTTCTCCTCTTCTTCTATTCTATCCTCTATTAGTTATCTTATACACTTAGAGCCTCGCTCTATTTATACAATCCCATGGTCCATGGACCATGGATAGGTCTATCTAGCCGACATTACATTACAAAAACTAGGGCGAACAACCCTGTGACTCTATTATAATATTGCACCCCGCACCTGCAATTCACAGATCTTTTACAAAATGATTCAGTCAAAACTTGGGCTTTAAGCCCCAAAACTTGCCTTGGGGGGATTCCATGCCCAACACGTGATATCCGTCAGATCTCGTCCCTTCTTGATGAGCGGCTGTGATTGATTTGGACTTCAACGAATTAAACCACATTCTATAAACCTTCGTGTCCGTAGAAAAATTATTTTCCAATCTAGATACATTGATTGCATTGTTAACTTTAATGTGAAATGTGAAGTGGTTGTGAAATTTTTTTCAAACTTTAATATAGCCTCAAGGATGGTCAAAAACATGAACTGCCTAATAACACAATTGGTGAACGTGGATGTAGTATTTAATATCTCAATATAAATATGGATAATTTATAGTAGTGTCTTGAAGGATAGGAAGAAACTTGTTTCATTCCTTTCTTAGTGAAATATTTGGCCCTTTATCCTGATTAGCATTTAGTGATCTGTCACTAAAAAAAGTGATTCCTTTTCTGAAGCTTGTTCAACTATTTTCATATAGATGAATCGTGCTACAATCCTTTCTCGTGGAAAATGTTGGAAACCATGTTAAGTTGATCCTCTTTTTGTTGCCAAGAATTATGAAGAATATTTTTTATATTTACATCTCAATTAGTTTCCAAGGATATTTTCTAGTAAAGATTCTCACAAACAGTTTTTCAAACAATATTATTTAAATACTAAAACGAGTAACATGGAGTGGATATTTTATTAAAAGAATCAACCTTTTTCTCCCAGACTCTAGAAACAAGTGAGAATTTTTAATGGAGATAGTATTTGCTTGTCAAACACTAACTTCTTTTAAGTAACGACTAATTTAATTTTATGAAGGTGCTATGAGAATTGGACTATCACCAACTACACGTTACAAATTTTTCTTTTACTCTATTTATGGTAGGTAAGTTGGCTGTCAACTTGTTGGGTTCATCTATCTTGTGTTACTTTGTAGTTCATGTTAATATTTGGGTGGGGAAGGGAAGACAAGGGTTTGTTACAAGGTGTGCAAGGAAAAGGCAAAGAAAGGAAGTGTAAGTATGGGAAAGGCTCTGTATGCATTTAGAGAGATATGATCCAAAGAAAAGAACATTTTCAATTGATTGGATTGAAGGCTAAAATTTTTCTTTAACTTGATAAGCTTGAGTTCTCTTAGCACTGCTTTTCATGTCTTTTGAAAATAAGATTTTTATTTCCTACTTTGGGGTTGGTATCCACAGCTATTTCCATATGTTTTGGATATGCCAAATCAAAAAAGGAAGGAATATATATGACAAGAAAATGTTGTATGAAGGGAAATAAATGGATTAAAGGCATAGATGAATATCAGAGGACACCGAAGTTCCCATCATCTTGCCTATATTCTGTTGTTCGCCAATAGACCAAACTTTCCTGTAATAAAGTGGAGTTTACTACTTTGTTGTTGTTAAAATACCTCTATCTGCCAACATTGTACCTTGATCTTATGATTAGTAATGTCGCAACAAGTTATATAAGGGTACCTTTTACCTTTCTCTATGTGACCTTTAATCTATGAATTGAAATTCTGCAACTACAGCATAACTGAAATTATTTCAAAAATTGATGCTTGACTACTCATCGACTTATTCACATATTATTTAATGAAAAAAAAAAATCACGACTACTCATCAGAGTCTACAACTCAAGTTATTTCAAAATTAATTCTAGGAATCTAGACTACTCATCAGATAATTTCAGCTATATGGGGTCTAGTAGCAGAAATTTAATTCACAGAAACAGACAATTCCAAAACTTTCTTGGATTGCATTTGATTTTTATTTATTTAAGTGAAGGTTGAATTCAAATCTAAACTATTTAAAAAACGAGAAAACGGAATAATACATTTTTAGAATCTAAAATGAGGCCATAAATTTAAATTTGACTCCATCATATTCTGGCAAATGTTAAGGTGGTTACTTGCAACTTGCATTAAAAAAGTGAGGTGCTCTACAACCTAGGTGGGGCAGATGCATCTTCATCTTTGTATGTAACACTAAATAGAAAAATTAAAGAAAAAGGTGACCTCTTGTTTACTTTACTTATTGTATTTAAACAATAATTAACAAAACCAACATAAATCTATTTTGAGCTGAAAAAAAATACTAAGCATAACCTTGGATCTCTTAAGCATCAAGAATGATCAAAATAGGATCCATAAATGCTCTTTGAGCTTTTGATCCCTATTGGAACTTTCTAGATCTCTGGCTAAGATGGATCTATCCTATTATAAAATGACAAATATGTGGAAGAGAGGTCTCTGTTTTTTAACTAAGCATGCACCTCTATAGAAAAAATGGTTATTAGTTGTAGATGGAAATATTTGATATCGTTTAGAACTACTCCCACTATTTCATACTAGTTTCAAAAGGTCGTTGTCTAATGTGGATAATGTTCTGAACTTTTAGTTTAAGATAGAATATTATTTATGTTACCAAGTGTTGGAACTTGTTATTAATGGTCCAGAGTCCTAATATATGTTTTCACAATGAGAAAATGATATTTTTATGCATTTATTTTATGTTGATACATGTTGGATTAACAATCATGGTCGTGAATTATTATATTTATCTTGGACATTACTACATATTCCAATCATCAATGTTTATCTAGTATGCACCTCCACAAAGAATTTGTTATTATCTAGGAAACTAAACATGCCTCTTGGGAAAAACAAGAATAATGAGTGGAAGATGGCTATCCTTTCATTCATACAAACACATTGAAGAGGAAAAAGTTCAAATGGGGAAGCAAAGAAGGAATTCATTGATTTAATCAATGACATAGAGGAAAAATGTGAAACAAAACCAACATAATCTTGTTTGAGTCAGAGCATTATATCTGTATTAACTTGGTCTTGGTAGTGATTTTACAATAGAGCTCAATAATTCATTTCATTACAATTAAGGGCATTAGATGGAGATTGTATAGTATCCTCCATGGGGCTATTACTTTTCATATCGTATTTTGGAGATTATAGTGTGCTTAGAGAGATAAAAGGACAACGAGAGAATGAAAACAATGTTACATATCCCAATTTACTATACCCTTAGAAAAATTCTATAGCCTATTGTTATGACAAATTTTGAACCTTTTTTTGCAATTCAAACTCCTCTCTATAACCCATGGGAGTTTACTTATTGATCCATTAATTACTCTAAATTTGGAATGAAACAATGTATTCAATGCTTGATGTGTTGGTAATGAGATGAAATAAGGGCTTCTCTTGCAAGAATAACCAAATTTAGTGATATTTTAATTACTTAAATTGTTTTAAGAAATATCCTCTCTTTGAGAAGGTGACCTACCTTGCTATGAACTTTGAGAAACTATAATGTGCTAATGAGTGATTTCATAAATTTACATGCACTACTAGAGATTTTTATCACTTAGTTTTATACTACCTTTGAGGGCATCAGAGGCCTTATTAGCTTAGTTATTTACATTCAGGTTTTACAAGTCCTTTCGTAGCTTGATTTTGTTTGTGAAATTTGTGGAAGGTAGACATTGAAAGAATCTCTGCATTAAGGTCCAAGTGTAGATGAAAGGTTGTACAGGGCCCAACAATACCTAATGTTCATGGAGGCTTTTCTAGATCTATTGTGATTGATAGTTCCTCTTTTAGAACCTTTGTATTCTCTTGATAACTTTCCTTGTCTATGGAGATGTCACTGGTCATTCCAAGGATATGGGTAAAGGTACCCATGTGAGGGACCTTATTTTTGTAGTTGATCTATATCAGAGCTTGTGGCAGAGGTTCTTGTGTGTACGAGAGGAATCCCTTGTTGCTTATTTTGATTGAGTTTGAACTCTAAAGTAGAGATTGCAAATATTGCTTGATTCAATTGGCTTCTTAGGGAGGAGTTTTTCCTTTGTTCCTCTTGCAATGATATTATCCTTTCTTCAAGAGCTTTCCTAGATGCATGTTGATATTCTTATTTAAAAATATGATCTCCCCCTTCAATTTTTGTTTCTGCAACAAAAGGGTTTGTACAACATAGAGTGGTTCAACAATGATAATAACTTCAAATGCTTGGATATGTTCTTACTTTTCCCTTAAAATGTGGTTAGCTTCAACAATAGTTTGTTAATATTTCTAGTACACTTATTTGGTGCTCTCTAGTCCAGTATGGAAACAATGTTGTAATGTCAACATAAACATTTAGACTTGGTCAAAAATTTCAGATTTTTTTTGAAAGTCTACACCCCCTTATAGACATGATTAGCTTGACCTCAGTTTAGAGACAAAAATGGCAATTAAAAGTTATTTTTTCAATAGTTTCGAGTTTCCATTTGAGTGGACACAAGTTTTGCATCTAATAATGACTACAAAAAATAATATAACAAGCAAGAGGCTTCCAAACATGCACAAAGTATTCTCTTTATTTATACCAAAAAAATATTGACTATTAAAATTGATTACAATATTTCATTTCCTTGGAGGATTTGATCATCCTTGTCTTTTTTTAAATCATGTTCTAGCCTACAAGGTTGTTTGCAATTGCTAGTAAAAACTTATAACATGAGACTCATTAAGTAACAAATTAATGTATTGTCAATTGTACTACTGGACTTGCCATGAGATTTTTTCAATGAAATTATATGAAGCAAATTTCAAAGTATTTAAAAAAAAAAAACAAAACTACTTGTATGTAATTCATGTATACAAACAAGTAGTGACACGCCACCATGTGCCTCTCATTTAATTTGTAAATATTTAAATTATAAACATGTGAATTAACATTTTTATTTCTTTATAAAATTTGGGTGTTAGAACTTTAGTGATGGTCCTAAAAGTGTCAATGGGGTCATTAGGACATGTGTTTTTGGACTTCCAAGCTCGATAAGTCTCGACCTGCCAATTAATACACCAACTAGGCCTCTAAGTCTGCATGGCTTAAAAGTGCATGTGTGTTCTTAGGAACATACACATTCCTAATATGATAGACTTTTATGTGCGCAAGGTCCCATTTTTTTAATTTTGGAAATAGTCAGTGCATTTTTAGGTGATATTGAGTGAAATTTTTCATCCTTGGTATACATCGAGTATGAAATCAAAGAAGTACATGTTCTTTGGGTTCCACATAGACATTCTAGTGGATTTCTCTTTTTTTTTTTTTTTGAAAATTTGGTTTAAAATCGAGAAATGAACTAAATGTTACTTTAGATAGAAGTACCATATTGAATTGAAAGATATTTTATTACTTAGTGAGAACCCAAACCTATCATCACCAAAATACTACTTAGAACAACCAAGCAACTACTAAGAACAGATAAATCCAAATGATGAAATTGATACTTCTTTGACTACGTCAACTACACTCATAGAGAATCTCTAAGACATTGAGAGATTACTAATGATTGTCTCATGGAAGTTCATCCATTTCCAATTGTTGAGGCTTTTTAACTAATATATTTTATTATTGAATTGAGGCTTTTGTGATCCATAACAATTTTATGAGAAATGTTTTCAGCGATAATCACATCAAAATTCATTTGTCGACGCATTTCGAACCAGCAAGTGTGGTTCATCGTCAGGACAAGATGAAGAACCAGATCATGGCAGCAAATTAAATAGAGAGACCCATCATTCAAACGGCTAGAAAGAAACAACTAATTTTGACCAAAGGAAATGGTTAGAATTGACTAGACTACAACTAAATTTGACTGGACCAAGAGTTAGGGGAAATTTTATTAATTGGTTAGTTAATTAATTAGTTAATTTGTTAGATTTAATAATTTTTATTTAAATCAAATGTAACTAAATATATTCATTAATAACTAAAATTATTCATGAACCTAAATTGAGAACATTAAAATTTTAATCCTCTATACAACTAAATCAACTATATGTAAAAACCTATATTATCATGGGATAAATTAAGGTAAAATTGAAAGTTTATTAACTAAATAATTAGTTAAATTAAATTAGCTAACTTGTTTATCATGTATATTTATTTAAATAAATAAGTATTATCCTCTTTTAATTTATATAAATATTCATATATGAGGGAGCTAGGATAAAGATTAATAAATGTTTATTAAATAATTAAGTAATTTGTTTATCAAATGATTAATTAAATATGTAATATGTTTATTAAACATGTCTGATTATATTTAAATATATATGTTACTAAATATGATAATTAGTAAAAATGTTTATTAAGTTTATAATTTATATAAATATGTTTATAATTCTTTATATATATATATATATATATATATATATAATTCTTTTTTTAAATATCTAGGATAATTGAACGCTCTAGAACTAGCTTAAATAAAGACCAAATCATAGACCTCAACATTACTAAACAAGACTTCTTGTGATTGTTCATTGAATTAAGAAAAACCAACCTTTAAGCTAAACAAAAACACATTTGTATGGATTGGTGTACTTAGTAACAATTTTAAGACCATTGCATGGGACGTGGTCCATGGTATTTGATAAACCTCCTTATAATAATACATAGGTAATTCTAGATTAGTTGAGAAAGTTATGGCTAGAGTTCAAATCAAGACACCATGTCAACTTGTTCTACATAAAATAGTTCTATAGAGTGGGTTGTGGAGCTACACAATATATACAAAATGTTAAGCATAATCTAACACCAAGTCCTTGTTCATTTAAAAACAACCCTAACTCTCCTGGGTATTGAGTAACAAATAAAATTATTGTAATCCATACAACCATAGACACATTAACTCATGCCTTAATACAACATATCACCTTGATTACATCGTGATGCAAGGAATCCCTAGTAGGTGATGTTGTTGGCTTAAGGGGGGCTAACCCAGGCTTAGAGTTATTCACGCCAACTAATAAAACCCTAACTGCTAGCCCTTTCGGCAACAATCTACATAGAGCAAGCCACAACCTTGCTCGAAGCAATATTGGGGGATGTTAGAACTAGGTTTCTGCATCCAGAGGCCTATGTGATGACCTTACCAAAGTTGTTATAGCTTAGATATTCCCTCACACAGATCTATCCCTTTCAACTGTTAACTACTACAATTCTATCAAAATGACCTTCAGGTCTTCACAAAGGTACTTGATTATATAAAGATACAGATTCACTACTTTCACGCAATAAATTGTATGTTCTGAAGCCCTTATGACCTAGATCTATTGTCGCTTAGATCTACTCTTTCCAAATTGTTGACTACAACAAATCTATTTAACAATTTCCTGATCTCCACGAAGGTTGTTATTTGCACTTATTATGCATAAATATTACAAATCCATCCGTTTCATGTAGAAATTAAGCATTAATTCATATAAACAGATCACCGAGCGAAGATACATAAACTTAAAAAAAAGTAAATAAACAAGACACAGATGCACAAATTCAGCTAAAAAAGGCCTTTATTAAGATGTAATTTTTCAGATACAAACTTCTTATCCCTACGCACCCAGCTGCAGGGGCCTAGGTACCCAGCTGGAGGGGCCCTGGTACTTAGCTGCTGACTTATCAAGATCTCTGCACACTCAGTTACAGGAGACTTCCCCTTTCACCTAAGTACAAGAAACAGATCTTTCCTGTCTTAGCACCTTCCCCTTACAATTATTCTTCACCAAAAGTTATCTTCTAAGACTCACTATGACTCAACTATATCTAGCACTTTCATTACAATATGGTCCGCGGACCATGGGCGGGTCTCAAAACCATCCTATCACCTACCCATACAAGGGACTAATGCTCCTTTGACTCTTACTTATCTTTGTGCTCTGCTTCCACATTTTGTGGAGACTTTACATTCTTTAACAAAAATATTATAGAAATTGACTTTACTGACAAAAATTGACCCAACGATCCCATCCCAACATATGTTCCGAGAGGGGTTTTAAGAATCTTAGTCGTGACGCTGTGGCACAAATTATGTTGTGAAGCCATGGAGCTATGGAGAATTATTGTGAGCTTGTGTCTGCGATTTAGTGGGTTCACTTTGTGTGGAGGACATGTGCTTATTGTGTCTAACCTTCTTCTGGTAACCTTCATCTGGTATGCGCTATTTTTATATTTGGTTGGAGGACATGTGCTCATTGTAACATAAAGTAGTCTTGGCATATGATTGCTCGACCTTTGTTATTTTAGAAAAAAGTGAGAGATACTTTTAAAAGTGCATGCATATAATTCTAAAAGAGGTAGATTTTAAATGGGTTTTGTTTCAGGAAAAAGCAACACGTGAAATACTAAAAAATTGTGAAAACTCTGCACTTTTCATGGAAAAAGATTCTTGTGAAAAGTTTTTAATTTTTCATGATAATTCAAAAGGTAAAAGTTATTAAAGGATTTCTTGTGAAATTTTTTATGTGAAAAGTTTTATTATTTTAATTTAAAATTGTTTTATTTAAAATTAATAAAATGAAAAGAATTAGTGAAGAATATGACAGAAAATTAGTAGTTACTAAATTTGAGTTTAACTTTAAAAGAGGTTATATTATATTTTAATTTTATTAAAATACTTTGGGTACAAAGAGTTTGTTTAGAAAGTTTACTAAATTATTTTGTTTTTATTTTATTTTATAAATCACATGTAATTGTGTAAATGTGTTACTATATTTTGTATTTTTAATAAGACCATGTGACCATAGTCTCACAATCTCTTAATCTAGGGTTTTGCAAAATCTACCCCAATTTATACTGGTTTTCATTGAAAAAATTGTAGTTCTGAAGATCCTTAAATAAATTAATTTTCAACCTATGAAATCCTAGGGGGGAGGTTCCCCTACTTATAAATTAATGCGAAAACCCCTATACGATTGACATTTCACTCATCTCAGTCATGGAATCAATTTTATGGCTAGCTTCAATTGAATTTCAAGATACATTCAAGGACATATGGTGTATTTGTCCCAGGGGTATACAAATTGAATCAAGGAGCATAAATGTGTTTCAGGAGATCCAACAAGTGTTTTTGTTTAAGTCTCATATGAACATACTACACAATCTTTCGAGCCATGCTTTTGAAAAACCCATCCGCTTGTGAAAAATTTGCAGTGGTAGTTATTAAAAACATCATAGCTCTAAATATCCACAAATAAATCAATTTTTGTGCGATAGAATCCTAGGAGGTAGGTGCCCCTACCCAACACTTGATGATATGACTTTGATGGAGTTGATGAATCATCCATTTAAGTCCTGGATTGAAATTTATAGCCAGTTGGAATATGATTCATAGAGTCATTCATGAACATATCATGAATTTAGTCTAGGGTTATAAAAACCAAATTGAGCAGGAGAGATGAGTTTCATAATCTATAACATGACTTTTAGTGAATTCCCATATGACCATACTACCCACAATTTAACGACCTAGGGTTTTGGAAAGTCTACCCTCTTGTTCAAAATTTGCAATGGCTTTTATTGAACAAAACCCTAACTCTCAATATACTCAAATTAACCAATATTTAGCCTATGGAATCTTAGGAGGGAGGTTTCAATACCTATAATGTCATCCTAAGACTCCAACTGAATGACCAATTTTCTAATTGAATCTGAGGCTGAATTTTATCTCCAGTTGGAACTTGCTTCCTAGAGTCATTGAGGGATATATGGTGAATTTGGTCTAGGGGTTGAAAAACCAAACTAAGTAACATAAATGAGTTTCATAAACCCCAACAATTTTTCCATTGAAGTCCCATTTGACCACACTGCCCATAATTTATCGACCTTTGGTTTTGCAAAATCCACCCCCATGTCCAAAATATGCATTAGTATGTATTTAAGAGAACCCTAGCTCATAAAATGCTAAAATAATTGTTATTTAGACTATAAAATCCTAGGACAAAGGTGTCAATACCTATAATCTAGTGCTAAGACTCTAATGGAATTGGTAAATTTCCCAATCAAGTCCCATATTGAATTTTATTCCCATCTGCAACTTACTTCCTAGAGTCATTCAAGGTCATATGGTGAATTTTATCTGAGTGCAAAAAGCAAACTGAACAACATAATTAAGTTTCATAAGCACCCAATTTTTTTTTCTAGAAGTGTCCCATGTGACCACACTACCCATAATCTCTCAAGCGAGAGCTTTGTAAAATACACCCTCTTGTGAAAAAATTGCATTCATCTTTATTTAAGAAAATCCTAGCTCTAAATATCCCCAAATAAATCAATTTTCATCCTATGCAGTTCTATGAAGGAGGTGCAACTACCTATAACTCCATGCCAAGAATTTGAGTCATTTGTGCAAGTCACATATTGAATTTTATGGTCAGTTGCAAGATGTTTCCTAAAGTGTTTCACAGACATATGGTGCATGTTTTTCAATGGTATAAAAGTTAAACCAAGTAGCATAAATAAATCTTATAAACTTTAGAAAGTGCTTTTAGCGAAGTCCCATGTGATCGCACTATCCACAATTTCTCAAGCCAAGGCTTTGAAAAATCTGTCCCCTTATTAAAAAATTACATTACTTTTTACTAAACAAAACCATAGCTTCTGAAATCCTCAAAAAAAATCCATTTTCAACCTATGGAGTGTTATAACGAAATCTAACCCTCCTAAAAAAATTCACATCTTTTATTTTAGATTATATTGACAGACTATTAGCCACCTAACCTCCTTTCGTTTTATGAGCCTCTAATCATAAATATTTATCTTTCATCTCATGGATATCATGGTCGTTTTTCAACATAATTATTAATTTATATCATTTAATTTTGAGTCAATATCTATAATTTTTTCAATAGTCACTATTTTAGACATTTAAAAAAAAAAATAAGGCCTATCAATAACAAATTTGATTCACAAATCATTCTCAATTGTATAATTTAATGTGAGATCCATTGCTTCACCATCGTTAAGTCTCATCATAACTAAATTATCAACTTCTCGATGCACTTTATTTAAAACAAATATTGACCTAAAACTTTTGAATGTAAGATAAGGATGAAAATGGAGTAATATTAAATTTATAAACATCTTCCTCTCCATTTTTAAATCCTAAAAATTTGACTATAAGATGAAGATGAATATGAATTTATCTTAATTATAATTTAATTTAAAGAAATTAAACAACGTTTTTAATTAATTTGTAAAACGGAAATTATTTACAAATTTTATAATAAAAAATTTGTTAAATTTTATTATTGCCATATTTATAACATCTATATAAAATTAAAAAAAAATTCCATAGAGGAATATGAGAAATATTTTTTTATAAAATAAATATTTATAAAATTTAAATATGGGAAATTTTATTTATTTAGTGTATTTTAAAAATTATATTTATTTTTCTATTGATTTTTCAAAAACCAATTTAGACATGAAACATTTTCGAAACTCAACCAATTACTTAAAAAAAAACCTTTTAATCCATATAATTTAATCTTGGCTTAATCATGGAAAATTAATCAAAAACATGAAATTGTGGCCAGGATGTGCTTAAGTGTTTGTGCCACTTGTTGAGGAGCCAAGGTCTTCAAAGGAAGTAAGAAGCCTATGTTTGATCTTCTTCAGCTAAAGCATTACCTTGTACAACTGAAGAATTTCTTCTGAAGCATCAACCTTCTCTTGAATAAGGGTTTCAACCATTGTCTCAATGTTCCAATACATTTCAATAGTTTTCCAATATTTGATGTCTTTAGCTCTAGAATTGCCCATGTTTAGCACCTGAATTTCCAATATCAACATCTGCATTCCAATCATGCATGGAATTGAGTTATAACCTGATTTTTCCTTGAACACTATAGATATGTTCCCAAATATGTCGATGAGTTTGTTCCTAACATTCATTCATTTCCTCTTGTGAAGTTCCCTACATTATCAAGCCATAGGCACCAGTTCTCTCTCTCCACCCCTTCTACCACCTTAACCTCTCAACATGATTGACTAGAGCCCCCCAAGAAAGTGACCTAACCATAGAACAATATTCACATGATCAAACACTTATATCACTAATAGGTTGAGGGCTATCAAAGAAGGTAATAGAGGGATGGAGGGGAGCAATGAAGGGATATAAGGGAAAAAAGGTAGTGCGACCAAGAAATAATATATGATTCATCTTTGAAACACATTATTCAAAAATATATAAATTAAAAGTAGAGAGTAAGCGACATGAAGGAATTACACTAATAATTGGCCAAGGGGGTTAAGGCAAAAAGGATAGATAAAATGAGAAATGTCAAAGAATTGGAAGGCTAAATCACAAGGAGACAAGACATGGGTGCTTCAACAATAAAATAGTACTTTTTGGAACAAGGATTGAGGTTAATAAATTATAACATTCACACTGATTGTCAATGGAGAGACTCAAACTAGAGAAGAAAGAGAATTTGAACCATGGAGTTCGATGCACCTAATGGTATTAAAAAATCCTATAGTCAACATGGACGAGACTCTCTAAAGATGTGATTTTTCCTTGAATAACTTGATGTGATAAAAAATCATGATCCAATGGCATGAACTCATTGTTAATTACAATCCCATAGAATATAGATGAATGGAGAATTTGTAACTAGGTTGGAGGTACTAGATCTACAAGTTTTGATCTATCGCATGCCTAATCATATGGAACACAAAGTTCTTTGGTTTTCACCCCACTTAGGCCATGTAGTCTCGACACCCTCAAAACCAATTTTCATCTCGAAATCATGTGAGGGGTGGGTGAGGTTTCTAATATCGACAACATTATCTAAGTCCTTATGATATATTATGTCTGTGATTTTCACCACACTTGAAGATGAATATTTTATTTATTAAAATTAATTTTAAAATAATCGTAAATTTAAATTTGAATAATAAATTAAAAAATAGGTTGAATATTTTTGGAATTTTGATGGAGTTGAATTATGTGGCTCCCTTCTCTACTAAGGTTTTCTAGTAGGTCCCATCGGTAGGTATATATAGGAGAAAAGCTAAGCCCTATATTGTATCCACTTAGAGATTTTGTGAACCATTATCTAGTGTCCTTCCCACCCCAACATTTTAGCCCTCACTCGTTCCCTGTGGTACATATCCTCCTTGAGCCTTGAAAATGCTTATCCATTTCCACTAATAGAACATGCATGAGATCTTGTTCCATTAATTTTAACCTTTCTATGGAGCGTCTATATACTCAAAATTTAGGGCTATTATCCAAAATATCCCATTAATTTTCTAAGGAGAACAAATCCTCATGGAAATGGGCATGAAAATACAGAATTTTCCTTAATTGGGATAAGAAGTGGTAGACAAAATGGTTCATAGGTAATTTTGCATACAACTTGAGGTAAACATCATTGAGGGCTAGGTATGGGACACTAAAATAAATTATGGTCCTTTCACATGGACATATAAGGTGGAATAGTAGTGTCTCCCCTTCTAAAACTATACATACCATTAGATACGACATTTGCAAGCACATTGTGGTAAAATGGGGCCCCACCTTAGCAATTCAAGTGATATTAGAAGAAAAAAGTTGGTCCTTCTAGCATTAAGTCAGTTGCTACTACTTAACTAGTATATTCACTTGATGCTCCACATCTCTTGTCTCCTTTATCAATTGATTAATCTACACAAAAGGGTCATTTGTAAAACGCTTGATGTATGTCCTTCTCTATCAATTCCTCTCTTTTCTCTGAATTTACTTACTCTCACATTGCATCTACTTCAACATTGCATATTATATTTTTTAGCGAACCACCACTTTGTCTTGTTAGGCCATTGATGCCCCCTTCCCCTCTTCTTCCCCCATTGAATGCACTCCCTCTAAGTGAAAATCACTCTATTCCATGTTCTTCCCCCATTTCCCCTCCTACTACTTCTATAACAACCCCAATCCTCCATCATCATGTTGTAGCGTCTACAACCACCCTTCAAAATTTTTCCTATGATTCATTTTGGAGCCTCCCTCTTAAATC
Organism: Pinus tabuliformis; assembly: GCA_031772625.1. Classification (NCBI taxonomy): domain Eukaryota; kingdom Viridiplantae; phylum Streptophyta; class Pinopsida; order Pinales; family Pinaceae; genus Pinus; species Pinus tabuliformis. The sequence continues at coordinate 214,612,884 of CM062816.1, read as the reverse complement.
ACAGTAGCTTATCTTGCACTAAACCAGGTACTTGTGCTTTGATTGAGCTTTATCTTTTGCATTTTGTCTTGTGTTTTCTTATATGCTTTAGTATCTAACCCACAAGCCGATCTCTTGACCTGGTTTCAACCCAGTTCCAGGCTTGCCTTAGTGAACTACACAATCCCTGAGGGTAATCAACCTTGCTCTATGGAATTACGTAGTCCAAGCCAACAGTGAACCTTCAGCTCCAAAATTGTGCAAAGCTAGCTAACAATCAACCTTCAGCTAGGAAACTACGTAGAGCATTAAAGGCAACCAGGGCCACTTATCCTAGAAATTTCGCAGAATTGTTTTCCTCAGCAACTGCCCAGTACATGAGCCTGTGAGTTGCCTAGTTCCCCCTAGAATTGTGCAATATCTTCAAGAAATGCACAGTATATTTTTCCCAAAAAAGATAAAAGAAAAATAAGGAAAAATAACATCCCTAGAAAATAGGGATATATTTCTAGTAGCTCGGAGAAGACACTTGAGTAATTTTGGAAGCTCCCGCCAAGTGTCACTTTCTCCTAGATTTTTGGCTTCACGTCATCAACCCTAAATTGATCAGATATATTTAATGGATCCTTCCAAATATCATTTTCACATTTGGTCTTCGAGCTCTGGAGTTCTCGAGGAGATCTAGGAACCTATGGTGTGATCGTCGTTGCTTTTCCAGGTAAGTATTGCTTTTCTTGTCTTTTGCTACTTTTTTGTCGCTTTTGTTTCTTTGGCTTGTGAGAGTGTCATTTTACCCATTTTATTGAATGATTGTTGGTGTTTTGATTTTTTTTAACTTGTAGAAGTGTTATTTTAAGTTTTCCATTGCTTTTCTCAAGTGTTACATGCGTCACCCAATTTTTGCACTAACGGTCACCATTGTAGCTACTCTCTCCACATGCTTCATTGTTCTTCAATTTAATTTATTTCTGCACTCATTGTATTTTCATGCATCATTATTCACTCAGATATGTGACCACCATCACTTCCACCTTTAGATCTAACCATTTTCATGCTCCCATTGGGTAGATATGGGCTTCCTTGGTCCAAATCTTGCTCCTCCCTAGCATGCACTCCACATTTTTGGATCTCAAGGCTCTGCCTTGGCTCCAGGAATTTTTCAAAGGCTGCCAAGGCCTGGATCCAAATTTCCACTACGCAGTCCCAAGATTCAGTCCTGAGCCTTGGTCACTAGGATTGTGTAATGCATAGTCTCACCTAGCCTAAGCCTGACTGAACTGCGCATTGGATAGTTCCAGTCAACCAGTCCTCCCACTAGCAGCTGGGAGTACACAACGTGCATAACCAACTGGTAGTCAGTCACCTCTAAGAGCCTAGATTGTGCAATTCTTCCCAATAGTTGCCCAGATTGTTGTTTGGTTTGTTCTTGAAGTTCTTTTGGTTTCAAGCTAACATTTTCATGCCATGAGTGTCTTGTCTGTCTCTAGGTATAGCATTTTTTGAACAACTCTCCAATAGTTACAGGTAACATGGCTTCCAAGAGAGCTGCATCAAAGGATACTATCAAGAGTAGCATTGGGGAAGCAGTTGAGCAGGTGTGAGTGAATTTTTCAGTTTATGCATACACGATGTTGTTCATTGAGAAGGGAATGAAGTTAACATGGTAGGAAATCAAGGATATCTTTGCAGGGGACTTCAAGGAAGATCTAGAGGATCGACAGGTGTATGTCAATTTCCATCGGCTAGGCTTACATAAGCTTACATGTAGGTACCACTCCTTCCCATGTGCATACATCATCCACTAGATTGTCTGACACACAGATCCAGAGACTATGAGATTGAGCAGTGCCACTGGGACACGGCTTGCTACCTTTGGGACATATAACTATCAACAAATGTATCATTTTCCTTAGCTAATGAACCGTATGGATGCACTTTTCTATGACACCCACAACTATATGAACACTAGAGACATTATAAGGCCTTGGGTGAAAGAGTTGTCAAAGTTCAGAGCAACACCCAATCATGTTTACAAGACGAGGTCACTTAGAAAGCCTACCAAGTCTTCATCATCTTTGCTTGTTGATTGTACGGTCAAGATAACATGGAGACATTTCTGGAGAATTGAGTGGTTATGTTGGACCAATTCGTCAATGATGGAAGGCCATTCAACTAGTTGGATTTGTTGGCTCTTCAGTTGAAATTCCATGTGAATAACATCCACAGTCTACCCAAGGATGTGTGTTATAGACATTTTTGTGCCTTACAGCATTGAGCATGAAATGTCCATAATCTAAGGGATCCAAAGTCCCTAAACATGTTGTTACTACCCCTAGAGGAACAAGGCTAACAAACCACAGCAATTCACAGAAGTTGTCCAGCAGAAACTGCTCAAAAACAAGTCAATTCAGAGGTTCCACTAGCTGTCTACGCTGAAATGCAAAGTCTTCACTGGCTACCTGCACTGCAACGCAGGTAGAAGCACTACCAGGGTGCGCTGAGCGAGAATTGACAAATGGCAAGTTCATTCAACAAGGTGTCAAGACCTTGGAAGCTTCCAGAATCTTCCTCAATGACACTTGCCTCAGTGAATTCAACTAGTGATGAGTAAGAGGTTCTCAATCTCAAAGTGGAAGCAAGAACCTCCAAGTGGAAGCAAGAACTGACAGAGGGAGAGGACACTAGTCAGATCTCAAGCTGACTCATCCTCCCTCCAAACATCTATATATGGATCTCTCCTCCATGAGATCTAGAGGCTGGAATTTTGTTATTGCAAAGAATTGTTGTTGGTTTGAGACTGGAATTATTGGGTGCTTAATGCTTTGAGGGAAGGTGAAGATAGGAATTTCATTTGCTGGGAAGGAGATGCTGGATTGGAGCCCTCTGGGTTGTATCTCTTCCTGAACCTCGTTATTCATCAATAAAGCTATCTTGGTTTCTCCTATATACTGGTGTATCTTTGATGTATGGTTGCATTAGTATGTTTAGTTTATTTCTAATCCTGAACTAGTTATGAATATGAATCTATGTCTTTGTGTAGTGTTATCTTCTTGCGATCTTGCAGAAACCTCTTGAAGCTGGGCGAGCGAGAAGGCAAGTAGCTGGGAACTCCCAAAGAGAAGAGAGAATTGGATCGAGGGACAAACGGAAGACACCGGTTAGTCCATCTATCTCTCTTCATTCTCATTTCATAAAGGAAGAATACTAGAATAGCTGCCTCTGTTTGTTGATAAGGCACTGTCACACCTTAGGTGGATAGGATCGTCCTGCATAGGCATTTTTCCCCACAACAAATTGGCGACTCCGCTGGGGATATCTGTTTAGTCATTTTATTTGTGTTTCTATCATTGTTTATTTCATAGACTCAACAGCAACGATCGAACTGCATCTGCTATTCTCAGATGCAAAGTAGACAGCTGCTGCTTTGATCCAATCACTGGATTTGTCTATGATCTGAACAATGGACTCACAAATGATTTGATGATCCTTTGTGATAGATCTTAGGCCTTCTTCAAAGCATCCCTTTGATTGTACCTTTCTTGTTGCTTTTATTTGGCCTGAAACCGTAGATTAATCAGCAAACTGTGACCTAGAACCCAGTGAGAAACTCTCGTTTCTCCTTCAGCGCAGACCCTATGAAGAGGTTCTGCATTTCATCACAGGTCCCGTGAAGGCTACCTGCACTGAATGTCAAAACCCCTGTGTTGAGGGTGCGTTGATCCAGTTAGACCTTGTGCAGCTGGGGTTCTCTGCTCTGTTTTGCCTTGTTTTGATCTTTGATTTTTGCAGCCTGTAACCAGCATAGGTACCTGTCTGATAACCCCTTTTCTCTGCTTAAATTCTGCCTCCTTTTGTACAAAAACACTGTGAGTGTTTTTATGTGTTTGTGGCATCATTTACAGTTTTCCTTTGCAAGAGTGAAATAGTCATCCTGTAGCCCTTGATTCAGATCTGTTGATTGTGATCTTAGGAGAGAGTTCATTGGCTGTTTACAGTTGGTTATACATTCATTTTTGCTTTTGGTTTGAGTTTGTCTCTTTTGAGTGTCAAAAGAAGTATTCATTTCGAAAATCGTTAAGTGTTGTAATCTCTTCTACCCTTTCTGATTTCGAAAAAGTGAACTTGTCTGTATTTGTCATTTAAAAGCAAATTCAAAGTTGTGCAAAAAGCTTTCTTTTTAGGCATCAATATTAAGAAAGAGGAAAACAAACACCTGCATTGTGCATTTGCATCTTGATAGTTTGCATGCTTGATTTAGGAAAAGTGCATTAGAGTGTGCTGACTGCTCTTTGAGAAAAGATGGTGTCTTTCTTTTCCCTTTGTAGCTAGGATTTTTCATGGTTGAAAAGATATAAAAGCTTGCTTATCATCTTTAGACTGCATTTAGGAATTGTATCATACATCTCGTGGTGAACCTCAAAAGGCAAACTTCTAAAAAAGATCAACCTAAAATAAATTGAATGAACTTAACAACGCTTTGTAACTTAGCGCACAACATAGAGGTCTAGGCTAGAGACGTGTTCCGACGTCGTAAAGCCTGGTGACTGTCGATCTCGCTGATGGTGGGTGATTCCTCCTGAGGGACGATAGCGCCAGTACGGATTGTGCTCCCATGTACCGTCGAGTATATATTGGGAGACCCCTATAGGCATAAAACCTTTATCCTTAGGAAGCCGTGTCGGCCGCCCTACTGATCGCAATGCACTGAACACAGCATTCAGGAAGATCGACCGCCTGTACCTTAAAAAGTATTCTGCGGTTTTGCGAAAAGTTTGGCACACTCTCTACCTAGAACTCCAGAGCAGTTCCTTTTGGCCTTTTTCAGACTCTATAACGGAAAAAGTCCATCCGAGCATTTGTCACTTCGGGCTCGTTAAAACATCGAAGGAGACTAGAGTCATCTTTAGCTTTTTCTCGACTCTTTAAAATTGAAAAAGCAAGTTGTGTCTAAAGCGTCGTTAAAATTTATTTTAAACGGAACAATCACCCCTTCTTCCTGCGTTGATCTTTAGGTTGAGAAAATGGAGCACACCAACCAAGGAATTCCCCTTGGTGGAAATCCTAGTCCCTTCTCCTCTTGGGGAGATGTTGGAGCACCCCATATGGCCACATTGTCACTTCCAGGACTGACAATAGGCTTGCCTGTCTGGCTCTTCTCAACTAATGTTGTTCAAAACACCACTATTCCTGAACAGTCGAATCAACAGTTAGACCAGACCAGAGTTGCCCACCAGCCTTCTACTTCATCTAATTCTTCCTCTCCTCCTTCCTCTTCGCTTGACGGAGCTGGTAAAACAAAAAACCAAGTTCCTAAGGAGAAGAAGGAAAAGAAGAAGAAAGAGAAGAAGAAGAAGGAGCCAAAAGCGACTGGGGGCAAACAAGTGTCATCTGACAAAAATCCACACACAGCACTGACCAGGCCTAAATCGCCATGTGTCATATGCAAGGGAGACCACTTCCACAGAGATTGTCCCTGCATCCCTCGGATACTAAGGGACTGGTCTCCCCGTTTGCATAATTCGGTGGCGTCAACCTCTGATAGCCATGTTGACAGCACACCGTCAACTAGTGAAAGTGAAGCCACAAGACAGAGAGGGAAAGCTAGATTTCCCTGCAAACTGTGTGAAGGCAACCATGCCATCCACCGTTGTCCCTTCTTAGACGAGGCTAAAAGAGTTTTGGAAGATCGCCCGATTTTACGAGCGCAACTTCCTCCTGGATATCAAAAACTCCTGCCAAGTCCTTCACCAGTTGAGAACCCGGCTGGCCCGCTCAGGTGGTTAGCCGAAGCACCTATCATTGAAGATAAACCGTCTGAGTCCATGCCTGACGAAATTCAAAAGGTTGAAGCGGAAGTTGACCCGGTTTTTCCTTCAGAGGCTCTATCTTCGAATGATACCATCACAAAGGAGAATAAAGACGACACCGTCCAAATTCTCTTCATCATCACAGACTCCGACGAACAGGGGGGAAATTTGCCCATTCCTTTATCGCAGGAAGGAACTTCGTCAGAGTCATACCCGGCCGTCTATTCGGTCCCACCACCAAGCAACCTAGTTGTCTCGTTCGACTGGAACCAACTAGGCAGACACCGTTTGCCAGCAAGCATACCATTCAGAATTATCATTCAAATATACAGAATGGTGATGGCTGGCACCATCATTGATGAGGGGGCATCTGTGAGTATCATTTCCTCTATTGCTTGGAAAGCGCTTGGTTCACCAATGCTTTTGCCTGAAATGAGAAATCTGACAGGCTTTGATAAAGGAACCAGTCGACCTTTAGGGATCCTCCCCATTGTGCCCATTACATTGAAAGGGAAGACCGTTCAAATGAACGTGATGGTCGTTCAAGGACCCTTGGATTATAACCTACTCCTTGGACGAGACTATATATATTGCATGGGAGCTATTGTCTCCTCACTCTTTAGAGTAATGTGTTTTCCGCACGAAGGAAGAGTGGTCAAGCTCGTGGACCAGCTTTCATTTCCCGGATCACGCATCGCAAATAGTCATATACCATCCCTAAATGGTCTCTTCACGCAAGAAATGTCTCAACCCACGGTCCGTCCTCTCGATGAGCGCGAGTAATTCAGAGGGATATGACTGGAACCCAGGGGGCATGCGTCCTGGTCTGCTTCGGCAGGAAAACTTTGGGTATAGAGTAGGTTTCCGCGGGAGAATATGACTAGTCCATACCCCGTCCATGATTGAGACAGGGGTTGTTCTAGAATAAGATTCTTTTGTTAAAGTTATGTGAGTTGGCGGGCATCGTCGCTCACCTTTGTTTATCTCGGTAGACATCGCCGAAGAAGTGTTTTGTTTGAAAGATTAACAAGACAATCTTTGGGTAACCTGAAAGAGGTAGGCCTCTCTCGGTAAAACAATTGTTTTGGCGAAGGTGAAGTAGAGGTAACCTTGAAACTCTGTTTTATACCTGGGGGCATGCAAACCTTTTGGAGTGCAAGCAAGGGGCGGCTATTTTTTTTTTTTTAATTTTTAGGTCCTTCCCTTTAAACCTGTAGGTCTAACCCTTTAAACTCGTAGGATTAGTCGTTTCCGAACTTGCATAAAGAAAGGATGTGGGGCAAAATCTAAATATTGCCGCTTTACATGAGACATTCTTATCATATGACTGGATAATCGAGCAGTTTTAGTCCATAGTTCATGTTCGTTAAAAAATAAACAGATCCGAGCAGTTTTAGCCCATAGTTCATGACTCGTTAAAAAATAAACAGATCCGAGCAAATGTTTCCACCTGCGTTTAAGCTCGTTAAAAAATGAACTACCCGGTAAATAACCACTGCGAACATAAATTATCAGCCATTAAAGCCTTGGTCGTGTTTGCCCGTCACCTCCACTTTTCCATTGGCCGATCATTCACCTCCATTTGATTGTTTACCCATTTTGAGGAACAGCTGCGAAGAGTGATTTCACTAGCCATCCTTGTGACACTGCCGTGATTGGAAAATTCCAAGCCTTACCTGGAATCAGCTGCTAACCTGTTTTATCACTCGTTCCTCAAAAGACGAGTCTTCTTTAAGCTCTTTTCATCTGACTCGTAAAATATGAAAAGATTGCCGAGTTTTGGCCTTCCAGCTCGTTAAAGTGACCGGAAAAGCTATCCCTCCTCTAGATTTTAATCTTTTTGGACCTGAGGGATTATTGCACAAAAAGATCGAGCGCTTGTTTTGTTTGGCTCGTTAAAACTATCAAAAACTCATCCCTTCTGTATTGTTTTATACTTTTTCGGACTTAAGGGATTAGATGACGAAAAAGGACTTTCGGAGTTGACTTTACGTACCTTTTCAGACTCTCTAAAAATGAAAAGGACCCAGTTATCTTTGTCGTTAGACTCGTTAAAATCATTAAATAGTGACAAACTTGTCTTTAGACGAGAACGAGTTTGACTATCGCTAGGCTCGTTAAAACATAGCGATGGGCTTGCCCGAAGGGCAATTTATAGAACAAGCATATGTTATCCTCCTCAAGCTTGACAAAAATAAAGAGGTACTGGTCAGAAATGACTCGGGAAAAATTGGGAGAAACTCAAGAAAACTTTGATGGTAGCAAGTCGCTCTTGAACATGACACTTTTCCTCCGTACCACAATCGGGTTGGGTTGTTTCATTCACCGGTCACATCACCATGGTATCACCATACCATCCATATTTGGGGTAATGCTACCAATCCATCGCATAAGTGTCGCCATATGTTCAAGAGAAGTCGTTCAGAGAAGTCAACCGTGTCCCATCCACTGCCATACATTATCCTTCATCCTTTCATGACCGCCACCCTGAATCATATGTCATCAGATCGTTTTCACCTCCATCAAAATCATTTGCTCCATTCCGTGTCACTGATGTGGGATTCATTAAGGCCCTCCTTTGACGGATCGCTTCTTGTCGACATCAGCTCATTATCCAAGAAGTTGATCTAGGAACAACCCCTTCAGTACTTTGAAGCTTGCATGCCTCAATGGCAAGTTTCTCACTTCCTGCGACAGGTATACATTAATGACCTTAGACCGAAAGATTTTGTGTGGTGTTCGATGCCAAGTCCTTTATTCACACCACGTGAATTGTACTGCAGTACCTTGAGGGTCATTATCATTATCGGTGATTCCTCTCGCGCTTGTTAACAGTTTACCTCATTGACCGGTAATCAAGCGATGTCTTTCCATGTTCGACTTCAGAACAATTCTCACATGGATCGACTTGTACTTAGAGTGAAGATCGAATGAGTTTGAAGACCCCAGATCTAGTTTCATCCATCCGGGCTGCGATATATATTCAGGAAAGATAAAGACATTGACATGTACATCATTGCAGCAAACAATCATCCTACACAAAGGATGATAATTTCATCAAAATTATAAGTCTACCATCAAACGATTGTCTGTTCTATGTACAGAAAAATGAATTTATAAAGCTAAGCATGGGAATGCCTGCCTCAGCTAGATCATGAAAGCAGTATGAAAAATAATGTATTGTATTGTATCTTATTACAGGTCTCCTCCCGGCAATGAATGAACTTCGGATCCTCCTGATAAAGCTTTTCACCCGATAAACAGCCTCATACTTTAGGGGGCAACTGTTATAGACATTTTTGTGCCTTAGAGCATTGAGCATGAAATGTCCATAATCTAAGGGATCCAAAGTCCCTAAACATGTTGTTCCTACCCCTAGAGGAACAAGGCTAACAAACCACAGCAATTCACAGAAGTTCTCCACCAGAAACTGCTCAAAAACAAGTCAATTCAGGATCAATTTAGAGGCTCCACTAGCTGTCTGCGCTGAAATGCAAAGTCTGCACTGGCTACCTGCACTGCAACGCAGGTAGAAGCACTACCAGGGTACGTTGAGCGAGAATTGACAAATGGCAAGTTCATTCAACAAGGTGTCAAGACCCTGGAAGCTTCCAGAATCTTCCTCAATGACACTTACCTCAGTGAATTCGACTAGTGATGAGTAAGAGGTTCTCAATCTCAAAGTGGAAGCAAGAACCTCCAAGTGGAAGCAAGAACTGACAGAGGGAGAGGACACTAGTCAGATCTCAAGCTGACTCATCCTCCCTCCAAACATCTATATATGGATCTCTCCTCCATGAGATCTAGAGGCTGGAATTTTGTTATTGCAAAGAATTGTTGTTGGTTTGAGACTGGAATTATTGGGTGCTTAATGCTTTGAGGGAAGGTGAAGATAGGAATTTCATTTGCTGGGAAGGAGATGCTAGATTGGAGCCCTCTGGGTTGTATCTCTTCCTGAACCTTGTTATTCATCAATAAAGCTATCTTGGTTTCTCCTATATACTGGTGTATCTTTGATGTATGGTTGCATTAGTATGTTTAGTTTATTTCTAATCCTGAACTAGTTATGAATATGAATCTATGTCTTTGTGTAGTGTTCTCTTCTTGCGATATTGCAGAAACCTCTTGAAGCTGGGCGAGCGAGAAGGCAAGTAGCTGGGAACTCCCAAAGAGAAGAGAGAACTGGATCGAGGGACAAATGGAAGACACCGGTTAGTCCATCTATCTCTCTTCATTCTCATTTCATAAAGGAAGAATACTAGAATAGCTGCCTCTGTTTGTTGCTAAGGCACTGTCACACCTTAGGTGGATAGGATCGTCCTGCATAGGCATTTTTCCCCACAACAATGTGTAAGCAAGATTCTACATGTCTGCTTATTTAGTTGATGCAATCTATGCCCAACATCAGTTTCTTCGCCTGGGTTCGAAATGGACAATGATAGAGATTTCCTTCATCATTTATTGCAAGTTTCTTTCCGATTACAGCTACCGAGGAGTTATGGTGAAGTTGACTAACCATTCCATTGTCTCGATGTACGAGTTGATCTTTCAGCAACATCAACCTTGCATGTCCCAAGAAGCGATGGAGGGAATACTTATGATTGCAGATTGGTAAGCCTCACCCAGTGGCACCTCCATCAGAGTATTTAGCAGAGAGAAGCCTATGCATGTTCTACCAAGGTATGTCATAGACAAGTTGGTCATGCAAGAGATCACATATCACCTCTCCACAGGTTTATTAGTAAGAAAGCATAGGAAGAACCAGGCACCATGGCCTACATTTCCTTTGCGGATGAGATTGTATGAGATTAAGATCCTCAAATATTTCGATGCCAAAGCTAAGGGGATAGTGAAGTTTGAGTTTGGCACAAAAGACTTCAATTCGTATGATCCCCATGGTATTTGCAGGAACCACTTTATGAAGGTGTATTATCCATGGATCCACAGGACATGTCATTGGGAAGAAGAGGACCCTTGGACATATTGTTACAACTACTCTAAGCTCAATGAACTGATCAGTATAACCACATCATGGAAAGCTGCTCTATAGGGAGCAGCACCATAGGAAGAAACAACAACAACAACAATAAGAAACAAGCCAATGTAAGACAAGGGTAAGAGGAAGATTGTTGAGAACCGAGAGGCCGAGCAAAGCTACAAGTTGAAAGAAGATCCTCTCATTGAAAAGGAAACTTTGGCAGTGGAGGCAAAGAGGCAACAATGCATAAATAGGGAAGAGAGAAGGAAGAGAGAAAAGAAAATATTGGAGGAAGCACAAAAGAAGTTGTAGGAAATAGAGAAGAAGTTGAAGGAAGAACAAGAGCTAAGAAGGAGAGAGAGGGAAGAGAGGAAGAAACAAGAATAAGAAGAAGGGCAAGGTGTGATGATAGAGAAAATTATGCCCATATAGGTTGGGGAGTCAGAACATCCAGTAGTTGAAGAATAGGGTGAGCAGATGCAGGATAAGGATCCTTCTCAATAGATTGAGAAAATGGTTGAAGTAATGGACATGGAGTTAGGACAGGAGCCACAGGACCAAAATACTGACCTCATGCCCAAAGTAGCCGACGTAGCCCCTTAGTCTCCACGACCTCCAATATCAAAACCTATCCTGAGGGATCAAGGGGAGGTTGTTATCCTTGATGATGTTATGGTGATGAATGTGTACAATCTATCATTCGATGTGTTGCAATAGAATATTGTATAGGCATGGAGAAAGAATTTCCTAGATGATCACACGTCACTTGCATTTATGAAGAAAAGGGTGATAGTGTCAGATGTAAAAAAGCATCCGATCACCATGGACGATCCCACTATGGCTTATGCAGAAGCCACAAGCTCAAATGTCAAGTTCCTATTGGTGGAGAATGAATAGATGGAAAAGAACTTGCAAGTAACTAGGCAAAAGGAAAAACAATATGCAGGATCCATAATGGCAGAGATGAGGAAAGTGATACTTGTTGAAGTATCAACTCTTGAGGCAACCACGTGGAAAATCTATGATATATTTTTCACCATGCATAAGGGGTTGTCCATCTATATGGTTTCCAACAGCAAAGCATAAATATTTTCCAAACTCTCAAGGAAATACATGCTCCTATATCCCATGTGCAAGAATGGACAATGAGGTACAAGGGAGCCCCACTTTTCTTGCATAAGATGATGAAGCCTTGCAAAAGATGATGAAGCTGAAGGTAGAGCTAGACAAATCATGAATCCAGATGTTTATCCAGAACTATGAGAAGCTTGCCCCATTCGTCACCAACATACAAGATTCGTATGCAAGGTTGTATAAGAGTCTAGAGGTCATGGTAAGAATGCACAAGATCTCATCAATTGGTTCCCTCACCGAAGCTAAGGAAAAGAACCAAGTTCGACTCGAGGTTGACAGGTACATGGAGCAGCTAGGGCGATAGGCCACTAGCGATGACTTGGAGATAAGCGCGGAAAACATGAAGAAGTACATTGGTGGTCCTCTCGTAGTAAAGACCATGTTGCACATGCTTTAGGATGAGTTAGACAAGGTTTCCAAGACCATATACCCATAAGATATGGAGGCGAGAGTCTGCTATCAAAAATACATCATCAAGCATTTTGGGGATACCAAAGCACAATACCAAGCTTGGTATCTCTACATCACCGAGAAGAATCAAGTGGAGGTTTCTGAGTTGGTATTTACCCAAACTTCTAATTCATAATGTTTTCTCTTATTAGGATGTCTCTAGCCTATTTTGCAAAACGTATATTATTTGTAAATATGTTGTAAGTGAAACTCCAAGTGTCATTAGTGGAATGTGAACAATCACTATGTAATGTAATGATTTATTTGTAAAGAATTTGAAGAGTCATGAGGGTAGTCAAAGACTCACAAGGGGGAATGTCAAGGGTCACCTAACCCTTTGTTATAAATAGAACCTCATAACTCATAGAAAAAGATTTTGGGAGCCATGATTTTGGCTAGGCTTAGAGTTAGAGAATGCTTGGGAGTATTTTGACGAGCGTTGGCTTCTCTGGAACGTAGAGCAAGTATACTTATTTGGAGGAGCACGTGTTATGGACTGTAATGTTCCACTATTGGTGCTAGTGGTTGTCAATGGTGTATGTATGGATGGAAATTTCACTTATAATAATAATAATTGAGCCAACACGCTTTCATGCATATGTTGATATTGTAGTTGGACTATTCTGGTTGATTTAGAAATGTATGTTGTTTAAATTATGCATTTTATTATGAACTACTTTGTATGCAATTGTATGAATCTTGTTGAATGTGTGTTGTTGGATTAACCCATTGTTGGCATTATGAGATAAGTGTTGTCCTTGATGGCAAACCTCACTGATGACAAATCATAGTACAGAAGGTCAGCAGCAAGGAATTGATGATCAGACTATAAGAAGAAGAGAAAGTTCATACACGCAGGTTCGTTAAGCCCAAGTCGCGTGTACACGCTGGTTGGCTTCAGCAAAAGCGCGTGTATGTGGAAAAGTACCTTTGGTCCATGGCGGTTAGTCCTTGGAAGTTGTGCCTATGGTTTCGGACCATTGTGTCTCGACGGGCGTGTCGATCCCTAGTTTTGAAGTTGATGGTATTGGATTTCTATGGTTTTGGCTCTTGGTATTGAACAAGGCCTAAGGCTATATAAGGAGAAGGAAATCATTAGGCAAGTGTATCTGAAATGTCTTGAATATCTGATGAAGCATTAGATCCAGTATGCAGGGTTATGGGTTGATGATGCATTGCTTGATCTGAGCTAAGGAGAGATCTCACCGGTTGATGGAGAACTAGATCTAAGGAGAGATCGGGATCAAATGGTTTGAAATGAACTATCTTTATGATGCTTATTCTAGATCTACATACTGACGCATGTATTGTTCTATAAGTGTTATGAGTATGACTGATGTCTGGTACAGCTGCAAGTTATGAGAAATTATTTTTAGATCTGTATGCGGGTTGGCTTTGATAAAAGCGCGTATACACGCGGGTTGGATTCATCGAAGTAGCGTATACATTGTAAAGCTTGATATTTGAAGTTGCAGATGGATCTGATGGTTATAACAGAGTTCTGTGTCTGCTCTGTGTTCTGGTGACACTATCGTTAACAGGGTTTCAGTGATTCAGAGTTTGATGATTGTTTTGAGCTTCAATGATAGTTATGGGTCCAGTATGAAAATTGGATGAAAAGTGGCCTTTCAGATTATGTGTTGTGCTTCAGTGTATCCAGTCTGAAAATTGATGAAACGTGGTACCTGGAGGAGAGAAGATTGTAGGCAAGCACCTACGTACTAGTATCTAAGCTAGTACAAAAGCTAAGGGAGATCTTTGGAGCATTGTAGCAGGTAGCAGCCTGTGTACTAGTAAATGGATCGGCTAGTACAAAAGCAAAGGGGGTTGTAGCTCCCGTACTGGTATAAGACTGCACCAGTACAAATATTGTAAAAGGATTTTCTTATTAAGAAGAAGATTGAGATGACTTGCAGCAGGTGGTTTTCACCCACATTGGGTTTCCACCTTATATCTTTGTGTTCATGTGTGTGGCTTTTGTGTGATGATCTGTTCTGTTATACTGCACCTGTTTACTGTTAATATGGTTAATAATGTTCTGATGCATTTACTGAAGATAAGCTAACTGAATCATAAGATTTATGGATATACGCTAGTTGCTTTAGACACAGAAGCGTGTACACGCGGGTTCACTTAACTGAAGTAGCGTATATGTTTTTGAGCATTGAAAAAGTTTTAATGATCTGATAATACTGATTCACCCCCCCTCTCAGTATTATTTCCAACAATTGGTATCAGAGCAGGTCCTTTGGTAGAAGCTTGATCGCTTGAAGGAGATCCGTGGAACAATGGGAAAGAAGCTTAAGAAGAAAGCTCATAAGAAGAAGAAGACATCTCAGAAGGACTATGACAGTGGGAGAGTCGATTGGGGATTAGGTATAAGAAGCTCTTCAGATTCAGAATCAGATTCAGAATCATTATCAGGTATGAATGTGTTATCCTCTGATGTTCCTGCTATATTTCCTTGTGAAAGTGATGGAAGTGATAGTGAAACTACTGAACATGCTTTTATGGGTGAGCAAGAAAAGTGTCAAATAGAGGCAGTGTTTAGAAGGCTTGCAGACAAAGTTAAAGATCAACAAGATCTATTGAACAAAAGGGAATGTGCTTTCAAAGAAGAAGTTACCAAACTAAAGGCCCAACTAGAAGAAGGAAACAAGGTAAGAAAGCTACTCAAGGACAAGGAAGACCAATGTCAAAAATTGCAGCATGAAATGACATCATTAAGAAAAGAAGTCAACGAAAGAAGCACAACCATCAAGAAACTCAAAGATAGATCCAGCTACTATGAAAATCTTGAAGCTACGATCCTCTCACTAAAGGAAGATCTTGAAGAATCCAAGAAGCAGAATGAAGATCTACACCAAGCAATTGAAAAGCAAGACAACGAAGTCATCAGCTTAAAATCACAGTTGGAATGTGCCTTCAGAGTTCGTCAAATTCAGCAGGATCTGTATGAAAAGCAAGAAAAGGAGATACTCAATCTAAGGCAACAAATGGAAGAAGGAAGAAAATATGGAGAAGACATGAAGAAGCAATGTCTAGAAAAGGAGGAACAACTTCAAGTTGAGGTAAATATCTTGAAAGGTAAATTAGAAGAAAAGGATAAACTTTTGAGATTTCAAGATAGTACTAAAGCCTTGGATGATATTCTTAGTAGTCAAAGGTCTCCTGCAATCAAGACTGGTCTTGGTTTTCATGAATCTGTTGAAGGTGAATCTAGCTCACAAGGTGAGGCAAGGAACTCTAAAGAGAAAACTAAAATGATCGACAAGGAGATGAAAGGTCAACAATCAAGGAAAGAGACTCCTCAAAGAAAATCTTTTACTCCTCCTATGAATAATGTTGAATGTTATGTATGTAATAATCTTGGACATGTTGCAGCTAGATGTAGAAGAAGAAGGGTTCAAGACCATCATGCAGAAAGATCATCACACTCAAGGTACTTTAATGGATATTGCTTTGCTTGCAATATGTTTGGTCACAAAGCTGCTGATTGCTACAGGAGGAATATGAAACATGTAAGATGTTATGCATGTAACAAGCTTGGACATATAGCAAAGGAATGCAGGAACAAAGGATGGACATCACACCAAAAGGAGAAAACCTCATCACACTTGAAGATATGGAGGAAGAAGGAAGTACAGTCAGCACAATGTACTGAGACACAGCACAGCACAGACATATCAGACTCAGGGAGAGCTGAAAGTGTAAAACTTCAGCGTTCTGAATCTCATACGCAAGTTCCTTGAAGGGAAGTCGCGTATATACACGAGTTAGACACTGCAAAGTCGCGTATATGTCAGTCTGAGGAAAAGCAGTGGGAACAGGATCAGAAAAGAGATCTGATATGATTCAGTCCATTATTTGCTCTATTGGTTACAGTCTGCTGAGGATGTGTGGAAATGTTTTGTTACTTGTATGATGTTTAGAAGTGTTTTTGATCCTAACTTGAGGATGATTATGTTTTGATGCTTATTGCTGATATATGCATGATCAGATCTAACAGATGGCACTGGTTGAGGGGGAGCATATGCCTTTTTGTTGGCATTATGGTTTATAATCCTTGGTGATGATTCTTATATGGCTAAATGATATATCTTGCTATGATGTGATTGTGAGTTGTCTATGATAAACTCTCATATGATTCTTGAAGTTACATAGAAGATGTTCAGATCAGATTTATGGTTGATTCTTTGATGATGCATATATGGTGCTTACATGGTGATCTTCATAAGGACAAGGAGAAGTACAAAGCTTGAATACACATCTTCCTCACTTGATGATGAGTCACTCATATACTGCTGTTATATGCATAAAGATCATACAGTTATGATGCATGCACTCATGTGGATAAGGATTGTTGCTGATATCAAGAAGCTTTGTCAAAAGAGTCAAGCTCAAGATACATAGTGCTGATACATGGATGACTACTCAAAATTGCTTTGTTGGAGACATGATGATGAGTTCTTATCTATATGATGATAGGTTTATACTTACATATGTTAATTGATGCAGATGTTCCCAAGTAATGATACTTGGATCATGTAGAGCTTGATGGAATGGCTATGGTGGTTTCACACATGATACAATGTGAATGACTCTGAATTCTGTTCAGAGGGATGAATTGATGCAGACATACCTTGTTATAGGTTGATGACCTATTCTCTACAGGACATTTACAGGTTGCTGATATGGAAATTTGTGTACGCGTGTTGTTTAAAGGATATCCGCGTGCATACGCCGTTTTACAAGGGGATAGTCGCGTATATGGTGTACGCGTATTGCGTAAGGGATATCTGCGTATATACGCTTGTTTATGTGGATGAATACGCGTATATGGAGTTTTGAAGGAAATCAGCAGGGACAGATGTTGGTTGCAAAAAGTCTGATATGGAGATCATCTGGCACAGATTCAGGAGGAGCAGATAATCTTCCAATGATGCATTGTTGGCATTATCTTAAAGCTTTTGGTTGTAGTTCACATTTGTTGTTGGTTTCAAGTGGAACAAAGGCGAAATTGGTTGCTGATCTGAATGATGCAGATTGGGCTGGAAGTGTGGATGATAGGAAAAGCACAAGTGGTGGTGCTTTCTTCATGGGTTCCAGATTAGTATCTTGGTTTAGCAAGAAACAGAGTTCGATTGCCTTATCTACAGCTGAAGCAGAATATGTGGCTGCAGCATCTTGTTGCACACAACTTCTTTGGATGATGCAGACCTTGCAGGACTTTCAAATCACTTGCACTCCACCCGTCTCTATCTTATGTGATAATACAAGTGCAATCAGCATTTCAAAGAATCCAGTCATGCACTCAAAGACCAAGCACATACCAATCAAGTACCATTTTCTTCGGGAACAAATGCTTGAGCAGAAGGTCAAGTTGGAGTATGTTCCTTCTAAGGAACAAGTTGCTGATATTCTCACAAAACCACTGCCCAGGGAAACTTTTGAATATCTCAGACAAAAGCTGGGAGTAGTTGATGCTTCATCCTGCTGTTGAAGTTTGTTTATTCTACAGAAAAGTTGGTATACGCAGGTTACGGAAGGGCTATCCGCGTATATACGCAGGTTACGAAAAAGGAAGTCGCGTGTATGTCGGACGCTTGTTGCAGAAAGTATATCCGCGTACATACGCAGTTTCATGCAGGAGAAAACGCGTATATGAAGTTCTGAACAGCAAGGGCAATCTCTGGAGTTCTGAACAACAATGGGTATGTCAGAATTCTTCAGGCACAGTTTCAGGGGATGCAGCAGGCACAGGTTCAGGGGGAGCAGCTTAAAAGTCTCATAAAGCATTGTTGGCATTCAGATGTTTTGGTTGTTGGGTCCAGGAGAAGGAGCTCAGAAAGAAATCATGGTTGCTGATCTAAAAAGATGTTTCTCAGATGCTGCTGGTGACTTTCATAAGTCTTGGTCTAGTTCTTTCGTCTCTATGTCATATATCTCTTTTGTGGTGTCAAGGTCATGTAACGGCCTATGTTGGTTTTCCCACTATGCCTGGGATGAAAATGTAATGCTCTTGCCTTATCATGTGTAAACTTTTGATGTATCCCCACTTGGTTGGGTGGATGAGTCAATTCTAGTATGTCCCCACATGGTTGGGAATGGATGTATGTATGAGTCTTTGGTGATAGGAAGGTCCTTTATGATGTATAGAGTCATGTTCTTCTTGAAGAACATCTTTTGCAGATCTTTCCTACAGTCAGGAAGAGCATGAACAACACACTTCAGCGGTACAGAGATTCAGCATGTACTCAAAGGGAGCATGGACAGATTGGTACACCTTGGCATATACAAAGGGGGAGATTATTCAGAGATTTCAGCAGGTACTCAGGGGGAGTATGGACAGTGGAATGATTCAGCAATGGAAGAGAATATATTGGTCCACCCTTTGCCCTTGATGTCAAAGGGGGAGAGTGATTTGGTGTTGTTGCCATCAAGTCCAAAGGGGGAGATTGTTGGCATTATGATGCATGTGTTGTACTTGATGGCAACCCTCTCATAGAAGAATATCTCACTTATGTATAACTGGATGAATCTTCAGACGAGATATCAGATGTAACTGATGGAGGATAGCTCAAAGGAATCAGATGATGAATCTTCGGAAGAGATATCAGATGTGACTGATGGAAGAATATCTCACTTATGTATAACTGGATGAATCTTCAGACGAGATATCAGATGTGACTGATGGAGGACAGCTCAAAGGAATCAGATGATAGTTCTAAGTGTGACAAATTAGCTTTGCCATCAAGTCCAAAGGGGGAGATTGTTGGCATTATGAGATAAGTGTTGTCCTTGATGGCAAACCTCACTGATGACAAATCATAGTACAGAAGGTCAGCAGCAAGGAATTGATGATCAGACTATAAGAAGAAGAGAAAGTTCATACACGCAGGTTCGTTAAGCCCAAGTCGCGTGTACACGCTGGTTGGCTTCAACAAAAGCGTGTGTATGTGGAAAAGTACCTTTGGTCCATGGCGGTTAGTCCTTGGAAGTTGTGCCTATGGTTTCGGACCATTGTGTCTCGACGGGCGTGTCGATCCCTAGTTTTGAAGTTGATGGTATTGGATTTCTATGGTTTTGGCTCTTGGTATTGAACAAGGCCTAAGGCTATATAAGGAGAAGGAAATCATTAGGCAAGTGTATCTGAAATGTCTTGAATATCTGATGAAGCATTAGATCCAGTATGCAGGGTTATGGGTTGATGATGCATTGCTTGATCTGAGCTAAGGAGAGATCTCACCGGTTGATGGAGAACTAGATCTAAGGAGAGATCGGGATCAAATGGTTTGAAATGAACTATCTTTATGATGCTTATTCTAGATCTACATACTGACGCATGTATTGTTCTATAAGTGTTATGAGTATGACTGATGTCTGGTACAGCTGCAAGTTATGAGAAATTATTTTTAGATCTGTACGCGGGTTGGCTTTGATAAAAGCGCGTATACACGCGGGTTTGATTCATCGAAGTAGCGTATACATTGTAAAGCTTGATATTTGAAGTTGCAGATGGATCTGATGGTTATAACAGAGTTCTGTGTCTGCTCTGTGTTCTGGTGACACTATCGTTAACAGGGTTTCAGTGATTCAGAGTTTGATGATTGTTTTGAGCTTCAATGATAGTTATGGGTCTAGTATGAAAATTGGATGAAAAGTGGCCTTTCAGATTATGTGTTGTGCTTCAGTGTATCCAGTCTGAAAATTGATGAAACGTGGTACCTGGAGGAGAGAAGATTGTAGGCAAGCACCTACGTACTAGTATCTAAGCTAGTACAAAAGCTAAGGGAGATCTTTGGAGCATTGTAGCAGGTAGCAGCCTGTGTACTAGTAAATGGATCGGCTAGTACAAAAGCAAAGGGGGTTGTAGCTCCCGTACTGGTATAAGACTGCACCAGTACAAATATTGTAAAAGGATTTTCTTATTAAGAAGAAGATTGAGATGACTTGCAGCAGGTGGTTTTCACCCACATTGGGTTTCCACCTTATATCTTTGTGTTCATGTGTGTGGCTTTTGTGTGATGATCTGTTCTGGTATACTGCACCTGTTTACTGTTAATATGGTTAATAATGTTCTGATGCATTTACTGAAGATAAGCTAACTGAATCATAAGATTTATGGATATACGCTAGTTGCTTTAGACACAGAAGCGTGTACACGCGGGTTCACTTAACTGAAGTAGCGTATATGTTTTTGAGCATTGAAAAAGTTTTAGTGATCTGATAATACTGATTCACCCCCCCTCTCAGTATTATTTCCAACACCCATCACTTTCTTTTGTGGACTATTCCACACTTCATCTTGTGATGCCATTCTACTCATGTGTTCCTATAAATCTATGTACTATTACAAGCTTCTAAGGGGAACACTTCCTTTTCCCCTTCGCGTGTTAGAACTCCCATGCATCTCACTTGACTCGCTACAAGGTCACACACTTTCTTCCGACCAAATTTATCATACTTATATATGCGCGCTACCGTGGTCAAGACATTACAATACTACCTAGTTCTTGGACTCCTACTCTAAAGGGTATGAGGTCTAGCTGGGACTTCTTATTAGGGAGATCCCTTGAATGTTGGTGTTTCCAACGTCGTCAACATTTCTAGAGCTAGAAGGAGGGCTAGATGACACAATGAGCCCTTGAAGTTTGTTTTGAATTTCTGCACATTATTCATGACTTATATCACAATCTCAACCCTGCCATGTTTTTCTCACCCTCATGATTTAAATGCACCATTGTATGTTATAAATGACTTGTCATAACTCAAATTTGATGGTGAAAGCGGAGAATCCCTGTTGATTCACAAAATTTCCTTTTTGGGTTTTTGTGACAGGAATGAAGTCCCCTCAAATGAAATTTCTTGTGGGTTGTCGCTTACATGTTCGAAGAGAACGTTAAGAAATGGTGTCACACATTGCATGTAGCCTCTATACACTCTTTCAACCACATGTTCAGAGAGTTAGGCCATGCTTTCTTCTTTTATTATCATAAAGCAATTAATCTCAAAATTTTAAAATTACAAAAGGAACCTCACGAGTCTATTGTGCACTTTTATGATCATTTCCGTCATTACTGTTTTGAATTTCCAGAAGATGAAGTTGACTGGAAATTTCTTACTGAAAGATTTCAGTATCTTATTCACATCTCAGAAAATCCACCTGAGTTAGAATCTTTCGAACCCCTCCTAGCATACCTCGGTGTTATATCTTCTAAATATGATACAGACAAGGTCGATGTCCAAAGTGACCCTCCATCCCCTTCTCATGAAACATCTCTAGCTCCATAGGATGAGATGGGAGAAGTTGTGAACCTACCTGTTCAACTATTACCTTCTCCTCCCACCCCACCTTCTCTGGATTTCTGTGCAAATTTGGATTACCTGATGGTTGTCACATGTTCTCATTCCCTCAACCTTCTTCCATCCATTCTTTTGGTCCTCTAGATTTTTGTGTGTTGTGTTCATCCATTCTGGATTGCACATGTGATGTTCACCAGGATTAAGTTGTGGACGAAGTTGGTATTTGGAATCCAACTTGCGCTATCATTTTTTATGACTATGTGTAGGAATTTGAACAAGAATATAAGGTGAAGTATGACCTCCTTTTTCTCGTACCTCGTCCTCTCTATCATGACATATTCTGTAATTCTACCATTTCTTATTGTTCTTGTGAAAATTTATCCCTGGATGTTTCCACTTTTGATCATTCACAAAACACATAGGATGTCATTTTGACATTTGATTGTAGAGAGGGAAAACATTTCTTCACGAATCCACTTCATCTCTCATCTTTCATTTCAAGAAACATAGAGAGTGAAAGTTTTTGTTTTCCATCACCCCCTCTGTATGATTCATCAGACCATGAGGATGCCAATCCACATCTTGAATCTTCTGATTGTGGCTGTCATGATCTCTTTACTCATTCATTTGATCATGATTCTAATTCACCTACTATTGATATTTCTAAGCCATTGGTCTTTGATGATCCACGTGAAGATGAAGTGGAAAATCCTCAAGATGTTGAGGCACTTCATCTCGAGCTAATGGTTATGTCAGGTTCTCATAGCCTTGAGGTCAATTCCACCACTAATTAGAAATTTGTTCACTCTCCCCAGGGTACTCATCACTCTCCTCTTCACATTGAAAATCAATCTAGTTTACAGTTTCCACATGCTCCATCATAATCAAATGATCCTATCGCTCATGCATTGGAGGGGTTATATGTAGCAAATACTGTTGTGAACCAAAAATTTTCTTCTTTCTCCATGTTTTCTTGGCTATCAAATTTGAAGGAGTTTACATTCTTGTCATCCATGCGCAATGTGACATAATAGCATCACACATCTGCAGGGTGCCTTTCATGTGTTTTCAATCATTTCTTTTCTGTAGACGCATTCAAACTTTGAACATTTTGGTTTGTATTTCTTTATCTTTCTTGATTATTGGTTTTCTTGAATATCTTTTTTGTTAGTCATGCCATCACCTACATGGGTCAACTAGTGCATCGATGGCTGCATTGGAAATATCTCTTCACATGAGTTGGCCCATGATCTACTTAGCTTAGGAGTAGGAGTAGGAGTAGGAGTAGGAGTAGTGTTTTCTTTCCTGTTTTGTTTTTCTTACCCCGTTTTGTTCATTTTACTTCTTTCCTTTACTTCTTTGCTTGTGCACCAATAGGATTAGTTTCTGCATGAAACCATGTTTGGCTTCTTGAGACAAGCAGGGTGAAATCCAAGAGTGTTTGTACAACTATCAACATTTGGTTATCTTCCTATTCCCTCTCTTATGAAGATCTTGTGTTTCTTCTAGTCGATGATACCCTGCTGGAAAATACATTCCCTTCAGAGTGAGTCTTGTTGAAAACATGACACTTGCACTCTTAGCTAGTACCATCTACTCTAATCGGTTTTCTATATTTGGTTAACCCTTGTCAATTTAGTCAAGTAGAGTAAGGTGAAGGGGGAAAACCTTAACAAGTATGTCAGAGGTATATATAAACATACTTCTCTTAAGGGACAACCTCTTTTTCTCTCAATAAGTTGGGATCCCTCTTCTGCCTCATGAAGTAAATAAGTGCATGTGCACAGTTCTTTGAAAAATGAAAAATAAAATAAAGGTGAAAGAAGAGAAAGGCTTCTGGTGTAGAGACGTGAAGAAAGTAACTCCACCAGGGTAGTGTCCAGGCTCGCTAGTAGCAGAGAAATGCTTGTGTTCATGAAGTGATTCCGTTGGGGTACTGTCCAGGCTTGCTGGTAGCGGAGCAACACTAGAGGTGAAACTAAAACTATGACAGTCTCTATTACTTGTGAATCAATATACCCCTCATCCCCAATCAAAAAAAATCATTTGGATTAGCTTGGTATGTGTGATTCCGATAAAGAGAATGGTAGGGACTACGCCTTTAACTCATGCCAGTGAAGAAGCCATGATGATCAAAGAATCAAACAATACTTCCTAAAGAGTTAGACTTTCTTTACATGAGACAAGGTCCATACAAAGAGATGGAGTTCTACTAATGTGTCGCCAATGTTGTAGTGGCTACAAGCTCCCTCCAAAATTTTATCTATTCTTTGTTTTCGAGCCTCCCTCCTAGATCATAACAACTTATCTCGCATTGACCTGGGTACTTGTGCTTTCATTGAGCTTTATCTTTTGTGGTTTTCCATGTATTTTCTTACATGCTTTACTATCTAACCCACAAGGCGATCTCTTGACCTCGTTTCAAGCCATTTCTAGGCTTGCGATAGTGAACTACACAATCCTTGAGGGAAACCACCCTTGCCCTTTAGAATTGTGCAGTCCAAGGCAGCAGTGAGCCTTCAACTCCAAAATTGTGTAGAATTAGCTGATAGCCAGCCTTCAGCTGGGAAACTATGCAGAGCATGAGTGGCATCCAGGGCCACTCAACCTAGAAATTGCATAGGAGATTTTTCCTCAGCAGTTTCCCAGTGCATGAGCGAGTGAGTTTCCCAGTTCCCCCTAGAGTTGGGAAATCTCTCTAGGAAATGCATGGAAGATTTTTCTTGAAAGAGAAAAATGAGAAAAGGAAAAGAAGAATAAAACATCCCTAGAAAATAGGGATCTATTTTGAGTATCTCAGAGGAGACACTTGAATTATTTTGGAAGCTGCCACCAAGTGTCACTTTTTCCTAGATTTTTGGCCGTCACGTCACAAACCTTAAATCGACCAAATCTATTTAATGGATGTTACCATAGATCATTTTCAGATTTGATCTGGGAGATTTGGCATTCCTGAGGAGATTTAGGAATGTCTAGTGTGATCATCGTTTCTTTTCCGAGTAAGTATTGCTTTTCTAGTCTTTTACTATTTTTTCTATCGCTTTTGTTGTTTGGCTTGTGAGAGTGTTTCTTTACTTGTTTTATTGAATGAACAACAATGTTTTGATTTTTTTTATCTTGTAGAAGTGTTGTTTTAAGTTTTTCATTTCCTTTCTCAAGTGTTGCATGCATCAACCAGCTTTTGCACTAACGGTCTTCATTGCGGCGACTATATCCACATGATTCATTGTTCTTCAGTTTGATTGATTCATGCACTCATTTTATTTGCATGCACCGTTATTCACTCAACGTTGCACCCACCATCACTTCCACCTTCATATATTCTTGTTTCAATGCTCCCATTGGGAATATATGGGCTTCCTTAGCCTGGATTTTTCTCCTCCCTAGCATGCGCTGTTCATTTCTAGATCGTAAGGCTCTCCCTTTGCTCCAGGAATTGCATAGAGGCTTGCAAGGCATGGCTCCAGCTGCTCACTGCACAGTTTCAGGAGTCAATCCTGAGCCTTGGCCACTGGGATTGTGGAATGCAAAGTCTCACCTGGCCTAAGCCTGACAGAAATGCACATTTCATAGTTCTAGTCAGCAAGCCCTCCCACTCACAGTTGGGACTATGCAATGCACAGAACCAAGTGGAATTTAGTCACCTCTTAGAGCCTATATTGTGCAATTCTTCTGAGTAGTTTCCTAGTCTGTTGTTTGGTTTGTTATTTAAGTTCTTTTGGTTTCAAGCTAACATATGCATGCCATGATTGTCCTCTCTATCTCCAAGTACAACAGTTGTTGAACAACTCTCTAGCAGTTATAGGTAACATGGCTTCCAAGAGAGCTACATCAAAGGATACTGTCGAGAGTAGCAGTGAGGAAGCAGACAAGCAATTGTCTGTGAATTTTCCAGTTTATGAAAACGATCAGATCTTGATTGAGAAGGGCATGCTGTTAACATGGTAGGAAATCAAGGATATCTTTGCAGGGGACTTCAAGGAAGATCTAGAGGATCGGCAACTGTATGTCAATGTCATCCGATCAGGCTTACATAAGGATACATGCAGGTACCCTGCCTTCCCATGTGCATACATCATCCACTGGATTGTCTCAAAGACTGATCTAGAGACTATGACATTGAGTAGTGTTAGTGGGACACAACTTGCTACCTTCACGAGAGAGAACTATCATCAAATTTATCAGTTGCCTCAGCTAATGAACCACATGGATGCACTTTTTTATGCCACCCATAGCTATGTGAACACCAAAGATATTATAAAGTGTTGGTTGAAATAGACTTTGAAGTTCAAAGTGACACGCAATCATGTTTACAACATTAATTTAGTTATAAAGGCCTACCAACTCTTGATCATCTTTGAATGTTGATTGTACAGTCAAGAGAGCATACAAACCTTTCTAGAGAATTAGGTGGTTGTGTTGGACCAGTTGGTGAATGATTAAATGCCATTCAATTGGTCTGATCTATTGACTCTTCATTTGAAAGTTAATTTGACTAATTCCCGTAATCCATCAAAGGATGAGCAAGTGAGATTCCATATGTTTGCATATTTACATGATGCAATCTATGCCCGACATCAGTTTCTTGGCATGGATTGGACATGGACACCGACAGAGACTACCGTCAACCTTAATTGCAAGTTTCTTTCCGATTGCAGCTATCAAGGAGCTATGGTGAGGCTGACTAACCATTTCATCATCCCAGTGTACAAGTTGATCTTTGAGCATGATCCACCTTGCATGTCCCAAGAAGTGATGGAGGGAATACTTAACATTGCAGATTGGTATGCCTCACCAAGTGGCATCTTCATCAGAGTATTTTGTGAAGAGAAGCCTTCGCACATTCTACCAAGGTATGCCATGAACAAGTTGGTCATGCAAGAGGTCTCATATCATATCTTCATAGCGTTATCAACAAGACTTCACAGGAAGAAGAAGGAATCATGGCCCACCCTTCCTTTGTGGATCAAATTGTAGGAGATTAAGAGATTGAAAGATGTGGATTTTGAAGTTAAGGAGATAGAGAATTTCAAGTTCAACACCAAATAATTCAATATGTATGATCCCCATTGTATTTGCAAGAACCATTACGAAAAGGTGTACTATCCATGGATCCACGTGACATGTGATTGGGTAGAGGACACTTGGAGGTAATGTTACAACTACTCCAAGGTTAATGAACCAGTCAGTATAGCCACAACATGGAAAGCTACTCTATAGGTAGCAACACTGCAAGAAGCATGTTAGGTCCCTATACTACTAGTGTAACCCCTTACTGTTATTAGTACAACCCGCTTATTATATTGTTGTGCCCATGTAGTCCCCATATTGTTATTATTGTGCCCCATAGAAGCCCACTATTATTATTATTATGCCCTTACATTATTATTGTTATGTTGACTCTAATTATATTATGACCCCTTAGACTCCTATATATAGAAAGGAGTTCTGGTAATTTGTATCATCCAAGAATTGTTTAATTGTGTAATGTAAAGGAGGTTTCCCCCTCGAAGAGGATGAATTTTAAGGCGTTTATATTTCTTTTCTATCTTTTTGTGAGCTCGTTTCATAACATTTGGTATAAGAGCTTTGGATTCTAGGGTTTTGCTGCTCCAAATAGGTCATCGTGGAATTTGTGCTATAACTTTTTCTCTACGAAGTTTCAGAAGCTTAAAAAAAAACATTTGAGAAGAAATCGGTTTGAACCTCATGTTTGAATTTCAAATATTGTATCAATATATTTTTTGAGATATGATTTGATGAAGTTAGGGTTTTTGCAAGCTCCAGAATTTCATCTCAAACAGTTCATCATGGAATTTCCACTATAATATTTTTTCTACAAAAGTTTAGACTCTGAAATTAAAGTCCATTTGAAACGAAATATTGGTGAAGCTCAGGTCCAAATTTTAGATCTTGTCTCACTATATTTTCAGAGATATAACCTAAGGAAGTTAGGGTTTTTTCAAACTCCTGAATTACATTCTAAACAGGTTACCTTTGGAAAATCTTCATAACTTTCTCTCCGAGCATTAGATTGAAATTTCATAAGAAGTTTCAGAAAGAAGACGGACTATAGTTTTTCGTGTATATTTTTTAGATCCTAAGGTTGAAACAATGACACATGGCACTTCATACAAGTGAGCTCTAAGGAGCCAGTCTATAATTAGGTCATCGTGGGAGATTTGACATAACTCTTCCTTGCAAAATCCAATATTGATCAGACTTGCAGGGTTAGAAAGAGAACACAGAGAGCTACTTCGGAACACAGAGAGCTACTGGAGATATGAAATTATGGAGTTACAGTCATTTCAATATCAAGCTCCTAAAATCAAGAAAAGGAAATATAAGGAAGTTTGATGGAAAGGATCCGGTAAATTGGACACTACATATGGAGCAATATTTTGATCTACATGAGGTGCAACTATTACAAAAGGTACGTATTGCATCTTCATATTTAGAACCGGATCGATTTTTATGGTATAAAGGGCATTGTTCTTGTAAACCACTTGTTACGTGGTCAATTTTCACAGAGGAAATGATAGCACATTATGAGGATACAAAGAGCAACACATTCTTTAGCCAATTGATAAATCTCAAAAAAAAGTTTTCAATGACAGAGCACATTAAGGACTTTCAAAAATTGATTATAAGGGAAAATTCTATTCCAGAGAAGTAGAGGATTGATGTCTCCATAGGGACTTTAAAGGATAAAATTCAACATGAGGTTCATCTTTGGGAACCTGATTCATCGGAGGAGGCATTCCGGTTGGCAAGAAAAGTGGAAAGAAAAATTATGGCAACAAGGAAGTCTACCCTTCACAACTATAAAGATGGAAGTGTTGTTTCTCCTAGCCTTCCACGACCTACAAGGTTGACACCACAACAATTGGAAGAAAAAGAAAAAAATGGCTTTGTTACAATTGTGATAACGAATACATTAAAGGTCATAAGTGTGCTGAGAAGAAAGTATTTTACATAGATTGTGAAAAGGAGGAAGAAAAGCATCAAGAAACATCAAAAGAAGAGGATATACACTAGGAACCAGCCCCAGAGAAAGAAGAAATGAATCTGACCTTATCTTGTAAATCATTGGAAAGAATTACTACTCCTCAAACTCTCAATATAGAAGGACATATCAAGAAGAAAAAGGTTCAATATGTGAAAGATCACATCGAGAAAGAGGAAATGAATATGACCATATCTTGTAATGCATTGGCAAGAATTATCACTCCTCAAACTATCAAGATAGAAGGACATATCAAGAAGAAAAATGTTTAATAAGTGAAACATCACATCAAGCATCAGGAAATGAATCTGACCATATCTTGTAATCCATTGGAAGAAATTACCACTCGTCAAACTCTCAAGATAGAAGGACATATCAAGAAGAAAAAGATTCAATTAGTGAAAGATCACATAGAGAATCAACAACAAGTTCTCCAACTTTTAAAGGATAACGCCACTTTGGTGAAGAATCAAATGAAACAATAGGCAAATGAACATTTTAGTGAAAGGATTTTTGATGTAGGTGATTGGATATTTTTATGACTACATCTCAAGAAAGCTATTTATGAGAAGGAAATTTTGGCAATACTACATGCACTTAAGAAATGGCGAATTTACCTAATGGGAAGACACTTCAAGGTAAAAATGGATCATGATAGTCTTAAATACTTTTTAGAACAAATATTATATTTAGAAGAACAAAGAAAATGGGTCACAAATATGTTGGGTTATGACTTTGAAATAATCTACAAAAAAGAGAAGCAAAATGTTGTTGCAGATGCACTCTCAAGAAAGGATGAGGATGAGGAAGCATTGTTTTATGCTATTTCTATTATTCAACCAGATTGGATAAATGAAGCAAGGGATGAATGGAAGAAGGGTGAAGAAGTGTGTCCACTCATTCAAAATTTGGAGAAGGTCCTAGTTCAAACAATATTGACAGAACTTGACGAGGAAGGAAAAATCATATTGAAACCCGGAGTAGTCATAGAAACAAGAACCCGAAAGCTACGAAATCAATCAATTTTAGAGTATCTCATCAACTGGAAGAACTTATGTGCTGAATATTCCACATGGGAGGACATGAATTTTATACAGAAGCATCAAGAACTACTCGAGCATGGAGGATAACACTTTTTGAAGGAGAGGGGCATGTTAGGTCCGTATACTACTAGTGTAAACCCTTATTGTTATTAGTACAACCCCCTTATTATATTGTTTTGCCCATGTAGTCTCCATATTGTTATTATTGTGCCCCATAGAAGCCCACTATTGTTATTATTGTGCCCTTACATTATTATTGTTATGTCGACTCTGATTATATTATGACTCCTTAGACTCCTATATATAGAAAGGAGGTCTTGTCATTTGTATCATGCAAGAATTTTTCATTTGTGTAATGTAAAGGAGGTTTCCCCCTCGAAGAGGCTGAATTCTAAGGTGTTTATATTTCTTTTCTATGTTTTTGTGAGTTGGTTTCATAGCAATGCAACATCAAAAAAAAAAAAGAAGCACATCGATGCAAGATAACGGTAATAGTAATATTATTAAAATCCAGAGGTTGATTGAAGATACAAGTTCATATAATATCCTCTGACTGAGAAAGAATGTTTGGCAGCAGAGGCAAATAGGAAACAATGCATAAAGAGGGAAAAGAGAAGGAAGAGAGAATAGAAAAGGTTGGAGGAGCTAGAAAGGAAGTTGCAGGAAACAGAGAAGAAGCTAAAGGAAGAACAAGAGGTAAGAAGGAGAGAGAGGGAAGAGAAGAAGAAACATTAGCAAGAAGATGGATAGGGTGTGATGACACAACAAACTGTGCCCATACAGGTTGAAGAGTTAGAACAACCAGAAGATGAGGAAGAGGGTGAGCAGATGCATGATCAGGAGCTTGCTTAGAAAAGTGAGAAAATGGTTGAAGTAACAGACATGGGGTTAGGACAGGAGCCATAAGAACAGAACACGAACCTCATGTTGACAGTAGCCTAGGTCACCCCTCAATATCCACCACCTCTAGTATCAGAGCCAGTCCTGAGTAAGAAAGGAGAGGTTGTTCTCCTTTGATGATCATCTAGTGATGGATGTGTACAATCTATCATTTGATCAGTTGCAGTAGAATATTGTACAGGAACGGAGAAAGTATTTCCCATATGATCACAAGTCACTTGAATTTATGAAGGAAAGGGTGATAGTGTTAGATGTTAGAAATAATCAAGTCTCCATGGCCAATGCCACTATGGATTATGTAGAAGCCACAAGATCAAATGTCAAGTTCCTGTTAGTAGATAATGAACATATGGAAAATAACTTGCAAGCGACCAGGCAAAAGACAGAAAAATCTGCAGGATTCGGAATGGAAGAGATGAGGAAAGTGATACTTGCTAAAGTATAAACTCTTGAGGGAATGATGTGAAAACTCTATGGCAGATTTGTCACTGTTCATAAGGTGGTTGTCCATCTATATGGTTTACAGCAGTGGAGTAGAACATTTGTCCAAACTCTCACAGATATACATGTTTTTATTGCCCATGTGCAAGAATAGACAATGAGGTAAAAGTGATCCCCTCTTTTCTTGCATAAGATGATGAAGCAACAGGTAGAGCTAGACAAAGCACAAATCCGTATGTTGATCCAGAACTATGAGTAGCTCACTATGTTTGTCGCCAACATGCATGCTTCATATGCACGGTGGTATAAGAGTCTAGAGGTCATGGTAAGAACACACAGGATCTCCTCAAGCGGTTCCCTCACTGAAGCTAAGGAAAAGAACCAATTCTAGCTAGAGGTCGATATGTACATGGAGAAGCTAAGGGGAGAGGTGACCAACGTTGACTTGGACTTGAGCAAAGAAAACGTGTAGAAGTACATTGGTGATACTGCAATAGTCAAGACCATGCTGCACATGCTTTAGGATGAGTTGGGAAAGGGTTCCAAAACCATACACCCAGAAGCTACGGAGGAAAGAGTTTGCTATCAGAAAGAAATCATCAAGTAGTTTTGGAACACTATTGCATAGTACCAAGCTTGGTATTAATATGTCAATGGGAAGCATCAAGTGGAGGTTTCCGAGTTGGTCTTTCCCCAAACTTTTGAGTCATAGTGTTTTTGTCTTTTTTGGCTTTCTCTCACCTATTTTTTCACACATGGGTACATGTGGAAAATGTATATTGTTTGTAAATATGTTGTAAGTGAAATTCCAAGTGTCATTAGTGGAATGTGAAGATTTACTATGTAATGTATTGAGTTATTTGTAAAGAAGTTGAAGATTCATGAGGGTAGTCAAGGAGTCACAAGGGGGATTGTCAAGGGTCACCCCACCCTTTGTTATAAATATAACCTCATTACTCATAGAACAGGCTTTTGGGAGCCAACCTTTTGGCTAGGCCTAGGCTTAGAGAAGGCTTGGGAGTATTGACGAGCCTTGGCTTCTCCACAATGTAGACTGAGTATACTTATTAGGAGGAGCACGTGTTCTTGGCTGTAATGTTCCACTATTGGGGTTAGTGGTTGTCAATGGTCTATGTATGGATGGAACTTTCACTTATAATAATAATAACTAAGCCAACATGCTTTCATGCATATGTTGTTATTATAGTTGGACTATTTTGATTGCTTTAGTAATGTATGTTGTTTAACTTACACATTTCATTATGAACTACTTTGTATGCAATTGTTTGAATCTTGTTGAATGTGTGTTGTTGGATTAACTTGTGACATTTTTTGTGGACTATTCCACACTTCATCTTGTGATGTCATTTTGATCATGTGTTCCTTTCAAGCTGCGTACTATTACAGGCTTCTAAGTGGCACACTTCCTTTTTCCCTCTGTTTGTTAGAACCCCCATTCATCTCACTTGACTCATTGCAAGGTCACACACTTCCTTCTGACCAAATTCATCATACTTATCTTTGTACGCTACCACATTCAAGGCATTACACTGCCACCCACTGCTAGAACTCATACTCCAAACAGTTTGAGGTCTAGTTGGGACTTATTACATGGGAGATCCTTTGAATGTTGTCAGGTCTAGTGTCGTCAACTCTTCCCCTCCCTTGAACCATTATTTCCCTTCCATCTGTGCACAAATCAAATAATCATCCTCCTACAAATATGAGTTTGGAAATTGATGCCTTCCTCACTGACCTAGTGGGAAAGAAATCCCATCTCCTCAATGCACAAAAAGGAGTTGTCTTGGACATAATGAAAGGAAAATAGGTGTTCATTTCTAGGTCCCTTTAAACATGGATGAGCCCCACAGATGTTTAAAAGTTAGTATTCTCTTCTAGGGAAAATTTTAAGAACCGCCCTAAATTTATATGTATAATAAATCGGTGAATCCCCATGATACATAGGGAAAATGGGAGGCGATTCTATCAATAATATAATATTTATATATAATTCTTTTGGTGAATCTCTCACCAAATTATATTATCTTGTAAAGTCATGGCGAATCTTTCACTAAATTATAAAATCTTGTAAAGTCTTGGAAAATCTTTCACTAAATAATAAAACATTGTGAAGTCTTGGTGAATGTTTTGTTCAAGTATGAAACCATATATGATCATAGGAAAACATATTCATTAAACAGTAATATACTAACATACATGTTTGGAAAAAAGAAACATAATTTTCTCTTCCTACAAACATTGTTGCAAGTTTCAGTGGCCGTGTTTGTCAAGGTTCTTACTATACACTCTTTCGTATCCTTCTATTTGTTTTGATAGTATTCCACAAAAAAGTTCTTGTAGGTGTTGATCTTGACCACTAGTTCTGTCAAGGTAGGAGAGATTAATCTTTTCTCTACCACTTTTTTCAAGCTATCAAATTTCTTTCCTATTCCATAGACTCCAACTACGAGATAAAAAAAAACACATCAAGTTGGTTTACCCCAGCACGCCAACAAGTAGCAAGCCCCAACTATATAATATAAGAAAGTAGTAGGTATCCCAAGCCTTCCAATCAATATATAAATATATAAATGCAAATTTCTTATTATTTTAATTGGAAATCTTCAATGAAATAATAAAATTTAATTATGTTTCTCCCAATATAAATTGCTTATTAGCATAATTCACTCCCTTCATACGTTTTTCATTTTTTAACAATGTTGTAGCATGTGGATTAATTTCCTTTTTGATGCAAAATATTCGCCTTATAGGACAATATGGTGCAGTGGCCCAACCCCTACATATCATTATGACAGACTAAGAATAATGAAGAAGATGAAAGGTTGTACAAACCAACATATTTTTCAAACAAATAATCCAACATCAGTACCTTAACGTTTTCATGAAGATATCATATTGAGAACATTTGAAAATTGGTGGGAAATATGGGCATCGACTATGTCTCTTCTGCGAGGGTGATGTGGAAAGAGTGATAAGATTTCACTGTTTTTTTTTGTTAAATAACAAAAACCAATATTAATGGAGATATTGGTATTTTTTACTAAATTTTGTGAAGTGACTAAATGTAGCTTTAACCATTCACCTTAAGATGTTTTTTACAATATAATTTCCTAAGTCTATTTAATATCTTCATTATCATAAAAACCAACCTATATCCATCTTAGCTCCATATCTACCACTCTTAAAGGGATGAAATCTATTTATCCCTCTCAAACTTGGTAGACCCGGAATTAAGATGGATCTAACCTGATAGAATTTTCCCTTTAAATAGTCTATGCTCACATGAACACCATGGTATTACCATGGGTCAATACCATGAACCTGGAGCTTAAAAACTACTATTAGTAATTTATAAAAATTAATAAAATTAATAATTGATTTTTTTTAACCAAGTTAAAATGTTTAAGTGACATTAAATTACAAGATCCATTTTTACTCTTGATCTACCAAGGCCCGAGAGGGATCGAATATTTTTTCACTCTATGCTAGTTTGCATATCACAATATTTGATACCTCTCGGCCTTTAGTAGATCCAGAGTAAAATGGATCTATGCTAGTTTAATTCCCCCCTTTAAACAGGCTACATTCCATGTGAATACCATGGGTCAATACCATGTGCCATCTTTATTTTTATTAATACTAATATTAGTGTTAATAATGTTTTTTTTCATGGTCCACCTGGGTAGCTCAAGTGGTGATGGCTGTGGAATGAAGTCTCACCAAACTGTATATCTTGGGTTCGAATCTTGTACTACCCGCTCAAGTGGTGATGGCTGTGGAATGAAGTCTCACCAAACTATATATCTTTGGTTCCGCTCAAGTGGTGATGGCTGTGGAATGAAGTCTCACCAAACTATATATCTTTGGTTCGAATCTTGTACTACCCTCCCCTCATTGCGGGGTGAATAATGGACATGTAAAATAAAAAATGAGAGAGTCCTACCAAGCTTAACAAAAAAAAGTGTTTTTTTTTTGCATGGTATTAATAATAATTTGGAAAATGAGAGAGTCCTACCAAGCTTAACAAAAAAAAGTGTTTTTTTTTGCATGGTATTAATAATAATTTGGCCCATGGTATTTGACCCATAGTATTTGGCCCATAGGCTTCACCTAAATATAATGCATTTTTTGAGTGTTCATAAATATAAGGTGACTTATGTAGTAAGTATACAAAAATGTTTTATTTATTTACCATACCTCTCTTTTATTTATATTTTTATTAATTTACCATACTTATCTTATAAATATGGTATTTGGCACATAGGATTCACTTAAATAAAACCTGTTTTTTGAGCCTTCTTAAATAGAAAGAGGGTTATGGACTAAATATAAAAAGAGGTTTTATTTTTTTACCATACCTCTAGTTTATTTATATTTTTATTTATTTACCATACCTCCACTTTATTTATATTTTTATTTATTTACACCCTTGCATGTTCGTAAATATAAAAAAATGTTTTATTTATTTACCATACCTCTCGTTTATTTATATTTTTATAAGGTGACTTGTGCAGTAAATATAAAAAAATGTTTTATTTATTTGCCATACCTCTAGTTTATTTATAATTTTATTAATTTACCATACCTCTTTTATAAATATGGTATTTGGCCCATAGGATTCACTTAAATAAAACCTCCTTTTCGAGCCTTCTTAAATAGAAAGAGGGTTATACACTAAATATAAAAAGAGGTTTTATTTATTTACCATACCTCTAGTTTATTTATATTTTTATTTATTTACCATACCTTTGGAGTATGTATAAAAAGAGGTTTTATTTATTTACCATATCTCCACTTTATTTATATTTTTATTTATTGGGACCAAATACAACCTCCCAAACAAGAAAATGGGTGATTGAAAATGAATTTAACAAAGTAGAAAATCGGGAAATTGTAATGGAATATAACCTCCTAAACCAGGCGAATCAGGTCAAATGAGTCTTTTCATAGTTTACCCACCACCTTTTCTTTTATTTAACATTGCAAAGAAGAAAATCAAACGATTGTAATGGAATATAACATCCCAAACCATGAGAATTAGGTCAAATGAGTCTTTTCATAGTTTATCCGCCCCTTTTTTTGGGCCAAAATGAAAAAACTAATTATTTTTTAAATAAAAGTTGGGCTAAATATATGAAATGGGTGTTTTATAAAAATTTATCCCCTCTAAAATGAAAAACCCCTTAAATTTTTCCCTTGGGCTAAAATTCGCCCCTAAATTTTACCATGTTCTCTTCTTCAACATTCATGGGATCGAGGGTTCCCAAAAGCATCAAGCCCTCAAGTACTTTTGTACTTACATCAGACTGATGTTATACTTATCGAGGGGACAATGATGGATGTGAATTGACTGAGAGAGGTTTTGAAGCTCTAGATCCATAATTGGATATTCTTTGTCTTATACTCAACTAGTCTATCTAATGGATTGTTGATGGGATGTAGTCCTACCTTTAAAGAAAATTCCACTTCATTATATAACTCTATAATCATTATATTTTTAGAGGCCCTCCATCTCCACCACCTCGAGTATCAGAGCCACTCCTAAGCAAGAAAGGAGAGGTTATTCTCCTTGATGATGATTTAGTGATGGATGTGTATAATCTATCATTTGATGAGTTGCAATAGAATATTGTATAGGTGCATAGAAAGTATTTCCCCGATGATCACGAGTCACGTGCATTTATGAAGGAAATGGTGATAATGTCCAATGTTAGAAAGCCTCCAGTCGCCATGGCCATTGCCACTATGGATTATGCAAAAGCCACAAGATCAAATGTCAAGTTCTTGTTAGGAGATAATGAACAGAAGGAAAAGAACTTGCAAGTGGCGACGGAGAAGACAGAAAAATTCGCAAGATCTGGAATGGCAAAGATGAGGAAAGTGATACTCGCAGAAGTATAAACTCTTGAGGGAACCATGTGGAAAATATATGGTAGA
Source organism: Pinus tabuliformis (assembly GCA_031772625.1). Taxonomy (NCBI): domain Eukaryota; kingdom Viridiplantae; phylum Streptophyta; class Pinopsida; order Pinales; family Pinaceae; genus Pinus; species Pinus tabuliformis. The sequence goes on along the minus strand of CM062816.1, from coordinate 214,575,882 downwards.
TTTTTCATTGTTCATAAGGCAGTTGTCCATCTATATGGTTTCCAGCAGTGGAGCAGAATGTTTGTCCAAATTCTCAAGGAGATAAATGTTGTTATTTCCCATTTGCAAGAATAGACAATGCGGTACAAGTGATCCCTGATTTTCTTGCATAAGATGATGAAGCCGCAGATAGAGCTAGACAAATGACAAATCCAGATGTTAATCTAGAACTATGATTAGCTCACCTCGTTTGTCACCAAAATACATGCTTCATATGCACAATGGTATAAGAGTTTAGAGGTCGTGGTAAGAACACACATGATCTCATCAATCAGTTCCCTCGTTGAAGCTAAGGAAAAGAACCAATTCTATATAGAGGTTGATAGGTACATGGAACAGCTAAGGGAAGAGGCGACCAACGATGACTTGGAGTTGAGCAGAGAAAACATGCAGAAGTACTTTGGTGATCCTGTCATATTCAAAACCATGTTTCACATGCTTTAGGATGAGTTGGAAAAGGGTTCCAAGACCATATACAGAGAAGCTATGGAGGAAAGAGTCCGCTATCAGAAAGACATCATCAAGCAGTATGGGAAAACCATAGCACGATACCAAGCTTGGTATCAATGGGTCACTAAGAAGCATCAAGTGGAGGTTTCTGAGTTGGTCTTTTCCCAAACTTTTGAGTCATAGTGTTTTTTCTTGTTTGGCTTTCTCTTACCTATTTTTCACCAATGGGTACATGTGGAAAATGTATATTGTTTGTAAATATGTTGTAAGTGATATTCCAAGTGTCATTAGTGGAATGTCAAGAGTCACTATGTATGTAATGAGTTATTTGTAAAGAAGTTGAAGATTCATGAGGGTAGTCAAAGAGTCACAAGGGGGAATGTCAAGGGTCACCCCACCCTTTGTTATTAATAGAACCTCATAACTCATAGAACAGACTTTTGGCAGCCAAGCTTTTGCCTGCGCCTAGGCTTACAAAAGGCTTGGGAGTATCACGATGAGCCTTGGCTTCTCCATAGCGTAGACCAAGTATACTTCTTTGGAGGAACATGTGTTCTTGACTGCAATGTTTCACTATTGGGGCTAGTGGTTGTCAATGGTGCATGTATGGATGGAACTTTCACTTATAATAATAATAACTGAGCCAACATGCTTTCATGCATATGTTGTTATTGTAGTTGGACTATATTGGTTGCTTTAGAAATGTATGTTGTTTAACTTATGTATTTGATTATGAACTACTTTGTATGCAATTTTATGAATCTTTTTGAATGTGTGTTGTTGGATTAACCTGTGACTTTGTTTTGTGGACTATTCCACATTTTAGCTTGTGATGTCATTCTGATGGTGTGTTCCTTTCAAGTTGCGTACTATTACAAGCTTCTAAGTGGCACACTTCCTTTTCCCCTCAATGTGTTAGAACCCCTATGCATCTCACTTGACTCGCTGCAAGGTCACACACTTGCTTCTGACCAAAGTCATCATACTTATCGTTGTGCACTACTGCAGTCAAGGTATTACACTACCACCCACTGCTGGGACTCCTACTCCAAATAGTCTGAGATCTACTCGATACTTCTTACATGGGATATCCTATTAATGTTGTCAGGTCTAGCATCGTCAACACATCCCAATATAGAATCTTCCCCTCCCTTGAGCCGTTATTTCCTTTTCCTGTGTGCACAAATCAAATAATCTTTCTCATATAAATAGGAGTTTGGAACTTGATGCCTTCCTCACTGACCTAGTGGGAAATAAATCCCATCTTCTCAATGCACAAAAATGAGGTTTCCTGGACATAAAGAAAGGAAAATAGGTGTTCATTTCCAGGGCCCTTTAAATATGGATGAGCCCCACATATGTTAAAAAAGTCAGTATTCTCTTCTTCAACATTCATGGGATTGAGGGTTCTCAAAAACATCAAGCACTCAAGCATCTTTTGTACTTACATCAGATTGATGTTATACTTATCGAGGGGACAATGATGGATGGAAATCGAGTGCAAGAGGTTTTCAAGCCCTAGATTCAAAATTGGACATTCTTTGTCTTATACTCAACTTTTCTATCTAGTGGATTGTTGATGGAATGTAGCCTTACCTTCAAAGAAAATTCCACTTCATTATATAACTCTATAATCATTACATTCCTAGAGGCCAATATGCTCAACCTTAAGCTCTTCAGTTTATATGTATATCACCCATATATATAACATATCCCTTAGTGAGATAGCCTTGTTGTTTTCAATTCCCTCTCTAGGTCAAATATTATCATAAGTGATTATTTAAGGTTCACCCTTACTTTTTGAGAGGTCTAGGGTTATCATCCTAGATCCCATCTTCTTAGTGGTTACTTATCAATTCTCCTAGAAAAAATTAACTTGGTCAATCTTATGCCTTTTAAAATATAATTGACCTAAGGTAATTTCCATAGATATGATGATGTTATCTCTAAAATACTCAATAGGTTCTTAGTGGTGACCAAGCTCTTAAACTCTATAATATCCTCCAAATATTGGAACACTTAGGAAGTCTATTATATAATACTCCTATTATCCTCGGTGTGGTTTTGGATAAGGATATACCTTCCCTACCACTTAAACAAACCATAAGTCTCCCCCGTTATCTCCCTAATGACATAATTTAAGGTGAATATTTCCATACTAAAGTCAACCACTAAGAAACGATCTATAAATTTCAGAAAAAAAAAATCTATACTTGTAGAGGTTGAATAGGGTATTTTATCTCTTCATGATGAATTCTAATCTATATTTTTCTCAAATCAAAGTTTGGCCCAACTCTACTCCCTCAAATCAAAAGACAATCCCTCCTCAAAGGAAACTGAATGGAGATTCAAAGTTTGAGATATTTGGATAAAAGTGGCGACTAGTAATGCTAAATACTCTCATTATTTTAAATCATATAGAAGAGTGTATATTACATAGAGAAGATTCAAGGCCAATATGGATCTCTAATTTAGTCATTCAAAACCAAAGCCTTGAAGGGACTAAGGAATTTTAATGAGGGCTTCACTCAATGTACCTCTGACATAGCACATGTGTTCGTGGCATAGTAAAAAATACCCTTAATTTGACTACATATTGGAAAATACCTCTAAAATTAAGATTATTTAAACCCATACTAATACAAACCCAATACACCTTCCCAATTTAAAAAAACCCTAATTTCACTAGATGTTATAGGTATCCCCTTTTTCATTCACATTTTGTATACCCTTTAATATTTTTTCATTAACTTTGTGCTCCATTTTTTATACCTACCAATATAAAAACCCTTTACCCCCTATTATATGCTCAATACATTATGTCATTTTTTCCTCAATATATCCCCCAATATCAATGGGCGTGATATTGTGTTTCTCCCTCGGTGAAGTCCCGTGGGAATTTTGGGTCACTTTTCAAAGAACTCATTGTCTAGCCTATTCTATAAATTCTAAAGGTCACCTCACTCTTCCCTTATCTAACCACAAAGTATTTGCCATTGTTTCGCCATCGATATCAAGGTCAATTTTAGTCCTCATTGGATATATAACCATGTTTGAATAATTACCAACATGCTTGACACACGATGAGGGACCAATGGGCCTTGTTTATTTTGGGGGCTCCCAACATGCTTGTTGCTTAAATGATTTAGGGGTCTGATATGCTTCCTAGGTCATAAACCACTAGGACATGTGGCATCCATCTAGGAGTATTAAGAGTTCCATGGCTTCTTCTGGAAACAACATTTTTCCCACTTTACATTTTTCCAAGGTATTGTGAAAATATAGCTTACTAGATCTGAGCGACATCACAAAGATAAAACTCACAAATTTCCTAATATCCAACTTACTTGGCACCCCGTCACAGCCCTTGGTCATGGAGCACTAAGGTGTAGCATCGAAGTGCTAAGAGCTATTAATTAAGGAGATAATATTATGTATACACAAAGTTACACACTTACTAAATGGCTTCGATTTCAAATTTTTATGCTAGATAGTAGGTGTACATGTGCTTCCTAGTAAGTATACATGTGGTAGATGAAATGGAAGCGGTGGGTCCCCATACAATGGATTGAGGTATTGAACATTAAACATCATATGGTGTAAACATTGAAAAGGAAATGTTGGTATCTAGTATTGCATGGAAAATATATCACGCAACTTCGGATGGATGATAGGTGATAGAGATAATTATGTGGTTGTAGCGACAAGTGACGTGGTAGAAAAAATGAAGTTTTCGCCAACCAACAGGGCTTTGTCAAGTGACATGTGGCATTGTTAGAAGGTGACATGTCCTAGATGACATGTAAGATGGATGACATGGTGGATAGCAATTCATCCACATTTTATTGACGTGGTGTACTTATATGCATTGAGAATGATGTTGGAAATATTGAGAGCGGGGGTGAATCAATATTCCTTAGCAATTATCACTTTTAAATCTTTTTAGACCATTAGTTAATCTTGAATTATTATTAATGTTTATGCAGTAATAACAGTAAATAAAAGAACATAGTAGACACAATAATTTTAGGTTGAAAACCTCCTCCAGGTCAAAAAAACATTGAACACTTTTCTAATAAATTCTTTAATCTTCAGCCCCAACTGAAATGAAAGAAACAACTTCCTAGAATTCTAGAATATCATTATTCTCCAGCTCCCACTGGAAGGATGCCCCAATGCCTTGGTTTTTTCAGTAGTCAACTGAATGGATGCCCCAACATCCTATACCAACCTACCACCATGAAGTGTTCACAGGCTCCAAGCTGTAGGTGACTTCATGCGCCATCCTACCACTTCCTTGCTACCCTATAATGACTGAAATGAGACAAGAGTATGGATTCCCATACTAGGGACAACTATCCATGATACAATATGATTTACAATGATCTTGACCCAACACCCAATCACACTATGACCTACAACCCAACCATGACATCATCCCAATAGAGACTCATATACCTCCCAATAATGCTTTTTCGACTCTATGCAGATTGACTCGTTTACAATAATGACTCTTCCAATGATAAAATTTTTACAAATAACTTTTTTACAACTTTACAATGATGACTCTTGGCCTTGACACTTTCACAAATTACTCTTTTACCACTTTACAATGACGAATGTTAGCCTTGACACTTCTTCACAATATACAGATGGTTTTCATGTCTTCAAAGGATGTCCTCCTATAATGCTTCCTTTAATTTGATAATTATGCTCTTTAATTCTTTCTTGAAGTTGTACTTGAATCTTCTTCTACCTACATGCAAAATTTACGTGATGAAACCAATCCCAAAACAAAACAAAATACCCTTCAACTTACCTCTGCTTGCAAAACACATGTAAGTGCATAATAATGAGTAAATAAAAATAAAAATTACAATGCATACTTGAAGTGTGCTTGTCACTTTTGTTGTTGACTTGTTGCAGTAGTAGACAAAGACTCCCACTCTTAATATAGGCCTGGACTCTCTGCAAGACTATATCCAAAACTGACCTAAATATGTATACAATAAAACTTATGACAGACCCTAGACTTGTGATGGACCAAGTTCTAAGTACAACAACAAAGACCATTCTATCAACTATGAAAAGACAAGTAACATAAAATCACAACATCATATAGATTTAGTAGACTTGGTGTAGCATCAGGAATATGTAGCATCAAATGTGTAGTATCAAGAATAGGATATCTGAAATGTGGTATCAAAACTAACTGTGACATGTAGAGACATAGAGATATAACTGAGACCCTGTATGTACATACATTGTCCTATAAAAACATATGTAAGAGATGATACTAATATTTCAAACCTAAACACTAATCATACATACCTTGTTGTAGGAGACGTACCCTTAACTGTTGATGTGTGGTCCTTATTGTAGTGATCCTTCAATGCATGCTTTTTTTTTTTCTTCTAGGAGGGTGATGTTGAATCTATTTTATATATGTAATTTCAGATATCGGGGTCTAAAATTTTGTCCTATGATAGCCCTCTGAGTCCTCTTTCCAACCCCATAGGTCTTATCAATATTGGATTCTTCAAAAAAGGGTTATGCCCAATCTCCTACGATGACCTAATTATAGACTATTTCAGTAGAGCAAACTTATACGAAGTGCGACGTATCATTGTTGCGACCTTCAGCCCTAAAAATTATACTCAGCAAACAACAATCCATATTATTTCTGTGAATATTTATGAAATTTTAATCCAATGCTCATAGAGAAAGTTATGATGATTTTCCCAATGTCACCTATTTGACATGGAATTTGGGAGCTTGCAAAAACACTAACTTCCTCAGATCATATCTCCGAAAATATAGAGAACCAAGATTGGAAATGTGGTCATGAGGCTCATCAATATTGTGGATCAAATGAGTTTTAATTTAAGCTTTATAAGCTCCGTATAAAAAAATTTATAGCGAAAATTCCACGATGACGTGTTTAAAGCCATAAAATCCCTACTAGAGGAGGATATAACAATCATTGTTTATATGAATGTCTTGAGTTGAGAGGGTCCTTAGCAACTGAAAATTGGAGGGTTTTTAGGAGAATTTTTATTATCATTAATTATTGAATATTCAATGACCACAACCAATTATGAGTGCCATGCCACAACCCCATAGGGTTTTAGCCCACTAATTGGGGTTACTAACTTCAAACATGAATATCTCTCAAACCGTGAAGAATTAGTTGGTGTGCCATATATCAACGGAAACATCTTGGTGACTAGAATACATTTAAAAGAACCTTGACTTGGAATAGAGTAAGTTTTCAAGTGAAAATTCTCATGCAAGATCAGGGTATACCCTAGTGCTGCTTGGGTTGACATCAATGACAACCACTGATCAACAATCTCCCCCTTTGGCATTAATGGCAACACAAGTACTCCCCCTGTGATCATGAAACCTATTCCTATTGCCTTCTCACCCCATTTCGCATTAATGGAAAAGGTAACTCCCCATGAAAAAAAGCCATCTTGCGGACCTGTACGCACCTCCACTCCTTGTTTCTACTTAGTTGGATAAGAGAAATATTCTAATGAGAACTTGGGATGATCCCAAGATTTTGGCAAAGATATTCAAATTCTTCACAATGTAATGGTTTGGTAAAGATGTCAGCAATTTTTTCCTCTATGGCAATGTTGAGTCAAATTATAGCCTTCTAATTTGATTAACATAAATCATCAACCTAGGCAGGTAAGCTTGTGAGATGAATGCAAAGAATATGTAGGCTTAACACTGTAAGTGTTGATTAATCTAACTGGTGAATCACACAAAACCAATGACTCTCCTGCATCAATCAATTAGCAGCAAAGGCTATATAGTGGATCAAACTTCCCTCTACAACTCTCAATATTACTGATGATGATTAGGAAAAGATATAGAAATCGACTTATAGGAAATTCAGGAATTCAATCAACATTAGAAATCAAATCTTCATTAATTGAATTCCACACATGAACAGAAAACTAATTCACTTAATCCAGTGCTGCTGATATATTACAAAGAGTGCATTGGTTGTAAAAATAAGTTATTTCTACATAACAAAAATAAAATGCATAAAGACTAAACTGTAGGAGTTGTGAGCAAAGGGGGCCCTCCCCTACTCACAACTCCTTCAATTTAGAAGATATTTCTCACTGAAATATACATAATATATATCTTTATATTAATCTGAAAAAGATACAGCTGAGTACAATCTCATACACAATCTTGTGCTGAAACCAACCTAGCAATCTAACCACCCTTATCATAGAAACTAGGATAGAATTTATACATTTACAAAGCCCATATATGGCTCGAAATAAAGGAGACTACTAATCGAGGCCATCGGCCAATGTAAATGTTACAAAATATCTATTTTAGCCATACTGGGTCTAATCCATGACTAAAAGCATCAATTAGAGGAAACCCGTTACATGGCTCTAGCTTTCCTCCAAACGACCAATGAGAGAAGGCTTTTGAACCTAGGCGGTGTTGTTGGAAAATCTGAAATGACCAATAGGATAGCAACCATATGTGATATATTCCCCATAAAACCCATGTTATTGTTTGACTTAGATATTCGTGGAACATGGCTAACCGTTGATGTTGCTGTAGGAAATCTGGGCAGTTACAGGAAATCTGGATTGTTTGCAGGAAATTGAATCGCATAATTGTTTGCAGGAATTATTGTCCTATTTCTGAATCAAAACAAATCTGCATAATAACTCAAGATTAGTTGGCATGGTAGTTAAATAAAGAACATCTAGCTAAGGAATACTCAAAGTTAAGGTAAAAGACGTTTTTTAGTGTTAACTTGCATACCTTCAGCCTATAGCACCCTTTTGGCAAAACCATAAGTATTCTAACCGAAATAGGCATAGTAGGGATTAAATATAGTTCAAAATGGGAGAGGTAAAGTATAGAAAAAGGTGTCAAAATTGGGAAAAACCAAGCCCCAACATATCCCCCACACCTATCTCCATGCATGCCCCTTATGCAATCAAATTTGTTATGTCTTCCCCCAAAAGAAAATGGAAATCATTCCTTATCTTGAGTTTCAGCTACTGTAGCCAACTGATCTACTACCTCTGCCAACTTGTCCAATTGGTTACCACTAGATTCTGCAGGAATTTGACCCTTGTACAATTCATTCTTCTTTTTTAGATGGTCGATCCTAGCTTGCTTATTTTTCATAATTCGGACCACTTTCTGGACCAACCTTCATGCTCTTTCTATATATACAGGTTATTCTCCTTCAGGGTCTCATTTTCCTTTCTCAAGGCTCTCTCCAAAATGGTGAGCTCAGTGATGATTTCTACTGATGGGTTAGTTCCCCTTCTTGATGTCCTTGGAGAGATTCAGGGAACCCAAGGTCCTCCTCTACTTGTTGTTCTCCTTCTGAGTGATTCCCGCTTCCTTGCAGTGGGGAGTCCTGAAAGGACATCGCTCCTTCACCAAAAAACTCAACTGAATTGATCTTGTCTTTACCTTTGGGTGGACTGTGGTGTTTATCCTTCTTCTTATTCAGTGTCTCAGGTAGTACTTCTGCATCCACAATATCTTTTATAGCCAGCTAGATAGCCTAGCTTCTAGTAAATCTTTTTGCAGAGATGGAAGTGCCATTCTTTGACCTAGGCTATTCTCCCACAGTCTCCCCTATCACCACCACTTCCTCATCTCTTTATGCTTCCTTCATCTATATCTCAAGGTTCTGAGACTTCTTCTCCTTCTTTGGTTTTTCTATAGGCTTCTTCTCGGTGGGCTTCAGAGAGTCGAGGTTGTCCCTCTTTTCCTTTTTTACCAGTGGCCTTTGAGTTTGTGACTTCTTCTTTTCTTTTTCCACTAGTTTTTCTTCTATAGACTCTAAAGGGTTAGAGTTTTCCTCCTCTTCTTTCCTTTCTTTCCGTAGCCCATGTGTTCGTGGCTTTTTCCACGGTTTATCTACTGGTGCTTCCTCCATGGAATCTGAGGTGTCAGAATCCCCATTTTCTACGAAATAGTTTTTAGCTAGGAACTCCTCCCATCTCCATTTTGTATCATTCAAAACCTCCACCAGGATGATTTTCACCAGCGCGTGGTGGTAGAGGTTTTCCTCTAAATTGGCCACCCTCTCCTTAGCGGTCGTCGACATCTTCATTAGCGACATCCTCAAGTAGTAAGGAAAATTTAACAACTTGTAATGAAAATGGGCGAGGAGCCGAATATGAAACAAGAATGCAAGCCCGAAGCGACCTTCACACATTATGTATTTCTACAAGAATAATAATAAGTTCTGGAACTTACTCTTCAAGAAATTCGTCAAAATTCCCTTACTCTAGTCGGGGTCCAAATTGTCTTTGCAAAGGAAGGATGTGCACAATCCTTTGTTGAAACATTGGTACTTGAACTTGTGTTTTCCCAACTGTGAAATCCTACCTGCTCGTACTACCAAAACCTCGGTCAACCTAAATTGAACATCCCCAACTTGAGCCTTATCATCATTCAGGTTCAGGGCGAAATATTTTCTCACCTCTGATTTGTGGCCACTAAATCGCTAGAAAAATGGTAGCCACCCTGTTTTTTACAATCTCTCATTATTGCGAAGGTCAGACTCTAGTAACTCAGGCCCTTACGGCTCAAAGAGGACGGGGGCACATAGTTTTGACATGGTGAAAGACTAGAAGACAGATCGTATGTACTTCTTTGGAAATATCGGCTTAAGATTTGAAACTGACTCGCGTGACAAGGGAGAGCTTATTATAGAAAGTTATCACGAAGCACCAGATTTTCGAGAGATGGGTTGTGATCATGATTGTCATCATGATTCGACCTGCAAGAAGATATGGGTAGTATGTTTAATGGTCGTGTCAGAATTATGGTGATTGGGTGAGGAGCTTGAGTCATAATGAACCGTATTATGAATTCGTTTTTCTGCCAGGGTGACTAGAGCCAAAAAATCATACAAATATTAAAAATTAAAGTGTTAATTACCCTTTATCTCAAGTGTCCCGTCGTCATTTGTACTTTACCTTTCTACCTTCCAACAGTCTAGTACTTCAGACAGCGCATGCATTTCCTTGAGATGATAACCCACCTAATAGTTAAATCAGATATATGATTTAATAATTCATGACCTTGACTAGTATTTAAAATCTGTCGGTACTTTTAAATCATTTTAAATTAATGCTCAATCTATGATTTTTGTTTTTTGGAAAACCAAAGTGTCGCTGCAGGAAATGGAACCGAGACTGTTGATCTTTCTGCAGGAAATGGAACCACGACTGCTGAGTATTCTAGAAAATCAAACCGTGACTTTCAGAACCTCTGTAGGAAATTAGATCATGGCTTGCTAAGCTTCTGCAGGAAATCAGACAATGAATTGTGAAGCTTCTGCAGGAAATCGAACCATGAACCAACACTTATCCCTCATTTCTGTATAGTTCACTACACATGAATAAAAGGTGTTGATGTCGAATGTGCAATGAGCTCATTGGATTACTAGCCATTGAGATCAATTGTTAACCAATGCGAGGCCCATCACCTTTAATGAGAGCAAGGACCAAGGTACCCTGATGCATCTTATCGGGTGTGAATTATGTGTTGATGTTGAACCCCCCTGTAGGATCCAACAGTAAAGGAGCCATAGTGATTCCCCATTACTGCTGGCAAGTTAGCATGTCATTAGAGAATACAAGCTTCAAGGCATCATAAGACTCTGAACATGCACCCAGATAACTTGCTAATGTCAATGGGCCAAAATTGTTGGAAGGAGGACCTTAAGAAATCCCATGTTAGTCCAACACAAGCAATCTAGATTTAACTAAAAACAAAATTTATTGAGAGAATCCTATTGACCTATAATTTAATGAGCCCAGGGCAGTCCATGCTCGCCAGATTTCATTTTTAGGGAGTCTAAAATACTTGGAAAAGAAGACTCCAAGGGGGTTCCTTTTCCGTAATTATCCCATTGGGCCTAGAAAAAGGAATAAACCTATACCCAATAGACATTCCTCTCATATTTTACTGAGCACGAGGAGGAACAGAGTGAGCTCATTGAGTCAACAAGAAATCAGGAAGAGATAGTGGAAGGAATGATCCATTCTCTCACCATCTCTAGCTCTCTTTTCTTCACAATTTCTTTTGCAAATTCCTCGTTAAATTGAGGATTTCGATATAAATTGAGTATGTGCCCATTAACCAAGAAAGTAACATCCCCATCATCAATGGTTTTAATGTTGTAGCTCTGATACCAATTGTTGTAGATCTAACCTGAAAATATAAGATAATAGCAATAACCCAAGAATAACAAGATCAAAATAGATAGAAATGATTCTCTTTATTGTCAAAACCCTTATGGTAGGGCAACACCATACATTCACTCCTTAAGGAAGGAGAACACTCCACAAGCCATATGCCTGTTCATACAATAACTTCTCTTCATCTCTCCATGTGGAGTCTCTAGCCTTTATATAGGCCTCATACATACAATACCATGCATCATTACCATGGTTTCCTCATACCATCAACTAATACCATGGGCCCATTACATTATTATTAACTACTTGTGGTCCCTTACATGACATGGGTTAACCACCTTATTTATTACTATGGCCCATCCCATTATTACATTATTACCTTGGGTACCTCCCTTGGTACCCCATATTATCCCCCCTAGGTACATAACATTCCACCCCCCTAAACATCTTTCGTCCCCGAAACATGGGAAGAACATAAATAATAAGATCTACTCAAAAGAGTAGTCCACTGATACCATGCACGTGCATCTAGCCATCCAAGAGAAAGGTGAACCCTCGATCTCGCTGGTGCCTCGCTCGCTTGAGATGGAAGTTGACCGTGGCAGCTCTTCTGTGTTGATGTGCAGTAGGTGGATCGTCTCTCCTTTCTATCCATCATGTGACTACTTGGTTTCCATCTTGATGGTTGTCTCGCTGGGTGATGTGGGTGATGATATGTTGAAGTTTTAACCCACGATGGCTTTTGCTTGACTTCACCCTGTTGTGGTGCCTGTTGTCGTGTCTTCTTTGTCAATATGACTTGAACCACTGAGCCCTCCTCTGATGTATCCGCACCTGTAGCCTTTTCTGCTTCAGCCTCTGTTTGTGTTTGATTATCTATCATTACTAGCTCATCATCCGACTCTGGAACATCTTCTGCTTCAGCCTCCTTGGACTCTACCTGCTTATTAATGGAAATATCTTGTAATGTAATTTTCTTCTTTTTATTCCAGAGCTTCAGGAATTTCTTCTGCACATTAATATTGATAGTACCCACTAATTCCATCCAAGGGTATCCCAAAACAACATCCATGTTATCCATATCTGAAGCATAAAAATCACCATGAAACACATATTTATCCATAGAAAGCTTCAAATCCTTATAAATTTGAACATCCTTATCATCAACCTGTGTATTTTCAATTTGTTTTGCTGGGACTTGCAATTTTTTTGCCAAGTTGACATTTATGAGATTTTGCTTGCAACTCGGATTTATAGACACAATAATTTTCTCCTTCTGAATCAATCCATGAACCTGTAATAGGGATATACCAGTAGGAAATAGACCCACATGTTTCACCTTATCTTGTTTTCTAGCATGAGACCATCTGTCTAAAAGTAATTTTTCAAATTCTTCATCGGGCAGGTTCAAACACTTCGTTTGGTTAAGTAATCCCCACCATGTGGTTGCCTCATCTTCAAATTGTGCCACTACCCACCATTTCCAATGGTCTGTCCATACCCACTTCTGATGTTTTATGTATTCTTCAATAATAGGACCATCATATTTTCCTGTAAATAATAGAACCTTGCTAGAAGCCATGAAGAGGGTTTGAAAAAATTTCACTTACTTGGCGAAAATGTGTAATTGTCACAGTTTCGTCAATATTTCTCAGAATCCTTATTATGACCTGTTTTTAGAAATGGAGCAATCATTCTGCATCTGCCCATGTGATAGAAATCCTGATCCAGGCACTAGAATTCCCGATCTGTGCTGCTACTCTCCCGGCGTCAACCAAAATTTCTGCAAAAAGAGCTGATTTTAAATCAACGATATCTCCCTCATCCGGACTCCGATTCGACTGATTTTTTTTTTTTGAAGTTGGATATTTTTTCCCAAAGAATCCAGATCTGCAATTAGATTTTGCAGATCTTTCACCAAGGCTTCTAGATCTGCGCCGCAAAACTCGCTGCCCTGAAAATTGTCTACAACCCCACTGATTTTTAGATCAGCGATATCTCCTTCATCCGGACTCCGATTCAACTGATTTTTTTTTTGAATTTGGGTATTTTTTCACAAGGAATACAGATCTGCAATTAGATTCTATAGATCTTTCACCAAAACGTACAGATCGGACCTGCAACTCGCTGCCCCAGAAACCCTGCAAAAATGAAAAAAAAATTCTCCACGTTTTGCCCAAGAAAGTGCTCTGATACCACTTGTTGTAGCTCTGATACCAATTGATACCACTTGGCTCCGATACCAATTGTTGTAGCTCTGATACCAATTGTTGTAGATCTAACCTGAAAATATAAGATAATAGCAATAACCCAAGAATAACAAGATCAAAATAGATAGAAATGATTCTCTTTATTGTCAAAACCCTTATGGTAGGGCAACACCATACATTCACTCCTTAAGGAAGGAGAACACTCCACAAGCCATATGCCTGTTCATACAATAACTTCTCTTCATCTCTCCATGTGGAGTCTCTAGCCTTTATATAGGCCTCATACATACAATACCATGCATCATTACCATGGTTTCCTCATACCATCAACTAATACCATGGGCCCATTACATTATTATTAACTACTTGTGGTCCCTTACATGACATGGGTTAACCACCTTATTTATTACTATGGCCCATCCCATTATTACATTATTACCTTGGGTACCTCCCTTGGTACCCCATATTATCCCCCCTAGGTACATAACATTTAACTTGAACAAATCCATTATCAAATACTTTCTCAATTTCATAGGGGCCTAGCCAATGTGTGTTAAATTTTCTTTTAAAGTTCTTGAATTTTGATTCATACAACAATGCCTAGTCTTCCTCTATGAAGTGCTTCTTTTTAATGTATCTATTGTGCCATTTAGCCCATTGTTGTTGAATCAAGTTAGTATGATGAAATGCATCCTACCTAATCTCATCGAATTGGTTCAACTGCAGGATTCTTTGCTGCTGAGCTTCATCAAGATCTATACCCAAATCTACTGCCATCTTAAAAGTTTTGATCTAAAATTTAATGGGAAATAAAACGTTCTTTCCATACACCAATTCATACGGAAAAAATCCCGTGGTATTCCTCCATGTAATCTGGTAGGCCCACAAAGCTTCAGGAAGTTGGTCAGACCAATCCATCTTACGTAATTGCACCGTCTTGGTAAGGACTGTCTCCAACACCTTATTTGTTGATTCCACCTGCCCATTGGCCTGTGGATGATAAGGGGTGTACTTCTGATGAGTAATCTGATATTTCTGCACAATTCCCTGCATAAGCTTTGATACAAGCTGAGTACCTTAATTAGTGACCATTTCCCTAGGTACCCCAAATCTTACAAAAATATCAGAAAAAAGAAAATCTACCATTGTTTTCTCTATTGCTCTAGGTAGTGCTCTTGCCTCCACCCACTTCGTAACATAATTAGTACAAACTAAAATATACTTCTTACCTTTGGACATAGGGTTGATGGGACCTACAAAATCAAGAGCCCACCTCTCAAAAGGTTCTATGAGAACCTGTGGTTGCAAAGGCATCTCGTCTGATTGCAAAGGTCGCCACATTCTTTGGTAGCTGTCACACTTCCAGACATATTCCCTTGCATCTTTGAAAAGACTTGGCCAATAGTAACCTGAGCGAAGGATCTTGTAAGTTGTCTGCTTGTCTGCAAAATGTCCTCCACATGGTTCATCGTGACAGGCTCTCAAAATGTCATAGATCTCATCTTCCTGGACACACCTGCAGATAATCAAATCAGGTCTAGTGAAAAAAATATCTCCCCTAATCCAAGAGTAATCAACACTTTTTCTAATAATTCTCTTTTTCTAATTAGATGAAAAATAAGGAGGAAACTTTCCTGTAGCAAGGTAATTGGCCATGTCTGCAAAACAAGGTGTTTTAACAGAAATAAAAAACAAATTTTCATCAGGAAAGCTATCATTAACAGGAACATCCTCACCTGCATGGTTGAGTCTAGATAAGAAATCAACTACCTGATTTTCCTTTCCAGGCCTATCCAATACCGTGATGTCAAATTCCTGCAGCAACAAAAGCCACCTAGTAATCCTGCCATTAGTAACTGGTTTATTCATGAGATATCAAATGGCAGAGTGATCAGTGTGTACAAAAAATTCATAGCCTGTGATGTAATGTCTAAACTTATTAATATCATAAATCACATGAAGGAATTCTTTTTAAGTTACCATGTAATTCAGTTCTATAGGAGTGAAGATTTTACTAACATAATAGATATCATGGGTTACAGGATCCTCCTTTTGTCCCAATATTGATTTTATGGCTGAATTAGATTCATCAATGGAAATATGAAAAGGCAATTTCCAATGTGGGCCTCTCAAGACCGGTGCTGAAGAATTGTTTTCCTTGAGTGTATCAAATGCAGCTTGACACTCATCATCCCATTGAAATTCAACTTCTTTAGTCAACAATTTAAATAATGGAGAGGCTACTTTTGTAAAATTTTCAACAAACCTTCTATAGTAGTCTGCATGTCCAAGGAAACTTTAGACTCCCTTTTGCTTGGTTGTTGGGGATAGCTTTGCAATGACTTCAATATTTGCTGGATCAACTTTAATTCTTGCAATAGAAACATGATTACCCAAAACAATACTTTCATTCATAATCATAAAAAAATTTATTACTTAATGAGAGGTTAGTTTCTCTACATCTCTGCAAAAATTTCTCAAGATTACGTAAATCTTCTTCAAAAGTATCACCCATGACTGTAAAGTCATCGATATAAACCTCTACACAATCATGGAAAATATCAGGAAAAATACCAAGGACCGCCCTCTGGAATGTGGTTGGTGTGTTGCATAGACCAAATGGTAGTACCCTGTATGCATAGCTGCCCCAAGGACATGTGAATGTAGTCTTTTCCTGGTCTTTCAGAGCTATCCTAATCTGATTGTACTCGCTAAACCCATCTAAGAAGGAAAAACACTTCTTTCTTGCTAAAGTGTCCAGTACTTGGTCTATAACAGGCAAGGGAAAGTGATCTTTCAAAGGTAGCCTTGTTTAGTTCCCTGTAATCCACACACGCACACCATTTACCATTCTTTTTGGGGACAATAACCAACGGAGATACCCACTGGCTATCTAAGATATGATAAATGAACCCTACATTTAACAATTTCTGCAATTCATCTTTCACAATTTCCCTTAAAGCGGGGTTCATCCTCCTTTGTGGCTATCTCATGGGCCTGGATTTCTCTTCTATATAAATATGATGAACGCATGTATCTGGGTGAATGCATCTCATATCTATATATTCCCAAGAAAAAATGTTTGAAAACTTTTTCAATGCTTGAATCAACCGTTTTTCCTATTCAGGGGTTAAGCAAGAATTAATATTCAAAGTTTTTACAAGAAAACTTTCAACCACCTTACTCCCCCATTCAGTCATGGTATATGCAGGAAATGCAGATAATAAGGCTGAATGTAGTTCGGTTTGTATACTATACTCATGAAAATCCTGCAGATTAGTAATGAAATCTAAATTATGACTAGACCGCCCTTCTTCTTGCTGCAAAAAATCAGGATTAGAAATACAACAATTTATCAATTTTTCTTCTTAATTTTCTTTAAGGCTCATGGCTTTGACGATTGTCAAAACTGGTTGGGCACATTCTAAATCATGCTTTTCTTCTTCAACCCAATATGTATTTTCTAATATTAAGATAGGTTAAGCGGGGGGATACAAATTAATGTGCTTTATTTTAGTCCCATGAGTGATGGTCATGTTTCTGAACCTACACCCAATATAAGCATCTCTCGTGGCTAACCACAGTCTCCCCAAGATAAAAGGATGCCCTCCTAAGTTAGTGTTGGGTTGAAGAACATAAAAATATGTAGGGTACTTCCAGGAATCTAATGAGATGACAATGTATTCTAATACCCCCTCTCGCTTTACCTTAGACCTATCTGCTAATTCTAACATGGTAGGTGTAGGAAATAAATCAAAGGTTCCTATTCTAGATAAGGTCTCCATAGTCATCACATTAATGGCTACACCTAAATCAATTAAAGTGTTTCTTACAGGCTGTGCATTGATAAGGTGGTAACCACATAGATTCCAGGGTCTTCATATTTTTCAGTAACAAATCTAGTATTCATTAAACTTGCAAGCTTTCCACCTACTTTAATTATGGAGAGCTCTCTCTTTTGTCTTCCTGGTCTCTTGGTACATAACTCCCTTACTGTTTTAGCATAGATTTGGATATCTTTAATTTCTTGCAGCAATGGGATCTCAAAGCATACATTTCTCAGTGCATACACAACATCAAACTCAGGGTGTTTTAGTCTCCTTTCCAACCTCTCTGGAAAAGGAAGCTGGATTGTATGGGACGAGGAAGGTTTTTGTCGCCTTGAAGTAGGTTTTTCTACTGGTTCATGTGTGGTTTCAACTTTAAACATTTCTAGACTGTCTTCCTCTACAATCTCTTCAATTCTTCTAGGCTGATTCACCACTTTTCCTTACCCGAGATAGATTTCCTGTAGCGACACAGGAAATTCCCATAACAAATGAACAGAAATTTCCTACAGCGACTGTGGTACAATACAGTAGGTAGGAAATGTGGTATATGTCACCAATCCAATGTTGTTAGTAGATTGGATGGTTTTATTATTGGGGTTAGACACTAGCTGGGTAGGAAGTTGCATTGGATGAGGTTGATTTGGTGGGGCAGGCAACTGAAGTTGTTTTTGTTGAGGTTGAATCATTTCTTGTTGTGTGGGTTGCAGAGGATAAAAGTTTTGAGAAGGAATATTCTAAGTGGTAGGGTAAGAAAAGTTCCCTACCAAGGCTATTGTGGAGGTCAAGTCTACCAGGGAATTGGAATATTATACATCTGATTTTGATTATAAGGAACTTGAAAATGTGACTGAGCCATACCTCTAGCACATGGTTGCCATGGTCTTTGTGGTGCCATTGCATAAAGTGCATTGACAGCTCCTTGATCTGCTAGATATGCTGCTTTGATTTTAGAAAGTGAAGGGCATTGATCAGTGGAGTTCTATTCTTCACAGATTCGGCATATCTCTATGCTATATCCAGGACATTCCCTCAAGGCATGATTCTTCCCGCATTTTGAATAGAAAATGGCCAGGGATTTTTCCAGTTCCTCGTGTTTTTCCTGTTTCTTCTTAACCTGTAAAACATCCAATTGAGAAGAAAATGTCAGTCTTAAAATGTTCAAATAAATTACCAATTTCAGCTCTGGTTACTCTAGCTCCAGCAACTGACTTGACAAGCTTGGAAGCAGTATCTCTTGTTTCCCCTCCAACTTTAGAAATTTCTCTTGAATATCGATGACATATCTCACATACTTCATCATATCCCAACTTTGATATGTCACCTCCTCCCATCAGATTCAGAATCTCTAGAGATTCTGGTCTGATTGCTCTAAGCAAAATTTTTCTTTTAGTATCCTTACACAGTTGATTCATTTTGGATCTCTGCAGATTGTACTAAAATCTCTTCACCAAGTCCTCAAGACTCCCCTCCTCCTTCTGAGTCATGCCAAAAATCTCTTCTCTAAGGTCCCTAGTCTTGCAATAATCTTGATACTTTCTTAAGAATACCTTATTCATTTCCTCCCAAGTGGTGATGGAGTTTGAACCCAACCCCATAAACCACCTAAGAGCTGCATCCTTCAATGTTGCAAGAAACAAATTCGGCTTTTTATCATTGGAAGAATAGTCATAGCTCTTGCATAACACATTGAAATCAAATAGAAAGGCATCAGGATCTTCACTAGGAACTCTGCGAAAGTTAGGCAAGGCTGAAGGAGGAATATTCTTCATCTTAGTAGCTCTACTATCCTCCTTGATAGGGAATTCGAATGTTACCAGTTCTTCTTCCTTCTCATTGTATCCATCTATCTGACCAGTCCCCTCTTCATGAGCTATTGAGGACCAAAAGGAACCAGGGGCTTTGTAAGCTACAAATTCTGTGAAATCAATGGTTTGGAATTCTGGTTCTTCAATAGGATTTCCAAGGAATTCCTTTTCAGGTTGACCACTTAGCAAAGATGTTATTTTCCTTGTGACAAGAGATTCAAAGTAGGAAGCAACAGAATATTTTCATGCAGAAGCTGCTACTATAGAAGTAGGAATATGTTCTAAGCTCTTTTCAGGACCATAGACCTCCTGATGAGACTCTTCTTCTCTTGCTGCCTTATATCTTGTAGACTTCCTTTTCCTTTCCAGTGTATTAGTAAATGAAGTGGTTCTCGCACCACCACAAAATAAATTTGTAGATGTTGGATCCAATCATATACTATGAAAACAAATTCAAAAGAAACTACTTACCAAACAATCAGGACACGATTTTGACGAATTTCTGACCTCCTTCGGTGCGTTGGCTTTGCCCTTCGTCTTACCACTTCTACTCCTACAGTCCTAAATAATTACAAACAATGCATGTAATACAAAAAAACTTCATTATTATCCCTTTAGCACCTCCTCGGCAACAACGCCAAAATTTTGAGTCAAATTATATCCTTATAATTTGATTAACATAGATTATCAACCCAGGCATGTAAGCTTGTGAGATGCATGCAAAATATATGCAGGCTTAACACTGTAAGTGCTTATTAATCTAGCTAGCCAATCACATAAAACCAATGAATCTTTCTTGCATCAATCACTTAGCAGCAAAGGATATAGAGTGGGTCAAACTTCCCTCTACAGATCTTAAGATTGCTGCGGATGATTAGGAAAAGATATACAAATCAACTTACAACAAATTCAGAAATTCAATCAACATTAGAAATAAAATCTTCATTAACTGAATTCCACACATGAAGAAAAAAATAATTCACTTAATACAGTGTTGTTCATATGTTAGAAAACGTGCATTAGCTGTAAAAATAAATTATTGCTACATAAGAGAAATGAAATACATAAAGACTAAACTATGGGAGTTGTGAGAAAAGGGGGCCTTCCCTTACTCACAACCCCTTCAATTTAGAAGAGCTTGCTCATTGAAATACACAGAACATATATGTTTATATTAATCTAAAAAATATATGGTCGAGTACAATATGATACACAGTCTTGTGCTAAAACCAACCCATCAATCTAACCACCCCTATCATAGAAACTAAAACATAATTTATACATTTAAAAACCCCATATATGGCTCCAAATAAAGGAGATTCCTAATCTAGGCAATTGGCTAAGAAAAATCTTACAAAATATCGATTTTAGCCATACTGGGTCTAATCCATGACTGAAAGCATGGATTAGACGAAACTTGTTCCATGACTATAGCTTTCCTACAAACAGCCCATGAGAGAAGGCTTCTAAACATGGGCAGTGTTGTTGGTAGATCTTAAATGGCCAATAGGATAGCAACCATATGTGATATATTCCCCACAAAACCCATGTTCCTGTTTGACATAGATATTCGTGGAACATGGTTAACTGTTGATGTTGCTGCAGGAAATCTAGGCGATTAGAGGAAATCCGTGACTACAAGAAATCTAGAGTGTTTGCAGGAAATGGAATCGCACAATTCTTTACAGGAATTATGGGCTTGTTTCCGAATCAAAACAAATCTGCACAAGAACTCGAGATTAGTTGGCATGGTAATTAAATAAAGAATAGCTAGCTAAGGGATACTCAAAGTTAAGGTAAAAGACACTTTTTAGTGTTAATTTGCATACCTTCAACCTACGACAACCTTTTGGAAAAAACATAAGTATTCTAACCGAAATAGGCATAGTAGGGGTTAAAGATAGTTCAAAATATGAGAGGCAAAGTATGGAAGAAGGTGTCAAAATTGTGCAAAACCAAGCCCCAACAAGTAACATATTCAAGCTTGATATCCTTTTCAGTGAAATACTCTCTAACGAAATGATATTTGATTAGAATGTGATTTTTTTTGGAATGCATCACATGATTTTTGGAGATACTGATGGCACTAGTGTTATCGCAGAAGATGGGAATAGGCTCATCAAACCTAACTTGAAGATCTTGCAAGGTTTTCTTCATCTAGATAACTTGAGTATAACAAGTTGTCGTCATGATATATTCTACTTCCATTATGGATAATGAGATTGAAGATTGATTTTTACTTAACCGTGAGACAATGCAACCACCCACGTAGAATGCTACTCCACCTGTGCTCTTATGATCATCAACACTTCCTGTCCAATCCGCATCTGTATAAGCTTCGATAACCAGATCATTTCCTTTGGGATACCATAGAGAATATTCCACTATAGCCTTAAGGTATCGAATAATTCTTTTGATGTCAATAATATGAGATTCTTTTGGTGCTTCTTAGAAGCATGCTACTTGTCCAACTGCCTACATCACATTTGGCCGGGAGGTTGTCACATATATGAGACTACCAATCACGGGTATATACAACCATTGGTCCACATCCTTTGAAAAATATTCTTGTAACCTATTACCATGGGGGTAAGGATAGGCTTGCAATATTCCATCTTGAATCTATTGAGCATTTCCTTGATGTACTTGATTTGATATAGGCATATTCCTTTATCCTGCTGAGATATCTTGATAATCGTTAGATTGTCTTGATTCAATTTTACATAGAGATTAGTTGTCAATGCTTCCTTTCTTGAATCTATAATACTTCAACTATTCTTCTCCCCCTAAACATGTAATGAAACTTACATCTTGTTCAAACTCCCTGTCTGTCAATCATAGCCTTGTGTCATATAATGTTGTAAAGACTCATCTTCAAATTTCTAGGACTCGATAAGCTGAATTGTTAACAATAGTGTGTCATTTAATGGACCATCTAGACTTGATTCATTAACCAAAGCAGCTATTGATTCCTCACAATCCGTTACGAATCGTCAAAGTATAACTATTGGGGCCTTATTTCCTTCTTACTTTTCTTTCTCATGTTGTACTTGTTCATCCTCTACCTGTTTTCCTTTCCAAACCTTCTTATTCTCATCATCAAGCTTTTCATTCATTTTTTATTCCATCTTGTACCTACAAAAAGGAGCTACATGTCCACAGTTATGACATTTGTAACATTTGATGTTATTCATAGAAGATTTTGTTTGGTATATATCTCGTGATGCTCCAAATTTTCTTCTAGGGTTTTTTTGATAATAGTTGTACCTGTTTGGAACTTCACAATCCCTAGCCATATTTCCAAAATTGTTACATTTGTAACATTTGACATCATCTCTCAAATGATCAAATTTCTTGATATTATGTTGAGTTCTAGAATATCCATTTCTAAGAGATCTCCTAGAATTATATTCATTCCAAACATACATGCGACATTCTATAGCTCTATGTCCAAACTTTCCAGATTAATAACAATGACCATAAAAGATAGGTTGATACCTGGGGGGAAATATTGTTATCGGGAAATCTAGTGTCTATGCAAAGCTGCTAGTCCCACTAAGGCTAGTAGCTACCTTAGAAACAAACAAACTAAAACCACTTTCATTTTCCTTTATGAGAAGTAGATAAGAGGGGAAAGAAGGAGACCAACCTCTGTCTTGCACTTGGTTCCTTGCTTGATTCCTTTCCCTTCTGATAGATCTTTGCCACTCACTTCCTTGTTTACCCAGCTTCAAAGAGTACCTGTAGAATCAAAGCAGCATAATACTATCCAAGAACATAGATCTAATATCATAAACAATATAGGACCAGATATATATTGACCACACAAATGTATATATCATCAATCATACAAGAATGTGGAGGAAAACTTGAATAACTTTATTAATAATCAAGAATAGCAAAGAGGATTACAACCAATTGTTTTGACCCGGCATCATTCTCTCAGCAAGAAAGCCCTTCTTCACCTCATGAAAAGCTTAGATCACCCAACACTATGATGTTGCACCAAGAAACCAGCAGCACTTCCTTACAAGATACAAAATTCCAGCCTCTGGATCTCTGGGATGAGGGATCCATATATAGATGTTTGCAAGGGGGCTAAGTCAGCTTTTGAGATTTGATTAGTGTCCTCTCTCTGATATTTCTTGATTCCACTTGGAGTTTGATGATCTATTACTCATCCCTGGGCGAATGCAAAGAGGCAAGTGTCATAGGAGAAGTTTCTGGAAGATTCCATGATCCTCCACCTTGCAGATTGACCTTGCCATTTGTCCACTCTCGCCCATCGCACTCCATAGAAGGTCTTTTCAAGATGCATTTCACCTCCCATGAGTATTTAGGTGGGATGTAGCGCACTTTGACCATGGAGCAGGTGAGATGGTCCAGTTTTGACCAGTTTTGAGTAGTTTTTCATGGAGAACTTCTGGGAGAAGATGTAATCAGCTGACCTTGTTCTTTTAGAGGTTCGAACAACACTTTTAGGGACTTAAGAGCCCTTGGTTTATGGACATTTATGATTGGGGTTGCAGTGCCTAAAAATGTCTATAACAGTTGCCCCCTAAAGCATGAGGTCGTTAATCTTTTTGATGTCGGGTGAAATGCTTTATCATGAGGATCCGAAGTTTTTTTCAGGCTGGAAGGCGACCTGTAATAAGATACAATACAACACATTATCTTCATAACATTTTCATGATCTAGCTGAGGCGGGCATTCCCATGCTCAGCTTTATAAATTCATTTTCATATACATAAGAGAGACAATCGTCTGTGTGTAGACTGATGATTCTGGTAGAGCCATCATCCTTTGGATTGGATGATTATTTGTGTAGCAATGATGTACATTTGATGTCTTTATTTTCCTGAATATATATCGCAAACCGGATGGATGAAACTAGATCCGGGGTCTTCAATCTCGTTCCATCTTCACTCAAAGTACAAGTTGATCCATGTGAGAGATGTTCTGGAGTAGAACATGGAAAGACATCGCCTGATTACTAGCCAGTGATGTAAGCTATTAACAGGCACGAGAGGAGTCACCGATAATGATGATGACCCTCAAGGTACTACAGTACAATTCACATGGTGTGAATAAGGGACTTGGTGTCGAACACCACGCAAAATCTTTCGGTCGAAGGCCATTGATATAAACCTGTCGCCGGAAGTGAGAAACTTGCCATTGAGGCATGCAAGCTTCAAAGTACTGAAAGGGTTGTTCCTAGATCGACTTCTCGGATAATGAGCTGATGTCGACAAGAAGTGATCCGTCATAGGAGGGCCTTAGTGAATCCCACATCAATGACACGGAACGGAGCAAATGATTTTAATGGAGGTGAAAACAATCTGACGACATAAGATTTAGGGTGGCGGTCATGAAAGAATGGAGCGTAAATGTATTGCAGTGGATGAGACACAGGTGAATTCTCTGAGCGACTTCTCTTGAACATATCGGTGACACTGACATGATGGATCGGTAGCGTTAACCCTAAATATGGATGGTGTGATGGACCAATGGTGATATGACCAGTGAACGGAACAACCCAACCCGACTCGAATGCGGAGTGAAAGTGTCATGTTCAAGAGCGACTTGCTACCAATAAAGTTTCTTCAAGTTTTCTTCCCAATTTTTCCCCAGTCATTGTTGACCAGTACCTCTTTATTTTTGTCAAGCTTAAGGAGGATAACATATGCTATTTCTATAATCTACCCTTTGGGCAAACCCATCGCTATGTTTTAACGAGCCTAGAGATAGTGAAACTCGTTCTTGTCTGTATGGACACGTTTGTCACTATTTGGTTTTAACGAGTTTAACGGCAAGGATAACTCGGTCCTTTTCAATTTTAGAGAGTCTCAAAAAGGGACGTAAAGAAAACTCCAACAATCCTTTTCCGTCATATAATCCCTTGAGTACGAAAAAGTATAAAATAATACAAAAGGGATGAAATTTTGGTATTTTTAACGAGCCGAAAAAAACAAGCGCTCGATCGTTTTGTGTAATAATCCCTCAGGTCCAAAAAGATTAAAATATAAGGGAGGGATAGCACTTCCGGTCACTTTAATGAGCTGGAGAGGCCAATTGCTTGGCAATCTTTTCATATTTTACGAGTCAGTTGAAAAGAGCTTAAAGGAGACTCGTTTTTTGAGGAACGAGTGATAAATTTGGGTAGCAGCTAATTCCAGGTAAGGTTTGGAATTTTCCAATCACGGCAGTGTCACAAGGATGGCTAAAAGGATCACTCTTCCCAGCTGTTCCTCAAAAAGGGTAAACAATCAAATGGAGGTGAATGATCGGTAAATACAGAGTGGAGGTGATGATGAGAACACGACCAAGGCTTCAAAGGCTGTTGATAATACATTCATGATGGTTATTTACCGGAAATTGGTTCATTTTTTAATGAGCTTAAACTCTGGGGGAACATTTTCTCATTACTTATGTTTATTTTTTAACGAGCTTGAATTCCACGTTAAAACTGCTCGATCCAGTCGTATAATAAGGATGTCTCATATAGAAATGGCATTTTTTCAAAGCTTTTCCCCACATCCTTTCTTTATGCAAGTTAGGAAATGACCGATCCTACGATTTTAAAGGGTTAAAGGACCTACAAATTAAAAAAAAAAAATGGTCGCTCTTCGCTTGCATGCCAAAAGGTTTGCATGCCCCCAGGCATAGTGAAGTAGAGTTTCCAGGTTACCCCTCAATTTGCAGACAAAACATTTGTTTTATCGGGAAAGGCCTACCTTATAACAGAGGTATCTTATTCCGGTCTAACCCCATTTTCCTAAATGGACGGGTGTATTAGCCAGTCATATATCTTCTGTGGAAACCTACCCTATACCCAAGGTTTTCCTGTCGAAACAGGCCAGGGTGCATGCCCCCTGGGTTTCAGTCATATCCTCTGAATCACTCGCGCTCATCAGGAGGATGGTCTGGGGATTGATGAGACATTCCTTGCGTGAAAAGACCATTCAGGGTTGGTATATGACTATTTTCTATGTGTGAACCGGGGAACGAAAGCTGGTCTACGAGCTTGACCACTCTTCCTTCATGCAGAAAACACATTACTCTAAAGAGTGAGGAGATAACGGCTCCCATGCAATAAATATAGTCTCATCCAAGGAGTAGATTATAATCCGGGGGTCCTTGGACTACCATTACGTTCATGTGAATCGTTTTCCTTCTCAATGTTATCGGCACATTGGGTAGGATCCCTAACGGTCTACTGGTTCCTTTGTCAAAGCTTGTTAGATTTCTCATCTCAGGCAAAAGCGATGGTGAACCAAGCACTTTCCAAGCAGTTGAGGAAAGGATACTCACAGAAGCCCCTTCATCTATGATGGTACCGGCCATGACCATTCTATATATTTGAGCAATTATTCGAAATGGTACACTAGCCGGTAAACGGGGTCTGCCTAGTAGATTCCAATCGAAGGAAACAACCAGGCTGCTTGGAGGTGGGACGGAATAGACGGCCAGATACGACTCTGACGAACTTCCCTCCTGCGATAAAGGAACGGGTACACTGCCCCCATGTTCATCGGAGTCTGTGCTTACGAAGAGAATTTGGACAGTGTCATTCTTGTTCTCTCCGGTGACTGTATCATCTGAAGATGGATCCTCTGAAGATAAGACCGGGTCAACTGCCGCCTCGACCTTTTGACTTTCGTCTGGTATGGATTTAGATGGTTTATCTTCAATGATAGATGCTTCAGCTGACCACAACGGTGTGTCGACCGGATTTTCAACTAGTGACGGACTCAGCAAGAGCTTCTTATATCCAGGAGGAAGCCGTAATTGTGAAACCGGACGGTCGTCCAAAACTCTTTTAGCCTTGTCTAAGCAGGGACAACGGTGGATGGCGTGATCGCCTTCACACAGTTTACAAGGAAATTTATATTTTCCTTTTTGTCCAGGGGCTTCACTTTCACTAGTTGACGGTGTGTCTTCAACATGATTATTAGGGGTTGACGACACCGGATTGTGCAAATGAGGGGACCAGTCCCTTAAGATCCGAGGGATGCAAGGACAATCTCGATGATAGTGGTCTCCTTTGCAAATGACACATGGCAATTTAGGCCTGGACGGTGCAGTGTGTGGATTTTCGCTAGATGATAGTGGTCTCCTTTGCAAATGACACATGGCGATTTAGGCCTGGACGGTGCAGTGTGTGGATTTTCGCTAAACGATGCTTGGTTGCCCCTTTTTGCCTTTGGCTCCTTCTTCTTCTTCTCTTTCTTCTTCTTCTCCTTCTTCTTCTCAGTTACGTGATTTTTGGCTTTACCAGCTTCATCAAGTGAAGAGGAAGGAGGAGAGGAAGAATTGGATGAAGTAGAAGGTTGGGGGGTAACTTTGGTATCGTTTAGTTGCTGACTTGATTGTTCAGGAATCACGGTGTTCTGAATGACAGAGGTTGAGAAGAGCCATACGGGCAAGCCGATTGTCAATCCTAGAAGTGACAATGTGGCCATATGGGGTGCGCCAACATCTCCCCGAGAGGAGAAGGGACTAGGATTTCCCCCAAGGGGAACTCCTTAGTTGGTGGACTCCATTTTTCTCAACCTAAGATCAACGTAGGAAAGGTGATATTTATTCCGATTAAAATAAATTTTAAACGCTTTGACACAACTTGCTTTTTCAATTTTTAAGAGTCGAGAAAAAGCAAAAGATGACTCTAGTCGCCTTCGATTTTTAATGAGCCTGAAGTGACAAGTGCTCAGATGGACCTTTTCCTTTAAGGAGTCTGAAAAGGAACGAAACAGACTACTCTGGAAATTTAGACAGAGGGATTACCAAACCAATCGCAAAACTGCAGAATACTTTTACGGTACGGCAGTCAATCTTCCCGAATGCTGTGTTTAGTGCATTGCGATCGATAGGGCGGCAGACACGGCTTCCTATGGATAAAGGATAAAGCCTATTGTGATCTCCCAATATATACTCGACAGTACATGGGAGCACAAGTCCATACTGGCACTTATCATCTCAAAGTGGAGGAATCACCCAACCAGCAATGAAAGCAACAGTTACCAGGCTTTATGACGCCGGAATACGTCTCTATCCTAGACTTCTAAATGTTGTGCGTTAGGTTCCAAAGCATTTTTAGATTCATTAAATTTATTTTACAGTTGATCTTGCTTAAGAAATTTGCCTTTCAGGTTCACCGCATGATGTAGATGTACAATTCCTAAAATGCAATCTAAGATGATAAACAATCATTTAATCTTCTTTTTGCAATGAAAATCCCAGCTACTAAGGAAAGAGAGATGACATTCTTTCAACATAGAGAAGAGAGCACACACTATATGCATTGTCCTAAATCAAACCAACAAACAGTCTAAATGCAAATGCACATGCATGTATTTGTTTTCAGCCTTCTTAATGTGTGAATGATAAGAAGAAAGCTAAGAGCAAATCTGAATTATTTTTCAAAGCGACATTACTAAAAAGTTTCTTTTCAAGACAAAATGAAGACAACGACGACACTTTGCGATTTGGAATTGAAAACTTTCTTTCGACACTTGAAAAATTATTATTTCAAATCAAATACAAGAGTAACAGTGTAATCGACTATCAAGAACAATTAGATTCTCTTTTATGACTGAAAACGACACTTGCGACACTTTCAAATCAAGAAACGATAGTTCAATTACGTTACTTCTTTGTAAAAGAGAACTGAAAATGGCTCAAAATACATAAAACATTTATAGTTCTTTGCACAATAGAGGTGGAATAATGGAAAGGAAGGGGGTTTCAACAGAGGTATACCGAATACAGACAGCAAAACTCCTGAATAGAGCTGAAAAGAGTGAACACAGAAACCATAATATAAGAGCAGAAGAGGCTTTGTCTGATCAACGCACCTGTAACACAGGGAAAGTGAGATGCAGCGCACCTACCACACTCAAAAAGTGCGATGCATCCAGATTCCAGAGAAGAGACAATGCGATGATCCAGGGACGAGACTTCAACTGGGTTCCGGGTCACAGTTTGCAGCTCAGTTCAGGGATTTAGACTGAGCAAGTGGTAATCAGTAAATCAATCATAGGGGTAGATCTAAGGAGGTTACTAGAGCCACCACAAGGGCAATTAGAGAGCTTGTAAATCAATTTTTCAGTTCATAAACAAAACCCGGAGATAGACTGAAGCAGCATTGATCTACTTTGCACTTGCATAGCAAATGCAGTTCGAAGGCTAGCTAGCTTGACTTCAAGCTCCGTTTGTAAGTTTATAAAGCAAACAAATATAGACAAACAAACAATCTATTCACTCCCCAGTGGAGTCGCCATTTTTTTATCGGGAAATCTAGTGTCTATGCAGAGCTGCTAGTCCCACTAAGGCTGGTAGCTACCTTAGAAACAAAAAAACTAAAACCACTTTCGTTTTCCTTTATGAGAAGTAGATAAGAGGGGAAAGAAGGAGACCAACCTCTGTCTTGCGCTTGGTTCCTTGCTTGATTCCTCTCCCTTCTGATATATCTTTGCCACTCGCTTCCTCATTTACCCAGCTTCAAAGAGTACCTGTAGAATCAAAGCATCATAATACTATCCAAGAACATAGATCTAATATCATAAACAATATAGGACCAGATATATATTGACAACACAAATGCATATATCATCAATCATACAAGAATGTGGAGGAAAACTTGAATAGCTTTATTAATAATCAAGAATAGCAAAGAGGATTACAACCAATTGTTCTGACCCAGCATCATCCTCTCAGTAAGAAAACCCTTCTTCACCTCATGAAAAGCTTAGATCACCCAACACTATGATGTTGCACCAAGAAACCAGCAGCACTTCCTTACAAGGTACAAAATTCCAGCCTCTGGATCTCTGGGATGAGGGATCCATATATAGATGTTTGCAAGGGGGGTGAGTCAGCTTTTGAGATTTGATTAGTGTCCTCTCTCTGATAGTTCTTGATTCCACTTGGAGATTGATGATATCTTACTCATCCCTGGGCGAATGCAGAGAGGCAAGTGTCACAGGAGAAGTTTCTGGAAGATTCCATGATCCTCCACCTTGCATATTGACCCTACCATTTGTCGACTCTCGCCCATCGCACCCCATAGAAGGGATTTTCAAGATGCATCGCACCTCCCATGAGTATTTAGGTGGGATGCAGTGCACTTTGACCATGGAGCAGGTGAGATGGTCCAGTTTTGACCAGTTCTGAGTAGTTTTTCATGGAGAACTTCTGGGAGAAGATGTAATCATTTGACCTTGTTCTTTTAGAGGTTGGAACAACAATTTTAGGGACTTAAGAGCCCTTGGTTTATGGAAATTTATGATTGGGGTTGCAGTGCCCAAAAATGTCTATAACAAATATTCTTTGAGGAATTGTCTTCCAAGGTTTTTCCTGTGAATCTTGATCTAGCCAGGAGATCTACCAACTTGGTATATTTTTCATATGCATCTTCTTTAGTTGTCATAGAAGGACTTGACTCATTTTTGAATTTTTCTTTGTAACCAAGACCAGTATTGTTGTTGCATGATTGTTGGTTTCTAATGAGTTCATCCAAAGTCTTTGAGCTTTTGTCATAGTTTTGAAGACTTTTTCCATTTTTTACTTCCTTTCGTAGAGGAATGATTTCAGCTTCCAATGCTTCTCTCTCCTTGTTGCTTTCCTTTAATTCTTTCATGAGCGATTCTTAAATTCGTTTGTATTCTTCAACCTTTATTTTAAGATTTAGGACATGTTCCATTTCTGTCTTTAATTCATCTTCAAGAGTTTTGACATGCTTCTTCTCATGCTTGAGCTCTTTGATAACCCTGATTACTTTGTTTTGAAATTCAACCTCAACCATTTCTTCTTCTTCATCTCCTTCTTCGCCAGGTGCCTCTTGCTTATTGTGCTTCACCATAAACAATACTGTTCCATTGAATTCTTCTTCATTATCATTTTCTTCTTCGGATGAGGAACTATCTTCTTTCGAGAAGAAACTTTTCTTAAACCATTTATTCTTTCCTTGCTTGTTGAACTTCCTAGGACTTTTCTTTCCTTTTGTAACAACCACATTTCTATGAAGACATTTGGTTGCAAAATGCCCAACCTCACCAGAATCAAAACATATTAATGGAAGTTTACCTTTGAATTTTCCCTTAACTGTTCTTATTTTCCGCGTAAAGTAGGAAAACTCTTTATCTGAGAATTCTTCTTCATCTTCTTCCTTTTCCTCATCCTTACAATTGCAAGTTCTTTCTTTCAGAGTCTGCTTGTCCTTACTATATTGTTCTTGGATGTGGAAAATGTTGTTTCTAAGTGAGATATTCCATCCTCTTCTTCAATCCCGATTTCATATGCCGTAATATGTCCATGCAATTCATCTATGATGAGATTGGTTAGATTCGATATATCTTCCAAGACAAATACCTTAGGGTTAAATCTTGCTGGCAGCGTTATGAGGATCTTTCGAACAATAATTTTCATTTCAAAAGGTTCTCCCAAACCTTCCAATGTATTGGTTGTTTCACCAATGCGTTGAAAGTATGCAGCAATATCTTCATCTTCCCTCATCTGAGTTGCTCAAATATTTCCTTGAAAATTTTAATCTTTACTTCTTTCACCTTTGAATCACCTGCATATATATTTTTGAGCATGCCCCATACCTCTTTAGCATTTTTGCAACTCAATACCTTAAGATAAACATATTTGATAAGCCCACTGAAAATAAGATCTTTAGCCTTTGCATCATATACCCTATTTTGCTCACCTTTTTCATCATGGGATGGTGTGAAGCCTTTGTCAACGATTTCCCATAATTCTTATCCTTGCACCAACAAATGAACATGAATTATTCCACTCCAAAGTTCATAGTTATTTCCATTTGAACAAAGGAACTCTATTCTTATTATACTCCATGATCTCCTTCCAGTTGTTAGACTACTATTGAAGGAACCAGGCTCTGATTCTAATTGTTGGAAATAGTGAATGGGGGTGAATCAGTATTCCTTAGAAATTAGCACTTTTAAATCATTTGAGAATATTAGTTAATATTCAATTATTATTAAGGTTTATGCAGTAATAACAATAAACAAAAGAACACAGTAGACACAATAATTTTAGGTGGAAAACCCTCTCCGAGTCAAAAAACCACCGAACGCTTTTCTAATAAATTCTTTAATCTTCAGTCCCAACTGAAATCAAAAAACAACTTCCTAGAATTATAGAAAAAATTCTTCTCCATCTCCCACTAGAAGGATGCCCCAATGCCTTGGTTTCTTTAGTATTCAACTTAGTGCATGCCCCAACATCCTAGACCAATCTACCACCATGAAATGTTCAAGGGCTTCAACCTGTAGGTGACTTTATGAACTAGCCTAGCACCTACCTGCCACCCTATAATGACTGAAATGAGAAAAGAATGTGGATTTTGGTACCAAGGACAACGATCCATGATACAATGTGATTTACAATGATTTTGACTAAACACCAAATCACACTATGACCTGCAGCCCAACCATGACATGATCCCAACAGAGACTCCTATACCTCGAAATAATGCCTTTTCAACTTTAGGCAAATTGACTCTTTTACAATAATGACTCTTCCAATGATGACACTTTTGCAAATGACTCTTTTACAACTTTACAACGATGACTCTTGGCCTTGACACTGTTACAAATGACTCTTTTACAACTTTACAATGTTGACTCTTGGCCTTTACACTTCTCCACAATATACAGATGGTTGTCATGTCTTCAAAGGATGTCCTGCTACAATGCTTCCTTTGATTTGATACTTCTACTCTTGAATTCTTGCTTTAATTTGAACTTGAATCTTTTTCTACCTGCATGCAAAATTTTCCCGTTGAAACCAATCCCAAAACAAAACAAAATACCCTTCAACTTACCTCTGCCTGCAAAACACATGTAAGTGCATAATAATGAATAAATACAAATTAAAATTACAATGCATACCTGAAGTGTGCTTGTCGCTTTTTTTGTTGACTTATTGCACCAGTACATAGAGACTCCCACTCTTGATATAGGCTTGGACTCTATGCAAGACTATATCCAAAACTGACCTAAATATATATATATAATAAAAACTGATGAGAGACCCTAGACTTTTGATGGACCAAGTTCTAAGTACATCAATAGAGAACATTATATCAACTATGAAAAGTCAAGTAACATGAACATAAAATATAATATAGATTTAGTAGACTTGGTGTAGCATCAAGAATATGTAGCATCAAATGTGTAGTATCGAGAATAGGACATCTGAAATGTAGTATTAAAACTAACTGTGACATATAGAGACATAGAGATATAACCAAGACCCTGTATGTACTTACGTTGTCCTACAAAAACATATTTTAGAGATGATACTCATATTTCAAATGTAAACACTAATCATACATACCTTTCTATAAGAGACTTACACTTGAATGTTGATGTGTGGTCCTTACTGCAGTGATCCTTGAATTCATGTTTTTTCTTGCCTTCTAGGAGCTCGATATTGAATCTGTTGTATCTGTGTAATTTTGGATCTCCAGGGTCTAAAATTTCGTCCTGTGATATCCCTGTAAGTCCTCTTTCCAACCCAATCATTCTGATCAATATTCGTTTGTTCAAGAAAGAGTTATTCGCAATCTTCCATGATGACCTGATTATTGACAGGTTTAGTATATCAGACTTGTATGAAGTGCCACGTGTTGCTGTTGTGACCTTTGGCCTTGAAAATACTACTCAAAAAACTGCAATCCATTCTATTTTTGTGACTATTTACGAAATTTGAATGCAATTCTCATAGAAAAAGTTATGACGATTTCCCCACGTCACTTGTTTGACATGGAATTCAGGAGCCTGCAAAAATTGTAACTTCCTCAGATCATATAGCCGAAAATATAGAAAAGCAAGATTTGACATTCGGTCACAAGGTTTATAAAAATTTTGGCTCAAATTGGTTTTGATTTAAGCTTCTGAAGCTTCACACAAACAAATTTATGGCGAAAATTCCACGATGACCTATTTCAAGCCAAAAAATCCCTACTAGAGGAGGATATGACGGTCATTATTTATATGAATGTCTTGAGTTGAGAGGATACTCAACAAGTAAACGTTGGAGGGATTTTATGATATTTTTTTATTATTAATTATTGACTATTCAATGACCACAACCAATTATGAGTGCCATACCATAACCCCATAGGGTTTTAGCCCACTAACTAGGGTTACTAAGTTCAAACATGAATATCTCTCAAACCGTTAAGAATTACTTGGCATGTCATATATCAACAGAAGCATATCGATGAGTAGAATACATCTAGAATATCCTTGACTTAGAATAGAGTAAGTTTTCAAGTCAAAATTATCATGAAAGATCGGGGTATCCCCTGGTGTTACTTGGGTTGACATCAATGGCAACCATCGATCAAAAAATCATGCCCAAACTAGGCTTAGCAAGGTTTTCCCTTGTATTTTTTTATGGGAAGAAGGGGTGAAAGGGTGTGGCTATGGGCATTATTTGTAAAGATTGAAGGGATATGTCATTATGGGACCTATACTGGGGTTGTGGGGTAGTGGAATGGATGACAACCTAGAGACCTTTGATAGGAAGTTTTTTGGTATGATGAGGAAAGTGTCGTCAAGTTTTGGATGGTTTGTAATTTCAATCAGAAGGTGACTTATCCAAAAAGTGACTATGGTATCTGAGTGGACCAACATGTTAGAACACTATTGTATGTCATGTTTTGGAATGACAGAGAAAATTCCCTTAATTGTAGATAGTTTAGAAAACTAGACAACTAATGATCCATATACAGGGTTCTTATATAATATTGGTATTGGGAAATTTTATATTGGAGAATATCAAAGTAGTATGTTTAGACAAACGTCACAACACACAAACATATGTGCTTAATTGTTTAATAGTTGGAGCTAAAAGGTTATGAAAATAATATTGGTATCTATGCATCCAATGTGTTTAAAAGGAGATTTTAATAGAGGATTAAGACTCCATATTTATTGGAGCAATGAGTTAAGCCTATTGTCTCAGAACATGTTCATATGCTCTCATAAATTAGCTCCTAAGCACTAAGGGATGTCCATTTTTTAAATGGACTTCTAGTAGATAGGGAATATATATAACACCTAGATGTTACATAAAGGACCTGGTCACATATATAGGAGTATATAGGTGATAAAGAACCTATGTTTCAAATAGGTTGGATGTTGGGTCCCTATAATACTAGTGATTACCCCATTACTATTGTAGTTATACCCCCTATTTATATTGTTGTGCCCCTATTACCCCCATATTGTTATTTCTGTGCCCCATAGAATCCCTCTATTGTTATTTTTGTGGCTTTATATTATTATTGTTAGGTCGGCTGGATTATATTGTGACTCCTTAGACTCCTATATATAGAAAGGAGGTTTTGTCATTTGTATCATCCAAGAATTGTTCATTTATGTAATGTAAAGGAGGTTTCCCCCTCGAAGAGGCTGAATTCTAAGGCGTGGATCTCTCTTTTCTATCTTTTTGTGAGCTGGTTTCATAACATTTGGTATCAGAGCTTTGGATTCTAGGGTTTCGCTGCTCCAAACAGGTCATCGTGGCATTTTCGCTATAACTATTTTTCTGTGATGTTTCAGAAGTCGCCAAAAAAACCCATTTGAGAAGAATTGGTGCTGAACCTTGGGTCCAAATTTCAGAGCTTTTCGCGCAATATTTTCGGAGATATGATCTGAGGAAGTTGGCCTTTTTGCAGACTCCTGAATTACATTCAAAACAGGTGACCTGGGGAAAATCGTCATAACTCTCTCTCTGAGGATCGGATTGAAATTTCGTAAAAAGGTACAGAAAGAGGACGGACTGTAGTTTCTTTTCTGTGGGTTTCAGATTCAAAGGTTGAAACAGTGACTCGTGGCACGTCGTACAAGTTCGCTCTACTGAACCAGTCTAAAAGCAAGTCACTGTGGGAGATTTCACATAACTCTTCCTTGGAGAATCCAATTGGGCTCAGACTTGTGGCATTGGAAAGAGGACGCAGAAGGCTACTACAGGTGCAACCTTAGAATTGGATGATCTGAAATTACAGAGATACATCAGATTCAATATCAGGCTTCTATAAAGTGAAAAAAGGTGTGTAGTTTTTTTTAAATTTTTGTGTAAGCTTGGTTTAACGGAATTCAAAGGGCATAGTAAAGCATTATTATCGGTAACTGATGCCCCGAGGAAAGAAAATGCAAACACCTAGTAAGGAACCTGAAAGCTCTAGCATGACTCATGAAGAAGAGGAAGAAATGCTACATGATATATCAAAATTACAAGAACAAGTGCAACAAATGTCACGCTCACAAAAGCTAACAGAAGCTAAGATAAATGGCGTGGAATCTAAGATAAATGGCGTGGAATCTAAGATAAATGGTGTGGAATCTAAGATAAAGGGTATGGAAGCTAAGATGGATGATTTGAAAACAGATTTGAAGACAGACATGGCAGATTTGAAGACAGACATGGCATATTTGAAGATAGATTTGACAAATTTTCTACAAGAAATACTTACTAATGGTGAAAAGGTAGTAAAGGAAACTCATGATGAGAACAAAAGAAATGTTAATCATGATTCCATAGACTCTAATGTTGGATCGAAGACTCACCATGTTCCAAAAATCGATATGAGGAAGTTTGATGGCAAGGATCCCGCCACATGGATATTACAGATGGAGCAATTCTTCGATCTCAATAATGTGCAAAACACACAAAAGGTACGTATGGCAACTTTATATTTGGAACCAAATCAGTTTGTATGGTATCAATGGCTTTGTTCTCGTAAACAATTTATCACTTGGGCAATTTTTACGGAAGAATTGATAGCACATTATGAGGATACAAAAAGCAACACTTTTTTTAGCCAATTGATAAGTCTCAAACAAAAGGGTTCAATAATGGAGCACATTGAGGAGTTCCAAAAATTGAACATAAGGGTAAAAGATATTCCAGAGGAGCATAGGATTGATGTGTTCATAGGGTCTTTAAAGGATAATATCCAACATGATGTGCGCCTTTGGGAACCTGATTCATTAGAGAAGGCATTCAGGTTAGCAAGAAAAATGGAAAGCAAAATTATGGCAACTAGGAAGCATACCATTCACAACTATAAAGACGGAAGTGTTGTTGCCCATAGTCTTCCACAACCTACAAGGTTGACACCACAACAATTGGAAGAAAAAAGAGCAAAAGGGCTTTGTTACAATTGTGATAGCAAATACACAAAAGGTCATAAGTGTGCTGAGAAGAAATTATTCTACATAGATTGTGAAGAGGAAGAAGAAAAGGAGCAAGAAAGGTCAAAAGAAGAGGATATATTCCAGGAACAAAGCCTAGATGAAGAACAAATAAATCCGACCATATCTTGTAATGCATTGGCGGGAATTACCACTCCTCAAACCATCAAGATAGAAGGACAAATCAAGAAGAAAAAGGTAATAGTGTTGATTGATTCAGGAAGCACCCACAATTTTATTCATTGTAGGGTAGCAAAAGAATTGAATTGCTTCCTATATCCAGCACCAGAGTGTCAAGTGATGATTGCAAATGGAGGAACAATAAATTGTTCTGGAAAGTGCCATAATATCAAGCTATCCATGGGAGAATATGTATTGACTAGCCCAATGCTTTCCATTCCAATGGGAGGTGCTGATGTTGTACTAGGAGTCCAATGGCTACAATCCTTGGGTACAATAGCTTTTAATTTTCAAGAACTTTTCATGAAATTTTCTGTGGAAGGAAAGGAAGTTGAATTAAGGGGTATTGCAGGGAAACCAGGAAAGATAATCAGCTCTAATGGCATGACAAAGCTTCTAAAAAAGGAGCAAAGAGGTGTAATTGCACAATTATGTTCGCTAGATGTTTCCACATTGGAATCATCTATTTCTCCAGATCTCCAAAAAGTCCTGGACAATCATTCCAAGGTATTTGAGACTCCCAAAGGTCTCCCACCTATGCGTGATCATGATCATGCTATTCATCTGATTCCAGGAAGTGTTCCTCCAAACATCAGGCCGTACAGATATCCCTATGTCCAAAAAAGTGAAATTGAACGTATGGTTGCAGAAATGCTAGAGGCTGGTATAATTCAACCGAGTCAAAGTTCTTTCTCAGCTCCAGTAGTATTGGTGCACAAGAAGGATGGATCATGGCGCATGTGTCCAGATTATAGGGAGCTCAACAAGCTCACTATTAAAGATAAGTTCCCCATTCCTGTCATTGATGAATTACTGGATGAATTGCATGGATCAATTTACTTCACCAAGTTGGATCTTCGTTCGGGATATCATCAAATCAGAATGAAGATTGAAGACATTCCGAAAACGGCATTTAGAACTCATGAGGGTCATTATGAATTTTTGGTCATGCCTTTTGGCCTTACCAATGCACCTTCAACATTTCAAGGTTTGATGAATTCAATTTTCAAACCATTCCTTAGAAAATTTGTGTTAGTATTTTTTGATGATATACTAATCTACAGCAAGTCTTGGAAGGATCATGTTGAACATGTTGACAGGGTGCTACAACTATTGGAGGAGAAACAATTATATGCAAAAAGATCCAAATGTTTCTTTGGAGTCCAGGAGGTGGAATATTTGGGTCATATTGTATCTCATGAAGGAGTTAAGGTAGACCCTAGCAAAATTAAAGCCATTAAGGAATGGAAAATCCCCACATCCATAAAGCATCTGCGAGGATTTCTTGGGTTGACAGGGTATTATCGCAAGTTTGTTAAGAATTATGGGAGAATAGCAGCACCTCTAACAACATTATTGAAGAAAGATTCATTTTCATGGACTTCGGAAGCAACAAAGGCCTTTGAACATCTTAAAGAGGCAATGTGCCAAGCACCGGTCTTAGCTACACCGGACTTCACAAAAACCTTTATTGTGGAATGTGATGCTTCAGGAAATGGAATTGGTGCTGTTCTAATGCAAGATGAAAGACCCATTGCTTTTGAAAGTCGTCCAATCAAGGGAAAGTTTTTAAGCAAAGCTATTTATGAGAAGGAAATGTTGGCAATACTCCATGCACTTAAGAAATGGCGACCCTACCTAATGGGAAGACACTTCAAGGTAAAAACGGATCATGATAGCCTTAAATACTTTTTAGAACAAAGATTATCCTCTGAAGAGCAACAAAAGTGGGTCACAAAGATGTTGGGTTATGACTTTGAAATCATCTACAAAAAAGGGAAGCAAAATGTGGTGGCAGATGCACTCTCAAGAAAGGATGAGGATGTGGAAGCATTGTTGTGTGCCATTTCTATTATCCAACCAGATTGGATAAACGAAGCAAGGGAGGAATGGAAGAATGACGAAGAAGTGTGGGCACTTATTCGAAAGCTACAACAAGATTCCAGTACTTCTGATACATTTAGCTGGCAAAATGATTCGTTATGGTACAAAGATCGCTTATACCTCTGTAAGAATTCCCAGCTAAAACAAAAGATTCTTATGGAATTGCACACTTCTCCCTTAGGAGGGCACTCAGGATTTTTAAAAACTTACCACAGGGTTAAGAAGGAATTTTTTTGGGATGGCCTTAAATCAGATATTCAAAAGTTTGTGGCGGAATGTTTGGTTTGCCAACAAAATAAAGTTGAAACAATTAAGACACCGGGTCTATTACAACCTTTATCCATTCCAAGCCAACGTTGGGAGGAGGTTTCAATGGATTTTATCACAGGTTTACCCAAGTCTGAGGGAAAGAGTGTCATCATGGTGGTAGTTGACAGACTTACCAAGTATGCACACTTTTGTGCATTATCACATCCATTTAAAGCCAGTACAGTTTCTACTGCATTTATGGAAACAGTTCAAAAGCTACATGGAAACCCAAAGATTATTGTAAGTGACAGAGATCCCATTTTCACTGGAAATTTTTGGACAGAATTATTTTCTTGTCTTGGTACTCAGTTAGCTCATAGCTCATCTTATCATCCTCAATCTGATGGGCAAACTGAGATAGTAAACAAATGTTTGGAAGGATATCTTCGTTGCTTTGTATCTGATAAACAGACACAATGGGTCAAATGGTTGCCTCTGGCTGAATGGTGGTATAACACTTCCTTCCATACAGCAACAAAAATGACCCCATTTATGGCACTTTATGGGTATCAACCACCATCCATCACATCATATTTAAGAGAAAATTCTAAGGTTCAGGCAGTGGAACATCACATCGAACATCAACAACAAGTCCTCCAACTCTTAAAGGATAACCTCGTGTTGGCACAAAATAGAATGAAACAACAGGCAGATCAACATCGCAGTGAAAGAAGTTTTGATGTAGGTGATTGGGTATTCCTACGGCTACAACCATATAAGCAAATGTCCCTAAAGCAAGCTAAGAAGGATAATAAATTATCACCAAAGTATTATGGTCCGTACAAGGTGTTGCAAAAGATTGGTACTATGGCATACAAATTGGAGCTTCCTGCAGCTTCTCGATTGCACCCAGTTTTCCATGTTTCATGTTTAAAGAAGGTTATAGGTGACAAGCTCCCAATTCAAACAATATTGCCAGAACTTGACGAGGAAGGAAAAATTATATTGGAACCGGAAGCAGTCACAGAAACAAGAACTCGACAGCTACGAAATCGATCAATTTCAGAGTATCTTATCAAGTGGAAGAACTTATCCGCTGAAGATTCCACATGGGAGGATGAGAATTTTATGCAGAAGTATCCAGAACTACTCAAGCGTTGAGGACAACACTTTTTTGAAGGAGAGGGGCATGTTGGGTCCCTATAATACTAGTGATTACCCCATTACTATTGTAGTTATACCCCCTATTTATATTGTTGTGCCCCTATTACCCCCATATTGTTATTTCTGTGCCCCATAGAATCCCTCTATTGTTATTTTTGTGGCTTTATATTATTATTGTTAGGTCGGCTGGATTATATTGTGACTCCTTAGACTGCTATATATAGAAAGGAGGTTTTGTCATTTGTATCATCCAAGAATTGTTCATTTATGTAATGTAAAGGAGGTTGCCCCCTCGAAGAGGCTGAATTCTAAGGCGTGGATCTCTCTTTTCTATCTTTTTGTGAGCTGGTTTCATAACATTGGATGGAAGGGAGGTAAAAATGAAGAGAGCACAAATCGAAAAATCACGAAGCTAGAAACAAAAATAAAATCAAAGGTGGTATCATTATAAATATGAATTGCATTACTAAATTGCTACAACAATATGTATGCAGTGTGTGAGATATCGGCTACTTAGGAGAGAAAAGAGTAGTGTTGTGTTGTTTACAAGAGACTTTATAGTTAACCAATAAACAATATATAGTTTTTAAAGTAAAGAGAAAAAGAAGAATGATTCAGGATCATCCAACTACCCTTAATCAAAATTC
Source organism: Pinus tabuliformis (assembly GCA_031772625.1). Taxonomy (NCBI): domain Eukaryota; kingdom Viridiplantae; phylum Streptophyta; class Pinopsida; order Pinales; family Pinaceae; genus Pinus; species Pinus tabuliformis. The sequence goes on along the minus strand of CM062816.1, from coordinate 214,533,972 downwards.
AAAGTCAAAACTATGGAAGAGGAGTCGTGGACAATCATGTAAACCGAGAGCAATTTTCTTTTAAAAATGAGCTAATTTGACGAAATTGATAAGTCTCGAGGAGATTTAAGTTAATATAATTATCTGCCATGTATGTGAATAGAGAGATTTAGGTGATTTGTGAGAGGAAATCGTGGATCTGAGATGATCTGCTTATGTAATTTCCTATATAAAGAGAGTCTATACTGTGAGATAGATAGAGCATAGATAGAGGGTGAGAATACAATGTAATCGCTAGAGAAATTGTGACTAAGGCTAAAATGCCTTAGACTGTAATTGATTTTGTATAATATAAATATATTTGTTATGTGGATTTCGTGTGTCTGGTTACCAATAGTTAGATGTCTGTGACGAATAAGTGAAATTCCATGTTGCAGGATTGTTGATCAACCACCGATCACTATAAGGATCGATGGTGATCCAGCATTAATACTATATATGTGTCTGAGTGTTTAAACAGAGTGTGGCAGAGTTAATTTGGGTGGAAATGTGAATTTCATCATAAGCAAAAAAGCACAGAGGGAGCTATTGGATCGTTTAGATCGACGGATGTTAATGGTGGAAGAAGAATGGTGAAGGAATAGATCTGGATCATCAGGTCGACAGATCTATTAGATCGACGGTGATCAGTAACTGTGGGGGTAGGAGAGTATGAATGTCTTGATCATGGTTGAAGTCCTGCACTTGCTCCTAGCCGTTGATCTCATATTCAACATTTTAGGTCACAGTCAATTGTAGGGGTTAGGCCTATTTTTAAGTCGTGTTCTAGTTGAAGACCAGAAAGCTTAAGGATTTGATGGCCTCTATTATCTAATGGATATCAGGTCATCAAGTGCTCGAAATTTAATTCCAAAAATGGACCTGAACTTTTATAGATCAAGGGTTATATTCCTTATCGGCTTCGTAAGGATGGTTAACCCTCATGCAAGTGCCTCAACCGATATCGTTGCTAACCGTTGGATCAAGTGCGCTTGATCAAGCAGTCGAGGATCACCAATTAGTTTCACATCACAAGCATTCATGAGTGAATGAACCTTGGCCTTAAGACAATGTGATGTGCGATATCAAATGGTGGAGGATCAGCGATTGGGTTTGTTGATTGGGTGGATCAACAACCACCAGATTAGATGGTAAGATCAACGATGGAGATTGAAGCTAATAGGACTTGGGCCTGAGCGGACCCAAGAAGTTTATGGATGTGGGTTTAAATCTATTTGGGTCCAGTCTTGTGCGTTCGGAGTGGGACCGGCATTCGTTGGCGGGTTTCATTGTATTCCAATGTTTGGTGATTGGTTGGGTTTTTGTTAAAACCCACCAATGCAAAGACTTATGTTGTATATGTAGACCCATAATTCATAGGTCCACATGGGATTTTTAAAGAATGTCAATTTTCTAGCATCATTTTTGGTATCAAAGCAGGGAAATTGTTTCCTGTGAGAAATAAGATTTTGCATGCAAAAGGAGGAGGTACAGTTATGTTGAAGACTGGTGAGTTGTGGTCTTTACATTTTCGTACAGATAGTGTAGTAGAAGGTGAGAAGAATGTAGTAGCCTAGAGCATGAAATGATCATATGGTTCCACAAAAGAGAGAACCAGGGAGATCCCAAAAGACTAGGCTCGAGGAGAGAAGCTTGCTGAGGTATCGCATAGCAGAGAAGACTATTACTGCAGAGGTATGTTGTAGCTCAAAGAAAGATCATGAAGGAAGTTCGACTAAGGAAGTGGGTAGAATATCAATGGGATTAAGGAGAAGCATATGAACAGGAGGTCATAAATTTTTGTGCCTCGGAAGTCTGATGCAGGGGCATCTAACCACCCTTAATCAAAAGTCAAAGTCAAAGCTATGGAGGAGGAGACGTGGACAGTCATGTAAACCGGGAGAAATTTTCTGTTAAAAACGAGCTAATTTGATGGAATTGATAAGTCTCAAGAAGATTCAATTTAGCGTAATTATCTACCACGTATGTGAATAAATATATTTAGGTGATTTGTGAGAGGAAATCGTGGATCTGAGATGATCCACGCTTATGTAATTTCTTATATAAAGAGAGTCTGTATTGTGAGATAGATAGAGCATAGAAAGAGGGTGAGAATACAATGTAATCGATAGAGAAATTGTGACTAATGCTGAAATGACTTAGACTGTAATTGATTTGGTATAATATAAATATATTTGTTACGTGCATTTTGTGTGTCTCGTTACCAATAGTTAGATGTTTGTGTTGAATAAGTGAAATTCCATGTTGCAAGATTGTTGATCAACCATCGATCACTATAAGGATCGATGGCGATCCAACGTTAATACGATATATGTGTGTGAGTGTTTAAATAGAGTGTGGTAGAGTTAATCTGGGTGGAAATGTGAATTTCATCATAATCGAACAAGTGCAGAGGGAGCCGTCAGATCGTTTAGATCGACAGATATTAATGGTGGAAGAAGAATGGAGGAGGAATAGATCTGGATCGTCATGTCAATAGATCTGTTAGATCGATGGTGATCAACAATTGCGCGGGTAGGAGAGCACGGATGTCTTGATCATGGTTGAAGTCCCACACTTGCTCCTAGACATCGATCTCATATTCAAATTTTTAGGTCACAGTGAACTGCAGGGGTTAGGCCTATTTTTAAGCCGCGTGCTAGTTGAAGACCTGCAAGTCGAAGGATTTGATGGCCTCTGTTATCCAATGGATATCGGGTCATCAAGTGCTCGAACTTTAATTCCAAAAATGGACTTGAACTTTTATAGATCGAGGGTTATATTCCTTATCAGCTCCGTAAGGATGGTTAACCCTCGTCCAAGTGCCTCAACCGATATCGTTGTTAACCGTTGGATCAAGTGCGCTTGATCAAATGGTGGAGGATCACTGATTAGTTTTGCATCACAATAATTCATGAGTGAATGAACCTTGGCATTAAGAAAATGCAATGTGCAATGTGCGATATCAAATGGTGGAGGATCGTCGATTGGGTTTGTTGATTGGGTGGATTGATCCAGGTCCAGGTGTGAAGAAGGACCTTTCCAAGACCTTTTACTTTTGTGATGTGTTAAAATTGCTTTTTAAAAGAACATTAACGAATATATCTGCATGCGGAAAAGAAGAGGAACATAACAGTCATCAGCACATGAAAACAAAAGTCATTGATAACGAAGTTCATCCAGGAGGGACTACGTCTTCGGGCCCTAGTGTCAAGATGGTGTAGGCTGCTACATTATGTGCTGTCAATAATCGTGATGTACATAGAGATGATGCCTCGATCATACAAGGAAAAATTCCCTCACACAGGAGTGGCTCTAAGAGATGTTCCACAACTAGAACTCTCAATCAAAAGACTCTTATCAGTATGACACAAAAACATGCATGGTTCGCATCCCGCCAACATGGCACAAAAGGGATGTCAAAACAAAGCACATGCATGATGACAACAAGAGTATCCCAGCAACATACACCAAGGAATCTCAAAACATAACATGAGGAGTTATGACAACAAGTACATCACATAAAATATTCCGCATCAAATCAAGCAAGGAATCATGACAACATGTAATAAACAATATTTTGCATCAACATCAATCATGGATCTGTACAACATAATGTAGAAAGAAGAAGTACATGAACACATCATATACCTCACCACCAAGGGCCATCTGAAGAAGTGGATGTCACATTACTGAAGCTGCTCGAACCATTGTTCTCAAGTCATCGATCACAGGAAAATGGGTGCTTGCACATGAATGTGGACATCTACACTGGCACTTAGAAAAGTGACTGAAAGAAGAAATGAGAGAAAAACAAATCTGAATACACCATTATATTTATGGCATCGAGTACTGTTGAATCGACTGTCCAAAATCTGAATTTTAAGAATTTGAAAATTCGGAGCTCAAGGAATCTTTTAGATTCCCTCGGGATTCCTCAAAGATTCTGTTTCAAGGATGAGCTGAAAATCCGTTGCTCAGATGTCAAATCTGATTTCACCATTAGGATCCCTGCAGAAAACCATGAAAAACAAGTATAAACTTGATTGTATTCCGACATAGTGAAATTTTACCTCCTTGGGAAAATTTCATGGCTCATGGTTCCGCTCCCTGTTTTCGCTGAAATCATGGTTCCGCGTGCATTCTGGAATTGACTAGAAGATGTAGACCTTAGATTGAAAAATAGATAACGTCATCGTGTTTGTGGCAATGAGAGGTTTAAAATCCACATAAAATTTGTCAATTTCTGAGAAGTTGAAAATTTTGACCCCCTGCAAAATTCATGATCCTTGCATTAAAAATTACTAAATTGCCTCGATTTGCATGCCCACTCCTCTCTCAAAATTCGTGCAGCCCTCTCCTCTCAACTATGGCAAAAACTGATTTCTTAAATAATTTCATTGGTGGAGTTACCAAGAAAATTGTTTGGCATAGTTGGTAAATGGTTAATTTAGTGTGGAGTAAGTTATGTGGTCAAATCCTACCCTTCCGGAAATATCACTTTTACCAAGAAATCTGTTTGGCAAGTTGGTAAATGGTTAATTCACTGTGGAGGAGGTTATGTGGTCAAATCTACCCTTTCACAAATATTGCTTACAGATTTTTATGATCTACATATCCCTTAATATAATAATACGTTGGTTTTTGGAGTTTGGTTAATAACCAAATCTCTATATATGGTCTATGTATTTATTAAACCATAACCTTTTTAAACTTTAACTAACCAATCATGTTGGTTTTGGCATTCCCGTACCTTCACGTGATTCATTCACCCGTTAGATGCGTTAGTATTTAGTGTTGGTAGCCTTTTCTCCTATATGGTCTTTGTTTTAAATAACCAACCAAAACATATACCCCTTTACTCACGCGGATCCCGAGATTTGTTTTATGAGGTTTTGGTTGGTGGTTTGAATTCCTTTGACCATACCTAACATCACGTGCATGTCACGTTGGTTTAGTCTTTTTTTGCCTTTTTTTGGAGTTGAATATATATATTATAACCATAATATATTTTAACCCTATACCATATGTTTTATATGGTTATAATGATTTTTGTTTTGTATTTTTATATAGTTAATCTGATAATTATATCCATTTTTGTTTCTTGTGCAGGTTTAGGAGGTCAATTATGGGCTGCCATGTGTCAATGGCTAATGGGCTGCCATGTGGGTCCCACTTGCTTACTAGGATGCCATGTGGCACACTGTGGGCCCCACTTTTTCCCTTGTCATGTCAAACTTTGAGGCGCTCTATCTTTTGCATATGAGCTCGGTTTGACGAACTATTCACACCTCTGTGATCAAGACGAAGAGATCTACGATCTGCTCCTAGGTCGAACTCATTCCGATGACTTTGATTTTTAAGCATCCCTGAGTCCTCCTTGTCATGTGTGTTCCTGAAGATCCACCTGGATCATGGATCAACAACCATCAGATTGAATGGTAAGATCAATAGTGGAGATTGAAGCTAATAGGACTTGGGCTTGAGCCGACCCGAGAAGTTTATGGACGCGGGTTTAAATCTATTTGGGGTTCGGTCTTGTGCGTTTGGAGTGGGACTGACGTTCATTGGCGGGTTTCATTGTATTCTATTGTTTGGTGATTGGTCGGGTTTTTGTTAAAGCCCACCAATGTAAATGCTTCCGATTTGTATAGGTGGGCCATAACCCACAAGTTAACATAAGGATTTATGAAATGAAAGGGAAATTGCCTTTAGGCAGTTTTTCCTGCATCAAAAAAGATTCAAGATTTAGGAGTCTGAGTTACCAAAATTAACAAGAGTTCTTGCGAATTAATATTTAGTTTGAAAATGCAATGAAAAGGGGATCTTAATAGTTTAGTGAGTGAATAGATGTGTTGGTTATGAGAGAAAGATATGATAGCTACTAGTGCAATATTAAAGGTTGGAGGAAAAAGAAGGTGACTCAAAAGAATTGTTCCAAAATAGATTTGTGTCTATTCTAAGTTGTTGCTTGAAAAACTAAGGGGATTAGTGTCTCCTACAAGTTGGTTCTTGTGAATCTAAGTGGAATGGTGTCGTACAAGTTGGTTATTGCACAGCTAAGGGGATTGTTTTCTCCCATAGGTGGGTTCCTACATATATTAATTAATTAAAATAAGTTTTGTGGTTTTATCTCGGATGGGTTTCCACATATATCATATGTTCAGTTCTATCATATGATTGATTTCCTATATTGGTTGAATGATTTAATTGTGTAAAACTATAAAATATTGATTCACCTCCCCCCTCTTAGTATAATTTTGAATCTAAGGTGGAGGATATAAACCTTAAACTTTAATAAGAGGTGTTTAAAGATGATGTAAAAGTAGCTATGTTTTCCATTTAAAAGAGAAAAAATATGAAGCCTAATGGTATCCCTAGTGAATTCTACATCATCTTCTTCAATTTATTGAACGATGACATCCTCAAAGTTGTTTTAGAATCTCAATGTTCTAGCAAAATCCTACGTGATTCAACTCTACATTTCTTGCACTCATCCCAAAAAAATTGATGGTGTCTCCTTTAATGACTATTGTCGAATCTCTTTTTGTAATGCAATTTACAAAATTATATCTAACTTGTAATTTTCATTCAAATCAAGCCTATCCTCAGTGACATCACTTTTTAGGAAAAAAAATTTCTACATGCTAAGCAAGATCCACAACACAATCTCTATATCTTAAGAATCTATTCACACCATCATCTCTCATAACCTCCTGGCCATAGCATTGAAACTGGAATTTTCAAGAGCCTTTGATGAGGGAAGCTAAACTATCCTTAGTTTTATTCTTCTTGAGATGGGAATGGGCCTCATAAGTATCTATTGGATCATGGCTTGAATTTATTTTTCTTCCTATGTTCTTATTATGATGGATCTCCCTCCATATTTTTCAAAGCTTCCCACATCTTTGTCAAGGATGTCCACTCTCTCTACTTCTGTTTCTTCTATTTGTTAACAAAGTTGATATAATACTCATGGATGTTAAGTCTAAGGGAATCCTATATGGTATTTTGTTTCCAACTATCATCTCTCTTCCATATATTCTTTATGGATGACATCATTATGTTTTGCATTAGCTCCGAAAGTGACATTTCTACTCTTAATTCTCATTTGCACTACTACTGGGATCCAAATAAATAGAGACAAATATTACCTCATCTCACGCACATTCCCTGGCCACATTAGCACCAAGGAATCTACTAATTTTCCTTTATATTAGTTACACTTATCAAATGGTTTTAAATATCTTAGTTTCTACCTCAATCCAAACAACCACAGGTTTTATAAATGACTAGGGCTCTTCAAAAAAATCAAGTCACACATTTTCGTACGGGTCAATCACCTTCTCTCTAGTGAAGATTTCCTTATGCTTCTTAAGGCCATCCTTGAGCATCATGCTTGTATATTGGATTGCAGTAACATCTATTCCAAAAGGAATGATAAAAAAAATATGTAAAATACGCTACCATTTCCCTTGGACTAGATTGCATAAATATTATAGTTTCCTCCTCATCTAATGGAAAATCTAGCTAAGCCAAAAATGTAGGGTTGGTGGGGCATAAAAAAATTATTCCTTTTTAGAAAAGCATTAGTTGCTTAAATCCTTTTGTACCTGACACAAAGCTCATCCATTTAGGGTAGGGTCATGAAATCGAAACATGACTCCACTGTGTCATTTGATCATTGGTTGTATCAACCTCAAAAATGTACAAAGGATCCATTGCTTGCAAAGCCTTCACCTTGGCTTTTCTCTGATTGATTCCTAAACTTCTTGGGACATTAGACATGGAAAAAATATTAACCTAAGTATGGATCTCTAGCTTGGAGATGGTAATGATTTCAGACTATCTTCGCTCCCCCCTCCCCCTTATAAGGCAACTACACTTGGTTGGCTCTTACACTCTAGCGAATGCTAAGGAAAAATATCCACAATCATGGGGTCAAGCATGATGGAAATGATTTAGAGATTGTGTTCTTTTTGGACATGATTATTCTTAATGGGACTCCTTTATTGGATTTTTCATAGGGACTATTATCATATTGAAGGAAGATAATCCAAATTATCTCATATGAACAATAAAACCCCAAAATAGACAATTCACTACCAAACTCATTTATTCCACCTATGTTGAATCCATATTATTTGAGGCTCTTTGAAGGTGGTGGAACTCTTTATTGAAACTACTTGCTGCTATAAAATGCAAAATATCATTTTGGATGGTTATGAATAATAAATTACTCACTTGGGGCAATGGTCTAAAACAATGATTGGATGGAGAAAATATATGTCCCCTATACAAAGTATTAGATGAATCCGTCACTCATTTATTTATATGTTGTTATTATATAGTTCATTTTCATTGGACCCAAGCTACTCTATTGGATTTCTACAAGTTCTATTAAAAGGATAAATTATTTGCTTCTTTTGAACATTTCTTGTGCTTTCTCGTTTTTGGCATTTGATGGGCTCAAGTATTTTCAACCCTTGGGACATTATAACTTATGCCATTCCTAGCTAGCATGATCTCCAAATTCTATTGGTACCTCAAAGTTACTACAAAATAGATAAAAGGAAGGATCCTAGTCATTCCCCCTCTAGGCATAAACATGCATGGGGATACTTTGACAAGGCCTCCTAGAGACATCATCCATATCATGTCATTAGAGTAATATTAGTCCTTAATCAATTTTAATGTGTGTGGGTTGTAGACTCTCTAAAACATGGTACAAATAATCTGATAGAGTTCATAGCCCTCTGCACTCTCTTGTACATTTCTTCACTCAAAAAACATTACAAAGCTCCAAGTTATGAAAGAGTCTAAATTAGTTATAGATTAGGCATGAAAAAATGTTTCCATAGAGAACATCCCTCTATAATCTTCCCTCCAAATTTTCAGGATGATTTGGAAAAATTTGAGTTTACATATTTCACTCATATTCTCAGGAAATTAAACACTCAAGTTGACTCTATCTCTATGGAGGTGCTATAGATGCATGGCCATTGTGATAACTAATGAATTAGAAAATGGGATGGAGAGAAAATACATAGAGTTCCATTTCTAACTATTTTATCTATCTATATCAACACTTTTTTCTACCTCACAACTTTATTCTTTATTTTGTTTTCTATATTGAATAGACTAACAAATGTGTAGAGCTTTCTTCCAGAATCATCACATCCATAATTGTTTGAATCGATGTTTCGAGCCTTCCACCGTAGCTCATCATCAGGATAGATGAATAAGTCTATACGACAGATCTCAATGGAATGAAGAAATAAAGGTATGAGATATTGATGGAATGGGAATGATGGTAGCCGACCATGTCTTAGGGAAGATTAATTAACAATTAATAATAAAACTTAATAATTATCGCAGTTAATAATTTTATTAGAATTTTCTTAAAGAATTTTATTTAAGAAATGGGGAAATATTTTTTTAATTTTAATTTAATCAATGGTAAATGAAATTACTTTAATTTGGAGCATTAGTTATGTAACTTTCACATCGAATATCTAGTTTTGTATTAGATATGAAACTTTCACCCATTATGCCAACAATTTGGAAAGAAAATAAAATGTTTATTATTAGGTTTTCAAATAAGTCACCTTAAAGGAAGCATTTGTTTGGTTTGTGAACTACATTGCAGAGCTTCAAGGATATTCATATATCTCCTTGTTCCCAAACATGAGATCATCTCATGGTTTTATGATTCGATGATTATAAGGGAGCATGGTGTGTTAAGGAAAACAATGACGTGACTTTTACATCATGCTGGCATGTTAATAAAAACAAAGACTTGTCTTTGAGGTAATGTTTATGGTTCTTTTCCTACACTTATTTCAATTGTAGATTCATAATTCTATGGAAAGGTCAATTGTTTGACTTTGATTTTCCTTGGCAACATAATCAATAATTTAAAGAAAGAAAAGAGTGGGAGCTTCAATTGAAATGGTTTAAAGAATAAAAACAATGGATTTGCACTTTCAATTGTCTTGTACAAAAGGGGAGTTGTCTAACATTAACCTACACCATATTAATCTTGATGAACAAACTCCATGCAACAATTGTATAACACACTCCCTTGTTACTAGAACAAAACATAATACCAGTTATGGTGCTATAACTTTTCACCTAGGAATTATAATGACCTTATAATTTTACATACAAATTAACAAAGATCCAACTATACAACAATCCCACACTCTAGCTACTAATTCTACAGGGGTGCAACCATCTCACGAGCCAATTTGATATGCAACGATCCATCAAATTCGAAATGTACCATATTTGATATACTGCATGAATTAAAATGGTCAGAGAATAGAGTTGAGATGAATAAAAAATCCCACTCACCTATATATGACGAAAATGTGCTAGTTCATAACTAAGTGCCTCTTGATATGCAGTTAAACCACTCATTCAAACTAAGCATGATACGCGATTGTGCTAGGTGAATGCATCAATGTAAAAATAAACCATTGTTGATTCTATAATCGATAATTGTAAATGGAAGAGATATAGTGTGAGTTAAATATACCTATGATGTCTTAGTAAATTTGAAATTTTTTCCTAATCATATACTTTATAACAATTTTCTTATTGGAAAAAAGCATTTTAAAAGATATGAACATTAGTAGTGTTCTTAACCATATAAAGGGAGTGAATATAAGGAAAGAATGGGTTTTAACAATGAGGCTTGATAAAGTACCCGAGTACAAACCCTCATAAGGGGAGAAAAGGAGAAATATCCTTATAGAAAAAAATCCTCTCCAAAAGAGAGAAAGCTACTAGTACTCAATGGAAGACATTAAAAATGAAAATATAGATCTCACAATGATCGATTTAAACAAGATCCATATCAGGGCTAAAATTTCCAATCAAGAATTGTGAAAATTTTGGAGAATAGCTAAGAAAATGTTGAACTATGAACTAGAAGATGTTGTAGAAGCACAAGAGAAGAAAACACTACTAACAACCTCACGAGTGATTTAGAAAAAAGTAGCCATTGGTTAACAAATAAATCAAAGGCTTCAAATAGAAGAAACCACCATCAACCATCAAAATTTGAACAATGACGTTTGTATACACTAAAGGGTCTATATAGGAAGTATAGAAAACTTGTAAAGAAGGTTAAGTGACCCCATGTTTTGAATGCCATCAGAAATCCATATTTTAAGCCTTATTCATAAACTTGGCTTAGAGGAAGACAAATTACATTGTACACCACCGCCCCCCCCCCCCCCCCCACAAATTGATTTTAACAATAAAATCTAATGAAACATGATATTCCAACATCCGTAAAATTGTTTCAACATTGTCTAATCTTTGATTGGATCATTATATTATTTGTCATCCATATAAAAGCTTTGAGAGTGAAAAAACTAGAGGAATGAACTCACATGATCATTTTTACTGGTGGGACCAGTTTGGAAAATTAGGGTCTAAAACCTTTTGGAAGTTATTTAAGGCATCAAATGACATTTTGGTGGGGTCAAAATTTTCTTCTTAAGAATATTACATTTTTTCATCATTCTACATAGAAATATGTTTCCAACAGTACGCAAATCACCTCAATTGAACTTCATATACAAACATTATGCCACACAGAAGTTGACCTTCCTGTTTGACCACCATAATTTGAAAGTGTCCCATATCAACCCTCATTATTCATGGAAAAGAATCTAGATGATTCCATATTGTAACTACATTTAATAGTTGATGGATTCAAAATTAACCACTAGTAAGTTGCCGAGATGTGTTATAATTGGACCATTAGAAGGAAAAGGGTTTCCCTTCTATTTAAGGCTATTTTATTCAATAAAAGAGGAAAGTAGTTAATAGTGGATAGGGAGAGATATAACAGAGATGATTTAAGCACTTTAGTGTCCCATAGGCCATAAACATCACTTCTTTATACTTACATCCATTTTCCTTTCAGATAAAGGGAGTAGATCAACCCCATCTTCTGGTTGGGATTTCTCTTGAAAGGGTTACCCAAGTTATATCTTTTATTAATTTGTGGTTTTTGTGTTTTATTTCATTTTTCTCTATATTCTACATGCTCATAATTCACTTTCATACAAAATTAATGGTAATTTCTAGATCAATTAATCCAAGGAGAAATAAACTGTCATAGTGTAGATTTTTTATTTTAGGCTTAATTTTATTAGATTTGTTATGATGAACTATCCAATGGAATATCTATGGTAGTTTATGGATCATCACCAACATCATACTTCATCAAATAGAATAAATGAAATATTTTCAAAGAAATTACCAAAACGATGGTAAGATAAGATAGTCTAGTCAATTAATTGAGTAGACGAAAGTAGCAACAACTAATAGTCTTTATCCATAAAAACAATTTCTTTCATCATAAAATCCCCTCCAGTTAAACAAAAATAATGGAGTGATTGAAATGAAATATGTCATACTATATTAAATTATCATATATTATTGTTGTATATGATATAGAATGATATCCTCCATATATAACAATGGAGGATGTTGTTTAGAGCCTACAAACTACATCATTAATAATAGAATGTCATACAAAATTATACATAGAGATACACAATATTTATGTAGTAAAACCTTGAAAACTCATCAAGGAAACATCCATGGGTAAGGAAATTAGGTTGTATTATTCAAAATAATACTTACATTCAGGTTTACTATATAGCCTCCTCATTTCTCGAAACATATATAAAATAGTCTTTATAACAATAGTTTTGGTAATTACATTTTCATTTATATAACTAAATAACTAAAACATCATTCACTTAAGTAAAAATAAATTTACATTTACATATTGTTGTCATATTTTAACACTTTTCACATTAAAAACAATTTTCCTAAGGCCTTTCCAAAGTCCTATCACCTCTTCTACAAACCAAGAGAAGCGAGACACCACTTCAGCTTCTCTATCAACACTAGTTTTGTAAATATGTCTACATAGTTTTCTCGAATTTGGAACTTTCTGAGATCTATTTCACCTCCATCAAGAACTTGACTTACAGAATAGTACTTTATATAAACATGTTTGGTATTGCTATGGTAAAACATATTTCTAGCCAAATGTAGAACACTTTGAGTGTCATAGAATGCATTTAAACTATTATTCTTTCACTTAAGTTCACCTAGAATCCCCTTCAACCAAACTGTCTCTTTGCAGGCATGTGATACAATAATGTATGCTAACACTGTGGTGGATAAAGCAATTATTTCTTGGAGCTTCAACATCCAACTAATGGATCATTTTTCAAGAGAAAATACTTGTCCTGACATGGACATCATCCTATCCAAATCACCTACAAAATCTAAGTCATCTTATCCATAGAAATAATCTTTACGACCATTGAAGTTGATGCAATAATCATTGGTGTCTGTAAAATACCAAAACACCCATTTCGCCTAATTCTCTATTCCTGGATTTTCTATGAACTTACTGATAACTCGCACTGCGTATGACACATCAAGTCAAATACAAACCATCACATACATCATAATTCATACTACACTATCATATGGTACAAGAGACATATACTCCTTTTCTTCTCTATTACTAGGACATAATCTAGAAGGAAGCTTAAAATGGGAAGTGAAAGGGATATTAATTGGTTTCACATTGTTCATGTTGAACTTCTCAAGTATTTTATCTACATGCTTCTGCTATGGAAATATAAGCTTACTATTTTTCCAGTCCTATGTATTTCAATTCCCAACATTTTGTTTTGTAGCTACTAGAACCTTCATATCAAATGTCCTAGCCATTTGAGCCTTCAACCTATTGTTATGTTTCATGCTCTTGGTTTCAATGATTATATCATCAATAGATAACACTAAGATATTGAATATTCCACTTAAAATTTTAAATTAGACACAATGATCATACTCACTTCTAGTATAATTATGGCCCATCATGAAGGCATCAAAGTTCTTGTACCACTACCAAGGTGAAGGCTTCAAGAGATACAATGATTTCCTAAGCTTGCGAACTAATCTTGTGTAGCAACGTTCGTCAAAACCTTATGTTTGTTCAATATAAATCTCCTAATTCAAATCTCTATGGGAGAAATTATTTTAACATATAATGTCTCTAACTCCAAGTCAGCAAAAGAAACTAGTGCTAAAATAATTCAAGCATAAGTGGGTCTAGAAACTTGCAAAACAAATTCATGGAAATCTGTACCTTCCATCTATGAGAAACATTTTGCAACCAGTCTAGTCTTATACCTATCAATATTACCATCAACACCTCTTTTCAATTTAAAAACTCATTTTCATCCAACAACCTTCTTATCTATTAGGAGTTCTACTCGATCCCATGTATTGTTCTTTTCCAAGGCATCCATTTCCTCCTTCATCATTGCTTTCCATTTTCCATTATTGATATTGTTTACTACTTCTTGATAACAAAAATGTTTCTCCATACTACTAACTAAAGTAGTAGATGAAACAAATTTCATACCTTTTGTTTTCATATGTTTTCTCTCCCATGTAGATCTTCTTAGTTTAGGTTTTGGAACCTCAACACATTCTTAAGTTTATTAAGCATCTACAACTTCTTTATCTCCAATTTTTTTTTCTTGATTCTATGTGTTTGTAGAAAGTTTTGTCGCAAATTGAATTTTTTGATTTGGTGTTTGTTCCTATTTCACAACATATTAGTAGGAGAATATTCAACAAATATCATATCCCCGCTAATAACGATTTTGTGGGCAGTAGGATCCCACAACTAATATACACTTAGCAACATCATAATGGCCAATAAGGACATATTTCTTCAATTTAGGGTCTAATTTAAAATATTGATTCTTAGGAATTATAGCATACACATCACAATAAAAAACCTTTAAATTTGAATTATTACATAGATGACTTGTCCATACCTCTTCAAGAATTTTTCATTTTATTGCAAAAGATGGTGATCAATTCACTAGATAGCAAGCAATAGTAACTACATCTTCCTAAAACTCTTGTTGTAAACAAGAAATAACTAGGAGTATTAATTATGGTCTCATGTCTTATGATCCCTTCTTCCTTGAAATATTCTTCAAATTCTAAAGAAGTAAAATCACCTTTGCTATTTGTTCTTAAACATTTGATTTTCCTGCTATTTCTCTTTTCTACCATAGTTTGAAATTGTATAAAATTTTTAAACACAATATCTTTTCTGTTTAATACATAGACCCATACATTTATAGAAAAATCATCTATAAATGGAAAAATACATTGATTCTCATAAATACATAGTAGGGGATGGTCTCCAGACATCAGAATGAATATATTCAAGAACACCTTTATTATTTTGAGTTCACGTGCTTTAAATTTATGTCTACATTGTTTCCCATAAATACAATGCTTGTAGAAACTTAAATTCAAATATTTCAAATCTGTAACTAACTTGCAATCAATCAATACTTGAAGCCCCTTTTCATTCATATGAGACAATTTTTGATTCCATAAATGAGTGGTCTCAGTTTCCTCCTCAAATTTCATTGTTCCACTAATATGAATACTTCCCATGAGGTTGTAAAGGCACTCTATATTCATAGCCTTGATGAGCACTAAAGTTTTATTAGGCACTTTCAACATTCCTCACTGACTTGTGAAATTACAAACACTAGAATCCAATACACCCAAAGAAATTAGATTTTTCTTCAACTCATGTACATGCAATGCATTTGTTACTATCTCACAATACCATCAAACAAATTTATTTTGACACTCCCAACATGAACAATTTTACAATAAATATTATAACCCATAAGGACAAAGCCACCATAAATAACTTCATAATTTGGAAAAAAATACTTATGTAAATACATATGATAAAATGGGTGAGAAGCTAATAACCAATCTTCATAATATATAAGAGAATATCAAAGTGACAACACTTTTGATGGGCCTCCCAAATAGGTATAATTCAAGGCCCATATGACCATCCTTCAACACATTTAACCTCTATTTTTTCATTTGACAACATATTTTCAAATGATAAAGTGTTCATTAGGAAGGTTTAGAGATAATTTCATATTATGTCCCTATTATTGTTTATTTTTGTAGAAATTTGAGAGAATATTCAGAGAATTCTAAAGATTTAGAAGATGAGATAATTCAGGGACTTACTCCCTACCATAGGATGCAACATGATGCACCAATAATGAATGAAATCATTTGCAGATTATGGAGCACCACTGATTGAGAAAATCTAGGGATGTGTTCCCTACTATTAGAGAAGATAGAACTCAGTATTTAATTAAGATTCCTATTGTGGGAGCCAAAACCACTTTTTGAGGGATCTTGGAGGAGACAGGTACCTACATTCAAGGAGGATGCTTACCCATCATTTTGTGTAAGTACCAATTCGAATAAACCTCTATGGGTAGGTATTTCTTTGTCCTCTTGTGAAGAAAACTTGTCATTTACCAGTTATACTTTCATTTCTACAAGGGATGTACTTCTATTGACTCTAATAATTAGGTTTAGTCTCATTTTTAGCTTCTAAGGCTTGGTTTCCTTGATAGGACTCTGATTATCCTTAGGCATGGAAGTCCCAAGAGCCCTAGATGCCTACTGTAAAATTTATTTTTCTTCTTTGAATGTTTTCTTCATTTACATTTCTTGTTCTTGCATTTCTTATTTCTGCATTTTATATTCATGCCTCTTTTGGCATATGTTAGATTGGTTAAATGATTGAAACAAGTAGTTTTGTAGGTCATTTATATAGCTACAAGTGTGTTTCATCATTAGGACAACTTTCCTGAGTCATATTCATCATTTAGCTACTTGGATTGATTTACTAGTTCATAATTTTGGAATTTTTGGAAAAATCATGTAGCAAAACAATAATACATTTATGTTGAATTTTAGCGCATGTTAATGAGTTTATTTAAAATTTATTCCACTTTGATTGAAGGTTAAAAATATCCAAATTAGTAGCAAAACTCACCCCATAGCATTTTCATTTTATTAGCTTGGGCGTTTCGTGGGTTAATTTGAGAAACATGCATCCTATAGAAATCTTGTAACAATCCTGTAGCAACTTGTAGTAGTTTGTTTTGAAGCTTTTATTCACTGAAAATTCATGGTAGAAGTATATTTATATCCTATGAAATATCTGAGGTCACTTTGGTTGAGTTGTGGCTTGGTTAGGCCGCGATTTATCTTTTACATCTCTTCCTTCTTGAATGTTGATGTATGCAGTTAATTTAGATTTCCTTTCCGCAATTTACTTTAAGCAAAGTGTGATTTCATTCCTACAAGAGTAATATATGAGTTTTATTTCCTAAAAAATAGAATAGATTTGCTTTAATGGCATCTCCTTTCTAGAAATATATATTATACTTTCTTTGTTATCATTGTGTTTTAAACTTTGTAAATAGATTAGATTTTGTTTCTTCCATTTACTTTCTAGCAAAACTATAATTGGTTTAGTTATAGATATTTACCTTTTGAAACTTAGGATTGGAAACTTACTTAGATGTTTGTGCATTTGAATTTTTTTCATTTCCTTCTTTCACATGCATCAAAGGGAGTCAAACTAAGAAGAGGAAGGTGTCTACTCTACATATAGTGTCACCCCCTCTTAAATTTGTATGAACCTCAGATTAATAATTAAAGTTCGTAGCATTGCGAGTTGCAGCATTCTTGTTCCAATATTGGGACTCATCACATTTTGGCATAATTTCTAGTGAGGGTGTCAAATAAATCACTCTTTTGTTCTTGGAATGATTCTCTCTTTATTTTATGCATTCATATTTTCTACAAATACAAAAAAATTGCATTAGGCATCTTTCATTGCATTGCATTAGCATTCTCATTCAAAAATATTTATAAAAACAAAAAATATTTCTTCAATAGCACAAATTCCCCCCACTAAAACCATGTGGTGCAATAAGAACAACATCACCGTCAATTGTTTTAGGTAGAATAAGAAGAGGTAGTCGATAAGTTGAAAGGTGGCATGGAGCAACTTTACTTTGTCAACATATATCAACAAGATATGGACTACCCCTCCTCTTTCAATACAAGCTATAATCCAAAATTTCAACCTTGGTATCCACCTAGCACCTCACCTTGGTCTCCATGGTATTATCCTTCCCAATGGGGTGATCCATATTCATGTTCTTATCCTCCCCAATATGTCATTCCTCCTTATGATCAATATCAACACCAACCTCGTCAATGGGGTGATCCATATTTCCCTCAACATCCTCAATATCCTTTGTACCAAACTCAATTCTATCCATACCATCCACCTCCACCACAACCACAACCATTCCAAAGGCCCATTGCCACTCAACTACCTGCACAACCATTTCCAAAGCCAAGAAAAAAAGAAATTTATCCCACTTATAATGTAGAGGTACAAAATTTCCAAACAAATCCTCTTGATATTCATCTTAGGTCCAAAAGAGTGTTGGAAAAAATAGATTAGCTTGCTATAATTGAAGAACAACATCCAGAAGGAGAATATATAGAATAATTATGTACTACATTTGATGGGGAGCAACCATAGGTTCTCGAGATTCACGAATTTATACTATGATTATGATTAGATCATTTATCTATTGAAGATAGTAATTGGAAAAAAATAGAAGATTCAAATGGCATGGAAGAAGGAGACATACAGAATTATCCAGATGAGCAAGTGAGTCAAGGGCATCACAACTATATTGAACTTTTGTTCCAAATAATCATTCATTTAGAGCACCAATCTCTTTTTTAACAATGTTTTCCATCATCAAAGTCAAAGTAGTTGATCTGTCATATTCTAGTATGTATCATATGATATCGTTCAAACTTGCACATGGGTTTATTTTTCATCCTGGTACGCACATGGATCCATTGGAAGTATTCCTATACTTGAAAGATATTTTAATTTTTTCAGGTAGTGTAAGATAGGAAAAAAGTAAAAAGGGGAAAAAGAAAAAAAAAAATATTGGGTGAAAACCTCCTTTAAGGCACCTACAAATGGCTCACTGATTGAAAACCTCCATGAAGTGGTCAATGGGTTGGAAAAAAAATAGGAAAAAAGGAAAAAACATCCTAGGTGAAAATCTCCTCTCAGGTACCTAGGTAGACCTATTGGTTGAAAACATTATTGAGGTAGCTAGCAGGCCAAAGAAGAAAGAGAAAAAAAAATGAAAAACTGAAAAGGGAAAATGATTCTTTACTCCAGGTATCTCTCTTTGATGAATGCAGGTTCTCTCCAACTTGTGAAAGCAACAACAACATGTTAGCACCATAAGAAGAAGCTTGATATTTCACCTCATTCCAATATGATCAAGTAGGACCAAGGCCATGTTAATCCATCACTCTCATCCATTTTGAGCCCTCACCCATCACTCCCAATCATTTTCCATTAATTTTCCTTTATTTCCTATAGGTGCTACAAGAAAGTTTTGTGTTGCTATAGGATTGAAAAAAACATAACAGGGAAAAAAAATTTGACCATAGCTCAAAAGCCATACATCCATTGGTTGATTTGTATTATGTGGAGATGCATATGGATGATTGTAACATGCTTAATTTTTTTTTAGCAAATTCTAGTGCATATTTTCAAGACATTAACCTCCATCACCTACATCGATTTTTCATTTTTCTCAAGATTTGTTTATCCATTGGCTAAGTGATTTTATGGGAAGATGCTAAGGATGATGATAACATGATAATTTTTTTTAGGTGAATCCAATATAACATTTGATATATATGGATTAAACAAGTCTGCTATAAGATTATCCTATAACTGCTACAGGAAGCCAATCAACAAAAAGAGATTACAATTTTTTCATTTAAGAATAAGGGAGGGGGTCCATGATAGCCATATAATCCATCCACTACATTAGTTTTCACTATTTCCACCTTCACTATAATTACTATCCATAGAAAATCCAAGCCTTCACATCCTTTCCACCCATTTCCATCACAAAAAAACTCGCTAACCACCATCAACATCCTTTTTATGAATTATCAAAATTTTGGAAAAGAAACACTCATTGAAAAGTTTG
This sequence comes from Pinus tabuliformis, assembly GCA_031772625.1. NCBI lineage: Eukaryota > Viridiplantae > Streptophyta > Pinopsida > Pinales > Pinaceae > Pinus > Pinus tabuliformis. The sequence continues at coordinate 214,513,936 of CM062816.1, read as the reverse complement.
ATCCTATGGGGTCTATGTGACTTCTACAAGAAGACACACAGTCTTGTAGCTGTCTACACGAACTCGACGAGATCACATCTAAAGCATCATGCTGATATTTTTGAGCATTATGAACTTTAGGAGGCTCCATCACTAGTCCCGAGAAGCTCCAGGATCCCATGTAGGATGCTATAGGATCATTTCAAACAAAACCAGTTTTCATTAATGGCTGCATATATTTTATGATCAACAGAGTAAAAAAAAATCAATAACCAATGATCAATAAAATAATTCTTCAATACAATGGATGGATTAGTGAAGATAAAAAATTGAACTTCAAAGGGAACTCATGCAATCTCCGCCATGTTCCAACAACCTCATGTAAGCATGAAATGGTAAAATTGGTAGTTGTAGCACATGAACATGACATGATCAGGTAGGATCAAGTATGCACATTCTTAACCCTTCTTTTCATGTGCATCTTAGTTTAAAAATTGTTATCAATGCATGAGAGAAAGTTTTTATAAATTAAGGATGGGTCAGCGGTCTTGACCACCTTTGACAGTTAACAACAATTATCTCCTTTTGTCAATCACACGTGTGGAAAAATTAAAGAAAAAAAAGGTGATGAATAGGAAGGGTGGGCCAATGTGTCTATCGTTGGTTTGAAAATGTAGTATGTGGGGGCCAACTCATATAGCATGTTGAGGCAACCATCCTACCACCAATAGCATAATTCGGGCCTAAGCCTCATTTGGCATTAAAAAAAATGTATTTTAAAGCTAAAGAGACCCAACACCACTGTTACAGGAAAAGCTACCCAATTTATCACTTTCATAGACCATTACATAGGATTTATAGGACATGCCGGTTGTTTCCATAGGATCGACACTATGTGCTACATGATTAACGTAGGCTTCTACAAGATCACTTTCGATTACTACAGGAAAGTCTGGATAGAAGTCCAAATATATGCAAAAAGTCCAATTTTTAGAAAATTTTCAAACCAAAACCATAGAATTGAAATAAGGAGCATGAAGAGGGAAGTAAGTACATAATTTTCCTTACCACCTTTTCGAAAAAAAAAAAACCTACTAAAATTTTCAGGTTTTCAACAGTACACCCTCTAGCAATTTATGATAGAAGTTTGAGAATGAAACAAAGATTATGTATGGATGTTTGTTTTGAATTGAACATGATAAGAAGAGTAAATGTAATTGATTTGAGTTGAGCATGAAATATGTCCTCTTCCAAGAAGAAAGAAAATTATTCATTTTACCTCTGTCTTAAAACCCTCACGAAATTCTCTAAAACTTATAGAAAAGGGGAGAATTTCCTTGCTAACTTTGGAAAGCTGTATTCAATATTATGGGGGGTGGATTTAACCATAGAGGTCCCACAAACAAGAATCAGAATGGAATTGAAGCAAAGTAGGCATTCACCATCAAAATATATAACCCTAATTGCAGAAATAAAACCATAATGTTGAAAAGAGGTTTTCCAAGGGGTCTTTGATATCATCTAGCTTGTGTTGAAGGCCTAGAATATGTTATAGCATTAGGGGAAATTTTAGGTCTAGAATGAGCCTCCTAAGAAAAATGTACAACCAAAATAAAATTTATAAGAACCAATAGGATTCAAGATGATTATGTCAACCATTGGGGATGATTCACCATTTTTGGAGTAAAAATGTAAAAAGATTAATAAATAATAAAATAATAAAACTACTTTTTCAACTCATATTTTTAATTTATCTCCCTAAAGTTTTACTCAAAATTTCAAGTGGAAGTACTCGTTCGATGCAAAATTTAATCCCTCATCCAAGTAGTACCCATGTTGTATACTTTCTATGGACCCTACTACAAGAAAAATGAGAAATACATGAAAAGGCGTGATTGCAAACATGTTTTTCATGTATTTCACATTTTTCGTGTAGCAGGGTCCATAGAAAGCATGCAAAATGGGTACTCCTTGGACGAGGAATAAAATTCTGTATCTAATGAGTGTTTCCACTTGAAATTTGAGTAAACCCATAGGGAGATAAGTTGAAAATACGAGTTGAAAATATATTTTTTTCTTTTTTCCCTCTAAAATTTGATGATGTAATCTAATCTTATTTCATTATTTCCACTATTATTTTATAATTTCGTTAGGAGGTCCATTTAAAACCTCAAAACTCCCCTAATGAAGAGTAAGAGGAAAAAATTAGGCCCAAGGGGAAATTATAGTCAAATTTTGATTGATTCTATGAGTTGTTATAGGATGTTACAAGTCTCCTATAGGATGCTCTGCATTTCTACAAGATTGCATCTGAGTGCATTTTGAGGGTTCCAATGGTGTCCAAATGGTGCAAAAATGTATCAGGAGGTTGGGAAAGGATTTAGAAAACCTTTCCAAGCATAGGAATCTTTAGGATCCCATCATGCACAAGCGGGAGAAGGAAGACTAATGGTCTCAAGAAAAACTATTATTTTTCTGTACATAGAAATTTTGGAGGAATGAGTGAAAATGGAATGAGGGTGTCAAGGGAGAGAGTGTGAATGGAATGGATATGATTCCAATTTGATCTACGAGTCAACTGAAAAGAGAAAATTTATGTTTTTTTTCTTGAAAAGACTACTAAACAAATTATTAATTTGCAGAAAACCAAAATGCAAAAGCAAGGATGAATTGAATTTAAGCTAAGTTCTCACTATTGCATGAAGAATAGCTATATTTTTGTGATTGTCCTTGTGGAACCTACAACCAAGCTTCTTAATATTGATATAATTGTGTTTTCTTTTATGGCAAAAGAAATTCATTGATGACCAAGGCAAAGAAGATGAAAGAAAAGGTGTTGCAAGGCTCAGCTATTTCCTAGAATATTGGTGAGGTAATTAGTAAAGGTGCAAAGACTTTGATTCCATTTCTTAGAATACATACCATTTAAAATTCCAATTAAAACCACTGGTAAATATTTTGGGCTATAGTTCCATTAGGGATTTGTAGCTAATAAATTAGGGAGTTGTAGCTTCCTACCGGTTGTAGTAAGAGAAAATTGTAACAATAAGTTGTATATTGTCTTGTGAAGGAATTAAAGATCGGGTTGAAGAATTTATTTTTTCCTTATGTTACTGAGATTATTTCTTGTCAAGTTGTTGGCTTAGCGGGTCCTCACCCAGGTTTAGAGTTAGTTTTTCCAAACAAATCCCTACACTACTGTCCCTTTCAACATCAATCTGTGGAGCGCAGACTGAAATCTCACCCGAAGTAGTATGGGGGGATGCTGGAACCATGTTTCTGCACCCAGAGAAGTGTCATTTCATTTTATGCCCTAAATATGCCTTTGCACAAATCGATAAGCCTTTAGGGATTATCAATATACCTTTCCTTAATCAACTTCTATACCTCCGCGAACACTTACGACTATCTTTCACGGATCCTGAATAGGCGGATCAACTACTAATGAGTATCAAAGATGACTTATAGCCCAGTAATTACTCAGATAAGCTCAAGTGTTCAATAACATCAACATACAACAAGATAATATTCGCATAAATAGTTAGCATCAATTGCATTCATATAACAATAAAAATAATGTAAAGTCATGCATCAATACAATATTATTTCATAAACCCATCATTTAACAAAATATAAGTGCATTCATGTAAAACAGAGAAAGAAGACAAAACAAAAGAATTTCTGGAATAATATCTTTATTAATACTTCAGTTCTGCTTACAAACTCAAGAGTTTCCTATGCACTCAGCTGCAGGGGTCCACACACTCAGCTGCGGACTCCACTCTGGGCCTCTATGCACACAGCTGCAGAGCCTTTCTTATACTCTAAGAATTCTATGATCTTCCTTCTATTGACCCATTATATTCGTCTTCATCATCCTTTCTTTCCTTAGACCTCCTAAGACACACCTATTTATACAATCCCATGGTCCATGGACCATGGGTAGATCTTCAAAATCCGACTCAACTTACATTAAATAAGGGTAAAACCCTTTATGACACTTTAGCTATCCACGCACTCTGCGACCACAACTTGTGGACACTTTACATTTTATACTAAAAAACTTGGGCTTTTTCCCCAAAATTGACCTTTAGGGATCCCATCCCAACAGGTCCCCTAACACAAAGATAGTGACTCACCCTCGAGTCACTCTGCTGGCACTGAGATCTTACTATGAAGACCTCCCAACTCTACTTGTGTCACTGCCACTTCAGCATCGTGGGCACTACAACTACAACCTCCATACTCATTACCTCCGGGGCAGCAGAGGCAATAGTTCCTCAGGTGCTAGCGGTTTCAGTGGGACCTAGTCCTAACATGATGTCAATAATGAGTTTTCGATCTAACTTAGGCAACTTGTCGAACATAGGGCTTCCGATCAGAGCTTCGAAATACTCACGATTCATGCACACCAGACAACACAACAGATGAATTCTAAGGATGCAAAGTGTTTTCCGTTGGACGACCATGCATAATTTATGAGAGAATTTGAATTCAAATTCGACTATTTCCCCCAAAATCTGTCTATAAATGATGAATTGGTGTCAGATTTCCAAGATTTCACTCTTAAATTCAGCTATAAATTCCTTAAATTCAGCCCCCCTCGCTCCTCTTAACCATCTCCTCGCAGTCAAATCATGAACAGTGACTGTAACGATTAGTTTCTAGCTATGTTGTGCAGTCTCACCTCCTATAGCGTAGCTCCCTTCATGCTTCTTCTAGTACTGTGACATCATTTATTTTCACGCAGCCCCCCTGTCTCACAGCTCTTCAAACCAGGTAGTGTAGTTTATAGTCCCACGCCTCCTTGCAGATTCGTGGAGTGCTAAGACTGTGTTATTGTCATGTAGTCATTGGGCCAGATACCCAGTGTATGCCTTCAATTGACTTCCATTTACCCTTCCCAGAAATGGATTTCCATTCAACCTCGCAATTTGAACTGCTCCACCATCTGTAATCACTTTGATAACATATGGCCCCAGCCAGTGCATCTGAAATTTGAAGGAAACTTATCAAAATTACTATCATATAATAAAACTAAATCATTTACCTTAAGGTGCATAATTTGATGTACTAATCGTGCCAAGATTTTTCACGTCCCTTCTGAACCTGTTGATGGAATCCAACCAAAAACCTATCTTCCTCGAGCTCGATTACCTATGCGAGCCTTTCTTCTAAGGCTCCTCAATTTGCCATTCCTGTGAAGGCTGCTATGCATAGACTAGGCACAATGTACTCCATAGGCATCACAACTTCTATGCCATAGACCAACCTAATAGGTATCTGACCAGTAAGCTTCTTACAGGTAGTTCTATAAGCCCATAACGTTGTTGGTATGCGCATGTCCCAATCATTCCACTGCACATTGCAAACCTTTGTCAGCACATTCTCCAATATCTTATTAAAATCCTCAACCATTCCAATGCCCTAAGGATGGCATGGCATACTCTTCTGATGGTAAACTTTGAACTCCTCTGTTAGCGCACTGATTGTTTCATTGAGAAGATGCGTATCGTGATCGCTCATCAATGCCTTTGGGAAACCAAACCTAGTCAACACATACTCAAATAAAAATTTCGTTGTTATTTCCCCTGTAAAGTATTTCACAGGTTGTGCCCCTGCCGATCTCATCAAATATTCAGTCACGGTGATGACATATCACGCGCTCGTCTTCTTGCCTAGAGGCTGAATTGGTCCTACAAAACCAATTTCCCACTTCTCAAATGGCTACAATGACACTTGCAGATTCAAAGGCAGCTCATCCCTTCGCGATGGCCTACCTATCCTCTGACATGCATTGCATGCCCTACAATATGTTTTGGAATCCTTATGCAGCGTCAGCCACCACAACCCAGCGTGCAAAATCTTCTGTGTTGTTGCTTTTCCTACATAATGCCCTCCACAGCTCCACCATGAGCTTCAGTGAGGATATTATTTCTTTCAAAGTCGGGCACATAGCATCAAAGTATTTCGTCTGATCCCATCTTATATAAATGGCCTGCAATTACAGAATTTTTTTCGCATGCACCACCAATTCTTTATTTTGATGACTAGTGTATCCCTCTAGAGCCGTCCCTATGATCAGAAAGTGGATAATGTCGCCAAAGTGATTATCCACTACACGTACCACGAAGGGCTCCGCGTAGGGCAGCCCTTCCTCCAAATTGGTAGGCTCCTCTCCTATTTCAATGCATGACAGATGGTCTGGTCCCACATTCAACCTTCCTGGCTTCACAATTACCTCGAAATCATACTCACGAAACAACAGCAGCCATCTGCATATTTTTCCCCCCAACACAAGCTTATTGACTAAATATTTCAATCTAGAATGGTCTATGTACATATTGAAATGTTCACCTAGCAGGTAATGTTTGAACATCTAGAGTGCGTACACCATCGGCAAGCCTTCATGCTCTGTCGTCAAGTAATTATTTTCAGCCTTGGAGAACTTCCTACTTGCAAACACTATAAGGTGATCCAATTCTCCTTCACCAACCTGTGTTAGCACTGCTCCTAGCGCAATATAGGAGGCATCTACATGCACATGGAACTCCTTCCTCCAATTTGGGAAGACTAAGATCAACGCGGTGACCATTTTCTCCTTCAGTACATCTAGTTGGTGCTAACATTCTTCATCTGAACATAAGGTAACATCCTTCTTCAGTAGCTTTTCCATAGGCGTGGTAATCTAAGCATAAATTTTGATGACCTTCCGATAATATATGGTATGTCTCAGGGTTACACGTAGTTGTTTAACACTCCTTGGTGCTTCCAAATTGATTATCACCATGATCTTAGTAGGGTATGCCATAAGTCCTTGCCTACATACCACATGACCCATCAATATCCTACAAGGGACACAAAACAAGCATTTCTTTAGGTTTAGCACAATCTGATACCTTCGGCATGTATCCAACATTAAGCGCAGACTGTCTACATGGTGCTTAACTAGCCCAAACATTGTCCAGTCATCAAAATAGACCTCCAAGAACTTGTGAATGAACTCCTTGAACGTCGGAATGGCCATGCGTGAGAATATCACCGATGCATTCTTAAGTCTAAAAGGCATCACTGTATACTGGAAACATCCCCATTCTATCGTGAAGGTGGTCTTACTCCTATCTTCTAGTGCGATCTTTATCTGATGGTATCCAGAGAACCCATTAGTGAATGAATAGGCCTCTTGCCCGCCAACATTATCCAGTACTTCATCTGTGAACGAAGTTGGAAAAGGATCATGAATGCAAGCATCATTCAACTTCTTGAGATCTACGCAAATCCTTATTTCATCCTTCTGCTTCTTTTCCTGAATGACCATTGGACTCACCCAATCAGATTCCTCCATTGGTTCAATAATACCTGTTGCAAGCATCTTGTCCAACTCCAAGCAAACCTTTTCCTTGTATTTGGGATTAAGGCGATATGGCCTCTGCTTAATAGGCTTCGCATCCAGTTTCAATGGTATTTTCATCACTCCCGAATCACATATGATGCCTTTTAAGTCCAAAAATTTGGTAGGGAATCAATCCTGATATTTGGGAAGAAACTCAACGACTTTATCTACCGTAGCATCATCCCAGTAGTCCCCTATCTTCGCAAACTTCGATTCCGCTTCTGTACCAATGTTTACCTGCTTAGTTTTCAATGGAGCGGTGATGTTGGGGTTCTCTATCTGCAGTCCCTCTACTTCGTGGTGACCTTCTTCTTCAGGGATGTAAATATTCCTTGGATCCTCATCCTCTCCTTCAATAGTCATATTATGGCATTCCAGCACATGACGGAGCTATTTTCTCCAATTTGGTTGAATCAACTCCAAGGGATCTTGTGGAATTCTCAAGATTGTTGCCTTAACCTCCTACAGCGCTTCATCAATACTCTCGAATCTGTCTTCAAATCTCAACATCCTTATTAATCCCTCTCTTAGGATATCCCATCCTGCAGTGTGTGGCGGAGCTTCGTTTCCAAATACCAGTTCATAGGAATGATGTCCAAAGTGTGACAAAAAATATGCACCCACTCTGGCTGCAGCTCCATTCCATAAAGCTTAGTCCACTTTGCCAAATGATTGCATGGATCATCTCTCCCATCATACTTCTTAGTTAACTGTACCTTGGGACGACCAAATCACATCTATATCATCCTCATATAGTCATTCCATTCTTCAAAACTGTCTTTATTCACACCCCACCACAATGTAGACATAGCACACAACGCCAAATCCAGTGATTGGAAGCGATGCTTCTTGGGCACTTCCCTTTCAAATGCATCCAAAATTTTATCCACATCAGTTAGAAAATCATAATAAGGCATAATTCTTACCTCAGATGATAAACAACACAACGTTTTATTCATCATATTACATCGCAGCGTAGATACTTCGTGTAACCTATTCTATCAGTGCTCCAATTCTTTGTCCAACTCTGATGTATAGGAGCTTTTGTGGTCCAATGCGATTTGACCATCGGCTATCGGATTAACCCAATCTTGGTCTCGTGCTATTATCTTATAGATCTCTAAGTCCAAATCGTTGTCGCTTTCCTCATAGTCACAGATTAGTTCAGTATAGCACAGTCCTTCTGTGGGGTCCAATGGTACTGTTATATGGAATTTGCATCTATGGATAAAGACAATTTCCCTAGGTGGGTGACTACAGCTAGAACAACATAAGGAAATTAGCTTAACCTTTTCTTATAGAATATAGATGAGATGGAGGAACTTACTTGCAGTCTTTCACTTCCTTGATCTCTTTTGAATCACTCCCGTCACTCCCACTTGAACTAAATCCGCTCAAAAGGTACCTACATCAAGAGAAATAGAAACAAGAAATGATCAAAGCATACATGATCTATATACTATAAAACAATGGAATCGAAGACATTAAAACACATAATCATCACAGATATGAACAATCATATGAGAAAAGGAATAATCTCTTTATTAATGTAGAAGGAAGAGTATCACCTAATACAATTCGATCCTATGCCACTCCTCCAGCTTCAGCCCAACCCTCACCACATCAAAATCACACTACTCTAATAGCATAACATTTCTTAACATAAACTCAATTCCCAAACCAACAGAATTTCCTTACAAAATTCAGATTCTAGCCCCTTGATCACTATGATGAGTGCTTAATTTATAGGAACTCGAGGTGGTTTTGTCATAAATGAGGGTATTGAATGGCCTTCCAAACTTGGAGTTAGTTTCCATGGAGCAAGGTATGAGAGGATAGGAAGTTAATGGATTCTTGGCCTATCTAATTTTGAGCTCATAGGAGATGATAAGAGATGGGATCCTTCTAAAATCATCTAGAATCAAGGAATATTCCCAGAACCCTATGAAAATTTCGCTCAATCTCGTCCAATTTAGGTCAAAGAGGGCCGAAGTGCACTGCAGGGCAAGCTAGAATGGGCCTGCATACTCTGCATCAAAGTTACCGATGACCAAGGTAGCACTGGTGTCCCAGGGAGGAATTTTAGCAAGGCTTCAAGCCAAGAAACTTTCATAGAAGGAATCGTTCAATGTGATGACTTGTCTAGGGCATGTAACAACTGAATTAGGGTTTGATGAGCCCTAATGGTACTGATCTCAATGTTGGGAGTGGTGTCCAAATAGACCTATAACAGTTGCCCCCTAAAGCACGAATTTGAGAATGATAATGTCGAGTGATATGCTTTACGATGTGACGGAGAGGATCTGAAGTAGATGGTGACATGCATCGATTACAATATATAACATCATGATATTTTGGATTTTTTTCATGAATTGTTGAGAGAAGGCATACCCATACTTAACATATAAACTTTTCATTACATGTACATAGATAGTCATCTATAAATATAGACCCATGATAGGATGACCATCTATGTTAAGCCATCATACATATGATTTAGTACTCTCCTGAAATTGCAGCTTGGATGGATGAAACTAGATCTGGGGTGTTCTATCTCATCCAATCGTTCACTCAAGTATGAGTCTAACCATCTGAATAAGTGATCTAAAGTCAAACATGGGAAGACACCATATGATTACCAGCCAATGATGTAAGTCGTTAACAGACACGAGAGAGATCACCGATAATTATAATTATTCTCAAGGTACTACAATACATTTTGCATGGTGTGAATGAATGTTTTGATGTTGAGCACCATACAAAGTATTTTGGTTGAAGGCCAATGATGTCAACCTATTGTTGGAAGCGAGAAACTTGCCATTGATGTATGAAAGCCTTGAGGTACTAGAAGGGTGTTTCTAAGTCAACTTCTTGGATAAAGTGTTGATGTCGACAAGAAGTGATTCATCGCAGGAGGGCCTTGATGTATCCCACATCAATGACACAAAATGAGGGTAATGATTTTGGAGATGGAATGTGACTGATGACACAAGGTTTAGGAATGGTGGTCATGAAAATGAAAATTTATGAGTATTGCAAAGGATGAAGTTTACTAAGTGACTTCTCTTGAACATGTCAGTGACACTAAATGAATTGGCAGCATTGACCCAAAACTAAAGTGATGGATGGTATGATAACCATCAAGCAGGTAACCCAACCCAAATAGTCATGGAGATTAAGTGAAAGTGTCGTGTTCAAGAGTGACTTGCTACCATAAAGTGATTTATCCCTTTTCCCATTTTCCCCAGTCATTGCTGACCAGTACCTCTTTATTTTTTTAACAAGTTTGAGGAGGATAACATATGCTTGTAGTGTAATTCCACCCTTCAGGTGAATCCATCGCTATGTGATGCTTTAACGAGCCTAGCAAAGGTGAAACTCAGTCTTGTCATGATGGACAAGTTTGTCGTTATTTGATGTTTCAATGAGTTTAACTACAATGAGAAGTCAATCTTTTTCATATTTAGAGAGTTTTAAAAGGGAAAAAAAGAAAACTCCACAAGTTATTTTTCGTAAGTTTGTTTCTCAAGTGCAAAAAAACATAAAATAATACAAGAGAGAGCCTATTGACCATGTTCAATCAACTTATTCCTTTTTCGTAAGTAGTCTATCTCAGTCCAGAAAAGGGTTAAACTTATACTAAGTAGTTGTCATTTCCAATCTGTTTACGAGCTGAAAAGGACAAGCGCCCGACAATCTTTTCATGTTTAAAGAGTTAGAAAAGAGCTTAAAGATGACTCCACTTAAAGGAACGAGTGGTGTCTAGGATAGAAACTGGTTCTGGTGATGTTGGAACTTCTCAAAACATGTTGATTTATGTGAGGAGGCTGGCTAATAAGACCACTCATTGCAACTATTCCTCAAAAGGGTAAAACAACCAAGTGAAATCGTATGATCGGCCAAGCAGATAATGACGATGGAAGGAGAAAAAACAAGGCTCATCTGATGGAAGAGGCTGATAAAATGGAAATAACAAGGGTTAAAATGGACATGGGTTCATTTTTACAAAAGCTTCAACCATAGGGAGCTATGCTTGGATTAAGTTTCATTTTTACACAAGCTTGAACCGTAGGGAACTATGCTTGGATTCAGTTTCATTTTTACACAAGCTTGAAATGAAAAACTATGCTTGGATTCAGTTTCATTTTTACACAAGCTTGAAACAAAAAACTATTCTTGGAATTGGCTTACATGCCCCCAGCATGATGACTCGATTCTAGGTGCATGCCCCCCAAGCTTCATTGCATTCACATATGTAGATTCCTTGTGGCTATCAGGTGGATGGAATGAAGGTTCATTTATGAGATCAAGTGAAAGAATAGACTGGGATTTTACGAGATCTAATCAAAGACTCAAATTGGAACTTTGCTCTAGGGGACCTTGTTTCATTTTTTAAATGAGCTTGACATAAGACAAGGAACTCTGCTCAGATTCCTTGTTTTATTTTTTAACGAGCTTGAAACAAGATAAGGAACTATGCTCATACCCTTTGTTTCATTTTTTAACGAGGTTGACACAAGGCCAGGAACTATCCTCATATTCATTTTTTCATGCTTTAACAAGCTTGACACAATACAAGGAACTATGCTCATATTCCTTGTTTCATTTTTTAACAAGCTTGACACGAGACAAGGAACTATGCTCATACCCTTTGTTTCATTTTTTAACGAAGTTGACACAAGACCAGGAACTATCCTCATATTCCTTGATCATGACCCATAAGAGGTCATGACTTCCAAGAGGTTCTCATCATATGGGAGAACAATGCTTTGGAGGGGATACGTAGCAAGGAATCCATTAGAGAGATCTGGTTCCAATGCCCCCAGTACAAAATGCACAACATCATGGAATTGATCGTCAGTTGATGTAGGCATGGAATGGGTTGCCACATAATTGGCTCATGGTGGGGAAGATACCATTGGGACAAAAGGACCATTTAGGGAAGATGGTTGATTGGAAGCCATATTTGGACTGGGAAATGAGAGTTGGTCAATAGTGACAATTCTTCCTTCATGCGAGAAACACATCACTCAAAAGAGCGTTGAAACAATAGCTCCCATGTCATAAACATAGTTGTGCCCAAGACGTAAAATGTAATCTAAATGTCTTGGGACGACCATCACATTGAGATAAACAATTTTTCCTCCCAAGGTAATAGGAAACGGAGGAAGGATTCCTACTGGTTGACTGGTTCCTCTGTTAAAAGCCAATAGATTCTGGGTAACAAGCATGAGTGGCGGTGAACCGAGCACCTCCCAAGCAGTGGAGGAAAGGATACGCACATATGCACCTTCATCTATAATAGTTCTAGATAAAATCATATTATAAACTTGTGCTATGATCTGAAAAGGCACATAAGAAGGAAGACGACATCCTGCCAGTTGATTCCAATGAAAGGAAGTGACTAGACTACTTAGAGGGGGTACCGTAGCAATGGAATAATTACCCCATTGATTTAAAAGAACGGGAGGATTTTCCTCCTATCTTGATGGAACAGGAGGGTTGCTTCCAAGCTCATTGGAATCTGAAGAAACGAAAACAACCTGAGTGGTATCATACTCACTCTCTATGGGAAAGGTGCGATTAACTAAAGGTGAAATCTAGTCAGTTGTTCCCTCGACCTGTGATTGGTCAGGTATAGACTCATGGGATTCACATTCAAAGAGAGTGGGTTCGACCGACGGTTGATTTGGGTTAGTCAATTCATCAACTAGTGAAGGATTAAGGGAGAGTCTCCTGTAACTAGATGGAAGTTGTTGTGGAGAAGCAGGACGATTATCGAACACTTTTTTGGCTTCATTCAAATAGGGACAAAGGTGAATGGGGTGATTCCCTTCACAAAACCTACAGGGAATCTTAACTTTACCCTTCTTTCCATGAAATTTACTACCACTAGTTGATGGTGTGTCACCAGCATGATCTCCAGAAGTTGATGATACAGGATGATGTGAATGAGAAGACCATTCTTCTAAGATATGAGGAATACCAAAACAGTTTCATATAATATGGTCTCCTGTACAAAGTTTGCAAGGATATCGAAGTTTGTGAGGCTTATCGGATGGTTTCTCATCAGAAGTTGCATTCAAAGCAATGGTTGCTTGGTTGCCCCCCTGGTTGAATTTTCTTCTTCTTCTTCTTCCCTTTCTTCTTCTTCTTATCCACCTAGTTACTAGTGTTAATACTTTCACCAAGTGAAGAGGAAGAAGGGGAGGAAGAAAAAACTGATGAAGAAGGTAAATGGTGAATTTTAGGATCAACTGGAGGTTGATTTTGTCTAAGTGGAGTACTCAATTGCGGAGAAATCATGACATTTTGGACCAAGGAGGTTGAAAACAACCATACTAGCAAGCTAATGGTAAATCTCGGAAGGGATAATGTAGCATATATGGAGCACTAATATTTCTGAACGGAGGAAAAGGACTAGGATTCCCATCAAAAGGAATTCCTTTATCGGTGGACTCCGTAGTTGTTGCCATATGTCTCAACCTAAGATCAACTAAGTAGTGATGTGGAGGATGTTATCTGTGGTAAATTAGTTTTATTTTAATCAAAATAACATAAAAAAACAAAAGACGGATAATGTAGGCAAAAAGGACTACCAAGTAAATGTGAACTGCAATATACTTCCACAGTAAACCAAGGACTTAACATATGTGCAGGAAATCTTGCCGAATGTTGTGTTCGGTGTATCACAGTGTAGAAGGCGGTCGACTTGGTTACCTAAAGATGGATAGAAGCTTAATGTATTCCTCCCATATATACCCAAAACTATGTGGAGGCCCAATCTGTGTTAGCGCTGTCTAATGCGAAACCGCACAGTGAGAGCATTCCTTTATACTTTTCGTACCATAACATCGCCCTATATACTCGAAGGTACGTGGATGAGATACGATATACTTACGTACATGGAATGAGGTATCACACTCAGAATATATCACAAACAATTAATTGCAGCTGCTATGTTTTACGATGCTGGAAGATGTCTCTAGCCTACACCTCTAAATGTTATGTGTTAAGTTACAATGCTCCATTATGTTAATTGAGATAAATTTTAAGTTGATATTCTTAAGAATTTTCCTTTCAAGGTTCACCACATGATGTATGTTTGTAATTACTAGAATGAAACTAACATGAGAAACATTTTTTCATTCAATTAACAATGAAAACCGTAGCTAGTAAGGGATAGAGCAATCAGATCTTTGACAAAGAGCAAAGAACACATCTAATGAAAATTTCCTTATATTATTCCTACCAAGAATTCAAAAACTACAATATGCACAATGCAAGTTTTTCTTTTTAGTCCCTTTATTGTTTAGATGAACAAAAAGGAACTAGATGCACAAACAATCAATCAATACTTTTCACAAGAAACAAAGACTTTACGACAATTCCTTTTTAAAAGAAATGAAGACTTTACGACACTTCCTTTTCAGAAAAGATTAATCGATTATAAGCTAACTTTGACAATGAATTGATAATGATAAAGAAATCACTTAAGAAACACTAAACAATCAAGGCCAAATTAGGGCTAGGAGAAGAAATATAAATTGATTTCAGAACCATAGAAAACATTGATCTTTCAGTAAACAAAATCAGAAGCAACTTTGGAAAAATCAAGACAAAGGTAGGTTTTTTAGCCTAATAGGAACCAGTGTAGGCCAGAGTGGGAGACAATGCACTGCAATGCACTATCTCTGAGGCAGAGGATACTTTTCAATACACTGTGTCAAGACCAACACTACACTGGTGCCAGAGAGTCAAGTCAAGGGACATTCAAGCACATTTTTTTACTAAAAACACTTCAAAAAGACTAAGATAAGATCAATAAAGTTAAGAAAATTCTACTAGGGTGTAATATGATGAGGGTAAGCCACCAAGAATGATAGTCATTCCCCAGTAGAGCTGTCAATTTGTTATACGGAATTTTCATCTACGGATAAACACATTTTCCCTAGGTGGGTGACTACACCTAGAACAACAGAAAGAAAGTAGTTTAACCTTTTCTTATAGAAGATAGATGAGATGGAGGAACTTAATTGTAGTCTTTCGCTTCCTTGATCTCTTTTGAATAGCTCCCGTCTATCCCACTTGAACTAAATCCGCTCAAAAGGTACCTGTATCAAGAGAACCAAAACCAAGAAACGATCAAAGCATACATGATCTATCTACTATAAAACAATGGAATTGAAGACATTGAAACACATAATCATCACACATATGAACAATCATATGAGAAAAGGAATAAGCTCTTTATTAATATAGAAGAAAGAGTATCACCCAATACAGTTCGATCCTGTGCCACTCCTCCAACTTCAGTCCAACCCTCACCACATCAAAAGCACACTACTCTAGCAGCATAACATTACTTAACATAAACTCAATTCCCAAACCAACAGAATTTCCTTACAAACTTCAAATTCTAGCCCCTTCATCACTATGATGAGTGCTCAATTTATAGGAAATGGAGGTGGTTTCATCATAAATGGGAGTATTGAATGGCTTTCCAAACTTGGAGTTAGTTTCCATGGAGCAAGGGATGAGAGGATAGGAGGTAAATGGATTCTTGGCCTATCCAATTTCGAGCTCATAGGAGGAGATAAGAGATGGCATCCTTCTAGAATCATCTAGAATCAAGGAATATTCCCAGAACCCTATGCAAATTTCACTCAATCTCGCCCAGCGTAGGTCAAAGAGGGCCTAAGTGCATTACAGTGGAAGCCAGAATGGGCCTGCCTACTCTGTAGTGTAACTACCCCTGACCAACGTTGCGCTGGTGTCACAAGGAGGCATTTTAGCAAGCTTCAAGCCACGAAACTTTCATAGAAGGAAGCATTCAATGGCATGACTTGTCTAGTGCATGTAACAACTGAATTAGGGTTTGATGAGCCCTAATGGTACTGATCTAAATGTCGAGAGTGATGTTCCCAAATAGACCTGTAACAGGTACTACCACGCGGAACGTTTTCCTTTCAAACGACGTTGTCCGCTTCTTCAAATTGAGGACCCCATTCATGTTAATACCCTAATCAATTCCCTGGAGCGTGGGATATGGGTTGCTGTCATCAACAATGTCTATCACTTCAAAGTCAGCCAATGCGCTCACACCTTTTATATCTATAGTTAGTCCATGCAATCTCCCATAGGGAGAATCTTCTGTTGATTTTCGATTCTTAACTGAATCGGAGGCCAATGCTGCATAGGCCTCCCCATATTTTCCCAAGTCTGTTTAGGAAAAACAATCGCATCCAACCCTAGATCCAAAATAACTTGATCCAACTTGTATTCTCCTATTTACGTGGTGAGCCTCATCTCACATCATGTTCTCATCTTATGTCTTCCAATCTTTTTGACAGCGTTGTTCCCATCAGATGCATTATCCCTATGAGCACATTTATTTATCAACTCCTGTAATCCTTTCAAAACCCTATTGTCATGCAATAATTTCATGCAGGTCTCCAAGGAATTAGTAAGCATGGAGGGGTCGACTTATTCCCATAGCCTATCCTGACTTCCTGAGGTAGAGGCTTCAACAAAGCTTTTCTTTGCTTCCATGAATGTCTCCTTTGCGTGCTCCAAATAAAACCCAACTTCTTTTTCTGGAGCCTTGTAGACCCATCCATCTTCTTAAGGTTGTTCTCCCTTATTGTCACTTGTTATCACACCATTTCACATCATAATATTGACATTGGGATCCTCTTTGCGAGGTTATCCCATCATCATCTGCAGGTTCTAGGTAGGCTGCTGAGGCTACGCCTTCTTCTCCTACATTTTAGCTATCAATATAGGGCATTATTCTATCGTGTGGTCAAACTGAGTACAATACCATCATGACGGGCATGTCTAGCTCATATACTCCTAAGCGTAGTGTCCCGGCACTCCACAATTATAGCAAATAACTTGCCCTCGACCTCTATCAGGTCCTCCTCCTCCTCGACCTCATCCGCTTCCCTGATATCCTCCACGTGCTCCCTTGGCACCTTGATCCAGAGGCCAAGTTTCTATTTGCATATGATATGTGGGTGTTATTTCCACCATTAATTCATAACTACAATAGTTACACTCATCATGGCCTACTGATTTACAGAAGTTGCGAAATAACTGTTGCGGCGTCTATACAAATTTTTGTAGTAAGTGGCAATTGTCTGTTACATGTTTTCCTGCTACTTGACAGATAGTGAACCACAGCATGGGCCTTGTACTTGGTCCTACTCGAGCTTCCTACCTCAGAGGCATGGTCCCTCCTCCTTCCATATAATTCACGAAAACAAGGTAATGATCCTTATCATGCCCCTAGTTCTTACACTTGAGGCACCAAACTTCTTCGCGCACCTCTGGCCAAGATGTTTTCTCCTTTTTCAAGCACTGAAACTCCAAGCAAAGGTTGTAAAACTCCGCATGAATTTTTTGAACTCCCAATGTCGCATCCTAGATAGGTGTCTCATGTAATCTCATTGCGATCTCCAACTCTTCTACCTACGTTCCTATCTTTTTTTGTGACAGAACAATCCTTAAGTGAGGTAAGAGCGTGACTATAAAATAGTCACTGCGCTGACTGTCTATGATCTAGCTCCCAGGGTGTTTCACCGATCTCATCACAATTTCCTTAAACCCCACTACCGACTGTGTTTCAGACTTAGGCCTACCAAATTCGTCGTTTGGAGCAGTGTGAGTGTCAGTGTAGTACTTTATGTACCACATCAATGTGCGATCTTGTAGAGAAGTAACCAATTGTGCTTTCTTCATATGATCATTTGTAATATTTCGTGATGTCCACATGGCCTTCACAACAAACCAAAACTTGTCTGGGTCCTCATTTCCCAAGCCCTTGAAAACGAGCAATTTCATCATATTCAACATATTGAACAGTTGCGGTGGTGGTGACGATGTGGGAGAAGGTGTATGATGTGGAGGTGAAGGTGGAGGTGGTGTGGATGGATGAGGTATTCGCGGAAACCCTTGCCTTATTATCTGGACAGCGCTCTACGGTGAAGCCTGTGTTGCTCCGTCGTCGTCACTCAGAGGAGGCTCAATCAGCAGGCTATATTCAAGGCCTGTTCTCCCTCTATCCCTTAAGAACTTTCCACTTCGCGTAGCTCCAAAAATCAAGGTAATGGAATGACCTACTTTTCACATAAGAGTATATTAATCCAAGTATTCAAAGATCTCTAATACTTACCTCACAGTCCCTTGAAAAGACGTTGCTTTGCTTCATTGTAGCTGACTGAGGTATCAACCGCGAATTCTCTCACGAATCCTTCTATGAATCGATCAAGCCAGTGATTAACAATGTGCGCGAGATTATATTTAGAAGATTTGAATCTCCATACTTGTGACACAGTAATTTTTCACCGACCCTGCATTCCCTGATCCCAGACACTTGTTAGAAAACTATATATTAGAGAGCAATGGAACACATAAAATATTGCAGAAATATAAAGACAGAAAACGCATGAAACAAGAGAGACACAGATATACGTGGTTCACCCAGTTTGGGCTATGTCCACGGAGAAACAACCAGTCCTTCCTTTTATTATATTATCCAGCAAGCTGAAGAGATACAACCTACAGCAGATCCACTGTAACACCTTCTTCGCTCTCAATCTCCTCTCTCTTACTCACTCAGAATACAGATGTGCATAGAGGCAATAGAATTCCCTCATATATAGTGAGGGGTTTCCTTCTAGGGAAAAAAACCCTAAATTAAACATAACTTCTACCGTCAGATCATCCACCTAATGAACGGTCTAAATTGACTAGAAATTACTAGACTTTTACAAGGCAATTTTACATCTATTTTTAGCTTCGGGGGCGTTGCCCTCGAACCCCTGCCGGGGGACTGTTGGCCCCCAGACACCCCAGCCTGGGGGGATTTACCCCCGCGGGGGGGACAAGTCCCCCCCACATGGAGGGGTGTATAGTCTTCTTGGGGTATACATCTGGCTGAAACCTTTGAATACAGAAGATAATCAAGCTCCACACTCAACAATCTCCCACTTGGAGACTGATTATAGCAACTCCACCGCTACTTCATTTGCTAGACAATGACTCCACTTTGGACCTAGCTGTTTCTCATCTTCTTCATCATACTTGAAGACAAATTGAAACTGAGCAGATTCTCAGTTTCTCCTTGGTTAAAACTTTTGTTAACATATCTGCAGGATTCTGGCTAGTGTGTATCTTTTCCAGCTTCAGCTGTCCATCTTCCAATGCTGACCATATGAAATGGTACTTGAGTTGTATATGCTTAGTCTTGGAATGAAATGCAGAGTTCTTTGCAAGATGTATGGCACTCTCGTTGTCACTGTATAACCTGCCCAATTCCTAGTTCTTACCCAATTCATCCATAAACCTTTGTAACCAAATCATTTCTTTACTAGCCTCTATAGCAGCAACATACTTTGCTACTTTTGTTGAAAGTGCAACAACACTTTGGATTTTTGAAACCCAACTGATAGCTGTTCCACCTACAGTAAACACATACCCTGTTATGCTCCTCCTGTTATCTCTATCACTTGCCATATCTACATCAACATATCCCTGTAGAGCAATGTTTGAACCACCAAAGCATAATTCTTGATTTGTGGTACCTCTCAAATACCTGAGAATCCACTTCACTACCATCCAATGTTCTTTTCCTAGATTATTCATGTACATGCTTACAATTCCCGCTGCATGTACAATATCAGGCCTTGTGCAGACCATTGTATACATTAAGCATCCAACTGCTAATGCATATGGAACTTTTAACATATGAGCCATTTCTTCCTGAGTCTTGGGACACGCCTCCTTACTTAATTTGAAATGGCTAGCCAAAGGTATACTAACTGGTTTTGCATTCTGCATATTAAACCTTTTTGACACCTTTTCTATGTAATCACTTTGCGACAATGTTAATTTGCGATTATTCCTATCTTTAGTTATTCTCATACCAAGGATTTGTTTTGCAGCACCCAAATCCTTCATTGCAAATGAGTTTGTCAATTTCCTTTTGAGCACATTTATTTCCTACATGTTAGAACTTGCAACAAGCATGTCATCTACATACAATAACAATATAATATAGCTGCCATCATTTTGCCTTTTAAGATAAGCACAATGATCAGAGTGACATCTAGTATAACCTTGTTCAGACATAAACCTGTCAAATTTTAGATACCACTACCTTGGAGCCTATTTTAAGCCATACAAGCTCTTCTTCAACCCACACACTAGTTTCTCCTTCACTTTTACCTCGTATCCTTGTGGCTACTGCATATATATCTCTTCCTCCAAATCCCAATGGAGAAAGGTTGTCTTTACATCTAACTGCTCAAGATGCAAATCTTCAGCTGCTACTAGACTTAAAATAGTTTTGATTGAAGTCATTTTAACAATAGGAAAAAATATTTCATCAAAATCAATACCTTTCTTCTGTGCAAACCTCTTCACTATAAGTCTAGCTTTGTACCTCTGTTTTCCTCCATCTTCTTCCTTCAGCCTATAAACCCATTTATTTTGCAATGTTGTTTTACCTGCAGGAAACCTAATTAAGTCCCAAGTATGGTTATGTGCTAAGGAGTCCATATCTTCTTTCATGGCTTGCTCCCACTTCTACCTGGTTTCTACCTGCACTGCTTCTTCATAACATTCTGGTTCACCAAAATCAATCAACAATACATAATATAATGAAGGAGAGTATCGTTCAGGGGGTCTACTTATCATGGTAGATCTTCTAACACCACTTTCCGGTGTTTGAGGTGCTTGTTGGTGTTGTGGTTGTTGTTCTAGCTGTTGATCATTATGATTTTCAGGCACCATCACTTTTGTTGTGATATCATCAAGCACTGTGTATTCTCTATTTTCTTTTTCTTGTATCTTTTCCTGCAACTGATTCTTATACAAGACCTTTTCATTGAATATTACATCTCTGCTCCTAATGATTTTGTGATATTCATAATCATATAAGCAATAACCAAAATCATTAAAACCATATCCAATAAAGGTACATTTCTTTGATTTGGCCTCAAGCTTTGTTCTATTTTCTTTATTAATGTGGACAAAGGCTTCACAACCAAAAGTCTTTAAAAATGAGTAGTTTACCTTTTTACCTGTCAATGCCTCCTCTGGAATACCACCATCCAAGGAACTTAAAGGCCATCTGTTTATTAGATAAACAACGGTATCTACAGCATCTGCCCAAAATTGTAAAGGCAATCCTGCATGCAATCTCATGCACCTTGCACACTCCATGATTTTCCTGTTCATCCTTTCTGACACACCATTTTCTTGTGGTGTTCCTGGAACTGTCTTCTCTCTACGAATTCCATTCTCTGAACAGTACCTATTAAACTCTTTGCTGCAATATTCACCTCCATTATCTGATCTGAGACACTTCAACCTTTTCCCTATCTCATTTTCAACCAAAGCTTTCCATTTCTTGAAAGTATCAAATACATCATATTTATTTCGAATACAATAAATCTAGGTTTTTTTGGTTGCATTATCAATAAAAGTAACATAATAATGAGAGCCACCAAGAGATGATACTTGAGCAGGTCCCCATACATCAGTATGCACAAGCTCTAATTTTTCACTCTTCTTTTCTTTCCCAACTCTAAGGAATCTGACTCTCTTCTATTTTCCATAAACACAATTCTCACAGAATTTTAAATCAACATGCTTCAAACCTGGCAACAAATTTCTTGAGTGAAGAATCTGCATCCCCTTCTCACTCATGTGCCTGAGCCTATGATGCCACAATGCCATATCTTCTCCTGTAGAGGTTAAAGCATTAACAAAATTAGAAATACCATTGCATAAATACAATGTACCAACCTTTCCTCCTTTCTCTATTACCAAGGATCCTTTAGTGACCTTCCAGGTTTTATCTGTGAAAGTACTTACGCAACCTTCACCTCCCAACTGCCCTGTTGAAATCAGATTTTTCTTCAGATTTAGAACATGCCTTACCTCCTTCAATAGCCATTGATTTCCATTCTGCTGTTTTATGAAAACTATACCCATTCCAATGATTTTACAGGGTTTATCATCACCCAATTGAACCTGTCCAAAATCTCCTTGAACATAATCATGAAAATGTTTCCTATCAGGTGTGGCATGGAATGAGGCCCCTGAATCTACCACCCAGGCACCAATAATATTTTCTAACGAAAGAATCAAAGCATCTTGCAACACATCACCTATCACATTTGCTTCATGATTAGTTTCTTGCTTTGCATCTCCTTCTTTTCCCTTCCGAGACTTGCAGTCCTTCTTTAGGTGTCCTTTCTTCCCGCATTTCCAGCACACTATCCCTGATCTAGACTTGGATCTGCCTTTTCTTGACTCACTGCGATATCCTGGGCTCTTTCCTCTTTCCATTTTTCTTCCCCTAGTCTCTGCAGTCAAAGCATTACCTGATGTCTCACCGGAGCTTTTCCGTCGCATTTCCTCGCTAAGGATTGCACAGACAACATCATCAAACTTTAAAGTACTAGATCCAGAGACAGAGTTACTAATGGCCATAACTAAACCATTCCAACTTTCTAGCAATGAGCACAGAGATAACAGAGCCCTAACTTCATCATCAAAATTTACCCCTAGAGAACTTAACTAACTTGTAACTGTATTAAAATCATTTAAATGATCAGCAAGAGATCCACCCTATGACATCTTCATATTAAATAAACACTTCATAAGAAATACATTATTTGATGCCGAGGGTTTTTCATAGAGTTTGGCTAATGCCGACATTAAACCCTATGTTGTCGTTTCCTTTGAAATATTGAACGCTACCGACGCCGCTAGCCACAGCCGTATTGTTCCAAGTGCCTTTCTGTCGAGAACATCCCATTATGTGTCTGTCATACTCATCGGCTTCTTTGTCTTTCCACTCAATGGTAGGTACAGATCTCTCTGATATAGATAATATTCCATCTACATCTTCCACAGCTGGTAGTTTTGGCCGTTGAATTTTTCGACCCTAAACCTACCATCTTCCGCCATTGCTCACACTCGAACCAGGAACCCTTCTCTCCTGTGATTTTATCAACCAAATAGACCTTTGGCTCTGATATCGGTTGTTAGAAAATTATATATTACAGAGCAATGGAACACATAAAAGATTAGATATCATTTTTGGGATTCAACTGCGTTAAGTAAGTCATTCAAACGTATGACCATTTCCATGAGAGGTAGTCGTAACTGACTAATTTCTCATGATTTTTGAATAGTTCACTTAGCACTCATTGCATCGGGTGGTGCTCACAGGGGTGAAGAAGTGGGATTGAAACTAGTGAAATGTGGAGAACGAATCACATAGCATCAATCATCACTTCCGGGGCTTGCACCCGGTAACCAGGACTTCCCAGGAGGTCACCCATCCCAGAACTCCTCTGGCTCAAGCGCGCTTAACTGTGGAGTTTTTCCCCACAATCAAGCCCACTTAGCTTGCTACCCCATTTGCAAAACCTTAGCAAGTATTGTGCCTCATGAACCATTCAAGTAGAGATCCCTTGACTCTTTTTGAATTTAAGTATGGGGGATTTACGCAGTGTATTATATTAGATATCATTTTTGGGATTCAACTGCGTTAAGTAAGTCATTCAAACGTATGACCATTTCCATGAGAGGTAGTCGTAACTGACTAATTTCTCATGATTTTTGAATAGTTCACTTAGCACTCATTGCATCGGGTGATGCTCACAGGGGTGAAGAAGTGGGATTGAAACTAGTGAAATGTGGAGAACGAATCACATAGCATCAATCATCACTTCCGGGGCTTGCACCCGGTAACCAGGACTTCCCAGGAGGTCACCCATCCCAGAACTCCTCTGGCTCAAGCGCGCTTAACTGTGGAGTTTTTCCCCCCAATCAAGCCCACTTAGCTTGCTACCCCATTTGCAAAACCTTAGCAAGTATTGTGCCTCATGAACCATTCAAGTAGAGATCCCTTGACTCTTTTTGAATTTAAGTATGGGGGATTTACGCAGTGCATTATATTAGATATCATTTTTGGGATTCAACTGCGTTAAGTAAGTCATTCAAACGTATGACCATTTCCATGAGAGGTAGTCGTAACTGACTAATTTCTCATGATTTTTGAATAGTTCACTTAGCACTCATTGCATCGGGTGATGCTCACAGGGGTGAAGAAGTGGGATTGAAACTAGTGAAATGTGGAGAACGAATCACATAGCATCAATCATCACTTCCGGGGCTTGCACCCGGTAACCAGGACTTCCCAGGAGGTCACCCATCCCAGAACTCCTCTGGCTCAAGCGCGCTTAACTGTGGAGTTTTTCCCCACAATCAAGCCCACTTAGCTTGCTACCCCATTTGCAAAACCTTAGCAAGTATTGTGCCTCATGAACCATTCAAGTAGAGATCCCTTGACTCTTTTTGAATTTAAGTATGGGGGATTTACGCAGTGCATTATATTAGATATCATTTTTGGGATTCATCTGCGTTAAGTAAGTCATTCAAACGTATGACCATTTCCATGAGAGGTAGTCGTAACTGACTAATTTCTCATGATTTTTGAATGGTTCATGAGGCACAATACTTGCTAAGGTTTTGCAAATGGGGTAGCAAGCTAAGTGGGCTTGATTGTGGGGAAAAACTCCATAGTTAAGCGCGCTTGAGCCAGAGGAGTTCTGGGATGGGTGACCTCCTGGGAAGTCCTGGTTACCGGGTGCAAGCCCCGGAAGTGATGATTGATGCTATGTGATTCATTCTCCACATTTCACTAGTTTCAATCCCACTTCTTCACCCCTGTGAGCATCACCCGATGCAATGAGTGCTAAGTGAACTATTCAAAAATCATGAGAAATTAGTCAGTTACGACTACCTCTCATGGAAATGGTCATACGTTTGAATGACTTACTTAACGCAGTTGAATCCCAAAAATGATATCTAATATAATGCACTGCGTAAATCCCCCATACTTAAATTCAAAAAGAGTCAAGGGATCTCTACTTGAATGGTTCATGAGGCACAATACTTGCTAAGGTTTTGCAAATGGGGTAGCAAGCTAAGTGGGCTTGATTGTGGGGAAAAACTCCACAGTTAAGCGCGCTTGAGCCAGAGGAGTTCTGGGATGGGTGACCTCCTGGGAAGTCCTGGTTACCGGGTGCAAGCCCCGGAAGTGATGATTGATGCTATGTGATTCGTTCTCCACATTTCACTAGTTTCAATCCCACTTCTTCACCCCTGTGAGCATCACCCGATGCAATGAGTGCTAAGTGAACTATTCAAAAATCATGAGAAATTAGTCAGTTACGACTACCTCTCATGGAAATGGTCATACGTTTGAATGACTTACTTAACGCAGTTGAATCCCAAAAATGATATCTAATATAATGCACTGCGTAAATCCCCCATACTTAAACATAAAAGATTGCAGAAATATAAACATAGAAAACACATGAAACAAGAGAGACACAGATATACGTGATTCACCCAGTTTGGGCTACGTCCACGGAGAAACAACCAGTCCTTCCTTTTATTATATTATCCAGCAAACTGAAGAGATACAACCTACAGCAAATCCGCTGTAACACCCTCTTCGCTCTCAATCTCCTCTCTCTTCCTCACTCAGAATACAGATGTGCATAGACGCAATAAAATTCCCTCATATATAGTGAGGGGTTGCCTTTTAGGGCAAAAAACCCTAAATTAAACATAACTTCTACTGTCAGATCATCTGCCTAATGAACGACCCAAATTGACTAGAAATTACTAGAGTTTTACAAGCCAATTTTACATCTATTTTTAGCTTCGGGAGCGCTGCCCCCGAACCCCCGCCGGGGGACCGCTGGCCCCCAGACCCCCCAGCCAGGGGGGATTTACCCCCGCGGGTGGGACAAGTACCCCCCGCACCCCCCCGCGTGGAGGGGTGTACAATCTTCTTGGGGTATACATCTGATTGAAACCTTTGAATACAGAAGATAATCAGGCTCCACACCCAACAACACTGCCAGTCTGTGTTATTGACATCTGCCTAGTGTCATGTTGCAAAATATGTGTCAATGACTTCCTTGTCATGTCACAAAGAATGCCTCAGTTCATTACTCCTGGAGTAGACCCTTTTTAACCATTGTTTTTGGCCCGTCACGGGTCATCAGTTATTCGACCAGCGAAGATGGCCAAGATTGAACTAAGCTTAGTGACGTCGTCACTATGTCCCTATGTTTTGCTCGCAACAAGCTATTTTTGGCGAGTTTGTTTTAACAAATTGTCAATGGGTGGTCTTAGGGCTGGTTGTTTGATAATATGAGCTCGCCTATCTCCTTTGGGATGGTTGTTCCACCTTTTTTGTAACCTCCCAAAGGGATAAGCTCCTTCTCCCATCTCTTATGGAGGCTCCTCCTCCTATAAATACCTCCTTCATGGTTGAGATCAGCTGGTTTAGTTCAGTTCGTTTGGAGAAAGTTTGAGTTGAGTTTGGAAGTAGCTTCTAATGTAACTTAACCTGGGATAGCTTTGTGTGGATTTGGCTTGATTGTATGAGTTTTCTAGCATCATAATTTTTCCTTTTGGGTAGGATAGAGAGTTATTCATCCTCTTGGGAGGCAATTTATGAGTGAATGCTTGTAGAGACATGCTGACAGGACACTTCAAGGAGACTTACAACGTCAAGGCATGGTTGTAAGTTTTACTTCAGTTCATATTAATACAAATCAATGGTTTATTTCCTATATCTTATGTCAAAATTGCATATTGATAGCTTGAAGTTCCTTGACCCTTTAAGTAGATCGTTTTTGTTGTATTCTATTATGTTTGTTGTTGTTCTTTGTATGTTGTTTTAGGTACAAAGTGATTAGAACAAGAGTTGCAGCAACACAACAAGAACTTCATCAAATGAGGATTTGAAGGTAGGCCTTCATGACATTAATTATCTAAGGGAATTTTCTTTGATATTGTTCTTGCTATGACTAGACCCACTCTAGGGCTGGAGGGGTTGCCTCTGTCCACAGAGGGAACTTGCATGTATCACAAGTTCATGACCATACTAGGGAACTTTGTCTTTTGTCCCTTGATTTGATTTTGCTTTGCTTGTTTATTGTCTCCTTTACTTTTTGGGTAGAACTCTCCATATTGTGGGTTGTTTAACTACTCCTGGTAGTCCTCCCTCTATCATAAGTGATAGGTCTGGCCTTTTCTTAGCTAAATTTTTTAGTTTTTCCTTTGATTTGGGGTCCTCACCTTTTATTTTATGACAGTCGTGTCTGCTATATCTAATTATTTGTGCCTTCTACTGTTTGGCATGAATAAATCACCTTACGGTCATGAAGGGCTTTGAAATAGGCTCGGCACTGTTGTCTGGTGTACTTTTGCGACGACGTCACAAAGTAGCTAGTTAGGGGGTGCGACTTTTCATTGTCGGTGCATGTTGTCAGTTTGACACTTGTGAATATTCCTGTAGGTTTTAATTTTGAGGTTCTATTTGTTGATTGGCCAGTGTGTCCTATCCTTCTGAGATTGTCTTCTGCCTATTTATTGCGTGTCAAACTATTGTTTGCTAGAATACTTGACTCTTGGTTTCATTCCCTTGAGACTTCTCCTTTTGAAATGTGTGATCTGTTCACCTTAGGGTTTCTTGAAGCATTAGCTTTTTCTTGGGTTACTAGTTCATTTGGACCTTTGAGCTGTGTTTGAAACAAACCCTTGCTTTGTTTGAGGATTTTACTTATTGACTATTCTTTTATCTTCCTGATTGGTATGTGACGTTTGGTTATCAAAACTTTCAAGTCTTGCTTGTTTGGTTTCCTTCCATAACTTTGGCATAGATCACATTGCTTCTCGGTGAGTTAGAAAGCTTTCAAGTTTTTGCAAAAAGGAACATATTCTTTGTTTTAAGTCTTTGATTAGTTTCTGAGTGGAATGTTTCTCTTTACTTATTGAATGATTTCATTCGAAAAGGACTTAAAACTAGCATTGTTTTTAGTTTTGCATTTGGTTGCTTGTCATCTATTCAAAAAAACAAAATATCACATTCATTTTGCATTAGGAAATGAGAAAAATATTTTGCATTAGTAAATTATTGACATTTAGAAGTTGAAAAGCAAAGGATGTATTTTTTCATTTTCTTAATTAGATTTCTTGCAAGTTAGTGAAAGATAGAAGAATTTCTCTTTCCTATTTATTGGTTTGGTTGGGAAATAATGAAAATTACCATTCTTGCATTTGCTTGTTTGTTGATTTGATTGCTTTGAAATGAACCTCTCACTTTTCTTTTGTTAGTTATTCATTGAAAAATGAATGGATTCTTTACTCATTTAGTTGCATTCTAGGAGTTTTTGAAGATACATTTGGTAGGGCCTTGAAACTGAGATTTAATTCAAGATCAACCATTAAAATTTATTCAATTAACCCAAGGAAGAATTGGAACTTAACACTCATATCTAGAGGTCTAGGCTAGAGATGTGTTCCGGCATCTTTAAACCTACTGGCTATTGTTTTCACTAAGGTTGGGTGATTCCTCCTTTTGTGATTCGATAAGTGCTAGTATGGACTTGTGCTCCCTGTACCGTCACATATATGATGGGAGACCCCACTAGGTTGCAATCCTGTTATCCATAGGAAGTTGAGTCTACTACCTTACAAATCATAACACACCAAAAACAACATTTGGGAAGATTAGCTGCCATACGGGAAGTCCTTGGTCATTTGTCTTTCATTTGACTACCAAGGTGTATATGCAGTTTTACGATTTGTCTGGTAAACCTTTTGCCTAGAGTTCCAAAGCAGTCATTTGATCTTTTTGACTCATTAAACTTAAAATATCATTTGATCACTTGTCCTTTCAAGCTCGTTTCCAATCGGAAGTGATAGAGTCACTTTTTGTCCTTTTCTCGACTCTTAAAACATGAAAAGGCAAAGTTTTGTTTCATTGTTCTAAAATTAACTTCCCACGAAATATTCCTCGTAAAAGTTATCTTCCTTAGTAATTCTTTAGAGTCTATTCCAATGGCAACATTTCCAAAATCTGCCAGTCAAGGGTTCCCCTCGAAAGGGAATCCTAGACCTTTTCCTTCTTTTGGAAATGTTGGTGCTCCTTATATGGCAACGTTGTCCCTCCATGGGTTCACCATTGGTTTACCTGTCTAGTTATTTTCAGCCTCAGTGGTCCCAAGTGTCCCAACTCCTGCCCCGCTGTCGCCTTCATTCAAATCATGTCACAATGATTCTAACGTTGACCCCTCACCTTCTTCCCCTATTTCTTCACCTTCCTCTTCTACTTCGCCCGGTGAAAGTTTCAAATCTAGTAACCAGGAGGCTAAGAAGAAGAAGAAGAATATGAAGAAGAAGAAGTCATCTATGCAAGAGGTCGCCCGTGCGGTTGTTACTCCAAATTCACCTCCTACAGACAAACCTTCTTATCCTCCATGGAAGGTTAGATTCCATTACAAGATGTGTAAGGGTTACCATCTCCTCCGAGACTGTCTTGGCATTCCCAAAGTCTTAGAGGTATGGTCTCAAAATCTGGATCGACCATCCCCATTGAACTCTGAAGATCATGTCAATGCTACACTCTTAGCTACCGATGGTAAGAAGAAAGGGAAGATTAGATTCCCCTGTAGGTTATGTGAAGGAGAGCATCTTCTTCACCTTTGTCCTCTTATGGATGAAGCTTCCAAAGTTTTGGAAAACCTTACAACCCCTCAACCCCAACTTCATTTTCATTATCAGAGGCTTTCTTCTAACCCTCTCCTAGTTGGTAAAGAGATTGACTTGGATTCATCTCTTTCCCACCTTGCTCTTCCTGAGTGAGACTCTTTTGTGTCTGTTCCCGACCAACCATTGGTCGAAAAGAGTGTTGACTTGGTTTCACCACTAGTTGCTCACTCTATTCTGGAAGAGCGTAGTGATCATAATGCTCATGTTCTTCTCATCTCCTCAGAGTCTCATGAATCGAAGATTGACCCTCCCATCCTGACTGTTCAGGCAAGTCCTTCTTCTATTCCTGCAGAGCATGGGGGAAATCATATGATACCCCCACCAAGTAGTTCCGTCGTCTCTTTCGATTGGAGTCACTTGATTACTTTCTGCCTCCCATCTTATGTGCCTTTCTAGATTACAGTACAAGCCTATAACATGGTAGTACTTGACATTATATTAGATGAAGGTGCATCTATTAGAATCATGTCTTCTACTACTTGGCAAGCTTTGGGCTCCCCACAGCTTGCGCCTGTCACCCAGAATCTGTTGGCTTTCAACGGAGGAACCAATCAACCCTTCGGGATCCTTCTGCAGTTCCCTATTACTTTGGTAGGAAAGACCATCTCTATAGACATGATGGTAGTCCAAGGGCCCTTACATTTCAATCGCCTCCTTGGACGTGACTATGTATATGTCATGGGAGCTCTTGTTTCTTCACTTTTCTGTGTGGTTTGTTCTCCACATGAAGGAATAATTGTGACTATTGATCAACTATTGTTCATTTCTCACCTGATGTCTCCTTTGCAACCATAATCCCTTATAGGCTTTTGTTTGCAAGCAGTACCTTCCCCACCACAGGTCAATTATGTGGCTACCCTTTCTGTCTCCACATCTGCTGATGATCACACAGATGGTATAGTAAATTATGTACTAGGGGCATTGGAACCTGATCTGTCTATGGTACGAAATGACATGTATTCCTCCCAGAGCGTGGTTCTTCCATCTAGTGAGGATATCTTGGGAGCCATGTTCTCGTATGGTCCATGAACATATGTTATGAGGGGAGTTCCTGGTCTTGTGTCAACCTTGACATGTATTCCTCCCAGAGCGTGGTTCTTCCATCTAGTGAGGATCTCTTGGGAGCCATGTTCTCATATGGTCCATGAACATATGTTATGAGGGGAGTTCCTGGTCTTGTGTCAACCTTGTTAGAAAATGAAACAAAGGGTGATGAGGATATTTCTTGGTCTTGTGTCAACCTCATTCAAAAATGAAACAAGAAATGAGGAGAGTTCCTGGTCTTGTATTAACCTCATTAAAAAATGAAACAAAGGGTATCAGGAGAGTTCCTTGTCTTGTGTCAACCTCGTTAAAAAGTGAAACTAGAGGTGAGCATAGTTTTTTTCTTGTGTCAAGCTCATTAAAAAATGACACAAGGGTTCGGAGCATAGTTCCTTGTCTTGTGTCAAGCTTGTTAAACAATGAAACAAGGATCTTGAGGAAAGTTATTTTACTGTGTCAAGCTCATTAAAAAATGAAATAACTCCCTTTTTTCAATCGAGTCTTTGATTAAGATCTCGTAAAATCCCAGTCAAGTCTTTCCAAGGTCTCAAAAGTGAACCTTAATTCCATCCATCTAGTTGAATGAAATGAAACTTGGGGGGCATGTACCTCGATTTCAGTCATTATGTTGGGGGCATGCAAACTTATAGCAAGCATAGTTCTTCATTTCAAGCTTGTGTAAACTGCATTCAAGCATAGTTTTTCATTTCAAGCTCGTGTAAACATGAAACCGAATCCAAGCAGAGTTCTCCACGGTTCAGGATTGTGTAAAAATGAACCCACACCCAATTTAAATCTCGTGATTTCTGTTTTAATCAGCTGATTTCTACTAGATGATCCTTGGTTGTTTCATTCCATCATTGCCATCTCTTTGGCCAATCATATGCTTTCACTTGGTTGTTATTCCTTTACTGAGGGACCGTAGCAATGAGTGGTTTTATTAGCCAGCCTCTTGACCATTACATGTTTTGAGCAGTTCCACCATTGCCGGAACCAGTTGCTACCCTTTATACCACTCATTCCTCCAGGACGAGTCACCTTTAAGCTCGTTTCTAACTCGTAAAAGCTGAAAATTTTGCTGAGTATTTTTCCCTTTTTGACTCGTTAAAGAAAATAAAAATGGGGCGTCCGCTTTCAGCTCTTTTCTGACCTTTTGAAAATGAAAAGATGGCCGAGCCCTTGTCATTTCGAACTCATTAACGGATGTGAAACATCGTGCGCCCAGTATAAGTTTATCCCTTTTTTGGGCTGGGAGGCACTATTTACCAGAAAGGTACTCCTTGGCTGAAATGGTCAAGCAGTTCTCTCAAGTATTTTTTTCTACCTTTTCGGGCTCGAGGGACACAAATGTACGAAAAGGGACCATGTGGAGTTTTCTTTTACGTGTCTTTTTCAAACTCTCTAAACATGAAAGAGATACCGAGTTACACCTTTGTTGGACTCGTTAAACTATTAAATGACATCGAATTCTTCACCATGACAACACAAGTTTCTCCTTCCTAGGGTTCGTTAAGCTTACTAGGTTAGATTCGTCTGAAGGATGAACTTATAGTGCAAGAATATGCTATCCCCTTCAAGCTTGTGATAAAAAATAATTGGGGTACTCACCATAAATGGTGGGGGAAAATTTGGAATTATTCCATTGGTTGTTATTACGGTAGCTTGTCATTCTTAAACATTGACACTCTTTTTGCTTCGTGTCGGGTTGGGATATCCTCACTTTATAATTGGCCTTCCAGGTTTTGGGTTATCCATTTCGCCTCATTCCATCTTATCCTTGCTTCATCATCATGACCTTTGATCCCCTGGTACCAAAATGCTGCCATAATCCAGATTCGTGTCGGTGATATGTTCAAGAGCTTAATCCTTCTGTAGTTTGTATCCTCACACACCTCCCTCAAAATATCTATCTCACCCATATTCATCTTGTTCCTTTGTCTCACGTCGATGATGTGGGAAACATTATGGCCCTCCTTCGGTCGATCACTTCCTATCGACTTCAGCTCATTATCCGAGAAGTTGATCTAGAGACTCATTTCTGGTACCTTGGAGTTTACATGCCTTAATAGCAAGTTCTTTGCATTTGACAACAGGCTTTCATTATTGGCCTTCGATCGGGTGATTTCATCAGTGTTCGAATTCAGATCATTCTTCACACTTCATGGATTGTACTAGAAGTACCTTGAGAATCATTGACATTACTAGTGGTCTCTCTCGTGCTTGTTAACGGTTTACATCATTGACCGGTAACCAAGCAATTTTCTACTATGCTCGACTTCAGCACATCTATTCACATATTAGAATTTGTACCTTGA
This sequence comes from Pinus tabuliformis, assembly GCA_031772625.1. NCBI lineage: Eukaryota > Viridiplantae > Streptophyta > Pinopsida > Pinales > Pinaceae > Pinus > Pinus tabuliformis. Next base: position 214,480,546 of record CM062816.1, on the reverse strand, counting down.
TCACGTTGGGATTTAAGACCCTGGGCTCAAATTACGCAAGTCCAAGTTGTGTCGATTGGTTCATGATTGTATACATGACTCCTTTGACTGGATGGCTACGACCATACTTGAGTCTTTTATATGGTCCTTCTGATTGGATGGTTGTGACCATACCACAGACCATTTATGTTTATCTTCTAGATGGTTGCATCCATGCCTTATGCACATGTATTTCCTTCCACTATGTACTCATGTATCAGAGATGTCAGTTGTACTTGCATTTGCAGGTTCTCTGCAATAGTGTTCTGTTTCAGTTATGGATCCGTAAAGCATTTCACCCCTCCCACTCTCTCAGCTTTCATGCTTTAGGGGTCATCTATTACACAGTAATTTGTCACTGACCCACGCATTTCCTGATCTTGGACACTGTCCGTCCATGTTATTGACATCTGCCTAGTGTCATGTTGTAAACTATGTGTCAATGACTTCCTTGTCATATCAGGAAGAATACCTCAGTTCATTACTCCTAGAGAAAACCCCTTTTAACATTTGTTTTTGGGTCGTCGCAGGTCATCAGCTATTCCACCAACGCACATGGCCAAGATTGAACTAGGCCTAGTGACGTTGTCACTCTATCCATCTGTTTCGCTCACGACGAGCTACTTTTGGTGAGTTTGTTTTAATAAATTGTCAATGGCCGGTGCTAGGGTTTCTTGTTGGATTAGATGAGCTCACCTCTCTCCTTTGGGATGGTTTTTCTACCTTTTGTGTAACCTTCCAAAGGGATAAGCTCTTTCTCCCATCTCTTATGGAGGCTCCTCCTCCTATAAGTACCTCCTTCATGGCTGAGATCAGCTAGTTCAGTTCAGTTGGTTTGGAGAAAGTTTGAGTGGAGTTTGGAAATAGCTTCTAATGTAACTTAGGCTAGGATAGTTTTGTGTGGATTTGGCTTGATTTTATGATTGTTCTAGCATCAGAATTTTTCGTTTTGCGTAGGAGAGAGAGTTATTCATCTTCTTGGGAGACAATTCATGAGTGAATTCTTGGGGAGACATGTTGACAGGACCCTTCAAGGAGACTTACAACATCAAGGCATGGTTGTAAGTTTTACCTCAGTTCATATTAATACAAATCAATGGTTTATTTCCTATATCTTATGTCAAAATTGCATATTGATAGCTTGAAGTTCCTTCACCCTTTAAGTAGATCATTTTTGTTGTATTTTATTATGTTTGTTGTTGCTCTCTTCATGTTGTTTCAAGTACAAAATGATTAGAATAAGAGATAGAGCAACACAACGCGAACTTCATCAAATGAGGATTTGAAGGTAGGCCTTCATGACATAATTATCTAAGGGAATTTTCTTTGATATTGTTCTTACTGTGACTAGACCCACTCTAGGGCTAGAGGGGTTGCCTCTGTCCGGAGAGGGAACTTGCCTGCATCAGGTAGGCCTTCATGGCATTAACTATCTAAGGGAATTTGCTTTGATATTGTTCTTGTTGTGACTAGACCCACTCTAGGGCTAGAGGGGTTGCCTTTGTCTACAGAGGGAACTTTCCTACATCACAGTACTACCTCCGAGGTCAACACTATTGGACCATCAAGTCTCCACCTTCCTTGGCCATCTACCAATTTAGCGATCCACTCATATAGTTAGATCAGGAAGGTGTAGAAGAAGATCTCATTTATTTATATATACAGATATCATTCCAACCATTGTTCCTTCATTAGGCGCAGATTTCTATTTTCTTGCACTGTAAATTCTTGGATCTTTCTATCCAAGCACTGTTCAATTTCTTTCTTGGGCAGATTCTAATGATGTGACATCACACATCTCTTTATGTAGATCCTGGTCCGGACAACAAAACCATTTGTTGGATTAGTGTGTTCTGACCTAGGTTCAGAGTTAGTTTTGCTAAACAAATCCCTACACTACTGGTACTTTCAGCATCAATCTGCGGAGCGCGTATTAAAGTCTCACCTGAAGCAGTCTGGGGGGATGTTGGAACCAAGTTTCCACACCTAGAGATCAGCGTAATGTCATTTTATGTCCTAAATCTTTGTTCACACAGGTCGATAAGCCTTTAGGGCTTATCGATATAACTCTCCTTAATCAGCTTCTATACCTCTGCAAATGCTTACGACTATCAAAGATGACTTATAACCCAGTAATTACTTAAATCAGATTAAGCGTTCAATAACTTCAACATACAACAAGATAATCTTCGCGTAAATAGTTAGCATCAATTTCATTCATATAACAATACAAATCCTGTAAAGTGACGCATCAATATAATAATATTTCATAAACCCATCATTTATCACAATATAAATGCATTCATGTAAAACAGAGTAAGGAGACAAAACACAAGAATTTCTGGAATAATCTCTTTATTAATACTTTAGTTCTGCTTACAGACTCAAGACTTTGCTATGTACTCAGCTGCAGTGGTCCGCGGACTCAGCTGTGGACTCTACTCTAGGCCTTTGTACACACACCTGCAGAGCCTTTCTTCTACTCTAAGACTTCTGTGATCTTCCTTCTATTGACCCATTACATTCATCGTCAACATCCTTACTTTCCTTAGACCTCCTAAGACACACCTAATGGTACAATCCCATGGTCCGCAGACCATGGGTAAATCTTCCAAAGATGACTCAACTTACATAACATAAGGGTAAAACCCTTTATGACACTTTAACTATCGATACGCTCTGCAACCACAGCTTGCAGAGAATTTACATTTTATACAACAAAACTTGGGCTTTTGCCCCAAAATTGACACTAGGGGACCCCATCCCAACACAAGCTCATACATATTGATTTCTAAAGTATATCCTTGCATCTTAATATCATTGCATCACTGAAAGAATTTTTTTTTAATTGTGAAAATTCATAAAATGTTGATTCACCCCTCCCCCTCAGTATTGTCATATTTTCTAGTAAATATGCCAACACATGACCTTTTCATATGAGCAGACTTGCAAAATGACACAGCTAACCCAAATGCAAAAGAGAAAAAGAAAGTCATAAAAGAAATGTACAAGAGAGAAAGGCCATCGAGTTCATGAATAAGTTATAGTAAGGTGACTAAGTTTCTCAGAGGATGAGAAACACTTTTAGAAGGGGGTTATGATAGGCCTACCAAATAGGTACAATTCAAGGCCCATCTGACCATTATTCATCACATTTTACCTTTCATTTTTCATTTGATAAAATATTTTTAAACTATAATGTGCTCATTAGGAAGGTTTAGAGATAATTACATATTATGTGCCTAATATTGGTTATTTTTGTAGAATATTGTGAGAATATTGGGCAAATTATAAGATTTGGAAGATGAGATAATTTAGGGACTTTCCCCCTACCAAACGATGAACCAATAAATGAATGAAATCATTGAAAAATTATGTAGCTCCATTGATTGATAAAATTTAGGGATGTGTTCCGTGCTACAGGAGAATCCATAACTTATTATTTAATGAAGATTCTTATTGTTAGGAACCATATCCACTTTTTGAAGGATATTGGAGGGGAAATATATCTCATTTCAAGGAGGATTCTTCCCCATCAATTTTTATAAGTACCAATTCGAATTATCCTCTAGGGTTAGGTATTTCTTAGTGGTCTTCTGAATAAAACTTGTCATTTAGTGGCTTTACTTTCATTTCTAGCAAGGATGTACTTGTATTGACTCTAATAATGAATTTTGGTGTCATTTTAAGCTTCTAAGACTTGGTTCCCTTCATAGGACTCTATGTATCCTCGGGATTGGCTATCCCAGGAGCCTAAGAGTCATGTTGTACAATTTCTTTATCTTCTTTGAATGTTTTGCTCACTTGAATATCTTATTTTTGCACTTAATATTCATGCTTCATTTGCTATAGTTTATATTAATTAAATGATTGAAACAATTGGTTGTGTACGTCATTTATACAACTACAAATATGATGCATTATTAGGACAACTTTTCAAAGTCATATTCATCATTGAGCTACTTAGATTGGTTTACTAATTCACAATTTTGGAATTTCTGGAAGTATCATGTAACAAAAGAGAAACACATTTTTGTTGAATTTCAACATGTTTTAATGACCTTCTTTTGAGTTAATTCGACTTGTATTGAAGCCCAAAAACATCCAAATTAACAAGTAAATTCACCCCATAGCATTTTCATTTCATTAGCTTGGGCATTTGGTAGGTTAACTTGAGAAACATGCATCGTGTAACAACTTGTAGTAGTTTCTTTTCGAGCACTTATTCACTTCAAATTCATGGTAGAAGTATATTTATAGCCTATGAATGCCTTAAGGCAACTTTAGTTCAGACAAGGCTTAGTTAGGTCACCATTTAGCTTTTACATTGCTTGCTTCTTGAATGTTGATTTCTGCAATTAGTTTAGATTTCCTTTCCACAATTTACTTTAAGAAATGTGTGATTTCCTTCCTACAAGAATAATATAGAACTTTATTTCCCTGCAAAATAGAATAGATTTCCTTTAATGGGATATCCTTTATAGAAAGATAAATTATATTTTCTTGGTTCTAACTATGCTTTACATTTTTTAAAATAGAATAGATTTCATTTATGCCATTTACATTCTAAAAAATTAGAATAGGTCTACTTATTTCTATTTACCTTTTGCAGCTTAGGATTGGTGGCTTACCTGGATCTTTGGGAATTTGAAGTTGTCTCATTTCCTTTTTTCACCTGCATCAAAGGGAGTCAAACTAGGAAAAGGAAGGTGTTTATTGAACAATCAGTGATGGCCCCTCTTAATTTTATTGGAACCCCAAATAGATAACTAAAGTTGGTAGCCTTGGGAGTTGCACCCACTTTCCCCTAGTGCGCCATTTTCCATGGTTTAGGAACTAGATAGCTTTGACAACTCAATATATCTGGATACTCTATTGGTGAGTGTGCTTGATCTGTGTGTTCATGATCAAATCATTTGTGGCATATTCAATGTAATCAAGGTTGACCTCTTTTGGTGTCAACTTCTCTACAGTGTCTGAGGTGTACATCAATGGTGTAAACTATGGTGGAAGGTGGTCCACATTGAAAAATGGGTGTAGGCCAAGGATTTGGGAATGGTGAGCTCAAAATAATTGCCACCCACAATATTGGTGATGGTGTAAGGCCCATATCAGAGTGGTGGAAGCTTGTGATGTGTTCTAGTAAGACATTACTTCTACAAATGTAACCAAACTTTGTTGCCCACTTGAAACTTATGTGGCACAAAATGCTATTCATGACATTATTTGTACTTGTCATTCACTTTACCTAGGATATCATGTACATGTTGGTGGATGTGCTCAATCCGATCAATAAACTGGTGGCTTTATCATCTTTGAACTGGACATGTGCATATTGTACCTATGTAGTCACAAGAGGCATTGCAATGTCAATGGGACACTATTGGAATCCCATGCCCACCTGAAAGGGGATTTGGCCAATCAAACTATGGAGAGATTTTATATGTTTGTGTTGCACATAAGGAACAATCTCAACCCATTTTTATGGATTCTTGGAGTTGTGCATGTGTAGTATGTGCACTATAATCCTATTGACAACCTATATCTGACCATTAGTTTGAAGATGTAATGCAATCAACTCAGTGAGCTTAGTGTCTAATAACGACCAGAGGCTTCACCACAATGTTCTCATGAACCCGCTATCCTAATCTAATATAATTGTCTGTGGAATCCCAAAATGTACCCATAATCGTTCGAAGAAGAGTTTGACAATTTATTTTGTTGTGATTATCTTCTTGTAGGCCATCAATATAGCCATATTAGAAACTTTATCAATGACCACAAATACATAGTCATACGATGCTTGGTAAAAGGACAGCTAGACATATAGTCCATGGAGACGGATTCCCAAGGTTGGAAAGAAGTAGGAAGAGGAGTGTATAGGGCTTGCTTCTTAATGGTCAGCTTGGTGATGACATAGGCAGTGCAACATATAATAATTTTTCCAACATCATATTGGAGTTCAGGAAAATAAATATATTTATGTAGTACTGCCACTGTCTTCTCAACACCAAAGTATCTCGCAACCTTATTGTAATGTGCCTCTGAAATCAACTTGGCACACTCACTTTGATAAGTCCCAATATTGTAGAAAGGATGTTGCCACTCCTAGGGTGACCAACTTTATTTTATCAACCTGGGGTTTGTACAAACTTAGAGGTGACAATGCTATATGCACACTAGATGCATCAGTCTACTCTTGTCACTTCTTAACTGGGGTGATTGACCACTAGGGTTTTTCAAACCAGTCTTCTATTAACTAGAAGGAGGTTGACTACTGATAGTGAATGTAAAAATATCCTTAATGTAGAAATTAAATGATTTCCTATGTTAAGGAAATGAAAGTACTGAATAGAAAGTTCTATGGAAATGACATGAAATCACCTAGCTAGGAATTAAAACACATTACTCTCAAAAGAGACCTAATTTTACCTTTAATTCTATTGTCTAGTTATATGGACTCAGTAGGCATGGAAATGATCCTATTGTTGTTAAGACTGATATATGCATGCATTAGCTAAATATTGCAGAAAAGAGTATTTTGTTTTTTCAATTTAGAAATGTAAATTCTAAACTAATCAAGCTGATCTTTTGCAGGGGATAAAGGTATGGGAAAATTGGTCAAAAATGGAATTACGGGGTATGGAGTTCAAGTGGAAGTCCTACTCTAGGCTTTGATCATTATTTCTACCCAAAACAGTCTAAAACAAGTTGCTACAAGGTTTCCTGTAGTTGCTACAGGATTTCTTGTAGTTACTATAGGATGTCTTGGTTTACTACAGGAAACTTAGCTAAAAGCTATAGGAAGGTAGGGAATTAGGTGAAAGGAAGTGTTGGGAAGGAGTGTGATGGTGTAATAAGGTATGGGGAAGGTGCACACTACCTAAGGATCAGCCCAACTCTTTAGGATGGTTGGATTTCCTCAAGGTGGTTGTCCATGGTGGTTAGAAAACATAAATCTAAATTCATGGTTGGTAGGGTTTGGCGAGATGTAGAGAAGACTTAGATGAGGCTAGTGGAATGATTTCTCCCTGCAGATCAGCAACTCCTGCAACAACACATATTCATTTCTTCATTTATACAGAAAGTTATGTAAATGTGGAAAATATGAGTTGAATTTAAGAAACTTATTTATTGATGGCTAGTGGATCAAATATATGGAATGGAATGATTTATAATCGACAACAGAATTAGGAAACAAAAATGACAAGTGAAAGTGCTTCTAAGAAATCATGAACAACGACCTACTAAACAAGAAACCCTAAGTTATTTAATAACCAAAATATAACTCTATTTTTTGGGGTTGTGAGAGTGGGGCCCTCAAACCATGATCCCATGAGGGAGATTAGGATGAGTCCATTGTCACAAGATTTTCTAAAGTATTTTCTTTCACTACTATAACATTGGTCTACATATCCAACTAATGGAAGCAAAACTAATGAATCATTTAAAGAATTTCAAATTAAACAACATAGAAATAATTTTAGAAACTAATCGATGAGTCTAATATAAGGATATATGTAAAAATATAAGAGGAGCCTCTACTTCTAGGGTTGGGCCATAACCCAAGAGCTTCAACCCTTTGAGTCAACTTAGTTCTGGATCAAAGAAATCCTTTTCATTATCACCAAAATGTAAAAAATAACATGAAAATAACAATCACAATATCGTAAGCTCTAAATTGCCTCTTGGCTACAATAACAATTTCAAATCCTAATGAGGCTCTAGGCCTTCTTATTTATACAAATGAAACTACCAATAACTTCCTTAAAATTAGGGAGGCTTGGTTCCCAAACTCGAGATTAACTTGTCTTCAACTATCACTGGCTTGGCTGCCAATAAACTCGGTGGACTTGGCTGCTTGTAACTTCGAGATGATGAGATCTAGTGGAGGAATCTTCGAGTGATTGAAGACTTAAAGAGAGAGACCCAATCTCCTAAACCCCCTCTTTCTTGTCTACCTCGATTTCCTACACTTAAATTAGCCAAAACCTGCTCCAAATCCTACAGTTAATGTACGTTAGGCCACATGACATAACAACTCACCTTTACCCTTCTCACTAAGCAAAATATAATAAAATATGTAAATAAATGTGAGAAACGTTGATTTTAATAAGCTAGAGAGTGGCATTAAGGCCCATATAATTTACCTATTCGTGAGCCTCATCACATTTGAAGGAACAAAAATATGTTGCAAATAACACAACAGTCCATCCTGAAGGTGAATCTCTTCAATTGGATTTATATCCATCAAGATCTTGTAGGAGGTAGTAAACTCTGAGTAATTTTCATATAGTTATGGCCATCCAGAGGTATTATTCCTACAATAGTTGAGAATTGTGCTTAATGCCACAATTGGGGGTCAAATGAGGCAGTCTTCGATGTTATTGGTGGTTCCCTTCTTGCAGGTATGTGGACCATGATCATTCTAAAACTTCCCCTATTGCTGTATAAATTGAAGGGGTTGGCGATATATCTGAATGATCATTTCCTTACCCTAATATAATGATTCTACCATCGATAGGTTTGCAGGATAGAATACATCTCCTTTTCTTAGGTGGGGTACGTATGAAAATTATTAGAGAGCATTTCATTGTGATAGGCCATTAGATGCCCTTGTTGAGTGAGGAATGCATTAACAGAAGAATATGAGGCATTTTTCTCAATCTTAAAAGGTTGTTACAATTTTAGAAGTGTGAGTATTGGTGCAGATCAAAGGCAATGATTCAATTCAATGAATTCCTTTTGTTATGCCTCAGACCAAAAGAAATTTGCTTGTACTCTGCCCTTGGTAACTTAACTCAAGTTCCATGTAATATGAGAGAACCCTAACATGAATCTCTCGTAAAAAATGGCAAGGCCCAAGAAGTTGTGAAGCTCTGTCATAGTCGTCGGCATTGGCCAATCCTGAATGACTTGGATCTTATCTAAATCCACTTGCATTCCTTGCTCATTGATTATGTAGCCTAGATATTAGACCTATTTGATGCCAAAGGTTCACTTCTTTAGGTTGGAACATAGCTTGTGTTGTTGCAGGGTTTGAAGGATGTGCTGAATATGTTGCAAGTGCTCCTCCTAACTCTTACTGAAGATGAGGATGTCATCTAAATATACAACCACAAACAAGTTCTTGAAAGGATATTAGATGTCAACCACCAGCCTCATAAAATTTTCAGGGGAATTTTTCAACTCGAAGGGCATCACCAACCACTCAAAAAGGCCCTCCTTGGATTTGAATTTGATCTTCCATACATATGTTATCTCTATGGGAACCTGGTCATAGTCGGACTTCAAATCAATATTGATGAGGCACATGGCCCCATTGATCTATTGAAGAATATCATCAATTCATGGGATCAACTACTTATTCCTGATAGTGATTTTAGTCAGTTCCCAATAATCAATGCAGTCTCTAGGTCCCATCAGTCTTTTGTATGAGTACAATTGGGCTCCCACATTGTGAGGAACTTGGTCAGATGTGCGCTCTTTATAGAAACTCCTGTATTTACCACTTGATTTGATAATTCTCGAAAAGAGAGAAATTTTATATTGGCCCATTGTGTAAAGGAGATCCGAGAGTTAGATCAATCGAATGCTTGACCTAACAGTGCAAGGGTACTCCTGTGGGTGAGGAGAAGATGTCCCTATATTCTTCCATGACCTTATCAACTTGCTACTGCTAGACGGAAATGCCCTTTCCAAGGGCAATGGATGTGACCATGATCTTCTACTTAATTTTAGAGTGAATTAAAAATAAATAAAACTTCCCAATCTAAGCGATGAGCTTATTGCATTACTTGGAAGAGATCAAAGAGATAGAGGTAAGCATGGCTACCTCTAGTATGTTGTATAGTTTCCTGACAAAAGTAATAATCACAGTGTGAGGCCTAGACTCATACACAACATGACACTTCAACAAGCATGGTTGTCCTTATAAAAAATCACAAACTTGAAGAGGAACAACATCACATAGTACCTCATCCATGAGGGGATTGATGTTGTAGGGAAGGTGACACTATTGGTGACATAAAAATCTCGTCCATGGTGGAGTGATCCAAAAACATATGGTTATGGGTGTGGTATGGTCAACTTACCCAACCACTTAATGACCTATGCTGAGATGAGGTTCTTTTGGCTCCCATTGTCGACGATAAACTGCAACGGAGAACCGTTCACTCACATCTATGAATTGAAGAGACTCTCACCCTCCTCTACATTTTCGAGCTCAATCTTCTAGATCTTATTGGAAACAATGGTGACATTGTGTTCAATATCAATAATATTATTCCCCTTGCCATTAGTATTTTAAAGTTATGGCTCAGAGTTAGAACATCTAGTGGGCTCCTAATATTTTAGCTCCGCCAATAGTGACTGCTTGGCTAGACATTCATTTGTATTGTGGGTGAGGATCATATGGAATTCACATCACTTTCTTGTGTCCTTATTCATCTTCATGGTGTCATTCGTTCATGGTTTCATTCATGGGTTTTCCTCCATCATTTGACCTTGTCTTTGTGCTTTGTTTTTTTATTTTGAGATGCTCTTTCCCTGCTTCGAATTTGCAGATCCAAGTTTCACTTCTTTTGTTTAAATTTTTATTCAATCTTGGAAGCATATCAGCATGTTGCACCAAGCTAGGATATGTCCAAGAAATCTATTTCTTCTAGAATTTTTTTGTGTATACAACTAGTGTATTTGAGCACCATATGTCACTCAAAGTCATTGTTATCTAGCTTTATGCACAGAGTATGAAAAATATTTTCCAACTGATGCACATCTTGATTGCTTTGTTGTCATAGCATGGTCCATTGTATGTACTCGTTTCATATATTCCAACAAGGTAATATTTTTCATTAATAACATATCAGAAAGAGTTCCAAGAGGGTATAGCTAAAAACATAGAGGGTTCCTTGGCCCTTCACTCACCGTATGTTTACCACCCATCCTTGACATTGGGGGTGGCTTTAAGGAATGGAAAAATAATATTTTCCCTATTAGAGAAAATACGGATTGAAAAATAACCTTCCAAAAGAATTAACCATTTATGTACAAAAAATACATCTATCCAACCTTCAAATATAGGGATATAAAAGTTAACTTGTACCATTAAGGGGGTGCCACCTCTGGAATGACTGCTGGATAAAAGTGTGTCACTTGTTGGAATTCATTGAAGGATCTAGGAAAAGGTTTCCATCCTTTCATTCTTATTCTGCTTGAGGGATTCTTCAAGCCACAACTTGATAGGATATCATGGCACCTCATCTTTATTTTCTTCTACCATGGGAGATTGTTAAGTTCTACGAGGGTGGTGTCACAAGGGTTCGACTAGCTTGAGTCCCAATTCCTTATACCCCAACCTTGTGGGGACATGCATAGAATAAATAATAAAGGATAGACCACTTTGATACCACTAATTCAAATTTATGAGTGAATGAAATGAAATACAAAATTAAATAAAAACGCAGAGATACCATAATACTAAACTTTAATTTATAAATAGAAATTGTTGAAAACTATTTACTAGTAGAATGTGTTGTACCTCTGAGTTGATAATGGTCAGCTATCAAGCCAGAGAAACTAAGATAATTGTTTTGGGGTTTTATTTTAATTTAGAGGACCAATGAATGAAACAAATAGAGGGCGGCTATAAAATTTCACACAGTGATATAGATTGAATAGTGGTGAGTAGAAACAAAAAATAATATGATTATCACAAATTTCAGATAGAAAATTGAAGAATCATAAGTATGAAAAGCTCTGACCGATGTTCAGAAGGTTCAAGAGAATGTGCTTATGCTTACAATAAGATGCTGATGATTTATTGATTTAGAGGGAATTAATTAAATAGATAGTCCATTAATCCATTCTCTTTATAGATTATCACTTCAGAAGCTTATAGGAATAGATTGAGACACAATTATTCCTACCTAGTTATCTTTGTAAGACATAATAATATGAAGAAAAACATAATGTGCAACACTGGAAACACAAACTATGTAAAACTGGATTCAGAATCCTTTGCATTGTATTAAGGGTCCAGAAAAGCTAAGTACATCAAGTGTTTTAAAATGCTTCATCAAGGGTGCAAGCCTTCTTCAATGGTCAACCTAGTTCAATAGTGAACTTGGTTCAATGATGAACCCATAATAACTCGTAAGGAGAGTTATTTATACAACAATAGAACTAAGAAAATATCCTAAACTATTTTTACAAAGATATATTTATTCAAGGAAAAGGAAATATCTTCATGCAAGAAGCTGGAGACAACTATTGAACTACTGCTTGTTGTCCCTGTTATTTAGGTTCTGCAGGCTTTGGTCTTTGATATTTTTCCCTTTAAGTTGCTTGGTTGTTTGGTCTTTATGGTGGATGTCATATTCACTTATGACCTTTCATCTATATTTCTTTATCTGCCTCCTCTATTTTAACTTTTACTCTGTAAATTGTATGTTTAACATTTACTGTGTAAATGTTTCCTTCTGCTCTATCTTTGGTTTAAGCCTAGTTACTATTTGTACAGGAAAATCATTTGAATTTATTTCTCAAGAATCTGGAATAAACAAGTGTTTTGACTAGTATAAAACCCATTTGACCAGGTCTCCTGGTCTTTTGCTAATCACCTGCAAAATACAACAATTTATAAGAAAAACACAGGCTGACAGGGAGGGCCGAAATGGCTTCAGGGATTAGGATAGTGTATGGACGGAGTCTTGGCAATGCATTCGGAGGCCAAATCAGGTTACAGAGGCTCAGGGTGGCGCAGGCAGGGTTAAACAGGTTTTACTGTGTAAACGGGCGAAAAGAGCGAAAGTGAGGGTTTCAGCGTTTAAACAGGAAACTTTTAAAATTCAGCGTGGAAGGGTTAAGTGAATAGTGGATGGTTTTATCATATGTGGGGAGCGGTTTCAGAGGCTCATCGCACTGCTTTTGGCTGTGGGGTGGTTTTTTTCTGAGGGCACGTGAGTTAACATGAGACTGCAACATAACCACAAGGGGCCCGAGAAAAACCACGAATCTCGCGTGCTCTCGGGCGGGTAAAGCTAGGAGATCGGGAGCGTGCGATATTGTTGTGGGTTGTTGGATGTGGGAGTGGATGATCTAACGGCTATCGCAGCGTCTAGATGCATGGACAGAGCAAGTGTTGAGATTAGCCGGGCCCAGGGAATAATTACAAGGATTTGTAATTATTTTAATGAATAAGCGGGGTTTAAACATAAGCGGGTTAAAACATAATGCACAGGTTTATGGAGTGGGACCAAGGTTAACGGCGATGGGGTTTATTTAACCACATTAAGGGGGTGGGTTAAAAGGGTTTTTATATCAGGAAAAAGTGAATATCGGAGGTTTGTTAAGTAATGCGGGTTTTAATAAAACTTTAGGATAAAAGGGGTTTTATGGGTATGGCAGAGTTAACTTTATAAAGAGGAGTGGGGAATAAAGACTTAGGACAAGTGGGGTTTTATGGGTTTTAGGAAAATTACAAGGGGAAAGTCATTTTATCAAAGGGGAATGGGTTTCACACTAGGGGAAAGGAGTTTTTGGGTAGAAGAATGAGTTTGGAGGGTAAATTTCTAGGAAAATATGTGAAACCAAGGGGCAAAGGTGAAAATGAAGGGAAAAGGGTATTTTCATAAGAAATCATGGGATAATGGGAAATTTGTATGTATGTAGTGGGGGATGAAATGAAATGAGGGGAAGTTAACTAAATCAGCTAGTGAACATCCCTTTCACTTTCATAACTGCTCCTGCACACTGAAACACATGATCAAGCATGATAAATGTGCTTATGCTTCAATCAACTTTGTACCTCTGCAACTTTTCTTCTACCTACCTTTTACTTACCCTAACATTTTTTCTTCACATAATTAGGTGCATTTAGGCTAGGAGACCCTTTTCTTCCTTTTTCTTTTGAAAATAAAACTATCTAATTCTAACCTTATAACATCCAAGGGCTCAGATTAAACTGATGAGCTCCTTATTATTCTCTACCTAACTATTGATCTGCCAAGATTAAACAATTTGGCTAGATCTTTATTCTCTAACTATAAACATGAAATTTAAACCATGAACTAGTCAAGATTAAAATATTTGACTGTCATGGGTTGTGGCATTTATGACAAGCTACACACAACAATTATTTTGCATAATAAAGTAAAACTAGTGGCACTTGGACTTGCACACTTTTAGAGTTTATTGCTTTTTTCTTTTCTCCCCAACCCAACATTTTATTTTTGCCTTCATTTTTTAGGGCATCTATTCTAACATTTTCTTTGATATGGACATATTATCAAGATATTTCCTAACATTTTTTTTTCAATATTCTTTTTGTCCATATCCTAGCTTAACATTTTTTGAAAAATATTTTCATTTTTTGACTAATTGATTCTAACTTACTGAAACCAAAAAATGCTACAACATTGTCTCCAACTGGGGACTGCTTTCTCCTATAGAATGTAGAGAACCTGTAGATCCATGTGCCTTCTCCTCAGGCTATGGAGTATTTTGTTGTAAAAAATCATACTAACAGCTTGAAAAGTAAAAAGAACCATACATTTTACAATGGTAGTAATGAAATCTACTTCAACTTCTCAGTACTAAATGTAATGTTTGAGAAACCTTCCATTTATAGGATAAGTGGAATATATCCCCTCAATATTTTGTAGCAAAAAAGTGTTGTTTCCCTTCACTTTAGCAACTGCTGAAGGTCCAAACCACAGGTTGTCAAACTTGTCATGTTTTACCTTTTCTTCTCCCCTAGAATCCCATCTTAGAACTAGATCACCTTTCTTGAAGTCCCTTTCCCTAGATTTTCTATCAAATAGGTTCTTCATCTTGTTCTAATACTTTTTCAATTTGTATTGAACTTCATCTCTATTTTCATTTAGTTCAATAATCTAATTTATTCTCCTTGAAAAATCATCAAGTTCATCTGTTGAATCCTGTAGGAATTTTAAAACAAGGAAGGCCAAATTGGTAGGGAAGATTGCATCTTTCCCATAAACTAAATGGAAAGGATATTTACTAGTAGATCTCTTTGGAGTAATTCTATTTTCCCATACTCCATAAATTAAATGAGAGTCCCAACTCTTTTTATGATCAACTAGAGTCTTTTTTATTACCTTTACCATACTTTTATTCGAGGATTATGTTAGGCCATTACCTTGTCAGTAATATGGAGTTGAATGATGTAACAGAATCTGATATTTTTGGCAAAACTCAATCATTTTAACACTAGAAAAAGCTGTCGCATTATTAGTGACAATTTGATTTGGGAAACCAAATCTAGATAAGGTGTTCTCTTCAATAAATTTAATTACTACTGAATCAGTAACATTTCTCACTGGAATTGCTTCCACCCATTTAGTGAAGTATTTGTTGCAGTGAGGATCCATCTATGCCGATTACTTGAAGTGGGATGAATCTCTCCAATAAAATCAAAGCCCCATTGGCTAAAAGGTTCTGAGACTATTGATGGAACCAGTGGAAGAGCTGCTAATTTTTTCTTACCAGCAAACATTTTACAAGGAACACAACCTCCGACCTTTGCTCCTACTTGTAAGAAAAATGTTGGCCAATAAAATCCTCCCCTTAATATCTTATATGTTGTTTCTCTCCAAGCATAATGTCCTCCACAAAATTCTGTATGAAACTGGTGAATGATTCCTTCAGTTTTTGATTCTATTAAACATAATAACAAAATATTTAGTGGGTCTTTCTAGTACAAATTTTCATTCATGATATAGTACTTGAGTACTTTCAGTTTGAGAGTTTTACACTGGCTTTTGGAGAATGATGATGGACATTCAAAATGGATCAAGAAATTTACAATGTCTTGGTACGAATCTGACAACAGAAATTTGTCATCAATGTATAAAGGGCTGATCTAATCTGAAGGTAAAGGCTATTATGGTTTCTTTTCTTCGGGATGAAGGGAAGGTTCTTGTGGATTCTCCTCTTCAGGATGAAGGGAAGGTTCTTATGGATTCTCTTCAGGATGAAGGGAAGGTTCTTATGGATTCTCCCCTTCTGCAAGGACAGAACGTTCTTGTGTATTCTTCTTATCTGAAGGTTCTTGTAGATTCTTCCCTTGTATCTCTAAAATATAATTGATTCCTAGCACTTTACAATTGGATTTAGCTAGAAGCTTAGCTAATCCTTGGCCTTTTACTAGATTTGTAGTTTTTATATTTAGATCAAATTCCAGTATTTGAGTGATCCATCTACCTCTCTTTCCATCAGTGTCTGGTTGAGTTAAAATGATTTTCACAGCACTGTTAGGAACATAAGCAGTAATAGGAGAATGTAGGACATACATCCTGAATGATTTTAGGGCTTGAATAAGGGCAAAGGATTGCTTCTCATTTATGTCATACTTAAGCTCATCATCTCTCATAACCTTACTAAAAAAGGCTATGGGTTGGTCATGGGAATCGTCATTCTTTCGTAGTAGAACAGTAGCAAGGGTTGTTTTTTAGGCAAAGGAAAAGATACTGAATGGTTTAGTGTATTCAGGGCTGGCTAAGATGCGAGTTTCAGAGATAGTTTTCTTGATCTGATCAAATGCATCCCTGGAAGAGACAGTCCATTTAAATTCATGATATTTTCGGAGCATGTCAATTATATCTTCTACAATCTCAGCATAATTTGGGATGAATCTCCTTAAAAAATTAATCTTGCCTAGAAAAGCTTGAATCTCCTTCTTGTTTCTAGGTAAGGTCAATGTTTCAATGTTAGAAACACGCTTGGGATCAATCACTATTCCTTTTGAAATTATATGGCCCAATAGTTTTCCTTCTTTGATAGCAAACATAGAATTTTTAGGATTCAATGATATTCCGAATTTTCTACAACTGTCAAAGACCTTCATCAAGTGCTTTAGATGTTTCTGATCAGATTTAGAAAAAACAGTTATGTCATCAAGATGAATGGCCACAAATTTTTTTACATGACCCATAAAAGCTACATCCAGAGCTCTCCAAAATGTTGCTCTAGCATTGGTTAAGCCAAATGGCATTCTGGCATACATGAATGTACCCCAAGGTGTAGTAAAGGTTGTCTTCTCTCTGTCTACTGAATCAACATTTGCCTGATTATAGACTGAAAAACCATCAAGCATAGAAATTATTTTTTCTCCTGAAACCATTTGAAGTAACTGATCCATTTTGGGCAAAGGATAGTTACCCTTTAATGATGCTTTTCTCAAATTTCTAAAGTCCACATAGAGTCTAATTTCTCCATTCTTCTTTCTAACAAGAACTAAATTTGCAACCAAATTAGAATATCTAAGAGGGAGAATGATCTGGGCATCTGGCATTTTCTTAATTTCCTTTTCTACAGTTGGTAGAAGAGTTGGATTGATCCTCCTAAGTTTCAATTGATAAGGAACTGCTTCTGGCTTTAAAGGAATCTTATGTTGTATTAATGAAGTATCATAGGTTTTTAGATCAGCATAAGTCCATGGAAACACATCCTTATAATTTTGAAGTAACTTAAGATATTGAGATTTGATCTCAGATCTAGAAATGCACAGATTTTGATGTTTTTAATATCATCATTTGTTCCAATATTATTTTCTTCTATGTCATCTTGTGAAGAAATGGACTGAGGGTTTTAGAAGACATCATTTTGATCAAGCATTTTTTCTAAAGGAATGAGGCCTTTGGGAATAAAATCGTTAGACAATTGAATAATGTCATCATGAACAATTTTTGAATTGAAATTTGAAGTATCCTTTTCATTTATTTTTGTTCTTTCTTCATCAATTTGTAGAACTGAAAAATCATCTATAACCTGCAGAAAATATTTCAAATGTTCATCATCTTCAAATATATGCCAGTGTTTTAGATTATCTGGGATGGATAGTATGTACTTGACTTATATTTGATAGAGTACATTGGTCTGATCAAGAATTTTAAATGAACTAGGAGAAATAGCGAAGGCATCTGCATGAATATTCAGATTTCTTGGAATATAAGTCAAATTAAAAGCATGAAAGAATTTTTCAACTCAATCCCAAACTTCATTTTGATAAGACCTAAGTCTAGAATGCTTAGTCTGGCAAATATTTCTCACTTGTTTGACAATAAGTTCTGAATCAGAAAAAACACTTAAGTTTTGAACCTTTAAGCTTTTGGCTAATTGCAATCCCAAAAGGAAAGCTTCATATTCGACCACATTATTGGTAAGTTTGAAGTCGAGTTTGCATGATTGGGTGATATTTTCTTTTTTCTGGTGAAATTGAAACTACCCTAGCTCCTGCCCCATATTTTGTACAAGAACCATCAAAAAATAGTTTCCATACATCAATTTGATTTGGTTCAGGACTTTCAATTACATCTTCTATTTTAACTTGATTTTCATGAATTTGGTTTGAAGAGAGTTGAAAGAAACCAAAATCCTGATCAATAGCATAAATGGGATGGTTCCTTAGCTGGTCTATTTTGCAAACAGTGTGCACAAATCTTACCTCTCTATATAACCTTAGTTTTTCTCCCCATAAACTAGAATAGTGGCATAAGACATATCCATCTAAAGAGTTCCCCCTAATTTGGCACAACAAGATATAGAGAGGAGCATTCCAAATTTGGGAGGGATATTTGTGACAACTATATCAAGCACTACACTTTTCCCTAGAATTTGGGCAAGGGTGACTACTAAATCCTTAATCAATCCTAAGAAAGGCACCCTTTTAGAATCAAAGGTGTACAAGTCATGATAGGATCTAGTTATGTCAAGTTTCAAATGGTCCATGATGGTTTTTTGCATGAGGTTATGTGATTCTCCAGAATCAAGCATACAAGTATATAACATGGAATCATTTTTCTTAAGAGTTACATAGAAAGGAGGAACTATTTCATCTATCATATCTGAGCTAACCAAAGACAACTGCTGGTTTTTCATCTTGCAGACTAATGATATCACTTTCAGCATCAACCGAGGTGTTTTGTATCCATTTGGAGACTTGATTTTATACCCAGGGTTTTTGGAAAGTTCTGAAAGTGGAATTAGGATTTTAACTCTTTCTAACTCTTTTTTAACATTAAATGTAGTCAAAGTATTTTTATCATTTTGAGCAGTATCAGTTGACTGATTTAATGGTCGAATAACAATTGTTTTAGTTTCAACCGCTTTGATATGAGGTTCAATTATTGGAGTCTCCTTAGGAGGTCTTCCGAGGCTGGGTCTAGGCCTAAGATCATATCTCTCGTTAAACTCTGCAATTAAGAATTCAGAGAAGGCATGGTATTTAGAAACCTGTGAGCATTCATGATCTTCATGAACCTAATTTTGTTGTGAGAGGCGAATCATAACTATTTGATTAGAATAAGTATCCATGTTATTGATATCTTCACTAATAGTCATAGTATATTCATCAGGTTGGTGGTCATCTATCAGTAAAGGAGTGGCAACCTGCTAATCATTACAAGATCTCTGAAGAATTTGTAATTGTGGATTCCTTCTATACTGACCTTGATTTTGATTTTGGGGTCTAGTAGTTGTTTGTTGAACTGTCCTAGGTTGAGTGTCAAGCTTGGAAATTCTATTAGATAGACTTCTAAGAAGAGAAGTTATTTCATCTATTTTAGAATCTTCTATTTTAGTCTTAGAAGAACTAGAGGAACTAGAGGCTTCTTGAATAGATTTGAGTTTTCTTTGGGACATTTTCTCTTTAGTTTTCAAGGAAGTCAAAGCAACCCTATTTGCTTCCACCTCTATAGCATTTTTTTTCATATCTTCAAGAGTTCTTTAAGTTCTCTCTCTTAGCATTACAAAAAAATCATCGTCAAAGGCTTTAGAAAAGCTAGACTTATCTGCTGCTACAAGGGGTTTGCAATCAGGGGGCATCTTATGATAAAGTTTATTGAACCTTTTGATAAAATCTGATACAGGTTCACCAAAGTTTCTTTTAAGTTCTTCAAACTCATTCATAAAGTAAAGAATATCTTTCTTTACACCCCATTGATTCTTAAATATGTTTGTAAGCTCTTCCCAATTTCTAATGGAATTTACAGGTAACTGCCTAAACTAGATTCTTACATTTCCATCAAGTGATTGTACAAACAATATCATGTACAAATTTTCTTTTTCAACATTCATGTTGTTTGCAAAGTCTAGAAAAGCTTGAATATGGTCCTCGGCTATGGGACTATTTTCTCCATTATACCAGGGAAGGTATTTCAAGTATCCAGCTGGGAATGCATCGAGGTTAGCAGGTAAGACTAAAGATGCATATCTAGCCTGTACAATAGGTTGGAATTCCATAGTAGAAGGTGGTATATGGGGTGTTTGTGCGGATGAAGAAGAAGAAGATGAAGAAGAAGGAGATGAAGAAGAGGTAGAAGAAGGTGATTGAGGGGCTGTGTGACTATGTGGAGTTGAAGAAGGATGGGATCTCCTGATAACTTTAAAAGAGTCTTAAGAACCAAATTTGGGACCAGTGAATGAATTCCCTCTTTTGTTTCAAAGAGTGGATTTGAATATACAGAGATGGTCTCTTCTAGCTGTCTAGAAGTAGAAGTTGCAGGTCTTTCAGAAGTGGAAGGAAATGAATAAGTAGTAGGGGATATGAAATCTATGGGTTTGTATTCTGGTAAATGAACAACCAAGTAAGACTTAGTTTTAGGTGATCCTAGTGGTAGAGGGGGTTCTGGATGCTTTTCAAAAGAATGAATGAGGAAAGTTGAATCTAAATCAACTCCCCTATTAAATAGTTCAGAAACCCTAGGAGGTATTTGCGTCAAATCAGGATCAGATGGAATATTACTAAAAGGATCAAATGATACTAACTCTTCAGACTGCAAAGCTGAAGAGGAAGAAGAATATGGTTGATGTCTCCTTTTAGAACTCGTTTTTCTCAAAAAAAATTCAGGATCTGGCAGAGGATTAACTAAGTTAGATTCTGAATGAGATTTGGTGTGCTTAAAAGATGCCAATTTGGGCTAGTGCAGTCACTAGGTGAAGGATTTTAACCTTTCTAGACCTTTAATCACCTTAAAGGAATAGAATGAATATCGTTGCCCCAAGAAAACTTAAAGTAATTCGAATCCTCGGTAGCAGTGCCAAACTGATGTTGTACCTCTAAGTTGATAATGGTCAGCTATCAAGCCAGAGCATCTAAGATAATTGTTTTGGGGGTTTTGTTTTAATTTGGAGGACCAAAGAATGAAACAGATATAACACTGTAATGCCTAACCTTTTCAATAATATTAATCCCAAAGCAAAGGGCTGCTATAAAATTTCACACACTGATATAGCTTGAATAGTGGTGAGCAGAAACAAAAACTAATATGATTATCACAAATTTTAGATGGAAAATTGAATAATCATAAGTATGAAAACCTCTGACCGATGTTCAGAAGGTTCAAAATAATATGCTTATGCTTACAACGAGATGTTGATGATTTATTGATTTAGAGGGAATTAATTAAAGAGACAACCCATTAATCCATTCTCTTTATAGATTATCACTTCAGAAGCTTATAGGAAAAGATTGAGACACAATTATTCCTACCTAGTTATCTCTATAAGGCATAAGAATATGAAGAAAAACATAATGTGTAACACTGGAAAAACTTACACGAAACACAAACTCTGTAAAAATGAATTCAGAATCCTTTGCTTTGTATTAAGGGTCCAAAAAAGCTAAGTACATCAAGTGTTTTAAAATGCTTCATTAAGGGTACAACCCTTCTTCAATGGTCAACCTAGATCAATGGTGAACTTGGTTCAATGATGAACCAATAATAACTTGTAAGGAGAGATATTTATACAACAGTAGAACTAATAAAATATCCTAAATTGTTTTTACAAAATTAGATTTATTCAAGGAAAAGGAAATATCTTCATGCAAGAAGATAGAGACAGCTATTGAAATGCTGCTTGATGTCCCTGTTATTTAGGTTCTGCTGACTTTGGTCTTTGATCTCTTGCCCTTTAAGTTGCTTGGCTGTTTGGTCTTCATGTTGGATGTCATATTCACTTATGACCTTTCATCTGATACACTTTCACCATTTTGTCTTTCATCTGTATTTCTTTATCTTCCTCCTCTGTTTTAACTTTTATCGTGTAAATTATCTGTTTTAACATTTACTGTATAAAATTTTCCTTATGCTATGTCTTTGGTTTAAACCTGGTTTCCGTTTGTACAGGAAAATCGTTTGAATTCGTTTATCGAGAATCTGGAATAAACATGTTTTTTTACTAGTAATAACATTGTTTGTCCAGGTCTCCTGGTCTTCTGCTAATCACTTGCAAAATACAACAATTTATAAGAAAAACATAGGCTGACAAGGAGGGCAGAACTAGCTTTCGGGAACAGGATAGTGTACAGATGGAGTCCTGGCAGTGTTTGAAATGTAGTCAGAGGCCAAATCAGGTTTTACAGTCTCAAGGTGGCGCAGACAGGGTTAAATAGGTTTTACTGTGTAAAGTGGCGAAAAGAGCGAAAGTGAGGGTTTCGACATTTAAACAGGAAGCTTTTAAAATTTGGCGTGGAAGGGTTAAGTGAATAGTGGATGGTTTTATCATATGCAGAGAGTGGTTTTGGAGGCTCATCGCACCGCTTTTGGTCGTGGGGTGGTTTTTCTCTAAGGACACTTGAGTTAACATGGGACTGCCATGTAACCACAACAAGCCTGAGCAAAACCACGGATCTCACATGCTCTTGGGCGAGTAAAGCTAGGAGATTGTGAGTGTGTGATATTGTTGTGGGTCGTTGGATCTAGAAGCGGATGATCCAACGGCTATCGCGTGTTTGAGATGCACAGAGGGAGCAGGTGCTGAGATTAGTGGGGCCTGGGGAATAATTACAAGTATTTGTAATTACTTTAATGAATATGCGAGGTTTAAACATAAGCAGGTTAAAACATAATGCATCGGTTTATGGAGTGGGACCAAGGTTAACTGTGGTGGAATTTATTTAACCACACCAAGGGGGTGGGTTAAAAGAGTTTTTATATTGAGAAAAAGTGAATATCGGAGGTTTGTTAGTAATGCGGGTTTTAATAAAACTTTAGGATAAAAAGGGTTTTATGGGCATGGTGGAGTTAACTTTATAAAGCGGAGGGGGGAATAAAGACTTAGGACAAGGGGGGTTTTATGGGTTTTAGGAAAATTACAAGGGGAAAGTGATTTTTTCAAAGGGGAAAGGGTTTCACGCTAGGGAAAAGGCGTTTTTGCATAGGAGAATGAGTTTGGAAGGTAAATTTCTAGGAAAATGTGTGAAATGAAGGGGCAAAGGTGAAAATGAAGGGAAAAAGGTATTTTCATAAGAAATGATGGGATAATGGGAAATTAGTAAGTATGTAGTGGGGGATGAAATGAAATGAGCGGAAGTTAACCAAATCAGCTAGTGGACATCCCTTTCACTTTCATAATTGTTCCTGCACACTAAAACACATGATCAAGCATGATAAATGTGCTTATGCTTCAATCAACTTTTTACTTCTGCAAATTTTCTTCTACGTACCTTTTACTTACCCTAACATTTTTTCTTCAGTTAATTATGTGCATTTAGGCTAGCAAACCCTTTCTTCCTTTTCCTTTTGAAAATAAAACTATCTAATTCAAGCTTTATAACATCCAAGGGCTCAAATTAAACTGATGAGCTCCTTATTATTCTCTACCTAACTATTGATCTGCCAAGATTAAACAGTTTGGATAGATATTTACTCTCTAACTATAAACATGAAATTTAAAGCATGAACTAGTCAAGATTAAACTATTTGACTGTCATGGGTTGTGGCATTTATGACAAGCTGCACACAACCATTATTTGCATAA
Source organism: Pinus tabuliformis (assembly GCA_031772625.1). Lineage (NCBI taxonomy): Eukaryota > Viridiplantae > Streptophyta > Pinopsida > Pinales > Pinaceae > Pinus > Pinus tabuliformis. The sequence continues at coordinate 214,456,747 of CM062816.1, read as the reverse complement.
TAAAGTAAAATTAGTGGCACTTGGACTTGCACACTTTCAGAGTTTATTTATTTTTTCTTTTCTCTCTAACCTCACATTTTATTTTTTCCTTCATTTTTTAGGGCATCTATTCTAACATTTTCTTTCATATGGAGATTGTATCAAGATACTTCCTAACATTTTTTATTCAAGATTCTTTTTGTCCATATCCTAGCTTAACATTTTTTGAATTTTTTTTTCATTTTTTGACTAATTGATTCTAACTTACCAAAACTAAAAAATGCTACAACAAAATGAAAATAAACTAACTCACGGGATGGTAGCCTACCTATGAGAAGGAATGTGATGACTACATGCATTATGAACTATGTTATACTGAGTATCGAAGGCCTTTTTTATCGTAAATAAGATGTTGGAAACCCTAACCCTAGAAGATAAAGCTCTAGTGGTTTTGGGGAACATTGGGGTAATTTGGACTACCAAATTCTTGGGGACGAAGCTTTGGCATATGATCTCCATTTGGCTCTCAAAATACGTCATTTCAAATATCCCTATAAGTAGGAAAAAATATTATTTCTGGGAAATATTTTTCAATTTATCTAGGCTCTCTATTTTCCCAGAAAACATCTTTTAGGACCCCAAAATGGCTCTAGAATTTTAGGACTTGAAACACGTCTCAAAAAAAAATTTGCAAGAATTCAGGAAAATGAAAGTAACTAGTGTTGGCAGTGCAAGTGGATTTGGTGGGTGGTCTCCAAAATCCACTTGGATCGGTCTTGCCCCTCTTCGAAGGAAATGGTCCCCATTGCTTTGAGTGCCTCAATAAGATGGGGAAATCGCTATTGAACTTAGTCCTTGTTGAGCCACTTGCCTTGGTGTAGGAGTTAGCTATCTTTGATAACCTTGTACAATTAGATCCTTAGTTGGAAAGTGTGGTTGATCTATGTATTCATGATACGAATAGTTGTGGCATGTTCAATGTAGTTGGGGTTAAGCTTTGTTGCTGCCAGCTACTCAGCAATGTTTAATGTGTCCATCAATGGTGGAAAGCATGGTTGAAGGTTGTCAACATTGAACAATAGGTGTAGGCCAACGAATGGGGAAATGTTGATATTGAAAAATTGTTCACCCATAGCCTTGATGATGGTGTAAGGCCCATATCAGAGTTGTCGAAGCTTTCGATAGGCTTGAGTAAGGCGTTCCTTCTACAAATTTAGCCAAAATTTGCTGCCCATTTAAAATTTATGTGGCACATAATGTTGATCATGATTTTGTTTTCACTTCGAATTGGCTTCATCTAGGATATCATGGACCTGTTAGCAGATGTGCTAGATGCATTCAATAAACCTAGTGGCTTTATCAACTTCATACTGGACATGTACAATTTCTTTCAGTGTAGTCGCAAGAGGCATTGTGATGAAAATGAGATAGAATTGATGGAATCACATGCCCAGTTGAAAGGGGCTATGGTGAGCAAAACTATGGGGAGCTCTATTATAGTTATTTTTCACATAGAGAAGACCCTTAACCCATGTTTTTGGATTCTTGGATTTGTACCCATGACTTCAAATTAATATTGTTGAAGAAATTACCCCCCTTCAGTTTTTCCAGAAGATCATCAATCCATGGGATCATGTACCCATTCCAGATAGTGATTCTATTCAGTGGTCAATAATCAATGCAAAGTCTCTTGGTCCCATCCTTCTTTTGTACAAGTACAACTGATATCCCACAAGGTGAGGAACTTGGTTGGATGTGCCATTTTCACAGTAGCTCTTGGATCTGCCACTTGATTTCCTCATTCTTCAAAAGAGAGTCGTAGTATATTGGCCCATTAGGTAAAGGAGTTGTGGGAGTCAGGTCGATCAATTGATTGACCTAACAGTGCAAGGCTACTCTCGTGGGTGAGGAGAAGATGCCCTTGTATTCTTCCATGACATTATCAACTTAATTTTGTTGCGTGGATAGACCCTTTCTAGGGGCCATGGATGTGGCCATGATAATCCCCTTACTTTGATAATGAATTAGAAAGAAAACAAATTTCCCAATCTAGGAGATGATATTAATACATTGATTAGCAGAGATGAAAGAAATTACGGTATATGGGGCTACGTATAGTATCTTGTATAGTTTCCTTCCCAAGGTAACAATGACAGAGTGAGGCTTGAACTCATACACAACATGATGCTTCCACACATATAGTTGGTTGAATAAAACATCACAAACTTCAATAAAAGCAACATCACATAGTACCTCATCTGTGAATGGCTTGATGTTGTAGGTAAGGCAACATTTTTGGTTGACACAAAGATTTTGTACCACTATGGAAAATGAATAACATTGGAGAACCCTCCACCCACATCTGTGAGTGGACAAGACTTTCACTCTCCTTTGGATATTTGAGCTCAATATTTTGGAACTTGGTGGTAGAAATCATGGCACTAGGTTTTGTGTCAATAACATGATTCCCCTTGTGGTTTCCCTTGTTAGGTGTTGACTCAAATTTAGAAGATGCATAATACTCTGATGATTTTAGCTCAGCCACTAGTGACTACATGGAGCGACATTCATTTGTGTTGTGTGTGGGGCTCTTATGAAACTCAAATCACTTTCCTATGTAATTTTTTGTCTTCGAGGTGTCATTTTGTGTTAGTGGCATCAATGGGTTCTCCTAGGTCGTTCCACCTTTGCTATGTCCTTTTTTTGCGATTTGGGGGTGTTCTTGCTCTACTTCAAATTTGTAGATCCAGTGTCTCGCTTCTTTTGTTTCATTTTTTTTCAATATTAGCAACCTATCAGTATGCTACACAAAGCAAGGAGAGGTCCAGGAACTCCATTTATTCCTTTATGTATTTATGCAGACAATAGTAGTATTTTAGCACTAGATTTTTCTCAGTGTATTTCTTACATATCTTTGTGTGTAGAGTATGAAATTTTTATGTCAAATCATGTGCAACTTGATCCCTTTGCTGCCATAGTGTGGTCCATTGTATGTACTTGTTTTCATAGTTCCCAACGGAGTAATATTTCTCCCTGAAAATTTGTCTTGAAGAGTTCTAAGAGGGCATGACTAAAAACTCGGAGGGTTCCTTACGCAATATCTCACCATAAGTTTCCCACCAGTCCTTAACATGGGGGGTTGCTTTTAGTGAAAAATTAATATTTTCCCTATCAAAGAAACTATGGACCAAACAATAACCTTCCAATAGACGTAACCATTTATCTACAACATATGCATCTATTTGACCTTCAAATATAGTGATATCAAAGTTAACTTGTACCTTAAAGGGGGTGGCACCTCTGAAGTGACAAGTGGATGAATATGAATCACCTGTTGGCATCCGCCGAAGGATCTTGGTAAAATTATCCATCATTTCATTCCTTTGTTGCTCAAGGGCTTCTTCGAGAAAAAATTGATAGGATATCTTGCTTCGTGATATTTCGTTTCTTTCGCTATGGTAGGTCATCAGGTTCAGTGAGGGTGGTCTTGCATGGGTTCGACTAGTTAGAGTCTGAATTCCTTATACCATGACCTTGTTGGGGACGTGTAGAGAAAAACAAAGAAAGCATAATCCTCTCTAATAAAATTGATCTGGAATTATGAAGGAATAAAATGAAATACAAAATAAAAATAAAAATAAACATAGACCCATACAATGATACTTAACTTCAATTTATAAATAGTGAATGCTGGAAATGGTTTACAAGAAGAATGAAAATAAACTAGCTTATTCTATGGTAGCTTATCTATGAGAAGAGATGTGATGGCTACATGCTATTTTAAGTTGTGTTACAATGAGGCTCGAAGCCCTTTTTATCATAAATAAGAAGCGTGAAACCATAACTATAGGAGATGAAGCACTAATGGTTTTGGGTCCCATTAGGGTAATTTGGACCGGAAACTTCCCGGGGTTGTAACTTTGGCATACAATATCCATTTAGTTATCATAGTACATCGTTTCAAATATCTTCAAGAAGGCTCCTAACACTATTCTTTTCTCTCCATTTTCCTAGAAAATGTCTTTTAGCACCTCAAAATGCCTCTGGATGTTTAGGACTAGAAAAAATGCCAAAAATATAAAGTTATTCTATACTTAAGGAAACTAAAAGGAAAGAGTGTTGTTGGTCCAAGTGGAATCACTTGCCTTGGTATAGGAGCTAACCAACTTTGACAACCTAATAAAGTTGGATACTTTGTTGACGAGCGTGCATCTGTATGTCCATGATCTGATAAGTTATGGCTTCTTCAATGCAATTAAGGTTGAGCTTTGTTGTGTCAACCACTTAGTAATGTTTGATGTGTCCAGTAATTGTGGATAGTATGGTCGAAGGTAGTCCACATTGAACACTAGTTGTAGGTTGAGGAATGGGGGAATGTTGAGCTCGAAAGAATTGTCACCCATAACCTTGGTTATGGTGTAAGTCGCATATTAGAGTGGTCAAAGCTTCTGATGGGATCCAATAAGAAATTCATTTTCCAAATGTAACCAAACTTTATCAACCACTTGAAACTTATGCGTCACCTAATGTTGATCTTGACGTTATTTTTACTTGGCATTGCTTTTATCCAGGATATCGTGGACTTGTTGGTGGATGTGTTGGATGTGTTCAAAAAAGTTGGTGGCTTTATATGCTTTAGAGTGAACATGTATATATTTTTCCTATGTAGTCACAAGAGGCTTTACAACATCAATGGGACACAATGGAAACACATGTCGACCTAAAAAGCGTCATGGCTAATTAAGATATAGAGAGCTTTGTTATAGTTTTTTTGCACAGGGAAGATTTCCATCCTGTGTTCATGGATACTTGGAGTTCTACATGTGTATTATGTGCACTATTATCATGTTGAAAACCATTGTCGAGACATAAGTCTGATGATGGAATGTAGTCAACTTGGTGAGCTTAGTGTCCAATAAGGACTGGAGCCTTAACAAAAAAATTCTCAGGAACCTGCTATCCTATTATGATATAGTGGTCTTTGGAATCCAAAAATGTACCCACACTCATTCAAACAAGACTTTGGTAGTGTCTGTTGTTGTAATGCTCTTCTTTTAGACCATAAATATAGCCATCTTGGAATATATATCGACGACCATAAATACAAAGTCATTACAATATTTGGTAGAAGGTAGGTGAGACATATATTCTACGGAGATGGATTTCCATGTTCAGCTAGGAGTAGGTAGAGGAGTGCACAGGCTTTGGTTCTTAATGGTTATATTGGTGATCAAATAGGAAGTGAAAGATCTGATATATTTTCCAACATCCTATGAGAGTTTTGGCCAATAAAAATATTTCTACAATAATTCCACTATCTTCTTGACACTAAAGTATCCTATGACCCTCCTATAATGTGCCTCCTAAATTAGCCTGACACACTCGCTTGAAGGAACACAAAGATATCAAAGATAGCATAACATTCCATCATGAGGGTGGAAGTATAGAATTAGATTTCCACCCATAAACATCTTGTAGGTGGTGGAAAACATCGATTCAATTTCATATAGTTGTGGCCATCCAGATGTCTCATGCACGTAAGATCTGAGAACTATGCTCAGTGTCACAATTAGGGGTTGAAAGAGGAAATTGGTAATGTGAATGGTGCTTCCCTTCTAGTAGGTATGTGTACTATGACCATTCTCCAATTTCCCCTATGTATGCATAAAGTGAAGAGGTTGATGATCTGTGTGAATGTTCATCTCCTTCCCCATAGTGTAATGCTTCCATTGACAATAGGATTTCACGATAGAATACATCACCTTATCATAGGTGGGGTACCTATGAACAATATCATAGAATGTCTCATTTTGATAGGAGACTAGATGCCCTTCTTGAGTGAGGAATTCACCAATAGCATAATGTGAGGCATATGTCTCAATCTCAAATTGGTTTTGTGGGTCTAGAAAGGTGAGATATAGTGTAGAGAAAAGGCAGTGTTTCAGTTCAACGAATGCCTTATCTTGTCCCTCGAAGCAAAAAAACATTAGTGTTGCTCCGCCCTTGGTAATTGACTCAAGGGCCACATAATATGAGAGAACCCAAGCATGAATCTTCGATATAAATTAGCAAGGCCCGAGAAGTTGTGAAGCTCTGACATAGTCGTCAGGGTTGGCCAATCCTGAATGACTTGGATCTTAGCCAGATCCACATAGGCTTCGAAGGAGCTTCTGAGTATGTTACAAGTGCTCTGCCCAACTCTTGTTGAAGATGAGTATGTCATCAAAATATACAACCATGAATAAGATGGTGAAAAGTCGCAAGTTTTCATCCGTCGTCCTCATAAACATTGGAGGGGAATTTTTCAACCTGAAAGGCATGATAAACCAATGAAATAGGCCCTCCTTATATTTGAAGGTGGTTTTTGATACATCTGCAATATCTATGGGAACTTGGTGATAGCTAAACTTTAAATCAATCTTGTTGAAGAACTTTGCCTCCTTGAACTGGTCAAGAAGATCATCAATCGATGGGATTGGATACATGTTCCTCATACTGATTTTATTTAGTTTATGGTAATCATTGCATTGTGTGTAGATCCCATCCTTCTTCCGTACGAGCAAAATTGGGATCCCACGAGGTGAGGAACTTGGTCAAATGTGCCATTTTTGTAGTAACCCATATACCTTCTTCTTGATTTCCTCATTCTCCAAAAGAGAGCATTTATATATTGGCCCATTGGGTAAAGGAGCTCTAGGAGTCATATCGATCGAATGATTGACTTAACACTGTAAGGGTACTCCTATAAGTTAGGAGAAGATGTCACTGTATTCTTCCACTACCTTATCAACCTACTTCTAATGCGAAAAGGTACACTTTCCAAGGGCCATGGATGTCACCATGATGTTCCCTTACTTTGAGAATGAATAAAAAATAAAACAAATTTCTCATTATGGGAGACGATCTTACTAAATTTCTTAGCGTATGTCAAAGACATGATAGTAGGCAGGGCTATCTCTAGTATTATGTGTATTTTCCTGCACAAAGTAATAATCCTTGTGTGATGCCTGGACGCATACATAAAATGACACTTCCACAAGTATGGTTTGCCTAATATGACATCACAAACTTCAAGAGGATAAACATCACATATTACCTCGTCCATGAAGGGCTTAATGATGTAGGGAAGGTGAAACTACTGGCTGACACAAAGATCTCATCCTTGGTGGAGCAACTCGATAGTATATGGTTGTGTGTGTGGTGTGGTCGATAGGCCCAACTGTTTAGTGACATCTACTGAGATGAGGTACTTTTGACTCCTACTATAAAAAATGAACTACAGAGGACAACCCTTCACCCACATTTGTGAGTGGAAGAGATACTCACCACGCTCCGCTGGATCTTTGAACTCAATATTTTTGACCATAGTGGTGGAAATGGTGGCACTGGGTTTAGTGTCAATATTATGCTTCCCCCTATAGAAAGGAGAGAATACACACCTTGGAGCATCCTATGAGAGCATTCAGCAGGAAGATAAGAGAAGGTGATTGATCCTCAGACTCCCTGGACGTTGTGGGTTGAGTTGCTAGTCTCTGGAGCCCTGTAACAACTTGGGGTCCCTGGAGGCTATTGGTTGAGATAAGATCCTTTCAGTCATGTAACAACTTGTGTCACTGAAGGTTGTGGTTTGAGACAAAGTTTCTGGAGTACTATAACAGCTTGGATCCCTAGAGGCTATGGGTTGGCATGTAATCTCTGGAGCCCTGTAACAACCTGTGTCTCTTGGAGGTTATGGGTAGAGATAACAACATCAAACAAATACTTGATTGAATATCTCTAGTTATTTCCATAGTGTTAAAGTGGATACTCGACTCCTTATAACGGAGTGAATCATTGTGTACACACTTGGGGTGAGGTAGAGAACCTATGGACTCCTTGTGATGAAGAGGATGGTAACATTCAACTGGTGGGTTTGAGGAAGAGATCTTATGGGATTCGATGTTTTTAGTTGGAAGCTAGTAATCAATTCCCTTAAGAAAGCACCGCCCTCAGAACTTGGAATCCAGCTTGGGGGTGACAGCTGCAAGTAAGTGTGGTTGGTGTTATCTATGGTTGGATGGAGAGTCCTTATATCCTACTCAGTTTCCCTAGAAATTCAAAGATAAGTAACCATCTAAACTTGTTTAAACATTGACTAAATTATGATGCATTTTGGGTTCAAATGTTTCTATATTTCTGGACTGTAATATGGTTGTTGGTGTGATGAGCATGTGATTACTCGTCTGTGTGGAGATGGCGCTTATGGCTGTGATAAATATGCATACATATATGCATCTTTTTCATTTATTGTTGTAGTTAAATGGATTATGTGTGTGCCTCCGGAATCTAAAGAGGAGTTGTTTGAAGCACTTGTCAATGCCATCATAACCTAGAACATGCGACAAAATATAGCTAAGTAAGCTTGATAATAGATATTATGCTACTCCTCTAGAAAATAATTATGTTATGTATGAAATACTTAGCAATGTTGATCATAACACTTAAATAAATAACATAAAAACATCATGCCATGCTAGAGGCCATAGAAGGAGCCATAAGAACTTGGAATCAAACTTGGAATAGTGGGCATAAAGACCCTTTTTATTAACATGAAATAATTGCATAAGAGACTGATTGTTTCATAGGTTTGTGCATATACATGCATGTTACTTCATCAAGCTATAGGCCCTTGAACCTGTACAAAAATAATTGTGTCAATTTTGGAAGGGTTATTTTCCATTTTAGTGCAAGAACAATTTAAAACCATGTAGGAAAGCTTTGTTAGACATACATTATCAACAGTCATGATATCCTCAACTAGCATCAATGCATATCTAGCTTAGCCCTGGAAGCTTCTGCATAATATCATGGATCTGTTTCAGTCGTAACGTGGATTATGATACTCTTAGAATGTGGTAGGAGAGGTGGAGATATTTCAGGAATTCACACCAAGTCCGTGGTAGATAAGGGATGTAGGAGCACCTATGACAACATGCCTCAAATTTCCTACTCAAGAATGGGGATGCAAATGGGCTAGGAACTCCTTTGATTTGGATTGGCTCCAGCTCCTGAGGGGTAACATCATATGGTCCCTTGATAAACTATCGACATTGGGACTGAGTATTGGCGTTGATCCAGAAGTGTGTAGAACCTCTGAGATAGAGCCATGGTGTAAATAACCACCTCAAGGAAATCATGGAACGGTCGATACTTGCTCTTACGATTGTATTAAAGGTCCATGCTTGATGCATTACATAAGGCAGGGTAAATATTCCTGAGTCAAGCCATGGTGGAGGACGAGCGCTAGTTTGATGCATGTAGAGAGGAGCACCATGCAACATAGTCTAGCTAAACCTTATCCTTAACTAAGGAGAACCCTACTTGTGGAAGATTCACATTGGCATGGTCTATTTCCATTAGGGTTATTGAAAGAATTATCGTGAAAAGGTTAGCGATATGACATCAGTTGAGACGAACTCACTAACAAGCCATCCCTAATGTCCTGCGATTGGTCATAGGTGGACCCTCTTACCATTTCAACCTATTTAGGTTCACCCTATGAAATTTGCAAGGTTGGAGGAGAAAGGGAGTAGGGGTAAAGCACTAGGATGATGTTGGCAAGGTGATGTGAACTTAGAGGTAACCCATTGGCTATAAGGGTGGCCCACTAGCTTGGTGGGCCAAAAGATATTGCTAGGAAGAAAAGTGGGTAAGCACAATAAGGAACTATTAGGATAGAAGTCAATGGGATGACATGTCCCAAATGGATCCACTTTATAGTTTCAAGAAGTGGTGCAAGAGAAAACACCAGGAGCATAAGAGCAGGATGACATCACTTGACACTAGCCTAGAAGTCTCACCCTAAATGTATTAATAAATGTGGCAGAGCAGAGCATCGTGATAGACCCAAGGGGATGATTTGTTTAGGTTTATTCCCCATTAATCAGTAAATGTTCGCACCAACCACATAAGCTCAGGGATACACCTTTGACAGTTATCAAAGAAGCAAGCTTGGGAATCTACCGGCATGGAAGCAAGAGGATGATGTGCCCCTAGACGTCATCCTAGAGATATAAGGAGGGTTAGGATGAAGGCATCGAGATGACATGTTTAATCCATGAATGCCAAATTTAGTTCTATGCAATGAATGGATTTGGGAAAGTAAGCAGAGGAAGTTGATCCCAAATGGTCCAAGAGCCTAACTACCACACAAGGCAATGTTGGATTGTCACGTGACAACCCAATGATGTGGTTGGGAAAAATATTTGGGAAGAAAATATTATATCACCCAATTCATATCAATGAGACAAATACAATGGTAAAGGTTACTCTAAGTTTAAAGATGTTTGGAAAAGGTCAACTCTTGGACTGAATGGGATTCATCGTGAGCTAGTGGTGATTTATGAAAAAATTTCTAAGTAATTTTTTAGGTGTTAAAAGCCGATATAAACTATTGATTGTTTCCTTGATGGTAACCTTGTTCCAATGTGCATTATCTAGTTGCAGATAGATAGAAACTTGGTGAGAGAATGAGCATGGACATAAATATGTTGTTTATTATTAATTATGGACTCATAATAGGATTTCATAATTGAATCTTTGATGTATATGATTTGTAAATATATTGGCACACTAACATGGTCATTTTGTCATAGCAGAAATTGTTGGAAATATTGGGTGGGGGGGGAGTGAATCAGTATTCCTTTCAATTAATATTATTATTAATCTTTTAGAGCATTAGTTAATCTTCAATTATTATCAGTGTTTGTACAATGATAGCAATAAACAAAAGGAACACAAATGCACACAGTTTTTAAGGTGGAAATCCCCTCCGGGATAAAAACCACCTAAATGCTTTTCTAATAATTCTTTAATCTTCAAATCCAATTGAAAAGAAAGCTCCAACTTCCTAGAATCTAGAAAAGAATTCTTCTCCTTCTCTCACTATATGGACACTCCAACGCCCGAGAATCTTCAGTAGCCAATTGAACGGATGCCCCAACACCCAATGAGCTACAATTCACCTTAGCACCACCCTACCACCCTATAGTTTTCACAGGCTTGAACCTGTTGGTGACTTCATGCACCATCCTAGCACCCCCCTACCACCAAATAGAAGAGTAAAAAAATAACAGAATCCCGTACCAGGGAACATGGTCCACTTTACAATTATATAGAATGATGTAGAAGAAGAAGACACACTAGACCATAACCCCAACTATGACACAACCACCTAATGATGATCGTAGACCTCTCGACATTTCCTCTTCAACTCTTGGCAGATAGACAATTGTCCAACTTTTACAATGACTCTGTACAATGATACTTTTACAATGACTGTATGCAGTGCTGCCTACTTGAAGACTTCATGTGGTGAACTTCTTGTTGTTGTTATGCACCTTGATTGTTGCAATTGTCACGCTACCCTTTCTCTCTCTTCAGAACATTATATTATGCATTAATTCTTCTCATGATGAATATATAATACTTGCAAAAAGTCTTCAAGGGAATACCCATGACATGATAATAACAAACTTACCTCATCCTGCAGAGCATATGTCAGTGCTAAACAAGAAAAACAAATTAGAATACAAAGAAACTAATGCAATTAAGAGATGGGCATGCATATACAAAAGATATTTACCTGGAGCTTACCTCTTCTGCACCATTTTGTTGTGCCTTGTTCCTTGCTTCCCTACAAATTCTGGTCCTTTGCAGCCCTTGACAACACTTGATCTAGTTTTTTTCTTTCCTTCTAGGAGCACGATACTGAATTTAATGTATCTATGTGATTTTAGATTCCCAATATGTGATCTTCAGTCTTATAGTATCCCTCTGAGTTTTCTTTCCATTGCCATAAGTCTGACCCAATTTGGATTCTTCTATGAAAAGTTATGACCAATCTCTCACAATGACCTAATTATGGACTAGTTTAGTAGAGTGAACTTTTATGGCATACCACGTGTCACTATTTCCTCCTTAGAATTCGAAATTGATACACAAAAATTTACAGTCCGTGCAATATATGCCACGTTTTACAAAATTCCAATCCGCTTCTTAGAGATAGAGTTATGACAATTTTCCCAAGGTCACCTCTTTGCGATGAAATTCGGGAGCCTGCAAAAACCGTAATTTCCACAGATCATATCTCTAAAAAGATAGTGAAACAAGATCTGAAATTTGGTCCAGACATTAATCCGGATTTCGGCTCAAATGGGTTTTAATTTAAGCATCTAAGACTTCGCAGAAAGAAAGGTATAGAGAAAATTCCACGATCATCATTTTTGGAGGATATATGAGATTTTTTTTTTATAGTGTTTAGAGGGGCTTCTATAGAGAATGTTGGATGGATTATAGGAGCTTAAAAAATTATTAATTATTGACTATTCAATGACCAAAATCAATGATAAATTCCATGCCACAACCCCATGGGGTTTTAGCCCACTAATTGGGGTTACTAACTTCAATCTTGAATAACTTGCAAACCAGGAGGAATTACGAGGAGAGCTCTATATCTATAGAAAGATATTTTTGAGTAGAGTATTCCTATAATGGTTATGAGACAAGAAACCATGAATGATGATTCCCAAAGTGACATGGATGTTTAGGGTCATCCTTGGTGCTTCATGCGTTGACATCAATGAAAACCTTAGATCATCTTTAGATCAACAATCTCCCCCTTTGTGATTGGTGGCAACACAAGTACTCCCATTGCGATCAAGTCACCTCTTCCTACTACCTTGTCTCCCCTTTCCACATCAATGGAAAAGGGTAACTCGCCTTGACACACAACCATCCTATGGACCTGTACACACTTCCACTCCCCCTTTGTTTTCTGAATAAGGAAAATATAATGAGAAGTTGGGGGAATCCCATGCTTCTGGTGAAGATATTCAAATTCTTCACGAGGTAAAGGTTTAGTGAAGATATCAGCGATTTGTTCTTTTTTACCAACATATTCAAGTTTGATATTCTTTTCAGTGACTTGTTCTCTAACAAAATGATATTTGATCAGAATGTGTTTTGTTTTTGAATGCATGACAAGATTATTGGAGATGTTGATGACACTGGTGTTATCACAGAAGATGGGAATAGGCTCACTAAATTGTACTTGAAGATCTTGCAAAGTTTGTTTCATCCAAAGGACTTGAGTACAACAAGCTTCCGCTACAATGTATTATGCTTCCACTGTAGATAATGAGATTAAGGTTTTCTTTTTGCTCAACCATGATATGAGACAACTACCTAGATAGAATGTTGCTCAACTAGTACTCTTATGATCATCAACGCTTCCTACCCAGTCTACATCTGTAAAGGCTTCAATAATGATATTTTGTTCCCTTGGAATACCACAAGCCATATTCTGTTGTGCCCTTTAGATATCGAAGAATTATTTTGATGACAATAATATGTGATTCTTTTGGTGCTTCTTGGAATCTTTCTACTTGTCCAACTGCTTGCATAACATCTAGTCGGGAGGTTGTTACATATAGAAGACTACCAATCATAGATATGTACAACCTCTGATCCACATCCTTAGATGACTCGTCCATGCTCAATTTGCAACCTATTACCCTCAGAGTAAGGACATGTTTGCCATCTTCCATTTTGAATTTCTTGAGCATTTCCCTAATGTACATGGATTGACATATAAATATTCCTTTCTCTTGCTGAGATATTTGAAGCCCTAAGAAGTATGTCAAATTACCAAGTAAAGACATCTCGAACTCACTTTTCATCTTTGTAGAAAAGTTCTTACTTAGTCGATAATCATTGCTTGCAAAGATTATATCATCCACATATACCTCAATGATTATTAAATTATCTTTTTCTATTTACACGTAAAGATTGTTATCAGTAGTACCTTTCTTGAACCCTTATTGACATAAATATCCATCAAGACAAGCATACCATGCTCCGAGAGCCTGCTTGAGACCATACAGAGCCTTCTCTAACCTGCAAACATAGTCTTCTTTAACTGATAGTAGAAAACCTTTAGGGTGTTTGATGTAAACTTCTTCTAATTTGCCATTAAGAAATGCTAACTTAACATCCATTTGGTAGAATTTTATTTTTCTTGAACATGCATAGGCGAGAAACATCCAGATGGCTTCCATTCTAGCAACTGGTTCAAATGTTTTGTCGAAATCTATTCCTTCCACTTGTGCATAGACTTTGCAAACCAATCTTTCTTTGTTTCTAGTAACTTGTCCTTCTTCATTCAATTTGTTCCTGAACACCCATTTAGTCCCAATGACATTCTTATCTTTTGGTCGTGGAACTAATTCCCATGTGTTACTCTTCTCGATTTGAGCCAATTCTTCATTCATAGCTGCTACCCAATGTTCATCTTGGTTAGCTTCCTCAAAACTACTAGGATCAAAGGTTTCTAGAAAAGCAATGTGAGCTTGTTGTGATGAACGAATCTATTGGCATTTTCTTGTTCCAATTCCTTCATTTATGTCACCAATTATTTGATTTGATGGATGGTTCTTTTGAATCCATTATTTTGTTCTCTTTGGAGGAGCTTCTTGTTGTTGTTCTTGTATATATTGTTGATCATTTTTTACTTCTTCTTGGCTGATAGTTGCTTCTTATTCTAGAATTTTCTTTGTACCATTTTCAGTCTCTGTCTCAAGTTTCAAATATTCTAGATCCCCATCATTATTCGTTAGAACACCATCTTTGTCAAATGTAACATTTATGCTCTCCACTATCTATTTTATTCTTAGATTATAGCATTTATAGGTCTTTGTTTTGTGTGAGTAACCAACAAAGATACCTTCGTCAACTCGTGATTCAAACTTACCCAAATTTTGATCTTCCCTTTTGATATAACATTTTCTTCTGAAGATTCTAAAATATTTAAGTCGATTTTCCTTTCCATAATTCATATGGGGTCTTGTTGCAATTATTTCTGAGAAGACTTCTATTGATAATGACGACTACCATATCAATTGCTTGAACCCATAATTTTTCATCCAATTTTGAGTCCTTCAGCATTGTTCTACCCATTTCCTGTACGGTTCTATTCTTTCTTTCAACAACTCCATTTTGCTGAGGTGTTCATGCTATTCAAAATTGTATTAATTATTCCATTTTCATCACAGTATTGCTAAAATAATTTGCAAGTGAATTCTCTGCCATTATCTGATCTTAAACACTTTATTTTCAAATCAGTTTCATTTTCAAACAACTCCTTGTAGATCTTAAATCACTCAAATGCTTTAGATTTTTTCTTTAGGAAATTGACTTATGTCATCCTGGTATAGTCATCTGTCATTAACATGAAATATAATTCTCCATCTAAGCCTTTTGTTCTCATAGGACCACATAGATCAATATGTATCAATTCCAATGGATGTGATACAAAGTGTTCTTTTGTTTTAAATCCAAATTTTGTCTGATTGTTGTGCTAATAGGCCTCACATAGTGTGTTGGAAGGTTTTGAGATTTTCGGCATTTCTCGTACTGCTTCCTTTTTTCTTATCCTAACAAGATTGTCAAAGTTTATGTGACCCATTTGTTTGTTCCATGACCAACTTTCATCTTATTTAGCTAGTAAACATGCTTTAGTTGCTTCATCCAAAACATATATGTCATTTAGAGCTCGACTTGTTGTAGCCACAATTTTACCTTACCTTCCTTTCCTAATTTCACATTTTGTGGAGTTGAATAGCATTGCATGTCCTTGATCACACATTTTTCCAACACTAAGCAAATTGTGATTCATGTTTTCAACCAATTGAACATTCTTGGCTAGAGCATATTTTCTTCTGAGACTGACGATACCTGATCCTATAACATTTGAAGATCCATCATTTCCAAAGGACACAGTTCCATCATTCTTCTCTTTCAGAGATACAAATCTCTTTCTATATCTAGTCATATGCATTTAGCAACCGATATCAACATACCACAAATCTTTGTCTTTTGATCCTTGAGAGCGAGATCACAATTATCAGTCTTCTTCTTCTTTCATGTTCGTTTGTTCTATGGATTCAAAGATTATTCTAGAGGATTTCCAAGTCTGTAGTCTCTGGCTATGTATCCAAAGTTTCTACATTTGTAACATTCAATATTATTTCTTAAATGTTCAATTCTATTGATGTTTCGTTGAGCCCTGGGAGGTTCATATTTGACAGATCTCCTGGAATTCTATTGGTTCCTAGGGTACGTGTAACATTCTACAACTTTATGACCAAAGTTTCCATATGAATAACAATAGCCATGAAAAATATGTTGGTACTTGGATGGAAATCTTCATCGAGGAATTTTCTGCCAAGGCTATTCTTGCGAATCTTATCCAATTAAGTCTACATGCCTGTCAGACCTCATAGGTTCATTGCATTTTGTTGTAGAAGGTCCCGGTTCTTCTTCTTTCTAACTGAGGCTAGTTCTGTCATTGTAAGATCGTTGATTGTTGATGAGTTCTTCCAATGCCCTTGAGCTTTTGGCATAGTTTTGGATAGTGTTTCCCTTCTTCACTTCCTTACGCAGTGAGACTACTTCGGATTCTAATGCTTCCATTTCTCAGTTGCTTTCTTCCAACTTCTTTTGATGTGACTCTTCAATTCATTTGTGTTCTTCAACTTCAATTTTGAGACCTTGAACTCGTTCTTCAAGAGTATTGGAATGGATCTTCTCAGCCTTGAGCTCTTTTATAAGCTTGATTACCTCCTTAGAAAATTCTTCTATGGTCAACCCTTATTCTTCATTGTTTGATAGCTCTTGTTTATTGTGCTTGGCCATAAACAATACTCTCTCATTGTCTTCTTCTTCACTGTCACTGTCTTCATCGGATGATGAGCTATCTTCTTTAGAGAGAAAGTTCCTTTTGAATCCTTTCTTCTCTCCTTGCTTGTTGAATTTCTTAAAGCCTTTCTTTCCTTTTGCATTTCCATCACTTTTGTTCAGACATTTTGCTACAAAATGCCCAACCTCACCACAAACGAAACATCTCAATGGAAGTTTACCTTTGAATTTTCCCTTACGAATTTTTAGTTTTCTCGTAAAGTAAGCATATTTTCCATCTGAAAAAACCATCTTTATCATCTTCCTTTTCTTCACACTTGCAAGTGCAGGTCTTTTCTTTTGAAGGTTGTTTGTCCTTATTAGCTTAGATGTAGCGAATGTAGTTTCTAGATGCAAAGTACCCTCTTCTTCATCAAGTATCATTTCATATGCTATGAGAACTCCATGTAATTCCTCTTTGCCGAATTTGCCCATATTGGAACTATATTCTAAGACCGATACCTTTGGGTTGAATCTTCCTTGTAATATTCTAAGAATCTTTCGTATAATAGTCTTCTTGTCAACAAGCTCTCCCAATCCTTCCAGAGTGTTGGTTATTTCATCAACGTGTTTGAAATATGCAGCAATGTTGTCATTTTCTTTCATTCTGATTTGCTCAAATTTTGCTCTGTAGATTTGAAGCTTTGACTCTTTGACATTTGAGTCACTTGCATATATATTCTCAAACTTTCCCCATACATTTTTTGCAATTTTACAACCCAACACCTTATGATAAGCATACTAAATAAGCCCATTGATAATAATATTCT
This sequence comes from Pinus tabuliformis, assembly GCA_031772625.1. Classification (NCBI taxonomy): domain Eukaryota; kingdom Viridiplantae; phylum Streptophyta; class Pinopsida; order Pinales; family Pinaceae; genus Pinus; species Pinus tabuliformis. The sequence goes on along the minus strand of CM062816.1, from coordinate 214,439,225 downwards.
TTTCCTTTGCATGATTTACCAAATTCTTCTTACCTTGTTCATCTGTGGTTGGTGTAAAGCCATTTTGAATAGTTTCCCATACTTCGTAACCTTGCGCTAAGAGATAGATCTCCATTCCTCCTTTCCAGAGAGAATAATAATTTTCACTGAACAGAGGTACACCATTCTTGGTACTCTCCATGATCTCTTTCCAGTTGTTAAACTGCTATTGAAGGAATCAATCTTTGATACCAATCGTTGGAAATACTGAGAGGGGGGTGAATCAATATTCCTTTCAATTAGTATTATTATTAATCTTTTATAACATTATTTAATATTCAATTATTATCAGTGTTTGTACAATGATAGTAGTAAACAAAAGGAACACAAACACACAAATTTTTTAAGGCGGAAACCCCCTCTGGGACAAAAACCCCATGAACGCTTTTCTAATAATTATTTAATCTTCATCTTCAATTGAAAAGAAAGATCCAACTTCCTAAAATCTAGAAAAGAATTCTTCTCTAGCTCCCACTGGATGGATGCTCCAATGCCCAAGATTCTTCAGTCGTCAACTGAATGGATTCCCCAACACCCAATGTGCTACAATTCACCCTAGCACCACCCTACCACCGTGAATTTTTCATAGGCTTTAACCTGTTGGTGAATTCATGCACCAGCCTACCACCCTATAGAAGAATGAAACAAGAATGGACTCCTGTACCAAGGAAAATGGTCCACTTTACAATGATAGAATGATGTACAAGAAGAAGACACACTAGACCATAAACCCAACTATGACACAACCACCTAATGATGATCGTAGACCTCTTGACATTTTCTCTTACACTCTTGGTAGATAGACACTTGTACAACTTTTACAATGATTCTCAACTGAATGGATGCCCCAACACCCAATGAGCTACAATTCAGCCTAGCACCACCCTACCACCCTGAAGTTTTCATAGGCTTGAACCTGTTGGTGAATTCATGCACTAGCCTAGCACCACCCTACCACCCTAAAGTTTTCACAGGGTTGAACCTGTTGGTGAATTCATGCACCATCCTACCACCACCCTACCACCCTATAGAAGAATAAAAGAAGAATGGACTCCCATACCAGGGGAAATGGTCCACTTTACAATGATAGAATGATGTAGAAGAAGAAGAAACACTAGACCATAACCCCAACTATGACACAACCACCTAATGATGATCGTAGACCTCCTAAAATTTCCTCTTCAACTCTTGGTAGATAGACACTTGTACAACTTTTACAATGATGCTTTTATAATGACTCTGTACAATGATACTTTTACAATGACTATATGCATCACTGCCCACTTGAAGACTTCATGTGGTGAACTTCTTGCTGATGTTCTGCACCTTGATTGTTTCTCTTGTCATGCCACCCTTTCTCACTCTTTAGAACATTAGATTATGCATTGAGTCTTCTCTTTATGAATATATAATACGTACAAAAATTCTTCGAGGAAATACCCATGACATGATAATAGAAAAACATACCTCATCCTACAGGGCATATGCCAGTGCTAAACAAAAACAACAAATTAGAATACAAATAACCTAATGAAATTAAGAGATGAACATGCATATACAAAAGATACTTACCTGGATCTTACCTCTACTGCACCATTTTTCTACACCTTGATCTTTGGTGCCCTAGAAAGTTTGGTCCTTTGCAATCCTTGACAACACTTGATCTAGTTTTTTTCTTTCCTTTTAGGAGAAAAATATTGAATCTGATGTATCTCTGTGATTTCATATCCCAATATGTGATTTTCGGTCCTATAGTATCCCTTTGAGTCTTCTTTCCAATGCCACAAGTTTGACCCAATTAGGATTCTTCAAGACAAACTTATGCCCAATCTCTCACAATGACCTAATTATGGAATAGTTCAGTAGACAAAACTTGTATGGCGTGCCACGTGTCACTGTTTCCTCCTTTGGCTCTGAAATTGATACACAGAAAACTACAGTCTATGCCCTATCCACCAATTTTTACAGAATTCCAATCCGCTTCTCACAGAGAGAGTTATGACAATTATCCCAAGCTCACCTCTTTGAGATGAAACTTGCGAGCCTGCAAAAACCCTTACTTCCACATATCGTATCTCCAAAAATATAGGAAACCAAGATCTGAAATTAGGTCACTACATTAATCAGGATTTTGGATCAAATGGGGTTTAATTTCAGCATCTAAGACTTTGTAGAAATAAAGTTATAGCGAAAATGCTACGATCACTACTTTTGGAGGATATATGAGATTTCTTTTTATAGAGTTGAGAGGGGCTTCTATAGAGAAGTTGGAGGGATTTCAGGAGCTTAAAAAATTATTAATTATTGACTATTAAATGACCAAAATCAATGATAAATTCCATGCCACAATCCCATGGGGTTTTAGCCCAGTAATTGGGGTTACTAACTTCAATCTTGAATAACTTACAAATCGTGAGGAATTACGAGGAGAGATATATACTGATAGAACGATATTTTTGAGTAGAGTATTCCTATAATGGTTATGAGATGAGAAACCATGAATGATGATTCCCAATATGCCATGGGATTTTAGGGTCATCCTTGGTTCTGCTTTGGTTGACATCAATGGCAACCTCAAATCATATTTAGATCAACATAAATCTCCATCGTAAACCCATGAGTGCAAGCTTATGGTCGTCATTATGTGTTTATTTATTTATCATGAAATGTCTAACAATGTATGTGGTTGAGACCACATCAAAAGCATCATAAAATAGAGTAAATACAACAAAAAGTATCGGAATGGCTGAATACATTTATGATCAATCACAACATGGCGTGACTAGGTCAAAGCTAGTGAAGAAGAGAGATAAGCTCACCAAGGGGTGGGGCGGGGATCACTCCCCATATGGGATGGACACCTTGAGAAGCATGAGGGTTTCGTTGAGAATATTTAAGGCCGATAATGAGAGGTTGTTAGGATCCCAAAAAAGGAAAGAAAATATCAATGCAGTCATCCTGCAAAATCTCTTGGAATAGCAGAGGCTGAGGTAGTATGAGATGAGAGAAAGTCATAGAGACAAGAAAAGCATTCATGAGTGAGAATAAAACACCAATGGAGCAATGGGTGGTAGTTCTAACGAAAGGTACATGCTGGAAAGTGAGGACGTTGTACCGGAATATGTACTTTTGAGCACTCCAATGGGAGGAACTATCACACATATGCATTTCACTAGTAAACCATCTAGTTTTGTTTCTTGAAGGCCCCACCATTCTCAAGATTACCATCTTCATCATCAAGAAGCAAGGAAAGGATCACATACCATAGGAGTTTAAGAAATCCAATCCACCCACATTTAATGGGGATATAAAGAAAGAAAATGATGTAGAATCTTTGTTGTTGGGAATGAGGAAGTTTTTAGAATACATGACTATTTTAAGAATATAAAAATCAAAGTTTCCACCTATATCTTAAAAGAAAAAGTCGAGATATGGTGGGAGGACTTGAAAAACGTTATAGCCATTGTTGGGAAAGAATTGACCCGGGATGAGTTTGAGAGTCTCTTCAGAGAGTAATACCTTTCTAAATGCTATTATAATAGTAAGGTTAAAGAGTTCTATGAAACCAAAGTGGGGAGGTTACCAATGATGAGTATGTCACCAAATTTTTAGAACTATTAATTTATGTGCCATATTTCAAGGATGAAAATCCCAAAATTCACAAATTCATCAGTGGGTTTTCGATGACATTTAGTGATAAAATTGATTTATTGGAACCCCAAACCCTAAAATATGATATCAAGAAGCTAGAGCACTGCTATGAGAAATAAAAACACAAACCTAATATTAAAATTAATTGGAAAGCCAAAAGAAACATTATACATAGGAAGAATTCACCCAAGAAAAGCTTAGAAATGAGAGAGGGTAAGCACCCAACTCATACAAGGTAATCTCAATAGAAAGCCAATGTTGCTATTAAGAAGAAATTGTAGCAACAGATGTCAGCATAGCCCAAGTTTGAAGTCCAAGAGCTACTCAAATGATGGAATTATGGAGAGAACAATAGAAGAAAAGACTATCCACACTAGCATATTGTTAGACCAAATAATTACAGTGCTCAAGAGGCTTGCATGGTGGGTGAGTAGCTGAGAGTATGCCAAGAATTTATGTTGTAGTGTAAAATTCCAAGTAGATAACCAGGCATCCATCATTGATATGGAAGGTAAGTTTCAAGAGAGAATGAATTCATTTTTAATTGATCTAGGTTCTAGATATAGATATGTTAGATATATTTTTTAGAGAATCAAGAACCTTGGTTGGTTCAGTTGGCAACTAAGACGAAGAGAAGGATCAATCATTGGGTAAGGTAATGTGTATTCAATCTCAGTGACATTCCCACAATAACCCATCTGAATGTAGTTCCATTTGGTGCATATGGCATACTTCTTGGCATGGTCTGGTTGTTATTACATTAGACCAAGGTAGATTGCAATGAAAAAATTGAATGCTTGGATGAGCAATGAGAAAAAAGAATGTTGCAGGGTAAGAAAAATCCCATTCCAGTATGGTTGAACACTGTAATGCAAGGCAAACGCAATAACAGAAATGGATGCATGCTATTTGCAAAATATGTTTGTAGGATGAGAAAGTTGACAGAGAAATAGAAGATTAGGAAGTTGAACTGTTACAAAGGTAGTTTGTTTTGCAGTAGTATGTAGATGTATATGCAGTGGAGGTTTCTGGATTACCTCCTCATAGAGAGAGAGATTTCTCTATTGAGGTGCTACCTAGAGTAGCACCAACACCAAAGGCATCATATAGGATGAGCACCCAATAGTTGGTTGAGATGAAATTGTAGATAAAGGAAATGTTTATCAAGGGATACAAAAGGTCAAGTGTGTCCCCATGGGGAGCACCATTATTACTTCTAAAGAAGAAAGATAGAATGCTTAGATTATGCATTTATTATAGGTAGTTAAATAAAGTGACCATCAAGAATAACTACCCATTACCAAGGATTGATGATCTCTTTGATCATTTGAGGTGAGGAATTGTTTTCTCTAAAATTAACTTGAGGTTAGACTACCATCAAGTAAGAATCAAGGAGGAAGACATTCATAAAACTACTTTTAGGACAAGATATGGGCATTATGAGTTCATAGCGGTACCTATTGGCTTACCAATGCCCCTACCACGTTCATGTGCTTGATGAAATGAATGTATTGTGTCCTTATCTGGAAAAAAAAATCATTGTGTTTATTGATGACAAATTGGTGTATTCAAAGATAGAAGAAGAGCATTAAAAACATTGAGTTGTAGTGTTACAATAGTTGAGGGAGCACAAGCTCTATGCAAATTTTAGAAAATGTGGTTTCTTCCAATCGTATATACATTACTTGGCACATATCATCTCCAAGGAAGGAATATTAATTGACCCTAAAAAGATCAAAGCCATAAAGGACTGACAAAATCCAAAGAATGTTGATGAGGTTAGATCATTCATGGGATTGGTAGGATATTACAAGATGCTCATAGAGAATTTCTCCAAGACAGGCCATCCCATTACAACCTTGTAGAGAAGGAAAAATATTTGAGTGGACTGTAGAATGTGCAGAAATATTTGAGTTGTTAAAGTAATTGTTGACTGATGCACCAATGCTGAGAATTTTAGATCTTGACAAAGATTTCATGGTGTGTACAAATTCCTGCATGAAAGGACTCATTAGAGTCTTAATGATGGAAGGGAAAGTAGTATTCTAAGATTCCATAAAGTTAAATCAGCATGATGTGAATTATGTAACCATTATTTAGAATTGGCTTCCATCATTCATGCCCTAAAAGTGTGGAGGCATTACCTCCTTGGCAGGAAATTTACACTTATGAATGACCATAGTGGGCTCAAGTATTTGTTTGGGAAATTTGACTGAATGCTAGGAAATAAAGATGGTTAGCCATGCTCGATGAATTTGGCTTTGAAATCAAGTAGATAAAAGGTAAAGGAAAAAGGTTGTTGATGCTTTAAGTGGAAAAATTCAAGTAAATCACTTGGAAACTGTAAGTTCTTATAAAATAGACTTGATAGAAACTGTTAAAAGTGTTGGGAAACAAGATGAAAAATATCAGCAAGTGGAAGAAAAATTGCTACAAAACTGGAAGGATGAATACTATCACCTCACTGAGGACAACCTAATCAGGTTTAAAAACATAATTAAGTGAAAAATACTGATGAAGTAAAAACACTGCCAATGAAAGAGTTACATGTTAAATCATATTCAAGCCCTCCATGGTATCAATAGACCCTTACAACCATTAAAAAGTATTATTATTGGCCAAATTTGAATAAGGAAGTGGTTGATTTCATGGAAAAATTCATAAAACACCAGTATGTAAAGGCCGAGTGCAAACATCTGACAAGATTGTTGCATCCTATCCCCATTCTAGAATGGAAGCGGGATGTAATTTTTATGGATTTGATTACTAGATTACCAAGCACCACCAAGGAACATAATGCAATCATGTTGGTGGTGGATAAGCTGAGCAAGGTAGTTCATTTTGTAGTAGTCAAGTCCACTAACTATGCTAGTGATATAATACAAATTTTCATAAAGGAGATTTTGAGACTACATGGCATCCCCAAGAATATTGTGCTAGACAAAGATGTTACGTTGACTTCTAGGTTCTGGAAAGAACTGTTTATACGATTGGGAACAAAATTGACATTTAGTATAGTCTGTCATCCTCAAATAGATGGGAAAATTGAGGGAATTAGGATAATCCTTAAGGACATGTCAAGGATGTATGTGATGCATCAGCCCAAGAAGTGTGAAGAATATCTCCCACTCTTTTGAATTTTAATACAACAATGGACACCAAGAATCCATAAAGATGACCCTATTTGAGGTGTTTTATGGCAGGAGTTGTAATACTCCTATTAGTTGGAGTGACCCACTTAATAGGTTCCATGTAGAGCCTAATATGCTCACGGATATGGTGCAACAAGTTAATATCATAAAACTTAATTTGAAGGTGGCACAAGATAGGTAGAAAAGCTATGCAGATCAACGTAGGATGCACAAAGAGTTCCAATTTTCTGATCACACCTGCATGAGAATTAACCCCAAGAAGGGTTCCCTAAGGATTGAGAAATATTCCAAGTTGGGCACACCATGGTATTATGAGCCTTTTGAAATCCTTAAGAGGATTGGACCAGTGACATATAGGCTTCCTTTACCTCCATGAGTTAGAGTTCATGATGTTTTCCATGTCTCTTTGTTTAAGAGATATTTACAGGATTCTAATCATGTGAAGTTGTTCAGTGCTATAGGTGGAACGAGAAGGAGAGGTCTAGCCAAAGCCAATGTGCATTCTACACTAGAGGAGTCTCATGCTCTGGTGTTGAGTAATAGAGTAGGTAAAGGTGTAGTGGAAGCGCTTTAGGCTAGAGGAGGCAACATGGGAAATATCTGATGTCATAAAAGAAATTTACCTCTTCTTGTTTGTTGGTTCAAGAAAGTGTGTATATGATTGTAAATATTTTATAGAATTATGGATATAAATCTCAATGAAATAGTATGTTACTGTGTTTTATTTCTCGTGTTTCATATGGACATATGAATACTAAGGGTCGTGTTCCCTCAAGAGGGAGGGGATTGTGACAACACTGTTATATGGAAAATTCACTTTTGCAGAAAAGAATGACCTCCCTAGATCTAGTGGTCTAATATATAACAATAGAGAACAAAAATATATATGTTTTCCTTGGACAGATTAAAATACAGAAAAGAGACATACCTGGAATTTGTAGTAAGTCTTCCTCTTCTCTTTGCTTGTAAGCTCTGACTCTAGCTCCACATGCTATAAATGGAACCCACAAAAAATAATAAAACAAGAAAGGGAACTACAATATCCACATAGCATAATCCAATTTCTCTAATCAATGACTCAACATGGAATTGAAATAAATAAGCATCAACATGGCACAAGTATAAGAAAACGAAGTTTTGTTTGCATTAATAAATAAAGGAGAGAGTTACAACCATCTATAGAAGTTGACTTTGATGATGTCTCCCCAACTGTCTTGTGCTTCCTTGCCACAAATAAAACCTTCAACATCAACCCTAATGCATGAATATGATGACTCATTAAGCTCAAGGAAGCAACATGAGGGCACGAGTAATCTCCAAAAGCCAACCCGCACTCTATGGCTAGCAAAAAAATTATAGGGTGAAAGTGGTAGTTTAGGATTTACCAATATAGACTTGAGATCCACATATGAGGGAGGATAAGCTCTAGGGATAAGAGATAATACCACTATAGTAGGATCAAATAGGAATTTGAGATCACTACCATGGTAAATGGTTAAAACTACCTTAACGACTTTTGGAAGAAGAAGATTGGAAAATATTTTTTAATTTTCCCGAAATTGTAGAATCAGTACCACACTCGTAGAGTAGAGAAACCTATGTTGATCAGTGTGGATGCTCATTTATGCAACTTGAAACCATTCCAGGTGGACATTCATGTAGGGTGCGCTTGGGGTAGAAACATGGTTTTTGAGTTGCTTGACCCAGAAACTCAAACCTTTTGGAGAGGTGATGTTTGGAGATTTGAAAATGGATAATGAATAAGTGTTCAAGGATGTTTATTGATCCAGGTTTTAGGCCTTTTTGAGTAGATGTGACAAAATGACCTGTAACAGATTACCCCTAAAGAAAAAATTCAGAAGTAGTGGTTGAGGAATGAAGTGTTTTATCTTGTGACAAGTCTGGATCAAGAACAAATTAGGTCAAGATCATCATATTTTACAATATATTATCATAATCATATCATTACTAAGGAAGACATATCCATTCTCAACATATAATCCAATAATACATGTACAATTTTCAGGAAGTCTCCTCCATTAATGATAAAGTGTGGACCAATGCTTGGATGATTATTTGAATGACCATAACCATCATACTTTGTCATCTTGTATCAATCCTGAAATTGCAACCCTAATGGATGAAACTAGATATGGATCTTCTATCTCATTACTCAATAGTACGAGTATGACCATACAAATAGATGAGCTGGAGTCTAAAATGGAAGACACCATCTAATTATTCACCAATGATGTAAGTCATTAACAGATTTAAGAGAAACCAATGATAATGATAATGGCTCTTAACGTACTATAGTAAAATCTATGTCGTGTAAATGAGTGATTTGTATTGGCATTATGACACAGATTTTGCACTATGACACAGGGGTTGTCCTTGATGGCAACTCACTCAGATGACAGACCACAGTTCGGACTCATAGAATGAAGAAAGAAAGGTATACACAAGTTCTCCATTGACCAAGCCATGTGTACACGCGGGTTAGCAGACCAAAAGGTTCATATAGCGTACACTTGCACTTTCACTGAAGGAAAGGCGTGTACATGTTGGAAAACTTAGTTTTGGTCTGTGGTATTTGGTCCATGGTATTTTGATCCATGGTATTGGTCCAAGGTATCCTGTCCAAAGTGTTGACCCCAAGTATTTGGTCCAAGGTATTGGTTCTAAGTGGTTTTGGTCCATGGTATTGAGTAAGGCCTAAGACTATAAAAGGAGGAGAAGATCATTAAGCAAAGACACTCATGAATTGAATATCTAATGAAGACCAAGATCTAAAATATAGGTTATTGGGTTATGGTGCACAATTGGATCTTAATCAACGATGAACCTTACCGCTTGATGAATGATAAGATCTAATAGATCTGTACGCAGGTTCAACACAGTGAAGTACCATATACCTCATAAAATGTGCTTTAGCTACTTCTGTTTCTTATTGCAGTGTCATGGGTTCTGGCTTGGGTTCTGGTTACTATTACTATATTCTGGTTACAGCATTCTAAAAAGTCATTGATTGATTCAGTTGTGGTTGGTACAAAGAATATTGATCGATACAGATGTATTTGATGTTTGAATGATGTTATCGATGGATCCAATCTGAAAATTTATGAAACATGGTCCTTGGAAGAAAAGAGAAGGTTGTAGCCTTCTATAGGCCAGCACCTACGTACTAGTAAAGATATCAGCTAGTACAAGAGCTAGGGGATTGTAGCTCCCTTCGAGGAGAAGCTAGAGAATGAGAGAAGGTTGTAGCCTTCTACAGGTAAAAGCCTACATACTGGTATAAGACTGCACCAATACAAAAATTGTAAAAAGAAGTTTCTTATTAAAAGAAGATAGAGACGATTGCAACAGGTAGTTTTCACCCACATTGGGTTTCCACCTTATATATTGTGTTCATGTGTGTGTGATTGTATGTTCTGTTTTACTACATCTGGTTAATTTTTATATGGTTCTGATGCACTGATTAAAGATCAACGTATGATAAATTAACTGAATCATAAGTTTATAGAATATACGCTAGTTGCCTTAAATACAGTTGCATATACATGCAAGTTCCATTAACTGAAGTAGCGTATATGAATATGATTTGAAATATTATTGACTTGCTAACACTGATTCAGCCCCCTCCCCTCAATATTATTTCCAATAGTTGGTATAAGAGCAAGTCCTTCAGAAGAAGCTTGATCACTTGAAGGAAGATCTATCATCCTGAGTAACTATGAAAGAAAGGGATCCATTAGACCACCAATCTTTGATGGGAGAAACTTCGCTTATTTGAAGGTAAGAACTACAACCTATCTTCAATCTCTTGTAATAGATGTCTGGAAAATCGTGGAAGGAGGATATACATTTCCATCAGCAATTCCTACAGATACGACAGGTAAAAAGCAATATGAAACCAATGCCAAGGCTGTCAATACATTATTGGGGAGTCTATCACAATTAGAATTTGTCAAAGTTATGCAGCTCAAAACCACCAAAAAATTATGGGACAATATTGTTCTAAGCTATGAAGGAGACAATCAAGTAAAACGTGCAAAACTACAATCTCTCAGAATTCAATATGAAACTCTCAAAATGTACAATGATGAAAGTATCGCTAGTTACTTCTTATGTATAGATGAGATTGTTAATTACATGAAGAACTTGGGTGAAGAGATAAAATAAGTCACTTTAGTTGAAAAGGTTTTAAGATCCTTGTCTACTAAGTTTGAAACAAAAGTATCTGCCATAGAAGAAAAGCAGGATCTTCAGACTATTACTATGACACAACTGCACAGAATCTTAACTGCTTTCGAAATGAGAAAAGGAGGTCCATCAAATATGAGAGGAGACGCATTCAAAGCTTTAGGAAGAGAAGAACTCAATGAATTGGGACATATTTTAGAAGGAGAGGAAGGAGCAAACTTTGTCAAGAACCTTCAATGCAGTTCTGGGAGATTCAGAGGTAAACTACCTTTCAAATGTTTTGCTTGTGGAAGAGTCGGTCATTATGCTGCCAAATGTCCTCATAAAGATAAGCTTGATAAAGGTAAGGAATCAGCAAAATGGAATAGAAAACAAAGTCTAAGTAAGAAGAGCTACTATACTCATGAAGATAGTGATGGTTTATCAAAGAGTGATGAAGATGAAAATAGTAATGACTATAGACTTCTAATGGCTTTTGAATATGATGATTTCTTGGATGCTTTAGATGAAGATGACCTTTATGAAGAAATCTCTAAACTCAAAATCTATTTAGAAGAAAAGAATATGATTATAGATACTTTGACATTCCAACTTGTGGAAAGAGAAAAACACAACGAAAAACTAGAATGTGAAATTGTGGGTCTAAGAAAGGATATTGAGAAAACAAAAGCTCTCAATCTTAGATTTACTAAAGGACCAGAAACCTTAAATGAAATTATCAAAGTGCAACATTCTCCTCTGATAAAGACATGTCTTCGATATACTGAAGAAGCATCCCAAGCACAGAAGCCATCAACCTCGACTAAAAGCTATCTTGATGTAGCAAAGAGCAGTGAACAGTTTGACAATCAACAACAAAGGCGTAAAGCAGATCACCAGGTAAATCAGGCTCAATTTACTTCAAGGATGAATAGAAGCTACAGACTTTAGGTAAATCATACTCAATCTGCTTCAAGAATGAATATCAATAGCAACTACAATCACCTGGTCAGTAGATTCGATAATCGCAGGAACTTCTTTAATGGCCAATGTTTTTCATGTCATAACTTTGGATACAAAGTTGCTCAATGTGTTGCTTACAAGACCATCATGACTAGAGAAGCACAAAATCAAAGGAATGTGACAGGATCATGAAATGGACTTACAATAACTTTTCTCTCCTTGAAAATTAAATAGAATGCCCTATCTATAACAACTTTGGTCACGAAGAATCTGAATGCAGGAGTAAATTTCGGCAAACATCTTAGAAGGAGCAAACTTCATTAAATCCCAAAATATGGAGAAAGAGAGAACCACAAATAGAAATATGTGGTATAGCCCTGTATGCAGAAGGACAAGAAAATTAGTGGTACATCAACAATGTATGCTTGAAACACATGACAGGTGATAAAGAAAAACTTTAGTCATATAATGCCTTAGAAAAGGAAAAGAAGGTCTCATTTTGAAATGACACTCCTGTTGTCATAAAAGGTAAAGTTTCTTTTCTTTTAAAAGAAAAATTTAAAGCTGGGAATGTTATTTATGTTGATGGTCTAAAGCATAACCTGTTGAGTGTCAATCAAATGTGTGAACAAGGAAATGAAGTAGTATTTCAATCAAATGGATGTTTTGTTCGTTAGCTTGATATAGGAGAAACCGTGATCAAAGGTATAAGAACTCCAAACAACTTATATATACTCAAGGGAGGACAACAACAGTGTTATCTAAGCAAAAATGATGAACACTGGCTATGGCACAGAAGATTGGGGCATCTAAGATTCTCTCAAATAAGAAAAGCAAGAAAATTCCAAGCTGTTCGTGATCTTCCTAATATCAACATTCCAGAAAATACAATATGCAAATCATGTCAATTTGGTAAGCAAACCAGATCACAATTCTCTGAAAAGGAAGGATCAGCTAGTAAGCCTCTTGAACTTGTTCATACTGATTTATGTGGTCCATCAAGGAAAAATTCACCTCATGGAGAGAAATACTTTATATTATTCATTGATGATTTTTCCAGAATGTGTTGAATAGGGCTTCTAAAGCATAAATATGAAGCATTTGAAAAATTCAAAGCCTTCAAAGCCCTGGTTGAAAATGAATCAGATCACAAAATCAAATGTCTCAGATCTTATCGAGGAGGGGAATTTACCTCGGATGAATTCTTTGAATTCTGTGAAGAACATGGAATAACAAGGCAATTCTCCATTGCAAGGACTCCTCGGAAAAATGGAGTGGTAGAAAGGATGAACAAAACTGTTCAACAAATGGTTCGTGCTATGCTAGATGAGTCTAGAACTCCTGCAACCTTCTGGGGTGAAGCTGCATTCGCCGCTGTCACTATTCTCAACAAAGCAAATGTTCAGCTAAACAACACTCAAACTCCACATGAACTTTGGTATGGTAAGATTCCTACTGTAAAATACTTTGAAGTTTTTGGAAGCAAATGTTACATCAAAAGGACTGATGAAAAACTTGGCAAGTTTGAACCTAGAGTAGATGAAGGCATTCTCCATGGTTACTCTTCCCGAAGTAAAGGATATAAGTGTTATAATAAAAGACTTGGGAAAATTATTGAAAGTATTGATGTTGTGGTTGATGAAGCATGCAGAAATCCAAACCAGGGAAAAACTGAAGATTGTGCAGAAGATGAGGATTATCCTTCCACATCAAATTAGACTAATTCTGAAGAGGAAACCAATGAATCCCAGAAGAGTAGATAATGGCAGAGGAAAAGACTCCATCCAGGTATGTTTGAAAAAATCATCCAGAGACTCAAATTTTTGGATAGAAAGATGTAGGTGTGCAAACAAGAAGAACTATTACAGAAGCCTCAAGATATCTAGCATTGCTTTCCTCCATCAAACCTCAAAATGTAAATGAAGCATGCAAAGATGAATGTTGGGTCAAGGCCATGAATGAAGAACTTGAACAAATTGAAAAGAATAATACCTGGGAATTAGTTCCTAGACCTCATGATAAGAATATCATAGGAACCAAATGGATATTCAAAAACATGATGAATGAAAATGGTGAAGTTATTAGAAACAAGCCCAGACTTGTTTGTAAAGTGTTATCACTCAGGTTGTCCTTAAGCTCCTGAAAGGATACGGCCGAGGTAACCACAAACCAACTTTGGACTGCAGGTTCTAGCCCACCTGCAGTCAGAGAGGGCTCTCTCTTTCTGATTTAGCTTTGTTGATGATTATTTTAGGCTAGCTATTGAGTTCAGGGGTTTTTTGTTTGTGTTTTGTTTGTGTTTGGTGGGAAGATTGATGATTTTAGGTAAAGAGGCAGGTATAGTGTGAAAGTTTCAAACCATTGGGCATGGAGTCATGGAGTAAGACTGCTGGTGCGTTTTCTTGGTCACAAGAGGAATAAGGAGCAAGGTAGCTGCGCATGGAACAATTCTTCAGGTTAAAAGGATGGAAAGAATGCCAAGGAAGGAGAGGCAATTAAGAATCTCTCAATCATCTTAACAGAGAAGGGTGAATGAGCTCTATCTAGGGGCAGTAAAGAATCCCTAGATAACTGTCAAACATATGTGAATTAGGGTAAGTATGAGCCTCAGGGAATTCATATTCATGTCCAATTCATTTCAGATGAAAACATAAAGAAATAGCAGATATTGAGCCTAGAGTGTAGTTAAACAAGTTCTAAGCTAATCTTTCTTTCTGCTATTTAGATGGTGAAAAATGAAAAAACAGATGTAAGAAGCACTTATTGAGTCATGTTGCAGCACAAGAATTCCATCATTCAGTCTCCAGAGACCATTAACAACACATCAGACAGTCGTTCCTCCAATCTCTTCAGCAATCTTTGATTAAAGAAAAAGTGTCAGACATACAATGCGAGTCTCTAATGAAAAGTTATCAATCGACCAACCCTTGAAACAATACAAAGGGTGGTATATATAGGAAAAATTCTCCAAAATTGTTTATTACAGCCGTGACCTAAACAAGTCTGAAAGTAAATGATTACTTTAACCTAAACCTATCAAGAATGAATGCAAGAAAATATCTATGGGCTGCGCTGAGGGCAACCGTATCAAAACTGAATTAATGTGTTGTCCTCGGTGGCTTGGTGCAGTGCTTTTGCAATAACTATGCATGGACTTCTGCTCCATTGTAGTTCGGTGGCATTAAGTTCTTTAACTGTGATTTGAGAGCTGGGATGGGCTTACACCTCTTGATTTGACCTTGCTGGAGGCCATTCAATGTCGACCTACTTTGGGAACTGAAGATTTCCATTAAAAAATTTTAACTGATACTCTTTGCTGCTTCATCTTTCCTCTGATACTCTTTGACAAATAGATCAGACCATTTTTCTCCTTCGCTGTGGGTCAAATCAAAATTTAATGGCCGCTATTCAGCCCTCTGTTTCCTCTAGAACTGTCTTTTGCTCCATTTTGCATGCCTCGCGAAGAAACATGGGTCATTCGGTGCCTTTTGGGCTTGCTGGGGGCTGCGCAATGAGGGGCTTTCCACTTCGGCCCTTTTCCCGTAGCCATGCGCGATTAGCGCTAGGCGCTAATCGCGCATGAAAAACTGCCTCAGAATTTGAATCCGGGCTTCCTAAGCACGATTTTCGCCTTTCGCCTAAAAAATTGATGATGACGTCAGCGGGTGGGACCATGGTACGGTGGATGACGTGGTGGGGTGACATCAGCATGATGACGTCAGCATGTACGGAGGTGACGTGGCAGTGACACGGTGGCAGTGACGTGGCAAGGGTGACTCGGCAGGAGGCCGATGCTGCGCAGATGATGTGGCGAGGGTGACTCGGCAGGCACGTAGAATAGGATAGGTGACGTGGGGCGTGCGTACAGAAGGCGGAAAGCGGTTTCATCAGACCGCTTTCTGTACGGGAGCGGTATTCGTCAGAGCCCTTCCGATGCAATAGGAGGCAGACAGGTGTCTTTGGTACGGCGGAGAAACCGCCTCGCAATCGGAAGCTAACGGCCGAGCAACGGGGGGCCTCCGAAATCGCCGAGAGCCATCAGATGGGGAGGGCCCGATCCGATGGTGGATAGAGTGTAGAGCTGGCGGGGAAATAATGGACGGGCACGCGAATATTCAGATTTTGATATAGCGTGGCGGGGAGGGTAAAAACTTAGGAAATGCGGGTTTTCGGGGTGTTTAAACGAGCGGGGGTTGAATGTATACGAACAAAACTTTAGGATAAGGGCAAAGAAGTGGGTTTGTAGGTTTAGGGTTTGGGGAAAAGGTTGTTAGCATGACCAGGTGTCACACTAACTCCTCTTAGGACACGGATGGGTTCATGATAGTCCTAGAACTGATAAATACATAGCTATAGTGCTATAGGGTGGGGTATGTATATAGGGGAGTTATTTAGCATAGATTTAGTAGGGGAGGGGAAATAGATAGGGGGTTATATAATATAGTCAGGAGTTAATATGGATATGATGAGAAAGCGCTAAGGTGAGGAACCTTGGGCTATTTTGGGGGAATAGAACTTTGTAAAAGAAGAATGAAAATCCTTGAGTGAGGCAGATCTTCACCAAGGCCAATGTTATGGAACATGATGAAACTAAGAGGAATCAAGCAGATCTTGACCTCTTTAGGGGAGTTAGCAAGTGATTTGGGGAAAGAAGAAGGGGGAGTTAGTTATATCCAGCCTGAGCTCCTCCAGGTGAAAAACTGCATCATAACTTTGATCTGAAAAGATAAAACACTTTGTAACACAAAATTGATCATGAGTCATCATTCTGCAACCTCACAGCTACCTACCCAGCCTAATATACCTAACATTTTTTCTTCTTTTGGGTGGGTGCACTTAGACTTGCAGACCCAGCTTTACAATTTTTTCTTTTTTTTTTGTTTTCCTATCTAAATCTACACTTATTTCTGCCAAGGGCCCAGATTAAGCAGTTGGGCTCTTTTGATTCTCTACCTATCTACAAATCTGCCAAGATTAAACTGTTTGGACAGATATCATTCTCTATATTCTAAAACAGGAAATTGAAACCTAGGGAGACCAAGGTTAAACTGTTTGGCCTTCCCTTGAATGAAACTCTTCAAAACTGGAACAACTCATCAAAATTGGAATATAGCAGTGGCATTTAGACTAGCAAACTTCATGGCTTCTTCTTTGGTTTCTTCTGGAAATATGGAACACTGCAGCATGCAAAGTATGACATATTTGGCATGTAAAAACGTCAATCATGAAAAATGAACACCTGTCACAACAGGAAGCTAATAGTGGCTCCACCTGGGGATGGCTTTTCCTTGTGAAAAGCCAAGAATAGCAGGTCACACTGCCTTGATCTTCTATGGTTGTTGTGGATTGAAGAAACTTCTTGGTGCTGGCTGTTAGATAATTGAAACTTTGTAATATGAACAACCTCCTCCTCAACTGAAAAATTGTGAAATGCATAGCACTGCCTGCTTTCTTCTGTGTGCTTGCTATTATGTAGAATGCTCCTTGAGCATTGCCTTTGAAACATTCTCAAATCATGGATCAAAACTGATGTGTTTGCTTTACTTTTGCTTTGACCAAGGGTGCTGATATGAAACTAAAACACTTCTCTGTTTTGATATTTTTTACTAAAGACTGCAAACAGCTCCCCTTTGCCATGATTCGCTTGATGTAACTGTGCTACTCTTTGTTGTTTTGTTGAGGTTAGTGCAGAGACAGAGCTTTTAAAATTGGAACACTTGTATTGGCTGTGTCTTCACAAAATTTATTGTTGCTCCTCTAACATTCAGAAAAATAAAACAAAACGTTGATGTATACAAATATTACTGTACAAAAAAATATATACAAAGCTGCTCTATATCCCTTAAAAGGGATCATGGTAATGTTTCAACATACGGCCATTCACAGGGCCTTCCTCAGCAGAACTACCCTCTACAGATTTGAGAAAATAAGTGTTATTTCCCTGAACAGCAGAAATAACGAATGGCCCTTTCCATAGAAAATCAAACTTGGCATGTTTGCCCTTGTCTTCTCTTCGTGAGTCCCACCTTAGAACTTTGTCACCAATGTATAAATCCTCAGATTTAACTCTCTTATCAAACATCTTTTTGAGCTTTTCTTGCAAAATTTGAGCTCTGTCATAAACTTTCTCTCTGGTTTGCTGAAGATGAATGGTCTGATTAATTCTTCTTTGAATGTCATTTGGTTCAGTTTGAATTTCCTGTAACATTCTGATAGTAGGGATGCCCAAGGATGAAGGAAATCTAACCTCCATACCATATACCAACTCATAAGAGCTCATCCCAATGGATCTCTTGCTCGAAAGTCTGTCCGCCCATAGGGCATTTACCAGCTTTTTGTGCGAGTTCTTCTTGTTCTCTTCTAGCACTTTCTTTATGATGTTGATGAGGCTTTTGTTAAATGATTTGGCCAAGCCATTACCTTGGGGGTAATAGGCTGTAGAGTGGCCCAAGGTAATATGAATTTGGTGGAAAAAATTGATCATCTTCTTGGACTTAAAGGCAGCGGCATTGTCAGTGATGATTTTCTCAGGGCAGCCAAATCTATAAAGGATATTGCACTCAAGGAATTGGATAATGATGGTGTCATTCGCTTGCCTACATGGGATGGCTTCAACACATTTGGTGAAATAGTCGGTGGCTGTTAGGATCCATTTGTGTTGGCCTGAGGAAGAGGGATGGATTTCTCCAATTAAGTCAAGACCCCATTGTTGAAAAGGTTTTTCGGTTGAGATGGGTTTTAGGGGCAAAGGTAATAGCTTTCTCTTGCCCTCAAAGATTTGGCACTTGTGACATGACATGGCAAACTTTTTTATATCTGCAAAAAGAGAGGGCCAATAGAAACCGGCCCTTAAGATTTTATCAGCAGTGGACTTCCAATATAGATGTCCTCCACAGTCACCTGCATGGAATTCTTTCATGACTTTATTAATTTCTTTCATGGTTAAACAATTAAGCAATATACCTTCATGATTTCTCCAAAATAATGCACCATCTATTACACAAAACTTTAAAGCCTTCATTTTCAGAAATCTCTTCTTGGTCCTGGACAATCCTGGGGGAGCACACAAGTTTAACAATACAAAGCATATATCAGCGTACCATGGGGATTGCAAAAAGATTTCACTGATATGTGGAGTCGCCAGCTCCGGTTCATTGTCCAGTTGGTTAATGTCTAGGGCCTGAAAGTTTGTTTCGGACATCAGTTTGGCTAAACCTTGTCCCTTTATCAGCTTGGTTGGTTTTATTTCTATGTCATACTCAAGGATGTTTGCTATCCACTTGCCTCTTTTGCCTTCTAATCCCTCTTGGGTCAATATGTCTTTTACAGCAGCGTGTGGGACATAGGCAATCACATGTGAATATAAAATGTACACTCTGAAATCCTTGATGGCCTTAACAAGTGCATAGGCCTGCTTTTCCATGATTGGGTACTTCAAAGGGGCATCTCTTAAGGCTCTGCTGAAAAATGCAATCGGCTTTTCGGCTCCCTATTCATCCTTTTGCAAAAGGACAGTAGCTATAGTATGATAAGATGAAAACGAAAATATGATAAAATATTTGTCAAATTGTGGGCTGGTGAGGACAAGGGTTTGTGTTCAGGCAGATTTTATACTTTCAAACGCCTGTTTGGTTTCAAGAGACCATTTTACCTTGGCATCTTTCTTTAGCATATTGCTTAACAATCTTATCAGTTTAGCTAGATTTGGGATAAATCTTCTTAAGAAGTTTATTTTTCCAAGGAATGCTTGTAGCTCTTTTATGTTTCTTGGATATGGGATTTGGAGAATGGCTTGGATTCTTTCAGGATCAATTCTAATCCCATCTTTTGATATGATGTGGCCAAGTAGTTTGCCTTCTTCAAGGCCAAAGAGGGACTTCTTGGGATTCAAGGAAATTCCATATTTCTTGCATATCATGAATATTTGCCTAAGATGCTTGAGGTGTTCCTGATCTGATTTGGAAAATGGGGTAAGATCATCAAGATAGACAACTAGGAAGTCATGTATTTCTTTGGCAAAAGAAATATCCATTGCTTGTTGAAAGGTTGCACCAGCGTTTTTAAGTCCGAATGGCATCTTAACATACTTAAATGTTCCCCACGGTGTGGTAAAGGCTGTCTTGTCTTGGTCATCTGGGTGAACAAGTATTTGATTGAAACCTGAAAAGCCATCCAACAAAGAGATTCTAGATGACCCCACTACCCTTTGTAGGATGTGATCCTTCTTGGGCAAAGGATAGTGGTCTTTTAGGGAGAATTGGTTCAAATTTCTCAGATCTACACAAAGTCTAATTTCACCTGTCTTCTTTCTTGTGGGAACAAGGTTGGATACCCATTCAGAAAATCTGATGGGTGCTATTATGCCTGCTTCAAACATCCTCTTTACTTCCTTCTCAATCATGGGAAGAAGCATAGGGTTAATTCTCCTAAGTTTCTGTTTGAAAGGTTTCTGGTTTGGTTTTAAGGGAATTGTGTGTTGAATCACCGAGGTATCATAGGATTTCAAATCCTCATAACTCCAAGCAAATACATCTTGGAACTCTTTGAACAAATCAATGTACTTGGGCTTTTGATCAGGTGGTAAATTCTTGGACAATTTGATCATTTTGGGATTCTCTGTTGTCCCAATGTTGTGTTCCTCTATAGCAGCATTCAACGGTTGTAATTTTGGCTTTCTGGGAATATCATTAGCATCAAACATGTCTTCTAATGGGGTTAGGCCAGCAGGCAGAAAATTGTCCTTTAGGTCAATGATCTCTGCCTCTGTTTTGGCAACTTCTTCGAAATGCATTCGTTTCAGATGTTCTATGTTTGTTTTGTTAAAAACAGTCGGGCTTAGGAATTGTTTGGCTGTTGCAACTGTTACAGCTTGCTGGTTTTCATTTGTTTGCTGTTGGGCATCGTTCATAGCATCCATGTCAATGTTAATATTTGTAAATTCATGCTCAAGGGTGAGAAAATTATTAATCTGGGCGTCATTTTCAAACACTTGCCAATCTTTAACGTTATTTGGGACAGCGGGCCTATGTTTTATTTCAGCAGTAAAGTGATGGTTTGGCTCAAAGGGAAGCTTGCATGTACTAGCAAAGGTAGCTAGGTTGTGTGCATGAATGTTATGCTCTCTTGAAATCTTGGCCAGGCTGAATTTAGTAAATGTATTGAGTATATTAGTGGCAGTAGTCCTATAGGCCCTCATTCTATTGTCATTGGTTACAAACTTACCTTTCATCTGCTGAAAGACTAAGTCAGAGTCACCTAGAATGGACACCTTTGCAGCTCCTAAAGCTTTGAGTAGTTTAAGGCCTAAAAGCAGAGCCTCATACTCTGCCACGTTGTTTGTGCATTTAAAATTCAGTCTGTAGGCATGGCCTTCCAAATGCTTGTTATGTGTATTGTGAATCCACACACCTGCCCCTGCTCCTAACTTGTTGACCAAGCCATCAAACTCTAAATACCATGTGATTTCTTGCTTGTGATTTGTGCTAAGAGTTTCAGCTATGTTAGGATCGGGCAGATTTGAAATTTCTGTTTGGGGAGTTTCTTCTAGGATGCTGGTTGCATTAATTGTTGTGACAGTCTCATGGGTATGTGCAACCGATTCTTCATTGATGTGTGCTAGTTGTTCTAGAGCCAAAGGCTCATCATCAGTTGGAGAATTTGTATCATCATTAAACAAAATAAAGGAATCCATCTTAAAATGGATTGAGTAAATGGGAAAATTTTCAGGCTTGCTCTCACTACTTACAACATATTTCATAAGTGTTTCTCTGTACAATCTCTTTGGTTGCCCCAAGACTGAAATCGTAGCATAGGAGAGGTCTAGTTGAAGGGATCCTTGGAGCTTTGCTCCCAATGATCTTGACAGGAGCATACCATATTTTGGTGGGATGTCAGCCACCACCACATCCATGAGGATGGTCTTGTTGGGATATTGGACTAGGGATACACATAAGTCTTTGATGAGGCCTAAACATTTGACCTGGCTTGAGTCAAAGGAAAACAGATCTTTGTAGGGTCTGGTAATATCAAGGTTCAGCTTTTCCATAACTGCTTTGGGCATAAGATTGTGCGATGCACTGGAGTCAAACATAGCGTTGTGCAAAATTTTGTCATGTATATGCAAACTGACATAAAAGGGTGGAATGGGTCCATATGTTGATTTTCCATTAACTTCTGGGCCAAATAGCAGTTCAGGGGTATCATCTAAAACATTTACATCGTCCTTATTCTCTGGGATTTGAAGTGATATTTGAATTTGTTGCCTATATACATCGTGCTTGGCAAGTTCTGAGAGGGGGATGGATATCTTCAACTTAGCTATTTCTGCCTCTAAATTAAATGGCTTTTCCAATGGAGTTTTGGTGTTGATAATGGCAGTTTTTTCTGTTTCATTTGAATTATCTGCTATTTTCTCTTGTTTATTAGTGTTATGGGAATTGATTGCTTATGGTTTTTCAATTTCATGAGGGCTTTTTGGAATGCTGTTAGAGTTTTGCTCAGAAGAAGAAGGTGGCAAAAGCTGATCTACAGAAGGTTGCACTTTTGTAATGTCTTCTACAGTCACTTGATACGGGTTTGGGACAGTTATATCAGCTGGTTCTGTTATGACAACCTTGCTCTTAATCTTGTTGGGCTGTTTGCCATCCTTTGTTTTGATAGGTTCAGAAATATCAATGGTCCTAGTTCTCAGCTTATATTGTTTGTGGACCTCATACACAGCAGTATCATAACCTTGTTTAAAATCAAAAGACTCACCAGTTTTAGTCTGAAACTCATCACAGGCATGCTGATTTTGGTCTTCTTGGCTCAGAAATGTTTGTTGTTCACCCTTTAGATCCATCAGGTTCATTTGAGTATCTTCTAAGGGTTCACTAGGAGTAGATCCTTCAACATAGTTATCTTGAAAAGGGGGTCTTATGTCATGGTCTGGGCTAGACCTGCCAGCATTTGTGTTCTGCATTTTCCTAAAATTTGGGTTCCTTATGGTATTGGATTGTTGCCCTTCCCATGATGATCTCCTCTCAACGCTTTCTACTCTTTCTCCTAGCCTTTGTAGGCCATCGATAATAGCATCAAGCTTTTGTTCAAAGGCTGAGGGTTCTTCCTTAAAGGTGGTTCTTCTTTCCATTCTAGCTCTGTTTCTTTTGGCAATTAGGTTGGCTTCTACGCTAACAACAACATTTTGCATGTCTGCAAGGGTCTGAGGAGCTCTTTCTTTTAACTGGTATGCCATGTCTGGGTCGAATCCATCAGGGAATTTATATAAGGCAAGGTCAGGGGGGGGTCTTAAGTTTTGTGGTATTGCATTATAGACATTATTGAATCTTGCACAGTACTCCAAAACAGTCTCCTGAGGACCTCTTTTGATTGTATCATATTCAGCTAGTATGTGCAAGGGGTTTTTCTTTTTCTCCCATCTATTGGTAAAGGATTGGTAAAGCTCATCCGGAGTAGTTATGGAATTTGCAGCAAGTGATCTAAACCAAGTTCTTACATCACCGGTTAAACTTTGAACATAAATTCTCATTCTCACGCTATCATCATCTATCTCGTAGTTTTCAAAATTGTCTTGCATCTTTTTCGTATGCTGAAGGGCTGTGAAAGGACTGGTAAGGCCAAAATAGGTAATTTTAGATTGGTACTCCTGAGGTAAAGCCCCAGTTAGCAGGTAATTGCAGGGGTGCATATCCATTAGCCATATTGGCAGGGATAAGTGGGACAACGGGGATAAATGGAACAACTGGGATAACATGGATAACAGAAGTAACTGGAACAACAGTAGTGGTCTTTGTAGTATGTGCAGTGAATGGAGGAGTGGAAGGAGTGCTTTGAGATGTGGATGATGAACAAGGGGAAGTGGGAGTTGAATGAAATAAAACCTTGACCGGGGTTGGAAGACAGCTTGGGTGAGTTGTTTCAGGACTCAAATCAGCAAAAGCTTCCTTTCTTTCTTGCTTCCTAAGGATCTTCGGGATTAGGTTTGGATTTTTAAAAACAGCTGGAGGGTCTGGATCTAGATTTGACCTTGTGTATCGTGGATTCTTCTTGGGAGCCAGCTTTCGAATTTGTTTTTCAGGTATTTTTATGGGAATATTTTTGTAATTAGCAAGGGAGTGATCAGATTTTGGAATGGATTTGTATAGTTTAAAACTAGCATGAAGATTGACTGAAGCAGCTTTTATCTACTCCTGTAAATGTAAAACAAAAACAGTTTCAAAGGCTTCCTGGCTGGCATTCAGGCTTCATCTGTAGTTTTAAGGGATATACAGTAGTTAGAAAATCGATTTTTCCAGTGGATTCTTCCAACCTATTTCATGAATTTAACTGAGGAGTTCCGCAGTGGAGCTTTCCAACTTGATTTATGAAACTATCTGAGGATGTTCCCCAGTGGAGTCACCATTATGTTATCACTCAGGTTGTCCTTAAGCTCCTGAAAGGATACAGCCGAGGTAACCACAAACCAACTTTGGATTGCAGGTTCTAGCCGACCTGCAGTCAAAGAGGGCTCTCTCTTTCTGATTTAGCTTTGTTGAAGATGATTTTAGGCTAGCTATTGAGTTCAGGGGTTTTTTGTTTGTGTTTTGTTTGTGTTTGGTGGGAAGATTGATGATTTCAGGTAAAGAGGCAGGTATAGTGTGAAAGATTCAAACCATTGGGCATGGAGTCATGGAGGAAGACTGCTGGTGCATTTTCTTGGTCACAAGAGGAATAAGGAGCAAGGTAGCTTCACATGGAACAATTCTTCAGGTTAAAAGGATGGAAAGAATGCCAAGGAAGGAGAGGCAATTAAGAATCTCTCAATCAGCTTAACGGAGAAGGGTGAATGAGCTCTATCTAGGGGCAGTAAAGAATCCCTAGATAACTGTCAAACATATGTGAATTAGGGTAAGTATGAGCCACAGGGAATTCATATTCATGTCCAATTCGTTTCAGATGAAAACATAAAGAAACAGCAGAAATTGAGCCTAGAGTGCAGTTAAACAAGTTCTAAGCTAATCTTTCTTTCTGCTATTTAGATGGTGAAAAATGAAAAAACAGAGGTAAGAAGCACTTATTGAGTCATGTTGCAGCACAAGAATTCCATCATTCAGTCTCCAGAGACCATTAACAACACATCAGACAGTCATTCCTCCAATCTCTTCAGCAATCTTTGATTAAAGAAAAAGTATCAGACATACAGTGCGAGTCTCTAATGAAAAGTTATCAATCGACCAACCCTTGAAACAATACAGAGGGTGGTATATATAGGAAAAAATCTCCAAAATTGTTTATTACAGCTGTGACCTAAACATATCTGAAAGTAAATGATTAATTTAACCTAAACCTATCAGGAATGAATGCAAGAAAATATCTATGGGCTGCGCTGAGGGCAGCCATATCAAAACTGAATTAATGTTTTGTCCTCGGTGGCTTGGTGCAGTGCTTTTGCAATAACTGTGCATGGACTTCTGCTCCGTTGTAGTTCGGTGGCATTAAGTGATTTAACTGTGATTTGAGAGCTGGGATGGGCTTACACCTCTTGATTTGACCTTGGTGGAGGCCATTCAATGTCGACCTGCTTTGGGAACTGAAGATTTCTGTTAAAAAATTTTAACTGATACTCTTTGCCGCTTCATCTTTCCTTTGATACTCTTTGACAAATAGATCGGGCCAGTTTTCTCCTTCGCTGTGGGTCAAATCAAAATTTAATGGCCGCTGTTCGGCCCTCTGTTTCCTCTAGAACTGTCTTTTGCTCCATTCTGCATGCCTCGCGAAGAAAAACGGGTCATTCGGTGCCTTTTTGGCTTGCTGGGGGCTGCGCAATGAGGGGCTTTCCACTTCGGCCTGCGCATGAAAAACTGCCTCAGAATTTGAATCCAGGCTTCCTAAGCACGATTTTCGCCTTTCGCCTCAAAAATTGATGATGACGTCAGCATGACGTCAGAGGGTGGGACCATGGTACAGCAGATGACGGGCGAGGTGACGTCAGCATGATGACATCAGCACGTACGGAGGTGACGTGGCAGTGACACGGTGGTAGTGATGTGGCAAGGGTGACTCGGCAGGAGGCCGATGCTGTGCAGATGATGTGGCGAGGGTGACTCGGCAGGCACGTAGAACAGGATAGGTGACGTGGGGCGCGCGTACAGAAGGCAGAAAGCGGTTTCATCGGACAGCTTTCTGTACGGGAGCGGTATCCGTCAGAGCCCTTCTGATGCAATACGAGGCAGACAAGTGTCTTTGGTACGGTGGAGAAACCGCCTCGCCATAGGAAGCTAACGGCCGAGCAGCGAGGGGCCTCCGAAATCGCCGAGAGCCGTCAGATGGGGAGGGCCCGATCCGACGGTGGACGGAGAGCGAAGCTGGCAGGGAAATAATGGACGGGCACGCGAATATTCGGATTTTGATATAGCACGGCGGGGAGGGTAAAAACTTAGGAAATGCGGGTTTTCGGGGTGTTTAAACGAGCGGGGGTTGAATGTATACGAACAAAACTTTAGGATAAGGGCGAAGAAGTGGGTTTGTAGGTTTAGGGTTAGGGGAAAAGGTTGTTAGCATGACCAGGTGTCACACTAACTCCTGTTAGGACACGGATGGGTTCATGATAGTCCCAGAACTGATAAATACATAGCTATAGTGCTATAGGGTGGGGTATGTATATAGGGGAGTTATTTAGCATAGATTTAGTAGGGGAGGGGAAATAGATAGGGGGCTATATAATATAGTCAGGAGTTAATATGGAGATGATGAGAAAGCGCTAAGGTGAGGAACCTTGGGCTATTTTGGTGGAATAGAACTTTGTAAAAGAAGAATGAAAATCCTTGAGTGAGGCAGATCTTCACCAAGGCCAATGTTATGGAACATGATGAAACTAAGAGGAATCAAGCAGATCTTGACCTCTTTAGGGGAGTTAGCAAGTGATTTGGAGAAAGAAGAAGGGGGAGTTAGTTATATACAGCCTGAGCTCCTCCAGGTGAAAAACTGCATCATAACTGTGATCTGAAAAGATAAAACACTTTGTAACACAAAATTGATCATGAATCATCATTCTGCAACCTCACAGCTACCTACCCAGCCTAATATACCTAACATTTTTTCTTCTTTTGGGTGGGTGCACTTAGACTTGCGAACCGAGCTTTACAATTTTTATTTTTATTTTTCCTATCTAAATCTACACTTATTTCTGCCAAGGGCCCAGATTAAGCAGTTGGGCTCTTTTGATTCTCTACCTATCTACAAATGTGCCAAGATTAAACTGTTTGGACAGATATCATTCTCTATATTCTAAAACAGGAAATTGAAACCTAGGGAGACCAAGCTTAAACTGTTTGGCCTTCCCTTGAATGAAACTCTTCAAAACTGGAACAACTCATCAAAATTGGAATACAGCAGTGGCATTTAGACTAGCACACTTCATGGCTTCTTCTTTGGTTTCTTCTGGAAATATGGAACACTGCAGCATGCAAAGTATGACATATTTGGCATGTAAAAACGTCAATCATGAAAAATGAACACCTGTCGCAATAGGAAGCTAACATAAAGGATATGCTCAATAAGAAGGTATCGATTTTGAAGAAACTTTTGCACTTGTTGATAGACTTGAAGCCATAAGAATGTTCCTTGCTCTTTCTAGTTTTCAGAAATTCAAAGTATACCAAATGGATGTAAAATCTACCTTTCTTAATGGGGATTGAGAAGAAGAAGTATATATTGAGCAACCATAGAGATTCATCCTTGGAAATGATCTAAAACTTGTATGCATACTTAGAAAGGCTCTCTATGGTCTAAAACAAGCTCCAAGGGCTTGGTATTACCTTCTTGACAAATACCTCCAATAACAAGGTTTTACAAAAGGATCAGCTGATAGAAATCTATATACAAAAATTGACGATAATAAATTGCTAATACGTGCTGTGTATGTTGATGATACCGTTTTTGGTAGCAATGAAGAAGCCATGAGTCAAAAATTTGCTTTGTTAATGCAGCAAGAATTTGAAATGTCTCTGCTTGGTGAGCTCACATATTTTCTTGGTCTACAAGTTCAACAAAATAAAGATGGTATTTTTCTGTCACAAACCAAGTATCTCAAGAAGATGTTGAAAAAATAGGGCATGGAAAATTCTAAACCAGTATGTACCCCAATGGTAATAGGATGCAGTCTTAGCTCAAATGATGAATCAACAACAGTACATCAACCAACCTATAGATCCATGATTGGCAGTTGGCTTTATCTAATAGGTACCCGACCAGACATCATGCATGTAGTGGGAATAATTGGAAGATTCCAAGCAAATCCAAAGGAATCACACCTTCAAGTATTCAAAAGGATTTTCAAATATCTCCAAAGAACACAGAATTTTGGTTTATGGTATCCTAGAGATATGATATTACACTTCATGCATATACATATGCAAATTGTGCAGGAAGCATTGATGACAGAAAAAGCACTAGTGGTGGTGCATTCTATATGGGTTCCAGATTAGTGTCTTGGTTCAGCAAGAAACAAAGTTCAATTACATTATCTACAACTGAAGCAGAATATGTGGCTACTGCATCTTGCTCCACACAACTCCTTTGGATGATGCGAACATTGCAAGACATTCAGATCACATGTACTCCACCCATCTCCATTCTATGTGATAATACAAGTGCCATCAATATTTCAAAGATTCCAATCATGCATTCCATGACCAAGCACATACCCATCAAATATCATTTTCTACGTGAACAAGTGCTTGAACAAAAGGTCAAATTGGAGTATGTTCCGTCCAAAGAACAGGTTGCTGATATATTCACCAAACCAATGCCCAGAGAGATATTTGAATATCTTATACAGAAGATGGGAGTGGTTGATGCATCATCCTGTTGTTAAAACATATCTGTTTCAGAGAAAAGTGGTTATATGGGAGTTCCATGAAGTGTATCCTCGTACATACGCCAATTTCTATGGATACAATCACATATATGTTGGTTTGAAGAAATGCAGTGGGCCAAACTCAGGATGAAAGGAGTCTGATATGGGTATTACGGTGATCATCTGGCACAGGGGGAGCATATACTTCTAATAATGCATTGTTGGCATTATCTAAGAAGATCTTGGTACAAATTCATAGTTTTATTTTATTCAAGTGGAACATGTTCAGGGGGAGATCATGGTTCCTAGTCTGGATGGTGATTAACAAATGTTGCTGATGATAGTTGATGATAACTATCATAGTCTTGTTTCAGATATTTGGTTTCTATGTCAAGTATATCTTTTAATGTCAAGGTCATGAAACAACCTATTTTGTTTCCCCACTATGCACGGGATGGATGATGTAATAATCTTGTTTTGACATGTATAAACATTTGGTATATACCCACTTGGTTGGGTGGATGAGTCAAACTTGGTATATCCCCACTTGGTTGGGTGGATGAGTCAAACTTGGTATATCCCCACTTGGTTGGGAGATGGATGTATGCATGAGTCGTTAGTGAGAGGAAGGTTATTTATGATGTATGTATAGAGTCATTTTTTTGTAGACCTTGCTTATATTCAAGGGGAGCATGGACTCGAGCATGGGGCTCAATCGGCACACTTCAACATATCAAAAAATTCAACATGTACTCAGGGGGAGCATAACCCTTTGCCCTTGATGAAAAAGGGGGAGAGTGACTTTGGATTGTCATCAAGTCCAAAGGGGGAGATTGTTGGCATTATGACACAGATTTGACACTATGACATAGGTGTTGTCCTTGATGGCAACTCACTCAGATCACAAATCATAGTTCAGACTCACAGAATGAAGAAAGAAAGGTTACGTAGGTTCTCCATTAACCAAGCCATGTTTGCACGTTTGTTCGCAGACCAAAAGGTGTGTATAGCGTACACACGCACTTTCATGGAAGGAAAGGTGCGTAAATGTTGGAAAACTTAGTTTTGGCCTGTGGTATTTGGTCCATTGTATTTTGATCCATGGTATTGGTCCAAGGTATCTTATCCGAAGTGTTGACCCCAAGTATTTGGTCCAAGGTATTGGTTCTAAGTGGTTTTGGTCCATGGTATTGAGGAAGGCCTATGACTATAAAAGGAGGAGAAGATCATTAGGCAAAGACACTCATGAATTGAATATCTAATGAAGAGCAAGATCTAGAATACAGGTTATTAGCTTATGGTGCACAGCTAGATCTGAATCAAGGATGAACCTTAGCACTTGATGAAGGATAAGATCTAATAATAGATCTGTACCCATATTCCCTTTTGCAAAGGCTTGTATACAGGCCGGTTCTGCATATCAAAACAGTGTACACATCTTAAATTTGATTTGCAGATTTGTATGTAGGTTTGCCTTGAGAAAACAGCGTATGTACGCAGGTTCGAAACAGTGAAGTAGCATATACCTCATAAAATATACTTTAGCTACTTCTGTTTGCTTTTGCAGTCTTCTGGGTTCTCGCTTGGGTTTTGGTTACTGTTATTGTATTCTGGTTACAACATTCTAAAAAATGATTAATTGATTCAGTTGTCGTTGGTACAAAGGAGATTGATTGATGCAGATGTATTTGATGTTTGAATGATGTTATTGATGGATCCAGTCTAAAAATTTATGAAACGTGGTCCCTAGAAGAAAAGAGAATGTTGTAGCCTTCTACAGGTAGAAGCCTATGTACTGGTATATGACTGTACCAGTACAAAAATTGTAAAAAAAAGTTTCTTATTAAAAAGAAGATAGAGATGATTGCAGCAGGTGATTTTTACCGACATTGGGTTTCCACCTTGTATCTTGTGTTCATGTGTGTGTGATTGTATGTTCTGTTTACTGCACCTAGTTACTGTTTATATGGTTCTGATGCATTGATTAAAGATCAACATATGATAAATTAACTGAATCATAATTTTGCAGGATATACGCTAGTTTCCTTAAATACAGTTGTGTATACACGCAAGTTCCATTAACTGAAGTAGCATATATGAATCTGATTTGAAATATTATTGATTTGCTAATACTGATTCACCCCCTGTTCTTAGTGTTATTTCCAACAATTTGAAGTTGGACGCCACACAAAATATTTCGGTCTAAGGAAAATAATGAGGACCTACCACCGAGAGTAAAGAAAACTTCCATTGATGTATTGAAGATCTAAGGTATCAAAAGGAGTTTCTAGGTCAAATTCGTGGATAATATGTTGATGTCGATAGGAAGCGACCTGTCACCGTAAACTTAAGGTATTGTAACAAATGTTAGCTAAGGGACTTCTCTTGAACATATTAGTGACACTTTATGGAGTTGGAAGCATTGACCCTAAACCGATTGTAGAATATTTTAATATTGTGTGATTAACAAAAGAGGCAAACATATTTCCCAACACAATAACCACAAAGATGAAGTGAATGAGTGTACTTTTCAAGAGTGACCCACTGCCATTAACAACTTAAATACCTTATTTTCCCAATTTCCCCAACCATTTCTTGTTAGTACCTCTTTATTTTTAACAAGATTGAGGAGGATAACATATCCTTGATAGATACGTTCTTCCTTCGAATGAATCCTTCTGAGTATATTTAACACACCTTGAGAAGTAGTGGTTTGTTCCCATCATGTTTGACGAGTACAATTTTTTTTATGATTTTGTGAATCCAGTGAAGGTGTAACTCAACTTCTTTTTCATGTTCAGATAGTTTAAAAAAGATGAGAAAAAAAAAAACAACAAAGATTCCTTTTCATAAATTTAGTCTCTTGAGTCTGAGAACGCATAAAATGATATTCAAAAGAAACTTTTAGTCATGTTCGACTAAAATATTTTTTTTCAATAAATTTTACATTCAAGGAGCTATTGTTATGTGATCTTGTACCCAAATAAGTTCACCAGAAAATAAAAGGGAAAATGTCTAATGGATAGATAGTTCAATCCCAACCCAATGTTCACACATGCAACATATAAATAGTTCTAGATGCTATAAATAAAAAGCATGCACCTGGCCTCCTCACAGGTCGGTGAAAGGTTTTAAGTTCATTGCAAAATACTACCATGCCACTCGAATGATCTACCTCATCCACACTCGATCTCAACACCTACACACAACCACAAACACTCAAGGACAACAAGCGATCTTCCTTGGAATATCATTAGCTCAAAACATCATAGAAATAACGAACATTATTTCTACAAACATGTAAATATAGGGGAGGAACATAAATTTATATTAATCCAAGATCAAAGTATAAATATGCCTTCACCCAGGCCACCTCTCCAAATTTCGATAGAGTCTCCCCACTACAATAGGAAAATATGGACTCTACTAGCATAAACCACTCAAACTTTATCTCTCTTAGTAGAAATATGATGTTGGAGAATAAGATATATATCTCAAAGACTCTATCTCTCTCTAGCTAGCCTAACCCTCTCAAGTGGTCCAATATAAATAGGATGAAGAGAGCTCCTAAGAGCATGAAATTGGATGCTCATGATCATGAGTAGTTATGGAATATTCTCAATGATAAGTGTTGGCTAGCTCAAATAAGTGATGAGTCAAACTGATCTCCTAGGAACCACAATACTCTAGAAATATTCCCTTGTCACAAGAACATAATAGGGAGAAAAGGAATGAAGTCACTCTCATAAGGTCAAGCTTCCAGTGAATGGAAGGTTCCAGTCACTCTCATAAGGTTATCATCCATGCAACTGGGTGTCATGCTTGGATAAAGAACGTCTGAGGCCCAGGAAAAAGGTCAATCAAAATGATTTCTCAGAGGCACTAACCCTAGGGACCAAAATGGGTCGATAACAAGTTTTCGATAATGTATGAGTTTAGAAGAGAAGGTGATGGCCAAAATTCATTACAAAAAAACTCAGACATCAAAACAAGAGTGTGGAGACAAAGCCAAGAATTTGCATCAGAAGACATTGGAGCTCAAAAGCACCAATTCTATTACGGGGAAATTTTATGAGAGAAAGCTAATTATTTTTAACCTAGTAGGTCAAAGAATGATCTGCCCATATTTATGTGTGATCATGAAAAAGATAAAAGATTTAAACCCCAATCCTCTGCTATACAAACAAATACATTCAACACTTGCACATGATAATATGGAGATGGGAATCTAAAACCTGGTATCATCATAGATTAGTGAACTCTCTTGAATCTAATGCAGAGGAACCACACGTGCACTTGAAGATCTCATTCCAGCTACAATAAAATAATACCCTACACACAACACCACCAAATAAGAAAAGAATGGTCTTTCCGTAGAGGGCTTGTTAGCATAAAACCAACATATGAAAGTATAAAACATATTCAAAACATAGACATAGAAAAGGAACATGTATCCATTAATCCAAAATGAAAGTACAACAAATGTATATCTTCTAGCAAAGGATATCCTCTCCTCAAGCCTGTAACATGGTCTCCTCTCTCAATACAGCAGAGATCTCACATTATATATTCTATAATATATCTCACCCCATTTTGTCTTTGTGAGATTATATAGGCTTATCCTATCCATTGGGAGAATGTATCTAGACACATAGGGGCATGAGAAGTTATGAAATTTCTACAATAATGGACCCCTAGGAAACTCATACACAAGTGGGTCAAGTTGATCTCCTTGGTAATGGAAAATTCTAGAAATCTTTATCATAATTGATTTTTTTCTCAATTATCTCAATTATGAAATAATTGCTATTCCATAATTATAATATTTTGGCAAATTAATTATGAAAAATAAGTCAATCATGTAATACCACCCTTTTATCATGGGATAAATATCACATAAGTAAACAAAAATTTGAAAAGGGGGTGAATTTTAGCCAAACTACTAACGTAAGTTGATATTGGGTTTCTCTCACTATAATGGAATGGAAAATAGGGTCATAATAGATGCCCCCTAATGAATGAGGTTAGAAGAGAAACATATGGCCAAAATCCATTACAATAATACTCAAAGCTCAAAATGTGAGGAAGGAGCCAATACTACGAAGTTGGATCAAAGGAATTCCAATGATGAAGTCTTAACTCTACTGATAACCTCCTCGAGGTGGGAATACCCATGCTCATCCATAAGAAGATACTAAACATGGCCACCATAAAATACACTGCAGATCCATTACATGAAAAGATATAACATGGCCATGAAGACATACATAGTGGATCCATGTGACTTAACAGATAGAGCATAGACACTAATAAATACAATGTGGATCTATGTCATAGTATACATAATAAGGAATATGGACACATGACAGATATAGGAGTGGCTCAATATAGTACTCAAAATACATGAATGATACATAAATCCAATGCAACCTAGGACTGATGCCTAATAAGAGTGATATGTCCCTAACCCAGGGTCTTCAACATAACCCCTATGGTACGAACCTACATCATGAGAATAGATGTGTTGAGGTCAAACATGTTATAAACTCCCTGATTTATGACCAATGAAGAAAATGAATAATAGACGCGACGGAATCCACGAATGAGGAAAATGGACCCCAAGATACCTAGTATAGTCCACCAAGTGGGAATAAATGAGATGATGCTGAAAAATAGTGAACTCAGCCAATCATGAGTCAATGATTTAAACCCACTGTCGATCAGGAGGAAACCTGCCACTGAGGTCTACAAGATCCAAAGTACTACTGGTTTCGAGATCAAGCTCCTGGATAATGAGCTGGAGTCAACATGAGAAGATCCACCAAAGGAGGGCCTTCATGTATCCCCCATCAATGGACATGGAATAGACGAGGATGATGTGATGTATGGATGAATTGATGAAGAGATGAAGTACAATTGACACATGGATGGCTTGACTAAAAAAGGTCAACAACCTACTCGATATGGCTAACATGAGTTGAAACTTCCCTTGAACAGATAGCAACATCACACAAGAGTGACCTGGCAGCATGGCTAATGAGCACCATGTGATATGATGTAATAATGCAAGAGGCATCGAGGCATGCTTGATATGACTGGAAGAGTAGCCAGTCAGATGAGTAGATAGACTCATATATATGGTACGACTCTTAGGCAAGCTAAAACGCAACTGTGAGACAATGAAACATACAAGTTCCATGTTCAAGGGTAACACAAATGATGCTTCCATTTGATGACTAATGGAAATAAATGTCCCCTCCCTTCTCTTTCTATAAGTTCCATTTTCGTGAAGTCTTCCCCCGATTTAGAAAAGGAGATAAAAGTATACAAGGGAGAACCTACTAGCCATGAAGAATTAGGGTATTCCTTTTTCAAAACTAGTCCATCGGAGTCCGAAAAAGGGTTAAAGTTATACTAGGTAGACGATCCTTCAAGTAATTTTACGAGTGTCATGGAGGCAAGTTCAATTGAAATTATTTTCTAGATTCAGGAGTCTGAAAAGAGCTTAAAGGAAACTCCCCATGGACAAATGAGTGGTAGATAGGATAGCAATTGGCTCCAGTAATTATGGAACTGCTCATGATATAATCTAGAAACAAGATGGGCTAATAAGACCAGTCATCATAGTGGTTCTTCTAAGAAAGGGTAGAACACCAAGAAAAATTGGATGATAGGCCAAGCAGATGATGATGATGGAGTAGACAAGCTAATGTGCAAACTGCAAAAATAGGCTAATAAAAAGTGCGCATCACAAGGGATAAAGTGTGGAATCCTCCTTGAGTACAACCAAAAATGTGTTGCAGAAGAGGACATGAGGCTTAAATTCTAGGTCATAGAGGGTCAAAAGAAAGGATTCTAAAAAGGATTAAAAATGACTTCATGGACACCAATATGGAAATAATTTGTTAAACTAGGGCATCCATGTATAGGTAAGCTCTACTACCAAGATATGGCGTGCATAGAAATGAGTGGCTAATTCAATAAGTTGACAAGGTCAAACCTAAGGCACAATGATGGCATTCAGGATCAAGAATGAATTAGTGATGGTGAGATATGACCTACCCCTATATGTCAGTAAAGCAAACATACCTCAGGCTTATTGGTTGTCGCAATAAAAATGCCACCCTATCTTGTAAAAACCATCTAGAAATGCCAAACCCATGGTTAAATCACATAATGAAAGAATTAAACATGGATGAGGTAAAAACAAGACCATATATATATATATATATATATATATATATATATATATATATGTATATATATATATATATATATATATATATATATATATATACATATATATATATATATATATATATATGTATATATATATATATATATATATATATATATATATATATATACATATATATATATATATATATATATATATATATATATACATATATATATATATATATATATATATATATATATATATATATATACATATATATATATATATATATATCTATATATATATATATCTATATATGTATATATATATATATCTATATATGTATATATATATATATATTGAGTTTTATAAAAAAAAAATCAGATTTTTGGCATAACAAAGGCATGGAAAATACTCACATCACACACCAAACCAAAAAAGGGATAAAGAATCACACTCCTATGTGCAATATGTATAAGTGAAACATAGTTTAGTAGGTCATGCTAAGGTTCTCCCACAGCTGGGAATAGGCCAAGGATTTCTATACCTAAAATCATGGAGGGTAAGGGAACCATATGGCTCATCAATGTGGGGCCATGCCAAAGGAAGTCAAACTTCCCAATTTGGAAAGGTTGACCATGCTAGGGACATTATGAGATATTCAAGCTCTCAAAATTAACCTAAGGACATCAAAGAGGATCAAGACATAAAAGGGGTATAAGATGATCATCAACAGATGGGAATTCATTGGCAAGTTTGGCAGTAGAAGCCCAATACTTGACTTGGTGTATGGGTGGAACTTCCAAGGAGGCGTGAGGAGATGCCCTCTAGGTGGATTCAATATTTTGGTTTCCAACCTATACCTTTTCCAATTTTGCGAGACTAGGGGCATCAGGAGGTATAATCTCCCTAAATTTATCAACAAATAGATCTAGGACTTCAAATTTGACTAGCAGGGGGGTTTGTCATTGACGGATTCATATGGAATAAAAGGAGGGATGGCCCTTGTGGAAAAATAAATCTGGTCATATTTCATATTGTGATGGAGTTTCTGACGAGCGTTAGGAGGTACTGATGGGACTATCGAAGAGTAAATATCTCTAATAATAGGTGGCAGAGGATGCTCACTAGCTTGATAAAATTCCATAAGATCAGATGACACCACCCAATGATCAGGAGGTCTATGAGGTCCACAGGTGTCAAAAAATATCATATGAATAGGAGATTTAGAAGAAAAAGAAGGAATGTCAGGGAGTGGTAATTGAGTAAATACCCCATCAAGAGATGAGATTTTAAACAAGCCTGCACCAGCACTCTCATATTGACCAGGGTGATTTCCAACAAGTGGGATCATAGTCCCCGTAGTGGTAATGTGGGTCGATGGTACACAATAATAAAGTTGATCGATGGTCATAATCTTTCCTTCACAGGGAAAGGAAAGGACATGAAATATGGATGACACAACTGCAATCATGGCATATAACCAACTACAACCAAGGAGTAGGTTGTAATATAAAGTGGCATCAACAACCTCAACATTGACATAAACAAATTCCCCCGTTAACTTAATGACGAACTTGGGAAGAACCCCCATATGCACAAAGTTAGTACCATCAAAGGCTTGAAGAGTCATATTGGACTTAGTGAGCACCGAAGAGCCAAGAGCCTTCCAACATGATGCTGACATGACACAAGTAGAAGAACCTTCATCCACCAAAGTTCAATGATATTATGGAAGATACGCACAATAACTTGAAAGCAAATATGGTGGGAAAGTTGAATAGAAAATTTGTCAACATTAAATGAAATGAGGTTCGAGTAAGAGGGGTCTACTCCACCGATTGCAGACAACAAGGCCTTGCGCTGTGGAGCAAAAATTTGCAAAACCCCTAGGGTAGATGTTGGCTTATTTGGGCTTGACCCAGGTTCAGAAGAACTATTTAGCCAAACAAATCCCAGAGCTACCGGCCCTTTCGGCAACAGCCAACGAAGCGCGGACTGAGATCTCACCCAAGGTAGGAGGGGAGGGTGCTAGAACTGGGTTTCTACACCCTAGGGATGTCTTGGATGTGGTTTGGGGCTCGTGCACTATTCCGCAGCCTCATGCTGCACCAGATCCGCGTGGATCGGAATACTATTAGCGCGCTTATTACAGATTGAATCACTTATTATTAGTTTTATCTAGCTAAAATGATCATTTAGCAAACATTTATTACTTTTGGTTACTTCACGCATCAAGAATAACCCAGTTCACATGTATTCAATAGTAGAAAATGCCGAGATCATGACAGTTCTTTTATCATAAAAGAGTAAAA
Source organism: Pinus tabuliformis (assembly GCA_031772625.1). Classification (NCBI taxonomy): domain Eukaryota; kingdom Viridiplantae; phylum Streptophyta; class Pinopsida; order Pinales; family Pinaceae; genus Pinus; species Pinus tabuliformis. Next base: position 214,400,906 of record CM062816.1, on the reverse strand, counting down.
TCGAAATTAACACAAAAGTCAGAAGAAGCTTACCTTTATTATCAGTCTTCAACAATACATCTAGATCCACCCTGCGCACTCAGCTGCAAGGGTCCATGCACATAGCTGCGGACTTTCCAGGCCTCTGTGCACACAGCTACAGAGCCTCTACCTTCTACTCTACTCCCTTGACTCAGACTTACAACTGCTCTCAGACTATTCACCCATTACATGTTAGGACTAAAAACCAAAACTGAACTGACTTTCCCTCATAGAGCCTTGCTCTATTTATACTTTCCCTTAGCCCGCGATCCTGTCACCGCCTGACTCTATTACTATTTCTTTACATTATTTTCGGTGGACTACCCTTTGACTCAACCTACTATAGCTCATGCTCCACACTTTCCGCGGAGTCTTTTATCCTAATATTACCCAAAATTCTGGGCTTCGCACCCCATACTCGTTTCACAGGGCTTTTGCTACCCAGCAGTCCCCCAACACAATCATCGTGACTCATCCTGAGTCACTGAGCTGGTGTATCCATCTTTGTGTGGAGGTCAGTCAACAACTTCAGTGCGTCGTTGGTACTAGCAGCAAATCCTTCCGTCATGCGTTGCATCCACTCCACCTGTGGTACCGATATTTCTGCCTTCATGTGTGCTACCTTATGCTCTATGGTGGTTGAAATTGCAAATGCCTCGTCCAACCATGGTTGGATACGAGCTTTCACCACTGCTTCCTTCTGTCTCATGGCTTCGGCTTGCATTTTCATGTCCTGCACCTCCCTCATCTTAGCCAACCGTTGCAGGATAGAAATGGTCTCGGCAGTTCCCCGGATCTAATCATAGGCATGCTGAAGCTCCCGAGCCTCTACTTCCAACCTACAGAGTGTGGGATCTTCTTGAAGGACAGTGATCATATAAATCAACTGATTTAGCAACTTGGTACATTCTTCGAGTGACCGTGCAAGCATCGCACGCCCCATATCAATAATGTTCTTGTGCTATACTACAACCTCTGGGGGCATTTGTGGTGGGACTTGTAAGTTCAACTCAGCGATCTGCACGCTGAGTTCGAGCTGCAGCCATGCGACCTCCTCTTTTGTCCTTCGGAACTCCGTAGCCAACGTACGAATCTGTGTTTCAACAGGCAAGTCCGCTGTAATATCTAATGCCTGAGCACTCAAATAGGATTCCACTACTACCTTTTCCATCTGCTGTTTTTGTGTGACTGCTTCATTGCGTTGGAGTCATAGCTGTTCAATATTAATTTTCTGCTCTTGGAGTATCTGGTCGATGCGGCTGACCCTTGCACGAAGTTTGATTGTGGTGTTGTCATGGAGTTGTTGCAAACTATCATGTGGGAGTGCAGCCATGTTCAGTCCAAATCCGGTAAGTCGTTCTAGTATTGCTCGGTCTTCCAGTTGGTTGGTGACCAACACACCTGCCAGAATCAGAGTAGAATGAGCAACCTAGGCTCTGAGAAATGGTTCTGTAGCTGTCATACCGGAGGCTTCTATAGAAATGCTAGGGCCTACCTGCGCAATTCTTGATCCCAATTTGCATAACTGTGTTCGAAGCTCCCCCAACACAATGTGCTGCTCTGTCATAGCCTCATTAACTTCCTCCCGAGTGGCTTCGCAAACAATGTTTTCAATGTCATTTAGATTTCCCTCCGTTAGGGTTGTAACTTCACTATCCATCTTAGATGCTTTTGCTTTTTTTCATGTCTTCAGTCGCTCTGGTGTGGTTGAGCACTTTAGTGGGGTACCCATAGTAGTGGACAGCATATCTGTTGTGGCCAGCTGAGTGATTTCCTTCTGAGTTCTTTTGTCCTTTTCTAGTGTCTGCGCACTTGGTACTAGTTTTTCTATTGCTGCGAGTTTTGCCTCTTATGTTGCCTTAACCTTTGCAGCATACTGTTCATTCGTCTTTTGTTGTGCAGCGTGCTTGGCTACCTCTTTTTTTTTTTGAATAGCAGTGTCGTCTCATTCCACTACCGCGAGTCCTCGCCAAGCCGTTGCCCAAGCCTCGACAATCTTGTGAACAACATCATTAGTGACAATGAACCGGAGAGGGGTCCATGTCTGGGCTGGGTCCTTTTGCACCCGGATGTAGACATGATGCATATGTGCTTTGAATTCCGCAAGGTGCTTCATACTCTCATAAACTTCATTTGTTAAGCGTGGTAACTCATTGATCCACTGATGCACATTCCCGTCCATCAATACGCAAAATATCTTAATCCCTTGAATTCTGCTTATGTCCTTGGTTGCCCAGAGGGACGCATACTACACGGCTTCTGGCCATTCCAAGGTTAAAACAGGAAAATGGTTGTCTTCAGGTAACTCAGTAGTGACCAGCATGAGCGACAGTAGCATCCATGCATAATAGAACGTCTTGCCTTCTTCCTGGACTTCGTGACAATTGGCCAAAAATTCTTCACAAATAAACTGTGACCAATTGAACCGTACACTAGCGGCACATTCTTTAGCCAGTGCGATAGCTACGACGGAGACCTCAGAGCTCCGACATTTCCTCATTACTTTTCCTGCCAGCAACTGAGTGGCCACCCAGACTGCATCGTCGAAGATACTGTCAATGGGATACCCTCGCAGTCCCTTGGCAAGCTTATACGTCTTCTTTAGTCATTCTATCATTCCTACATCGTTACTTTTTGCCGTAATTTCCCGAGGGTGCCGTCCGGTGCAGGGTAGGTGTGAGAACCAGTGAATAAATTCTGCTGTGATACGAATGGGTTTACCGACCCATGGTGTATCTTCATTAACTAGATAAAGCAACTGGTTGATTACTATCATAGTAATAGGGGGTCGAAGAAAGTGCGGAATTTCCAGGAGACAAAGTAATCCGGCTTCGTCCACCTCTCCCAGCCACTTCTTTGGCTGTAGAGTTTTCACCATGCCTTCTATCTTGTGGTCCCTTAAGGCATCTTTCGCTAGATGCGAAATTTTGTTTGATCTGCAAGGTTGCAATTGTCGAATTTCATCATCGTGACACGGCCAACCACCGAGTTTTCCGCTGGGATGTCTTTCGGGAGAGAGGGGGTAGTGATTGTATTGCTGAGTTCGTCCAAGTTTGTGGGTACCTTGTTCGTCCCCTTGCTTGGAGGCATATACTTGGATCATCACACTGGCTGCACAGGGTCCTCCTCCGGGATGTCCTCTTCGACCCTCGTGGGAGACTCTTCTGTTTCTTCCTCACTATCAATGATAACAGTTTTACCTTTTTCTTTCATTGTGGACTTGCCAACTTGCAGGTGTTGCGCTGATAGTCAAACTGATTCTAGAAGTGGAGGTTTCTTCTCTTTCCTCAGTGTCCCGGGGGATTTAGAATGTTCTACTTCCTGCGGTGACTTTGGCTGTGGACTAACAGTAGTAGGCCTTTGAGCTTTCAAGATGACATCTTTGTAATGCTGTGGCACTACCTAAAGCCACAAACTCTTTTCAACTTCCTCGTTGCTCATGATGTAGGAAATACGGACCGATTCTCTTTCCGAACAATACGGCATGGTGGTGTGACCTTTACTTTGTTTATATATCGCTAGAACTCGGAAACTGACGACATGTTTTCGTGGTAGATCATAAATGTGACTTGGGTGGTTATTCTTTTGCCTTACTGACCCGCCGCCCGCTTCAAGGTGCTTTAAATGTGCCATCATACCATGAGCAGTATTTTCAACGATCACTTTCCATCTTTCCTTTGCAACAGCATATCCCCAAGGATGCAGATGTGGTTTTTGCAGGGAGCCGGTGGTCATATCGTGCCACTGTACAATAGCTTGTTTTATAGTCGTGCACCCTCTTCCAACTGCTTGGGGTGCTGGGACTGATCCTTCAACAGATATTCAGAAGGGAAAACCCTTCTCGTGGGTCCTTCAGTTCCCCATTGACCCAGGTCACTAGCACCCGAGATGTCCTTCCGCTTCTATTATGGAATTATGGTGTGTGCGCCCCTGTGGCTTCTAGTGCAGCTGTATCAAGGTAGGAAAGCCAACCATGTGGGTTTCCTTGGGCAATTCCTTTTCGTCATCTAGGGTGGCCACTTCTAATTGAAGTGTCTGGATGGTGTTATCCAACTTCATACTATGGTCACAGATTTTGGCCTCGGTTTGTTCCAACTCATCAAGTAGTCGTTTTGCATGCTAAATGGCAGCCGACAGCTACTGAACCTTGTCACGGATGCCATCTCTGGTGGGAGAAGCTATGCCTATAGTGGCTAATTGGGCTGTAGGGATGAGGTTCCCTCTACCCTGATGATCCTGTGGTACACTCTGGTCTGTTTGAGGTGTCGGTCGTTTGCCATACACCCGTATTCTTCATGCTATCATTTTATGCCAACTTATCCACCGCGCATATCTTCCAATTTGGAGTTGAAACCTTCTCTTGTATCTAAGCTTCCCCGGTCCTTCTATTGGTGCCCACACCCTATCTACCAGTGCACTGGGCTATTCTTATACTACACACATGAGTTGGTATTCAGTGATCACGTTCTACTCTTTCGGGTGGCGTCTTTCTTCACATCATGCCGATTGAGTCACCCTATTACAGTTGAGTGTTGTAACTTCCTGCAATCGATTCTGCCAGTGCTCCACCTCCTCCTCGAAATCGATAGTGCGGATACTCTCAAATTTCCATGAGGCTCTTCTATTGTCATTGTAATGCATCTGACTGGGGTTCAGCGTCGTTATCTGATAAATGAAATCTAGTTCATCATTATTTTCCTCATCGCGGACAGGTTTTGTATAGCACTCTCCTTCTGTTGGGTCCAGCGGAACTACTATGTAAAGTGACTTCGTTTCGAAAGTCATCGTGTGCCTTTTCAAGTTTATGATTCCTTTCATGTTGATGGCCCAATCAATCCCGAGCAAAACAATGTAAGGAGTGCTATCATCGATAAGCTCTATGACTTCAAAATCGGTATAGGTTGTTACACCATCGATATCCACCGTCACCCCTTGCAATCGGCCCATTGGTAATATTTTTTGCTGGTTTTCCATTCATAGTTGAATTAGGGACCATTATAGTACAAGCTTGCCTATATGCTCCCAAGTTTTCTTAGGCAGTATATTTGCATCCGAGCCTAAATCTAGGATGACTTGATCCATTTCATAATCTCCTATCTACACCATCATTCTCATTTCTTGTCCAGTGCGTAGAGCATGTCATCCTATCCTCCGGACCACCTGGGGTTCACTGAATTCGGCGCTCTTGGTAATCAATTCCTGTAACCCTTGGACATCCTTTTGGTTCCACAGTGATTTCATGCATGCGTCAACAAAGGAGGTGATCATGTATGGGTCCATTTCAGCTTTCGTTTGGTCCTTCCTACTGAGGTAGTGGCTTTCATGAAGCTCAGCTGATTTCCGTTTGGCCCTGCCCTTCCCTGCTTTGGTTCAACAGTATGGTTCCCCATAGGCAGGTTGCCTCGCTCCCCTCCTTTGTTCCTTTCTACCATTGCACCACTCCTTCGTACCATATTTATACTAGTGTCTTCTTCGCCGGGTTCTGCACGCATCATCTAGACATTCTGGGTTGGCGGAGGTTGAAGCACCCCTTTCCCATTCAATTGGGCAAGCAAGGTTGGGCAATCTACCAATTCATGATCGAATTGCTTGCAATAAGGACATGAGATCCTAGTTGGGTTAGTGCACTCGTGAGCATAGCATCCTTGTTCACCACAATTATAACAAGTTATCTGTCCGCGACCTCGGCCGGGTCCCCATCCTCTTCCCTGACCTTGTCCTTGAAATCCTTCCCATGTTTTAGCCTATACCCAGTAGGCTGGGGTCCATTCTATCATTAAGTCATAACTTCGACACGTTCGCTCATCATGTCCTACTGATTGACAAAAATTTCAATATAACCGCTGTGAGGTCTGGGTATACTTCTGTAATAGATGGCAGTTATCTGTTGCATGTTTCCCTCCCACCCAGCAAATCGGGCACCAGAGCGCAGGTGTGGCATTTGGTCGCATATGGACTTCCACTTTTAATGGCATTGGGCCTACCCCCGCCAGATAGTTTGCGAAGACTGGGCAATGGTCTTTTTCATGTGCGTGGCTTTTGCATTTAATACATCATGCCTTCGGCTGTACCCCTGATCGAGGCATTCTTCCTTGCTTCAAGCTTTGTACTTCCAAACTCAAGTTTTGGACCTGCACTTAGATTTTCTCAACTCCCAACCTTGGGTCCTGTATCGGGGTTTCGTCCAGCCGCATTTCTGCCTCAAGCACTTCTGCTTGGGTTGAGATCTTTTGTTATGACAAATCCAATTTCAGATTTGGCGTTAGTGATGTGATAAACCAAGCGCGATGTTGTGCATCCGTCAGGGTCATGTTGGCTTCGCGAATAGTGCTTTTCAACCCTGATCTAGATCCCATGGGGTCTCACCAGGCATCATCGTGATTTCTTTGAATCCTATGACCAACTGTGATTCTGATTTTGGCCAGCTGAACTCCTTCTTTAGTTCAGTGTAGATGTCCGTTATCCCTGTCGTTGGGTTGATGCCTGGATACTTCATATACCATGTTAGCACTCAGTGCTGCAGTGTTGACTAAGACGACTTTCTTGATATTATCATTGGTGATCTACTGCACGTTCCATACTGAATTCAATACAAACCAAAACTTTTCCGGATCTTCACTTCCTGCTCCCTTGACTATTGTTAACTAGATGGCGCTCGCCATTACTACCATCTTGATCTTTCGTCACTCTTTCCTCTAGTGTCCCCACCTTTCACATCAGACACCCCTTAGGCAGATCCCAGTCCTGGCAACAGAACCATTTGTTGGCTTATCTGGGTTTGACCTAGGTTCAGAAGAATTATTTAGCCAAACAAATCCCACAGCTACGGCCCCTTCGGCAATAGCGCGCGAAGCGCAGACTGAGGTCTCACTCGAGGTAGTAGGGGAGGGTGTTGGAACCAGGTTTCCACACCCTCGGGATGTCTTGGATGTGGTTTGGGGCTCACGCACTGTTCTGTAGCCTCGCGTTGCACCAGATCCATGCAGATCAAAATACCCTTAGCGCACTTATTACAGATTGAATCACTTATTACTAGTTTGATCTAGCTAAAATGGCCTTTAAGTAAACATTTATTACTTTTGGTTACTTCGTGCATCAAGATTAACCCAGTTCACATGTATTCAACAGTATCAAATGCCGATATCATGACAATTATTTTATCATAAATGAGTAAAATCTCAATTAACACAAAAGTCAGAAGAAACTTTTCTTTATTATCAATCTTCAACAATACATCCAAATCCACCCTGCGCACTCAGCTACAGGGGTCCGCGCACACAGCTGCAAACTTTCCAGGCCCTACCTTCTACCCTACTCCCTTGACTCGGACTTACAACTGCTCTCAGACTATTCACCCATCACATGTTAGGACTAAAAACCAAAACTGAACTACCTTTCCCTTAGAAATCCTCGCTCTATTTATACTTTCCCTTGGCCTGCGATCCCACCGTGGGCTGACTCTATTACTATTTCTTTACATTATTTTCAAGTAGACTACCCTTTGACTCAACCTACTATAGCTCACGCTTCGCACTTTCAGCAGAGTCTTTTACCCTATTATTACCCAAAATTTCGGGCTTCGCACCCCATACTCATTCCACGGGGCTTTCACTACCCAACAGCGGACATGGAATAAGGAGCCTGGGAAAGATCTTCAACAATATTGTAATGCATAACAACCTAGGCATAGGGAAAGTGTGTTGTGTTACATATTAGACCCTTGGGGGGGGGATAAACAGGTTCCACAGGCTTATCTAGCGTGAGACTTCCAGTGGAAGTAGGTGGAGCAGGTGAGTCCTTAGGAAACATCTTTGGCAGTATTACACTTTAATGAAAACCCTAAACATGGAGACATCTTTGGAATTATGAGGTCTTAGGGATTGAATGAACCATTTATGAGAAATATCATCAAGAAGCTTGGTTCTCACCAAACTCTTGTGACAATACCACTCGTGAATATGATCAAAAACCAATTTGGCATCATCTTGTTTAAAATTTGACAAGAGATCAGAATGGATATCGTACAGCATATGCAACTAAAGTTGTGTCAAAAGGTTTGGGCTAATGATGAAAATTCAGTGTAGGATGTTGTGTCCAATTTGATGTACCATTTGGTAGCATCCTCAATCAAATTCCATTGGAACAAGTGAAGTTTAATTGAATCATGTAGTAAATAGTTGTATGAACACCATATGTGATAAGTGGTAATCTGAGTATATGGATGCTCCCCGTGTTTTCCTTCAAATTTGGGTATGTTGGAAGGTAATTTTGTGGGCATAGGTGGCCACCATGGATCATGTCTAATGGAATTGTTGGTAAACTTATCTAAATATGGTAAACCAATAGAAGATAGAAATGGATTATGAAGTTAACTAAATGGGTCATAGGTAGGAGAACTCCCTAACCAACCTTGAGATCCCCACATATAAGGATTGTGATGTAGCAGTTGTTGACCTTGGTAAGGATTCGACGCAACATATAAAGCATATGGGCCAACATAAATAGTAAAAGGATTTCCCCCCATAGGGTAAGTTCCCCTAGAGAGTAATGGACCCCCGAGAGCATGGCAGCCAATAAGGTTGTATCCAGGAGGAAATGATGGAGCAGCTTGAGTAGTAGAACCGACATAAGGAGGATGACTCGTGGAAGCAATAATACTTGTAGCAAGGTTGCCCCTTGGTAAAATAGCCAGTCCAGGAAAAGTGTTGGAAGGTGGTGCCCCTATATATAATAAATTGTATCAGGTTTGTGACATACAAGAAGTGGCGTTACCCCCAGGCTAGCTAGGAGAAATGGATGATCCCCCCACATATTTCTAGAAGTTACAACACTTATATGAGGAACAGGAATAAGAGGTCAAGAAAAGCTAGGAGAAAAGATCCCTGACTCTATCAGATGACTAGGATGAATAGCCATGGTTGGCATAGATGGTAGAGTAGGCATGAGAACCTTCAGGAAATTTGTGGGAGCCATAGATGAAACTGGTGGGATTCCCCAAGAAGATGTGAGAGGTGTAGATGGAGTAGGCATTACCCCACTAATAGGCAGTAGTGATGACATGGTAGCTGAAACTATCGATGGAGAAGGTAAAGAGGTCTCAGACTTTGCTATAGGATATACATTAGACAAAATAACATGAGTATAGGTAGGTGTAGAAAAATCAAGGTTTAGCTACAACAATTCAGGTCCTAAAGGATGGGTTAAAGGTGGATTGGCGGGACCAAAAAATTCATGTGCCAAAGTTTCAATGGAAACCAGATCACTACTAGAAGGACCAGATATAGATTCCACAATTATGGGTTGGTCAGGGTCCTAAGCACCGATAGGCACTCTTTCTGTAGGAGTAGAAATTCCACCTTGCTCAGGAGGAAAATCATGTATACGTCGTGACTGATGGCGACTATATTCTTCTAGGGTGAAAAATTATAAATTTACACAATTATGTTAGTTCAAACACCGTAAGGCCAATACTACTGATTTAGACCAAATAATACACACTAGAAACATCCTAAAAGATAGTCACACACAAACCAATATATAAAGAGGTTGGCAGTGGGATATTTATACTAGCAATCTGCTTCCTATCCATTTTAGTTGTGAACTTAGTGCAAGTTCCATTATTCACCATGGGGAACCCTCCGAGAAGACCGAGAGAGTATGACTAATATCCATCCCAAGTAAAGAGAAGAAGAACCTGACCCTACACCTATGTAGGAACCCTAAAATATAGGCCACTAAGGCTACCACCAATAATAACATGTCTCGGGGGGATAGTTTTAAGCTAAACTCACACGCAAGGGTAGGACACTTAGGCCGGAGCGATAAGACCAAAATCCCCTTTAGAGTTGCCTCCTAAGTGGCCCCAAAGTGCTACAGAAAAATGATAATAACACTATTTGTAATACATAAAAATTCCACAATTCCACTATGTTGGGCTATAGAAAAGGTATGTTTTATCCTCATATTAGCTTAATTAATCATTCATCTTTATATTTTTATCTTCAGTTTAGAAAAGAATTTAGAAGAAACGATTGTACAACCCGAATAAAATCAATTATTAACCAATTGTGTAAATTCTAGGCATGAAAGCTAATGTTAGTTATTTTTATATGTAGGAATATTAATTGGACGATTGTTGTTCAATTGATGGAACAACAACAACCAAGAAAAGAAAAATGACAATGTTTCGATCATGAAGGCTAGCAGAAGACCAGGGGAATCGAGTTTATTTTGTAATAAAATCAGATTGTCAGTTGCGAAATCCTCAAGATCTCCTGATCCTGAGGATTCACTCCTATCTGTTTGTCTCTCATAGGTTATATAAAGTCGACAGGTGAAATAGAATAGCTTGCTAGGAATTTAGAGATTGTAACTATTCACGTTTGAAACAGAGTATTCTCACTACAGTGATGATGTATCTTGATTATTGAGTTTAATGAGAAAGATCGTATTTTACTTGTAATCGCATTCTGAGTGTCTTTCGGCAGTGACTTCTGGAGACTCTAGGCCTGGTCAATAGGAGATTTACTGCTTTGTTTGTGCCATACTTATTTCTTTTTACTCTTGCAATTATTTATTCATGTTATTTCATGAAACTAGAATTATTATGATTGTTGTGAGTATTGATCTTTATGATTTACCTTTGTCGTTCAAAGTAGATTATAGATCTTTCTATGTTTACATCTGCGTGTTAATCTTTGATGAATTTATTTAGATTCAGTTCTCTGCACAATATATTAAAATAAATCTTAAAATGCTTTAAGGTTTGATTTCAGATTTGTTTTGGATTGAACTTCGAGAATTATATATTAGTTATTGCAATGATTCAAAATCAATTAATTTAGAATTAACCTCTAAATTCACTTGCATAGACAACGCTGAACACTCTTGAAATAAACAGATTTACCCTAGTTTGATAATTAATGTAGGTATTAAGGTTTCTTTTAATAGCCATCTTAGTGCACAAACATTTTGGCGCCATTTCTGGGGAGAGTGTTTTATTTTTATTTTTGTTGTTGTAAAAGAATTGGGTATTAAAAACTGGAGGTAGGAACCTGCATAACCAACAAGTGAAGTGCTTGCTCAACAACCTGCTTTTCAAAAAATGCATAGAGATTAAATAGGAGTAGGGTTTTTATGAATGACTAAGAATAAAAAGGTAGAAAATGATCAGAACCCCCTGTTAGGTTCCTATACCAATAGGAGTCATAATTACTAAGGTTAAACCTTGTAATATTGCACATACCTTTTCTTTCTGCAAATGTTTTCCATATTAAAAAATTAGAAAATGTAAAGAGGGTATGTCCTAAAAGAAATATCAAAGGAAGAAAAGAATAAGAGAAGGTCAAAAAATGAAAATATATGAATCCCAAAAACAAAAGGAGACCATGAAAGTGTGCAAGTCTAAATGCCACTACTATTTGCTTTTATGTATAATAATGATAGTGTGCGGCTTGTTATTCATGCCACAATCCATGGTAATCAAGCAGTTTAATCTTGGCAGATCATTAGAAAGGTAATAAAATGAGCTCATCAGTTTAATTTGAGCCCTTGGATGATATAAGATTAGAATTAGATAGATTACTTTTCAAAAGAAAATGGATGATAAGGGTTTGCTAGCCTAAACGCACCCAAATAAATGAAGAAAAAATGTTAGCGTAAGTAAATGGGTAAGTAGAAGAAAGGTTGTTGAAGTATAAAGTTGATTGGATCAAAACACATGCATCATGCTTAGACACATATTTCTATATGTATGATCAATTATGGAAGCAAAAACAAAGGTTTGCAAGTTAATATGATTAACTCCCCCGCACTCATTTTCCCCTTACTTACTAATTTCCTATCCACAAGTATGTTCTAGTTAGGGAAAATTTTAAGGATGGACATTTATCTTAAATTTTAGAAACCTTGGCGAATCCCACTAGTCCATAATATGAAATCTATAAAATGTCTAGAGATATTTTTGTAAAAATATTCAAAATTATAATATTTTTATATAGTCTATATATAATTTTTTTCTGATTTTTAGGGTAAAATAATTTCACTCTATAAAATTTGGTCGAATCATTTTTACAAAAAAATGGAAATTAGCGAATCATTTTTTTGGAAAAAGTATAGAAAATTAGCCCATGGGTGAATATTAGCACCTAAATTTTTCTCTAGTTCTAGTACTTTAAATCCTTCAAGTCAAAGAGGCTCAGAGGATTTCACTGACCTTGGTGGGACCGAACCCTTAGCCTAATGACTTATGGACATCAAGTGTTACAATCCCCTTCACGAAATTCATTTTCCCCTCATTATCCTAATAAAAACCCTTTTCCTAAGGATAAATTTCATTTGCCTAAGAAAGGTAAATAAACCCCATGTAAATCCTATTTCAGTCAAAAAACCCACAAAAGTACTTTATCCTAAGTATCAAATGTATGAAATAAAATGTGCAAATTTTACATTATGCTAAGGGTATGCTCACTCCACTCATTTCATATTAATTTTAACTTTATTATATAAATCCCCATATACCTTTTCCCGTATATTAATTAAATCCCATAAATAAATATCCCAACCCTTATTTTAAATATAAACTATACCATTTACCCCATATCCCGACAAAACCAATTAAACCCGTCATTAAACCCCGCTTGATCGATTAAATCTGCGATTAAGTCTTAATTAACCCCAAACCACCGAAGTTTAAAGCACTGGGCCCCCCCGAAACCCATGCTCTTATCACCTGTGCACTTCCCTCGCCCGACTACCGTCTGATCACCATCCCCCTCATCCAACGGTCCACATCCATATCGGCTGCACCCGACGGCTGACCTTTACCTGCCCGATAAACCAGTTTTCCCCGCCCCCCCGACTGCTACGTGTCAATTGCTAGAGTAGATCAGGTGACCCCTCCTCAATACCACCTCCTCCACAAAAGCGGTGCGATGGCCTGGGAAACTGCCTCCCCGCTCAACCCGATAAACCGCCCACTGTTCATTCAGAAATTACCCACCAAAAAATGACCATTGCTCCATAAAAAGGCCGAGAAGCCCTTTTTCGCCTTCTTCGCTAATTTTCTTTATGAACCTTTGCAAACCAATGCGACACCTGCAAACACTGAATTCGCCAATTGAACTCCAAATTCACTCTTTAAGACACTGTGGAGACCCCAAACAACCTCTCAGTCCGTACCAGAGCCATTCAATCTTCTGCAGCTACTGTGAACTCCAAATTTGAAGATAATTCACCCATTTCCAGGTATTTCACGATGAATTACCGCTCATCCTTTCAAATTTGAAAACGTTCAGCATGTAAAGTGTGTTAAGTAAAATTAATTAAAATTACTTCAAATTTGAAAGTCTGTTGCCCAAACCCTTCTCAAAACTACTAGTTTCCATCAAAACCTCTGATACAACCCTACCATGCCAAATTCAAATCCACAAGAACTGAATTATCGCTGCCCTTGCTGCCATGGATGCTAGACCAATCACAACTCCCCATTTGGACCTAGATCAGCCCCCCTCGCGAAGAGAGATTTTCAAATCAGAGATCCAAGTGCATATGAGGTCCTGCTCAGACTTCATTGTTTGAGTAGGGACAAATATCTGAACCATTCTGATGACATTGGTCTTTAGGAATGCAATTTGCCCAAATACCAATTTACCCAAGTACATGTTTTTCCTGAAATTGTCCATATGTGCCATACTTGTTACATTCCCGGCTAGAGAGCTGTAATGTCCCCTAACCAAAAAGTCTTGTTTACCATCATAGCTGAATCAATCAATGACATCTTACAAGTCCAACTAGGTCCAAACTTGACCCCACTCTCAATTGGAGGTTTGATAGACCAGTACACCAAGTTGAGTCCATGAAAAATGGCCCAATTGTTCCAAACGTTCATTGTGTTAGAGTCGGTCTCGTCATCCCTCCTCCAAAGATCATTTCTCTTATTGCATTTCATTTTCAAGTGTCTCATTTAGCTCGATCATCTGCATTCCACTAGGAGCATGCCATAATCTAACAGAAGGGCCTTGTCACTCATTCCCCTCATGTTATCTACCTATTGGCTCTTTAGTTAACAGTCTTTTCATCAAAGTTGCAAAAGTTGTCCTTAGGGTTTTAGTGTCAAGTAGGTCTAGGGTTTCATTAGGGTTTTGTCAATAAATGCTTCAGAGTGTCCGATAATCACCAGCAGGCCATGAGGATGTTCTATCACCAATAAGTTTTGTTAAAAAGCGTTCGAAATGTGTTTTAAAACAGAGTATTTAGCTTTATTTGTACAAAATCATGTAAATTTTGTTCTCTTCATTGTAAATTTCTTCACCTACACCCTGTTTCTTTTCCTTAGCCTAAGAAGCTCCCTAACCTGTAAAAACAAGCCAAGCTCCGGTCATTTCGCTCATTACAAAGTGAAAAGCAGTGAAAACGTCCAAAACAGAGGTTGAAATAAAGGTCATCTACAAAACATTACAAAAATGGGTTTTTGACAAAATTAATTTGAAAAGCCAATGTATAAAGCATGTCTCCAAGTTTTGAAAATTCATTTGCATGCCAAGAACAAAGAGGAGGCAACTCAAATTCATTTTGGTGAACGAGTGAGAAATTGGGAAAAAAATCGCTGCAACTTGCCGGCACAGTGCACTGGGCAGAAGGCGCGGCGCACTAGGAGCAATCGCGCAGTGCATTTTTGAACGGGCGCGGCGTGTTGGGCAAGCTGCGCGGCGCATACAGCTAAGTGGCCAAAAAAGTTCCAGAATAGTCTCCAATTGCCAAAACCACATACATTCTTGATTTCAAGTAGGTTGAGCTCCACTTTTGTTGTTCATCCATCCAAGTTTAAAGTGTATATTATGTGGTTTGATGTGGTGAATGCTTAAACAATAACTCAAACCCTACCATGTCAAAATCCTCCTATGAAGATTGCTGTTTAGGGTTTCAAATTTATTGTTTGTCACTAAATTCATTCCCCCATCCCATTTCTCCCTTATTTTCATCATTCCTAAGTTTCCCTACTCCGTAAAATCATCAAACCCCTATCCCAAATTCTCTGTCCCAAATTCTCAAATTCCAAACCCCAAACCCTAACCCTACAAAAACTCTCCTAACCCTATACATAAATCCCAAACCCTCTCCCATATTTCCCTAACAAAATTTGTCCCAATAGTCCCTAATCCCTTACTATTTTTTCCCCTTCCTAACAGTCCCTGTTTCACTGTTTCCCCTTGGTGGCAGAGTTTAAGCACATCACTAAAAGAGCATTCCAATAGAGTTTTCATACACCAACACATTTTTCTCCAAGGCAGTTTGTACAGCAGTCATGGTGTTTGAGCATTCATCTGACTATGAAGTGGAAACCCAAAGTGATTCACCCATGGAGGAACATGCACCCCGGAGGCCTCATAGAGGAGGCAAACATATCAGAGAAGAACCACTCACCCTCACTGAATTACAGGCCTACCCTCTAGCCATTTTATGTTTTCAACATCAGTCATGTTATGAGTTTTGTGAGAAGGTGGCTAATGTTCAATTTCATCATGAGTTGGCTCGTCTATTTGTACTGCATTTACATGGAGATCATGTTACTTTGGATGGTGTCACCTTCACACTTACACTAGAATCTATCTCACTGGAAACTGGCATACCCAACATTGGAGAACCATGGAACAAGAGGAAAAAGATTGACCGGCAGTATTATGAGCCATATATTAAAACCGGTTTCTTGAGGCAGCACAAGAGAGTGTTTCCATTCCGATATCTTAAAGATGAATATGCTCCACTAATGAAATTAATCATGAAGTATTTCAGCTGTGAGGGATGATTCTCTCGTTTATATGCTTATCACATCAGGTTGCTCATGGATTTCACCAGGGTACAGATGATGAACATTCCGTATTTCATTTGCTGAAACATAGAGAGGATGACCACCCTTGTGCAGCACAAAACCCCTTAGCAGCAACTTAACAATGTTTATCATTTTGCTCTTATTAAGATTTTGGTGGTTCATCAGCTTGGATTACAGGGCATCACTTGGGATGATTTGATCTCCTGTGATTTCTTTAGAGCTTCATAGGGGCTTTCAGAGATTGGGCATGAGATAGGTGGACCTTCTCATCAATATGAGTGCCATGACACCGTTAGTGTGCCTATATTCATCACATATCAGAGCGGCACTAGACATTTGTTTGCAACAGCGAAGCGAGTGTTATCTCCACCCGGTGTGGAAGGGGCCTCGATTCTGACATCAGCACCATAGGTACAGGACAAATCCAAGAGGCTAATGCAGGATGAGGGGCCTTCAGGTGAACGAGAGACCGACTTCATTCTCATTCATGATGATGATACAGATAAGGGCCCGGAAAGTGCCAAACTTACAGATATCATCCAGGAGCAGCAGATAGAGATCAAAGCCTTGTCCCTTGACTTGGAGAGGGCTAAGTGGAATATAAAATACTTGGAGCAAAGGAATAAGTAGCTTGAAGATCAGCAGGCGATTATGGAATTACAAAACATCAGGGAGAATCGTCAAGCTGCCCAAAGGAGGAGGATTGAACTCTCTTCATTGGAGCAAGAGATTAATGATGATCGAGAGTCTTGGCTCGAGAGAGTCAATATCCACTTAGAGGTACCGGTGGACAAGGCTGACAGGGACAAAGCATTGCTGAAACATATGGCTTTCCACTACATGGCACTAAACAAGGTTTGCAAGGCACGAATAAGGAATCTAAAGGCAAAATTAAAGAAGGCAATAAGGAAGCAAAAGAGGCAAAAGGAGCATGATCATCTTCAGATATTGGCCGAAGCCTCTTTAGCCCAGCATGACACTTGATAGAGAAGGTCTAGCCCAAATTTCAAGAAATTTGGAGCAATTTTTGACATTTTGAAATTGTTTTGCACTAAAAAAACAGGTTTTGCTTCCCTATGCACCGCGCCATGTGGTGCGCGCTTTTGCTAGGGAGCTCCAAATTACAAAAAAATTGCATTTCTGGATTTGGAATGGAAAATTATGGTTTCCAGTGCATGGCCAAGAAATTTGGGCAAGTTTTGAGTCCTCAAGAGGTCAAAAACACTCAAAAAATGACCTCACTGCCCCTATTTTGACACACAGGAAGCAGTCTTTGGAGATTCAAGTTTTGGAGGGGCAAATGACATCCAAATTCATAAATTCCACTTGGGTGAGAAAGTAGACAGGTAAGGCTTTCCAACAAGTAAACTTGGGCTCAATTTGGACTTCAGGAAGTGTCTCATAATCAGCTCCAAAGTGGCACGACTCATAGAGAATCAGGTGTGGCGCATAGAGGATTTTTGCCTATTTTTCACTGTTCAGCTCAAAAATTCACCCAGTTTTGACCAGTTTTGCTTTTTGATGTTACAATTGACCTTTCATGATGTAATTTGATGACCATGCTGTAATATTGGCACATTTTTACTTGTTATAGAGGATTCTGGTGGGCTCCAGTATTGCAGCAATAATGTTGCAACTCGTGGGACTCCCTTCTTTACTCTTATCAACCCGGTAGTTCGTAACAAACTTGGAAGCGACGGTGTTGTATGCACAAGTACTAGCTCTTGCCGTGGCTGTCACTTGGTCAGCTGGCACAAGTCTGCTAGGAGCTTAAGCCAACTTCTATGAGCTCTTAGAAGAAGCTTTTTAACTAATGGACGAAAGCTAACTCAAAGAAGGCTAATCTACTTGCAGAAAGAAACTCGAAAGCTGAAAGGAAACACAAACCCTTGCAAACCCTAATTTTACTAGCTAGCCCTACTGATGCAAGAAAGAGGATGCAAGCTACTGAAAGAGATTCCATGGACTTCTAGGAAGGTAAAACGCATGTGTCTAAGCTACTTGTACAGTAACATCCGAAAAAAACATCTTTTTGTATTTTTGAATAAGTTGTCAAAATTATCATGCATGTGCTTTGACTGTTTTGACTGTGCAGAGGTGGATTGGCGAGAGGAAATGCTTTCAGATGGTTGAGAAGGTTCAAAGAGGGCCTAAGGGGTCCCTAGCACCCTTCCAAAGAGTTTCACAAAGTTTGGCTATCAATAAACCGCGTTCGTGAGCTTCTACAGGAAGTCTGCAGGGGTTCTACAGGATGTTATGTATTTTCTACAAGATGTTCAGAAATGGGATTTTGGAGGGTGGATGGAGGGAGAAAGGTGGAGAAGTGAGCATGGAGGTAGGATAAGGGTGTGAGGGGGTCCAGGACTTGGTGCATGGAGCTGAGGAGAGATGAAGATAGCTGGATTCGTTCAAGGAGAAGTGAAGCAATTTTGCATAAAAATTAGGGTTATGTTAGAAAATGTGGCAAACGTGAGGAAAGAATCTGCGTTAGGGGATGGAGCAGATGGGATTGATGGAGTGTGGGTAGATATAGAAGTGGTATGGGTGCTCTGCAAGTTGTTTGTCCAACTGAACCAATGAAGACTTGGAAAATCAGAGACCTAGTTACGTTAACCTAATCTGATCTAGCTAACAGTAACGGGAATGAACAAAAGTTATTTGCAATGAAACCATGTATAATAACTATGCAACGAAGCAATCAAGAATCTGAACATGTAACCAACTTCTGCAAATAAAAATCGAACACTAATGATTGCATGGTGAGGCAATGACAGTGTTTTTGTTGGCAGCAAGGTCACCTTTGTCCTAGCTCATGATCCCACTGAGGGAGAGGTGAGATCAGAGGTCCTTGATGGCATTTTTCTAGATATCTTCCCTGTTAATAACTTATCAACTAAATCTGAACATAAAGAGCCTTTCTAATCATCAACAATGACCTAGGTAATCAGCAAGATTTTAATCTACTTAATAGAAATTATTTTGCAAAGACATAAAAAGAAAATAACAGTCCATAAAGGAAGCCTTGGAACTTGGGTTGGGCCCAACCCCTAGAGCTACAGGCTCCTATAAAGAACTCAGAGTTGATGCCAAATAGAGCTGCTTTTCATTACCCAAAAATAATCATGTCACAAGAAAGTTATACAGCAGTAGCTACAAAAACGAGCTGAGACAATGAGAGCACTATAGTGCAAAACCCAACAGTTCCAAAAGTAAACTACGAAGGCTAACGCCTTCATATTTATGCACTACGAGGGTCCCAACAGCCCTCCTTAACTCAAGGGACTCGGCTGTTCAAATTGCCAGTGAACAGTTACTCTTCACAAAGCTGCTCAGCTACCTTTAGGATTCGTTTTGGTGGCCTGCTGAGCTCCTAGTTGAGGGTGGAGATTTCAAGGAAGGGCCATTTAATGCAAGAGACAACCTCCCTATGAATCCTCACCCCTGTTCCTTCATGCTTGGCTATCATCTGGCTCATAATTGCTTGACTTTGTTCAAAAATTTGTCCAAAAAACCTGAAATAACCACGTATTAGCCATGTTGTTAAAGTGACCACCCTCATTCGTTCAACTAACATAAACATACTCAAAAAACATGCATAAACTATGAAAAATGGTGGATTGATCAAGAACAATTAGGCAAAATGAGCCCAATAAGTTACCCAATTCGGGGCTCATCATCACCCCCCTGCTAAATGGGTTGCTCATCCTCTGAGCAACTAGTCCAGCTCCTCATCCTTGATTGCCTTGATCGCCTCTCTCACATCCTAGGCCTCCGCGGTGATATCTTCTTCCTGGTCGTGAAATCCTGCTTTCCTTTCCACTTCCTCCCACTATCTATTTTCCTCCTCTTCCTTAACTCCTTCTAGCAATCCCAAAAGCAAGGGAGGACTGAACTTCAGGCCGATCCAATTGGCCTGCAGATTTTGTATCAATTGTTTGTATAGAGGTACCCTTGCCAAGGCATCCCTCATCCTGGTGGGAGAGTGGTATTCCCTTATCTTCAAGCTGAGAAGCAGTGTGTTCCACTGCCTTGTGCAGGCATGAAGGCAGTTATCCCCCAACAGTCTCTCCATGTCCTCAAAGTGGGCAATAGCTTTAGCCTGTTGCTCAATGTATTCTGGTAAATCTTGAGGGCTGTTGGCCAAGTGCTGGTGGGTGCTTATCACTGCTGAGGGGTCATCCGGCTCTGCTCTGATCATTAGTGGCTCACTGAGTTCTCTGCCTATGATACTGCGGACCTCTGCTGCTCTTTTTTCCTCATGATTCATCCAAGAGGCCATGGCCATAAGTTGGACATCTCCTATCATAGTGTTGGGATCCCATGCATTCATGTTTGGAAGGGCTAAGTTGTGAAAATAAAACTCTGCTAATTTAGCCTTGTCCTCTGATGAACTACTGTCACATAAAGCCACAAATTGATGATAATTTTGAAATGGAGTGATGCCCCTTTGGGCCAAGGTGTTAATCTGAAACTGCAACCACTGATCCTTAAGGTATAGGGTGTATGATTTGGCAGGCTGCCTACACTGCAGAGCTTCCATCGCCCAGCTGGCCATGCAGGCCAGTTGGGCCTCCTTTTCTTGTACCTGTTGTTTCAGAGACTGTATCTCCTGGCTTGCTTGCAAGTCCTTCTCCTGTAGCTGTCTAGTTAGTGTTTCAATTTCAGCCTGCATCCCTTCTCTTCTCTGTTGTTCATCAGGGGTTTCTTTGTCTGTTGTGGGCTCCTCCTGTTGCTGTTGTTCTCCCAAGATGTGAGGCCTGTCTTCCTTCTTCTGTCCCTGTAGCTGTAGCTGCTATTTAAGCAGCTCATTTTCTTCCTGTAGCTTGGCCCACTGGTTGCTCTCCACATGCTGTACCATAGTCAATTCCTTTCTTGCCTCTTTGAGTTTTTCCTTTAAGGGACCTATATCTACCACACCCTTGGACTTAGCGATCTTCATCCAAGTGTGGGTCCTCACTCTCTCTTCTTCTAGTGCAAGGAAAAGTGGCACTGTGAATTTTTGGGGAATGATCTTTCCAGCCTCTAAGAAGTTATAGTAGGAGCCCAAGCTGGGCTGAGGGCTAGGTTCCACAATTTTCTCCACCTTTTCTTCCTCCTGTGGTGATTTAGCTGCCTCTCCTTCCATTTCTTCGGTCCCCTTTAGCCTAGCCAGTGTTTCCTGTAGAACAGTCTCAGCATCCTGCAGAGAGGCCTTTGAGTCCAACATTTTCATTCTTTCTCTCCAGGTGGATGTCTTCGGGCTTCCCCATTCATAGGTGATGGATGCCCTTGAGGGAGACCTCTCCTTTTGTGTAGCTAGGGTGTCTACAATCGTGGTTGGGGTCTACCAGTTTTTATCCGCATGATCCTTCTTGCCTTAAAATACATGGAAGGCCCCTCTTTCACTTCCCTTTTTGCTTTGGAGATGTGCTTAGGGTAGCCAGCACAGCTGCTGCCTCCCTGGCTAAAATCTCAGGCGATTTTTCCTTTTGTTGCCCTGTTTCCATGCTTCCTGTAGAAAGTCGTATGTCGGCTGTTTTCTAGGTTCCTGTAGAAACTGTCTTCACTATTTCGGTCTGCTTGGCTGGGGGTGTTTTTCCTTTTAATTTTGGTGTGGTTGCCTTGGTTGTTTCCTCACTTATTTGGACTTTTTAAATCCTCTCCACTCTACTCTGCAATCATTTCTCCCTTGGTGTTTGTGCCTTTGTTCCACTCACAGTTTTGGGCTCAGCAGCTTGGCCTTTCCCTCGTTTCTCTTCTTATTCTTTCTATGGTGGTCTGTCTTGTGTTTCCTTACACCTGACTTTCTCTTCTGCCTCAGTGTGTTCCCTTTCTTCACTGCTGGATGAAGTGAGTTCCTCGGCCAAAATTCGAATATCATCATCCTTGCACATGTTGCGGAAAATATCACAGGAGAGAACGACAGTGTAGGTATGGAGGGCATCTTCCACTAGAAGCTTGATAAGCCCATGATGGGCTAGCTGATCCGGTGTCCCTTCCTTCAATTTTGTGCCACACTCAATTAATGATTGTAGGAGGAAATAGGGGATGCTTAACTTCTTTTCTGGAGGTAAATCCATCCCATGTCTAACTTCACTTAGCAACCGGAAGTGATAGCCATAGACAATACTGAATCGCCCCTCACAGGTAATGTATTTCATGATCTGAAGACTGACCTTGCTCCAAAAAGGATGTAAGCTGGCTCTTCGGACCCCATTCTTATCTTTTGAAAACTGTTCCTCTGGTAAGAAGAATTCTTTCTTGGCTTTTTGGCCCAATGCCCTCTCCTCTTTGCTCCACGGTATCCCTAATGGCAGATCAGTAACTCGACTAATGAGTTGTGGGGTAAGCTTTAGGGTCAACCCTCTGAAATTTACAGTGGCCAGTGTCTTTGATTTAGGCTGTAGGGACATTAAGAACTCCTTTGTTATCTCATTGTCATGACCTTGAATTCTATCACAAAAGGTCATCCAATTGGCACGGGTGAATAGGTTCACCACCTCAGGAGTTTCACGCAATTTTCTGGAATCTGAGGGTTCCTTTCTGATAAACCCTCCTGGCATGGTGAGAGTGCTCTATTTTGGTTTGTGCTTTGATCAGAAAGGGGAATTCTGTTTATGGTTTCCTCCCTTGAACTTCAAGGAAAGATCTCTCGGGTGTTTAAATTTTTAACTTGCACCAATTCCCTAGTTCTAAAACTTTTGCTACCCAAAACTCGGCTGTCTATATGTAAATGGAATAATCAGGTTTTCACAGACAGGGCACAGAGCTCAATTTTCATCCTTAGCATACATACAATTATGAAAATTCAAATACTTCATATGCAGGTTAGCCCTCACGGTGCTTCATCCCTTTTTCAGGAGAAATTTTTTTATCAGGGACCATGGAGGAGAGTTTTGATGCAGAACCGACTGAGTAATTCTGAGCAACACACAGGAAAACCACTATTTTCGACTCACAGGCAGACTTTTCTCTGAATTCATTATTCAATATAGTTCAATTCATCACCTTTCGAACACACCATGCATGGAAGAGTGTTTTTCGAGCCTACCTCTTTCGAGACTCCAAATTTGTCGAAGAAAAATACATTTTCTCTGCTCCGGAAGGCTATGTTGTATTTCCTGTAGAGCCTCTTCCTGTAGAATGCTTTGCTGGCTTCTGTAGGATGTCACGGCGCTTCTGAACGAGCCTAGGATGCAGGAGGATTTTGAAACAACCCGAAAAGCTCGGGCTAATAGACTGCGGAGGAGGAGGAAGCATACTTTGCTGAGAATGGTTGCAAATGTAAATGAACAACGACTAGCGTGAGTTCTTCGGCTGAGCATTTTTGAATTACAGTGCAATTCATGGCGAGGGGGTGAGGTGGCTAGGCCGATCTGTTAGCCAACGTCATGGCCATCATTCCTTTGCGTGTCTCTGAATGCCATTACCTTTCCTCTGCCATTAACCCCCGCCATCACTGCCAATCCGCCGATTTTCTCCGAATAGACACTCCACACGTGTCGGCTGCACATTTTGTTGGCAAGTTTGAATGTAAATGGGCTTGTTCGGATCCCACGAAGTTATGTGACTGGCTGTGAGTGGCTAGCTGACTGACCACCGAATTTGGTCAATCCAAACCATTTTCACAGACATGCAGTTTTCGAAATATTGTTTATGCAATTGACGAGTGAGGTTAGACACTTACCTGCGTGTCCGTGGACGCGTTATTCAGACTTCACGACCTAGAATCACTACTTCACTTGCTGCTGCCTCCTGCACGGGTGCTAGAACCCATTCTTTCATTCGATGATCTTGTATGCACGGCTTTAGAACCCGATCCTTTGGTTGTAAACAATGCATGCACAGGTTCTGTCTAGTTTCAATTGTCGAGGATGTGTTCACGTCCAAGCAGAGCTTCTTTACATGTCCCCTATGTCGATTTCAGCTGCCACTGACTCCAGAGTATGTGCTCCAGAAGGATCAGCTGCTATAGGATTCTTGTAGGATATCTTGTAGCTGCTTCTCCTCCTGGGATGCAGGCTAAACGAGCAAGGTTTTATTCACTGATGAAGAGTCATGATGGAGTTTTGATAGGTAGAGTGTGCGAGCCTTTGTGTGCTTGATTTGTCACTTGGAAAAAAATGTCAATCTGAGGAAAACAGGGCTCTTTGTATGACTGTGCAGGAATACCTAACCAGATGGTTGCAATGGCGGTGGAAAGAGATGAAACAGGTGATGGATGGAAGAGAGGGGTGGCTGCAGGCCTAATCAATAGACTCCAAACTTCAAATCCCCTTCCAAAGTCGAATTTGGCCTTCCCGAATGCTCTACAGGATGTTTCCTGTAGAAATGCAGAACTTCCTGTAGAAAGCCCAAAAACTTCCTGTAGAAATCCCAGATCTTCCTGTAGGAGGTGGAATCTCGACCCGAATGTGATCAAATCCTGGGAAAAGTGA
Organism: Pinus tabuliformis; assembly: GCA_031772625.1. Lineage (NCBI taxonomy): Eukaryota > Viridiplantae > Streptophyta > Pinopsida > Pinales > Pinaceae > Pinus > Pinus tabuliformis. The sequence goes on along the minus strand of CM062816.1, from coordinate 214,376,639 downwards.
GTGGCTATGGAGGGAGTGTCTGTAAGGATGTCATGTAGCCTGGTAAGGACCCCTGTCCTCGTTTTGCGTGACCTTCTTTATCTGCAATGTATTCCTTGCAACCTGCAATAATTTTACAGAGATTAGACCTGTTTCTTTTTCCTTTTTCTTTCATTTTTTTCTTCTTTTTTTTCTCTTTTTTCTTCTTTCTTCTTGAGAGACAACAGGGGCACCTCCATGAGGTTTTCACCCGCACTATCTGCCCTGGGCGCCTCAGAGAGGTTTTCACCCAAGGATATTTTTTATTACATTTCTTTATTTTCTAAGAGACAGCTGGGGCGCCTCCATGAGGTTTTCACCCTCGTTGTCTGCCCTAGTCACCTTAGAGAGGTTTTCACCCAGGGATCTTTTTATTCCCCCTTTTTTTTTTTTGATGATCAAGGTGTGGGCGGAATAGAGGTAGAGCCCTGCTCCACTACCAGCACTGATTTTTCCAAAGTTTCAATGAACTCCTGCCTCGAAAGGGGTTTCCTGTAGATTTTCAATCGATGCCCATTGACAAGCATGGGGATGGCCTCTTCATCAATGGTCCTGATAAGGACTGAACCATTTTCATTGCATTTCTCCACTATATATGGTCCTAACCATCTTGTCCTCAGCGTCCCTTTGAAATCCTTGTATCTTGAATCATACAGCAGCACCCAATCTCCCGGCTGGAATTGCTTTTCGTTAAGGTGCCAGTCATGCCATATCTTCCTCTGAAGTTGAACTACTTCTGAGTGGAGGAGGGCTTGCATTCATTGTTCATCTAATCCATTCAGCTGCAGTAATATTTCACGTTGAGCATGGCTGAGATCTAAGTCCAGCTGAGCTGCCACCCTAGACTAGCTCATAAGGTGTGAAACCTGTTGTAGTTTTCCAAGTGGTGTTGTAGGCCCAGGTGGCCTCAACCAGGCGATCTTCCCAATCCTTTCTGCTGCTACTCACCACCTTAGTCAAAATCCCTTCCAAGGCTCTATTAGTGACTTCCACCCGCCCATTTTCTTGCGGATGATACGGGGTGGAAGTCCTGTGCTTGATCTTGTGATGAGCAAGCAAGTCTTCAACCAGGTTAGAGGTAAACTGGCTTCCTTGATCGGTGACTAACTCTCTCTTGGGTAGCCAAACTTGTAGAAGATGTTTTCCCTTAAAAATGCAGCCACCTTTTCCTCTGTCGCTGCTTTGATTGCCTTTGTTTCTGCCCACTTTGTTAGATAGTCAGTGCACACAATGATGTAAGACCTCTGCTTTGAAGGAGGGTTGATAGGACCCACAAAATCCATGCCCCAGTTCTCAAATGGCTCGAAGGTCACTTGAGGTTGGAGAGGCATTTCATCCCTTGGAGTCGGTTTCTCCATACTCTGACATCGGTCACACTGGCTGATGTATCTTTTGACATATTGGTGAAGATTAGGCCAATAGTAGCCTGCGTGTAGAATTTTGAAGGCAGTCCTTTTTGTTGCAAGGTGGCCTCCACAAGGTCCATCATGATAGGTTAGGAGGATGTCAAAGACATCCTCCTCCCCAACACAACACCTCAAGATCTGATCTGGGCCAAGTTTAAATAGGTTGCTCCCAATCCAAGTGAATGGGGCACTCTTCCTTACAATTTTGCTCTTCTCCTTTGAGGATAGATGCAGAGGGAACTATGTTGAGACCAAGTAATTTGCTATATCAGCAAACCATGGAGAGAGTACTGAGATAGCAAACAGGTGTTCATCTAGCATATGGTCATCCACTGTCCCTTCTTCACTTGCAGGCAAATCCAATCTAGACAAGAAGTCAGCGACAACATTTTCCTTACCTGGCTTGTCGACAATAGTCAAATCAAATTGCTACAACAAAAGTAACCATCTAATGATACAAGCATTTACATTAGGCTTATTCATTAAATATCTAATCGCAGCATGATCAGTGTGTACGAATGTTTGATAACCAGTGATGTAGTGTCTGAACTTGTTTAGGGAATGGACTATAGCTAGGAACTCTTTCTCGGTTACCGTATAGTTCATTTCTGCCTTGGACAGGTTCTTGCTGACGAAGTATATGGCATATGGTAGTTTCTCCTCAACTTGTCCTAAGGCTGCTACTATGGCTTTGTTCGAGGCATCAGTGTGGATGTGGAAAGGTAGGGCCCAGTTTGGACCTCTTAAGATCAGGGCGGACACCGGCTTATCTTTCAACTCATCCAGAGCCCCTTGACAATCATCAGTCCATTTAAACTCGACATCTTTCCCTAAGAGGCCAAACAATGGCGAGGCTAGCTTACTGAAATCTTTAATGAATCTTCGATAATATCCTGCTAAGCCTAGGAAACTCCAAATATCTCTTACCTTTTGAGGAGGTGGGACCTTTTGGATGATAGCAATCTTGTTAGGATCCACCTGTAATCCTTGCCGAGAAATAGTATGACCTAGCATGGTCCCTTTAGTCATCAGGAATTCACATTTTTCGGGACTGAGGGATAGGTTCATCTCAATGCACTTGGTTAGAACTTTTCCCAAGTTAGTCGATGCTTCTTGGAAGTTGGACCCATAAGGAGTAAAGTCATCCATATAGATCTACCAAATCATGGACCAACTCAGAAAATATGCTCAATACTACTCTCTGGAAAGTGGCGGGAGTGTTGCATAGCCCAAAGGGAAGGACTCGGTAGGCAAAGGTACCCCATGGACAAGTGAAGGTGGTCTTATCTTGGTCCTCCGGGCTGATTTGGATTTGGTTATACCCGCTAAACCCATCCAGGAAAGAGAAGAACTTCTTCCCTGCCAGTCCATCCAACACTTGATCTATGAAAGGCAAAGGGAAATGGTCTTTCTTGGTGGCTTTGTTAAGTTCTCAGTAATCTACACAGATTCTCCACTTCCCATTCTTCTTGGGCACAAGCACTAGAGGTGAGACCCACTCACTATTGGAGATGGGGTAGATGAATCCTGCATCCAAAAATTTTTGCAATTCTTCTTTAACAATGTATTTAAGGGCTGGATTCATTCTCCTCTGAGGTTGCCTGACTGGTTTACAATCTTCTTTAATGTAAATGTGATGGGTACAAACCGAAGGGTGGACTCCTTTCATCTCCTTATAGCTCCAAGCAAAAGCATCCAGATGATTGTTTAGTAAGCTACACAGCTCCTTCTCCTGGGAGGGAGACAGGGAGGAGCTGATCTTTAAAGTTCTTTCGGGGCCAAACTCCACATTCTTAACTCTAGGATAGGTCGGATTAGTCACAGAGAGGTACACTAAAGTGCTGGCTTGGGTACCCTCCACCAACTCTTCTAAGGACAGTGCACTGGGAGGTGGATTTTGAATCAAATTCTCAATCAAGTCATCCTCGGTTTGAGGGCCTCCCCTAGTGGTTTCTACTGTGCACAATGGTGCAGAGTAGACCTCATCCTCATCTCCCTCTTCCAACTAGAGTGGTAAGTCATGTTCTAGTAGAGGTTGGGCAGGAGGGTATAGGACTAGCTGCTTGGACATAGGCCCATTCTTGATGGTCATGCTTCCAGCTCGACAACTGATGTAAGCATCCACAGTGGCTAACCAAGGCCTTCCCAAAATGAGGGGGTATCCAGTGAGCTTTGTCTTTGGCTTAAGGACCAAGAAGTCTGGAGGGTACTCCCAAGAGTCAACAGAGACCAAGACATCTTCCACAATCCCTTCGGGAGTCACGGTGGAGTGATCTGCTAACTGCAAGACTGCCAAGTTCTTCCTTAAGGAACTCTGAAGGTTGAGTTTAAGCATGGTGTCCCTGGTCATCACATTAATGGCAGCCCCTAGATCAATCAAGGTATGGGGGATTATGGTGCCATTGATGTGGACATCAACTATAGGACTCCCAGGGTCCAAATACTTTGGACAGATTACTTGCCCCAACATTAGATCGGACAGTTGTCCTATGACATTGATAGTCGAGGCATCTCTCTTTCACCTACCTGGGTGCCTGAAACATTTCTCCTTAATCAATTTGTTGTATATTGGTACATCTTTTATGGCCTGGAGAAGTGGTATTTTCACACACAACTGTTTAAGTTCCCCCAGAAGTTCAGTCTCCTCTGGGTTTGGTTACGTGGTTACTGTTAGTCACTCAGGAAAGGCTGGAATGGCTTTGGGTTCACTTTCCTGTTTCTCTTCCTCGTCCTCTGGGGGAGGATGTTGGTGATCTGGAAGGGTCTTCCCAGATCACAGGTTGATCTCCTGGATCTCCACAACATAGGTAGGGCATGTTGTCTCCCCAGGGTATACCTACTCGGCCTGTCGGTTGTTGGGGTTCGGGTTTGGTTGAGCAAGCATCTGGGGTTGTCTTGGAGGAGCAGGAGGTAATGGTTGTGGCTGAGCTGGTGGTGGAGTCAGAATGGAGGGAGGAGAGTTATATTGGGGCCTCCACCCCGGTTGAGTTGCATTCCACTGAGGTTGTGGCTGGACATGTGAGTGAAACGAGTGAGCAGTGGGTTGACTATGGTATTGAGATGGATAAGACCACGGAGGAGGTGCGGACCATGAAGGATGAGTAGGGGGACCCCAAGAAGGTATGTGAGCAGATTGGTTGCGGCTATAATAAGCTTGGGATGTCCCTTGCATCCCCTGTTGGTAAGGTCTGGGCCCATGCGGCCTCCTTTGGTTGATGAAGTAGAGAGGTTCAGTGGTTGCCTTAGTCCCTTGGTACATGGCTTTAAATCTGGGTAAGGTTGGGCATCGATTTGTGGGGTGGTTTTCCTCACAAACGAAACATACCTCTACTAAGTGCAATGGACACTCGTCTTTAGGGTGCTTCCTCGTACATCTGGGACAAAAAATGGCCAAAACCCTTTCAGCTTCCTCTTTCTTTTGTTGGATTCGGAAAGTATCAAGTTGCATGGAAATGGTCTGTCTCATCTCACTTTTGAGGTCTTCCATCTGATTAGCAAACTCATGCTTGGAGAAGGTGGTACTAGCTGAAAGTGGATTCCCCCTACCTCTTTTCCAGACTACCCTAGAATGGTTTCTAAACACAGTCTTTATGTCCTCATAAGGTAGTTGGTAGATGTATCCTCCAGCTAGCATGTGAAGGGTATCTAGAAGGTCTTCAGGGACTCCCCAGAGCAGAACCAGCTTCAGAGATTCAGGGTCAAGTGTGCACCTGGCCCGTTTATAACTAAGTTGGAACCTTTCCTCGTAGTATTCTAAAGATTCGTCATTTCCCATGGTCATCCGGAAGATCTCTCCCTTTGTTTCCTTGGACCTACGGTAGTCCCGGTATTTGTTGTTAAAGGCTTGCTGCATCTGAGCCCAAGTGGTGATAATGTTTCCAGATAACCCCATGAACCAGCGGAGTGCTGTATCCTTGAGGGTAGAAGGAAAGAGTTTCAACTTTTGCTCGTCCTCAGCATAGTCATAAGTTCGGCAAAGGACAACAAACTCAAACAGGAAGGTATCAGGGTCTTCAGTGGTCAATCCATGGAAATAAGGTAAGGTTGAGGGACTTATGTTTTTCATCTTCATGTCCCCGTTGGTCTCTCGGATGGGGAAGCTACCCTCTATTCTCTCATCATCTTCTCTACCGTTTCTGTTTTCAGCCATGGTCTCAAAAGGAATGTTTTCTTGCTCTTCGTCTGTTATAGGATCTTCGTATATCTCAGGAGGTTCACCTATAGATTCTTCTAGGTCATTGCCACTGAAGAAGAGAGAAGGGTGACTCAGTGAAGTAGTGGGGGTGTTGGGTAGGAATTTTCTAGTATTATCTCTGTTCCTACGAGGCATGAAAAGATTTTTGGTTGCTTTTGCTTTTTTCTGCTTGTACCTGCAAAACTGAAACAGATGGAATTGCAACTAACTAAAATCTATCTTGCGGAAATGAAAATGTGTAATAGAAATGAAAGCAGGAAAGGACTAATCTATTTTGCTGAAATCAAATTGTAGGAATGAAATGCTACTCTACGCTTGTAGAATTTAAATTGCGGAATTGAAAGGCTAATCTATGAAAGCAAGAAATGTCTAATTTACTTTTGCAGAAATGAAATTGCAGAATGGAACTGAAATAAACTACTTAGCAGAAGGTTGGAGTAGAAAAATAGAAGAAAAGCATCAATCAACAAATCTTTTCCACAGTTTAGGTTTTAAGGGGGAAGACTCAATGGCCTTGGTTTCAAAATGTTCCATGAACAAATTAGCAATGATGGGAGACAAGGGTGATCCCATGGCCACACCACAAGTTTGTTCATATATCTCATCCTTGAAGCTAAAAAAGGTGGATTTTAGACAGATTTCCACCAATTTAGCTGTGTTAGGGTCAGTGATTTTGTGAACAACATCCATGGCTTCATCTATAGGAATGTTGGTATAGAGGGCTTTTACATCAAAGCTCACTAAGATGTCATCTTGGTCTAGTTTTATATGTTTGATCTCATTAATGAAATGATTGGAATCTTTGACAAAGGAGCTAGTGTTACCCACCAAGGGTTTGAGCTTTTTAGCAAGATGTTTCGCGAGGTGGTAAGTAGGGCCTCCAATCGTGTTGACAATGGGTCTAATAGGTATACCTTCTTTGTGAATTTTAGGGGCTCCATATATCCTGGGGGTGTAGGGGTTGGTTTCAATAAGATTCTTCATATTGTGTTCATTGCTTAATTTTACTAAGTTATTGACATTCTTGGATATCTTCCTTATGGGATTCTTTTTTAATTTGATGTAGCAACCACTATTGGTCAAGTGGTCTAGCATTTTCTCATTGTAGTCTTTTGTGTTCATTATAACTATTTCACCCCCTTTGTCTGCCTTTAGGACCACAATGTCAAGGTTTTGGTTTAAAGTTTTGAGAGCTAGGTATTCTTGTTTTGAGATGTTGCTTCTGGGTGGTTTAGCTTTTCTGAGGATTATGGAACAATCCTGCCTTATGATTTCTTTAATGTTGTCAGGCATGTCCTTAATCCCATATTCTATGTTGCACAAAATATCTTCTTTAGGGATGGTGCGAGGAGAAATAGCAAAATTCAAGCCTTTTTCTAGCAAACCTATAGTAACTTCATCAATGTGGGTGTTTGAGAGATTTATTATACTTACTTTTTCATCATTGGATGTTTTTGTCTGACCGTTTATTTTGATTTGTTGAGATTCTATTCTGTCCTTACTCATGTCATCCATCATGAGATTAATGTCTTCATCAGGGGACTTATTATAGTCTTCGTTGGGGCTAATATCGTAATTGTTGTTCATTGTTTCATTAATTATATTATTGCTTCTGTTCCTGCTAATCTCGCTGTCATGTGATGTATCGGTCCAGATCTCGCTGTTCAATGAATAAGGTAGCTTGATTCCCCCAATTTTATCATCCCCTAGATTCGATGACGCAATATTAAACAAATCTGGTAGCACAGTATTGTTATTTCTGTTGTCTACCTATACTTTTTGTGATAGGGTTGCTTCATTTTCCACGATGTTCGGTAGTTGTAGTGTTGTATTCTCTAACGGATGTGCGCTCTCCAGCAGATGTGCGTGTGACATATTACAACTAGTAACAATACCATTTCTGTTGGTTTCCTTATGATCTGTATTTGTGAGAATCGAATGTGGATCCAGCTTATTGCCTATGGATTCCTCACTTACATTGTTTTCTTGATTCGATAACGCATAATTAATACTTTCATCATTCACCAAATCTATTTGTGTGAAATAGTTCTTTCCGATGTTTTCCACGTTGTTTAGCGTTTCATTCTTTAGCAGATGTGCGTTCTCCATTGGATGTGCGTTACCTTCAGCGTTGTATTTGTTGGATTCTTTATGATCTTCCATCTTAATGCCTCCAAACCTGGACTTATACGCTGTTTCATTCACAGCGCTATGGTGTGTTTCATTATTCGAGATTAGGGAATTAAGAAATGCTATCTGCGTAGGTACGATTCTGGAACTTGTGTGAGGTATGGTGGCTACGGAGGGGATTGTACTAGTGCCTGATTTCTTTTCTAATGTTTCAAATTTCAGGGCTTGTTTTTGTTTCTTCCATTCTTCAGATTTAATGGATTTTAGAGCTGTGTATGAGTCTATTCTGGACCATAGTGCTGGTTCAATGAGGTTAGGTAAATTCAGGCATAGTTTAAGAGCTTTCTCATTTAATAGATTCAGTTCTAACCACAATTTGCTAATCTCTGAGCGAATGAGTGAATGGCTGGCTTTGGTGAAAATGTGGTTGTTTCTGTAGTTTTTAAGGTTGTGCTTAATGCAGGCAAATGGAGGAATAATGGAGGTGTCTCTGCAGCGTTTGAGAAAGGTAAGGTCTGACTTCTTCATTGCAATTTTTACCCTGTATCGTTCAAGTGCACGAACAACTCCAATTTATTTTTTGTGTGTTTGTTGTTCAATCATTTGAACAACTGTTGTTCAGTCAATTGAACAGCTATTTTTTTATAGAACAAACAACTCCGATTTATTTTGGTGTGTTTGTAGTTCAATAAATTGAAAAACTACTATTCAATCAATTGAACAGTTGTTGTTCAGTAGAACAAACAACTGTGATTTCTTTTTCGTATGATTAATAAGTGTTGTTGTAATAACCACCCAATCACCATTCATTTTTAATCAAACAACAATTTCTGTTTCCCATGTTTTCTTATCAAAACCATCTTTTTGGATTGGAAATTTGTACCTAAGATAAAGGAAAAATAGTAATATTAATACCATTATGACTTGTAAAACCTTTGATGGTTATGTTTATTCCATAACTGACTTGGTTCATCTATATGATGTCTAGCTGACTATCTTCTCTTTAGACATATCATAAAATGATTCACTATCTTAATACCATGCTGGTCTATCTTTCACGCTTTCAATTGATAATTCCCTTTGGTATGATGATATAGGGATAAAAGCATAACTTTGGTTGGAATTTTTTTACTTCTCACACCATCCCTCACTCTTAAGGAGTAAATGAGCCTCCCTCCCTTTACAATAAAAATATGGAAATACGGAAATATGAAAATACAATACAAATATTCTTAAATAGGATAGGGGGTCTCATCTCGAGCTAGCCTACCATGATCATAAGGATGTAACAAGTGACATTCCATTATGGCCACCACACCAAGGTAATGACCTTTTAGATAGTCATTACTATTAGGAGGACAGGAGGTGTTATCACGATCTGGCCTGATCACTTTGTTATATCCTGGTGAATGGCACTATGATTATCTAATTACCATGCCAGCATAGTGGTCTCTTTATAGCAATAAAAAAAAACATATAAATACTAAACGGAGGATTCTGGCTCATTTTTGGGTTAAAAAGAAACCCTGTCGAGGCTATGAATGCTTGCTGGTAGTAGTGGCTCTGCTTATGGTATTGAAGTTCTATGTTACACTGCCAATTATTCTTTATCCCATTATTTCCTATTGATTCATTTCTAAAGGTGAATTTACCATTTGAACAACGTTTATAACTATATTAACCAACATGCATGGTAAAATATAATTTTATATGTGTTATATCAATATTGTCTGATCAATCGATACCAGCAGTCGTTATTATTTATTGCCGATCATGCTTTTGTTACATTTTTCCACCTAAGGAAATATCTCTTCGCATAATGACCCATTCTCTATTTTATTCCTTTTACGGTCATTTCAAATCTTTATGACTTATACTTTTCTAACCTTCTTTTGCCATATTTACACCACTTTGATTGTTGTCCTACCGCATTTATCAACCCCCAACGCACTTTCCCTTTTTCCCATGCTTAATGGTCATGGATGCCCTTTTCTAATTCGAGGGGGGAAGGTATGCATCATGGATAGCATGCGTAATAATTATCAAGTTCTCTTATGATTGGAGGAGGGAAGGTATCCATTATGGATAGCATGTGTAATAATTGTCAAGATGCGCCAAAAATTGTTGATGTGACAAACAACATCATTGCCTTTTAATAACAACTTTAAGACAATGTCATTGCTCCTTTAATAACAACTTTAAAGTTTTGTGTTTTTCCAAACTAAGAATTTGTGAGAAAGTGCATGCAAAAGTGTGAAGTGAACTAGCTACTAAGAAACAACAACCATGGGAGGAAAAGATATATGCAGTGAATCTATAGTACTTTGAATAACATAACAGGCTCATGAAATTCTTGAGTGTGCCGACTGGCTTCAGTACCTGGCCAATTTATGGGGATTCCATAATGAAATAACACTTGAATTCTTACAAAATATACAAGATGGACGCATGAAAATGAAGGGAAGAAATATAGCAGTTTCTAAAGTAGTTATAGCTGAAGCCTTTAGATTTCCAGCAGAAGGCAAAAGATGGATTGATAAGCATGTTCTCCTGCAGGACATAGTTGCGGTATTCCAAGACCAAAATGAAAAATTGGTATGCAAAGGAAAAGGGATTCACCCCACATATTTAGAGGAACCATGGCAGGAATTGGTGACCACTATTCAGAGGTATATCACTTGTGATAGACGTCAAGACGTGGTAAAACTTAGAAAACTCAAATTGTTAGCGATTCTTAAGAAGAAAATTACTGTTAATTTGCCATTATATTTAAATTCCTTATTGCATGACATTGCTAGTTGGGTTAGGAAGGCTAAAGATCCGCATTCCGTCATTAGCCATCACGGTTTGATTAAGTTAATTCTCATTCATGGATTGGCCCAGCAGCAATTAACTTGGGATAACCTTGTAAATCCTACCTTAACACCACTACAAGGAAACCCATATGCACAGACAGGGATAGATGATAGAAACATGGATAAAATAGATACTGAAAAACAGAGAGTGAAGTTAACATGTCAAAAAAGGGAAAGAAATACAAGGAATCCTTCGTTGGCCTCCGGCCCAGCAAAATGTAGGCATTCTGCAAGGATAAAATCACAGTAGCACACCCCAATTTCAAAAGAAGAAGATGGGCCATCTCATATGCCCTCTGTAAGAACGCAAGATGATTTTCTGCAGGAATATGAGGAAGAAATGGCTCGAGTATTGGACAATATGGGTACATACTATGAAGTAAGGGATCCATCTAGAAACTTTGTAGGGAAAAATCATTCCCTTAACCAGTCTGCCTCTAATGACAATTCTAACCATCCTGAAACTTTATCGTCTGTTGATAATTTGGAGGATCAGACAGAATCAGTTCCCTCTATGAATGAGTCCCTTGGGAAAGAATCCCATGTAGAAGAAACCCTTGAGGATGAAAATCAACCAGGAGATACTACTCCATTGGAGCCCCCTCAGAAAGAAGCCCATGCAGAAGAAACCCTCGAGGAAAAAATCAACCAAGAGATACTGATCCATTGGAGCCCCCTCCGAAAGAAACACATGCAGAAGAAACCCCTACTGATGAGAATCAATCAAGAGACATTATTCCATTGGAGTCCCCTGAGAAAGAAGCCCATGTAGGAGAACACCTTGAAGACAAGAATCAATCAAGAGATATTGTTCCATTGGAACATAACCCTAATATTGGCACAACTCTTCATGAACCTGAAATAAACATAACTATGTCATCTCCAATTGGAAACCCCACAAATAAGAAATAGTACAAGCCCAGATTAAGGAAGCTAATTAAGAAATATAGGAAATAGAAGAAAATAGTCAAACAATTGAGAGAGTGGTTAAAAGAAGCAGATAAGGCTCAAAAACTGAAAGTGGAACTAGAAACTATAGGGACCCAAACAGAACAATGTTCTTTGGAGGATATTGAGACTGAGATTGAAAGTCCTTAGGTTTGTTCAATAGGGACCCAAACAGAACAATGTCCTTTAGAGAATATTGAGACTCAGACTAAAAGTCCTTATGCTTGTTCAATGGAGACCCAAATGGACTTTCCTATGACAGATGTTGTTGTTCAAACCGATTCTGAGGAGAGTGCCCAGGCAGATTGTTGTTTTCCCCAAGAAACATCCAAAGTTTCTATTCAAACTGATTTTGAGGAGAATGCCTAGGCAGATTGTTGTATGTCCCAAGAAACAACTGAAGCTGTTGTTCAAACTATTTAAGTGATAACACATGAAAATGAAAGTCAAATAGAGGACACACCTCACTATGTTCCTTTGGTAAGGGAAGTTGTTATCCTAAAATTGCATAATGAATTAACAAAGACCCATGAGAAGTTGGCTCAGCACCAGAAAGTAGTATTGTTATAGGTACATTAAGAGTTGTGAAAGAAATTCGATGAACTTACTGCAACAGAAGACGAGATGTTTTATAGCTTCAAAGATGAGCAGAAGAAATTAGAGAAAGCACAAGCCAAGCTTCAAAAGGCCAAAGGAAAAATTGAAACTATTTGTTATCTTTACTCTGATGCTTTGTCTTGCTAGTCACTTGCCACTAATTATGTGCTATTCTTGTTGGAAAGGTACCTATTGCTGGAATTTAAAGTTGTCAGGGCTGGTAAGTCAGCAAAATTCAAGACCACTCCAGATTTTGTCTAATTCTTTAAGGAACAAGATGAGCAAGTACAATGCCTTCTATGTGAATTATACCTACACAATTTTTTCTTGGAGGATGAACTAGATAATAATCTTAGCCCCTTCATTGGAGACATTCAATTCCAAGATTTCCTCTCTTTTGCTACCAATTAGGTTAAATGGGCTAAATCTCATAACATTTTTTTAGAAAAGGGAACATGGTATAGATTTATGGGTTAGAGGAGAAACCTTGAAACCCTCACATCTTTCTATCCAAACAAAAAGGCTTAGGCAACAAGAGGAGGTTGTGGCTAAATTGGGACCACTGCATACAAATGTTATATAGGTAGGAAGAGAATATTTTCAGGACATTAAGGAGGAAGCTTTGTTGGTAGCAAGGCAAAGATGGGAAGCTTCCTCTAACAATATCAAAAACCAGGAGCCATTTGGGTACAAAAACTTTAAAGTTTTCGTCACTCGCCTAAACATGTACAGCAATATAGTCCTAGGCGTGGGTCCTCCCTGGATAGGATTCCATTATAGATGCCCTATGATTTGGTACCCCCCTAAAGGGTATTATTTTGATTATGATTTGCCAGATTACCATATAAACTAGGCTTTTGCAATAATTTCAGTGGTGGAGATTGTGGCCATGTGGCTCTCCTTCTTCTGGGAATTACCTCAGGAGTTGCAACCAATAGATTCCCTTCTCCTTTCTACAACTTTAACCTTGTAAGCATCACAATTTTACAACCATTAAAACCCTAATTGCACAAACTCAAGAAATCAAGCAATTCAACCTTTCCCCTGATACAAACTTGATCTATTTTTGTATGATTAGTTTTTGTGTGCTAATAACAATTGCATATTTATAAATATGTTCTTGCTTATTGCTCCTTGTTCTGAGGTTTCATTAGTTGTTTGTACATACAATCAAGTAAATTTCCTTAATTTTAAAAAGTCATTCATGAGAACAATAGCTTCAGAAACGAATGATGAACAACAAACATGTACATTGCAGCAAACCATCTAAGAGACACATTAACACAATGTTTTTATGAAGGATTTCACCCCTCCTAGGCTACATATCCTTGGTCCAACTTCCATGGCCTGGGCCTATTTATTAGTTCAATGTGGAAAAAATGTTGTTTACAAAGCTCTATGGCTCCTGATACCTACACCAATGTGTTCAAAATTTCCAAATTAGCTAGGAACACCTCTTTCTGAGCTCAATTTGGTCGAAAATTGACTTCTCTAGAGCTCAGTCAGTCTTTCTCTACATTTTCTCCTCTAAATATGGAACATCTCCAGTTAGTCCCGCTAAATTCGGTGGCAAGCCCGAGTTTAGGGTTATCTCTAAAGTCACCGACAGTTTTAAAATGCAGTTAATTAGTACAAAACTATGCTTGATTAAATTTAAGAGAGGATTAGCACTAAGCAACCTGTAACATTCGGCGGAAATGATAAATTGTTCACATGTGGTGGTTAGGTTGCATTAAGCGGTACAGTTAGGGTCTGTCGGAATAGTCGGAACTACTAAACGTTAAGCATTACACCATCATGTTCACGTGAAACTGTCACATTGGATGTTTAAGCAAAACCACTGGGTTAACTGACCATTGAAGTTTTGACCTTCTTTACATGCAGAACCGTCTGAGCAGTGGTTTTGAAAACTGTCGTGGTAAACGTTAACTATTTGAGTTTGAGTTGTGGTGTTCACATGTTAACGTTTTTTCATAAACATTTGGTTCGAGCCACCGACATTACCATGACCATGGTAGCCTATGGAGTAGTGTTCACATGGGGGGAGGATTGGCCTATGGGTTGGCCCTCCCCTAACCACCAACCTTCAAATCAACACACTTTAAATAAAACCCACAAACTCTATGGTTAAGTGACGTCGTGTAGAGAGGGAGGTTAAGAATTGAGGTTGATATGTGGTAGGTTGTGGGTTTGACCCCATCCACTGCCAATAATGTTTTCTCCAATGTAAACACCAATCTGACCCTTGGGAGGTGCCACATGGTAGCCTCTGGGCTTGCCACGTGGCATGATTCCATTGGTCTAAAATCAAACCAATAAGAACACGCAAAATGACCACTGCAAAACCCAACCATATGGTGACACTTGTCCGATCCTGATTCGTTGTTGACCATTCATTGACCATGCCTAGTCACCTATCAAGTCAGCAGTACGAACTGATGACTCTGTAGTGACTGGGCATTTTGTTTTTGAAAATGTCACATGTTTAGCAAAGTGATCAAAACACAATAACTTCCTCATACGAACTCAATTTTAAACGAAATGAGTTGCACTAGGATCATTTTTCTGGGATGAATAGTGTCATTGAGGTTTCGAGCCATCTAAGAACATTGATTTTTGAGCTAAATATTGAGCACTTGAGCAATCCCAACCCATATTTCTCTCATAAAATGCATTGTAAACATTTTTACAATATGCGAAATTTAAAAATGGTAATGAGTCAAAGGGACATGGATTCCAGAGTTGGGGAGGAGGATTCCTTAGTTGGGAAAATTGAGATTTCTTGTGTAGAGAAGAAACTTGAATTGCTTGGACAATCATTTAAGTTTGTTGTGTACATTATGTTAATGAGTTAGATATTAAATCAATGAGATGAAAAATAAAGGACACAAACCCATACACTAAGTGACATTAGCAAGGAAAATAAGATAGAAAATTTATGTAGGACCAAACCAGGCAACGTAGTGAAGACAAGGATGAAGAATCCGTACAAAACAAGGATAGGGAAGTAGCAACAGAGACGATTTGAAGAAGAGATGAAACAAAGTATAAGGGATATAATACACACATTGGGGCATCAAACGAGAGAATTTAGCAGGAAGAGAAGAGAAGGTGATTAGTCCTGAGAATCCCTGGAGGGTGTGCGTTGAGCTACTAGTCTCAGGAGCCCTATAACAATTTGGGATCCCTGGAGGGTGTGTGTTGAGCTACTAGTCTCAGGAGCCCTATAAAAATTTGGGATCCCTATAGTTATGGGTTAAAATAGGATCCATGGAGCCTTGTAATAGCTTAGGTCCCTAGAGGTTGTGGGTTGAGACAAATTCTTGATAGCCATGTAATATCTTAGGTCCCTTTAGGCTATCGGTTGAGACAAAGTCCCTGGGGCCCTGTAATAGCTTAGGTCCCTAGAAGGGAGTGAATAAGTGTGTGCACAGTTGGGGTGATGTAGAGAACCTATGGAATCCTTGTGCTAAAGAGGATGGTAGCATTCAATGGGTGGGATTGAGGAAGACGTCCTTTTGGATTCCCTATTTTTAGTTGCTAGCTTGTAATTGATTCCCTTAATCAAGCACCCCCCTCCAAATTTTGAATCTAGCTCGGGAGTGATAATTGCAAGTAAGTGTAGCTACAATTGTCTACGATTGGGTGGAGATTCCTTGTACCTAACTTAGTTTCCCTAAAAATTAAAAGATAAGTAACCATTTGTTCATGTTTACACATTGATTAATTTACTATGCATTTCAGATTTAAATGGTTCTAAATTTCTAAACTATAATAATGTTGTTGATGTAATGAGCATGTGATTACTACTTTGTGTGGGCATGGCTTTTATGGTTGTTATAAATATGCATAGATATATGTTTGTGTTGTATTTATGAAAGTATTGCTATAGTTAAATGAGTTTCTTAAGCATGTGTCTCCAGGCTTTAAAGAGGAGCTATGTGAAGCACTTGCAAATGTCATCATAACCTACAATATGCAATAGAATATAACTAAATAAACATGATAATAGATATTATGCAGTCCTCTACATAGGAATTCCATTTTGTATAAAATACATAACAATGTTGATAATATCACTTAAATAAATAACATAGAAACATCATGCCATGCTATAGGCCATAGTAGGAGCCATAAGAACTTGGAATGAAACTTAGAACATTGGCCACATAGGTCCCTTTTATTACCATGAAATAATTACATAAGAGACCGCACGTTTCACATGGTCTATGCATATACATGGATGTTCCTTCATCAGGCTATAAGCCCTTAAACTTGTGAAAAATATGTTGGGTCAACGTTGGAAGGGTTATTTTTTCCTTTTAGTGGAAGGACAGTGAAAACCAATGCAGGCAGGCTTTGCCAACGATGCATTATCATCAGTATAGATACCCTCTGCTAGCATCAGGGCATAGCTAGCTTGGCTTTAGAAGATTCTACATTGTGCCATGGCGTTTCTTATAGTACTGACATGGATTTTGACAATTCAGACATGTGGTAGGCAAGGTGGAGATCTTTTAGGAGTTCACACCAAGCCCATGGTAGGTAAGGGCCACAAGAGTTCCTACGCTAACATTGTTGGAACTATCTGTTTGATAACGAGGAATGCATGTGGGCCACGAACTCCTTAGAGTTTAATTGGCTCAAGCTCATAAGGGGTATAACCATGGGGCTCCTTAATAAACCATTGACATCAACACCGAGTACTCATGTTCATCCGAAATTCAATAGAACCTCTGAGACAAATCCGTGTTTGGAATAACGGACTTAGCAAAATCACCGCAAAGTCGAGACTTTCTCTTACAATGATCATAAAGGTCCCTGTCGGATGCATTGCATAAGGCAAGGTCAAGATCCCTTAGTTGATTCATGGCAGAGGTTGAGAGATAGATAGATGCGTTGTAGAGAGGATCTCCATAAACTAATAACATAGTGTAGATAAATCGTATCCTTAACTGGGTAGAACCCTAGTCATTGAAATTTCACATTAGCGCAGCCTGATTTTCTTCAATGCAATAAGACAAAGTGTTGGGATAAGGTTAGAGGGAAGACATAAGTGAGGATGAGATGGCTGACATGCCAACCCAGAAGTCTTGTGATTGGCCATAGGTAGACTGTCTTGATAGATTCTCTCATTTACAATCACCCTGGAACATTTGCAAAGGTGCAGGTGAAAGGGAGATGGGGTAAAGTACTCGATGGTGTTGGTAGCATGATGTGAGCTTGGTGGTAACCCCATTGGTCAGAATAGTGGACCACCACCCTGGTGACCTAGAAGATCTATCCCAGAAGAAAAGGGGTTAAGCACACTAGGGAACCACTGGTATAGAAGTCAGTTAGATGATGTGTCCCGGATGGGTCCACCCTGAACTTTGAAGAAGTGGTGTAAGTGAAAATGCTAGGAGCATAGGATCAGGATGATGTCACTTGACGCCCGATGATGTGGCAGGATAAAATATTTGGGAGGAAATATCTGATAATATAGGAATCATATTGAGGAGAAGTGTATATCACCAAATTCATCTTGAAAAGGTGAACAAAATGATATAGGTTACTTTGAGTTTAGAGAAGCTTATAAAAAGTCAAAAAAATGTATACCCCATTTTCATAATGACAATTTGAAGATTGGGTATGCATAGTGACCACCTCCTAATTTGGGTTTTGGTTAAGATGTGGTGTTATAGGTGACACTTTTGAAGTGACTGCTAGATGAATATATGTCACCTAGTGGCATCTGTTGAAGAGTCTGGGAAATGTTGTCCATCATTTCATTCCTCCGTCACTCGATGAATTATTTGAGAAAAAAATCAGCCTCTCCTGCTCCCTCGTCTTTATTTTCGTCCAACGCAGGAGGTTGTTGGGTTCTGCGAGGGTGATTTTGCAGGGGTTCGATTAGTTTTAGTTCTAGTTCCTTATACCTTGACCTTGTTGCAGACAAGCACTAAAAAACGTAGAAAAAAAGGTCTGCTCTCATACCACTAATTCAAATTTATAATGGAATGAAATGAAATATAGAATTAAACAAAAAAACCGAGATACAATAATACTAAAGCTGAATTTATAAATAACGAATGTTGAAAACTGTTTACAAGAAGAATGCAAATAAACTAGCTTGAGTGATGGTATATTATCTATAATAAGAGATGTGATGGCTACATGCCTTCCGAAATGTGTTACAATGAGGCTTGGAGGCCTTTTTATCATAAAGAAGAAGTGTGAAACCCTAACCCTAGGAGATGAAGCACAAATAGTTTTCGGCCCCGTTGGGGTAATTTGGACCTCTAACTTCCTAGGGTTGTAGCATTGGCATACGATCTTTTTTTGTCTATCATAATACCTCGTTTTGATGATATCCATGAAGAGGTGAAAAAAAAATATGAAACAAATTTAGGAACTTCTCTAGTCTCTTTGTTTTTAGAAAGCATATTTTAGGACCTCAAAACGTATCTAGAAATTTAGGACCCAAAAAAATGCCAAAAATAGAAAGTTGTCCTACAATTAAGGAAACTGAAAGGAAATAGTGTTGGGGATCCAAGTGGAATAGGTGGGTGGCCACCAATATCCACTTGGATCATTCCTCCACACATAGGAAGTAATGGTCCCCATTGCATTGAGTTTCTCCATGAGATGGGGAAACTTTTACTGAACTTGGTCCTTGTTGAGCTGCTTTACTTAGTGGAGGTGTTGGCTAGCTTTGAGAACCCTATATAGTTGGATAATTTGTTGGTGACTGTGCTTGATTTGTGTGTACATGTGTTGATGGTGCTAGACCAACCAACATTCATGGGATCACCCCAGCATGAAGTGCCAACTAGACCTCACACTGTTTGGTGTGGGAGTCCCATCCGGTACGATGTGGCAGTTGCCATTATCTTAAATGTTTTCCTTAGATCTTGGTTTCCAGCACATGAGAGTGGTCTGCTTTTTCTTTGAGTAGGGAGGTTTGTTTGCCTGGTTATTGATAGTGTTATTTGTGTCAAGGCTCTTTCATCGAAGAGAGGAAGGGTAGGAGTGAGTCCTAAGTTGGATGGCAAGAAACCCAACTCTGTTAGGAACAAACAACACAAAAAGACATGCACAGCTTCCAGAGGAGGAATCCACACAGATGCGGAAATCACATAACATAAGGGAAGATAGCACGTACAACACTTAGTAGGAAATCCACATGAGTGCAATGGTTGTTATAGCAAGTTTAAGTGAAAGGTTATGTCTGATGCCCAGGAGCTAACCAACATGGGAAGGATAACATTAACAACTTATACAACACATTTTCAATGGTATATATGTATTAGAATAGTTTAATGAATCCAAGTGTTAAACGCAGGTTAAAGAAACATGCATTACAAGTGTTCAAGACGAATCTTACAAACAACTACAACACATGTATGAAAATGCGTTGCCCTATTAGTAGGCTTTTGAATTAAGCGAAAGTCCCAAGACACATCAATACACAATACATCACTAACCCTTTGGGTGAGGAGTTGGAGCCACTACTTACTCCTCAAAGAAAATATTATAGGCTCTCAAGGCTATGTGGGAGGAGCCAAGCTGAAAAGTCCTTTCCATGTACAAATGAGGGGGTATTTATAGCCAAGGGTGAGCCTGACCCTTGTCACTGTTCGAATGCCCTCATGACTATTTGACTTCCATGACCTTTCAACTTTACATGACTCTTCATATGATAAGTGTGTCTCTTAGAATTCCATGTTACATTACATTACGTCCTCATTATGTGTCACAGCTTCACCTGTACATGGCAAGGTGTGTGGAGTCTTCGATGGTTGGTTGGTTCATTTGATGTTGCATTCGCAGGTTGCTCCTTGCTTGTATGTTGGAATGCTTGACAGGTTCAGCCATTCGTGAAAGCTGTATGTTCATCCATCCATCAGTCCATGAACACATCTTTGCATGTTTGTCCATCCGTCTATCCACGAACACGTCTTTTAATGACCATTCATTCGTGAACAGGTCCTCTTACATGTACTCCCCTTTTTCAACCCATCCGTCATCACACCATGTTTATTTGTGTACCTGTATTTTCATTCACTCATGATGAGATGACATCAAATCAATAATCCTCCTAGTCTACCATGATGCCTGATCGTTTCAGATGTAGGCGACCGAGAGAGAAGGAAAGGTTATGAAACTGCATGAGGCAAGCTTCGAGTTGGGATGAAGGATCTGGGAATTGCTAGTGAAAAATCGACAAAAGTCACTAGGAGATCGCGATGAGCAATCTGGATCGATGGTGAGTGTCCCCGGGTCTGCCTCAGCTAGAGGACAAATCTGCACAATTTTTGGGAGGAGTAGTTTGGGATGCAGGAAGGCCAGGCACACAAAATTTGCGCAATTTCTGGAAGGAGCAGGCAGTGGGAGCTTGGCAAAAAAAACTACTCAATTCCTGGAGGGAACTAACAGTAGGCTGCTGGGAGCTTCACAACAAAAACTGTGCAATTCCTGGAGGGAACTAGCAACAAGATCCTGGGAGCTTAGGAACAAAAACTGTGCAATTCTTGGAGGGAACTGGTGGTGGGTTGCTGGGAAATCCTGGTGGGAAAAACTGTGTTGATGTTGGGAGGCTAGCCTACTGATCACCTCTACACAGTTTTCTGGGTGAGCAGCCGACCGACTGACTGGGAAAACTATGCAATTTTCTGAGGGAGACAGGGATGGGCACTAGTGTTTGTCTGACCTACCTACACAATTTTCTTTGTCAGCGGAGTGGGCATGGTCTGCACCCTCTATGTAATTTTTTAGGGGCGTTAGTCCTGGGGTGACTATCGGGTCAAACTCTCTGGTTAACTAGCAGGAATGTTGATTGATCAACTTGTAGGCAGTGCATATTGAAATAGCTTGCTTGGTGCTTTTGTGCTATTCTGGGTGACAGTTGATTGAGTCGATGGCAGAGTGAAGGTCGGGCTATTAGAGGGTGATCTCATCATCAAAAATTCAACAAAATGACTAAGTGTGTGAGTGAGTGAAAGGTTCATACGTGAACTTGCAAACACACACTCACATGACTTAACAATGAGATGACTCAAACCATATAGACGCACATGCTCAACGTGACTGACCGACAATGAAATTTGACAAGCACGACGCTTGTGGTTTATCATTGGATGATTGTGATGACGCTTACGCGATAGTGTATATGACTCAATGTGTGGGTGCGACGAATGTTTACATAGTGAACACAACATGTACACATGAAGCAGAGACCTTGTGTACGCCAAGAACATGATCACAAGTGAGACATTGTTACCAACATGCAAGAGATTCCCATTGAATAGTTAAGTAAGGTGGGTGCAAAGACTCATATCAGCTCATGGGGTGAACCCGAGTGCATGCAAATATCATCTAAAAATCTCAAAGGAGGATCCACAATTAGGTGTGGGCCAAAATTTTGGAGGGTGTTGCAGTTGCTACAACTCTTGGCGACACACTGGTAGAACTCCAACCTCTTTGTTTTGGTCCATTGAGAGCACAAGGCCTTGGTATTTCGGGGAGTGTTGAATTGTCGTATGAGTTACTTCAGCTTCCCCACTTACCCCATGGACAGAGATGGTTCACCTTTTTCCAACCCAATCAAGCACAACAAAATTTTAGCTTAGTCACAGTGTTTCGAAATTGGGAAGGGTAGTTTGGCTGGAGAGTTGAAGATTTTCAGAGTATAAGTTTTAATCTCTGGTGTTTCTCCACTACTAGCAGGCCTGGACAATGCCCCAACAGAGTCACGTAGGAGCACACACATTGCTCCACTTCCAGTGAGCCTGGTCAAGACCTCGGTGGAGTTGCATGCTTCACGTCTTTGCACAGGAAGCCTTTCTCTTCTTTCACCTTTGTATTTTTTTTAAGAGGACTGTGCATAGGCACTTATTTATTTTGGGGTGGAAGAGGGATCCCGACATATTGAGAGTAGAGGAGGTTGTTCCTTCGTAGAAGCATGTAAGACCCATGACATAGGTTTGCTCATTTAGATTTTCCCCTTCTCCATTTCCACTAGCTAGATGAGCTTGAACACATAAAGCAGAAGGCTGAGTACAGGCATGGGGTTTCCCAGTGTGGACATAGGTTCATGGTTGGACCAAATCTTCCCTTGTAAATGGCTCATATTTTCCATCAATACTTCATCAGCTGAAGGTTATAACCAAGCATAGACAAGATGGATAGAAGACTAGTCAAGTGCTGCAGAGTCACAAGTCTCTTCATATCTCAGCCACATACTCATTCAAAAGCCAGAACTCAGTAGATGGCAACACTTATTTTCGGAAAACAAAAATAGTAAAGTATTAAACAAACCAAACAAAAAGAAAACAAAAATAGTAAGCAAGGACAACAAAGTAAAAACAACAAGTAGCAAGCAAACTATGTACATGGTGCGGGGCATAGCCTGACCTACTGAAAGTAGTGTTTGAGATCTTGGTCCTTTACAGGAATATTATCAATCCTCCTGTCAAGTGATTGTAGATGGTACGTGTGTGGGATAATATTCTCATGGACTATATACGGACTATCCAGTTCTGCTACCAGAACCTGTTGGTATCCCTAAAGACATTTAGGTGAAGATGACACTACTGCTTCAGATGGTGCGTGTAACATAAGTTCTGATGATGGCATGTGGTAGTTGTATTTGTTCCGAGAATAGTTCAATTTTTTGAAATCAATGCATAAGTGGATTTCCCCAAATATCTTTCGTACATAACTTAAATTAGAACCCCACGTAAAATAACAAAGTTTGTAGGTGATCCAAACATCCAACAACTTAGCCAGTTCTTTCTGTGTAAGGGGTTCGAGTGCTAGATGTGTTTTACCCAGTTTTTGCTGGAATGGCTTGGATCCTTCTTTGCTTGAAATCCTGTGTTGGATTATTTGCGTGTTGTATGCACTCAGGTCATCATATGTCCATGCAGACACATCCCGATACTGTTTGAACAAGCAGACAAGGGATTTCCACCGATATGGTGTGCAGTACGTACCGAGACTGACTAACTCTGTATCATGTTTTGTTCTTAGGTTTCTTTGCTCATTCCTCATGGTGGAATTGTGTGTTTTGCTGTTTACTGACCCTTAATAGTGTTTTTTCAAATCATAGAACCTATTGAGCGAAATTGCACCCTTAGGTATGAGGTTTCCTTTCTCGCCATCAACTATAGTTTGCAGGGGCTGCTCATGCTCATCTTCATCAGTTGTTGGGTCCCTGAAAGCATCAGCATTGTACATGGAGTGTAGTATCTGTTGACCATAACCAAAAATGTGCAGCTTAGTTATGTTATCAAATAAAGAAGGCTTATCCAAAATTCCAACACTAAATCTATCCCTAAGTGGTGACATGCTAGAAACCACGTTTTCCAAGGCATTGGCAGCTACAATATGCTTTCTTGGCACAACAATGATATTAAATTCTTGGAAGTTAGAGATCAGTCACCATACATCTAGCTGGTAACTTTTGAGATGAGGTGACAAACAATGAATCGTGTTACGTACCTATCGTACCACTATTTCCGAATCACCTACGACTTTGACTGCAACCACGTTGAGGCTAACACCTTTTTACAAGCCCAAGATGAGTGCTTCATATTCAAAAACATTATTTGTGAACTCAAACTCCAAGTGGCTTAAAATAATGTGTTTTCTATTGTTGGGGTTGACCAAGGTACACCTGGCTCCAGAGCTGTCCTGTGCCTTTGATCTGTCAAAATACATGGTTCAAAACTCACATGTACATGGACTGGTCAACGCACTTGTACTACTACTGTTGTTGTTGCTACTACTACGGCTTCTATTGTTACAATGTACTGTACATGTTTCATTTCCTTCAATTGGGCAAGGAAGGAGACCCATTTGCATGTCCGGTGGGGTTGGATTTGGCCATGCAGGATAAAACCCCAGCGTTGTTTCCAGGAGGTAGTTTCCAAACATGAGTTTTGCAAAGGCCAATAGTTCATTTTTGCCATTAATTGGAGTGAAATTGTGCCTCATATACCTCTCGGATAACACATGGATTTGATTGTTTTTACCCTTGGACGGAATCCACATGTGTGACCAATCCATAGCAAAATATACATTCATCTTGCTAGAATAGTCTCTGCTGAGTAGTAACCCATATGGTTCTAGTATGTCCACAACAACAATGTTGATGCACTAGTGAACTCGACCGTCATGACATAATCGGGTGATCACATCTCAAAGTTCACCAATGGTTGGTACAGATGTTCGATCAAGTTGGATGATTTGTGTGGATGTCTTTCTCCATTGCGCATTGATCTTCTTCAAAATGGAGAGCGGCATGACATTGGCTGTCGCGCCAGAATCAACCAAGCAGTTGTGAACATTGCAGTTGAATATTTCGAATGAGAGAAGGAATGGAGGGCAACGTGATTTTTCTTCTTCCATCTGGAGTGTGTTTAGCACAATTGAAAGTGATCTGGGAGGTGTGTTTTCTCCCTTGCTGGTAGAGGTTGCGCTATCTATTGTTGTTTGTCCCAATGCACATAGCAGGATGTCTTGCTGACTTTGGATATTAGCTAACTTGAACAAACTGATGTTCGTGCGATTTTTCTTCATGTCATCCACAATGTTGTAGTCCAGAGTGGGTAGACTCACCGAGTTTTCCGGGGTAAGACTAGTGTTCGTGTTGTCGGGTGGAGTATTCTTGAGTTTTCTGTTCATGGATGTACTCTTGTATGTCATTATCTTCCTAAGCTTGATTTGTGTTTTCTTCTTTGGGGTGGTTGGCGGATCGACCTTCCTCATATGCAGTCTCATATTTTCTTTCGCTTCCCCAACTATAGGGGGAGCGCCCTTACTCTTGAGATTGTAATGGTCATTTTTCTTTTAGGGTTGTTTCTTGTGTTCGTCTTCAGTGCTTCTTGCGAGCACTGATACATGTTTACCACATTTCTAGAAATTGATGCCTCATCAGGTGCAACATCCTTGTCATTATCTGTATCTCCCTGCTATTCCTGGATACTATTGTCCAAGTCAAATGTGTGACTGCATAAAGAGCCTATGACTCTCTTCCAGTCTAAACAAGAATTCTTTGGGTGACCATCTTCATGAAATGAACAAAATTCAGGATTTGTGCACCAATCGAGCTGGAACACAGAGCTCTGCAATGTTTTTGTAGGGAGATGGTTGCTGCCTGATGACATGCTTCCTTGTCTCTATCTGGGTAGATGGTTTCTTGCAGACATGTCTGTTTTTTGTTGTTTAAGCTCAGACACTTCTATTGTTAAGTTCTTAACGAGGCGAGTGAGGGTTCCAATATTGCTTGTTTCCTTGTCTCTACCTTTGCTCGCCACCACCTGGGACTTCCTACTCATGTCTTTGGATTCATTTGTTGGTTCATCATCCTTAATGACTCTGATTATGCGTAGGTCTTTCTTAACAACAATAGCCTCTTAGCAGTTTTCTAGTAATGTTGGTTTCACAACTCGCTTGATGAACTGCGCAATGTTGGTCAGCAGTGTAGACATGTAATAATCAACAATGATGGAGTCATGAGGTTTCGTGTCCACTGCAAACTTTTTCAATATGCGTGTAAACCTATGATTGAATTATTTTACCTTTCCTTCCCCTCCATCTTCAGGCTTCCCAATTCTTTGAGTAACATGGCTAAGGTCTTGCCATCAACAATTTTTTCAAGAAACATGTGTTTGAACGCACCCCAATTCTATATGGAATAGGTCAGAAGGTTGTGATACCATGCAGCTGCATGACCAAATAAGGTACATGGAAACAATATACATGCTATGTCATCATACTGTACCTCAAGGGTCTGGAGATGCAGGTAGAAGTTGTCCAAATGGTCTTCTGCCTTATCTGTGTTGTTAGGGTTGAACTTGATGCTCATTCTCTCTGCTCCCTTTGGCATCTTGTGAAAAGAACCTTGGATAGCAAATGGTACCTGAGAAATCCATTCCAAATTTTGGTCAGCAATATCTTCTTATTCTTCATCCTCCTCCTCCTCTTCAGAATCTGACAGTTCTAGCTCTAAGTCTGTTGGTTCATCTCCGCCTCTGCCTCCTCCTCTGCCTTCCCCTCCACCTCCTGTACTAGAGTCTGAGCCCAAGATCATGAGGGTGTATCTTTCTCCCTGTCGGAAGATCAGAGGCACCTCTCCACCTTCAGCAGCTTATCTCAGACCTTCAACTGTGGCAAGAACTGCTTCCTCCACTGATTATGCAACAACCCCTGTGGGAGTGCTTTCTTGCTTCCTTGACACGTATGGAAGATGTTGTATTCCTGGGATCAGTCCAACTACTTTCACAAACTCATGGGTGATGGGACGGACAGAGTGAAGGTGATGATACGGAATTTCATGCTCAATCCTGGGAGGTGAGAAGTAACCAACTGCAGAATCGTGTGTAGGTGAAGGGGAGTGCATGTTACTACCTTGACAAGATGGTTGATGAGTGAGTGTGAGAATATGTTTATACATAACCAACTGGTGGCCCTCCTTATAGTGCCAGCAATGTTGATGGTGTTGGACCCGCCAACATTTAAGGGATAACCCCAGTATGAAGTCCCAACTAGACCTCACATCGTTCGGTGTGGGAGTCCCATCTGGTATGATGGCCTGGTTTCCATTATCTTAAATGTTTTCCTTAGCTCTTTCTTGTTAGCATGAGACATTGGTTTTCTTTGTCTTCAAGTAGTGAGGTTTGTGTGCCTGGTGATTGATAGTGTTGCTTGTGTCAAGTTTCTTTCACCAGAGAGAGGAAGGGTGGGAGTGAGTCCCAAGTCAGATGGGAGGAAACCCAAATCTATTAGGAACACACAACATGACAGGAAATGTGCAGCTTCCAGAGGAGGAAACCACATGGATGAAATAGTCACAACACAGAAGGGAAGATATCATGTACAACACTAAGCGGGAAATCTGCACGAGTGTGATGGTCATTATAAACAGTTTACCTGAAAGGTTTTGTCCAATATCCGAGAGGTAACCAACATGGGTAGGACAATGTTAACAACTTATACAACAAAATTTCATTAGCATATATGTATTATAATAGTTTAATGAATCCAAGTGTTAAACACAGTTTAAAGCAACATGCATTACAGGTGTTCAAGACGAATCTTACAATCAGTTACAACACATGTGTGAAAATGTGTTGGCCTGTTAGCAGGCTTCTAAATTAAGTGAAAGTCCCAAGACACATCGATACACCATACATCACTAACCCTGTGGGAGGGGCTTTGGAGCCACTACTTACTCCTCAAAGAAAATATTATAGACTCTCAAGGCTATGTGGGAGGAGCCGCAGTGAAAAGTCCTTTGCATGTACAAATGAGGGGGTATTTATAGCCAAGGTTGAAACTGACCCTTATGGTTGTTCGACTTCCCTCATGACTGTTTGACTTCCATTAACTTTCAACTTTACAAGACTCTTCATTTTAAAATTGGGTCTCTTGGAATTCCATATTACAATACATTGATTGATAGTATGGCCCACAATAGAGATGTGGATGACATGACTCATGACAAGACTCAACCTTATAGTGTTGGTACATTTGTGAAGCTATTGGTGTGCATGTCTAGTTGCAGTGTTGCTAGGTGATGGATGTCCTCACAGTGTGTCACAACTTCACCTTCACATGGTAAGGTGCACAGAGTCTTCAATGGTCATTGGGTTCACTTGATGTTGCATTCGCACATTGCTCCTTGCTTGTATGTTGGCATGATTGGCAGGTTCTTCTGTTTGCAAAAGGTGTGCGTTCATCCATCCATCTGTCCATCCTCGAATACATCTTCACATGTTCACCTATTTGCCCATCCGTGAAAACATCTCTGCATGATCATTCGTTCGTGAACAAGTCATCTTGCATGTACTCCCCTTGTTCATCCTATCTGTCATCGTGCCATGTTTATTTGTGTACCTGTATCTGAAGTCACTCATGGCGATATGACATCAAATCCATAAACCTCCTAGTCAACCATGATGCATGATCATTTTGGATGTAGGTGACCGGGAGAGAAGACAAGGTTATGAAACTACGCAAGGCAAGCTTCGAGTTGGGATGAAAGCTCCGGGCACTGCTAGTGAATACCATGCAGAAGTCACTAGGAGATGGTGACAGGAAATCTTGATCGAAAGTGACTATCCGTGGGGTCTAGATCGACTGGAGGAAAAATTTGCACGAATTTTAGGAGTAGTCCCTGTTAACACTCAGGTTGTTCCCTTTGACTCCCAAGGGAATACGGCCGAGGTAACCACTAACCAATCTTTGAGTCACAGGTTCTAGCCTACCTATGACCAGAGAGGGCTCTCTCTTTATGTTTTAGCTTTGCTTGTGTAGAAATTTTTAGGCTAGCTATGATGCTCAAGGTTTGTTTTTGGACTTGGTTGGATGATGATTTCAGTCAAGATATAGATGCGCTCACTAGACTGTTCTAGGCCATTGGGCATGGAGTCAGTGGTCCTTTAGTAGATTGGTGTGCTGTGTTGATACAGTAGTGATGCTGCAGAGCTGGATAAGTGTCTGAGAAACAACGCTTTGAAATTGTGATTAAGTGTGATGTATCCAGTTAATGAAAGGCAATTAAGAATCTTCCAGTAAACTGATATGCAGAAAAAGTGAGAATATTATTTAGAAGCAGTGAAGAATTTCTAGATAACATTCATATTTATAGAATTAATACAAAACATGAGCATTTAAGAATTCATGTCCATAGTTAATTCTGAAGAAAACATTTACAGCAATAAAAGATTGAGCACAGGGTGTAACCAAACATATCCTGCACTATCCCTTTTCTCTATTGCTAGATTTAGTGAAACATGAGCATGATTTAATAACATAAGAAGACAAAACAGAGATTAAGAAGAACTTATTATTCCATCAGACAGCACAAGAATTCTGCAACAGCACGCATGTCATCAGCAAGACATCAAATTTTCAGGAAATCACTGAGCTGGTCCAGCCCTTTGTATTAGATAATCTGAAAGTGTACAATACATTTGCCTCAGAGTGAAAATCACCAACCCCTCATGCGTTGCTAAGGGGGGTATATATACAAAATTTACATGAGAAAAATATCAAAGAAATGAGTTAATGGCTCATTAATGTTATGCCAACTCCTGGAGCCTTGTAGCTGAGAAAGTTAATGCTGTAATAACTCTTCAGTGCTTTAGCTGTCCAAAATAGTCAGAAACTGTTGACTTGGTGGCTGTTGGAGTTGGCTGAGGGTACGCTGTCCAAAATTTGCATATTTTCTTATCCTTTGGGCTAGCTGTCGTTCTCCATGTGCTGAGTCACCTTTCAGCTGCCTTAAATGCTAACTTTATTCTGCTGTTTGTCTTCTAGTGAGTTGGAGCTGGCAATGACCGAACAACTGGAGCTATCGTGGCAGAATTTGAAGCATTGCCTGCCACCAATCCTCCTTGGGCAACTGATGTCTTCGAATTTTTACTAAAGTTTCATCGGCCTCTGTATATCTGTAAAAATTTGGAGGAATTTCAAAAAGGTGCTTTACCTCATTTTCAATAAAAAACAGGCCTTCAAGTTTATTGTATAGGCTCTGTCCTGTTGGAGGCCCTGTTTCCTCAGAAGTACTGCCAGATGCAGTGATTTGATTTTCAATATAAGTTGCCATTCTGTTGGTATACTGCTCTCTGGAGATCAGTCTTCCTGCACCGCTTAGTAGGCTGGGCAGTCCTTTTGCTTGCAGTGCTGCCATTTTGAGTTGGTACTCATCCACCTCAGCCTGTATTTCATAGCACTTCCTCTCCACAGTTTGTACATAATTCCTGAGAGTGAGTACCTTCTTAGCTGTGAGGACAGCCTCTGTTCTGTTGACTATGCCAATGGCTGCCAGTTCCTCCTTTTCTTGTCTGTTCAAAAAGTCTATCATTCTATTGGCCTGGTCAGGCCTGTTTCCCAGCGCTGTCTTGGCCCTCTGAATTTCTGTCTGTGCCTGGCCAATTAAATCCATTTGCTCATGTATAGTTTTAATTGACTTCCATTGCTTAGTGATGGATTGGTCAATTTTGGCCCATAGAATTCTTTTTATTTCAGCCATGGTGCTTTCCAGATTCAGCTCCTTCTCCAAGGCCTTTATCTTTTCTTTTAGGGCCTTTATTTCTCTGCCCTGTTCTGCCACAGTCATTTTTGATTTATCATATTTGGCATCTAATTCTGCCAATTTTTCCTTGGCCTGTTTTATTTCGTTTGCCTGGAGCTCCATTTCTTTAATGGCCTTAGTCAGTTCTTCCACGCTTGTGCTGGAATCTGGAGCTATTGTTGTTGCTGCTGCTTCTGTTGTGGGAGCCACTGCTGCCTCTGTAGTTGTTGCAGTGGTTGAAGTAGTTGGAGGAGCTTGGGATGTAGACTCTCCCTGTTTATCTTGTAATGCCCCTTCAAGCTCTTTCTCCAAATCGAGGACCTTCTGGTTTAGCTGCATTATGAGGTCCAGTTGCTCATCGACCTGATTTTCCTTTTGTAACTCTGCTGTTTGACGGTGCTCTATGGGTAGCAGCTTTAACCTCTTCTTTAATGCATTGAGGTCGTCCTCCTTTTTCTTCATAAGGGCCCTTACACCCTTTGGATCCTTGGGATCATGTCCTAGGTCGATAATAATATCCTCAAGTGATTTTATTCTGTTGTCTTTGGCTAGGGAGGACATTCTTTCAAAATCCAACTGAATGTTGGTATTTTTTAGTGACTCCTTTAGTTCATGGGCCATGGTTGCCCTGTCCACCAAGGTTGCATAAACCATTTCTCCAGTTTGCTTGTGGAGTTCAATTTGTTCCATGGGATGGATGTCTTTGGCTAGGACCTCCACCCTTGTCTTCACATAATCTGCCGCTGATTTTGGATGGGGCACTGTAGGTTTGAAATGGCTGAGGATCATTTTCTCCTCTTGAATGTCATACACAAACATTCGCCTTTCCTTTTTGGCTGGTGTTGCATTTAGGAATTGTTTGTAGACTTCCACCCTCAGCAATTCATTCTGTGCCTTGATTTGCTTGAAAGAAGCCTTAGTGCTTTTGGGCTTCTTGCTCTGCTGAGAGGAGGAGGACACTTCCAAACCAAGTTGTAATCCCTACTCCTGCTGAAAGGATCTTGTACCTGTATGTTGGCTGCCCTCCCTGTCTTTCCTTGAACTGTCAAGGACTTCTTCAGTGATGTCTTCTACCTCTGGAGAGTCAACCCTTTGCCTTTTGGTCTGGGGTTGTTGGGAGGATCCACTAGCAGGAGTGGACTCTTCTCTGTCTCTTTTTGTACCCCTCTCCTCCTGTGCTGGGGTCTACAAAATTGGAGCTGTTGGAGGCTTAGTTTGTGGAGGGGGAATCTCCTCTTGTTACTGCTCTGGTTGCTGCCCTTGTTGCTGCTCACTTGAAGGGGCAGGATTTTCTTTCACGGTTTCTTCTTCAGCACCCATTATTCCTTTCCCTTTGTCTGTACCTGGTGCTACCGTAGAAGGTGCCTGTGTGGCTGGTGCAGTTCTTGAGGCCGAGGTCCCTTCTCCTGCTGAGTGCGGTCGTTTGAAGGGTACCTGCTGCACAGAATCTAGGTCAAGAGTTTTTTCCAATTCCTTGACATTCTTTTGCATTATCTCTTCTTCAGTTAATTTTTCAATTAAAGTATCCTGCTGCCATTTTTGCTGGTTGGCATATTTTTCAATGTGTGGATATTTGCAATGCTTATAACCTAGTAGCCTGTACTTGACTCTTCTAGCAGTAATGAAGCCTTCAGGGTCGTAAGGGACCCACCGGAAACTGTGTGATAGCTTGTATTTGTCTTTGAGGATTAGGTCAGCATCTTCCCATCCTTCTTTTTTATTCATGATGAAGGGGCCCAAGTGGTGCTTGAACTTGAGATGGGCTTTCTTTTTGGAGCTGTGAAAGGGAGTGAGGTCAGAGTGAATTAACTGCCTATAATACTCCAAGGCAAATATCCTCATAGGCACATATTTTGGGAGCCTGTATGGACAAAGCTCACAACCATAGACTCTAATGACTGTATGATCCTCATATAGGTACCAATCACCTATTTTGTAATTCTTGGAGAGCTGCAGGACCTTCTGTATTTCAATTGATATTTTGGGAGGAGTGGACCTCATCAATAAGCAAGAGACAGGGTATACAAATTGATCAATAAATTCACAATAGGAATAGGGTGAATTTTGGACTTCGTGAAAGACAGATGTTCAGAAGATAACAGATCTTCTTTCCCCTTTATAATCCAGCTTTTTGATGTAGCATGGAAAAACCTCGGACTGATAGTACATGAAAAGGTGGTAGATATAGGATGAGTACTTGAAGACGCCCTGTCTGTCTACTTTGCACAACTGATCATGAATCTTGTTAGCTATGAACTTGGCAAAGTTATATTTGCGGGCAGGGGGTTGGCCTGGGCTATAAGCAGCTAACAATACCAGCATTGTTTCATCCACATGCTCACTGGTTCTGTATCCCAACACATAAGCAATCATGTCCAGCAATAGTCTGCCTACCTCAGTAAAATAGACATCCAAGTAGGGAGGTGGCCCTGTGGGCTGGCATTCAGGTCTCATAAATGTCTTGGTGATCTTCTGAATATCCTCACTGGTCATCTTGGCACCAGTGTCCAGCAGATAATTCATGGAAAGAGGGAACAGTAGCTCAGTTTGATCAAAGTGGAGCATCTTGTTGATGGATTCAGGATTAATGTTAAAGAGGATGCTCCCAGATGGAGACTTAATAGCTCTGTGCTGCACATCATAATTTTTAGCACATAGGCGAATAATCTCAGGAAAAACATTGACAGAGGGGAGACAATAGTATGGCAGATTTGACTCCCATATCCCATATGTATCCTGGCCATTCAGGTAGTCCTCTCTTAATTGCCTGAAGGTCTGCAAAAAGTCCCTGTTACCCACAAAGTCTTGGATGAGGTAGTCCTTGTCAGCAAGAGGCAAGGACTCCAGGTCTTTATTTGGTGCATTTATAGGAGCAACACTGAGGGCTGTGGGTGCAGGAGCAGCCATTATGCAACCTGAATTTGAACAAGGTGAGTGCAATGGTTTACGAGGTTCCTCAAAGCTTAAGTGACAGGCTTACTGTAGATAATACTTGAAATTTTGTTCAAAGCGGAATAAGCAGGCTTGGCAGACTTGTCTCTGCTGTTTTTGGTAAATTCACAGGGATTGTGAATTGGTGAGGATGATTGCAGAGGGTGTGCAGGCTTCAATTTGGTGACACGCAGGCTTGGGCCTCCACCCGGCAAAAGGGAACAATGCCGAGCAACTCGGGGCTAAATTTGTAATTATCAAGCCGTGAATTATCGTTTGAGTATCAAATTCATGGAGCTGGGGCAATGCAGGTTGATTTAATTGCAAATTAGGTAGTAGACAGTGTGTAATTTAGGATTTGAGCAATGCTTAGTGGAGACTTCGTATAGAAATGGCATGCATAGGGGCGGAACAAGGAACTTGTAGTGAATACCTGGAAAATAGCACTGAACGTCCTCGGGCCGAGCAGGGGGAGCTCACTGCAGCTGGATTGACAAGTTATGGCAGTCGCAACTTTGAATTTGATGGCTCGGAGGCGATTTCGCGGTGAACAGGTTAACAGTGGCTGCGTCCTTTTCGCTTGAAAATGACAACAAACGGCTAGTTTGGCTGTTTTTAACGACAAATTTGGGCAAAAAGGGTCATTGGCGCCTTTTCCGCCAATGACGTCAGCATGACGTCATGGCGGGCCCGAGGTAGGGAGGGTGACGTGGACGCTGAGCTGGAGGCCAGCGTGGACGGACATGGTGGCGGGCGGAGGAGGTGGCAGAGCTACGTGGAGGGCCACGGGGCGCTGGGGCGGGCGGAGGAGGCACGACGTCATGATGACGTGTGGGTGGCGTGGTGCCGCAGGGGTGGTATTAGGAAAGTGGTAAGTGGTCTCCCCGCACCACCTTTGATGATAGGCGGTATCGGGGAGGGGGGCTCCGAACAACCCCAGCGCATGCCACGCGTCCCGGGTACGGCCTCCATTACCGCCCTCTCCCCGGACGTTAAAGGGAGGCATGTCCAGGTTTGATATTGACCGCCCACCGTTGGATTCGGGGCGGCGGACATCGGACGGCTGGCGGGCGCCGCAGTTTGTCGTGCAGCTTTGGGTGGGGTCCCGCCCGGCAATAAAATATTCACTTTAATATTTTGGGTGCGGGACTTTGGGTTTAAGGGTTTCTGTGGGTTTTTTGAGTTTTTTGAATTAATCTGTCTGGGGGGCAAATGGTTAGACTTAGATTTTGAGCAGAGGGAAAGAGGTTTTTTGATGAAATTATTTAAGAAAAGAGGGGAGATGATGGATTAGGGGGAGGTTATTACTCTAACCAGAGGTTAGAGTAATCCCATGACAGGGTTGACCATAGTCCCTGGTGGACTAATGTCTCCCTTAACAAATTTATTTAGCTATAGTGCTAACAAAGGGGGGATATTTATACATGTTTAGGGGTTTATACACCATGGTGTTATAATAGTAGGGGGAAGGGAAACATAAGGGATTTAGTGTAGATACAGTCAATAGTTAGTACTGGGGGGAATGAGAATGGGAAATGGTGTTTACTAAGCTTTTTGGGAATCAAACTTAGTCAGGGAGTAGATCAAAATGAAAAGAATTTTTACACAAGAAATGTGGCTTCTTTTCAAAGACAGAAGTCATTTATGACATCAAATTGGTATAAATGAAGAGCACAAGGAGGACTGGTCAGGCAGATCCTGCAGTCCTCATGGGAGGTTAGTAAGAAATTTTGAAGGGAATGAGGGAAGTTAGTGATGACTTTAGCACTTTTCCACTTAGGCCACTGCTCTGGCCTTTTCTGCTGACGGCCACTTTGATTTGCTCCAAGTGATGTACTTGGATTTAGCCTTCTGCAACATTCCACTGCCTACCCTGCCTATTTCCTAGCATTTTTTGTTACTTCAAGGAGGGTGCACTTTGGACTCGTAAACCCTTAAGTGCCTTTTCTTTTCCTTTGGCTTTTCTTTTGATTTTCTATCTAAGGCTATCCTTATTGCTTCCAAGGCCCCAGATTAAACAGTTGGGAACCTTCTTTCTCTACCTAACTACTTTGTCTGCCAAGATTGAACTATTTGGACAGACTTCTTTCTCTAATCTATAACAAAAATTGAAACATGGCCTGACCCAGCTTAGGCTGTTGGATCACCCATTGGGAAATAGGGCAGCCTCAAACAAATGTAGATGTGTGTGTTCCATCAAAATATGAGATCTTTGCATCCCCAAAGTAGATCATATTGGCACTTCCCATGCCCATCATGAAAAATGAAACCTATTGATATAGGTAACTAACAGTGACTCCACTTGGAGATGGTTTTTCTTCTTGAAAGACCAAGAACAGCAGGTCAGAATGCCTTGGCCCTTGATCTGTTCTTACCAAAATTTGAAAATTCTGTCTTTCTACTTCAAAACTGGAGGCTATTACCTCTGTGGAATTTCTGGCATATAAAGCCCCTTTCTGCTTATTTGTAGTAGCTTTTCAAATTGAACTATTTATGTGCTGAAAGAAAATATATACAACTGATTATGTACAGAAGGGGAAACTCTGTTATTATTCATGGAAAGTAGTCGAAATAGTGCTTCAACATCCTGCTGTTTACAGGACCTTCACCTAAGTCAGTGCCATCCAAATTTTCCAAAAAATAAGTGTTATTTCCCTGTATTGCTTGTATGACAAAAGGTCCTCTCCAAAGGGAGTCAAATTTGCCATGCTTACCCTTGTCTTCTCTTCTTGAATCCCACTTAAGCACTTTGTCCCCTATGAAGAAATCTTCAGCCTTAGTTCTTCTGTCAAAGGCTTTCTTCAGCTTTTCTTGTAGGATTTGAACTCTGCTATACACTTGATCTCTGGTTTGCTATAGACATATTATCTAATTGATCCTTCTCTGCATGTCATTTGGCTCAGCTTGACTTTCTTGGAGTAACTTCATGACAGGTACTCCTAGTGATGAAGGAAATTTGGCTTCTAATCCATAAACTAACTCATATGGGCTGACCCCAATGGACCTCTTGGTTGTTAGTCTATCTTCCCATAAGGCATTCACAAGCTTCTTATGCCAATTCTTCTTATTTTCTTCCAACACCTTCTTTATGATGTTCACAAGGCTTTTATTTGATGATTCATCTAGGCCATTCCCTTGAGGGTAGTATGCAGTGGAATGGCCCAAGGTAATATGAAATTTGTGGCAGAAGTTCACCATCTTCTTGGATCTAAAAGCAGCAGCATTGTCTGTTATTATCTTGTTGGGACAGCCAAATCTAGACAATATGTTATTCTCCAAAAACTGAATGATTGTTGAATCATTTGCCTGTCTACATGGGATGGATTCAATCCATTTGGTGAAGTAGTCTGTGGCTGTGAGGATCCATCTATGTTGGCCTGAAGATGAGGGATGAATTTCCCCAATGAAATCCAAGCCCCATTGCTGAAACGGTCTCTCTGTTGCAATAGGCCTTAAAGGGAGTGGCAGTAACTTTCTCTTTCCCTCAAATATTTGACACTTGTGGCATGAGGTAGAAAACCTTTTAACATCAGAGAACAAGGTGGGCCAATAGTAACTAGCCCTCAGTATTTTATCCACAGTGGACTTCCAATACAAGTGTCCACCACAATCACCTGCATGAAATTCTTCCATGATTTTGTTAGTCTCACTCTCAATTAAGCAGTTTAACAATATACCCTCATGGTTTTTCCAAAGTAAATTGCCACCCATGACACAAAATTTTGAAGCTTTCATTTTTAGGAACCTACATTTAGTTCTGGACAATCCTGGGGGAGCACACAGGTTTTGTAACACATAACATATATCAGAATACCAAGGGGATTGTTCAAAGGCTACGTTGATCTTTGGAGTCGCCAGCTCCTGTTCACTGTCCAGTTGGTTAATGTCTAAGGCTTGAAAGTTTGCTTCTGTCATTAGTTTGGCCAAACCCTGCCCTTTAATCAGTTTTGTAGGTTTTATTTCGATATCAAATTCCAAGATGTTGGCAATCCATTTTCCTCTTCTGCCCTCTAAGTTCTCTTGAGTAAGTATGTCTTTCACAATGGGACTTGGTACATAAGCTATAACATGGGAGTATAGGATGTAAATCCTAAAGTCTTTGATGGCTTTGACTAAAGCATAAGCTTGCTTCTCCATGATTTGATATTTCAGAGGTGCATCTCTAAGAGCTCTACTAAAGAAAGCAATGGGTTTCTCATTTCCTTGGTCATCTTTCTGTAATAAGACAGCAGCAATGGTATGCTGGGAGGCAAAAGAGAAAATGATGAATTCTCTATCAAATTGAGGATTTGTTAAGACTGGAGCTTGGGTAAGGGCCAATTTTATACCTTCAAAAGCTTGATTTGCTTCTACCGTCCATTTCACTTTTGAATCCTTCTTTAGCATGTTATTCAGTAATCTGATCAATTCTGCTAAGTTTGGGATAAACCTCCTTAAAAAGTTAATCTTTCCCAAGAAGGCTTGTAATTCTTTGATGTTTCTAGGGTGGGGCATTTGTAAGATAGCCTGTATCCTATCTGGGTCAATTCTAATGCCATCCTTTGAAATGATGTGACCTAACAGCTTACCTTCTTCTAAACCAAACAGGGATTTCTTGGGATTTAAAGAAATTCCATATTTCCTACAAGTTATGAATATTTTCCTTAGATGTTTCAAATGTTCTTGGTCAGATTTTGAGAAAGGTGTGAGATCATCTAAATAAATGACAAGGAAGTCATGAATCTCTTTAGCAAAAGCAATATCCATTGCTCTTTGAAATGTAGCCCCTGCATTCTTCAATCCAAAAGGCATTTTGACATATTTGAAGGTTCCCCATGGGGTTGTAAATGTTGTTTTGTCCTGATCATCAGGGTGGACTAGGATCTGGTTGAAACCTGAGAATCCATCAAGTAAAGAAATTCTTGAGGCTCCCACTACTCTTTGCAAGATGTGATCCATCTTGGGTAAGGGGTAATTATCTTTCAAGGACACTTGATTCAGGTTCCTTAGGTCAACACAAAGCCTTATTTCACCAGTTTTCTTTCTGGTAGGAACCAAATTTGAAACCCAATCAGAAAATCTGATTGGTGCTATGATGCCAACCTTAAACATTTTTTGTACCTCTTGCTCCATTGCTGGGAGAAGCATCGGGTTGATTCTCCTCAATTTTTTCTTAAAGGGTTTTTGATTTGGCTTGAGAGGGATAGTGTGTTGAATAACAGAGGTGTCATAGGATTTTAAATCCTCATAACTCCATGCAAAGACATCTTGGAATTCTTTAAAGAGGTTAATGTATTTAGGCTTCTGATCAGGTGGTAAAGATGCAGACAATTTAATTATCTTAGGTTGTTCTGCGGTTCCAATATTACATTCTTCTATGGTAGTATTAAGGGGCTGCAATTTTGGCTTCCTGAGAATATCATTTGAGTCGAAAATGTCTTCCAAGGGAGTGAGGCCTGTTGGGAGGAAGTTGTCTTTCAGTTGTATAATTTCAGCTTCATTATCAGCTATCTCCTCACTACTGATTTGTTTAAGTTCTTGTAGGTTTTCTTTGTTAAAAATGGTTGGATGTAACATTTGGTTTGCTGTTTTAGGTGAAATACTTGTTTGGTGCTGTTCACCTGGTGTTTGTGAGTCACTCGCAGCCTCCATATCAATGTTTAGCCCTGAAAATTCTTGCTGCAAAGTCAAAAATTGATTTATATGGGTATCATCCTCAAACACTTGCCAGTCCTTGACATTGTTTGGGACAGAAGGTCTGTGTTTTACCTCGGCTGTAAAGCAATGCTGGGGTTCAAAAGGAAGTTTACAAGTGCTTGCAAATGTAGCCAAACTATGAGCATGCAGGTTATGGGTTCTAGGAATTTTGGTAATTTGAAATTCAGTGAAGGACTGTAGTAGTTCAGCAGCAGCAGATCTATAAGATCTCAGTCTTTTGTCATTGGTGACAAAATTACCCTTTACTTGTTGGATAACTAGGTTTGAGTCTCCTAGGATTGAAACTTTTATGGCTTGTAAGGATTTTACTAGCTTAAGGCCTAGTAAGAGAGCTTCATATTCAGCCATATTGTTGGTGCATCTGAAGTTTAACCTATAGGCTCGGCCTTCTGCATGACTGTTTTGTTTATTATGTATCCAAACCCCTGCTCCTACCCCTAATTTGTTGACCGACCCATCAAATTCAAGAAACCAGAGGACTTCTCGGCTAAGGGAAGAATTGTCAACTGTTATGGGAGTTAGCATCAACAACTTGGGATCTTGGCTTGCATTTGGTTTTCCTTCTTGAACAGTTTTGTTAATTGATTTCTCAGTCATTATTTCTTGAACAGTAGTTTCTTTATTTATATGCTGATCTTGTTTGAGTTTCTATTTTTCTTCATCATTTGTGGGACCTGTATTATCATTGAAGAGAATATAGGAGTCTATGTCAGAATGGACAGCATATATGGGAAAGTTTTGAGGTTTTTCTTCACTGCTGACCATGTATTTCATAAGTGACTCTCTATATAACCTCTTGGGTTGACCAAAGACTGAGATGGTAGCATATGACATGTCTAATTGTAGGGAACCTTGGAGTTTAGCTCCCCATGATCTTGATAAGAGCATCCCATATTTGGGTGGGATATCAGCAACTACAACATCCATTAGAATTGTTTTATTTGGGTACTGAACAAGGGACACACATAAGTCTTTTATTAAGCCTAAACACTTAACTTGGCTGGAGTCAAATGAGAATAGGTCCTTATATGGTCTTGTAATATCTAGATTCAATCTCTCCATGACTGATTTAGGCATCAGGTTGTGAGAGGCACCTGAGTCAAACATTGCATTGTGTAGTATCTTATCATGAACATGCAGGCTGACATAGAAAGGTAAGATCCCTGTAACTGTTGTCTTTCCATCAACCTCTGGACCGAAAAGCAATTCTGGGGTGTCATCCAACACATTGACATTATCTTTATTACGAGTAAGTTGTAGGGACTTCTTGATTTGTTGTTTATAAATGTCATGCTTGGCTAGTTCTGAAAGAGGAATAGCTACCTTCAATTTGCCAATTTCAGCTTCTAAGTCAAAGGGTCTTTCAGATTGGATCTTGGTGTTGTGGGTGACAGCCTTTTCCTTGTTCACTAGGTTTTCTTCTTGATTCTTATCTTGATCTTGAGGCTTGTCCTTCTTACTCATCTCTTGAGGAGTGTTACTTGGATTGGGATGCAAGGGTGATGTAGCCATAGGCTGTTGTTTTGAAGGCAATGGTTCAATGACTTCTTGAACGGTTACTTCATTTGTAACTGAATCAGTTGTGTTATTTGGCTCTGTGACTATGGCTCTTTTGGGCTGCTGGCTATCCTTTGTTTTTTCAGGCCGTGTTACATTTATAGTTCTGCTTCTTAGCTTGTATTGCTTATGAACTTCATAAACAGATGTGTCATAGCCTTGTTTAAAGTCAAATGACTCACCTGACTTGGTTTGGAATTGCTGAATGTCATCATCCTTATGATCTTCCTGACTCAGAAAAACTTGCTGCTCATCATTCAGGCCCATCAGGTTAATGTGGGTATCATCTGTTTGCTCATTCGAAGTGGATGCCTCAGTATAGTTTTCCTGGAAAGGAGGTCTTATGTTTGGATCAGAACCGGCCTTGCCAACGTTTGGGTTTTGATTTCTCCTAAAATTGGGATTTCTGATAGGGTTATTTTGTGGTGCTTCCCATGATGATTTTCTCTCAACTGATTCTACTCTATCACCCAATCTCTTCATACCAGTGAGTATTGCATCCAGTTTTTGATCAAAGGCTGAGGGTTCTTCTTTGAAGTTGGTTCTCTTTTCCAATCTTGCCCTGTTTCTCTTGGCAATCAGGTTAGCCTCTACTGTGACAGCAACCTTTTGGTCATCTTCAAGGGTTTCAGGGGCTCTTTCCTTCAACTGATATGCCATATCAGGGTCAAAACCATCAGGAAATTTGTACAAAGCTAAATCGGGAGGAGGTCTTAAATTCTGTGGTATTGCGTTATATACATTGTTGAATCTTGCACAATACTCCAAAACGGTCTCTTGAGGACCTCGTTTGATTGTATCATATTCACCGAGTATGTGCAGGGGATCTTTCTTTTTCTCCCATCTGTTAGTAAGGCTTGATAAAGCTCATCAGGGGTTGTGATGGTGTTTACAGCCAATGATCTAAACCAAGTTCTTACATCCCCTGTCAAGCTCTGAACAAAGATTCTCATTCTCACACTGTTGTCATCTATTTCATAGTTCTCAAAATGGTCTTGCATCCTTCTGGCATGTTGAATTGCTGTGAAAGGGCCAGTGGAGTCAAAATATGAGATCTTGGATTGGTAGTCCTGAGGTAGAGCTGCAGCATTAGCAGGCAGCTGCAGGGGTGCATATCTATTAGCCAT
Source organism: Pinus tabuliformis (assembly GCA_031772625.1). Classification (NCBI taxonomy): domain Eukaryota; kingdom Viridiplantae; phylum Streptophyta; class Pinopsida; order Pinales; family Pinaceae; genus Pinus; species Pinus tabuliformis. The sequence continues at coordinate 214,335,114 of CM062816.1, read as the reverse complement.
ATTTGTAGGATTTATAGGATTGACAGGGATAACTGGGATAACATGAACGACTGGTACAACAGGGGTAGTGGGAACGGTAGAAACTAGAGTGTTGGTCAAGGGAATATGTGCAGTGGATGGAGGTGTGAAAGGAGGGCTTTGAGATGTGGATGGTGAACTGGGGGAATCAGGGGTAGACCGAAATAGAACCTTGATTGGAGTTGGGACAGGGTTTGGATAAGCTGTCTCAGGACTCAAATCAGCAAGAGTGTCCTGTCCTTGTTGCTTCCTAATGATTTTAGGGATTGTATTAGGATTTTCAAAAACAGTTGGTGGATTGGGGTCAGGATTTGACCTTGTATATCGCGGGTTCTTCTTGGGAGCCAGTTTCTGAACTTGTTTTTTGAGTATGTTTTTGGAATATTTTTGTGTCTACAAGAGCCAGACAAGATTTTGGAATGGCTGTGTATATCTTAAAGCTAGCATGAAAATTGACTGAAACAGCTTTAAGAAATATACAGAAATTAGAAAATCCTGAGGAATTCCCCAGTGGAGTCACCAATTATGTTAACACACAGGTTGTTCCCTTTGACTCCCAAGGGAATACGGCCGAGGTAACCACTAACCAATCTTTGGGTCACAGGTTCTAGCCTACCTATGACCAGAGAGGGCTCTCTCTTTATGTTTTAGCTTTGTTTGTGTAGAATTTTTTAGGCTAGCTATGATGCTCAAGGTTTGTTTTTGGACTTGGTTGGATGATGATTTCAGTCAAGATATATATGTGCTCACTAGAATGTTCTAGGCCATTGGGCATGGAGTCAGTGGTCCTTTAGTAGTTTGGTGTGTTGTGTTGATACAGTAGTGATGCTGCAGAGCTGGATAAGTGTCTGAGAAACAACGCTTTGAAATTGTGATTAAGTGTGATGTATCCAGTTAATGAAAGGCAATTAAGAATCTTCCAGTAAACTGATATGCAGAAAAAGTGAGAATATTATTTAGAAGCAGTGAAGAATTTCTAGATAACATTCATATTTATAGAATTAATACAAAACATGAGCATTTAAGAATTCATGTCCATAGTTAATTCTGAAGAAAACATTTACAGCAATAAAAGATTGAGCACGGGGTGTAACCAAACATATCCTGCACTATCCCTTTTCTCTATTGCTAGATTTAGTGAAAAATGAGCATGATTTAATAACATAAGAAGACAAAACAGAGATTAAGAAGAACTTATTATTCCATCAGACAGCACAAGAATTCTGCAACAGCATGCATGTCATCAGCAAGACATCAAATTTTCAGGAAATCACTGAGCTGTTCGAGCCCTTTGTATTAGATAATCTTGAAGTGTACAATACATTTGCCTCAGAGTGAAAAGCACCAAACCCTCATGTGTTGCTAAAGGGGGTATATATACAAAATTTACATGAGAAAAATATCAAAGAAATGAGTTAATGGCTCATTAATGTTATGCCAACTCCTGGAGCCTTGTAGCTGAGAAAGTTAATGCTGTAATAACTCTTCAGTGCTTTAGCTGTCCAAAATAGTCAGAAACTGTTGACTTGGTGGCTGTTGGAGTCGGCTGAGGGTACGCTGTCCAAAATTTGCGTATTTTCTTATCCTTTGGGCTAGCTGTCGTTCTCCATGTGCTGAGTCACCTTTCAGCTGCCTTAAATGCTAACTTTATTCTGCTGTTTGTCTTCTAGTGAGTTGGAGCTGGCAATGATCGAACAACTGGAGCTATCGTGGCAGAATTTGAAGCATTGCCTGCCACCAATCCTCCTTGGGAAACTGATGTCTTCGAATTTTTACTAAAGTTTCATCGGCCTCTGTATATCTGTAAAAATCTGGAGGAATTTCAAAAAGGTGCTTTACCTCATTTTCAATAAAAAACAGGCCTTCAAGTTTATTGTATAGGCTCTGTCCTGTTGGAGGCCCTGTTTCCTCAGAAGTACTGCCAGATGCAGTGATTTGATTTTCAATATAAGTTGCCATTCTGTTGGTATACTGCTCTCTGGAGATCAGTCTTCCTACACCGCTTAGTAGGCTGGGCAGTCCTTTTGCTTGCAGTGCTGCCATTTTGAGTTGGTACTCATCCACCTCAGCCTGTATTTCATAGCACTTCCTCTCCATAGTTTGTACATAATTCCTGAGAGTGAGTACCTTCTTAGCTGTGAGGACAGCCTCTGTTCTGTTGACTATGCCAATGGCTGCCAGTTCCTCCTTTTCTTGTCTGTTCAAAAAATCTATCATTCTATTGGCCTGGTCAGGCCTGTTTCCCAGCGCTGTCTTGGCCCTCTGAATTTCTGTCTGTGCCTGGCCAATTAAATCCATTTGCTCATGTATAGTTTTAATTGACTTCCATTGCTTAGTGATGGATTGGTCAATTTTGGCCCATAGAATTCTTTTTATTTCAGCCATGGTGCTTTCCAGATTCAACTCCTTCTCCAAGGCCTTTATCTTTTCTTTTAGGGCCTTTATTTCTCTGCCCTGTTCTGCCACAGTCATTTTTTATTTATCATATTTGGCATCTAATTTTTCCAATTTTTCCTTGGCCTGTTTTATTTCGTTTGCCTGGAGCTCCATTTCTTTAATGGCCTTAGTCAATTCTTCCACGCTTGTGCTGGAATCTGGAGCTGTTGTTGTTGTTGCTGCTTCTGTTGTGGGAGCCACTGCTGCCTCTGTAGTTGTTGCAGTGGTTGAAGTAGTTGGAGGAGCTTGGGATGTAGACTCTCCCTGTTTATCTTGTAATGCCCCTTCAAGCTCTTTCTCCAAATCGAGGACCTTCTGGTTTAGCTGCATTATGAGGTCCAGTTGCTCATCGACCTGCTTTTCCTTTTGTAACTCTGTTGTTTGAGGGTGCTCTGTGGGCAACAGCTTTAACCTCTTCTTTAATGCATTGAGGTCGTCCTCCTTTTTCTTCATAAGGGCCCTTACACCCTTTGGATCCTTAGGATCATGTCCTAGGTCGATAATAATGTCCTCAAGTGATTTTATTCTGTTTTCTTTGGCTAGGGAGGACATTCTTTCAAAATCCAACTGAATGTTGGTATTTTTTAGTGACTCCTTTAGTTCATGGGCCATGGTTGCCCTGTCCACCAAGGTTGCATAGACCATCTCTCCAGTTTTCTTGTGGAGTTCAATTTGGTCCATGGGATGGATGTCTTTCGCTAGGACCTCCACCCTTGTCTTCACATAATCTGCCGCTGATTTTGGATGGGGCACTGTAGGTTTGAAATGGCTGAGGATCATTTTATCCTCTTGAATGTCATATACAGACATTAGCCTTTCCTTTTGGGCCGGTGTTGCATTTAGGAATTGTTTGTAGACTTCCACCCTCAGCAAGTCATTTTGTGCCTTGATTTGCTTGAAAGAAGCCTTAGTGCTTTTGGGCTTCTTGCTCTGCTGAGAGGAGGAGGACACTTCCAAACCAAGTTGTAATCCCTGCTCCTGCTGAAAGGAGCTTGTACCTGTATGTTGGCTGCCCTCCCTATCTTTCCTTGAACTGTCAAGGACTTCTTCAGTGGTGTCTTCTACCTCTGGAGAGTCAGCCCTTTGCCTTTTGGTCTGGGGTTGTTGGGAGGATCCACTAGCAGGAGTGGACTCTTCTCTGTCTCTTTTTGTACCCCTCTCCTCCTGTGCTGGGGTCTGCAAAATTGGAGCTGTTGGTGGCTTAGTTTGTGGAGGGGGAGTCTGCTCTTGTTGCTGCTCTGGTTGCTGCCCTTGTTGCTGCTCACTTGAAGGGGCAGGCTTTTCTTTCACGGTTTCTTCTTCAGCACCCATTATTCCTTTCCCTTTGTCTGTACCTGGTGCTGCTGTAGAAGGTGCCTGTGTGGCTGGTGCAGTTCTTGAGGCCGAGGTCCCTTCTCCTGCTGAGTGCGGTCGTTTGAAGGGTACCTGCTACACAGAATCTAGGTCAAGAGTCTTTTCCAATTCCTTGACATTCTTTTGCATTATCTCTTCTTCAGTTAATTTTTCAATTAAAGTATCCTGCTGCCATTCTTGCTGGTTGGCATATTTTTCAATGTGTGGATATTTGCAATGCTTATAACCTAGTAGCCTGTACTTGACTCTTCTAGCAGTAATGAAGCCTTCAGGGTCGTAAGGGACCCACCGGAAACTGTGTGATAGCTTGTATTTGTCTTTAAGGATTAGGTCAGCTTCTTCCCATCCTTCTTTTTTATTCATGATGAAGGGGCCCAAGTGGTGCTTGAACTTGAGATGGTCTTTCTTTTTGGAGCTGTGAAAGTGAGTGAGGTCAGAGTGAATTAACTGCCTATAATACTCCAAGGCAAATATCCTCATAGGCACATATTTTGGGAGCCTGTATGGACAGAGCTCACAGCCATAGACTCTGATGACTGTATGATCCTCATATAGGTACCAATCACCTATTTTGTAATTCATGGAGAGCTGCAGGACCTTCTGTATTTTAATTGATATTCTGGGAGGAGGGGACCTCATCAATAAGCAGGAGACAGGGTATACAAATTGATCAATAAATTCACAATAGGAATAGGGTGAATTTTGGACTTCATGAAAGACAGATGTCCAGAAGATAACAGATCTTCTTTCCCCTTTATAATCCAGCTTTTTGATGTAGCATGGAAAAACCTCGGACTGATAGTACATGAAAAGGTGGTAGATATAGGATGAGCACTTGAAGACGCCCTGTCTATCTAATTTGCACAACTGATCATGAATCTTGTTAGCTATGAACTTGGAAAAGTTATATTTGCGGGCAGGGGGTTGGCCTGGGCTGTAAGCAGCTAACAATACCAGCATTGTTTCATCCACATGCTCACTGGTTCTGTATCCCAACACATAAGCAATCATGTCCAGCAATAGTCTGCCTACCTCAGTAAAATAGACATCCAAGTAGGGAGGTGGCCCTGTGGGCTGGCATTCAGGTCTCATAAATGTCTTGGTGATCTTCTGAATATCCTCACTGGTCATCTTGGCACCAGTGTCCAGCAGATAATTCATGGAAAAAGGGAACAGCAGCTCAGTTTGATCAAAGTGGAGCATCTTGTTGATGGATTCAGGATTAATGTGAAAGAGGATGCTCCCAGATGGAGACTTAATAGCTCTGTGCTGCACATCATAATTTTCAGCACATAGGCGAATAATCTCAGGAAAAACATTGACAGAGGGGAGACAGTAGTATGGCAGATTTGACTCCCATATCCCATATGTATCCTGGCCATTCAGGTAGTCCTCTCTTAATTGCCTGAAGGTCTGCAAAACTCCCTATTACCCACAAAGTCTTGGATGAGGTAGTCCCTGTCAGCAAGAGGCAAGGACTCCAGGTCTTTATTTGGTGCATTTATAGGAGCAACACTGAGGGCTGTGGGTGCAGGAGCAACCATTATGCAATCTGAATTTGAAAAAGGTGAGTGCAATGGTTTACAAGGTTCCTCAAAGCTTAAGTGACAGGCTTACTGTAGATAATACTTGAAATTTTGTTCAAAGCGGAATAAGCAGGCTTGGCAGACTTGTCTCTGCTGTTTTTGGTAAATTCACAGGGATTGTGAATTGGTGAGGATGATTGCAGAGGGTGTGCAGGCTTCAATTTGGTGACATGCAGGCTTGGGCCTCCACCCGGCAAAAGGGAACAATGCCGAGAAACTCGGGGCTAAATTTGTAATTATCAAGCCGTGAATTATCGTTTGAGTATCAAATTCATGGAGCTGGGGCAATGCAGGTTGATTTAATTGCAAATTAGGTAGTAGACAGTGTGTAATTTAGGATTTGAGCAATGCTTAGTGGAGAATTCGTATAGAAATGGCATGCATAGGGGCGGAACAAGGAACTTGCAGTGAATACCTGGAAAATAACACTGAACGTCCTCGGGCCGAGCAGGGGGAGCTCACTGCAACTGTATTGACAAGTTATGGCAGCCACAACTTTGAATTTGATGGCTCGGAGGCGATTTCGCGGTGAACAGGTTAACAGTGGCTGCATCCTTTTCGCTTGAAAATGACAACAAACAGCTAGTTTGGTTGTTTTTAACGACAAATTTGGGCAAAAAGGGTCATTGGCGCCTTTTCTGCCAATGATGTCAGCATGACGTCATGGCGGGCCCGAGGTACGGAGGGTGACGTGGACGCTGAGCTGGAGGCCAGCGCGGACGGACATGGTGGCGGGCGGAGGAGGTGGCAGAGCTACGTGGAGGGCCACGGGGCGCAGGGGCAGGCGGAGGAGGCACGCCGTCATGATGACGTGTGGGTGACGTGGTGCCGCAGGGGTGGTATTAGGAAAGTGGTAAGCGGTCTCCCCGCACCACCTTTGGTGATAGGTGGTATCGGGGAGGGGGGCTCCGAACAACCCCAGCGCATGCCATGCATCCCGGGTACGGCCTCCATTACCGCCCTCTCCCCGGACGTTAAAGGGAGGCATGTCCAGGTTTGATATTGACCTCCCACCATTGGATCGGGGGCGGCGGACATCGGACGGCTGGCAGGCGCCGCAGTTTGTCGTGCAGCTTTCGGTGGGGTCCCGCCCGGCAATAAAATATTCACTTTAATATTTTGGGCGCGGGACTTTGGGTTTAAGGGTTTCTGTGGGTTTTTTGAGTTTTTTGAATTAATCTGTCGGGGGGGCAAAATGGTTAGACTTAGGTTTTGAGCAGAGGGAAAGAGGTTTTTTGATGAAATTCTTTAAGAAAAGAGGGGAGATGATGGATCAGGGGGAGGTTATTACTCTAATCAGAGGTTAGAGTAATCCCATGACAGGGTTGACCATGGTCCCTGGTGGACTAATGTCTCCCTTAACAAATTTATTTAGCTATAGTGCTAACAAGGGGGGATATTTATACATGTTTAGGGGTTTATACACCATGGTGTTATAATAGTAGGGTAAGGGAAACATAAGGGATTTAGTGTAGATATAGTCAATAGTTAGTACTGGGGGGAATGAGAATGGGAAATGGTGTTTACTAAGCTTTTTGGGAATCAAACTTAGTCAGGGAGTAGATCAAAATGAAAAGAATTTTTACACAAGAAATGTGGCTTCTTTTCAAAGAAAGAAGTCATTTATGACATCAAATTTGTATAAATGAAGAGCACAAGGAGGACTGGTCAGGCAGATCCTGCAGTCCTCATGGGAGGTTAGTAAGAAATTTTGAAGGGAATGAGGGAAGTTAGTGATGACTTTAGCACTTTGCCACTTAGGCCACTGCTCTTTCCTTTTCTGCTGATGGCCACTTTGATTTGCTCCAAGCAATGTACTTGGATTTAGCCTTCTGCAACATTCCACTGCCTACCTTGCCTATTTCCTAGCATTTTTTGTTACTTCAAGGAGGGTGCACTTTGGACTCGCAAACCCTTAGGTGCCTTTTCTTTTCCTTTGGCTTTTCTTTTGATTTTCTATCTAAGGCTATCCTTATTGCTTCCAAGGCCCCAGATTAAACAGTTGGGAACCTTCTTTCTCTACCTAACTACTTTGTCTGCCAAGATTGAACTATTTGGACAGACTTCTTTCTCTAATCTATAACAAAAATTGAAACATGGCCTGACCCAACTTAGGCTGTTGGATCACCCATTGGGAAATAGGGCAGCCTCAACCAAATGTAGATGTGTGTGTTCCATCAAAATATGAGATCTTTCCATCCCCAAAGTAGGTCATATTGGCACTTCCCATGCCCATCATGAAAAATGAAACCTATTGGTATAGGTAACTAACAGTCCCTCCTGTAGGAAGGCTGGGCAAACAAAATCTGTGCAATTTTGGGAAGGAGCGGGAGCTTGTCATAAAAAACTATGCAATTCCTAGAGGGAACTAGCACTAGGCTCCTGGGAACTTGGCAGCAAAAACTACGTAATTCCTGGAGGGAACTGGCATTGGGCTCCTCGGAGCTTGGCAACAAAAACTGTGTAGTTCCTGGAGGGAACTGGTAGCGAGCTGCTGTGAACTACTAGCTAGAAAAACTATGTTGATGTTGGGAGGATAGCCTGCTGATCACCTCTACGCAGTTTCTGAGCCAAGCACACTTCTAGGCAGTAGAGGGATTGCTTATGAAATCTACATAGTTTTCTGAGTGAGTAGCTAGGCGGCTGACTGGTGGACTGGTTGGGAAAAATGCGCAATTTTCTGAGGGAGACAAGGATGGGCGCTGGTGTCTGTTCAGCCTGTCTACACAATTTTCTTAGTTAGTGAAGTTGGCATGATCTGTAGCCTCTACGCAATTTTTGAGGGATGTCAGTCCTAGGGTGACTGTCGGGTCAAGCGCTTCAGTTAACTAGCAGGAAGGTTGATTGATCAGTCTAAGCGCATTGTTTTGGATTCCAGTCAATGATGGGGTGAAGGTCCGGATGTTAGAGGGTGATCTGGTCATCAGAACTTCAACAAAATGACTAAGTGTGTGAGCGAGTGAAAAGGTGCATATGCTAACTTGGAAACACACACTCACATGACTTGATGACAAGATGAATCAAACCATCAAGACACACATGCTCAACATGACTCACCGACAGTGCAAGTCGACAATCACAACACTTGTGATTGATTGTTGGACGACAGTGACAACGCTTGTGCAAAAGTGTATATGAATTTGTGTGTAGGTGTGACACATGTTTACATAGTGAACACAACATGTACACATGAAGCGAAGACCTTGTGTAAAAAAAAAGCATGGTCGCAAGCGAGACATTGTTACCAACATGCAAAAGCTACTGGTTGATCGGTTAAGTAAGGTGGGTGCAAAGACTCATATGAGCTCACGGGGTGACCTTGCATGCAAACATCAATTAAAAATCTCAAAGGAGGCTCCAAAATTAGGTGTGGGCCAAAATTTTGGAGGGTGTTGTAGCTGCTACAACAACATGATATGATCATTTTTGGCCTCTTTTGTCAATTAGGGTTGAGCTTTGTTGGTGTCAGCTACTTACCAATGTTTGATGTGTCCAACAATTGTGGAAACTATTGCCGAAGGAAGTCCACAATGAACACTAGGTGTAGGCCAAGGAATGATTGAATGCTAAGATTGAAAGCATTGTAACCTACAACCTTGGTTTTCATGTAAGTCTCATGTCATAGTGGTAGAAGTTTCATATGTTCTCTAGTAAGGTGTTCCTTCTGCAAATGTAATGAAATTGTGTCACCCAGTTGAAACTTATTTGTTACCCTATGTTGATCATAACATTGTTTGTACTTGGAATTGGATTTATAAAAGATATCATGGAATTGTTGGTGGATGTACTAGATTTCTTCAATAAACCTGGCGGATTTATCATCTTTAGATAGAACATGTGCATATTATGGTTGTGTAGTCATAAGAGGCATTGAAACGTCAATGGAAAATAATGGTTGGAATCCCATGCCCATTCAAAAGGGGTTGTGGCGAATAGAGATATGGAGAGATTTGTTATAGATATGTTTCACATAGGGAAGAATCTTATCCCATGTTCGTGATTTCTTGGAGTTGTAAATGCATAGTATGTTTGCTATCATCCTGCTAACAACCTTTGTCTAGCCATAAGTCTATGGATGGAATGCAATTGAATTGGTCAACTTAGTATCCAATAATGACTGGAGGATTGAACATAATGTTCTTACAAACTTCCTATCTCGATCTGATATAATGGTCTATGGAATACTAAAATGTTCCCACACTCGTTCGCATAAATGTTTGGCAATGTCTTCTGTTGTGATGCTCTTCTTGCAGACCATCAATATAACCATCTTTCAAAATTTATCGATGAACACAAATACATAGTGATTACCAATATTGGTAGAAGGAAGGCCAAACATATAGTCGATAGAGATGGTTTCCCAAGGTCAGATACGGCTACGAAGAGGAGTGTACAGGCCTTGCTTCTTAATGGTTTGGTTGGTGATGGCATAGGAAGTTCAAGATATAATATATTTTCCAACATCTTGTTGGAAGTTTGGTCAATAATAATATTTTTTCATTAGTGCCATTGTCTTCTCTTCACCAAAGTGTCATGCGACCATATTGTAATGCACCTCCAAAATTATTTTGGCACGCTTGCTTGAAGGAATTCAAAGATGTCCTCGATAGCACTATAGTCCTTCCAGAAGGTGATGTTATAGAAATTGATTTCCATTCATCAATATCTTGTAGTTGGAAACAAACTTCAAGTCACTTTCATATAGTTGTGGCCACTGAGAGGTCTCATATCTACAAGAGTTGAGAACTATGCTCAGTACGAAAATCGAAGGTCAACTATGGTATTTTGTGATGTGATTGGTTTTTCCCTTCTCATAGTTATGTGGACCATGATTATTTTCCAACTTCCCTTTTGTTTCCATAAATTGAAGATGTTGTTGTTCTGTGTGAATTATTGTCTCCTTCCCCATAATGTAATGCTTCCACTACCAATAGGCCTGTACGATAGAATACATCTCCTTATCATAGGTGGGATACTTATGAATAGTATTAGAGAGTGTCTCCTAGTGATATGCCATTGGTTGCCCTTGCTATGTGAGGAGTAGCTTAATATGAGGAATCTATCTCAATCTCAAATGGTTGTTGCAAGTTTGGAAAGGTGAGGATTGTTCTAGAGAAAAGGCGATGTTTCAATTCACTGAATGTCATCTATGTCGCCTCTGACCGAAAAGGCTTTGCTTTTTCTCCACCCTTGGTAACTTGACTTAAGGGCCACGTAATATGAGAGAACCCTAACACGAATCTCTAGTAGAAATTAGGAGGGCCCAAAAAGCTATGAAGCTCTGTCATATTTGTCAAGGCTGGCCAATACTAAATGAATTGGATCTTAGCCAGTTCCACATGGATGCCTTTCTCATCGATTATGTATCCTAGATGTTAGAGTTGGTATATATCAAACGATAACTTCTCTAGGTTGGAACATAGCTTATGCTACTACAGGGTTTGAAGGACCTGCCGAATATGTTGCAAGTGATCTACCCAACTCTTGCTGAAGATAAGGATTTCATTCAAATATATAACCATGAACGAGTTGGTGAAAGGCTTCAATATTTCATTCATCAACCTCATAAATGTTGTAGGGGCATTTGTTAACCCAAAAGGCATGACCAACCACATAAAAAGGTCTGCCTTTGATTTGGAGGTGATATTCCATACATTTGTGGGTGCTATGGGAACTTGGCGATAATAGAACTTCAAACCAATCTTGTTGAAGTACTTGGCCCCCTTGACCTGGTCAAGAATATCCTCAATCTAGGGGATTAGGTACCTGTTCTTGATAGTGATTTTACTCAGTGCCTCATAATAAATGTAGAGTCTCCAGCTCCCATCCTTCTTCTATGCAAGTACAATTGGGCTCACACATGGTGAGGAACCTAGTTGGATCTTCCCTTTTTGCAGTAGCTCATAGATTTTTCACTTGATTTCCTCATTCCCCAAATGAGAGAGGTGGTATATTGGCCCATTGGGTAAAGGAGCTCCAAGGGTGAGATTGATCGAGTGCTTGATATGACAATGCGAGGGTACTCCTATAAGTGAGGAGAATATGTCCCTATGTTCTTCCACCACCTTATCAGCTTGCTTCTGCTACACGTAGGGACCCTTTGTAGGGGCCATGGATGTGGATATGATATTCCCATTACTTTGAGAATGAATCAGAAAGAAAACAAAATATCGAGGTCTAGGAGACGATCTTACTACATTTCTTAGTATAGACAAAAGAGATGGTGGTATGTGAGGCTAGCTCTGGTATGTTGAATAGTTTCCTTCCCAAACTAATAATCATAGTCACAAGCCTAGACTCATATAAATCATGACACTTCCATGAGTATGGTTGGCCTAATAAAACATCACAAACTTTAGGAGGAGAAAAATCACATAGTACCTCATCCATGAAGGGCTTGATGTTGTAGGGAAGGAGACACTACTGGCTAAAACAAATATCGCATCCTTGGTGGAGCCACTCGATAGTATATGGTTGTGGGTGTGGTGTGGTTCGATGGACTAAATACTTAATGAAATTTTATGAGATAGGGTTTTTTTGGCTCCCACTATCGAAAATGAACTACAATGGAGATCCCTTCACCCACATTCGTGAGTGGAAGACACACTCACTCTCCTATGGATCTTTGGGCTCAATCTTATAGATCTTGGTAGTGGCGATAGAGGCATTGGGTTATGCATCAATAATATTCTTCCCCTTGTTTTTCCCCTTGTTGGTTTTTGGCTCAGAGTCAGAACATGCATTATAATTTCATGATTCTAGCTCGACCACTAGTGACTGCTTGGTGCAACATTCATTTATATTGTGGTTGGGGCTCTTGTGGAACTCACACTACTTTCCTATGTCCTTCTTCGTCTTCATAGTTCCATTATTTTGTGGTGGATTCGATGGTTAGTATTGGGTCATTGCACCTTGGTCCTATCCTTTTTTCTATGGTTCTGGGGTGCTCTTGCCCTGCTTTAGATTTACAGATCCAAAGTCTCACTTCTTTTGTTTAATTTTTTCTTCAATCTTAGCAGCATATCAATATGTTGTACTAAGCAACAAGATGTCTCAGAAATCCATTCTTCCTGAAATTATTTATGCATACAGTAATGGTATTTGAGCACTAGATGTGGGTCAGAGTCTTTGATACCCAAATTTCTACATAGAATATGAGAAATATTCATCAAATAATACACATCTTGATCCCTTTTCACTTATAGTGTGGTCCATTTTATGTACTTGTCTTCACAACTCCCAATAGGGTAATATTTTTCTTCACAACGTCTCAAAGAGAGTTTTAAGAGGGTGAGGTTGAAAACAAAAAGGGTTCCTTGGCCCTTCTCTTAGATTAAATTTATCACCAATTGTTGACACGGGGTGTGAGTTTAAGTAGTCCAAAAGTAATCTTTTCCCTGTCAGAGAAACTATGAACCATTAAATAACCTTATAGATGACTTAATGATTTTTGTACAACATTTACATATATATGACCTTCAAATATAGGTATATCAAAATTAACTTATATCTTGAAGGGGGCGACATGTATGAAGTGACTACTAGATTAAGATGCATCATATGTTGGCATCTACCAAAGGATCTAGGAAAAGTTGTCCATCATTTTTTTCCCCTACCCCTTAAGGAATTCTTTGAGAAACAAGTTGATAGGATCTCCTGCTCCCTCGTCTTTCTTTTCTTCCACCATAGGAGGCCATTAGGTTCTACAAGGGAAGTTTTGCAGGGGTTGGACTAATTTTAGTCCCAATTTCTTATACCTCGACCTCATTATAAACATGCACAAAGAAACATAGAAAGAATAGGCAACTCGGGTACCACTAATCTAGATTTATGAAGGAACAAAATAAAATTGTTGTCGCTATGATCAACTTCCTACAAATTTTTTCTCAAACTTGAATTTTGGTTCCTACTGAGGATATTACTATTTAACACTCTATGGTTACTCCATGGTCATTTGATGTTTTGAAAAGCATTTAAGTCTTCATGTCGCTTTCACTCATATGAAGAATATTTAATGAGATCATGAGAACAGTTCCTTTATGCAAGCTTGAACAAGCATAGCACCATCCTTAAGGATAGTGTCTGTACAATGCTCAAGTCATGAGAATAGTTATTGCACATTTTCATCTGTAGTATCCCTCATTTTGGTTGTGTTCGTATTTTATTACAAACAGTTTTCTCAATTGTTGCTTTTGCGCACTTTCGCTTTCACAAGTGTTGCCTTCACATTCATGGTTATCTATTTTTTCTTTTTTTCACTTTAATAAGTCGCATTTTCAAGTTACCTTCACTTTGGTATATGTCACTTTCTAGGTCGTTCACATTTTCCAAGTGTTGTATTCATGTGTTCCTCCTATCATAGGTGTCGCTTTTGTTGATTTCACTTTTGTATGTGACACTCCTTTGCACACCACCAAAGATAGCTCTAGTTCACACTTTTGCATTACAGAGTCATACATATCATCATAATATGCACTAGACATATTTCTATAGCTTAGTTGACCTTTTGGTCACAATCATCACAGTTGTTCCAACTTATGTTCTTAGTGTTGTAATCTATTGTTTCAACCATCACACTTAGAAATAAGTGCCAATTTACTGTTTGAGGTGTGATTGTTATACATGAGTCTTGTGTATCACTTTGGCTTGGTTGATGGAATTTATGTGTGTGATCCATGTTTGATTCATGTTCGGATCCATTTCTCTCTTTTACTCTGTTGGTCTCACATTTAGCCATTTTGGAGCCCTTCTTGGTCCTTCAACTCAGTGAAAGTTGTAAAGGCATTATCCCTCTGACCACGTGAAGAGCATAGCTCATTCATAAGCCTCATTAATATATATTTTCCTCCCATAATTATGCACTAAGTCTTTTCTAGGGTGTCCTCCCTGTCCAAGTGCATTAGTACTTCCTAGGTGTTGTAGCTACAGGAACACCCTCTAAAAAAAATTCCTACACTCAATTTTAGAGCCTTCTCTGGTCTTGTACATTATCGTTGCAAACATTAGATCTTATTTCATGATATTTCTTGTAGTTTTTTGTTCACTTTTTCATGTTGGTTTAACTGTCATGCTTCATCATGTTTTCTTATCTTGCAATTTTCGCAAGCCTATTCTGATGGCTGAAAAGGTTTGTATTTGTGTATGTCAGTTTTTCTAACTATTTAAAAATCTTTCACACTCATATAAAAATTTATGAGCACTATCGCACAAGTGTCGTCATTGTCGTCCCAAAGTCTATCTTAACTGTTGCACTTGACGTACCTTGTCGTAAAGTTGTCACACGAAGGGATATGCTTTGTTCATATCTTCAAATGATCTATGTTGTCAAGTCATCAAAGTATTCTTAGTGTGTGATCACAATCAAGGTCCATCATAGTTCATCACCTATCTCACCAATCCTACACTTAGCCATTTTCAGAAAACCTTCCCGATCGAGAAACTTAGCTTCGCTGAGCCCCTTCTAGACTATGCACTGCATAGTATTAGCCCTCTAAGATGTGACCATGCTGCTTGGAAATGCGCATTGCATAATTCCTATCTCCTAGGACTACTACACTGCGCAGTTATGTCCTCCAACCTAGCTTAAATTGTATAGTCAACATCCTCAAGCCTCAATCTCATCCCCTAAGTCCTTGAATTGTGCATTTGTAGAGTAGGCTAACCTCCCTTAACTCCCATAATTGTGCAATTGGCTCTTTCAGTGTCCATTCCCTCAATCTGTCTACACTAAATCTAGAAACTATGCAATATTATGCTTCGAGCCTACCTGAGCTACGCATTGTGCAATATCAGAGATCAAGATTTTCCCCTGGCTATTGGAACTGCGCACTACATAGTGACTGAGTCGCTCTTCCCATCCTGTCACTTGTTCCAGGCTTAGTTGGTAGATCAGAATGCATCATCTTAGACTAGGGTGTTTTCATATTGATGTCATCTTGTCGTGAGTGAATTTTAGGAATAGGTACCCTATCATGTTATGGAAATATGATGGAGAAGGAGAAGAAGGAGAAGAATGAGGGAATCATGCTTAAATAATATCTTGTAGATGAACTTACAAGTTGATCGATCAAGAGAAAGAAATGGGACATTAGTTTGCGACCACTATCCAACACTGGAGATCATTGAGGATTACACACACAAACCATCTGGAGGTGAAGATAAAGCACCTTCAAGATGTCATCCAACACTTAGCAATGACATTGCCACATCATCAAGCAGTCCATGTCAGCAGTGTCATGTCATGAGTGGTTATATGCCACATGGCTATTGTGGATCATGTATATTGTATTCAAAATGTATTGCAAAATGGATGTCCAAAGGACACACATGGAATGTAAAGGATCATGTAAATTGGAAATTCATAGAAAGTCAAACATTCATGAGGATAGTCAAAGAGTCACCCTTGGTTATATATACTCTCTCATTGTATGAGTAGAGGAGTTTTCACCTTGGCTCCTCCCGCAAGGCATTAGAGGGATAAGCTAGTTATTTGAGGATAAAGGAGTCATTAGGGGAGTTTTGAGGTCTAAAATGGGCCTCCTAAGGAAATTATAAAATAATAGTGGAAATAATAGAATAAGATTAGATTACATCATCAAATTTTACAGGGAAAAAAGAAGAAAACTACATTTTCAACTCATATTTTCAACTTATCTCTCGATGGGTTTACTCAAATTTTGAGCGACAACACTTGTTGGATGCAGAATTTGATTCCTCATCCAAGGAGTACCCATTCTGCATAATTTTGATGGACCCTACTACATGAAAAATGATAAATACATGAAAAAGATGATTGCAATCACATTTTTCCATGTATTTCTCATTTTTCGTGTAGTAGGGTCTATCAAAAGTATGCAACATGGGTACTCCTTAGATGAGGAATTAAATTTTGCATACAACAATTATTCCTTCTCAAAATTTGAGTAAAACCTTAGGGAGATAAGATGAAAATAGGAGTTGAAAAAATAGTTTTATTATTTTATTATTTTTTAATATTTTTACTTTCTTACTCCAAAAATGGTGAATCATCCCCCATGGTTGACATCATCATATTGAATCCTATTGGTTATTATAAAGTTTATTTTGGTTGTACAGTTTTCTTAGGAGGCCCATTTTAGACCTCAAAATTCCCCTAATGGGCTCCAATGCTCCATCATTGGAGCTAGTGATGTGCATTGTAAACATGTGTCTTGGAACGTTTAATTAATAATAGAATCCTTCAAGGCCAACACATTCTTGATGCCTAGACTGTGAATGTTTGTAAAAATATTCTATGAATATTTGTATTTCATGTTTTCTTTCACATTTGCTAATATAGTTGAACTATTTCAGTTATTTTAGTAATTATCTTATTGAGAATGTGATGTAATGGTTTTTATTTCTGTCCCATCCTCGTGGACTATTCTATGGGATATTAGGCAGATATTTCTTCATTTATTTGTTGTAATGACCGCCATATCCATTGTGGACTATTTCATTGGATGTTAGACCAAACCTTCTGGTTCATGTGTGTCTCTTCTTGGGTGATATTATTACCTCTCACTTAGAGGCTCACTTTTCTCCCTCTCTACAGTAGAAGAACCTTGAAGCAATTGCAACTAAACACTCACCATGCACACCTTATTTCTTTTCAAATATACCATTGCATCCCTCTATCTTGCTAGTAGTTAGATCCAAGGAAAATCTTTAAGAATTCAGCAACCAAGCCTTTATACCATATTGGATTCCTACACCAGATGGTCTAAGGTCTAATTGGGACTTCAAATTGCGGAGATCCCATGAATATTGGTGTGTCCAACACCGTCAACATTTTTGGCACTAGAAGGAGAGAAGCTAGTTTTTTATGGCTGTTAACCCCATTGACCCCAACATCTCATCTTCTCGTCAATGCAACAACACTCATTGCACCTCCCCTACTCGTATATCTGAAGTTGTTGACTCTTCTCAACCTAAACATGAATGGACTTGTGAAATTCCATACGATTAAATTTGATTCATCCATCCTATAACCTATTAGTTGCAAAAGTTGTTGGATTGATGCCAAGAGTACTCAGTCTTCCATATTCTCCAAAGAAGACCAGGAACTCCCCCATAGGGATAGTGGTTTCTACTCTTTAAGATTTGGTTCTTTCAACCCTTGAAGAATTATCAGACTCTATGGAAAAGGAAGAAGAGCCTCCACTATTTCACAATGGTAATAGAGATGAAATTGCATTCACAGTCACAGCTTTCTGTGGGTCAGGCAGAGAAGAGGAGAAGGAAGAACATCCATCATATTCAGAAAAAGAAGAGGAGGAGAGTGAAGAAGAAGACATGATGGACCAAGATCTAGACTAGATGACTCAGGGCCCACTTACACTTCTAGGTGTTCTACACAAGATGCCAAACCATGCGGAGAAGCTCTTAATGAAGTATGACCCTGATAAAACAGTGAAGGTTGAAGACCATCTGGAAAACTTTTACCTACATCTACAAACACTTGAGGTACATCACAATGATGTTTCATGTAGAATTTTTTCATGTACCTTTGATGGTAGATAAGTTTTGTGGTATCACAACCTTCCTCTGAACTCCATCCAGAATTGGAGGGATTTTAAGAAAATATTCCTTGAAAAATTTGTTGATGATAAGCCCCTTGCCATGTTATTGAATGAGCTGGGTAATCTTAAGATGCAGAAAAAGAATAAAGTGAGGGATTTAAATTTGAGGTTCAACCACATCTTGAATAAATTTCTAGAAAACATGAGACCTCATTACTCCATCACAATAGATTACTACACGTATGCCTTTCCAGCAAGCATTGCGTAGTTTTGTGATGCGAACTACGAAACAAACACTAATGGAAAATTATGAAGAGGCTCTCATTATTCAGAAGGACTTGCATGCAACCGACTCATATTGGACAATGAACCAATAAAAGACTCCAAAGACACGGGGAAAGGACTGTATGATCTTGAAAGCTTGACTCGTCTTTTCAAGACTATATCAATCGAGATGGAAAATCTTAACAGAGGTCAAGTGAGACCAATGTGAGAAGTAAGATTCCCAAATTCAACATTTACAAAATGAATGCAACTTCTAGTAGTAGTAGAAACCAACTAGAAAAGTCTACCTAAGACTCCAATCTTGTATTGAATATTGAACACTTGGGCATAGATCAATATTGTTTGTATCAGTGAGAATGCCATTCCAAGAAAACATGCCCATAGTGGAATAAATCCATGAGCATGCTTGTTATGCATCTTGTTGATGCAGTAATGTATGAGGAGTAGACTTAGCCTGCAAAAGAAAAGGAAGAAGCTTATGTAGCCAATCAAAATCCAAGTCTCATGCATGCAGTAAACATGTTCAATTGTATACCCGCAACTCAAAAGAGTATTGTCGACAAGAAGCCTCTGAGTGATGGTTTAGCCTAGAAGTAGACCAAACGATAAGACCTGAGAAGCCAAGGGCCATCCACTAGATTCGAGTTGCCGAAGGAAAAACTTAAAGAAATTTTGTTGAGGAAAATCATTCCACTCATCAACTCAATGCAAAACACTCAGAGCAAGTCTGGGAAAGTACTCTCAACAAAAAGTACTTCCGTAAGCAGTATGGACAAAACCATCACTCCAGAAGTTAGAAACTAAGTTACTCCTCAGACACTTTGGCCATTATTCCATTTGTGGACTACAACATAGTTGAGGACATGAAGAAGGTATGTGCGAACATTTCAATGTTTGAGTTAACAAAGATCACGAGCCAATGGGATATCCTCTTACATGAAATTGGGTAGACCACCACAGGTAATCTTGCCTCTTCAAACAAGGGAGCTGGAAAGTCTTTTGGTTATGTCAAATATGTACTTAATTCTTTAACAATCGATGCAAATACTCTCTTCCCACCTTTCTTGTTAACTTTTGAAATCATGAATTTCAATGTACACAATTTCTTGGTTGATTCTAGTGCATCAATGACCGTAATGCCATTATCTGTCGCCAAAACAATCAACACAAAATGTGACAAAAGAGATGCACATATTATTCAGCTGGACATAACTCATGTCCATGCAATTGGTGAACTCATAGATGTGATCATCTGCTTATCATCCAATGGGAAAGTCAACCAATGTTTCGACACAGTGATTATAGACATTCTAGAAGCATACAGAGTGTTTTTTAGCAGAGACTGGTCCAGTAAGATAAAAGGGTACTTTTCCGTGGACTGGTCACATCTATGGATTCCATATAAGGGAAGAAATAATTAGATCCATGTGGATTCAGAAATATACATGAAGCACACTGTCAATCCCTTGGACAGAGAAAATGAACTGATGGCTTTCACAAAACTAATTTTTGGCAATTTCTTCCTGGAAACCCAACTGCGGTGCTCTCTTGCATAGCCATCCCCAAAGTTGTCGCTCCTTCCTAGTCCAACTTGTGAAAATGACCTTTGTATAGTTAGTAGTAGCAGTAGCAGTACTAGTGTAGTTCCCAGTTCCTATACATATGATATGTGGACCTTGTACTTCAACGTTCCAAAACAAAGGAGGGATCTGGAACTTGTTTCATTTTAATAGACCCACTATAGAGAAATCATTTGATATATAGGGAATTTGAGTGCGTTAAAAACACTGTAGAGTTTGAGGCACTCTACTTGGGCTAAGAAAGAGCCATTGACCTCAACATTACCATCTTGAAAGTAGTAGGTGACTCAGAAATTATGGTGCGATAAGTATGCAATACCATAGATTATGTGTCACCTCCTCTTAGAAGCTATCGACAAGAGGTATGGCACTTGATTTCATATTTCCAAGCTTTTAATATCATTTCTATTCGAAGAATGCATTAACGTATCCGTAGATGCATTAGCAAATGCCACTGCTAGGTTGTCTCCATTGAGGGACATTTTTTCTATTGAAATTATTTATAACTCATTTGTCTTAGATAATATCACCAATTTACATGTTTTTGATGATGACTAGTAGATAACGTGCTTCATGGCAAATGTTGATGTGTTCAAAGAAGCAGTGATCGATGAGGACTAGCACAAAAAGGAATTGTAGGATGCAATCAGTGAAATTAAAGGAAATCTCATACTAAAGAGTGTGGTATCATTGGAGAAGTTGTATAACCTAGAGAATCAGATTCGATGGCCTCTTAATGCTAATGCACACAGTTCCACATTGTCGTACAAGTAGATTAACTTGGGAACATAAAAAGATCTGAAGTATGTCAATCTTGGTACTTGTATTAGGGGAATTTTGAGGTCTAAAATGGGCCTCCTAAGGAAATTATAAAATAATAGTGGAAATAATAAAATAAGATTACATTACATCATCAAATTTTAGAGGGAAAAAAGAAAAAGCCATTTTGTTAACTCGTATTTTCAACTTATCTCCCTATGGATTTATTCAAATTTTGAGCAGAAACACTCATTAGATGCAAAATTGGATTCCTCATTTAAGGAGTACCCATGTTGCATACTTTTGATGTACCCTACTACAAAAAATATGAGAAATACATAAAAAAACGTGATTGCAATCACGCTTTTTCCTGTACTTCTCATTTTTCATGTAGAAGGGTCCATCGAAAGTATGAAACATGGGTACTCCTTGGATGAGGAATTAAATTTGAGTAAAACCTTAGGGAGATAATTTGGAAATCGAGTTGAAATAGTGGTTTTATTACTTTATTATTTTAAAATATTTTTTACCTTTTTACTCCAAAAATGGTGACTCATCCCCCATGGTTGAAATCATCATATTGAATCCTATTGGTTCTTATAAATTTTATTTTGGTTGTATATTTTTCTTAGGAGGCCCATTTTAGACCTCAAAATTCCCCTAATGATGTACACCACAAGAGAAAAAACCCTTTATCTGCTTATTCAATCAGTACTGAGATGTGTTCGCATGGATATACAATGAGATTAAAACATAGGACACGCGAATCGTCCAGCATGTGGTACCAATAAAACAAGGGGCCAAGCCATTCCAAAAGAAGTTGAGAAAAGTACATCTAATGCTTGAGCCTATTATTTAGAAAGAGTTAAGGAAAGTGTTGGATGTTGAGCTCATATATAGAGTGTGGCACTCAACGTTGGTGTCAAATTTGGTCCTAGTGAGGAATAAGTCCAGGGAAATCCGCTTGTGTGTCAATTTTTTAAATCTCAATCGCGCCTTGGACAAGGACAATTACTTGGCACCATCCATGGAACACATATTGAAAATAGTATCAGGGTCAAAAATGTTTTCTTTGTTAGATGGTTATTTTGGATACAACTAGGTTCTGGTTTCAGAGCCCGACAAACTTAACACCACCTTCTGAACAAAGTGGGGCACATTGGCATTTAGGCTAATGTCATTTGGGTCAATGGTGCAACATTTCAACTTGTTAAGGCCGTCACTTCCCATGGATTGATTGGATGAAGCGTAATGGTCTAGCTTGATGACATGCCTGTGTTTTCCAAACAGAGGTCAAACCACATACGCTAATTAAAAAAATAATCGAAGGATGTCGCAAGTATGGGATATCCTTGAATCCAAAGAAAAGAATATTCACGGTGTCTGAGGGTAATCTCTTGGGCCACATTATTGCCAAAAGTTGGATCAAGGTTAACCTGGATAGGTTTAAAAAAATTATGTAAATTCCCTACCCAGTAAATAACAAGGCTATGCAGTCCTTCTTAGGGAAAATCAATTTCCTCTGCAAGTTCATCTTAGACTATGCCAAGATTGTTAAATCGATAGAGGAGATGGTGAAGAAGGACACAATTTATGAATGGGATAAAAGGGAAAAGGATGAATTTTCCCGTATTGAGTAGGCTATAGAAGAAGCACCTACATTATTCAGCCCAAACATCAATAAATATTTCTTGCTCTACACTTTTACTTCTAACACTTCTCTCACTGCTATACTCACCCAAAAGGATGAACCAAACCACGAGTGACCTATCTCCTTCATGAATGTGAGTCTGCAAGGACCATAATTTCACTACCCCACCATGGAAAAACAAGCTTATGGGGTGTACAAGCAGATAAAGAACTTTCGACCCTATCTATTAAAGAATCATTGCATTATCTTTGTTCCACACCCAACACTTAGACCACTGCTCATTCAACAAGATCTGGGTGAAAGGAGAGTGAAGTGGATGAACAGGTTGAAGAATATGATCTATAAATTAAGCCAGTTCACATGATCAAGGGCCATGGTATTTGTGAACTAGTGGTAGAAGAAGTAAACAAAAAAGAAGAAGAAGAAGATATTTGAGGATCGGAGCAAGAAATTGAGATGTACAATGTTGAGCAAGCCTCCCCCACTACTAGCACAAACTCTTGGTATGCGGATGTCCACCAATACCTTGAGAACAACACAGTTCCCTCCAACTTTTCCACACTACAAAAGATCGCACTTAGACTTAAATCATTATCCAATCGGTTGGTACATGGGGTGCTACTCAGAAAGCAGCACAATGACGTAGTGCTCAAGTGTTTAGAAAAATATGATTCAGAAAAGGTATTGCGTGATCTCCACAACGGATCGACCAGGGAACACTTCACAGGAAACACAATAGTGCATAAAGTTATTTGGGTTGATTTTTATTGGCCCACATTATTTATAGATACTTTCTCTTACACCCACAAGTTTCGAGTCTGTCAGAGGTGTACCAAAAAGGAGAAGAAGTCAGTCACCCCATTGTAGTCCATGGTAGTGGAAGAAACTTTTCAACAGTAGGGATTGGACATTAGTAGGGATATTTTCCCACATTCATCAAAGCAGCACCACTACATAGTTACTACCACAGATTACCTCACATGGTGCACAAAATAAGTTCCACTCAAATAGGTGAATGACCAGGAAGTCATTAGCTTTCTGTAGCATAATATATTTTCCTGGTTCGGCATTCCTACTTCAGTTGTTTTCGAAAATGAAACATATTTATGATCATTAAGACTTTATGATTTTTCATTGGAAAATGGTATTATATTGAAACATTCAGCCAATTATTATCTAGGATAATGGTCTTGCTGAATCCATGATTAAGAACCTAATCCGCATTATAAAAAAGAGCATATTCTTAGAGCAATGAAATTGGCACTTCGCTTTGGTGAATGCCTTATTGCCTAACTGAGTCATGCTGAAACCTTCCCTAAACACCTCCCCTTACTTCCTGGTGTATCGAAAAGAAACCATCCTCCTGCCCAACATCTACTTGCCTGCTCTCCAACTCTCATAAGAATCCCAAGGCAATCCATGTCTATTAGTACAACGTGGGATGGATACCTTTCACACACTATAGGAAGAAAGGTTGCAGAAAAAATTTCACTTCACGATAATTATATCAAGAGTTGGTTCGATAAGAGTTTTGTAGGGAAGAACAACTTTAGTGTGGGTTAATTAGTCTTAATGTGGGATAAATCCCACGAGGACAAAGGTGAGCACACTAAGTTTGAGTCCCAGTGGATTGGTCCATTCACAGTGCATGAAAATATTTCCCAACGCACTTATCATCTTCAATCATTTGATGGGAAGATTGAATCTCACCCTGTCAGTGGCGAAGGCTTAAAACACTATTTTCAATGAATATATGGGACTGTGCCCTACACTGTGTACATAGATTTTTTTTCTTGTCTTGTTTTGTTTCTTGGTTGATTGAGTTATGTTTTGTTTTTCGTCATGTGAATAAGTGTTGTTCCTGTACATGTTGTGGCTTCTAAGTATGTGTGTGGACGAACTTTAAAGAGTCTTATGAAACTTGGTTACTTTCTATCCATCTTCATTATGTTGGTTATATCTTTTGACCAATGAAGTTCCCACGTAAAATACGATCCATATGTAAGGATATTTTTGGTCCAACATGAATCCGTCTATTCTTGAAACCTCATACCTACACTTTGTCTTTATTTTTTGGTGTCTTCACACTTATCTACCTAGTACAAGAGAAGAAGGGGAAAATATAAACGAGAAAACCTAAATTAGAGGTATTTATATGGTTCTCTGAAGGAACAACCTCTTCTTCTCTCAATAAGTCAAGATCCCTCTTCCACTCCAAAATAAATAATTGCCCATGCACAATTCTCTTTAACATAAATAAATAAAGGAAAAAGAAGAGAAGGGATTCCTTTACAGAGAAGTATAGAAAGAAACTTCATCAGGGTACTATCCAGACTTGCTAGCAGCGGATAAATGTTTGTGTTCCTGCATGACTTCGTCAGGGTACTATCTAGGCCTACTCACAGTGGACCAACACCAAAGATGAAAAATTATACTTTGAATATCTTAAGCTCGCAAGCTACACTACCCTTCTTGACTCAAAACATTGTGATATTGTTGAATCTTATGTTGTGTTCAACTAAGAAGGTATAGGGGGGACCATTTCTATTCATGGGATAAGTGGGAAGTCCAAAACAATATGCACGATGACTCAGTACTCCCTAAAGAACCAAGGCTGCACAGAAGAAGTTAACCAATATAGAGAAGTTAGAGTGCAACCAGTGTGTCACCAAGTGTTGTAGCTATTGTGACACCCTCCAAAATTTTGGCTTACACTCAATTTCATATCCTTCCTTGGTCTTGTAGATTATTTTCACAAACATTAGAGATTATTTCATGAGCTTTCTTGTAGTGTTTTGTTCCCTTTGGCATGTTAGGTTAATTGTTGTCTTTCAACATGTTTGGTCATCGCTCAAAGTTTGAAAGCCTATTATGATGGTTTCAAAGGTATGTCTTTATGTATATGAGTTTCTCTAACTATGTAAACATCTTTTTCACACTCATACACAAATTTCTGAGCACTGTCGAGCAAGTCTCATCATAGTTGTCCCAACGTATATCTTAAGTGTCACACTTATCGTACCTTGTCATAAAGTTGTCACATGAAGGGATATGCTTTGCTCATCTATTTAGATGATATATGTTATCGAGTCATCGAAGTATTCTAAGTGTGTGATCAAATCCAAGGTTCAACGCGGTTCATCACATATCTCATCGATCCTACACTTAGCCATTTTTAGAAAAACTTCCTAACTGAGCAACTTAGCTTCACCAAGCCCCTTCTGAACTATGCACTGCCCAGTCTCAGCCCTCTAAGTTTTCACCCTGCTGCTTGGCCCTATAGAATGTGTAGTTATTATCTCCTAGGATTACGACACTGTGTAGTTCTTATGCCCAAGCAAGAGAGAGGGATGCAACCAGGCCTTTATTTCAGATAGGACTCCTACACCAAATGGTGTTAGGTATAGTTGGTACTTCACATCGGGAAGATCCCCTAAATGTTGGCGTGTTTAGCACCATCAACACTAGGACAAGTTCCTAGCCTTTTGTTGCCTCACTCAGTGAAAAGTGCATTCCAGATGAACAAGCATCCATTGTTGGAGAAGAATTGTTCCCTCCCAAGCCTGAGTGCACTTCAAAACATTGAAGCACACTTCCAAACAACAAAGTGCACTTAAAAAGAATGGAGTATCCTCAGTCTCTTCAAAATCATATGGTGCACTCATGAAGCGTGAAGATTTAGGGTGCATGGCACACTCACGAAGCATGAATCCTTCATCCTTCCCTCTTCCCTTAGGGTGCATGTTGAAATCAGGAAGATTGAATCCCTCATTTGATTGCACTCCTTTGACTTGAAGAAATCTACCCTCCTATTTCCCCTTGAGCGCACTAGCACACTATGAAGGCTTCAATCCCAACCCCTTCATTATGTCAATTTGCACCCTTTCCATGGAAAATTTTAAGGATGAAAATTTATCTTAAAGTTTAAAATTATTGGCGAATCTCACTGGTCCATGATATGCAATCTATAAAAGGTTCAATGATATTTTAATAAAAATATTCAGTTTACAATAATTTTATATGGGTTCTATATAAAATTCCGGCAAATTTTAAGGTAAATTTGTTTTATTCTATAAAATTTGGGTGAAACATGTTTAGAAAAACATGGAAATTAAAGAATCTTATTTTTGGAAAAAGCATGGAAAATTAGCCCACCTACGAATATCAGCCCCTAAAATTTTCCCTGACTCTTGCACCCTCCATTGTTCCTTGAGTGAATGAGCACACCTTGTACTCATCAATATTTTCCCATTCATCTCTTCATCATGCACCCTTATTCCCTTCTTATCCTCTTGAGCTCATGGGTGCACCTTGAAGTCCTAAACCCTGAATCCTTCATCTTTATTCATCCAGGATTCTTTTGCTTATAAATGTATGAAAAGAATCACATGCGAAAATTGCAGCTTAACTCAGAAATTTAATGTGCAGACATAAAAGAAGAAGAAAAACACATAGAGGTACAACAAGAAGACAACAAGACTTGATAACGGAGTTCATCCAACTCGGACTACGTCT
Source organism: Pinus tabuliformis (assembly GCA_031772625.1). Lineage (NCBI taxonomy): Eukaryota > Viridiplantae > Streptophyta > Pinopsida > Pinales > Pinaceae > Pinus > Pinus tabuliformis. The sequence continues at coordinate 214,308,392 of CM062816.1, read as the reverse complement.
CTGGGCCCTTCTTGATCAATGGGGAGGCCTTCATATATTAAATGGCATGAAAAGAAGAGAATTACAATCACCAGTACATAAAAAGAGGCTTATACCTCCATTCTAGAAAATGGCTATGAAATGGAGACCTCAGATGGAGAAATGGACAACACCAATGCATCCGTGGCATTGAGAGGGGTTGAAATCATATAAAACTTCTCCAAATTAGACAAAATGCACTATCGGCCACCTGGAAGCTCTCTTGCCTCGAACAACGTGCTGAAATTCCTCCCCCCTACACTTTTCCAATCATCGGGCTTTATAATCCTTGTTTTGTTACAAGCGCACTTAAATCGGGGGTTGTCTAATTAGAATAGAAGGTTGTTCTAACGGATGGATCAATCGGGCACGATGAATCCACCCTTCCCTCACAAAAACCCTGAAATTGGCCTTTTTTCATTTAAACAGATAATACACAGAAAACATTGGAAAACCCGATTGATAGCCTTTACCTGGATTTCAAATTATATGAAATTGGGATTTATAACATAATCGGGTCCACACTGATCGCAAATCGCAATGGCCCTGGGGTTGTTTTTCTGGCTGTGTCAATCGCCGATCGCCGATACACCGATCGTTGATCCACCGATATTGGTGTATTGCATTAGCGCTATCGCATCGCTACAGTCTAGGGTCCCAGTCCTATCCCTTGGGTTTTGCCGACCCGATCCACCGATCTGATGGTCCTCTGATCGCCTATGTTGATCGCATGTCGCCTTCCTTAAGTCTCGATATCGAAGATTGCTTGACCCTCGACTCTGACTAATCAGAGATCACTAATTGGGGGTTCTAAAGACATTGCCTTAAGTCCACCCCTTTGGACCCTCCGATTTCAATTTGTCTTTATAAAGGCTTAAAGCCATTTTTAAGAGAAAATGCCTCATTTTCAAAGGAACTAAGCCAAACTCTTTTTGCCACAACTTCATCATCCGGACTCAGATTGGAGTGCCATTTACAATGTTGGAATCAGGGCGAAGAGAAATTTGATATGATGTTAGGATACTTTCTTTTCTTCCACTTTGAATTTTTAGATTTTCCATGCCACTATATCTAAATATCCACCTGGATCAATCCTCCCCATTCAAGAGCTTTTGGACTGCCAAAAGCTTTCACTAGTCAATTGGCAAGTGAGGGAATTGTTCCCTCACTCTTTCCTTCTCCAGCCATTTCACCTTGCTGGGGTGCATTCCCTTGAAACCAACTCGAAGGTATTCCACATCTCCTTGCCATGAAGTCCTGGTCCTTCTGTCAAGGATGATGTCTTCAGGTAACTCATCGAGATATTCTGGTGCAAAATCATGAACTATAGGAATTGTGCCCACCTCGTCGATGTCCATGATCAATGGTGGTTCATACAGCTTTAAGTTCTCCACATTCACAACTAATTACATCTGCATATATATTGGCAAATCAAGACGAAAGGCATTGTTCCCAATCTTCTCCAAAATGGTGAATGGACCATACTGGATTGGTTGCAATTTCTTCCCTTCTCCCTTCATCCTCTCCTTGCTGATGTGGAACCACACTTTGTTGCCCACTTGGAATTGGTGGTTGACTCAGTGTTTTTCATGTCGAGCCTTATAACGGGCTTGACTTTTCTCCAACTACTCTTGCACTGCTTGGTGAATCAATTCGATTCGCTGAATGAACTACTGAGATTTGTCCATGTCATTACATCCATTGGAGCCACCTTCCCTTCCAAAGAACATATCAAAAGGGTCCTTTGGTAGCTAACCAAAGCATATCTCAAAAGGTGAACGCTACATAGATGAATGCACTGCTCGGTTGTAGGAATGTTGTACATATGGGAGACGCTCATCCCACAACTTGGGATGTTTCCCACAATAGCCTCGTAACAAATGTACCATGGTACGGTTGACAACCTCTGTCTATTCGTTAGTCCGTGGATTAAATGCCATGGTTCTTTTCAATTTCGTGTCCATCATCTTCCACAAGCTGGTCCAAAACTCTCTGAGAAAGAGAGAGTCCCGATCTGACACAATAGATGTGGGTAGCCTAAAATGGACCCAAACATGCTCAAAGAAAACAGAAGTAGTCTGCTCTGCAGTGATCTGCGTTTTACAAGACATCAAAATACACATTTTGCTAAAACAGCCAACGATGACATACAAATAGTCGTGACTCTTCCTAGACAAAGGCAAACCTCCTACAAAGTCCATTGACATACTTTCCCATGGATGACTCAGAATAGGGAGTGGTGCGTAGAGCCCTAATTTTCTATTAGAGGGCTTTGAAACAGAACACAGCACACAACCCTTTACATAGCGAGTCACAATGTTTTTCATATGAGGCCAAAGACAAAATCTTTGTGCATGACATCAAGTGTATTCGACACAAAAGTGTCCAGACACAAGGGAGGTGTGGGCCTCTCGAATTACCTGTACTCTTTCCCCTATGGAAATACACAATTTACCAAGGTGATAAAATAGTTTCCCCTGCAAGTGATAGTTGTCCACCTATGAACCATGGGTTATTTTTGCATAAATCTCCTTAAATTCATCATCGTTAGCATATTGTTCAGCATAACTCTCAAAATACAATGAAGCATTATGCAAAATAATAGAACCAGAAATAGGAGGATGAGATAGGAAATCGGCCACTTTATTGCTAGTGCCCTTCTTATACTTTATTACCAGATGAAACTGTTGAGGAAAACCCATCCACCTGAAATGAGGAGATTGTTGCAACTTGGTTTGCGACTGAAGGTATTGCAAGGGCTGATGATTTGTATGGATGATGGTCTACTTTCCGATCAAGTGGTGTTTCCACTTTTTCACACTCTGCACCAAGGCATAAAGCTCCTTGTCATAAGTGGGATAGTTTATCACACCTTGAGAAAACTTCTCAGAATGGTAACAAATTGGCTTCCTTTCCTACATCAGTACAGCTCCCATGGCATAACCGCTGCATCAATTTCGATCTCGAATGGCTATTGGAGGTCGGGTAAGGCTAAGACTGGCGCGGTACTGATATTTTCCTTTAGTTTTTCGAAGGACTTCTGTTGTCTACCTCCCCATTGGAAGACCTGTTTCACACTTGTCAATGTGTGAAAAGGTGTTACAATAATAGAGAAATTAGCAATAAATCTCCTCCAATACTGGACTGCACCTAAAATTCTATAGACCTTGGTTACACTAGTAGGCTTAGGCCAAGTTACAATTGCTTCAAATTTAGAAGGATCAATCCTTAACTAACCATGACCAACAATACGACCTAGGTAACCCAAAGAGGTTTTCCTGAACTCACACTTTGACAACTTTGCAAAGAGTTTTTCTTTTTTCAATACATCAAGCACTTTCTTTACATGACACAAATGTTCAACCCAAGTCTTACTAAAGACAAGTATATCATCTAAATATACAAGAACAAATTCATCAATGAAAGGCCGAAAGAGATCATTCATGACCCTCATAAAATTGGCTATAGCATTGCAAAGTCTGAATGGCATCACCATCCATTCAAACAGCCCCTGTTTGGTCTTGAAGGTGGCTTTCCATACATCCTACTCTGCAATTTGGCCCTGGTGATAACCACTGCACAAATCCAACTTGGTGAAACAAACAACATTCTTTAATTGATCTAATAAATCATCTATGCGTGAGAGAGGGTAATGTTTTTTCACTGTAATTTTGTTTAGAATGTGGTAATCCACACACATCCTCCATGTGCTATCTTTCTTTGGGAGCAAGACAATCGGTGAGCCATACAGAGATGTGCTTGGCCTGATGACCCCTTGTTCTAGCAATTCCTACACCTGTTTCTTGATTTCCTCCATCTCAATGGTCAACATCCTGTACATGCCAATATTTGGCAAAGGAGAGACATGCTACAAAAGGATCTCGTGTTGGATTTCCCTCTTCAGAGGTAATCCCTTCGATTCTTGAAACAGCTCACCATAATTACAAATTAATTCAGATAATTCTTGCTTATGTTCCTTATCACAACCATGGAAAGCGTCAGCTAATTTTTCCTCTTTTTCCCTTACAACCATAAGCATGCAACCCTTACTAGAATTCACCAGCCTTTTCATTTGTCCAGCACTTACAAGGCTGGCATTAATTTTATTTTGATGAGCCCTTACTATATATTCTACCCGATCTTTTGTGATTTGGTATTTGTTTTCATGACGGAAAAAGACTGCCTTTCTATCATATAGATACAGACTCCCCAACACCATGCCACATATATCCAATGGGATTACATCCAGTTCTACTTCATCCACTAGCTTAGAAGTGATCACAAATTTGACTTTACACTCCTTGGTTACATTCAGTTTTTTTTTATCGTGTATCCATCCAAGCAGGTAAGGTTTCGGATGTGGTTTTGTTTCTAAGCCAAGTTTCTTTACTAGGGATTCTGTGATTAAATTTTCCTGGGATCCAGTATCAAACAAAGATTCAAATTTAGTATGATTTACGACAACTCTCATATGAAACAATTCAATTCTCTTTCAATCATTAGGAAGGGACTCATTTACAGAACCAGTGCCTTCATGCGATTCAAAATTAACATGAGGTGTAAGACTACCTTTTGTTCTCGTGGCTGTGAATAACACTTCATCTCTGGAATCCGATCCAAGGTCTTACTGTGCAGTTGCCACTATCTTCTGCTTCCCTTTTCCTCCATACTTCATTGGATGCTTTTCTGGGTACTGTTTCCAACAGTGATCATCATTGTGGCCTTCCTTTTTGCATTGATTGTAATATAACCTTTCTCCTTGTTTGGCTACTATCATGTTCTTCTCCTTTCCTTTCCATTTCGCTTTATATTTTCCATTGGGAGGTTTGAACGGTGGTTTTTTGGAATGATCATCTCTTTCATTTTTTCCCCTGTTCTCAATATGAATTGATTTTACGCTGGCTGTGTCAATAGTCATTGGTTCAAACAACAACAATGAATGCCTAATGTAACTATGCAATGAGCCATTATACTTAGTTACAACTTCAAGTGTATCAAGTGCAATACCCAGATTCAGTGCTTGATTTCTAAACCCCTCTATAAAACTCTCAACATCCTGGCCTTTGCCTTGCCTTAAATACTGCCAATTAATTAAAGCTTTTTGCTTGTATCCTAAGGGATAAAACTATTCCTTTAATGTAGAAATAAAATTAGGCCATGACGAAAAGAGGTTACGCACATTCCTACTGTGCTGCAATTTTCTCTCCCACTAAACGAGAGCGGTGCTGCTCAGCTATAGAGAGGCCAACTGAATATTTGCCTCATCCTCCACGATCTGCTGAATCCTGCAGTAGACCTCAATCTACCTAATCCAATTACTAAGATTTTCTGCATTGCTTTCACCATTAAACATGGGAAGATCAAATTTAACATCTAATTTAAAGAAAGGCTTCTTAGATGCATCCTTTGAATTTCTATGATTATGGTGGTGAGAGGAAGGAGAAACTTCACTCCCAGAAGGAGAAGGAGGGGGTTCTTCTCCACCATTCCCATGTGTTGAACCTTGTTCTTCTGGGTTTGTCTCCTTTGCTTTCTCCAGCCTTAAAACCATCTAATTGATATTCTCTGCCATTGAATAGAAGGTCTTGTGGAAATTGTGCTCCTCTTCAAGATGAGCATCATCTTCTGCCATGTTTCTCCTTCGATGTGCACGCCCTACTTCGGGATCTGTCAGGCCAGGGTAACTCCAGAATGGGCAGAAGAAAACTGATTGATTATTTCATTAGATAACTATTGTTTATATACATAAAATGGACGGATCAGTTCATCTTCTTGATGACTGTTCACGTTCCTGTTTACACAACCATTGAAGATTAGGTGTGAACATTCCCCCCCTTAATCTAAAGGGATGTTGGTGAGTCCAAGCATCGTTCTGAATCTTTCAAGCTTTTCTCTTCCAAGCGCTTTGGTGAAGATGTCTGCAATTTGCTCATTTGTGGAACAATGATGGAGATGGATTGTTTTGGCCTCAACATGATGTCGGATCAGATGATATTTAGTATTGATGTGCTTAGTACGATCATGGAACTTTGGGTTCTTGGCCAACTTTATTGCAGAGGTGTTATCAATCATGAGTGGAGTTGATTGTACTTGTTTTACCTGCAAATCTTCAAGAATTTTCCTGCGCCACACAATTTCTTTCGTTGCTTCCGCTGCTGCCACGTATTCTGCTTCTGTTGTGGAATCTGCTAGAACTGATTGTTTGTGTGATCTCCAGGAGACAGCTCCTGATCCAAGACTCATAGCATATCCTGAAGTAGATACCCCAGTTTCTTTGTCTCCATCGAAGTCTGAATCAGAGTATCCAATCAAGCTGAAGTCGTCCACCTGTGTATACTTGATTCCAAGGTCTTGAGTTCCCTTCAAATACCTTAGAACTCTTTTTGCAGCAGACCAATGTCCCTCACAAGGCTTTTGCATAAACCTGGAGAGGATTCCAACAGCAAATGAAATGTCTGGTCTGGTAGTAGTGAGGTAGATGAGACTTCCTACAAGCTGTCTATACTTTGTTGCATCCTCAAATTCCTTTCCTTCAATAGATGTGAGCTCCAAGTTTTGTTCCATTGGAGTAGAAAGAGGATTGCACTCTGTCATGCCAAATCTATTTAACAAATCTCCAATGTATTTCTTTTGAGAAAGAAATATGGATTTTGGATGTTGGGTTACTTCAATGCCAAGATAGTAATGAACATAGCCCAAATCAGTCATTTCAAAACTTTTTCCTAATTTTTTCTTTATGGATGCAATATAGCTTTCATTGTTCCCTGTCATTAAAAGATCATCTACATATACCACAAGATATACAACTGTTTTGCCAACTTTATTGACAAATAAAGTTGCATCATCAAGATCAAAATGTTTGAAGTTGAGTTTCAGAAGATGCTCAGTTAGTTTTTCATACCAGGCTCGTGGTGCTTGTTTGAGGCCATACAAGGTCTTCACAAGTTTGCATACATTATGTTCATGTCCTTTCACAGCAAATCCTTCAGTCTGGGACATAAAAACATTTTCTTTTAGATCTCCATTCAAGAATGCAGTTTTTACATCCATTTGATGGACTTTCCAACCGTTCTGAGCAGCTAGTGCAAAGAGTGTCCGGATGGTGGCCCATTTTGCTGTGGGGGCAAAAGTTTCCTCATAATCAACCCCTTCCTTCTGTGCAAAACCTTTTTCCACAAGCCTAGCTTTTTGCTTGTCAAGTGAGCCATCAGCTCTGTACTTGTTCTTGTAGACCCACTTGCAGCCAATTGGTTTGGTTCCAAATGGAGGATCAACCAGCTTCCAAGTGCCATTCTTTATGAGTGCATCATACTCCTTTTGCATCGCTTCTTTCCATTCATCATGAGAAGTAGCTTCTTTGAAGGAAGTTGGTTCAAAATCTGTAGACAAGTTCAATTCACAATCATAAGTAACATCCATATCAACAGGTGAATTAGAGTTATCTACATCACCTCCATCTTGTCGGTTTGTATTTCTGGTTCCTGTTTTTCCAATTTCATCAGGATGAACACTTTCAAGTGTCTTTGTCAACCACTTTGGGGGACCTTTCTGAGATGGTCCAGGCTACTCTGTTGATTGAGTTGGGACTGAATCAAGATTGAGTCTCCCAATTCTATCAATTACATCACTTAAAGGATCATCCGGTGTTGGAGTTTCATGCAAGGGAGATTGTTCTTTAGAAGAAGATTCCACATGTTGATCTAGTATAGGAATCCCCCCTTCAAGATGTGGAATCTGATTATCAAACTCTTGAAATGATTTTGTTTTTGTGAATCTATCCAAGCGATCAAGTTGCCGCTCAACAACACTGTCAGATTTGGATGATTCAAGAAAAATGACATCTCTAGATACAACAAACTTTTTATTTACTTCATCATAGAGACAGTATGCTTTAGAGGTGTTTGAATACCCCAGGAAGATACACTTACGACTTCTAGCACCAAGTTTGTTTCTATGTACCTTTGGTATTAAAGCATAACAGGTGGAACCAAAAATCCTGAGATGTTTTACCGAAGGAACATGTCCATACCACAATTCATAAGGAGTCTTGTTTCTTATAGCACTAGATGGACATCTATTCTTTATATATGCAGCACATAGAACAGCATCAGCCCAAAACATTATCTTTACATTTTTGAAGAAAAGCATGGATCGTACCATATTCAAGATTGTTCTATTCATTCTTTCTGCTACACCATTCTGTTGGGTATTATAAGGTACAGTTGTTTGATGTTTGATCCCATGTTGGCGAAGATAGTTTTCAAATTCATTTGATGTATATTCTTTTCCATTATCAGTGCGAATAGACCCAATATGAGATTGTGCATCATTTTCAATCCACTTATGAATATTCTTGAATCTTTTAAATAATTGACCGGAGAATCCACAGTTTTATCATTTTTGGATCGACGTTTCGAATCCCAAGTGGGATCCATCTTCAGGATGAGAGAATCCATTTTTGGATCGACGTTTCGAATCCCAAGTGGGATCCATCTTCATTCTCTCATTCTTACATTCTCTCATCCTGAAGATGGGTTCCCACTTGGGATTCGAAACGTCGATCCAAAAATGATAAAACTGTGGATTCTCCGGTCAATTATTTAAAAGATTCATCCCACAGATCTCTAAAATCCAATATTCTTGAATGTTTGAAAAGCATCAGATTTGTTCTTCAATAAATAAACCCAACACATTCTGGTGTAATCATCAATAAATGTCATGATATATTTATTTCCATTTGCAGAAGGAACAGGCATTGGACCACATAAATCTGAATGAATGAGTTCAAGCTTCCTATGTGCTCTTGAATGTGAATCATGAAAATACTATTTGCTATGCTTTCCTAGAATGCAAGCATCACATTGCTTATGTTTTCTAGGAATTGTAGGCAAACCAGCAACACCATTTTTCTTCAACAAGCGGAGACTATCATAGTTTAAGTGTCCAAATCTAGCATGCCATAATAAACTTGACGAAAGTGTACCTTCTTCATGATGAGAAATATATGAGAAATGTTGTGCATGAGCAGAGGTTCCTTGCAGTTTAAGAAGTCTTTCTTCTTTTATGCCCCTCATGACAAGTGAGTGGTCTAATGCCTTTCTTACCTCAAGCTTGCCATCAAACATATAAATGGAGTGACCTTGCTGGCGGATGTGGACCAGGGACAACAAGTTTCTTTTGAGCTGTGGGAGATATAGAACATGATCCAGAAGAAAGTCTGGAAGACCAGGCAGTTTAAGCCTGATTGTGCCAAGCCCTGATGGCTTGATTTTTGACTGATCTGCAAAGTATACTGCTCCATCAACATTGTCAGTGAAATCTTCAAAAAAATCTTTCCTATGAGTCATATGACAGGTTGCTCCTGAATCAAGCAACCAATCATTTTTCGAAGAAGCAAGTGAAGCATTAAACAAATCTTCATTTACTCCAATGTTACATTGTGCCTCAATATAGTGAGCGGATTCAGGTGCTTTACCTTTGTCTGTGTCATCAGTTTTACCTTTCTGCTGGTTTCTTCTCTGCTCAATTTTGTCCCATGGTAGCTTGCATGTAGAAGCATCATGTGATCCATTTCGTTTGCAGCGAATGCAATGCAGATCTGCCTTTTCTCCTTGAGAATGTCTGCCCCCCCTGCCTCTGAAGTATCTTCCTCTTCCTCTTCGTCCACCTCTTCCTCTTGTAGAATCTTGAGCAAGATGCTTTTCTTTATGAGCAAGGCAAACAGTCTCTTCAGAAGATTCAGGGACTGTCTTCTTTCCAAAGGCTTTCTCTCTTTCAGCAAACTTTTTCACAAGAGAGTCAAAGGTTATATCTTTAAGATTTCCATTTTCTTGTAATGACTCAAGATAATTGGAGTAGGTAGGATAGAGTGCTTTGAGAAAGGCAATAAGAGAGATATCCAGCTCAACCTTAGTGGTTTTAATATCATGCATTATAGACTTTATTTCAGATGCAAGAGCAAGAGGATTATTATTTTTCAGTTCAAGAGTGAAGAGTTTAATCATGAGCTGAACAACTTCAAGTGCAGAATGTGAATCATAGAGTTCTTTCAGCTTTTGTAAAGCTTCAAAGGCAGTGGAATAGGATGAAATATGACGACTTACTTCTTCATTTACAGATGCTGCGATCAATGCATAGGCTTTGTTGTTCTTGTTTTCCCAAATGACAAGTTCTTTATCTGATGTAGGCTGCGCAGGGTCTTTGTCTTCTTCTCCGACACACACTCCTTTCCACAACTCATTGTAGATGAGGGTGTGTTTTACCATCCGAGACCATTCAGAATAGTTCTCCTTGCCAGTGAGAACTATTCCTACCATAGAGATGATTGAATGCATTCTGTAAAAAAATACTTCTGCTGATAGAAAAAAAATACTTCTGCTGATATACAGTGAAACTGTACTCAAAAGGGCATTCTCAAAAATTTCAAATCTCTTCCAATATGTACCTCAATACTTCAAGCTGCAACATATTTTCTCCAAATTTATTTCTTCAAATCCCTCCAATGTTTGATATAAAAGCATCCAGTATTTCAAATATTAAGTATTACATATCACTTCAACCTTTTAAATGTAATAAATGCCCATAAAATATTACATATTACTTCAACCCTTTAAATGTACTGCAGGACAGATTAACAAAATATGTAGGAGCTTGATGTCAATGCTCAGACAACCAATTTTTAGAAATGGGTAAACCACTCGGGAGGAACCGCACCACAGGAATTTTTTAAACCTAGAAATTGATGCTCAAGTCGAGATCACAAATGCGTTTCACATTATACTTATTACAATGACACAACAAAATCGATGTCGCACTTATCGACTGCAGCTCTTAGTTATAGGACTGAATCTTTCCACACACCTTTGGTTCCGATTTCGGTGAATGCTTTTCTCAGCCATGCCTTTAACGCCTGCATTGAGTCGCTGGATCTCGACATTCAGGAATTGGATCCGGGACGCTCACCTTTGGTTCCGATTTCGGTGAATGCTTTTCTCGGCCACGCCTTTAACGCCTACATTGAGTCGCTGGATCTCGACATTCAAGAATTGGATCCGGGACGCTCACCTTTGGTTCCGATTTCGGTGAATGCTTTTCTCGGCCACGCCTTTACCCAAACTGCAAACCGCAGATCGAGCATCGCTCCTCTTTGTGAAAATATCTCAAAACTTATTTATGATTCCCTTTAGCTGCTTCAAAAAACTTCTGTCCAAAATCCGCTGCGACTGCTCCTTTGTCTGGACAAAAGTTTTGAGGGCTCCGAGCTCTTCAACAGGCGGTAGTCTTCGCATCCAAGGCAGAGGCATTACTGAAGCTTCGAAGATTAGATGAGGCAGCGTATACAAAGGAAGTGGTGGGAGGAAGCGATATTGAATTGGAGGTTCAACATAGACGAGTGTGTAGTATAAAACACATCGTGGTATAAAAAACGATGGAGAAATCGGTATGGAAAAGCCCTTGGAAGCATCCAGTAATTAAAAAAAACTCGAAGTTGTAATGGTATACCGCACAGTGGTATGGGAATAACATTACAAACGAGTTTAACACAGCTGGGGAGTTAACGTCTGAGCGGTGGCAGGTATGGTAGTATTAACCTATGTATGGATTAGCCAAGGAAGTCGAGTGGTAAAGGGCGCGCAGGTATATAGGAGAACCGGTAATGGGAGTCAGTTGTGGTAAAATCACAATGGAGAGGCAGCGAAAAGGGCTCATAACCGATGCGCAGAGAATCAATGAGACGTAGGATAGAGGCAGCACTCAGGACAGAGGAGCGCTCAGGACAGAGACAGGAGTTACAACTATTTTTAGAACCTGGGACCTGTGCTCTGATACCATGTCAGGCCAGGGTAACTCCAGAATGGGCAGAAGAAAACTGATTGATTATTTCATTAGATAACTATTGTTTATATACATAAAATGGACGGATCAGTTCATCTTCTTGATGACTGTTCACGTTCCTGTTTACCCAACCGTTGAAGATTAGGTGTGAACAGGATCGAAAGGCCCTAATTCCCCTTCGCCTCTTCGAAGTATGTCTCTTGTTAGCATACAAACATGCAATTCACATCTAAAAGACCTGCTCTGATACCACTTGATCCAGGATTCATTTTCTTATAGATTTATGAAATGAATCACATGCGAAAATTACATCTTAACTCAAAAATTTAATGTGCACACATAAAAGAAGAAGAAAAACACATAGAGGAACACCAAGAATACAACAAGACTTGATAACAGAGTTCATCCAACTTGGACTACGTCTTTGGGCCTTGCTCAATCAATGGGGAGGCCTTCATATATCAAATGGCATGAAAGGAAGAGAATTACAATCACCAGTACATAAAAAGAGGCTTATACCTCCATTCTAGAAAATGGCTGTGAAATGGAGACCTCAGATGGAGAAATGGACAACACTAATGCATCCGTGGCATTGAGAGAGGCTGAAATCATATAAAACTTGTCCAAATTAGACAAAATGCACTATCGGCCACATGAAAGATCTCCTACCTCGAACAACGTGCTAAAAGTCCTCCCCCCCTACACTTTTCCAATCATCGAGCTTTATAATCCTTGTTTTGTTACAATCGCGCTTAAATCGGGGGTTGTCCAATTAGAATAGAAGGTTATTCTAATGGATGGATCAATTGGGCGCGATGAATCCGCCCTTCCCTCACAAAAAACCTGAAATTGGCCTTTTTCCGTTTAAATAGATAGTACACAGAAAACATTGGAAAACCCGACCAATAGCCTTTACTCGGATTTAAAATTATATGAAATCAGGCTTTAGAACATAATCGGGTCCGCAGTGATCGCAAATTGCAATGGCCTTGGGGTCTTCCTTCTCACTGTGTCGATTGCCGATCGCCGATACACCGATCGCCGATCTGCCGATATTCGTGTATCTCATGGGCACTATCACATCGCTACGGTCCAGGGTCCCAGTCCTATCCCTTGGATTTCGCCAACTCGATCCTTCGATCTGATGATCATCCAATCACCGATGTCGATCGCATGTTGCCTTCCTTAAGTCCCGATATCGGAGATTGCTTGCCCCCCGACTCTGACTAATTGGAGATCACTGATCAGGGGTTCTAAAGGCCTTGCCTTAAGTCCGTCCCTTTGGACCCTCCGATTGCAAATTGTCTTTAAAAAGGCTTAAAGCCATTTTTAAGAGAAAATTCCTCATTTTCAAAGGAACTAAGGAAAACTCATTTTGCCACAACTTCATCATCCAGACTCGGATTGGAGTGTCATTTGCACTATTGGAATAAGGGTGACAAGCACCTCGATCTGATGTTAGGATACTTGCTATTCTGCCACTTTGAATCTTGAGATTTTCGATGCCACTGTATCTAAAGATCCACCTAGATCATCTATGGAGTGCAACCTTGTGCCCTCTTAGCCACCTTGAGTGCATGAGCACACCCTGAACCCATGAATGATTTTCATTCATGCTTTAGACCTATTCCCTATACCCTGTAGATTTTAACCCAATAAAAAAATTACCTGCAAACGAATTCCTAAAATATATATATATATATATATATATATATATACAATAGCAAGAAACACCAAACAAATACACATAAATTTTCCCCTATATCCCAAAATCGATACTACTAGGTTGATGTCTCAGTATGTGTATTTCAATGTTACAATACATATATATACATGAGATTGATGTTTCATTACGTGTATTTCAATGTTGCAATACATATATATACATCACGAAATTCATAAAACCTAATCCATTAACCATGGATTAAAACATAACCATAGTTCCCTTGACTAGATCTAAGAAATACCATGGGCAGAAAACCATCATACCCAAAACCATGTGAAATACCCTTGCACAAAACCATAGGTAGGTCTGCCCACCTAATATAGGGTCAAAAAAAAATCCCAAGGCACTACCCTAGACCCTATAAAAGAGGGATACTTCCCCCCCTGAAACCTCCCAAGGGGGGTTGTTTCCCCCCCTGTTTCACCAAACACAACGAACACGGGGGCTTCTCTCCCCCTGTAAACTCCATACGCTTGTGACTAATTGTGGAAAGAATATAACACACACCCAACATGCCCTTGAGCTCTCTCTCTCTTTTCCCTGAGTACACAAGTACACCTTGAAGGCCTCTTGTGAGATTTGACCCTTCATTGCCTTTAGTGTAGTATAAATGAAAAATGGAGCCTTCTTAAGCCATTGATGAGTTTGAATGTACCCTCCTTATCAAGCCTTCTTATTTTAATCCTCTCATAGGCCTATCATGATTTGATCATTCCATGAACTGGGTAGTGATAGAATAGATTTTTTAAGATTTATTTTTCCTTTACATGAATGATCTTCATTCGTAGGAGTACTATCTCAACATGATAAGGTGATGCTCAAGGAAGATAGTAAAGAATATTAACAAGGAAAATCTGCATAGAAGAAGGAAAAAGAAGAAAAATCATGAAGACATGAAGCAGATCATGGACCATGATAGAAAGAAGATATTGCATGATGACTCAGAGGATTCCGATCTTGATCAAAGACCCTTTGGAGAGGTAGGATAAGAAACAAAGCATATATTCCATGAAGATGAAGTATAGATTAGATTGATCATCAAGAATTCAAGATGAAGAAGCAAGAAAGACAGCTTGGCATTGCCACATCATCATGAAGTCCATGTCATCATTGTCAAGTTGTAACTTATAAAAGTGCCATCATAATGGTCGATATGTGTCCATGTGTCATGCCACATCATGTGGAATTTAATGATGTATTCTCAAGAAAGTAAAAAATTTAATGTGTGGAAGTCAAAGATTCATGTGGAACATGAAGCGTCACATAGTCATATATGGACAAAGATTGTATAAAAGTCCAAAATTAATTTAGAAGTTCAAGAATTGTTTAGAAGTCCAAAGGATACACTGTAAGTCCAAGATTCATGAAGGTAATCCAAGAGTCATGAGGATATGAAACGTCATTCCTCTTGTTATAAAAGCAACCTCATAGCTCAAGCAAAGGGATTTTGGAGGTTTAAGCTTTGGAGAGCTAATCTTAGCTTCTCTACATAGCATAGAAGAGAAAAGTACTCTTTGGAGAAGCAAAAGGCAAATTAATATTCCACTACTAGAACTAGTGCCTCAACATTGTAACTATGTACTTGGATATCTCACCTTATAATTGAAGCTCGATGAGGCAACACATTTTCATGCATGTATTGTGAATGTCTTTAGACTATTCATTAGATGTTTTCTATATATGTTTCATTCATATGCACTAAGAAAATTGAAATAGTTTAGTGGCTTGGGTACTTATCATGTTGAAGGTGTGTTGTATGTGATTTAATGATCATTGTGTCTATGTTATCTATTTTTCTAGACAACCAATGAATCTTTCTTTGCTCGTATCTCTCTCTTAGGTTAGTACTATTACTTCCTTCTAAAGGCCAACTTTTGTCTCCCCCATCTTGAAAGTCTTATTTTATACATTACAATCAGTGTTTCACAATGTTAACTTAGTTTCTTGTTCAAGGGTTATGTATATAATCTTTTATGTTATTCCTTGCAACCAAGGAAAACCTTATAGTTATGGCAGTCGGGCTGATACTTTAGATGGGGCTCCTACTCCAAATGGTGTGAGGTCTAATTTAGAGTTCACATCAGGGAGACCCCTTGTATGTTGGAGGTATCCATCATAGTCAACAGACATATAGAATGAAAAAAAACATAGAGATACAACAATACTAAAATCCAATTTATAAATAGAAAATGTTGAAAATTGCTTACAAGCATAATGAAATAAACTAACTAAGGAAATGGGAAATTATCTCTTAGAATAGATGTGATGGCTACATGTCTTCCGAAATGTGTTATAGTGAGGCTTGGAGGAATTTTTATCATAAAGAAGAAGTGTGAAACCCTATTATTAGGAGATGAAACACTAGTGGTTTTGGGCCCTGTTGGGGTAAGTTGGACCGCCAACTTCCTAGGGTCATAAATTTGGCATACAATCTTTGTTTGGCTATCATAATACCATGCTTCGAATATATCCATGAGGAGGAAAAAAATGAATATATGAGACATATTCTAGGACTTCTCCAGTCTCTCTGTTTTCTCAAAAAAACATATTTTAGGAACTCAAAACGACTCTGGAGGTTTAGGACCTAAAATATTGTCAAAAATATAAAATTGTGCTAGAATTAAGGAAACTGAAAGGAAACAACGTCGGGTGTCCAATTGGAATAGGTGGGTGCCCACCAATATCCACCTTGATTAGTCCTCCCCCCTTAGGAATAAATGGTCCCCATTGCGTTGAGTGCCTTCATGACATGGGGAAACTTCTGCTAAACTTGGTCCCTAGTGAGACAATTTCCTTGGTGCAAGAGATGGCTATTTTTGAAAACCTTATATAGTTGGATCCTCTATTGGCTAGTGTGCTTGATTTGTGTGTCTATGGTCCAATAAATTGTGGTATTTTCATTGAATTCGTGGTTGAGCATTGTTTCTATCAGGCTTCAACTGCTCAAAAATGTTTTATGTGTCCAATAATGTTGGAAAGTATGGCCAAATGTTGTGCACATTGAGAACTAGGTGCAAGCCAAGGAATGGGGGAATGTTGAGTCGAAATCATTGTCACCCAAAACATTGGTGATTGTGTAAGGACCTTATTCTAGTGGTCGAAGCTTCTGATGGGCTCTATTAACACGTCCCTTCTACAAATGCAACCAAACATTGTAACCCACTTGAAACTTATGTGGCAGACGATGTTGATTATAAGTATGGGGGATTTACGCAGTGCATTATATTAGAGCATCACCCGATGCAATGAGTGCTAAGTGAACTATTCAAAAATCATGAGAAATTAGTCAGTTACGACTACCTCTCATGGAAATTGTCATATGTTTGAATGACTTACTTAACGCAGTTGAATCCCAAAAATGATGTTGATTATGTTGTTGTTTGTACTTGGAATTGGTTTTATCAAGGATATCATGGACCTGCTGGTTGATGTTCTGGATTTGTTGACTAAACCTAGTGGCTTTGTCATCTTTGAACTATACATGTGCATATTCTTCCTATGTCATCTCAAGAGGCATTGCAACCTCAATGGGACAAAATTGTCGGAATCCCATGCCTACTTGAAATGGGTTGTGGCCAATTGATCTTTGGAGAGCTTTGTTATAGTTGTTTTGCACATAGGGTAGACTATCATCCCATGTTTAAGGATGCTTGGATTTTTACATGCATAGTATGTGCATTATCATCCTGTCGACAACCTCTATCTGGTCATCAGTATGAGAATGGAATGTAGTCGACTTGGTAAGCTTAGGGTCCAATAATGACCAAAGACTTGATTAGAATTTTCTCAATGACCTGCTATCCCAATTTGATATAATTGTGTGTGGAATCCCAAAATCTAGCCACACTTGTTTGAAGAAGATTTTGGTATTATCTTCTGCTATGATGATCTTCTTGCAAGCCATCAATATAGCCATCTTAGAAAATATATCGATTACAAAAAATACATAGTAATTACCATGTTTTGTAGAAGGAAGGCCAAACATATAGTCCATGGAGATGGATTCCCAATGTTAGCTAGGAGTAGTAAAAGGTGTGTACAAGCCCTGCTTATTAATGGTTGACTTGGCAATGGAACAAGAAGTGTAAGATATGATATATTTTGCAACATCATGTTGGATTTTTTGCCAATAAAAATATTTCTACAGTATTTCCACTATCTTTATAGAACCAACCTGTCCTACGACCCTACTTTAATGTCCCCCCCAAATTAACATGGCACACTCTCTTCAAGGAACACAAAGATGTTCCAGATATCACAATAGTCCATGATCCAAAAGGTAGAAGTTTGGAATTTGATTTCCATCCATCAACAACTTGTAGGTGGTGGTAAAATCTAAGTCACTTTGATATAGATGTGTTCATCTAGAGTTCTCATGCCCACAAGAGTTGAGAATTGTGCTCAGTGCCATAATCAGGAGTAGAATAAGATAGTTTGTGACATGATTGGTTCCTCCCTTCTTATAGGTATGTGGACCCTAATAGTTTTGCAACTTCCCCCATGTTTTCATAAATTGAAGAGGTTTATGATCTATAGAAATGATCGTCTCCTTCCCCATAAAATAATGCTTCCACAATCTATAGGACTGCATGATAGAGTACATTTCCTTATCATATTTTGGGTACCTACAAATAATATCAGAGGGTGTCTCACTTTGATAGGACATTAGATACATTTTCTAAGTGAGGATTGCACCAATAGTATAATCTGAGCCATTTGTCATAATCTCATATGGTTGTTGCATGTCTGGAAAGGTGAGGACTAGTGCAGAGAAAAGGAAGTGTTTTAGTTCAATGAATGCCTTATGTTATGCCTCAGACAAAAAAAAAAAATCACTTTTTCATCTTGCTTGGTAACTTGACTCAAGGGCCATGTAATATGAGAGAACACCAACATGAATCTTTGGTAGAAATTAGAAAGACTGAAGAAGTTGTGAAGCTCTCTCATAGTCACCTAGGTTGGCCAATCCTGAATGACCTAGATCTTATACGGATCCACATGCATGCATTGCTCATCAATTATGTAGCCTAGTTATTGGACTTGGTCCATGCCAAAGGAGCACTTCTTAAGGTTGGCAAATAGCTTGTGTTTCCATAAGGTTTGAAGGACCTAATGAATATGTTGCAAGTTCTCTACACAACTAGTTGTAAATATGAGACTTTCATTGAAATATACAACGATGAATGAGTTGGTGAAAATTCACGTGATGTCATCCATTAGCCTCATACAAGTTACATGGGAAATTTTCAACCTGAAGGCATGGCCAACCATTCAAAAAGGCCTTGCTTGGATTTGAAGGTCGTCTTCCATACATCTGTGGGCTCTATGGGAACTTGGTGATACATGGACTTCAAATCAATCTTGCTAAAGTACTTGGGCCCCTTGAGTTAGTCCAGAAGATCATCAATCCACGGGATCAGGTACCTATTCCTGATAGTGATTTTATTCAGTACCTAATAATCAATGTAGAGTCTCCAGGTCCCATCCTTCTTCTGTAAAAGTATAATTGGGCTCTCACAAGGTGAGGAACTTGGAAGGATGTTCACCTTTTGTAATAGCTCCTAGATATTATTCTTGATTTCCTCATTCTCCAAAAGGGAGTGGTGGTATATTTTCCCATTAGCTAAAGGAGGTCTAGGAGTCATCTCGATTAGGTGCTTGACCTAATAGTTCAAGTGAACTCTTGTGGCTAAGGAGAATATGTCGTTGTGTTCTTCCATGATCTTATCAACTTGGTTTTGTTGCATGCAAAAACCCTTTCCATGAGCCACATATGTGGCCATGACCTTCCCCTTACTTTGAGAATGAATAAAAAGGAAAATAAATTTCACATTCTAGGATTCCCCTTACTTTGAGAATGAATCAGAAGAACAAAAATAAATTAATAAATTAATATATATATATATTCCCATTCTACGAGATGATCTTACTTCATTTCTTAGCATGGGTCAAAGAGATGTTGGTAGGCGGGGCTACCTCTAGTATTCTATATAGTTTCCTACCCAAAGTCATAATCATAGTGTCATAGATGGACTTATACAAAGCGTGGCACTTATACAAGTATCACTGGATGAATAAAACATCACAAAGTGCAAGAGGGGAAACATCAGATAGCACCTCATCCATGAAGGGCTTGATGTTGTAGGGAAGGTAGCACTATTGGCTGACATGGATATCTCATCCTTGGTAGAGCCATGTAATAGTATATGGTTGTGGTTATGGTGTATTCATCAAGAAAAAAAACTTAACAACCTCTGCTAAGATGAGGCTCTTTTCACTCCCACTAATGATAATGAACTGTAGTGGAGAAGCCTTCACCAACATCTATGAGTGAAAGAGACGCTCACCCTGCTATGGATATTTGGGTTGAAACTTTTGGACCTTTGTGGTGGTGATAGTGGCACTAGCATTTGCATCAATTATCTTCTTCCCCTTGTTATTCTCCTTATTTGATTATGTCTTAGAGTCAAAACATGCATCAAACCATAAATATTTTATCTCAGCCACTAGTGACTGCTTGGCGCGACATTCATTTGCGTTGTAGGTGGGACTCTTGTGGAAGTCACACTACTTTCCCATGTCCTTCTTCGTGTTCATGGTGTTATTTTTTGTTGGTGGCTTCGATGGGTCATCCTGGCTCATTCGAACTTAGCTCTGTCCTTTTTTTTGGTTGATTAGGAGTGCCCTTTCCTTGCTTTAGATTCACAGATCCAAAGTGTTGCTTCTTTTGTTTCAATTTTTCTTCAATCTTGGCAGCATATCAATATGTTGCACTAGGTTACGAGATGTCTAGGAATTCTATTTCATCGAGAATTTATTTGTGCAAACAGTTGTAGTATTTGGCCATCAGATGTCGATCAAAGTATTTCATACCCATCTTTGTGTGTATATTATGAAAAATATTCATGAACTCATACACATCTTGATACCTTTGTTTTCATAGTGTGGTCCATTGTAGGTACTTATATTCATATCTCCCAAAAGGGTAGTATTTTTCCTTGATGACATCTTAGAAAGAGTTCCAAGAGGTTGAAATTTGAAACAAAGAGGGCTCATTGGAATTTATCTCACAGTAAGTTTCCCACTAGCCATTGACATGGGGCATGGCTTTAAGCAGTGAAAAAGTAATATTTTCAGCATCAGAGAAACTATGGACTGAAAAGTAACCTTCTGGAAAAATTAACCATTTATCTACATAATTTTCATCTATATGAACTTAAAATATAGGGATATCAAATTTAACTCGTACCCTGAATGGGGTAGTGCAACCGAAGGACTGTCAGACAAAGATGTGTTGCTTGTTGGCATCCATTGAAGGATCTGAGAATCTTTTTCCATCATTTCATTCCTGTGTCGCTCGAAGGCTTATTTGAGCAACAATTTGATAGCATCTCCTGCTCCCTTGTATTTCTTTTCTCCTACCATGGGAGGTGAGTGATTTCTATGAGGACGGTCTTGCAGGTGTTCAACTTGTTTGAATCCCAATTCCTTATACCCTAACCTCATTGGGGACATGCACAGAAAAAGAGAAAAATAATAGACTACTTTGATACCACTAATCTATATTTATGAAGGAACATGATCCGAACTTAAACATGAACGCAAAAAATTACAGATGTAACCATAAATATAGAGATGTAGCAGAAATAACACTTCATTTCATTAATATAAAATACTAAAATATGCTTACAAACAGAATGGAAAATAGAACTAGCTCGGGCAATAGTAGCTTATCTTTAAGAAGAGATGTGGCAACTAAATTCCTTTGAACTATGTTACAATGAAGCTAAAGGGCCTATTTATTATTGAACAATAAGGGAAAACCCTAAAAAACTAAAACCCTAACCCTGGGAAATGGAACACCAAGCATTTGTGGGCCATGTTGGGGTTAGTTGGGTAGCCAACTTACCGAGGTCGTAACTTGGTCATATTATCTTTTTTTGGCATGTACGATAACTTGTTGGAAAGATCTCTTTGACTACTATAGGATTTGTGGAAGGCCTTTGCCTATGGCAACGAGACTACTACAAACCTCAAAAAAATATCGTTTAAGGGGTCAAAGCTGCTCCAGGAGTTCACGACCTGAAAAACTACTAAAAATAGTAAATTATACATCAACCAAGGAAACGGATGAAACCAGATGGAGGTCTCGGTGGAATAGTTGGGTGGCCATGAATTTCCACCTAGATCATTCCTCCCTCCTTAGGAAGAAATGGTCCCCATTTCTTGTAGACCCTCCATGAGGTGACGAAATTTCTGTTGAATCTAGTCCCTGGTGAACCACCTACATTGGTGAAGGAGTCACCCTTCTTTGACAACTCGATATAGATGGATCCTCTGTTGATGATTATTATTGATCCCGTGTCCATGATCTGAACAGTTGTGGCTTATGCTGTGCAGTCTAGGTTTATCTTTGTTGGTGTGAATTGTTCTATAATGTCGAATGTGTCAAACAATGGTGGAAAGTATGGTTGCATACAGTCTACATTGAACACTAGGTGCAGGCCAAGGAAAGGTGGAATTTTGAGCTCGAAGCCATTTCCCCCTACAACCTTGATGATCATGTATGGCCCATAGTGGAGTGGTCGAAGCTTGTAGTGGGGTCCAGCGATGCTCTCCTTCTGCAAATGTAGCCAAATTTTGTTGGCCACCTAGAACTTGTGCGACACCTGATGTTGATCATGTCGCTACTTTTAATTAGCATTGGATCTTTCCAATATATCATGGACCTGCTAGCGGATGTGTTTAATCCACTCAATGAATCTATTAGCCATGTCAGGTTCAGACCTGATGTGAGCTGAATCTACTTGCGTGGCTGCAAATGGTATGGCCACATCAATGGCACATAATAGCTGAAATCTGAGCCCTGCCTGAAATGGGTTGAGGCCTTTTGAGATATGGACAGCTCTATTGTAGTTGTGCTAGACATAGGGGAGCATTTCATCCCATGTATGTGGATGATTCAAGTTGTACATGTGAAGAATGTGTACGATCATCCTATTGACGACCTCTCTGTTGCCATCAGTTTGGGTGTAGAAAGTCGTGGACTTAGCAAGTTTGGTATCCAACATCGACTAGAGACTTGACCAAAATGCACATAGGAATATGTTATCCCAATACGATATAATGAACTATGGGATCCCAAAGTGTATGCACACTCCCTCAAAGAAGAGCTTAGCAGTGGCCTCTGTTGTGATACTCTTCTTGCAGGATGCCATAATGGCCATCTTAGACAATCTATCAATGACAACGAAAACGTAGTGGTTTCCGTGCTTAGTAGAAGGAAGGCTCGATAAGTAATCCATGGAGATAGATTCCCATGGTCCACTAGGAGTAGGTAGAGAAGTATATAGGCCTTGCTTCTTCATGGTTGCTTTGGAAATGGCGCAAGAAGTGCAGGATTGAATGTACGTCCCAACATCTGTGTTGGCATTATGGCACAGGTTTGGAGCTATGGAATAGGTGTTGTCCTTGATGGCAACTCTCTTTGGTAACAGATCTCAGTACAGGCTTTCAGAATGAAGGAAAAGACATATACGCAGGTTCATCTAGACTAAGACACATATACACGCGGGTTATACGTTTCAAAGGCGCGTATGCGTATACATGCACTTTCATGCAAGGAAAAGCGCGTATATGTTGGAGAACTTATCGTTGGTCCATGGTAGTTAGTACTTGGTATTTGAACCTATGGTTTTGGACCATAGTACCCCGTCAGAAGTATTGATCCCAGGTATTGGGTCTGTGGTATTGGTTTATTATGGTTTTGGACCGTGGTATTGTGGAAGGCCTAAAACTATAAAATAGGAAGGAGATCATGTGGCAAAAGATCATCTGAATTATTGTTAAATATCTGATAAAGTGCTAGATCTGGAATACTGGTAATTGGGAGATCTGGATCTGAATGAAGGAGGAACCTTAGCGGAAAGAAGGATAAGTTCTATTGATGGGTCATAATCTCTTGGCTTGAATGATAATATCTTTGCATGATTTTGATCTGTTATATATGGCGCATGCGTGATCTATAAATATGATAATCTAGGTTAATCAGTGTCTGAATATTTGAAAGAGTGAATTATCTTTTGTAGATATGTACGTAGGTTCAGTTCAGCGAGGGCACGTATATACGCTGGTTCAGTGAAGGAAAACAGTGTATACGCAAGTTGTTCCATATGCAGAAGCGTATGCACGCAGGTTTCAGGCTATTAAAGTAGCGTATATATTTTGAGTTGTGATCTTGCTGTTTCTGTTTATTGCTGCAGTGTTCTGGGTTCAGATTTGGTGTGTGGTTACTATTACTGTGATCTGGGTACAGTCGTCAGAGAAGTGTTTATTTTGATTCAGAAGGTGATTGGTTAATACAGAAATTCTTGATGTTTGATTGATGTGGATCTAGTCTGAAAATTTATGAAACGTGGTCCCTGAAAGAAAGAGAAGGTTGTAGCCTTCTATAGGCCAGCACCTACATACTAGTATCTTGGCTAGTGCAAGAGCTAAGGGGGTTGTAGGAAGCTGGAAAACGAGAGAGGGTTGTAGCTCTCTGTAGGTTGCAGCCTGTGTACTGGTAAAGGACTGCACCAGTACAATTGTAAAAAGAAGTTTCTAATTAAAGAGAAGATAGAGACGAATTGCAGCAGGTGGTTTTCACCCACATTGGGTGTCCACATTATATATCTTGTGTTCTTGTGTGTGATTGTCTTTCTGCTCTTTTTTACTATTTCTGGTTACTGGTTATTTTCTTATGAATCACAGATTAACAATCAACATTAGAAAGATAAAGTAAATTAAAAAGTTTGCATTATATACACAGGTTTTCTTCTGCATAGTTGCGTATATACGTGGGTTTAATTAACTGAAGTAGCATATATCATTTGATTTTGAAAAAGGAATATTTGACTTGATAATACTAATTCACCCCCCCTCTCAGTATTATTTCCAACAATTGGTATCAGAGCAGGTTCTTCAGAAGAAGCTTGATCGCTTGAAGAAAGATCTTGCATCATGAGCAACTACGAGAGGGAAGCATCAATCAGGCCACCGATTTTTGATGGGACAAATTTCTTTTATTGGAAGGTAAGAGTTACTACCTATCTTCAATCTCTTGGTACAGAAGTCTAGGATATCATAGATACAGGGTATACTTTTCCATCAGCAACTCCTACAGATCCGGCTGAGAAGAAGAAATATGAAACAAATGCAAAGGCGGTCAATACTCTATTAGGATGCCTATCTCAATCAGAATTTGTCAAGGTAATGTAGTTTAAATCTGCAAAAGAGATATGGGACAAGATTGTTCTGAGCTATGAAGGAGATGATCAGGTAAAATGAGCAAAACTTCAAACCCTCAGGATTCTGTATGAAAATCTCAAGATGTATGATTAAAGTGTGGCTAACTATTTTCTTCGTGTATATGAGATTGTTAATTGTATGAAAAATTTTGGTGAAGAAATAAAAGAGGCTGTTGTGGTTGAAAAAGTTCTAAGATCTTTGTCCCCTAGGTTTGAATCTAAATTTTCTGCAATAGAAGAAAAAGAGAATCTACAAAGCCTTAAAATGTCACAGCTGCACAGAATTCTAACTGTTTATGAAATGAGGAAAGGAGGTCCATCAGATAGGAGAGAAGCTACCTTCAAGGCTTCAGGAAAAGGCAAGTACTACGAGTCAGGACACGTGTCAGAAGAAGAAGAAGAATCAAATTTTGTCAGAAATCTTCAACCGGGTATTGGACGGTTCTGAGGTAAGTTACCTTTCAAATGCTTTGCTTGTGGAAGAGTCGGTCACTATGCTGCCAAATGTCCTCACAAGGATAAGATTGACAAAGGGAAGGAACCTGTTAAATGGAACAAGAAACATAATGCAACTAAGAAAAGTTACTACACTCATGAAGATAGTGATGGCCTATCAAATAGTGACGAAGATGAACGAGGTAATGATTATAAACTTTTAATGGCTTTTGTAGATGATGATTACATGGATGCTATAGATGTGGATGACTTTTATGAAGAGATTTCTAGACTCAAGACATGTTTAGAAGAAAAGAATGTGATCATTGATACTCTGCAATTTCAACTTGATGAAAAAGAAAAATCTCTTGAGAAGTTAGAATGTGAAATTTTTGGCCTTAGAAAGGAAATTGAGAAAACAAAGGTTCTTAATCTTAAGTTTGTTAAAGGATCTGAAACTCTGGATGAGATTATCAATGTACAACGTTCTCCACTAATCAAGACAGATCTGGGTTATAATGGAGAAACATCTCAAGCATCCACCTCAAAGAGTTATCTTGATGCAGCAAGGAGGAATGAGAAAAATCCCAATGGAGATCATCAGGTAAAGCAGGGATGAATTACATCAAGAACAAACAGAGACTACCAGGTAAACCAGGGGCAATCCATCTTAAGGGTGAACAAAAGCTACAACCAGCCACAGGTAAAAACTTCTCAATTTGCTTCAAGAATGGATGACAATAGAAATTACAATCATTTGGCTGGTAGATTTGATAATCGCAGAAGTTTCTTCAATGGCCAATGTTTCTCTTGCCATAACTTTGGTCACAAAGTAGCTCAATGTGTTGCCTATAAGACAATCATGACTAGAGAAGCTCAAAAACAAAGAAGTATGACCGGGATTACGAAAAGGACCTATAACAACTTTTCAGCCCTTGAAAATGAAATTGAATGTTCTATTTGTAATAACTTCAGTCATGAAGATTCTGAATGCAGGAGCAGGTTTTGGCAGACAAAGGAACAAGCCTCAAACACCTGAACATGGAGAATAAAGGAACCACAACCAGAAAGATGTGGGATAGCTTTTTATGCAGAAGGACAGGAAAATCTATGGTACATCGACAACGGATGTTCGAAGCATATGACAGGTGATAAAGAAAAACTTGAATCATATACTGCTTTAGAAAAGGGTAAGAAAGTTTCTTTTGGAAATGATACCCCTGCAGCCATAAAAGGAAAAGGGACTGCTCAATTAAAAGAAAAGGTCAAAGCTGGAAATGTTTTGTATTTTGGTGGCTTGAAGCATAATCTACTGAGTGTCAGTCAGATGTGCGATCAAGGAACCGAGGTAATATTTCGATCAAATGGATGTAGCATTCGTGATATTGATACAGGAAAAACAGTGATCAAAGGCAAAAGAACTCCAAATAATCTATACATATTTGAAGAAGGACAACAACAATGCTATTTGAGCAAGGATGATGAACACTGGTTATGGCACTGGAGGTTGGGGCATCTAAGCTTTTCACAAATAAGGAAAGCATGCAAATACTAGGCAGTTCATGGTCTTCCAGATATCAAAATTCCAGACAACACCATATGCAAATCATGTCAGTTTGGTAAGCAAACCAGAACTAACTTCCCTGAGAAGGAAGGATCAGCCAGGAAGCCTCTTGAACTAGTCCATATAGATGTATGTGGTCCATTTAGAACAAGGTCACCTCGAGGAGAAGAATACTTTATATTATTCATTGACGACTTCTCCAGGATGGTTTGGTTGGGACTTATGAAGCACAAGGACGAAGCATTCGAAAAATTCAAATCTTTCAAAGCCTTGGCTGAAAACGAATCAGATCACAAAATTAAGTGCCTCAGGTCCGACAGAGGTGGGGAGTTTACCTCAAATGAATTTTTTGATTTCTGTGAAGAACATGGAATAAGAAGGGAATTCTCTACAGCTAGGACTCCTCAGCAAAATGGAGTGGTGGAAAGAATGAACAGAACGGTTCAACAAATGGCTCGTGCTATGCTTGATGAGTCTGGAACTCCCGCAACCTTCTGGGGTGAAGCTACATTTGATGCGGTGGTTATTCTCAACAAAAGAAATGTCCAAGTGAACAGCACTCAAACTCCTCATGAGCTCTGGTATGGTGAGACTCCTTCGGTAAATCATTTCAAAATTTTTGGAAGCAAATGCTACATTAAGAATAATGATGAACAACTTGGCAAACTTGAACCTAGAGCGATGAAGTCATTCTCCTTGGTTACTCTCCCCACAACAAAGCATATAAGTGTTACAATAAAATACTTGGAAGAATTGTTGACAGCATTGATGTAGTGGTGATGAAAAAGGATACATTCCTAGGCAAGTAAATTATGAAAATATCGAAGAGGATGACGACTACTCTCGAAATCAGACTAATGATGAAGAAGAACCTCAAGAGGCACCAGGGGAACAAATAAGGATAGAAGAGAAGACTCCATCTAGGTATGTTCAGAAGAATCATCCAGAATCTCAAATTTTGGGGCAGAAAGAGGCAGGTGTACAAACAAGAAGAACAATCGCAGAAGCCTCAAGTTATTTGGCATTGCTCTCCTCCACTGAGCCACAAAATGTAAAAGAGGCATGCAAAGATGAATGCTGGGTCAAGGCAATGGATGAAGAACTTGAGCAGATCGAAAAGAACAACACTTGGGAGTTGGTTCCTAGACCAAAAGATAAGAATGTCATAGGGACAAAATGGATCTTTAAAAATAAGTTGAATGAAAATGGAGAAGTAATCAGAAATAAGGCCAGACTTGTGTGTAAAGGGTATGCTCAACAAGAAGGAATAGACTTTGAAGAAACTTTTGCTCCCGTTGCTAGACTTGAGGCCATCCGAATGTTCCTTGCTCTCTCAAGATTTCAGAAGTTCAAAGTATTTCAAATGGACGTGAAATCAACCTTTCTAAGTGGAGACTTAGAAGAAGAAGTGTACATTGAGCAACCAGATGGTTTCATCCTTGGGAATGATCCAAATCTTGTATGCAGACTAAAAAAGTCTCTCTATGGTCTTAAACAAGCTCCAAGGGCTTGGTACTACCGTTTGGACAAATATCTTCATCAACAAGGTTTTTCAAAGGGATCAGCAGATAGCAATCTTTATATAAAAATTGAAAATGACAAATTGCTAATACTTGTTGTGTATGTAGATGAAATTATCTTTGGTAGCAATGAAGAAGCTATGAGTCAAAGCTTTGCCTTGGTGATGCAGAAAGAATTCGAAATGTCTTTGCTTGGAGAACTGACATATTTCCTTGGATTGCAAATCTAACAAAATAAAGGCGAGATCTTCTTGTCTCAAACCAAGTATCTCAAGCAGATTTTGAAGAAGTATGGCATGGAAGACACGAAACCAGTATGTACCCCTATGGTTACAGGATGCAGTCTCAGTGCAAATGATGAATCAGCAGCAGTACATCAACCAACCTATAGATCTATGATTGGAAGTCTACTTTATTTGACAGGTACCCGACCAGACATCATGCATGCAGTGGGAATAGTTGGAAGATTTCAGGCAAATCCAAAGGAAACTCATCTTCAGGCAGTGAAGAGAATTTTCAAGTATCTTCAAGGAACTCAAAACTATGGCTTATGGTATCCTAGAGATACAGATCTCACACTTCATGCTTATACAGATGCAGATTGGGCCGGAAGCATGGATGACAGGAAGAGCACAAGTGGTGGTGCATTCTTTATGGGTTCCAGATTAGTATCTTGGTTCAGCAAGAAACAGAGTTCGATTGCTTTATCTACAGCTGAAGCGGAATATGTGGCTGCTGCATCTTGTTGCACTCAACTTCTTTGGATGATGCAAACCTTGCAGGACTTTCAAATCACTTGTACACCACCTATCTCCATCTTATGTGATAATACAAGTGCAATCAGCATTTCAAAGAACCCAGTCATGCATTCAAAGACCAAGCACATACCGATCAAGTATCACTTTCTCCGGGAACAAGTGTTGGAACAAAAGGTCAAATTGGAGTATGTTCCTTCTAAGGAACAAGTTGTTGATATTCTCACCAAACCACTGCTCAGGGAGACATTTGAATACCTCAGACAGAAGCTGGGAGTAGTTGATGTATCATCCTGCTGTTAAAACTTGCCTGTTTCAGAGAAAAATGGGTGTACGCGAGTTTCCTAAGGAGGATCCGCGTACATATGCCGGTTTGTGCAGAGACAATCACGTATATGGAGGTTTGATGGATATCAGTAGGGACAAGCTCTGGTTGAAGATTTTCTGATATGGGTCTAACAGAGACCATCCGGCACAGGTTCAAGGGGAGCAGATAATCTTCTAATAATGCATTGTTGGCATTATCTTAGAAGCTTTTGGTTCTAGTTCACAGCTGTTGCTGGTTTCAGGTGGAACAAAGGTAGAAGGAGAACAGAAGGAAATCTTGGTTGCTGATCTGAATGGTGATTGACAGATGTTGCTACTATCAGTTATTGGTGACTTTCATAAGTCTTGTTCTAGATATTTTGTCTCTATGTCATGTATTTTTTTGTGGTATCTCTTTTATGGTGTCAAGGTCATGTAACGACCTATTTTTGGTTTCCCCACTATGCCTGGGATGAACAGGTAATGAACTTGGTTGTCATATGTAAATTTCTGATGTATCCCCACTTGGTTGGGTGGATGATCCCCACTTGGTTGGGTGATGGATGTATGTATTGAGTCTTTTGGTGATAGGACGGTCCTTTATGATGTATAAGTCATGGTTCTTCTTAAAGAACATCTTTTGCAGATCTTGCCTACAGTCAGGGGGCGTATGGTCAGCACAGCAGGGCAGAAATTTCAGCATGCTCTCAAGGGGAGCACAACCCTTTTCCCTTGATGACAAAGGGAGAGAATGACTTTGAGGATTTTGGGTTGCCATCAAGTCCAAAGGGTGAGATTGTTGGCATTATGGCACAGGTGTTGTCCTTGATGGCAACTCTCTTTGGTAATAGATCTCAGTGCAGGCTTTCAGAATCAAGGAAAAGACATATACGCAGGTTCATCTAGACTAAGACGCGTATACATGTGGGTTATACATTTCAAAGGTGCGTATGCGTATACACGCACTTTCATGCGAGGAAAAGCACGTATATGTTGGAGAACTTATCTTTGGTCTGTGGTAGTTAGTCCTTGGTATTTGAACCTATGGTTTTGGACCATGGTACCCCGTCAGAAGTATTGATCCCAGGTATTGGGTCCGTGGTATTGGTTTATTATGGTTTTGGACCGTGGTATTGTGGAAGGCCTAAAACTATAAAAGAGGAAGGAGATCATGTGGCAAAAGATCATCTGAATTATTGTTGAATATCTGATAAAGTGCTAGATCTGGAATACTAGTAATTGGGTTATGGTGCAGATGTGGATCTGAATGAAGGAGGAACCTTAGCGCAAAGAAGGATAAGTTCTATTGATGGGTCATAATATCTTGGCTTGAATGATAATATCTTTGCATGATTTTGATCTGTTATATATGGCGCATGCGTGATCTATAAATCTGATAATCTGGGTTAATCAGTGTTTGAATATTTGAAAGAGTGAATTATCTTTTGTAGATCTGTACGCAGGTTCAGTTTAGCGAGGGCACATATATACGCTGGTTCAGTGAAGGAAAATAGCGTATACACAAGTTGTTCCATATGCAGAAGCATATGCACGCAGGTTTCAGGCTATTAAAGTAGCGTATATATTTTGAGTTGTGATCTTGCTGGTTCTGTTTATTGCTGCAGTGTTCTGGGTTCAGATTTGGTGTGTGGTTACTATTACTGTGATCTGGGTATAGTTGTCAGAGAAGTGTTTATTTTGATTCAGAAGATGATTGGTTAATACAGAAATTCTTGATGTTTGATTGATGTGGATCCAGTCTGAAAAATTATGAAACGTGGTCCCTAAAAGAAAGAGAAGGTTGTAGCCTTCTGTAGGCCAGCACCTACGTACTAGTATCTTGGCTAGTGCAAGAGCTAAGGGGGTTGTAGCTCCCTTCCAGGAGAAGCTGGAAAATGAGAGAGGGTTGTAGCTCTCTGCAGGTTGCAACCTGCGTACTGGTAAAGGACTGCACCAGTACAATTGTAAAAAGAAGTTTCTAATTAAAGAGAAGATAGAGACGAATTGTAGCAGGTGGTTTTCACCCACATTGGGTTTCCACCTTATATCTTGTGTTATTGTGTGCGATTGTCTTTTTGCTCTGTTTTACTATTTCTGGTTACTGGTTATTTGCTTCTGAATCACAGATTAACAATCAACATCAGAAAGATAAAGTAAATTAAAAAGTTTGCATTATATACGCGGGTTTTCTTCTGCATAGTTGCGTATATACACGGGTTTAATTAATTGAAGTAGCGTATATCATTTGATTTTGAAAAAGGAATATTTGACTTGATAATACTGATTCACCCCCCCTCAGTATTATTTCCAACAATTTAGACAAAGGTTTAGATAATAGAAATACTTCTGCAGTACTGCCATTGTTTTCTTTACTCTGAAATGTCCAGCGACCTGACTACAGTGCGCCTTTGAAATCATCTTGGAATGCTCACTTACAGGAACACATATGTGTCCCAAGTGGGATAACAGTGCATCATGGAGGTGAAAATTTGGAACTTGATTACTTCCCAGGAGTGTCTTGTATGTGCTTATGAATTCTGGATCGCTCTTATAAATATCCATCTAGCCTGAAGTCTCTTACCCACAAGAGTCGAGAACAATGATCAACGCCATGACTGGTGGTCGGTTGAGGTAGTTTGCAACAATATTGGTGTTTACCTACTTGTATTTAATGTTCAAATGGAATTATTGCAGGTATGTGGACCATTTCTGATGGTGATTGTTCTATGTATTCCCTCGTGTTTGTATGAACTACAAGGATCTGTAGTGTGTGTGGATGAGTGTTTCCTTCCCCATAATGTAATCCTTCCATTGATGATAGGACTACATAATGGAATACATTTCTTTATCATAGGCGCGATACGTTCAAACTATGTTTGAAAGTGTCTCACTCTGGTAAGCCACGGGATGCCCCTACTGAGAAATAATTGCACCAATACCATACTCAAAGGAATTCGTCTCAATTTCAAATGTTTGTTGCAAGTCTGGTAATGTGATAACTCATGCAGATTGTTAGTGTCTGCTAGTCTTGCCAGTCACAAGTAATCCAATTTTCTCTTTCAAAGTTTTTGTTAGGGTTCTAGGTCAAGTTTTTTATGGTTTTAATAGGTCTTCAAATAAAAAAAATTGATCATTGGTTGGTGTGTCTACATTAGTGCTACTCCCTTCAGAATTCATGGGTATCATTATTCATCATGGTCATGTCATTTTTCGATTGTTACAAGTCATGAATCAGTTAAGGTGTCATCATATGAGTCTTGGTCTAGGTCTTCACCTATTTTGTCATCACCATGTCAGTTTTAAGTAAAAAGAGCCATGTTTATGGTCTTGAGTCCACACATAAGGGATTTATCATCTTAGGGAGCAAATGTAATAAAGCTAAAGGTAATACTTCAGTTCATAAAGATATTGCTCCAATCAATGGGGTATGATGCCATGTCATGATATATGCCAAAAAAGGTTTTTTGAGTTTTAAAGGATCTTTCAAGCATTTCCTTCACTCATCACATTTGTATAGAGCTCAAATTGGTCATTGAAAGCCTTCCAAGCAACCTCACCATCGACTTCTACTCTCAAAGGGCGTCTTTCATCCTCTTGCTACGCTTTCCTGCTTGATGCTGCATTTTGTGTCTTCCACGCTGTGTTTTTAGCCTCACGCTGCGTTTTCTCCAGCTCACTAGGTTTTCAATGTGTGAAGAAAAGGAACAAATCCAAACATTCTCTCCTGTAGGTGAAGCTCTCCTTAGCTTAGTTACAAGTAATTTTAAGCAAAACACCACCTCCAATCATCAGTTTTTTCAGCCTTTTAGTGGGGAACCCTCTCCTAGGGTTTCATGCTACATTCTTGGTTTGGCACTATTGTTTACTTTTCACACAACAAACCATATTCCCCTACACATTTTACCCTTACACACTCTCAAGCACACTCCCCCTGGCTTTCCTTATCCCTCCTCCCTCATTCCCCTAAGTCCTAGAGCTAACCCTGGTCTGTACACTACGTTTTTGGTAGAAATTAGTGTTAGGACTGTGTTCTAATTCGTACCACTCATCCCTTCACTCCCCATATGATTTTTCACTTCCCTAAGCTTCCCAACACATCTCCCTACGTCCCAAAGTTTTCCTACTTACATATCTCCTCCCTAACCCTTCTATCCTCTCACCTCAAGACACTAACCCTAAAACTGTATTTTCCCAATTAAAAATCTTTTTTTTCCCCTTTCATCCATCTAGGGTTTTCTTATGAAAATTAAAATCATGGAAAGTGAGAAGAAGGAATATAATAAAGGAGGTCAGATGTCTAGATTTGAGCTAGCTCACACCCATGAAATCAATGCTTCACCATTCATTAAAAGGTCATGTGAAGAAGTGGGTTGCCTACGATTTTCTGAGCAAATTTAGGAAGTGAGATACCATGGCAAGTTGACAATCCTCTTTTCCACCAACTTGAAAAGAGGAAAAGCAACAATATAAGGGATAAACTTCATCATACCAGTAGAGGTGAATGGCATAATTTTTAGGGTTTTGATGCCATTTGCCACACATAGGGACATGCTTACATCAAAATCTATTTTTGAAGTAAGGAAGATGAATTTGACAAACATGAAAGAGGTTTTTTTCAATAATAGAACAAGGAACAAAAACATCCTTCAGTTTTTACACAGGTATCATATATTTTGAGATATACAACTTTCTTGGAGACATATTTCAGAAAATCAAATTTTTCCAAGTTAATTTCTTGTTTTCATCATGATGGTGTGGCATAGATTCCAAGAAAATGAAAATGAATTTCCAAAACCTACGAGATATTTGTATTCAAAACATACTAATATAAAAAAATGTCTCCCATATTCTCAAACCCATTCATGGTTATAGAGATATTTATCCATCGTTGAGGCCTATTTTTGTAGAAAACCCAAAAATTTTACACAGTTTTTTGTCCAAAAAGGTAGTGTGCCCCATGCTATGTTTTTGTTTAGGGGCTCCATTTGACAAAAGGTTTACATTTATGGATTCCTTTTTACCTCCACATCAAAATTATCCAACTGGGGTTCCACTTCAGCACATTCTGGCAGGTGTAAAAGTCAAAACAGTAGAGAAAAAACATGTTTTTGCCCTGTTTTTCAGCAACACTCTGTTATAGACATTTTTGTGCCTTACATCTATAAGCATGAAATGTCCATAATCCAAGGGATCCAAAGTCCCTAAACATGTTGTTCCTACCCCTAGAGGAACAAGGCTAACAAACCACAGCAATTCACAGAAGTTCTCCACCAGAACTGCTCAAAAACAAGTCAATTCAGGATCAATTCAGAAGCTCCACTAGCTGCCTGCGTTGAAATGCAGAGGCTACACTGGCTAGTTGCATTGCAACGCAGGTGGAAGCACTACCAGGGTGCGCTGAGCAGGAAATGACAAATGGCAGGGTCTCTTGTGAGAGGTTTCAAGGTTGTGGAAGCTTCCAGAATCTTCCTCCATGACACTTGCCTTGCTGAGTTCGACTAAGTGATGAGTAAGAGGCTCTTAGTCTCCAAGTGGAAGTAAGAACTGACAGAGAGAGAGGACACTAGTCAGATCACAAGCTGACTCATCTTCACTCCAAACATCTATATATGGATCTCTTCTCCATGAGATCTAGAGGCTGGAATTTTTTTATTGCAAATAATTGTTGTTGGTTTGAGATTGGAATCATTGGGTGCTTAATGCTTTGAAGGGAGGTGAAGATAGGAATTTCATTTGCTGGGAAGGAGATGCTGGATTGGAACTCTCTTGGTTGTATCTCCTCCTGAACCTTGTTATTCATCAATAAAGCTATCTTGGTTTCTCCTATATGCTGATGTGTCTTTGATGTATGATTGCATTAGTGTATTTGGTTTATTTCTAATCCTGAACTAGTTATGAATATGAATCTATGTCTTTGTGTAGTGTTCCCTTCTTGTGATCTTGCAGGAACCTGTTGAAGCTGGGCAAGCGAGAAGGCAAGTAGCTGGGAACTCTCAAAGAGAAGAGAAACCGGATCGAGGGACAAATGGAAGACACCGGTTAGTCCATCCATCTCTCTTCATTCTTAATTCATAAAGGAAGAATACTAGAATAGCTGTTTCTGTTTGTTGCTAAGGCACTGTCACACCTTAGGTGGATAGGATCATCCTGCATAGGCATTTTTCCCCACAACAAATTGGCGACTCCGCTGGGGAAGATTTGTTTAGTCATTTTATTTGTGTTTCTATCATTGTTTGTTTCATAGACTCAACAGCAACAATCGAACTGCATCTGCTATTCTCAGATGCAAAGTAGACAACTGCTGCTTTGATCCAATCACTGGATTTGTCTATGATCTGAACAATGGACTCACAAATGATTTGATGATCCTTTGTGATAGATCTTAGTCCTCCTTCAAAGCATCCCTTTGATTGTACCTTGCTTGTTGCTTTGATTTGGCCTGAAACTATAGATTAAATAGCAAACCGTGACCTAGAACCCAGTGAGGAACTCTCGTTTCTCCTTCAGCGCAGGCTCTGTGAAGAGACTCTGCATTTCAACGCAGTTCCCGTGAAGGCTACCTGCGTTGAAATTCAGTTTCCCTGTTATGCAGGTGTGCTGATCCAGTTAGGCCTTGTGCAGCTGGGGTTCTCTGCTCTGTTTTGCCTTGTTTTGATCTCTGATTTTTGCAGCCTGTAACCAGCATAGGTACCTGTCTGATAGCCCCTTTTCTTTGCTTAAATTCCGCCTCCTTTTGTACAAAAGACTGTGAGTGTTTTTATGTGTTTATGGCATCATTTACAGTTTCCCTTTGCAAGAGTGGAATAGTCATCCTGTAGCCCTTGATTCAGATCTGTTGATTGTGATCTTAGGAGAGAGTTCATTGGCTGTTTATAGTTGGTTATACATTCATTTTTGCTTTTGGTTTGAGTTTGTCTCTTTTGAGTGTCAAAACAAGTATTCATTTCGAAAATCGTTAAGTGTTGTAATCTCTTCTACCCTTTCTGATTTCGAAAAAGTAAACTTGTTTGTATTTGTCATTTAAAAGAAAATTCAAAGTTGTGCAAAAAACTTTCTTTTTAGGCATCAATATTAAGAAAGCGGAAAATAAACACTTGCATTGTGCATTTGCATCTTGATAGTTTGCATGATTGATTTAGGGAAAGTGCATTTAGAGTGTGTTGATTTCTCTCTGAGAAAAGATGGTGTCTTTATTTTCCCTTTGTAGCTAGGATTTTCATTGTTGAAAAAGAGATAAAATTTGCTTATCATCTTTTAGATTGCATTTAGGAAGTTGTCTATACATCTCGTGGTGAACCTCAAAAGGCAAACTTCTAAGAAAGATCAACATAAAATAAACTGAATGAACTTAATAACGCTTTGTAACATAATGCACAACATAGAGGTCTAGGCTAGAGACGTGTTCCGGCGTCGTAAAGCCTGGTGACTATCGATCTCGCTGATGGTGGGTGATTCCTCCTGAGGGACGATAGCGCGAGTACGGATTGTGCTCCCACGTACCGTCGAGTATATATTGGGAGACCCCTATAGGCATAAAACCTTTATCCTTAGGAAGCCATGTCGGCCACCCTACTGATCGCAATGCGCTGAACACAGCATTCAGGAAGATTGACCGCCCGTACCTTAAAAAGTATTCTGCGGTTTTGCGAAAAGTTTGGCACACCCTCTACCTAGATCTCCAGAGAAGTTCCTTTTGGCCTTTTTCAGACTCTATAACGGAAAAAGTCCATCCGAGCATTTGTCACTTCGGGCTCGTTAAAACATCCAAGGGGACTAGAGTCATCTTTAGCTTTTTCTCGACTCTTTAAAATTGAAAAAGCAAGTTGTGTCTAAAGCGTCATTAAAACTTATTTTAAACGGAATAATAAATCACCCTTATTCCCGCTTTGATCTTTTAGTTGAGAAAATGGAGCCCTCCAACCAAGGAATTCCCCTTGGTGGAAGTCCTAGTCCCTTCTCCTCTTGGGGAGATGTTGGAGCGCCCCATATGGCCACATTGTCGCTTCCAGGACTGACAATCGGCTTGCCTGTCTGGATCTTCTCAACTAATGTTCTTCAAAACACCACTATTCCTGAACAATCGAATCAGTAGTTAGACCAGTCCAGAGCTGCCCACCAGCCTTCCACTTCCTCTAACTCTTCCTCTCCTCCTTCCTCTTCGCTTGATGGAGCTGGAAAAGCCAAAAGCCAAGCTCCTAAGGAGAAGAAGGAAAAGAAGAAGAAAGACAAGAAGAAGAAGGAGCCAAAAGCGATTGGGGACAAGCGAATGGCGTCTAATGAAAATCCACACACTGCACTGACCAGGCCTAAATCGCCATGCATCATATGCAAGGGAGACCACTTTCATAGAGATTGTCCTTGCGTCCCTCGGATACTAAGGGACTGGTCTCCCCGCTTGCACAATTCGGTGGCGTCAACCTCTGATAGCCATGTTGATAGCACACCGTCAACTAGTGAAAGTGAAGCCACAGGACAGAGAGGGAAAGCTAGATTTCCCTGCAAACTGTGTGAAGGCGACCATGCCATCCACCGTTGTCCCTTCTTAGATGAGGCTAAAAGAGTTTTGGAAGATCGTCCAGTTTTACCAGTGCAACTTCCTCCTGGATATCAAAAACTCCTACCAAGTCCTTCACCAGTTGAGAACCCGGCTGGCCCACTCAGGTGGTCAGCCAAAGCACCTATCATTGAATATGAACCGTCTGAATCCATGCCTGACGAAAGTCAAAAGGTTGAGGCGGCAGTTGACCTGGTTTTGCCTTCAGAGGCTCTATCTTCGAATGATACCATCACAGAGGAGAATAAAGACAACACCGTCCAAATTCTCTTCATCAACACAGACTCCGACGAACAAGGGGGCAATTTGCCCATTCCTTTATCGCAGGAAGGAACTTCGTCAGAGTCATACCCGGCCGTCTATTCGGTCCCACCACCAAGCAGCCTAGTTGTATCCTTCGACTGGAACCAACTAGGCAGACCCCGATTGCCAACAAGCATACCAGTCAGAATTATCGTTCAAATATACAGAATGGTAATGGCTGGCACCATCATTGATGAGGGGGCATCTGTGAGTATCCTTTCCTCTATTTCTTGGAAATTGCTTGGTTCGCCAGCGCTTTTGCCTGAAATGAGAAATCTGACAGGCTTCGATAAAGGAACCAGTCGACCTTTAGGGATTCTTCGCAATGTGCCAATCACATTGAAAGGCAAGACCGTTCAAATGAACGTGATGGTCGTTCAAGGACCCTTGGATTATAACCTACTCCTTGGATGAGACTATATATATTGCATGGGAGCCATCGTCTCCTCACTCTTTAGAGTAATGTGTTTTCCACATGAAGGAAGAATGGTCAAGCTCGTGGACCAACTTTCATTCCCCGGATCACGCATTGCAAATAGTCATATACCATCCCTAAATGGTCTCTTCACTCAAGAAATGTCTCAACCCACGGTCCGTCCTCCTGATGAGCGCGAGTAATCTGGGAAGATATGACCGGAACCCAGGGAGCATGCGTCCTGGTCTGCTTCGGCAGGAAAACCTTGGGTATAGGGTAGGTTTCCGTGGGAGAATATGACTAGTCTGTACCCCGTCCGTCTAGGAAGAGGGGTTATTCTAGAATAAGATTCTCTTGTCAAAGCTACGTGTTTGGCACTGAGGTCATTCACCTTTGTCTACCTCGGTAGACACTGCCGAAGAAGTGTTTTGTTTGAAAGATTAACGGAATAATCTTTGGGTAGCCTGAAAGAGGTAGGCCTTTCCTGGTAGAACAAATGTTTTACTTGCAAATTGAGGGGTAACCTTGAAATCGTACTTTATACCTGGGGGCATGCAAACCTTTTGGGGTGCAAGCAAGGGGCGGCTATTTATTTTTTTAAATTTTTAGGTCCTTCCCTTTAAACTTGTAGGTCTAACCCTTTAAACTCGTAGGATTAGTCGTTTCCGAACTTGCATAAAGAAAGGATGTGGGGCAAAATCTAAATGTTGTCGTTTTACATGAGACATTCTTATCATATGACTGGATTAATCGAGCAGTTTTAGCACACAGTTCATGCTCGTTAAAAAATAAACGCAAGATTCGAGCAGTTTTAGCACACAGTTCATGCTCGTTAAAAAATAAACGCAAGATCCGAGCAGTTTTACCACATAGTTCATGCTCGTTAAAAAATAAACATAAGATCGAGCAAATGTTTCCACCCGTGTTTAAGATCGTTAAAAAATGAACTATTCCGGTAAATAACCACCGTGAATGTAGCGACATCAGCCATTAAAGCCTTGGTCGTGTTTGCCCACCACCTCCACTTTTCCATTGGCCGATCATTCACCTCCATATGATTGTTTACCCATTTTCAGGAACAGCTGCGAAGAGTGATTTCACTAGCCATCCTTGTGACACTTCCGTGATTTGGAAATTCCAATCCTTCCTTGGAATCAGCTGCTACCCCTTTTTATCACTCGTTCCTCAAAAGACGAGTCTTCTTTAAGCTCTTTTCATCTGACTCATAAAATATGAAAAGATTGCCGATTTTTGGCCTTCCAGCTCGTTAAAGTGACCGGAAGAGCTATCCCTCCTCTAGATTTTAATCTTTTTGGACATCAGGAATTATTGCACAAAAAGATCGAGCGCTTGTTTTATTCGGCTCGTTAAAACTATCGAAAATTCATCCCTTCTGTATTGTTTTATACTTTTTCGGACTTAAGGGATCAGATGACGAAAAAGGACTTTTGGAGTTAACTTTATGTACCTTTTTAGAC
Source organism: Pinus tabuliformis (assembly GCA_031772625.1). Taxonomy (NCBI): domain Eukaryota; kingdom Viridiplantae; phylum Streptophyta; class Pinopsida; order Pinales; family Pinaceae; genus Pinus; species Pinus tabuliformis. The sequence goes on along the minus strand of CM062816.1, from coordinate 214,268,195 downwards.
TCTCTAAAAATGAAAAGGACCGAGTTATCCTTATCGTTAGACTCGTTAAATGTATTAAATAGCGACAAACTTGTCTTTAGATGAGAACGAGTTTCCCTATCGCTAGGCTCGTTAAAACATAGCGATGGGCTTGCCCGAAGGGCAAGTTATAGAACAAGCATATGTTATCCTCCTCAAGCTTGACAAAAATAAAGAGGTACTGGTCAGCAATGACTGGGGAAAAATTGGGAGAAACTCAAGAAAACTTTGATGGTAGCAAGTCGCTCTTGAACATGACACTTTTCCTCCGTACCACAATCGGGTTGGGTTGTTTCATTCACCGGTCATATCACCATGGTCTCGCCATACCATCCATACTTGGGGTAATGCTACCAATCCATCGCATCAGTGTCGCCATATGTTCAAGAGAAGTCGTTCAGAAAAGTCACCTGTGTCCCATCCACTACCATACATTATACTCTTTCATGACCGCCACCCTGAATCATATGTCATCAGATCGTTTTCACCTCCATCAAAATCATTAGCTTGGTTCCGTGTCATTGATGTGGGATTCATTAAGACCCTCCTTTGACGGATCGCTTCTTGTCGACATCGGCTCATTATCCAAGAAGTTGATCTAGGAACACCCCTTCAGTACTTTGAAGCTTGCATGCCTCAATGGCAAGTTTCTCACTTCCGGCGACAGGTATACATCAATGACTTTCGACCGAAAGATTTTGCGTGGTGTTCGACGCCAAGTCCTCTATTCACACCACGTGAATTGTACTGCAGTACCTTGAGGGTCATCATCATTATCGGTGATTCCTCTCACGCTTGTTAACAGTTTACATCATTGACTGGTAATCAAGCGATGTCTTTCCATGTTCGACTTCAGAGAAATTCTCACATGGATCGACTTGTACTTAGAGTGAAGATCGGACGAGATTGAAGACCCCGGATCTAGTTTCATCCATCCGGGCTGCGATATATATTCAGAAAATAAAGACATGGAAATGTACAACTTTGCAGCACAGATAATCATCCTACCAAAAGGATGATGGCTCTTTCAGAATCATCAGTCTACCATCAGACGATTGTCTGTTATATGTACATGAAAATGAATTTATAAAGCTGAGCATGGGAATTCCTGCCTCGGCTAGATCATGAAAAAAGTATGAAAATAATGTATTGTATTGTATTGTATTACAAGTCTCCTCCCAGCAATGAAAGAACTTCGGATCCTCCTAATAAAGAATTTCACCCAATAAACGGCCTCACACTTTAGGGGGCAACTGTTATAGACATTTTTGTTCCTTACAACTATAAGCATGAAATGTCCATAATCCAAGGGATGCAAATTCCATAAACATGTTGTTCCTACCCCTAGAGGAACAAGGCTAACAAACCACAGCAATTCACAGAAGTTCTCCACCAGAAACTGCTCAAAAACAAGTCAATTCAGGATCAATTCAGAAGCTCCACTAGCTGCCTGCGTTGAAATGCAGAGGCTACACTGGCTAGTTGCATTGCAACGCAGGTGGAAGCACTACCAGGGTGCGTTGAGCGGGAAATGACAAATGTCAGGGTCTCTTGTGAGAGGTGTCAAGGCTGTGGAAGCTTCCAAAATCTTCCTCCATGACACTTGCCTTGCTGAGTTCGACTAAGTGATAAGTAAGAGGCTCTTAGTCTCCAAGTGGAAGTAAGAACTGACAGAGAGAGATGACACTAGTCAGATCACAAGCTGACTCATCCTCACTCCAAACATCTATATATGGATCTCTTCTCCATGAGATCTAGAGGCTGGAATTTTGTTATTGCAAAGAATTGTTGTTGGTTTGAGATTGGAATCATTGGGTGCTTAATGCTTTGAAGGGAGGTGAAGATAGGAATTTCATTTGCTGGGAAGGAGATGCTGGATTAGAACTCTCTTGGTTGTATCTCCTCCCGAACCTTGTTATTCATCAATAAAGCTATCTTGGTTTCTCCTATATGCTGATGTGTCTTTGATGTATGATTGCATTAGTGTATTTGGTTTATTTCTAATCCTGAACTAGTTATGAATATGAATCTATGTCTTTGTGTAGTGTTCCCTTCTTGTGATCTTGCAGGAACCTGTTGAAGCTAGGCGAGCGAGAAGGCAAGTAGCTGGGAACTCTCAAAGAGAAGAGAAACTGGATCGAGGGACAAACGGAAGACACTGGTTAGTCCATCCATCTCTCTTCATTCTTAATTCATAAAGGAAGAATACTAGAATAGTTGTTTCTGTTTGTTGCTAAGGCACTGTCACACCTTAGGTGGATAGAATCGTCCTGCATAGGCATTTTTCCCCACAACACACTCCACGCTTTTGGAGTAGTTGTGGGATAATTGAATTTTGGAGGTCATTGAGCAGTATTTTTTAGTTATTTATGGTTCTATGATGTATTAGACATGTAGATATTTCTCCAACATTTTAGTTATTTATGGTTCTATGATGTATTAGACATGTAGATATTTCTCCAACATTTTACAGATCCTAATTTGGAGCATGGGAACCCCTCCAAAAGCCTTTCGCAAGGAGCACGCTACGTTTTCTGCAGACACACTAGATTTTCAAGAAATTTGCTACGTTTTAGCATGGAAGTCATTTTTTTTTACTTTTCTCTATCAAGTTCGATTTTTATTGATGTAATTTCTCATTTATGGTGTTTTAATGATGCATTGGGGTGTAATTATCTTTTTTAAAGTAAAACTTGAGTACATTCAAGCTTGTAAAGGTCTCCATGGTCAAATGAATCCATTTTAGGCCAATTTTGGGAGTTTGTTTTAGCCTCCCTAGTCATTAGGTTTGGTTAGAGAGACTTGTCTACACTGATTCTATACTAAGGAATTCGACCCCTGAGAGAGGGAGATGTAGTGTTTGGTCTATATGTAACCCAATCTAAGCCATAGAGAGGGATGGATGCTTGAGAGTCTTTTGGAGCCTTTATACTTGATCACTTTGCAGTAATACAAGCCAGTTGCAGCTATTATTCAGGAATTCACGTGGTATGATCTTGTGGTAGATTTTTTCTTTTGTGATTCACTTTTATGAATGTTTAATGTATCTTCTTTCCATGTCTATGCTTTCAATGATCTTCCTATTAGTTTGATGAACAAAATTCTTAAAGTTTAAGGTATGTTTTGGTAGGAATTTAATCTTTATGTTATCTATATTCTGATGAATGAACTCATGCTTGCCATGCTCATTTTTAAACTATGCTTTTCAACCCTACACTACACTGACAAAGCCTCGAAGTTCCATTGGTACATACCTAGGTTTCTCCTTTGTATTTCTGCAACTGAGTTTTTCCTAAAACCCTAGCCTTGGTTCCTTGACTCATGCTTCATGCAGCAAAACCCTAAATTTCAAAATCCTATAGCTGAACATACCTAACCTAATATCGTTTTCCCACTCAAGTCATATTTGGTTGTGAGCTTTATAGAGGAGCTCTCTCTGCTTTAACAGGGAGATCTATTGAACCCTAAGTGGTTTGAGGCTACCTCCATCGATCTCATTTCTCAGTCTTGGGATATTGTGGAGGATAACATTTTGGCACCATTGTCCGGGAACACAAAATCATATCTTCCTTGGGAAATAATGACAAGGATCAGATCTAATTTGCTGATGATGGATAGTGATCAGACACATATGAAGGCTGAAATCATTCACCTAGCAACTCCAAATCACTTTAAAATTTAATTCAAAGACTCCACTGGAGTGTTGGGTGTGGAGCCTGATTATCTTCTTTATTCAAAGGTATCATCGCATTGGACCCTAGTTCGTAATGTGGCAGCAACGCCGCCCTTAATATCTTTGCTGCAAGGGGGGTCAAGGGGGGTGGACTGTGATCTTTGGGAGCCCCCCTAGTGGGGGATCCGGGGTAGTGCCCTAGAAGCTAAACATAGATGTAAAATTGCCTAGTAAATTTTGTAATTTCATAGTCAATCTGGGTTGTTAATTAGGTGGACATCTAATGGTAGATGTTATGTTTAATTTAGGGTTTTTCGCCCTAGAAGGCAACCCCTCGGTATATATGAGGGAATTGTATTGCGTCTATGTATATCTGTATTATGAGTGAGAAAGAGAAAGGATATTGTGTGACGGCGAAGAGGGAATTATAACGGATTTGTTATAGGTTATATCTCTTCAATTTGCTGGATAATATAAAAGGAAGAACTGGCTGTTTCTCTGTGGACGTAGCCCAAATTGGGTGAACCATGTATATCTATGTCTCTCTTGTTTTATGTGTTTTCTATGTTTATATTTCTGCAATATATTTTATGTGTTCCATTGCTCTGTAATATGTAATTTTCTAACAAATCGTTTCAGAGCCGAAGGTCTATTTGGCTGATAAACTCGCAGGAGAGAAGGGTTCTAGGTTCGAGTGGGAGCAATAGTGGAAGATGACAGGTTTAGGGTCGAAAAATTTAACGACCAAAACTACCAGCTATGGAAGATGTAGATGGAATATTATCTGTTTCAAAGAGATCTATACCTACCACTGAGATGAAAGACAAAGAAGATGACAAGTATGATAGATACAAAATGGGATATTCTCGACAGAAAGGCACTTGGAACAATATGGCTATGCTTAGCAGTGTCTGTAGCCTTTAATGTTTGAAAGGAAATGAAAAGAGAGGGTATAATGAAGGCATTGGCCAAACTATATGAAAAACCATCAGCCTCAAATAAGGTATTTCTTATGAAGAGTTTATTTAATATAAATATGTAAGAAGGTGCATCTGTTGCTAATCATTTAAATGAATTTAATACAGTTACCAACTAGTTAAGTTCTATAGGGGTAACTTTTGATGATGAAGTTAGGGCTTTGTAATTTCTATTCTCATTACCAGAAAGTTGGAATAGTTTAGTTATGACCATTAGTAACTCTGTCTCTTGATCTAGTACTTTAAAGTTTGATGATGTTGTCGGTGAAATCCCTAGCAAGGAAATGCGACAGAAAAGCTCTGGTGAGACACCAAGTAATGCTTTGACTGCAAAGACTAGGGGAAGAAAATGGAAAGAGGAAAGAGCCTAGGATATCGCAGTAAGTTAAGGAAAGGCAGATCCAAGTCCAGATCGGGATAGTGTGCTGGAAATGCGGGAAGAAAGGACACCTGAATAAAGACAGCAAGTCTTGAAAGGGTAAACAAGGAGACACACAACAAGAAAACAATCATGAAGCAAATGTGATAGGTGATGTGTTGCAAGATGCTTTGATTCTTTCATTAGAAAATATTATTGATTCCTGGGTGGTAGATTCAGGGGCCTTATTCCATGCCACCCCTGATAGGAAACATTTTCATGGTTATGTTGAAGGAGATTTTGGACAAGTTCGATTGGGTGATGATAAACCCTGTAAAATTATTGGAATGGGTACAGTGTTCATAAAACATCAGAAGAGAAATCAATGGCTATTGAAGGAGGTAAGGCATGTTCCATATCTAAAGAAAAATCTGATTTCAAAAGGGTAGTTGGGAGGTGAATGTTGTATGACTTCTTTTACAGATAAAACCTAGAAGGTCACTAAAGGAGGCCTAGTAATAGCAAAAGCAGAAAAGGTTGGTACATTGTATTTATGCAATGGTATTTGTAATTTTGTTAATGGTTTAACATCTACATGAGAAGATATGACATTGTGGAATCATAGACTCGGGAACATGAGTGAGAAGGGGATGCTGATTCTTCACTCAAGAAATTTGTTGCCAGGTTTAAAGCATGTTGATTTAAAATTCTGTGAGAATTGTGTTTATGGAAAATAGAAGAGAGTCAGATTCCTTAGAGTTGGGAAAGAAAAGAAGAGAAAAAAATTAGAGCTTGCGCATACAGATATATGGGTACCTTCTCAGGTATCATCTCTCGGTGACTCTCATTATTATGTTACTTTTATTGATGATGGAACTAGAAAAACCTGGATTTATTGTATTCGAAATAAATTTGATGTACTTGATACTTTCAAGAAATGGAAAGCTTTGGTTGAAAATGAGACATGAAAAAGGTTAAAGTGTCTTAGATTAAACAATGGAGGTGAATATTGTAGCAAATAGTTTGATAGGTATTGTTCAGAGAATGGAATTCACAGAGAGAAGACAGTTCCAGGAACACCACAAGAAAATGGTGTGTTAGAAAGGATGAACAAGCCAATCATGGAGCATGCAAGGTGCATGAGATTGCATGCATGATTTCCTTTACAATTTTGGGCAGAAGCTATAGATACTGTTGTTTATCTAATAAACAGAGGACCTTCAAGTTCCTTGGATGGTGGTATTCCAGAGGATCTAGGGACAAGTAGAAAGGTAAAGTACTCATTTTTAAATACGTTTGGTTGTGAAGCCTTTATCCACATTAATAAAGAAAATAGAACAAAGCTTGAGGAAAAATAAAAAAAATGTACCTTTATTGGATATGGTGTTAATGATTTCGGTTATAGATTTTATGATTATGAAAAACACAAAATCATTAGAAGCATAGATGTCATATTCAACGAAAAGGTTTTGTATAAGGATCAGCCGCAGGAAACGAAACAGGAAAAAGAAATCAAATAATCCACAGTGCTTGATGAGATCACAGAAAAAGTGAAGGTGCTTGAAAATCATAATCATCAACAGTCAAAACAACAACAACAACCACAACATCAACAAGCACCTCAAACACCTGAAAGTGTTGTTAGAAGATCTACCAGGATAAGTAGACCCCCTCAATGATACTCTCCTTCATTATATTATCTATTGTTGACTGATTCAGGTGAACCAGAATGTTATGAAGAAGTAGTGCAGGTAGAAACCAGGAAGAAGTGGGAGCAATCCATGAAAGAAGAGATGGATTCCTTAGCACATAACCAGACTTGGTACTTAACCAAGTTGCCTACAGGTAAAACAACATTTCATAATAAATGGGTTTACAGGTTGAAGGAAGAAGATGGAGGTAGAAAAAGGTATAAAGCTAAACTTGTGGGAAATGGGTTTGCACAGAAAAAGGGTATAGACTTTGATGATATATTTTCTCTTGTTGTTAAAATGACTTCAATCAGAAATAATTGAAGTCTAGTAGCAGTTGAAGATTTTCATCTTGAGCAGTTAGATATAAAGACAACCATTCTCCATGGGGATTTGGAGGAAGAGATATATATACAGCAACCATAGGGATATGAGGTAAAAGGGAAGGAGAAACTAGTGTGGAGGTTGAAGAAGAGCTCGTATGGCTTAAAATAGGCTCCAAGGTAGTGGTGTCTAAAATTTGACAAGTTTATGTCTGAACAAGGTTATACTAGATGTTACTCTGATCATTGTGTTTATCTCAAAAGGAAAAATGATGGCAGCTATATTATATTTTTATTCTATGTAAATGACATGCTTGTTGTAGGTTCTAACATGCAGGAAATAAATGTGCTCAAAAGAAAATTGGCAAACTCATTTGCAATGAAGGATTTAGGTGCTACAAAACAAATCCTTGGTATGAGAATAACTAGAGACAAGAAGAATCGAAAATTAATATTGTCTCATAGTGAGTACGTAGAAAAGGTGTTGAAAAGATTTAATATGCAGAATGAAAAACTAGTTAGTATACCTTTGGCTAGCCCTTCCAAACTAAGTAAGGAGGTGTGTCCCAAGACTCAGGAAGAAATGGCCGATATGTCTAAAGTTCCATATGCATTAGCGGTTGGAAGCTTAATGTATGCAATGGTCTGCACAAGGCCTGATACTGCACATGCAGTGGGAGTTGTAAGCATGTACATGAAAAATCTAGGAAAAGAACATTGGATGGTGGTGAGGTGGATTCTCAGGTATTTGAGAGGTACCACAAATCAATCACTATGATTTGGTGGTTCAAACATTGCTCTAGAGGGATATGTTGATGCAGATATGGTGGGTGATAGAGATAACAGGAGGAGCGCCACATGGTATGTGTTTACTGTAGGTGAAAAAATTATCAGTTGGGTTTCAAAACTGCAAAGTGTTGTTGCACTCTCAATAATAGAATCAGAGTATGTTGCTGCAATAGAGGCTAGTAAAGAAATAATTCGGTTACAAAGGTTTCTAGATGAATTTGGTAAGAAGCAGGAGTTGGGAAGGTTATACAGTGATAGCAAGAGTGCCATACATCTTGCAAAGAACTCTACATTTCATTCTAAGACAAAACATATACAGCTCAAGTATCATTTCATACGGTTAGTGTTGGAAGATGGACAGTTGAAGCTAGAAAAGATACACACTAACTGGTATCTTGCAGATATGTTGAAAAAAGTTGTAACCAGGGACAAACTGAGATATTGCTTGGTTTCAATTGGTCTTCAAGTATGATGATGAAGATGAGAAACATCTAGGTCCAAAGTGGAGTCTTTTTCCAGCAAATGAAGCAGTGGTGGAGTTGCTATAATCAATCTCCAAGTGGGAGATTGTTGGGTGTGGAGCCTGATTATCTTCTTTATTCAAAGGTATCACTGCATTGGACCCCAGTTCGTAATGTGTTGGAAATGTCGCCCATAATATTTGCACTACAAGGGGGGGCGAGGGGGGGCGGCTGTGATCTTTGGGAGCCCCCCGTTGTCAGGGGATTGGGGTCAGCACCCCTGAAGCTAAAAATAGATGTAAAATTTCCTTCTAAAATGTTGTAATTTCGTAGTCAATTTGGGCCGTTGATTAGGCGGAGATCTAATGGTAGAAGTTATGTTTAATTTAGGGTTTTTTTACCCTACATGGAAAACCCTCGCTATATATGAGGGAATTGTATTACATCTATGTAGATCTGTATTCTGAGTGAGAAAGGGAGAGGAGATTGTGTGAGAGCAAAGAGGGAATTACAACGGATCTTCTCTAGGTTGTATCTCTTCAGTTTGTTGGATAATATAAAAGGAAGGATTGGTTGTTTCTCCGTGGATGTAGCCCAAATTGGGTGAACCATGTATATATGTGTCTCTCTTGTTTTATGTGTTTTCTTTGTTTATATTTCTTCAATATATTTTATGTGTTCCATTGCTCTGTAATATATAATTTTCTAACATGGAGGATGAACCTTACCAACAAAAACATGAAAGGACAATATGGGAAGATCAAGTATTCAAGTTGGAATTTCATCCAAGACTTCATGTTTTTTGTCATAAATTATTTCTCCTCCTTTCCTGAGAATGTCAAGAAGTTTTTCCAGAGTACATTGTATTTGAGAAAAGATCCCAGACCCACACTTCATTCCTTTCCTTTGAACATTGTGAATACAAATTTTGATTTTGATCAAGACCCTTCTTCCAAATCTTATATTCACCATCTTCAACTTGATGAGCCTCAAGACATCAAGACTAATCCTACAACTTTTGTACATACTCCTACACCTTGTAAAATTCCAGACAGATACAAGCCACTCATCCTACATCATATAGTCCATGATTTCCCTGAACATTATTACAAATACCTTCCCAGGTTTGATGGAGAATATGGTAACATCACTACTGAAAGACACATTCAGAGTTTTGAAAATATTCTTGACCTTTTTGAGGTTGAAGAAGATGATGTCAGTATCATGATTTTTGCTTTATTTTTGCAAGGTGAAGCTAAGAAATGGTTCAAGAACTTACCGGCTACAAGAATTTTTCGTTTCCAACAGTTTGTGCAAGTCTTTCTTGATAAATGGGTGATCAAGTGGAATCCTTTTCTGATTTTAGAAGAATATAATAATTTGGAAAGACAACCAGGAGAAACAGTGCAACAATTTTCAGCTAGATTCAATCAAGTATAGCATTCAATGCTTGCTGATATAAATCCACCTCTTGATTTAGCTCTCTTACACTACCCAAATGCCTTTGATCTAGAAATGGTGTTTCAATTGAGAGCAAGGAACACGAAAACACTCGCAGAAATGTAAGATAATGCAATAGATGTGGAAGCTAATCTTCTGGTCAAAAGGTTAAAGTTGAAGGAAGAAGCGAGGGAGAACATAAAGAAGGAGTACCTGACATATTCAGAAGTGAAGCTCCACATTTTAGTAAGTATAATGGAAGAAATGATGCGAAATATTACCATAAGAGATGAACTTGCTGTTCAAAAACACCATCTCCAACTTATTACAGAAGAAGAGGAGGTTTCTAGCCATAACCATTTTCCTGCTAATCCCAGTTACCATATATTAGAAAATGATTATTTTTTGTACTCATTTATGGACAATCACGAAAATGGATTTGTAGATCAACCTATGGAGAAGAAATCTATTGATGTAATGTGTATGTTTGATGACATTGTTTATATTGATGATTTACCAAAGTACGATTAGTATGATGATGATCATGTTGTTGAAATAAAGGCTGACACTTCAGGGAAATCAAGGGCATGTTTTTGGGAGGAGAAAGTTAAATTACAACTGCAAAAATATAGCACTCAGCCTGTGAATTTCAATCATGACAACAATGAAGAAAATGCAAAAAATTTCAAAGAAGTAGAAGGGAATTCACCTTTATGTTTCATTTCATTTCAATTTCTAAGAGAAAATTGTCCGAAGACTAGAAATCAATAGTCTTTTAGTTTTGATATTGAGCATGAAAAGGGTAATGAACTTCTTGATCGAGACTCCTTACCCATGTGTTTCTCCTCATTTGAAAATATAAGGGAAAACTATAAGAAAGTAGATAAGCAAGTTGTCAACGGTATAAATGGGAAGCCTTCTCATGAATTGGTTGAAGATGTCACTTGTGATATGGAAGTTTCTTTCACTCCATAATCGCAGCCACTGAGTTACATTGAGTTTCAAAACATAGATGAAAGATTAGAACCTGAAACATATGATGAATTGATGTAGGATAATTCTGTACCATTAAGTTTTGATTCATTTTAGTTTTTGAAGAAATTTTTTGATAATATCTCTGAAGCAAAGAATGACAAGCCTATAGAAAATCATGTAGTCTCATTAGAACCAATGTATAACAAGTTGCAGCAGTCTTCTCAGGTTCTCCATGATCCAATAACTGATGTTTTGGATGATATATGTAGTCAAAGTCTTTCTCCATTAGCTAGCTATGAGCTTAAAAACCAAAATGATAAAAATTTGATTAGGTAGTTGGCTTCATTGTCTTGTTCATTAGGAGTCTCATTACAAATCTCATCCGAAAATTTATAGTCATATCAGGAAAATTACAAGTCAGAAATGCACGAGAGTAAGGATGAAAATGAAAATTTATATTCATGGTAGAAAGACCACCTAGAACAAAATTACAATTTGTTGGATGAGTTAAATCTCAATGTACATTTTGCCAATTTGTTGCAACCATATGAGAAAATCAATTTTTTTGTATTTATGGATCAGGAGCACATCTTCATTGAACACTTGGATTTGTCTATCTTCTTTTTTCTCTACCCGCTCAAGGAATGTGTGAGCATGATTCATATAAGTAGCCATTTTCTAGATTGGTTACACTAGAGGGATCATTTCACATGATTGTATATATATCTTCAACAGGTGGGTGGTTATCGTTAGGATTTGAAGACCAAGGTGAAGGCCCTAAGATCTTGATGGTCTGCTACCATGTTTAAGTAAGTTCAGTCAGTAGTCAGTTTTAGAGTTAAGTCAATTTTTACAGTGTGTCAAGTCAATTCAGTTTGTCGATTAGTTTTCACTTTTGAGTTTGGTCATTGTGTTTTTGACTCCATGCCCAATGAATAAGGCTACTTGGTCTATGGTGTTCTTGACGCTTTTTAAAGGAGCCTCCATCCCTAGTTGGAGCCAATGTTAGTGTCTGTCAGTCGTGCCAATCACCAGTGACCAAATATGCTCTTTCAAATTTTTTGTTAGCGTTCTAGGTCAAGTTTTTTATGGTTTCAATAGGTATTCAAATAAAAAAACTTTGATCATTGGCTGGTGTCTCTAGATCAGTGCTACTCCCTTCAAAATTCATGGGTATCATTATTCATCATGATCATATCATTTTTCAAGTGTTAAAGGTCATGAATCAGTTAAAATGTCATCATATGGGTCTCAGTCTAGGTCTTCACGTATTTTGTCACGACCATGTAAGTTTTAAGTAAAAAGAGCCATGTTTATGGTCTTGAGTCCACACATAAGGGAGATAAAATCTTAGGGTGAATATGTAATAAAGATAAAGGTAAAACTTTAGTTCATAAAGATATTTCTCCAATCAATGAGGTATGATTTCGTGCCATGACAAATGCCAAGAAAGGTGTTTTTAAGTTTTAAAGGATCTTTCAAGCATTTATTTCACTCATCTCATCTGTATAAAGCTCTAATTGGTCATTGAAATCCTTCCAAGCAACCTCGCCATTGATTTCTACTCTGAAAGATTATTTTTCATCCTCTCGCTATATTTTCCTGCCTCACACTGTGTGTTGTGTCTTCCATGCTGCGTTTTCATTCTCACGTTGGGTTTTCTCCAACTCACTACATTTTCAGTGTGTGAAGTAAAGGAACAACTCCAAATGTTCTTTCCTATAGGTGAAGATCTCCTCAGCTTATTTACAGGTAAGTTTAAGCAAAAGACCACCTCCAATCATCATTTTTTTTAGCCTTTTCATGGGGAACCCTCTCCTAGGGTTTCACACTATTTTCTTCATATCGCACTAATTTTTACTTTGCGCATAGAAAAACATAGTTCCCTACACATTTTACCCTTCCCCACACTCAAACACAATTCCCCTAGCTTTCCTTATCCCTCCTTCCTCATTCCCCTAAGTCCTAGAGCTAACCGCAGTCTGTACGCTATGTTTTTGGAAAAAATTAGGGTTGGGACTGTGTTTTAATTCCTACCACTCATCTCCTACACTCGCCATGTGATTTTCAATTCCCTAAGCTTCCCAACACACCTCCATACCTCCCAAATTTTTCCTACTAAGATATCTCCTCCCTAACCCCTATATCCCCTCACCTCAAGACACTAACCCTAATCCCCTGTTTTCCCAAGTAAAACTATGTTTTTTCCCCTTTCATCCATCTAGGGTTTTGATGTGAAAATTGAAATAATGGAAAGTGAGAGGAAGGCATATAATAAAGGAGGTCAGATGTCTAGATTTCAGCCAACTCACACACATGAAATGAATCCTTCACCATTGATCAAAAGGTCATGTGAATAAGTGGGTTGCCTAGGGTTTTTTGAGCAAATTCATCAAGTGGGATACCATGCCAAGTTGAAAAGCCTCTTTTCCACCAAATTGAAAGGAGGAAAAGACACAATATTAGGGATAAACTTCATCATATCAACAGAGGTGATTGGAATACTTTTTAGGGTTTTGAAGTCATTTGCCACACATAAGGACAATCTTATTTCAAAATCAGTTTATAATGTAAGGAAGATGAATTTGACAAAAATGAAAGATTGTTTTTCCAATAATAGGTCAAGGAACAAAAAAATACTTCATTATTTACACAAGTATCATAGATTGGGATATATGCAACTTTCTTGGAAACATATTTCAGAAAATCAAAATTTTCCAAGTTAATTTCTTGTTATAGTCATGATTTCGTGGCATGGATTCCAAGCAAATGAAAATGACCTTCCAAAACCGGAGAGAGATTTTTCATCACAACATCCTTATATACCAAAAAATATCCTATATTTGCAAAAATTTTAATGGTTAGAGAGATAATGCTCCATATTTGAGGCCTATTTTTGTAGAAAACCCAGAAAATTTACACAGTTTTTTGTCCAAAAAGGTAGTGTGCCCCACACTACATTTTTGTTGGGGGGCTCCATTTGAAAAATGCTTTACATTTTTGGATTAATTTTGACCTCCACATCAAAATTATCCAACTGGAGTTCCACTTCACTAAATTCTGTCTTGTCAAAAAGTAAAAAAAGTAGCGAAAAAACACCTTTTTGCCATATTTTTCAATAGCACTCTACGTTTTTGGAGTAGCTGTGGGAGAATTGAATTTTGGAGGTCTTGGAGCAGTGTTTTTTAGCGCTTGAGTGTTCTATTATTGTTGGAAACCTAATCCTTAATGGGTTAGTGTGGAAGCCGAATGGACAAAAGGAGTCCAAGAGACCTTGGGATGTGGAACCCAACGGTCAGATATTGTACTATAAATGTAAATCAATTGTTAATAAAAATCGTACTCTCCTGATTATCTTTCATATCTCTCTTGCTGTCCATGTGTGTTTAACATGGTATCAGAGCAGGCATATTCCTGCCCTGCATAATTAATTTGAGCCATTTGTTGTATGGCCTTTTTTGTGCAAGTCATTTATGCCATCAATTCTGCATCTAAGGAATATTTTCTCATGAATATTTCTTCAGCTAAATTTTAGCTGCTCCTGACACTGCCAGCACTGTCCAAGCGGTTCTGAGATGTCTGTCTGCCATATTTTATACCTGCGCTCTCTGTACCTGCGCTCTTTGTCCATAAACGCCCCATTTAAAAGCGCTGCTCCATCTGCGATTTACTATTATTTCTGAACGTTGTACGCCTGTCTGTCATATGCGTTTTTTCTGAACGCTGGCCCTGTCACAAGCGTTAGTCCTTTGTGTATGAAGCTATGTTGGTTTCGATTCCTGAAAGAATTGCAAAATAATTATTATTGGCAGTCCTGCGTACGCTGGAACCTCGGTTGAGCGTTGTTTAATGTATTCACTGTGCGTGAGTTCCATTCCCGTAAATGTCAGTCATTGCATTTTCCCACAGAACTAGACCATCCTGCGCATATTGGCCATTTTGTTTTTGAGATGCTGCCTCAAAAGCTAGGTATGTTTTTAGAATTTCGTGCAAGCTAAGACTTTGTAAGAAGTGGCGAGAAAAGAACAATTGTAATGTTGCAGATTTGTTATCCAGTATCATTTACAGCCGAGTATACAGAGTAAATGAAAGGCATCTTGAGCTATAATCCAATAGTTTGAAGGGGTTCGTTATTCTGGTGGGTGATTAGCCTGAAAGATTCTGTTTTCCTAGCTATGGAGTTATAAATACCTATTGATAATTAAATATGAGCATTTTGTTTTGCTGACTGCGCCTGGAAGTGTAGAATCAGGGACCTCTATTTGAACGATTGGCTCCAGAAAGACGTATGCGTTGGCTCAGAAATGCTGTCACGTTGTTTTTAACATTGTACATGTGGCGCCGTATTCATAAAAGAAACGCTGACATGGTATATTCCTTTTAAATAGTTGAATGCTGGCCTGAATACGTTCTCAGATCCGAAAGCGGTTCAGTCCATCAGAGGTTACAGCTATTCGAAGGCCTGAAAACTATTTTCTACCTTTGTCTTTGCATGGCAGAGAACTATTGGCGCCGCCCGGACGGGTACATTTGAATGGTGCTCCAAGCCGCAGTCTCTTTCTATCTCCAAGCTACAACTATGTAATTCGTGTTGTCACATAAACATGTTGTTCAATGCGTTGATAAACCATGAACGCTAAAAGTCATGTTATATTTTTTATGTGTTGAAAAGTCTTTGAAAGGTTGTAAAGGAAGTGATGGCATATATGAGCATTGGAATTAAGCCTATGGTCTCTATTGTGACGCTGTATAATACACGCTCTTTACCTGTAGAGTCTCTCTTTCAGAAAATCTGAGACAACGATTCACACCGGTTTCTCCTTCCGACTGCGCTTGGTACCTCCCCGCACAGGCGACTCCTCACTGCAACACCATTCAAGTCAGTACAGTGAGCCACACCACTGTCGGTTGGCCTCCCCAAACGAGTCATATAACGTTGCTCCTCAACGCTTTATCGTAACGAGCTCATGTATGGTAAATAGTTCTTACATGTGCGTGAGTTATTTTTCAAGACTGTTGAAATCGTTGGTTGAGGTATTGTTGAGTGAATGCTAATTTTTGTGTCGATAAATACTGAATGTTGGAACCTTCGATCACCGTGTGAAATGCATTAAAGTTGGTGCCAATCATTATAAGCCATTGCAAGTCAAACGTCTCTCCTACACAATTCAGTCAAGTGTTGACTCCACAGCTTTGCAGAACGCTCTCGTAGCTTTTGGAAACACCCTACTCCACAGCTTGGAGTTGTTGTCGTTGCATTGGATACATTGAAGGATGTATTGAATGCTTGAGTCTTTCGTTTCATTGTCTTGCACGAGAATATGTTGTGTTATTTGGTCCATTCATGTGGCATGTTATTTGATACATAAATCTATGCTTCATCGATGAGTAGTAGTGATCCCTGGGCGGTAGTCGCTTAAGTGATGGAAATGATGGCGACCCTTTGGCAGATTCTGTGAAATCACCGATAAAGAATTACAAATCAAAGAATTCCATACTGACAGCTTTTCTTGGTCGACATTTGCAAATAGATCCGTTAAAAACCTTCACATGGAATACTTGTGCTTTCGATGGACCTGTGAGAACGACGGCAAATGATTTAGAAGAATTTACTACGACAACTAAAGCATGTATACGCTAGGAAATAACATGCATTGAAATTTTAGAATGAATGCCTCTTGCAGCGCCAATAAGATCTTGGTCACGTTGCTCTGGGCGCTGAAATAAATCGAAAGTTCGTGACCTGTGTTGCGATATGTATGGTGCATTTGAAGTGGTCAATCTCTGTGGTAGCTCGGCCATCATTTAGAGGCAAGTGGTCCACATTTCTGAAGCAGCTCGTGTATTGCTGAGGGTAAAATTCAGTAGAATCTTTCCTGAGAGTTCGGTGAAGCAAGAATGCATATGCGGACTTGTCACAGAAATAATTCCAAGCTACAGTACTCCAGACAATGAATTAAGAAAATTAGCCTAGGCTCTGTAGGCTGTAGTGGAATCCAATTAAGCTAGTAACTTATGATTTATTTAGTCGGCAGTATTGTAAAGTATTGCTTGAGCAGATTTTTATTATTGAACAATCAATTCTGTGCATTGTGGAATTGAGTAATATCACATTACTGTTGCATTGAATAAATTGTATTTAAAAAAAAAAAAAAAATATCGAGAGCTTACTGGGTGTTCTGCTGCTGAAGACATTAAACTGCCACAGTCATTTCCAGATTTGATGTAAAGAGTCATTTTCAGATTTATGTTGCACATTGTTGCAGTGACATTGAATTGTAAGTGATTGTTGCTTCTTCTTCACTGGTTGATAATTGTGATCAGTTTTTTAAGGTGTAAATCTGACATTGAAGAAAAATGGCCAGAATCAATGAAGTATTAGAGTTTCTCAAAAATCTGATATTGTCTACCAATCATGATACATTAAAAGTCAGCAAAGCTTCTCTCACAGACATTCAGGTCTGTCTACAAAATGCATAGGAAAATATTGAGTTTTTGCAGCTGGAGACAAAGCTACAGCAAGAAGAATTACAGCAGTGGAGTCATCATTCTGAACCTGTTTCTATTCAGAAAATTGAAATAGACTCCCATAAACAGCAAGACACTAATGTTGCAAATTCTGTGCCTAATACAACAACAGATTTACATGCAGATGCAGAAACTCAGTCTGCACTTCCCAAGCCCATCATCAGACCTTGGGAACAGCTTGTCCACAACAAGCACACAACTGGTCTTGGATATGACAAGGACTTGTCCTTTCATATTCCAGACTACTCCAAGCCCATTCAGTTTCAGAGTGCTGGATTTATTCATGGCAGTTCACCTGCTCCTCATGACAGTTCAGCTTCAGCTGTTCCAGACTCTGCCCCTCTTCCACAGCAACAACAACAACAACAACGGATCGTGAAATTCCAACACTGTGACCGAGTTGGCCATCTGAAAGATCATTGTTTTGATCTTCATCCATGTAAGCACTGTCATAAAACCAACCATTCTTCACACAGATGCTTCAAAAACAAACGTCCTGCAAGAACAAAGATTCATCTTGGATGGATCGCTTCTTGGCAATGGGCATCAACAGCCAAGAAGATATTCCAAACACATGTCAGAACTTGTTCTAGAGTATTAAACAATCTTGCAGTTGAGTTTTCTCCATCATCTCACCTTGTATCTGACAGGGGGGGAAATGATGGTCATCTACAAGTGTCAAAGTCACATCAAGCGAGCCTGAGCCACAACCCGACACACCAGTTTCAGAGTTGTAGCCAGAGACAAAGATTCCCGTGAACATGCCTTCAGTTGGAAATCTGGGACACTTCCTCTAGCAGAAGACTTCAGCTTCTTGCCAGCCTTGGAAGAATTCCAGGAACAAAATTGAGAACACTTCCTCTAGCAGAAGACTCCAGCTTCTTGCCAGTTTTGGAAGAGTTCCAGGAATTGCATTAAGCATTCTAGAGTTGTTGGTTATCCTTAAACCATCACAGGTTGAGACTTCCCTTTTCAGGTTGAAGTTTTACCTTTTATGCGGGGTGAGACCTCCCTTTATTGGTTGAAGGTTTCCCTCTTCAAAACAATAGGAGAACTTCCTCTAGCAGAAGACTTCAGCTTCTTGCCAGTTTTGGAAGAGTTCCGGGAACTGCACTAAGCGTTCCAGTGTTAGTGGTCATCCTTAAACCACCGCCCTTTATACCAACATTTCATAGAGCACATTCAGCCTAGTGCTGCCATGCATATTTGCACATTTTGTATTACAGCTCTCTTCTTGGACTCATACATAACCCTTCAGATTAAGGGGGGGAATGTTGGACACCTAATCCTCAATGGGTTAGTGTGGAAGCCGAATGGACAAAAGGAGTCCAAGGGACCTTGGGATGTGGAACCCAACGGTCAGATATTGTACTATAAATGTAAATCAATTGTTAATAAAAATCGTACTCTCCTGATTATCTTTCATATCTCTCTTGTTGTCCATGTGTGTTTAACAATTATGTATTAGACATGCATATATTTCTCCAGAATTTTACATACACTGATTTGGAGCACCGAAACCCCTCCAAAAGCCTTTTGCAAGCAACACGCTACGTTTTCTGCAGACATTCTACATTTTTAGGCAATTCGCTACATTTTTGCCTAGAATTATTTTTTTTTTACATTCCTCAGTCAAGTTTGAGGTTTCTTGATGTAATTTGTCATTTATGCTGTTGTAATGATGTATTTGGGTGTAATTATGTTTGTTAAAGTAAAAATTGAGTAGATTAATACTTGTAAAGGTTTCCATGGTCAAATGAATCAGTTTTAGGCCAATTTGGGAGTTTGTTTTAACCTCCCTAGTCATTATGTTTGGTTAGAGAGATTTGTGTAAAATGATTCTATATTGAGGAATTAGAACACTGAGAGAGGTGGATGTAGTTTTTGGTCTATATGTAACCCAATCTAAGCCATAGAGAGGATTAGATACTTGAGAGTCTTTTGGAGCCTTTGTACTTGATCACTTTGTAGTAATACAGGCCAATTGCATCTATTATTTAGGAATTCATGTGGTATGATCCTATGGTAGTGTTTTCCTTCTGTGATTCACTATTACGAATGTTTAATGTATCTTCATTCTATGTCTATGCTTTCAATGATCTTCCTATGAGTTTGATGAACAAAATTCTTAAAGTCTAAGCTCTGTTTTGATAGGAATTTCATCTTTATGTTATCTCTCTTCCGATGAATGAACTCACACTTTCCATGCTCATTTTAAACCTATTTTTTTCAACCCTACACTACACCAAAAAATCCTCGAAGTTACATTGAGACATACCTACCTTTCTCGTTTGTATTTCTGCAACTAAGTTTTTCCTAAAACCCTAGCCTTAGTTCCTTGACTCATAATTCATCCAGAAAAACCCTAAATTTCAAAACCCTAGAGCTGAACATACCTAGCCTAATATATTTTTCCCACACTAGTCATATTTGGCTATGAGCTTTATAGAGAGAGTGCTCTCTGGTTTAGCAGGGCTAGTTGCTGAAACCTAAGTGGTTTGAGGTTACCTATGTCGATCTCCTTTGTCAGCCTTGGGATATTGTGGAGGATAATATAGAGTAGAGGTGATCCTTCAATTTGATAAACACCTTCTATTTGGTTTCATACCAAAATAATTTTTCTTTCACTCTATCCTATGTGACTTGACCTAAAGGCCAAGTGATATGAGAGAACCCGAACACAAAATCATACAGTAGAAATTGGCAAGACCCAAAAAGATGTAGAGCTGTGTTAGAGTGGTTGGGGTTGGCCAATCTTGAATGACTTGTATCTTGGTCAGGTCCACATGCACACCTTGCTCGTCAATGATATACCTTAAATATTGAAGCTAGGTCATGCAAAAAGTGCATTTCTGCAAATTGGTACACAACTTGTGTTCTTGCATGGTTTGGATGACCTGTCAAATATGGTGAATATGCTCTTCTCAACTCTAGTTGAAGATCAAGACATCATCTAAACACACCACCACGAATGAATTGATGAAGGGTCAAGGGATGTCGTCCATAAATATCATGAAGGTTGCGGGGGAATTTGTCAACCTGAAAGGCATGACCAACCATTCAAAAATGTCCTCCTTAGATTTGAAGGAAGTCTTCCACACATTAGAGGGTTCGATAGACACCTAGTGATACCCGAACTTCAAATAAATATTACTGAAATATTTGGCCCCCTTGAGCTAGTCCAAGAGGTCATCAATCTATGGGATTGGGTACCTATTCCATACAGTGATCTTGTTCAGTGCCTGATAGTCAATACAGAGTCTCTAGGTCCCATCCTTCTTCTGTACCAATACAATTGGGCTCCCACAGGGTGATGATATTGGCCTACTATTCCCTTTATGCAACAACTCTTGAATCTATCTCTTGATCTCATCTTTCTCTAGAACAAAGAGTCGATAGATCAGTCTATTGGGCAGCAGCATACCTAGGGTCATATTGATGGAGTGCTTGAACTGACAGTGCAGAGGATCCCCCGTAGCTGAGGCGAAAATGTCCCTATACTCCTTCATGACCTTGTCCATTTTCTGTTGTTGTGCGGAGGAGCCTTTTCTGGAAGTCATGCCCATAATATTCTTCCTACCCTGAGGGAAAATCATAATGAAAACAAATTTCCTGCTCTGTGAAATGATCTTACAGCATTACTTTTGAGTGATCAAAGAGATGGTGGTAGGAAGGGCTACTTCCGGTATCCTATACAACTTATTGACCAAAGTAATAATCACAGAGAGAGGTCTAGAATCATATACAACATGTCACTTCCACAAGAATGATTTTCTTAATAATACATTAGACACTTTAAGAGGGGAAACATCACATAGTACCTCATCCATGAGGGGCTTGATCCTATAGGGAAGGTGACACTATTAGCTGACACGAAGATCTCATCCTTGGTGACGCCACCCAATGGTCTACAATTATAGATGCATTGTAGTCGGTGGGCCCAACTTCTTCATGCCCTCTACTGAAATGAGGTTTTTTTGGCTCCCACTATTGATAATGAATTGTAGCAAAGAAACATTAACCCACATCTATGAGTAGAATAGGCATTCCCCCTCCTATGGATCTCCAAGGTCATTCTTCGGGATCTTGGTGGTGACCATGTGACACTGGGCTCCGCATCAATGATCTACTTCCCTTTGTCATTCCCATTATCAGGTTTTGACTCAGAGTTAGAAAATGTGTCTGATTCGGAAGCGTTCAGCTCGGACACGAGTGACTACTTGGCCCGACACTCACTTGTGTTGTGAGTGGAGCTCTTATGGAACTCACACAATTTTCCCATGTCCTGATTTGACTCCGTGGTGTTGTTATTTTCTTGCAGCTTCGGTGGGTTTTCCTCAGTCGCCCCACCTTGGATTTTTCCTTTGCTCTATAATTTGGGGGCACCTTTCCCTTGCTTTAGATTCACAGATCCAAAGTATTGCTTCTTCTATTTAAACTTTTCTCAATCTTGACAGTGTGTCAATACGTCTTGCCGAGCGAGGAGATATCTAGGAATTCCATCTCATCCTAGATGTACCTGTCTAGGTAGCCACTTTACTTGAGTACCGAATGTTTCTCAGAATCCTTGATGCCTAACTTCATGCGAAGGGTATGAAAAACATTAGAAAACTCCCACACGTCTTGGTCCCTTCCCTGCTACAGCGTGGTCTAGTTTTTGTATGTATCATCATAGCTCCTGATAGGGTAGTACTTCTCCTAAATGGTGTCCTAGAACAAATTTCAAGTGGGTGCGGCTGAAAATAGTGGGGGTGTACTTTTTTCCTTCTTCTTATAGTAGTTTCCCCACCAATCCTTCATGTGGGGGGAGGCTTTGAGAAGTGCAAAAGTAATATTTTCCCAGCTGGAAAAATTATGAACAAAAGAATACCCTTATAGCAGATTTAGCCATTTATCTATGGCGTTGACATCTATCTAACCTTCAAATATGGGGATGTAAAAGTTTACTTGTACCTTAAAGGGTGTGGTGCTTCCAGAGTAGTTGTTGGAAGAAGATGCGTCACCTTTTGGTAGCCATTGAAGGATCTAGGAAAAGTTGTCCATCATCGCATTCCTATGTCACTTGAGGGCTTCTTAGAGAAATATTTTGAAAGGGTCTCCTTTCCCCTCATCTCTCTTCTCTTTCTCCATGGGAGGCCATCGTAATTTGCAAGGCTGGTCTTGCAATGTTTCAACCAGTTCGAACCCTAACTCCTTATATCCCGAACTCATTGGGGGCATGCAAAGAAGAATAGAGAAAGAGAAGACCACTCTGATACCATTGATCCAAATTAAATAGGAACATAATAAAGTACAGATATAACCATAAATACAAATATGCAACATAAATAACACTTCATTTCATTAATATCAAATACTAAAATATGCTTATGAACATAATGGAAAATAAAATTAGCTCAGGCGATGGTAGCTTATCTCTGAGAAGAGATGTGGTAGCTACATGCCTATGAACTTTGTTACAATGAGGCAAAAGGGCCTATTTATTATTAAACAACAAGGGAAAACCCTAAACAACCAAAATCTTAACCCGAGGAGATGGAATGCCAAGCGTTTCTGGGCCTCGTTGGGGTTAGTTGGGTGACCAACGTCCCAAGGTCGTAAATTGGTCATATTATATCCATTTGGCACATACAATACATTGTTGGAAATATCCCTCCAAGTACTATAGGATGTGAGGGCGTATTGCAGACCTTAAAAGAATGTCGTTCATCTGAATGTTTAGGACCCGAAAAATTGCTAAAGATAGTAAATGTTGCAATAAACAAGGAAGCTGATGAAACCGACTGGAGGTCTAGGTGGAATAGGAAGGTGGCCACCAATATCCAGCTAGATAAGAAAAAAATGAAATATAAAATTAACGAAAAACATAGTGATACAATAATAATGAACTTCAATTTATAAATAACAAATGCTAAAAACTATTTACAAGTAGAATAAAAATAAGCTAGCTCGGGTGATGGTAGTTTATCACTGAGAAGAGATGTGATGGCTACATGCCTTTTGAACTATTTTACAATGAGGCTTGCAGGACTTTTTATCATAAAGCAAAAGTGTGAAATGTTAAACCTAGGAGATGAAGTGCCAATCCTTTTGGGCCCTATTGGGGTAAGTTGGATTGTCAACTTTTCAAGGTTGTAACTTTGGTATGCAAACTTTGTTTGGCTATCATGATACCTCATTTTAAATATCTCCATGAGTGAAAAATAGAATTTGTGAAACAAAATTTCCACTTCAATAGTATCTCTTTTTCCCCCAAAAAAAAAAATTCGTTTAGGACCTCAAAATGGCTTCGAAAGTTTAGTACCCAAAAAAATGCCAAAATAGAAAGTTATGTTAGAATTAAGGAAACTGAAAGGAAATAGTGTTGGGGTTCCTAGTGGAATAGGCAGGTGGCCACCAATATCTACCTGGATCAATATTCATAAATTATTAAAAATAACCTAAAAGAGATTACTCTTATATTGCTACTGAATAGGAGAATAATTTATTGAGCCAAAGAACCATTAAGAGTGCATACTTCACATGCATCACAAATTCATGTAAGCAAAAGCAATTCATAGAGAACCCAATATGATATGAGTAAAATATCATGGTAACCCTAGAGGATTCAGAAGTGTGAAATACAAACATGCAGATAGAAGAAACACTCGATCAATTAAGTGAAAATAAATGAGGAAATTTTTAGAATTTTATATGGGGTCCCTTCATTTGATAAAAAATGTAGGGGTGTTGTTGGCCTACCAATAGGTTTTAGGTTCTGTGATACAAAACCATGTAAAAATTTGTTTACATTTTTTCCTAAGTTCAATTTAACTATTGATATGCATTAGAATTTAAACCCTCCTCCTCTATGAACTCCTCATATATATGTGGCTTCCTTTAAACGAATCGACCCAACTGCTACAACAATTTCTTTTAAAAAAATTGCCACAAAGAAAAAAAAATACGTTGCATCTCGACTGTTAAATTTCCACTATTTTATGCTTAGTACAAAAACTTAGCCTAATATTTTCTTCAATTAGCAATCAAGTTTAATCTTCCAATGAAAAATAGCAATTGTATGTAGAACAATAAATGCAATGGACAATAGAGGACAATCAAGAGAAATAACAAGAGACACAAGATTTGGTTAAAGACCAAGGAAATACCCCATAAGGGGGAGAACCATTTCAAATTATTCTTGTTGGGCATGGAATCCCCCCACAACATGTTTTGGGGCTCAAAGCCCAAGTCTTGGTCAAAGGTTTTGTAAGACTCCGTGAATTACGGGCGCGGAGCGCAAAGTATAGGTTAAGTCATAGGGTTGTCTGCTCTAAAGTATTGTAATGTAATGTAAAGTGATGTTAGCCTACCCATGGTCTGTGGACCATGGGATTGTATAAATAGAGCGAGGCTCTAAGTTGTAAAGATAGCGAATTCGAGAGAAGAGTACAAATGGTTCAAGCATAGAGTAAGAGTCTAAGTGTATTGGGTCATAGTAGTAGGAAGAGGCTCTGCAGCTGAGTGCGCAAAGGCCTAGTAGATTCCACAGCTGAGTGCACAGGGCGATGTCGAGTTTGTAATCTTGATCGAAGTATAATAAAGAGAAGTTGATTCCTATTTCTGTGTATCTGCTTGGGCATTGCCTTCCTTACATTTATATTGTTTTATTTATCGCACGCACCGATATGATTGTTGAATATGTTGTAAAAATCATTAGTCTTAAACAAATAAGTTAAGTAATTGGGTAGTAACAGATTGAATAGTAAGGAACTTGGGTATTATATGGGTTGTGCCCCGAGTAGGGCTGTGCGAAAGCATTATCGCAGGTTGTGAAGGAATAGCAAGTGTGTGCAGCGACATGCGTGCAGGGTCAAACTGCAGACCTCCAGAAGCTCATTAGACATCCCCAGGGTGTAGAAGCTTGGTTCTAGGACCCTCTCATACTACTTTGGGTGAGACTTAAGACTGTGCTCTATGGATTGTTGCCAAAAGGGCCAGTAGTACCTAGATTTTCTTGGCTAAATCACCTTTGAACTTGGGATGGGCCCATACAAGCCAACAAATGGTGTTGTTGTCGGGACCGGGATCTGCATAAGGGATGTCTGATATCGTGCCATTCAAATCAAACAAAGAAAGAAATTGAAGAGTTGTTGGATAAGAAGATTCACAAGTTCACGGTGCAGGAAAATAGAAATTTGCGAGTATCTAAGGAACAGTGGTTGGAGTGCTACTTGTATACAGAAATCCACGAAATTTTCTTTGCATCCTTTCCTTCTGAGTTGTATGAGTAGATTGCGAAGTTAGCAGATAACTAGGGAAGGTGTAGGCTAGACAAACCAATAGTGTGGACTCTGGAATTAGTGTGCAGACTAGAAGCATCAAGAGATAAGATCGCACGAGCTATTGACCATTGGCTCGACCAAATAATAGGAGGATTTATCACTGAGTTTGCGGTTGACACGACCGTCAGCTACAATGAGGTGGAGCGACGTTTCCTCAAGGGATGGTGAGGTATGTATATCAAATCTTTGAACACTTGGATTAAGATGCTATTATGTGAAAAGCGGGTTATACAAATAAATTAATGTTTGGGACTACACGAAGTGGGAAGATCTACAGAAGTGGAAGTAGTGAAGAGTTGGAAACCAGTCCCTTAATTTCACCCTCGTGGGAAAGCAAGGAAGAGCTCGCGAAAGTTTCTCAAAGAAGTGCGGTCAGTCTGATAAGGCAGCATATTCCACATTTACTACCTCCACCCACACTGCCACCTGTCTCACCCTCCTCACCTCCATCTCTACCCAACCCACCTCCGCCGCCACCACAGTTCAGTGTGGCAAGTGTGATCAAACTACCAGTATTCAGAGGAGTGGGGAATGAAGATCTGGACCAATTCTAGTTCGTGGTAAGAGCAGTATGGGAAGCACAAGGCATTGTGGATGAAAATATTAAAAAGGCTACACTAGTGAGCGCACTACAGGATCGCACATTAACATGGTATATCAACCATTCTAATGACCACCCAAATGCAGGAATTGCAGAGATCTAAGCCATGCTGAACAGTGAATTTAGCAAGCGAAAATCAGAAACACAATCAATCATCAAGTTTAAGGAGATCGCGATGCTCTCAGGTGAGACCCCCTGGGATTTGGACCAAAGGATGAAGAGTACGATTCGTGAAGCCAATATGACGTTGACAGATGGACAACATTGCGCATGGTTTGTAGTATCTCTAACACCGCACATAAGGACTACGCTGTCACAACGAAAATTTTCCACCCAGGCCGAAGCGTTGGAGATGGAAATGAGTTACATGTGACCCCTATACAAGACCCTGGGTTGGGAGTCCAAAAAATCCACATGCAACTACATAATCTATGTCTATAAATGCAAAGTTTGAAACAGGATAGGACACCTCGGCCAAAGGGATGCGAGGAAGTATGGTGCATAAAATGCAAAGGCCAAGGGCATGAAAAGGACCATTGTCCAGTGTTCGCATACTACTTGGTAGGAGGAGGGTCGATGCCGTTAAGATCGGAGGCATAAGCAGGGCCGAGCGCGGTGTTTGCACTATGGTGCGCAATCTGTCACACTACGGATACTTGTAATCTATTGTAGAAGTATACGCAAACGTCCCAAAAATTGTTTTGTAATTTCTGTAGGTTGGTACGCCAAAATTAACTCACCTACCAAAGCTACAAACTAATGATGGACCGAACTCCTACCTATAGGGTATAGACCGAAACACGAGCCCTCAAACCAAGTTCGGGGATGGAATGTGCTAGATTTCAGGGGCACGGTTGAGGTCTAGGTGGAATGGGACTAGGAAGGGGTCATGGACAACTAATTTGTTACAATTATAGAGGGCTAGGGCACTATGCCCACGATTGTACAAAGCCAACAAGGACATCATGTTGATACTATACTCAGTTTGATCATGAGGTAGAGGAATGCCCTTCGCTAATAGGGAGGATGAGTGAAAAAGGGGTACTCTAGCCCCCTCCCACTCATAATTTGTAGATGATGAGGTATGAGCTCCATGAAGAAAACCTGAATATGAACATGATCCTCAAGAGCGGTATGACCACAGGAGATGGTAAAGGGAAGCAGCCAGAAGAAAGTGCGTCAGTTCGCAAGGCTCCTATAAAGGAACCCGAGTTTTATTTAGAATACGTGAAGGAGACATTCATGGAAGCTAAGAAGAGCTTCACATAGGCCTCCACTTCAGGTAGTAAGGATCAACTAGAACTAGGGATGGATCCTTCAATGCTCACTACCTTTCTCGAGACATGCATGAAACTACTACGCTATAGCAAGGCAGTCAAAGGCGTACAGGAAATTATCACTAGGTGCGTAGGGTCAGGAGAACCACACATGGTCTAGAAACTTGGAGAGCATGCATTGTGCATAGGAAGGGAAATGAGGTTGACTACACAAATCGGGTAGTATGAAATGGATCAGGTAATCCTGGATCTGGGTTCAGATGTGAATATATTACCAAAGCAAACATGGGAACACATCAGCAGACCCATGCTACTGTTAGCCTCCTATACCAATAGGGTTTCATTTTTCATGACTGACAATGGAATTGCCAAAAACGTCCATCTTAGATGATCCAAAGGTTCCATTTTTGTGAAAGAAACAAATAGTTAAAAAATGTAAAGAGGGTATGCCTTAAAAGAATAATCAAAAGTCAAGAAAATGAATTGGTCAGAAAAAATAATTGAAGTGAACCCCAAAGAAAGACCAGGAAAGTGGCCAACCAAAATGCCACTACTATCTTGATGGATGACTCAACAGTTCAAGTTGGGCCATGCCATGTTTTGAATTGCCTGTTCTAGACTAGAGAAAGAAAATCTGTCCAAACTGTCTAATCTTGGCAGATTAGTAGATTAGGTAGAGAAGAGGGGTTCCCAATTGCTTAATCTGGGACCCTGGAGGTGATAAGGGTAGTTTTAGATAGCAAATCATTTGAAAAAGAAAAAGAAATATCAATTGAGGGTTTGCAAGTCCAAGTGCACCCTCCCTGAAGTAACAAAAAATGCTAGGTACTAAGCTAGGTAGGTAGCCAGAAGTTGCAGAAGCCTGATTCTATTCAGTTTTGGCCTTGATTAAGAAGGCACATATTAGCATTTGCAGAGGTATCTATGCAGCATTTTGATGACAAAGTATGAAAGCATGTCTAACTTCCCCTGTTTTCCCCAGAGACTCTCTTTCTAACATCCCCTTGAGGACTTTAGGATCTGCCTAAATAGCCCTCCTTGCATTTCTCCTTTGAAAAATTCATGGCAAATTGTGACCTTCTTCCCTGAAAAGAAGCCACATTTCTTGTGTAAAATCATTCCTCACCCTCATCTACTTCTAAATCTAAGTTTACTCCTTAAACTTAGCTCGTTGTTCCTCTTTCACATCCCCAATTCACATTGACTTCTAACCCTATTATCTAACTCCCTAAGTCCTCCTCTTCCCCTACTATTATAGCATTTTATGAAAAAACCAAAAAATATGTAAATTCCCCCCCCCCCTGGGCATTATAGCCATATATTTAAAGTTCGGCAAACGTTACAAAATCAAAGGCCTTCATGTATATAGTTCATACTATAATTGGGGATTAAATTAACATTTGGTTGGTTTAATAACCCTTACCCACCTTATAAACAGCAATGTTGCATTTTCCCCGCTTATTATGTGAATTTTTGAAAAAACCCACTCTAAGCCATTTTTCCAATGTTTATGTTTCGGCGCACTTCAACAGAAAGCAAAAAATATTTAAAAAACCCGCCGGGTCCCGCCGTATCACACTGTCATATTCGCGGCCCGTCATCCGTCGGATCCGGGCCCTCCCATCCGACGGTCCACGGCAATTTCGGACCACCCCCTCCGTCCGTCCATTAGCACCCGAAATCTGTCAGAAGGTGACGTAGGGCCTGGGACGTGTGCCCATTTGTTACTGGATCGGGCGCCTCTTACCATTACCGGGCCCGTACCTTAAGAAGTCCGATAATACCGCTAACCACCCTTTGTTACCGCTCTCCCTTTCCACTCCACGTCATTGCCACATCAGCGTTACGTCAGCTTCCATTCCGCCATTTTTCTGACCTGTTTGCCACGTCGCTCATCCATGTCAACCCAATCACCAGTTGAGACGTCATTCCTCCGTACCCGACCTGACCAATGACGTCATGCTGACGTCATCCATCAAAAAGGCGCCAAATACAAATTTTTCCATATTATCGCGCAAAAATCATTTTTTTCCCATTTTCTTACCAAACGCCCACTGTATTTCCAGCATGTCATTTACGTCGCCTATCTGCCAACTCCAAAGTTTGCTCCCTAGCTGCCGGCGCCGTGAGTTCAATCAACCTTCAACACCGTTGACCACATAGTTACCATGTATTTATCAATCTCCTCTGTATACCGTGGTTTTCCAAGTCCGCTGTATTAAAGGAAAAGAGAAAGGCATAAGAACTACGCAAAGTTTCTAAGCAAGAAGAACTTTTATCCGCCAGTTTAGCCCCAAAATCATTGGAAGGAGCTCCCATTGTTCAAAATTCACCAAACTCCCACAAACTCTCGCGCATTCGCGGCTTAAAAACCATCAGCAGACAAATTCTGTTGAAAAAAGGCAGCGCCCATTCCCAGCATTGGCTCTTTTCACCTCTCCCAGCAACATTTTACCTCTGTTTCACCCAATTTACCTCTTTCCTCTCTGCAAATTACCTTATCCATTAAATTTCACTGCTCTTGGTTACCTTTGTTCAAAAGTCAAGTTCAATACAACTCCAAATAACAGCTGAACAATGGAGACCCCTGTGGCATTGAACATTGCACCTCTGAATGCCCCACATAAAGACCTAGAATGGTTGGCCCTTGCTGACAGAGATTATCAAATGAGAGAAACAGTTGAACTGTGTAACAAATATCACATAGAAACTGTTTGTGAGCTAAAGAAAAAACACAGAGATGGTACTGACATCTTGGGAATCTAGAAGTCCCACTTACCAATCTATTATCTCCCTCAGGTGAATGATTTCCCTGATTTGATTCACCAATGCTGCACAAGTTATGACCCCAATCAAAGGGTTGTTCTGAGTCCTTCAGGCTCTGTATTATTCCATATCACTCCTGAAGCCATCAACCAAATGTTACAGTTTCAATCTGCAAAGCCACTGACTCCTCTTTCTATGCAACTTTTGCTGGAGCAAGGTGCCAAGCTGTCCAACTCACAAATTACAAGAATTGGCCAATTGTTCATGCTCCCAGATTTCCAGCCCCGACAGCCTCCCCCTTATCTACATGTGTGGTTCAATGACATAGGGAGACTGCTAGTAGACATGATATCCTCCATCTTAGGATTCAAAACTGGTGAGTTTGTGGATGAGACAACCTTGGTAATGCTATCCATGTTCACTCTAGGACAGCCCCCTGCTGTCCAGTATGACTATGCTACATTTATAGCCGACAAGATTCATGAGCAGTTCATGAACCTGGAGAGAGAGAGGGTATTCAAATACACCTCCTATATATATCATCTGCTATTGTACAATCAGCCTGATAGCTTTCCTGTCTTCCTCAAGAAGTTAGATGCAAAGGGAAACAGAAGATCTGTAATGTTCTGGACATCAGTCTGTCACCATATTCATTACTCACCATACAACTACTATGAGTTCATTGACCTGTTCATTCATCCAACCTTGTCCCTGCTGCAGCGTTCCCCTCCTCCTAGACTCACCGATGATATGCAGAGAATCCTCCAGCTTCCAAAGAACTATAGCATTGGAGATTGGTACTTCTACCAAGACCACACAGTGATCAGAATATATGGCTATGAGCTAGCCCCATACAGACTGCCAAAGTACGTTCCCATGAGGCTTTTTGCATTAGAATACTTCTGGCAGTTTGGCAATGCAGACATGATCCACTTTCATAGCAGAAATAAGAAATCATAGCTGAAAATTAAGCACCAACTGGGTCCATTTATCTTTAACAAGAGGGAAGAAGCTTGGGAAGAGGCAGACAATATTCTAAAAAGCCTCCTTCTCAAGACAAGCTTCTATTGGGCACCATACGACCCTAACCATTTCATAAGCCTCAGAAGAATCAAGTATAGGCTTGCTACCTATGACCACGTTAGCATTCCAGAAATTGAAAAATATGCTAACCAATTAGAGTGGAGAGAAGGCACATTAGTGGAGGATTATTCTGAAGAAGAATTAGCAGAAAAAGCCTTTAAGACATTAGAAAAAGCAGTTGACTTGGAATATTTTGGACAGGTTTGTTCTCCAGCCCCTCGGCATCTTGGAGAAACTGCCTCATCGTCCCGTGTTCCCCAGCAGTCTGAAAAAGCAACTGATCAAGCATCAAACATGGCTAAAGGAAAAACAGTATAACAAGAGGAATCACCTCTTAATTTGGAGCAGCAAGTAAAGCAGCAAGAAGGCATGGCTAAGGCACCTGCCTCCACAGAGCAATAAACACAAGAGAAAATCCCTCCAAGGCAGGAGGTAACAGTTGAGTCTATAGTTTTACAAACACCAGCTAATAAGGAAAGAATGAGGAAAAGAGACAGGCAAGAGGAGACTCCTCCTACCACTTCAACAGATCAGCAAGGTGAGAAAAGGAAAAGGCTAAATCCCTTCTCTGAAGAGGAAATTCCTGAAAGACCAACCGATACTATGCTCCCTCCTAGCATTGAAACATCGGCCAGCTCCTTGCAGCAAGAACAAGAGATGACACATGGGACAGAGGTAAGTTCTTCAAAGAAGCGGTCCAAGGCGGACTCTAGCATCAAGAAGCAGTTCATAGACATCAAGAAGAGAAATGAGCCTCTCAAATACCAGATCTACAATCAACTCTTAAAGATGGCACCAACCAATCAGCAGAGGCTAATGTCGGCTTATGATATTCAAGAGCAAAAAATGACTCTCAGTCATTTTAGGCCTACTATGCAGCGAGCTCAATCAACTGCTGACTATATCAGAACCAATTTGGAGATTTTCGGCAAAGACATCCACCCCATGGACCAGATCGAGCTACACAGGCAAGCAGGGGAGATGCTCTATTCCACATTGGCTGATAAAACTCTATTGGCACACCGATTACAAAATTTTCTACATAATACTGCTGCTCAGCTAGAATTAGAAAAGGCATCGTCTCAAGCCAAGGACAACAGAATCAAGTCCTTGGAAGAAATTATTATAGAGCTGGGACATGATCCAAAGGACCCTAAGGGTGTGCAGGCATTATTGAAGAAAAGAGATGAAGACATAGCAGCTCTGAGAAAGCATATCAAGCTGCCAGCTACCCTTCACCCTCAAACTGAAGAGGTTGCAGAACAAAAGAAGGATCAGGATGTGGTTGCATTACTCTTGAGTTTATATAAGAGATTGATGGAGACAGAGGGTGCATTGGAGGTAGCATTAAAAGCAAAACAAGGTGAAGTACCAACTCAGCCAGCACAGACATCTACAGCCACTGAAGATGTGCCACTTGCAACTACTGCAGCAGGTCCTCCCACCGGACAAACATCAGAGGCAGCCCCTTCAGGTTCAGCACCAGCTACAGAAATGACAGCACCAGCAACAACATCAGAACAGGTACCAAGCCTTGATATGCAAAATATGATGAAAGAACTTCAAGCTCTTGAGGCTCAGATGGCAGAACTAAATGAGGCTAAAGAAAAATTGGCTGCTATTGAAGAAAAATATGATAAATCAAAGCAGAGCATAGCTGAGAGGACAAGGGAGGTAAGGGCTCTTGAAAAAAGAATAAAGGAACTAGAAAAAGAGCTTACTCTTGATAAGGTTATAATTGAAGTTAAGAAAATCCTATGGGCCAACATTGGTCAATCCATTACAGACCAATGGCAGTGTATTGAAACTATCCATGAGCATATGGATCTCATAGGCAGGGCCCAATCAGAAAATCAGAGAGCCAGGGCATCTCTAGGGAATATGCCTGAAATAGCCAACAGAATGATTAATGTCCTTAACAATCGCACTGGCCCCCAGCTAGGAGGAATGGGTATCACCAGTAGAACTGATACTATTTTACTGATAAAGAGGGTGATTACCTTAAGAAATTATGTGCAGACATTGGACAGAAGGTGCCAAGAAATGCAGGCAGAAGTGAATAAATTTATTGAAAAAATCACAGCATTACATAACAGAGGTCTTCCCAGCTTGGTAACTAGTGCAGGAAGGTTACTATCACATGAGCACTATGCCAAAAGGGTCAATAGCTATGCCACAAACAAGATCACTGCATCGGCAAGTGCCCCAGAGGAAACAGGGCCTCCATTTGGGCAGAGTCTCTATGACAAGCTAGAAAATTTATTCTTTATTATGAATGAGGTTAAACATCTTTTTGAAGTGCCTCCAAATTATTACAAATACACTGAGGCAGATGAGACCTTAGGTAAAATCCTGAGACACCAATTGCCTACGCAGGAATGGTGGATGGGCATGATACAAACTTTGCTGTGAAGAAATAGGTTTATTTACCAGGTTTGTGTGTATCGATCACAAGTCAGCATTTTCAGAATATTGATATAGTTGCTCTGACTGGGAAAGGAGAAGAAAAGGCCAAATCAGGAATCAAATTTGGCGACCAAAGCAGGATCTACAAATGCAGATGACGGGGCTAAGACAACCGCACCATGACAAGGCAGTAAAAGGCACATTTCTCAAAATCAATGCAAAGCACTCGACTGACCCCGGTTGCCTCCAAAACTCAAAGGATTTCTGACAGAAGTGAACAGCGATTGATTATTCATTTAAAGTAGCAATAACTATTGCATCTACTATTTTTGAGAGTTGGTAAAGAAAGTTATTAAGCAAATGACTCATCGTTAAGATATTTTTGTAAAACAATTGTATATATACGCCCCCGCAAAGCTTATTTGGGGTTGGTTGTTGTTGATTCTCTTCTGAAGAGCTACACTGTAATTTCAGACTTTCAATACAAGAAGCTGGTGGAATTTCTGAAGTTCTGCATTGTTTGAAGTGTTGTGATGAGATTGCTTGCTGCTGCAGGATTCCTACGTTATTTCATGTTACAATAAGTTTTCTGAACCGTGTCATTATGTTCTCTTCGCTTACATAATCCGCCTATGCTGTATGTTTCTTCGTCTTAGCATTAGAGAAAAAGAATAGTTCAGGATTTGTTTATTGAACACCCTAAACTCAATCTCTGTTGTTAATCATGTCTTCTTCAGAATTAGTTATGAATGTGAAATTCTTAATTGCTCACATTTACACTGAATCTTTCATAGTAAATACTATTCAGTAATTCTGATTTGCTCCTGAGTAATATTTGATTTCTCTATCTCACCAACATAGTGAAAGATTCTTAATTGCCTCTCACTGGCTGGTAACAGTCCATATTCCCAAATTTGAAGATTGTTTCATGAGTACCCATCTGGCTCTGCAGTATCATCGTTCTCACTAAATACCTCAAGCAACACATAATCACAGACTCCAATGCCCAATGGACTAAAACCCTCTGAACATTGCATTTCAGCTGTTAGAAGATATCATTCAACCAAACTTTAAACAAAATTCAGTGCATCATAACTAGCCTAAAACATTACAAAACAAAGCTAAATTCTAAAGAGAGAGCCCTCTCTAATTGCAGGTGGGCTAGAACCTACAATCCAAAGTTTGGTTTGTGGTTACCTCGGCCGTATTCCCTTGGGAGTCAAAGGGAACAACCTGAGTGATAACATATTTGGCAACTCCACTGGGGATCGAACGAATTTTTCAACTGCTATCTGCTTTAGATAGTTGTTCCAAAATTTGAGTAGTTCCTTGACAATTCTGAAAATATTCTTAAAAATACCAAAAACAAGTTCAGAAGCTGGCTCCTAAAAAGAGAACTAGGCATACCAGGTCAAATCTTGACCCAAATCCTCCACCTGTTTTCGATAATCCTAATTTGATTCCCAAGACTCTTAGGAACCAGAAGAATTTGTTGATTCCAGCCCTGAGGCAATGCAGCAAAGTTATATCCCAACCCCTGCTAAACCATTGGTTCATCCTCACATAACCCAGTCTTCCCCCTCTTCCTCATCCACTTCCGAAAACATACTACTCACACCTCCATCCAATACACAAACTGCTATTGTTGTTCCTGTTGTTCCAGTTGTTCCCCTTCTACCTGTTGTCCCATTGATCCCTGCAAATATGGCAAATCGTTATGCTCCCCTGCAGCTCCCTGGTAATCCTGGGGCTATGCCTCAGGACTACCAAAGTAAGATCACTTATTTTGATGGAACCAGTACATACACTGCCTTACAGCATACCAAGAAAATGCAAGATTACTTTGAAAATTATGAAATAGACGATGATGATGTGAGAATGAAAATTTTTGTCCAAAGTTTAACAGGTGAAGTAAGAACTTGGTTCAGAGCACTTGCTGCAAATTCCATAGCTAATTTGGGCGCTCTTTATCAATCCTTCCTAAACAGATGGGAAAAGAAAAAGGACCCCCTACACATTTTATCCGAGTATGACACCATAAGGAGAGGCCCACAAGAAATTGTCCTAGATTATTGTACCAGATTCAACACTGTTTATGATGCCATTCCTCAAAATCTTAGGCCTCCACCTGATTTGGCATTAATCAAGTTCCCTGATGGGTTTGATGCTGATATGGCATATCAACTGAGGGAAAGAGCCCCTGCAACCTTGGCAGACATGCAAAACATAGCTGTCAGTGTAGAGGCAAACCTAATTGCTAAGAGGAATAGAGCAAGAGCTGAGAGAAGAACTACTTTCAAAGAAGAACCTTCAGCATTCGAACAAAAGCTAGATGCAATCATCAAAGGCATGGACAGACTTGGGGACAGGGTAGAAACCATAGAAAGAAAATCATCATGGGAAGGTCAACCAAGCACTGCTAGAAATCCAAATTTTAGAAAGAATCAAAATCCAAATGTTGGAAGGGCTGATTCCAACCAGCACATTAGACCCCCTTTTCAACAAAATTATGCTGAAGCCTCAACATCTAGTGAACCTACCGAGGATCCTCACATTAATCTCATGGGTCTGGACAGTGAACATCAGGTCTTTCTAACACAAGAAGATCAAGAGGTTTATAATGACAATCAATTTCACACTAAGTCAGGAGAATCATTTGATTTTAGAGAAGGTTATGATGCAGCAGTCTATGAGGTACATAAACAGTATAAACTAAGGAGTAGAACTATAGATGCACCTGAACCTCTTAAACCAAGGGACAGTAAGCAGCCAAAAAAGACCAATGACAAGACTGTCCTTCCAGAATCTACTGGCAACTCAAACCCACATACCACAGAAGTCACTGTGGAGGATATCTCAGAACAACAGTCCTCTGAGAACCAGC
Organism: Pinus tabuliformis; assembly: GCA_031772625.1. NCBI lineage: Eukaryota > Viridiplantae > Streptophyta > Pinopsida > Pinales > Pinaceae > Pinus > Pinus tabuliformis. Next base: position 214,231,621 of record CM062816.1, on the reverse strand, counting down.
CAGCCCCACCCCATCCTTCAAAGGTAAGGTCAAATAACATCCCTGAAAATAAATATGGTACCAAGTTCACTCAAAATCGTGCCAACCAAGAAGAAAGGACCACTGAAAACCCAGCCGAAAAGGAAAAACCTGCTGCACTTAATGCCAAGATTCAAATAGAAAAGCCCTTTAACTTGGAAACAGAAATAAGTAAGCTAAAGATATCAGTCCCTCTTTCTGAATTGGCCAAACATCAAGTGTACAGACAACAGATTAATAGGTCACTCCAAATATCAGACAATAAAGATGCTATGAATGTCCTAGATGATCAACCGGAGTTACTGTTTGGTCCTGAGGTTAACAGAAAAATATCAAATGGAGGGGTTCCACCCTTCTATGTCAGTTTAAACATTCATGATAAGATCCTACACAATGCAATGTTTGATTCCGGGGCCTCACACAACTTAATGCCCAAATCTGCAATGGAAAAAATCGACTTGGACATCACAAGACCTTATAAAGATCTATTCTCATTTGATTCAATCCAAGTCAGGTGCTTAGGCTTGATTAAAGATTTATCTATCTCCCTGGTCCAGTACCCAACCAAAACAATTTTGATGGATGTAGTGGTAGCTGACATACCTCCTAAGTATGGTATGCTCTTGTCCAGATCCTGGGGGGCCAAACTCCAAGGATCGTTGCAATTAGATATGTCCTATGCTACCATTTCAGTCTTTGGACAGCCAAAGAGATTATATCGCGAAACATTAATGAAATATGTGGTAAGCAGTCAAGAGAAGCCCCAAAACTTCCCAATCTATTCAATACACTCTGACATGGATTCATTTATTCTCTACAATGCTGACATTTGTAGCAAGGCTTATTCTGAACTATTAATGGCAGCAGAGGCAGAGGAATTAAATGAACAATTTGCCCCCCAAGACCAAAGGACTTTAGGCATAACTAATATAACAAAGGAGCACGATGTATCAAGCAACTTGCAAGAAACCAATCTGCCCATGATCCAACTTTCTAAAGATCTCAATCCAAATCTTGATCATGAAACCTTATGGTACTTAGAATTTGATGGTTCTGTAAACAAGTTAGGAGCTGGAGCAGGAGTCTGGATCCACAATATGCACAATGACCAGGCTGAGGGTCATGCATATAGGTTAAACTTTCGATGCACAAACAATATGGCTGAGTATGAAGCCCTTTTTTTAGGTCTCAAACTCATAAAAAATTTGGGTGCAACCAAAGTTTCAATCTTAGGAGATTCAGATCTGATCATACAACAGATGAAAGGAAACTTTACCACAAATGATCTAAGGTTGAGAGCTTATAAGGGAGCAGCTATCCAGGTACTTGATACCTTCTCCGAATCTCAGTTAACTAAAATTTCTAGAGAGCTCAATCTACATGCTCATAGCTTGGCAACCTTCGCCAGCACTTGCAAGCTACCTTTCAAACCCAATCACACTTTCACTGCTGAAATCAAACATAGACCTGCAGTCCCGGATAACATCAAGAATTGGCAAGTCTTTGAGAGTGACACACAGATAAATAACTTCCTCACTCTAAAAGAGGAATTCTCCGGCATTAACATTGATTCAACCACTAGAGATGATCAACAACAGGCACACACAATTACACAGAATATATCAGCTGAAACAGCTAATCTGGTTTTGCATCCTACCACCTTTAACAACGAAAGTATACAAAAGTTGAGGCAAATAGATGAAGATGAACTGGCTGAAACAGAAGCAGAGGTAATTGAGTTAAAAGATAATTTTTTGCCCACAGGTTTAACCCCTTTGGAGGATCTGTTTGATTCAAATGATATCTTAAGAAAACCAAACATGCAACCGCTGAGTGCTGAAATTGAAGATTGTAACATTGGAACTACAGAAAATCCCAAAATGATCAAATTATCTAAAGCATTACCACCTGATCAGAAATTGAAATACATTGAGTTATTTAAAGAGTTCCAAGATGTCTTTGCCTGGAGCTATGAGGACCTCAAATCCTATGATACCTCAGTCATCCAGCACACCATACCTTTAAAAGAAAACCAAAAACCTTTCAAACAACTTAGAAGAGTGAACCCTGTGCTCCTTCCTCTCATTGAAAAAGAAGTGAAACGTATGGATGAAGCAGGGATCATTGCTCCAATCAGGTTCTCAGAATGGATTTCAAACCTAGTGCCTACTAGGAAAAAGACGGGAGAGATCAGACTATGTGTTGACCTAAGAAACTTGAACAAAGTCTCTCTCAAAGACCATTACCCTTTAGAAAAAATGGATCACATCCTACAAAGGGTAGTGGGAGCCTCTAGGATCTCATTATTAGATGGATTCTCTGGATTTAATCAGATTCTAATACACCCGGATGATCAAGACAAAACTGCCTTCACAACACCGTGGGGAACTTTCAAATATGTCAAAATGCCTTTTGGACTTAAGAATGCAGGGGCCACTTTCCAGAGAGCAATGGATATAGACTTCGCCAAGGAAATCCATGATTTTCTTGTGGTCTACCTGGATGATCTTACTGCCTTTTCAAAATCAGACCAAGAACACTTAGAACATTTGAGACAGGTTTTCATAATTTGTAGAAAATATGGCATATCTTTAAATCCAAAGAAATCACTGTTCGGCCTGGAGGAAGGTAAACTCCTAGGGCATATCATCTCAAAAGATGGTATTAGGATTGATCCAGACAGAATTCAAGCCATCCTTCAAGTGCCTCACCCGAGAAATATCAAAGAACTACAAGGCTTTCTAGGAAAGATCAACTTCTTGAGAAGATTCATTCCTAATCTGGCTGAGCTCATAAGACTGTTAAACAATATGTTGAAAAAGGATTCCAAGGTCAAATGGACCATGGAAGCTAGACAAGCCTTTGAGGATATCAAAAGAGCATTGACAAACACACCAGTCCTAACAAGCCCCAGGTTTGATAGAGATTTCATCATTTTTTCTTTTGCATCTGAGCATACAATTGCTGCTGTTCTGTTACAAAAAGATGACCAAGGCTGTGAAAAACCCATTGCATTCTTTAGCAGAGCCCTTAGAGATGCCCCCTTAAAGTATCAGATTATGGAAAAACAAGCCTATGCATTGGTAAAGGCCATCAAAGACTTCAGAATCTATATCCTCTACTCTCATATAATTGCCTATGTCCCTAATGCAGTGGTCAAGGACATTCTAACCCAAGAAGGAATTGAAGGTAGGAGGGGCAAATGGATTGCCAATATCTTAGAATATGACATTGAGATCAAGCCTACCAAAATGATAAAAGGACAAGGTCTAACCAAGCTAATGACTGAAACCACCTTTCAAGCCCTTGACATTAATGAACTGGACAACGAAGAGGAGATGGCGACTCCACAGATCAACCAAGCCTTTTTACAATCTCCCTGGTATGCTGATATATGTTTTGTATTGTTAAACCTGCAAGCTCCTCCAGGGTTGTCCAGAACTAAGAAAAGGTTCTTGAAAATGAAAGCATCAAAGTTTTGTATCATAGATAATGTTTTGTTTTGGAGAAATCATGAAGGAATCTTACTTAATTGCCTAACATTGGATGAAACTGACAATGTCCTCAAGGAATTTCATGCAGGTGACTGTGGAGGACATTTATACTGGAAATCCACAGCTGATAAAATCCTAAGGGCTGGTTTTTATTGGCCCTCCTTGTTTACTGATGTGAGAAAATTTGTAATGTCTTGTCACAAATGCCAAATCTTTGAAGGGAAGAGAAAGCTGTTGCCTCTACCACTCAAACCTATTTCAACTGAGAGACCATTCCAGCAATGGGGTTTAGACTTCATTGGTGAAATCCACCCTTCATCCTCTGGTCAGCATAGGTGGATTTTGACTGCTACAGACTATTTTACCAAATGGATAGAGGCCATCCCTTGTAGGCAAGCCAATGACTCCATCATTATACAATTCCTAGAAACCAACATCTTGTCCAGGTTTGGCTGTCCAGATAAAATTATTACAGACAATGCTGCTGCTTTCAAGTCCAAAAAAATGATCAACTTTTGCCATAAATATCATATGACCTTGGGTCATTCCACAACTTATTATCCTCAAGGAAATGGCCTAGCTGAGTCTTCCAATAAAAGCCTCATCAATATCATCAAAAAGGTTTTGGAGGAAAACAAAAATAATTGGCATAAGAAGTTAGTGAATGCACTATGGGCAGACAGATTGACCACCAAGAGATCCATTGGCACAAGCCCATATGAACTAGTTTATGGAATGGAAGCAAGATTCCCTTCATCTTTGGGAGTCCCTGTAATCAAGTTGCTGCAGGAGATGCAAGCTGAGCCAAATGACATTCAGAGAAGGATTAATTAGACAATTCACCTACAGCAAACAAGAGAGGAAGTCTACCAGAGAACCCAAGTACTGCAGGATAAGCTCAAGAGAATATTTGACAAAAGAACCAAAGCTGAAGACTTCTTCATAGGAAGCAAAGTGCTGAGATGGGATTCCAGGAGGGAGGACAAAGGAAAACATGGTAAATTTGATTTCTTGTGGAAGGGACCTTATGTAATTTATGTTGTACAAGGCAATAACACCTATTTTCTAAAGAGTTTGGATGGCTCAAACACTGAGGAAGGCCCAGTTAATGGGAGGATGCTCAAGCATTATTTTGACCCCCTTTGATGAAGCACTACACAGCCACATATTGTACATAAATATGTATTTTTAGTATGTTCATTTACAGCGGATAGATGAAGGACCAAGTGAAGCAGTTTTTTGAGAAAGATCTGGATACTGCACCATTTCAGATAACATGTTCTAACCCTATCATTGGAAAGCAAGAGAAGGTACTTGGGAACTATCTAGGTGATGAGAAACAGTGCTGTAATTTCACAGCAGATCAGCTTAATGAGTATTTTGTACAAGTTTCTTGGATTCAGATGGATAGTATTTAACAAAAGGAAAGTTTCAGATTGCAAAAAGAATGGAAAAACAAGGTGGTCTGACCTGCTGATCTTGACTTTTCATCTGGAAAAGTCATCCCCAAGTGGAGCCACTGTTAGCCTCCTATACCAATAGGGTTTCATTTTTCATGATTGACAATGGAAGTGCCAAAAATGTCCATCTTAGATGATACAAAGGTTCCATTTTTGTGAAAGAAACAAACAGTTAAAAAATGTAAAGAGGGTATGCCTTAAAAGAATAATCAAAATGCAAGAAAATGAATTGGTCAGAAAAAATAATTAAAGTGAACCCCAAAGAAAGACCAGGAAAGTGGCCAACCAAAATGCCACTACTATCTTGATGGATGACTCAACAGTTCAAGCTGGGCCATGCCATGTTTTGAATTTCCTGTTCTAGACTAGAGAAAGAAAATCTGTCAAAACTATCTAATCTTGGTAGATTAGTAGATTAGGTAGAGAATAAGGGTTCCCAACTGCTTAATCTGGGACCTTGGAGGTGATAAGGGTAGTTTTAGATAGCAAATCATTTGAAAAAGAAAAAGAAAGATCAATTGAGGGTTTGCAAGTCCAAGTGCACCCTCCTTGAAGTAACAAAAAATGCTAGGTACTAAGCTGGGTAGGTAGCCAGAAGTTGCAGAAGCCTGATTCTATTCAGTTTTGGCCTTGATCAAGAAGGCACATATTAGCATTTGCAGAGGTATCTATGCAGCATTTTGATGACAAAGTATGGAAGCATCTCTAACTTCCCCTGTTTTCCCCAGAGACTCTCTTTCTAACATCCCCTTGAGGACTATAGGATCTTCCTAAATAGCCCTCCTTGCATTTCTCTTTTGAAAAATTCATGGCAAATTGTGACCTTCTTCCCTGAAAAGAAGCCACATTTCTGGTGTAAAATTGTTTCTCACCCTCATCTGCTTCTAAATCTAAGTTTACTCCCTAAACTTAGGTCGTTGTTCCTCTTTCAAATCCCCAATTCACATTGACTTCTAACCATATTATCTAACTCCCTAAGTCCTCCTCTTCCCCTACTATTATAGCATTTTATGAAAAAACCAAAAAAATATGTAAATTCCCCCCCCCCCCTTGGGCATTATAGCCATATATTTAAAGTTCGGAAAACGTTACAAAATCAAAGGCCTTCATGTATATAGTTCATACTATAATTGGGGATTAAATTAACATTTGGTTAGTTTAATAACCCTTACCCACCTTATAAACAACAATGTCGCATTTTCCCCGCTTATTATGTGAATTCTTGAAAAAACCCACTCTAAGCCGTTTTTCCAATGTTTATGTTTCGGCGCAATTCACCAAAAAGAAAAAAATATTTAAAAAACCCGTCGGGTCCCGCCCTATCACACTGTCATATTCGCGGCCCGTCATCCGTCGGATCCGGGCCCTCCCATCCAATGGTCCACAGCAATTTCGGACCACCCCCTTCGTCCGTCCATTAGCGCCCGAAATCTGTCAGAAGGTGACGTAGGGCCTGGGACGCGTGCCCATTTGTAATCGGATCGGGCGGCCTCTGACCATTACCGGGCCCATACCTTAAGTGGTCCGATAATACCGCTAACCACCCTTTGTTACTGCTCTCCCTTTCCGCTCCACGTCATTGCCGCATCAGCGTTACGTCAACTTCCATTCCGCCATTTTTCCGACCTGTCTGCCATGTCGCTCGTCCATGTCAACCCAATCGCCAGTTGACACGTCATTCCTCCGTACCCGACCTGACCAATGACGTCATGCTGACGTCATCCATCAAAAAGGCGCCAAATACCAATTTTTCCATATTATCGCGCAAAAATCGTTTTTTTCCCATTTTCTTACCAAACGCCCACTGTATTTCCTGCATGCTATTTACGTCGCCTGTCCGCCAACTCCAAAGTTTGCTCCCTAGCTGCCGGCGCCGTGAGTTCAATCAACCTTCAACGCCGTTGACCACATAGTTACCAGGTATTTATCAATCTCCTCTGTATACCCTGGTTTTCCAAGTCCGCTGTATTAAAGGAAAAGAGAAAAGCATAAGAACCGCACAAAGTTTCTAAGCAAGAAGAACCTTTATCTGCCAGTTTAGCCCCAAAATCATTGGAAGGAGCTCCCATTGTTCAAAATTCACCAAACTCCCACAAACTCTCGCGCATTCGCGGCTTAAAAACCATCAGCAGACAAATTCCGCTGAAAAAAGGCAGCGCCCATTCCCAGCATTGGCTCTTTTTGCCTCTCCCAGCAACATTTTACCTCTGTTTCACCCAATTTACCTCTTTCCTCTCTGCAAATTACCTTATCCATTAAATTTCACTACTCTTGGTTACCTTTGTTCAAAAGTCAAGTTCAATACAACTCCAAATAACAGTTGAACAATGGAGACCCCTGTGGCATTGAACATTGCACCTCTGAATGCCCCACATAAAGACCTAGAATGGTTGGCCCTTGCTGATAGAGATTATCAAATGAGAGAAACAGTTGAATTGTGTAACAAATATCTCATAGAAACTGTTTGTGAGCTAAAGAAAAAACACTGAGATGGTACTGACATCTTGGGAATCTGGAAGTCCCACCTACCAATCTATTATCTCCCTCAGGTGAATGATTTCCCTAATTTGATCCACCAATGCTACACAAGTTATGACCCCAATCAAAGGGTTGTTCTGAGTCCTTCAGGCTCTGTATTATTCCATATCACTCCTGAAGCCATCAACCAAATGTTACAGTTTCACTCTGCAAATCCACTGACTCCTCTTTCTATGCAACTTTTGCTGGAGCAAGGTGCCAATCTGTCCAACTCACAAATTACAAGAATTGGCCAATTGTTCATGCTCCCAGATTGCCAGCCCCGACAAACTCCCCCTTATCTACATGTCTGGTTCAATGACATAGGGAGACTGCTAGTAGACATGATATCCTCCATCTTAGGATTCAAAACCAGTGAGTTTGTGGATGAGACAACCTTGGTAATGCTATCCATGTTCACTCCAGGACAGCCCCCTGCTGTCCAGTATGACTATGCTACATTTATAGCCGAGAAGGTTCATGAGCAGTTCATGAACCTGGAGAGAGAGAGGGTATTCAAATACACCTCCTATATATATCATCTGCTAATGTACAATCATCCTGATAGCTTTCCTGTCTTCATAAAGAAGTTAGATGCAAAGGGAAATAGAAGATCTGTAATGTTCTGGACATCAGTCTGTCACCATATTCATTACTCACCATACAACTACTATGAGTTCATTGACCTGTTCATTCATCCAACCTTGTCCCTGCTGCAGAGTTCCCCTCCTCCTAGACTCACCGATGATATGCAGAGAATCCTCCAGTTTTCAAAGAACTATAGCATTGGAGATTGGTACTTCTACCAAGACCACACAGTGATCAGAGTATATGGCTATGAGCTAGCCCCATACAGACTGCCAAAGTACGTTCCCATGAGGCTTTTTGCATTCGAATACTTCCAGCAGTTTGGCAATGCAGACATGATCCACTTCCATAGCAGAAATAAGAAAGCACAGCTGAAAATTAAGCACCAACTGGGTCCATTTATCTTTAACAAGAGGGAAGAATCTTGGGAAGAGGCAGACAATATTCTAAAAAGCCTCCTTCTCAAGACAAGCTTCTATTGGGCACCATACGACCCTAACCATTTCATAAGCCTCAGAAGAATCAAGTATAGGCTTGCTACCTATGACCACGTTAGCATTCCAGAAATTGAAAAATATGCTAACCAATTAGAGTGGAGAGAAGGCACATTAGTGGAGGATTATTCTGAAGAAGAATTAGCAGAAAAAGCCTTTAAGACATTATAAAAAGCAGTTGAATTGGAATATTTTGGACAGGTTTGTTCTCCAGCCCCTCGGCATCTTGGAGAAACTGCCTCATCGTCCACTGTTCCCCAGCAGTCTACAAAAGCAACTGATCAAGCAGCAAACATGGCTAAAGGCAAAACAGTACAGCAAGAGGAATCACCTCCTAATTTGGAGCAGCAAGTAAAGCAGCAAGAAGGCATGGCTAAGGCACCTGCCTCCACAGAGTAGCAAACACAAGAGCAAATCCCTCCAAGGCAGGAGGTAACAGTTGAGTCTACAGTTTTATAAACACCAGCTAATGAGGAAAGAATGAGGAAAAGAGACGGGCAAGAGGAGACTCCTCCTACCACTTCAACAGATCAACAAAGTGAGAAAAGGCAAAGGCTAAATCCCTTCTCTGAAGAGGAAATGCCTAAAAGACCAACCGATACTATGCTCCCTCCTAGCATTGAAACATCGGCCAGCTCCTTGCAGCAAGAACAAGAGATGCCACATGGGACAGAGGTAAGTTCTTCAAAGCAGCGGTCCAAGGCGGACTCTAGCATCAAGAAGCAGTTCATAGACATCAAGAAGAGAAATGAGCCTCTCAAATACCAGATCTACAATCAACTCTTAAAGATGGCACCAACTAATCAGCAGAGGCTAATGTCGGCTTATGATATTCAAGAACAAAAAATGACTCTCAGTCATTTTAGGCCTACTATGCAGCGACCTCATTCAGCTGCTGAGTATATCAGAACCAATTTGGAGATTTTCGCCAAAGACATCCACCCCATGGACCAGATCGAGCTACATAGGCAAACAGGGGAGATGCTCTATTCCACATTGGCTGATAAAACTCTATTGGCACACCGATTACAAAATTCTCTACACAATACTACTGCTCAGCTAGAATTAGAAAAGGCATCATCTCAAGCCAAGGACAACAGAATCAAGTCCTTGGAAGAAATTATTATAGAACTAGGACATGATCCAAAGGACCCTAAGGGTGTGCAGGCATTATTGAAGAAAAGAGATGAAGACATAGCAGCTTTGAGAAAGCATATCAAGCTGCCAGCTACCCTTCACCCTCAAACTGAAGAGGTTGCAGAACAAAAGAAGGATCAGGATGTGGTTGCATTACTCTTGAGTTTATATAAGAGATTGATGGAGACAGAGGATGCATTGGAGGTAGCATTAAAAGCAAAACAAGGTGAAGTAAACTCAGCCAGCACAGACATCTACAGCCACTGAAGATGTGCCACTTGCAACTACTGCAGTAGGTCCTCCCACCAGACAAACATCAGAGGCAGCCCCTTTAGGTTCAGCACCAGCCACAGAAATGACATCACCAGCAACAACATTAGAACAGGTACCAATCCTCGATATGCAAAATATGATGAAAGAACTTCAAGCTCTTGAGGCTGAGATGGCAGAACTAAATGAGGCTAAAGAAAAATTGGCTGCTATTGAAGAAAAATATGATAAATCAAAGCGAGCATAGCTGAGAGGACAAGGGAGGTAAGGGCTCTTGAAAAAAGAATAAAGGAACTAGAAAAAGAGCTTACGCTTGATAAGGTTATAATTGAAGTTAAGAAAATCCTATGGAACAAAATTGGTCAATCCATTATAGACCAATGGCAGTATATCGAAACTATCCATGAGCATATGGATCTCATAGGCAGGGCCAAATCAGAAAATCGGAGAGCCAGGGCATCTCTAGGGAATATGCCTGAAATAGCCAACAGAATGATTAATGTCCTTAACAATCGCACTGGCCCCCAGCTGGCAGGAATGGGTATCACTAGTAGAACTGATACTATTTTACTGATAAAGAGGGTGCTTACCTTAAGAAATTATGTGCAGACATTGGACAGAAGGTGCCAAGAAATGCAGGCAGAAGTGAATAAATTTATTGAAAAAATCACAGCATTACATAACAGAGGTCTTCCCAGCTTGATAACTAGTGCAGGAAGGTTACTATCACATGAGCACTATGCCAAAAGGGTCAATAGCTATGCCACAAACCAGATCACTGCATCGACAAGTGCCCCAGAGGAAACAGGGCCTCCATCTGGGCAGAGTTTCTATGACAAGCTAGAAAATTTATTCTTTATTATGAATGAGGTTAAACATCTTTTTGAAGTGCCTCCAAATTATTACAAATACATTGAGGCAGATGAGACCTTAGGTAAAATCCTGAGACAACAATTGGCCTACGCAGGAATGGTGGACGGGCATGATACAAACTTTGCTGTGAAGAAACATGTTTATTTACCAGGTTTGTGTGTATCGATCACAAGTCAGCATTTTCAGAATATTGATATAGTTTCTCTGACTGGGAAAGGAGCAGAAAAGGCCAACTCAGCAATCAAATTTGGCGACCAAAGCAGGACCTACAAATGCAGATGACGGGGCTAAGGCAGTCGCACCATGACAAGGCAGTAAAAGGCAGATTTCTCAAAATCAATGCAAAGCACTCGGCCGACCCCAGTTGCCTCCAAAAGTCAAAGGATTTCTGACAGAAGTGAACAGCCATTGATTATTCATTTAAAGTAGCAATAACTATTGCATCTACTATTTTTGAGAGATGGTAAAGAACGTTATTAAGCAAATGGCTCATCGTTAAGATATTTTTGTAAAACAATTGTATATATACGCCCCCGCAAAGCTTATTTGGGGTTGGTTGTTGTTGATTCTCTTCTGAAGAGATAGACTATAATTTCATACTTTCAATACAAGAAGCTGGTGGAATTTCTGAAGTTCTGCGTTGTTTGAAGTGTTGTGATGAGATTGCTTGCTGCTGCAGGATTCCTACATTATTTCATGTTACAATACGTTTTCTGAACCATATCATTATGTTCTCTTCGCTTACATAATCCGCCTATGCTGTATGTTTCTTCATCTTAGCATTAGAGAAAAGGAATAGTTCAGGATTTGTTTATTGAACACCCTAAACTCAATCTCTGTTGTTAATCATGTCTTCTTCAGAATTAGTTATGAATGTGAAATTCTTAATTGCTCACATTTACACTGAATCTTTCATAGTAAATACTGTTCAGGAATTCTGAGTTGCTCCTGAGTAATATTTCATTTCTCTATCTCACCAGCATAGTGAAAGATTCTTAATTGCCTCTCACTGGCTGGTAATAGTCCATATTCCCAAATTTGAAGATTGTTTCATGAGTACCCATCTGGCTCTGCAGTATCATCATTCTCACTAAATACCTCAAGCAACACATAATCACAGACTCCAATGCCCAATGGACTAAAACCCTCTGAACATTACATTTCAGCTGTTAGAAGATATCATTCAACCAAACTTTAAACAAAATTCAGTGCATCATAACTAGCCTAAAACATTACAAAACAAAGCTAAATTCTAAAGAGAGAGCCCTCTCTGATTGCAGGTGGGCTAGAACCTGCAATCCAAAGATTGGTTTGTGGTTACCTCGGCCGTATTCCCTTGGGAGTCAAAGGGAACAACCTGAGTGATAATAGCTACAATGGTCCCCCATTCAGTTGCGAATGGCAAAGCAACAGAAGATTTTGCCCAGGGGAAGATTGCAAGGGGTAACAGTCGATATTGAACGTGCGAGCGCGCAGGAGGGTTTTGAAGTGATAGAGATTATTGATGACAGTAATCCCTATCCCACGCTGCTAGGAATAGAATGGGCCACAAATATGAATGGAGTCATAAATCTAAAGAAGCGCAAAATGATCTTTGAGAAAAAGTCACTACGCGTAGTAGTACCACTAGATCCAGCTGAAGGAGCATGATACACTGAACCGGTGTGTGAAGATGATAGTGATGATGATCTTGATTGTATTTACAAGATTACTGCATGAGAACAGGATTGGGTGAATCCAACTTTAGATGGAATAATTTTGTGGGAGCATGAAAGATCCTGCACTTTAGATTCAGACGAAGAAGTAGAACGATGGAAAAATCCGCTGCACAAAGTAACAATGCTTAATTGCAACATAATGATTAGATCACTATGTTGCGTGACAACGGAGGCAAGGGAGCTGCCGACATATGATTGATTATCAGTGGTGCATGAATTCATGAGAAAATTTGAAAGCACAGTACCAGAATAGCAGCGGTTCGATGCGCTGAACTTGGCACTGTGCGCAACACCTGCACAATGGTGGGGTACGCATCAAGGAAATTTTGAGGACTGGTGCGGATGCAGAAGGATGTGCACCTACATTTTGGAAAACCCTAGCTCCAAACGAAAGCCAATCAGCAGCGGTTGAAGAAATTGCACGCGCACCTTTCCCGATGGGTGCAGACATATGCTTTACAGCTCGCACAGTTGCACACCACCCCCAGAATAGAGAATCAGAAAAAACCACAATAGCAGGAAAGGTGACGGGCGCTACCAATTCTCCATGACAAAGTATTGGATAGGGTGTGTGGGGTACTAAACAAGGTTCAACAGGCGAGATGAACTGATTGGGACTTGTACGTGCCAGTGGTTCGATGGGCCTATAGGACCATGTGCAAAACCATGAATGCGAAGACGATTCCAAAGGTGCGAAACAGAGTAGAAACTATAATTTCTAAAGAGAATACAAAAAGGAATCTGCACATAATGGCTCCCGCAGTTGTGACAATGCGCGATGACCAGGAGGAGGAAATCACACATCTACGGGAGGTCGAACATATAAGGATTCACGAAGCCATCTAGAAAGGGAACCTTAGACTTCACGAACTCAAAAAGGACCAGGTACGATTGAGGAAGAAAAGCATTTTGATAAACGCTGAGATCAAGAGGCTCGAAAATGAGATCACACAAGCATGTATCGTCGATAAACCAAGGATGAAAAGGCAAGATACGGATGATCATACCACTGCATTAGAAGATTGTCACAAAGAATTTATGACTCTGCTGCCATGGCTACGACCACACCTCACCAAATGTAGTAACCAGGGGAGCGCACTACACATAGTAGAATGCACGATGTCGACTATCGCGAAGGCGGTGGAGGAATTTCCATGGACTATGCCGAAAGGTGAGTTGAAGTCTCACACAGGTGGTACGACCACCTGACTAGCCATAGGGAGCACAGTCTCAGTGCTCCAAGCAGTTGAAAGAGAGAGAGGGATTATAAAAGAGTTTGTTTGGGAGCTCCGTGATGAGGGAGGTGTGCACAACATCAGCATGTCACAACAGTCGCGATTGCGCACGGGAGGTTGCGCTGCCATGCGGGTAGGCTGGGAAGTGACTTTTGGTGCCACTATTCATGACAGGATGTCCTATTTAAGGAAAAAGGGAGAGGGTGGCAGGCATTTAAGACATGAATTAATGGCAAGATTTGGGGCAATTTGCTGCCAAGAAAGCATTGATGCCCCAGAATTGGGGGGAATGAATGAATTTGAATTCAAGAAGCACTATAAAAATCTAGGGGCTAACCATGAGACAAAACTTGTTCATTTGAAATTTGAGTAGTTGATTAGAGTACAGAGTGTTGAGCACCGAGCAAGATTTGAGCCCTGAAGTTTGCGGATAACCATAGACAGCTCAAACAGGATCATGACTACCAGGAGAGGGTTGGGCTCTACAGAAGGAACCACTTACGAGGCCGCGTAGAACCCCATGGTACATGATGTTCCTGGAGACACTAGGGTCATGTCGGAACTCTCGAAATTGCCTCGGACACCGAGGCCCAAGAAAGACAAGCATGCAGCGGGACTGGTTCGCATGTCCCCGAGGAATCTGCGATTCAGAAAACTCTCAATGGAAGAAAAGGGCAAGGATGTGATCATTGAGATAGATGACAAGGAGGAGGACTCATTGGCTCTCATTGATAAGATAGGGGAAGCCGAAGACATGGAAGAGGACATCCAGCCAGTGTGCTCTGTAGTGAAATTGCCCAAGTACGTACCTCTGCGGAAAGGGAAAACTAAGATACCAAAGGACCTGGATGCCACTAAGAACGCACTCCAGACCCTGCTCCTCCCAGATGGAATTGTGTTTGAGGTCTCGCACCTGGGTCCTGTACCCACAATGAAGTTTGAAGATTGGGACTTTATGGACCGTGCACATATAACTATTTTCGTCATCAGGCAGCTGCCTTGCCTGGTGCATGATGGATACTTATGGCTGGAGGAGCCTATTCACATCACGGTGGATCTCATCCATAGAATTTCTTGGCTCCCCTGTAATGGAAAGGACCTCATGGCGATAGTAGGAAAAAGCAGAGATTTGGCACTCGCGGAGGCCATGAAGAAAAAATACAAACTTGAAAAGAAAAAGAGGGGTTAAGCAATCAACGGCATCAAAGATAAAGGGGTGTGCATAGCCACCCAACTCCTGGCTGGGAAGGTAATGAGAAAATGCCGTGGCGATGAGGTACCAGTGCCAGTAGTTACACTGGACGAACAATGTGTAGAGGGGATCCAATTCAACTGGGCCAAGTTCCTCTGCGAGAAGTTCTTGACCAACTGTAAGGAAGCCCAGGAGTAGGGCAAGACCTTCCACTACACATGGTTTCTCTTGTCCATTTTACTGGTAACAGGGGAACTGCCTAAGGACAGTCAGCTCCCCAGCATTGAACATGACTTACCAGAGGCCGGAAATTATGCATCGCTCTGGGCCACCAAGGACACAGAGTGGATTTATGAGACAAGGATCTTCTAGGTGCTCATGGAGGCGAGCATCTGGATGTGGATCAATAGAAGGCCGCACCTATCCCCCACAGCGCACAACAGTCTCCAGAGCTTTACAAACTTCAAGGTGGACATGCATAATGTTTACATCAAGGCGCACAAGAATTTGGTGCATCAATGGACAAAACTCCCCTTCATCGCCATTGATGATGCAATATTTTTAGTGTTAGAATCATGGCTCCCTGAGTGGCGTGCCCTAGATCTGGCAAAGCTGGATAGAACAGCAACACAGAAACAAAAATATGATGCCAAGTTGCATGTCACAAAGTTGGGCGAGAATAGGCATAATGAAAAAGTGGCCGCAGAGGTAAGGGTGGTCTACGAGGCAGCAAGGGCAGCCGCGAAGTAGGTAAAGGTCGTCGAAGAAGCAACAGCAGCGCAGGAAACAGGGACCACCACAACGTAGGACGAAGAGGGCTAGGACTTGTAGATAGGATAGGAAGTAGAGGGCACAGAAGAAGGCGTGGACCTAGGCACAACTTCCACCTAGCTGAAAAGGTCACGCGTCATAGAGAGATCGGGTCCACGAAGAAACGTCAAGGCATCCAAATTGGCCATCGACATGATCATGTTAACAGAAGGCAACCTCTACGACATTGGTGACATGGTTCGCGAGGTCACCAAGGAAGTGCTCCTGGAAGCCATGTCAGGGCAGCAGATTGTGTTCGGGGCCCTGAGGGTTTAGCTATAGGAACTATTGGTGTGGCCCCCATAGGAAGTAACCATAGCCACCTATAATGCAATAGGAACATCAGCAGCAGAGTAGCTGCTACGTGCAAAGATGGCCAACACCATAGTGCTACAGAAAGGAGCGCTAACAGCAGGGAACGAGGACGACAGAGCCACAGTGAATAGGATCAAGGGACTTGGCCTTAATTTGGCTACCCTTCTACGAGAAACATTGTACCAACTACAGGATGGCATAACAATAGAGCTGCGTGCTAGGGAGGGTGATGTGATTCAGGTGATGAGTGAGAAAAAGATCAACATTGAACTGCTCAGCCTACAGCATGATGAACTGGTGTCGCAGAACCAGTAGATCGTGCAGACAGTTGATGAAGCATGTCGGTGAGTCCCAAAGTTGTCCATCGCCGCAAACCTACCAACAGAGATGTGGATCCACTGTCTGGCAAGTGGAGTCCAAAGCACACACGAGGAAACAACGCGAGTCAAGCTGGAGATGAACCTCTAAATTGTGGAGTTGTGGCTGAAGGTGCAGCCTTCCACTCCTCCAGAAGTTAGAGAGTAGCACATTAGCACTATTCAAATAGGATTGGAAGAAATTGGACGAGAAGTGCAGGACTATGCTGGTATGTTGGACAAAGCCTTTGACGTCCTCACAGCCTTGCAGGAGGACCCCAACATATAGCGCTTAGAAATAGAGGTGCATGAGCTACAGGAGCAATATGACAATGTAAGGGGAACTGTACAGACAGCCGTCCTAACCCAATAACTGGAAAAGATGCAACAAGCAAGGGCACTGAAAGAGCAGCTGGATGCCACCAAACAGAAAGATGCATTTCTCAAAGCGTGCGTCCAACCATGGATTGATGAGGCCTTCACCATTACGACAGATATTGAGGGCAAGCTCGTACAGATGCATGGAATCTATGGGCTAAGGCATGCAGTTGGTCCTCACAAAGAAGCATCGGAAGAGCACATGCAGCAGGTCTTGAAAACCACAGAACAGTGCACCACGGACCTCCGAGCAGTACAGGACCAGTTGGAGGGGCTGTGTGTCAAGATTTCCGCACCAGCAGAGTGACTCAGGACAAGTCACGATGATTGTGTTAGGGGCCTATTGGGCATGGAATCCCCCCACAACATGTTTTGGGGCTCAAAGCCCAAGTCTTGGTCAAAGGTTTTGTAAGACTTCGTGAATTTCGGGCGTGGAGCGCGAAGTATAGGTTTAGTCATGGGGTTTTCTGCCCTAAAGTATTGAAATGTAATGTAAAGTCATGTCGGCCTACCCATGGTCCACAGACCACAGGATTGTATAAATATAGTGAGGCTCTAAGTTGTAAAGAGAGCAAATTGGAGAGAAGAGTATGAATGGTTTGAGCATAGAGTAAGAGCCTAAGTGTATTGGGTCGTAGTAATAGGAAGAGGCTCTGCAACTGAGTGCACAGAGGCCTAGTAGAGTCCGCAACTGAGTGTGTAGACCCCTGAAGCTAAGTGCACAGGGCTGTGTCAAGTCTGTAATCTTTATCGAAGAATAATAAAGAGAAGTTGATTCCTATTTCTATGTATCTACTTGGGCATTGCCTTCTTTACATTTATACTATTTTATTTGTTGTGTGCACTGATATTATTGTTGAATATGTTGTAATAATCATTAGTCTTACACAAATAAGTTAAGTAATCGGGTAATAACAGATTAAATAGTAAGGAACTTGGGTGTTATATGGGTTGCACCCTAAGTAGGGCTGTGCGGAAGCAGTATTGCAAGTTGTGAAGGAATAGCAAGTGCACGGAGTGACGTGCACGCAGGGTCAAACCGCAGACCTTAATAATCTCATCAGACATCCCCAGGGTGTGGAAACCTGGCTCTAGCACCCTCCCATACTACTTCAGGTGAGACCTCAGTCTGTGCTCCACGGACTGTTGCCAAAAGGGCCAGTAGTATCGGGATTTTCTTGGCTAAATCACCTCTGAACCTAGGTCAGGCCCATACAAGCCAACAATTCTTATATTAGATTGTCATCAACTGTTCAATAGAGAGATTACAATTTTCCAATTCAACATTCAAGAGTAAAAGTCAAAGCTTTGAATATCCACAAAACCTAATCAATCAATACCCAAATCTAGTCAACAAGTCAAATATAATTTTTTTTTCAAAGTAAACAACAATAGCAACACTCCCAATTGGTCAATGGTAAATGGTTAAGAGGCCCCCAAAAGAGCTCAGTCAGTTTCCTAAAATGTTTCCTTGAATGCTAGTCAAAGTGCAATCAAAACGGTGCCAAAACAATCCTCAAAATTTGGTCAAAGTTAAAGTAAAAGTCTATTGAAACCCTAGCTCCAAATATGTAGTAAACCAAGGTCAAAGTACCTAGAAAAGTTCCTCCTCCATGAGAAATAATTCTTCCTGAAAAACATATGAAAAAACTCAAGTGAGACCAAGTCAAATCAATCCCAATTATCAAAAATTCGACGATGGTCAAAGGCTGGTCAAAGACAAAATTTTACCCATTCTGAAATATTCTCTCTCCTCCTCACATGTGTGAGAGATACCTACAATTTTTAGAAGAGATCTAACCTACAAGATGAGAAGAATATGTGATGATGATCTCTGAATGAGGTGGCCTTGACTTGTATTTATATGAGATTTTGGAGGAGGCTTTTCATTGTCCAAGCCAACATGTACTTTTGTGTCCTTGTGGGTTTCCCTTTAAAAATTAAATTTTTTCTTTGACTAATGAAATTCTTCCAAGGGATAGCAGGGGTATTTCTTGATAAGGAAGGTTTTCCAGAGGAGGGACAAATGTTTCCAAATTAAGTCTCACTCTCAGTTAGGGAGAAATTTCTGACTCCATCAAGAATCTCATCATCTCAAATAAATTCATATATCATCTCTACTCATCTCTCCTCATTTTCTCAACACTCTTGAATCTAAAGAAGAAGAATTTGACATCGTAGGGGAGTTCAATCTGCCACCCTCTATCTACGGAAAATACACAAGATCTACTTAACACAAGGGTAAGGATCACACTCTATCTTATTGACCTGTGACAATATGCGATATCAAATTAAGGATCGCACTCTATCCTATCCTCTAATAGAAATAGGCAATATCAAATTAAGGGTCACACTTTGTCTCATTGTCTATTGATATTCCCATCTATACCCTCAAGAGTTAAGTGGTATAACATCTATATCCCGTCACTTTATCAAGATACATCTTACAATAAATGAAAGGATCACACCATATCTAAAGTCACCTCAACCAATTAGCAAGATGGGGAGGAGCAATCCTAGCCAGTGCAACTTGTGGGTAGGGTGCAAACTGGGGTATATTCTGACAAGTCACAAACTTGATGTTGGGGGGGAATACCCACTTGTCATAAATGGAAAGGATCACACACACACACCCTACAGTGACAATAGGTGAGGTCGACTTACCATGAGGGTAAGGATCACACCCTATCATATTGTCCAAAGTTCACTCAACCCCATGAGCTCGTTAGCTCATATCCTCTCTCTTTGAGCTCAAATTGTGGGGAAAAGCATAACCATTAGAGAAATTTTGAGGTAAAAAAATAGCCTCAAAAAAAAATTTACAACCAAAATTGACTTTATAAGAACCAATAGATATCAAGATTATGATGTCAAACATGGGGGATGATTCACCATTTTTGGAGTAAAAAGGTAAAATAATAAAAAAATAAGAAACTATTTTTTCAATTCGTATTTTCAGCTTATCTCCCTACAATTTACTCAAATTTTGATCTAGATAAGTTTGATGCAGAATATAATTCCTCATCCAAGGAGTACCCATATTGCATACTTTCAATGGACCCTACTACACAAAAAAGAGAAATACATGAAAAAACGTCACTGGAATAATGTTTTTTCATGTATTTCTCATTTTTCGTGTAGCGAGGTCCATCAAAAGTATGCAACATGGGTACTCCTTGGATGAGGAATTAAATTCTGCATCCAATGAGTGCTCTCTATAGAAATTTCAGTAAAACTATAGGGAGATAAGTTGAAAATAAGGGTTGAAAATGTAGTTTTTTTCTTTTTTTCCCTCTAAAATTTAATGATGTAATCTAATATTATTTTATTATTTCCACTATTATTTTATAAAATTCCTTAGGAGGCCCATTTTATACCTAAAAAATTATGTAATTTCACTGTTCTTGACGAGTCGATACCCTTACCTAGGAGGGTCACCTCCACTAGTCCAAGCTGCTCTCTAATGACCAAGAACTTCCCTTTCGGGAAAGTCTTGGTGAGTATGTCTACTCTTTACTCATTGATCAAAATATAATAGAGACTCACACCTCCTCTCTGCAACACGTCTCATATGTAGTGATACCTGATCTTAATATGATTGGACTTGTCATGAAACACATGATTCTCTGCTAGTCTGATGCCACTCTTGTTGTTGCAATATATCACTGTCGTATCTAGGATTCACTCAAACAACTCCCCAAATATATTACTAAGCTATATTGTCTCACAGCTAGCTATGCTAGCAACAATTTAATCTTCCTTAGTCATGCTCAAAGCTACAGACTTTTTTTCCTACCCATCCAATATATCATGGATGAACACAAACTAAAGAAAAACCCTAATGTACTCTTCTTGTCAGTAACATTACCATCCCAATCATCATTAGTGTACCCATGAAGTCTCACATCTCTGGCAGTATATCTCATAACAAGGTTGATCTTCCCTTTCAAATATCTCAACACATGCTTGGTAGCAACCAAGTGCGAATGAAGAGGCTCTACCATGAATTGACTCAAAGTGCTAACTCCAAAACTTACGTCGACATGGGTGTTCATAAGGAACATACATGCCCCAATCAACATTTCATCCTTTCGAGGGGTTCACCAAGTTAGGTCTAGTAACATCTCCACATAACTTCTTCAAGTTCATTTGCATCAATGTGGCCAGGGACTTGCATTTTAGCATTCCAAATATTTCTAATAGTTTCGTGACATAGTTTTTTTCAAATAGGAAAATCTCTCTGGGCTCTCACCACACTTCTAATCATAAGAAGTAAAACATGAAACCAATATATTTCATTTCAATCTCAGAGGCCAACTTGCTCTTACACTCAAACATCAAAGGCTCACTACATGTTAATAATAAACGTTCAACATATAAAACCAAAATCAAAGGCACACCTTGGAAAACTTTGAAGTATAGGTTTAAGTTAGCATTTCCCCTCATGAATCCAAGCTTCACTAGGTAACTATGAATGTGAGCATACCAAGCTTTCAGAGCTTACTTCAAACCATAAAGTTCCTTCTTCAACCTACAAACATGAGGCTTCATGTCTTGTACTTCAAATCCTATAGGTTTTTCAACAAATACTTCTTCTTGTAGCTTTCCATGGAGAAACACATTCTTCTCATCCATCTGGTGAAGGGTTCATCCTTGACTGGAAGCAAGGGAAATAACCAATATAATAGTGGTATAGAGGGAAATAGCTACAAATACATCCTCATAGTCTTCTCCCTCTTTCTCGGATAAACCTCTAGCCATGAACCTCAACTTATATTTCTCAAGGCTTCCATCAGCTCCATTCTTGATCTTGTATAGCCACTTCGAAGGAACAATCGATTTTCCTTTGGTTATTAGAACAACATCCCACACATCTTTCTTTATACTAGACTCATGCTCTTTGGCGTATCATCCTTCCAAACTTCATCTTTAACTACTTCTTCAAAAATTAGAGGTTCAACTTGTATGATGGAGCTCATAGCTACAACGTATCCCTGGTACTACCATGGATTCTTTCCTTCTTTAAAGGTTCCTCTAGTAGGGATATGTCTTTAAAGATCTTGTAATGTACCATGAAGACAAATAAGACTCTTCCTAGCAAGGGGAATACATGGAGGAGGATCTAAGGGATCTATATGCTTTGTGGAATCATCAAGAATATACATCTCACATTTTGACATAGAAGGACCTTCTAGTAGATATATGTCATCATCCTTCTTCTCAAGAGCAGGAGGCAAAGGAAGGTCCTTTATTTTTCCAAGGGTAGCATATTCATCAAAAGTTACATCCTTGCTAAACTGAATTTTCTTTTGAGTAGACATATATTCTAAATGCTGTAGATTTGTCACAATATCCAACAAATGTACCTTTCTTGCCAGTGGCTTCCAGCTTGTTCCTCTTTTCCTTCGACACATGAAAGTACATGGGGTAGCCGAATATCTTGAGATGCCTAACATCGGGCTTAATACTTGTGAAAACTTTTTCAGAAGTTTTTCCACCCAAGGCTTAATGAGGAACCCTGTTTTGAATATAGGGTATTGTATTTATGGTTCTCCCCAAAGGAACTTCGACAACTTTTGATCATGCAACATGTCTTGAGTTTCTTCCACAATGTACCGATTCTCTCATTTAGGAACACCATTCTACTTAGGATTATAGGGTATGATGGTCTCCTTCTTAATTCCAACCTTCTTGCAAAATTATTTGAGCTCATTTGAAGTATATTTTATGCCATTATCAGAACTGAAAAGTTTGTTTCTCTTCCCTATTTGATTCTCTTTCAGTGCTTTGAAATCCTTGAACATATTAAATACTTCTTTCTTATGCTTGAAATAGGATATCTATGTTTCTTAGATAATTCGCCAACAAATATTATATAGTAAAGGTAGCCACCAAGGGAATGCACTGGCATGGGCCCAGATAGGTCAGAATGAATGTGTTTTAGGATATCACTGGTGCTGCTTTTACTGGAGGGGAATGGTCCCCTTGACTTCTTTCTGCTAACACATCTCGAACATACTCCATCATGACTAGCTTGAACCTTAGGCATTCTAGAGTTCATCCTTATATCTTTGGACATGTCTTCATAGTGCAATGAGAAAATATTTGATGCCATAACTCACTTTGATGATTGCTATCATGAACCATTTCTTACAATGGCCTTGCATTGACTCTATAGAGTCCTTGAACTATAGATACCAATGTCAAATCATCCCTCGTGTGATCTTGCATAGGCTAGGTGAGGATCTTTCCTCTTACTCGCTCTCAACAATATGTGAGGGTACTTGAAGATACCAAGAAAATTTTCAAGAAGCCCCACTATCTACAACCAACTATCATAAGAATTTGTAGGAGAGGAACAAGAAATGAAAGAAAAAGGAACCTATCGAGATAGAGTGGAAAATACATTATTTCCATACCCATATTTCCTTGATCTCTTTTGAGGATGATGGCCTTATTCATGATCATCAAGAGTATCTAATCATCTTCTATCATCTCCCCTTCTATCACTAAACATCTCGTTGTTGAAGCCATGGTTGTTGCTGTAGTTGGATCTTGGAGCATCTCTCTTTTTCTAGATAATCTCGAGCATAGTGACCATTTCTATGGAAATTAAAGGATTCAATTGTGCTTCCTCTTCTATGGGAATCTTTTGAACTAAGGGCACACTTCCCTGAACCAAATGGGCGCCCTCTTCCTTTTCACTTCTTATCTTGAGCTGAAAATTCAAAGGGTTCTCTTTCTTCATGATTTTTAATTCTTAGTATTGATATTATCCTTGTTTCTTCTTAAGTACACTTGT
Organism: Pinus tabuliformis; assembly: GCA_031772625.1. Taxonomy (NCBI): domain Eukaryota; kingdom Viridiplantae; phylum Streptophyta; class Pinopsida; order Pinales; family Pinaceae; genus Pinus; species Pinus tabuliformis. The sequence continues at coordinate 214,207,964 of CM062816.1, read as the reverse complement.
CAATGATCTCATCAAATGTCAGGAACTTGTCCTTGTTTCTAATAGTATTAATTAAGGTTTCTCAAATAGGAGGAAGACCTTGAAGAGTGACCAAAACCAACTCTTTATTAGACATCATCCTAGTAAAAGTCCATAATTGATACCTTAGTTGGGATATCATCATAACTTAGGATTTCACAGATTCTCTCTTGTTCATATTCATGTCCTTGAGTTGATTCTTCATGTAGAGGATATGATTCAAATTGTTAACCTCATATATCCCAACCAGCTTATCATAGATGTCTTTGAACTTATTCAATTTTTCAAGCTAAGTAAGAAAATGATATTTCAATGAATCAATAACATTTTTCTTGTCTTTGAGCTCATATTTCTTATATTTTCACTTGGTAGTAGCAAGAGAATTTTCCAGTGGCTCAGGTACTTTTTGCTTCAATGTATTCCAAAACATCATTGTCATCCATTATAAATTCTAACCTTATTTTCCAAGTAGAAAAGTTAAATGAGTCACACAACTTCTCTCTGTCCTTGAAGTAAAAAGTAAAAATCTTGACCAAGTCAAATAGGCTCCTTTAGCTTCTTTCGAAGATGATTGCTCTTGTCTCTTCGTTCCTTGGGCTTGTTTTTACCTTAGCTCTGATGCCATGTTAAATTTCCACTATTCTATGTTTAGTACAATCGCTTAGCCCAATATTTTCTTGAATTAGCAATCAAATATAATATTCCAATGAAAAATAGCAATTGTAGATAGAATAGTAAATGAAATGTTCCATAGAAGAAAATGAAGACCAATAACAAGAGACACAAGATTTGGTCAAAGACCAAGGAAAAACCCCACAAAGGGGAAACCCTTTCAAATTATTCTTCTACTAGACTATCATCAAATGTTCAACAAAGATATTAGAATGTTCCAATTAAATAATCAAGGGTCAAATTCAAACCTTTGACTATCCCACAAAATCAACCAATCGAAATCCAAAATAAGTGCCTAATAGTCAAATCTAGTCAACAAGTCAAATCTAAAAGTTTGGTCAAAGTCAACAGCGGCAGTAGTAGTCCCATTTGGTCAATGGTTATTTTTCAATAGGCCTTCGAAAGAGCTTAGTCACTTGTCAAAAAATATGGCCTTGAATTTTGGTCAAAGTGCAATAAAAAAAATCCCAAAATAGTCTTCCAAATTTAGTCAAAGTATGTTAAAACCTTAGTTACAAATATGCAGTCAACCACTTTCAAAGTTTCAAGAAACGTTCGTCACCCTTGCAAATTATTCGACCTCAAAAATAGATGCAAAAACTTAAGTAAAACCAAGACAAATTAATCCCATCACCAAAACATCTACATTGGTCAAAAACATAATTCAACCAAATCTGAAATCTTCTCTCTCTTCCTCGCACATGTGAAAGATACTTGTAGTTTTCAGAAAACATCAAACCTCCAAGAGATTCAGAAGAAGATATGTGATTATTATGTCCAAATGAGGTTGCGTTGACCTGCGTTTATATGAGATTTGGGAGTAGGATTTTCCCTTTCTAGGCCAACTTGTACTTTTGTGCCCTTATGGGATTCACTAAAAATTAAATTTTTTCCTTGGCATAATTAAATCCTTCCAAGGGCCAGTAGGTGTCTTTCTTGATGAGGAAGGCTATCCAAAGGAGGAAATTTTTCCTTAAGCTTCCAAATTAACATTGGAATTGACTTCCTATGTAGTGTCTACACAACCTTTTTTAGCAATGAACTTTCTTTTATCAAATCCTAGTGATATGGTTTTCACATGGACTCTATTCTGATTTACGTTTCTAGTGTTCCACTATAGTGACGCTCTTACTCTGACCGCCCTCGTCTATGCATCCAATTTATAACACTTTGGGGCTAAGAAGAATGCAATTCCCTATTATGGCTCTTACCGCAGTTCTTTCCAAACATAGGCTCATTTGCAAACAACCTTCCCTATGTAAATTAGAACATGGCTCAGTTCTTTACAGGGAAAATTCAAACAATAGCTCTAAAAATTGTAACTAGACTCCCTTTTCATGCAAATGAAACCCAATTTTTACTCAAAAGCATTAGAAATGTCTGATGCGCTCCTCGGCCCCTATACTATTTGATGTTCAAAGTCTACAAATTAGATCATTCACCGTAAAATGCCACCCAAAATTATACAAAAAAATACATAGGATTTAAGTGGTGAAACCCTTAGAACTCATTAAAGAAACATCAATGGCAAGGAAATTAGGTTTTAATATTCACGAGAATAATTACATTTAAGCTTACAATAGAGCCTCCTCATCTCTCAAAACATATATGAAGTAGGATTTGTTACAATAGTTTTGGTAACTATATTTTCATTCAATAACCACAACAACATTTACCTAAGTAATCTTAATTTATATTTACATATTGTTGTCATATTTTAATAACTAAGAAAATAAGAAATCTTATGTAAACTTACAACTCATAACAATTGGCTCATTGAAAAAAAGGTGTTGAAAACTACAAATATTTTTAGTTTTTATACATAGAAAAAAATAAAAATAAAAAATAAAAAATTCTTTATTTTTTGTGGGTTTAAAATTTAAAATAGATCAATCCTATCCACGATAACTAAAAAGTACATATAACACTGATATAAAAATCAGTGTTACAACTACAAAGATAAGATCAGTATATAGACTTACAAGTCTCAACGTTATTTTACATTGAAACTCTAACGATTCAATAAAAAATGTATGTTTAAAAATACCAATACTAAGAACGCGCACAGAAGTTTGAGGCCACTGTATGGGCCGTATAGGGATAAACCTGTCTCAGACACAGGGGAACAGATCTGTATGGACGTATATGGAAAAAGTTTTCAGAGAAGCTTATCTTTCTCTGCGTCTGTTGAGGAGAAAGACCTCACAGATTCTGAATGCTATGCATCTGCTTGTAACTTTTTATCTATTTTATATAAAAAGTTCGCTTTTTTCTCCGAAAAAAAAAAAATACCAATACTAACATAATTACATATGACATAAACTTAAATAAAATAAACAAAATTCCATGAAACTTTGCTTAATATTTAAACTAAAACCAATTGTAATGGTATTGGAGCTTTGTATAACCTCAATCTATAGAGTCATCAAATATCCATGAATCATAAGAGATCTTACATATTTAAAATAAACAAAATTCCATGAAACTTTACCTAATATTTAAACTAAAAACCAATTATAATAGTATTGGAGCTTTGTATAACATCAATCTATAGAGTCATCAAATATCCTTCAACCATAAGAGATCTTACATATTTAAAATATAATATTATGTTATATATAGGAAAAAAAGTTATTTTATTGATATTATTATTATTTTTTTGAGTTTAATTTTTATTAGATATTAAGCATAGATATCATAAAAAAGAATAAAAATATGAATCATATATCATAAATAAACTTTTTCAAGTAGTGTGCAATGTTATAAAATCTTTGTAATAACCCACTAATAAACCAATGTCTTAAATTCGATATTAAATCTATGCTAATTACCTCAATAAACATCTCAATGAAATCTATCTTATCACTTTAAAACAACACCAATGAACACTTTCTTATTCAATTCTTAACTCTTCATTTACATTGAATTCATAATTGTTTATTCTTGCTAGAATATCACTAAACATCATGAAGGTGGAAAAGCTTCATTCAATATGGTTTAGGATAAGGCATACGTTAAACACGTCATTAACATGTCCAAAATGCCGACAACTATGAAAAACAAATCAAATTAATGAAAGTTTTATAATTCCATTATTAAAAAAATTATAAACTTTTTTTTACGAACGTACTCAATATTTTTTTACGATCGTACTATTAGATATATTGAGAGTGGTGAATCAATACTTTTCATCCATCAGTAACTTATTAATTTTTTCAGAACATAAAAAAGTTTTCAACATCAATTCAAAGTGTAAACAAATAATAGACATTAGACATCAAAATTTTTAGGTAGAAATACTTATGAGAGAAAAACCATTGAACGCTTTTTTCATAATTTATGAGTACATTAATGCTTCAATTCTAATTGAAGAGGGTAAGCCCTGACTCCCTAGTACTCTAGAAAATTTTTCAATTTTCCATCTCTAACTGAAAGGACGCTCCAAAGCCCTAGTTTTATCAGTTGTTGCTGAAAAGATGCTCCAACACCCATGCAAGCTCCAACTTGCCTTAGCACCACCGTACCACCCAAAAGTGTTTTCAAGCTCTAAATTGATGGTGACTTCAACCACTTTCCTCGCACCAGCGAACCATCTTGAAAATGATAATGAATTTGATAAATATTGTGGGATCCTTTACCAAGGACAATGACCCCCTTACAAGATATTCAATAAAACCCTTACTGCCAATGACACCCTTACACAAATAACAAAACCCTTGCTATAAATGAGACTCTGATGAAACACTTAGTGCAACATCCAAACTCATGTCCAAGTGACTCTTTCTTCCAAACTATTGCAAATTAATAGTGATAAAGTTGAACAAGTGTACCTTTATCTGGATATATTTCTTAACAAATAAATTTTCTAATGCGATCGTACTTTTGTTGGAATGTTCAATATGAGGTCCTCGTGACAACACCTGATCTTACTGCTACAAATGAAAAAACCTATATTCATGAAACCAATGCTAACACATCCTAAAGAGAATATCTGCAATATGAGATGTTGCTACTATCATCAAATCTTGACTTCTTTTCATAAGTTATTCAATACAACCTACCACTTCATAAACTATTTGAGTAACCAAAGAAAATTGCATGACAATCTACTATTTTATATCAAGAAGAACTATTGCCATGAATCAAGGCATCCTCTTCTCTTCAAAATACAACACAAATGAAAAATGTTATATGGGTCGCTTCAAATCAAGCTAATAATGATCATACCTGAGCCAGCCTACTTAGAGCTTCAGGCATCTATATGAAATGGTACCTTTAATTCAACGAAGTCTAAATATTTGATGATGAGACTGTGCAACCCTTACTAACATATCAGAAAGAGCCCCTTACTTCTTATTACCTTCTTGAGGATGATAAGGAACTACAACAAGGATGAAAATGAAGAAACTACTCCCAACTATACATGAATCAATTATGTTATAAACTATTGTGTACAAATGCCACTATTGTTCCTTTTGGCTCCTTTCTAGAACCAAGTATCACCACAAAAAATTTTGTTAGTTGAAGAAATGAATGTAATGTTCTCAGGTTAGTTTAGTAGATGAAATGTAGGCTGAAAAACCTTTTGTGACATCAATGATCCCTAGAAATTTGCAATAATATCTCAAGAAAGTAATGAACTGAGACACTTACTCACTTATCAATCGCTTTGTAGGAGTAAAGACTCGATATAGGCCAAAACTTTGTTGTTGTTGAGTCTCACATGAGCCAATATTATTTGGGTTATACATATATAAAGGACTAAAACCTTCTTGTTGTGTAATAATTTCCTAACAAGGATTCTCCATAACGTATAAACACAGGTCCACATAGATTTATGTGATTAGGCCACTAACCTTAATCCAAAAGTCTGAAACATGAATTTTTCACTTTCCCTTTCCCTAATACAGGTTTGTAATACTTCAGAAAGATACTTCAATTCGATGATGTGTTGAATCCCAAATGATATCCCATATAATACTTGGTGATTAGGCTGACTTATGCTCAGATATCTCTTCTTCATGACTACGTCTAGGTCTACAACAATCAAATCCCCAAATCATCTGCTAATTAAGCCACAAATCCATGCTACTTCTTGATCAATAGTCATATAATTGATGTGTTAGTGAGGGTCGGAACCCTTCTTCCTACAAACAGAACAACAAATCCCAATCATATACCCAAAACAATAGCCAAACACCTCAGTGCCTCTCAACTGATCTAATCATTTCTCTAAAGGGAAGAAATAATGATTTTACAGCTTCAAAAAACATTCATTTGAGTGCATACTTTAGGAGGGAGGTCTAATTCCTTTTTATAGATTTTTTAGGGGATCCTATTAGCCATTTGGCTTCCTATTTTAGAGGGATATTTTAAATTTAAAATTCAAACTTTTGAGGGAGAAACCCCTTTCATGGTTTTTGTATATTGAAATTCAATTTCCTTTGAGACACAAAATACCGCTTTCTTGGTTTTAATGTTCAAATATATTGGATTACCCTAAGAAAATAACATTTTTCCGTTGTTTTGATTGATGGAGAAGAAACACATTACTTGACCATTTGACTTGGCCAAATAGGTCTAATGTGACATCATCATCATTTTGAGTTTATTCCCAAAAGTTGGGGGCTTCAACTTTAAACAAACATAACTCCCAAATAGTAAAGGCTCTCATGGTATACCACATACCTCTAGAATCATCTCGACAAGAGAAAGGTGATAAATATGATCCAGAATCGAAAAACCCTGATTTTCCATGTCATTTTGGTGTACAAATGGTGGGGAACCTTCTAGTGTTGCTTGGGTTGACATCAATGACAACCACATTTCAACAATACTCCCCATTTATGGAAACACATGTAATCCCCCTGACTTCAAGCCTCTGATCTTCTTGACCTGTATTTTCTCCCTCGTTGACATAAATGGAAAAGGGTGACTCCCCATAGAATTTTTCCTGTTACCTTGTACTTGCAACCTCCCTTTAATCCCCCTATTTACTTTGCTTGAATAAAAATAATTTCAATGTGAACTTGGGAGAACCCCAAGTTTTTGTCGAAGATACTCAAATGTCTCACGTGGTAAAGGTTTGCCGAATATATTAGCTATGTCCTCCTTTGTCCCAATATATTCCACTTTGTTATAGACATTTTTGTGCCTCGCAGCATGGAGCATGAAATGTCGATAATTACAGGGATCCTCAGTCCCTAAACATGTTGTTCTTACCCCTAGAGGAACAAGGTTAGCAAACCTCAGCACTTCCTATCAGTTCTCCACCTGAAAACACTCAAAAACAGGCTATTTTTGGATCATGTCAGCTGCTCCACTGAGCATCTGCGCTGAATGTCAACTGCTCCTCCTTGTACCTGCGCTGAAAGTCAAAACCAATGAAGGCCACCTGCGCTGAGCGAGAAAGGACAAGTGGCACAGTGAGTCATTGCTTTGGAATCTTCCAAAAATGACACTTGGATCAGGTATTTCGCCTTGTGATGAGTCAGAGGCTTTGTTTCTCCAAGTGGAAGCAAGGTTCACCAAGTGGACTCAAGAACTGAAGATCAACTAAAGATTAACTGAAGAGAGAGAGGACACAAGGCAGCTACACATCAGTTGCAAGCTGACTCATCCTTTCTCAATTCATCTATATATTGAGCTCTCTCCTATGAGCTCAAGAGGCTGGAATTTTGTGCAAAGCAAGGAAGTGTTGTTGGTTCACAGTTAGAGCCATTGGGTGATTGCTTTTATAGAGGGGAAGAGGAGATTTCTTGCTGCTGGGGAGGTGCTGCTAGATTGGAGCCATTTATGGTTGTAACCTTCTCAGAACCTTTTTCTTCTATCAATAAAGCTTTGATGTTCTCCTATATACTTGTATTGCAATGATGTATTGTTTTTATCTGTATATTTGATTCATTCTAATCCATGCATCAGTTATGAGTACATGTTTCTTGTAGTTTCCCTCTCTTGTTTTTGCAGGATCTTTGTAGCTGGGCCGGCAAAAGGAGCAAGGAGCTGGGAACAAGAGGCAAAGAGAGAAGACAGGATCGACAAAAGCGAAAGACATCGGTTGGTCAATCTTTTCTTCCTTCTCTGTACTTTCATAAAGGAAAAATATCAAAGCTTTACTTTCAGTTGTTGCTAAGGAACTATCACCCTTAGAGTAGGGATAGGGTCATTCCGAGTCGGATACTTTTCCCCACAACAAACTGGCGACTCCACTGGGGAGCTAGTATCTTGTTGGTTTATTGTGTTTCTTGCCATTCATCTCATAAACAAGGAGAGGACCAAATCGAACTGCAATTGAGTCCTTCAATTGCAAAGTAGAGGGCAGCTGCTCTGGCTCAGTTTCTGAGCAAGTTTATGATTTGAAGAGCTGATCCACAAGGACTCTTGTGCTCTTTGTGATAGCTTTTCATCCTCTTGATCATCCCTTAGCTTGTACTTGACCTATAGCTTTTTATTCTAGCAAAAACAGTGAATTTTTGAGCTTTTTATGACCCGGAAACCCTTGTAAACGCAACTCTCGTGTCTCAGTGCAGGCTGTCCAAAGGCAGTCTGCATTTCAGCGCAGGTACTCCCTTCGGGAACTGCGCTGAGAGTCAGTTTGACAGACCAGAGCCTGCGCTGAACCAGTTAGGCTATGTCTTCCTTAGGTTTCCCACTGAGTCTTGGCCCTGTTTTCACTGTTGTTTTGCTGCTGATTGCTTGTCATTTGTACTTGCTGTAAACCGACTTTCCTTGACATTATTCCGCCTCAGTTGTGTGATGAAACTGTGATTGTTCTTTCAGTATTTCTTGTTTCAGTTACAGTTTCCCATTGTGAAAAGCAAACCAGTATAGCTGTGGCCTCTTAGATCCTGAACTGTAAAAGTGTCTTTGTGATCTTAAGAGCTAGTTTGATTACTGTTCATGGCTGTTTGAGTTTGTTTGTTTTTCATTTTGTAGTTTGAATCTATACATTTCCAGTGTCTAAACAAGTCGATCTTAAGGTGTCTTTTGATTTTGGACAAGCTTGTTTACTTTCGCTTGAAATTAGATTCAAAGTTATACAACAGTTTCCTTTTTGTGTTACATCAACATTAAGGATAAAGAAAAGAAATATCTGCATTGTGCATGTGCATTATTGACAGTTTGCATGTTGATTTAGGAAAAAGTGCATTTAGTGTGTGTTCTATGATCTGTGTGAAAAGTTGATGTCTTTCTTTTCCCTCAGTAGATTAAGGTTTTCAAAGTTGAAAGATTGAAAAGTTTTGCTTCTCATCTTAGATTGCATTTAGGAAGTTGTATATATACATCTCGTGGTGATCCTTAAAGGCAAACTGCTAAGCAAGATCAACATTAAAATGAATTGAATTTACATAACAACGCATTGAAACATAACGCAAACACATAGAGGTCTAAGCTAGAGACGTGTTCCGGCGTCGTTAAACGTGATATCTTAGCGTTGAGTGGTTGGGTGATTCCTCCACGGTGAAGCGATAAGTATCAATACGGACTTGTGCTCCCGCGTACCGTCGAGTATATTGGGAGACCCCTATAGGCATTTATCCTTTATCCTTAGGAAGCCGTGTCGGCCGCCCTACTGATCGCGATGCAGTGAACACAGCATTCACGAAGATCGACCACCCGTACCGTAAAACGTATTCTGTGGTTTCGCGAAAGGTTTGGCACACCCTCTGCCTAGATCTCCAGAGCAGTTTCTTTTGGCCTTTTTCAAACTCTATAACTGAAAAAGTCCAACCGAGCATTTGTCACTTCGGGCTCGTTAATACATCGAAGGCGACTAGAGTCATCTTTAGCTTTTTCTCGACTCTTAAAACATGAAAAAGCAAAGTTGTGTCTAATAAAGCGTCGTTATAAAATTCATTTTAAACGGAACATAATCACCTCTTATTCCCGCGTTGATCTGTAAGTTGAGAACATGGAACGCCCCAACCAAGGAAGTCCACAAGATGGAAATCCTAGTCCTTTCTCCTCTTGGGGAGAAGTTGGTGTGCCCCATATGGCCACATTGTCGCTTCCAGGACTGACAATAGGCCCGCCAGTTTGGCTGTTCTCGACCAATGTAGTTCAGGCCACCATGGTTCCTGATCAATCGAGTCAACTGTTAGATCAGTCTAGAGCTGCCCACTAGCCTTCTACTTCTGATAACTCTTCCTCCAATCCTTCATCTTCGCAAGGTAGAGCCGGCAAAAGTCAGCCTCCCAAGGAGAAGAAAGAGAAGAAGAAGAAGGAGCCTAAGGCGACTGGGGGCAAGCAAAAGACATCTGACAAAAACCCACACACTGCACAGACCGGGCCTAAATCACCATGTGTCATATGTAGAGGAGACCATTTCCATAGAGATTGTCCCTGTATTCCCCGGATACTAAGGGACTGGTCCCCTCGTCTGCACAATTCGGGGGCATCAACCTCTGACAGTCAGGTTGATTGCTTTCCGTCAACCAGCGAAAGTGAAGGATCAAGACAAAAAGGGGGAGTAAGATTCCCCTGTAAGTTGTGTGAAGGCAGTCATGCCATCCACCGTTGTCCCTTCTTAGATGAAGCGAAGAGAGTTTTGGAAGATCCTCCGGTTTCACCGGTAAAACTTCCTCCTGGATACAAAAAACTCGTGCCAAGTCCTTCGTTGGTTGAAAATACAGCTGGCCCGCTCAAGTGGTCGGCTGAAGCGTCAGTCACTGAAAATGAACCTACTGAATCCAGACCGGACGAAAGTCCAAAGGTCGATACGGCAGTTGACCCGGTTCTACCTTCAGAAGTTTCATCTTCAAATGACACCGTCGCCGAAGAGTCATCTTCATGCGACACCCTCACTGAAGAGAATAAGGATGACACCATCCAGGTTCTTTTCATCAGCACCGACTCTGATGAGCGTCAGGGCAATGCGCCCATTCCTTTATCGCAGGAAGGAACATCATTAGGGTCATACCCAGCCGTATATTCGGTCCCACCACCAAGCAACCTAGTTGTATCCTTTGATTGGAATCAACTAGGCAGACCCCGGTTACCAGCCAGTATACCATTCAGAATCATTGTCCAGATCTATAGAATGATTATGGCTGGTACTATCATTGATGAAGGGGCGTCTGTGAGTATCCTTTCCTCTGTTGCTTGGAAAGCACTGGGTTCCCCGGCGCTTTTACCTGAGTTAAGAAATCTCTCAGGTTTTGATAAAGGAACCAGTCGACCATTAGGAATCCTCCCCAATGTGCCTGTTACATTGAAAGGGAAGACCGTTAATTTGAACGTGATGGTCGTCCAAGGACCCTTGGATTATAACCTACTCCTTGGACGTGACTATATTTATTGCATGGGAGCAATAGTCTCCTCACTCTTTAGAGTAATGTGTTTTCCACACGAAGGGAGGGTGGTCAAGCTCGTAGACCAACTTTCATTTCCGGGATCTCGCATCGCAAATAGTCAAATACCAATCCTAAATGGTCTGTTCACTCAAGATATGCCTCCACCCCCAGTCCTCCTTCCCGATGAGTGCGAGTGATTCGGAAAGAAAGACTGGAACCCAGGGGGCATGCACCCTGGTCTGCTTCGGGCAGAAGAAACCCTGGGTATAAGGTAGAATTTCCGCAGAAGAATATGACTAGTCCGTACCCCGTCCGTGGATGGAAGAGGGGTTGTTCTGGAATAGTATTCTTTTGTTAAAGTTATGTGTTTGACAAAAGAGTCATGCACCTTTGTCTAAAGAGGTGGGCAATGCCCAAGTAGGAATTCCCTTATTGCGACAAGCAGTAACCATCTTTGGGGAAAAGCAAGCCTCACCCATTAAAACAAATGTTTTGAAGGATAAGTAGGGGCAGCCTCCAAAGAAAGAGATTCTATTGTTGTGACATAGGGTAACCATCTTTGAGTAACCTAATGATAGACATCGCCGAAGAAAGAGATTGATTTGCGGCAGCAAATAGAACCCTCTTCGGATAATAAGAAAGAGGCAAGCCTCCTTCAATAACACCAATGTTTTGTCTTTGAGAAGTGTTCTTCTCTTGTCACAAACAGTTGTTCGTTAAAAGTTGGGCCGACGGGAAGACTGAGTACCGCGTAAGACCCCTTAAAATAACGAGAAGACTAGTATCGTTAACATTAGATTGGCAAGATGACAAGTAGCTGTGAACACCCAAAGAAAAACAGAGGTGGGGGAGAGGAGGGGCAGCCTCGAAATCCTACCCTATACCTGGGGGCATGCAAACCTTTTGGAGTGTAAGCTAGGGACGGTTATTTATCTGACCGTTTTCCGAACTTACATAAAGGAAGGATGAGTTGGAGCATAGCTGTGGTAAGGCGCAAGCTCTATAAAAAATGGATCCTTAGAGGAGGCATTCTTATCTTATGACTGGTATATCGAGCAGTTTTAGCACATGGTTCATGCTCGTTAAAAAATAAACGCAAGATCCGAGCAGTTTTAGCGCATAGTTCATGCTCGTTAAAAAATAAACATAAGTTTATGAGCAGGCTTTCCTTTAGAGTTCAAGCTCATTCAGAAAAATGAACCGGTAAATACCCTTTTGAGATCGTAAATTCATCAGCCATAAAAGCCTTGGTCGTGTTTGTGCACCGTCACCTCCACCGTCATTTGGCCGATCATTCACTTCCATTTGTGTGTTTACCCATTTTGAGGAACATCTGCGAAGAGTGATTTCACCTAGCCATCCTTGTGACACTGCCGTGATTGGAAAATTCCAATTTGTACCTGGAATCAGTTGCTATCCCTGTTTATCACTCGTTCCTCAAAAGACGAGTCATCTTTGAGCTCTTTTCTGACTCGTAAAATATGAAAAGTTTGCCGAGTTCTGGCCTTCCAGCTCGTTAAAGGGACCGGAAGAGCTATCCCTCTTTTAGACTTTAATCTTTTTGGACCTGAGGGATTATTACACAAAAAGATCGAGCGCTTGTCTTGTTCGGCTCGTTAAAAGTACCGAACACCCATCCCTTCTGTATTGTTTTATACTTTTTCGGACTTAAGGGATTAGATGATGAAAAAGGAATTATGGAGTTAACTTTCTGTACCTTTTCAGACTCTCTAAAAATGAAAAGGACCGAGTTTTCCTTGTCGTTAGACTCGTTAAAATGATTAAATAGCGACAAACTTGTCTTTAGACGAGAACGAGTTTCCCTATCGCTAAGCTCGTTAAATCATAGCGATGGGCTTGCCCGAAGGGCAGGTTATAGAACAAGCATATGTTATCCTCCTCAAGCTTGACAAAAATAAAGAGGTACTGGTCAGAAATGACTGGGGAAAAGTTGGGAGAACATCGAAGCTTAATGGTAGCAAGTCGCTCTTGAACATGACACTTTTCTTCCGTACCACATCGGGTTGGGTTGTTTCATTCACCGGTCTCATCACCATGGTCTTCGCCAAACCATCCACATTTTGGGGTAATGCTACCGATCCATCGCATCAGTGTCGTTATATGTTCAAGAGAGGTCATTCTGAAAGTGTCAACCGTGTCCCATCCACTGCCATACATTATCCTTCATCCATTCATGATCGCCACCCTGAATCATATATCACAGTTTGTTTTCACCTCCACTAAAATCATTAGCTCCGTTCCGTGTCATTGATGTGGGATTCATTAAGGCCCTCCTTTGACGGATCGCTTCTTGTCGACTTCAGCTCATTATCCAAGAAGTTGATCTAGGAACAACCCCATCAGTACTTTGAAGCTTGCATGCCTCAATGGCAAGTTTCTCACTTCCGGCGACAGGTATACATCAATGACCTTCGGCTAGAAGATTTTGCGTGGCGTTCGACGCCAAGTCCTTTATTCACGCCACGTGAATTGTACTGCAGTACCTTGAGGGTCATTATCATTATCGGTGATTCCTCTCGCGCTTGTTAACGGTTTTCATCATTGACCGGTAATCAAGCGATGTCTTTCCATGTTCGACTTCAGCGAAATTCTCACATGGATCGACTTGTACTTAGAGTGAAGATCAAACGAGTTTGAAGACCCCGGATCTAGTTTCATCCATCCGGGCTGCGATACATATTTAGGAAATATAAAAGCATTTGTCATGTACATCATTGCAGCAGATGATCATCCTACTCAAAGGATGATAATTTCAGTAGAGAATTATCAGTCTACCGTCAGACGATCGTCTGTTCTATGTACCAAAATGTATTTATAAAGCTGAGCATGGGAATGCCCGCCTCAGCTAGATCATGAAAACAGAATGAAAAATAATTTATTGTATTGTATTGTATTACAGGGCACCTCTCAGCACTTGAATGAACTTCGGACCCTCTGGATAAAGCATTTCACCCGATAAACGGCCTCATACTTTAGGGGGCAACTGTTATAGACATTTTTGTGCCTCGCAGCATGGAGCATGAAATGTCGATAATTACAGGGATCCTCAGTCCCTAAACATGTTGTTCTTACCCCTAGAGGAACAAGGTCAGCAAACCTCAGCACTTCCTATCAGTTCTCCACCTGAAAACACTCAAAAACAGGCTATTTTTGGATCATGTCAGCTGCTCCCCTGAGCATCTGCGCTGAATGTCAACTGCTCCTCCTTGTACCTGCGCTGAAAGTCAAAACCAATGAAGGCCACCTGCGCTGAGCGAGAAAGGACAAGTGGCACAGTGAGTCATTGCTTTGGAATCTTCCAAAAATGACACTTGGATCAGGTATTTCGCCTTGTGATGAGTCAGAGGCTTTGTTTCTCCAAGTGGAAGCAAGGTTCACCAAGTGGACTCAAGAACTGAAGATCAACTAAAGATTAACTAAAGAGAGAGAGGACACAAGGCAGCTACACATCAGTTGCAAGCTGACTCATCCTTTCTCAATTCATCTATATATTGAGCTCTCTCCTATGAGCTCAAGAGGCTGGAATTTTGTGCAAAGCAAGGAAGTGCTGTTGGTTCACAGTTAGAGCCATTGGGTGATTGCTTTTATAGAGGGGAAGAGGAGATTTCTTGTTGCTGGGGAGGTGCTGCTGGATTGGAGCCATTTATGGTTGTAACCTTCTCAGAACCTTTTTCTTCTATCAATAAAGCTTTGATGTTCTCCTATATACTTGTATTGCAATGATGTATTGTTTTTATCTGTATATTTGATTCATTCTAATCCATGCATCAGTTATGAGTACATGTTTCTTGTAGTTTCCCTCTCTTGTTTTTGCAGGATCTTTGTAGCTGGGCCGACAAAAGGAGCAAGGAGCTGGGAACAAGAGGCAAAGAGAGAAGACAGGATCGACAAAAGCGAAAGACATCGGTTGGTCAATCTTTTCTTCCTTCTCTGTACTTTCATAAAGGAAAAATATCAAAGCTTTACTTTCAGTTGTTGCTAAGGAACTATCACCCTTAGAGTAGGGATAGGGTCATTCCGAGTCGGATACTTTTCCCCACAACACACTTTTATGGTCCTCTCTACATCCTATTGATGAAAAAAGTTGTACTTGATAGGAATGTGTTTTGTTTTTTTGATACATGATAGATCCTAGTGACTATACCTTATCTTACTACTGCAAATGAACAAAATTCTATTCATGAACCCAAAGTTAACAAATCCCAAAGAGAAAATCTAAAATATGAGATGTTTCTAGTATCATCAAATATTGACTTCTTTCCATAAGTTATTTAATACAACCCACCACTTCATAAACATTTTGAGAAACCAAAGAAACTGGCATGAAAATCTACAATATTATATCAAGAAGAAATATTGTCTTGAATCAAGGTATCCTCTTCTCTTTAAAGTATGACACACATGAAAAATGTTCTATAGGTGACTCAAAATCAAGCTAATAATGATCATACATGAGTCGACCTAATTAGAGCTTCAGGCATATATATGAAATGGTACCATTAATTCAATGAGCTTTGAATATTTGATGATGAGGTTGGGTAACCCTTACTACCATATCACGAAGAGCCCCTTACTTCTTACTACCTTCTTCAAGATGATAAGGAACTACAACAAGGATGATAATGAAGAAACTACTCCCAACTATACATGAATCAATTCTGCTGCAAACTATTGTGTACAAATTTTATTGTTGTTCCTTTTGCCTCGTTTCTAGGACTAAGTATCACCACCACACATTTGGCTAGTTGAAAAAAATAATGTAATGTACTGAGTTCGGTGCACTATATAAAAATTAGGTCAAAAACCCTTTTTTGACATCAATGATCCCCAGAAATTTGCAATAATATGTCAAGAAGGTAATGAACTGAGAATTGTACTCAGTTATCAATCGATTTGTAGGAGTTAAGACTCAATCTAGGCCAAAAAACCACTATTGTCGAGTCTCACATGAGCCAATATTATTTGGGTTCTACATAGATAAAGGACTGAAACCTTCTTGTTCTGGAATATTGTCCTAACAAGGATGCTCCATAACATAGAAACACAAGTCCGCATAGGTTGATTTGATTAGATCACTTACCTTAATCCACAAGCCTGAATAATGAATTGTTCACTTTCCCTTTCCCTAATAGAGGTTTGTAATACTTCAGAAAGATACTTCAAGTTAATGATGCATTGAATCCCAAATCCTATCCCATATAATACTTGGTGATTAGGCCAACTTATGCTCATATATCTCTTCTTCATGACTACAAAAATTTCTACAACAAACAAATCGTCAAATCATCTACTAATTAAGCCATGGGTCCTACAAATAGACCAATGAATCCCAACCATATGCCCACAACAATAGTCAAACACCTCAATTCCTCTCAACTGATCTAATCATTTCACCAAAGGGAACAAATAACGATTTTAGAGCTTCAAAAAACATTCATTTGAGCACATACTTTAGGAGGGATGTTAATGCCTTTTTATAGATTTTGTAGGGGCTCCTATTAGCCATTTGGCTTCCTATTTTATAGGTAGATTTTACATTTCAAATTCAAACTTTTGAGGGAGAAACCCCTTTGAGGGCTTTTGTATTTTGAAATTCAATTTCCTTTGAGACCCCAAAGACCACTTTATTGATTTTAATGTTAAAATATATTGGAGTACCCTAAAAAAAGAACATTTTCCCATTATTTTGATTGAAGGAGAAGGAAATCATTAATTGAACTTTTAACTTGGCCAAATATGTCTAATGACACATCATCATCATCTGGGGTTTATTCCTAGAAGTTGGGGGCTTCAACTACAAAAAAAATATAATTGCCAAATGGTAAAGGCTCTCATGGTGTGCCACATACCACCAGAATTGACTCAATGAGGGAAATATGAAAAAGAAAATATAGACTCGAAAAACCATGATTTTCCATGTCATTTTGGTTGACAAAAGGTGGGGAATATTCTAGTGCTTCTTTGGTTGACATCAATGACAACCACATTTCAACAATATTCCACTTTTCCATTTATGGAAACACATGTACTTCCCTTGACTTCCTGCCTCTAGTCTTCATGACTTGTATTTTCTCCCCCGCTGACGTAAATGGAAAAGGGTGACTCCCCATAGCATTCTGTGTATTGCTTTGTACCTATAACTTGCCTTTATTCCCCCTATTTACTTTTCTTAGATAAAAATAATTTTAATGTGAACTTGGGAGGACCCCAATTGTTTTACGAAGATACTCAAATGTATCACATGGTAAAGGTTTGGTGAAGATGTTATCTATCTTCTCCTTTGCCCCACTATATTCCACTTTTATTTTCCTCTCTATAACCTATTGATGAAAAAAAATGTACTTGATAGGAATGTGTTTTGTTTTTGGATGCATGATATATTCTTAGAGAAGCTTATTGCATTAGTGTTATTAATGAACATTAGAATGGGCTCATCAAATTTAACTTAAAGATCTTGCAATGTTTGTTTCATGTAGAGGACTTGAGTACAACATGATATTGCTTCTATGTATTATGCTTCTGTTTTGGAAAAGGAGACTAAATATTATTTCTTACTCAACCATGAGACAAGACAACAACTTAAGTAGAAAGTTTCTTGAAAGGTTCTTTTATGATCATGAAGGCTACCTGCCTAATTTTCATTTGTATAAGTTGTGATAGTTAAATCATTCACTTTTGGATAACATAGGCCAAAATCTCTTGTTCCATTGAGATATCAAAATATTCACTTTATTGTAAAAAAGTGGGATTCTTTCAGTGCTTCGTAGAAATGTGCCACGTGTCAAAATTCCTACATCACATATGGCCTAGAAACTATCACATACAAGAGACTTCCAATCATTGATTTATACATTCTCTAGTATGCATCCTTTGATATATCATCCATGCTCAATTTGCAATCAGTCATCATTTTATTGCGAACTAGTTAGAAATATTACATTTTAAATCTCTTCAACATTTCTTTGATATACCTTTTTTGACAAATGAATATACCCTTATCTTCCTAAGAAAAATAAAGACCCATGAAGAAAGTTAACTCACAAAATAACGACATTTCAAATCCATTCTGCATATTTGATGAAAACTTCTTGCTTAACTTATCATCATCACTTCCAAACATTATGTCATCCACATATACTTCAGTGATGGTCAAACTATCATGTTCAACATTTATGTAAAGGTTGATATTGACATTTCCTCTTTCAAAACCTTGTTTTTGTAGGTACATATCAAGACGGGCATACCAAGATCTAAGAGTCTGTTTGAGATCATATAATGCCTTCTTCAGCCTGCAAACATAATATATCATGTCAAAATGTAGAAATCGATCAGGTTGTTCTATATAGAACTCTTCTTCCAATTATTTGTTCAGAAAGCTTGATTTTACATCCATTTAATACATCTTGATATTCCTCAAACATGCATAAGCCAAGAACATCTTGATGTCTTCCATCTTGGAAATGGATGCAAATATCTATTTGAAATCTATTCCTTCAACTTGTGCATACCATTTGTAAACAAATATTGCTTTGTTTTTAGTGACTATCCATCATCATTCAACTTGCTCTGAAGACCCATTTTCTATCTGCGACATTTTTATCCTTTGGTTGTTGAACCAATTCCCATGTGCCATTCTTTTCAAAACGTTCCAATTCTTCATTCATAGTTGAAACCCAATGTTCATTGTGACTACCTTCTTCAAATATATTAAGCTCATATGTAGCTAAGAGCACATGTTGGGTTTGTTCTGGCATGCATAACTATCAATTTCTTATGGTTCCTATTCCCTCATTGATGTCCCCAATGATATGGTATAAAATATGTTTATTTTGAAACCATTTCAAGGGAGTCTTTGAAGGTTTATTTTGTTCATTTCTTGTCTCTTCCTGGTTGGTAGTTGTTTCCTCATTAAATTCAATTCACTCTAGGGCTTCCTCTTTAACTTTATCTAGCTCCTCTTCTTGTCTCTTTGGTTCTCTTGAATATGAGCTTCCTTGTTCAACTTTTGGTCCATGAATTTTATTAAATGTTACGTTTATGCTTTCAACTATCCGGTTGAATCTTTCGTTATAAAATCTATATGCTTTTCTTTTGTGTGAGTAACCAATAAAAATTCTGTCATCTACCCAAGAGTCAAATTTTCGAGTCGTCTAGTCATCCCTTTTATTGTAGAATTTTCTTCTAAAGATTTGAAAATGTTTGGCAATTGATCATATTACCTTCCATAGTTCATACAACTTCTTGTCACAATTGTTTTTAAGCAATCCTTTGTTCAAAATGTGTATTGTTGTATCTACTGCATAAACCCAAAACTTTTTGTCCAATTTTGAATCATTCGTCATCGTTTTGGCTGTCTCTTCCATATTTTTGTTCTTCTTCCTTTCAACTACCCCATTTTTTTGAGGTGTCCTGACTACTAAAAAATACCTTTCTATGCCATATTCCTCATAGAAGTGATGCAACTATTTTGATGTGAAATCACCTCCATTATTTGATCTCAAACATTTGATCTTTAGATAAATTTCATTTTCAACCATTTCCTCGTACATTTTGAAACTTTGAAAAGCTTCAAACTTATTCTTTAGAAAGATGACAACTATAATCCTAGTATAATATTCAATCATTAGCATGAAGTATTATTCACCATTCAATCCGTTGGTCTTCATCGGTTCATATAAATCAATGTGTACCAACTCTAATGGTTTGGACATGGAATGTTCCTTGGTTTTGAATTCAACTATTGTCTACTTGTCATTCTTGCAATACTTATGCGAGGTGTTGATAAGTCTTAAAATCTATGGCATTTCCCTTAGTATTTTATTTTTGCTAATTCTGACAAGATTTTAAAAGTTTATGTGTCCCATCTGTTTATGCCAAAGACGAATTTCATCTTCTTTTTCTATGAAACAACCTTTGTTAATAGTCTCATCCAAACTGTACATCTCATTTAGAGTCTTAGCTGTAGTAGCCACCAAATTCAAATATTTTTCTCTCCTTATCTGAAATTTCTTTGAGTCAAAGAGTTATGTGTGTCCGTGATCAAACATTTAACTTACACTGAATAGACTATGATTCATATTTTCTATCAGAGGCACATATTTTGTTCTAGCATATTTTCCTCCAGGCTTGATTGTGCTTGTTCCTATAACATTTGCATATCTGTCATTTCCGAAATATATTATTCTAGCCTTTCCTTCTTTGGGAGGTATGAATTTATTTTTGTCATCGGTCATATGTGTTGGGCAGCCACTATCAACATACCACACATTCTTCTTTCTTTGAAATTTTAGGGAAAGTTTGCAAGTCTCAATTTTCTTCTACTAGACCTTTGGACGAGCATTTTGATTTTCTTGTGATTCCACTAGTGGAGTGCTTAACCTGTACTTTTTAGCCAATGTCAAAATTTGTTAAATTTATGGAATTCTACTTCATTGATTAAATATCAAAACCTATTATAGTTTTCCCTGCAATCCTCTCGAGAATTTCTGGAATAATTATTCCTGGTAGATGTTCCAAAGTTTCTTTTGTTCCTATCATAGGCCTCAAAATTTACAACTTTATGCCCAAAATTTCTGCAAGAATAACGGAAACCAAGAAAGACAATTTAATACCTGATATGAGGAGACCCTCTTTGTGGTACTATTCTCCAAGAGATTTCTTACTAATTGTGCCTCTCTTGAATCCTCTTTTTTGCTGGAATTCCTTCTTCTTGATAGGCCCTTTAGTAATTTCTGCATAGGTTTTCCGTTCATCTCCATTTTCTGTTGTTAATGAAATCAAGCCTTTTGCAATTTTTCTCCTGTAGCCGAATCCAATATTTTCATTGTATGACCTTTGACCACTAATGAGCTCATAAAATTCGCTAGAGCTATTTTCAAAGTTTTGTTGGATATTTCTTTCTATTGTTCCTTTCGTAGAGTGAATATCTTTCCTTCTATCTCTTCCCTTGCCTTGTTGCTTTCTTCCAATTCTCTTTTGAGTGATTCTTCATTTTTTCTGGCTTCTTCCAATTGCACTTTCAGGTTGATGATGGTTTCATTCAATTATTCATTCTTATTATTAAGGCTTCTAGCATGTTATTTTACTTCTTTTAGTTCATCTTCCATAGCTTTGACGTTTTGTCCTTCAACCTTGATATCCATTATAAATCTAACAATCTCATTTTGAAATCTGCTCTCATCCATCTCATCCTCATCACCTTCTTCTTCTTCATGAGATTCCCTCCTATTGTCCCTAGTCATGAATAACACTCTTCTAGTCTCATTCTTTTCTTCATTGTCACTTTCTTCTTCATATGAGGAGTTTTCTTCTTTAGATGAAAATATTTTCTTAAAGCCTTTCCTTTTACCTTGCTTTTTGAACATTCTTTGATTTTTATTTACTTTCCTAGGAACTTCTTCTTGTTATTTTTTGTAGCATCGAATGTGTTCTAGCCTTCAAAATTTTTGGAGAGGCTAGAATGCAGGAGATCTCTAAAACCTTGAAATCATTTCTGGAAATTCCGCCTAGAAATGACTTAATTAGATTACTAGTTAGCTTTTAAATATTTGATAATTCTAAACTTAGGAAATATGACTGATTAATAAGAATTAATTGTTCTAGACACTCACACTGATCAACTTCAATTTAATCCTATCCATCGATTAAGATCTAATCTTGGTCGTTGAAGTCTCAACAGAGGATTATAAGAAGAAGTCAATGGGGCTGGGAGTAATTTCTTATTTAGTTTGATCTCATGAGTGTATCGATTTCTTGAGTAGCAGCATTCAGTTGTTAGAGAGAGAGATGGAGAAATCTAAGAAATGAGAGAGTAAAAGGGACTGTGAATTCGGAGGAAGATTTACAGATCCGGTGAGTGCATTTGCAAAGAGAGAGAGAGAACTCAAAGTGATGTTGATCCAGATCAGCGTAGTAGCCTCTAGAGGCAAAGTCAAATTTCTCGGGAAAAGAAAAATTTCAGTGCCAAAAGTTGGGAAGAGGTTCCAAAGGATAGGAGAGACATTTTGCCAGAGAGTAGCTGGTTACAAGACTTGAGGATTAGTAGTTCAAAGATGAGGGAAGCAATAACTATGTTACGGTGATGCAGTGAATGTGCATAGGAAGTTTGGACGACTCGATTTGAGCTAAGGTTAGTGCTCGTATTATCCTGTGGAGTGAGGAATTTCTCCTCACTAAATTTTCTTGTCATTATTTCTTTGTAGGATTTCTAGTTTCAACATCCAGTTGTAGTCAGTTTATTTCGCTCCTCCATAATAATAAAACACTCAGCTGCTACACCAATTTTCCTGAGTTGGATTTTTCTGGGGACATTGGTCCAAAAATAAATGTTTTATTTTATGTGTGTGTGTTGTACTTCTTTCATAGTTTATTCATCTATGTCTCAGTTTGATTGATTCAATATTTGTTGTAGCAAACAATAAATAAATTGTTAGGAGTTAATTTAACAATTAGGAGAATTATTTCTAGTTTCTGCAATAGGAATTGGGTTTCTGATTTTTCACATCATAACAGAGCATAGATTATCAGCAGAAGAGCTCAGTAGTGAAGGAAGAGGGAGTTTCGATGCTCATTGATGGGCAGTAGATCGAAACCCCAAAGGCAGTGTAGTCACCTTGGCCAAGAGGTCAAATTCTTGAGGAGAATCAATTTTTCTGAAGGGACAGAAAATTTGATCTCTCTAGATCAAGGGATTCTAGAGGAAGATGGAGAAACCAACATTTTTTCGCAGAGAAGATCTCTAGTTGGACACAACAGTTTTGCAATAGTAGAACTAGCGTGGAGAGGAAGAAGTACACACATTGAGGGATAATTTTCCTTAGGGAACTTCTAGTCTCAATAAGTTTGAATTCCCTTACAAAACAACAGTCGTTCTGAGTAGTTTTCCTAACACCAGAAGGGAGTGTGAATAGCCTAGCAATAGCTGAGTAGAAGGGAAGAGGAGATTTTTGACATTATCTAAGATGGCCACTACTGGACTAGAGATTAGGATAGGTTGGATGGTTCTTCCACCTATGTCATCTAAAAGGAAAATATGTCCTTCCTTATAGATGAATATGGCCTGAAGCAATATATAGATGCAGTTGTAGCTATCCCCACATATGTCGGTCAACTAAAGGAGTATAGAATGGAGATGGCGAGGGCAAAGAGATTGATCTTTGATGGTGTTGGAGACCATGTTGCATCACACATTAAGGACAAGGTAATGTTGAAGGATATGTAGCACATATAAGAGTTGCATAGTATTTGGTGGGTAGTAGCAACCAAACATCACTAGCGTAAAAGGAGATGAAGCAGAGACAGGGCATTGTTACAAGAGGAAACAATTCTAGAACACATTCCTCACTACGTGGTAGTGATAGTTTTTGTAGAATCGGATGTGTTCTAGCCTTGATATTTTATGGAGGGGCTAGAATGCATGATCTCTCGAAAACCCATAAATCGTTTCTGGAAATTTCGCCTAGAAATGGCTTAATAAGGTTAGTAGTCATTTTTTAAATATTTCGTAACTCTAAACTTACGGAAAATGACTAATTAATCAGAATTAATTAAGTTATTGCGTGCATGTTCTAGAGACTCACACAGATCAACTTCAAGTTAATCCTATCCATCAATTAGGATCTAATCTTAGTCATTGAAGGCTCAATAGAGGATTATAAGAAGAAGTCGATCACACTTGGAGAAATTACTTGTGCGGTTTGATTTCATGAGTAGATCGATTTATTGAGTAGAAACATTCAGTTGTTGGAGAGAGAGCCAGAGAAATGGAAGCACTGAGAGTGGGGCAGGGACACTGAAGTTGGAGGAACATTTCCAAATCTAGTGAGTGCATTTGTAGAGAGGCCGAGAAGCCATAGTGAGGCTGATGTAACGTAATGCAGTAGGCTCTAGAGGAAAATTTGAATTGTTGGGGAGAAGCAGAATTTTAGTGCCAGAAGTTGGGCAGAGGTTTGATAGGCTAGGAGAGATGTTTTCCAAGACAATAGCTAATCAGATGACTTAAGGATAGCTTGTTCCAAGCTAAGAATATCAACAACTATGCTAGGGTGACTGTGTGACTGCGCGAAGGTAGTTTGGATGACTCAATTTGAGCTGAGGTCAGTGCCAAAATTTTCCTGTGGAGTGAGGAATTTCTCCTCACGAGATTTTATTGCCAATATTTCTCTATAGGATTTCTAGTTTCAAAATCTAGTTGTACTTAGTTTATTTCACTGTTGCATAATAATAAAAGACTTAGCTACCGCACTAATTTTCCTGAGTTGGGTTTTTCTAAGGACATAGATCCAAAAAAAACTGTGTTATTTTATGTCTGTGTGCTGGTATTTGTTCTAGTGTTTATTTCTTCTTTAGTTTATTTGTGTAGGTTGAATTGTGATTGATTCGGTATTTTCTACAACAAACAATAAATAAATTGTTATGAATTAATTTAATAATTAGGAGAATTATTTCCAGTTGCTGTAATAGGAATTGGGTTTTTTTATTTTTTACACTTTTTCGTTAGAGTTCTTATGAGGATAGTTAGCATGAAAATGACCAATTTAACCATAATTGAAACATATTAAAACATCCATACCCTTGAATTTACTTTTTCCTCATTTTAACTTTCCTCATAAAGTTAACAACTTCTTCATCTAGGTGCTCGTAATACAACAATCAAAACTTTCCCTTGATTCCTGTTTTTTCCTCGATATTTGGATGTTGTAAAACATGCTTTTATATGGACTTTCTTGTTCTATTCTCATTTCGTAGGTTGTAAGTATTTGATGTTGTTGGTCTATACTGAGCTTTTCTAAATCCTGTTTTCTTTTGTTCATCTTCTTGGATGTTGTAAAACATGATTCTCTATTATATGGACTTTCTTGTTCTATTCTCATTTCTTAGGTTGTAAGCATTCCATGTAGTTGTAAGTGATCTAAGAACCTTTTGGACAACTACCTTGCTACCATTGGTACTCCCATTCCTTCGATTGCATTCATTATTTCATCATATGTTTTTCTATGTGTTCATTCTTAGCTGCTCAAATTGAACTTGGTAGGTCTGGAGCTTGTCCTCCTTTACCTTCTTGTATCCTTCATATATATTTTGAATCTTGTCAGAAATTACTTTAATTTATTTGTAGTGCATCAATTTGACATATACAAAATCTAACACACCATTCAAGAGGGCACTTTTAGCTCTATTGTTGTTTTTATAGATCCTATGACTGTTTTCATCTGGTGGAAAGTCAAAGGTTCTTGGCATTCAATTAATAGAACATTCCAAACTTAAAATCCTTGTGCTTGAAGGTATGCCTTCATCCTTCCAATCCAAAACGCATAGTTTTTCCCATTAAGTATTGGAATTCCCAACTTATTCCACTCCATGATCTCCTTTCAATTGTTCAACTACTAGTGAAGGAACTTGCTCTGATACCAATTGTTGGAAATACTGAGGGGGTGGGGGAAGGTGAATCAGTATTTCTTATCAATTAATAACTTATTAATATTTTCATAACATTAATTAATCTTGAGCATCAAGTCAAAGAATTAAAAAAATTAAACAGTAGACACCAATTTTTTTTAGGTGGAAACCCTTCCAACAGAAAAACCACCTAATGCTTTTCAAATCATTTATGAGTACATTAATGCTTTAGATCCAACTGAAAATTTCAATCCCCAAATCCCTAGTACTATAGAAAACCGTTCAATTTACCATCTCCAAATGGAAGGACGCTCCCCTAGTTTTATAAGTTATTACTGAAAGGATGCTCCAACACCCTTGCAAGCTCGAACTTGTCCTAGCACCACGCTACTTTTTTTAGGATCCAACCTAATGGTGACTTCAACCACTTTCCTGGCATCACCCAACCACCTTGAAAATGACAATGAATTTGGCAACTATTGTGGGCTCATATACCAGGGACAATGACCGTCTTACAAGATGTTTAATAAAACCCTTCTAATGACACCCTTAGAAAAATAACAAGACCCTTGCTACAAATGACACTCTGATGAAACATGTACTAAAAGATATAAATTGATGTCCAAGTGACTCTTTCTACCAAACTACTGCAAAGTAATACTGGCAGTGGAAAGTTGAACAAGTGTACCTTTATCTGGAGTTATTTCTGAAGTAATACATTTTCTATTTCCATTGTACTTTTATTGTACTATTCAATATGAGATCTTGGTGACTACACATGATCTCACTCCTGCAAATGAAAAAAAAATTATTCATGAACCCAAGCCCAACACATCGCAAGGAGAAGATCTAGATATTGAGATCATGCTACTGTCATCAGATCATGACTTATTTCTTCAAGTTATTCAATAAAATATTACACTACACAAATCCTTTGAGGAACCAAAGAAACTTGGATGACAATCTACAATATTATTTCAAGCAAAATCTTTTTCTTGGATCATGGCACCCTAAGCTCTTCAAAACATGACACACATTAAAACTGTTCTAAAGGTCGCTTCAAATCAAGCTATTAATGAACATAAATGAGTCGACCTAATTAGATATTCAGGAATATGTATGAAAATGTACCTCTAGTTCAACGAGCTCATAATATTTGATGATGAGATAGTGTAACTTGTACGACCATATCTGGAAGAGCCTCTTACTTCTTACTACCTTCTTCAAAATGATAAGGCACTACAACAAGGATGACAATGTAAAATTACTCCCAATTGCAGATGAATTAGTTATGCTACAAATTTTTTTGTATAAACGCCACTACTATCCCTTTTGGCTCCTTTCTAGGACTGAGTATCACCACAAAAAATTATTTTAGCTAAAAAATTGAATGTAATGTTTTGAGGTTGGTTCAATAGATGTAAACAAACTTCAAAAAATTAGGTCGCAAACCATTTTGTGACATCAATGAGCCTTGGAACATTGTAAAAGTATGTTGAGAAAGTAATGAACTGAGATCCACACTCACATATCAACCAACATGTAGGAGTTATGTCTTGAGATAGGCCAAAACACCATTATTTTGGAGTCTGATATGAACCAATCTTATTTGGGTCTTACAAACATAAAGGACTGAAAAATTCATATTCAAGGATATTGTCTTAATAGGGATTCTCCATACCACAAAAACATAAGTACAAAAATATTGATGTGATTAGGTCACTGACCTTAATTCACAAGTCTAAAATATGAATTTTTCACTTTCCGTTGCCCTAACAAAGGGTCGTAATTCTTTAGAAATATACTTCAAGTTGATGATGCATTGACTCCAAAAATATATGCCATAGAAGACTTGGTCATTAGGCCGACTTATGATTATATATCTATTATTTAGGACTACGAATAGGTTTGCAACAAAAAATCCCCAAACATCTACTAATTAAGCCACAAATCCTTATCACTTCTTTACTATTAGTCGTGTAATTGATGCTCTAATGATGGTCAAAACCCTTCTTCCTAAAAAATAGACCAAGGAATCTAAACCAAATACCCAAAACAAGACACAAACACCTTAATTCCTCTCAACTGATCGGAGCAATTCGCCACACGACCGAAATAATGATTTTATAGGTTCAAAAAATATTCATTTGAGTGCATATCTTGGGAGGGAGGTCTAGTTCCTTTTCATATATTTTGGAGGGGCTCCTATGAGGTAGTCAAGTTCCTATTTTGGAGGCCGATTTTAAATTTGGAATTCAAACTTTGGAGGGAAAAAATTCTTTGAGGGTTTCTTTATTTTTAAATTAAAATACATTTGAGACCCCAAAAACCCCTTTCTCTATTTTAACGTTGAAATAGTTTGGAATACCCTCAAAAAATAATTGTGTTCCCATATTTTGATTGATGGAGAAGAAACAAATAACTTCATGATTTGACTTCACCAAAGAGGTTTGATGCCATATTATCATCCATTGGGATTTATGCCCACTGTTATGCTCTTAACCTACAAGACGATACTAGAATACCAACTATACGAAGAAATATACCCAGAACATAGAACAATGAGCAATAAAAACAAGTATTTTATTATTCAGAAAGCAATGTTCACTTGCCTCTTCGAGGGGGCAACCTCCAATAGAGCAGAGCTCGATTACAAAATAAGACACGATGCTCCTCGAGGGGAGTCTCTATTCTTTATATAGGATTCATACATGCAATACCATGGTTCTTATTAATACCATCTATCTAATACCATGTCCCATTTGCAACTAACAATGGTCCCTTCATTAAATGCGGGTTAACCACTTACAATTATTAATATGGGCTTTATTGACTCTTTACTTAACTATAACTATGACTCAATCCTATTACATAAATAAGGGGGTTAGGGTGGGACCCTAACATGCCCTCCCCCATAAGAATAGCCTTGTCCTCAAGGCTGAAGCTCCGGAAATTGCTGAAGAATAGTGGCTGGTTCACAGGTTTCATCTTCCAGAGAGTTGTCTTTCCACTTGACGAGGAATTCCTTGATGATGCGGCCATGTAGGTGCTGTTCTCGTGTGTCAAGAACCTGTTCAGGTTGGAGCCAGATTGACCCTTCTTCATCCAGTTCAGGTAGACTGGTCTGAATTCTACAATTATTCCCAATCACTTTCTTGAGGCATGAGACATGGATGATTGGATGGATTTTTGCTGTGGGTGGCAAAGCTAGCTTCTAGGCAACTTATCTAATGTGGTGAAGTACTTGATATGGTCCGTAGAATTTTAGAGATAGTTTCTGATAACCATTGGCTTTGACTGATGTTTTCTTATATGGTTGCAGCCTCAAAAATACCTAATCCCCTTCTTGAAATTAGTGTTCTGAGCGATGTTGAACTACCTGTTGCTTCATGCGGTTCTGAGCTTGATGAATATTCTCTCTAAGGTGGGCCAACATGGTTGTGTGGTTCTGTAGGAGTTGATCCACGACTTGTACCTTCGAGCATCCCTTGATATAAGAAGTATGACAAGGGGGGAGTTCACCATAAACTGCTTCATATGGAGTCATTTTGGTGGTGGCATGATAGTTGGTGTTATACCACCATTCAGCTAGAGGTAACCACTGTACCCAGAGATGTTGCTTTTTTGAAGTGAAACACCTAAGGTAGGTTTCCAGACATTTGTTGACTGCTTCAATTTTTCCATCAGTTTTTGGATGATAGGAAGTACTGAGTTGTAGTTGGGTACCTTGTAGCCTGAAGAGTTCCTGCCAAAATTTACTGGTGAAGACTGGGTCGTGATCAGACACAATGGAAGTGGGCATGCCATGCAATTTGAAGATCTGATCCATGAAAGATTGAGCGACCAAAGTCAGTGTAAAAGGGTGGGTAGGGGGAAAAAATGAGCATACTTAGAAAGTCTGTCCATAACCACCATGATGGCTGACTTGTTTCTTGACTTTGGAAGACCTGTAATGAAATCCATAGAAATCTCCTTCCAGATTGAGGCCGGGATGGGCAATGGCCGTAATGTGCCTAGGGATTTGACTATTTCTCCTTTGTGGCACTGATAGACGTCGCATTCAGCTACAAAAGTAGGGAAGAATCTCATCCTGCCATGAGTAGCCCGCTGTGGAATTTGGATCCGTCTGCAATTGCTTAATGAGTTGGGAGAGCCAGGGATGTGAAAACCATTCCTTGCGAGCCTCTTCAATCCATTCTAGAATGGGAAGGGAAATTGCGAGCAGGGTACTTTCCTCCTCAAATTGGTGGGATAACGCATCTACTACAATATTTTTGCACCCTTTCTTGTAAATGATCTCATAATCATATCCCAGCATTTTGGAGAGCCATTTATTTTGTTGTGGTGAGGATAGGCGCTGCTCCAAAAAATATTTAAGGCTTTGATGGTCTATGCAGATTTGGAAATGTCGCCCCAATAAGTATGGTCACCAGGTATCTACTGCATGTAAGATGGCCATCATCTCCTTCTCACAAGTAGATTGTCCCAGATTCTTCCCACTTAGTTGTTGGCTCGTGAAGGCCAAGGGTCGACCTTCCTGCATTAAGACCACCCCAATACCTGTACTTGAAGCATCACATTCAATCACAGAAGATTTGGTGAAGTTGGGTAATGCTAAGACTGGAGTGGAACACATGGCATGTTTGAGAGCTGTAAAGGCTTGTTGTGCTTCATCATTCCAGAAGAATGAATTTTTCTTGAGGAGTTGAGTGAGGGGCCTAGCAATGAGACCATAATTGCGGACAAATTTGAGATAGTAGCCTGTGAGACCTAAAAATCCTCTCAGGCTCTTCAAGGTCTTAGGTTGAGGCCAATCCTGCATTTCCTAGATCTTTTTGGGGTCTACCCTGACACCTTAACGCCCCACAGTGTGGCCCAAATACTCAACTTCTTCCATGCCAAAAGAAAACTTGGACATCTTGACAAATAATTTATGCTTGCGGAGCAGTTGCAAGAGTAGATCTACATGCTAAAGATGTGCGGCCCAAGTGCCACTGTAGATGAGGATGTCATCAAGGAAAACACGGACAAATTTTCTGAGATATGGTTTGAGAAAGTGGTTCATAAGGCTCTAAAAGGTGGATGGGGAATTACAGAGACTGAATGGCATGACCAAGAACTCATAATGGTCTTCATCAGTTTGGAAAGTAGTCTTTGGAATGTTGACTTCTTTCATGAAAATTTGGTGGTAGCCTGAGCAAAGGTCGAGCTTAGTAAAGAATTGAGCCCCATTTAGTTCATCCAACAAATCATCGACAATCGGGATGGGAAATTTATCTTTGACTATCAACTTATTAAGGGCCCTGATGTTTGGACACATACGCCATTCCTGATCTTTCTTGAGCACCATTACCAGCCGCGATGAATAAGGACTAATGCTGGGATGAATGACGCCTACTTCCAAGAGTTCCTTGATTATATTTTCTATTTCATTCTTTTGGGCAAACGGATATCTATATGGGTGCACATTTTGTGGTTGGGCCCTTGGGACCAAAGTAATGCTATGATAATGTTCCCCTCTCGAGGGTAGAAACTCATGAGGCTTGTAAAATACTGGAAGATGGTTGTTTAAGATCTGTTGCATCTCAAGATGAATATGAAGAGAATTGGATTTGAAGGCTCGATGGCATTAAATTGAGCTATAACTCCATGGTGGCCCTTTTTTAACAATTTTTCCATCCAATGTGTGCTGATGATAGAGGGAGCTCCCGCTTGGAGTCCGCGGAGGGTACGTGTGTGGTTGTTCTGCTTGAAGCTCATATATAAATCCTGGAAATCCATTATGATTGGGCCAAGTGTGCGAAGCCATTCAGAACCAAGGACAATGATGCACCCTCCCATGTATATGGCAAACATGTGGGTATTTAACTGATAATCCCCCATTTGAAGTTTGACATTTTCATAGCGACCTTCACATTTCATTGTTCCCCCATCAGCAATTTGGAACTAGAAGTTAGAAACTGCTCGGACAAAACAATGCATTGCTTCCACAACTCTTTGATGGATAAAATTATGTGTACTTCCACTATCAATCAAGACTATTACCAGGCGATGCTTAATAAAACCTCAGATTTTGAGAGTTTGAGGTAAAGAAATCCCTACCAAAGCATGCAGCGAGATAACTGGCTCTTCAGGTACATTTTCCTACTGGTTGTCCTCTTCTTCCTCCTCTGGTTGCTCAAGTGGTGGGGCTTCCTCTGATGAACTATGATCAGTAGCATCAATTTGAAAGAATTTGGGCTCATTGCATTTATGCCCAGGCGAGTATTTCTCATCACAGTATCAACATAATCCTTGCTTTCTTCTTTCTGCCATTTATGTTGGTGACACCTTTTGAACCTTGAGTGTTTGCATAGTGCTTTGAGCCTGTAGGGGGTGACCCTTGGCGATGAAATTTGGGTGATTAAACTGGGCCGCTAACGCACGTTTGACTTCATGAGCTATCCTACAAGCCTGCAGCCATGAGCTAGGGTGGTGCAGTTGGACATGGGCTTGTATGGCTTCTTTGAGACCACTGACAAAACATTCCACATAGAACTCATCGTGTGGACCTCCAGTGTGGAAAGCTAAGGCTTCAAAGGCTGCAATATACTCATTCACTATTCCTATTTGTTGGAGCTTAGTGAGATGACCCAAAAAGTTAGATTCATGGTCAAAGCGATCCATAAGAGCTTTTTTGAATGTCTCCCAAGTCAAGAGCCTTCCATAGCAACGTTGATGCCATTGCCATCTTTCATTGTCCAAGTACATGATACCCACACTAAGCTGAGTCACATTATCTAAGATGTCATTTAGATTGAAATATTGCTCCATTTGTGCTATCCATGCAGCCAGGTGAGAGACATCAAATTTATACATGTCCATCTTCGGTGGTCGCGAATGGGATTGTAGGTGGGTGCCAGAGAGGTGAAGAGGCTTACTAGACTCACCCTCACAGTTTTTGGTGCCAATATATGCCTCCTCACGTGCCTCCACCTTGCCCTTAGAAAGTGTTGCATTTAAATCCTTCAGCTGTGACACTACCTCTTTCAAGGCTGTCCATCCTCTCATTCGCCATTGCTTGAGCTCTAGTTTGTACCATGCACCGAGACGATGTACTTGAAATTTGGGACCGCCTGAATTTTTTTGCACTGACAATTGAATGGTACCACCTTGCTCAGCTCATCATCCTGATTCTTATGGGCTATGTCACCAATAAGCGCCCCGGGGGGTCTCATAATTTTTTATTTTTTTTTAAACTTCGAACGGAGTTTTACTCCTTGCTTAGGAATACTGCAGTAGTCGAATCCCAGAAATGTCAATGCTGCCAAAAGTCCTGTGAAAATCATGCCAAGGTATAGGAACCCACACAACTACTCAGATCTAGATGGTGGATCTAATGGATCTGAGAGATTTGAATGGCGGAACTGATAGTTGGTGCAGATCTGATGGATCTGAGAGATCTGAACTGTGGAACTAATTGCTTTTCCGGCAACGAAACCCCACTTTGAGATCTGATCTGGCAAAGATTATGCATGATCTAGAGATAGATTAGGGAACTATGGTCTCCAGGAGTGTCAGGTGCTACAGATCGCAATATACATAAGGGTCTAATAGCAGTACTCGGCCCAATTTTGCAGGGCACTAACCAAGGAGGATCAACCATACCTTTAGCCGTACAACCCGATTACCCTATTGTACGCACTAGTATTCTCTCCGAGTGCTGTTCTCGGTGTACTGTAGTAGCAAGACGGCCAACGGTTTATCTATAGCGAGGTTTCAAGGGAGCTAGGGGGATTCCAATATATACTGAAAGGGTACTTGGAAGACAGTCTGCGCACAATTCTGTCTAATGCGCTACTACTCGAAGGGGTACCCACAGGGGTTACAAGGGAGTCTAACAAGCGTGACCACCTCTTGTATTTCCTGCATGCATGTCTCCCCAAATCCACAGGTTTATGCACTCAATGACCGATCCCGTGGTTTAAAGAAGTCAGAACACGTCTCTAGCCAAAAACAGATTGCTAAAAATTGGAGATCCCACTGGCCCTGGAAAGCACTCTGATACCACTTGTTATGCTCTTAACCTACAAGACAATACCAGAATACCAAATATGCAAAGAAATATATCCAGAACATAGAAAAATGACCAATAACAGCAAGTATTTTATTATTCTGAAAGCAATGTTCACTTGCCTCTTGGAGGGGGCAACCTCCAATAGAGCAGAGCTCAATTACAAAATAAGACACAATGCTCCTCGAAGGGAGTCTCTATCCTTTACATAGGATTCATACATGCAATACCATGGTTCTTATTAATACCATCTATCTAATACCATGGCCCGTTTGCAACTAACTGTGGTCCCTTCATTAAATGCGGGTTAACCAATTACAATTATTAATATGGGCTTTATTGACTCTTTACTTAACTATAACTATGACTCCATCCTATTACATAAATAAGGGGGTTAGGGTGGGACCCTAACACCCACAAGTTGGGGACTTCAACTTAACAAAAAACTCTTCGATGGTGAAGGCTCTCGTGGTGTGCCACATAACAAAGGAATTGGCTCGATGAGGAGAATATAGAAAATATGATCTAGACCTAAAAAACAATTATTTCCTATGTCATTTAGCTCAATAATCAGAAGGGCATCTTCTCGTGTTGTTTGGGTTGACATATATGACAACCAAATTTTAACATGTACACATAATTTAAAATTTAAAATTTACGAATTTTCATCTTATAACCTAAGCATAAAGTTTTGGTTTGTTTCCTTGGAATAAAGTTGTAATGAATAAACAACCTTTACTGACTAAATACTAACCCAAAAATATATGGTTCATAATGCATGGCTATCATTGGTTGAATAGATAAAGAAACCGAGGCCACTGTGGTGTTTTTTCTCTCTCCATGTAGAACATCGAACACGTCTCTACTTATTTATTGGCATGTCCATGTTCAAAAAATGAAAAATACAAGCATCATGCACATGGTAGCATAATTTAGAGTTTGCAATTTAGGGTTAAAAATAGTTGTGCTAGTATATTATTACTTTCAAGATAAATTTTTTTCCATAACACATTTATGTTATATGTTTTATGTCAGTGAGATAATATAGGAAGTATGAACTAATTATTGGATAGTAGAATTTTTGTAAAATTCTCTTAGATATTTAATGTTTGGTCATCTCCATCATAAGGATATATGGCTTACTTCTCTGATTCTAGACAAGTTGGAATGATATATGAACATATGGTCTTATGTAACTAGTTTTACTATTTTAATAGATAACCTCTATTTTTTTCTTCACTGGAAAAAACAATATTATTACTTTCTAGAATGTATAGTAGTGACCGATAAACTTTTATATAGCTATCAAAATACTTATGGGCTAAATTTGTAATGCTAGGATAGGAGTAGAGGTAGAAAGTTGGGAAATGATTGGAAAACCTTTAGAAAATATTTGATTTCATTATTTGAATAATACATTTTATTTCATTAGACAGAAGAAAAAAATGAAAGGTGGAATTTGAAGAAGGATGTGGCTCTCTGGTGAGATGATT
The DNA here is from genome assembly GCA_031772625.1 of Pinus tabuliformis. Taxonomy (NCBI): domain Eukaryota; kingdom Viridiplantae; phylum Streptophyta; class Pinopsida; order Pinales; family Pinaceae; genus Pinus; species Pinus tabuliformis. Next base: position 214,173,018 of record CM062816.1, on the reverse strand, counting down.
GCGATAATTGCTAAATTGGGACACTGCACCACAACACTCTATTGCATAAATCAATCTAAGAATCTATTACATATACCAGATTAGATTATTGTTGAGAAACTTCCTAAAATGTTGTAACTACCAACCAATAAATTCTAAATAAGGAAAAAAAATCAACAACACATAATAACATCTAAATATGACAGAATCTTCAATACATTTCTCCATTATTCCAACACTCCCCCTTAATGGAGAAATGTGTTTTCTACCACACCCAACTGATTCCTACATATTTCTAATTTTTCCTTTCCAAAAGGTAGGTAAATATTTCAAGCCAAATTTTCATTCTTATTATAATAGACTAAATCAATTTCCTTAGACTACATATTTTCCCTGACAATATGATAATGCATATCAATATGTTTTGATCTTGCATGGTACACAATATCGCTTGCTAACTTGATGGTGCTTTGATTTTCAAAATTGATAATGGTTGGTGATTTTTTTACTTCTCCTAATGGCTTAATGGGTATTGACCTAGGTTCAGAGTTAGTTGTGCCAAAAAAATCCCTACACGACTAGCCCTTTCAGCATCAATTCATGGAGCATGGACTGAAGTCTCACCTAAAGCAGTATGGGGGGATTCTGGAACCAAGTTTCTACACCCAGAGATCAGTGTGATGTCTTTTTGTGCCCTAGAAATATCTTTGTGCAGATTGATAAGCCCTTATGGATTTTCGGTGTAACTTCCTTTAATCAACCTCTAGACCTCTGTGAAGGTCTACAACTGGCTTTCACAGACCCTGAGCAGGTGAATTAGATACTTACGTGCATCATAAATTACTCTTAATCCAGTATTTACTCAGATCTATTTAAGTGTTCAATATTTTTAACATACAACGATATAATATTCGCGTAAGCACTTAACATCAATTACATTCAGATAACAATATAGCTCCAGTAAAGTCACGCATCAATAGATCATTATTTTGCAAAACTATCATTTATCACAGCATAAATCACATTCAATCATAACATAAGTAAAAAGATAAAACATAGGAATTTCTAGAATAATCTTATTTTATTGATATTTAGTTAAGGTTACAAACTCAAGACTTCCCTGCGCACTCTGCTACAGGGGTCTGTGCACTCAGTTGCGGACCCTACTCTAGGCCTCTATGCCCTCAGTTGCAAAGCCTTTATTCTACCTTCTATGCTAAATTAGATGACTTTTGTCGTACCCATAGACAACTTCTACCCGTTTTCATCCTTCTTATGTCGTAGACTCTCTAAGACACACCTATTTATACAATCCCATGGTCTACGGACCATGGGTAGATCTTCAAAAGTCGAATCAACTTACATAAAATAGGGTAAAACCCGTTTTGACTCTTTAATTAACTAGACACTCCACGACTACAATTTGTGGAGACTTTACATCCTTATACATCAAAACGTCGGTTTTGCCCCAAAATTGACCCAGTGGACCCCATCCCAATAGGCCCCCAACACAAAGATCGTGACTCGCCCTTGAGTCACTTGGCTAGCATGGAGATCTTGCTACGAATATTCCCCAACTCCACTTGTGCAACCGCTACTTCAGTCGTGCTCTACGTGCCTGCTTGCTTGAATTGTTCTACTAGCTGTTCTATGGCTGGTACTGTGCTATCCTGCTTAATATTTTTCTACGTACTCTACAAGTTAACCAACTTTTTCTATATGTTGGCTGAGACCATATAGGCTTCATCTAACCCAGGCCCCAACCTGGCCTTAAGGACCGCCCCTTTCTTCTGAGTTACTTCCACATGTGTAAGGAGATGCTTAGCCTCCTATAGCTTGGTGAGGCACTGTGCTATAGCAACGGTGTGTTCCATCGCCATTACTTTGCCATATTACTGGAGCTCATGGATGTATTTAATACCTGCAGGGTGGGGTAATCCTACAATGTCATCACTACTTTCCTAGCCTGCTCAAACAGTTAAGTGCAGTCCACAACCATCTCCTCGCTGTGAAATCATGAACAGTGACAGTAACAGTCATTTTCTGGCTATGCTCTGCGGTATCTCCCCTCATATCACAATTCCCTTTGCGCATCTACTGATACGGTGACATCAACCACCTCCACGCAACCCCTCTATCACATAGTTCCACCCACCGGGCAATGTACTTTATAGTCTTGCGTTCCCTTGTAACTGCCTGGAGTGCTAAGATTGTCCTGTTGTCATGTAGTCATTGGGCCAGATCCCTTGTGTATGGCTTCAACTGGCTTCCATTTACCCTTCCCGTAAATGGTTCTCCATTCAACATTGCGAGCTGAACTACGTCGCTATCTATAATTTCCTTGATGACATATGGCCCTAGCCAATGCATCTAAAAATTTCCCGGAAACTTATCATACTTGCTATCATATAATAAAACTAAGTCATTTACCTTGAAGGTGCACAGTTTCATGTGACAATCATGCCAATATTTTTCACTTTCCTTCTAAACCTAGTGATGGAATCCTGCTAGAAACCTATCTTCTTCGAGCTCCATTAGTTGCGTGAGTTGTTCTTCTAAGGCTCCACGTCTGCCATTCGTGTGAAATCTGCTATGAGTAGACCCGATATGATATATTCCATGGGCATGACAACTTCTATGCCATAGACCAACCTAAAAGGTTTACAACCTGCGAGACTTTTGCAAGTAATCCTGTATGCCCACAATACAGCTGGTACGCACACGTCCCAATCACTTTGTTGCGCATTGCAAACCTTTGTCAATGCATTCTCCAATATCTTATTGAAAGCTTCCACTATTGCATTGGTTTGAGGTGTTCAAAATAACATTGAGGGGGAGGGGGGGTGAATCAGTATTAGCAAATCAATAATTTTTCATTTCCATAATCAGATTCATATATGCTACTTCAATTAAAGGAACTCGCGTGTATATGCAACTGTGTTTAAGGCAACTAGCGTATATCCTGCAAACTTATGATTCAGTTAATTCATCATATGTTGTTCTTTAATTAGTGCATGAAAACCATATAAACAGTAACCATGTGTACTAAAAATAGAATAGACAATCACACACATGAACACAAGATATAAGGTGGAAACCCAATGTGGGTGAAAACCACCTGCTGCAATCATCTCTATCTTCTTTTAATAAGAAACTTCCTTTTACAATTTTTGTACTGGTTCAGTCTTATACGAGTATGCAGGCTTCTACCTATAGAAGGTTACAACCTTCTCTCATTCTCCGGCTTCTCCTGGAAGGGAGATATAACCCCCTAGCTCTTCTACTAGCTAATATGATTACTAGTTCGTAGGTGCCAGCCTACAGAAGGCTACAACCTTATCTTTTCTTCCACAGACCATGTTTCATAAATTTTCAGACTGGATCCATCAATAACATCATTCAATCATCAAATATATCAGCATCAACCAATCTGCTTTGCACCAGCCACAACTGAATAAATCAATCTCTTTGACAACCCTTCAATCTGATCTTTCAGATTGCTGTAACTAGAATACAGTAACCAGAACCCAAGCCAGAACCCAGAACACTACAACAGCAAATAGAAGCAGCTAAAACATATTTTATGAGGTATACACTACTTCCATGTGTTGAACCTTTGTGCATACACTCTTTTCTCAAGGCTAACCTGCATACAGATCTGCAAATCAAATTTAAGATGTATATGTTGTTTTGATATGCAGAACTAGCGTGTATACATGCCTTTTCTAAAGTGAACCTGCGTACAGATCTGTAAATGATGATTTAAACATTACAATAATTCCAGACTTCAATTATACCCAGATCATCATATTGACCCATCATTAGATCTTATCCTTCATCAAGTGTTAAGGTTCATCCTTGGTTCAGATCCAGCTATGCACCATAACCCAATAACCTGTATACTAGATCTTGTTGTTCATCAGATATTCAATTCTTGACTGCCTTTGCCTAATGATCTTCTCCTCCTTTTATAGTCTTAGGCCTTACTCAATACCATGGACCAAAAAAACTTAGGACCAATACCTTAGACCACATAGCTCAGACCATATATCTTGGACCAATACCATGGCTCAAAATATCGTGGACCAAATACCTTGGACGAAAACTTAGTTTTCCAAGATATACACGCCTTTCATTCTGTGAAAGTGTGTGTGTAAGTATACGCTCCTTTTGTTCTATTAACCTACGTGTATATGCTACTTTTTCAAGGCAAACCTACATATACATCTCTTTTCTCATTCTGTGAAGTTTGATCTGTAACTCTGTGTTGTTAACCTGTTGAACTATGATCTGTCATCTGAGTGAGTTGCCATCAAGGACAATACATTTGTCATAGTGCCAAATCTAAGTCATAATGTGAACAATCTCCCCCTTTGGACTTGATGGCAACCCCAAGTCACTCTCCCCCTTTGTCATCAAGTGCAAAGGGTTATGCTCCCCCTGAGTACATGCTGAATTCTATGATATGCTGAAGTGTGCTGATTGAGCTCCATGAAGAACATTACTCTATAAACACATCATAAATGACCTTCCTATCACCAATGACCCATACATACATCCATCTCCCAACCAGGTGGGGATATACCAAGTTTGACTCATCCACCCAACCAAGTGGGGATATACCAATTATTTATACATGTCAAAACAAGAACATTACATCATCCATCCCATGCATAGTGGGGTAAAAAAATAGGTCGTTTCATGACATTTACATTAAAATATATACATGACATATATAACAAAGACCAAATATCTAAAACAAGACCATGATAGTCATCAGCAACTATCATCAGCAGCATCTGTCAATCAGCATCTAGACTAGCAACCATGTTCTCCCCCTGAACCTATTCCACCTAAATCAAAAAACAACTGTGTGAATCTGTACCAAGATCTTCTAAGATAATGCCAACAATGCATTATTAGAAGTATATGCTCCCCCTGAACCTGTGCCAGATGATCACTGTCAGATCTGATCATTTCATATAGTAGAAGAGTTATCAAGGCATCATCATCAATTAGATATACATCAAGTTATCAACAACTTATGAGAGCCAACATATTTCCACATGTCATCCACAGACTATAACCATCATCAAGCAGAGTAGATAATTCACTTAACCATATCAGACCCCTTTCATCCTAAGTCTGGCCCACTTCTTTTCCTCAAACCAACATATACGTGACTATATCCACAGAAACCAGCGTATGTACGTGACTACGCTTCATGAAACTCGCTTATAACCTGTTGACACCTAATCCTTGTGATTGGGTAAATATATGTAAATAAATAAATGAGAAATATGAACAGTCATTGGGAGATGAACTGAACAGTCTCTCCCTCATGTATATAATAGACCTACCTGATGGAATAGAAAACACGAATCAATTTTTTTCTTTGTGGAGTTACTGCCTGGCCTGACATGGTATCAGAGCCAACTCCTTTTTTTAGCCTTTATGTCTTTGTAACTCCTGGTCTGCTCCACTGCTCCCCATATAATTCAGTGATTGAGTGTCTGTATGCCTGCGTTTTGTCTGCCATACCTGCGCTCTCTGTCCATAAACGTTCATAAATTCACTGCCCATATAATTGTTGGTGTCAGTTGTCAGTTGTCTGACCTTTTCTGTCAAGCCTGCTACTGTTACGCTACTCGCCTTGAATGCTACTACCTTTCTCCTAAACAAACCCTATCAGACAGCGCAGCGGTATCGGTGTAGAGGAATTCATTCTAAATATCCATTAGCCGTAAATAATCGAAATTTTTTGTGGACCGAGGCAGCAGTTCCATCTGTGTCAAGTGAAATTCGATTTCAAACCATGGTGATTTGCTGTATTTTGGGTGAATTTTTTTGACAGTCAGATGTGATGTTGTGTGTTTCGGGAGAAAAAATCGAGTTTGCTGTAAGTTTTAGCCTAAATTACAAAAGCGGAGAGGTATTCTCTTCGAAAATCTGCACTCGAACTTCAGTTTGACATGCAGTTGAGTATATGTTTGAAGTTGTTAAATATGGTTACTGCTTTCGTTGAAGCAAGTCTCAAAACTTAGGCAGCGTGAGATCAACAAGCTTCTTCAACAACTTTCCCACACACCATTTTCCGAGTCTCAGTTTTGATCGCTGGATGCTTCTATTGTTGTGGTGTTGTAGCAGCTAGCAAATTGCTCCACCTCTCTATCGCTTGATTTCTTGCTACTCCAGAACTTGCTCCAGCAACAGACGCAAATCCATTCATTGTTGTGGATGCCAAGGACGCTATTGATTTCCAGCTATATTTTTGTATGTAGCTAGGGCCAAAGTCTGTTCTTACAATGGTGCCATATAGTTGAACGTTGGCTTGAAGACACATCCAATAATTCCAAGATAATTTTCTCAAATGTTTGGTGGAGGAAGAACGTCCATGATGCATTGAGCTCTTTTAATAGGAGGTCGTATAGTATGAAGAATTGGACTTGTGTGTTGTGTATGCATTGATTTTTTTATTGGTAGACGTGTACATTTTGAAGGTCATTTTTTCTCTGTGTATTGAAGTTGTGATGGCCGTGATTCAATGGGTACATGAAAACCTTGTGGTTAGAAGTTTTAGTGGACGATAATGCCCTTTGAGAATGCCCTTTTGACTACATTTTTACTGTATATTGGCAGAAGTATTTTTTCCCTAACAGCAAAAGTTTTTTTTACAGAATGCATTCAATCATATCCATGGTAGGAATAGTTCTCACTGGCAAGGAGAACTATCCTAAATGGTCTCAGATGATAAAACACACCCTCATTTTCAATGAGTTGTGGAAAGGAGTGTGTGTCGGAGAAGGAGACAATGACCCAGTACAACCTACCTTAGACAAAGAGCTCGTTATTTTGGAAAACAAGAATAGCAAAGCTTATGCATTAATCGTAGCATCTGTAAATGAAGAGGTGAGTCGCCATATTTCGTCATATTCAAATGCCTTTGAAGCCTTACAAAAGCTGAAAGAACTCTATGAATCACATTCTGCACTTGAAGTTGTTCAACTCATGATTAAACTCTTCACTCTTGAACTGCAAAATAATGATCCTCTTGCTCTTGCATCTGAAGTAAATTCTATAATGCATGATATCAAATCCACTAAGGTTGAATTGGATATTCCTCTTATCGCTTTTCTCAAGGCACTTTATCCTACTTACTCCAATTATCTTGAGTCATTGCAAGCAAATGGAAATCTCAAAGATATAACCTTTGACTCTCTTGTGAAAAGGTTTGCTGAAAGAGAGAAAGCTTTTGGAAAGAAGATAGCTCCTGAATCTTCTGAAGAGACTGTGTGCCTTGCTCATAAATAAAAGCATCATGCTCAAGATTCTACAAGAGGAAGAGGTGGACGAAGAGGAAGATATTTCAGAGGCAGGGGGGGCAGACATTCTCAAGGAGAAAAGGAAGATTTTCACTGCATTCGCTGCAAAAGAAATGGATCACATGATGCCTCTACATGCAAGCTACCATGGGACAAAATTGAGCAGAGAAGAAATCAACAGAAAGGTAAAACTGATGATACAAACAAAGGTAAAGCACCTGAATCCGCTCACTATGTTAAGGCACAATGTAACATTGGAGTAAATGAAGATTTGTTTAATGCTTCACTTGCTTCTTGGAAAAATCATTGGTTGCTTGATTCAGGAGCAACCTGTCACATGACTCATAGAAAAGATTTTTTTGAAGATTTTACTGAAAATGTTGATGGAGCAGTATACTTTGCAGATCAATCAAAAATCAAGCCATCAGGGCTTGGCACAATCAGGCTTAAACTTCCTGGTCTTCCAGACTTTCTTCTAGATCATGTTCTATATCTCCCATAGCTCAAGAGAAGCTTGTTGTACTTGGTCCGCATCTGCCAGCAAGGTCACTCCATTCATATGTTTGATGGCAAGCTTGAGGTAAGAAAAGCATCTGACCACTCACTTGTCATGAGGGGAATAGAAGAAGAAAGGCTTCTCAAACTGCAAGGAACTTTTGCTCATGCACAACATTTCTCATACAATTCTCATCATGAAGAAGGTACACTTCCACCAAGTTTATTATGGCATGCTAGATTTTGACATTTGAACTATGATAGTCTCCGCTTGTTGAAGAAAAATGGTGTTGTTGTTTTGCCTACAATTCCTAGGAAACTTAAGCAATGTGATGCTTGCATTCTAGGAAAGCATAGCAAACAGTCTTTTCATGATTCATATTCAAGAGCACATAGGAAACTTGAACTCATTCATTCAGATTTATGTGGTCCAATGCATGTTCCTTCTGCAAATGGAAATAAATATATCATGACATATATTGATGACTACACCAGAATGTGTTGGGTTTATTTATTGAAGAACAAATCTGATGCTTTTCAAACATTCAAGAATTTTCATAAATGGATTGAAAATGATGCACAATCTCATTTTCAGTCTATTTGCACTGATAATGGAAAAGAATACACATCAAATGAATTTGAAAACTATCTTCACCAACATGGGATCAAACATCAAACAACTGTGCCTTATAATCCCCAACAGAATGGTGTAGCTGAAAGAATGAATAGGACAATCTTAAATATGGTACAATCCATGCTCTTCTTCAAAAATGTAAAGATAATTTTTTGAGCTGATGCTGTTCTATGTGTTGGATATATAAATAATAGATGTCCATCTAATGCTATAAGAAACAAGACTCCTTATGAAATGTGGTATGGACATGTTCCTTCGGTAAAACATCTCAGGGTCTTTGGTTCTGTTAGCGCTTGAAATTTCACCTCAGGGTGAGAAAGGTAAACCTCAAGGCTACATCAAACCATTTAACCTCATAGCTAGCCCTACGGGGCAGGAGAAGGCTCTCTCCGGTCAATCTCGGTAGATCTTCAATGGGATGAGATGACCAACAAGGTAACACTGATATTAGGCTAGTAAACTGATTAGAAAGGTTGATTTGGGGGTTTTTTGGGTTTTTGGTGGCAATTTGAGGAATTGCAATTTTGGGTGCGGGGATTGGACACAGTTTCTGCAGGGGGTTCCTTGGGGCGAGGTAGGAAACAGTATTGATGCCTTAACTTGAGATGGATGATCAGGAATGAAAGATGAGGAGCTAAAGAGAGCAAACAATGACTTTGAATTCCCTTTAGATAGTAGAAAACATGGAAATTAAACAAATTTAAAAGCAGAGCATGGCTAGCATGAATTCATACTTTAACACTTCATTTGTTTAATGTGCAGCAGTAAAGAAAGGAAATGAATCACATAACAAAGCTTACAAGAACATTGAGAAACACACCATCAACACATGAGTCCACAAGAATCCCAAAGATGACTGCAAAACCCTGGTCTTCCTTAGCCAAAAATTGCAGAGATACAATGAAAATATACAATGATAGCTTCTCCCTCAAGAGTCCAACCATGAAAATGAGCAAGAAAGTACATAATATAGATGATCTAACCTCTTTCCCTGCCTCCATGGGTCGAGCTCACTATCCTAGGAGCTGTTTGAACCACTTCTAAACTAAGCACTACAAAATAGGCAGTCAAAACAACTTGCCTCTATAAACTTGGAAACCAGTTCATACATTCAATTTTTACCCTTTACATGCATAAATCTTCTAGAAATGTTAAACAAGAGTAAAAGTATCCAAAAAGTGTCACAATTACATCCATGAAGATCATCATTAACCTCAGAAAGTCGAAAAGGGTCAAATCTGCAAATTCTGGGCTGAACTGGTCAAATCTGACAACTTTTCCTCAACGGGTCGCGCCCCTTTTCTCAACGGGTCGCGCACTTTGAAGCTATGTTTGGAGGCCTTTTCGGTATTAGAATTGGATGCAGGATAGTGCATTGGAAATTTCTGCGAGTCTACTTTCCAACCCAACTGGAATTTTTGAATTTGGAGTTCATTTGCCCAGTCAAAACTCAATTCTCCCAAGACTGCTTCTGCAACTCAAAAAAGGGGCAGAAAGTCAAATTTTGCATGTATTTTGACCTTCTGGAGGCCCAAAACCCCATAAAAACTCAAGTCCATCCATGGGCATATGTAATTTTGCATGAAAAATCTAAAAATGCTGAGTTTTTGCAAAACGGAGCTACGATGACAAAGGGTCTCACCGGGGGTGAGACCCGTTGAGGAGCCAAAACCTGTAAATTTCCAAAAAATTCCAAAATTACCCAAAATTCTCAAAAAAATTTGGGATTTGTGCTGTAGCTGATGCTAGTGAGTGCCATGATCTTTGAGGGATGCCTCAGCCAAGATACGGAGTGGATTGGTTTTCTTCCTCCGCCTAAGAGTCTCGGACAACCTCCTTTGGAACATTTTCATTTTAGCCTTGCAGACATGCATCCTTGCCCAATAGTGATTTTTCATGTTTCTCAGCAGCTTCTTCTCTTGGTTGGCCTTAGCCAACAGCCTCTCTAAATGTGCATTGACCTGGATAAGCATAGACTCACGGTCAGCAGGCAAAGGATCACCAGGCCTCCTTCGGTTTAGGACTCGGTCACTACGAATCCTCCATAGCTCATCAAGAACTTTCTCCTCTTCTAGCTGTTTGTTCCGCTGCTCCAGGTAGGTGATGGTCCATTGGGCACCATCAAATCTCCTCTGTAAAACATCATTTTCAGCCCTGAGATGCTGAATGATCTCCTTTGCCTCTCGGCTAGGAGAACTGGCCTCAAGATCAATCACCGAACCCTCATGAATCATGGGCTCTTTGCCCCTCTGTAGTACCTGTGCTGGTGAAGAAAGCGAGGCCCCTTCCACCTGATGTGGAGATAACACTCACTGAGCTGAAGATGAAGGCGAGACCCCTTCCACCTGTGGTGGAGATAGTACTCGCCTGGCTGCTGCAAATAAGGTCCTTTGGCCTCTCTGATAAGTGACAAGCGGAGGAGAGCTGACATGGCTAGCCCTGGGGATATCATGCTGCTGTGATGGTCTACCATCCTTATGAACAATCTCATGATGTGGTGAAGGTGCTGTTCATGACATATACATCATCATCCAATTTCATTTGCAAGGATGTTATGGGAGGTAGGGTTTAGGGCTTGATTTTTTAATTTCTTAGGAATAGGGGTGGGTTTTAGGGCTCTTAACATTTTTGGTAGGAAAATTTAAATACAAATGATAGGGAATATGAAATAGGATATGGGAAAATGTAAGAACAATAGGGATGAAAAGGAATACCTTAAAACAACACAACTAACCCTAACAACTTTGACAATTTCAAGCCAAAAGCACAATGGAGTCTGTACTTGCTTGCAAATGAAGGCTTTTAAAAATATTATCATGATCTTCTTACACTGTAGCAAGCAATAATTTTCATGATTTGAGGGCCTACCTTGCAAGCTTGAGAAATTTGTGGTTCCTTGGCAGCTCACTGGCAAATTTCTGTGAAGAAATCCCCAACGGGTCGCGCCCCTCCCAACGGGTCGCGCACGTTGCTTTTCTGAACTGCAGAAGAGCTCTCAACGGGTCGCGCACCTTTCAGGAGGATTTTGGAGGCCTTCCCAGTGTTAGAATTAGGTACAAGATAGCTCGTTGGAAAGGTATTTGAGTCTAATTTCCAACCCAACTGGAATTTTTCAATTTGGAGTTGATTTGACCTATAAAAAATCAAATCGCCCAAGACTGGTCAAAAAGTGCCAAATGAGGCTGCCTGAAGGAAGAGTGCTGTTGCAGTCAACTTTTGAATGCCTTTCTCAACCCCAAATTGAGCTCATGATAGCTCATTGGAAATCTATTTGTGTCTAGTTATCATTTTACCCATCAAGAAAATCATTTGACCAACCAAGCTAGGAGAAAACTTGATTTTCCCAAGGTCATTTCAGAGGTGTCTTTGATTCTCTTGAGGCAACAAAATTCTTGACATTTCTCTCAAACCACAACACCTGTGCAAAAAGTGAAGGAGGTTTCTCTTCCTTGGCATGTTGTGGACACAAATCTCTCTCAAGTTTCCAAAATTCATCTTTTATTGCTCTGGAACATCATTTGAGTGCGACTTGTCCCGATGTGTGAAACAAGGAATTTTGTCGAAATGGAGCGAAATGAAGGGGATAGGGGGCTTATAAATTCTTGGGGAAATTTTTGGGAATAGGGAGGGATGTCAAGAAGTAGGGGAAAGTGGAATATCAGAGATTGAGTGAGGGGAAGGGTTCCAAAAGGGCGAAACACAGGCCCAACCTAGAAAATTGCCAGGTTGTAGCTAGAAACTAGGGTTTGTGCAAAAATGAGGAATTTGGCGGATCTAAGGGATGGGAAGTGTTTGATAAGGTAATTTAAGGATAGGGGAAGGTGTATGAACATCTGGATACGAGTTTTGCCGATAACTTGACTGTCCAAGAGAAATTGGCTTTAAAACCCTAGGAGAGGGAAATGACCTTGCCTAGGCACAACTGAAGCATGAATAAGGTGTAAAATGACTCATTCGACACTGACATGATAATGAAAACCCTCTGAATGATGATAGGCTCAGCTGAATGATGACATGGACTGACATTTGGGCAAACCCTAGGCCTAATGCCTAGTGACCAAAGTTTGCTTCAAGACTCACTGAAATGACAAAATTTGACCTTGACACTCTGAGACCACTTTGTAAGAGCATATTTGATCACTATAGGAAGGCTGGAAAGACTGACACTAACATTGGCTCCAATGGGGATGGTAGCTCCTTGGAGGTGCCAAGAACCTTAGACCTCTGGGAGAGCAGACCAGTGCCTTTCAATCATTGGGCTATGGAGTCCATTATTCAAGCTAAAATGCATGACTAAAAACCGACACAAACTGACTTAACAAAAAGACTGAAAACTGATGACTCAAATGACACAAATTGACTCTTACTCAACTAAAAACTGACTCAATACTTAAACACAACTGACAACTGAACATGATGCTCAAAGTGGAGCTTATTCATCAAAACCTACTCTAACAGTTTCATTCATCACCTGGTCAAGTGAAATGAAACAACCAATGCAACCAAGTAAGTATCTCATCTGCTGTTCGAATTCTCTGCAAGTGCTCACTTATGACCAACAAGAGAGAACTACTGAAAGGAAACTCCGATGACAACCTGGGAACAGATCCGCTGAATGATATGAATGCTCTATCCGCCTCCAAAAACACTGCATAAGGATCTTGAAATTCAAGCACACTGGAACTTAACTCATCCAATGGATTACTTCTCTTCTCATCATACCATGAATGCAACCTTTGATCTGAGCCTTGTGACGAGACCTCTGCTGAAAATGACAAAGAAACCAGCTGCCGGATCAAATTCATATCAACACATGTTTCAAGCTCACATGTAGTCCATGGAGAAAGACTTTGACTTCAAACCTCATCCAAAACATCAGCTATTGGATCATGAAAAACTTGAAAAGACTGTTGTAATCCCATTTCTATTGGTTCCATTGTGATTACATGATTGCCTACATGTTGCTCATCCTGTTCTTGAGAGATTTTACGAGAATTCTTCCTTATAAACTGAAATGCTTCGAAACAAAAGGGTATAGAATCTTCCTGCATCATCAAATCAGGTATTTCGGCTGCCACACCTTCATCTATAATCTGCCCTTCAATTTCATTTGGTGGCTGCAAATCTGATGCTACAGGCTGCTCAAGAATTTTGTTATCTGTCTCATCCTCAACATTAAATGATTTACTATGCAATCTACCCTTCAAAAACTGAATTGATTCAAAACAAAATGGTACAGAGTCACCTTGAATCATTAAATCATGTGTGTGCACTTCCAAGTCTTCAGCTGCATCTTGACAATCAATGGCTTTCGAAGGTTGCAAATCTGAATATGAGAAGTCTTGAACGAAATTTTCATTTCCCTCAAGATGGTCTAGATCAAGACTTGTTGAAAACAGATTTCTGATTGCATGGAAGTTGTCTCTGATGAACTGACATGAATCAAAACAAAAAGGCAAAGTTCCTTCACTTACTTCAAACTTTGATGCACTTTCCTCATCATTGTCATAGCTGATATGTGATGGCTGATCATTATGTTTGAGCTGCTGAAAATGAACTTCCTCCGCCCACAAACTAACTGCTGGTTTATCTGCAAGATTAGCTTCTGTTTGGAGAACATAATTATCGTCATACTCATCAAAATGAGGCAAATCATCGGTATGAAACATATCATCAAGCATGCATGTCATATCAACAGTTCTTTCTTCGCCAAGGTGATCTACAAAACAATCATTATCAGATCTATGACAACTAGGGTATGAAACAAAATGTTTTGGATCAGCAACGTGTTCTTCTTCAATCAGTGATCCATGAGCTTGAACGTCATAATCATTCCTTGCGTTGATCTTGTCCATCATCTTTTCTACTGCACTTACCAAAATGTCAAGTTTCACCTCTAAAGATGTTGATTTTTCCAGATCTATTTTTTTCATCTCTTCTTCTTTCAACCTTGCCCTTCGGATCAGTAGATGAGCCTCTACATGTACTGCATTGTTTTTCATCTCGCGAAGTGTTGCAATATCCCTTTCTCTCAGCTGAAACTCCATCTCCGGATCAAAGGCACCCGGATAGTGCAAGAGTGCAGATCTAAGAGAAGGCCTTATATCAACTGGCATCGAATAATAAACTTGGTTAAATCTGGCTGAAAACTGTTGTACTGTCTCCCCTGGCAATCTTTTCAGCTGGTTATACTCTTCTACAATCAAGAAAAGGTTCTGCCCAATCATCCACCTGTCGAGAAAAACTTTGACAAACTGCTGGAAATCTGAAATGCTTGCATCAGGCAGGGCTTTGAACCAACTCTTCACTTTGGCTTGCAAAGAAAGAGAAAAAAGCCTTATACTAACATCTTCTTCATCAACTTCAAAAAGATCTAGAAAATTCTCAAAATTCTGGACATGTTGCTCAGCGTTGACATTCTTACATTCACCATCAAACCTCGGCAAGTATAGATCATAGTTTTTGGGGAAAGCATGAAGAACAGAAGGTAAAACAAGAGGTTTATACCGATCTGGGATTTTACAAGGTGTATGGGTATGTACAACAGGTATAGAATCAATCTTGGTTGCTTGGGGCTCATCAATCTGAAGATGGTCGTCACAAAATTTAGAAGAAAGGTCTTGATCAAGCACAAAGGCATGCAAATCTTTGGTATTCACAATCTTCAAAGGGAAAGAATCAACTGCAGGCCTGGGATCTTTTCTCAAATACAATATACTTTGCAAAGCCCTTTTTACATTCTCAGGAAAAGAGGAGAAATAATTTAGAACAAAGAACAAAATATCTTGGATGAAATTCCAACTTGAGTACCTGATCTTGCCATATTCTCCTTTCATGTTTCTGCTGGTCGGGATCATCCTCCAGTGGAGTCTTTGGATCTGATCTCGAAAATGATTTAGAGTCGCCAAGTGAATGATTTCAGCATTTCAAATGTCGGATCGTTGTTCACTATCAACAATCAGATCTGAACTTGATACATGTACTGGGGTAAAATGCAATCAAAGTGTTGTATCCACAAGCTCACGGAGATTGACTGAAGCAGCGTTTATCTACTTACGCTGATGTAAAACAAGAGCGTTTTCGAAGGCTTCCTGGCATAACTTCAGGCTCCATCTAAGACTTATGAAACAAACACATCAATCCACAGACAAGTTTGTTCTCCCCAGTATGGTCGCCAGTATGTTAGCGCTTGAAATTTCACCTCAGGCTGAGAAAGGTAAACCTCGAGGCTACATCAAACCATTTAGCCTCGTAGCTAGCCCTACAGGGCAGGAGAAAGCTCTCTCCGGTCAATCTCGGTAGATCTTCAATGGGATGAGATGACCAACAAGGTAACACTGATATTAGGCTAGTAACCTGATTAAAAAGGTTGATTTGGGGGTTTTTTGGGTTTTTGGTGGCAATTTGAGGAATTGCAATTTTGGGTGCGGGGATTGGACACAGTTTCTGCAGGGGGTTCCTTGGGGCGAGGTAGGAAACAGTATTGATGCCTTAACTTGAGATGGATGATCAGGAATGAAAGATGAGGAGCTAAAGAGATCAAACAATGACTTTGAATTCCCTTTAGATAGTAGAAAACATGGAAATTAAACAAATTTAAAAGCAGAGCATGGCTAGCATGAATTCATACTTTAACACTTCATTTGTTTAATGTGCAGCAGTAAAGAAAGGAAATGATTCACATAACAAAGCTTACAAGAACATTGAGAAACACACCATCAACACATGAGTCCACAAGAATCCCAAAGATGACTGCAAAACCTTGGTCTTCCTTAGCCAAAAATTGCAGAGATACAATGAAAATATACAATGATAGCTTCTCCCTCAAGAGTCCAACCATGAAAATGAGCAAGAAAGTACATAATATAGATTATCTAACCTCTTTCCCTGCCTCCATGGGTCGAGCTCACTATCCTAGGAGCTGTTTGAACCACTTCTAAACTAAGCACTACAAAATAGGCAGTCAAAACAACTTGCCTCTATAAACTTGGAAACCAGTTCATACATTCAATTTTTACCCTTTACATGCATAAATCTTCTAGAAATGTTAAACAAGAGTAAAAGTATCCAAAAAGTGTCACAATTACATCCATGAAGATCATCATTAACCTCAGAAAGTCGAAAAGGGTCAAATCTGCAAATTCTGGGCTGAACTGGTCAAATCTGGCAACTTTTCCTCAATGGGTCGCGCCCCTTTTCTCAACGGGTCGCGCACTTTGAAGCTCTGTTTGGAGGCCTTCGCGGTATCAGAATTGGGTGCAGGATAGCTCATTAGAAAGGTCTGCGAGTCTACTTTCCAACCCAACTAGATTTTTTGAATTTGGAGTTCATTTACCCAGTCAAAACTCAATTCTCCCAAGACTGCTTCTGCAACTCAAAAAAGGGGCAGAAAGTCAAATTTTGCATGTATTTTGACATTCTGGAGGCCCAAAACCCCATAAAAACTCAAGTCCATCCATGGGCATATGTAATTTTGCATGAAAAATCTAAAAATGCTGATTTTTTGCAAAACGGAGCTACGATGACAAAGGGTCTCACCGGGGGTGAGACCCGTTGAGGAGCCAAAACCTGTAAATTTCCAAAAAATTCCAAAATTACCCAAAATTCTCAAAAAAATTTGGGATTTGTGCTGTAGCTGATGCTAGTGAGTGCCATGATCTTTGAGGGATGCCTCAGCCAAGATACGGAGTGGGTTGGTTTTCTTCCTCCGCCTAAGAGTCTCGGACAACCTCCTTTGGAACATTTTCATTTTAGCTTTGCAGACATGCATCCTTGCCCAATAGTGATTTTTCATGTTTCTCAGCAGCTTCTTCTCTTGGTTGGCCTTAGCCAATAGCCTCTCTAAATGTGCATTGACCTGGATAAGCATAGACTCACGGTCAGCAGGCAAAGGATCACCAGGCCTCCTTCGGTTTAGGACTCGGTCACTACGAATCCTCCATAGCTCATCAAGAACTTTCTCCTCTTCTAGCTGTTTGTTCCGCTGCTCTAGGTAGGTGATGGTCCATTGGGCACCCTCAAATCTCCTCTGAATGATCTCCTTTGCCTCTCGGCTAGGAGAACTGGCCTCAAGATCAATCACCGGACCCTCATGAATCATGGGCTCTTTGCCCCTCTGTAGTACCTGTGCTGGTGAAGAAAGCGAGGCCCCTTCCACCTGATGTGGAGATAACACTCGCTGAGCTGAAGATGAAGGCGAGACCCCTTCCACCTGCTGTGGAGATAGTACTCGCCTAGCTGCTGCAAATAAGGTCCTTTGGCCTCTCTGATAAGTGACAAGCGGAGGAGAGCTGACATGGCTAGCCCCGGGGATATCATGCTGCTGTGATGGTCTACCCTCCTTATGAACAATCTCATGATGTGGTGAAGGTGCTGTGCATGACATATACATCATCATCCAATTTCATTTGCAAGGATGTTATGGGAGGTAGGGTTTAGGGCTTGATTTTTTAATTTCTTAGGAATAGGGGTGGGTTTTAGGGCTCTTAACATTTTTGGTAGGAAAATTTAAATACAAATGATAGGGAATATGAAATAGGATATGGGAAAATGTAAGAACAATAGGGATGAAAAGGAATACCTTAAAACAGCACAACTAACCCTAACAACTTTGACAATTTCAAGCCAAAAGCACAATGGAGTCTGTACTTGCTTGCAAATGAAGGCTTTTAAAAATATTATCATGATCTTCTTACACTATAGCAAGCAATAGTTTTCATCATTTGAGGGCCTACCTTGCAAGCTTGAGCAATTTGTGGTTCCTTGGTAGCTCATTGGAAAATTTCTGTGAAGAAATCCCCAACGGATCGTGCCCCTCCCAACGGGTCGCGCACGTTGCTTTTCTAAACTGCAGAAGAGCTCTCAACGGGTCGCGCACCACCCAACGGGTCGCGCACCTTGCAGGAGGATTTTGGAGGCCTTCCCAGTGTCTGAATTAGGTGCAAGATAGCTTGTTGGAAAGTTCTTTGAGTCTGCTTTCCAACCCAACTGGAAATTTTCAATTTGGAGTTGATTTGACCTGTCAAAAATCAAATCTCCCAAGACTGGTCAAAAAGTGCCAAATGAGGCTGCCTGAAGGAAGAGTGCTGTTGCAGTCAACTTTTGGATGCCTTTCTCAACCCCAAATTGAGCTCATAATAGCTCATTGGAAAGATATTTGTGTCTAGTTATCATTTTACCCATCAATAAAATCATTTGACCAACCAAGCTAGGAGAAAACTTGATTTTCCCAAGGTCAGAGGTGTCTTTGATTCTCTTGAGGCAACAGAATTCTTGACATTTCTCTCAAACCACAACCCCTGTGCAAAAGGTGAAGGAGGTTTCTCTTCCTAGGAATGTTTTGGACAAAAACCTCTCTCAAGTTTCCAAAATTCATCTTTTATTGCTCTGGAACATCATTTGAGTGCGACTTGTCCCGATGTGTGAAACAAGGAATTTTGTCGAAATGGAGCGAAATGAAGGGGATAGGGGGCTTCTAAATTCTTCGGGAAATTTTTGGGAATAGGGAGGGATGTTAGGAAGTAGGGGAAAGTGGAATCTCAGAGATTGAGTGAGGGGAAGGGGTCCAAAAGGGCGAAACACAGGCCCAACCTAGAAAATTGCCAGGTTGTAGCTAGAAACTAGGGTTTGTGCAAAAATGAGGAATTTGGTGGATCTAAGGGATGGGAAGTGTTTGATTAGGTACTTTAAGGATAGGGGAAGGTGTATGAACATCTGGATATGAGTTTTGCCGATAACTTGACTGTCCAAGAGAAATTGGCTTTAAAACCCTAGGAGAGGGAAATGACCTTGCCTAGGCACAACTGAAGCATGAATAAGGTGTAAAATGACTCATTCGACACTGACATGATAATGAAAACCCTCTGAATGATGATAGGCTCAGCTGAATGATGACATGGACTGACATTTGGGCAAACCCTAGGCCTAATGCCTAGTGACCAAATTTTGCATGAAGACTCACTGAAATGACAAAATTTGACCTTGACACTCTGAGACCACTTTGTAAGAGCATATTTGATCACTATAGGAAGGCTGGAAAGATTGACACTAACAGGTTCCACCTTTTATGCTTTGATACCAAAGGTACATAGAAACAAACTTGGTGCTAGAAGTCATAAGTGTATCTTCCTGGGATATTCAAACACCTCCAAAGCATATCGTCTCTATGATGAAGTAAATGAGAAGTTTGTTGTATCTAGAGATATAATTTTTCTTCAATCATCCAAACTGACAATGTTGTTGAGCGGCAACTTGATCGCCTGGATAGATTCACAAAAAAAAAATCATTTCAAGAATTTGATTATCAGATTCCACATCTTGAAGGGGGGATTCCTATACTAGATCAACATGTGGAATCTTCTTCTGAATAACACTCTCCCCCGCATGAAACTCCAACAACGGATGATGCTTTAAGTGATGTAATTGATAGAATTGGGAGACTCAAACTTGATTCAGTCCCAACTCAATCAACGGAGCAGCCTGGACCATCTCAGAAAGATCCCCCAAAGTGGCTGAAAAAGACACTTGAAAGTGTTCATCCTGATGAAGTTGGAACGACAGGAACCGGAAATTCAAACCGGCAAAATGGAGGTGATGTAGATGACTCTAATTCACCTATTGATATGGATGTTTCTTATGATTGTGAATTGAACTTGTCTATAGATTTTGAACCGACTTCCTCCAAAGAAGCTGCTTCTCATGATGAATGGAAAGAAGCGATGCAAAAGGAGTATGATACCCTCATAAAGAACAACACTTGGAAGCTGGTTGATCCTCCATTAGGAACCAAACCAATTGGCTGCAAGTGGGTCTACAAGAACAAGTATAAAGCTGATGGCTCACTTGACAACCACAAAGCTAGGCTTGTGGCAAAAGGTTTTGCATAGAAGGAAGGGGTCGATTATGAGGAGACTTTTTCCCCCACAGCAAAATGGGCTACCATCCGGACACTCTTTACACTAGCAGCTCAGAACGGTTGGAAAGTCCATCAAATGGATGTAAAAACTGCTTTCTTGAATGGACATCTAAAAGAGAATGTTTTTATGTCCCAGCCTGAAGGATTTGCTGTGAAAGGACATGAACATAAAGTATGCAAACTTGTGAAGTCCTTGTATGGCCTCAAACAAACATTGCGAGCCTGGTATGAAAAACTAATTGAGCATCTTCTGAAACTCAATTTCAATCATTTTCATCTTGATGATGCAACTTTATTTGTCAAGAAAGTTGGAAAAATAGTTGTATATCTTGTGGTATATGTAGATGATATTTTAATGACAGGGAACAATGAAAGCTACATTGCATCCATAAAGAAGGAATTGGGGAAAAGTTTTGAAATGACTGATTTGGGCTATGTTCATTACTATCTTGGCATTGAAGTAACCCAACATCCAAAGTCCATATTTCTTTCTCCAAAGAAATACATTGGAGATTTGTTGAACAGGTTTGGCATGATAGACTGCAATCCTCTTACTACTCCAATGGAACAAAACTTAAAGCTCACATCTATTGAAGGAAAAGAATTTGAGGATGCAACAAAGTATAGACAACTTGTAGGAAGTCTCAACTACCTAACTACTACCAGACCAGACATTTCGTTTGTTGTTGGAATCCTTTCCAGGTTTATGGAAAATCCTTGTGAGGGACATTGGTCTGCTGCAAAAAAGGTTCTAAGGTACTTGAAGGGAACTCAAGACTTTGGAATCAAGTATACACAAGTAGACAACTTCAGCTTGATTGGATACTCTGATTCAGACTTCGATGGAGACAAGGAAACTGGAGTATCAACTTCAAGATATGCTATGAGTCTTGGATCAGGAGCTGTCTCCTGGAGATCATGCAAACAATCAGTTCCAGCAGATTCCACAACAGAAGCAGAATACGTGGCAGCAGCTGAAGCAACAAAAGAAATTGTGTGGCTCAAGAAAATTCTTGAAGATTTGTAGGTAAAACAAGTACAATCAACTCCACTCATGATTGACAATACCTCTGCAATAAAGTTGGCCAAGAACCCAAAGTTCCATGATCGAACGAAGCACATCAATACTAAATATCATCTTATTCGACATCATGTTGAGGCCAAAAAAATCCATCTCCGTCATTGTTCCACAAATGAGCAAATTGCAGACATCTTCACCAAAGCGCTTGGAAGAGAAAAGCTTGAACGATTCAGAACGATGCTTGGACTCACCAACATCCCTTCAGATTAAGGGGGGAAATGTTGACACCTAATCCTTTTGATTGCGTAAATATATGTAAATAAATAAATGAGAAATATGAACAGTCATCGGGAGATGAACTGAATAGTCTCTCCCTCATGTATATAATAGACCTACCTAATGGAATAGAAAACATGAATCAATTTCTTGCTTTGTGGAGTTATTGCCTGGCTTGAAATAACCACCTTTCTCTGAAACAAATAGGTTTTAACAGCAGGATGATGCATCAACTACGGCCAGCTTCTGTCTGAGATATTCAGATGTCTCTCTGGGCAGTGGTTTGGTGAATATATCAGCAACTTGTTCTTTGGAGGGAACATACTCCAATTTGACCTTTTGTTCAAGCACTTGTTCATGTAGAAAATGATATTTGATGGGTATGTGCTTGGTCTTGGAATGTATGACTAGATTCTTTGAAATAATGATGGCACTTGTATTATCACATAGAATGGAGATGGGTGGAGTACATGTGATTTGAATTTCTTGCAATATTTTCATCATCCAAAGGATTTGTGTGCATCAAGATGCAACAGCCACATATTCTGCTTCAGCTATAGATAATGCAACTGAACTTTGTTTCTTGTTGAACCAAGACACTAATCTGGAACCCATATAGAATTAACCACCACTAGTGCTTTTTCTTTCATCAACGCTTCCTGCCCAGTCTGTATCTTTATATGCAAGAAGCGTAAGATCTGTATCTCTAGGATACCATAAATGAAAATTCTCTGTTCCTTGAAGACATTTGAAAATCCTTTTGACTGCCTAAAGGTGTGATTCCTTTGGATTTTCTTGGAATCTTCCAACTATTCCTACTAAATGCATGATGTCTGGTCGGGTACCTGTTAGATAAAGTAGACTGCCAATCATGGATCTGTAAGTTGGTTGATGTACTAGTGTTGATCCATCATTTGAGCTAAGACTACATCCTATTATCATTCGGGTACATACTGGTTTAGAATCTTCCATGATGTATTTTTTCAAGATCTGTTTGAGATATTTGGTTTGTGACAGAAAAATACCATCTTTATTTTGTTGAACTTGTAGACCAAGAAAATATGTAAGTTCACCAAGCAGGGACATTTCAAATTCTTGTTGCATTATCGAAGCAAAATTCCGACTCATGGCTTCTCCATTGCTACCAAAAATGATATCATCAACATACACAACAAGTATTAGCAATTTATTATTGTCAATCTTTGTATATTGATTGTTATTAGTTGATCCCTTTGAAAAGCCTTGTTGATGGAGATATTTGTCAAGACGATAATACCAAGCCCTTGGAGCTTGTTTTATATCATAGAGAGCCTTTCTGAGTCTCCATACAAATTTTGCATCATTTCCAAGAAAGAATCCATCTGGTTGCTAAATATAGACTTCTTCTTCTCAGTCTCCATTAAGAAAGGTAGATTTTACATCCATTTCGTATACTTTGAATTCATGAAAACTAGAAAGAGCAAGGAACATTCTTATGGCTTCAAGTCTAGAAACAGGTGCAAAAGTTTCTTCAAAATCTATAGCTTCTTGTTGAGCATATCCTTTACAAACAAGACTAGCCTTGTTTCTAATAACTTCTCCATTTTCATTCAGCTTGTTTTTGAATATCCATTTAGTTCCTATGATATTCTTAGCATGAGGTCTAGGAACTAATTCCCAAGTATTATTCTTTTCAATTTGCTCAAGTTCTTCATTCATGGACTTGACCCAACATTCATCTTTGCATGCTTCATTTACATTTTGAGGTTCGGTGGAGGATAGAAATCCTAGATAACTTGAAGCTTCTGTAATAGTTCTTATTGTCTACACACCTGCCTCTTTCTGTCCCAAAATTTGAGTCTCTGGATGATTTTTCTGAACATACCTGGACGGAGTATTTTCTTCTACCGTTATCTCTTCTTCTGGTGCTTCATTTGGTTCTTCTTTAGAATTAGTCTGATTTGATGTGGGAGGATAATCCTCATCTTCTTCATAATCTTCAGTTTTTATTTATTTTGAATTTTTTCATGCTTCATCAACCACAACATCAATAGTTTCAATAATTTTCCCAAGTCTTTTATTATAACATTTATATCCTTTACTTCAGGAAGAGTAGCCAAGGAGAATACCTGCAACTGATCTAGCTTTAAACTTACCAAGTTTTTCATCGGTCCTTTTGATGTAACATTTTCTTCCAAAAACTTTGAAGTATTTTATAGTAGGAGTCTTACCATACCAAAGTTTATGTGGAGTTTGAGTGCTATTTACCCAAACATTTTCTTGGTTGAGAATAGTGACGGCAGTGAATGCAGCTTCACCCCAGAAGGTTGCAGGAGTTCCAGACTCATATACCATAACATGAGCCATTTGTTGAATAGTTCTATTCACCCTTTCTACCACTCCTTTTTGCTGAGGAGTCCTTGCATTGGAGAATTTCCTTTTTATTCCATGTTCTTCACAAAAGTCAAAGAATTCATCCGAGGTAAATTCCCCTCCTCGATCAGATCTGAGGCATTTGATTTTGCGATCTGATTCATTTTCAACCAAAGCTTTGAAGGCTTTGAACTTTTCAAATGCTTCATCTTTATGCTTCAGAAGTCCTATCCAACACATTCTGGAAAAATCATCAATGAAAAATATAAAGTATTCTTCTCCACAAGGTGACTTTTTCCTTGATGGTACACAAAAATCAGTATGAATAAGTTCAAGAGGCTTACTAGTTGATCCTTCCTTTTCAGGAATGTGTGATCTGGTTTGCTTACCAAATTGACATTATTTGCATATTGTATCTTCTAGAATGCTAATATCAAGAAGATCACGAACATCCTGGAATCTGCATGTTTTTCTTATTTGACAGAAGTTTAGATGCCCCAATCTTCTGTGCCATAGCCAATGTTCATCATTTTTACTTAGATAGCACTGTTGTTGTCCTCCCTTGAGTATGTATAAGTTTTTTGGAGTTTTTATACCTTTGATCACGATTTCTCCTGTATCAAGCTCATGAACAACACATCCATTTGATCGAATTACTACTTCATCTCCATGATCACACATTTGACTGACACTCAATAGGTTATGCTTTAGACCATCAACATACATAAAATTCCCAACTTTAACTTTTTCTTTTAAGAGAACAAAGCCTTTACCTTTTATGATAGCAGGAGTGTCATTTCCAAATGAGGCCTTCTTTTCCTTTTCTAAGGCATTATATGAATGAAGTTTTTCTTTGTCACCTGTCATATGTTTTGAGCATCCATTGTCGATGTACCACTAATCCTACATACAAGGCTATACCACATCTTTCTGTTTGCAGTTCTTTCTTTCTCCATATTTTGGGACTTAATGGAGTTTTCTCCTTCTGAGATGTTTGCCGAAATTTACTCCTGCATTCAGATTATTCATGACTGAAGTTGTTGCAGATAGAGCATTCTATTTCATTTTCAAGAGGAGAAAATTTGTTGTAGGCCCTTTTCATGATCCCTGTCACATTCCTTTTATTTTGTGTTTCTCTAGTCATGATGGTCTTGTAAGCAACAAATTGAGCAGCTTTGTGTCCAAAGTTATGACATGAAAACATTGGCCATTAAAGAAGTTCCTATGATTGTCGAATTACTGACCTGGTGATTGTAGTTTCTATTGATATTCATTCTTGAAGCAGATTGAGTATGATTTACCTAAGGTTGGTTTTAGCTTCTGTTCATCCTCGAAGTAAATTGAGCCTGATTTACCTGGTGATCTACTTTATTCCTTTGCTGAAAATTGTCAAACTGTTCACTGCTCTTTGCTGCATCAAGATAGCTTTTAGGAGAGGTCGATGGCTTCTGTACTTGAGATGCTTCTTCAGTATACCCAAGACCTGTCTTTATCAAAGGAGAACGCTGCACTTTGATAATTTCATTTAAGGTTTCTGATCCCTTAGAAAATCTAAGATTGAGAGCTTTTGTTTTCTCAATATCCTTTCTTAGACCCACAATTTCACATTCTAGTTTTTCATTGTGTTTTTCTCCTTCAGCAAGTTGGAATGTCAAAGTATCTATAATCATATTCTTTTCTTCTAAACAGAAATTGAGTTTAGAGATTTCTTCATAAAGGTCATCTTCATCTAAAGCATCCAAGAAATCATCATCTTCAAAAGCCATCAGAAGTCTATAGTCATTACTATTTTCATCTTCATCACTAATTGATAAACCATCCTATCTTCATGTGTATAGTAGCTCTTCTTACTTACACTTTGTTTTCTATTCTATTTTGTTGATTCCTTACCTTTATCAAACTTATCTTTCTGAGGACATTTGGCAGCATAATGACCGACTCTTCCACAAGAAACACATTTGAAAGGTAGTTTACCTCTGAATCTTCTAGAACCTTGTTGAAGGTTCTTGAAAATGTTTGCTTCTTCCTCTCCTTCTGAAATATGTCCTGATTCATTGAGTTCTCCTTTTCCTGAAGCTTTAAATGCGGCTTCTCTCATATCTAATAGACCTCCTTTTCTCATTTTGAAGGCAGTGAAGATTCCGTGCAACTGTGTCATAGTAATAGTCTAAAGATCCTATTTTTCTTCTATGTTAGATAATTTTGATTCAAACTTAGCAGACAAGGATCTTAAAACCTTTTTCACTAAAGTAACTTCTTTTATCTCTTCACCCAAATTCTTCATGCAATTAACAATCTCATCTATACATAAGAAGTAACTAGCTATACTTTCATCATTGTGCATTTTGAGAGTTTCATATTAAATTCTGAGAGTTTGCAGTTTTGCACGTTTTACCTGAGAATCTCCTTCATAGCTTAGAATGATTTTGTCCCATATTTCTTTGGCGGATTTGAGCTACATAACTTTGACAAATTCTAATTGTGACAAAGTTCCCAATAATGTATTGACAGCCTTGGCATTGGTTTCATATTGCTCTTTACCTGACGCATCTGTAGGAATTGCTGATGGAAATGTATATCCTCCTTCCATGATTTCCCAGACATCTACTCCAAGAGATTGAAGATAGGCTGTGGTTCTTACCTTCGAATAAATGAAGTTTCTTCCATCAAATATTGGTGGTTTGATGGATCCCTCTCTTTCTTTATTACTCATGATGATGGATCTTCCATCAAGCGATCAAGCTTCTTCTAAAGGACATGCTCTGATACCAATTTTTGGAAATAATACTGAGAGGGGGCCTGAATCAGTATTAGCAAGTCAATAATTTTTCATTTCCATAATCAGATTCATATACGCTACTTTAGTTAATGGAACTCATGTGTATACGCAACTGTGTTTAAGGCAACTAGCGTATATCCTCCAAACTTATGATTCAGTTAAGCCATCATATGTTGTTCTTTAATTAGTGCATCAGAACCATATAAACAGTAACCAAGTGTAGTAAAAATAGAATAGACAATCACACACATGAACACAAGATATAAGGTGGAAACCCAATGTGGGTGAAAACCACCTGCTACAATTGTCTCTATCTTCTTTTAATAAGAAACTTCTTTTTACAATTTTTGTACAGTTGCAGTCTTATACCAGTATGCAGGCTTCTACCTGCAGAACACTACAACCTTCTCTCATTCTCCAGCTTCTCCTGGAAGGGAGCTACAATGCCCTAGCTCTTGTACTAGCTGATATGATTACTAATACGCAGGTGTCGGCCTACAAAAGGCTACGACCTTCTCTTTTCTTCCAAGGGCCACGTTTCATAAATTTTGAGACTGGATCCCTCAATAACATCATTCAATCATCAAATATATCAACATCAACCAATCTCCTTTGCGCCAACCACAACTAAATCAATCAATCGCTTTGTCAACACTTCAATCTAATCTTTTAGATTGCTTTAACCAGAATACAGTAACCAAAACCCAAACCAGAACCCAGAACACTGCAAAAGCAAACAGAAGTAACTAAAACATATTTTATGAGGTATACGCTACTTCCATGTGTTGAACCTGCATGCATACACTCCTTTCTCAAGGCTAACCTGCGTACAAATCTGCAAATCAAATTTAAGATGTATACGTTGTTTTAGTATGCAGAACTCGCGTGTATACGCGCCTTTTCTAAAGTGAACCTGCGTATAGATCTATAAATGATGATTTAAACATTACAACAATTCTAGACTTCAATTATAACCATATCATCATATTTACAGACTACAACGTGCGCTAGTTATTCAGATAAATGATCAAACCACATAAAGATACTTCACTTCAATCCTTAAGATCTTGACCCATCATTAGATATTATCCTTCATCAAGCGCTAAGGTTCATCCTTGGTTCAGATCCAACTATGCACCATAACCAAATAACCTATATACTAGATCTTGCTCTTCATCAGATATTCAATTCTTCAGTGCCTTTGCCTAATGATCTTCTCCTCCTTTTATAGTCTTAGGCCTTACTCAATACCATGGACGAAAACCACTTAGGACCAATACCTTGTACCAAACACCTCAGACCATATATCTTGAAACAATACCATGGATCAAAATACCATGGACCAAAATACCATGGACCAAATACCTTGGACCAAAACTTAGTTTTCCAAGATATATGCATGTTTCATTCTATGAAAGTGCGTGTGTATGTATACGCTCCTTTTGGTCTGTTAACCCACGTGTAAATGCTACTTTGTCAAGGTGAACCTGCATATACTTCTCTTTCCTCATTTTATGAAGTCTAATCTGTAACTATGTGCTATTAACTTGCTAAATTGTGATCTGTCATCTGAGTGAGTTACCATCAAGGACAACACCTGTGTCATAGTGCCAAATCTGTGTCATAATGCCAACATGAGGGTGGTATGGTCTACTCCTCTGGTGGTAAACCTCAAACTCTTATGTCAATGTGCTGATCATTTCATTGAGAAAATGTGTACCACGATCATTCATCAATACCTTCAAGAAACCAAACCTTGTCAACACATATTCAAACAAAAATTTTGTTGTCGTTGCCCCTATACAATCTTTCATAGGTTGTGCCTCCTCCCAACTTGTCAAATATTATGTCATGGTGATAATGTAGCGTGCATCTTGTTTCTTTCCTTAGTGCTGAATAGGTCCTATGAAATCAATGGCCCATTTCTCAAATGGCTACAATGACACCTGCGGATTCAGAGGCAGTTGTTCCCTCCTCGATGGCCTGCCCATCCTCTGATTGTTATAGACATATTTGGGCACTTCAACCCCAATCTTATATGTCGATAAACTAGGGCTCTTTAACCCCTAAAAGTGTTGCTTCATACCCTAAAATATCATGGTCAATAGATTACATCATTCCCCAAAAGTTCCACCTGAAAAACCATCCAGAACTGGCCAAAATAGGACCATAATGACTGCTCCACTGCTAGGGTGCAATGCATACTGACTTCTACACTAGCCAGGTGTGATGCATACTAAAGAGGCCTTCTGTGGGGTGTGATGAGCGAGGATGGACAAATGTCTGAGACAATTTGTTAAGTGGATGCTCATGGAATCTTCCAGAAACTTCTCCTATGACACTTGCCTCTCTGAATTCGCGTAGGGATGAGTAAGAGATCCAAGAAATCTCCAAGTGGAACCAAGAACAACAAGTGGAATAACACTAATAAAAAACCCAGATATGACTCACACCCTTGCATACATCTATAAATAGATCCCTCATTTCAGAGATCTAGGGCTGGAATTTTGTAATTTGTAAGGAAGTGCTGATAATTTGTGTCTAAGAAAGAGCATTATATTGTTGGGTGATCTTGCTTTTCATGAGGTAAAGAGGGCTTGGATGCTAGGAGGATGATACTGGATTAGACAGTTGGGTTGTAATTCTCCCTTCTATTTTAATAAATTTCTTTGAGTTTTCCTCCATACAATTGTGTATTTGTGAATGTTGTTATTTGTGAATGCTATTGTATGTTCATTGTATTTCTGATTTGCAATGCTTATGATATAATATATCGAGATGTTTTGATAGTTCTTTGTTACTGTGTTTCTACAAGTACAGTCCAAGCAGGATAAGTACGAAGAGGAGTTACAGCTATGTCAAGGGGGAGAGAGATCAAGCAAGGAGTTAAGAAGAAGATCTAGCTTGCTTCCTTTGCCTCTCTCTTATCTATCATAAACAGAGGAAATCAAAAATTGCTTTAAATTGTTTGTTTCTAGGATAGCTACCAATCTTAGAGGGCTAGTCAATCGAAAAGACACTAGTTTTCCCAGAAACAAAATGGCGACTCCAATGGGGAAAGAATAGATGTTTGTTTGTTATTGTGGTTTGTTTTATAAACTATAGATGGAGCCTGAAGTTAGCTAGATAGCCTTCGACTCCTCTTGCTCTGCAATTGCATAGTAGATGAATGTTGCTTTAGTCAATCTCCAGTTTGGTTTATGAATTAAACATTTGACCTACAAGCATTCTAGATACCATTTTGGTAGCTCAGTAACCTCTCAAGATCATTCCTTTGTACTTTTCTCTTCACTGTCTATCATACCTCAGCTTAACTCACTGAAATCAGTTGCAAATTTGAGCCAAAACCCATCTTGGTTGCGCTCCCTGGCCCATCACACTGTCTGTCACTGTCTACCAGTATGTATGACACCTCCTGAGTCTGAAAAGTGTGATGCATCCTTGTTTCTCTGAAGCCTAGGTGCAATGACTAATTGAGCCTATTTCCCTTCTTGAAATTTTGGGTTTTTTGTCCTTGTTTTCATCTCTGTTAAGTTGTTTTGCTGCTTATGAACAATACCTCATTACTGAAGCCTCCTTGCATCAGATAGATTAGCCTCCATTGATTAGGATTAGTAGGTGTTTTTATGTATTTTTCCATCATTTACGATCCTTTGTCGAAAAGTTGCTTAAATCGATCTGTCGTTTTGGTACAAAAAGTGTCGTAACTGTCGTTTTGTGTCAAAAAGAGAAGTGTTGTTGAGTCTTCCTTCGCTGGATAGTCAATTGAACTTTTTGTCATGTATTTGATTTGATTTATTTGATAGTTAAGTGTCGAAATCATTTTATATTCGAAATTGAAAAGTGTTGTTTAGTCTTCCTTTCTATTTTGAAAAAGAAATTGTCGAAATGTTGCTTTGAGTAAAAATATTTCAGATCTTTACTACATTTAGTTTTATTTTTTTGGCATTTTCACATTAAAGAGAATGAAAACAAATACATGCATTTTCATTCGCATTTAGACTGTGTGTAAAAAATGATTTAGGAAAAGTGAATTTAGTGTGTGCTGTTTGCTCTTTGTTTGAAATAATTGTAATCTTCTTTCCTTAGTAGCTAGGATTTTCATTGCTAAAAATAAACAATGACTGTTTATCATTGTATACTGCATACTTACGAATTTTAAATCTACATCACGCAGTGAACCATTGAAAGGAAAACTTTTAAACAAGATCAACTCCAAAATAAATTTCAATGAACTTAACAACGCTTTGGAACTTAACGCAACACATCTAGAGGTCTAGGCTAGAGACATGTTCCAGCGTCGTAAAATCTAGCAACTATCGTTTTCATTGAAGGTTGGGTGATTCCTCCTCCTTGATACGACAAGTTCCAGCACGGACTTGTGCTCCCTGTACCGTCGCGTATATATTGGGCGACCACAATAGGCTTATATCCTTTATCCATAGGAATCCATGTCTATTGCCCTATCGATCGTAATGCATTGAACACAGCATTTGGGAAGATTGACTGCCGTACATAAGTCCTTGGTAATTTCTTTTTAATTTATCACCAAGGTGTATTTTGCAATTTTGTGATTGGTTTGGTAATCCCTCTGTCTAGATTTCCAGAGTAGTCACTTTCGTTCCTTTTCGACTCTTTAAAAGAAAAGGTCCATCTGAGCACTTGTCACTTCAGGCTCATTAAAAATCGAAGGGGACTAGAGTCATCTTTAGCTTTTTCTCGACTCTTAAAAATTGAAAAAGCAAAGTTGTGTCAAAGCGTCATTAAAATTTATTAAATTCGAAATAACATTATTTTCCCCTTAATTTTGAGTTGATCAAGTAATCCGCAATCGTGGAAGAAAGTCAATCAAAACCCCATAGTTCGTAAAGGCTAGTGAATCAACCGTCTTTGACTCCGGAAATGAAGCCATTCATGGAAAAATGGTCTCGTTTAAATGAGTCCAATTCATCTGGTTTATTTGAAACTTTTGTTTCAACATCATCAAAGACTATAGTTATTCCGATTATTTCTGGTACTTCTGCCTTTAGAGAATAAGTTTCACATTTACAAGAGGACATTAGAACTAATCCTAGTGTAACGGTAGACACTTCTATACCTAAAACAACTCTGTCTAGAGTTGACCCAGAAATTGCAGTTCACTTACCTGAACATCTGGAAGTTGAATTTTAGAATTCAGAAGGTGTCACCCCTCCAGTATCTGTCACTACGGAAGCTATAACTTCTTCAGCTCTAGAAATATTTTACAGACCTGATGGTATACCTCTTCCTCCTAGTCTGATTGCTATAGAGGAGATAGTAGAAGATCCTCCAACCAGTACCCCATTACATTTTGGAACTGGGATTCATTTGTATCCTTCGACTCCTGAAGTTGGTTCTTTTAATCATCCTTCATCGCAAGTTCCTATCGAATCGCTAGAAAATATTTTGGATAGACTAAATATGTCTAAGCAACCATCAACATCTAGGACTGTATCATCTGATACAACTATGGCAGAGCATCTTGCTGCCATTCCTACAATGTTTGCTGATATACCATCTGTCCCGGTTAGTTACCAATCACTAGCTGGAGTCCATTCAGGGGCTGTTTCGATGACATGGTATGTTCCTATTTGTTCATTCGGAGTCCCATCTGGTATTTCTTATGTTGAAACTCAGCAAGTTGATCCGGTATGCCAATATCAATTTGGGCAGACCAGTCTTCAAAGACCAATATATCCTTTGAACACTGGACTACCTCCATATGGAGGGCAGTATGCTTTTTCATTGTTCCCTCCTAGAGAACAACCATATGAGATTTTACAACAAAACTTAGGTGAAACTAGAATTACATTCAGCGGTTGGGTACCAATACTGCGTCAACAACCAAGGGTTTTATATTCAATGCAACCGACCCAACTTGTGTTGAATATTCCCACTACACCTCCTATTGTGACTCTGTCACAAGTACAAGAACTGCCTATTGTGTGTCAACCTCAAGTCTCTCAGGTTGCAATACAACAACCTCTTGTCTCTACAGCTCAATCACAACCTCAGGTTAGTGCTTCCTTACCTGGAACGACTCAGGCTCAAACGGGTATAATCACTCCACATCTTGGTCAATCTTCCAGTATTAGGCAATAGAAAATGGTCCAACAACCATGGCTGGTACAATATCAACAACCACAATTCCAGCAAACCTACCGAGGACTGGGGCAATAATGCTTTGTAGGTAATGGACAACCACATTTTCAAAATAGTTATCAACAACCATACTATAACGGTTATGTCCAACAACCTTATCAAAGTTACCAGCATCAGATACATTATGCTGGTATGCAAAGACCTACTGCTTAGGTGACTCCATCTTATCCTGGGTATGCTTCACCTAACCTGAATCAATAGTTTCCTTTTGTAGCGACTCTAGAATTACTGGATTGGAACCGGCTGACTAACGATCCAATTGCATACGCCCCTTGGTGGCCAACAATTCCTCATAAGATTCCCTCCGATATTCCTAAATTCAATGGAAATCTAGGTGAAGATCCATCAAATCACGTAATGACTTTTCATTTGTGGTGCTCATCTAACACCTTGAATGATGATTCGATTAGGCTTCACATTTTTCAGAGAACGCTTTCTAGTCTGACAGCGAAATGGTATATTGAATTGCCTAGAGCTTCGTTCAATAACTTCAACATTGTTGCCACAACGTTTCTAACCCACTTTCAGTTACCCATAAGGTATGAAACAGGAACAGAACTCCTTACCAACTTTAAACAGACCACATCCACTCATATATCTAATCATATTCATCAGTGGTGATGTCGGCATCGAATGGTAAAGATGTACGTCCCTGATCAGCTTTTAGCTGAGTAGTTTATCAAGTCCTTATTGCCTTCTATAACTGAGGATGTGGCAAAAGGAGGAGTTGTCGCTGAAGAGCAAGTCATTGCTCGTGCCCAATATTTGGACTTGATCTATACTCAGTCTGGCACACTATACGACAAAATTCCTAATGCTCCTAGACCCGAATTTTCCATTCCACACCCTCCTAAATCAAATAGGGATTCTCACGCCGGTGATGGTGTCACTGGCGTCTCAAGCAGGCAAATCGCAAAGGCTCCATCTAAAAAAGCCCTTGCAGTTTCTAGTCAAAAAGAAAATGACAAACCTCTTGCCTTGGAGATTAATGTTGTGTCATCTAACAAGGGCAAGAATCCAAAGCAACCAGGGGGCAAGAAGAAAGGGAAAAATAATAAGAAGAAACACAAGAATGCAACTCCTAAAAAATATTCTCAAAACCCTACTGGACAAAAGAAACCTCGTTATCCATGTTTCATATGTGACGACAAGCATTTCACGAAATATTGTCCACATCAAGCTGAGGTTGCGAAATTTTTAAAGACTTCAAATACCTCAGTAGTGTTGACTGATGCATTTTTGAGCCCAGAAACTAATCTGGTTGCTATCGATCATTCTTCTCCATCCCAAGTGCTTATGTTATCCATCTCAAAACAACAAAATGATGCTTTGATATCGACAAGGAATAAAGATTATGGGAATCCACTGTCGTCAAACAACAAGGCTACATATCAACCCAGTAGTTCGACAATGACTTCGACTGAAGTTGTTCCGCTCATCATTCTTGAATTCACTATAAAGCAACCTAAGGGAGTAGTACATAAATTGACATTTAATCCTCGTGCTCGAGCTGCACAGAATTATAATATAATGGAGGATTTGGCACAATCACCATCCGCTATGTCGACAGTTGAAGTACTGTAAAATTGCCCCTCCCAAAAGTAGGCTTTGTTATTAGCAATAGGTGGGATTGACCCAACAGATTCCAATCTTGTTGCCTTTAACCATAAAGGATATACACCTCAGTTACCAACCGAACTCGCTTTCCTTATACAAGTAAAAGCCCTCAATAAAACTGTTCATCAAACAATCATTGATGAGGGGGAATCTACCTATGTTATGTCAATGAGTCACTAGAAAACTTTAGGTTCACCACCCTTGTCACGATCATCAACGACATTAAAGACATTTGATGGAAGAACATACACACCGTATGGGATTTTGAGTAACTTGCAAGTTGAACTGGAGGGCAAGACAGTAGAAATTGAAGTCGAGGTCATTGATGGAAACCTTGATTACAATATCTTACTGGGAAGGCCATGGATTTATGCTATGGCTACCATTGTGTCTACGTATTTTAGAAAAATTGCATTTCCCTTCCAAGGCTGGAATTTTGTAATTTGTAAGGAAGTGCTAATAGTTTTTGTCTGAGAAAGAGCACTATATTGTTGGGTGATCTTACTTTTCATGAGGTAAAGAGGGCTTTGATGCTGGGAAGATGATGCTAGATCAGACAGCTGGGTTGTAATTCTCCCTTCTATTTTAATAAAGTTCTTTGAGTTTTCCTCCATAGAATTGTGTATTTGTGAATGTTGTTATTTGTGAATGCTATTGTGTGTTCATTGTATTTCTAATTCTACAATGCATATGATATAATAGATCAAGATGCTTTGATAGCTCTTTGTTGCTATGTTTCTATAGGTACTCTCCAAGCGAGATAAGTACAAAGAGGAGTTGCAAGCTCTATCAAGGGGGAGAGAGATCAAGCAAGGAGTTAAGCGGAAGATCTAGGTTGGTTCCTTTGCCTCTCTCTTATCTATCATACATAGAGGAAATCACAAATTGCTTTAAACTGTTTGTTTCTAGGATAGCTGCCAATCCTAGAGGGCTAGTCGATCGAAAAGACACTAGTTTTCCCAGAAACACTGACATGAATCACATTCCTTACAATATGATTTAGAATATTTATGTAGCGTTGGCCATCATAACCGAATGTGCAAAATCTTCTGCGTTATTGCTTGTCCTACATAATTCCCTCTCGTAGCTCCTCCATGAGCTTCAGCGAGGATACTACTTCATTCAAAATTAGGAACATATCGTCCAAGTATCTCATCCGATCCCATATTATATAGACGGCCTACAATTACCAAGAAATTTGTCACGCATACTACCACCTCTTTCTTCTGCTGACTGGTGTACCCTTTTGGAGCCATTTTTGTAGTAAAAAATTAGATAATATCAGTGAAGTGGTTATCCGCTACATGCACCGTGAAGATATACACGTAGGGAAGCCCTTCCTCCAAATTAGTAGGACCTTCTCCTGTCTCAATGCACGACAGATGGTTGGGCCCTGCATTCAATCTTCCTGACTTCACAATTACTTTAAAATCATGTTCTTGAAACAACAATAGCCACCTGCATATTGCCCACCCAACACAGGCTTATTAACTAGGTACTTCAAGGTGGAGTGGTCCATGTACATCTTTAAATGTACGACCAATATATAGTGGTTGAAGTTTTGGAGCACATACACCATATTCAATACCTCACACTTTGTTGTGGAGTAATTCTTCTCAACATTTGACAACTTTCTGCTTGCAAATGCTATAGAGTGATCCAGTTCTCCTTCGCTAGCCTGTGTTAGCACTGCTCCCAATGCAATACAAGAGGCATCAAGTCTGGGAAGTCCAAGATCGACACGGTAACCATTTTCTCCTTCAAGGCATCCAGAATACACTAACATTCTTCATTCCAACAGAATGTAGTGTCCTTCTTTAGCAACTTTTCCATGGGCACGATAATATGAGCATAAGCCTTGATGAATTTTTTAGAATACCCGGTATGGCCCAGTGTTGCACGCAACTGTTTAACACTCCTTGGGGCTTTCAAATTGATTATTATCGCGATCTTGGTAGGGTCCATCATAAGTCCTTGCCTGCATACCACATGACCCAGTAAAACCCCAAAGGGACACAAAACAAGCACTTCTTGAGGTTCAGCGCAATCTGACACCTTCGTCATGTATCCAACATTAAGTGCAGACTATCGACACGGCACTTGACTAGCACAAACACTATCCAATTATCAAAATAGACCTCTAAGAATTTGTGAATGAACTCTTTCAATGTCGTGATGACTACATGAGAGAATATTTCTCGTGCATTCTTGAATTGAAATGACATTATTGTATACTCGAAACAACCCCATTCCATCACGAAGGTTGTCTTACTCCTATCCTCTGGCACAATCTTAATCTGATGGTACCCAGAGAACCCATCAATGAAGGAATATGCTTCATGTCCTCCCACATTGTGTAGTACATCATCAGTAAACAGTGTCAAAAAGAAATCATGGACACAGGCATCATTAAGCTTTATGAGATCTACACAAATCCTTATTTCGTCGTTCTGCTTCTTTTCCTGAACTACCATTGGACTCACCCAATTAGACTCCTCCACGGGTTCAATAATACCTACTTCAATCATCTTGTCTAACTCCTAGCAAACCTTTTCCTTATATTTGGGTTTAAGGTGATATGGCCTCTCCTTAACAAGCTTCATGTCTAGTTTCAGAGTTATTTTCATCACTCCTGAATCTCCTATGATACCTTTCAAGTCTGAAAATTTTGTAAGGAACAAATCCTAACATTTGTGGAGTAACTCAGAAACTTTATCTACTATAGTATCATCCCAATAATCCCTAATCTTCATAAACTTTGGCTCCGCCTCTGTGTCAATGTTTACTTGCCTAGTTTTCAATGGCGTGGTGATGTCTGGATTCTCTATTTGTGGTCCCTCTACCTCATGGTGGCCTTATGTTTCTGGGATTTTAATATTCCTTGGATCCTCATCCTCTCCTTCAGTAGTCACATTATAGCACTCCAATGCATGGCACAACTGGGTGCTCCAATCTGGTTGAATCAATTCCAAAGGATCCTATGGTATTCTAAATATTGTTGCCTTAACCTCCTGTAGGACCTCATCAATGCTTTCGAACCCATATTTGAAGATGAATGTTCTCACGAACCCTTCTCTTAAGACATCCCATTCCTCAGTGTCGTGGCAGAGCTCCATCTCCAAATACTTGTTCATAGGGATCACATCCAGAGTGTGACAGAATAAGTGCATTCATTCTAGTTGTGGCTCTGTTCCATATACCTTAGTCCATTTAGCCAGGTGATCACATGGACCATTCCTCCCATTATACATATCAGTTACCTGCACTTTAGGTCGACCAAACCACTTTCTCATCATTGATCTGATAATCACCCTATGAGTGACCTCAGTTAAAGATTTAATGAACAAAGGTATTACAGACTCATGTGCTGGTGTGTGTTCTATGTTATTTAAGAAACGGATCGATTAGATTGCCAATACACAGAAAATTAAATGGAAAGACAACAGAGAAATATAGTAAGCAAATACAAGAACACAAGAAATTAATAAGGAGTTCACCCTATTCCCCAGGGCTACATCTCCTGTCCAGCTTTCAGTGGTGGCCTTGTTTTATTATGTCTTTAAGCAGAGAATTACAATGCAGGAGCTCAATATGAGTCACCTGAAATAGATTTTCTTGGCAGGGTGGTTCTTGGATTCCCCAAGCCACTTGAGTACACAGATTTCTTCTTCCTACCAGCTCTGTGACCTTCTAGTCTACAGTGGAAAGAGCCCAATGTGGTGCTCAGTCGAGACAGATCCTCTCTCAGATGGCTCAGATCTCTCAAGCCTCTGGTTCTCAACACTGCCTCTGGCCATCTCGGCCCTCTATCCTCTTTCTGCTTTTGCTTTACTGTCTTCTTTCTCTATGTTCCATCCTCCTCTCCGGTTTCTGGTCTATTTGTCTTCCTCTCTTCATCTCTCGGACTAACTTCGACTCTCTTGTATTCTGTCTCTGTTCATGGATTTGAAGCCATTTGTTCCAAGATTGTTCAGTTCCTCTGCTGCCTATGTCAATTCGCCTTCTGCAGTTACGCTTGGAGTTCCCTGTTCAGCGTCATCCTCATCACTCAGGGAGTGGCCACATTTCCTCCTCTAAATGGCACCAGCCTGCTTCATCAGTTCATTTCTTTAGTTACGTCATGGATGAGTTCTTCCTCCACCGTGGCAGTCAAACGGACCTCAAATCCTTAGAAATCGCGGCTTATTCCCTCGTCGATTCTACTTCCCCCATCGAGCGCGATCTCAGCCATCCGATCTAGATTCCCTAGATCCAACGCCATACACACGTTTCACGCGGTTGACTTGCTCGACTGATAGCGCGCGATCAACGGTGGTTTTCTCTCACCTTCGCTTGCCATGCATCAATCGTTGAGTGGAATCACTTCGCTTTATCCCAAAACCACTTACCATTTGAGGGCAGCCCAATCAATACCACCGGTTTCCAGAGCGTGGGTCCTGCCTTTGTCCTTTTAGTGCTTTTTGCCTTTCGCCTGCAGTTCTGTAGCTCCCCACACGTCCGAGTGCTTGGGGTTAGTCCATTTCTGCCTTTTTCGCCCAAAAATCACCTCCTTTTCTCGATTCAGGGCTCCCATGGGCTACTTTTACCTCCCGCGCAGTCTCCATGGGCCTCGGTCAGCGTGCTTTGACCGAGGTCCTCATCATTCCACGCTGGCTACCATTGCCGCTAGATACAATCATGGTCTTCCAACAGTTCGTTATGGGTCCAATTTAGATCATGGGCTTCCCACTGAAAAAGCTTTTGGACCACCAAAAGTTGGTTTTTAAGAATCGACTAACTAAGGGTATTGTTTTCTCACTTTACCAATCTCAATCCACTTTGCACTGCTCGGCTTCAAACCTTTGAGTCCAATCCTAAGGTACTCAACATCTCCTATGCACGTTGTCCTCACCTTCCTGTCCAACACTGTGTCTTCCTGCAACTCATTAAGATATTCAGGTAGCAGGTCATCAATAGAAGGCAATTGACTTTGCTCTTCAACGTCCTCAATCATTGAAGGCTCAAGCAATCTCAAGCAATCTTCATTTACGACTGAGTAGATGTGCATGTAAGCTGGTAGATCAAGGCGAAAATAATTTTCACCAATCTCCTCAAGTATCCTAAAGGGTCCATTCCCGATAGGCTTTAGCTTTTTACCTTCACCTTGCATCCTGTCCTTGCTGATATACAGCCAGACTTGGTCTCCAACTTGAAAACTATGCTACATCTGATGCTTATCATGCTTAGCCTTGTACTTGGCCTAGCTCTTTTCCAGTTGTTCCTGTACTGCTTGGTGGATCTCCTGGATCTGTTCAATGAACCTAGTTTCTTTGTCCACATCACTCTGTCCATCAACCATGGTATCTTTACCAAAGACAAAATCTAATGGAGACCTTGGTGTGAAACCAAAACAAGTTTCAAAAGGAGATCTCTATGTAGAAGAGTGCTTTGCTCTGTTGTAAGCATGCTACACATAACACAAGTGTTCATCCCAAAGCTTAGGATGTTTGCTGCAATAACCTCTCAGTAACTGGATCACTTTCCTATTAACTACTTCTATCTGGCCATCTGTTTGTGGATGAAAAGCTATGCTTTTCTTCAGTTTGGTGTCCATCAATTCCCACAAACTTGACCAAAACTTCCCCACAAATTGGGTGTCTCGATCAGATACAATGGAAGTGGGTAATCCAAAATGAACCCATACATGTTCAAAGAACAATTTTGCAGTTTGTTCAGCTGTAATCTATTTATTACAAGGTATCAAAATACACATTTTGCTGAACCTGTCCACAACAACATATAGATAACCGTGACCTTTCCTAGATTTAGGCAGCTGTCCAACAAAATCCATGGAAACACTTTCCCAAGGGTGAGAAGGAACTGGAAATGGAGTGTACAAGCCTAGTTTTCTATTGCTGGGCTTGCTTTTAGCACACATAGCACACCCTCTTACATATCTAGAAACTGTCTCATTCATTTTCGGCCAATAGCATAACCTTTGCAGCTGTGCAACTATTTTACTTACCCCAAAGTGACCTGATATCAGAGAAGTGTGTGCTTCCCTAAGTATCTTTATCCTCTCAGTTTGTGGAATGTAGAGTTTCCCACAATGATATAAGACTCGGTCCTTCAAATGATAGTCCAATTCTTCTACTCTCTTGCCTTGACTCAAAGTTGCATATACATCTTTAAAGTCCATATCCTGAGCATATTGTTCAATGTAGCTTTCATGTAGCACATAATTATGCTTAAGTATGGTAGATGCATTTATAATGGGTCTAGATAACATGTCTGCAACCTTGTTATCTATGCCCTTTTTATATTTGATGACTAAATGAAACTGTTGTAGAAAACCCATCCATATGTAATGTCTTGATTGCTGCAACTTAGTTTGGGAGTGTAGATATTGAAGTGTTTGATGATCAGTATGTATTACTATTTCTTTGCCCATTAAATAATGTTTCCACTTTTTCACACTCTGAACTAATGCATACAA
The DNA here is from genome assembly GCA_031772625.1 of Pinus tabuliformis. NCBI lineage: Eukaryota > Viridiplantae > Streptophyta > Pinopsida > Pinales > Pinaceae > Pinus > Pinus tabuliformis. Next base: position 214,131,971 of record CM062816.1, on the reverse strand, counting down.
TTCTTTATCATATGTAGGATAGTTAACTACTGCAGGATTAAAAGTCTCAGAGTGATAACATATGGGTTTATCGTGCTGTGTCAACACTGCTCCCATGGCATAATCATTGGCATCAATTTGGATCTCAAATGGTCTTTGTAGATCTGGTAGTGATAGTATAGGTGTTGTACTAATATTTTCTTTCAAGGTGTCAAAGGCTTTCTGATGTTTGCCTCCCCACTGAAACACCTTATTCAATCCTGTTAAAGCATGTAAGGGCACTGCAATGGAGGAGAAGTTAGAAATGAACTTCCTCCAATATTTTTCTGCTCCTAAGAAGCTTCTCATTTCTGTATTAGACCTGGGTTCAGGCTAGTTCACAATGACTACCACTTTAGAGGGATCTATTTTTAATTCACCTCCACCTACTATATGACCCAAGTAGTTTAGAGATGTTTTGCCAAATTCACATTTTGAGAGTTTAACATAAACTTCTTCTCTTTTCAAAACATCTAATGTCTCCTTAACATGCTTTAAATGTTCTTCCCACATTTTACTAAAAATCAGAATGTCATCCAAATACATAATAACAAAATCATCAAGAAAAGGTAGGAGTACATCATTCATTAATCTCATGAAAGTAGCAGGAGCATTAGTTAAGCCAAAAGGCATAACTAGCCATTCATACAATCCCTGCTTTGTTTTGAAAGCAATCTTCCATGCATCTTACTCTGCAACTCTGACCTGATGGTATCCATTGTGCAAATCCAGCTTGGTGAAATAAACAGCTTCCTTCAACTAATCTAAAAGATCATCTATGCGAGGAAGAGGATAATGATTTTTGATTGTTATCTTGTTTAGTGCTTAGTAATCAATGCACATTCTCCACGAGCCATCTTTCTTTCTCACCAAAACGATTGGTGACCCACATGGTGATGTGCTAGGCCTGATGAACCCTTTCTCGAGCAAATTCTACACTTGCTTCTTGATTTCTGCATTCTCTAAAGCAAACAACCTGTAAATTCCAATGTTAGGCAATGGAACGTGTTGTTGCAAAATAATATCATGTACTATTCCCTTTTTGGGTGGCAGACCTTTAGGTTCTTGAAACAATACATCATATTCTGAAACAACCTTTTCTATATCATATCGTTGTTCAACATTAGCCCTGAAATATACTAGTTTTATCAGGTTTCTTTTCCTTTACAACCATCAGTAAGAATTGTTTGCATGAATTTATCATTCTTTTCATCTGCCCTGAGTTTATGAGAGTATAATTATTCTTGAGCTTATGAGCTCTTACAAAGTATTTGATTCCATCTTTAACAAGTAGATACTTGTTCTCAGCTCTATAGAAAATAGCCTTTCTATCATACAAGTAAGGACTTCCTAAAACAATTCCACATATATCCAAAGGAATTATGTCTAACTCAACTTCATCTACAAATGCTAACCCAAAAGAAAACTTGTGTTTGCATTGTCTAGTCACTTGTAGTTGTGCTTTATCGTTCAACCATCCTAATGGGTATGGTTTCTTGTGAGGTGTAGTTGCTAATCCTAATTTCTTTACAATTTCTTTAGAAATGAAATTTACTTGTGAGCCACTATGAAACAAAGTATCAATATTTTGATTTTTGGAAATAACTCAAATATGAAAAAGCTCATGTCTATTTCTCTCATTTTCTTCATCAATAACAGATTGAACATAATTATTAGTAGATGCTTCAGAATTCTTACCTTTTATACCTGTGGCTGCAATAGTTGTTTCATCTCCTGAGTTTGACCCCAAATCTTTCTAAATAGCTGCTTCTATCTTCTTCTTTTTGCCCTTGGACTTCTTAGGTCCCAGCTCTAGATGTAGAATCCAACAATGCTCATCATCATGCCCATCCTTTTTACAGTGAGTGCATGAAGCTTTGCTTTTCTGTGCAGTGTTAGCCTTCCTTTCTTTCCACTTCTGCTCTCTTTTCTCCTTGCTCTTGCTTACAGTGGGTTGGGATGGTCCCCCAACTTCTGGATTTCCATTCTTTCCTCTAGCTTCTAGATGAGTAGCTTGCACATATACCTCATCTATACTAGTTCAATTAAATATGAGGATGGTATGCCTCATGTACCTTTGTAGACCACCAATGTACTTCAAAAGAGCCTCTGGTGAGTCTAATGAGATACCCAACATCAATGCTCCCTTTCTGAATTCTTGAGTATACCCTTGCACACTTTTCCCTTCCAACTGCCGAAGAGTTTGCCAACTCATCATGGCTTGTTGCATGTAGGCCAATGGATAGAGTTGATTTTTCATTGCAGAAACAAATTAACTCCAGAAAAGGATGGTCTTACCATGTCTTTTCATATCAGGTTGGGTTCTACCTTCCCACTAAACCAAGGCAGTGCCTCCTAGGCATAGGCTTGCTACTTGAATCTTACTCTTGTCTAAGTCTGTGTTCTGTACCCTGTAATACACATCAATTTGTCTAATCCAATTGTCCAACTTTTCAGCATTTAGCTCTCCATCATATATAGGAAAATCAAACTTGACATCTAACTTGATCAAAGATGCTTTCTTATTATGCACAGGGCTATTAGGAGGTGTGAGAAAGCTTTCCTCTTTCCCTTTTCTTTTGGAGTGGTCATGGAAATGAGACTCATCTTCTTATTTATCTTGCTTAGAACCTAATGAATCTTCAACCTTATGCTTTCTAAAGTCCTTATACATTTCTTCTACCATAGACTTTATAGCTAGGAAACTTTCTATGAATTGAGGGTCTAGCCCCATGGAACCTTCCTCTGACATTGTCTTCTGAGGATAGACTCTCCCAATTTCAGGATTAGTTTCCACCAACTCTCCTCCTAATTTGAGCTTTGATCTAGTGAGCATTCACAGCTAAAACCAACACAAGCTTGTCTAACATTATAGCCTAGAGCTCTAATACCACTTGATCTGATAATCACCCTATGAGTGACCCTAGTTAAACATTTAATGCATAAAGGTATTACAGACTCATGTGCTGGTGTGTGTTCTAGGTTATTTAAGCAACAGATCGATCAGATTGCCAATACACAGAAAATTAAATGGAAAGACAACAGAGAAATACAGTAAGCAAATACAAGAACACAAGAAATTAATAAGGAGTTCACCCTATTCTCCAGGGCTACATCTCCGATCCAGCTTTCAGTGGTGGCCTTGTTTTATTGTGTCTTTAAGCAGAGAATTACAATGCAGGAACTCAATATGAGTCACCTGAAATAGATTTGCTTGGTAGGGTGGTTCTTGGATTCCCAAAGCCACTTTAGTACACATACTTCTTCTTCCTACCAGCTCTGTGACCTTCTAGTCTACAGTGGAAAGAGCTTCATGTGCTGCTCAGTCCGGACAGATCCTCTCTGGGATGGCTCGGATCTCTCAAGCCTTTGGTGCTCAACGCTGCCTCTGGTCATCTCGGCCCTCTGTCCTCTTTCTACTCTTGCTTTATTGTCTTATTTCTCTGTGTTCCATCCTCGTCTCGGGATTCTGGTCTCTCTGTCTTCCTCTCTTCGTCTCTCAGACTGACTTCGACTCTCCTGTATTCTATATCTATTCATGGCTTTGAAGCCATTCGTTCTAAGACTATTCGGTTCCTCTACCACGTCCGTCGATTCGCCTTCTACAGCTGCACTTGGAGTTCCTTGTTCAGCGTCATCATCATCGCTTAGGGAGTGGCCACATGTCCTCCTCTAAACAGCGCTAGCCTGCTTCGTCGATTCATTTCTTTAGTTATGTCATGGATGAGTTGTTCCTCCACTGTGGCAGTCAAACGGACCTCAAATCCTTATAAATCGCGGCTTATTCCCTCGTCGATTCCACTTCCCCCATTGGGCACGATCTCAGCCGTCTGATCTGGATTCCCCAGATCCAACGCCATAGGCACGTTTCGTGTGGTTGACTTGCTTGACCGATAGCATGCGATCAACGTCGGTTTTCTCTCACCTCCACTTGCCATGCGTCGATCTTTGAGTGGAATCGCTCCGCTTTCATCCAAAACCACTTATCATTTGAGGGCACCCTAATCAATATAGCCAGTTTCCAGAGCGCGGGTCCCGCCTTTGTCCTTTTAGTGCTTTTTTCCTTTCGCCTGCGATTCTCTGGCTCCCCATGCATCCGAGTGCTCGGGGCTACTCCATTTCAGCCTTTTTCACCCAGTAATGTGCGATTAGCACTAGGCACTAATCGAACATCAAAAATCACCTCCTTTTCCTGATACGGGGCTCCCAGGGGCTACTTTGACCTCCCACGCAGTCTCCATGGGCCTCGGTCAGTGCACTTTGACCAAGGTCCTCGACGTTCCACGTTGGCTGCCATTGCCACTAGTTCAGGGTGTTTTTGATCGCTGTTCTAAATTCTTAGAATTTTGTCCCCACCTGATACAGTCATGGTCTTCTGACAATTCTTTATGGATCTAATTCGGATCAATCATTCTTCTATAATCACACCACTCATCAAAGTTGTCTTTGTCCATACCCCCACCGAGCAGGGATAGTGTGCAGTGCCCAATCCAATGCCGGAAAACTGTAATCCTCTAGAAATTCTATTTCAAAATCATCCAAAAATTTATCCACATCCATTAAACCATCATAATAAGGAAAATAAAATCTTACCTCTGACGACACACAGTGCAACGATTTGGTCATCATTTTGAAGCATAGTCTGGATACTTCATGCAGCCTGTTTTGCCAATGTTCCAACTCTTCATCTGATTCGAGGTACAGGAACTTTCACAGTCCAACGCAATCCGTCCATCAGCTGTCAGATTAACCCAGTTGTGTTGTGATTTTATAGATCTGATCCAAATCATCATCACTCTCCTGGTAGTCGCGGACCGGTTCAGTATAGCGCAGTCCTTCTGCAAGGTCCAATGGTACTACAATACAAAGAGATTTCCTTTCAAATAACATTGTTCACTTCTTCAAATTTATTACCCCATCCATATTGATAGCCCAACCAATTCCTAAGAGTGCGGGGTATGGATTCTATCATCATCAATCTCTATTACTTCAAAATCAGCAAGCGCGCTTGCACCTTCGATATCTACGACAACCCCTTGCAATCATTCCATAGGAATAATCTTTTGGTAGTTCACCATCGTCAGTTGAATCAGAGACCATTGCAGCGTAGGTCTCGCCATCCTCTCTCATGTTTTCTTAGGCAATACGTTCACATCAGACCCCAAATTCAGAATAGCCCGGTCCATCTCATGGTCTCCTATTTGTGCGGTAAGCTTCATCTCGTGTCGTGTTATTGCCTTATGCTTACCGATCTTTTTGACTACATGGGGTCCATCAGAAGAATTATCCTTACCGGCAATTTTTTGACCAACTCTTATAGCCCTTTTACAACCTTGCTATCGCGCAATAGCTTCATACAAGTCTCCAAGAATATGTTAAGCATAGAGAGGTCAACCTCTGTAGGTGTGCTAGTATCTGACAATTGGTTCTCACTTCCTGAGGTAGAGGCCTCAACAAAAAATTTCTTTTCTTCCATGAATGTTTCCTTCGTGCGCTCTAGATCAAACCCAACCTCCTTTCTTGGAGCCTTGCAGACTGACTCAACTTCTTCAAGTCGTTTCCCTTTATCATCACCAGTCATGATCCCGCTTCACAGTATAATATTCACATTTGGGTCCTCTTCGTGGGGCTCGAACTTCATCATCTCTAAGTTCTGGGTAGGATGTTGAGGCTACGCCCTCTTCTCCTGCATCTTAGCCATTAGCACAGGACATTCTTCGATTGTGTGGTCAAATTGAGTCTAGTATTGACATGACAGGCATGCCTGATTCATACACTCTCACCCATAGTGTCCTGGCATCCCGCAATTGTAACAAATGACCTACCCCCAACCCCTACCAGGTCCTCTTCCTCCTCTCTCTCTTCTGCACCCCTGATATCCTCTACACGTTCCCCCAGCGCCCTGATCTAGAGGCTTCGTTTCCTCTTGCATTTGATATGTAGGCATCCTCTCCATCATTAATTCATATCTCCCACAATTACACTCATCATGGCCTACCGATTTGCAGAAATTGTAGAATAATTGTTGTGTTGTCTATACAAACTTTTGCAGCAAATGACAATTTTCTGTTACATGTTTTTCGGCTACTTGACAAATACTGCACCATAGTGCAGGCTCCATACATGGTCCTGCTGTAGCTTCCTGCCTTAGGGGCATAGGCCCCTCTCCTTTGATGTAATTTGTGAAGACAGTGTAGTGATCTTTATTGTGTCGCTGGTTTTTACACTTGAGACACCAAACTTCTTCGTGTACATCCAGCTGAGCTACTTTTTCCTTCTTCAAACTCTGCAGCTCCAAGTAGAGGTTCTGCAATTCTGCATGAAATTGTTGAACCCCCAAAGAAGTGTCCCGAATAGGCGTTTCACGCAATCTTGCCGCAATTTCTAAGGCCTCCGCCTGAGTTCCTATCTTTTGTTGTGATAAGGAAACCCTTAGGTGAAGTAGGAGTGAGGCTAGAAATATTCACGGTGCTAACTATCCATGAGATTCATATTAGCTTCGTGGATCTGGCATTTCAATCTTTGATCTAATTCCCAGGGCATTTCGTTGGGCCTCATCGTGATTTTATTGAATCCGATTACTAATCATGATTGAGACTTAGGCTTACCGAATTCTCTGTTCAAAGAATTTTGAGTGTCTACTAATGATGCCAGTGGGTTATCGGTGCAATTCTTAATGTACCATGTTAGTGCACAATCCTGTAGAGCGGTAACCAACTGTGCCTTCTTTACATTATCATCCGTAATTTGTTATTTTGTCCATACAGCCTCCGTAAAAAACCAAAACTGATCCAGATCCTCACTTCCTAAGCCCTTGAAAACTGGCAACTTCATCGTATTCGACATGTTGACCAACGACGGAGGTGGCAGCAGTGTGGGTGAAGGTGGGGGTGGTGTGGCCAGATGAGGTATCTGTGGAAAACTGTGTCTTATCAACTAAACAACCCTCTGTGGTGAAGCCTGTGCTAACCCCTTGTCGTCACTTGAAGGAGGTCCAATCAATGGACTATATTCAGGACTTGTTCTTCCTTGATTTCTAAAACTTCGTCCACTTCGCGTAGATCCAAACATCAAGGTAATGGCATAACCCACTTTTCACACAAGAGCATCTTAATCCAAGTATTCAAAGATCTTAAATACTTACCCTGCGGTCCCTTAAAGAAGTGTCACTCTGCTTTGCTATAACTGACTGAGGTATCCACTGCGAACTCTATAACAAATCCTCCAATGACTCGATCAAGCCAGTGATCAACTCTGCATGCGAGCTTATCTTTAGAAGCTTCCAACCTCCGCACGAGCTCTCGGGACGACACTATCAGACTGTCAAGCCACCACCTTCCTTGGTCGTTTGACAATTTAACGATCCACTCGTATAGTTCGATCGGGAAGGTGCAAAAGAATATTTCGTGTATTTCTGCGTATAAATATCTGTCCAACCACTGTCCTTTTGTCAGGCATGGATTTATATTTTCTTGCACCGTGAATTCGTGCATATTTCTATCCAACCACTTCTCAATTTCCTCCTTGGTCAGATTCCAGTGTTGCGACATCACACATCTTTTTATGTAGATCTTGGTCCCACAACACAACCATTTGTTGGCTTAGTGGGTCCTGACCCAGTTTCAGACTTAGTTCCACCAAACAAATCCCTACACTACTAGCCCTTTCGACATCAATCCGTGAAGCGCGGACTGAAGTCTCACCTGAAGTAGTATGGGGGGATGATGGAACCAAAGTTTCTGCACCCACAGATCAGCGTGATGTCGTTTGGTGCCCTAGATCTGTCGTAGAGCAGATCGATAAGCCCTTGTGGCTTATATATGTAACTTCCTTTAATTAGCCTCTAAACCTCCGCGAAGGTCTACGACTGGCTTTCGCAGACCCTAAACAGGTGAATTAGCTACTTACGTGCATCATAGATTACTCTTAACCCAGTATTTACTCAAATCTACTTAATTGTTCAATATTTTTAACATACAACGATATAATCTTCGCGTAAGCACTTAACATCAATTGCGTTCAGATAACAATATAGATCCAGTAAAGTCACACATCAATACATCATTATTTCACAAAACCATCATTTATCATAGCATAAATCACATTCAATCGTAACATAATTAAAATGATAAAACCCGGGAATTTCTGAAATAATTTTCTATTATTGATATTCCTTTAAGCTTACAAACTCAAGACTTCCTTGCACACTCAACTGCAGGGGTCCGTGCACCTAGCTGTGGACTCTACTCTAGGCCTCTGCGCACTCAGCTGCAAAGCCTTTCTTCTACCTTCTACGCTAATTTAGACTCCCTCTGATACCCATAGACAAATTCTACTCCTTTCCATCTTTCTTATGCCTTAGACTCTATAAGACATACCTATCTATACAATCCCATGGTCTACGAACCATGGGTAGATCTTCAAAAGTCGACTCAACTTACATAAAAAAGGGTAAAATCCCTTTTGAATCTTTAATTAAGTACATGCTCTGCGACCACAATTTGCGGAGACTTTGCATCTTTATACATCAAAACTTGGGCTTTTCCCCCAAAATTGACCTAGGGGACCCCATCCCAACATCTCCTACATCTTTGAGAATTCATCTCAGTGAAATTGATTCACTTGTAGCACTACATAAATACTTATACTCAACTTCAATGGATGAGAAAGATATAGTTGGTGGTTTCTTACTACTCCAAGCCATAATCACAAATCCAAAACTAAATGCATATGTTGAAGTTGATTTTCTTTCATCAAACTTTTCTATCCAATTTGAATCAAAATAGCCTACCAACTCAACATCGAAGTCATCAATATATTTAATAACATAGTTAATTTCTCCTTATCGATAATGAAGAACTCATTTCACTACTCCCCAATGGATTTCAATAGGTTTGGCCATGAACTCGCTTAGAATGTTGATTGAATATGCTATATCATTCCTAGTTGTAATGAGACATTTTAACCTTCACACATGTTAACAATACAATTTACCATTCACCTCTTTTGTCCCATCATTATTGCAAAGTCTGGAATTTTGTTCTAATGGTATTGATTCTTCCCTAAATTATTCCATTTTAAATCTTTTTAGTAACCTCCTAGTATACTTACTTTGTGTAACCAATTCCTATCCACCAACTCTCCATATCTCAAGACCTAAGAAATAATACAACTCATCAAGGTCTTTCATTTGAAAGTCTTGTCAAAGTTTTCCTCTGACTTCATCAATTAACTTAGAACCATTGTTTGTTATAATAACATCAGCGTAAAAAGAAATTATAATAGAATGCTGCTTTTGATATGTCTTGATATACATAATATGGTCACTTTGCTTTTCATAAAATCTTTCTGAAGAAAGAAAGAATCAATCTTCTCATACGATGATCATAGTACTTATTTCAATCCATATAATGTTTTCTTTAACTTATAAATGACGATCTAGACCCTTTTTAACAAATAGTTTTTGTTCAAAAAGATATACTTCTTCTTTTAATTTGCCATTGAAGAAGGTAGATTCAACATCTAACAGATTTAGCTTCCATTTATGTTTCATAGCAATCATCAAGCTAATTGTATTTAACTTATCTACAGGTGCAAAATTTATTCATAATTAATTCCCTCTTTTTGTAAGTATCCTTTTGCAACTAACCTGACCTTATATTTATTTATACTTCCATAAACTTTAAATTTAGGCTTGAACAACCATTTGGATCCTTACGGTACCTTATTTTAAGGAAATTCTGTTATTTCCTGAGTATCATTTTTCATTATAAAATCATATTCTTCCTTCATTGCATCTATCCACTCTTTATGTTCACTATATTCTTTGAAATTTGAAGTTTTTGTGATATTCATAACTTTAGTCATTAAGGCATAACACTTAAATATTACCGATGGTTTAGTTTGATGAGATAACCTTGGTGGTACTTTGTTTCTTTCATCTCTTCTCTTTATTTGCAGTGAATTGTCTCTTCCTAATGGTGTGTTGTGACTCTAAGAGGTATCCATATCATTGGATTCTTCCTCCTCTTTTTGTTCCTTCTTATCATCTGCTTCCTCCTTGACATCATCATACTCGTAAGGGATATGCCATGCATCATACTTCTCATTCATATGGCCTTCATCTCCAAACTCATGCTCATGAAACAATACATCTCTACTTGCAAATATTTTATGTGTACAAGGATCAATCAACTTATAAGATTTATGATCAGAACAATAACATATGAAGATGCACTTGATAACTTTCTCATCAAGTTTCCTCTTATATTCTTTCGTAATATGAGAGAATGATTTTCTAGCAAATATCTCAGATGGATTACTATTACTTTATAACACAAAAAATCTTCAAAAGAAGTCTTTTGATCTAAACTTTTAGTTTAAATTATATTTTTAAAGTAAACAACAATATTAATAGCTTCAGCCAAAAAAGAATTGGTAATATTCTTACCATTTAACATGCTCCATGCACATTTTACCAGGGTTTTGTTCTTCCTTTCAAATATTCCATTCTGTTGTGGAGTATATGGTACTATGTATTATTGTACAATTCCATGGGATTCGCAGTACTTGATGATTTCATTTGAAATGTATTCTCCCCCTTGATCTGATCAGAGGACCTTGATGCACTTTCTTGTTTATTTTCAACCATATTTTTGAACTCCTTAAAATATTCAAATACGTCACTCTTCTTCCTTATGAAGTATACCCATGTATATTTTATACAATCATCAATAAAGATCAAGAAGTAATATGCTCCACCTAATGATCTAGTCCTCATAGGAGCACATACATCTATATGTATGAATTTTAAAACATCCTTTTTCCTTTTATCCATATGAGTAGGGAACTATTCCCTTTTCGTCCTCCCAAATGAAAACCATTCACATTAAAAATATTCATTCTTAAGTATTGGAAGCCCTTATACCACTCCCTATTTTTGCAGTAGTAATAGATCATAAAAAGTAATATGGCCATACCTTTGATTCCAAATATATTTTCTTGTCATTGTCGTGGATGCCAATGATTCATGACTTTTGGTTGTCATATTGAGCTTATATAAACCTCCAATTCTAAGTCTTGTTGCAATGACCTTGAAGTGATCCTACATGTCTTTCACCACACAATGTGAATTTACAAATTAAACCTTGATGTCTTGATCAGTTACAGTGGATACTAAAATTAGATTCTTTCTAATACTTGGCACATACACGACATTCCGGATTAGTTTAACACAACAATTAGGTAATGTCACTATCACATAACCATACATTCTAATTTCATGTGCATGATCATCTCTAAGATATATATTTATACCATTGTTAGTTTCATGAATGTTCTCAAACTAGTGCCTATTACAAGGCATATGTATGGAGGCTCTATAATCAAAAAACCAAGTATTTGGGTCATGTATTTCAATAGACAATGGAAAATCTATAACAAATAGTCTAAACATTTTTATGCCATTATTCACTATTTCTCCTCTATCAACAAAATTATGAGTGTGCTTCTTATTTCTATGTTTGGACTCATGGTATTTTGTTTTCATGCAATCTCTAGAGTAATGTCCAAACTTGCCACAATAATGACATTTAAGATCGACCATTGGAGATGACATAACTAGTTGTGATTTTGCAAATGTTGGCTTACCAAATGATGGATTTCTATGTGGTGTATTTCCTCCTTTATTACCTTCCCAAGGATTCCTTACGAAAGATGATTTCCCTTTTTCCATAAGTGCTAAATCGGAATTTTGAGGCTTAAGATTCCTTCATCTTCCTTCCTTCGACATGAGTATACCTACCAACTCATCAAGATTTGGAGGTTTCTCCCTTGCTGCAAGACATGTGATGAACACCTAATACTAATCTAGATTTCCATTTAAGGTTATAGTAACTAGATTAGTGATAGACATTGCTTCTCCTATATCTCTAAGTTTATCCTTAATGTCCTTAATTCTTGAAACATATTTACTAATGCTTTCATTTTCTTCCATTTTAATAGACAAAAGCTTACTGTTAAAGGACATGAGTCGATTTGTATTCTTTGATTCTTACAATTTGTTGAGTGTTATCCAGGTCTCTTTTGACATCTTTCAGTCTCTGATATGTGATATAATGTTATCTTTTACAAACATTCGCAACAAAAGTTTCTCCGTAGCCTCTCGCTTCTCCCAATCTTGGATTGATGCATATATAGCTACTGCAATTGCCTCTGGCTTCGTTTCATCACCACTCAATAGTGACATACATTGTATCCCTCCATTATTGTCTACATGTTAAACTTTTGATTCCTGTAATTGGAACCATCCAACTTGGTTGCTTCATTTCGATATGATTCTGCTATTGGATTAGCCATATTGAAGTAAAACATTCTCCAAATTTGAGATCAATCAATAACTTTAAGCCCACATACAATGATTGACTATACAAAAGGATGCATAAACAACTTAGGAGAAAATCAAACCAGGTTTACATAATTTTGTAGCATCTAATTTCCTAGCATGTTTCAAACTTTTGAAGCAGATTTCGTCGCATCTGATTTTGTAGTATATTTCACAGTTTCATAGCATTAGATTTCGTAGCTCCAATTCATTAGTTGATGAATTAAATATCAACAACGATGAATGGAGAATTCTCAATACCATTCATTCAATATCGCTTAGATTACGTGCCTGTCCAATGATGAGATATTTTATTGCAAAAAAATAAGGGTCCTTCCATTGCAGTTTTCCATGGGTATGGAATACATCTAGTGATACCTTCTAATTTTCCACGATTCGTACAACTCAAAATATTTTCCTCTTAATGCATGCCTAACAACTCCAACACTCCTTTCCACAATCAATATGGTCTCCAGGTAGTATGCGCAAGTAACGAAGGTCAATCTTTAAACCCATCCTCCTCGAAATGAACACCAAGAAACTCCTCCATGTAAGTTGACCAACTAGCAACACAACTCCATGCTCACGTAACTCCAACTTGTCTATATCACACAACAACAACACACACCTTTGACTCTTATACCAATGACAAGCCTCATGACCCTCAGATCAAACACTCTGATATCAACAAAAGAAATATAGAAAGAAAAAATTCAAGAAGGATGTTTCTTTTTGGTGAGACAATTGAGACAATCGCTCACTCAGGAGACTATGCCACAACACTCGACTACATACATCAAGCCAACAAAATATTACATAAATAGGATTGAATTATTTTTGAGCAACTTCCTAGAATATAATAACTTAAAAACCAACAAAGTCTAAATATCACAAAAATTTCAATAATAAGATCTAAATATGAGAGAATACATAAAAAAAATCTAAATATGAAAGAATTTTTTAGAGATTTCTTCATTATTCCAACAATTAGTTGAAATGTGTACTTGTTAAAAAAATATTCAAACATCATTAAAGAATCATTCATATATAAAAGTCGATTCCAAAACTCACCACACTATATCCCACCATCATGCATATAATGAATCTGAAAGCATTGAACTTCTATTGAAAGAAAAATATAAAAGCCGATTCCAAAACTCACCACACTATATCCCACCATCATGCATATAATGAATCTGAAAGCATTGAACTTCTATTAGCTCAACGAAAAATACCACAGGGAGAGACACACACCAAAATACACCTTACACAGATACAAACTGATGTGAGTCAGATTGGATCATTGTTTCCCTATTTATAAGACAGGAGAACCTCTGGATGCCCGACTACGTAAATTAATAGTTTTATCTTCACGTCTGCTGTATTTGTATCATATGGATGCCCGACTACGTAAATTAATAGTTTTATCTTCACGTCTGCTGTATTTGTATCATATGGTTAATGATTTCTTTTTCATTCCAAAGAAGAAACTAGTGTTTTTCCCTAACTTGTACTCATTTCCTAACTGATTTGAAAATCTATCCGATTGCCAAATTAGTCAATTACTTTTTATAGGATTTAAAGTATCGTACTCACTTGAAGCCACTCGTGGTAGGGGGGAATTTTACTAAATTTAATGTGAGAAAACTGTAATTTAGATCATCCAAATCATTTTGTAAGATTTTGAGTGATTAAAATTCTATCAATCTTCAATATTTTCAAATGTTTATCCTATCTGCTACGTAGCCAGTTGCCTTTTATGAAATTTGATGTTGTCTCTTTTGTGTATAGTTGTTTTTTTATGAAATGTGAAGTTGCTTTTGATGAAATCTAAAGTTGTCTCCAATTCTAATTCCCGTTACAATCATCACCTTGAAGTGATACTACATGTGTTTCACCGCACAATGTGAATTTACAAATTCAATATTTATGTATTGATTAGTTTAATATGACAATTAAATCCTTTGATTTCATGTGCACGGTCATCTCCAAGATATATATTTGCACTAAAACATTGTTAGTTTCGTGAATGTTTTTAGACTAGCTCTTCTTACACGACATATGTATGGAGGCTCTAGAATAAACAAATCAAGCATTTGCATCATGTATTCTAGTAGACAATGCAACATATGTAATGAATAGTAAAAAAAATTTGATGCCATCATTCATTGGGAGCTTTCTCCTTTGTTGGAAGATCTGTGATGAACATCTAATATTCATCTAGCATTCCATTTGGTTATAGCGACTAGGTCAATTGTAGATAATGCTTCTCCTATATCTCCAAGTTTATCCTTAAAGTCCTTAATTCTTGAAATAAATTTACTGATGCTTTCATTTTCTTCCATTTTAATAGACAAAAACTTACTCTTCAAGGACAAGAGTCAATTTGTACTCTTTGATTCATACAACTCATTGAGCGTCATGCAAGTCTCTTTTGAAATCTAGCAATATTTGCTATGTGGTATATTGTTATCTTTTATGAATATTTCCAACAACATTTTCGCCTTAGTCTCTCGCTTCCCCAAATCTTGAATTTATGCAACTGCATCTACTGCAGTTGCCTCTAGCTTCACTTCATCATCACTCTCTATTGACCACACATTCTATCACTCCATCAATGTTTACATGTTAATCTTCCAATTCACATAATTGAAACCATCCAACTTGGTTGCTTCATTTAGGTATGATTTTTCTATACGACTAGCCATCTTGAAGTAAACCATTCTCCGACTTCCAAGTCAATCAACAATTTTAAGCCTGCATAGAATGATTGCCTATTTAAAAGGATGCATAAATACCTTTAGAGAAAATCAAAATAGGTTTACATAGTTTTGTAGCCACTAATATCATGGCATGTTTCACAATTTCGTAGCATATTTCATAGTATATTTCACAGTTTCATAACATCTCCAATTCATCCATTGATGAATTTTAACATCAGCAAAAATGAATGTATCATTCTTGGCCCCTTTCATTCAATATTGCTCGAATTACCCACCTTCCATACACTGAGATATTTTATTGCAAAAAAAATTATGATCGTTCCTTCGTAGTCTTCCATGACTATGCAATACAGCAAGTGATCTCTTCCAGTTTTCCACAATTCGCACAACTCAAAAGATTTTCCTCTCAATGAATGCCTAAGAACTCCAATGCTCCTTTCCACATAGAAGATGGCCTCCAATTCGTATGCACAAGTAATGAGGTTCCGTATTTAAACCCATCCTCCTCTAAAGGAACACCAAGAAACTCCTCAACACAAGCTTACCATCCATCTACACAACTCCATGTTGATGTATCTCCAACCTCATTGTGACACACAACAACGACCCATGCCTTCGAATCTCACAACCCTGCTCAACACAAGACTCACAACCCTGACCTCAAACAAGCATCTGCTCTCATATTAACACAAAAAATATAGAAAGATAAAATTGAAGAAGGATGCAGCTCTTTGGTAAGACAATCGAGACAATCGTTCACTGAGGAGACTACGCCGAAACACTCGATTACATACATCAAGCCAACAAAGTATTACATATATAGGATTAGATTATTGTTGAGCAACTAGAAAAATTTTGGTATTGCACACTCTATTACATTGATCAAATAATATTATAAATATACATGAAGTGTTGTCTCAGGATACAGAAACTATTTTGGACACACAATCAGTTGGTTGAGAGAATATCTCAACCACACACCAATCTAGGAAACAACTGGATCTAAACAACTGCTAGAAAATAAGAACAAACTAGTTTACCTAGAAAAAAAATCACAACAAAAATAAGTAAGAATTATATTTCCAAATCAATTTCCTAAAATAAAAACAAACATTTCAACCACACATAACAAGATCTAAATATGAGATAACCTTATAGAGATTTTTCCATTATTCCAGCCATTAATTGAATAGTATATATGATAAAAAAAATATTCTTACATTATTAAAATCATTCATATATAATTTTAAAAAAATTGAAAATTCTAAACCGATTACAAAATACACCATACTATATCCCACCATCATCCATATAACGAATCTCTGAAAGCATTGAAAGTCAAACTTTTATTAGCTCAACGCAAAATACCACTGAAAGTTGAACCTCTATTAGCTCAACGCAAAATACCAGAGACAGACCCAAACACCAAAATACACCGTAAGCACGCACGCACGCACTGACGTGGATCGGCTTGGATGACAGCCTCCGGACGCCCGACTACGTAAATGAATAGTTTTGTCTTCATGTCTGCTGTATTTGTATCGCATGGCTAATGATTTCTTTTTCTTTCCAAAGAAGAAACTAGTGTACTCCCCCGCTTGTACTAATTTCTGCTGACTGATTTGAGAATCTATACGATTGACAAATTAGTCAATTAATTTTTATAGCATTTAAAGTACTGTGGTAGGAGGCGCATTTTACTGAATTTAATGTGCGGAAACTGTAATCTAGATCCTCCAAAATAATTAGATTAAAAGTCTACCAAACTAGAATATTTTGAAATGCTTATCCTATCTGCTACGTAGCCAATTTTTTTAATAAAATATGAAGTGGTCTCTTCAGTGCATAGAATTGAAACAAGTGTCCAACCATAGATTAGTGGTTGGGTTGTGAGGCTCGCTTATTTTTATGGAATTTAAAACCGTGGTCTTTATAGTTGTCTTTGGGCTGTGAGGCTCATTAAAGTTGAATCTTTACGTAAAAAAACTGATTGTTGTGTGGAGTATTGTATTCTACTGAACTTAATCTCCAGGAGATTGTATGTTTTTCTCATGAGGTTTCGATTAGGAATTTATTCATGTCTGACATTTTCCAAGGTTCGTCCTCTCTGTAGGTGGCCAATTATTTCGTATAGAATCTAAAATAGTGTCTCACTTAGATTGGCCGTTTGTCCTATCTGCGACATAACAATTATTTTGTTAGTAGATTGAGAAACGTATTTTACGATTGAAAATGAAAAAACATGGAGCGGTAATCAAAGAAAACTCTCTTTATCTTCTGATTGATTGAGAATCTATCCATCTATCCATCTGTAACCAATTATTTTAGAAAGAATCTGAAGTAATGTCCTCACTAAGATTAGTCTTCTATGAATTATGCTTCTGTTTTGGAAAAGGATACTGAATATTATTTCATTCCCAACGATGAGACAAGACAACAATTTGAGTAGAAAGTTGTTTGAATGGTGATTTTACCGTCATTTATATAAGTTGTGATAGTTAAATCATTTACTTTTGGATACCATACGCCAAAATCTCTTGTTCCTTTGAGATATCAAAATATTCTCTTTATTGCAACAACTTTCGGTGTTTCTTGGAAACGTGTTT
Source organism: Pinus tabuliformis (assembly GCA_031772625.1). Taxonomy (NCBI): domain Eukaryota; kingdom Viridiplantae; phylum Streptophyta; class Pinopsida; order Pinales; family Pinaceae; genus Pinus; species Pinus tabuliformis. Next base: position 214,114,242 of record CM062816.1, on the reverse strand, counting down.
CCTGTCCAAATTCCTGCATCACATATGCCCTAGAAACTATCACATACAATAGACTTCCAATCATTGATTTATACATTCTCTAGTCTGCAGCCTTCGATATATCATCCATGCTCAACTTGCAATCATTCATCATTTGATTGCTAACTAGTTAGAAATCTTACATTTGAAATCTCTTCAACATTTCTTTGATATACTTTTTTTAACAGATGAATATTCCCTTATCTTCAAGAAAGTTAACTCACAAAGTAACTACATCTCAAATTTATTCTTCATATTTGATGCAAACTTCTTGCTTAACTTATCATCATTAGTTCCAAACATTATGTCGTCCACATATACTTCAATGATGGTCAAACTATCATGTTCAACATTTACATAAAGGTTGCTATTGACATTTCCTCTTTCAAAACCTTGTTTCTGCAAGTACATATCAAGGCGGGCATACGAAGCTCTAAGAGCCTGTTTGAGATCATATAATGCCTTCTTCAACCTGCAAACATAATATATCATGTCAAAATGTAGAAATCGATCAAGTTGTTCTATATATACCTCTTCTTCCAATTATTTGTTCAAAAAGGTTGATTGTACATCCATTTGACACATTTTGATCTTTCTCAAACATGTATAAGCCAAGAACGTCTTGATGTCTTATGTCTTGGAAATGGGTGCAAATATCTCTTTGAAATCTATTCCTTCAACTTGTGCATACCATTTGCAAACAAATCTTGATTTGTTTTTGGTGACTATCCATCTTCATTCAACTTGTTCTGAAGACCCATTTTGTATCAGCAACATTTTTATCCTTTGGTTGTTGAACCAATTCCCATGTGCCATTCTTTTCAAAACTATCCAATTCTTCATTCATAGTTGAAACCCAATGTTCATTATGACTACCTTCTTCAAATTTTTTAGGCTCATATGTAGAAAAGAGCACAATTTGTGCTTGTTATGGCATGCATAGCTATCAATTTATTATCGTTCCTACGCCCTCATTGATGTCCCCAATGATATGGTATAAAATATGTTTATTTTGATACCATTTCTAGGGAGTCTTAGAAGGTTTCTTATGTTCATTTCTTGTCTCTTCCTAGTTGGTAGTTGTTTCCTCCTTGAATTCAATTCACTCCAGGGCTTCCTCTTTAACTTTATCTAGCTCCTCTTCTTGTGTCTTTGGTTAACTTGAATATGAGCTTCCTTGTTCAACTTTTGGTCCATGAAATTCATCAAATGTTACGTTTATGCTTTCAACTATCCATTTGAGTCTTTCATTATAAAATCTATATGCTTTTCTTTTGCGTGAGTTACCAATAAAAATTCCTTCATCTACCCAAGAGTCAAATTTTCGAGTCTTTTGGTCATCCCTTTTAATGTAGAATTTTCTTCTAAAGATTTGAAAATGTTTGGAAATTGATGATGTTACCTTCCATAGTTCATACAACTTCTTGTCACAATTGTTTCTAAGAAATCCTTTGTTCAAAATGTACATTGTTGTATCTACTTCATAAACCCGAAACTTGTTGTCCAATTTTGAATCATTCATGAGTCTTCCATATTTTTGTTCTTCCTTTCAACTACCCCATTTTGTTGAGGTGCCCTAAAAAATACCTTTCTATGCCATATTCCCCGTAGAAGTGATGAAATTATTTTGATGTGAACTCACCTCCATTATTTGATCTCAGACATTTGATCTTTAAATCAGTTTCATTTTCAACTATTTCCTTATACAAACTTTCAAAAGCTTCAAACTTATTCTTTAGAAAGATGACAACTATAATCCTGGTATAATATTCAATCATTAGCATGAAGTATTGTTCACCATTCAGTCCCTTGGTCTTCATCCATTCATATAAATCAGTGTGTACCAACTCTAATGGTTTGGACATGGAATGTTCCTTGGTTTTGAATTCAACTATTGTCTACCTATCATTCTTGCAATACTTACACGAGGTGTTGATTAGTTTTTAAATCCTTGCCAATTCCCTTACTATTTTATTTTTACTGACAAGATTTTAAAAGTTTGTGTGTCCCATTTGTTTATGTCAAAGACAAATTTCATCATCTTTTTCTATGTAACAACCTTTGTTAATAGTCTCATCCAAAGTGTACATCTCATTTAGAGTCTTAGTTGCAGTAGCCACCAACTTGCCATGTTTTTTTATCCTTATTTGAAATTTCTTTGAGTCAAAGTGTTGTGTGTGTCTGTGATCAAACATTTGACTTACGCTGAATAGACTATGATTCATATTTTCTATTAGAAGCACATATTTTTTTCTAGTATATTTGCCTACAGGCTTGATTGTGCATGTTTCTATAACTTTTGCATATCTGTCATTTCCAAAAGATATTATTCTAGCCTTTCCTTCTTTGGGAGGTATGAATTTATTTTTGTCATTGATCATATGTGTGAGAAACCACTATCAACATACCACTGATTCTTCTTTCTTTGAAATTTTAGGGAAAGTTTGCAACTCTCAGTTTTCTTCTACTAGACCTTTGGACGAGCATTTTGATTTTGTTGTAATTCCCCTAAGGGTGTGGTTAACCTGTAATTTTTAGCCAATGTCCAAATTTGTTAAATTTATGGAATTCTACTTCATTGCTTAAATATCCAAACCTATTATAGTTTTCCTTGCAATCCTCTCGAGAATTTCTGGAATAATTATTCTTGGTATATGTTCCAAAGTTTCTTTTTGTTATAGACATTTTTGTGCCTTACAGCTCTAAGCATGAAATGTCCATAATCCAAGGGATCCAAAGTCCCTAAAAGTGTTGTTCCTACCCCTAGAGGAATAAGGTCAACCAATGACAGCTTCTCCCAGAAGTTCTCCACCAGAAACGGCTCAAAACTAGTCAAATCAGGATCAATTCAGATGCTCCACTAGCTGGCTGCGTTGCAAAGCACCCAAATACACTGGCTAGGTGCGTTGCAACGCACTTGAATGCACTACCCAGGTGCGTTGAGTGGGAAATGACAAGTGGCAGAGTCATTCAACAAGGTGGAGAGACAATGGAAGCTTCCAGAATCTTCTCCAATGACACTTGCCTCACTGAATTCGACCAGTGATGAGTAAGAGGCTCTCAGTCTCCAAGTGGAAGAAAGAACTGACAGAGAGAAGCCACAAGTCAGAACATAAGCTGACTCATCCTCTCTGCTTACATCTATATATGGATCCCTCATCCCAGAGATCCATAGGCTGGAATTTTGTACTTTGCAGAGAATTGTTGTCGGTTTTGAGATTGAGATTAGTGCATTGGGTGATTTATGCTTTGTTGGAGGTGAGGAAGGGATTCCTTTGCTGGGAGGTAGATGCTGGATTGGGACTCACTTGGTTGTATCTCCTCCTGGATCTTCTTATTATATCAATAAAACTATTTGAGTTTCTCCTACATGCTTGTGTATCAATGATGTTTTGTTATATTTGCATGTTTAGCTTCAATCTGATCCTAAGCTATTTATGAATGTAAATCCATGTCTTTGTGTAGTTTCTCTCTTCTGTGATCTTGCAGGAACTTGGTGAAGTTGGGCCAGTAAGGGAGCAGGTAGTTGGAAGCTGTAGAAGAGGAGAGCGATTGGATCAACAAACTAGCGCAAGACACAGGTTAGTTTATCCTTCCTCTTCGTTTACATTTCATAAAGAAGAATACGCAAGTAGTTTTCCTTGTTTGTTGCTAAGGCACTGTCACACCTTAGAGTGGGATAGGGGCGTTCTGAATAGATACTTTTCCCAACAACAAAATGGCGACTCCGCTGGGGATCGTGTCTAGTTAGTTTATTTGTGTTTCTCTTGTTGTTTGCTTCATAAACACAGAAGTAGCAATCGAACTGCATTTGCCATTATCAAATGCAAAGTAGCTGCTACTTCAATCCACCCATTGGATTTGTTTATGATTTGAACAGCTGATCCACAAATGCTCTAATTGCCCTTTGTGATAGCTCTTAGTCCTCCTTTAAATCATCCCTCTAATTGTACCTTACTGATTGCTTTTACTCGGCCAAAATCCATAGATTAAATTGCAAACCGTGACCCAGAACCCGGATAGAAGTCTCGTTTCTGCCCCAGCGCAGGCTCTATGAAGAGGTTCTACATTTCAACGCAGGTCCCGAGAGGGCTACCTGCGCTGCAATTCAGTTTCTATGTGCAACAGGTGCGCTGATCAGCCTTTGCCCTGTGCAGCTGAGGTTCTTTGCTTCATTTTGTCCAGTTTTATCTCTGTTTTTTGCAGCCTGTTATCAGTGTGTGTACCTGTCTGAAAACCCCTTTTCTTTGCCTTAATTCCGCCTCCTTTGTACAAAAATATTGTAAGTTTTCTTTGTGTGTTTGTTACATCATTTACAGTTTTCCATTGAAAAGTAAAATAGTCATACTGTCGTCCTTAGATTTAGATCTGTCGTAAGTGTCAATTTTGATCTTAGGAGAAAGTTTCTTTGCTGTTGACAGTTGATTATACTTTTACTTTTACTTTTGGTTTGAATTTGTCTCTTTCTAGTGTCGAAACGAGTGTTTATTTCAAAATCATAAAGTGTCGTAATCTTCTCTACCTTTTTGATTTCGAAAAAGAAGCTTGTTTGTGTTTTTCACTTGAAAACAAATTCAAATTTGTACATCAACTTTCTTTTTAGGCATCAATATTAAGAAAGTGAAAACAAATACATGCATTTGTGCATTTTCATATTGATAGTTTGTATGGTTTGATTTAGGAAAAGTACATCTACAGTGTGCTCTTTGCTCTTTAAGAAAAGATTGTGTCTTTCTTTTCCCCTTGTAGCTAGGATTTTCATTGTTGAAAAGAGATAAATGCTTGCTTATCATCTTTAGATTGCATTTAGGAATTACATCTACATCCCGTGGTGATCCAAAAAGGCAAACTTCTAAGAAAGATCAACTTAAAATAAATTGAATGAATCTAACAACGCTTTGGAACTTAACGCACAACATAGAGGTCTAGGCTAGAGACGTGTTCCGGCGTCGTAAAGCCTGTTAACTGTTGTCCTCACTGATGGTTGGGTGATTCCTCCACTGTGAGACGATAAGTGCCAGTACGGATTGTGCTCCCACGTACCGTCGAGTATATATTGGGAGACCCTATAGGCTTAAAACATTTTATCCATAGGAAGCCGTGTCGGCCGCCCTACTGATCGCAATGCACCGAACACAGCATTCGGGAAGATTGACTGCCGTACCGTAAAACGTATTCTGCAGTTTTGTGATTGGTTTGGCACACCCTCTACCTAGATCTCCAGAGCAGTCCCTTTCGTTCCTTTTCAGACTCCTTAAAAGAAAAGGTCCATCTGAGCACTTGTCACTTCAGGCTCATTAAAAATCGAAGGAGACTAGAGTCATCTTTTGTTTTTTCTCGACTCTTTAAAATTAAAAAAACAAGTTGTGTCCAAGCGTCGTAAAATTTATTTTAAATGGAATATTCATACCCTTTTCCTACGTTGATCTTAGGTTGAGAAAATGGAGTCTACCAACCAAGGAATTCCCCTTGGGGGAAATCCTAGTCCCTTCTCCTCTTGGGGAGATGTTGGTGCACCCCATATGGCCACATTGTCGCTTCCAGGACTGACAATTGGCTTGCCAGTCTGGCTCTTCTCAACCAATTTCGTTCAGAACACCACTATTCCTGAACAATCGAATCAGCAGTTAGACCAGTCTAGAGTTACCCACCAACCTTCTACTTCCTCTAATTCTTCCTCTCCTCCTTCCTCTTCGCTTGATGGGGCTGGAAAATCCAAGAGTCAAGTTCCTAAGGAGAAGAAGGAAAAGAAGAAGAAAGAGAAAAAGAAGAAGGAGACAAAGGCGAATGGGGGCAAACGAGTGTCATCTAACGAAAATCCACACACTGCACTAACCAAGCCTAAATCGCCATGCGTCATTTGCAAGGGAGACCACTTTCACAAAGATTGTCCTTGCATCCCTCGGATACTAAGGGACTGGTCTCCCCGTTTGCACAATCCGGTGTCGTCAACCTCTGATTGCCATGTTCAAAGCACACCGTCAACTAGCAGAAGTGAAGCCCCATGACAAAAAGGGAGAGCTAGATCTCCCTGTAAATTGTGCGAAGGCGATCACGCCATCCACCGTTGTCCCTTAGACGAAGTTAAAAGAGTTTTGGATGATCGTCCGGTTTCACCGTTGCGACTTCCTCCTGGATATAAAAAACTCTTGCTGAGTCCTTCGTTAGTTGAGAATCCAGCTAGCCCGCTCAAGTGGTCAGCTGAAGCGCCCGTCATTGAAGATGAACCGGCTGAATCCATACCCAACGAAAGTCAAAAGGTCGAGGCGGTAGTTGACCCGGTCTTGCCTTCAGAGGTTTTATCTTCGAATGACACAGTCACTGGAGAGAACAAGGATGACACTGTCCAAATTCTCTTCATCAACACAGGCTCCGACGAACACGGGGGAAACCTACCCATTCCTTTATCGCAGGAAGGAAGTTCGTCAGAGCCGTACCCAGCTGTCTACTCGGTCCCACCACCAAGCAACCTAGTTGTCTCCTTCGACTGGAATCAACTAGGCAGACCCCGTTTACCAGCAAGCATACCATTCAGAATTATCGTCCAAATATATAGAATGGTCATGGTTGGTACCATCATAGATGAGGGGGCTTCTGTGAGTATCCTTTCCTCTACTGCTTGGAAAGTGCTTGGTTCGCCATCGCTTTTTCCTGAGATGAGAAATCTGACAGGCTTTGATAAAGGAACCAGTCGACCTTTAGGGATCCTCCCCAATGTGCCCATAACATTGAAAGGGAAGACAGTTCAAATGAACGTAATGGTCGTTCAAGGACCCTTGGATTATAACCTACTCCTTGGACGAGACTATATTTATTGCATGGGAGCCATCGTCTCCTCACTCTTTAGAGTAATGTGTTTTCCGCACGAAGGAAGAGTGGTCAAGCTCGTGGACCAGCTTTCATTTCCCGGATCACGCATCGCAAATAGTCATATACCATCCCTAAATGGTCTCTTCATGCAAGAAATGTCTCAACCCACGGTCTGTCCTCCCGATAAGCGCGAGTAATTCGGAGGGATATGACTGGAACCCCGGGGGCATGCGTCCTAGTCTGCTTCGGCAGGAAAACTTCGGGTATAGGGTAGGTTTCCGCGGGAGAATATGACTAGTCTGTACCCCGTCTGTGATTGAGATAGGGGTTATTCTAGAATAAGATTCTCTTGTCAAAGCTATGTGTGTGGTGCTCGTTGTCACTCACCTTTGTTTATCTCGGTAGACATCGTCGAAGAAGTGTTTTATTTGTGACACAAATGAAACAATCTTTGGTAACCTGAAAGAGGTAGGCCTTTCCTGATAGAACAAATGTTTTGTCTGCAAATTGAGGGGTAACCTTGAAATCGTATTTTATACCTGGGGGCATGCAAACCTTTTGGAGTGCAAGCAAGGGGCGGCTATTTATTTTTTAAATTTTTAGGTCATCCCTTTAAACTTGTAGGCTAACCCTTTAAACTCGTAGGATTAGTCGTCACCTAACTTGCATAAAGAAAGGATTTGGGGCAAAGCTTTATAAGGCGCAAGCTCCATAAAAAATGGCATCTTATATGAGACATTCTTATCATATGACTGGATTAATCGAGCAGTTTTAGCGCATAGTTCATGCTCGTTAAAAAATAAACATAAGACCGAGCAAGTGTTTCAATCCGCGTTTAAGCTCGTTAAAAAATGAACTATCCTTCGGTAAATAACCACCGTGAATGTAACATTATCAGCCATTAAAGCCTTGGTCGTGTTTGCACCGTCACCTCCACTTTTCCATTGGCCGATCATTCACCTCCATTTGATTGTTTACCCATTTTGAGGAACAGCTGTGAAGAGTGATTTCACTAAGCCATCCTTGTGACACTGCCGTGCTTGGAAAATTCCAACCCTTACCTAGAATCAGCTGCTACCCATTTTATCACTCGTTCCTCAAAAGACGAGTCTTCTTTAAGCTCTTTTCATCTGACTCGTAAAACATGAAAAGATTGCTGAGTTTTGGCCTTCCAGCTCGTTAAAGCGACCGGAAGAGCTATCCCTCCTCTAGATTTTAATCTTTTTGGACCTGAGGGATTATTGCACAAAACGATCGAGCGCTTGTTTTGTTCGGCTCGTTAAAACTATCGAAAATTCATCCCTTCTGTATTGTTTTATACTTTTTCGGACTTAAGGGATTAGATGACGACAAAGGAATTCTGGAGTTAACTTTACGTACCTTTTCAGACTCTCTAAAAATGAAAAGGACCGAGTTATCTTTGTCGTTAGACTCGTTAAAAACATTAATAGCGACAAACTTGTCTTTAGACGAGAATGAGTTTCACTATCGCTAGGCTCGTTAAAACATAGCGATGGGTTTGCCCGAAGGGAAAATTATAGAACAAGCATATGTTATCCTCCTCAAGCTTGACAAAAATAAAGAGGTACTGGTCAGCAATGACTGGGGAGAAATTGGGAAGAAACTCAAAGGATCTTTATTGGTAGCAAGTCGCTCTTGAACATGACACTTCAACTCCGTGCCTGAGTCGGGTTGGGTTGTTTCATTCACCGGTCACATCACCATGGTCACGCCATACCATCCACATTTGGGGTAAATGCTACCAATCCATCACATAAGTGTCGCCGACATGTTCAAGAGAAGTCATCCAGAGAAGTCACCCGTGTCCCATCCACTACCATACATTATACTTCATTCTTTCATGACCGCCACCCTGAACCATATATCATCAGATTGTTTTCACCTCCATCAAAATCATTTGCTCCGTTCCGTGTCATTGATGTGGGATACATCAAGGCCCTCCTTTGACGGATCGCTTCTTGTCGACATCAGCTCATTATCCAAGAAGTTGATCTAGGAACACCCCATTCAGTACTTTGAAGCTTGCATGCCTCAATGGCAAGTTTCTCACTTCCGGCGACAGGTATACATCAATGACCTTCGACCGAAAGATTTTGCGTGGTGTTCGATGCCAAGTCCTTTATTCACACCACGTGAATTGTACTGCAGTACCTTGAGGGTCATCATCCTTATCGGTGATTCCTCTCGCGCTTGTTAACAGTTTACATCATCGACTGGTAATCAAGCGATGTCTTTCCATGTTCGACTTCAAAATATTTCTCACATGGATCGACTTGTACTTCGAGTGAAGATCGGACGAGATTGAAGACCCCAGATCTAGTTTCATCTATCCGGGCTGCGATATATATTCAGGAAAAATAAAGACATTGACATGTACAGCATTGCAGCACAGATAATCATCCTACCAAAAGGATGATGACTTCATCAAAATCATCAGTCTACCATCAGACGATTGTCTGTACTGTGTACATAAAAATGAATTTATAAAGCTGAGCATGGGAATGCCCGCCTCAGCTAGATCATGAAAATAGTATGAAAATAATGTATTGTATTGTATCTTATTACAGGTCTCCTCCCAGCATTGAAAGAACTTCGGATCCTCCTAATAAAGCATTTCACCCGATAAACGGCCTCATACTTTAGGGGGCAACTGTTATAGACATTTTTGTGCCTTACAGCTCTAAGCATGAAATGTCCATAATCCAAGGGATCCAAAGTCCCTAAAAGTGTTGTTCCTACCCTAGAGGAACAAGGTCAACCAATGACAGCTTCTCCCAGAAGTTCTCCACCAGAAACTGCTCAAAACTAGTCAAATCAGGATCAATTCAGATGCTCCACTAGCTAGCTGCGTTGCAAAGCACCCAAATACACTGGCTAGGTGTGTTGCAACGCACTTGAATGCACTACCCAGGTGCGTTGAGCGGGAAATGACAAGTGGCAGAGTCATTCAACGAGGTGGAGATACAATGGAAGCTTCCAGAATCTTCTCCAATGACACTTGCCTCACTGAATTCGACCAGTGATGAGTAAGAGGCTCTCAGTCTCCAAGTGGAAGCAAGAACTGACAGAGAGAAGCCACAAGTCAGAACATAAGCTGACTCATCCTCTCTGCTTACATCTATATATGGATCCCTCATCCCAGAGATCCAGAGGCTGAAATTTTGTACTTTGCAGAGAATTGCTGTTGGTTTTGAGATTGAGATTAGTGCATTGGGTGATTTATGCTTTGTTGGAGGTGAGGAAGGGATTCCTTTGCTGGGAGGTAGATGTTGGATCGGGACTCACTTGGTTGTATCTCCTCCTAGATCTTCTTATTATATCAATAAAACTATTTGAGTTTCTCCTACATGCTTGTGTATCAGTGATGTTTTGTTATATTTGCATGTTTAGCTTAAATATGATCCTAAGCTATTTATGAATGTAAATCTATGTCTTTGTGTAGTTTCTCTCTTCTGTGATCTTGCAGGAACTTGGTGAAGCTGGGCCAGTAAGGGAGCAGGTAGTTGGAAGCTGTCGAAAAGGAGAGCGATTGGATCAACAAACTAGTGCAAGACACAGGTTAGTTTATCCTTCCTCTTCGTTTACATTTCATAAAGAAGAATACGCAAGTAGTTTTCCTTGTTTGTTGCTAAGGCACTGTCACACCTTAGAGTGGGATAGGGGCGTTCTGAATAGATACTTTTCCCAACAACACTTTTGTTCTTATCATAGGCCTCACAATTTACAACTTTATGCCCACAATTTCTACAAGAATAATAGAAACCAAGAAAGACAATTTGAAACTTGATAGGAGGAGACCTTCTTTGTGGTACTCTTCTCCAAGAGCCTTCTTACTAATTTTTCCTCTCTTAAATCCTCTGTTGTGCTGGAATTCCTTCTTCTTGATAGGCCCTTTAGTAATTTCTACATAGGTTTTCTATTCATTTCCATTTTTTGTTATTAATGAAATCAAACCTTTTGAAAAAAAAAAAAATTGTAGCCGAATCCAATATTTTCATTGTTTGGCCTTTGACTACTAATGAGCTCATAAAATTCTCTAGAGCTATTTTCAAAGTTTTGTTGGAATTTTTTTTTTTCTATGGCTCCTTTAGTAGAGTGAATATCTCTGCTTCTATCTCTTCCCTTGCCTTGTTGCTTTCTTCCAATTCTCTTTTGAGTGATTCTTCAATTTTCTTGGCTTCTTCCAATTGCATTTTCAAGTTGATGGTGGTTTCATTCAATTATTCATTCTTTTTATTGAGGCTTCTATCATGTCCTCTTACTTCTTTTAGTTCAGCTTCCATATCATTGACGTTTCGTCTTTCAACCTTGATATCCATTATAACTCTAACCATCTCATTTTGAAATCCAATCTCATCCATCTCATCCTCATCTTCTTCTTCTCCTTCTTCATGAGATTCCTTCCTATTGTCCCTAGTCATGAATAACACTCTTCCCGTGTCATTATTTTCTTCACTCTCACTTTCTTCTTCATATGAGGAGTTGTCTTTTTTAGATGAAAATATTTTCTTAAAGCCTTTCCTTTGACCTTTCTTGTTGAACCTTCTTTGATTTTTCTTTATTTTCCTAGGAACTTCTTCTTGTTATTTTTTGTCGCATCGGATGGGTTCCAGCCTTGAAATTTTTTGGAGAGGCTAGAATGCATGAGATCTCCAAAAGCTTGAAATCATTTCTGCAAATTCTGCCTAGAAATGACGTAATTAGATTATTAGTTAGCTTTAAATATTTCCTAAGTCTAAACTTAGGGAATATGACTGATTAATAAGAATTAATTAAGTTATGGTGTGAATGTTCTAGACACTCACACTGATCGAATTCAAGTTAATCCTATCCATCAATTAAGATCTAATCTTGGTTGTTCAAGTCTCAACAGAGGATTGTAATAAGAAGTCAATGGGGCTTGTAGAAATTACTTGTGCAGTTTGATCTCATGAGCGTATCAATTTCCTGAGTAGCAGAAAATCAAAGCAGTAAGAGAGTGAAAGGGACTGTGAAGTCGGAGGAAGATTTCCAGATCTAGTGAGTGCATTTGGAGAGAGACAAAGAAGCCACAATGATGTTGATGTCACAGTAGCCTCTAGAGACAAAGGCAAATTTCTCAGAAGAAGTAGAATTTCAGTGCTAGAAGTTGGGAAGAGGTTTAAGAGGCTAGGAGAGACGTTCTCCCGGAGAGTAGCTGGTCAAAATATGTTGACTTACGGGGGCTTGACCCAGGTTCAGTGTTAATTAGCCAAAAAAAATCCCTGTACTACTTTCCCTTTGGGCAACAGTCCATAGAGCGCAGACTGAGGTCTCATCAGAGGTAGTATGTGGGGGGCCGCTGGAACCAGGTTTCCACACCCTTGAGATGTCTAAGGAGTTGATTTGGTCCAACTTCAGTCCCTGCGCGTAGGTTTCTTTGCACACTTCCATGGCCTTCGTGCCCTGATATACTTGCCTTAGTGCAGCCCTAACTAGGGGCCGTGGGGCTTCCACGCTGCTGGAGCAGCACTCTGCACTATTTTCCTAAGTCGCACCTGAGATCTTACTTATCTTCCTATACTAGTTAGTTATCTTCATGTAAATAGAAGCCTTGTGTACATGGATATAAGTTTGCACAGCAAATAAACAGTAAACTTGAAAATTATACCCAATAATGCATAAGGCAGGAAAAGATACACAGAAATATGGTAAACTTCTCTTTATTAATTCTTTCCACAGTTACAGACTCGACTTGCCCTACGCACTCAACTACAGGGGTCTGTGCATGCAACTGCAGACTACTAGCCCTCTGTGCACACAACTGCAAATCCTTCTCCTACTCTATGACACACTTTACACTTCGACTCAATCTCTTAGACTCATCATGCTTCTTTTCTATTCATTCATTCGCTATCTTGTACACTTAGAGCATCACTCTATTTATACAATCCCATGGTCTGCGGACCATGGGTGGATCTTTCAAGCTGACATTACATTACAAAAACAAGGGCAGGCAAGCCTATGACTCTATTATGACTTCACGCTCTGCACCCATAAATCCCAGAGTCTTTACAAAGGACTTGGTCAAAACTTGGGCTTTAAGCTGCAAAATATGCCTTGGGGGGATTCCATGCCCAACAGGCCCCCAACACAAACATTGTCACTCGCCCTCGAGTCACTCTGTTGGTGCGGCAATCTTCATGCATAGTGCCTCCAACTCTGCTTGAATCGTTGCAAGGTTGGCAGCGCATTGAGCGACTACCTACTGAATCTCCTATACCCGCTGTTTTGAGACGACGGTGTCGGAAATGCTTCCCTAGACTTGTTCCTGCATCCCCTCCATTTGTACGAGTTGACCTTCTATTGTTTCTATGATGGTGAAGGCCTCGTTGATCCAAGGCTGAACACGCGCCTTTAGGACTACCTCTTTGTGTCATGCTGCATCCACCTATTCTTTCAGCGCTTTGGATTGTTGCATTCATGTTATAGACATTTTTTTCCCTTACAGCATGGAGCATGAAATGTCCATAATATAAGGGATCCAAAGTCCCTAAACATGTTGTTCCTACCCCTAGAGGAACAAGGCTAACAAACCACAGCAATTCACAAAAGTTCTCCACCTGAAAACTGCTCAAAACAAGTCAATTCAGGATCATTTCAGTGGCTACACTAGCTGTCTGCGCTGAATGTCAAAGCCAACACTGGCTACCTGAGTTGAATGTCAACTGGAACAAAGGCTACCTGCGTTGAACGAGAGTGGACAAGTGGCAGGCTCATTTCTCAAGGTGTCAAAACCCAAGAAGCTTCCAAAATGACACTTGCCTCAGGGAATTCGACTGGTGATGAGTAAGAGGTTCCAAATCTCCAAGTGGAAGCAAGAACCTCCAAGTGGACTCAATAACTGACAGAGGGAGAGGACACTAGTCACATCTCAAGCTGACTCATCCTCTCTCAAAGCATCCCTTTAGTTGTACCTTTCTTGTTGCTTTTATTTGGCCTGAAACAGTTGATTGAGTAGCAATCTGTGACCCAGAACCTGAGGGAAACAAGAATTTCTCCTTCAGCGCAGACCCAGTGAAGGGATTCTGCATTTCAACGCAGGTCCCGTGAAGGTTACCTGCGCTGAATGTCAAAACCCCTGTGTTGAGGTTGCGCTGAACCAGTTTGCTCTTGTGCAGCTGGGGTTCTCTGCTCTGTTTTGCCTTGTTTTGATCTCTGTTTTTTGCAGCCTGTAACTAGCATAGGTACCAGTCTGATAACTCCTTTTCTCTGCTTACATTCCGCCTCCTTTTGTACAAAAATACTGTGAGTGTTTTTATGTGTTTGTGGCGTCATTTACAGTCTTCCTTTGCATGAGTGAAGTAATCATCCTGTAGCCCTTGATTCAGATCTGTTGATTGTGGTCTTAGGAGAGAGTTCATTGGCTGTTTGCAGATTGATTATACATTTACTTTTGCTTATTGGTTTGAGTTTGTCTCTTTTAAAGTGTCGAAACAAAAGTTTATTTCGAAAATCGTTAAGTGTTGTAATCTCTTCTACCCTTTCTGATTTCGAAAAATTGAACTTGTTTGTATTTGTCATTTAAAAGCAAATTCAAAGTTGTGCAAAAAGCTTTCTTTTGTAGGCATCAACATTAAGAAAGTGGAAAACAAACACCTGCATTGTGCATTTGCATTTTGATAAGTTTGCATGTTGGATTTAGGAAAAGTGCATTAGAGTGTGCTGATTGCTCTTTGAGAAAAGATGGTGTCTTTTTTTTCCCTTTGTAGCTAGGATTTTCAAAGTTGAAAAGATATAAAGCTTGCTTATCATCTTTAGACTGCATTTAGGAATTTGTATCATACATCTCGTGGTGAACCTTGAAAGGCAAACTTTAAAAATATCAACCTAAAATAAATTGAATGAACTTAACAATGCTTTGTAACATAACGCACAACATAGAGGTCTAGGCTAGAGACGTGTTCCGGCGTCGTTAAGCCTAGTGACTGTCGATCTCGTGGAAGGTGGGTGATTCCTCCTGAGGGACGATAGCGCTAGTATGGATTGTGCTCCCACGTACCGTCGCGTATATATTGGGAGACCCCTATAGGCATATATCCTTTATCCTTAGGAAGCCGTGTCGGCCGCCCTACTGATCGCAATGCAGTGAACACAACATTCACGAAGATCGACCGCCTGTACCTTAAAAAGTATTCTGCGGTTTTGCGAAAATTTCGGCACACCCTCTGCCTAGAACTCCAGAGCAGTTTCTTTTGGCCTTTTTCAGACTCTATAACAGAAAAATTCCATCCGAGCATTTGTCACTTCGGGCTCGTTAAAACATCGAAGGAGACTAGAGTCATCTTTAGCTTTTTCTCGACTCTTTAAAAGTGAAAAAGCAAGTTGTGTCTAAAAGCGTCTAAAAAATTCATTTAATTCGGAAACACACTTTCCCCTTTTGTATTTTGGTTGATCGAGTAATCCGCAATCGTGGAAGAAAGTCAATTGAAACCCCGTCGTTCGCGGAGGCTTACGAGTCAACCGTCTTTGTCTCCGGAATCGAAAACGGTATGGACAAAGCGAACTCGTTTAACCGGTTCAAAATCTCCTATAAAAGTTAGAAAAGTGTTCCAAAAACATCTGAGATTCCGATTACTCCAAACATTTCTAGAAACCCTGCCTCTATAGAAGAATTTCAACAGCCGCAGAGGGACAGTAACACTGATCCTAGTCTGGGGGCAAATACTTGTGTTACTGAACCAGTTCCATCTGTGACCGGTTCAGAGAGTCTTGCTCCTCAAACAACTGTTGTTGTCGATTCAACCCCTTCTTCGGCACCAGAAATATTTTACGGACCTGACGGTCTTCCTCTTCCACCTGGTTTGATTGCGATAGAGGAAATTGTAGAGGATCCGCAAGAGAGTACTCCAACACAGTTTGGAGTCGGGATCACTCTGTTTCCTTCATCAGAAGTTAGCCTACCACAAGTGGAAGTTCCTGTCGAATCGCTAGGCAATCTATTGGATAGACTCAAAATGTCTGAACAACCGTCGACATCTAGGACTGTGTCGAATGACACAGCGACAGCAGAAGCCCCTGCCGTCACTCCGACAATGTTTGCCGGCATACCATCTGTCCCGAATAGCTCACAACTGCTAGAAGGAGTCCACCAAGGGACTATTTCGACAGTGTGGTCTGTTCCAGTTTGTTCATCCGGAATAATATCCGGTAACTCTTATGTTGAGACTCACCAGATTGATCCATTTGGAGGTCAATTTGGGTAATCCAGTCCCCAAGGACAAACAATCCCCTTGAGTTCCGGATTGCTACCGTATGGGGGGTAGTATGCCCTTTCATTACCCCCTCCGGAAGGGTATCCATACGGGAGTTCACAACAGTATTCAGGTTATACTGGAATTACATCAAGTGGTTGGGTACCTATGCTACCTCAACAACCAAGGGTTGTGTATTCTATGCAACAATGTGTACCTATGTCGAACATCCAAACCACACCAACTATTGTAACTGTGTTGCAAGTTCAAACGTTGCCTGTTGTATGTCAACCTCAGATTTCTCAGGTTGTAATGCAATAGCCCCTTGACCCTGGGACACAACCACAATCGCCAACTGGTGGGGCGACACAGGTCCAAACGGGTACAATTACCCCACACCTTGGTCCAACGGTTAGTATAGCACATCAGAACATGGCTTCACAACCGTGGCTGGTGCAATACCAACAACCACAATTCCAGCAAGTATACCAAGGTTCTGAGCAGCAGATCTTTGCGAACAGTGGACAACCGTATATTCAAAACGGTCAAAACCAACCACTTTACAGTGGTCAAGTCCAGCAACCGTATCAATCATACCAACATCAATTACATTATGTTGGTATGCAAAGGCCCACTGCTCAGGCGATTCCATCGTATCCTGGGTATGCTTCACCTAACCTGAATCAACAGTTACCATTCATGGCAACTTTAGAGTTACCCGATTTACACCGATTAACCAACAATCTGATTGCTTACGCCCCTTGGTGGCCAGCGATTCCTCACAAACTTCCATCTGACATTCCTAAATTCAACGGAAATCCAGGTGAAGACCCATCGAATCATGTGATGACTTTTCATCTGTGGTGTTCATCAAATACCCTGAACGATGATTGGATAAGGCTTCGCCTTTTTCAGAGGACGTTAACGGGTCCAGCAGCTAAATGGTATATTGAATTACCTAGAGCCTCGTTCGACAATTTCAGCTCCCTAGCAATGACTTTCTTAACCCATTTTCAATTACCGATAAGGTATGAAACGGGAACGGAAATATTAACCAACTTTAAGCAGACAACTGCCACTCATATATCCGATCATATACATGAGTGGCGTCGTCGTCGCATGATGGTGAAAACGTACGTTCCCGATCAGTTGTTAGTTGAATGGTTTATAAAGTCGTTACTTCCTGCTATAACGGAAGATGTGGCCAAGGGAGGAGTCGTAACGGAGGAGCAAGTTATTGCTCGTGCACAATATCTAGACTTAGTTTATACTCAGTCTGGCATGCTCTACGACAAAATACCTGACGCCCCTAGACCGGAATTTTCAATTCCTCCTCCTCCTAAATCAAATAGTGACTCTCATGCCGGAGATGGCGTGATTGGCACGGCAAACACGAAATCGACAAAGGCTTCGTCTAAGAAAGCCCGTAAGAATTTGGATCAAATTGCAAAAGAAGAAATTCTTGCTTTGGAAGTAAATGCCGTGTCAGCAGACAAGGGCAAAGAAACCAAACAACCACGAAGCAAGAAGAAGCAAAAAAAAGGGAAGAAGAAGAAACAAGGTGAGTCATCCCCTGGAAAAACTTCTTCCAACCCTTCTGGAAATAGGAAATATCCATGTCAGATATGTGATGGAGATCATCGGACATATGAATGTCCATACAAAGCTGAGCTTAAAAGGTTCTTTAAAAGTTCGTAGACCTCAGCTGTATTAACTGATCCATTTCCCAATCCAGGTCAAAATCTGGTTGATAGTGGAAATGCTTCCCCGTCGCAAGTGCTCATGTTGTCGGTTTCAAAACAACAGAATGATGCTTTGATTTCGACAAGGAACAAAGATTACGGGAATCCGCAGCCGTCGAACGACAAAGGTAAAGATCAGCCAAGCAGTTCGACAACAACTTCGACAGAGGTTGTACCGCCCATCATTCCTGAATTAACAATAAAACCGCCAAAGGGGGTGGTACACAAGTCGACATTTAATCCTTGTGCCAGAGCGGCGCAGCATTATAATATAGTGGAAGATTTGGCCCAATCGCCATCCGCTATGTCGACTCTTGAAGTACTACAAAATTTCCCATCCCAAAGGCAGGCTTTGTTATCGGTTATTGGTGGGGTTGATCCCAAGGATTCCAATCTTGTATCCTTCGACCACAAAGGATACGATCCTCAGTTACCAGCTCAACTAGCTTTCCTTGTTCAAGTGAAAGCCCTCAACAAAACTGTTCACCGAACAATTATTGATGAGGAGGCATCTACATGTATTATGTCGATGAGTTGCTGGAAAACTTTAGGGTCTCCGACCTTGTCGCGATCTTCGACAATATTGAAAGCATTCGACGGAAGGACCTATACCCCGTATGGTATCCTTAATAACTTGAAAGTTGAACTAGGAGGAAAAACAGTAGAAATAGATGTTGAAGTCATCGATGGGAATCTTGACTACAACATCCTGTTGGGAAGACCATGGATCTATGCCATGGCAGTTGTTGTGTCGACTTATTTTAGGAAGATCGCATTCCCGTTTGAAGGAGGGATTACGATCGTTGACCAACAAAACTTCCTCCCTAATGGTTCACAAGTTACAGGAAGCATTCCCATGATCCATGGAAGCAACCATTCGCTTCAAGACATCGGAGTAGGCCTACTGAAAGACCCCACATTAATGGGAACTTTCGCACTTCCACCTCCATTCTATATAGGGGAAGTAGCAATGGTAAGAGCCTGCAACATGATATCTTCCTCGAAGATCTCGGAAGATGATATCAACATGGATCATGCAATGGTTTTGCCCCCAAGCCCTATAGAAATATTGTAGCAATCAATGTTTCGAGCATGGGAGGCGAACCCAAATCAACGCTCATCAAGCGTTTGGGTAGATAGGTCAAGAGAATATGGTACCCCATTAGATCCTTGGTCGAAAGTACATGGGACTGACGAAGGAATCCTACAATCAATGTTGATTGAGGGAGCACCATGGAATGATAGCCACCATCGTTCCCTTCTTCCGGATTGTGAAGAAGATACTCAACATGACCTTTATCACCCTTCATTTTTTGAATTCCTATCAAATACTGTAAATACGGTGGATTCCAAGCGAAACTTATCCAATATCAAAGAGACTATAGCCATAAATATCTCGACTAAAACAAATGTTGTAGAGAATATTTATGTCGGCAAAGGTTGTTCCCCTTCAGAATTGGAAATATATAACGCTCTTTTTTGCGAGTTTAGAGATGTCTTTGCTTGGTCATATGATGAAATGCCAGGCATTGACTCGAGTATCATTGAACATGAAATTAAAATGTATCTTGATGTCAAACCAGTAAGACAACGGCTTCGGCAGGTGCACCCCAAGAAAGCCGCTGCCATTAAAGCAGAAGTTGAAAAGCTCCTCCATGTTGGTTTCATCTACCCGATTCCTCTAACCGATTGGGTATCGAATATTGTCCCTGTTATGAAGAAACAAGGGACGATTAGAGTGTGTGTCGATTATAGGGATGTAAACCAAGCTTGTCCGAAAGAAAACTACCCTACACCCTTCATCGACCAGATAATTGATGAATGCGCCGGATGTGAAATCTTTTCATTTATGGATGGATTTTCCGGGTATAATCAAATAAATATCCGCCCACAGGACCAGTCAAAGACTGCATTCATCTGTCCGTGGGGCACATTCGCTTATCGAAAATTACCCTTTGGTTTAAAGAATGCAGGGGCGACGTTTCAGAGGGCAATGAATTATGCCTTCCATGACATCAAGAACATCGTTCAACCATATCTCGACGACCTTCCGGCTCATTCGCGAAAGCGGACTGATCATCCGCAGCATTTAAGAGCGATATTTCTACGTTGCCGACACTACAAGATAAGACTCAGTCCGCACAAATGTGTGTTTTACATCGGTTCTGGTCATTTACTTGGCTTTGTAGTCTCTAAGTATGGGATTCGTCTCGACCCTTACAAGGTTCAGGCCATCATTAATTTGCCTCCACCTTCGAATTTGCTTCAGATTCAGAAACTCCAAGGGAAAGCAAACTTTCTGAGGAGGTTCATTCCAAATTACGCAGAACTTGCTAAAGGTTATACTCGTCTTTTGAAAAAGGATGTACCTTTTGTCTGGGATCAGGTGGCGCAAGCTTCCTTTGATGCTCTGAAAGATTCTCTAGTAAAAGCATCATTAATGTATGCCCCGGACTATCAAAGAGATTTTAACCTGTATCTGGCTGCAGCGGATACGACCATTGCGATGGTTTTAGTTCAAGAAGTCGATGGAATTGAACATCCTATATATTATTTAAGTAAAAACTTGAATGATACAGAAAGAAAATACTCTTATGTTGAAAAGCTAGCACTCGCTGTTGTTCAAGCGATACAAAGATTTCGACATTATGTACTCTTTCGGAAAACTACCATTCTATCAGATTGCAACCCCATGACTTATATATTGTCGCGACAGTTGCTGGGGGGCAAGTATTCAAAATGGATAGCGATCCTTCAAGAGTTTGATCTGGAATTTGTAAAATCTTAATCAAAGAAAGCTTTAGTCTTCGCAGAATTATTGTGCGATCTCCCATCGTCGTCCAACGATGAAACATCGGAAGAGTCAATCGTGGACGAAAGTTTGTTTCTGATATCTACAAGCAATGAGTGGTATGGGGATATAATAATTTATCTCCAAACCCAAAAATTCAGGCCTGACACCTCTCACTCAGAACAGAAGCGTATACGATACCAAGCGAAAGACTACATGATCGTCGGTGATACACTTTACCATCGGGGTATCGATACAGTTCTGAGGAGGTGTCTCACCCATGAAGAGGCCGAAAAAGCCCTGAATGAGTGTCATTCAGGCGCGTGTGGGGGGCATCAATCTGGATATGCTACAACACAAAAAATCTTACGAGTAGGATACTTCTGGCCAACCATGTTCAAAGATTGCATAACAGCAGTCAGAAGTTGCCATGCTTGTCAAATTTTCGATAGCAAAACCAGAAGACCACCCACACCTTTACAGCCAATAGTTGCTGTTGGGCCTTTCGCCAAGTGGGGCATCGATTTCATGCAATGTAACCCCACCTCGACTGGGGGGCATGGGTATATTATAGTCGTTGTTGACTATTTTACCAAATGGGCCGAGGCGATGCCTACATTAGATAACACTGGCGAAATAGCTGCCCTTTTCTTTTTCAATCATGTAGCCGCCAGGTTCAGCGTACCACAGGCCATAGTTACAGATCATGGGTCGCATTTTCGCAATCACATGATGGTTGAATTAGCTGCCAAACTAGGGCTATCTCACGACAGCTCTACCCCGTATTATCCGCAAGCCAACGGACAGGTTGAAGCAATCAACAAGGTCCTGAAGCGTATGTTGCAGAGGATGATCGGGGTTCACAAAATAAGGTGGCACCTAATCCTGTACTCAGCCTTGTGGGCTTACCGAAAATCGGTAAAGAACGCGACCGGGTTCACACCTTTCTAACTGGTGTATGGCCTGGAAGCAGTCTTGCCAATCCAGTGTGAAATCTCGTCTCTTAAACTCGCAATTGATCTCCTCCCCGGAACTTCGGAAGAAGAGGCTCGTTTCTTGGAATTAATCCAATTGGATGAAACCCGTCGTGACGCCGCTTTGGCTAACGAAGCCCATAAGAAACGAGTCAAGGCACAGTTCGACAAAAATGTCAAACCCCATGTCTTCTCAGAAGGTGACTTGGTCTTGCTTTATGACCAAGAATCCGATAAATTGGGAGAAGGTAAATTTAATTCCTTATGGATGGGCCCCTATATTGTTAAACGAGTGTTAGCAAAAGGAACCTACGAGTTAATGGATTATGACGGAATTCCACTGGCGCAACCCCGTAATGGGTTGTACCTCAAGCGTTACTATGCTTAAATAGTAACCTGTATGCTTTTGTTGTATTTTTTTTTCGCTAAAGTGTCTGTTTTGGTCGAGTGATCCACCTTTTTACATTTATTGCAGATGTCAAACCTTCTGGAGACATGTGTTGGATATGTCGACGGAGCGAGTCGTAGTTCACGGAACCTATCCTCTGCAGCCTGGGCCATTTTTGACCCAAGCGGCGAGTTAGTAAGTTTCAGAGGTATGTGCATTGGGCAATCAACAAATAACATCGCTGAGTATAGCGCGTTGATGGAACTACTCTCTGATTCCATCACCTGTGGTATACGCCGACTAATCGTCAGGCTAGACTCACAGCTCGTAATACTACAACTCAATGGTATATATTCCATTCGCAATCCAGCTATTTATCGCATGTTCCTAAGGGTTAAGATTTTGGAAAGACAATTTGATTCAATTCAATACCAGCATATTTCCAGAAACTTAAACACATTAATCGACTCATTAGCAAACTATGTGTTAGATAGACATTTGCGACATTTATAAAAAGAGACACATCATCAATGTTGTACATTTGGATCATATAACTCAACCAGAATAAAACTCGAAAATCAAAATATATATATGCAAGTTGTTTATCGTTCATACATAATGTTTTGTAACCAAGACAAAATCGGTCATATGACCCAAAAACTCAAAAATTCTAGGGGGCACCCTAGCCTAGTGATGCTCATGATAGCACGTCACGGCCTGTGCAATCATGCGCAAGAGACGAGTCCATCGTCTAGGCACACCAGTAGTATGTCGCTGCAACTGTAAAGGTAACTCGTCAATCCTCACATCGGGAATGCCGAGAGTAAGGCTCTCAACCTGCTCCTGCACAACTGTAAGGATCTCAGCCACATCAAGGTCGCGGAGAATAACCCTCCCAGCAGTCTCCCCTGTTGGGGCAGCAACTGGCGCTCTCGGGCGAACTGCTGGACGAACAGGACCAACATCTGCATGCACACATGAGTTTGATTAAAAGTCTTGATAGAATAAAGCACAAGGACATTATAAATAAGAACAGTAAACAGTAATATGGTCAAAGATTTTACCGATAGCGCCCCACTGTTCGTCGTCTGGTAGTACCAAGTCTGGATCACCTCGGAAATCCATACCAACATATGGATACTCGGAATAGACCATCTCCTGACGCTCGAACCACCTGAAGAAGGTATCAGTGAAATATATCTGAGATTGACCAGCATGCCTAGACATGTGATCAACCCATCTCTGCATACGTGGCTCGGTAGGAGAAGGCAAGTCGAGTGCGATATACTGAGGCTGCATCAGTGGAATTTTCTCCAAGGCAAAGGCAGCCAGAATAGAACCAAATCCAAAGTTCTTCAGCTTCCCGTCCTTTACCTTGTTCAACTGACTTTTCATCTGAAGAAGTACTACATCACACCAGTTGAATACTTTCGGTTGGAGACACTCCAAGGCGTGCTGCACATAAGATCTGTTGGCAACATGTAGAGATGCGCTACCAGCCATCCTACCAATAGTATACAGAATGGACCTGAGAGACCTGTCAGTAATCTCACGGATAACAACCTTGCCGTCTCTGCTCGGCTGGGACCCCTCCCTGCAATACTAGCGGACATAATCTCTCACGGAGTCATTCCCTCTGGCCGAACCTGACAAAGAAATGGGGGCACCCCGCCTCGACAAACCAGTCAAGAAGTAAATGTCTACCACGGTCAAAGGGATGGATTTGCTCCTGATCTGAAATACTTGGTTAATAGGATCCCAAGCATCAAGCATATACTGCAGCAAGGAGATCTGTGCTCTCATGCTAGAGATACGGAAGAACTTTAGCAGGCCACAGTTCCGCAGCGCGTTCACCGTGACAGGGTCATGGAGGGCAATCATGTCCTCCTCTTCATGTTCTCGTTCTCGCCATGTGAGGGTCATTTTGCTCAAAAGTCCCTACAAAACAAACAAGAGAAAGAGTAAGGTCCTGGATTTGATGAAAAACTGGCAAAATTTCATCAAAAACTGTGCAATAGAACTGCTTTTCTATGATCAACGCAATTGGCAAGTGTCCTACCTGCGTTGAAGGTCAAACTGCCTTCAGGCAGCTTGACATTCAACGCAGGTTTCAAATGGACTGCCTGCGCTGATGGCAGAGCGCCCTAGCAAAACCCCAGGGGCTCATGGGAACAGGAAAACAGGCACAGAATGGAAAAAGGAAACCATGAAAAGAAAGAGCTAGAGTTTAGCTCCTACCTGGTCCAGACGGTGCCGAAAATCGTCTGCAGAATCTCCCGGAATCAGCTGGTGAAAATCAAGGGGGAAGAGGCACCTCCAAAGCTCCAACAAACCAAGTTCAAATGAAATGGTAAAATGAGAGGTAAAAACACCTTTTTATTGCTTTTTTACGTAATTCAAAGCGAAATATTAGGGTTCTAATCTCATTTCCATGCAAATATTATTCATTTCTAACTAGTTTGATGCAGCAATTGAGGATACAGTACTATCTTTGAAAAAGGTGAAGCTAGTGATGGTAAAAATCAAAAATTTGACCATATAATTATCGAGCAGTTTTAGCACAAAGTTCATGCTCGTTAAAAAATAAACGCAAGATCCGAGCAGTTTTAGCACATAGTTCATGCTCGTTAAAAAATAAACATAAGACCGAGCAAATGTTTCCACCCGCGTTTAAGCTCGTTAAAAAATGAACTATCCCGGTAAATAACCACTGTGAATGTTATACCATCAGCCATTAAAGCCTTGGTCGTGTTTGCACCTGTCACCTCCACTTTTCACTTGGCCGATCGTTCACCTCCATATGATTGTTTACCTGTTTTGAGGAACAACTGCGAAGAGTGATTTCACCTAGCCATCCTTGTGACACTGCCGTGATTGGAAAATTCCAACCTGTACCTGGAATCAGCTGCTAACTCTGTTTATCACTCGTTCCTCAAAAGACGAGTCTTCTTTAAGCTCTTT
Source organism: Pinus tabuliformis (assembly GCA_031772625.1). Classification (NCBI taxonomy): domain Eukaryota; kingdom Viridiplantae; phylum Streptophyta; class Pinopsida; order Pinales; family Pinaceae; genus Pinus; species Pinus tabuliformis. Next base: position 214,089,325 of record CM062816.1, on the reverse strand, counting down.
TCATTTGACTCGTAAAATATGAAAATATTGCCGAGTTTTGGCCTTCCAGCTCGTTAAAGTGACCGGAAGAGCTATCCCTCCTCTAGATTTTAATCTTTTTGGACCTGAGGGATTATTGCACAAAAAGATCGAGCGCTTGTTTTATTCGGCTCATTAAAACTATCGAAAACTCATCCCTTCTGTATTGTTTTATACTTTTTCGGACTTAAGGGATTAGATGACGAAAAAGGAATTTTGGAGTTGGCTTTATGTATCTTTTCAGAATCTCTAAAAATGAAAAGAACCGAGTTATCCTTGTCGTTAGACTCGTTAAAATTATTAAATAGCGACAAACTTGTCTTTAGACGAGAACGAGTTTCACTATCGCTAGGCTCGTTAAAACATAGCGATGGGCTTGCCCGAAGGGCAGGTTATAGAACAAGCATATGTTATCCTCCTCAAGCTTGACAAAAATAAAGAGGTACTGGTCAGCAATGACTGGGGAAAAATTGGGAGAAACTAAAGAAAACTTTGATGGTAGCAAGTCGCTCTTGAACATGACACTCTTCCTCCGTACCACAATCGGGTTGGGTTGTTTCATTCACCGGTCACATCCATGGTCTCGCCATACCATCCATATTTGGGGTAATGCTACCGATCCATCGTATCAGTGTCGCCATATGTTCAAGAGAAGTCGTTCAGAAAAGTCAACCGTGTCCCATCCACTGCCATACATTATCCTTCATCCTTTCATGACCGCCACCCTGAATCATATGTCACAGATCGTTTTCACCTCCATTAAAATCATTAGCTCCGTTCCGTGTCACTGATGTGGGATTCATTAAGGCCCTCCTTTGATGGATCGCTTCTTGTCGACATTAGCTCATTATCCAAGAAGTTGATCTAGGAACAACCCCTTCAGTACTTTGAAGCTTGCATGCCACAATGGCAAGTTTCTCACTTCCGGCGACAGGTATACATCAATGACCTTCGACTGAAAGATTTTGCGTGGTGTTCGACGCAAAGTCCTTTATTCACACCACGTGAATTGTACTGCAGTACCTTGAGGGTCATTATCATTATCGGTGATTCCTCTCGCGCTTGTTAACGGTTTACATCATTGACCGGTAATCAAGCGATGTCTTTCCATGTTCGACTTCAGAACAATTCTCACATGGATCGACTTGTACTTAGAGTGAAGATCGAACGAGTTTGAAGACCCCGGATCTAGTTTCATCCATCCAGGCTGCGATATATATTCAGGAAAGATAAAGACATTGACATGTACATCATTGCAGCAGATAATCATCCTACTCAAAGGATGATAATTTCATCAAAATTATTAGTCTACCATCAGACGATTATCTGTTCTATGTACAGAAAAATGAATTTATAAAGCTGAGCATGGGAATGCCCGCCTCAGCTAGATCATGAGAGCAGTATGAAAAATAATGTATTGTATTGTATTGTATTACAGGTCTCCTCCCAGCATTGGATGAACTTCGGATCCCCCTGATAAAGCATTTCACCCGATAAACAACCTCATACTTTAGGGGGCAACTGTTATAGACATTTTTGTGCCTTACAGCATGGAGCATGAAATGTCCATAATCTAAGGGATCCAAAGTCCCTAAACATGTTGTTCCTACCCCTAGAGGAACAAGGCTAACAAACCACAGCTATTCACAAAAGTTCTCCACCTGAAAACTGCTCAAAACAAGTCAATTCAGGATCATTTCAGTGGCTACACTAGCTGTCTGCGCTGAATGTCAAAGCCAACACTGGCTACCTGCGTTGAATGTCAACTGGAACAAAGGCTACCTGTGCTGAACGGGAGTGGACAAGTGGCAGGCTCATTTCTCAAGGTGTCAAAACCCAGGAAGCTTCCAAAATGACACTTGCCTCAGGGAATTCGACTGGTGATGAGTAAGAGGTTCCAAATCTCCAAGTGGAAGCAAGAACCTCCAAGTGGACTCAAGAACTGACAGAGGGAGAGGACACTAGTCACATCTCAAGCTGACTCATCCTCTCTCCAAACATCTATATATAGATCTCTCTTCCATGAGATCTAGAGGCTGGAATTTTGTTATTGCAAAGAATTGTTGTTGGTTTGAGACTGGAACTATTGGGTGCTTAATGCTTTGAAAGGGGTGAAGATAGGAATTCCATTTGCTGGGAAGGAGATGCTGGATTGGAGCCCTCTGGGTTTTATCTCTTCCTGAACCTTGTTATTCATCAATAAAGCTATCTTGGTTTCTCCTATATGCTGATGTTTTCTTGATGTATGATTGCATTAGTGTATTTGATTTATTTCTAATTCTGAATCATTTATGAATATGAATATTTGCCTTTGTGTTGTGTTCTTCTCTTGTTGCAAGTAGTTGTTCTCTTGTGATCTCGCAGGAATCAAGTAGCTGTTCTCTTGGGCGAGCGAGGAGGCAAGTAGCTGTGAACACCCAAAGAGAAGAGGATCTGGATCGAGGGACAAACGGAAGATACCGGTAAGTTTATTGATCTCTCTTCTTTCACATTTCATAAAGGAAGAAACCAGTATAGCTGTACTCGTTTGTTGCTAAGGCACTGTCACACCTTAGGTGGATAGGATCGTCCTGCATAGGCATTTTTCCCCACAACAATTCATGCGAGCCTCTAAGTGAGGGCCACCATTTGCGCGGTCCCTTTGACACTGTCGTACTGCTACTGGAGCTCACACACTTCTGTCTCTAAGCACTGGATGTTGGGGTCCTCCTACAAATTTGTGAGGACCTCAAATGACTCCACTAACATTCTGGTGCAGTCCCTTACTGCACTGTCGATCTCTTCCAGCCTTGATGTAATAGCGCTAACACACTGTTCTCTTACTTCCAAAGGGGTGGATGGCTGCACCTTCAACTGTAACTCTGCTATCTGAAGGTTTAGTTGCAGCTGAACCTTAGTCATTTGTTCCCACACCCGCGCACCCCTACTTCTATTCGGCAGATGCGTGCCTCTGTTGGTGTATCTGTTGGGGTGGCCAACTCAAGGACCATCTGACAGGCTTCCTCCAGTACCTATAACATCTGCATCTTCTACCACACCAATTCATTGTGCTACAACCTCAGCTACTCCATGTTGATCTTCTTCTTGCTTAGTACTTGCAACGTGCGGCTCTCCCTAGCCCGCAGCTTTGAAGTAATCCCATCCTGTAGAATGTATAGTGTGTCCCGCAGAGTGCAGCCATGTTGATCCCGATACCTTCAGTGTACTAATCATAGGCCTGTCGTCCTCATTTGTGGTGACCAGTGCCCCTTCTGGCAACATGATGGTGTTTGTTGTCCTGGTGTGCGTCATTTTCTCTACTACAATTGTCCCTACTGTGAGGTTGGTCGAGATAGTACCAGCCTAAGGAGTGCGCACCTGCAACTCTTGCAGTTATGCTCTGAGGGCCCCCAAGACAATATGGTTCTCTTACACGAAGTTCTGCAGGACCTCAGAGGTGACATCGCACACCGTCTCACCGTTGTCATGGAGATCACCCTCAGTAAGGGCGATCAGGTCAGTAGACAACTTTGATGCCTTGACCTTCTTGCGCGACCCCGTCCGCTCGCTTGGGTGCTGGCACTTTAGTTGTGTTGACGGGTTTGTGGGTCCACATCGCCCTCCTCTTCATTTGTTTCCTACCCATGCGAAGGCGACTTCTAGCCCTCGCGTGCCTTCTCGGCTACCTCTTATGATGCTAATGCTATTGTGGCCATTTTCTGTTCTGTTTTTGTCTGTGAAGCGTCTCACACCTCCTACACTTTTTCTACCGCTGTTTCTTGCCTTCTCTTTTTTGCCAACTGTGCCATCCACAGCTTGGCCTCCACCTTCTTCTTTTGTGCCGTAGACTTCTCCATTACTGCGATGTCAGCCATGTATCCAGTACATCAAAAATTACATCATCTGTGGCTACGAAGGATAGCTCACTCCATTTCTTAGCTGGGTCCTTTCACGCTCTGATGTATATGCTGTGGAGGTCCACTTTAAACTCTGCAAAACTTTGCAGGTTGTTGTAGACAGTGGGTGATAACCACGGCTTGCTGTTAATCGCCATTCTGAGGTTCATTTCCATGAAAGCGCAGAACATATTGCTATCGCAGATCTGGTTTGCATCCTTCGTGGCTCAGAGCGAAGCATACATTGCGGCCTCCAGCAAATCTCTGTCAATTGTGGGGAACTGACTATCCTCTGTCAATTCCCCTACCACGAGCACTATGGATAGCAGAAGCCATGCATAGTGGAACGTTTTTCCTTGTTCCTAGGCCTCACAGAAATTTTCCAGGAACTCCTTGCAAAGGAACATGGACCAGTTAAACTGGGCCCCCTCCGCACACTGCTCAACAAGTGCTACCACCGGTGTGGGTACCTCATCCGCACGGCACTTGCGCATAAATTTACTCGCCAGTATTTAGGTCACCACCTTAACTACTTTGTTGTTGATGCTGGATGTGGTGTAGCCCCTCTTCTTCTTCTTCTCCAGTTTGTATTTCTTGTTCATGGTGTCCGCGATGGCCAAGTCACAGCTCTTCCCCTCTAAGATCTCTGCGGGGTCCTCTCCTTTACATGGAAACCGGGTAATGTGATGAATTAAGTGGTCCGTGATGGGGATGGGCTCCTCAAGCCACAAACACCCACCACACACCAGGCAGAGTAGCTACTTGATGATGAAAATTGTTATTGGGGCGTAGTGGAAATGCAACATCCAGAGCAGGTTTAGTAACCCTATCTTTTCCACTCCTCGCAACCACTTTCGCGGCTCCAATTCGATAACCCCCACCGCGGTGTTCTGTTTGGGCTTCATGAGCTACGCGATCTCTAGGTGAGGGAACTTATCATGGTCAGTGAGATCCTAATATTCAAATACCAAGCTAGGCACCCATCCCAGTTGCGTGCCCTCAAAAATGATGTTGTCCGGGAGGAGTGAGGTCTCGAGAGAGCTCTTGCTGTCGTTGAGATCCTTGGGCACTTTTGCCTTCCCCTTCTATGGGGGGATATAGGCAAGTAGCTTTGTTGGAGGGTGCACAGGCTCAGTTTCTTCCTCCATGCCTTCGTCCTCATCTTCTTTGATGATAAGATCCTCCAGGTCTTCCTCCTCCTCGTCAGTTTCCAAGTTAACGACTTTCCCTTTCTCCTCCATTTTTGAGTTGGTGCGTAGCAGGTTTCGCGGGAACATACGCATAGGGATCATCAATTGTTTGTCTTTCTTTGGCCTCAGTATGCACGGTGATTTAGGGATTTCCACCACAATCCTGACACCTTCAGGGGCATCCCCCACAGTTAGGGTCTGCGCGGCCTCTTTGGTGGTCATCTCTGCAATTTTCATAACTTCCTCAGACGCTGCCATCGTGTCTGCCTAGAAATATATCACTCACATAATTAGGGGCCTAATCAACACTCTGCACAGGTCAAACAGGGCTCTACTCAGAATATGCATTGTATACAACAGCTCAATTTGCAAATGACCAAGTGTTGTTTTCTAGGAAGCCCTTTGTGATTTATAGAGCCTTTTGAATTTGAATTCGACGATTCCCCCCAAATTTGGTTCATTAATGCTCCCTTGGCAACATATTTTCCAAAATCTTGCCCATATATCATGTCTTAAATACTTGCCGCCTGCTCCATTTGGTCTCAAGTTGAGCATCGCATCGTGAATAGTGACTCCAACGGCCACTTTCCGGCCAACCCGCGTAGTAGCGCAACCCCCCTTGCACGGTCGCAGACCTTGTGACACATTACTCCTCCGTGCAGCTCCAACATCACACAGCTCCCGGGCAGAGTAATTTATAGTCCCGCGCCTCCTTTCAACTACCCAGAGTGCTAAGACAATGCTTCCTACAGCTAGTCAAGTGGCTGCGCCATCTATATAGGGTTTCATCTAGTCATCCATCACTTTTCCTGGAAAATACGCACCTTTTATTGTCACTGGTGATGTCGTGCACTTTATCATCTACAGCACGCCACCATGGTTGATTCGTGTAGTAATATGCGGTCCAAGCCGAGGCATCAGACTAATCAATTCACAACGATAATCCCCAAATTTGTCAGTGTGATCATGCGCACCCTGTTTTATCACCCTTGTCTTCTTATCGAGAAAATCTTCCTTTATCTCGTCCTCAAGCTTCTTGACTTCCGCTTCCACCAGAACACTTTTCTCCCTTAATTGCACCCTTTCTTTCCTAAGTTCTTGGAGCCTAAGGTCACCCTGTCAAATTTCCTCGTTAGGTCCCAAGTATTCTACTTCATTCAGCTGCGCTACCCCTTCTTCCAAGGTTCTGCAAACCGTCGTATCTGCCAGTGCTACTATGCATGGACTAGGTATTTTATGCTCTATGGGGATTACAGTGTTCACTTCATACTCCAACCTCAGAGGTGCCTGCGCTATCAGTTTCTTGCACGCAGTCCTATAAGCACATAGAACTGCTGGTATGCACAGGTCCCAGTCAGTCCGATGTGCATTGTGGACCTTGTTCAGCACTTCGCATACTTTGTTAAAGGCTTTTGCATGGATAACCTTCTGTGCGCATGCTTATTGACCATGTCTCCTAACATGAAGGTTGTGTGTCTCCATGCAGGTTTAGTACCATATGCCTATATCCATCTGGACAAGTGGGCATACGGACCCTTCTGTCCAGTAATCTTGTCTGTTAATGGCATCTGAGGATTCCCAAACCATATGTGCATCATCTTCCTACATTCGCACCAGTCCTCAAAGCTTCTCTGGTGCATACCGCACCACCTCGTGGGCGTAGTGCGTAGTACCCATTTCAACGCTTCGAAATGTTGTTGTTCCAACACTTCTCTTTCAAATATGTTCAGGAAGTCATCCACCTCACATAACCCATCATACGTAGGTAGATCCCTTACCTCCATTGATACGCAGTGCAGCAATCTTGTCATCATGTTACAGTTCAACATGGTTACCTCGTGCAACCAGTTCTGCCATCGTTCTCTCTCCTCATCAGAATCCGATGTGCAGGATATTTCATGCTCCCATGAGATTCGTCCATCCGCGATCGGATTCACCCAGTCTTGTTCTCATGCGGTTATCTTGTAGATGTAGTCCAAATCATCGTCGTTGTCATAGTCATGCACTAGCTCCGTGTAGCGTGATCCTTCTGTAGGGTCCAAAGGTACAACTACGCGCAGGGACTTTTTCTCAAAAATCATCTTGTGCTTCTTCAGATTTATCACCTGATTCATGTCAGTGGCCCAATCTATTCCTAATAGAGTAGGGTAGGGATTTCTGTCATCAACAATCTCTATTACTTCGAAGTCTGTGAGAGCACTTGCTCCTTCAATATCCACTGTGATTCCCTGCAATCTCCCCATAGGTAGGATCTTTTGATGGTTCGCCATTCGTAGCTAGATAGGAGACCATTGCAATGTATGCCTTCCCATAGGCTCCCATGTCTTCTTTGGCAGAACGTTCGCATTCGATCCTAGATCCAGAACCACTTGGTCCATCTCATATTCCCCAATCTGCACGGTCAATCTCATTTCCCTTCCCGTTTATGTCATGTGTTTTCCAAGCTTCCGGACTCTGCGCGGTTCTCCTGGCTCGGTCCCAGCGCATCTATTTATGAGTTCTTGTAGCCCATTTACAACCTTTCTATAGAAAAACAGCTTCATGGATGTTTCCAGGAATGTTGTGAACATCAACGAGTCCATTTTTGGCTTCAGGCTGTCTTTTCTTCCTAAAGTGGAGGCATCAACGAAGCTCTTCTTGGCTTCCATCAAGGTTTCCTTAGCATGCTCCAAATCAAACTATGGTTCTTTCGTTGGAGCCTTGCGAAACCAAGTACTTTCTTTGGGCTTCTTGCCTTTGTCATCCCCTGTCATAATTCCACTTCAGAGCACAATATTCACATTAGGGTCTTCCTAGTGCGGCTCAGACGTCATCATTTGTAGGTTCTAAGTCGGGGCAGGTTGGAGTGCTCCCTTGTTGCACAGCCTCACTATTAGTGTGGGAAAATCCTCCATCTCATGATCAAACCATGTATAATACAAGCATGATGGACACATCATATTCGTACAATCGCAGCCATAATGTCCTGGCCCTCCACAATTGTAACATATCAGCTATTCACGACCTCTTCGAGGTCCTCCTCCACCTCGGCCTTGTCACTGCCCCTGAAATCCGGTTCGCACCATCCGTGCATCAAGGGGACACATTTCAGCTTGAACTCTGTAGGTAGGAGTCTGATCCATCATCAGGTCATCACTTCTACAGGTGCACTCATCATGTCCCACTGATCTACAGAAATTACATAACAACAGCTGTGAATTCTGCATATACTTCTATAATAAATGGCAGTTATCTGTAGCATGCTTTCCTCCTATTTGAAAAATCATGCACTATAATGTAGGCACTATTCTCGGTCCTACTTGTGCCTCCGGTCTCAATGGCATTGGTCCTCCTCCCACGAGGAAATTCACAAACACCAGGTCGTGGTCCTTGTCATGTAACTGACCCTTGAACTTTACGCACCATACCTCGTCACACACTTTTGGGCGAGATGTCCTGTCTTATTTCAGACTCTATATCTCAAGGAACAAGTTTTTCAACTGTGCGTGGATCTGCTGAACTCCCAGGTTGTGATCCTGTATCGAGGTCTCATGCAGTCTCATCACGATCTCAAAGGCCTCTACCTAAGTTTCTAGCTTTTGTTGTGACAGCGCGTTCCTTAAATGCGGCGTTAACGATGCTACAAACCATTCGTGGTGTTTTCCATCTGTCAGCATCATGTTAGCTTCATAAATTGTGCACTTCAGTCTCTGATCCAACTCCCAAGGGGTCTTGCATGGTAGCATTGTGATTTCCTTGAACCCAATGATCGGGGACGCCTCTGACTTCGACCTGCTAAATTCTTTGTTTAGTGCAGTTTGAGTATCTACGATCTCTGCATTCGGATTATCATTGGAATGCTTATTGTACCAAGTCAACACACGATCCTGCAGAGCATTGGCCAACATCACCTTCTTTATATTGTCATCTGTAACACCCTGCACTTCCCATACAATTTTTATCACGAACCAAAACTGGTCCAGATCTTCACTTCCTACTCCCTTGAACATTGGCAACTTTGTCGCGCTTGCCATACTGACTCGCGGTGGTGGCAGAGGTTGTATGGTCGAAGATGGGGGTGAAGATGTTGAAACTAGTGGTGGTGTAAGTGGGGGTGGTATGTGTGGAATCCTCTGGCTTATCAAATTGATCTCACTTCTTGGTGAGACCTTCGCGAGCTCTTCTTCGTCCCCCTGTGGAGGTGAAATCAAGGGGCTATCTTCTAGTTCCGTACTACCTTCATTTCTATAGATTCTCCCACTTCGCGTAGCCCCAAACATCAATTTATTTGCATAACCCGCTTTTCACACAGTAGCATTTTAATCCAAGTGTTCAAAGATTTAACATACTTACTTCGCGGTCCTTTCAGGAGGTGTCGTTCTTCCTCGCTATAGTTGACTGAAGTATCTACCGCGAACTCGATGATGAATCCTCCTATAATTCGATCGAGCCAGTGATAAATAGTGCCCGCGATCTTATCCTTCGATGCTTTGGATTTGCGCACCAATTCTGGAGTCCACACAATAGGTCTGTCGAGTTTACACCTTCCTTGGCTATCTGTTAGCTTTGCAATCCACTTGTATAGCTCAGTAGGGAAAGATGGGAAGAAAATTTTGTGGATCTCTGTGTATAAGTAGCAGTCTAACCACTTTTCTTTTGATAGTCACAGATTGTTGTTCTCCTGTACCGCGAACTCGTGAATCTTCCTATCCAACCAATCCTCAATTCCCTTCTTAGTTGGATTCCAATGATACGACATGAGACATCTCTATGCAGATCCCAGTCCTGGAAATAGAACCATTTGTTGGCTTGTTGTGGCCTGACCCAGGTTCGGTATTAATTATCCAAACAAATCCCTGTACTACTGGCCCTTTCGGCAATAGTCCGCGGGGCGCAGACTGAGGTCTCACCCAAAGTAGTATGGGTAGGTGTTGGAACCAGGTTTCCGCACCCTTGAGATGTTTGAGGGGTTGATTTGGTCCAACTGCAAGTCCTTGCATGTAGGATGCTTCACGCACTTCCCTGGCCTTTGCGCCCTGATCTACTTGCCTTCGTGCAACACTAACCAGGGGCCATCGAGCTTCCGTGCTGCTGGAGTAGTGGTCTGCACTATTTTCCTAAGTCGCACCTGAGATATTACTTATCTCCATACACCAGTTAGTTATCTTCATGTAAATAAAATCCATGTGTTATATTTATTTATACATTACATGCATATAAGATCGCACAACAAATAAACAATAAACTTGCAAATTATACCCAATAATACATGAGGCAAGAAAAGATACACAGAGATATGGTAAACTTCTCTTTATTAATTCTTTCCATGGTTACAGACTCGACCTGTCCTACGCACTCAGCTACAGGGGCCCGTGCACTTGGCTGCAGACTATTGAAAATGGCAACAAGAAATGCTAAAAATAGAAATGTTAAAAATAGCATTGCTATACATAGTAGTTCGGGTACCAGTGTTGGACATAGCAACAAGGAATGGAAAATGGAAGTGCTAAAAATAACATTGCTATAAATAGCATTTCGAGATGGATTCCAGTTTTAGTTAGTCCCTGAACTAAAATTGAGAAGTAAAATTCGAATTTGATCTTAGCAGTTGTTTGTAAAATAATTAATTAATTCATCTTGAGTTAATTAGTTGTAGAAAATCAAACATGAAGTCTATGTGGGGACATGCAATAGTTATCCCATTGATTGAGGAATTTATCCCTCAGTTAAACAGATAAGGATGAGTTGTAATTTGAATTTTAATTAGTTAGCTCAGTTAACTGAGTTAAGTCCAGTTAGATTAGTTCCAACAGTTTGGGGAATTAATTGTGAGTTTAGTTAGTTAATGCATGCATGCATGTAACTACTGCACTTTAGATAACTAAATATTCTCTCATAAATAACTTATGCATGTTAGTTCAGTCAGAGACCCAATTGGGATCAAAGGAAGGGACAATGTACTATCAGTTGGAGGATTTTTCCTATATAGGAAACTCATCCATGCAGAAGGAATTATCTTCTTCAGGATTGCGTAGTTAGATCAGAGGTTAGTGAGTGTGTGAAGAGGCCAATTCACATAGGTGGCAGCACTGGACCCCAGGAGAAAATGCGCAAGGAAATAGGAGGCTTGGAGGGCAAAGGAGAAGGTTTGTGAGAAGCCCTTGACTGTCTATGAGAAGCTGAGGGATTGTAGAGAGAGCAGGATAGCTTGTGAGTTGATTCTTTTTGTAACTCGAACATATTTCCACTTGTATGATAATACTGAGTTTGGAGTTTCAGGTTGAGGCTTTCCCCAGGCTATTTCTTATGTGTTCTGTGTGATTGATTTCTCATTCTCAGTTATATGTGTTCTAATTGTTCTTGCTCATATTCAATTAAGCTTCCACAAAGTTTGTTGTAGAAGTAGATCATTTATTTTTCTTTAGTAAATTGCATAATCTGTTGATCTACAATGGGAATTTCTACATGGTATTAGAGCGAGGTTTTGTAGAAAAAGTTCTACATGGTATTGGAGCCAAGTTTATCAGAGAAAAGTTTATCAGAGCTGTGAACAATATAAGAATAACAGAATTCGAAGTAAAAAATAAAAAAAATTGGGCCGTGAGATTCCAGAGCATATCTGAAAATTTTTGTGCAAACTTTTAAAAAACAAATAGCAGATCTGGATTCCTTGCGAAAAAATACCCAAATTTAGAAAACAAATTGGCTAAATTGGAGTTCGGATGAGGGAGATATCACTGATATAAAATCAGCTCTTTTTCCAGAAAATTTCGTGACGGTGGGAAAGATGAAACAAATTGGTGTGCTAGCCAGGAACCTATATGCACTTGAGGTACAAGATGCATGCAAAGCCTTGAGGAGCAAGGAAAATGTTAGATACTTGGTGGTTGAGAGGAAGTGTACATTACCTCTCAACATGCAGCGCCAGAAGAAGTCTCAGACAATTATGGAGGAGCCACAATTGGTGAAGCAGCTTCAGGAGGTTGTGGAGTAGCCACAACTAGAGACACTGAGAGGAGACCGAGTGGAGGCATCCACTCATGCAGGGACCTCCAGTAGGGGGAAATTTCGAGCCAGGTGGGTAGAGGGATCACTTGTAGCCATACCTCTAGGTGTGAGGTGGGGCGATGTGAAGTGATAGTCCCAAGAAGGCTAAAATAGGGGTAGGATCCTTGAGGTACCCAGCCTCTTTGATTAGACATTGCTATGGGAGCCCCGACGAGGAGTAGCAAGATTGGCTGAGTGGGTAGAGACGAATGTGGATGGAGCGGCAGAGAGAGCTACAGTGCAGGAGTACCAAGGCAGTGTAGATCTAGCAGGCCGCAACAATGCAAGAGGCATAGGAGTTTTACACCAGTGTAGGATGGCACAAATAGGTGTGCAATGGTGCAAGATGCAGGGAGTTGTTGCAGCAGTGCAGAGGTCAAAGAGGGAGCACTTGTCAACATTAGAGGGAGCTTCAGCATCAGAGGGTGTTTCTAGCCCAACAGGGTGGTTAGTTGGGAGATTTTTTTGTTTCTAGAGTTGCTGGAGCAATGACACTTTGGAGAAGTGTTGCATGCAGAACATTCCAAATGTTCAGGATCAGGTTCGAGTTGAATGTCTTTCTTGTTGAAACGAAGTGTTGAAAATGGCAACAAGAAATGCTAAAAATAGCATTGCTATACATAGCAGTTCGGGTACCAGTGTTGAACATAGCAACAAGGAATGAAAAATGGAAGTGCTAAAAATAACATTGCTATAAATAGCATTTCAGGATGGATTCTAGTTTTAGTTAGTCCCTGAACTAAAATTGAGAATTAAAATTCAAATATGATCTTAGCAGCTGTTTGTAAAATAATTAATTAATTCATCTTGAGTTAATTAGTTGTAGAAAATGAAACATGAAGTCTATGTGGGGACATGCAACAGTTATCCCATTGATTGAGGAATTTATCCCTCAGTTAAAGAGATAAGGATGAGTTGTAATTTGAGTTGTAATTAGTTAGCTTAGTTAACTGAGTTAAGTCCAATTAGATTAGTTCCAACAGTTTGTGGAATTAATTGTGAGTTCAGTTAGTTAATGCATGCATTCATGTAACTGTTGCACTTCAGATAACTTAATATTCTCTCATAAATAACTCATGCATTTCAGTTCAGTCAGAGACCCAGTTGAGTTCAGAGGAAGGGACAGTGTACTATTAGTTGGAGGATTTCTCCTATATAGGAAACTCATCCATGTAGAAGGAATTATCTCCTTCATGATTGCACAGTTAGATCAGGGGTTAGTGAGTGTGTGAAGAGGCCAATTCACACAGGTGGTAGCATTGGACCCTAGGAGAAACTGTGCAAGGAAATAGGAGGCTTGGAGGGCAAAGGAGAAGGTTTGTGAGAAGCCTTGACTATCTATGAGCAGCAGAGGGATTGCAGAGAGAGTAGGATAGCTTATGAGTTTATTCTTTTTGTAACTCGAACATATTTCCACTTGTATGATAATACAGAGATTGGGGTTTTAGGCTAAGGCTTTCCCCGGGTTATTTCTTCTGTGTTATGTGTGATTGATTTCTCATTCTCAGTTATATGTGTTCTAATTGATCTTGCTCATGTTCGATTAAGCTTCCGCAAAGTTTGTTGTAGAAGTAGATCTTGTATTTTGCTTCAGTATATTGCATAATCTATTGATCTACAGTGGGAATTTCTACATGGACTACTAGGCCTCTGCACACATAGCTGCAGAGCCTTCTCCTACTCTACGACAAAATTTACACTTCGACTCAAGCTCTTAGACTCATCATGCTTCTTTTCTATTCATTCCTTCTCTATCTTCTACACTTAGAGCCTTGCTCTATTTATAGAATCCATGGTCCGCGGACCATGTGTGGATCTTTCAAGCTGACATTACATTACAAAAACAAGGGTGGACAACTATGTGACTCTATTATGACTTTGTGCTCTGCACCCACAAATCGTGGAGTCTTTACAAAGGACTTGGTCAAAACTTGGGCTTTAAGCCCCAAAACGTGCTTTGGGGGGATTCCATAACCAAAAACATACCTAAGGAGAGGTTGTTACAAGATCAAGGCAACAACAACTGCACTACGGTGACATAGTGAATGCGCATAGGAAGTTTGGACGACTCGATTTGAGCTGAGGTCAGTGCTCGAATTTGCGTGTGAAGTGAGGAGTTTCTCGCCACTAGATTTTCTTGCGAGTATTTATGTGTAGGATTTCTAGTTTCGGAATCCAGTTGTACTTAGTTTATTTCGCTGCTCCATAATAATAAAACTCTCGGTTCTTGCACCAATTTTCTTGAGTTGGATTTTTTCGGGGACATTGGTCCAAAAATTAATGTGTTATTTTATGTATGTGTGTTGTGTTTCTTCCAATGTTTATTTATTCCATAGTTTATTTGTCTAGGTTGCAGTTTGATTGATTCAATATTTGTTGTAGAAAACAATAAATAATTTGTTAGGAGTTAATTTAACAATTATGAGAGTTATTTCCAGTTACTGCAATAGGAATTGGGTTTCTGATTTTTCACATCGTAACAGAGCATAGATTATCAACTGAAGAGCTCAACAGTGAAGGGAGAGGGAATTTCAATGCTCATTGAAGGGTAGCAAATTGAAACCCAAAAGGCAGTGCAGTTGCCTTGGCCAATAGGTCAAATTCTTGAGGAGAATTGATTTTTCTGAGAGGGACAGAAAAATTTGATCTCTCTAGATCAAGGGATTCTAGAGGCAGAGGGAGAAACCAACATTTTTTCGCAGAGAAGATCTCTTGTTGGATGCAATAGTTTTGCAACAGTAGAACTAGCGTGGAGAGGAAGAAGAGCACACACTGAGGGAGAATTTTCCTCAGGGAACTTCTAGCCTCAAGAAGTTTTAAATCCCTTATAGACTAGTAGTCATTGTGAGTATTGTTTCTAACTCTAGAAGGGAGTGTGAATAGCCTAGCAGTAGCTGAGCAAAAGGGAAGAGGAGACTTTTGACATTATCTAAGATGGCCACTACTGGACTAAAGATCAGGATAGGTTGGACGGTTCTTCCAACTATGTCATCTAGAAGGAGGATATGTCCTTCCTTATATATGAATATGGCCTGGAGCCATATATAGATGCAGTGGTAGCTATCCCCACAGATGTCGGTCAAATAAAGGAGTATAGAAAGGAGATAGTGAGGGAAAAAGGATTGATCCTTGAGGGTATTCGAGACCATATTGTATCACACATAGTGGAAAAGGGAATGGAAAAGGAGATGTAGCACATATCAGAGTTGCACAGTATTTGGTGGGTAGTAGCAGCCAAACATAACCAGTGTAAAAGGAGATGATGCAGAGATAGGGCATTGTTGCAAGAGGCAACAATTCTAGAACACATTCCTCACTAAGAGGGATGATAGTTTTTATAGAATCAGATTTATTCTAGCCTTGATATTTCATGGAGGGGCTAAAATGAATGAGATCTCTAAAACCCATAAATCGTTTCTGGAAATTCTGCCTAGAAATGACTTAATAAGATTATTAGTCATTTTTTAAATATTTCCTAAGTCTAAACTTAGGGAAAATTACTAATTAAGTAGAATTAATTAAGTAATGGCGTGAATGTTCAAGAAACTCACACGGATCAACTTCAACTTAATCTTAGCCATCAATTATGATCTAATCTTGGTCGTTTAAGCCTCAATAGAGGATTATAAGAAGAAGTCAATCACGCTTGGAGAAATTGCTTATGCAATTCGATTTCATGAGTAGATCAATTTCTTGAGTAGAAACATTCAGTTGTTGGAGAGAGAGCCAGAGAAATCGAAGCACTGAGAGTGGTGCAAGGACAGTGAAGTCAGAGGAACATTTCCAGATAAAGTGAGTGCATTTGTAGAGAGGCAGAAAAGCCACAGTGACGCTGATGTAACACAATGTAGTAGCCTCTAGAGGAAAATTTGAATTGTTGGGGAGAAGTAGAATTTTAGTGCCAGAAGTTGGGTAGAGGTTTGAGAGGCTAGGAGAGATGTTTTCCGAGACAACAATTAATCATCCGACTTGAGGAGAGTTTGTTCCAAGCTAAAAGCATCAACAACTGTGCTAGGGTGATTATGTGACTACGAAGAGGTAGTTTGGACTACTCGATTTGAGCTGAGGTCTGTGCCCAGATTTTCTTCTGGAGTGAGGAATTTGTCCTCATGAGATTTTCGTGCCAATATTTCTCTATAGGATTTCTAGTTTTAGAATCCAATTGTACTCAGTTTATGTAACTGTTGCATAATAATAAAACCCTTAGCTATTGCACTAATTTTCCCGAGTTGGGTTTTTGTGAGGACATCGATCAAAAAATAACTGTGTTATTTTATGTGTGTGTGTTGGTATTTGTTCTAGTGTTTATTTTTTCTGCAGTTTAATTGTGTAGGTTTCACTGTGATTGATTCAGTATTTGCTACAACAAACAGTAAATAAATTGTTATGAATTAATTTAACAATTAGGAGAATTGTTTACAGCTGCTATAATAGGAATTGGGTTTTTGATATTTTACACTTTTTCGTTAGAATTATTATGAGGATAGTTAGAAGGAAAATGACCAATGTCACCACAATTGAAACATATTAAAAGATCCATACCCTTGAATTTACTTTTCCCTCATTTTAACTTTCTCATAAAGTTAACAACTTCTTCATCTAAGTACTTGTAATTCAACAATCAGAGCTTTCCCTTGATTCCTATTTTTTTTTCTCAGTCTTCTTGGATGATGTAAAACATGCTTTTATATGGAATTTATCTTTCTATTCTAATTTTGTAGGTTGTAAGTATTCCATGTAGTTGACCCATACTGAGCTTTTCTAAATCATGTTTTTCTTCTCGATCTTCTTGGATGTTGTAAAACATGCTTGTCTATTATATGGATTTTCTTGTTCTATTCTCATTTCGTAGGTTGTAAGTATTCAATGTAGTTGTAAGTGATATAAGAACCTTTTGGACAACTACCTTGCTATCCATTGGTTCTCCCATTCCTTCAATGGGATTCATTATTTCATCATATGTTTTCTTATTTGTTCATTCTTAGCTGCTCAAATTGACCTCAGTAGGTCTGGAGCTTGTCCTCCTTTACCTTCTTGTATCCTTCATATATATTTTGAATCTTGTCAAAAATTACTTTCGTTTATTTGTATTGCATCACTTTGACATATACAAAATCTAACACACCATTCAGGAGGGCACTTTTAGATCTATCATTGTTTTTATAGACCCTATGACTATTTTCATCTCGTGGAAATGTCAAAGGTTCTTGGCATTCAATTAATACAAAATTCCAATCTTCAAATCCTTGTGCTTGAAGGTATGCCTTCATCCTTCCATTCCAAAATGCATAGTTTTTCCCATTAAGTACTAGAACTCCCAACTTATTCCACTCCATGATCTCCTTTCAATTATTAAAATACAAGTGAAGGAACCTGCTCTGATACCAATTTTTGGAAATATCGAGGGGGTGGGAGAAGGTGAATCAATATTTCTTATCAATTAATAACTTATTAATATTTTCATAAAATTAATTAATCTTGATCATCAAGTCAAAGAATTTTAAAAAATTAAATAGTAGACACCAAATTTTTTAGGTGGAAACCCTTCTAGTAGAAAAACCACCTAATGATTTTCAAATCATTTATGAGTACATTAATGCTTTAGCTCGAATTGAAAAAGTGAATCCCCAACTCCCTAGTACTATAGAAAACTATTCAATTTACCATCTCCAAATGGAAGGACACTCCAATGCCCTAGTTTTATAAGCTATTACTAAAAGGATGCTCCAACACCCTTGCAAGCTAGAAATTGTCCTAGCACCACCCTACCTTTCTTAGGATCCAACCTGATGGTGACTTCAACCACTTTCCTGGCACCACCTAACCACCTTGAAAATGATAATGAATTTGACAACTATTGTGGGCTCCTATAATAGGGACAATGACCATCTTACAAGATATTTAATAAAACCCTTATTACTCATGACACCCTTACACAAATAACAAAACCCTTGCTACAAATGAGTCTCTGATGAAACATGTACTCCAATATATAGATTGATGTCCAAGTGACTCTTTATGCCAAAGTACCAAAAAGTAATACTAGCAGTGGAAAGTTGAGCAAGTGTACATTTACCTGGAGTTATTTATGAAGTAATACATTTTCTAATGCCATTGTAATTTTCTTGTAATGTTCAATATCAGATCCTGGTGACTACACATGATCTCACTGTTGCAAATGATAAAACTTTTATTCATGAACCCAAGGCCAACACATCACAAAGAGAAGATCTGTAGATTGAGATCATGCTACTATCATCAGATCATGAATTATTTCTACAAGTTATTCAATAAGATATTCAGCTGCACAAATCCTTTAAGGAACCAAAGAGACTAGGATGAAAATCTACAATATTGTATCAAGAAAAATCTTTTTCTTGGATCAAGGCACCTTAAGCTATTCAAAAGATGACACACATGAAAATTGTTCTAAATGCCACTTCAAATGAAACTATTAATGAACATAGATGAGTCGATCTAATTAGAGCTTCAGGCATGTGTATGAAAATGTAACTCTAGTTCAACGAGCTCATAATATTTGATGATGAGAAAGTGTAACTCGTACTACCATATCTGGAAGAGCCCCTTACTTCTTACTACCTTGTTTAAAATGATAAGGCGCTACAACAAGGATGACAATGTAAAATTACTCCCAACTGTAGATGAATTAGTTCTGCTACAAATTGTTGTGTATGAATGCCACTATTATTCCTTTTGGCTCCTTTCTAGGATTGAGTATCACCACAACAAATTCTTTTAGCTAAAAATATGAATGTAATGTTTTGAGGTCGGTTTGATAGATGTAAACACACTTCAAAAAATTAGGCCGCAAACCATTTTGTGACATCAATCAGCCTCAGAACTTTGTAATAGTATGTCAAGAAAGTAATGAACGGAGATCCACAGTCACTTATCGACCAATATGTAGAAGTTAAGTCTTGATATAGGCCAGAAAACCGTTATTTTGGAGTCTCATATGAACCAATATTATTTGGGTCTTACATAGATAACGGAATGAAAACATCCCATTCTAGGATATTGTCTTAACAAGGCTTCTCCATACCACAAAAACGTAAGTCCGAAAATATTGATGTGATTAGGTCACTGAGCATAATTCACAGGTCTGAAATATGAATTGTTCACTTTCCCTTTACCTAACAAAGGGTCGTAATACTTTATAAATATACTTCAAGTTGATGATGCATTGAATCCAAAAATATATGCCATAAAATACTTGGTCATTAGAACTACTAATTATTAGATATCTCTTCTTTAGGACTACGACTAGGTCTACAACAAAAAATACCCAAACATCTACTTATTGAACCACAGATCCTTATCGCTTCTTGACTAATAGTCTTGTAATTGATGCTCTAGTGAGGGTCGAAACCCTTATTCCTACAAATAGACCAACGAATCTAAACCAAATATGCAAAACAAGACCCAAACACCTCAATGCCTCTCGACTGATCTAATCAATTCACCACATGACCAGAATAATGATTTTATAAGTTCAAAAAATATTCATTTGAGTGCATATCTTAGGAGGGAGGTATAATTGCTTTTTATATATTTTGGAGGGGCTCCTACGAGGTAGTCAAATTCCTATTTTGGGGGGAGATTTTAAATTTCGAATTCAATGTTTGGAGGGAAAAAACTCTTTGATTATTTTTGTATTTTTAAATTCAAATACCTTTGAGACCCCAAAGACCCCTTTCTCAATTTTAATGTTGAATTAGTTTGGAATACCCTCAAAAAATAACCTTGTTCCCATATTTTGATTGATGGAGAAGAAACAAATTACTTGACAATTTGAATTCACCAAAGAGGTCTGATGCCACATCATCATCCATTGGGGTTTATTATCACAAGTTGGGGGCTTCAACTTAAAAAAAAAAAATAACTCTTAGATGGTGAAGGCTCTCGTGGTGTGCCACATAACAAAGGAATTGGCTCGATGAGGAGAATCGAGAAAAGATGATCTAGACCTAAAAAACAATGATTTCCTATGTCATTTTGGTTGACAATAGGAAGGGCATATTCTAGTGTTGTTTGGTTTGACATAGATGACAACCAAATTTTAACATGTACACATAATTTAAAATTTAAAATTTACGAATTTGCATCCTGTAACCTAGTCATAAAGTTTTGATTTCTTTCCTTGGCATAAAGTTGTAATGAATAAACAACCTTTATTGATTAAATTCTAACCCAAAAATATATGGTGCATAATGCATGGTTGTCATTGGTTGAATAGATAAAGAAACCCAAGGCCACTATGGTGTTTTTTCTCTCTCCATGTAGAACATCCAACATGTCTCTACTTATTTATTAGCACATCCATGTTCAAAAAATAAAAATACAAGCATCATGCACATGGTAGCATAATCTAGAGTTTGCAATTTAGGGTTAAGAATAGTTGTGCTAGTATATTATTACTTTCAAGGTCATTTTCTTTCCAGAACGCATCCATGTTATATGTTTTATGTCAGTGAGATAATATAGGAGGTATGAACTATTATTGGATAGTAGAATTTTTGTAAAATTCTCTTAGATATTTAATGTTCGGTCATCTCCATCATAAGGATATATGGCTTACTTCTATGATTCTAGACAAGTTGGAATGATATATGAACATATGGTCTTATGTAACTGGTTCTACTATTTTAATAGATAACCTTTATTTTTTTCTTCCCTGAAAAAAAATATTATTATTACTTTCTAAAATGTATAGTAATGACCGATAAACTTTTATATAGCTATCAAAATACTTATGGGTTGAATTTGTAATGTTAGTATAGGAGTAGAGGTAGAAAATTGGAAAACGATGGGAAAACCTTTAGAAAATATTTGATTTCATTATTTGAATAGTGCATTTTATTTCATTAGACAGAAAAAAAAAAAATTAAAGATGGAATTTGAAGAAGGATACAGCTCTCTGGTGAGATAATTGCAATAATCACCCACTTAGGAGACTGCACCACAACACTCTATTGCATACATCAATCCAAGAAACTATTACATATACCAGATTAGATTATTGTTGAGAAACTTCGTAAACTACAAGAACTACCAACCAATAAATTCCAAATAAGGAAAACAATTCAACAACACATAATAAGATCTAAATATGACAGAATCTTCTAGAGATTTCTCCATTATTCCAACACTCCCCCTAACTGGAGAAATTTGTTTTCTACCACACCCAACTGATTCCTACGTATTTGAAATTTTTCCTTTCCAAAAGGTAGGTAAATATGTTAGCCACATTTTCATTGTTATTATAATAGACTAAATCAATTTCCTTAGACTACATTTTTCCCTGACAATATGATAATGAATCTCAATATGTTTTGATCTTGCATGGTACAAAAGATTGTTTGCTAACTTGATGGTGCTTTGATTTCCAAACTTGAAAATGGTTGGTTATTCTTTTACTTCTCCTACATCTTCGAGAATTCATCTTAGTGAAATTGATTCACACATAGCACTGCATAAAGATTTGTACTCAACTTCAATGGATGATAGAGACATAGTTTGTGGTTTATTACTACTCCAAGCCTCAATCCCAGATCCAAAATTAAATGCATATGTTGAAGTTGATTTTCTTTCATCAAGCTTTTCCATCGAATTTGAATCAGAATATCCTAGCAATAAAACATCAAAGTCATCAATATATTTAATACCATAGTTAATTGCTCCTTATAGATAACGAAGAACTCATTTCACTACTCCCCAATGGATTTCAATAGGTTTTTCCATGAACTGAATTAGAATATTGATTGAATATGCTATATTGTGCCTAGTTGTAATGAGACAATTTAAACTTCACACTAGCTAACAATACAATGTACCATTCACCTCTTTTGTCCCATCATTATTGCAAAGTTTGGAATTTTGTTCTAATGGTATTGATACTTCCCTAAATTGGTCCATTTTAAATATTTTTAGTAACCCCCTAGTATACTTACTTTGTGTAACTAATTCTTATTCATCGTCTCTCCATATCTCAAGACCTAAGAAATAATAAAATTCATCAAGGTCTTTCATTTTAAATTCTTGTGGAATTTTTCCTTTGACTTCATCAATTAACTTAGAACCATTGTTTTTTATAATAAGATTAGCATAGAGAGAAATCATAATAGAATGCCCCTTTTTATATGTCTTGATATACATATTGTGGTTACTTTGCTTTTCATAAAACCTTTCTGAAGAAAGAAAGAATCAATCTTCTCATATGATGATCCTAGTGCTTATTTCAATCCATATAATGTTTTCTTTAACTTATAAACGATGCTCTAGACCCTTTTTAACAAATATTTTTGGTTGAAAAAGATATAATTCTTCTTTTAATTCACCATTCAAGAAGGTAGATTCAACATCTAATAGATTTAGCTTCCATTTATGTTTCATAGCAATCATCAATCTAATTGTATTTAACTTATCTAGAGGTGAAAAACTTTATTCGTAATTAATTCCCTCTTTTTGTAAGTTTCCTTTTGCCACTAACCTGACCTTGTATTTATTTATACTTCCATAAACTTTAAATTTAGGCTTGAACAACCATTTGGATCCTTCTGGTACATTTCTTTTAAGGAAATTCTTTTATTTCCCGAGTATCATTTTTCATTATAAAATCATATTCTTCCTTCATTGCATCTATCCAATCTTTATGTTCATTATATTCTTTGAAATTTGAAGTTTCTGTGACATTCATAACTTTAGTCATTAAGGCATAACATTTAAATATTACCAGTGGTTTAGTTTCATGATATGACCTTCGTGATACTTTTTTTCTTTCATCTCTTCTCTTTATTTGGAGTGAATTATCTCTTCTTAATGGTGTGTTGTGACTATTAGAGGTATCCATATCATTGGATTCTTCCTCCTCTTTTTGTTCCTTCTTATCATCTACTTCCTCCTTGACATGATCATACTCATAAGGGATATGCCATGCATCATACTTCTCATTCATATGGACTTCATCTCCAAGCTCATGAAACAATACATATCTTCATGCAAAAATTTTATGTGTGCAACGATCAAACAACTTATATGATTTATGATCAAAACAATAACCTATGAAAAATCACTTGATAACTTTTGCATCAAGATTCCTCCTATCTTCTTTCGTAATATGAGAGAATGATTTGCTAACAAATATTCTCAGATGGATTATTGCTAGTTGATAACCAAACAATGCTTCAAAAGAAGTATTATGATCTAAACTTTTAGTTTGAATTATATTTTTAAGTAAATGACAATATTAACAACTTTAGCCAAAAAAGAATTAGTAAGATTCTTACCTTTTAACATGCCCCATGCACATTTTATGAGGGTTTTGTTCTTCCTTTCAAATGATCCATTCTATTGTGGAGTATATGGTACTATGTATTATTGTACAATTCCATGGGATTAGCAGTACTTGATGAATTCATTTGAAATGTATTCTCCCACTTGATCTCATCAGAGGACCTTGATGTAATTTCTTATTTTCTTTTAAACCATATCTTTGAACTCCTTAAAATATTCAAATATGTCACTCTTCTTCCTTATGAAGTATACCCATGTATATTTTATACAATCATCAATAAAGATAAAGAAGTAATATGCTCCACATAATGATCTATTCTTCATAGGACCACATACATCTATATGTATGAGTTTTAAAGAATCATTTTTCCTTTTATCCATATGAGTAGGGAACTATTCCCTTTACATATTCCCAAATGAAAACCATTCACATGCAGAATATTCATTCTTAAGTATTGGAAGCCCTTCTACCACTCTCTGTTTTTGCAGTAATAATAGATCATCAAAATTAATATGGCCATACCTTTGATTCCAAATATATTTTCTTGTCATTGCATGGATGCCAATGCTTGATGACTTTTGGTTGTCACATTGAGCTTATACAAACCTCCAATTCTAACTCTTGTTCCAATAACCTTGAAGCGATCCTACATGTCTTTCACCACACAATGTGAATTTACAAATTAAACCTTTATGTATTGATCAATTAGAGTGGATACTAAAATTATATTCTTCCTAATACTTGGCACATACATCACATTGCAGATTAGTTTAACACATTGATTAGGTAATGTCACTAGCACATCACCATACATTGTGATTTCATGTGCATGATCATCTTTAAGATATATATTTATAACATTGTTAGCTTTTTGAATGTTCTCAAACTAGTGCCTATTACAAGGCATATGTATGGAGGCTCTAGAAACAACAAACCAAGTATTTGGATCATGTATTTCAATAGACAATGCAAAATCTATAACAAATAATCTAAACATTTTTATGCTATCATTCACTATTTCTCCTCTCTCAACAAAATTATGAGTGTGCTTCTTATTCTTATGTTTGGACTCGTGGTATTTTTCCTTCATGCAATCTCTAGAGAAGTGTCCAAACTTGCCACAATAATGACATTTAATACCAACCATTGGAGATGTCATACCTAGTTGTGATTTTGCAAATGGTGTCTTACCAAATGATGGATTTCCTTGTGGTGAATTTCCTCCTTTATTACCTTCCCGAGTGTTCCTTATGAAAGATGATTTCCCTTTTTCCAGAAGTGTTGAATTAGAATTTTGAGGCTTAAGAATCCTTTGTCTTTCTTCCTTCTGCATGAGTATACCTACCAAATCATCAAGATTTGGAGGTTTCTCCCTTTCTGCAAGACATGTGATGAAAATCTAATGTTGATCTAGCTTTCCATTTAAGGTTATAGTAACTAGATTAGTGATAGATACTGCTTCTCCTATATACCTAAGTTTATCCTTAAAGTCCATAATTCTTTAAACAAATTTACTAATACTTTCATTTTCTTCCATTTTAATAGACAAAAGCTTACTCTTCAAGGACATGAGTCGATTTGTATTCTTTGGTTCTTACAATTTGTTGAGTGTCATCTAGGTCTCTTTTGACATCTTGCAGTGTTGTGATATAATATTATCTTTTACAAACATTCAAAACAACACCTTCTCCTTAGTCTCTCGCTTCTCCTAATCTTGAATTGATGCACCTATAGCTACTGCAGTTGCCTCTAGCTTCATTTCATCACCACTCAATAGTGACCATACATTGTATCCCTCCATCAACGTCTAGATGTTAAACTTCTGATTCACGTAATTAGAACCATCCAACTTGGTTGCTTCATTTCCATATGATTCTACTATAGGATTATCCATATTGAAGTAAAACATTCTCCAAATTTCAAATCAATCAGTAATTTTAAGCCCACATACAATGATTGAATATATAAAAGGATTCATAAAAAACTTAGGAGAAAATAAAACCAAGTTTACATATTTTTATAGCATCTCATTTCCTAGCATGTTTCAAAATTTTGAAGCAGATTTTGTAGTAGCTGATTTTGTATTATATTTCACAGTTTCATAGCATTTGATTTCATAGCAGCTCCAATTCATTAGTTGATGAATTTAAATATCAACAATGATGAATGGAGAATTGTCAACACCCTTCATTCAATATTGCTTAGATTACGTGCCCATCCAATGATGAGATATTTTATTGCAAAAAAATAAGGATCCTTCCATTGCAGTTTTTAATGGCTATGGAATACATGTAGCAATACCTTGTAATTTTCCACAATTCATACAACTCAAAATATTTTCGTCTGAGTGTGTGCCTAACAACTCCAACACTCCTTTCCACACTCAATATGGTCTCCAGGTATTATGCACAAGTAACCAAGCTCAATATTTAAAGCCATCCTGCTCCAAAAGAACACCAAGAAACTCCACCATGTAGGTTGACCAACTAGTAACACAATTCCATGCTCACGTATCTCCAACTTGACAATGTCACACACCAACAACACACACCTTTCACTCTCACACTAGTGACGCTCAACACAAGCCTCATGACCCTTAGATCAAACAACCCTCTGCTCTCATATCTACAAAAAAATATAGAGAAAAAAAATTCAAGAAGGATGTTTCTTTCTGATGACACAATCAAGACAATCGCTCACTCAAGAGACTGCACCACAACACTCCACTTCACCCATCAAGATAACAAACTATTACATATATAAGATTAAATTATTTATGAGCAACTTCCTAAAATATAATAACTGAAAAACCAACAAAGTATAAATATCACAAAAGTTCAACAACACATAACAAGATTTAAATATGAGAGAATAAATAATAAAATCTAAGTATGAGAGAATTTTTTTAAATTTCTTATTATTCGAACAATTAGTTGAAATGTTAAAAAAATGAAAGAAAATTATAAAAGCGGATTCCAAAACACACCAGACTTTATCCCACCATTATGCATATAATGAATCTGAAAGCATTGAACTACTAAAAAAAAATGAAAGAAAATTATAGAAGCCGATTCAAAAACACACCACACTATATCACACCATCATGCATATAATGAATCTGAGAGCATTGAACTTCTATTAGCTCAACGCAAAATACCGTAGGGAGAGAGACACACCGAAATACACCTTACACACGTACAAACTCATGTGAATAAGATTGGATCATTGTTTCGCTATTTATAACACACGGGAACCTCTGGATGCCCGACTACGTAAATTAATAGTTTTATCTTCACGTCTGCTGTATTTCTATCATATGGTTAATGATTTCTTTTTCATTCCAAAGAAGAAACTAATGTTTTACCCTAGCTTTTACTCATTTCCTAACTGATTTGGAAATATATCCGATTGCCAAATTAGTCAATTACTTTTTATAGGATTTAAAGTATCGTATTCACTTAAATCCACTCGTGGTAGGAGGGGAATTTTACTAAATTTAATGTGAGGAAACTGTCATTTAGATCATCCAAATCATTTTGTAAGATTTTGATCGATTAAAATTCTATCAATATTCAATATTTTCAAATGTTTATCCTATCCGCTACGTAGCCAATTGCCTTTTATGAAATTTGAAGTTGTCTCTTTTGTGTATAGTTGTTTTCTTTTATGAAATATGAAGTTGTTATTGATGAAATATAAAGTTGTCTCTCATTCTAATTCCCGTTACAATGACCTTGAAGTGTTTCTACTACATGTGTTTAACCACACAATGTGAATTTACAAATTCAACTTTTATGTATTGATTAGTTTAATTGTCACAGTTGCAATGACTTTGAAGTGATTCTACATGTGTTTCACTACACAATGTGAATTTACAAATTCAACTTTTATGTATTGATAAGTTTAATATGACAATTAGACCCTTTTATTTCATGTGCATGGTCATCTCAAGATAAATATTCATACTAAATCAGTGTTAGTTTCACGAATGTTTTTAGACCAATGCCTCTTACATGACATATATATGGGGGCTCTAGAATCAACAAATCAAGCATTTGCATCATGTATTTTAGTAGACAATGCAACATATGTAACGAATAGTAAAAAAAAATTGATGCCATCATTCCTTGGGAGCTTTCTCCTTTGTTGGAAGGTTGATGATCATCTAATATTCATCTAGCATTCTATTTAAGGTTATAGTGACTAGGTCAATTGTAGATAATGCTTCTCCTATATCTCCAAGTTTATCCTTAAAGTCCTTAATTCTTGAAATAAATTTATTGATGCTTTCATTTTCTTCCATTTTAATAGACAAAAACTTACTCTTCAAGGACAAGAGTCAATTTGTACTCTTTTATTCATACAACTCATTGAGCTTCATCCAAGTCTCTTTTGACTTCTTGCAATATTCGATATGTGGTATATTGTTATCTTTTATGAAGATTTGCAACAACACTTTTGCCTTAGTCTCTCACTTCTCCCAATCTTGAACTTATGCAACTATAGCTACTGCAGTTTCCTCTAGCTTCACTTCATCATCACTCTCGATTGACCACACATTCTATCACTCCATCAATTTTTACATGTTAAACTTCCAATTCACCTGATTGAAATCATCCAACTTGGTGGCTTCATTTAGGTATGAATTTTCTATAGGACTGGCCATCTTGAAGTAAAACATTCTCCAACTTCCAAATCAATCAACAATTTTAAACCTACATAGAATGATTGCCTATTTAAAAGGATGCATAAATACCTTTAGAGAAAATCAAACTAGGTTAACATAGTTTTGTAGCAGCTAATTTCATGGCATGTTTCACAATTTCGTAGCATATTTCAAAGTATATTTCACAATTTCATACCATTTGATTTCGTAGCATCTCAAATTCATCAGTTGATAAATTTTAACATCAACAAAAAACAAATGTATCATTCTC
The DNA here is from genome assembly GCA_031772625.1 of Pinus tabuliformis. NCBI lineage: Eukaryota > Viridiplantae > Streptophyta > Pinopsida > Pinales > Pinaceae > Pinus > Pinus tabuliformis. The sequence goes on along the minus strand of CM062816.1, from coordinate 214,060,965 downwards.
AACCCCTTTCATCTAATATTGCTTCAATTACACACCTACCATACACTAAGATATTTTATTGCAAAAAAATTATGATCCTTCCTTCGTAGTCTTCCATGACTATGCAATACTGGAAGTGATCTCTTCCAATTTTCCACAATTCACACAACTCAAAAGCTTTTCCTCTTAACAAATCCCTAAGAATTCCAACTCTCCTTTCCACATACAAGATGGTCTCTAGGTCGTATGCACAAGTAACGAGGCTCCATATTTAAGCCCATCCTCCTCTAAAGGAACACCAAGAAACTCCTCCACGCAAACTTAGCAACCATCTACACAACTCCATGTTGATGTATCTCCAACCTCATTGTGTCACACAACAATGATCCATGCCTTCAAATCTCACACCAGTGATGTGAGCCTCACGACCCTAACGTCAAACAAGCCTTTGCGCTGATATCAACATAAAAAATATAGAAAGATAAAATTGAAGAAGGATGCAGCTCATTGGTGAAACAATTGAGACAATCGCTCACTAAGGAGACTACACCAAAACACTCTATTACATACATCAAGCCAACAAAGTATTACATATATAGGATTAGATTATTGTTGAGCAACTAGATAAATTTTGATAATGCACACTCTATTACATTGATCAAATAATAATATATATATACATGAAGTATTGTCTCAAGACACAGTGAAACTATTTTGGACACACAACTAGTTAGTTGAGAGAATATCTCAACCACACACCAATCTAGAAAACAACTAGATCTAAACAACTACTAGAGAATAGGAACAAACTTATTTACCTAGAAAAAATCACAACAAAAATAAGTAAGAATTATATTTCCAAATCAATTCCCTAAAATATAAACAAACATTTCAACAACACATCGCAAAATCTAAATATGAGATAATGTTATAAGATTTTTCCATCATTCCAACAATTAATTCAATAGTATATATAATAATAAAAAAAATTCTTACATTATTAAAATCATTCATATATACTTTTTAAAAAAATGAAAATTCTAAACCGATTACAAAATACACCACACTATATCCTACCATAATGAATATAACGAATCTCTGAAAGCGTTGAAAGTCGAACTTTTATTAGCTCAACGCAAAATACCACTGAAAGTTGAACCTCTATTAGCTCAACGCAAAATACCAGAGAGAGACCCAAACACCCAAATACACCGTAAGCACGCACGCATGCACTGACGTGAATCGGGTTGGATGACAGCCTCCGGACGCCCGACTACGTAAATTAATAGTTTTGTCTTCATGTCTGCTGTATTTGTATCGTATCGCGAATGATTTCTTTTTCTTTCCAAAGAAGAGACTAGTGTCCTCCCTCGCTTGTACTCATTTCTGCTCACTGATTTGCGAATCTATCCGATTGACAAATTAGTCAATTAATTTTTATTTTCAAAGTACTATCTTCACTTAAATGCACTCGTGGTAGGGGGGATTTTACTAAATTTAATGTGAGGAAACTGTAATTTAGATCGTCCAAATAATTTTATAAGGTTTTGATAGATTAAAAGTCTATCCATCTCGAATATTTTGAAACGCTTATCCTATTTGCTACGTAGCCAATTTTTTTTAATAAAATATGAAGTTGGCTCTTCAGTGTATAAAATTTAAACAAGTGTCCAACCATAGATTAGTGGTTAGGTTGTGAGGCTCGCTTATTTTTATGGAATTTAAAACAGTGGTCTTACTTAGAGTAGTGTTTGGGCTGTGAGAGTCATTAAAGTTGCATCTTTACCTAAAAGAGTTGATTGTTGTGTTGTATTCTATTGAAATTAATTTGCAGGAGATTGTAAGTTTCTGTTTTAGGTCTTCTGACGTTTCGATTAGGAATTTATTCATGTCTGACATTTTCCAAGGTTCGTCCTCCCTATTAGGTGGCCAATTATGTCGTATAGAATCTAAAATAGTGTCTCACTTAGATTGGCCGTTTGTCCTATCTGCTACATAACAATTATTTTGTAATTAGATTGAGAAACACATTTTACAATTAAAAATGAAAATGCTTGGAGCGATAACCAAAGGAAACCTTCTTTGTCTTCTGATTGATTGAGAATCTATCCATCTACCATATTTCCAGAGTTTGCTCTTTAACCAATTATTTTGGAAAGAATCTGAAGTAATGTCCTCACTAAGATTAGTTTGTACCAATCTCACCATGCGTTCTTCCCCTTTCCTTTCACAATCTATCCCTCTCCCAGCTTCCCGTGACCAGGCGTTCCTTATCATTTCAATTTGATTGATTTGCCTAATGTGCATCGTGTCGTCTTCGAGATGGATAAATTCTCAATCAACCAGAAGGAAACTCTCTTTGTTGATTGAGAATCTATCCATCTACCATATTTCCAGAGTTTGTTCTCTGTAACCTATTATTTTAGAAAGAATCTGAAGTAATGTCCTCAGTTTGGCCATGCGTTCCTCCCCTTATCATTTCAACTTGATTGATTTGCCTAATGTGCATCGTGTCGTTTGAGAGATGGATAAATTCTCAATCAACCGGAAGGAAAATATAAGGTACGCCTGGTCAGGTAGAGTACGCTTAGCTAAGACACTATTTGTTTACCCACAATAGTCAAAATAAACCAATGGCCAAACGCTACAGATTGGTCAGTGCAGACATGTGAACAGAGGAGACGACCAAACTCTGAGTGGACGTGTATATATATATATATATATATATATATCTCCCGATTTGACTTAATCCTCTCTTCGTAATTCTCTTAATGGAAAGCTAATCGTGGTTCTACACTCCTGGCTTTCTGTTTATAAAATGTGATTCTTCAGAGTAGGAGAGAATATATATTTGTGTGTGGGGGTTCTGTATAGTTTTTTTTACAAGGGAGAGTGAAAAAATAAATGCATGTCTTTCTTTTTTTTTTTCCTTTTTCTTTTTTTTTTTATTGGATATTAGGGTAATGTTAATGCCTATTTATGTAAAGGAGTGGTATAAAATATTAGTTTATTTTGGCAAAATTAATGTGATTTTCATAGAAGGAGAATATATATGTGTGTGGGGGTTTTGTATGAATTTTTTTTTAGAGAGAGTGAAAAAATAAATGTATATTTTTTTTGAAAATTAAAATAATGTTAATAGCTAATTATCTAAATGAGTGATATAAAATATTAGTTTTTTAATAAAATTATTATATAAATTTTACATATATATTATAAAAAAAAATTATTATACCTAAATTTTACAAAAGAGATCCTTAAATAATATGAAAAAAAAGTTATCCTACTTTTACAAATCTATTACTAAATAATGAAGGTTCATTATTTAATGTTTGGCTAATAATTTTAATACAAACGAGATCTTAAATAATATGAAAAAAAAAGTTATCCTCTTTTACAAATCTATTACTAAATAATGAACCAATTATTTAATGTTTGGATAATAATTTTAATATAATCTATTGGATTATATAATCTCAAATATTTATTTTTAAGGTTTTTTTCATAAGATTATTATTTAAGATATATTGATCATACTTAATATCTATTATTACCAACAAATTATCTCTATATAAAGTGTACTATTTATAAATATTTAATATAAGTAATGGATATAAATTATAGTTTAGATATATTATGATGTATAAATTATCATTTTATATATAAATGGTAATAGTTGTAAATTTTAATTAATAAAATATTTTTAGTATTCAAATTTATTAATATTTGTTATTTTAAGAATTGTTTATGGAAACTGTTCGTTATTTTAGTGGTGATTTACTGAAATTGAGTAGTCTCTATATTAACGAGATCAACCTGAAGTGGTTTCTATATCCACAGAAAATTTAGGTAGATCAATTCGAAGGGCATCGACTTTGTAACAATACATAGCAACAAAATTCGACCAACTAAATTATCCCTTAAACCTATATTATAAATATTTATAAATTGTATTAAAATTTAGGTAGATCAATCCCAAGGGCATCGAAGAAATTTGATTTCTGTAACTTTGTAAAAATACTTAGTAACAAAAACTCGACCAGCTAAATTACCTCTTAAAATTATATTACTAAAAAAATATTATAAATATTTATAAATTATACTCGACCAGCTAAATTACCCTTAAAATTATATTACTAAAAAAATATTATAAATATTTATAAATTATACTAAAATTAAAATTCAATAGCCAAATTTTAATCGTTGCTCTTCGATAATAATGCACAAGAAGTTATTCAACATATTATTGGACGTTCTATCATTGTTATCACAAATTAAATACCAAGCACAACAGTTTATGCCATTTCAAACTAATTAATTAAAATAAGTATCACCGCAAGTATTTTGTGTATTTTTTTCCAGATGTGATCTCAGGTATTCTGTTTTTAGATGTTATCTTAAGGGGCTGTAAAGTCTATAGTTTTTAGATATGATGCTATAATTTTTATATATAATCCTAAGGGCTTGTAAGGCCTGTATAAGAGGATGTCGTAGATAATAAATTACCAAAGAAATTTATGAAAAAGAGTATAGTAGTCACATTTTAACCATCAGGTTAAAGAGAGTTTATACGCATTTAGATATTAAGGGCATTGTAAAACCTGTATTATTCGATGATGTAGATAATAAAATACAAAAAAGTTCATGAAGAAGAGGATGCTAGTCACATTTTAGCCATCCTCTTAAAGAGAGAGTTTATACGCATTTTAATAGAAATGATGACGATGTAGCGTTTTATAACGAAAATAGTTTAATGCTTTATCACTTTAACTTAAATACATAAGTTATTATAATAACTCTAATTTGTATTACCCATAAATGCATAGTGAGTAATTCCAAAAAGTATATTTGATAGCTGGACAGGGAGAAAGATACTAGTGAGTTATTCAGATAAGTAGATTTGAGATCTCCATAGGAGAGATACAGAGATATTGGAAGGTAAATATATTTGGATGGATGGTTTATTTAATAAGAAAGGCTCCCATTCATATAAATTAATTAGAAAAATTAAGTATCAATTGTTTATTATATATATATTTTAAAAGTTAGTGGGCATTTTTATTAATAAAGAGAATTTATTTATAAGTGAAATTTTTTGAAAATATTAAAATTTAAGAAGATATTTATATCAAGCTTGTTTGAAATTATTACACTATTTACTAATCATTGATAATGGTGAATTAACTATACAAATCATTATTACATTAGAAAACTCCATGAAAATTTGAGAGTTGAAGTGAGGAAATGCATTTAACACATTTTATTACATTATAATTATATTAAGAGGTGCTTTATAGCTCATTTTGAGGATTATGTTATCACTTGACATGGCATTTAAAAATAATAAAATAATACTTATATTAACAAATTAAAAAATATTAATAACGAAAAAATAATGTGTACTATAAATAAAATACTTCAATTTCTATTTTAATTTTACATCCAACTATAAAGTAAAATTAAAAGATAATTTACTTTTTAGTGTGAGTAAGCTATATAACTCCTTGACTACTTAATATGAAGTAAAAGAATGACATGTAAAAATAATAGTATTGGTGCTACATCATTTATAATTCAATTGACATGCAACATTTAAAATAAAAATAGATTAATAACAAAAAATATATTATTATTAATTATAAATAACTTAATTTTATCTCAATTTTATATACATAAAAATAAAATAATGATTTTTGTTTCACTTTTTATGTCTAGGAATATGTAATTTATTCTTTTCTTAACATAAAATTCATATATAATATTTTATTTTTAAAAATAAAAATAAAAATAAAAAATTAATGTGAGTTATAATTCAAATATTTCAAGATGGATGTTCACTCAGCAAATATATATGTGTGTGCGAAGAGAGTGAGTTCTTATTCTATTAATAAGTTCTTTCAAATTTAAGGTATGATAGGGGTTTGTAATTTAATCTTTTTTTTCTATGTAAGACTAATTCTATTAATAAAAACAAAAAAATGATTACACCGAGGCCCCGCCTCAACCTTTGTTGCTAGAGTTCATCAAAACAGTCAAAACTGCCCCAGATTAGGGAAACCAGTTTGACATTGCAAAAATAACAAACATATAACCATGAACTGTCATCAATGGACACCCATACTTCGGACATGGATCCAAGAAAAAGATACAACTCAGCACCACTGGACTCGACATCAGAACAACAAAACCATTGATCAGACAAACAAAGAGCAAAAACATCAAATGACTGGACCAACCCGTCATCAGCGGAAGGCAAACCTGGCTCGTGGGTGGCAACGGATGTCACGTGGCATCATTTGTTGTCACCCTCGTCAGGTGTCTCCTCGACCACAAGGCGGGCATGCTGGTCCCATTCTTCATCTTTCTCCACCACATCGCCCTTCTCAGCACCACCTGGAGGCCCCCCTGCATGCTGGGTGTCGTTTGAGCTACCAACGAACCCCACCGTCAAAGAAACTCCTGCAGAGCTGCCACTAGCCCGCTGAATGTCACCTGCGTGAGCTTCTCCTTCATGCATTCTGTTGTGACTTGCGCCCTCGCCATCATCCTTAAACTTTTTCTTAGAACCCCTTCCCATTTCTGGAATTCTCACCTCTTGTGAGTGCTCTTTAGAATTTCTCGCTTGTTCATTGTTCAGCTCATCTTCTTCAATGAAGATGATAGTCACATTGGCAATTATAATGGGTCTATTCAGAGGGTGTTGAAACCTAAATTGGGTGGCATGAGGGACAGGGCCGGGACGCAGCTGAGAAATTGCAAAATGGAGCCTAAAATCGCTTTGTGGAGCCATTGAGGTCGAACCTTGCCCCCGCCCGCTGCACGTATGGGGATAATGTCTATGTGGTGACCTAGGGGGAGGCGCGATTTCCTGGTGCTGAGGGGGAGAGGGGGGAGCCGAGCTTTGTGCCGCCTGAGGGCGAGCACTGCCACCTCGAGTTCCTCCTCGGCGACTCCTCATGTGGTGACGGACCATACCAGTGAGGTTGGAGAGCAAATCAGCTGGATAAGCGGTCGGGAGGGATGACTGGTTGTGAAGACAGGGCTCCTGAGCAGGATTTACAGGGCAGTGCTTGGAGTGGGAGAAATGGTGCCCATTTCCAAGATCAATGCAACAGAGGTGCCAGCATCGTCTCCCTGTAGCTATTCTGCTACAAGAAAATTTAGCCTGCAGCGGACAATAGCTAAGGAACAGGGGATGAACTGAAGGTTCAGGAGGCGTCATTCAAATTTCAGCTATTTCCAACTCTCGGCCTAAGGGGGCATTTATTGCAACATGCACACTAGCCAGGTTTCGTCTGAAATGAACCTAGATCAGAGCACATTTCACCCCCTGGCAAGTCCTTGCGCCGGCAATCCTAATGATGACCATTAATGTTCTTGGGATACACCCGCATCCGGGTAACATTTTAAATGATATTAATAACAAATATAATTTAAAATAAATTTATGTGTATTTTAAAAGATATTAATAACAACTCTATATATTATATAAAACAAGTGAAAATTAAAAATTCAATATAATTAACACATTTAGTTACATATATTTTAACTCTAGATTTTGCAATCACTCAAAAAAAATGCATCTTCAGAAATTTGATATCTTCTCATACTTACAAAATTCAAAATTAAAATAAATATATACTAATATAAAATTCAATATATATAGATATATAAAATAAATCTTTTATTTTATATATATAATAAATTTTTTATTGTATATAATTATGTTATTCATATTCAAAAATTTAATAATGATACAATTTGTAAACTAAATCATAATTTGAAAACCCATAAAGTTGGGAGTTTTATATCTTCCTTTATATTATTTTTACAAGTGACATACCTATTTATTTAACATGCCTATTAAAAAGAAAAAGTATTTTGTATGGGGTTATGTTTAATTTTTGTATTTTGTATGGCGTTAGGAGTAAGTTTATGTACAAAAGGCTATGATACGAGAGTAATTAATTTCAAACATCATTTTCATTGCGTTGATTTTCAATTTCTATTTTTAAAATGATTTCTAATTTATTTTATTTTTAATATAAAGTTTATATATAATATTTAGAAATTCCTATTTCTAAAATGATGCGTAATTTATTTTATTTTTAATATAAAATTCATACATAACATTTAAAAATCAATAATAACAAAATAAAAATTAATGTGATTTATATTTTAAATATTTCAACATGCATATTAATTTTAAAAAATTATACATATTTTTAATTTAACATTCATATATCTTATTTAAATAATAATAATAATAAATTAGTATAATTCAAATAATCTATATTTTTAATTTAATGTTCATATATAATATTTAAAAAATAATAATAACAAAAATAAATAATATAATTCAAATATTTGAAGAAATATGTTGACTAAAATATTTTATATATATATATATGAATAGAGAGGGTTATTGTTTTATTAATAAGTTTTCTCTAATCGAATGCATGATAGAGGTTAGTAATAATTTTAATGTTTAATATAAATTTGAAAGGTAGTATTTAAAAATATTAATAATAACTCTATATATTATACAAAACAAGTGAAAATTAAAAATTCAATATAGTTAAAACATTTTATTAGTGTGTTATTCAAAACCACCATAGATTTATCTTAATTCTAGATTTATCAAGAGAAAAGAGGAATCAAATATCTAAATGTGTACCTTTCCTAAGTTTTACACTCAAAAATAAGTTTATATCTTTAGAGATTTAATGTCTAAATGTGTACCTTTCCTAGGCCTTACACTCAAAAATAAGTTTACATCTTTAGAGATTTGATAGCTTTCGGTGAGTAAATCCATATATGCTCGTATATATAATAAATCTAATATATATATGATTTTTTATTATATATATTTATGTTATTTATATTTTAAAAATTATTAATAATATTATTTATAATGTTGGAATCACGATTGGTGTTACACCAAAACCTGCATGTATTAGTAAATGGATACATCGTCAGTGTTAACATATCCATGAGAGGCAATTATGTACATGTTGCGAAACATGCGAGGACTGGTAGTTTATCCCACCTCAAATAATCCCCGCTAGTTTAGCTAATGTCAAACAATCCCCCCCCCCGCAAGGTAAGCCGAGTGTGATTCGAACTCGACACCTTTGGCTCTAATACCACTTGTTGGAATCACAATTTCTATTACACCAAAACTAGTAGGTGCTAGTAAATGGATGCATTGCTAGAGTTAACAGATCCACAAGAGGCGATTAAGCACATGTCGTAAAACACATGAGGAGCATTGGTTTATCCAATGTTTAACATATAAACTATATCATAATTTTAAAACTCATAAAGTGTGTTTGAGAAGGGAGATTTATAGCTTCCTTTATATTTATTGTACGAGTGACATAACTATTTATTTAACATACCTATTAAAAATAAAATGTATGTCATAAAGCCATTCAAGAACCTAAATGTTAAATTTTTGTGTTTTGTATGGAGTTAGGAGTAATTCTATGTACAAGAGGATATAATTATGGAGTACTTAATCCGAAATATCTTTTTCCATAGTTTTGATTTTACTTAATTACATCATTTACTATTGATTTCATTGAATTATATAATTATATTAATGCAGAATTATAACAAACAACAAGGTACAAGTGAAATTAGTTGCATTAGGTTCCATCGAAGGTTTCTTTTCAAGAGGATTGCGTTTTTATTTTATTAATATAACTTTATAACTACTTGTATAAAACTGATAGATGAATAGAATGTTTGAACCATAATATCTCTCTTCACTTCTAGAGTATCGATGAATTGTACTAGATCCCAACCTAATTCCTAACCATCATTTCCTTGAAACCAAAATATTGTGTGGTTTCCATTGATATGGTTTATAATTATGAATTTAAGCGGAAATTGCAATGAGAAGGTTGGTAGAGTGAGGAATATAAGCAAATTGTAGACTCTTTATAGAATTCTTATGAAAAACATGAGAAAATGGGAGTACGGACTGACTTAATATCCCAATCAAAAAAATTAAATGGTAAATTATACTTCTTCAACTATTATATGGTATTGTCACTAGTGACTCAGCTCAGCTACACTGTAGACATGCATGTGAACAAACACCACAATGAACAAAGACAGATTGTATTATTCATTAGAAATCTGATATTTATACAATAGAAAAGAAAAGGGAGACAATTAAGTCTGAATAACTTCTCCATAACTTATTCAGGAAAAAAGCTAAATTATGAACCAATGGTAAATAATATGTAAGATCCTGAAAGAATAGTTCAGATGCCCCCTTTAATATGAATGGGTATGTAATATGGCAAGTAAAATTTTGAACTTTTAAAACTTTTCACGTTCCAATTCTTTGGTAAAAATATATGCAATTTCTTTTGAAGTAGGACAATGTGTCAGATAAATGGATTTGGCCTCTACATGATGTCAAACCAAGTGATATTTTGTATTGATATGTTTGGTTCGATCATGGAATATAGGATTCTTGGACAATTGAATTACAAAAGTGTTGTCAACAAAGAGATGCGTTAAAGTTTTCTTTTCTCCTATAAATATTCTAGTATTTTTTGAAGTCAAATGATTACTTTTGTAGCTTGATCTGGAACAACATATTAAGTTGCAATGGTAGAATTAACAGGTACAAATTTCTTTCATGATCTCAAAGAGATAGCTACTGATCAAAGAGTCATCAAATAACCAAAAGTGGACACCCCATGCTCTTTATCACCACCAAAGTCAACATATAAATAATGAGTGAGATGGAAGTCTGAAACATTGGAATACTTCATTCCATATGTTTGAGTCCCTTTCAAATATTTAAGCCCTCATTTTGATGCATCCTAATGATCTTCACAGGGCTAATGGATAAACCTCGAAAGCATTCCTACAACAAAAGTTATGTGAGGACAAGTAGTAGAAAGATAAATCAAACTTCCAACAAGTTTCTTGTACTTTGTTGGATCTTCTATTGGACTACCTTCATTTGAAGTAAGCTTGAGATTTTTATCCATTGGAGTAGAAACATGATTACAATCCCACATTCTAAATTTAATCAGTAAATGAAAAACATATTTTTTCTGAGAAATAAAACTGTATTGTCATTTTTTATCAACTTTGATTCCTAAATAATAATGAAGTAAACCCAAATTTGTCATATAAAAAACCTTTTGTAGATGCTTATTAATAGATTCTTTGTAATCATCATTGTTTCGTGTGATCACGAAATCATCAACATAGAAAACTAGATATACAACTCATATGCCAATTTTATTAACAAGTAAAGTTGCGTCATCTATATCAAAATTATTATAATTAAACTTGAGAAGATTCTCAATTAGTTTCTCATACCATGCCCAGGGTGCTTGTCTCAAACCATACAAGGACTTCACCAATTTTCATACCTTCAACCCTTTCCCATTAACATAAAAACTCTTTATTTGAAACACGTAGACACCTTATTTTGAATCACCATTTAAAATTGTAGGTTTTATGTTCTTTTTAAGCTGCAAGAGAAAATAAAGTTCTAATATTTCCCCATTTACATAGAGGAGCAAACATTTATGTATAATAAACACCTTCGTTTTTAGCATACCCCTTTGCTACCAGTCCTACTTTGTGTTTGTCAAGTGAACCTTCTGCCTTACACTTAATTTTATAAATCCACGTACAACTAATAGGATTGATGTCAACAGGATGATCCACCAACCTCCAAGTTCCATTTTTAATGAGGGCATCATACTCTCTTCGCATTGAATCTTTCCATTCATCACAACTAGCAGCATCTTCAAAGGTACAAGGTTTTGTTATAGGCCATTTTTTTGCACTTAGGAAAAAGGACCTAAACTCGAATCTCTCACCTTTCGTTAAATTTTGCATCAATCCCCTATAAGGGATAAAGGAAAATTATTCCCAAAAGTTATAATAATATTGGATTACATTGGTTCAAAACCTAAATTTGAAACTACATGACACAAGCTTCATTACAAGTTCTGATGGTGCATGTTGCACACTGCAATTTGTGCTGGTCAGTGCAGGTTGGGTTTACTAAAACTATGATAACACTTGGAAATGAGGAAAAATAAAATAGAGTTTCAAAAACTCCCCCTCTAGAATATTTGAGAGTTTATTAGTCCATTTTATGTTGAATATGATCTCAAATTCCTACTAATCAGACTTTCTCCCTTATCTCATGAAACTTGCCTCCTTTTAAAGTGGATCTATCCCTATTATGGTGGATCTACAACTTCCTCATTTTCCCTATAAAAGTAGTACCTGCTATACAATATGGGTTAGATTTTGGAGACTCTGATTCTATCCTTATGTTGTCAATTGGAGTTTGGAGGTCCATAATCCATCCGTATGCATTGGTGAGATTGAAGGCTTTATCATTGTGACAAAGAAAGGAGGAGAAGGCTGGGAGAGATTAACAACATCAAGGCCTGAACAAGGATTGTCATCTTTCCCTAGTATCATTAATATAAAGTGCATTTTTTCCCATACATTGTCTCTTTGATTATACATGTGTAGAATAAGGTTCCTTAATATTTTATTTATATTTATTTGAGTATATCATGTTGTATATCTCAATCTATCTTCTTGTCTTGGTTTATTTGTAGGTTATTCTTTCAAGAGTTAAAGTTGGAACTAGAGTGAGCAAGTGAAAATAAGAGGAAATCTTGCAAACATCAAGTAGGTCTTCTTCTTATACTTTGAATATCTCTAGGGAAATATAGTGTAGTTTTTTTAGTTGTTTCTACGTTAAGCCATTGAACTTAGGAAGATCACTTTTCTGCACAGAAGGGATCTCTCTGAGAAAGAACTTAGAGACCATACTAGGGAATAATTGTTCTTTGGTGGTTTTGTTTGCCATGGAATTTTAAGACCTGTACAGGTGACAATTTTTCATCTCGTTTAGACTGTAATTTGACTTTAGAAAACTGAATTTCGAGCTTGATTAGGGGCTTTCCTCAATTTTTGTGCGAATCAGCCCCATCGCACATGTCCGTCGGTGGAAGTGAAAATCTATGCAATTGTTGTGAATATTATTTGCATGTTAGTGCATTTTGTTTTCTTGTAAACTATGATGATTCAGTGACAGTGCACTAGTAAACTGCGATGATTCAGTGACAGTGCACTACAATGTAGCTATTTTTTCATTAAGTGTGAACCATTACACTGGTACGTATAAAATACTTGTGATGATGCCTGGAAAATACAAAGATTAGGGTTTCCCTTTCTTTCTTTGAGATTTGTCTTGTTTTTTGTGGTTTTTTGAGTCTCTTGTCTATCTTATTCTCTGTAAAGCCAACAATTTGTTTGAAATTTAGTTTGATTTCTCTTTGGAAGGAAATTATTTTTTTCTGGTCAATTAGAGACTTTTACAATATGGATTGATTATTGATTCATTAAATGACATTTTATGTTACAATAGTTAGAAGCTTGAAATGTTATTTTTCAATAATGTAGTCATAGTTTGAGTTTTATTTACATTATGAAACTATAAAAAAATACAAAATTATTGTTGATTAAGGCTTTGAATTTGTCAAATTGGAATAATGAATTTCAAGGACTTGTTTTGGAGTTTGTTTTGTATGTCATTGTGTTGAAATTATTCCCTTTCTCTAGTTACATCTTCATCTAATTGAAAAGGGTTCTATCACATTAGCTACATTTTAGGAACTCAAGTGAATGTTTTCTTTTTACAGTCAAACATAAACCTTAATCAAAGAGAAACATTTAAAATTTACCAATGAATCTAAGGAGCATTTGAAACAGTAAAAAAATCTAGTTGATCAAAGTTATAATATGTTTTATGATATCTCTAAACATAGGAGATGGCATTAAGCATCTGTGTTATATTCTAGGGATGGTCGATTTTACACGAACTTTGAAGCATATAGGATCGTGCTTCCATGTACCTTTCGGTATATAGGAAGGCACTCCATTTACAACGAGTATATGGGAATTCTCCCATTGTACCATTATTCATTAGACCACACTAATATAGACTTCGCTTCCATGTACCCTGCTACGTTATCCATTTCTGGATTCATGATAGGTTTACTGGTCTAGTTGTTTTTTTAACCTCGTTGGTTCCAAATGTCCTAACTTCTTCAAAGGAAATCTCTCCTCAACAACACCAACCTAAAGTTGACCCTTTTCCTTCTTCACCCATCATCTCTTCTTCCATTTCTTCTTCTTTGCCTAGTAAAAATCTTGGTGTTAGTAACTATGAAGATATGAGGAAGAAGAAAAGGAAGAAGAAGTAGTAGCAAAATAAGCAAGGGGAAATCCAACCAACGTTTTCTGTGAATGCAGATAATGTTTAGCAACCTTCAAACATGCCTTGTAAAATTAAATTCCCCTGCAAGATTTGTGAGGGTGACCACCTTCGTAGAGATTTCCCTAATATTCCCCAAGTATTAGAAGTGTGGTCTAATAGCTCACATCATCCCTTATCGTCAGGCTCTATAGTTCATGGAGGTGACAAACCATGAAATAATAATAATAAGATTCCCATGAAAAAGAGTAAAGTTAGGTTTCCTTGTAGGTTATGTGAAGGGAGTCATCACACTCACCTTTGTCCTCATATAGTTGAAGCCTCCAAATGGTTGGAAAACCTCACTATTTCTCAACAACAAATTCCAATCGGTTACTGTCATTTTTCCCCCAATCCTCCATAAGTTGAAGAAGTGATTGATTTGATTCCATATTCAGCCAATCCCACTCTCCTTGAGTGTGAATCCCATGAGTCCTTTTCCAACCACCCATTGGTCAAGAAAGTCATCGACTCGATTCCATATTCATTGAATCATACTCTCTCCTTAGAGAGTGAAGTTGATATTGCTCAGGTTCTTCTTGTTACTTCAGATCCCATTGAATAAGGGGGAATTTATCTCATTCTCACGGAACCCCCTACTAGTAATTAGGTCATTTCCATCGATTGGAATGAATTGACAGAGCCTCATCTTCATTCTTACATGAATTTCCAAGTTATGGTGAAGGATTTTGATAAGAACATATATCACACTGTAATAGATGAAGACACTTTTGTTAGAATTTTATGCTTGACTGCTTGGAAAGATTTAGGTTCCCCTCATTTTTTGTGTGATACTAACAATTTGTTGGATTTTAATAGAAGAACCAATGAACCTTAAGGGATCCTTCCTTAGTTGCCTATTAACCTAGAAGGGAAAACTGTATTTATAGATGTTAGTGTACTCCAAAGCCCCTTGGATATCAATTTATTGCTCGAGAAAGGCTATGCTTATGTTGTGAAAGTTTTTGTGACCACACTCTTTCGAGTGATATCTTTCCCGCATGATGGAAAAATTGTGAGCATTGACCAGCTTTTGTTCATTGGTCTTGATTTGAATTCCAACCATCCAACTTACCTAAATGTTCCTAATATACAAGTGGTATCCCCCTAGCCATAGGTTAATTATAGGGAAACCTATTCCATGCCTATACCAACTGAAGAAGAAGAGTCTCTTATTATTTGCTCAACTTATTTTAACCCAGATCTAGTAGGTGATATGGTAAACTATTTGTTGGGAGAATTGGAGCCTAATATTACTACCCCTACTAGATCCCTTGATATGTATTCCTTCAATAACATTGTTCTTCCATTTGATGAATACCTCTTGGAAGCCATGATTAAGCCCTTGATATGTATTCCTTCTAGGGCCTTGGCCTCCTGGGAACAATGATCAAGGTAAATAGTGCCATGATAATAGTTCTCTTATTGTGTCACCATCATTAAAAAATTAAACGAGTGACCATGAGCATAGTTTCATCTATGTTTCAAGCTGACGTAAAAATGAAAAAACCTTTGAGCATGGTTCTTTTCTTATGTCAAGATGATTAAAATAGAAATACAATCTTCTTTCGTTGATTTAAATCTTTGACTAGATCTCGTAAATTTTGATTTAATTTGTTTTTACTTGATCTTAGAGATGAACCTTCATTGCAACCTCCCAAATCACACGATCCTCTTCCTTCCTTACTAGTGAACATATTTTTGTGAGTAACCAATAGTATTTTTGTGTTTATGAGAAGAGTTGGAGGAAGAAATGAAGTTGGAGAGCATGCCTCTACCATTATTTTGTGAGAAATGTACTACTCTCAAGCATAGTTTTTCTCCGTTTCAAGCATGTGTAAGAATGAAACCACTCTCAAGCATATTTTTTCTCATTTTCAAGCTTATTTAAGAATATGAAATCTCTTATGAGATTAGTATTTGTTCTTTCTTGTGCCCATAAATACATGAGAATACATTATCGATCTTAGTCTTAATTCTTTTTCGTGCTAGTAAATAAATTAGAATATGTTACCAAGCTTAGTCTTTATTCCTTCTAAAGCTTTTAAATACATGAGAATAAGTTACCAAGCATACCTTGATCACTTTACTGGGCTTGTTAAAACTTAAGAAGAAGGGACCCCCCACATTCCTCTTTAAGCTCTTTTAAGACTCCCAAAATATGAAAAGAAAACTAGGAATTTGTCTCTTTGCAACTCGTAAAAGTAAATGAAAGGACATCTACCCATTATAAATTTACCTCTTTTATGGACATGGTTGCTTATTTACAAAAAAAATTACTTTAGTCAAGCGTGACTAAAAGAACTTTCCTGAGTATTTTTTTATGCCTTTTTGGGCCCAAGGGAATAAATTTACGAGAAGGAACCTCTTAGATTTTTCTTCTTTCCTCTTTTCTAGACTCTCTAAATATGAAAAAGAAGTCGAGTTACCACTTCTCTAGACTGGTAAAAAAATAAATAGTGTAGGACTCGTCAATCATGATGAGACCGAACCATTCCTGGCTGTTCGTTAAAAAAACTCAGAGGGACTCATCCTAAGAATGATTTTACAGGTCAAGCATATGTTATCCACCTCAAGCTTGTAAAAAAATAAAGAGGTACTTGCGAAAAATTGTGGGAAAGTTGGGGAGCATGGCATAAAACCTAATTTTTTATAGTAAGTCACTCTTGAACATGACACTCTTTCACCTCCATGATTGTTTTTTGGTTGGGAAATACTCTTGCCTCCTTTTTTGTACACATTATTGAAAGTATTCATAATGGGTCTTTGAGTCAATGATTCAAATTCCATATAAATGTTGCCAATATGTTAAAGGGAAGTCCACCCTCATTTGACATTAGTTGTAATACCTATACCCTTCTTTCATGTTAGCCATCCATGAACTAACTCTGCATCATCACATTTTGTCTGAAATCTTGGTATCCATTTTGTTTCATTGGTTGGTGTACATCAAGGCCCTCTTGTGACGAGTAACTTCCTATTGACTTTAGCACGTTATCTAGGAAGTTCATCTAGAAAATCCCCTAAGTGCCTTAGAACTTGCATGAATCAATGGAAACTTTCCTTGATTTCAATGCTAGGTTCTTATCATTTGCCTTCGACCAGAAGATTTTGTGTGGTGTTGGACTTCAACTCATTTATTCACACTTCATAGATTTCACTTTAGTACCTTGAGGGCCATTATTATTATCAGTGGTCCCTCTCACATTTATTAATAACTTTCATCCTTTGTCGGTAACCAGATGATGCCTACCATGTTCAACTTCAACACATCTATTCACATGGTTATATTCGTACTATAGAGTGATGATATGGATAACCCTAGATCTAGTTTCATCCATCTGGGTTGCGATTTCAGGATTCATAAACAGATCTACGAAGTATGATGGCTATGGTCATACATAAAGTCCTCCAAGTATAGGTCCATCATGGATAATCAATGGACATGAATTTTATCATTGTACATGTAAAATGATGTATATGTTGAGTATCAGTATGCCTACCTTAGCAGTGATATCATGATGATAATTTATTGTAACAGTTAGTTTATGATTGTTAGATCTCAACTAGTCCATTCTTGATCCATACTTTTCACATGGTAAAGCACTTTAGTCCTCATCTAGAGATTTTGACTTTGTATTTTAGGGGACAATCTGTTACAGGCCATTTTGAAACACTTAGGAAAAAGGCTCCAAACCCAGATCTATCGCCATCTGTTACACTTAGCGTCATTCACCTACAAGGCAAGAAGCAAAACTATTCCCAAAAGTTATAAGAACTATTGGTTCAAAACCTTAGTTCGAGACTCCATTGCACTTAGCTTAATTACAAGCTACGATCGAACATGTTGCACATATGAAATTTTCATTGGTTAGTGTAGGGGGCCTTTACTAAAATTGTAATGACAGCTGGAAATGTGGAAAAATAAAATATAACTTTGAAGCTCCCCCCTCTAAAATATTTGGCCACTAATTCATCCATTTTCCATTGAACATGATCTCAAATTACTGCTAATGAGGCTTTATCCCTTATCTTATCGAACTTATCCCCTTTCAAAGTGGATCTAGCCCTAGCATGGTGGATGCAAAAATTTCTCATTTTACCTATAGAAGCAGTACCTACTATAGAGTATAGGTTGGAATTTGGAGACTTTAATTCTTCCATTATGGTGTCAGTTTGATTTTGGAGGTTTGTAATTCATCCTTATGAGTTAGTGAGATTAAAGGCTTTATCATTATCATAAATAAAGTACAAGAATTCTGGGATAGATTCACATCATCAAGGCCTCAATAAGGGTTGTAATCTTTACCTATTATCATTAATACAAAGTACATTGTTTATTCCATACATCATATTTTTTATCATACATGTGTAGAATAAGGTTCTTTGATCTCTTGTTTAGAGTTATTTGAGTATATCATGTATATATCAATCTATTTTCTTATCATGGCTAATTTTTCAGGTTCTTCTTTTAGGAGTTAAAGTTGTAACTATTGTGAGAAAGTGAAGAGAAGAGAAAAGCTTGTGAACATTAAGTAGGTCTTCTTGTTATACTTCTAATATCTCTATGGAAATATAGTGTAGTTTGTTTGGTTGTTTCTAGGCTAAACCACTAAACCTAGGGATATCACATCTATCCTCATAAGAGATTTGTCCAGAATTGAGGCTCATTAACAACAAAAGAATTAAATTCACAATCGTGAACACTTTTACTGAAACATGAAATAACATCTCCTTCATTTCCTTTATTCTGGTTAGAATAATTCCTTGTATGAAAATTATCATACTTCCTTGGAAATGTCCTGATGCAGTTCGATCTTCATAATGATTGATATGGTTGTTTCTTATCTTGAAAAATAGGCTCCTCAAGAGCAATTTCTAATCTTCCAAAAACATTGCTATCATCCAATTTTTCTTTAACGTAAACATTATTATCATCGAGTGTTAAACATGGAAAATTTACTAAAGGAAAATACACACACTAATTTAGAATTGGAATCCCCCTTTCAGTATGTGGAATATCGTTAACAGATTCACAATAAAATGTTTTTGAATTGAATTTATCAAAATGATTGAGTTCTCTATTAACAATGGAAGCATATTTATCAAATTTAGGAAAAACAACATCTCTTGAAACAAAACATTTCTTGCTATTCTCATCATACAACTTGTAAGCTTTAGATCTATTAGAATATCCCAAAAAATTACATTTGTGACTTCTAGCAACCAATTTGTTTCGTTGTTGTTTAAGAATCAAAGTACATCATGGAGAACCAAAAACTCTGAAATGTTGAACAACAAGTAGTATGTTATGCCACTTTTCATAAGGAGAGTTATTATTGAGGAAGAAGAAGGAGAAAAATTTCAAATATAGACTGCACAAAGTACTATTGAATCTCCCCAAAACATTAATTTGACATTCTTAAAAAGCATCAATGATCTAACCATATTTAGCAATGCCCTGTTCATACACTTTGTAGCACCATTTTGTTGCGGATTAACAAGAACTGTAGTTTGATGTTTAATGCCATTTTATTGTAAATACTTTTTAAATGCATTATATGTGTATTCACCATGATTATCAGTCTTGAGGGTGCCAATATTAATTTTAGTTTCATTTGTCATCCATAAATGAAAATTATTAAAAGTTTTAGAAGCTTAAGACTTTTCTTTCAACATATAAACCCAACACATCCTAAAGTATCCATTGATAAAAGTTACCATATATTTTTTACCATTAGCATATGGAAGAGACATGGGTCCACATAAATCAGGATTTATGAGACCGAACTTCCTGGAAGCTCTAGAAGTAGAGTTTTGAAAAGGTTGCTTACTGTGCTTGCATAAAATAAAGGCATCACATGGACTAAGTTTTCTTGGAAAAGTAGGAAGACCTTTTAGGCCTTCTTGTCTCATAATCTCGATATTATCATAATTTACATGACAAAAATGAGCATTCCCTAACAAAATGGAAGACAAAGTGTCACTTTGTTGAGTTAAATGAGCAAAATTGAATGTAGAAGATGAAGTGTCTTTGAGTTTCAAGATTTTTTCTTCTTCAACACCAGTCATAACAATCATATTATCAGGTAATCTATGGATTTCAACTCTACCATCAAATATATGTATAGAATTCCCTTTTTGCATGATATTTATGAGAGACATCAAGTTTCTTTGAAACTATGTAATGTAAAGAACATCTTGTAGAATATAATCTACAAGTCCTAGGATTTTCAGTCGAATAGATCCAATTCATGAAGGCTTTACTTGTGATTTATCAACAACATAAACTACTCCATCAATATGATCACTTAATGTTTCAAAAAAATCCCTTATGAAGGTTATATGATAAGTGGCTCCAGTATCCAATATCCATGTATCTTTCTAATCAGATAAAGTAGTGCTAAAGGCATCATTTATGCTAAAATTATAATGTGCAACAAAATAGTGGGCAGATTCAGGCGGTTTTCCTTTTCTTGGAGGTTGTTACTCTTTATTTTCAATCAAATTCTCTTTCTGCTCCCTAATACTTTCCCAAGGAGTTCGACAATTAAGGGAAGTATGGCCAAGTTTACCAGATCAATAACACTTAACAGATTATTTATCATTCTAAAAATTATTTTGTTGTGTTTCACCTTGATGGTTATTACCCATTTCCTTTAAAATATTTCTTACTATGACCTCTGCTACTTTTTCCATTTCTAGCAGACTCTCCTTGTCAAGGTTTCTTCTCCTTCTGTGCAAGACACAAAGTCTCAACATTGGGATTGGGAAGTGACTCTTTCTTCCCAATGGCTTTCTCTCTCTCTGCAATTTTTTCTACAATTTTATCAAAATTCATGGCTTTCATCTGTTCACTGGCTTGAAGAGACTCCAAGTAGTGTGAATAGGTAGGATATAGGGATATAATAAATGGAGTGAGTTGCATATCAACTTTAACAAAGTGGAGTTAATATCATGACAAATGGATTTAATTTCTGAAACCAACCTCATTGGATCATTATCTTTCAATTTCAAATTAACAAATGTCATCAATAATTGTATGATTTCCAACTCTGAATGGGAGTCATCTAGCTTTTTTAATTTCTTTAATGTTGGAAATGTTGTGGTGCTACAAAGAATGTGTTGGATTGCATATTTTGCTACATAATGTGAGATCAAAGCATATGTCTTTTCATATTTACCCTTCTAAATTATATGTTGTTTTTCATCTTCAAGCTATTTTTGTTCAATATCACCCTGTCCCTTTCCAACCCCTTACCATATATCGCTAAAAATAAGAGTATTTCTAATGTTTCAAAACATTCTTCGTAATTTTCCTTTCCACTGAGAAAAAAACCTACTAATGAGATCAACAAATTCATAACTTCTTTGGCGAATAACAACCACACTCTAAATTAGTGAGCAAAATTAATTAGAACACGGGTTCAAAATAATTTTTTTACTCTTCCAATACTAACTCACCAAAATTGCAGCTTCACTCACAATGAGTATACCCTCTTCAAAATATTTTATCAACAAGGTTCACATCCATGCCGTGGTGTTAAGAAACATAATATTTATGTGTCAACAAAGGGTGGAGGAAACAACACATGCGGTGGGTCGGAGTCCCAAGCAATGCGGATGGCTGCATCAACAGTCAACAACAAACAACGGAAACTCGACAAATAAACATAGTTTTGAACTAGAAATGTGGGTCACATGAACAGGTGGCGTGTGTGTCCTCAGAGAGAACAAACAAAGAGGCATTGAGTCAACAAACGAGTGTCCCAGGATTGGCGGGTTTCCAAAATCCAAAACTCTTTTGCGCCACCCTCTTAGGTGGTTTATGAAACTATTAGAGTGGGGAGTCACAATCAAAAAGATTTTTTTTATCGTGGGATGGGTTGTTTTATAAAACAACTTTTTATCACCCCTTAAGTCAATTAAAAATCGTGCACTTTACCTTATTGAAAAATGGTTGATCTCACGGACTTGTGCACCCGCTAAATTTTCCACAATTTCGCCTCGCCACCGTCGATCCGTTAGTCTCGAGGTCCTGAATGTCTGCACAGACAACCATTAATTCTTCAAGCATGGAGTTTATAAATTCATCGGTGCTCTAATACCATTATAGGTAGGCCCGTGGATAAAATCCATGATGAAGAGAGACAAATATTATATTATTCAATAGAAATAGAATCGTTATACGACAAAAAATCAAAGGGAGATAATTATGTCTAATAACCTCTCCATAAATTATTCAAGAAAAAAACTAATGGCCTAATGCTAACTAATATACAAGATCCCTAAGGGTTGTTAACATGCACTTCTAATTACTGATAGTAAGCCTATCCATCATCACTATGTACATAATTAGAATACAATATCAATGATCATTACTCACCTATAAAAAAGTATAGGAGGGGTGTGTTGTGTTTCTAGGAAATATTAACTACCAGAGGGGTACTTTGGTATGTTTTTAGGAAACATTAACTATTAGGATGTTAGTTAGTGATCAATTCATTGTGTTTTAATCTTGTCTATTGTAGTTCAATAAATAGAATGTTTTTCTTTCTCATCTATTGAATTAAAATAATACATAATTAATTAAATAAAATATAAATATGTGAAATTAATCATTAACTTAATCATTAATGTTTATCACATTTTTATTATAAAATAGAAAATAATGCATAAATCAATAAATAGAATTCAAAAATACTAAGGACAATGAGGAAGTGGCCAATGCACTTGGAATTGTCCAGCACTTTTCCAAACATGGTCAATGAGGTGACCATTAAGAACCTTGATGAACCTGTCACCACTTAAGAAATGCATGGAGTTTTGAATGATCTTGCTAAGAAAAAAAATTCAGGACCATCAAATTATATATTTTTTTTCTTTCATGAGATAGATTTCAAACGTGGTTGAAATGGTAGAAGAATATCACTTGCAAGGGTACATATTAGGTGCATTTAATGCCACCTTTGTAGCTCTTTTCTCCAAAAAATACTAAACCATATCAAATTTAATTGTTTTGGCCTATTTCTATATAATGTAACATGGTTTACAAAATGATCTTAAAACTCATTGAAAATAGAATCAAGGTGTTTCTATATGAGCACATTACTACAAATAAATTTATCTTTCTTATAGATCGCAGGATACAAGGTGAAATGGGGGTCACGCAGGAGTGCCTACATCCAATTAAATTCAAAAGTTTGAAAGCTTTCATAATGAAGATCAATCTGATCAAAGCTTATGATAGGGTGGACTGGGAATTCCTCTAGCTAATCGTCCACATAATTGGCTTATAAAGCATCCATGTCAATGGTATTATCGTTTGTGTCACCACAACCAATATAACTATTTTGATTAACGGGTCACCCATTGTATTTTTAGTTAGAAATAATGGAGAAATGGTTATGTGGTTGTAACGCATCTTCTTAGTTTAGGAGTTGTTCCTAGAATTTAGGAGGTTGTTTACAACTACCTATTTTTCAGTGATGTATTTAATATGTAATATTCATTCATGTAATGGAGAGTGAATGTGAGCGAGAGTCTCCTCCTTGTTTTTGTTGAGTGCAGTCTCGAGGTGGTGTATTCACCTGTGAGCTGCAACTCCTTCTGATTATTTCAAGTTTAATTATTTTTATCTTGGTATCAGAGCTTAGGGTAGAGGTAGCCTTAAAAAAATTTTTCTGGGATGTATTATTAGTTACACATCTGTAGTGGTAGGAGTACATGTAAAGATAGCTATGTGATCAGGTGGAGTTGCAGTAACACCTGAAGCAAAAAGGCATCAGATGACTGATCATCACTAAGCCGAAGGAAGGGTTGGAGCAGAGATTCGGAGCGGAATTTTTTTTTTGGAAAGATTGCAGCAATTAGCGCGTTTTTTGGAGGAACAGTCGCGCCATTGGCGCGGTTTTGGAGCTGATAAATGCGCCAGAGAAAACAAAGACAAAATTGGCGCTGATCTGTGGTTGTGAAACGCGCCAAAATTCCTGCACATCGAGAATTTTCATTTTCCGCAATTAGCGCGGATTCGGCGTTGACTAGAGCGCCAGCCCTTTCTTTCTGTAAATCTGCAATTTTTGTTGCAGATCGGAGTTGCCCGGTGGAGGCACGTGAAGGTTTCTGCTCGGTGGCAGCAGATTTGATTTGCCCATTGGTGGCGAATTGAGGATCCTTGATCAGCTCGGAGGTAGTAGATCGGATCTGCCCGGTGGTGGCGAAGTAAGGTTCCGTGATCCGCTCAGTGGTAGCAGATCGGACCTGCCCGGTGGTGGCGAATCAGAGCTCTGTGATCTGTTCGGTGGTGACAGATCGGTTTTTCCCGGTGGTGGCATAGTGAAGTCCCTGATCTGTTTGGAGACAGCAGATTGGACTTGCCTGGTGGTGGCACAGAGAAGTTCCTAATCTGTTCAGTGGAAGCAGATCGGACTTGCCCGGTGGTGGCCGATTCGAGTGTTCACTAGTGCGAAAATGAACAACAATCTGGAATCATACCTCCACGAGTCCGGCAAGCTCGATGGAACGAATTTTTCCAACTGGAAGTTCAAAATGCAAACCTTGCTGGAGAGTGCGAATGCATGGGCGATCATCTTGGGAAATGAACAGAGATCCGGAAATACAACCCAAGAACAGGATTGGGATAAAAGAGAAACAAAGGCAAAAGTCATACTGAAGATGTCTGTCAAAGACAACATTATCCCTCATATTCGAGATTGCAAGTCGGCCACAGATATTTGGAGCACGATCAAGGGTCTGTATGAGACACAGAACACAAATCGTGTTCTCGCACTCAAAGGAAAATTGTATGCACTAAAGATGGACGAGAATGAATCTGTTGATGGATTCACAGCCAGAATCAAGGATCTGAAAGACAAATTGGGATCCATTGGAGAAAAGGTATCAGACTCAGATCTGGTTACCCTCACACTGAACAGGATGACCGATGAATATCAGACATTCATCTCAGGGTTGTCAGCGAGAGAGAAAGCCCCCTCTTTTGATGAGCTAACAGCGATTCTACTCCAGGAGGAGGAGCGAAGACAAAATTTGAAGACCCAGAGCAATGACCTTGCTCTGATGGCAAAGAAAAGACAACACAGAGGAAAGCAGCGCCAGCACCAACATCAGCACCAGCAACCACAGCAGTAGCAGAAAGGGGCTAACTCCTTTCAAAGGAGACCATCTAGAGGTATGAATGATAACTATGCTAAGAGATGTTTTTACTGTGGAAAGCCTGGTCACCAGATCAGAGAGTGTTATAAGAGGCAAACAGATGAAAGGAGAGGTAAACAGAAGAAGCATCAGGGTTGTTTTGCTGAAGAAGAGGAAGACCACAGCTATGATCTTCGGCTATTTACAGTCGACTGTGCACTTTCAGCATCAAGAGGAGATGAGGACAATACATGGTATGTCGATTCAGGCGCATCCTCGCACATGACTGGTAAGAGAGAATACTTTGAGTTTCTTGAAGATTCTACATGTGGATCCAAAATTTATTTGGGTGATGACAGTGGGTATGAGATCAAAGGTTGTGGGGATATTCCTGTGAAGCTACCTAGTGGCGATATCAAACATCTCAAAAATGTTCTATATGTTCCAGGAATTAAAAAGAATTTGATCTCTGTCTCTATGATAACAGACCAGGACATGCAGGTACAATTCTTCAAGAATGGATGTGTCATTCAGGATAGCAAATTGGAGACAGTTGCAACAGGAGTACGCGTGGGGAACTTGTATAAACTGGATGCAAAGAGCATGCCACAACAAGCGATGGTTGGAGCAACATCAACAGCTGAGAATCTCTGGCATCAGAGATTTGGACATATCAATCTATAAGATCTCATCTTGCTTAAAAATAAAGGTATGGTCGATGGACTTCCTGCTTTACATAATATCAAACTGGAATGTGATGGATGTGCATTAGGGAAGATGCATAGAGATGAATTCCCTGTGCATGTCAACAGAAAACAAAGAGACATCCTAGAACTAGTGCATACAGATATTTGTGGACCTATGCAGACTAGCTCTTTAGGAAGTGCATACTACTTTCTACTGTTTATAGATGATTGCACTAGGTTCTCTTGGGTGTATTTTTTAAGCAAAAAGAGTCAAGCTTTCCAATATTTTAAAGAATTCAAATCTATGATAGAGAACCAAACAGGAAAGAAGATAAAGATTCTCTGCTCGGATCAAGGGGGGGAATACAGGTTAAATGAGTTCATGAACTTCTGCAAGCAGCATGGGATTATACAGCAGTTCACAGTGCCACACACTCCACAGCAAAATGGAGTAGCAGAACGCAAGAATAGGACCCTTGTGGAGTGCGCGAGAAGTATGCTTCAAGGTAAGGGCATTTCTAATGGTCTTTGGGCAGAAGCCATTAATACTGCTGTTTATTTAAAGAATAGGAGTCCCACCAAATGTCTAGGCTTCAAAACCCCCTTTGAAGCATTGTTTGGACTCAAACCAGCAGTTGGTCATCTGAGAATATTTGGATCTAAAGCTTTTGCTCATGTACCGAAAGCAGATAGGAAAAAGCTAGATCCCAAAGCCTTGAAATGCATATTTGTAGGATATGGCACAGAATATAAAGCATGCAAATTATATAATCATGTGACTCATAAAGTGTTTGCAAGCAGAGATGTCATTTTTCATGAACAGATAGGAGATGGAAAGGAAGACTCTAACAATGACAGCTACATTCCATTTCTGATAGAACTGAACAGTGAAGAAGAAGAAGAAGAAATGGAGCAGGAGCAGAAACAGGAAGAAGTAGCAGCGGATAGCTCAATAAGTGAGGATGCAGGCCCAGACAGTGGTGAAACAGGAAGAGTTGAGGTGAGTCCTTTACCGAGAAGATCAGGTAGAAAGACTAGACTACCTGCAAAACTCAGAGACTATGCTTTAATGTCCAAAATTTTAAATATTGTAGAACCCTCAAATTATGAAGAAGCAAGTAGATCAGATGAATGGAGGGCTGCAATGCATGAAGAAATGGAATCCATATATAGAAACCATACTTGGGACTTAGTTGAGCTGCCAAAAGGAAAAACCCCTATAGGTTGTAAGTGGCTATATAAACCTAAGATAAATGCAGAGGGTACTGTAGAAAAATTCAAAGCAAGACTGGTAGCAAAAGGTTATTCACAACAGGAAGGAATTGATTTTGATGACACCTTTGCCCCCGTCGCTAAACTTAATACAATTAGAATGCTAATCTGTTTAGCAACAAAACATAAATGGAAGCTACACCAGTTAGATGTTAAATCTGCATTTCTGAATGGAGAATTAAAAGGAGAAATATATTTAGTACAGCCTCCTGGTTTTGTGAAAAAGGGGAAGGAACATTTAGTGTGTAAACTGCATAAGGCACTTTATGGATTGAAACAAGCACCCAGGTCATGGTATGACAAAATTGATTCATTTTTTGTTCAGCATAGTTTCCATAGGAGCCTCAACGATCCAAATTTGTACACCAAGATAAATAAACAGAGGCAAATAATTTTGATTTCTTTGTATGTGGATGACATGATAATAACAGGGAATGCAAATAGTTTAATCAAAGAAATCAAGCAGCAAATGTCACAGGAATTTGAAATGAAAGACCTTGGTGATCTTCATTATTGCCTAGGACTAGAAGTGTGGAAAGATTCTGGTCAAACTTTTCTAACTCAAGGAAAGTATGCCAGAAACCTGTTGGAACGATTCAGAATGGAACAGTGTAAAACAGCAGCAACACCATTGCAACAGAATCTCAAGTTAAGCAGTGACGATGGCACGAAACAGGTGGATGCTACTTTGTATAGACAGCTAGTGGGAAGTCTGATCTATCTTACGACAACTAGGCCTGATTTGGCATACTCTGTTAGTGTGCTGAGCCAGTTTATGTCCAGACCACTCGATAGTCACTGGAATGCAGCAAAATGTGTGTTGAGGTACCTTAGTGGTACTTGTAATTACGGTATTTTATACACTGACATTTCTGATGTTACTTTAGCAGGTTATTCAGATTCTGATTGGGCAGGCAACCTGGATGATCGTAGATCCATCACAGGTTATGCATTTAGTATTGGATCCGGGGTTATTTCGTGGAGTAGCAAAAAGCAAAGCACTGTAGCATTATCGTCATGTGAAGCAGAGTACCAGGCGTTGTGTGCAGCTACATGCGAAGCCATTTGGTTGAGGAGATTGCTTAGTGATGCAGGCGAAGGACAAAAAGCAGCAACCAGCATCAAAACTGACAATCAAAGCACAATAAAGCTTGCATACAATCCAGTTTTCCATAAGAATACTAAACACATTGATACTCAGTTTCACTTTGTCCGAGAAAAGATACAGTCAAAGGAAATTTGTGTGGATTATTGTAATACTTGTGATAATTTAGCTGACATTTTTACTAAGCCTCTAGGGCGAGTAAAGTTTGAGTTATTTAGAGGGATGTTAGGTGTGCAAAATAACCCTTTCTCCATTAAGGGGGGGAGTTAGAAATAATGGAGAAATGGTTATGTGGTTGTAACGCATCTTCTTAGTTTAGGAGTTGTTCCTAGAATTTAGGAGGTTGTTTACAACTACCTATTTTTCAGTGATGTATTTAATATGTAATATTCATTCATGTAATGGAGAGTGAATGTGAGCGAGAGTCTCCTCCTTGTTTTTGTTGAGTGCAGTCTCCAGGTGGTGTATTCACCTGTGAGCTGCAACTCCTTCTGATTAATTCAAGTTTAATTATTTTTATCTTTTTTCAAGATTTCTAAAGGTCTCCAACAAGGTTGTGCATTGTCCCCATTTCTCTTGATCCTTGTCATGGACGATCTTAGCAACGATATCTAGACTCCAAGGGAGTATGGCAGACTCATTGGTTGTAGGGTCTTTACTAACATCAATCCAACCCACTTAATGTTCACGGGCAGTGTCCTAGGTCTTTGGGCGGAAAAACTATCTGAATGGAATATTTTTTATCACATAATGATTAAATTTTTGAATGCTTATGTTCTAATCCAAAACAAGGATAAATATGCGCTTATTTCATTCTGTAGTGATGCCGAGGAATCAAATAATATTGTTGAGTTGTTTTAGGTCTAAATTAGGGCTTTGCAAGGCGACATCAAATACATAGGATTCCATTTAAAACCCTGCAACTACAAGACAAAATACTGGTTTTGGGTCATTGAGAAATTCAAGAAAACATTATCCACTTGGGAGAACAAATATTTCTTCTTGGTGGGGAGGATGATACTAACCAAGGAAGTCCTCCAATGAATTTTTATTTACTGGATGCACTTGTTCCATCTTCCGATTACCATAATTTATTGAATTTGCTCAATTATTGCATATTTATTGTGGTATGGCACAACAAACAAATGAAAATTCCACCTTGATTCCATGGCATTGACTTTTAGATCCTCAGATTGTGGAGGTTGGGGCATAAAGAATTCAAAGAGTTTCAATGGTTCCCTTCTCACAAATAATATATGGCAATATTTTATAGGGCATGACATTTCAAAAAATGTCATCCAGGATAAATACCTTAACCTCGCTAGTCGGAAGAAGTGGATATTGATTGGTGCACCAGTGAAGAAACAATATACCAATATCATATGCAACTTGATGAAATATCAAGATTGGTTGTGTGGTAATCTGCGATGGAGAGTTGTCATGGGTAATCACATTGTTGTGGGACTCGACTCAGTCATTGGTATGGATATTTTTCACTCCATCACTCTCCCAATCACATAACACCTTAATATTTATGGTTGTTACACTTTAGACCAGATTGGAATCCCATTACTCAGGGGGTTCCCTTCAATGCATTGGAGGATCATTTTTGAATTGGATCTGCCCCATGGACACTATTTTGAATGGGAATACTTTTGGTCACACCTGATGCAACTTGGAATTGTTCTTACTGATAAGGAGGATTACCTCACTTGGGGCGCTCTTGCATAGGGTGGTGAGATATCTGCAAGGCTCCCATATAGTAATATTTCAATCTACAGCCACAAGACTCAACCTCTAGTTGGTTGGCCTACATGTGGAAGTGAGAAGCCTTGGCGAAGCCAAAATGCTTCATGTGGATAATTTTTTATAACCATATCCTTATGTGGGATAACCTTGCCAAGACAGACTTCTTGAGAGTGGGTATCTTCCCTCTCTGTACATCAGCTAGTGAGTCTTTCATGCACCTTTTTCCTAATTGTCCCTTTTCCATTTCAATTTGGGAATAAGTTACCTCTTTCCTCAATATCTTTCTACACTTGGGTAGAGATTACATATTGTATTACATTCATTGTTTGGTTGATGTACAAAATTATTTCATAGTCATTTCTCCTTATATCTTCTAGGGCATCTAGTGATGCCAAAATGTCTACATTCTTTTTAGCTATATCCCTATCTCAGAGGCATGACTCTAAAAATTGTGACATATTTTATGGAAATCATCGCTAAGAAATCATTCGGAAGCAAGTGAAGTAGGTCTTTCAAACAACTTGACTAATCTCATCGCATTGGTTTCGTTGATGGCACATCGGTGGGTGGCATATGTGGATGTGGCACCATCGTTCTCCTCAATCCATCGTTGTCTTACCACTTCTATTAGTGGAGGGGTAGAGGTACCAATATGAGAGAAGAGGTCTTGGCCTTATAAGTTGTCTTACATTGTGCCTCTTGGTTAGCCTTGGATGAGGTCCACACTTCCGATGGCTTGAAGGTGGTCATCGACTAGGCTTAGGGAAGCAAGGGATGAATGGAAGAAGGATGAAGAAGTATGGCCACTTATTCAAAAGTTGCAAAAGATCCCAATTCAAACAATATTGCCAGAAATTGAAGAGGAACGAAAAATCATATTGGAACCTGGAGCAGTCATAGAAACAAGAACCCAACAGCTATGAAATCGATCAATTTCAGAGTATCTCATCAAGTGGAAGAACTTACCCGCTGAAGATTCCACATGGGAGGACAAGAATTTTATACAAAAGCATCAAGAACTACTCAAGCGTTGAGGACAACGCTTTCTGAAGGAGAGGGGCATGTTAGGCCCCTATACTACTAGTGTAACCCCTTATTGTTATTAGTACAACCCACTTATTATATTGATGTACCCATGTAGTGCCCATATTATTACTATTGTGCCCCATAGAAGCCCACTATTGTTATTATTGTGCCCTTACGTTATATTGTTATGTCGGCTCTGATTATGTTATGACCCCTTAGACTCCTATATATATAAAGGAGGTCTTTTCATTTGTATCATCCAAGAATTGTTCATTTATGTAATGTAAAGGAGGTTGCCCCCTCAAAGAGGCTGAATTCTAAGGTGTTCATCGATCTTTTCTATCTTTTCTTGGTGGTTTCGGAAGTTAGCAAGCTGTCGACACCAATATTTAATGATGTCACTTGTCTCGAGATCAACCCATCTAGTGGAAAAGATGTTATTGGCATACTATGTGGGCTTCTACATCTTATAATAGGTTTGCATGTCTTCTCCACAATAAGTGGAAAGTTGACCACTTTTTTCACTTTGAACCACTAGATATGAATCATCGATGTCTGTAATAATTTATTCAATCACTTTTGCAAAAGGAATGAATGGGAACCTACATGCAATCCATTATATTATTGACCACTTCATATTAATGTATACTTCCAAATCTTCCAAGTTTTAAACAAACTGTTTCTGCATGAATGTATCTTTGATGTATTTCCATGGTACCTCAATAGAATTATGTATGAAGCACTATGTGTTTGCAAAGATGAGAATGGTAGGCTTAGTAACTTTTACTACTTCATCAATTCTTGCTTCAGAGGCTTCTTTGGAGGCCACTCAACATGTAGAGGGAGGCATCATTCCAACTCAAGATGAAAGAGTAACAATACTAGCAACATAAACACCTATATGTGGATGCACAATAATGGGAAAAAATATTAGCTTTACGGCATATATATATATTACAATCAATAACTTAAAAAATCATATTCAAAATGAATCAAGTGTAGCTAATATCATAAGCCTATCAACGACATGACATGGTTGCTTTTAAAGGCAAGAAATGTTCATCAAAATAAGGACAATACACAATCAAAGCATGATGGAAGTTTATGGGTCATTTGAGGCTTTGAGGTGTGCTCATGCACTCAAGAAAGAGGGAGAGATCATCAAGGGCATAAGGAACATTGATGAAGCATGAAGGAAAATCATCTGAGCCTTCAAGGTGTGCTCATGCACTCAAGGAGAATATGAGGGTGTAAGGGCATACTCCGAAGAGATGAAGGGGTCACGCTCCAGGACTTTAGGCCTTCTAGGTGTGCTCATGTGTTGAAGGAGACTAAGAGGGTGTAAGTGAGCATTATGAAGAGACGGAGGGGAAAACATTCAAGCCTTCAAGGTGCACTCATTCACTCAAGGAGGTTGTAGTTCTTTGTGATGAAGGAATGTGCTCTAGAGGAAAACTTGACTTTCTGGGCGTAGTTTACTTTGATAGTAAGGATTTTCTTCCTGAAGGGCACTCTATCTTGCAATGGATCAAGGACAAGTTCAACAACAAGAATGATAAAAATGCTAAGGGGAAATATCCACAAGTTTTTATAGATTCCATCGCAGTCATGACTGCAGTATGAAGAGTTACATAATATGAAGAGCAACAACTTGTGACAACAATTTACACTTGTAGCAGCAAGAATGAACTGATACACTAGTAAATAAACTGAAAGGGAGTGAAACTCTAGTAAGGAAAGCAATATCGAAAGAAAAAAACATCGAAGAAAATGAATAAAATTGACATGCAAAACTTACTTTGAATGAAGATCAACGAAGAACTTGTTGATCCAAAGATGTGTGCCCAACCTAGATGAGAATGATTAACCAGGTTGATTAAAAAGAGATTACATGGAAATCCATTCCATGAATGCTCGACAGTTGTCGATGAGTGAATGAGTTAGTTAAATGAAGTGAAGTGGGCTCCTATTTTCTAGGAGTACACCCACATGCAACAAGAGAGTGCACGCATGAGTTTTGAAAGGGTGCATGTCTTCATGCCAAAAGAGTGCACTTAAGGATGATGCACTGGCCCACCATGAAGGAGTGAATTGAAAGGAGGGTGCAGTTGTTCAACCCGAAGGAGCGCACTCAACAAGAGAGGAACTCTTCATGATCTTGAAGTGCATTTTTTCTTCACAATTTATTTCTCTTGCTTTTGTTTTCTTTTTGTGTGTGTGGACGCTGAATAAGGATATTTACTAAGTCAACATAAGCTATGACTTCACCTATCCTTGGATAATATTACACAAGAATTTCTAAGGGTAAGGTGACGATGGTTAGAAAACATTGAATTAGGAGGATGTGACACTTAGAGGAAAAATAAGAATATGAAATGAAACAACATGACAACACTAGGCAGCTTGGAGCGACGGTTCACATAGGATCTAAAATTGAGTTAGGAAAGAAATTTGGAGGGTCATTATTGCAGCAAAAACAAATTTCTTCCTCTTTCTTCATCTTGCATGAGTATACTTGCCAAGTCAACAAAATTGGGATCTTTCTCCCTTTCTGTAAGACTTGTGATGAACATATAATAATCATCTAACATTCCATTTAAGGTTATAATTACTAGGTTATTGCTAGATACTGCTTATCCTATATCTCTAATTTTATCCTTAAAGTCCTTAGTTCTTGAAGAAAGATAAATGATACTTTCATTTTCTTCAATTTTAATAGAAAAAAGATTACTCTTAAAGGATAGGAGTTGATTTGTATTTTTTGATTCGTACAATTCATTAAGTATCATTTAGATCTCTTTTGAATATGTGGTATAATGTTATCTTTTACAGACATTTACAACAACACTTTCCGCTTAGTCTCTCTCTTTTCCCAATCTTTAGTTGATGCTTCCTTTGTCTTCATTTCATCACCACTCACTATTGAAAATATATTGTATCCCTCCATCAATGTCTATATTTTAAACTTCCAATTCACGTAATTGGAACCATCCAACTTGGTTGCTTCATTTAGGTATGATTCTACTCTCAGATTAGCCACCTTAATGTAAAACATTCTCCAACAACCAAATAAATCAATAACTTTAAGCTCACATAGAATGATTGACTATTTAAAAGGATGGATAAATAGTCTAAGACAAAATCAATCCAAGTTTACACAATTTTGTAGAAACTATTTTCATAACATGTTTCATAGTTTCATAGAAGATTTCATAGTTATTTCACAGTTTCATAACATCTGATTTCATAGTAGCATCAATTCACTGCATTTGTAATAACCCTAGTGAAAATTCCATGTAATAAAAGTTAAAAAACCCATAGCCACAGATGATGGGACACTTATTCCAAGCTAAATGTTGGGCAAGGCATCCTAGGGGGTGTTCACTTGGTTGTTTATGGCTAAGGAAATTGGCAAAGGCATTAAGAGGCAAAAAGGAATTTTTGGCACATTTATTTATGAAAATAATGGAAATTAGGAGTAAAGGTAGGTGAAAGGTCACAAGTTTCATGTGAGGAGAAAAATGAAGGAAAATGAAGGAAAATGAAGAAAATAGAGGTTTGATCCATAAACATCCTTTTGAGGATCAGTTGGTAACCTTTTGTCAGTTCAGTGTTGGACCTCTCTCTTATTATTCTCTCTCTCATACTCTTGGAAACTTATATTTTCTTGGAGCACCCTTGGAGAGTGTGGCATACATGGATTTTTGGAACAAGAAGCAAAGTAAAAGAAGGAAAGTGCAAGGAGGCATCAGGATCAGCAGCTACATCGGATTTTCTTGTAGGTACCGAGTTGCATGTATGATTTCTTCACTAGTTTCCACATGCATGGCACATGCATGTGGTTTCTTGGTTGTGACCTATCATTGGCATGGAAGATCGCCTGGTATGACAGTGGATTTCCTAGCCTTTCCATTTCCTAGATAGCCATCGTGATTGTGGGTTT
The DNA here is from genome assembly GCA_031772625.1 of Pinus tabuliformis. Taxonomy (NCBI): domain Eukaryota; kingdom Viridiplantae; phylum Streptophyta; class Pinopsida; order Pinales; family Pinaceae; genus Pinus; species Pinus tabuliformis. Next base: position 214,025,731 of record CM062816.1, on the reverse strand, counting down.
ATTTTTACTAATTTTTTTGGTTCTCATGCTTCCTTAGCTTGAGTTGAGTTATTAGTTCCCGAGAGCCCTAGTTGGACAAACACTCTCAAAGCCTTGTAACAACTTGAGTTGAGTCACTAGTCTTGGAAGCCTTGGCTAGAAAAATGCTATGGAAGCCCTTGGTGGGTTGAGTTACTAGTCTTGGAAGCCTTGGTTGGACAAATGCTCTCGAAGCCCGATGACAGTTGTGGGTTGACTTAATAGTCATAGAAGCATTAGTTGTAACAAATTCTCTAGAAGCCTTGGAAGGCCTGGATGGATAGTAATTTCATGATGGTTTTGTGATGTCTGACTTTGAGGTGGAATCATTGTTTGATGGGTTGAGGTGGATGGCCTTTGAAGCCCTGGATGAGTTTTAATTGATGTGTTATATAAGATCCCACATTCATGCTTGGAATATGGCATGGGGGTGAATGGCTGAAGAGATATTTAGCTCAAAAATTCTATAGTCATGTGGAATGTGGAAATCCCCATCCCGGTTTTCGATTTTGAATAACTAATGAATGATTATTTCTCATTTTATTTGTATGAGCATTTTTATGGATTATATCTGGTCTATATGACTGTACCTTCACGAGTATTTCCTGTTGCTATTACGCTGGTTATGTATGTGTTTTATGACAACATCCATGTGTGGATCTCATCATGCTTTTACTTGTAATTGAATGATCAATGTATCTATGAACCAATGGCTGGAATGGAAGTTGATGCATTAAGGCATCAATGTTTCTTAGTGATTCTCAGCTAAGTATGAGACCCTTATGCTCAGATATTGAGTTACACCTCTAGATTACACATTTGTAATATGTTTGAAAAAATGCCTGTCATGGCTAGTAGGGGTGTAGTCAAGGTCTTGAAGAAGTATTTTCTTTAGTACTGTCATTTCCATGTTATCTTACAAATTTGAAGAGATGGATCACTTATGGGCAGTGATTTGGGCTCTGAGCCTCAAAAAGTGGCTTAAATCCCAGGTTCTTTAGCACAACACTAAGGATTATGGCCTATAATCACTGGAAGGTAGGCTTGTGAGAGCGACTTTAGGTTCTTGGTCACTCCCTTTCCGATATAGTGAGAGAATATGGCGCAAGAGACCGAAAACAATAGTGGGACGCAGGGACAGGCTGTCTGAGTGGCTAACTTGTCCTCTGAGGGTTTGGTTGATGATATTAGATATTTGTATGGTGTGTTTCCATTGGTTCCACTTCCTTAATGTGACTTAGGAGAACAAATCATATTATAGTGGCCTCTTGTCGTATATTTAACCCGGCTAGATGGTTGCTTGGGTAGATGTGGGAGGAGGGTGCTACAGAGTTGATGATTTTAATATCAACAATAATGACTCTAGCATTCTCAACCCCTTTCATTCAATATCGGTTAGATTGCGTGCATGTCCAATGCTAAGATATTTTATTGCAAAATAATAATGATCGTTGCTTCACAATCTTCTAAGACTACACAATACAGGTAGTGATCCCCTCCAATTTTCCACAATTTGGTCAACTCAAATTTTTTTCCTCTCAATGCACTCCTAACAACTCTAGCACTCCTTTCCACTTGGAAGATGGTCTCTAGGTCATATGCACAAGTAAACCATGCTCAATTTTTAAACCCGTCTTTTTACAAACAAACACCAAGAAACCCCTCGACGCAAGCTGACCATCCAACAACACAACTCCATGCTCATGTATCGCCAACCTGAATGTGTCACACAACACCCTCACTCCAGCGACGCTCAACACAAGCCTCACAACCCACAGATCAAGCAACCCTCTACTCTGATATCAACATAGAAAAAATAAAAGAACAAAATTGAATAAAGATGCAACTTTCTCATTAGACAATCCCTCAATGAAGCGACTACACCATAACATTCAATTGGATACATCAAGCCAACCGAGTATTACATTAGATTATTTTTGAACAACTTCCTAAAATATAAAAATTGCAAACCAACAAAGTCTAAATATAACAAACAATTCAACCACACACTACAAAATTTAAATCTAAGAAAAGCATATTGAGATTTTTTCATTATTCTAACATTTAGTTAAATTGTGTACCTGATAAAAATAAAATAATCTTACATTATTAAATCCTAATCATTCATATATATTTTTAAAAACATTAAAATTCTATAAGCAGATTCCAAAATACACGACACTACATCGCAACGTAACGCATATAAAGCGTTGAACTTCTATTAACTCAACGCAAAATACCTCTCACACGCGAAAATACACCTACGCACTAACGTGAATCGGATTGGATAACCGTTTTCCTATTTATAATATACTAGACTCTATGAGACACAACTTAAATTAATGGTTTTCTATGTTGAAATATGTAATTTGTACTTGTTTTAATTGTGACTTTTTATGTAAAGGAGTCGTTATATTTAGATGTTCTTAGATAGGAGTCGTTATATTTAGATGTTCCTAGATTGGTGTGTGGTTGAGATATTATTTCAACTAAATGATTGTGTGTTCAAGATAGTTTACCTATCTTAATTGTGTGTCTAAAATAGTTTACTTATCATGAGACAACACTAAATGTATTTATATGTAATCTTATTTGACGTAAATATATGTTGTGTGCACTATCAAAAGTTAAGTTTGTTATCAAAAGTTAAGTTTGTCTTCACGTCTGTTCTATTTGTATCATATGGAGAATGATTTCTTTCTAGATTTGTCTATGGATGAAATAAAATAGTCTGGATATGAATTTTTGTTGGGAACTTGGTAAAAACAATTCAAAAAATCAGGTAGTTGTAGTGTTTAATGGATTTTTTAATGGTGGAAATAGATTCAGCACCATCAAAAAACTCTGAGGCATCCAAAATCTTAAAGTTTGACAGCAATAACCAAGATTTTCAAAATTTCTATCTAAATTTTTCATAATCTTCCCGAAATTTCTAAATTATCTTGTGAGCTTTTTAAACTAAACATTTCTATTTATTTCTTAAAAAAATAATTTCCTACCCTACCATACCCTACCCTGTACTCACCTACCCTACTCTACCCTGTACTCATTTCTTCTGACTGATTTGAGAATCTATCCGATTGACAAATCAGACAATTACTTATAGAATTTAAAGTACTGTATTCACTTAAATACACTCGTAGTAGGGGTATTTTACTAAATTTAATGCGAGGAAACTGTAATGTAGATCGTCCAAATCATTTTGTAACGTTTTGATCGATTAAAAATCTATCCATCTTGAATATTTTCAAATGTTTATCCTATCTGCGACGTAGCCAATTGTTTTTTTATAAAATCCGAAGTTGTCTCTTAAGTGTATAGAATTTAAACAAGTGTCCAACCATAGATTAGTAGTTGGGTTGTGAGGCTTACTTATTTTTATGGAATTTAAAACAGTGTCTTTAGATTACTTGTTGGGTTATAAGTCTCATTAAAGCTGCATCTTTACCTAAAATTGCTGGTTGTCGTTTGCAGTAGTGTATTCTACTGAACTTAATCTCCAGGAGATTGTATGTTTTTCTTATGAGGTTTCGATTAGAAATTTGTTCATGTCTGACATTTTCCAAGGTTCGTCCTCTCTGTCAGGTGGCCATTTATTTCGTATAGAATCTAAAATAGTGTCTCACTTAGATTGGTTTGTCCTATCTGCTACATAACAATTATTTTGTTATTAGATTGAGAAACACATTTTACAATTAAAAATGAAAAAGCTTGGAGTGATAATCAAAGGAAACTCTCTTTATCTTCTAATTGATTGAGAATCTATCCATCCACCATATTTCCAGAGTCTGTTCTCCGTAACCAATTATTTTGGAAGAATCTGAAGTAATGTACTCAATAAGATTAGTTTGTACCTATCTGGCCATGCGTGTTCCCCCTTCCTTTGACAATCTATCCATCTCCCAGCTTCCCGTGACCAGGCGTTCCTTATCATTTCAATTTGATTGATTTGCCTAATGTGCATCGTGTTGTCTGCGAGATGGATAAATTCTCAATCAAGCAGAAGGAAAATATAAGGTACCCCTTGTCAGGCCGAGTAAGCTCATTTAACACACTATTAATTTATGCACAGCAGTCAAAATAAACCAATGGCCAAATGCTACATGTTGTTCAGTGCAGACATGTGAACAGAAGAGACGACCAAACTCTGAGTGGACGTACGTGTATATATATATCGCGATTTTATTTAATCCTCTCCTCGTGATTCTCGTTATGGAAAGCTAATCGTGGTTGCTACACTCTTGGCTTACTGTTTATAAAATGGGATTATTCAGAGTAGGAGAATATATATATCTATAGGTTCTATATAATTTTTTTTGAAAGGAGTGAAAAAATAGATGCAGGTCTTTTTTCGAAATTAGGGTAACGTTAACAGCTATTAATGTAAGTAAATTAAATTTATAAATTAAATAGTATATTAGTTTGTTTGTCAAAATTATATATATATATATATAAATTTCAAAACAATTTATGAAAAAAAAATTGTTATTTTTTAAGATTTATAAAATAAGTCTTAAATAATAGGGAGAAACAAGTTATTCTGTGTTTTTACAAATTTATTACTAAATAATGAACCAATTATTTAATGTTTCAATAATAATTATCTTAATATAGTTCGGAGGGATTACATAATCGCAAATACCGATTTTCACGGTGTTTTTATATTATTATTAGAGATAATATATTTATCATACTTAATATTTATTATTATAGACACATTATTTCTATATTAAGTGTAATAATTATAAATATTTAATATTAAATAATAGATATAAATCATATTTCAGATGTATTATTATATACGAATTATGTAATAATTGTAAATATTTGGTTAAAGATGTGTGTAATAATTAAATGTTTACTAACAAATAATAAATATAGATCATATTTGCGAGATTTCATTATACAGAAACTATGTAACAATTATAAATATGAAAAAAAATAGTTAACAAAATATTTTTAATATTCAAATTTATTGATGATGATGATTAACATCTACTAAGACCAATGTGGCCTATCAGACCTCAAGAAAAGAGAGTCTAATTGTCATTCTTCAAAATCTTGTTTCTGTGATCAAGGAGGAGGGAAAGAAGGGTTCCAAGATCACTATAGTTGGGCTGACTTAAATAATTCAAGGAGATTCGAGGTGTGGCCGATGATAGAGAATTGGGAGTGGATGTGGGCAAGAGTGGGGCAATCTAAAAGGAAGTGCCTTTTATCTTCCACCTTCTTAGTATCACAAATTTGACAGATTCTATTGTCCCAGGGAGTCTTAGGAGTAGACCACCATCCAATATCACTCCGAAGCTCATGAGGGTTAGTTCTAATCCTAGCAATGTTCATTTTCTTCTTAGCGGTAGTCAACATAGAGAGATAATTCTAGTTATCAAAGGTGGGGTTGCTCACCTCCTTATAGTACCTTAACTTCCTTTTACCTTCCAGCTCCTTGGCATCCCACACCTTGTCCTTAAAACTGGAGGTAATATTATCTTTGATACCTTCCTTGCCTCCAATGATGACCTCCTCCTTAATCCCCTGAAGGTTGAGCCAAGGGTAAGCATCGTGATGCCATCCGTGCTTGAGGCCCACATGGGGGTTTTGAATAAAGTTAGAAGCAATTTTTGGGAGCCTCTTGGATTCCATATTATGAAGCTTTTTCTTATACATCATATATCTAAACATAACCCCACTTTCAATGGGGGACAAACCAATTTTGACAAAGAGGATAAGATATATAATTTGACAAGTCAAATATTTTAATTAATAATTTGTATTTTTATTTTGATGTAATTTGACCGAATCCACATATTTACATAATATAACTTTATAATATTTAGAGCCTCTCTTGGCACAATAAATTTGAATTAAATAAATTATAAAAGAAATAAAATCTTCTTGTTGAGAATTTTTAGAATCTTGTGTATTATATTTGAAGAGACCAACATTTAGAGTGAACACTTCCCCATCTTCAAGTAGCAATAGAAATATACATGCCAAAATAAAATTTTGAAAGTAAAATTTTATAAATATTATAAATATTTATAAAACATATTAAAATTTGAATTCTATATTTTTGAAATACTTTTTTCTAAACTCAAAATTTTAATGGTTTCTATTTCATAATAATGAACAAAAATTTATTCAAGATATGTTTTAATTGTTTCTATTTCATAGTAATGGACAAAAAATTATTCAAGATATTATTGGACTTCCCATCATTGTTATCACTCATTAAATACTAAGCACATCATTTTATACCATTTTTTTTTTTTTTAATTTTTTTTTTTTCCTTTTTCTTCTGAAATGTGATCTACTTTGTTTTTAGATGTAAACTTAAGGGGTTGTAAAGTGTATAATTTCTAAATGTAATCCTAAGATCTAAATATAATCCTCCTAAGGTCTAAATATAATCCTAAGGACTTGTAAAGCTTGTATAAGAGGATGATGTATAATCCTAAGGACTTGTAAAGCTTGTATAAGAGGATGATGTAGATAATAAAGTACAAAAAAGTTTGCGAAGAAGAGTATACTAGTCACATTCATTTTAACAATCAAGTTCAAAAGAAGGTTTATATGTATTTAGATAAGGTTTATATGCATTTAGATAAAAGAGAATGTTTATATGTACTTAGATAAAAATAAACTCTGTATTATGGGATGATGTAGATAATCAAGTAAAAAAAACGTTTACGAAGAAGAGAATGCTAGAAACATTTTGAGGATGCTAGTCACATTTTAACCATCACGTTAAAGAGAACGTTTATATAGATTTTAATAGAAATGATGCTGATGTAGTGTTTGATAACTATTACGGTGCGTGATAACTTTGACTTCAACAAATATCTTATTATAATAATTTTAATTTATATTATCTTTTCATAAATGTATAATGGGTAATTCTAATAATTATATTTAAATAAATAATTTATTATAATAATTTTCATTTATATTATCGATTTATAATGAGTAATTCTAGTAATTATAAATGAGTGATTCTAGTAATTATATTTGAAATTTCCATAGAGATAGAGAGCCGTTGGAAGGTAGGTATATCTGGATGGAGGGTGTATTTAACTCACAAAGGTCTTATAAATTAATTAGAAAAATTAATTATAATTATCAATTATGATATAATTATGTTTTATTATATATATTTTAATATTACTATTTTTTATTTTTTAAAGTTAGTGGATCATTTTATTAATAAGGAAAATTTACATAGTTGAAATTTCATAAAGATTGACCAAAATTTAAGAGGATTTTCATATTAAACTTGGCTAAGATTACTAAGATACCTATCAATAATTGACGATCATAAACTAATTATAACAAACATTATTATATAGAAAAATCCTTGAAATTTTAAGAATTCAAATGAGGAAATGCCTTTAACACATATTTTATTACATCATAACTACACCAAGAGGTGTTTTATAGCTCATTTTGAGGGAGATGTCACGTGACATGACATTTAAAAATAATAAAAAGATATTTACATTAGCAAATCATAAAATTTTAATAATGAAAAAACAATGTTTTATAAATAAAGTACTTCAATTTCTATTTTAATTTTACATCCAGCTATAAAGTAAAAAAATATATAATTTACTTTTTAGAGTGAGTAAGATATATAATTCCTTAACTACTTAATATGAAGTTAACAAATATAATGTAAAATTAGTAATATTGATACTACATGATGTATAATTTAATTGACATGTAACATTTAAAACAAAAATGTATTAATTAAAAAAAATATATTACTATTAATTATAAATAACTTAATTTTATATCAATTTATATACATCAGAATAAAATAATTAATATTTTTTTCATTTTCTATTCTTAGAAATATATAATTTATTCCATAATTAATATAAAATTTATATATAATATTTAAAAAATAATATACTAAAAAAAAATAATATGAGTTATAATTCAAATATTTCAAGATAGACCTTGACTAAAACATTAATGTTTCTTATTTTATATATATATTTATATATATATATATATATATATATATATATATATATATATATATATATAAACGGATGGTTCTTATTTTATTAATAAGTTTTTTTAATTTAAGTTATGATAGAGGTTTGTAATTCTTTAATGTTTAATATAGAGTTTACATGTAATATTTTAAAAGATATTAATAACAAAAATAATTCAATATAATTGAGTGTGCATATATAGAGATAGATATGTAACATTTAAAGAAAATATTAATAACAACTCTGTATATTGTATAGGTGTAAATTAAAAGTTCAATATAGTTAAAACATTTTATTAGTGCATTGTTCAAAATGAGCATAAATTTATCTTAACTTTAGATTTACCAAAAGAAAAAAAATCTAATCTAAATGTGTAAATTTTTCCTCAAATTTTACACTAAAAAATAAGTTTACATATTCGAAGATTTAATCTCTTTCAATACTTAATAAATCCAAAATTAAAATAAATTTATGCTAATATATATAAAAAATCAAAATACATATATAATATTTTTTTTATTATATATAATTATATTATTTATATTTAAAAGAATATTAATAATATAATTTATAAACTACATCATAATTATGTCGTAAGGCGTTGCCTCTGAAATGAACTCTCGTGCCACTGTGTAACTTTAAGGGCCATTGATTTTGGTGTTAGACTATGGGATTAATATTGATCGTTTGATCAGGGTTATAATAGTGCTGTTTGATCAGGGTTATAATAGTGCTCGATGGACATAAGTTGAGCGGATTCTTAAACGGTTAAATAGTTCGAGGGTTTCTTAAATGGTGGTCACCCTCCTCTCTAAGTCGATGCACCAGAGCACATAGTCACCATGGGTCTTCACAGAGAAAACACCAGCCCAAGCATGTAAAGGATGAAGACCAAATTTTTTCACGGGTTTGTTCAGCGGCCTGTCTCCCGGTTTCTGCTGCTTCTGGATGGAAGGAGTCTTATTGTAATCTGGATCATTTTGGAATTTACAACTCCAACAGTTCCTCTTCAGTATTTGCCAGAGGTACTTGTTGTGAAAACCTATTGTGATTCTAGTATCTGTCGAAGGTACTTGCTGTGAAACCCTATTGTGATTCTAGCTATTGTTTTGTCATTGGCTCTTAATAGGAATAATTCTTGGTTTCATAGACATTCATGAAAGGATGGAGGGATTATAAAGCTGAACCAATGCCCTTCTTCAGTACTCTGATTAATTAAATGATCATATCAGTCCACCACGCTGGAGACAAACTATCATAAGACCAACAAAAAATGAAGTTAGGGTTTTCCGAACTGCATGAAGAGATTTTCACTTCGCTCAAAGCAACTAAAAGAACTTAAACGGATTTAGGGAAGATTGCATGTTTTGGTGGTCGGTCGAATGTCTTTGGAATCGAAAATCATAAGTAGAACTCTTTGAAGCACCTGTAACAAGTCGAAGACCCTCTGTTTCCCCTGCAACAGATCAACGTACGAACCTGAGACATTTGACTCATTGGAATTGATGAAAGTTGAATTTCGTGAAGGTTGAACGAGCTTATTCCAAAAATCACAAAAAATCATAAGTGCCTTGGTCCTGACAAGGGTTTCAGGGAGTACTGGAATCATCTGAAAGCATAAGTCATTTTGTTAAAAATAGAATTTAGTATTTGATTGTAATCTATGGATTGGGATTGGAACTGTTGGGAATTATTATAGCATTGTCATCACATATACGTAACAAAATAATTATCTCTTCGGACAGTTACAATAACGAGCAATTTTGTTATTGTCAAACTTGGAAACTTCTAAATCTGCTTGTAGTTTGTATCCTTTAGTCTCTTGCGGAAAAGAATTGTCGGGCAGTGTCATTTTCCATTTCATTATTTATTGATTCATTCTCACTGGAGCTAATGTCAAGTATATTGCAATTGTCTGAAGGAAAACAAACTACTGAATCACTGTACTAACCTAAATTTCCTTTGGAATGAGCCCAAAAAGGCCACCTCAAATCATTAGCTGACTCTACCCAATCTGTTCCATTTCCTACACTTAGAAGGTGTTGAACATTTCTACCATGAATAAGAATTTGAGTTGCACGATTATTCAAAATATTTTTCGGTGTTGATTTTTTTTTTACAGGTCCCAACAATATTATGTTGCCCCGATAAGCTACATGATGTGTTATGTTTATACCATTCATCTTCATCCCCGATAAACTACCTAATGTGTTATGTTTAGACCATTCATCTTCATTGGCAAATGCTTCAATCTTTGCAGAAAATTGGGAAGGAATGTTGGAGGCTTTAACATGTGAATCTCCAATACTCACACCTGTGAGTTCCTCATTGCCAATGACAGGAATCTTGTTGTAATTTATGGAGTTCTGCATTGGCTAATTTGAAAGAACATCATGTTCAGAAACATGACATTTCTCTTCATCATCTGAATAAGCCCAATTACACCTTTGATTTTATGAGTTGCACTGACATTTTTCCTTGACATGTGAATTGTGGAGGTATAATCTTTTGTTGGTGCATTTTATTGGCCTACTGATGTCGTAACATCGAGTTTCTATATTTAGTAGCAAGTTTAAGTCAGGAAGAACCACAATATAATCTGAGTTTCTATATTTAGTAGCAAGTTTAAGTCAGGAAGAACCACAATATAATCTGAGTCCTCCCTTGGTTGAGAGGAAAAGAAAGGATTCAATCTAGGATTGCTAGCTGGAAAATCAATAGAAGAGAACGAATTGAATTTAGATTAAGTTCCTTGATTTCACTTGGACCAGAATGGAAGCAATCCCTCAAATTTAAGTTTCCTTCAACTTCTTGTGGAAGCTGCATAATTGATACTATCATTATCACTTCCATTTCATGATACCTCCATCTCATTCTTTCTAAGATATATGTTGGAGGGTTTTGTTTATTTATTGCGAAGAAATTGTCAAGAAAATACCTTTTTGAAGCGGCTTTGATCTTATGACCTATGATATTGATCCGTAATAGTTTTCTGTCCATCATATCATTTTAGACTTCATATATTTAATAATATGTTAATTTTTGCACGACGACTAGAAAGAATGGTGTGCATTTTTATCATTACTTTTCCCTCTATTAATTTTGGGGCTTAGAATTGATTTTTATCATTCTGGCACCCCCATCCAGATGCCAATAAGAATTAACTAGTTAAGTGGTTTATTTAAAGGTGAGTCAAAATGGTTATTGTTATAGACAATTTTGTGACTTACAACTCCAAGCATGAAATGTCCATAAACCAAGGGCTCCTAAGTCCCTAAAAGTGTTGTTCTAACCCCTAAAGGAACAAGGTCAACAGATTACAGCTTCTCCCAGAAGTTCTCCACCAGAAACTGCTCAGAATAAGTCAAAACAGGATCATTTCAGCTGCTCCACTGGCTAGGTGCATTGCATTGCACCTAAATACACTGTGAGGGTGCGTTGCATTTCAAAATTCCCTTCTGTGGGGTGCGATGGGCGAGAAATGACAAATGGCAGTGTCATTCCGCGAGGTGGAGAGACAATGGAAGCTTCCAGAATCTTCTCCTATGACACTTGCCTCACTGAATTCAACCAAGGATGAGTAAGAGGCCTTCAGTCTCCAAGTGGAAGCAAGAACTGACAGATAGAAGACACTAATCAAATCACAAGCTGACTCATCCTCCTTACACATATCTATATATGGATCCCTCATCTCAGAGATTCGGAGGCTGGAATTTTGCATATTGTAACGAATTGCTATTGGTTTTTTGAGACAAACATCAGAGTATTGGGTGATCTATGCTTTGTTTGAGGTGAAGAGGGGCTTCTTTGCTGGGAGGTTGATGCTGGGTCAGGAACGGTTGTAACTCCTCCTGGATCTTTTCTTGTTTATCAATAAAAACTATTTGAGTTTCTCCTCCATGCTTTTGTATCATTGATGCTTGTTACATTTGTATGGTTAACTTAAATCTGATCCTAAGTTGTTTATGAATATAGATCCATGTCTTTGTATAGTGTTCTTCTTCTGTGATCTTACAGGTACTTGGTGAAGCTAGGCAAGTAAGGGAGCAGGTAGCTGGAGACTGTCAAAGAAGAGAGGGATTCGATCAAAGGATTAGCGCAAGACACAGGTTGGTTCTTTCTATTCCTCTCTATCTATAGTTCATAAAGGAAATACAAAAGTAGTTTTCTCTGTTTGTTTCTAAGGAAGCTATCACACCTTAGTGGGATAGAGCAGTTCTAAATAGACACTTTTCCCTGTAACAAAATGGCGACTCCGCTGGGGAGTGTCTAATTAGTTTGTTTGTGTATCTCTTTATTGTTTGTTTCATAAACCTATAAGTAGCATTCGAACTGCATTTTCCATAACAAATGCAAATTAGACATCTGCTGCTTCAATCCATTCACTGGATCTGTTTATGATTTGAACAGCTGATTCACAAACTATCTAATTGCCCTTGTGATAGCTCTTAGATCCTCCTTAGATCTACCCCTGATTGTGCATTACTGATTGCTTTTACTCGACCAAAAACCAAAGACTGAACTGCAAACTTTGACTCGGAACCCAGACAGATTCTCGTTTCTGGCCTAGCGCAGGTACTGTTAAGAGATCCGGAATTTCAGCGCACTTCCCGAAAGGGAAACCTGCGCTGCATTTCAGTTTCTCTGTGTTACAGGTGCGCTGATCAGACTAGCCCTGTGAAGCTGTGATTCTTGTGCTTCATTCTTTCCAGTTCTGTTTCTGAATTTTTCTGCCTGTGATCAGTATATGTCTGTTTAGAACCCCTTTTCCTTGCTGTTATTCCACCTCCTTTGTACAAAAGAACTGTAGATGTTTTTTGTGTGTTTGTTGAGTCGTTTACAGTTTTCCATTGCAAAAATAGAATAGTCGTACTGTCGTCCTTTGATTTGGATCTGTCGCAAGTGTCGATTTCGATCATAGGAGAAAGTTTGATTGCTGTTGATGGTCGATTATACTGTTACTATTGCTTTGGTTTGAATTTGTGATTTTCTAGTGTCAAGAACAAGTGTTCATTTCAAAATCGCAAGGTGTCGTAATCATCTCTGTTTTTGATTTCGAAAAAGAGCTTGTTTATATTTGTCGCCTGAAAAAATTCAGATTTGTACATCAACTTTCTTTTTAGCATCAATACTAAGAAAGTCGAAAACAAATACATGCATGTGCATTTGCATATTGACAGTCTGTTTGGCTTGATTTAGGAAAGTGCATTTACAGTGTGCTCTTTGCTCTTTGTGAAAAGATTGTGTCTTTCTTTTCCTCTAGTAGCTAGAATTTTCATTGCACAAAAGAGATAAAAGTTTGTTTATCATCTTTAGATTGCATTTTAGGAATTACATCTACATCTCGTGGTGAACCCAAAAGGCAAACTTCATAAGCAAGATCAACTTAAAATAAATTCAATGAATCTTACAACGCTTTGGAACTTAACGCACAACATTTAGAGGTCTAGGCTAGAGACGTATTCCGGCGTCGTAAAGCCTGGTAACTGTTGTCCTCACTAATAGTTGGGTGATTCCTCCACTTTGAGACGATAAGTGCCAGTACGGACTTGTGCTCCCATGTACCGTTGAGTATATTTTGGGAGACCGCTATAGGCTTAAATCATTTATCCTTAGGAAGCCATGTCTGCCGCCTTATCGATCGCAATGCACTGAACAAAGCATTCGGGAAGATTGACTGTCGTACCGTAAAAAGTATTCTGCAGTTTTGCGATTGTTTTGGTACTCCCTCTACCTAGATTTCCAGAGTAGTCCCTTTCGTTCCTTTTCAGACTCCTTAACGGAAAAGGTCCATCTGAGCACTTGTCACTTCAGGCTCATTAAAAATCGAAGGAGACTAGAGTCATCTTTTGTTTTTTCTCGAATCTTAAAAACTGAAAAAACAAGTTGTGTCAAAGCGTCTAAAATTTATTTTAAACGGAATATTCTACCCTTTCCTACGTTGATCTTGGGTTAAGAAAATGGAGTCTACCAACCAAGGAATTCCCCTTGGAGGAAATCCTAGTCCCTTCTCCTCTTGGGGAGATGTTGGTGCACCCCATATGGCCACATTTTCGCTTCCAGGACTGACAATTGGTTTGCCTGTATGGCTCTTCTCGACCTCTGTCATTCAGAACACCACTATTCCTGAACAATCGAATCAGCAATTAGACGAATCCAGAGTAGCCCACCAACCTTCTACTTCCTCTAATTCTTCCTCTCCTCCTTCCTCTTCGCTTGATGGGGCTGGTAAAGCCAAAAGTCAAGTTCCTAAGGAGAAGAAAGAGAAGAAGAAGAAAGAGAAGAAGAAGAAGGAGTCAAAAGCGAATGGGGGCAAACGAGTGTCGTCTAACGAAAATCCAAACACTGCACCGACCAGGCTAAATCACCATGTGTCATTCGCAAAGGAGACCACCTTCACAGAGATTGTCCTTGCATCCCTCGGATCTTAAGGGACTGGTCTCCTCGTTTGCACAACCTAGTGTCGTCAACCTCTGATGATCATGTTGAAAACACACCCTCAACTAGTGAAAGTGAAGCCCCAGGACAAAAAGGAAGATATAGATTTCCTTGTAAACTGTGTGAAGGCGATCATGCCGTTCACCATTGTCCCTTCTTAGACGAAGCTAAAAGAGTTTTGGATGATCGTCCGGTTTCACCGTTATGACTTCCAACTGGATATAAAAAACTCTTGCCGAGTCCGTCACTAGTCGAAAATCCGGCTGACCCGCTTAGGTGGTCAGCCAAAGCATCTGTCATTGAAGATGAACCATCTGAATCCACACCAGACGAAAGTCAAAAGGTCGAGGCGGCAGTTGACCCGCTCTTGCCTTCAAAGGTTCCATCTTCAGATGATACAATCACTGAAGAGAACAAGGACGACACCGTCCAAATTCTTTTCATAAGCACAGACTCCAACGAACATGGGGGCAATTTACCCGTTCCTTTACCGCAGGAAGGAAGTTCGTCAGAGTCGTACCCGGCTGTCTATTCGGTCCCACCTCGAAGCAACCTAGTTGTCTCCTTCAATTGGAATCAACTAGGCAGACCCCGTTTACCAGCTAGTCTACCATTCCGAATTATTGTTCAAATATATAGAATAGTTATGGCTCGTACCATCATAGATGAAGGGGCTTCTGTGAGTATCCTTTCCTCAACTGCTTCGAAAGCGCTTGGTTCGCCATCGCTTTTGCCTGAGATGAGAAATCTAACAGGCTTTGATAAAGGAACCAGTCGACCGTTAGGGATCCTTCCCAACGTGTCCATAACATTGAGAGGGAAAACCGTTCACATGAACGTGATGGTAGTTCGAGGACCCCTGGATTACAATCTACTCCTTGGACGAGACTATATTTATTGCATGGGAGCAATTGTCTCCTCACTCTTTAGAGTAATGTGTTTTCCGCACGAAGGAAGAGTGGTCAAGCTCGTGGACCAGCTTTCATTCCCCGGATCATACAGAGCAAATAGTCACATACCATCCCTGAATGGTTTTTTCACGCAAGAAATGTCTCAATCTCCAGTCCGTCCTCCCAATGAGCACGAGTAATTCAGCGGGATATGACTGAATCCCAGGGGGCATGCACCGTGGTCTGCTTCGGCAGGAAAACTTTGGGTATAGGGTAGGTTTCCGCAGGAGAATATGACTAGTCTGTACCCTGTCCGTGATTGGAAGAGGGGGTTATTCTAGAACAAGATTCTCTTGTCAAAGTTATGCGAGTTGGCGAGCGCCGCCACTCACCTTTGTTTATCTCGGTAGACATCGCCAAAGAAGTGTTTTGTTTGCGCTGTGAATAGAACAATCTTTGGGTAGCCTGTAAGAGGTAGGCCTCTCTCGGTAAAACAAATGTTTTAGCGGAAAGAAGTAGGGGTAACCTTGAAACTCTATTTTATACCTGGGGGCATGCAAACCTTTTGGAGTGCAAGCAAAGAGTGATCATTTATCTGTTTTTTGGATTGGTCATTTCCTAACTTGCATAAAGAAAGGATGTGGGGCAAAACTCTAAAAGTTGCCGTTTTTATATGAGACATTCTTATCATACGACTGGATTAATCGAGCAGTTTTAGCACATAGTTCAAGCTCATTAAAAAATAAACATAAGACATGAGCAAATGTTTCCACCTGCGTTTAAGCTCGTTAAAAAATGAACTATCCCCTGGTAAATAACCACCGTGAATGTATTACTTCAGCCATTAAAGCCTTGGTCGTGTTTGCACCGTCACCTCCACTATTTCATTGGCCGATCATTCACCTCCATTTGATTGTTTACCCATTTTGATGAACAACTGCGAAGAGTGATTTCACTAGCCATCCTTGTGACACTGCCGTGATTGGAAAATTCTAAACCTTACCTAGAATCAGCTGCTACCCGTTTTATCACTCGTTCTTCAAAATACGAGTCTTCTTTAAGCTCTTTTCAACTGACTCATAAAATATGAAAAGATTGCCGAGTCCTTGGCCTTCCAGCTCGTTAAAGGGATAGGAAGTGCTATCCCTCATCTAGATTTTAATATTTTTGGACCCGAGGGATTATTACACAAAAAGATCGAGCGCTTGTTTTGTTCGGCTCGTTAAAACTATCGAAAATTCATCCCTTCTGTATTGTTTTATACTTTTTCGGACTTAAAGGATTAGATGACGAAAAAGAAATTTTGGAGTTACCTTTATGTGCTTTTTCAGACTCTCTAAAAATGAAAAGGATCGAGTTATCTTTGTCGTTAAACTCATTAAAAAGATTAATAGCGATAAACTTGTCTTTAGACGAGAACGAGTTTCACTATCGCTAGGCTCGTTAAAACATAGCGATGGGTTTTCCCGAAGGGCAAATTATAGAACAAGCATATGTTATCCTCCTCAAGCTTGACAAAAATAAAGAGGTATTGGTCAGCAATGACTGGGGAAAAATTGGGAAGAAAACTCAAAGAATCTTTATTGGTAGCAAGTCGCTCTTGAACATGACACTTCCACTCCGTGTCCGAGTCGGGTTGGGTTGTTTCATTCACCGGTCACATCGCCATGGTCACTCCACACCATCCACATTTGGGGTTAATGCTACCAATCCATCACATCAGTGTCGCCGATATGTTCAAGAGAAGTCATCCAGAGAAGTCACCTGTGTCCCACCCACTGCCATACATTATACTCCATTCCTTCATGACCGCCACCCTGAACATTATATCATCAGATCATTTTCACCTCCATCAAAATCATTTGCTCCGTTCCGTGTCATTGATGTGGGATTCATTAAGGCCCTCCTGTGACGGATCACTTCTTGTCGACATCAGCTCATTATCCAAGAAGTTGATCTAGTAACACCCCATTCAGTACTTTGAAGCTTGCATGCCTCAAGGGCAAGTTTCTCACTTCCGGCGACAGGTTTACATCAATGACCTTCGACCGAAAGAATTTGCGTGGTGTTCGACGCCAAGTCCTTTATTCACACCACGTGGGTTGTACTGCAGTACCTTGAGGATCATTATCATCATCGGTGATTCCTCTCGCGCTTGTTAATAGTTTACATCATTGACTGGTAATCAAGCGATGTCTTTCCATGTTCGACTTCAAAACATTTCTCACATGGATCGACTTGTACTTCGAGTAAAGATCGGACGAGATTGAAGATCCCAGATCTAGTTTCATCCATCCGGGCTGCGATATATATTCAGGGAAATAAAGACATCAAATGTACAACATTGCGGCACAGATAATCATCCTACCAAAAGGATGATGGCTCTATCAGAATCATCAGTCTGCCCTCAAACGATTGTCTGTCCTATGTACATGAAAATGAATTTATAAAGTTGAGCATGGAAATGCCCGCCTCAGCTAGATCATGAAAACAGTATGAAGATAATGTATTGTATTGTATCTTATTACAGGTCTCCTCCCAGCATTGAAAGAACTTCGTATCCTCATAATAAAGCATTTCACCCGACACCAAAAGGTTAACGGCCTCATACTTTAGGGGGCAACTGTTATAGACATTTTTGTGCCTTACAACTCCAAGCATGAAATGTCCATAAACCAAGGGCTCCTAAGTCCCTAAAAGTTTTGTTCTAACCCCTAAAGGAACAAGGTCAACAAATTACAGCTTCTCCCAGAAGTTCTCCACCAGAAACTGCTCAGAATAAGTCAAAACAGGATCATTTCAGCTGCTCCACTGGCTAGGTGCGTTGCATTGCACCTAAATACACTGTGAGGGTGTATTGCATTTCAAAAGTCCCTTCTGTGGGGTGCGATAGGTGAGAAATGACAAATGGCAGTGTCATTCTGCGAGGTGGAGAGACAATAGAAGCTTCCAAAATCTTCTCCTATGACACTTGCCTCACTGAATTCGACCAAGGATGAGTAAGAGGCCTTCAGTCTCCAAGTGGAAGCAAGAACTGATAGAGAGAAGACACTAATCAAATCACAAGCTGACTCATCCTCCTTACACATATCTATATATGGATCCCTCATCTCAGAGATCCGGAGGCTGGAATTTTGCATATTGTAAGGAATTGCTGTTGGTTTTTTGAGACAAACATCAGAGTATTGGGTGATCTATGCTTTGTTTGAGGTGAAGAGGGGCTTCTTTTCTGGGAGGTTGATGCTGGGTCAGGAACCACCGGTTGTAACTCCTCCTGGATCTTTTCTTGTTTATCAATAAAAACTATTTGAGTTTTTCCTCCATGCTTTTGAACCATTGATGCTTGTTACATTTGTATGGTTAACTTAAATCTGATCCTAAGTTGTTTATGAATATAGATCCATGTCTTTGTATAGTGTTCTTCTTCTGTGATCTTACAGGTACTTGGTGAAGCTGGGCAAGTAAGGGAGCAGGTAGCTGGAGACTGTCAAAGAAGAGAGGGATTGGATCAAAGGATTAGCGCAAGACACAGGTTGGTTCTTTCTATTCCTCTCTATCTATAGTTCATAAAGGAAATACAAAAGTAGTTTTCTCTGTTTGTTTCTAAGGCAGCTGTCACACCTTAGTGGGATAGAGCAGTTCTAAATAGACACTTTTCCTTGTAACAGTTATGAGATGGGAGATATAAGCACATAATGTTGAAGATAATGAAGAATATTATAATAGTGTGAGTTGGTTCATGAGACCTTAGGATAGGAATTGGTTTCTATTTCTTACGGTATGGTTCTAACTTCCCTATTTCTATGTATGCTATATAATTTTTGATGTATATTGAGAATGTAGAGCATTCTGTAGAGCCAGGCTCTCCTGGTTCAGACTCTCCTTCATAGCGCTGACCCGTGAGTTTTTATTTATTAATTCAAGCATCTCATTTTGACATGGTATTAGAGCTCCAGGGCTGAGGAAGCCTGTACCTAAGTGGAGAGAGGCCAACGTGACTGAGGTAGAATCAGAATAGATTTTGAGGAAAAAATCGCATCCATTCACTGTTAAACTTACGTGATATTTTATTTCTAGATTGGTGCGAGGGCTTAGCGGAAAATCGCGTCGACCCAGTAAGGGAAAAAAGGGTGCATTCTTTTTTTCATGTTGCATGTATGCTTTTGGCTGCCATCTGAGAAGGCTGCAATTTTCTTTTTCCACTGTCAGCATAGCTAGCTGAGTAGAGAAAATGCAGCGGCTAATTGGGGCAGTAGAGATCAGACTGTCGTGGAGGAGGCAACATGTTAGCAGGTGTGAGGCCAAGGTTAGCGCTGCGTGGAACAAGAAAACTGCGTGGGAGAATAAATCTCTGTGTAGAGGTAGCAAGTTGGAAATTCAAGATGAATAATCAAGTAGTAGAAGCTTACCTCAATGAAAACAATAAGTTGGATGGATCAAATTACTTTGGTTGGAAATTCAGTCTGCAAACCCTATTTGAGGGACACTACATGGACGATTGTGAACAATGATGAGGTGAAGCCAAACCTTGTTGTAGGAGGAACAACAACAACAAATACAAGACTGGGACAAGCAGGAGACTAAGGAGGGAATGCTTCTGAAATTGTGAGTCAAGGATTGCATTATCCCCCATATCCAATGATTGCAAGACTGCACCAGAGATTTGGAAGACACTCAAGGATCTCTATGAGGTCAAGAAAACCAATCGACTGTTGTTCTTGAAGAGAAAGATTCTCTCCATCAACATGGAGGAGAATGAGACAGTTGTAGCATTCATTTCGCGGATCAAGGAACTCAAGAAGAAGCTGGGAGATATCAGTGAAGCTATGTCAGATATAGACCTAGTCACGATTACCATGAATGCTATGACTGACGAGTATCAGATGTTCATTACTGTCTTGAATGCAAGAGAAAAAGCCCTCGTGTTTGAAGAATTCATAGGGATCCTCATGCAAGAGGAGGAAAGACGAGTGACTCATAAACCTCAGAGTTCAGATCTAGCCTTAATGGCGAAGAAGAAGCCCTTTAGAGGAAAGCCAAATGCAACATAGAAGAGCAGTGCAACCCCACTAAGAAAGATGCCCTCACCTCAAGGTACGTCTATCAATAGAAATGACTATGTGACAAAATGTTTTTATTGTGGTAGAATTGGCCATATAGCCAGATATTATATGAAAAAGAAGTTTGATGAAGGTCAGAAGAGACATAAGCAACATCCAAGTCATTTTGCTGATGAGGAATAGAGTCAGAACATTAGACAGTTCATATCTAACTCTGCGATTTCAACTAAGGAGGATGAAACAAATACGTGGTTTGTCGACTCAGGTGCATCCATCCACATGACAGGGAACAGATAGTGGTTTGAAGACTTCAAAGAGACCAGCAGTGGAGCAAAAATCTATCTTGGTGATGATAGAGGGTACCAAATAAAAGGTTATGATAATATTCCTGTTGTTTTTCCTAATGGAAATATTAGACATATCCATAATGTTATGTATGTACCTGGGATAAAAATAATCTGATCTCTGTTTCTACTATGACTGATCAGAATCTCAAGGTAGAGTTTTATAAATCATATTGTGTTATTAAAGACCTGTTGGATTCTATGAAGCCTATTGCATCGAGTATTCATGTCAGAGGATTGTATAAATTAAATGTCCAAAGTGCACCACATTAGGCATTGGCATCATCTGTCATGACTATAGTGGACTTATGGCACTAGAGGTTCAGCCATATTAACTTCAATGATTTGCTGCTTTTACAGAAAATAGGTATGGCCAAAGGTCTTCCTATTTTAAAATCTGCTCATATTGATTGTGATGCATGTGCACTTGGAAAGTTGTATAGAGATGAATTTCCTATGAATCTTGATAGAAAGAAGAATGATATACTCGAGCTGGTACACACATATCTATGCGGGCCTATGCAGACAAGATTGTTAGGCGGTGCATACTATTTTTTATTGTTTATTGATGACTATACTAGATTTACTTGGGTGTATTTCCTCACGAAGAAGAGCAACACTTTTGAATACTTCAAGGAGTTTAGAAGAATGGTTGAAAAACGGACAGATAAATGAATCAGGATTCTCCACTTGAATCAAGGGGGAGAGTACAAGAAAGCTTCTGTACTCAAATACTGCAAAGATAATGGGATACAACAACAGTTTACAGTACCCCACACTCCTCAACAGAACGGTGTTGCAGAGAGGAAGAACATAACCCTTGTGGAGTGTACTTACAGCATGTTGAAAGGTAAGAATATTTCTAACGGTTTTTGGGTTGAAGCAATTAATACTATAGTATATCTAAAGAATAGGAATCCAACAAGAAGTTTAGATTTCAAACCGCCTTTCAAAGCTTTATTTGGTTTTAAGCCCGTGGTTAAACATTAGATATTTTTTGGCAGGGAAGCCTTTGCTCATATCCCAAAGGAAGATAGAAAGAAACTTGACTCAAAGGCCATCAAATGTATTTTTGTTGGCTATTGTAGAGAATTTAAGGCTTACAAACTCTTTAATCCCTCTACTCATAAAGTGTTTGCGAGTAGAGATGTAGTGTTTCATGAGCATGTTAATGATGCAAGCCATGCAACTGCTAAGGAAGAAAGGCACCTGCCCTTGTTGGTGGAAGAAGAAAGTGATGAAGGAGGTGACAATAATGAGCAGCATCATAGGCATCAGGAGAAGCAGCAGTAATAGGAAGGGAAAGAAGATGATGTAGTTGTCAAGCCAAGTCCAGAAAATGATGATCAGACAAGGTTTGAAGCTACCCAACCACTCAGGAGATCAGGTAGGAAAGCTCAGTTGCCATCAAGATATAGGGAAAATGCTTTTATACTAGTATGATGAATGTTGTTGAACCTTCTATTTATAAGGAAGCAAATGAATGTAGTGAATGGAAAGCAGTTATGGAACAGGAATATGAATCTATAATCATAAACAACACTTGGGATCTGGTTGAACTTCCTGAAGGGAAACAAACCATAGGCTGTAAATGGTTGTATAAACCCAAGATGAGTGCAAATGGAACCATAGATAAATTAAAATCTAGATTGGTAGTGAAGGGGTATTCACAAAAAGAAGGCAATGACTATGAAGAAAATTTTACCCCCATAGCTAAACTAAATACTATCAGAATGTTGATTGCTTTAGCTACTAAGAAACATTGGATGATTCACCAACTAGATGTAAAATTTGCATTTTTAAATGGGGAATTGAAAGAGGAGGTTTATCTAGAGAAACCTGAGGGGTTGGTCCAGAAAGGGAAAGAACATTTAGTCTATAGATTAAACAAATCTCTATATAGACTAAAATAAGCACCCAAGTCCTGGTATGAAAAGATCGATTCATTTTTTCTCCAACTTGGTTACAACAGAAGTAAAAACGACCCTAATCTGTATACCATGAAATATGAAAAGGGGCGCATGGTGTTGATTTCTTTGTATGTATATGATTTTATTATTACAGGTGATGCTACAACCCTAATCAAAGAAATCAAGAAGCAAATGTCACAGGTGTTCAAAATGAAAGACCTTGGTGAATTGAGATACTGTTTGTGTCTTGAGATCTCGAGAGATTCAGGACAAATTTTTCTGTCCCAGGGTAAGTATGTTAGAGGTCTACTAGAAAGACTCGGGATGGACCAATGTAAGGCTGCAGTAGTACCGCTACAGTAGAACATTAAACTTCAGAGTGAGGATGGCTCGAAAGATGCAGATGCGACACTTTATAGACAACTGGTTGGGAGCTTAATCTACCTAATGACTACTATACCAAGTTTGGCTTATGCAATCAGTGTGCTAAGTCAATACATGTCAAAACCACTTGAGAGTCATTATAATGCAGCAAAAGGGGTCTTAAGGTACCTACAAGGAACTATAGACTATGGTATTATTTATACTGTTTCTTCTGATGTTAGATTGATAGGATTTATAGATTTTGACTAGGCTGGAAACGTAGACAACTGCAGATCCATAAAACGCTTTGAATTCAACATTGGATCTGGGGTGATTACATGGAGCAGTAAGAAACATAACACAATTTCCTTGTCTTCAGTGGAAGCAGTGTATCAATCTATGTGTGCAGCAACATGTGAGGCAATTTGGTTGTGGAGATTTCTCCGGGATGTCGGGGAAGAACAAAAAGATGCAACAACCAGAGTTCAATCAAACTTGCTAATAATCTGGTGTTTCACAAGAACACTAAACACATTAATACACAATTCCACTTTGTTAGGGAGAAATTCCAATCAAAAGAAATCCACCTTGTATATTGAAAAATGTGTGATAATGTTGCAGACATTTTCACTAAGCCTCTTGGCAAAATTAACTTTGAAATGTTTAGGGGGATGTTAGGCATATTTGTGAACCACTTCTCCATTAAGGGGGAGTTTTGAAGATAATGAAGAATCTTATAATAGTGTGAGTTGGTTCACGAGACCTTAGGATAGGAATTGGTTTCTATTTATTAGGGTATGGTTCTAACTTCCCTATTTCTATGTATGTTATATAATGTTTGATGTATATTGAGAATGTAGAGCGTTTTGCAGAGCCAGACTCTCTTGGTTCAGACTCTCCTTCGTAGAGCTAACCAGTGAGTTTTTATTTATTAATTCAAGCATCTCATTTTGACACATAAGCATTAAAAGATTTCAGATGATTTATTATGTAGATATACGCTTAAAATTGATAAATGTGAAGTTTAGCACAATGTGTGGTCCTAAAGGTTAGCTCGAGGTGTGGTCGTAACTCTTTGCGAATGGGAGGTCTGTTATTTCACTTCTTTAGTAAGATTGGGTACCTTATCGAAATGGCCTTTCGTTACTTGATATTTAGGCTTAGGCAATATAATTTTCTATTGATAGCTCGAGGTGTGGTCATAACTCTTTATGAATGGGAGGTGTTTTATTTCACCTCTTTAGTAAAATTGGTTAGGTTATCGAATTTTCCTTTCGTTACTTGATATTTAAGCTTAAGCAATATAATTTTTTATTGATATTATGTATATATATTTCTCTTTTACATTCGTGCATTTTACAAACACCAATGTAAATCAGCACAAGAATTATTGTGTTCACAATTATAACTAGCATAATATGCTGAAGCCTTTGGGCATGGTTGGGCATGGATTTTCTCAACTGCTTCGCCAAGCTTGATCATGTCCTTGCGCTTCTCGACAACCATACAATGGATGAAATAGTTAGCATTAACCATACAATGGATGCAATAGTTAGCATTTCATTCTGCCTCTCACTGGAATAGTTGGCACTTTTGTGTGAGAATACATTCATGGAAGGAGCCGCGGGATAATAGTTAACAATCAAAAAATTCATTGTTGAATGATGGGGATTCAAAAGGAAGACAATGATTGGATGTATCCCCATCATTTAATCATGTGCCTTCCATCCAATTCCATAATAAGAACACATGTTCAATTCCATAATAGGAGTTGCATGATAATAGTTAATAATCAGAGAATGTCTTTGCTAAATGGTGGGATTTCAAAAGGAATACAATGATTGGATGTATCCCCACCATTTAATAATGCACCTTCCATCCAATTCGATAATAAGAACACATATCCAATTCCATAATAGGAGTTGTTAGATGAATTCATTCTTGAATGGTAGGGATTCAAAAGGAAGACAATGATTGGATGTATCCCCACCGTTTAATCACATGCCTTCCATCCAATTCCATAATAAGAACACATGTCACCATAACAAGCCTTTGACTCCCTCCCATCCCATCTTTCTCCTTTTTCTATGCAAGAAATCTTTATTAATTTTACCAGTATAAAATAAGCTAAAATAAAATTCTATACTCCTTGTATTATGGTGTTTCCTTACAACATATGATGCAATTACTAATTTTAAAACTCACAATTGCTAATTTTAAAACTCATCAGGTATAGTTGAGAAGGAGCTTTTATAACTTCCTTTATAACTTTGTGTACTAAAGTACCTATTTATTTAACATGCCTATTAAAAATAAAAAATAAGTCATAAAACCATCCAAAGACCTAAATGTTTAATTTCTGTATTTTTTTTATGGAGTTAGGAGTAAGTCTATGTACAAGAGGCTATGATAGGGGAGTATTTATTCACAAATATCTTTTCCATTGTGTTGATTTTCAACTTGATCACAAATTTATTTTCCATTGTGTTGATTTTCACTTTCTATTCTTAAAGAGATGTGTAATTTATTTGATCTTCACTTTCTATTCTTAAAGAGATGTGTAATTTATTTGATTTTCACTTTCTATTTTTAAATAGAAGTGTAATTTTTTTTTTTTTTTCTAAGTAAAGACTATTCTATTAAATAAAAAGGTAAAAATATTTACAGAGAGGTATGGACCTCTGAGGGGGCTACAGCCAGCCCTCTATCAAAAAGTCTACTGCATACAGCTCTGATATGTCTGATTACAATCCATAAGACCCAGTTTTCAAAATATATTAACCCCAAAATAGATCTATCCTGCGTTTCCCTCCATCCTACAGTTCTGAGGCTATTACAAAAAACTAGAAAAGCAGACTTTTAAACTGGAAGATAATAGTGCGCCATAGTGAAAATTCTCGAAGAAAACCACTATGAACAAGATCAAAACAAAACCTTCATTATGAGACTTCGTGCTGAGACGGAGAGCTTATGGCTGAGGTGGCATATCATTATCTGCATCCATGTCGCGGTCTGGAGAACTGACCCATTCGACCCCCATGTTATCCTCGTTATCCCTTTCTGTTCGATCCGGAGGAGACACCATGTGCAATATGTTGCCTGAGGAAGACGCTGGAGCGCAGGGAATGATATCTTCATTAGCAGAGATAGAATGATGGGGCGAATCCTCGCGTTGTTCTTCAGTCTGAAGCGGGTCTGGGGCATTGAGAATGTCACCGGCTTCACTTCCTTGAGAGTTACTGGGATTGTGAGAGAGAGGACTGTCCCTGATGTGTTCATCTGAGCTTGAGGAATCCTCTTCTTCCTCAGAAAAAATAACAGTGAGCAGGGCAGAAATGGAGGGCTTGTGTAATTTGCTTTTGAATTTGAACCGACAGGAGTGAAGGGAACTGTGCAGAGAAGGGCCAGAGTGTTCAGAAGAAGGGGATGACGGAGAGATGGAGGCGAGCGGGACGATACGACGGGGAATAGGTTCTCCTCTGCCCCTATTACCCCCACGACCTCCATAATTGCTGCCTCTTCGGGGAATTCCGCGTTTTCGGGGAGCCATTGCAAGGGGGCGAACCAGACTTTGGGTGCAAAAGGGAAACAGACACCAATTATACCAGTACCCGGTTTA
The DNA here is from genome assembly GCA_031772625.1 of Pinus tabuliformis. NCBI lineage: Eukaryota > Viridiplantae > Streptophyta > Pinopsida > Pinales > Pinaceae > Pinus > Pinus tabuliformis. The sequence continues at coordinate 213,999,089 of CM062816.1, read as the reverse complement.
GTGGATGCCCAAGAAAGACTTCACCCAACTATGACTCTGAACTTCTAAATCTTTCCTGAATCCTTCAAATCTCGGCCCAAATTGAAAATATTCAACTGTCCTGAGAGTAGAGACTTGAGCTATTCCAAAAAGAAACCAAAATACCAGATAGCTACCATACCAGATGCAAAGCCTATGAGTCGTGATCCAAGTAATTGAGCTGGCTAGGAGTTTGCGCCTATGGAACCAGGGAGGTTTCCAAGTGCACCACTCTGCCTCTGGAACACGCGAAACTATTCGCTCAGGAGCGTATTTCCCTGAGTGCTGCCAAAGGAATGTCGACACCCTGAGAAATGCTTTACTGAACCTGCTAACCATCTTGATAAACAAATCCCGCCTGCCGTGAGCCGAGTGAGGCATTAAGGGAATTAAATGTTCTGCCATGCATTCAATCATCAAAGACGCAAGGACGCCAGCTGCCCTCCTCGCTCGCTTGAGCATTAACACTAATCCTATCATCCGCATTTGGGTGTAATTTATTTATTTTATTTGAATTAAAGTTTTTATTTTATATTTATTTATATATTTTTAATTTAAAGTTTATATATAATGTTTAAAAAATAATAATAACAAAAAGAGTTTAAAGTGAGTTATAATTCAAATATTGTTAAACATTATTTTTTTAAGAGGAAACATATGTTCTTAATCATTAGGTCCACTCAAGTTGTATATATATATGAAAAGAGATATATTCTATTAATAATTTTTTTCTAATTTAAAATATGATAGATATTTGTAATTCTTTCAATGTTTAATATAGAGTTGATCTGTAGCATTTTAAAAAAGTATTAATAACAAAAATAATTCCATGTATAAAGTGTATATATATAGAGAAATAGACATGTAACATTTAAAAAAATATTAGTAACAACTCTATATATTATATAAAACAAGTGAATTATAAGTTCGACATAGTGAAAACATTTTATTAGTGTGTTGTTCAAAACTATCACAAATCTATCTTAACTCTAGATTTACCAAGAGAAAAGAAGAATTGAATCTCTAATCTCTAAACATTTCTCAAATCTTACGCTCAAAAAGAAATTTCTATTGATACTTCATACATCCAAAATTAAAATAAATCTATGCTTATATATATATATATATATATATATATATATATATATATATATATATATATATATATATATATATATATATATATATTTGTTATATATAATCATCTTATTTATATTTTAGAAAATATTAATAATATTAATTATAAACTATATCATAATTTTAAAACTCTTAAAGTGCCCTTGACAAGGGAGTTCTTTTAGCTTCCTTTGTACAAGTGACATACCTAGTTATTTAACATGTATTTAACATACCTGTTAAAAATAAAAAGTGATATAGCCATACAACGACCTAAATGTTAATTTTTATTTTTATTTTTTTATGGAGTTAAGAGTAAGTCTATGTACAAGAGGCTATAATTCCGGAGTACTTAATCACAAATATCTGTTTCCATTGTTGATTTCTGTGAATCAAATCATTACAGTAATAATTTCATTGAATTGTATCATTATATTTATGCAGAATTATATCAAACAACAAGGTAGAAGTGAAATTAGTTGCATTAGGTTCCATCCAAGGTTTCTTTTCAAGAGGATTGCACTTTTATTATATTAATCTAACTTTATAACTACTTGTGTAAAAGAGATAGCCGAACAGAATGCTGGAACCATAATGCCTGTCTTCACTTCCAGAGTATCAATGAATTGTACTGCATCCACTCCCAGTACCTAACTATCATTTCCTTTAAACCAAAACACTCTGGTGGTTTCCATTAATATGGTTTATAGTTTCCCGGATGCGGGTGCATGAGGGAAGAAGGAATGGCACGCGCCATCACGTGGGCAGGTGGCGTGCCGAAGGTGAATGGCGGTACCATATGCAGGATGGCAATAAAACATATGAAGGCGACGAGCAGACGGCATTAATGCCTGTCTACTCGGCTCGAGGGAAGCAGTTGAGCGTTGGGGAGACGATGGCGTTTAAACCGCGGAAAATGGCGAGAGAGGTATGCGTGATCTGTAAAAAGGCTCTGCTCCGCTCAGACAGCAATGCGACTGCAGAACTGAGGGATGTTAGCCCTTGGAGCTGCAATTGCGGGACTGATGTGTGTTCGTGGAGCTGGAGCTGCGTGACTGGTTTCGATTTCGGGAGTTGGCACTGGTTCTTGTTGCTGGGGTTGGCTCCTGAAGCAAATTCCTATTGCCGGGGTTGGTTCTGGGTACTGGTTCTTGCTGCCGGAGTTGTTTCTTGGGGCTGTTTCTTGTTGCCAAAGTTGGTTTTGGGAGTTCTGGTTCTCATGGCCAAGGTCAGTTCTTGGATTCCTATTGCGGGTGTCGGGTCTAGGTACTGCTGTTGGATACTGACGTCGGGGGTCGCTGTAGCCATTGTTGAAGCACAGTCCATTGGATTTACAATGCCGCAAGGAAGGCCACGGATGGGCAGCCAGAGAGGTGGAATTCAGGGCAGAGCTCCACCGCAGGATGATTATTATTCCCCTTCTTCTTCTGTTGAGGTTACCTCGCGGCCTCAGTGGTTTCAGGACAGCAACGATGAGGAAGGGGGGCATCGTGACAGTAGCCCAATTGCTGAAGATAGGCAGAGGGAGCTCCCCATGCTCAGATATCGTCTCCCCTGCCCCCAAGCCAACTCTACGTTGGTTGTGTCTATCACTGTTGAGCCTGGTGTTAATCCGAGCATGGAGGTCGAGCCGCTGACAAAAGGGCAGCGCATGAGCCGAGAAGACTCTCCAATTGCCTGCCTCCCGGTCGGAGCAGAAACTGGCTGGTCGCCGCCTGAGCGCAATCCTGGACCGGGTTGGATGGAGCCGCGGCATGCACAAGGAATGAATCTGGAACGCCCAGCCATCAATCTTGACTTGGAGGCAGGCCCCTCTGCGCGCGTTGATGCTTCACTGGCTGGCCCGAGCAAACCAGCTAGAAAGGGTAGCCCGGATAAGGTCATCCATCTCTCGGACTCAGAAGATCCGCTCCGTTTCGGGTGCCGCATTGCTGAGGAGCTCCAGACCTCTGATGAAGATTAATCTCGCCCTGGTAATCTCTGGTTTTGATGGGTCTTTGGAATGTAATTCGGCTAAGGGGCGGCCTTATTTATGTCTACGTGTCGGCTACAATGTCCATGTGTCACATGTAACTGTCCAAGTGTCAATTGTCATTGTCCAGTTGTCTTTGTGTCTCTGTCCGGGTCATCCTACGGCCCTGGTGTCTTGTTGTTCATGATGTGTTATGTCCATCTATGTTCAGTCCATCTATGTTATGTAACAGTGTCGGCAACATGCCCAATTTTGAATCCTTTCAATTTTGGAGCTGCTAATTGGGCAAGGCCAGGGCTGACAGGCAAATCTTCTTAAGCCTTGCCGGTTGTACTCTATTTTGTATATTTGTTTTGTACGATAATAGAATTAGTCAAATTCAGAAAAAAAAAAAAAAATATGGTTTGTAGTTATGAATTTAAGAGGGTCGACAGAGTGACGAATATAAGCTGGTTGTTGACGGTGGATAGAATTCTTATGAAAAACATGCGAACATGGGAGTCTAGACCGACAGTAAGTCTATCCATCATCACTATGTACAGAATTACAATACAATATCCATGATCATTACTCACTTATAAACAATTATAGGAGGGGTGTGTTTGTAGGAAGAATTAACTACGAGAGGGATATTTTGTATGTTTTGAGGGAAATATTAACTACTAGGCAATGAGTTAATAGTTACGTATCTTTTTCTTTATTATTTAGTGTAATTTAATAAATAGAATGGAAATATGGGAAATCAATCATTAACTTAATCGTTAATGTTCAACATATTTCTATAATAAAATGTAAAATGATATATAACTAGATAAATAAAATTAAAAAACAATAAATCAATTATTAACTTAAAATTAATGTTTACCCCTTACCACAATGAAACACAAAGCTCAATCCTGATTAATGTTTAGCTTAAAATCGCATTAGCCAGTAGCTTCTGCTAACAGTGCGGGAAAATAGCTATTTAATTCAAATATATGACGGAATTTACCTTAAAAAAACAGGTATCGATTAATTGCTCTAGCCTCCATGAGTTCACAGTTTTGTCCTCTCGTCTGTTTCTGGTATATTGCCACTAATTTACTTCAATCAGATTTTTTTGAATATTTGGATTGTAATAAACAGATTTTTAAGTGAAGAGGTGTATCCTACAGTTTAGTACAAGGGAACTAAGATGGTTTATCCATAGTTTTAAAAAATATATATATTATGACAAAAAAAAAATAGTGATTTAATTCAAATCTATGACGGAATTTACCCTTAAAAAAACAGGTATCGATCAATTGCTCTAGCCTCCATGGATTCACAGTTTTGTCCTCTCCACTGTATTTTTGGTATATTGCTATTAACTTATTTTAATATTAGATTTTTTTAATATTCCGAATGTAATAGAAAGATTTTTGAGTGGAGAGTCTCATTTTGTATGTCCATGATTTAAAAAAAGAATTAGTTCTAAATAAAAAAATAATATTAGCTATACTAAAAAAGTAAATAAAAGTAAAAATGTATCAGTAAAATATTTAAATCTGATACTATTTGAATATTTGTGTTAGCTAATTGATAAGGATATCAACTTCATATATATTTATATATAAAAAAAAGTATTAAAATAAAATATTTGAATGTTGTATATAAAAAAAAATTCAAAATGGGTTATCAATAACATATTTTAATAAGAATTAATATTGACATATGCCTAAAAATATTAATAATAAAAAATATTTTAATTTTTGTGATAAAGTGTCACAATGTATATCTGATGTAAAATATTTTAATGTAAATTAAGTATATATTATATATCTTAAAAAAAACTATCTTAAAAAATTAAATTTTTATAGTTAAATTTGTTTTTGGTCATATATATTCTATTTAGTATCCAAAAATACAATTTAAACAATGAAAATAACATATTATATTTTAAATTAAAAAAAATACACATCTTAATATAAATCTATACTCATTTTAATAAAATTATTAAATATTTTTATAATCTAAGATTAAAATATTCAAATAATTTTTTACCCCCCAAACCGCACATCCGAAGTCCTCCATCTCCTCACGTTTAAGTTTGCTTACTTGAAAATCTATACATCGTCTCACATCGCTCAGGCGAGCTGGCGCATAGCACATGGCCAATTGAGCTATGAACAAAAACGCTGAGAATCTAGGAAATGGATAGACTTTGAATCAATCAAAAGCAAAAACATCATGAAAACCTACCCTCATATCGAGTACAAGCTAAGCTATTCTACGCTAGGACAGGCATTACCAGCTTTTGTGCAAAAGTCATTAGCATTATCCATATGCTACGATTTGCTTCGTGAAATATCGTGAGCTGAGAAATGATTAGAATGGAGAGAAAAAGCTATGATTGGTTGCATATCTGTGACAAGTTTCTTTAATTGGGCACGGCTCAAGATGGCGGACGGGCTCAAGACGGCGGCCGTTCTTTCAGCCCTGACCAGTTGTCAATGTTAACTTATTTGGTTTATTTTGATAGTAATGAGTAAGTATTCTTTATTGGTTAAACGAGTTGTACTTTCAAAACTAAAAATAAAAATAGATAAATATCTAGAATATTTGATATAATGTTAATACATATAGAATATTTTCAAACACTTTGAGTTAATTTTATTAAATTTGTAAGGGTAAACACTTCTTTTATCTCAAGACTTTTCAGAATTGAGTAATGTCTAGTCTTATCGTGGAGTTTATGGGAAGTAGTTTTTATTTTTCAGAATTTACTAATGTCTAGTAGTATGATGGAGTTCATGAGAAATAGTTTTTATTTTAGCAATGTTAAAGAGATGTTTTTAGGTTTCTAGATCATGGTTAAACACTTCTTTATAGTATCAATTAAATTTTTTTATCCCACAATATTTTCTTTTTTAAATTTGATATCGTAATATATTTAATATTATCTTTATTTTGCAAAATAATCTATTCTTTTATTAGCCAATGGTTTTGCTAAGACTTGGCATCCTTGTGCCATTTTTGCTTGATTAGAAAGTAGTTTTGGTTGGAGTTTCAAGAAGTTTTGGTTGGAGTTTGAAGAAATTTTAAGTAGACTCCTTTCATCCACGTTGTTTAAATTGTTCTTATACAATAGTTACTCAGTGATAGTTGTTCTCTCAACTTGGGACATGTTTGCTTTTGTAACTAGTTGTGCTCTGAACATGGGACATGTTTGCTTTTGTCACTAGTTGTGCTGTAAACTTGGGACATGTCTTCTTTTGTGACTAGTATAGGATAAAATATATTTCTTTTAATTTTGAGTTTTTGATCCACTCTATCATCATCCATGATTATCTATAGACACACCTCACCAAAGCTCACATCCATATAAATTAATAGATGCAATATCGTGCAATAGAGGAGTCTTTTCTTATCTCATATCCAAATACTGGATGATTTACTATTTTTTTGAAGTTGATAATTAGCTTTCCATAGTGATTTATCATTTTCTCAATGCTATAGTTCCATTGGTGTTTCACTTGTGATGAATATAAATGTCAAGATATTTGTATTAAGAAACTTACTCCTAGTTGTTGGTGTCATATATACAAAGGCAAAAGTATGATATGTGATCTTGTTGAATTTAATTATCATGACATTAAATTTATCACTATTAATGGTCATAGATGTTTGCAGTACAAATTCTTAAGGATTAAGTGTTCCTACGAGAGAAGGGACAATATTGATTCATTCGAATATTGAGGTTAATATCTTTATACCAAGCCTCATTGTTCCTAAAGTTGGAAATAACATTTTAATACAATCATGTAAGAATAACCCTCAACTAGAGAGACACTCTAATGTTTTTCAAAGTATTCTGAACATTTTTGTGTCAATATATCTTTTAAATTCAATGAAACAACATAGGATATTTATTGCAATATTATTGTGGCACTCCTTTCTAATGACCCTAAATGTAATAGGTTGGTCTATGGTTGAATAATTAGTAGCTGGATGGTAGGGTTTTAACTTCCATGCAATATTCTAGAATATTCTTAATAATGCTCACAAATCAAAGGTTGAAATTTATCTAGTTATGTCATTTATGGCCTTTTAATTAAATTCTTTAAAAGATAAAAAAAAAAATGTCATATGAACATGAGTTACGGTATTTTAAGCATCTAGTATCAATAAGCCATGATATCTTCCCATAATATTGTAACAAATCCTATTTACAAGTTTATAATATCCATAGTGAAGAGGCATGCGTCTTCATGATTTAAAATCTCATTATATGATTTTTAAAATGTATACATGTTTAACTCATATGTTAATTATTTTTATAATAATAATAATAATAATATAATTAATTATTATTATTATTATTAATTTTGATAATTTCAAATGTATTATTAGGATTTTTTTTTTATTTATTTATTTATCAATGTTTACTAATCATTTAATGTACATGGCTGTGTTAATTTTATATCACCTATATTTATGTAATAACAATAATATATTTACATGTCAAAAAGGGATTTTTTTATATATTTAGATGTCGTAGTCCATCTATTATAGGTTTTGGGAAGTTTTCCATCATATTTTCGAATCTAATTTCCCAGAATCAGGTAGATTAGAATCACAATTTTGAGTTATGAACTCTCCACCATCCTAATGCCCTATCTTTTTAGGTTGCTTAATACATATATGCAATCAAAAGCTCATTTTAAGCAACAAAGAACAATGTCTATTAAAAAAAATTCTCCATATTAAAAAAAAAAGACTCCAAAAAATTTAATATTTAGACAATACAAAATGATATAATACTTTCATTCATTTTTCTTATATATATATATCTATCTATATATATATATATATATATATATATATATATATATATATATATATATATATATATATATATATATATATATATATATATATATATATATATATATATATATATATATATATATATAAGTTTACATTTATATCTTTAAAGGAATTTAATGTACTTTAACTATATATATATATGTATGCGTCGATAAATATTTTATGAGAAATTAAAAAATATATATAAAAAAATTATAAAACTAACAATATCTATTAATGTGTTATTTTATATGACTGTAAGGTTTGGGGTTGTAGTATATCGAAAGAATCGTGGAGGAAGATTGAGATGATTCAAAAACCATTTATAACCTACAACCTCAAGACTAAAGGAAATACGCACTATCTTATCTTTAAGATTAAAGCTAGCATTTCCACCATTTAAAGCATGACTATGTTTAGGTATCTGATCTATAAAAAGAAGCTTTATAACATGGGATCCAAGAGGTTTGATCCAGAATTATGCAGGAACATAATAGAATATAGATATAAACATAAACACACAAATGCAGCAGGAATAAAATTTCATTTCATTGATATCAAAGCACTAAAATATCCTTACACAAAAAATCAAAATAAACTAGCTCGGGTGATGGTAGCTTATCTCTAAGAAGAGATGTGGTGGCTACATGCCTTTGAACTATGTTACAATGAGGCTCGAAGGCCTATTTATTATTGAGAAGCAATGTAAAACCCAAAACATCCAAAATCCTAACCCTAGGAGATGAAGCGCCAAAATTATGGGCCCCGTTTAGGTAAACTAGTACATCAACTTCCTTGGGTGGTAAGTTTGGCATACAGTGTTTGTTTGACACTCACAATACCTCGTTACAAATATATATCCAAGGACTAAAATTTTAAAATGAAAACATTAATAAATAACTATTTTTTTCTTATTTTTCCCAAGAAAATGCTATTTAGGGCCTTAAAAGGGCTCTAAAAGTTCACGACCAAAAAAACTGCCAAAAATAGTAAATTGTGCCACAATTAAGGAAACTAAAAAATTGAAAGAGACAATGGTGGGGGTCCATGTGGAATAGGTGGGTGGCCACTAGTATCCACTCGAATCAGTCTTCACCCCATAGGAAGCATGGCCCTGATTGCATTGAGTGTCTCCATGAGATGGGGAAACTTCTGCTGAACTTGGTGCCTGGTGAGCCACTTGGCTTGATGCAAGAGGTGGCCAGCTTTGACAAGCCAATATAGTTGGATCTTCTGCTAGCAAGTGTTCTTGATATGTGTTTCCATAATCCGATGAGTTGTGGCATGTTCCATGCAGTCTGGGTTTAACTCTGTTGGTTTGAGATGCTCTGCAATGTATGTTGTGTCCAGTAATGGTGGGACATATGGTCAAAGGAAGTCTAGATTGAACACTGGGTGCACGAAAAGGAAGGGGGAATGTTGAACTCAAAAGAATTGTCTCCCACAACCTTCGTAATGGTGTAAGGCCCGTATCAGAGTGATTTTAGCTTTTGATTGGCCGCATTAAGGTGTTCTTTCTACAAATACAACCAAAGTTAGTCTCCCACTTCAGAATTATGTGACACCCAAGGTTGCTCATGTTGCTAGTTGTACTTGGAATTTGACTTTGCCAATGTGTCATGAACCTGTTGGCAGATGTGTTGGATGCATTTAATAAATCTAGTTGCTTTATCAGCCTGGGACAATACATGTGTGGATTATGTCTGTGTAGTAACATGGGGCATGACAACATCAATCAGACACAATGGCTGAAATCCTGGACCCACTTGAAACTGACTACGACCAGTTGAGCTATGGAGATCTCTTTTATAACTGTGTTGCACATAGGTAAGACTCTCATCCCATGTTTGTGGATGTTTGGAGTAGTACATGCAAAGTATGTGTCATATCATCCTACTGATGACCCATGTTTGGCTATCAGTTTGGGGATGGAATGCAGTTGCCTTCGTGAGTTTGGTGTCCAATAATGTCCAAAGGCTTGACCAGGATGTCCTGAAGAACCCATTATCCTGATATCATATAATGTTCTGTGGGATCCCAAAATGTACCCACACTCATTCAAAGAAGATTTTGGTAGTGTCCTCTGGTGTGATAATCCTCTTGCAAGTTGCCACTATAGCCATCTTAGAAACTTTTTCCACGATCACAAAAACACAGTCATTACCATGCTTGGTAGAACATAGGCCATATATATAGTCCACGGAGATGGATTCCCAAGGTTGGCTATGAGTAGGCAAAGGAGTGTACAAGCCTTGCTTCTTGATGGTTGGCTTGGTGATGGTGCAAGCAGTGCAGGATCTGATATAGTTCATAACATCCACCCCATATTTTCACTAATAAAAGTACTCTTGTAGTGGAACCACAATTTTATGCACACCAAAATGTCTTGCGACGTGATTGTAGTGTGCCTCCCAAATCATCTTGGCACACTCACTTTAAGCAACAAAAAAGAGGCCTAGGTAGCATAATAATGCATATTGGATGTGGAAACCATGAACTTTCTTGCCATCTACTACCATCTGGTTTGTGGAGGTGAACCATGGATCATTTATGTATAGTTGTGGCCATCCAAAGGTCTCATGGAAATAAGAGTTGAGAACAATAGTCAGTGTTGCAGCTGGAGGCTAGCTGAGGTAGTCTGCAACATGATCAGAGCTTTCCTTTTTGTATTTAGTGTTCAAGTGGAAATTTTGCAGATATGTAGACCACTTCTGATGGTGATAGTTCTGCAACTTCCCTTATATATGTATAAACTAAAGATGTCAATGATCGAAGTGGATGATTGTCTCCTTCCACAGAATGTAATTCTTCCATTGCTAGAAAGCATGCATGATGGAATACATCTCTTTATCATAAGTGGGGTACTTATGAATTGTACAAAAAGTGTCTTACTATGATAGGCCACTAGATGCCTGTGCTGGGTGAGGATTGCACCAATAGCATAGTTAAAGGTGTTTGTCTCAATTTCAGATGGTTGTTGCAGGTCTGGAAATGTGAGTACCGACGCAGAGCATAAGTGATGCTTCAACTAAAACAACATCTTCTGTTGGGACTCAGACTAGGATAATTTTTCTTTCACTCTACTCTTGGTAATCTAACTCAAAGGTGAAGTGATATGGGTGAATCCCAACATGAACCTCCGAAAAAAATTTGCAAGACCCAAAAAGATGTTAAGCTTTGTTAGAGTGGGTGGGGTTGGCCAATCCTAAATGACTTGGATCTTAGTCGAATCCACATGCACACCACACTAATCTATGATGTAACCTAGATATTGGACTTGGGTCATGCCAAAGGTTCATTTCTCTAGGTTGGCACATAGTTTGTGTTATCGAAGGGTTTGAAGGACCTGCCGAATGTGTTGTAAGTGTTCTTCCCAAATCTTGATGAAGATGAGGATGTCACTGTGATAAAAAAAACATGAATGAGTTGGTGAAGGGCCGAAATATGTTAACCATTAACCTCATAAAAGTAGCAGGGGCATTTTTCAACACAAAGGGCATAACCAATGATTCAAAAAGGCCTTCCTTGTATTTGAAGGCAAAGGCAATCTTCAATACATTTGTGGGCTCTATTGGAACCTGGTGATAGCCAAACATCAAATCAATCTTTCTTAAATATCTGGCCCCGTTGAGTTAGTCAACAATGTCATCAATCTATGGATTGAATACTTGTTCCTAATCGTGAGTTTGTTTAGTGCTTGATAATCAATGGAGAGCCTCCACGCCTTATCCTTCTTTTGTACAAGTAAAATAGAGCTCCCATAATGCGAGGAAGTTTGTCAGATGTGCCCTTTTTGCAACAAAACCTGGATTTTTTTCTTGATCTCTTAATTTTCCTAAATGAAGCAATGATATATTTCCCTGTTGGGTAAAGTCGCTTAGGGAATTAGATCAATCGAATGATTTACCTAACAGTGCAAGGGTACCCCTATGGGTGAGGAGAATATGTCCCTCTTTCTTCCACAACCGTATCCGCCTACTTCTATGGCGTGGAAAAACCCTTCCGGGGGGCCATGGATGTGGCTACAATATTCCCCTTACTTTGAGAACAAATTAGAAAGACAACATATTTCCCAGTCTAGGAGATAATCTCACCACATTCCTTAGAAGAGATCAAAGAGATGGCGGTAAGCAGGACTACCTTTGGTATCCTGTATAAATTATTACCCAAAGAAATAAAACAATGTGACGCCTTGATTCATACACAGCATAACGCTTCCACAAGTATTGTTGGCCTAATCATATATAACAAACTTCAAGAGGGACTACATCACATAATACCTCATCCGTGAAGTGTTTGATGTTGTATGGAAGGTGACACTGCTAGCTGCCATGAAGATCTCGCCCTTGGTGAAGTCACTCGATGGTGTATGATTGTGGGTGTGGTGTTATTGGTAGGCCCAACTGCTTCATGACATTTATTGAAATAATGTTCTTTTGGCTCTCGCTATTGACAATTTATTGCAGTAGCGAAGCCTGCACCCACATTTGTAAGTGGAAGAGATGCTCCCCCTCCTCTAAATCAACAGGCTTAATATTATAGATCTTAGTGGTGGAAACAGTAGCATTGGACTCCACATCTATAATCTGCTTCCCTTTTTCATTCCCCTTGTCAAGTTCTGACTCAGATTCAGAACATGCATCTGATTCTGAAGCCTTCAGCTCAGCCACCAATGACTGCTTGGCTCGACACTCACTTGTGTTGTGAGTGGGGCTCTTATGGAAGTCACACCACTTCCATGTGTCCTTCTTTGTATGCATTCTGTTTTTCTTTTCTTGCATCTTCAACGCATTGTCCTAGGTCAGCCCTCATTGGATTTGTCCTTTGTTCTGCGATTTGGGGGCGCCTTTCCCTTGCTTCATATTCGCAGATCCAAAGTCTCGCTTCTTCTATTTAACTTTTTCTCGATCTTGATAGTTTATCAGTAGGTGGGGCCAAGTGAGGAGATATATAGGAACTCCATCTCGTCTTGGATGTATATTTCCAAACAACCCCAATACTTTAGTACTAGATGTCGCTTAGAATCCTTGTTACCCAACTTCGTGCAAAGGGTATGAAAAATATTTGTGAACTCTGGTACGTCTTGGTCCCTTCCCTACTGTAGTGTGCTCCACTTTATGTACTTATCTCAATACCTCCTGACAGGGTAATAATGCTCCTTGATGGCATTTCGGAAAGAGTTCCAAGTGGGTGCGGTTGAAAACAGTGAGGGTTCCCTCTCATCCTTCTAGTCACAGTAGGTTTCCCACTAGTCCTTAATGCTGGGGGTGGATTTGAGGAGTGAAAAAGTAATCTTTTCCCTAGTAGAAAAATCATGAACCAAAAAATATCATTCCCATAGATTTAACCATCTATCTATGGGGTCTGCATCTATCTAGCCTTAAAATATGGGAATATCAAAGTTGACTTGTACCTTGAAGGGAGTGGTGCCTCCAGAGTGGCTATTAGATGAATATGCATTGCCTGTGGGCGTCTACCAAAGAATCTAGGCAAAGTTGTCCATCATTGCATTCCTCTTATGATCGAGGGCTTCTTCAAGAAATATTTTGAAGGGATCTCTTGCTCCCTTGGCTTTCTTTTCTTCTGCCATGGGAGGTCATCAAGGTTTGTGAGGCTAGTCCTGCAAAGGTTTAACTAGTTCAAGCCCTAAGTCCTTATAGACTAACGTCGTTGGGGGCATGCAAAAAAAATAGAGAAGGAGAAGACTGCCCTAATACCACTCATTCAGACATATGCAGGAATACAACAGAATATAGATATAAAGATAAACACAAAGATGTATCAAGAATAAAACTTCATTTCATTAATATCAAAGATCTAAAATATGTTTACATAAAGAATGGAAATAAAGTAGCTCGAGCGATGGTATATTATATTTGAGAAGAGATGTGGTGACTACATTCCTCTAAACTGTGTGACAAAGAGGCTCAAAGGCCTATTTATTATTAAGAAATAATGTAAAACCCTAAACATCCAAAAACCTAACCCTAGGAGGTGAAGCGCCAAAACTATGGGCCTCGTTTTGGTAAATTGGTACATCAATTTCCTAGGGTCGTAACTTTGGCATACGATCTTTGTTTGACGTGCACAATACCTTATTAGAAATATATGTTCGAGCACTACAACTTCTGAATGAAAACATTAACTATTCCTTGTGTTTTCTTTTTTTTCCTAAAACAACATCATTTAGAGCCTTAAAATGACTCCGGAAGTTCAGGATCCAGAAAACTACCAAAAATACTAAATTGTGCTACAATTAAGGACATTGAAAAAATGAAAGTGACAATTGTAGGGGTCCAAGTGGAATAGGCGGGTGGCCACCAATATCCACCTGGTTCAAGGTTCCCCAAAATTGCTTCTAACTTTAGAAAAAGCCCTGAACTCCATCTCAAGCGAGGTTGGAATAAGGATACCCATTCTTGGCTTGACCATTGGTGGATAAAGGATGAGATAATCTTTGAGAATAAGGATAATATTAAAAATAATATTATGTCCAAATTCAAGGATAATTTGTGGGATAATAAGGAGCTAGAGGGGAAAAGGAAGTTAAGTTATTATAAGGAGGTGATCAACCCAATCTCTTGCTAACCAAAATTATCTTCTTCTCTTGACCAATACTAAGTAAAAAATTAATGTTTCAAGGATAAGAACTAATTTCGATGAGCTTCAAAGTGAAACTAGCTGTTGGTCTATTCCCAAAACACCCTCGGACGAAAGAATCTATCATTTTTGTGATACTAAGAGTGTTGAAGATGAAAAATACATTCTCTTGGATTTCTTACCTCTTACTCACATCCGTTTTCATTCTCAAAACATTTTCCACACTACCAACCATCTTAACTTGTTAAGTCAACACAACTATATTAATCTATGAGTGTTTATTTCCATTCCTTTTTATCATAGAAATAAAATATTAAAGAGTCACAATTAATCTCTTACTTTCTTAAAGTCTAATAGACTATATTCATCTCAATGGAAGTCAATCATCATCATCAGCATATATATATATATATATATCATTTTTGAGAATATATTTTGAAATTAAATCACTTGATCCAACATTGTTGAATTTAAATCATATATATGTAACATTATTTCACTAATGAAATGTGTTCCTATGTAATATCTTGTGTTGGTATTAGAGATGACATGGGCTAGCTCCATCGAGGGAGGGTCTAAGGGCATAGGGAGAGTAGGGAGAGTATAATAATTATTTTTAAGCGTTTATCTTTAACATCATTTAAACTCTGAATGCTTTGACTACTCAGGAAGTTTAGCCACATGATTTGAACTACTGACATATGTTGGAATTCTTTGCAGGGTAGTTGGAAGTGGCATGAAAAGGCTTATTATTTTATAGAAATTGCAGTGAAATGATTATTAGTCTAAAGAAATCACAAATGATGACCATGGAAAATTTTAGGGGCGAATTTGCCCCCTTGGGTGAAACTAAAGGGTTTTAATTTTTTATTTGGTGAATATTTTATATCATAGTACATTGTTACAGATCGCCTTAAATTTATTTTATAACAAAATTAGGTATGGAGGAGCCAATCTTATTTTAAGGGAGAGGATAAAAAAAGTAAATTTAGCCCTTGAAATTAGCCCTTGCAATTAGGAGTTACAACCTTCCATTTGCCCTAATCTTCAAAAAGAGGTATTTATGATAGTTATTTCATCCTCCCCATTCGGTGTAAAAAAGGACTTTTTCTTTCATTCGCCCATATTTCATGGTATTGGGATTAATTTCGATAAAATGACCATATTTTTTGGAACAAATGGTCATAAAACAATAATTCATTTTTATTTAAAAATTCAAGTCCTTTCTTGTCATCTCTATTTAAAGATTGAATAGACATCTTCGAAGTTTGCATCTATTTAGTCATAATCATATACGAGGGTTGCTCACAAAGTTGTAGAATTTGAATTTAGAAGCCAAGATTGAGAATATTTGAATAGTGAAATTTGAATTAATAAGTAAAGAATCAATGTACAGTAGTACAAGTAAGTATGTGTTTTAATGGATTTTTGGTATATATAATAATTAATTTCCCATTAAAATATTTGATTTTTGATTCTTTATTTTTAGCTTCCACCCATCCTTAAGTAAACATCTGTGAAAAATTTAAAAATCTCTATTACAAAAAAGTAATCCCTTACGTTAAAAAATCAATACATCCCAAATTCCATCGTTTATTTTTTTACTTACCCTTTATCTTGAATGTACACTCTATGTAAATTATGTTTCTACAAAGAAATGATAAAGTAGTTGTCACTATTTGAATACCAAGGTGCAGTTTGAAAAACTCTACCAGAAGACTGTTTGGTGGAAAACACCCTATTAAAAATCAAATTTCACTAAAATTGCTTAAGTTTTATCGATTATGTTTCTACTAGGAATTAATAAAGTAGTTGTTGTTACTCTTGGAATAGTAAGGTGCTGGCCATTTCAAAAATTCAGCTGGAACACAATTGAATGGAGACGTCTTATTAAATAAAAAAACCAGATATATTTAAAATATATGTATTATCAAAACAAACACTGTCATCCAAACTTTCACTATTGAAACAAATAATGTTATATTAAAATGAGAATTTAAGACAATGAAGATGAAGATGAAGCTAGAGGAGATATTTTGAGTGATTTAATATGCATGGATGAAGTGGAATTTTTAATTACTGGGTGCCCATAGACATCAACAATCATTGACATCCTATTCATCTATATGATAGCCATGAAGAGGAGAGAGATTTAACATTTTGAAGACATTAAAAAAAAACTGAAGACATTAAAAAATTACATGTGGTATAAGAACTCAATATCAATTACAAATCTATTAGGTTTCTAGAGGGATTAAATCTATTCTATGCAATTTTTTTAGTCATTTTTTTTCACTTCATATTTTGAAGGCATTGAATCCATTTTATTCATTCAAAAATATAATTTAAAGAATGAAAAATTACACGTGGTATATATATATATATATATATATATATATATATATATATCTTAATTTATAGATATATTAGTCTTCCAGAGGGATTAAATTTGTTGCGTGCAAATTTTTTAGTCAAAATTTTCATAGTAAATAAAAATGTGGGCTATAAAAAAAATGAATAGACATGTTACGCTCTTGCTGTCAACCATAAATAAAATATTTCAATGTCCATATGAACTATCATAATCTTATACCAATTTTATAGAGAAATACAGTAACTAAAAATAATAATAAAAAGGTTATACTTTTAAGTACAACAAATTGTATAATTCTTATCCTTGACATAAACTTTTTAAAAATATTTTAGTACATGACTCAAATAATGTTTTTAAATTTGCATGTCAAATAATTTATTTCAATCTCAACTTCATGCATATGTATATGGAGAGAGCTTAAATGACTAATTATTTTAGTGTTGATCATAATAAAATATTTCAATGTTGTAAGAGGAGTAATTGAAAGTAAAAATGTTCTAGGAGATATGTATTTTAATTAATTATTAATATAAAATTAAAATGCAACATTTAAAAATATATCATTTATAATAAAGTATTCAATGTGACTAATAAATAGAATATTTTAATAGGGAGGGCTAATGAATATTGAAATGTATTCAAAAATATATTAATAACAGTAAACTTGTTTAATGTGGAAATATATTATGTATATGTTATATGTGATTAAAAGAAACTATATATTCATTATATAAAGCAATTGAAAAAATAATTTTTTATGGCTAAATTTTTTTAAGTAGTCTATTTGTGGCCCTTTTTTAAGAATATTTTTTGGTCAATTTTGTTTGAAATCAAGCACATTAGAATTTCAAGTCTAAGCTATGTAATTTACATAATCTAAGTTTTCAAGTAATTTTTGAAGACATAGAACTCATTTTTTTCATTCAAAAATATAATTTAAACAACGAATATATATATATATATATATATATCTTACAAATCTTTTAGGTTTCTAGATCTGTTGTGTGCAAATTGTTTATTCAAAAGTTTCACTGTAAAAGAGGTTTTCCTTGGAGGTACAAGATTGTGTTTCTCCCTCAAAAAGATCCTATATATTCTGTCTCCAAGACTGAAATCCAATCTAAACCAACAAAAACATGTACGTGTACAATGATTTGATCTTGTGTGGACAAATTTGATGTTAGTTCCAAGTGCTGTAGTTAAGTTTCTAATTAAAGAGTTGATCCTCATATCCCACAGATGAAAACATACATGCAAACAAAAAAATCACTGTGATCACTCTCAATAAGAATTTGAAGCATTGTACATACAATTTTTTATCTAAAATGCTCAAGAAGCACTTGGAGAAAGAAAAGTCTTCATGGATAGCCTTGTTTTCAAAACCATGGGTATAAAGGAACTATGTCTTTTGGAATTTTCCCTTACACAATTATATTTTATATCTAAATTTTTGTTAGATTAATTTTAATCAAAAGAATTATTGAAAATGGTCTATATTTGTTTTACCTCTAATTTGGTTCATAACAAGTGAGTTCTCACTTTAATAAAAAAATATTACAAGGTAAACGAGTATGATTAAGTAGACAAGGTAGAATATATACCTCTAGTTTCATGCATAACATTAGCAAAGAAAGCATATGTTCCATCCACAATTTGTTAGTCCCTAATGGCATCCTATAACCATAATATTGATTCACATAGCATGTTCATAACAAGCTATAGCATTATGGATGTTTACTTGCACACTCACATTCAAAAATAAATAGAGATAACGATAGTTAGTAAAATTGTTGTGTCATCATATAAAATTCCATTTACAAGAATTACATTGGCACATATAACATTGATTTCTCATTATGAGAAATATTAAACCTATAGCAATATTAAACATTCAACATTCAAATACTAAAATACTCCAGCAAAGTGCATTGTATTAATCAATTGAATAAACAAACTAAAAGAAAAACATATCTATTTGAAAGTTGAAGGCCAACATTAACTTAGGTAGATAAATGTTCCACCCAACTATACACTCTATTGCACTTATTATTTTTATACTATGCCACCCCAAATGAGGCTATGATACCACTAAGGAAAATTACAATTTTTTTATGGAAATCATTCTATGTTAGGAAAAAAATTACCATCCCATTGTGTCACCACTAATTTTTTTCTTGGAACAACACAACTATTTTGATGACACGTTGCTTTCCTTACATAGAAAAAGAAGAATACCTTCCTTATCTACTCAATATTCCCTCCGAACTCTCTACACTCTCCCATTATGTGTGAATAGAGGGTCTAGATGCTATCCATTAACTCTAACAACACTTACTTAGTTCTTGACCTTTTTCAAGTTTTACATGCTTCCTTGCTTTCCTCCTTAGATTCTATCCATGGATTTTCCATCACATAGCTTGATATCTTTCCTGGATCCATTTCCAACCAAATTTTTGAATCTCTCTATGCTCTCCCTCTCTAGAATTCGCTTCTTTTCCATGGAAATAGCTTCTACCAATTCAAATCTCTTCCTTATATATTTTTATAATCTATATCTATTTCTATAGTTCTCATCACATGAATTCAAAATGGCCTCTATCATTCCTTGATCAGCCTCCTATTTTGAATAATACCTCTAAAATGACTTTCATGGATGTTAGAATCAACCAAGAGAGAATGATTTTACCTCCCCCTCTATTTCTTTCTCTCTTATAGCCTACTTCTATTCCTTATGAGTTTCCTTCTCTATTGTGTCTAGTACCATTCATCTCTCTTCAATATTCTTTGCATGAGTTCATAATGGTCACACAGAATTCATGTGAATGTGAAATGGCCTCCACCATTCACGTTAGAACCAAAATTAATTATATCATTTAGGTGATCATTGTATTGTACTATGTTTCTTGTCTTATTCCAATAGTAACCAATAATGAATCATTCCCTCTTCCCTACAACTATTCACATACATGCCTCTAAGACTACATGAATCATTCCCTCTCTACATTCAATTTCCTACATCCAATCATGATTTTTTTCCCTCCCCATCAACCACATGTGTGGGGGGTATAATGGTGAATGCATCAATAAAAAAATCACCTCATCCCAAACACCCCATGAGACCTCATTTTCCCCCTTATTGTTGGGACATGTTTTTTTTGAAATTTGACAAAATCTAGGTTTTACCACTCCTCTCACAATTCCCATGATTAAGGTACTTATCTCTTTGATTTCATAATTGTGGAATGTGTACATCTCCACAACCACCACCTGCATTCCATGATTGGTAGTTAAGGTTTCTATATTTTTAGTAAGGAACATGGTGATGAAGGAAAAAAAGTAAAGTTTGGAAAAATGGAAAACTAAGGATTACTCAACATGTAGAACCCACTAGTACCCTCTCACCTTTCCCATCTTCTATTATCATAACCCATTTTTTATGTGCTCCCATCTCAGGTAGCTCTATTATTTTATTAAATTCATGAAATATAATACTTACATTATTCAATGTACCATAAAATTTATTCCTCATGGTGTCAATAAAGCATTGTAATTAAAATATACATGCTAAACAAAATTGAACATTGAATCATTATTAAGTATAATTAATCAATGGGACTCAATAGTCGGACATTCTATCATATCCCCCTTCAAATAACACAATCATAAATATTCTCTTCTCATTGACAACACTTATTTTCCTCATTCTTCAGTTTTATTTTCGGTGCCATCCTATTCACTATCTTGGTATACCACCAAAATTAAACATTCCAACATATGCCTACATCAGTAATCAAGTAAGCATACATATTATAGAAATGATCAAGAAACACTTATCTTATGCACAAGATTTCTCAATTTCATGATGTAAGCATCTATTCAAATATGTGTACGTATTTTTTATTTAATACTTATCTCTATGGATATGTATTTATCCGATATAATGGCTTCCATAGGAAATAAATAATTTAATTATCCTTTCTAACTCACCCACAAGATTCTAGCCTCCATCCACATGAGCTCTTAAGTTTTATCCTCCTTGATACACTCACCCTCTAGGCTTAGATGTCCCCTTCTCTACTAAACAATCCCTTAGGTGATACATCTTTTCATAGATTTCTCATGTAAGGAGATCACTAACTTGCTACTGGACATCCACTAGTTATGTATCCATCTTAAAAATCTATCCATCTTGAATATTTTCAAATGTTTATCCTATCTGCGACGTAGCTTACTTTTTTTTATGGAATTTAAAACAGTGTCTCTAGATTACTTGTTGGGTTATAAGCCTCATTAAACCTGCATCTTTACCTAAAATTGCTGGTTGTCGTTTGCAGTAGTGTATTCTACTGAACTTAATCTCCAGGAGATTGTATGTTTTTTTAATGAGGTTTCGATTAGGAATTTGTTCATGTCTGACATTTTCCAAGGTTCGTCCTCTCTGTCAGGTGGCCAATTATTTCGTATAGAATCTAAAATAGTGTCTCACTTAGATTGGTTTGTCCTATCTGCTACATAACAATTATTTTGTTATTAGATTGAGAAACACATTTTGCAGTTAAAAATGAAAAAGCTTGGAGTAATAATCAAAGGAAACTCTCTTTATCTTCTAATTGATTGAGAATCTATCCATCTACCATATTTCCAGAGTCTGTTCTCCTTTCCTTTGACAATCTATCCATCTCCCAGCTTCCCGTGACCAGGCGTTCCTTATCATTTCAATTTGATTGATTTGCCTAATGTGCATCGTGTTGTCTGCGAGATGGATAAATTCTCAATCAACCAGAAGGAAAATATAAGGTACCCCTTGTCAGGCCGAGTAAGCTCATTTAACACACTATTGATTTATGCACAGCAGTCAAAATAAACCAATGGCCAAATGCTACATGTTGTTCAGTGCAGACATGTGAACAGAAGAGACGACCAAACTCTGAGTGGACGTATATATATATATATATATATATATCGCGATTTTATTTAATCCTCTCCTCGTAATTCTCGTTATGGAAAGCTAATCGTGGTTGCTCTCTGTTTATAAAATGGGATTATTCAGAGTAGGAGAATATATATATCTATAGGTTCTATATAATTTTTTTTGAGAGTGAAAAGATAGATGTAGGTCTTTTTTCGACATTAGGGTAATGTTAACAGCTATTTATGGAAGTAAATTAAATTTATAAATTAAATAGTATATTAGTTTGTTTGTCAAAATTATTATATATATATATATATATATATAAAATAATTCAAATCAATTTATGAATAAAAAAATTATTATTATTATTTTTTAGATTTATAAAATAAGTCTTAAATAATAGGGAGAAAACAAGTTATTCTGTGTTTTTACAAATTTATTACTAAATAATGAACCAATTATTTAATGTTTCAATAATAATTATTTTAATATAGTTCGG
The DNA here is from genome assembly GCA_031772625.1 of Pinus tabuliformis. Taxonomy (NCBI): domain Eukaryota; kingdom Viridiplantae; phylum Streptophyta; class Pinopsida; order Pinales; family Pinaceae; genus Pinus; species Pinus tabuliformis. Next base: position 213,976,771 of record CM062816.1, on the reverse strand, counting down.
AGGGATTACATAATCGCAAATACCAATTTTCACGGTGTTTTTTATATTATTATTAGAGATAATATATTCATCATACTTAATATTTATTATTATAGATACATTATTTCTATATAAAGTGTAATAATTATAAATATTTAATAATAAATAATAGATATAAATCATATTTCAGATGTATTATTATATACTAATTATGTAGTAATTGTAAATACTTGGTTAAAGATGTGTGTAATAATTATAAATGTTTACTAATAAATAATTAATATAAAGCATATTTCTGAGATTTCATTATACACAAACTATGTAACAATTATAAATATTTGGTTAAAGATTTGTACTACAAGGAAAAAAAATTTAGTTAATAAAATATTTTTAATACTCAAATTTATTGATGATGATGATGATGATTAACATCCACTAAGACCAATGTGGCCTATCGGACCTCAAGAAAAGAGAGTCTAATTGTCATTCTTCAAAATCTTGTTTCTGTGATCAAGGAGGAGGGAAAGAAGCGTTCCAAGATCGCTATAGTTGGGCTGACTTAAATAAGTCAAGGAGATTGGAGGTGTGGCCGATGATAGAGAATTGAGAGTGGATGTGGGCAAGAGCAGGGCAATCTAAAAGGAAGTGCTTTTTATCTTCCACCTTCTTAGTATCACAAATTTGACAGATTCTGTTGTCCGAGGGAGTCTTAGGAGTAGACCACCATCCAATGTCACTCCGAAGCTCATGAGGGTTAGTTCTAATCCTAGCAATGTTCATTTTCTTCTTAGTGCTAGTCAACATAGAGAGATAATTCTAGTTATCAAAGGTGGGATTGATCACCTCCTTATAGTACCTTAACTTCCTTTTACCCTCCAGCTCCTTGGCATCCCACACCTTGTCCTTAAAACTAGAGGTAATATTATCTTTGATACCTTCCTTGCCTCCCATGATGACCTCCTCCTTAATCCCCCAAAGGTTGAGCCAAGGCTAAGCATCGTGATGCCATCTGTGCTTGAGGCCCAGGTGGGGGTTTTGAATAAAGTTAGAAGCAATTTTTGGGAGCCTCTTGGATTCCATATTATGAAGCTTTTTCTTATACATCATCTATCTAAACATAACCCCACTCTCAATGGGGGACAAACGGGTTTTGACAAAGAGGATAAGATATATAATTTGACAAGTCAAATATTTTAATTAATAATTATAATTAATAATTTTTATTTTTATTTTGATGTAATTTGACCAAATCCACATATTTACATAATATAACTTTATAATATTTAGAGCCTCTCTTGACACAATAAATTTTAATTAAATAAATTATAAAAGAAATAAAATCTTGTTGTTGAGAATTTTTGGAATCTTGTGTATAAAATTTTGAAAATAAAATCTTATAAATATTATAAATTTTTATATAAAACATATTAAAATTTTGAATTCTATATTTTCGAAATACTTTTTTCTAAACTCCAAATTTTAATTAATTGTTTCTATTTCATAGTAATAAACAAAAATTTATTCAAGATAGGTTTTAATTGTTTCTATTTCATAGTAATGAACAAAAAATTATTCAAGATATTATTGGACTTCCCATCATTGTTATCACTCATTAAATACCAAGCACATCATTTTATACCATAATTTTTTTATTTTTATTTTTTTTTCTTTTTCTTCTCAAATGCGATCTACTTTTGTTTTTTTTTTTTTTTAGATGTAATCTTAAGGGGTTGTAAAGTGTATAGTTTCTGAATGTAATCCTAAGGTCTAAATATAATCCTAAGGGCTTGTAAAGCTTGTATAAGAGGATGACGTAGATAATAAAGTACAAAAAGGGTATACTAGTCACATTCATTTTAACAATCAAGTTCAAAAGAAGGTTTATATGTATTTAGATAAGGTTTATATGCATTTAGATAAAAGATAAGGTTTATATGTACTTAGATAAAAATAAACTGGGATGATGTAGATAATCAAGTAAAAAAAACGTTTACGAAGAAGAGAATGCTAGACACATTTTGAGGATGCTAGTCACATTTTAACCATCGCGTTAAAGAGAACGTTTATATAGATTTTAATAGAAATGATGCTGATGTAGTGTTTCATAACTATTACGGTGCGTTATAACTTTGACTTCAACAAATATCTTATTATAATAATTTTAATTTATATTATCTATTCATAAATGTATAATGAGTAATTCTAATAATTATATTTAAATAAATAATTTATTATAATAATTTTAATTTATATTATCGATTTATAATGAGTAATTCTAGTAATTATAAATGAGTGATTCGAGTAATTATATTTGAAATTTCCACAGAGATAGAGAGACGTTGGAAGGTGGAAGGTAGGTATATTTGGATGGAGGGTGTATTTAACTCAGAAAGTTCTTATAAATTAATTAGAAAAATAATTATAATTATCAATTATGATATAATTATGTTTTATTATACATATTTTAATATTATTATTTTTTATTTTTTAAAGTTAGTGGATCATTTTATTAATAAAGAGAATTTACATAGTTGAAATTTCATAAAGATTGACCAAAATTTAAGAGGATTTTCATATTAAGCTTGGCTAAGATTACTAAGATACCTATCAATAATTGACGATCATAAACTAATTATAACAAACATTATTATATAGAAAAATCCTTCAAAATTTTAAGAATTCAAATGAGGAAATGCCTTTAACACATATTTTATTACATCATAACTACACCAAGAGGTGTTTTATAGCTCACTTTTGAGGGAGATGTCGCGTGACATGACATTTAAAATAATAAAGAATATTTACATTAGCAAATCATAAAATTTTAATAATGAAAAAAAATTGTTTTTATAAATAAAATACTTCAATTTCTATTTTAATTTTACATCCAACTATAAAGTAAAAAAATATATAATTTACTTTTTAGAGTGAGTAAGATATATAATTCCTTAAGTAAAATTAATAATATTGATACTACATGATGTATAATTTAATTGACATGTAACATTTAAAACAAAAATATATTAATTAAAAAAAAGATATTACTATTAATTATAAATAACTTAATTTTATACCAATTTATATACATAAAAATAAATAATTTATATTTTTTTTTTTTTCAATTCTTAGAAATATGTAATTTATTCCATAATTAATATAAAATTTATATATAATATTTAAAAAATAATATAATAAAAAAAAATGTGAGTTATAATTCAAATATTTGAAGATAGACCTTGACTAAAACATTACTTATTATATATATATATATATATTATATATATTTATATATATATATATAAACGGATGGTTTTTTTTTTTTTTTTGTAAGCTAAGGAGAGACCTTCTTTTTCTATTATCGCAAATTGAAATCACTACATGCTTGTGGTAATCTCAACCCGCCCCGAGGGGAAACCGGGTTTCTTGACCACTTTAAGTTTTTAATAGCAAGCCAAAAATAATAGGTTCTCATTCTGTCTTTCCATGCTTTATACACATCAACCTTATAGCTACTAAAACTGTTTTTTGTCTGCATACTAGAAAACCAAAAAGTCCTACAGGCAACTAACTATAACTAGAGAGACATTTTATAGAAACCTCTAATTATCATGCTTTCTCTACTGGTTCATTGTGCCTGCCTGTTGCTCCATTCTCCTTCTTGATACCCGATCCACTCGCTTGTAACTGCTGCTTTCTTATTTCGTCCATCTTCTTATCCTGCATGAACAAGGTGATTTGGATGTTCCTTAGCTTCTTTTTCAGATTTGGGATCCCCTGGGATAATTCTGCCATTTCCATGGCTACTTGTTCCATAGCCTTGGCAAGCAGTCTCTTCATAACCTAATAGACGTGAAGAGATTGTTTGTATAATGTCATGCGACCGCGCGTATTGCCTGGATCCGGGAGAAGATACTCCCAGTCCTCTAATTCCGACTCCGACTGAGCCTGAATTGCCTCCTCTTCCAGCTGCTCGATAATCCTCATGATTTTTGGATTGGTATGCTCGCAATAAGCCCTTTCAGTGAACTGCACTTTCCTGCCTATAGATTTCCTCCCCCTCCTGACATTCCTTGTTGCGCTGGCCTCTCCGGTTCCTGTCGTTCCTCCTCTACCTCTTCTTCCTCGCCCGCTTCTCTCTCCAGCTCCTCCCCTTCTCCTATATCCTCCCGTGCCTCGCCTTCTTCTTCTTCCTATCAGACTTCTGCATTCCTCTCCTTCCTCCTGTTCCTGGTAGCCCCCTGCGTCATCTTTTCCTCTTTTCATAACTCCTGCCCCTCCTGACTTTCCGGTCCTGCTGAAACTCTCCTTCACTAGTTCTCCTTTCTCTTTATCAGAGTCGAACATCTCGACGTCGTCCTCTGAGTCATCATGGATTGAGAGAATTTCCTTCTCTGTATCCATCTCCATTATACCTTTGCCCTTTTCTTCTCGGTCCCCTCGGCTTGGTTTCCTCCCTCTGTCTTACTCCTCGTCCATCTTCTTGTGGTCATTCTGCTCCCCTCAGCCATAATCTCCTGGCACTCTGACTTCCTCCTCTAAATTTTGCTCTCTCTTCCGGATTCCTAATCGTTCTCCTTCTTCGTGCTATGTTCGTCGTCGCTTTGCCAACTTTTCTCGTTCTTTGCATGCACCTTTCCTCTTCCTTCGTTTTTGCCACCTCTTCTCGCTTATAACTCCCCCCTCCTTCACCTATTATGGTTTGCCTCGCTTTTCATCTTTCTGCCCATTTCCTCTGTGCTATCATGTCTCTGTCTAATCCCTGACACCCTGACATATCTACCCTCCTCCATCGGTACTTTACCATCTCCTCGCCTTGAGATGATACCCTTTGCCACGATCCACTTGACTTCACTCATCATAACCTGATCACCGCCTGCTCGGTCCTGCATGCTAACCTGCTGAGCATTTATTATCCTGTGTGCTGCCGTTCTCATCCCGATCGGGAGTCCTTTTATCATTCCCTTATGTTTTTAAGTTCTACCCAGCTCGGGTTATCCACTATTGAGGACTAGCTGATGTCCAATCTTCTACCCGGTTCTTTACTCCCCCAATTCGCCAATAGGTCCGCAGCCCTATTCCCTTTTCGCCTCACATGGTTTATAACTTTATATTCAATTCTCCTTAGTAGCCCCGCTATGTCTTGGATAATCCCCACTGTCCTCCAACTTTTAGCCACTTGCTCCCAGCCCTTGCCATCCCTTAGTTTACGGAGCATCTCTATTGTTACCTGCGAGTCTCCTTCTATCTCCAAATTCATGTATCTGTTCCTCACTGCTATCCTTAACCCCTGATGTACCGCCCATAGCTCTGCTTCATTATTCGTCATTTCACCTCCCCATTCCGCAAACACCCACCTTTTTTTTTCTACTGTCCCTCAAGATACCCCCAAGGCCTGCCGGCCCTGGGTTTCCTTTGGATGCCCCATCAAAGTTCAGTTTAATAAAATTCTCTCCGGGATATCTGAATTGGTTAGGGCTATGTGTTTGAGATCCTCTCCTATTCTCTTTTCTGGGGTAGATCATGCCAAATTCCATATTTAATCTGGATACTATTCTCCTTTCCTCCTAATTCATTTTCCAATCCTCCCCTTCCCATACCTCAGACAAAACTGTTTCTTTCATCGATTTACATATTTCTTCCCATATTCTTGCAGGTTGATTACTTTTCTCCTGAAAGATCCTCCTGTTTCGTTCTTTCCACAGAGACTATATTACGAAGCCCACTGACAAATTCCATATTCTCCTCACTACTCTACAGAGGAATTGTCCTTTGCCCCATTGCATAATGGTATTCTGAATGCTATTAGGATCTCTCTTTGTCTTTCCAAAAAGTATTCTGATTTCCTCCCATAAACATCTAGCATATGGACAATTATTCAGTATGTGCTCTTGGGTTTCTATTTCTCTGTTGCATAGACTGCATCTTGAGGGTCCATTAAAACCTTTCTTCTGGATTTTATCCCATGTTAGAATCCGTTCTTTGCTCACCAACCATGCGAATAATGTTATTTTCTGCCACCACTTGCCTTCCCATATCACTCTCCTGTCTGTTTTTCCTTCCTCCCTTTCCTGTTGCATTGTCAAATAGTAGGCTTCTTTTACTGTAAAGGTTCCTTTCATTGTTTTTCCCCATCTGAGAATGTCCTTTCCTGATCTGGTTTTAATCTTCCTCAATTCTACCTCTTTAGTATATATTTTCCCCAAATCCTGGTTTATATTTTCATACCATTCCTCTGGCTTCCTCCAAACCCTCCATATTTCACTGGTCTCTCCGTCTTTCCAATAATCCCTCACATATTCCAATCCTGCCCTCTTCGCTTTCTGTTGAACTTCTTGTAAAGTTTGTATCTCTATCAATTTGTCTCGCTGCTGCCAACCCTCCTCCCAAAATCTAGCACTGCTTCCTTCATGTATTTCCCAGAAGGCATGATTGTTTACAATGTCCCTATTCTGGCTTGCCAGTTCCCAGATTGAAGATCCTTTTGGGATTTCTTCGACTCTCAATCTACCCTCTACTGCATCAGGCATATTATATTTCTGAGTCCATATTCTCTTCCATACATCATTCCCCCCTTTCACCCATCTCCACCATAATTTTGCTCCTAGCACCTTGTTTAGCATTTCAGGGTCTCTCATACCTAGCCCCCCTTCCTCTTTTCTTTTCATTAGATTTTTCCATGAAACGAGAGCCCATTTCCTCTGTTGTTTTGGTCCACCCCATAAAAATTTCCCGAATATTTCTTTCATTTTTGTGCACGCTCCTTTGGGTGCTGCCATAATGGATAGAGGGTAAATAGGTATCGATTGAAGGACCGATTTTAAAAGGACAATTCTGCTGGCAATGTTCAAAGATCTAAAAGACCAGCTCACCAATTTGTTTTTTATTTTTTCTATAGTACTCTTCCAATTTTTCATTCGAGTAGGGTTTATATCCAGCTGATTCCCCAGGTACTTAGTAGGAAGTTCCCCCTGCCTGAAGCCTAAGGTTCTGGTATGATGTGCCTTGATTGAATCAGAGTATTAAATATGAATGTACATGATTTTTCTTTGTTTATTTCCATACTGATGCCTCCATGAATTTTCTAATATTCTTTTGATATTCCTCACCTCTTTGATGATACCTCACCGAATAGCATAATATCATCTACAAACTACTGATGTGTGATGGGCAGATTGTTTCCCCATGGTTTTAAGCCTTTGATTTTCTTTTCCCTTAGACTCTTTTTTGAATTTCTCCCTAAACCGTCAACTGCCATTATGAATAGGAATGGGGAGATAGGATCTCCCTGCCTAATTCCCCTTGTTGCATTAAAGGTGGTCGTTGGGACACCATTTGCTAGAATTGAGAAATTCGGGGTTGAAATCATGTTGTAGACCCATTCGATCCATCTACTATCGAATCCATATGCTCCAAGAACCGCTCTGAGATATTTCCAGCTTAAACGGTCATAGGCTTTTGACAGATCTAACTTCATCATCATTCCTCTCTACTTTTTCTGGATTTGGGAGTGTATCATCTCCTGAGTAATTACTAATCCATCAAGTATTTGTTGGCCCTCCACAAAGCCAGTTTGCTCT